>OX422214.1:415932302-420932302 GCA_949130495.1 Sambucus nigra | reverse complement strand
CCCAGTCTTTGATGGAACCAATTTCTCTTACTGGAAAGTAAGAATGATTGCTTTCATTCAAGGAACCCTGGGAGATGATGTCTGGGATATTATTGAAAATGGATACTCTTATCCAACTAAACCAGCCACTGATGGAAGCAATGAAAGGATTAAGAAAATATTGAGTGAGTTTACTCAAGAAGAGAAACAGGTTTCTCGAAATAATAACAAAGGCAAGAACGCTATATTTATGTCTATTAACGAACATGAGTTCAAGAGAATCTCATCTTGTACCACTTCCAAGGAAGCATGGGATACCTTGATTACTGCCCGCGAAGGAGACTCTAGGGTAAAAGCTGCTAAGACTCAGATGTTAATCCAACAGTATAATACCTTAATCATGTCTGAATCTGAGTCTTTCGATGATTTTTATATGAACCTTACTGATATTGTCACTAAACTTCATGCCAATGGTATAACTTATGATAGACAAGAAATTGTGTCTAAAATTCTGAGATCATTACCACAGAAATTTGACAATAAAAGATATGCTATTGAGGAGATGTGTGATATTAATCTCACTCCTGAATTACTCAGTAGCAAATTAAGAACTGTGGAAATGGAATTAGAGTTTAAGAAACAATTAACCCACACTCATAGGAAAAATACCAATTCCAATCTTAGCTTTACCTCTAAGATGATTAAGCCTGAGTTAAACACCCCTAGTAATGATTCTGATGAGGACTGTGACTTAGAAAGTCTAGATAATCAGATTGCCCTAATGACAAAACAATTTAAGAAAATTGTTAAATTTAGAAACAGTGTTGAAAATAGACAGGGCAAGTCTAATTATTCTACTCCTTCAAATCACAAGCCCCATGAGAAACCTCATGACAAACAGAACAAGGACAACACAAGACCTCACAGAGACCTCAAGAAGACTGAATGCTATAGATGTGGTAAACTAGGACACATTGCTCAAGACTGTAGAGTTAACTTAAATGCCCAAAACAAACACTCTAGAGCCAACATCTGCAAAACCTGGGATGACTGAAGTGATTCTGAAAATGAGGAACCTGAGACATCTGATGGTTTTGATCCTTGTTTATCCTTCTTAGCCAAAATCATATATAATGATGATATGCCTATGCTTGATAGTGAGGATGAGTTTAGTAATTCTAGTTCTATTGCTTTCAATCATACTTTAACTGGTTTAGATGCTTTACTTACTGAGAACATTAATACTTCTTCTTCGGGGTGTGTGAGTCAAAGGGGAATCGATAATGCTGATGTCAATGGGTGCGTGAGTTTAAGAAATGAAACCTTAGGGGTCACTTCACACACCTCACTTAGTGACTCAGATAATGATGATCTCCCAGATATACACACTCTATATACTAAAACTCTAAAGAAAAGCACTAGACTAGAAAAGATTGTGAAAGATCTTACCAAAAAGCTAGAGGATCTAAGCCTAATGGTAAAACTGAATGCTGAAGAGTATACTACACAATGCATGTCTCATGAAAGTGAAGTTAAAGTGTTTGATGAAAAACTGAAAACTTTGACTGAAGCTAATGAAATTCTGGAGAAAAAATACAAAGGGACATTATTAGAATTGGAACAGACAAAAGAAAAGACAGCAACTGTTTTCAAAAAATTTACCAAATTTGAAAATAATTCGAACTGTTTTGATGAATTTGTTGTTGAATCTAAAACCAATTCTGATGATAGAATTGGAATAGGGTTTTGCCCCAATTTGAAGACACAAACAAAACATGTTGAACCTATCAAGTTTGTGTCAGGAGGCAAAAGACCTATTGAAACATGTCCAGACTTTCATTCTCTAAAAACTAAGTTTGACCATCAAAACACTAACACTGGAGATGCAAGTTGCTCTAAGCATGAAAGTTTACCAAAGGGAAAATATGTCTGCCCCCCTATTAGGAAAAGTGAACCTGCTTTCAAACCTGTGCTACCTAGGAATAAAATTCAGCCTCAAAATTTCTCAAAACCTTTGTTTAGAGACTTTCCTAAGGAAAACCCAACTCTGAGCAATCTTTATTGCTCATATTGTGATATATACGGCCACTCGTTTGATAATTGCTATGCTAGGAGACTGATTAAACCTGTCTACAATTCTTCCATATATCCTAACTTTAACTCCTCTAGGAGGAGTCGTAACAACTATGTCCTTCCCAGGCCACCAGACAAAAACTCTAACTATAGGAATAGAAGGACTAAACCTAAAAGGACATTTACTAGAAGGATTACCAGAAACTTTTCTAAATCAAATGCTCAGGAATTCAAATTTACTCAAAATCATGCGCAAAATGGTTTTCAACAAATATCTAATGCTCGCAAATTTTATCAAATGAGAGCAAACAAGCGCAAACAGAAAAGCAGAGCAATTTGGGTTAGAAAAGATGATCTAGAACCCCAGATGAAGTGTAATATTGTTGTTTCTGCTCTAAAAGCTGAACTTACAACTTCTGGTTGGTACTTGGATTCTAGATGTTCCAAGCATATGACAGGTGATGATACAAAACTTTTGAATAAAACCCACTTTGATGGTGGAAAAGTTGTTTTTGGTGATGGAGTATCATCCCAGATCATAGGCAAAGGAACTCTTAAAGAAAAAGGTCTTCCTGTTCTTGAAAATGTTCTCTTAGTTAAGGTCTTAAGGCTAATTTACTTAGCATTTCGCAATTTTGTGACTCAAACTATACTGTTACCTTTTCAAAGAACAATTGCAAGATTTTAAATGAAAAGGGAGAATGCTTAATTACAGGATTCAGGACGCCTGACAATTGTTATACTGTCATGTCTAGTTCTGAAATCTGTAATGTTGCCAGAATGGATGACAATGAGATATGGCATAACAGAATGGGTCACATTAATTACGAAAATTTGAGTAAATTGTCCTGTCAACAAATAGTTAGAGGAATACCAAAAATTAAACCTATTCATAACATTGTCTGTGGTCCCTGCCAAGAAGGAAAAATTGTTAAAGCACCTCATAAAAGGGTTAAAGATATCCTTACCTCTAATCCCTTAGAACTCATCCATATGGACCTAATGGGTCCTTCTCAAACTGTTAGTCTTTGTGGACACAGTTATATTCTAGTTATGGTTGATGACTTCACCAGATTCACCTGGGTAGCTTTCTTAAAACAGAAATCCGATACTTTCCAAACTTTTTAAAAGATTCTTTTACGGATTGAGAATGAAAAAGACACTCAAGTGAATAGAATCAGAAGTGATAGAGGTGGTGAATTCAAAGACACTGGTATTGTAGAATATTGTGACTATAATGGTTACAAACATGAGTTCAGTGCTCCTAAGACCCCTCAACAAAATGGAATAGCTGAGAGAAAGAATCGAACTCTTCAAGAGATGGCACGTGTCATGCTCCATGCTAAGAACTTACCTAAGTATTTTTGGGTAGAATCTATTCGTACAGCTTGCCATCTTATTAATAGGATCTATCTTAGAAAGAATTCGAAACAAACCTCTTATGAACTTTGGTACAATAAAAATCCTAATCTTAAGTACCTTAGAACCTTTGGTAGTACCTGCTATGTTTGCAAAGATAGGGAACACTTATCTAAATTTGAGAGTAGAGGAGATAAAGCCATATTCTTAGGTTATTCACCTAACAGTAGAGCTTATCGAGTGTATAATCTTCGCACTAAGACCTTAATGGAATCCATAAATGTAATTGTTAGTGACACTACTGTAGAAAGAAAGACTAGTGAATTAACTATAGAAGAAGAATCGTCAAATCTTTTAGAAAATGACTCTTCTGAAACAGATAATTCATTACCTATTGAGTCACCTGAAGTACCTAACTGGGTTTCTAAAGACCATCCCATTAACAATGTAGTTGGTAACCCTAGTGAACCAGTACGCACAAGATCCCAACTTAGAAATTATGCACTCTATGCATGCTTTGTTTCTCTCTTGGAACCAAAGAATGTAAATGAGGCATTGAATGACACTCACTGGATTTCTGCTATACAGGATGAACTTTTACAATTTGTCATTCATGATGTTTGGTTTCTTGTTCCACGTCCTGATCACAAAAAGGTTATTGGTACTCGTTGGATTTTCAAAAATAAAACTGATGAAAATGGGATAGTAATTAGAAATAAAGCTAAACTAGTTGCTCAAGGTTATTCCCAAATAGAAGGACTTGATTTTAATGAGACGTTTGCTCCTGTTACTCATTTAGAATCAGTTCGTCTGCTTCTTGCTATAGCCTGTCACATGCATTTTACATTATATCAAATGGATGTTAAATCTGCGTTCCTTAATGGAATACTTGCCGAGGAAACCTATGTAGAACAACCTAAAGGGTTCATTGACCCTAATTATCCTAATCATGTATTTTGGTTGAAAAAGGCTTTATATGGTCTTAAACAAGCTCCTAGAGCTTGGTATGAGCGCCTGTCCAGTTTTCTGCTGGACAAAGGTTTCAAAAGAGGTGGAAATGACCAAACCTTATTTGTCAAACATTTTGGCCAACACATTACTATCACTCAAGTCTATGTAGACGATATCATATTTGGATCCACTTCTACCTCAGAAGTAAAATCTTTTGCTGAAATTATGAGTAAGGAATTTCAGATGTCCCTTATGGGGGAGTTACAGTTCTTCCTAGGTCTCCAAGTCAAACAACAACCAGATGGCTTGTTTCTTTCGCAGACTAAGTACGCATTAGAGATAGTTACAAAATTTGGCCTCGAGAGTGCTAAAAGTGCTAAAACGCCTATGAGTACTACAGAGAAATTATCTAAAGATGAAAATGGAAAATCTGTAGACTCTACCTCATATCGTAGTATGATTGGCACATTACTCTATCTGACTGCCTCGCGTCCTGATATCATGTATGCTGTTTGTGTTTGTGCGCGTTATCAAAACAACCCCAAGGAGAGCCATTTAAACGCTGTTAAACGCATAATTAAATATGTTAAAGGCACTCTAAATTTAGGAATTTGGTACACGAATGACACACCTAGCACTATTATTGGGTACACTGATGCTGATTGGGCTGGGTGTACTGATGATAGTAAAAGCACTCCAGGCGCATGTTGTTATATTGGTAATAACTTGGTAGGATGGAGTAGTAAAAAACAGAACTGCACATCTCTCTCGACTGCTGAATCTGAATACATAGCCGCCGGTAGCTGTTGTGCCCAATTACTGTGGCTTACACAAATGCTAAGTGATTATGGTATTCTAGAACCCACACTTCATCTCTATTGTGATAATCAAAGCGCAATTAATATCTCTAAGAACCCGGTTCAACACTCGCGAACTAAGCACATTAAAATAAGACATCATTTTATTCGTGAATTAGTTGAAACCAAGGAATTAGAAATCAATTATCTTTCTACTGATCTACAACTTGCAGATTTATTTACCAAACCTCTTGATTATAATAGATTCATTTCTTTACGTAAATCTATTGGTATGATTTGTGTTGAGTAAATACCTGTCATATTTTCCAAGTTCCTTCCCTTTGTCCATTTGAGACAAAATGGGGGAGAAATTTGAGTCTACTGCATATACTAAAAAGCTTGATCTTAGTAATTCTTTGCAGGTATTCTTCTTGTACAGTCATTCTTTATTGTAATAATAGGATGTTAAAACTGTATATAGTTGAGTTATGTAATTTTTGCTTTCTAGGATTTGGGTAGATAGATCTTTTATAGGAATAGGATTTTCTTATTTGTTGTCGCCCTACGAGTTTAGATGACTCAAAGGAGATTTTGTCTCATATTTCCAAAGGGGGAGATTGAAGCCCTTATACTTTTGACTCATTTGAGTCTAGACTGTATAAGAGCTCATCTAGTTTGGAAATTGTGACAAAATAGTGTCTATCCTAGAAACCAAAGAGCTTCAGAGATTGGGTTGCTTCTTCTTCCATACATCTTGTGATGATCCTGAGACTATAGCCATCACTCACACACTTAGAATTTTATTCTTGCATATCATTTTGCACCTCTATGTGTATTAATGTTGTGAGTGTGTTTAAATCCCTCAATTTGATTTTTAATAATTTTTTGGGAATTTTAAACTTATTTTAAACAAGGTTTTATTTAATTAAAACTTGATTTAAAAAGTCTTGGGGTTAATATATAAATATGTATTGTTGTGTTTATTGGCCTAAAGTTACTCTGGGTAGGAACCGAAAGCGCTAGAGACTCTAGGGTTGGCTTTGTAATTATTTTGGGACGCGCGTTTACATTCGTCCTCAGGCCAACACTTGCTGTTCTCTGATTGGCCCTAGGTGTGTTTCTTTACAGAGACATACCATCGCTTGTTATCAGCCCTTGGATCAACCCTTATCGATGGCCTGCATGTCTTTTGAGTGAATCCCCGTGTAAATCCTTAAGCCAATCACAGCTTGTTTAATCCACCGCCTGTTGTGAGCCCTTGGATTGCAGTCAAAGGAGCTTGACTCAATCTCAGCCATTGTTTTTGAACGATGCTCTGGAATCTTCCTCTCTTCCTATTTAAAGGCCTCCCATCTCAGCCTTCGAAAGCTTTTGCCATTTTGAAAAGTCTCAGAGAATAGAGAGAGAGAGAGAGAGAGAAGAGAGAAGAGAGAAGTTAGAGAAACCAGACCCAAGTTAGAAACCCTAACTTCGTCCAAATACTTCTCAAGCCCAAACTACTTACCTCTCCAAAAAACACCATAACCAAATAAACACCATCCTTAGTGTTTTCTTGGGTTTATGAGAGTTCTGGTTGAGAGATCTTGGGCTGCTGAAATCCTTGTGTTCCTAAATCTTATTTCCAACTTAGACATAGACTCAGATCTTGTTTCTGGTTCAATAGAAATCATAGATCTGTAGTTTTGCATGTCATAATACACTTAGTTGCATTTATTTCTCATCTTGAGAATTTCGTTGTTGATTGTTTTCTGTTAAAACAATTTCTTACTTCAGAATCAACAATAGATGTTTTTCTATTTCTGTTTTTACAAAACCTAACCTGACCTAGTGGGATTCACACTTGGAGGGTTCTCAATCTGCATAATATTTTCAAAAGTGATTGAGAAAGGTCTTGATCGATTTCTTAAGCAAGATCTCCGTGGAATCTGGGTTATTTTGAAAGGTCAAAAAGGTTCTTGGTTTTGTAAGAAAGAAAAATAACAAATACACTGCATATAGACTTTATATGTGATTTGTTAGGATTGTCTGTAACTAATAAGTGTGTGTGTGTGCATGCATGTGTTTTAGAACACGATTCACAAACATCTTCACACTACAAACACTGAAAGTGTTGGCTATAAGATTTGGTGAACATAAGTCGACGTAAAGTGCTGAAACAAAGAAGAGTTGACAAACTGAGACAACTACATCAACAAACAAGATCTGCAGAAAAGTTAAGGACGCCAGAGGGTACAATCCTGAACTTGTATAGATTTGTTTTTGTGTGCATGTTAGTTAAATAGGTTGTAACTCGCATATTTGTTTTAGTGATTGTTTTTGTTTTACTCCGTAGAGGGAGTCGTGGATGTTTCCTCAAGGTTGAGGTTTTACCACGTTAAAAATCCTGAGTATCAATATTTCTACATCTTCTCATCCCATTCTGATGTGTGCTGAGTTTAAAACATTTTAAACTGTTTACTAAAACTTGTAATCAAATCTTGTCCATATCTCGTACATATTTTTTGTTAACACATCTTGTGTTCAAAATCAGTTTGATTTAAGTAAAGAGTTTCTTCAACAAACTTTCGGAGTTGCTTAAATAGTTTATTTTCATAAACAGCCTTGGCAACGATATTTCATCATACTCACATTGCACTAGAGGATATAGACTTACAGCCTGATAGCTCTTATGAGGAGGGACCAATTACTATACTAGACCGTAGCGAGAGGAAGTTGAGGTCGAAAATCGTACCTCTAGTGCGTGTTCAGTGGCGGCACCATAATGTTGAGAAATCATCCTGGGAGCGCGAGGATGACATGCGTGAACATTATCCAGAGTTATTGTTTCCAGGTAAATATATTAATTTCCGAATTTCGGGACGAAATTCTGTTACTAGGGGGAAGTATGTAATACCCCGTATTTTTACGCATAACTATATTTATGGAAAATGGGGATTAATTAAATTAATGGGAGAGAAATTTAAATTGTAATTAATCTGATTTGTATGATAATAATCACTAGCATGATGAGAGTTAGTAATTATTGAAATAATATTATGGCCGAGGATGAGATAAACGGTAGTTAAGTTATAAATATTTGGGACACATATGAGTCGCGTCACTATTATGTAGTTGGGGGATTAAAAAGATAAATTATTTTTGTATAACTCGAACGATTATTTTGAGTGCGACAGAGTGTCCGAAAGGGTCGAAATAGTCAGAAAACACTACTCGAGTATTTTATTTGGAGTTCGGGGCATTTTAACCCAAAACGACACTCCAGAGGGGTATTTTGGTCTTTTGGAATTTTTGGGTAATTAAATGGACAAAAATTGGGTTTAATTAAAAGCTGTTAGGGTTAGTGGCCTGTTAGTCCAACTTACGTAAGTTAAAGAGGCAAATAGAGAGAGAGAATTAAGGAAGAAGAAGGAGACTCCATTAGAGCCCTAAGCCAAGAACTCAAGCTTTCGCACCAAAAAGTACACCAACGCGTAGATCGGGTCAAGAGGATCGTTCCCATACCATTTTTAAACGCGAATCAGAACTTGCCTTTTAAGGCAAGTGATTATCTTGCTCTTCTCTTAGAAATTAGTACTCCTGTTAATATATGTTGAGGTTCTAGAAAAACAAATACCAATTTGGGTTTACCTATGTTGAGATCATGTAGGAAAGTTAGAAAATCTGATGGGGGTTTGCATGTAGAGGATTTTACCCTTAATAGAAATGAGAAATTGGTGAATTAGATGTTAATCACGAAATAAAAGTGGAGTTTTTATGGACAAATAATTCTAGGTTTATGTTAATTTGGTTGATGGTAAAATTTAGGGATTTATTAAAATTAAATGATGATTAGAATGATTGGACCCCAAAACTATGCTAAGAAGTGTCTTAGGGCGACTTAGAGTAGTTTAGAAACTTTGCATTTTGGTTGGAATGGATTTAGGTTGGGATTTAAGTGGAGAAAATCTAGAAAAATGAACTTTGGAGATGATCTGGGCTACTTTGGAAATTTCATTAGAAGTCCATCCCAGGTCGTTCGAACGACCTCGTTCGAATGAGCCCTCTAATGAGATTCCAGTAGCCCTTCTAACGAGTTAGGTGGTTTGTTCGAAGTACCTTCGTTCGAATGAACCTCATTCCAATGAGATTTCTAAGCCTATAACGAGATTCCAGAATGGTCTTTTTAAGCCGATTTTCTTTCGAACTTCCCGTAGGCTTATTTTAATGAGTGTTAAACTAGAATTATCGTCGAGTGACTTATATTGATAATTAATAGTGAGCAGTTAATATGTCGACCCTCGGAAGGTATAAAATCCATAGAATTAAGGAGGTACGAAAATATAAGGTAGAGTATACACGCATAAAGTACGGGTTCTAATAAGAGATATAATATACGTGCTACAAACACTAGACTATGGGAAAACTAATGAATTTATATAAGTTGTGTGTATGCTTATTGATTAAAATATTATGTGTATGACATACCTAGCTATTGGTTATCGAATGGAGGTTAATGCGTTGTGGAAGACCGAATCTTGTGTGCCTTCGAGGGATTTAGATTCATACCACTAGAACATGGAACCTAGGTACGGGCTATCCGTGAGAATGATAGTGATGACGGTCGTATGGGTGCGTAGGTATGTGCGTAGTCCATCGATTTAGGACTATGTTCGGCTCCAATAGGTGTTTATGTTTTTATTGGTTGTCGAGATATTGAACATGTTGTCCTATATGCGTTAGCTTTGCAAATGGATTAGATAGCCGAGTATGCGTAGAACTAAGGGGTTTCTCAACTAAGGGTGCAATATTTCTATATTCGTATAAATTAATATGTATACATAAAGCGAATAATGTGTGCATACCGGAATCATGTTTGGTGTCTTATGTTGATGACGCTATTTTTTTTTAATGTACACTTATGGTATTATCAATTGGGCATTTATAAGAATACGAGAATAAACTAAAGTAATCCTCAATACATATCGAAATCATAAGTACGTTGGCTTTGAGTTATTTAGGGAGACTTTAAACCATAATATTATACACTTAGTAGTCAGTCGGGGTATCATGACTAGTATGGGTAGTTAGGCTCGTTAGACGTGCACACTAGATCAAAGGGTGAGTATCTCAAGTGAGTACGCTAAGTTAACTTGAAAAATAATTGTGCTAATTGAATCAATTTAAACACTTGCTATTTTTAAACTGTTTTAAACTGGGGCTCTGACCCATTTTTCTGTCTGTCTTTCTATTGTTCCATTATTTTAGGTGCCCATCCATAGGGACACCAGCCTTAGGAGACTCCATTCAGTCGTCATGCCGTAACTGCTGTGGAAGCTGCGGGATTATTGCTAGTAGATGACTCAGCTCATTCTCTCCTTTTAAGTTCTCCCTAATGTTGGACATGTCGTCCTTCCTTATGTTTACTTTCAGAGATTTAGTCGTTTTAATTCTCTCTCTTAGATTTGGCTTCTTTTATTGGATTTATTGTATGGGATTGTTCTTGGAGATGTTTACTCCACACATTTATTTTACTTCAGTCAGACTTTACTTATGTTACTGTGATGCATGGTATTTATTGGTATTATTTTGGTAGTAGTTCATGACAACATAAAATTTGGACATCACCCTTTTTAAATATTAGGTGGTTAGTTTTATTAAATTAAAATTTAAATTTTTGACAGTTGTGTATTATCTGAACCAACTTGATATTCTGAAATTGATTAATTAAGGACTGATCACCCAGTAATTAATTAGGCGGGGTGTCACACATCAGAAATATACTCAAAATCATTATTATAAGAATTTTTGAAAGCTATAGCTTTTAGTTTCAACATTCCTATTATAAAGAATTAGAGGCCCAAAATCATTACAATCATCCTCAAAATACACGCACTCCAAAGCTTGAGTTTCATTATACTCACCTAAAGATATTTTTGAATTTTCAATTTTTTGGGAGTCTAATTATTGACCAAAACGCATAGGTTTACGAGAATTTTGAGAATTATCATAATGATTACCGAAAGGATTGGAATAAGACATGCTTGCCCTAAAGATGGCTCGAAGTGGCGAATTCCACAAAGTGATGCGCGCGCGATAAATTCATTTGTTTCTTAGCGCTCAAATGTAGAAGTCATACAAAAATATTAGAAAAAAATACATATAGAAACAAAATATTACGAAATACTAAATCAAAATAAATTCTAAAACAAACTCATCCCCGACAACGTCGCCATTTTGATTAAGGGTGAAAAGTAGCGCGTGCCAAATGCTGATCGTTGTTTTCTGTTCACCGCCTTAATAGAAAAACCTAAACTTAAGACTACACTAAAAAAGGGAGTATAGCGGCCAAGTTCGGGTATCGAAAATTCACAGAGACAAGTTGTTAGAATTTAATTGGTTTAATACTTCTAAATAAAAGTGTAAAATATAATTTTGCTAATTAAAAAGAAAAGATAACAAAAGGAAAAGATTAATCTAGGCGAGTGTAAATTAAACTATGTTAACAAAGGAATGAAAAACTATAGGTTGCGTCGGATATCCCTCACCACGAGTTAATTAGTATAAAATGGTTACATGGGTCGATGAGTTATTAAGATTGAGTCTCGTTTTGACAGTAAATTAAATCAAGAGTTGTCACACCCCTAAATTCGCATATAAGTCTAATAAGATTTTGGCGTCAACAAATACCCCAGAAATTACGCACGCAAGGTCTTAAATACGGAGAATACATGATATGCCCTGATTAGTCGCAAATATTGTATATTTTGCGCCCGTTACTTATGCATACACGCACATTTGTGGCTGTTATTTCACGTACTTAAGCTCTTGTACTGTATAACTTTTGGTTTCGATATATATCATTTGCGAGGTTTATTTGAGCTTCTGTAAGGATTGGAAGGCTAAACGGTTCAAGTGTGCGCTTTTCGGGGAAGTTTCAACACTTTACGCAACTTCGGGGGTAATTATGTCATTTTACGTTCGAGCTCTGTGTCCGAACTCTTCATGGAAGTTGTATCTCTCCGAGTCGACTTCGTTAAGCTTCTAACGGCACGTCAATCCAGTTCCAAAAGACCAAGTTATGTAAAATTTTCCCGAGGCTCCTTAGTGTGTAACTGTCACACCCTAACCCCATTTTGATATAATTAACTAGATAGTTTACAAACAACAATTATAATTTATTTATTATTTAGGTAATACATATTTAAACAACTTCAAGGTTAAAATGCGGAATATTAAAAAAATCCAATCGTTTTAAGGAGACAATTTCAACAGAACTCACATCTCATTTAACTTAATTACAACTAGTGCAGTTTATAAAACAAACTAACAAGACCCTACTTCTATGTACTCAACCTCCTAGACCTGGCAGTGGCAGCTGGAAAACCTGAAAATGTAAACATATAAAACCATGAGTTTAAAAACTCAGTGAATGTACTACAGCTATCTATAGTAAAAGTACTATATTAACGTATCAACATAACAATATATACATCTCTGTGCCAAATTAGGCCATATACATATCCGGAGTTAATAAACCCAACATCTCCTGCCCGTAGGCAATGATCATATCCATAGGTTTTAAAAACCTAACATCTCCTGAATTGCATAGCAACTCAACATATCCTGACTTTTATAAAGTCATAACATCTCAACATCTCTTGGCTTTTAAATAAGCCATAACATCTCAACATCTCTTGGCTTTTAAATAAGCCATAACATATCAACATCTCATGACTTTTAAATAAGCCATATCATCTCAACATATGCTATATATATGTCATATCCAAAATCAACTCAGTAAGTACACTCACCTTGTGTTATCAACTATGTATTCCCGTTTCCCTCCGGTGGAGTTGAACTTGGTTGATTTGACTTTACACCTGTTAATCCAACTAAATCAGTATTGAAACTCAATCATAAGTATTATCTTAATATAATTATGTAACTTTAAATAAGTACACAACCACAATATGATTCTACTCAAGTCATATTCCATGAAACATATGTACAGACGAAACGATGGTTTATATGTTGATAAGGTCATGAACATTCAACCCTAGAAACTACCTCATAAGGAATTTATAACTAAACTCAAGTAAACATAAAAGTATACTTCTGAATATATATACACATGAAACATGTACTCCAAATACCCTTGGGAAGGAGTAGATACAAACATTCTTTCATGGGGTATCCAATATGGCGTCAAATCATTGTCCTCCATACTTAACCATCCTATATTCATAAATAGTACACATACAGGTGTTCAAGCTTATCAATCTGGAAACACATCTGAATATACTTTCCATTACAAGTGACGGTGTAATTTTTCAAGCTTCCTAGGGCAAGTTATGGCCATTTCTTTACAACACAAGAAATCTGTCCTACAAACTCCTCTATTGTTCCTTTGACTTCCAAGAATTTTCATTATTTTTATACAGCATAACTTTCCATGATTTTCGACACACTTTCAGTAGACATACTGAATAGTACATAATTAAAGTTTCATAATATTTGGACTTCATTTGCTATCTCAAAAGCTTGACCAAACTCAGGGCATACCGAAATGAAATATACAAACAGCAACCATATACCAACTTGCAACCATCACTAAGACCTAACCATAAGGAGTTAAATTCTGATTTTCGGATATGATATGAATATATAAGTCTATTTTCATATCCAATTGGAATTTCTGAATTCCAGTAAGCACAGAAAGAGATATGCAAGTTTGAATACAAAGGGTTTCAATACAAAGCAATATGACCTATAACACCACTTATCTCACATATGAACCAATACATATTATCACAAAGGAGGATGGAATTTGGATCAATAATTCACGATTTATATACTTTGAAATAAGTATAATAGAAGATTAAAACAATATTAACACATAATATTACCTTGGAAACACCTTAAGGATTTTCTTGGAATTGTTTTCCTAGATTTTCCTTGTAACCCTTTCTTCCTTAACTTCTACCTCTCTTTCCTCAAGCTAATATCACCTCAAACTGAACCTAGGGACTTATTTGCTGAAGAAATAAGGTTAAGGGAGAGTTTTAAGTCGGCCAAGGCTGCCTCCCAATCCATCCAATCAAATTAAAACATTTGGTTTAATAAAAGACAATTTACCACTTAAGGGAATTGACAGATTCGTCCCTTCTCGTAATTTCGACCTAACTTCCTACTCGAACATCCGTTTGATGCACCGTTTGTTGTGTTACAACCCTAACTCACATATCTACAACTATGTAGTTTTCACCTCAAGTCAATTGTAATTTTACAAGGGTCAAAACTAGTCTTAAACAGGAACATTTCTATCGAAAATAACCAAATCTTGTGTTCGTAAATAATTCGACAATTCATGATTTATGAAAGTAGAATTATACTAACCATAATCACTTAACATTAGACATACTAAAAACACATTATTCATATCACATAGGATAATTATGATTTAAATATAATTTATCATAATCATATACGGGTTGTCACAACCTCCCCCCCTTAGAAAATTTCGTCCCCGAAATTTAATACGAATGTCACTTACCAAACAAATGGGGATATTGTTTCTTCATGCTATCCTCCGTTTCCCAAGTTGCTTCTTTAATTCCATGGCTCATCCACATAACTTTAACTAAGGTAATAACCTTATTCCTCAATACTTGCTCCTTACGATCAAGAATTTCCACCGGTTCCTCGATGTACGACAAGTCTTCTTTCAGTTCAATAGGTTGGGTTTTCAGTTGATGAGATGGATCTGCCAAATACTTACGAAGCATTGATACATGGAACACGTCATGCAAACGAGATAACTCTGGAGGTAATGCTAATCTATATGCCAGGGTTCCAATTCTTTCCAACACTTCATATGGTCCAATGTATCTTGGACTCAGTTTCCCCTTCTTTCCAAATCTCATAACGCCTTTCCACGGTGAAATACGTAGGAATACAAAATCCCCCTTCTGAAATTCCAATGGATACTTCCTCTTATCCGCATAAAATTTCTGCCTACTTTGCGCTATCTTTATCCGTTCCCGAATCATTTTGATCTTTTCAGTTGTCATATCTATCAATTCAGGACCCAAAAGTTTCCTTTCACCTACTTCATCCCAACACAAAGGCGTTCTACATCTCCTCCCATATAAAGCTTCATACGGAGCCATACCAATGGTGGACTGGTAACTATTATTATATGAGAATTCCATCAATGGCAAATGATCATCCCAACTGCCCTTGAAGTCAAATACACAAGCTCGTAACATGTCTTCTAATATTTGAATCGTCCTCTCAGATTGTCCATCGGTTTGTGGATGAAATGCCGTGCTAAACTTCAAACTTATACCCATAGCATTCTGTAAACGAGGCCAAAACTTAGAAGTGAACGTTGGATCTCTATCTGATACAATTGACACTGGTGCCCCATGTAAACGGATAATCTCATCAACGTACATACGTGCATACTTGTCAACCGTGTAGGTGGTCTTAACTGGAAGAAAATGGGCTGACTTTGTCAATCGATCTACAATCACCCAAATAGAATCATGCCCCTTTTGTGATCGTGGCAATCCTACAACAAAATCCATCGTTATATGCTCCCACTTCCATTCCGGAATAGGCAATGACTGCAATAATCCTGCCGGCTTCTGATGCTCCGCTTTCACTTGTTGACATACTAAACATTTAGATACAAATTCTGCAATCTCACGTTTCATATTATTCCACCAGTAATACACTTTCAAATCTCTGTACATTTTGGTACCTCCCGGATGCATAGAGTAAATAGAACTATGTGCCTCATCTAATATATCCTTCTTTAAGGACGGATCATTCGGTACACAAATTCTATTTTTATAACACAACGATTCATCCTTCTTAATTTCAAAGTCACTCTCTTTGCCATCCAGGATTTCCCGTTTCTTCTTTTCAAGGAATGGATCACTGAGTTGCAAATTTCGTATGCGTTCTGCCAGTAAAGGTCTCACTATAACGTGTGCAAATAATGACCCCATTTTAGATAAGTTCAACTCGACTCCCATCATTCTTAATTCCATAATATTTCCAACCCGTGCACATTGAATACAAGATAACCTCCCCAATGACTTTCGACTCAGAGCATCTGCAACAACATTGGCCCTCCCGGGAAGATGGTGAATGGTACAATCATAATCTTTAATTAATTCCATCCAACGTCTTTGTCTCAAATTCAAGTCTCTCTGTGTAAATAAATACTTCAAACTTTGATGGTCAGTGAAAATTTCACATGTCTCTCCATACAAATGATGTCTCCATAATTTCAAGGCAAAAACAATAGCCGCAAGTTCTAAATCATGTGTAGGATAATTACGTTCATGCGTCTTCAACTGTCTAGATGCATAAGAAATTACCTTTCCATGTTGCATGAAAACACAACCCAAGCCCTGATGTGAAGCGTCAGTATAAATCACAAAACCTTCTCCACTGGATGGAACAGTGAGAACTGGAGCTGATACTAGTCTATTTTTCAACATTTCAAAGCTGTGCTGGCATTCATCACTCCACACAAATTTCACTTCCTTTCGGGTCAATTTAGTCAACGGCAAGGCTATAGAGGAAAACCCCTTTATGAATCTTCTATAATATCCAGCCAATCCTAGGAAACTCCTTATCTCTGTTACATTCCTCGGTCTTTCCCATTGTACAATTTCCTCTACCTTTTTAGGGTCAACATAAATTCCATCTCCCGAAACAACATGCCCCAGAAATACTACCTGATTTAACCAAAACTCACATTTGCTAAACTTCGCAAATAATTGACTATCTCGCAAAACTTGCAATACAACTCTTAGATGCTTCTCATGTTCCTCTTGGCTAGGCGAGTATATCAAAACATCATCGATAAAGACAATCACAAACGAATCTATGAAAGGATGAAATACTCGATTCATTAAATCCATAAACACCGCAGGAGCATTCGTTAACCCAAATGGCATTACCAAAAATTCATAATGACCATAGCGAGAACGAAAAGCTGTCTTAGAAATGTCACAATCTCTCACCCTTAATTGATGATAACCCGATCTCAAATCAATTTTTGAAAACACTTTAGCACCCTGTAATTGATCAAATAAATCATCAATACGAGGCAATGGATATTTATTTCGAATAGTCACCTTGTTCAACTGTCGATAATCAATGCAGAGTCGCATGGTGCCATCTTTCTTCTTCACAAATAATACTGGAGCGCCCCATGGTGATACACTGGGTCGAATAAAACCTCTATCTAGCAAATCTTGCAGTTGAACCTTTAACTCCTTTAGTTCCACAGGTGCCATTCTATATGGAGAAATAGAAACTGGAGCTGTACCAGGCACTAAATCGATAGCAAACTCTACCTCTCTGCTAGGTGGCAATCCTGGTAATTCATCTGGGAACACATCTGCAAAATCCTTAACGACTGGGATATCTTCTAATTTTTGCAATTCTTTGCTTGTATCCACAATATATGCTAAAAAGCCTTGACAACCCTTATTTAACAATTTTCTCGCCCGAAGGGCTGAAATAAGACAGTTCGGAACCACATTTCTTTCCCCAGTAAATTTGAATTCTTCCTCCCCCGGCATATTAAATGTAACCTCCTTACGAAAACAGTCAATTGATGCATGGTAGGAAGATAGCCAGTCCATACCCAAGATAATATCAAAATCTCGAATATCTAGGGGAATTAAATCAATGGTCCACTCCCTCTCCCCCATATATAATACACAATTTTTATACACATGCTCAACTAACATCACATCCCCCATAGGTGTAGAAATATATAAACCACAATCTAGACAAGAACATGGTCTACCCAAATGCATGGTAAATGACAATGCTACAAATGAATGAGTAGAACCTGGATCAATAAGCACGTAAGCATGTCTGTTCATGACAGAAAATGTACCTGTCACCACCTCTGGAGTAGCCTGAGCATCCTGTAAAGTCATAGCAAATATCCTTCCCGGAGCCCTGGATCCACTAGCCTGTCCTCTACCTCCTCCTCTCCCTATCCCTCCTGGTGATGAGCCTCGACTAGTAGTAGCTGATTGAATCCCTCCCACTAGCATAGGACAATTCTTTCTGGTATGACCAATTTGATGGCAGTGATAACACTCCACCCCCTTTAACTTGGGACAATCTGGACTAATATGGCCCTCAGCTTTGCAAAAATAGCATGTAACAGGCTTGGACTGCCTATTGTCATTCTCCTGCTGTCTATTTTGTTGGCCCATCGATCCTGCACCCCTAAAACTGCTTGGTGTCCTATTCTGAACATAATTTCCAGTCCCTCTACCGTGCTGAAATCTTTGACTCCTTTGTTTTGAGTATTCTACATTGCCTTCCTTTTGCTGAGATGAATCAAATCTACTCCTCTTTCCCCTTTGTTCCCTATTCTTTATTGCATCGTTAACATCTCCTTCAACCATCATAGCTTTGTTAACTAAGGAAGAATAATCTACCATCTCAAGTGCAGTGAGTCTAGACTTGATAACCAAATTCAACCCATCCTGAAATCTGGTGCATTTATCCTCCTCATCACGTAATAAATGCAATGAAAATCGAGACAAAGATGTGAATTTAGTTTCATACTCCCTGACAGACATATTCCCCTGAGTCAATGATAAAAATTCTCTCTCCTTTTGCTTCCGGTACATGCGAGGAAAATACTTTTCATATAAGACTTTAATAAAGGAATCCCAATTAATTACCTCACCTCCCTCCGGAGTAAGCAATAAATGTTTGGAAGACTCCCACCAATATTTAGCTTCTCCCTTTAACATGAAAGTAGCCAAAATCACCTTCTGCGCTCCAGGTACATTCATCACCCCGAAGATAGTTTCTGTGTCTCTAACCCAAGCCTCAACTTCTAAAGGATCTACAGAACCTGAGAATGCTGGAGGGTTCAATTTGATAAACTTCTCGTACAAAGTATTCTTCTCCTCTCGTTGTATTTCCCTTTCTCTTCTTGCCAAAGTCTGCTCCTCCAAGTACTTGGCTTGTTGCTCTGCTATTTGCATCATAAACATGTTTTGTTGTTCTTCCATTAAAGTCATGGCACGAGCCATCTTCTGCATATCTGTAAGTTGTTCAGGAGCCCCCTCTACATTATTTGGATTTTGTTGGTTTACTGTATTTGAAGACTCCTCATCTACCCTCTCATGAACATTTGCTCCTTCCATAGCTTACTATCTGTCATAAACCATAATTATAGAAACAAGAATACAAGATTTATTTCTAACATAATGGTTAGTATTTCTCAAAAATTAATATAAATGACCCACACAACGCTATTTCTGCCACTGCCATATCTAGACTTTCTAACCCCAGAATATAAAAACCTAAAGCTCTGATACCAAGTTGTCACACCCTAACCCCATTTTGATATAATTAACTAGATAGTTTACAAACAACAATTATAATTTATTTATTATTTAGGTAATACATATTTAAACAACTTCAAGGTTAAAATGCGGAATATTAAAAAAATCCAATCGTTTTAAGGAGACAATTTCAACAGAACTCACATCTCATTTAACTTAATTACAACTAGTGCAGTTTATAAAACAAACTAACAAGACCCTACTTCTATGTACTCAACCTCCTAGACCTGGCAGTGGCAGCTGGAAAACCTGAAAATGTAAACATATAAAACCATGAGTTTAAAAACTCAGTGAATGTACTACAGCTATCTATAGTAAAAGTACTATATTAACGTATCAACATAACAATATATACATCTCTGTGCCAAATTAGGCCATATACATATCCGGAGTTAATAAACCCCACATCTCCTGCCCGTAGGCAATGATCATATCCATAGGTTTTAAAAACCTAACATCTCCTGAATTGCATAGCAACTCAACATATCCTGACTTTTATAAAGTCATAACATCTCAACATCTCTTGGCTTTTAAATAAGCCATAACATCTCAACATCTCTTGGCTTTTAAATAAGCCATAACATATCAACATCTCATGACTTTTAAATAAGCCATATCATCTCAACATATGCTATATATATGTCATATCCAAAATCAACTCAGTAAGTACACTCACCTTGTGTTATCAACTATGTATTCCCGTTTCCCTCCGGTGGAGTTGAACTTGGTTGATTTGACTTTACACCTGTTAATCCAACTAAATCAGTATTGAAACTCAATCATAAGTATTATCTTAATATAATTATGTAACTTTAAATAAGTACACAACCACAATATGATTCTACTCAAGTCATATTCCATGAAACATATGTACAGACGAAACGATGGTTTATATGTTGATAAGGTCATGAACATTCAACCCTAGAAACTACCTCATAAGGAATTTATAACTAAACTCAAGTAAACATAAAAGTATACTTCTGAATATATATACACATGAAACATGTACTCCAAATACCCTTGGGAAGGAGTAGATACAAACATTCTTTCATGGGGTATCCAATATGGCGTCAAATCATTGTCCTCCATACTTAACCATCCTATATTCATAAATAGTACACATACAGGTGTTCAAGCTTATCAATCTGGAAACACATCTGAATATACTTTCCATTACAAGTGACGGTGTAATTTTTCAAGCTTCCTAGGGCAAGTTATGGCCATTTCTTTACAACACAAGAAATCTGTCCTACAAACTCCTCTATTGTTCCTTTGACTTCCAAGAATTTTCATTATTTTTATACAGCATAACTTTCCATGATTTTCGACACACTTTCAGTAGACATACTGAATAGTACATAATTAAAGTTTCATAATATTTGGACTTCATTTGCTATCTCAAAAGCTTGACCAAACTCAGGGCATACCGAAATGAAATATACAAACAGCAACCATATACTAACTTGCAACCATCACTAAGACCTAACCATAAGGAGTTAAATTCTGATTTTCGGATATGATATGAATATATAAGTCTATTTTCATATCCAATTGGAATTTCTGAATTCCAGTAAGCACAGAAAGAGATATGCAAGTTTGAATACAAAGGGTTTCAATACAAAGCAATATGACCTATAACACCACTTATCTCACATATGAACCAATACATATTATCACAAAGGAGGATGGAATTTGGATCAATAATTCACGATTTATATACTTTGAAATAAGTATAATAGAAGATTAAAACAATATTAACACATAATATTACCTTGGAAACACCTTAAGGATTTTCTTGGAATTGTTTTCCTAGATTTTCCTTGTAACCCTTTCTTCCTTAACTTCTACCTCTCTTTCCTCAAGCTAATATCACCTCAAACTGAACCTAGGGACTTATTTGCTGAAGAAATAAGGTTAAGGGAGAGTTTTAAGTCGGCCAAGGCTGCCTCCCAATCCATCCAATCAAATTAAAACATTTGGTTTAATAAAAGACAATTTACCACTTAAGGGAATTGACAGATTCGTCCCTTCTCGTAATTTCGACCTAACTTCCTACTCGAACATCCGTTTGATGCACCGTTTGTTGTGTTACAACCCTAACTCACATATCTACAACTATGTAGTTTTCACCTCAAGTCAATTGTAATTTTACAAGGGTCAAAACTAGTCTTAAACAGGAACATTTCTATCGAAAATAACCAAATCTTGTGTTCGTAAATAATTCGACAATTCATGATTTATGAAAGTAGAATTATACTAACCATAATCACTTAACATTAGACATACTAAAAACACATTATTCATATCACATAGGATAATTATGATTTAAATATAATTTATCATAATCATATACGGGTTGTCACAGTAACAAAAGAGGAAAGGGTCCAAGTTCTCCTGGGCGCGATTGATCGCCTACAAACTAGTGGTCGACCGATAAAGCAAGTTTTTCCTTCGATTTGAGAAATTGGTCTCTTGATCAAAGCACGGTCGACCGGTCCCCACTGTTCTTGGAAACCCTTATTTTCTTGGTTTTGGATTCTTTTCTTGGTTTAGTTTTTACGATTCTTGTTTGGTGGTTTTTTCCACTTGATATATATAGTGAGTGGCTTGTTTTTAGAATATAAGGATCATTAAATTGTGTAAGAAGAAAATAGAAGATTTGTTTTGTCTCTCCTCTCTCATCTAGGGCTTGGGATATTTTCTTTTCACTTTCATCTTCTACTTCATTTATTATAAGTCAAATTCCATCTTAGTTGCATTTTGTTGACTATTGGCACTATTGGGTAATTAATATAGTGGTTTTGTCTTAAATGCTCTTATTTACCATAGCTTTACTCCTTGTTATTAACTCAATGGTGTGTGTTTGCATAGATAGTGTTATGAGTAGCTAATTTCCTTAGGTTGGGAGCATAAACCCCCTTGGATGGTTCCACTTCTTGATTTGTTAAATGTTTGAATGCAATTAATGGGTGTGTGGGTTGATATAAATCTTGCCCCTTCCCAACTTTCCCCAAATTCCTGGAGGGTTATGATCGGGGCCATCATCCTTTGTAGGGGTATTCACCATTCAGACCTTCCAACTAGAATTTTTACAGGTTGTTACGTTCCCTCATTTGCCCAAAATCACTCCATCTATTATCACTTCCTAGCCAGGAAATCAGAGAAGAAAATGATCTTGGTTACCCAAACTTCAGACGAGGCTTCTGGAACGTTGGATCTAAGGAACCCTATGAGATGGGGGAAGGTCTCCCTTGCTGCCAAAGTCGACCCTGGACTTAGCCAGGATAATTACAAAAACACTGAAGACCTTCGCAATCAGGGCAAGAAAGGTCATCTCGTTAAATATGAACATCTGATGACCCCCTAACACCTATCTCAGACAGGTTTTGGGGGTGGTCCTTTGGAAGAGCTTCTAAGTCTTAATTTTTCTTACCCAAGTTATACCTCTTATATTTTATTTCTCTGACTGACTAACTGAGGGACTTGTCTTTTGCAGAGCGCCCTGCCGGCATATCAAACGAGTTTTGGGAAATGTCTGCTCCTGGCCTTGTCAAGCTCATGGAGAAAGGGGTGGCAAAAATGTACCCCCACCTAACACCAAGAAGAGCGTCGGCACCTCCAAAGCCGATGCTAACAAAAAGAGGAAGTCCACGATTGACCCAGAGCATACGAGGCTGACCAAGGCTCAGGCCAAGGATCGTGCCATACCCATTTCTACAAACGATGCTCTGGCTTCTCATCTATCTCAGCTCAAAATAGGAGATAACTTGATCAGATACAGTCTGAAGGCTGTTGATGCTATTGGCAAAATAATGGCTAAGTAAGATAAGAATTTTCTACGCGCATTGGATATCCCTTTATTGGCTGAGTTTTCTCTCCACAAGTCAATACAGGTACCAGTTTTTTGCTCATTTTCTCACAAGTGTAACAACGAATTTTTAAAAATTATATCTCATATGTTCATACGTCTAATCTTCTTCTGTAGGGTGTCTTGTCCTTCCATCGTCTTGTTGATTTGACTTTGCATAAGCTTCCCCTTATAGAGAAGGGTAAGGAAGCTGAGAAGGTTGAGGCCTCTCTGAATGCAGAGGTTGAAAGTTTGAAGGGAGCCATCAAAGAGAAGGACAACAACATGTCTCAGCTCAGGAAGGATCATAACCCCACTTATATATCCATCCAAACTACATCACATATATTCATATTTTTCTTTTCTTTTGGAATGAACATAAACTAAACTAATTGGCCCATTTTGGCATATGATCCTTTTGATTGCCACAAATTTTTTTCGGGGTCTTTTAAACGGTGGCTTTCACGACGAGTTAATTGTACTCATGCAGACCTTTCTCGTGGATACTCATTATTTTTAATATATGAAATATCAATCCTCATGGTAAACGATTATTGCATGCACACCTCCTCCTAATTATTATTACGCATAGATGACAAAATTGAGATAAGAACGTCACACCAACTCAAATATGCATGAGATGTCAAACATTCATATAAACTCATGCATGTGTGCAAAGATGGAATAAACACAAATTTGAATTCAAGACAATGGTTAAGATCATTCAACGCATCAACAATTATGACCAAATGTCCTATCCACATGAATAATGTAATGACAGGGTGTCCAAGTACACCAATATGCCATATCAAATATGAAAAACTCATAACACAAAAATAAAATGAAAATATTTTTGTGTTTTTCTAAAAATATATTTGACCCCAAAATAAAATCTTTTTGTATTTTTCTCAAAAATCTTTAAAACCAAAAATCTTTATGTATTTTTCAATTTTTTTAATCAAAGACAAAATCTTTTTGCATTTTTCAATTAAGAGTCAATAAATAAGAAAAATATAATACAAAAGATACACATGTCATAACACTAGCAAGATATAAATCATGATGCAAAGACTAGTGTATGACAAACACGGCAATACAATCATCCTTTAGATTTAGCATGGGAAGAATTAAGTGCAACCAAACAACAACCATGAAGTTTAATTCCTAAAGCCTCTAAGTCCGATTTCCTAACCCAAGTAGGTTTGAAATGACGTATGAGGGTTTTGGGAACCGAAACGACTTTATTCTTAAACTTCCTAGGAGCATTCCTAAGGTCATAGCAAAAACGTCTAAGGTGACCTTTCCTAATGCAATGAGTGCAAGTATAAACACGGCGGGGATGAGTACCAAAATGTCGACCTCTCTTAATGTTCCTAATGGGCTCTCTCACATGATTGGAATTGGCTTTGGGAATGGGAACAACACTATCATTGTACCCTATACCAAACCTATCTCCCTTGATTTGGATTGTGCCTAACATTCTATCTAACTTCTCCGACCTAATCTCCAAATCAAACCTTACCTTACTCGAGTCTTTCAATCTTTCCTTTAACTCACTAATCCTAAACTCAAGCAAACGCATAGACTCCTTAAACTCTAGAATATCTTTCTTTAAGGTATCTATCAAACCACGAAGACTATCTCTCTCTTTCTCAATGTATTATAATTTATCCCTAAGAGTCTTATCTTGTGCCCTAAGTTCCTTAATCAAAACATCATTATTTTTTATGGCACGCTCATTCAACTTAGCTTTCAAATATATGTTTTCCTTTTTCACCTGTACTGCTTCCACATAAAAATCATTAAAGGTAACTTGCAACTCTCCTGCATCAATCTCATCATCTTCACTAGCTTCACCCTAACTTACCTAGGATTCACACTCAACGGTCTCAAAAGTGTCATGAACATGAGAATCTTCATGGGAATATTTATCATTGTCACTCATATGACATCACATGAACGCTACAAAGTTGCACTCAATGAGGGAACTCTCTCCCTCTTCCGGTTCACTACCACTTAAGGTGGCATTATATGTTATCAGTTTCTTTCCCTCCTTATTAAATCTAGTGGGACACTCGACAACCTTGTGAACATAACCCTCACACCCAAAACACCTATCTGATTCATTCCTCTTAAATTTCTAATTTTTATCCTTAGGGGCAGGATCGACCTTGTTATTCTTGGATTTCTCAAGTCGTTTGGCATCTTTCGATTGCTTTTTAAACTTAAGAAAGTTTTTTAACTTGTTTACCAACAAGGCCACATCCTCAAAATCAAAATCGTAATCGTCATTCGAAACTTTAGTTTCCTCCTTCTAGGCTTTCAAAGCCATGCCCTTATCTTTCTTTGGCACTTGCTTGGAGGTAAACATATCGAGTCCATAGGTTTGTAAGTCATCTACAATCTCTTCAAGTTTCGTCGATTCAAGCATACCCAAGGAGTTCAAACGTTCACTTTTTCATCCAATATACTCAACAATGACCTTAAGATTTTCTTTATGACTCGGTTGCCGGGTATTTTCTCTCCCAAATTAAAGATGAGTTGACAATATTTTACAATTTAGTATAGAAATCATCACACGACCCACTCTCTAACATCTTAATTGTCTCAAACTATGTAGTTAGGTTTTGAAGTTAAGATACCATAACCGTGAGCGTGCCCTTATGAGTAAATGCCAGAATATCCCAATCCTTTTTATAAGTTTCACACGTCATGATTATATTAAACTCATCCAGTGTGACATGTGAGGAAATAACGTGAAGAACTTTCGAGTTGTAAAGTGCAAGCCTATGTTTGGTTTCGGTCTATGACTCAATGAGTTTTAAAGTAGTGGCCTCACCCTCTCGTGTATGGTTTCCAGTCCTTTTCAACCGTTAACCACACATGCTCACTAATTGATTTCAAATCACTTCTCATTCGCATTTTCCAATAAGCATAGTTTGTGCCATAAAAAATAGGAGCTCTAAAATTTTCATAATTTCCAAAATTCATCCTTAAAACACAAGAGGGATCAACAACAAAAAAAATATTTCTAGATCTGATACCAATTTGTAGGCCCCTTTTTCTTTCGAATGTATTTTAAGGATGTGAAAAACAACTTTCTTTTTTAAAAACTTATTTTCCAAATTTATATGCACCAGGTATGTGAACCAATTTTAGTTAAGCCCGATTTTATCTTGTTTAATCCTAAACATACATCTAGGTGATTAAAACAAGTAAAATAAATAAGTTCACAAAAGCAACGCCGAATGTATGAGGAAATCACTAAGGGAAAAAATCTCAAACGGCTTACACCAGACAATCACTATAATGTGGTATTACAAAGTACAAATGATAGACTTACTCAACGACTCTATCCTCCACAAGTCTTGACGCTCCTCTGATCCTTCAACCACTCCTCCACAGTGCCCGCCCAGAAGTCCTTCTATGATACCTAGCACACGCGTCCACGAATAACTTTGTGTCCATCGATACACCTTGACAACATCTACAATGTTGAACACAAACTCCTTCACTGCAAAACCCAATGTTCAAAGTGATGAAATAAACCCCAATGGTTCATACTAAGATCTCTATAAAATAAGAGTATGAAATCTCAGATTTTAAGGATGTTTTTAGACTTTGAAAACCTTAGAAAACTTATGCAGAAAACGTACAATTTGTAAATTGTTTTTCTAGTTCTGCAACTTACGAAATTCTAAATGAAACACACCTTAAATAGAAAATTTGAGGTGGCGCGTCATTCGAGCGAAATTACTCTCTCGTTCGAACGAAATATCCATGTCATTTGAACGACAAAGCCATGTCGTTTGAACGACCTCCACATGTCATTTGAACGGCTGTGAATGTCGTTTGATCCTTCTAAACACAAGGGAAGGATTTACACAGCTCTAAACCATCCATATCTCAGAATAAACAAAGTTAAAACATTTTAAAACACTTTTTAACATTTTAAAAATATTTATTAAAAAAATAACATCCAAAAAATATTTTTCGAGTCCCATAAACATTACGCGTTCATACCTGAGAGATCGGAATGCAGTGAAGATGTGAAACGTGCACCAAATTAATCTCAACATCATATATCTTGAAGCTTGGCAACAAAGTCTCCAATAAATTTTTTGTCATTGACTGTTTGAGATCGTGGCAATAAAAAATCTATCTATTACATTGTTTCGGGAATAAGTCAAAATACACGCAATGGACTCAATTGGAAAATTTGTCCTTAAATCTCTAAAGAACACTTCATTATTATTACTGATGTGATACTATCACGAATGTGTAACACTTTTCAATAAAATAATACTTTTTAGTGAGTCAACTTGATTGTGTTAAGAGAGGTGATACAATTCATTAAAAATTACCATTTCTTGTTTATTAGCACTCAAAACTAGTTTATTGACCCGTCTGATCTCTTATATGTCCAAAAATTATGTCAGATTAAAATTGTATAAAAAAATAAAAAAATTAGTTTATTTATCTTGGGTAGTAAATGTAACACCCCGCCTAATTAATTACCGGGTGATCAGTCCTTTATTAAATTAAAAACAGAATGTTCGGTTGGTTCATTCTTAGCATCACTGTCGAAAAACATTTAATAAATAAACCACCTAATGATTACATAAGCTAGTGCTAAAAATATTTTCCCTTTTAATATATCAACATATTTTCCATTTTTCAATACAAGTAAATAGAATATAATTCATTCACCACACACATGAATATAATAAATACCGAGTCTGAATCAAATACTAAAATAAACGAGACTGGATAAAACATTGCGATTTAAAACCTCAAACCAAAGAACCATAGTAATCCAATCCAACTAAAATAACTGGAAATTAAACCGAATACAATCTCTGATATAAATGACTAAGGATGGGCGACACATGCCCTAAATAAGAGTCAAGATAGAGCTGAATGAAATGAAAGAGGCATCTAATACAAGGACCTACAGCTTCCACAACAGCTGCAGCACGTCAAGTAATCCAAGTCTCTAAATCTGGTGTCTCTGTGGTTAAGCACATAATATAATACATATATAGCAAATGATAGAAGAGATTCAGGAGACGGGTCAGAGCCTGATATTTTTAAAAAAATTATTTAGCAAGTATTTAAAACTGCATTCAAGCAAGTATTATGTGGATGTCAAATATCAAACTCTCATATGAGATCTTCACCTCTCATCTATTGTGCACGCCTAACGTACATCTAATCCCACGTAGATATGACACCCAACCTAACTAGTTCGAAGTAACACTAATACTAACTATACCCACCACAATTAAACTAGCCTATGCCGAATAGCTAATTAACATGTTTCTCATTTTCATAATAAATCCATTACACGCTTAAGATTTATACTATCTATCAATATTCCCATATCTACTAACTACACACAGTAGAATGATTTACAAGTTTCCGTATATATAAATACAGTCACAGCATCCCTATACATGTATATACTAATTATGCACCCCCGGGCTAAGACCCATTAGCGCACCTAACCATATTAATCTTGTACCCTCGGGTTAGAACCCATTAGCGCACTCATTAATAGTATTCTTTCACCCCCGGGTTATCAACTATTAGCGCACTTAACAATAATATTGCTGCACCCCCGGGTTATCACCCATTAGTGCACTTAACAATAATATCAATCGTTAGGCATACACACATCCTATTAAAATCCATAGGTTTACACTTAACCTAATTATGTATTTTCCACATATTTAAGTCTTTTATTACTATTCGGAATATAATTATTTCAAATATTCTCTCTCGAATTTCTAAGATTAATACATCCCACATATGTCCAAGTTTTATGCCACACTTGCCTTAATATAACCTCACTTTTAATCTCAGTGTAATTCATTATAATTCCCGCATTTCAAGTCCCGAAAGATATCGTAAAGTTCCACAAATCAATTCTGAAAAAATTAGCAGGGCGGTTCGGACCCACTAGGAAAGCGATTCGGGCCCTTTCTTTTAAAACAAACGATCCGAACCTTTTAAATAAAATGGTCCAGACCTTTTTTTGAAAAACGGTCCGGACCTATTTATGAAAAACGGTCCAGACCGCTACCCCTTTTCGAGCAGATTAACCCAGAAACGATTTCTTCACCAATTCAACATCTATAACCTCTACCGATCATTCCCAAACAACGATCAATCATACTAAATCAATTTCCTAACATGTATGAATGATGTCAAATAATATAACATCATTAATTCATTTCTAATCTTCAATGTAATTTGGAATCCCCAATTAATTTAATAAAACCCTAGTTCTTCCAATTATCATCCAAGAACATTAAATTTCCATACTTGGTCATCACATAAAAGCATCTATACGTGATTTCTAATCTACGTACATAAATAGTTCAACCTAAATTAATCTCAGATTCAATTCATGTATAACCAATCCCCAATTTTCATCACTTTTATTAACATTACAAGGGTATTACATTCCTACACTAACAAGAACATGGGTATTGATAAAGGAAAGAAAGTAATAAACACTTGCCTGATTATGCAAGTTTGATTCATCGCTTGAAATTGGTATAGATGTGTTCTACTCTTTCCGATCTATGCATTGATAATGTTTTTGGTGAAAGATAACTGGGTTTGGCCTTGCAACTCCTAGGAACCTCTTCTTTTCCTTCCTCTGAGACTCTCTCTTTTCTTTTACAGATAAAACCCTAAATTTAACTACGTAAGGGATATTAAAACACTATAATTTTCGTCCATTAATTAGCCTCAAAAATAAAATTTACCAAAACGCCCTCCCGGGATGCTAGTTAGGCCTAAGATTACACCATGACCCAAACTAAACCTCCGGCTGCACTATTTTGACTATCTCATCCCTTTCGGACTCAACGGTGCACTCAAAATGGCCATACGAGTAAATAAAAATAAATTTTCTTTTTATTCCCATTAATTAGTCCCGACATGACTCACACGCGGGTCAGACTTAAATTACCAATTATCGTATTTCTCACTCTCGACAATTTATCAAAATGCATAATTCCATATTACATATCACACAGTAATATTCAATCAATAAGTATTAACCCTAGCTCGCTAGTTAATATATATTTTAATAGGAATTAATTAACAATTAAATCTCACCTTCTAATTCAATTAATCCAACAATAATAATTAAATCCCATAATTATTTAAATCATACAAAATATGGGGTGTTACATACTTTCCCCCTAATAACGAAATTTCATTCCGAAATTCAGAAAATAAGGCATACCTTGTACGAATAAGTCTGGATACTTCTCACGCATATCCGCCTCTCGTTCCCAAGTAGACTCCTCCAAATTGTGGTGCTCCTACTCTACCTGCACAAGTGGAACTACCTTTGACCTCAGTCTCCTCTTGCTATGGTCTAGGATAGCCACTGGTCTCTCCTCATAAGAAGTGTCAGGCTGCAACTCAATATCCTCTATCACTATGTGGGTGTGGTCCAACGCATCTCGAAGATATCGCCTCGGTGACGAAATATGGAACACATCATGAATGCGATGCAAGTGCTCCGGTAACCCAAGTCTGTATGTCATTGGTCCGATCCTCTCAATGATAGGAAATGGTCCTACGTATCTCGGAGCCAATTTCCCTTTCTTCCCAAACCTCATTACCCCCTTCATAGGAGATACTCTCAACAAAGCCTGGTCCCTTACAGCGAACTCCCTGTAGGACCTTCTAGCATCAGCGTAGCTTTTCTGTTTATCCTTGGCTACCCGTATGTGGTTGCGAATCATCCCAATCCTGCTTGACGTATCCTGAATTACTTTTGGCCCAAGCAGTTTGTTGTCCCCCACCTTTAGCCAAAAAGAAGGGGAACGATAAGGTCTACCATATAACGCCTCGAACGGGGCCATGCCAATCGTGAACTTATAGGAGTTATTGTAAGCAAACTCCACCAGTGGAAGGTGCTATTCCCAAACTCCCCCAAAGTCAAGGATACACATGCACAACATGTCCTCAAGCATCTGATTAGTGCGCTCAGTCTGCCCATCGGTCTGCGGGTGATACGCCGTACTCAACCGCAACTCGGTACCCATAGCCTCCTGGAAACTCTCCCAAAAATGAGACACAAAAGTATTGTCTCTATCCGACACGATATCCAAAGGCACACCATGTAGTCTCATTATCTCAGCAATAAATATCTGGGCATACTGTCCTGTTGTGTAGTATGTCATGACTGGCAGAAAATGGGCTACTTTTGTCAATCGGTCCACAATAACCCATATAGAATCGTTCCTCCTCTGTGAAGTAGGAAACCCAGTAATGAAATCCATGGAAATACCCTCCCATTTCCATGTAGGGATCTCTAACGGCTAAAGTAAACCTGGCGGTCTCTGATGGTCCACCTTCACCAACTGACTAGTGGTACACCTGGAGACGAACTCTACGATGTCTCTCTTCATCCCACTCCACCAGTACTGCCACCTCATATCCTAGTACATCTTATCCCCATCGGGATGTACCATAAATCGGGACCCATGTGACTTTGTCATCACCTTATGTCGTAGGTCCTCTCCCTATGGAACAATCAATCTTCCATTGAAGCGCAAGCCTCCCTAGGAACTCATTCAGTAGGACTCGGCTCCACCGATTAATAGTTGTCTAATACAATCCTGACAAAATGAATCTGTTGCCTGGGCCTGAACCACCCTTGTCACTATCTGTGGTGTGATAGTTATAACTGACATGAATGATCTGGCCACTATCTCCTGATGTCCAACCTCTTTCCATTTCTCCTTTCACACCTCGGTCGTCTCATCTACTGGCCTATGGTTCAATGCATCAGCAACTACGTTAGCCTTTCTCGGGTGCTAATATATCTCAAACTGATAATTTTTTACAAACTCAAGCCACCTGCGATGACGCATATTTAGTTCCTTCTGCGTGCACAGGTACTGTAGTGACTTGTGGTCTGTAAATAGGCAAAACTGTTCACCTAAAAAATAATGTCTCCAAATCCGGAGCGTAAACATGACTGCTGCCAACTCAAAGTTGTGGGTGGGGTAGTTCTTCTCGTGAGTCTTAAGCTTTCGGGAAGCAAAAGCTATAGCTTATTCCTCCTGCTATAATACTCCCCCAAGCCCTTGTAATGATGCATCAGTATACACTAAGTACTCCACACCTGCTCTGGGGAGTGCTAGTACGGGTGTTGAAGTTAACTTATCCTTCAACTCACCGAATGCCAATGGACACGCATCATTCCAAACAAACAACACGCCCTTACGAGTCAGATTCGTCATCGGACCCGCAATCTTTGAGAATCCCCAAATGAACTGTCTATAGTAACCGGTTAAACCTAGAAAACTTCATACCTCTGTCGGTGTCGTGGGCTAACCCCACTCCCTCACCGTTGACACTTTGCTAGGATCTACAGATACTCCCTTCTCAGATACAATATGCCCCAAAAATTGTACCTCATGCTGCCAAAATTCACATTTGTTAAATTTGGCATACAACTTATGCTCCCGTAAGGTTTGTAGAACCCCATGTGAGTGATCGGCATGCTCCTCCTTGGTACGAGAATAAATCAGAATGTCATCTATGAGGACGATGACAAACTGATCTAGGAACTCTCTGAAGGCTCTGTTCATCAAGTCCATAAATACTGATGGGGCGTTGGTTAGCCCAAACAGCATAACTCGAAACTCATACGACCCATACCTCATCAGAAAAGTAGTCTTCGACACATCCTGTTCCCTGATGCGTAGCTGATGATACCCAGATCTCGAATCTATCTTTGAGAAGTAGGATGCTCCCCTCAACTGGTCAAATAAGCCATCGATGCGAGGTAACGGATATTTATTCCGTATCGTGACTTTATTTAGCTCTCGATAATCGACACAGAGTTGTAAGGATCCATCTATCTTCTTCACAAATAGAACTGGTGCACCCCAAGGCGAGGTACTCCTACGGATGAAACCCAATCCCAATAACTACTCAATCTGGTCCCATAACTCTCTAAGGTGCATGTGCTATAGGACGGGTTACCAGTGTCAAGTCTATCACAAACTCAATCTCCCTACTCGGCGGAAACCCCGATATCTCCTGAAACACATCATCAAACTCGCATACGATCGGAATCGAATTAAGTGGGATCGCTACTACCGTAGAGGTCTTATCCTCTATGTAAAACAGGTGGGTGGATGACCCTCCCGCGAGGTGAGTCATTTACACTAAGAACATCTCCTGGGTCAAAATAGCAAACACTATACTCCTACTGAAGCAATCAATCATTGCCCTATAATTAACTAGTCAATCCATGCCAATAATGGCATCGTACTCATGCATATCTAAAATAATCATGTCTGTCGGTAAGATGAAACTCCCAATCTCAATACTCACACCCCGACATATAAAGAAAATCAACGGCCCACTACCCAATGGTGAGTCTACACAAGTCACTGTGCTATCGTCCATGTCTAACAACCTTGTGGCCCGTGCAAAGATATTGGCTATGAAAGAGTGTGATGCCCCAGTGTCAAATCAAATGCGCCCCATAGTACCATGGATAGAGAACTTACCCTCAATTGCGAGTGGCGCCTGTGGGATTGCTGCTACCTGGTGGATGTTATAGACACGCCCATACTATAACTGTCCCTGCTGAATCGGTGGTGTGGGAAAATCTAGGACTGGTGCTGCTGTTGGTAAGGCGGCAAGAAAGATGGGTCTCTGGGACTCCTGGTGAGTGCTCTACTGCTAGGGGACCCTGCCCTTATCGAGGAAATCCTGTTTCTTATGGCCATCCTTGCCATAAGTATAATATTTACCAATAATATTTCCTCCCCTCTGTCCCTGATAGCGTCGGCCCTACTGGCTGTTACCACCTCTACCTTGGCCCTGATGGACTTGCTGCCCCTAATGGGCCTGTCTGAAACCTCCCTGACCATATCTGAACCCACCCGATCTAAAGCTCTTAGCAGAATCCCCCGGTTGGGAACCCTACCTCTGCTCTACTGGTGCCCCACTGGAACTACTTCCCCCGCCCTACCCTACTTGCTGGACTCTCCACATCTTTTGCTTACCTTAGCATGGAAGCGATGGTCCTGGTAGTGTATCAAGGCTGCATTCAGTACATCAGTGTAGGACTGTAGGGAAAGGTTACCCAATAGATGTTGTCATATCCTCCAAGTCAATCCATCCATAAACATCTGGATCCGCTTCTCCTCAGTAGGCACCTCGTCTGGTACCATATTAGTCAATCGCGTGAACTCCTCCTCATATTCCGCAACTGTCTTCCCTTCCTGGGGGAGGTCTAAAAGTTTTTTCCTCATCTCAGTATTGACGGAAGAAGTAAAGTACTTGCGGTCGAACCGCACCAATAAATCGCCAATCAGCATTAACTCCCGCTCCTCTTTAGTAATAGTGGACTCCCACCACTACAAGGCTTTCCCTGTCAGCTTAAAGGTAGCCAAAACCTGCCTCTGAACTTCAGTGCACTCGTACATACGAAGGTGTCACTTCATATCCTTCTTCCACTGAATTGCAATCACTACGTCAGAACTGTTCGAGAACTCTAGGGGATGTACCCTCTAAAAGGAATTCCTAACCCTCTCCAAAGCATTGGGAAACTAATGAACTGGATCTGGCACCACAGCTTGAATCTGGGGTGGGGCCTGCTGTACCACCGCTAAAACTGCATTTATCGCCTATGTAACTATGGCGGAAACCTCTGCTGCTTCATGGTTCCCTGAGCCGGAGCTGCTGGCTGCTCTAGATGAACCTGTCTGTCTCATGGTGCACGTCGAGGAGGCATCTGAGACGAGAAAGAATTTTACTAATCCACAGTTATCACTAAATCTCAAATAGCTAAAGACTTTAACTGCATAAACAAGATTATAACAACCCTAAAAATAGGGCTCTATATCAAAGAATGCTAAGATGAAAGCATAACAAGCCGTACAGATCCTAAAGGACTCTAGAACCTGATGCTCTGATACCACCTCTGGCACCCCGCCTAATTAATTATCGGGTTATCAGTCCTTTATTAAATTAAAAACAAAATGTTCAGTCGGTTCATTCTTAGCATCACTGTCAAAAAACATATAATAAATAAACCACCTAATGATTACTTCAGCTAGTGCCAAAAATATTTTCCTTTTTAATAAAACAACATATTTTCCATTTTTCAATACAAGTAAATAAAATATAATTCATTCACCACACACATGAATATAATAAATACTGAGTCTGAATCAAATACTGAAATAAATGAGGCTGGATAAAACATTCCAGTTCAAAACCTCAAACCAAAGAACCATAGTAATCCAATCCAACAAAAATAACTGGAAATTAAACTAAATACAATCTCTGATAAAAATGACTAAGGATGAGCGACACATGCCCTAAATAAGAGGCTAGATAGAGCTGAACGAAATGAAAGAGGCGTCTAATATAAGGACCTACAGCTTCCACAATAGATGCAACACGCCAAGTAATCCAAGTCTCTAAATCTGGTGTTCCTGTAGCTGAGCACCTGATATAATACATATATAGTAAAAGAGAGAAGAGATGCAAGAGACGGGTCAGAGCCCGATGTCTTTAAAAAAATATTTAGCAAGTATTTAAAACTGCATAAAATCAAGAATTATGTGGATGTTAGATATCGAACTCTCACATGAGATTTTCACCTCTCATGTATTGTGCACGCCTAACGTACATCTAACCCCACCTAGCTATGCCACCCTGCCTAAGTAGTTCGAAGTCACACTAATACTAACTATACCCACCAGTAGTATTCCCGTATCGTCCATACAATACGCTATAAAATTAGCCTATGCCTAATAGCTAATTAACATGTTTCTCATTTTCATAATAAATCCATTACACGCTTAAGATTTATACTATATATCAATATTCCCATATCTACTAACTACACACAATAGAATGATTTACACGTTTCCGTATATATAAATATAGTCACATCATCCCTATACATGTATATACTAATTATGCACCCCCGGGCTAAGACCCATTAGCGCACCTAACCATATTAATCATCACCCTCGGGTTAGCACCCATTAGCGCACTCATTAATAGTATTCTTGCACACCCGGGTTATCACACATTAACGCACTTAACAATAATATTCATGCACCCCCGGGTTATCACCTATTAGTGCACTTAACAATAATATCAATCGATAGGCATACACACATCCTATTAAAATCCATAGGTTTGCACTTAACCTAATTATGTATTTTCCATATATTGAAGTCTTTTATTACTATTTGGAATATAATTATTTCAAATATTCTCTCTCGAATTTCTAAGATTAATACATCCCACGTATGTCCAAGATTTACGCCACAGTTGCCTTCATATAACGTCACTTATAATCTCAGTGTACTTCATTATAATTCCCGCATTTCAAGTCCCGAAAGATATCCTAAGGTTCCACAAATCAATTCTGGAAAAATTAGCAAGGCGGTCCGGACCCACTAGGAATGCGATCCGGACCCTTTCTTTTAAAACAACAAACGATCCGTAACTTTTAAATAAAATGGTCCATACTTTTTTCTGAAAAATGGTCCGGACCTATTTATGAAAAGCAGTCTAGACCGCTACCCCTTTTCGAGCAGATTAACCCAGAAACATTTTCTTCACCAATTCAACATCAATAACCTCTGGGGATCATTCCGAAACAACGATCAATCATACTAAATCAATTTCCTAACACTACACCAAATCTGCCGAATTGTCACGGTCATTGACCTTGACAAATCCAACTTGTCAAGGTCAATGACCGTGACATTTCGAGGCGAGACAAATTTTTTCGTCACGATCGTGTCACGGTCAATGATCATGACACAAAACTCGCGTTTTGTGTCACGGTCGTGTCGCGGCCCATGACCGTGACACGTTTAGTCACGGTTTCCAACCGTGACAAAGTAGTGGCTCTGTTCAAAAGAGTTTGTCACAGTCATTGACCGTGACACGTCCGTGACACAACATTGTCACGGACTTGTCACGGTCAATGACCGTGATAATTCTGGGCAGAATTGAAAAAAAAATGCAGGGCAGTATGGCCACTGCCACTGTCCAACAGTATATTTGTACCTGTTATAGCAACGTTGTACCTGTTCAAACATCATATATTCAAATAAAATAGAGATAATGCAAATATACATTCAAATAGAGACAATATGCATCACGATATAATTCAAATGTAACAACTTAAAACAATTCAATTCAAACTAAAAAACAATTCAATTCAAACTTAAAACAATGTCACTACATGTCTGGTGTATTGTTAAAACGGAGGAGGTGAGTAGGCCACACGATATACGAATTTACGCACCCACTAATATACGTCGTGCCGCATTGTTCGCACAACCACAATAGGGAGTTCTCCTTCCCGGGTATGACATGCGTGACGAGCACCCTGGACTCCATCTCTTGAAGCTCACGTCCATGAACTATTCCACCCTGGACGATATTCGGGTCCCTCAACCCCCGCCCTATCTGCTTGCCATCAAATATGTCCAATATGAGCACGCTCGGCCAACCAAGTGTCGACATCGGTCTGGGGAAGGGAGCCAAATAGGGAAGTGGATCATCGAAGTACGCACATGTCGGTGATGAAGAAGCGAGGTCCATAACCTCGTCATCCTGCGCCTCATCCTCCCGCACCTCCTCCTCCAACGCCTTCTCCTTCCCTTTCCCTTTCCCTTTACGGTCTCCGCCCAACGTACGCTTCATGAATGAGAACATATCTTGGACCGTCGCCTCCAAACGGGATAGCTTCGCGTCATGTGAATCCACCATTCGAGCTAACCCGGTGTCGCTCGTCTCCAATCCGATGATCCTAGATTTGGCCACCCGCGAGCTCACCCCCTTGTCCTCCCCTTGCGATCAGAGCCAAGCACTTGGCTGAGTGCGTCTGTGGACAAAGATGCCTTGTCGGCATCAGACTGCGATTCATGCACTTCCTTAAGCTTTACCTGAAACGACAAAAAGCACATGATTAGTAAAATAAGTAAACTAAAAAATTATAACGTAATTAACAAAAATTAAACTGTCGGATTACTTACAATCGTGGCCGCGATGCTCGGGGACACCACCTTGTCCTTTCCCTTCTTCGTCCGAAGATCCACATAAGTATCGAGCCTATGTGGCTTATCCCCTGTCCCACTCCCTACCCCTGAAATAAAATAAAGTAAAGTAAAATTAGTATCGGCCCCGCAAAGGAAAATAATGAAGAATAATATATTTCTGTAGTTATAGAAAAATTAAATCTTACTTGCATCCTATGCTCCACCTCGGCGTAAGAGGTGCGGACGGAGTAGTGCACGTCCGTCTTTTTTACCCGATTTTCCCTCCTCGATTGGAGAGATGCCAATTGTCTATCCTCGATCTCATTGTCAATGAACCTCTGCCATTGTGCCAATGATATCGGCTCCTTGGGGGGGACGAATTCACCCCGAGCCGATGATCGTCTTCAGCAGAACGAGGGATCTCGCTAATATCTCCGATTTGTTCTCGACGGTAATCCCAAATTTCCCATATTTGGGGAGCCTAGGGGCGGAAGAGCCCTCGTCGCCTCCACTACCACCGAGCCCAGACGACATCATCATAAACAGCATCATCATCTTCGCCTTAATATCTGAAGGAGACATCTGCTGTAAAAAATGTTATTAGTACAGATATAATATTATCACCACACCCCACCCCCACTACCCCACCCCACCCCCACCCCACCCCTTCCCCCCTCCCCCCACCATGACCGTGACAACTACAAAAGTCTCTTATCCTCATTATATTTTATCACAATATGCATATCTTATAAGAGAGTCGGGTTTGGCATGAATAAAGTGAGAATTACATTTAAGACTTTCTAACAACATGCAGGTGTATATATATATATATATATATATATATATATATATATATATATATATATTGTGAATTTCATGTATGTTTCATTTAATTATCATACTATATATATATTGTTCGATATACAAAGTAATTTTCAAAAAAAGTTGAAAAATCCCACCCCCATATGGACAATAACTACCGAGATGCTGGTTAGGCCTAAGATTACCCCGGGACCCAAACTAAACCTCCGGGTACACTATTTTGACTATATCACCCCTTTTGGACTCAACGGTGCACTCGAAATGTCCATACGAGTTAATAAAAATAAATTCTCTTTTTATTCCCATTAATTAGTCCCAACACGACTCACACGCGCATCTAACTTAAATTACCAATTGTCGTATTTCTCACTCTCGACAATTTATCAAAATGCATAATTCCATATTACATATCACATAGTAATATTCAATCAATATGTATTAATCCTGGCACGTTAGTTAATATATATTTTAATCCGAATTAATTAACAATTAAATCTCACCTTTAATTCAATTAATCCAACAATAAAAATTAAATCCCATAATTATTTAAATCATAAAAAATACGGGGTGTTATAAAGAGGAAGGTGAGATATTTCATTCCATAGGTAAGTCAAGTACGCACTTTTTGGAGAAGTATTTTTTCTCATTCTTTGACTAATCCCAACTTCCGTATACCTATATATGTACCTCCATGTGTTTTCGTTGGAAGCCAAAAATCCATAATATTTTTTGTGCAAATCACAATCTTGTTGCTATTTTATCATTCATGTCCATTGGTGATATCCATACAAAACCCATTATCATTTTTCGGTGTCTCATTGTCGACTGATAGCGAACTCAGGTGGAGGTGGATTCGCCTGAACCACAACCCATAATATTCATTCGTTCGTTCAATCAAGCCATCAATCGATCCATCTTGTCCAGAATGGAGACAGCGAGATCACATTCCCGGTCTCATATACAAGTATAATATATATCATGAGTCCATAATATTTGGACGCATTCTTTTGCTGCTATGGTTTATTCTTTAACTCTTTCTTAATTTTTTAAGATTTGACATTATATATTCATGTATATGAAATAGTGTAATCTTTGTTTTATCAAAATTCAAATAAGGAAAAACTAGATATCGTGGGGTTGCAAGAAACAAAAAAAGAAAAATTAGTATAAAACTGGTAGGGGGTGTTGTTTTAAAGATTAATTCCTTTTACTTTGGTTTAGTATGTAGGGGTATTTGAAGTCATTTTTTGTTACCTATTTTCTTTGACAAAACTGAAATAGGGTTTGCATGCGTTCAGATCTTAGTTTTTCACTTTGAAAAACTTGTATATAAATAATATTTGAAAGGTTTTTAGTTTTAATGACTGAAGGAAAATAGATATGAAAGTTGTATAGAAATGAAGATTAAACCTATTTTTGTTAGTGTGAAACAAAGCATTTCATACTTAGAAATAATCTTGTAATTCATAGGATTCGTTTGTATAAGTGAGTGTGAGTTCATGCATGTGTTAGGCATTTCACTCACAACACTGTCACATAACATCACTTTAAAAGTGTGTTGGTATAAAGATCTTGATTGGTTCGAGTCGACGTAAAGAAGGAGCTAATGAAGACAAGATGGATGATGACATAACCAATCAGAGCCTTACAAGAAGTTAGGAGTTACCTAAAGGAACTAGTATATCTTCTTAACTTAGATTTAGGTCTGTATTTGTCTATTTATTTCGTTGCTTGCTTGTAACCTAAACTCATTCTAGTGAATTTTTCGTTTTGAGGTGTAGAGACCTCCGTGGATGTTTTCATTACTTTAGGATTTTACCACGTTAAAAACTCTCGTGTACTGTGCATGTTTACTAATCGTCCTATCCCTACTGATCTATTGCTGCTATAACTAAGATTAGTTTTATTTTTCAAAACTTATTCCCTGATATCTTAAATAACTCCTTCATAACATTTTCTAAAACACATCTTGTGATTTATAGTTTGTTTTCTAAAATAGTTTCTCTAAGAAACAGCTTCGGAGTGTACTAGACTGCTTTAACTTGTGTTGAACAACTTTAGTTAGGCAATTTTCAGTTTATACATTAATTGACCAATTTATTTAACCAATTTGTTTGTATTATTGTTTAATACTAAATATGTATTATTATATATAATTCATATTTTAAGATTTTTTCTAATTAAGTCTTACGGACAATTCAACCATTACTTAATTTTATTTTTAAAGGTGTACACAGTAAATATTACTGTTTGAGTAATTTTTTTTCATTGAAATATTATGTACTGTGTGGATCTTTTTTGATAAATATACATATTTCATTTTTCGTGAACAAAGTAAATTTTACTATCTTTGTAATATTAACACAGTAAATGTTATTGTTTATGAATATGTGAGAGATATAAAATTATTTCATTTTCTGGTGCGTATAATAAAGTTTATATATATATATATATATATATATATATATATATATATATATATATATATATATATATATATATATATATAGAGAGAGAGAGAGAGAGAGAGAGAGAGAGAGAGAGAGAGAGAGAGAGAGAGAGTCAGACTCTCTAACATACCTCATTAAACATACCTATGAACATACCTGTTTTTTTTAAATAATAAAAAAAAAAATTTGAGTTGATATTTTTTATATGGGTTCATGATATTTCAATGTGCCCCTGTAAAAATATTCAGCTCCAAATAATATTTTTTGTTATTTTTAAAAAATAGGTAAAAAATCTGACAGTTATATAGGGTAAAAACTGTGAGTTTTTTTAGCTATTTTTTAATAATAACAAAAAACATTATTTTTAGTTGATTTTTTTATAGGGACACATTGAAATATCATGAACCCATAAAAAAATATCATCTCAAAATATTTTTTTTTACTATTTTAAAAAATGGGTATGTTCATAGGTATGTTGCTAGGAGGTATGTTGGAGAGTCTCTCTCTCTCTCTCTCTCTATATATATATATATATATATTAATATATTGTGTAAAAAAGACAACTATTTTTAGTTTAACAAATTTAGTCGCTTAAACACTTATTTATCCAATATTTTCTTATTTTTTAAGGTTCGCGTCAGCGGCACCCCATGCCACACATACTCACCCCAAACGGGAGCTTCGATGGATCCAACCCTTTTTTTTCGATATTCTCTTATTTTTACAGGTTCGTGCTAGCGGCACCCAATCCCCACCACCACCCCACCCCTATTGTCGGAGTTCCAGCGACGTTCATCAGAGATTCGGTTTGAGGTGGGTAGGAGTGGCATGGGGTGCCGCTGGCGCGGACCTTTAAAAATAAGAGAATGTTGGATAAATGGAATTTGGATCTACCGGAGTTCCGGTTTGGAGTGAGTAGAGGTAGCATTGGGTGCCGCTGGCGCGGATCTTTAAAAATAAAAACATATTGGATAAATGAGTATTTGAGTGACTAGATGGGTTCAACTATATATATATATATATATATATATATATATATATATATATATATATATATATATATATAGTTGACTCATTTATTTAACTAAATTGTTAGTATTATTGTTTAATAATAACAAATGTGATAACCCAGATATTATATAATTTTATATGTAATACCTATTTTTTTTTAATTAAGTCCTGTTGATTATTCAACCATTAATTAATTCTATTTTTAAAGGTTTACATAGTAAATATTATTGTCCGTATAAATTTTTTAATTGATATATTATGTACTCCATGGATCTTGTTTGATAATTATATGAATTTCATTTTCTTGTGAACACAGTTACTGTGTAATATTAATACAATAAATATTACTGTTTGTGTGAATGTCACAGATATAAAACTATTTCATTTCACTACACCAAAAACAGGAATCTGACACGGTTTAAAACTATGTCAGATCAAATCTGGCACGATTTTAAAACTATGTCAGATCAAATCTGGCACGGTTTTGAACTGTACCAGAATCAGGTGTTCCAAAATAGTCATTTTTTTCTAGCACGGTTTAAAAGTGTGCCAGATTCGACCAAACAGGAACACTTCTGGCACACTTTTAAACAGTGCCAGAATTTGATATTTCTGGCACAGTTTTGAACTGTGCCAGATTGAGCACATTTTCATTAAAATTTGGCACAGTTCAAAACCGTGCCAAAATTTGATACACTTTTGGCGCAATTTTGAACTGTGCAAAAGTTTTGGATAAAAGAAAAAAAATTATTTGAAAACAAGAAAATTCACGATTTACAAATCTTGCACGTTGTTGATAAACTAATGTACAAACAAACTTCAAAATATTACAAGTTTTTAGTCGTTCACAGACAAAAAAAAAGGGGCAAAGTTTCCTCTATTTTCTGAACATTCTAAAACCTGCTAATATAAAACCTGCGTAACATAAAGCCCGCACGGCCATAAAAGTTAACAATAAGCTTACAAAATCCCGCATGGTCATAACACAAAAAAATAAAATCATGAATAAACCCCTTGTTGTAAACCATTGAGTTCTCCGTGTGTTCCACGTGAATAACTGTTAACGATAAAATGTTATCCTGCAAAAAAATAGGATACAAAAAAAAAATATTCGTAACCAAGTAATTTATCAAAAAAGCTTACTCAAGAAGAAAATATTACATATAGGAGTTGCAATTATTATTATATTCTAAAATTGAAAATCTTACGCAAGTTACATTGGTCCCGTGCAAGGTGTTCATGCCTCTTACGGGACCGTTTGGGAGCTGGTTTGAATTTTCACCCTTTAAGGGCTTGTTTTTAAGCTTAATCGATATATTTTGAAATTATCATCAAATTCTCAAACCGAGAGGCCCGTGACTACGTTGTCAGTTCGTACAAGTTATATTGGTCCCGTGTGAGCTGTTCGTGCCTCTTACGGGGCAGTATGGGTGCTGGTTTGAATTTTCACCCTCAAACGGCTTGTTTTTAAGCTTAATTGATATATTTTGAAATTATTGTCATATTCTCAAACGGGGAGACCCGCGACTACGGAGTCAGTTTGTACAAGTTACATTGGTCCCGTGCGAGGTATTCGTGCCTCTTACGGGGCCGTTTGGGGGATCGTTTGGATTTTCACCCTTTAAGGGCTTTTTTAAGCTTAATCGATATATTTTCAAATTATCATCATATTATCAAACCGGGAGACCCGCGACTACGCGGTCAGTTCGTAGAAGTTACATTGGTCGTGTGCGAGGTGTTCATGCCTCTTACGGGGCTGTTTGGGAGCTGATTTGGGTTTTCACCCTCAAACGGCTTGTTTTCAAGCCTAATCTGCGTATTTTGAAATTATCATCATATTCTCAAACCGAGAGGCCCGAGACTACGCAGTCAATTCGTACAAGTTATATTGATCCTATGCGAGGTCTTCGGGCCTCTTACGGGACCGTTTGGGGCTGGTTTGAGTTTTCACCCTTTAAGGGCTTATTTTTAAGCTTAATCGATATATTTTGAAATTATCGTCATATTCTCAAACCGAGAGGCCCGGGACTACGCTGTCAGTTCATGCAAGTTACATTGGTCCCGTGCGAGGTGTTCGTGCCTCTTACAGGACCGGGTCTGATTTGGGTTTTCGCCCTTTAAGGGCTTGTTTTTAAGCTTAATCGATATATTCTGAAATTATTGTCATATTCTCAAATCGAGAGGCCTGGGACTACGCGGTCAGTTTGTACAAGTTACATTGGTCCCGTGCGAGGTGTTCGTGCCTCTAACGGGACCGTTTGGGGTCTGATTTGGGTTTTCACCCTTTAATGGCTTGTTTTTAAGCTTAATCGATATATTTTGAAATTATCGTCATATTCTCAAACCGAGAGGCCCGGGACTACGCGGTCAATTTGTACAAGTTACATAAGTCACGTGTGAGGTGTTCGTGCCTCTTACGGGACCGTTTGGGGTTTGATTTGGGTTTTCACCCTTTAATGGCTTGTTTTTAAGCTTAATCGATATATTTTGAAATTGTCGTCATATTCTCAAACCAAGAGGCCCATGACTACGCTATCAGTTCATACAAGTTACATTGGTCCCGTGCGAGGTGTTCGTGCCTCTTACGGGACCGTTTGGGGGCTGGTTTGGATTTTCACCCTCAAACGACTTGTTTTCAAGCCTAATCTAATTTGAAATTACCCTCATTACCAAGAAGTTTAATACTGATATGACAAAACACTTCATAACTATTTGTGATGTGAAGGGGTGTTTGCAATCGAAGTGATAATTTAGCGGTTTTTTAATTTATTTTATGTCAAATTTTACCCCAAATGCAAATGGACATGGATAAGCCTGCAGTGGAGAGAAATTTTGTACCTGAAGGCCAAAATTGTTGGGATTGCAGTGATGGATTCCTTCTTCAATTAAACTGATCCTAATGGCGGGTAAAACGGGCCCAAATGGTCCCTCCCATGTGATCCTCATGTCAAGATAAACATTATCCAACAACTATGAGCTTATATTAAGGTCTAATGTCACAACCATTGAACGAAGTAATAAAATTAAACACAAACAATAACCAATTCCAGTGCATATAATTGCATCCCAAAAGCACTAATTACATCACCAAACAACAATGAACTTATAATTTGTAGTAAAATACACGATTCGTGTGTGTGTGCGTAACAAATAAAGAGCCAACTGGTGGCTACCATTAAATTTCCAAGTTTCACTAAAATTGGAACCTTATTCTTCTAAAAGATAGACATTCAACTGACCTAGAAAGTACACATCCATCCCTAATATATAGTATAGAATCCATAAATGTAATTTAAATCTATCAAGAATAAAATCATTTATACATACTTGACAATTACAACTATTATATATGTGACCTCTACCATAAAATTTGTAGTTCACAAGTAATATGGGATATGGATGTAGACTATCAAGTTGATGTGGGTGGTACCTGCTATTTGTTTTCAGCTGGCGCACATGGTTATTGTTGTTCAGCTATCACACATGGCAGTTCTTGTTCATCTGGAACCCACGACATCCAAAATGTTCATAAATATATAAGCTTCTTAAAGATAACCACTCAAAATAAAGGGTATGTGCAAATCATCAGACAATTTTGTCTAAATGAAAATCAGTATGCAACTTACTGATGCCTTCTTGAGCAGCGGGAATAATATGAACCAAAGGACCATTCAAAATAAAGGGGGGATGCTTATTAAGAAAATCCACACATTCAATTTAGAATCAGAGGACCTCCTCGATGCATTTCCATCTACAATTAAGAGCAACCAATCCCAACTATATTTACATAAAACCACATCACAAAACATCTTAATACATATAAAAAAAATTCAATAGGCAGGACAAACTAACAATCATTTAAAGTCTGATATTTAACCAATAACCATTCAAACAAAAGTTACATGTATTAAGAGGAGCTATCGTATTGTAACTATCAAGAAATAGAAACTAAGTTACTAGTCCACATCATTCTTATTTAGTCACCAGATTTCGACACTGCTAACATGCAAAATGTCATGTACATAGTGGAGGTAAAAGAGCATACCAATCTACTATACGGGTTGTAATAAAAAAAAATAATTTGCAATCCAAGCGAATATGCCTTCTTATCTATGTAATCTGCAAATGCTTAATTTGCAAAGTGATTACCCATACAAATTGAAGGGGAGGCTTCCAGCAACATGACAATCAACTTAAGCATTCACAGATACACGAACTCAGATAAATTCACTTTATAATTTTACATCTTCTCAGGTATGGAGTTGGAACCACTAAATTAAACTAGAAGATAGGCGCAATATAAAAAGTAATATTGATTCTATTTCTTGAATATACTACATACCAGACGAGTTTTCAGTTTTACTAGTTATGGCTTGTAGCTGTTGCATTCATAAGAAGAATAAAGTCCCAAAAAATACCCATTGTATGAGATAAATGCTTTAAAAGCAGTTGAGTAATAGAATTTGAAAAGATGACTCTTCTTATAGCAGGGATAATTTTATTTTGATGTTGTCTCTCTTTCTAGAAAAGTTCATCTTTTCCCAATAACGAGCAAAAGATAAAACAAAATGAAGAGCTTATCTGCAGTCCCAGTATTCGAGAGAAGACTAATAATTGCTCATAACTCAATGGTTAGTGCAACCTACTTATGTATGAAGAGGTTGCAGTTCCAATAAAAGAAAATAGATAATCATGCTTGCAATATTAGATTAGTTTAACTATTACTTAATGTTATAGATAATGCAATCTACTAAATTGAAAGACAAGAAAAGATGGTAGTACCTACCAGTGTTCGGACCTTAACCACTGTTCACTCCCCGAGACAAGCCAAGTGATATTCTCACATGTAGTCATTATTTGTCCCGAGGAAGCATTTATCATTGTCTTTTCAGTACCAAATCAATATATTCTAATCAAAATGAATGACACAATAATTAGGATGATATTAGTCCTTTGATGAGATTACAAGAAAATAACACAGGTTTATCCAATCAATATGTAAGGTATATACTTGAATAAACTGAAACCATAACCATAATGTTGTGCCTATAAACATGAAAGCATAACACAAATTGTGAATAAAAAATTAACTCCTTTACTTTGACTTGAAAAGTAAATTCCCAATATACATAAAATACCCAATTTATCCAAATAAAAGGCAAGATAGTTCAGCATATACATGACTTTCTGCCACTCCTTCCTCAAGATCACCTGCATTTTTTTTAACAAAACTTTAACAATAAGGGATTGAACTTATATTTGTCTATCCAAAATATCAAATTCAAACAAATTTAAATCAACCTATAACAAAAACTTCAAACTTGTAAACATTCAAAAGGATAATATAATTTTGGTAAAATGAACTTGTTATAGTCAATTGTGGAATGAGTTGATTCTATAGATCCAAACCTGCATCTGAACCCACGTAGCCTAATGATGCATCAATATAAGGGCACTTAATGATCATAAAACAGAACGAAATAAAACAAAGCAAGGAAATATGTTTGTACTTAACGTACCTTCAACACGAGTTCCTTAAAACATTATTCTACATTAACCCGAGTTTTCTCACTACATTCGATCAAAATGCATCCATATTCCCTAGCAAAGATGATCATTTCCTTTTTGGTGACAACCCTTTCACTATCATGTGGAGAGATATTATGATCATTAGAAATATCTTTTTCCCAACTGATCAGTAGATGCCGATTAATAAAGATATTTTATGTCAACCATTAGAAATATGTATATTAATTCAATTTAATGGGTGTTAAGAACAAGAAGTAAAATCATAAATGTTTTAGAGTAGACAAGCTTACAGAATTCACAGGTTAAAGGCTCATTTGGGCATAGATCTCATATGTATCTTTGTCTACCTATCGAACAAAAATAACATAAAATGTTTCATATTTATGTATGCAATATGTATTCGTTTATGCATAGACAAGGGTAACAGTACATCAGCCAGAAACACGTACATGTAGCGTAACATTATGGACTTGGCACAACAACTGAGACGGGAGATTGGGATAGTTAGGTATTTGTGATGTGGTTTTTCTATTTGTTAAAACTGCCACCTGACAAACAATTGTAAGATGACATTAGCTATTTGCAAGTTCAAAAATTGAGAATTTGCCAAACTTAATCAGGAAATGGTTGGCATAAAATCTCTAGAAATTCCAATCATATCTATTTACTATGATAAACAAACCTAGACATTGTAACTTTGACTATCTTCAGCATTAAAATGTGTTTGGTCGAAATTAGTTGTACAACACTTATAAATTAAGAAAACGTAAAAATGTCTCTCGCTGAATGTGACTTATTTTTTTACTTATACTTGTAATTTTTTATTCTCTTTGAAGATCTTATGTTGCTACCCTCATCGAAATTTCCCTCAACAGTTTCATGAATGGAGATGTTAAGGTCATGCATTAACGCGTTGTTTGGAAGAAAGTGTTAGTAATCTAATCATTTTGAAGTCACCCATTTATAAAATAATAAAGTAAAAGAACTATCCAATTAGGTTGAATATATATATTTGATTATTTGTTAATATTTTTATATATATATTTGGGCTTTTGACGTCAAATTTTATTTTTTGTTGTTTAAATTTTTGTGTATAATGTATTTACCGGAGCAGTAGACATTATGTGTAGGATTAATGTGATTCCGATTCATTATTTCCTGATGATGCTGAAATCTAGCACCACCAGTGAAGTAATGATGAGCTCAAACAATAGTAACCATGGCAGCCATAGAGATATAAGTGTATAAGTATATAGAAGGAGATGAGTATATGAGGAGTAAGACAATGATGTATAGTGGTTCAGCCAATTAAGCCTACATCTACTGTTAGTGTGTGATCCACTAAGTATGGGCACTAATGGCCTTGGATACAATGCACATAAGCTCACTTTGTCTCTCTACTGTGTGAATAAGCAGAGTTTTTGCTAGGGTTATAATTATCAATCTCTCGATCCCCCTGTAGGGATGTAGTGACAAGTATATATAGGTCTTGGGGGTGTAGTGTACCCTCCAAGTATGCATGGTGCATGTGAATGATGATTTAGCCAATCTCCTGTTGACACCTGTAGATGTTAAATGATGACATAATATTCCCTCACGTGAGGGTGTGATTTGGTTATAACGGTCTGCCATGTGCCATATGTGCCTCACGCGCACTGTTCCACGCGTCTCCCAAACCACACGCTGTGATGATGTCACCCTCGGCCTATGATATGAGGCCGAGGGCAGAGTTCCTTCTGGTAGTTAGTCTGGCCCAATTCTGGCCTCGTACTGTCGTACCCTCGGAGGGTCCTCTGGAGCCCGATGAAGGTTCGGCCTCCTGAGGGGTCGTTCGGAACCTGATGAAGGGTCGGCCCCCTGAGGGGTCGTTCGGAGCCTGATGAAGGGTCGGCCTCTGAGGGGTCGTCTGGTTGGAGGGCACCCTCGGCCTGGTCAAGGGTATATATGGGTATATCAATCACCCCCAGCCCTTAGTCATAGATGATGCTGAGATGGCTGAGGGATAATGTTGCTTTTGAGACAAGTGTATGGTCTGTTGGATGAGTGACACCTTGGCAAATACTCATTGTTGTCCTAGCTTCCAAGGTGTGGCGGCTGCACATGACCTAGGACTTTGCGCCCTAATGATGCCCTCCTCGTGGGCTGTGCCCAGCCTTGGTTAATGGGCCCACTCATTACTAAGGTATTTAAGCGATTTTTGAAACCTTTCCTTTTCTTCTTCTTCTTCTTCTTCTTCTTCGCGCCCAAGCTCTCTCTCTCTAGATTTCCAACAGATAGACCTGCAAAGTTCGACATTTCGAGTTTGGCATTCTATTTCTTCTTCCTCAGGTAATCCCTCTGACCTAGTGTCCTCTTTTACTTTCATTTCTTTCTTTGCTTTCTTGCTTTAGGCTTGTAGGGTTGGACTTAGGCTGTTTTTGTAATATTTCCAGCATCTTCTCCGACGACTGGTTTTTGAGTGTTCTTGAGTAAAATCCCTTGACTTCTTTCATTTTGATCCAAAAGTCCAACCTGGTCAACTGTAAACTTGTTTGTAGTTAGCTTAGTTAAAATCTCTAAGTGTGGGGTCTTCCCTTTAATGCTTAGGAAGCTTTATAGTTTAGCATCTAAATTCCCATCCTTGAGAGAGAAGCTCTTTGCAGAGATCAGACGAATAGAGGAAGAGGAAGAGAGGAGATGAGGGGCCGACCCTAACTGGGTACGACCCATCTTCCCCATTCCTCTTGCCACAATAAAACAATTTGAACCGTCTGAGTTTTGTGGGTCGTCCTGTCGTCCAGCCGAGAGTTACTCAAGTGAGATGGATGAGAGAGCGTCGTCGCCAACTGGCGCTGGACCTTCTGGGAGAAAAGAGATGTCTGATCTAATCCCAGATCGACAGGCCAAGGGTATAGTTGCTTCCGAGGCTATGACGACCCTATCTCCACACGCTTTTCAGATGGCCTTTCCCCAGGGGCCTCTGGCAGATGAGGAGGCCGAGAGAGAGGGTACTGAGGACGAGGACGATGATTCAAATGACCAGGTTGATACCTCCCATGCCTCGTCCTATACCTCCTCAGTTAGGGATCGCGACCTCTTATTGTGGAGACATGCCTATGGAGTGCCCCCCAGCATAACTACGAGGGTTCCCTCTGAGTTTGAGAGGGTTTTTGATGGCGAAGAGGGAGAGATTACAGTGTATGAACAAATGTTCAAGGTTGGTGTCAGATTCCCTCTGCATCCTGCTGTCGTAGATATCCTTTCTGCCCTCGGAGTTGCCCCCTCTCAGCTTCCTCCCAACTCTTGGAGGACGATCCTAGGTTACATCTCCCTGTGGAAGAATGCTTTCACTAATGAGCCATCGGCCGACATATTCTTGGCCTGTTACAATATCACTTCCTCATCCAAACAGCCTGGGTACTATCATCTGGGGGCGAGGAGGTCTGAGAAAAAACTTCTCCACGTGGCACAAACCTCCAACCACGATTGGAAGAAGAGATTCTTCTTTGTCTCTGGGGAGTGGGAGTTCTCTGCCGAGGCACAACCTGTAGCCGATGGTCCGAGGGTCCCCAGAAGATGGTCTAACCCTTCAATGAAGGCCAGGTCAAACCCCGAACTTAGTCTGGAAGAAAAGGACATAGTTGAGTATCTGAGAGGACGAGGGAGAGGGGGTGAACTTACAAAGTTTGAAGAGCCGATGACCCCTCGGTTCCTCAAGGAAGTTGGTTTAAGGGTCGGTCCCCTGACAGAACTATGTGAGTTACACTTAATGTTTCCCATTATTTACTTTTTCCAAGTGTTTCCTCTTTATCTCTGCACTTTTCTAACATGTCGTCTTCTTTTCAGGTCGTCCTGCTGGTACATCAGACCATCTCTGGGAAATGACTGCTCCCAATTTACTATCAGGCTTGGCCAAGAAGAAGGGTAAGGATCCTCAGCAAGCTCCGAGGAAGACGAAGGCCGTGGGGCCGACGGTTGTTGAGCCGACAACTGATAGCCATAAAAGAAAAGTGCCTCAGATTCCTGTTGACCCTCGGTCGGATTCTCGGACGAGGGCAAGGGTCGAAGCATCTAAAGGGACTGCTTCTTCATCCAGCATGGGGGCCTTCTGGTCCCAGAACTTGGCACATCTGAGGGCCGAGCCATATTTTCTTATCACGAACTTGAGGGAAGCCAAGGCATCCATATTTCCTGCCCCCTCGGCTGCTGACTATGAATTTCTATCAAAGATGCCTCCAGCAAAAGTGTATGACTATGGTCTGCATGCCCTTGCCCAGGTATTGGTCTTGACTCATTCCTTTAATTTCATTCTTTCACTAACTGTTTCCTCGACCTCTTGACCTCTGTTTATTATTTCTGTGTAGTCTATATGCGCCTTTACCTCGGCCACTAAGTGGATGGCTGAGAACCAATCGAAGTTCCATGAATCCGAGAGGGCTATTCAGCACGAGGCGGATCTTCAATCGGAGCTTGAGACTGTAAGGGCCGAGTTGGAGAGAACCAGGACTGAGCATGCAAGGATCCTGGTTGAGCTGATGAGGCAGCATGATGCAGACATGGCGGCCAAGGACTTGCTTATCAAGGAAAGGGACGAGGCTTTGACCAACATGGGGGCTCAGCACAAGACCAATCTTGAGGCGGCTGTTAGGAAAGCCGAGGTCGATGTTGTGGAGGCCTATAAAATCTTGGACGAGTTTCAAGGCTTCGGCCTTATATACTTAGAGAGAGGAATCAAGACGGCTTGCCGGTGGGTCGTCCTCAGATTTGGTGATGTTGTCTCTTCAGTCATCCCGTCAATTGAAGCAGTCCAACTGGACGACCCTCTGATCGTCGAGGCTCTAACCCAGGTGGAATATCAACATGCAGAAGGCATAGGCACGTCTGATGCTCAGCTTGTCATAGTCGCAGAGGAAACCTCTCTTATTGATGTTGAGGCCCTGCCCTATGATGTTGCTCCATAGGGTGGATGTCTGTAGCCTATACCCTCTTGATGTAATCAATTTTTTTTTTCGTACTCTACTTGCAGAACACTTTGTAATATTTTATTTATATTATCAACTCTCTTGCTGTCTTCCATGTTTTGCCTTTTGTTTTATTTGTGTTGTGAATCTGTTAATGCTACTAACCTCTCCCTCGTCTTTCTTGAGGGAGAACGAGGGGTCGTCCCCTGCGTTGGCCCTCATTATAGCCGAGGGTTAATCACCAATTTAATGGTTTTAAACAAAGTATTCCCTCGTCTTTCTTGAGGACAGTGGTGGGGTCGTCCCTTCCACTGGCCCTCATTATAGCCGAGGGTTATAATCACCAAATTAATGGTTTTAAACAAAGTATTCCCTCGTCTTTCTTGAGGACAGTGGTGGGGTCGTCCCCTCCACTAGCCCTCATTATAGCCGAGGGTTAATCACCAAATTAATGGTTTTAAACAAAGTATTCCCTCATCTTTCTTGAGGACAGTGGTGGGGTCGTCCCCTCCACTGACCCTCATTATAGCCGAGGGTTATAATCACCAAATTAATGGTTTTAAACAAAGTTTTCCCTTGTCTTTCTTGAGGACAGTGGTGGGGTCATCCCCTCCACTGGCCCTCATTATAGCCGAGGGTTATAATCACCAAATTAATGGTTTTAAACAAAGTTTCCCCTCGTCTTTCTTGAGGACAGTGGTGGGGTCGTCCCCTCCACTGGCCCTCATTATAGCCGAGGGTTATAATCACCAAATTAATGTTTTTAAACAAATTTTTCCCTCGTCTTTCTTGAGGACAGTGGTGGGGTCGTCCCCTCCACTGGCCCTCATTATAGCCGAGGGTTATAATCACCAAATTAATGGTTTTAAACCAAGTTTTCCCTCGTCTTTCTTTAGGACAGTGGTGGGGTCGTCCCCTCCACTGGCCCTCATTATAGGCCGAGGGTTGTCCTTTGAAGATGTTTCCATGCGCACTAGAACTGATAAACATAAGATGAGAGGAAACACTAATCTCATTAATTTTCAATGTGTTGTGTCGAAGCAACACCCATTACAATTATGGTCCATCAAGACCTTACAACACTACTGATAGTATTTTTTCAAATGATATGCATTCCAGGGGTTGGAAAAGGGTTCCCCCTCTAGGTTTTCCAGCCTATAGGTCCCTGGGACGACTTCATCGATGACCCTATATGGGCCGTGCCAATTAGGATGGAGCTTGTTGGGCTTCTGCCAAGTCTTTTTGAGGACCAAGTCCCCTATCGCAATTGGTCTCTGTTTCACCCTCTGATTGTAAAACCTTACAGTCCTCTGCTGGTAGGCGGCTTGCCTTATCTCAGCATCTTCCCTCCTTTCCTCAATCAGGTCTAAATCGAGTCTCCTCTCTTTTGTATTTCTCTGGGGGTCATACATTTGGAGCCTATGAGTAGGAAAACCAATCTCAGTGGGGATGACGGCTTCAGAGCCATAAGCTAGCATGAATGGGGTTTCTCCGGTAGAGGTCCTCACTGTCGTCCTGTACGCCCACAACATGGCATATAATTCCTCAACCCATCTTCCTTTTGCCTCCTCAAGCCTCTTCTTGATTCCATCTAAGATTGTCCTGTTTGTAACTTCTGTTTGCCCGTTGGCCTAAGGTCGGCCCGGGGTAGAGAAGAATTGTTTGATACTCACCCTTTCACAATACTTCTGTAGAGAAGTATTTTTGAACTGAGTCCCGTTATCCGAGATAAGGGTGTTGGGGAGACCATATCTGCATATAACATTTTTCCAGATGAACTAGAAGGTCTTCTGCTCTGTAATCATGACCATCGGTTCGGCCTCCACCCATTTTGAGAAATAGTCAATCGCTACGATGAGGAACCGATAGTTATTGACTGCTCTCGGCAAGGGTCCTACTAGGTCGATCCCCCATACTGCAAATGGCCATGGAGATGTAATGGAGGTAAGACTCTTATGAGGTTGGTAAGGAATGGTGGAAAATCTTTGGCATTTATCACACTTTTGTTACATATGCTGCAACATCTTTCCCCAAGGTCGGCCACTAGTACCCTTGGGTGATCACCCTCTTCGCTAAGGATCTTACCCCAACGTGGCTCGAGCATGATCCTTCATGCACGTCTTGCAAAATGTAAGGGACTTTCGAGGGGTGCACACACCTAAGTAAGGGGAGCAAAAACCCCTTTTTGTACAAAGTGTCTCCAATGACAGTGAATTTTGCAGCCCTGTATCTCAGCTTCCTCCTTTCTTGCCTTGCTTCTGGCATCTCTCCCTCTTTAATGTATCTGATTAGAGGGTCCATTTATGAAGCTTCCTGAGAAACATTCAGGAAATTGCTGAGTTTTCCCTCAGCATCTTCGATAGTTGGCCGAAGCAAAATTTCCACTGGGACCGTCCTCCTGATGTCTGTCCTGGTTGCCGAGGCCAACCTAGCAAGGGTGTCAGCTCGACCATTATCGAGCCTGGGTATCCTCTTTAACTTTACTTCTCTGAAGCTCTTTAATAATGATCGCACCTTCCCAAGGTACATAGCCATCCTCTCGTCCTTGGCCTCGTAGGCTCCTAGTATCTGATTCACTACTAGCCTCGAATCACTATGAACCAAAATTTGGCCGACACTAAGAGATTTGGCCAAGGAGAGACCTGCTATCAAGGCCTCATATTCGGAGTCATTATTGGAGGCCTTAAAGTTGAACCTCAGGGCGTACTCAATGTCCGTGCCGTCGGGTGCTGATACTATTAATCCAGCTCCACTCTCTCTTTCGCAAGAAGACCCGTCGACGAAGAGACTCCACATAGTATGTTCTTCCGAGAAATTTCCCTCGACAAGTGACCCCTGTTTAAAGAGATATCTTCCCTCTTCGTTTTCAGCCACCTTCCTTCTAGCGGTGCTTGTCTCAGCCTTATCTGCAGAGGGGTCGGTGAGTCTACCTTGTTGGGTATCTGTCTTCATGAGGCTCTCACCCTCGGCTTCATCATCTTCCCAAGTAAACTCGGCCACAAAATCTGTCAATGCTTGCCCCTTAATGGCTGTCCTAGGTTGATACACAATGTCAAATTCGCCCATCTCTGTAGCCCAAGCCATTAGCCTCCCTGATTTTTCAGGCTTGTGCAAAACCTGCCTAAGAGGAGAGTCAGTAAGGATGACCATTGTATGGGACTGGAAGTATGGCTTCATCTTTCCTGATGCATGGATCAAGGCGTAGGCCAACTTCTCCATCCTTGGATATATTTGCTCTGCCCTTGGAGTGCCTTGTTGTTAAAATACACAGGCTTCCGTACCCCGTCTTCGTCTCTCACAATGGCTGCACTGATGGCCGACTCTGAGACGGCAAGGTACACGTAAAGTCGTTCACCCTGCACGGGCTGTGACAATAGCAAGGGAGACCCCAGGTATGATTTTAACTCCCTGAAGGCCTCATCACACTCTTCACTCTATTCGAAGGCTTTCCTGAGGATCTTAAAGAATGGTAGACACCTATCTGTGGCCCTAGACACAAACATGTTCAAGGCAGCAACTCTCTGTGTGAGTCTTTGAACGTCTTTAATGGAGTTGGGGGTCTTCATCTCAACAAGGGCTTTTATCTTTTCGGGATTGGCCTCGATGCCTCTTTGGTTGACTATGAACCCCAAGAACTTCCCTGCTCCGACCCCAAAGACACACTTGGCCGGGTTGAGCTTCATCCAATATTTGTCCATCGTGTTAAAGGTCCTCTCCAGGTCTGCCATGTGATCCTCTGCCTTTAAACTCTTAGTCAGCATGTCATCTACATAGACCTCCATAGACTTCCCAATTTGGTCTTCAAACATTTTATTTACAAGGCGCTGGTACGTTGCCCCCACATTTTTTAGGCCAAAGGGCATGACCCTATAACAGTGAGTCCCCTTGTCAGTAATGAAGCTGTCTTCTCCGAGTCTTCAGGGTTCATGAAGATCTGGTTGTACCCTGAATAGGCATCCATAAAGCTCATGAGCTCATGGCCTGCGGTAGCGTCTACCATCTGGTCGATGCGGGGGAGAGGGAAGCTATCTTTGGGATAGTGCTTGTTGAGGTCGGTGAAGTCCACACACATTCTCCACTTCCCGTTGGCCTTCGGGACAATGACTGCATTGGACAGCCATTCGGGGTAGATGACCTCTCTGATAAATTCAGCGTCTTCTAATTTTTTGACCTCATCCCTTATGACCCCGTACTTTTCTCTAGAGTAAATTCTCCTCTTCTGCTTTATCGACTTTGCTCCCTCTACCACATTGAGCTTGTGGCACATGATTTCAGGGTCGATCCCCGGCATATCCTCATGACTCCATGCAAAGACGCTTCGTCTTCTCCTCAATAGTCTAATGAGGTCTTCCTTAATATTGAGCTTCAGAGACTTGCTGACTTGGACAGTTTTTTTCGGGTCATCCTCGTCGAGGATGATGGATTCTACCTCTTCTGCGGCCTCTCCTTTCTTTAGCTTCGTCTCATCCCTGGGGTCTAGGGTATCAATATTGTAAGTGGTTGTAGCCCTTTTGTGTGCCTCCCTTTCTTAAGCGGAGTTGTAGTAACATTCTCGCGCTGTCGTCTGGTCTTCCTGAACTTCCCCCACCCCGTAGGGGGTAGGAAATTTAATCATCTGATGGACCGTGGACAGAACAGCTTCAAACCCCTTGAGGGCCACACGCCCCAGTATGATGTTGTAGGCCAAAAACACATGTTCATCCATCACAAAGAAACTGACCTTCTTGGTAAGCCATCTCGGCCACTCATCCCCCATCCTGACATCGGCCTCATACACTCCAAGGGGATGAACCTTTTCCCCACTGAACCCAATCAACGGATGATGGTACGGGACGAGTCTAGCATGGCTGAGACCTAAGGCTTTGAAGCATGGCCAAAACATTACACCTGCAGAACTGCCCCCGTCGACCAATATCCTCGGCACCTCAGACCCGTGCACCCTAGTTGTGATGATGAGTGTGTCGTCGTGTGGGGCTAGGAGGCCTTAAAGTCCATTCTTGAGAACCCCACTATCAGAGTGTCCATATAGACCTTCTTCCTCTTTTCTGACTTGACCTCCAGAGAGGTTGAGTGTACTGTCTTCGTCACTGCCCTGGCTTCAGCCATGTGGGCCTTCTTATCTGCGACCTAAGACCCCCCTCCTGTTAGACCCCCAGAGATCATTCCCACTCCAAGTGAGATTATATTAAGCCTCTTGACAGGGCCTTGGTCGTCTCTCGGTGGGAGGTCTAGGTCGTCCTCATCATCAGAAGGGTCGTCCCCTCTTATTTGAGGACCTTCTTTACATGCATCAACTCGCTTTTTCCTGGGGTCGTCCCCTCGGCCTCTTTTGAAGGCACCTCTGTCGACGTACTTTCTGAGCTTCCCTTCTTTCAGCATCTTCTCAATCTCATCTTTCAGAGCGAAACATTTGTCTGTTATGTGTCCATGGTCTTGGTGAAATTCGCACCAATAGTTTTTATTCCTCTTGTTAGGGGCTACCCTCAACTTCTCAGGCCACTTCAGAGACCGATCATTCTTTATCTCATTGAGAATATGTTCACAGCTGACTGTTAGAGGGGTGTAATCAGCGAACTTGTCGTCCGTAGACCTCTTCTTCCCCTCTTTGCTCTTCTTGAGGTATTTACCCCCACTAGCGCCTCCTTTTTCGTCTTCATATTTTGCAGCCATCGCCTCCTCGGCGTTCATCACCTTTCCTGCTATTGAAAGCAATTCATACATCGTCCTCGGAGGGTCTTCTACAAGCTTCCATAGCAGCTTCCCTTTCTGGAGTCCTCCAATCAGGGCTGTCATAGCTATGCTCGCCTCATAGTCTTCCACCTCTAGCTTCTCCTTGTTGAATCTGGCTATGTAGTCTCTTAGACTCTCATTCTTCCCCTGCTTAACATAGAGCAGGTGGGTGGTCTTTTTCTGTGGCCTCATCCCGAAGCAGAAATTATGGATGAACCGGTCTGCCAACTGCTTAAATTTTCAATGGAGTTTTTTGGGAGAGACATGTACCAGACATGTGCAGCTCCAGTCAGGGTACCAGAGAAGGCACGACACTGCATCTCATCTGAGATAGAGTATATGTCTGCTGCTGACTGATACATCTCAACATGGTGGACAGGGTTGGTGCTCCCGTCATATCTTGGGGTGACCACTGGTGGTTTGAACTTTGATGGCGTGGGGAAGTTGACTATCTTCGCCACAAAGGGTGAGCCTATGGTGTATCCCCTCTGAAGAGGGTCCCGGCTCTTCAGTATATTGCCAATCTTATCCTCCAATCGCTGGATCGAGTCATTCCAGGGCCTCGTAGGGTCGGCTTGGCCAATGTTATCCATTGCCGCCTCTTTGAGATGGACGGAGGGTCCTGCCGCTGCTGGCCTGCGTCGGCTATTTACTTCCCCCTGACCGTCATCTCGTCATAGGGGTCGTTCGTCTGCTACCTACCTTCTGGACTTCGCAGCACTTCTTGATCTGGACAACTTTTCCCGCAGGTCATTTACTGGGCCCAGCCTCTCAAAGGCCGACCCCCTGCTCAAGCGATCAAACGTGGAGCCTCTTGGGCGATCTTCAGGATTTGGTATCCCGCACTTCCCTTTGCTCTCTTGGAGGGGCCGTACAGTATTGTTGGAGACCTCATACGGCTCCCATCATTCTATGGGGGCCTCCTCTCCCTCCAGATCATCATACCTGTATTTAGGGCAAGGGTTTCCTTGCCTCCCCAGGCGTAGACACCGGGGTTCAGCAACATCCCTACGCCGCTGAGGGGGTGGCAGGTCTTTGCGTGGTGCCTGGGGTGGTCCCCTGGCCTCATGCTGTCCTGGAGCTGCTGCCAGAGTAATCATCTCAGGTGAGACCCCTGGTGGTCTCAGTATGCTTTGGATCAGAGCTGCGAACTGCTCTTGCATGATCCGTTGGCTTGCTTCCAGAGACTTCAAGGCTGCCGCCACATCATCCATCTCAGACTGAGGTGGTGGCTGACTGGAACTGGGCCCTCCCCCATCATCTGGTGGGGGAAGTGGTGGTGGTGGCATCTATGGTGCCATGTGTTTGAGCTGTGAACAGCTGAACTGGAAAAAAGAGTGGTGAACTTGAGAACCTTAATGGGTCTCTTTCAATGGTGAAACGTCTCCGCACAGGGGGAGAGCTGGTTCACCACCAGAGTGCCCAGTGAGGTCAAGTTGTACAAAGGAAGAGATGTCTTCTCATTCCCACAGACGGTGCCAAACTGATGATGCTGAAATCTAGCACCACCAGGTAAGTAATGATGAGCTAAAATAATAGTAACCATGGCAGCCATAGAGATGTAAGTGTATAAGTATATAGAAGGAGATGAGTATAAGAGGAGTAAGACAATGATGTATAGTGGTTCAGCCAATTAGGCCTACATCCACTGTGAGTGTGTGATCCACTAAGTATGGGCACTAATGGCCTTGGATACAATGCACATAAGCTCAATTTCTCTCTCTACTGTGTGAATAAGCAGAGTTTTTGCTAGGGTTACAATTATCAATCTCTCGATCCCCCTGTAGGGTTGTAGGTGACAAGTATATATAGGTCTTGGGGGGGTGTAGTGTACCCTTCAAGTATGCGTGGTGCATGTGAATGATGATTCAGCCAATCTCCTGTTGACACCTGTAGATGCTAAATGATGACATAATTTTCCTTCACGTGAGGGTGTGATTTGGTTATAACGGTCTGCCACGTGCCATATGTGCCTCATGCGCACTGTTCCACGCGTCTCCCAAACCACGCGCTGTGATGATGTCACCCTCGACCTATGATATGAGGCCGAGGGCAGAGTTCCTTCTGGTAGTTAGTCTGGCCCAATTCTGACCTCGTACTGTCGTAACCTCGGAGGGTCGTCCGGAGCCCGATGAAGGGTCGGCCCCCGAGGGGTCGTCCGGAGCCTGATGAAGGGTCGGCCCCCTGAGGGGTCGTCCGGAGCCTGATGAAGGGTCGGCCTCTGATAAATAAAACACGTTCATCGAAGGGGACACCTGTAGATTTGCCAATGTTCCACTGCCATGGGTATATCATTTCCCTTGGATTGGAAATTATCAGCGTTCATCGAAGGGGACACGTTTGATGAATTTACCTGGGTAGTCATGGGATATTTTTTATAAACAAATGTTTGTCTTTTATAAATAAAAAACATAATTTTTATTTATAAAAGAATCTTTTTTAAAACTTATTTTTTACAATTCAGCTTATTTATTTATAAAAAAAATATATAAATAAAATTTTGATTTTTCTTATGAATAAAAACTGTTTTAAAACAAATTATTTTTTTATAGAAACATATTTTTTATAGTTTATAAATGACTGACTTTTATAAATAAAACACGAAATTTTTACTTTATGAAAGCATCTTTTTTAAAACTTATTTTTTACAAAACACCATAAATTCTGTCTTTTTTATAGAAAGTGTCTTTTTTATAAAAAGAAAGTAAGTTGTTTTGTAAAAATACATTATAAAAAGATAATTTTACAGTTTTTTTTATTTATAATAAAAGTCTTTTATGTATAAAAAAATCAGTTTTTGATTTTTATAGTTAGTCAAGTGTTGATTGGATCTATCAAACACTTTTCTTTTCCTTCTGGAAGTCCTATTTTTCCAATCTCAGTTATGCTGATTAAATCATCATTTTTTTTCAAATAGGGTTAAAAGAAGCACGGTTATTCTTGAAATCTTATGAAGCAGCTTCCCGCCAGCTTATCAACTACTCCAAGTCTTATTTCACTGTTCACTGTTCACTGTTCTTTGTCTATTTCTTGAAGGAATGCCATTGCAGCCTCCTTGGTTATTGGTTTTAAATCTAAATCTATAATCTATTTGGGTTGTCCTTTATTCAGTGACTGAATGAAGATTTCATTCTTCTCGAATTTGATTCAATCTATTAACACTAAAATTCGTGGTTGGAAAATAATACTTCTTTCTTCTGGTGGAAAATTAATTCTCGTTCAACATGTTCTCTCTTCAATTCCTATTTATACTCTTGATGCTCTAAAACCTCCTAAAGAAGTGATAGCTATTATTCAAAATATGTTCTCTAAATTCTAGTGGAGTGGTAATGAGAATAGTGGTTAGAAGTATCATTGGGGGCCTTAGAATAAAATTTGTTTTCCCAGAAATGAAGGTGGTTTCGGCATTCAAAATTTGAATTCTATTTCTGAAGCTTGTAGTCTTAGACTTTGGTTGAAATGGCATTCTCAACAGTCTTTATGGAGCTCATTTATGATGATCAAAAAGAAAAGGAAGTTTATTTCGTATAGAGGTTCTATAGGTTAGAGAAGGATGCAAGAAGTCAAAAATTCCAATCTATGTGGTGTACTTACAAAGATATTGATGAAGGGATTAGGTGTTGTTTGAGCAAAGAAGTGGAAGTCAATCCTATGAGAAGTTATCTGCCAAATTAGAAAGCCTTAAAACTGTGCTAAAAACTTGGAACATACCTATTTTCAAAGATGTTTACCAAAAAGTGAGAAATGTTGTATTTTAATAACTCTGTCAATTAGTTCTCTCTTATCCAACCTTCTTCAATGCTTTCTTTTACAATTGGAAAATAAACAACTAAAATAAGACCACAGTAGATATCAATGGGACATATGAACAAAAATCATTTCAACCCCTGTGAGGGGCCCTCGGGCCAGTTCTGATATAGATGGGTTAAAACCATAAGCTCCTATTTTAAATCCTTCTTCCGATTCTACAGATACTGTGAAGACAACTCATATTGGGCGTTAATCCAATCATTACTCCTCTTTTAGGATCTAATGGATCCTCGCCAGCTAAAATGCTGTGTACTGATTAATTAGAAGAGCCCTATGACTCCCAGCTAGGTGAGACATGTTTTAAGGCCCATTCACAATGAGACTGATTACAATCCTAATAAACATGACTTCTCTTTTAATACTGGAGACTTGTATCCTCCTATCTTGAGCAAGCCCCTTATTAGAAGTAGCTTTCATTAGTCTATTTAGTCCTTTAATTCACTCAAAGAAATGCACACAACTGCCTCCTTTCAACGAAAAATTATTATATTACATCCAAAAAATCTAGCTCAAATGTACCGTAAAAAGACAAAATTAACATTAAATGGCTCAAAGAGAGGATTTAAATACCAATTTTTTTCATTATGTTGTGCAAGCCAGAAGAAATATGCTCACTATTCATAGCGTTAAAACTCATAACCATTATTGGGTTGAAGGTAAAGAAAATATTGAAGTTGCATTTGTTACGCACTTTCAGAATCAGTTGAATGTAGAACCTACATGCCACGACCTATCCATTTTGGATGTCATTCCAAACTTGATTTCTGAAGACATGAATATTGCCTTAACTAATATGCCAATAGAGTCTGGGATTCTCAAAGAAGTTAAAGACCTCAATGGAGATAGTTGCCCTGGTCAGGACCAGAAGGGTTTGGGGGTGTTTTTTACGTCACATGTGAGGAGGTTATTAAATCATACTTAATCAAAGTGGTGCAATCTTTTTTGTTGGTGGTGGAGTTCCAAGTTGGTCTAGCACTTTGACTGTGCCGATTCCTGAAGTCTAGAATCAAATCTTATGCTCTTAATTCAGATGCATATGCCTTTGTAACTTCTCTGTGAGGATTATTTCCAAGATTACAAACGCTAGACTATCAACATTCTTCCATCCATTACCTCTCCAAATCAAAGTGGTTTTTATTAAAGGGAGATGGCCAACGTTTTGGGTAAAAAAAACTCATGGCTCCACTCCAATGAATAGGCCTCCTAAATTAGGGGTCGAGCTATTAAATTGCACTGTCACACTCTTTAATTCTTCTAAAGGGAAAATAATCATCTGAAATGTCCATTTTCTTAGAGGGTGTGATTGTCTAACACTTCAGGAGCGAAAATTTGGAGGGAAACTTTGAAACATGAGGTAAATGGTTTCGGGCTGCCTAAAGATAATCTCATCCCATACCAAATTCATACACATCACCAAATCACACTCGTAATGTCCAAAAATTTGGTCATAAACAACACTAAAATGGTTAATTTTTCTCTCTATTGTTGGTTGTTTCCTATCCGTAGAAATCCATCAACCGTGCATTGTAGGAGTCTCTCAAAGTTAAAATTAGATTGAAATGTTTTCCCTCAATTATTAAGTATCCAAGAAAATTAAAAGCATATTCAAAACATGGAAATTGCAAATTCCTAAGAAGCAAACAAAACAGTGTGGAAAATTCTAAATCAAAGAGGCAAAAAATCAAACACTTAATATGAAAAAGTGAAGGCCACATTTTACAATGACGTGAGGTGAATTTTAAGAAACTTACTTCAAATGACGAACAATATGCTCCAAAACAATACACTGACCAAATCAGAAACGTTCAGTTTTTATTAAAAAAAAATGACAGCAAATAGGAGGAACATTGTGTGGGGAAAACAAAATGGAGGAGACTAGGCATACCTGAAGATGCTTGCAGATTCGGGGGCTTCAAATCTCCATATATAATGGGGAGAAATATGAATGGGCTAAAGAAAGTTGAATAGTTCATGGCATTGGGAGGGTAAAAAACCATCGGTTCTATAAAAACGCTTGCCCATTCAATTTGAAATGAAAGAGGGGATTTTGAGAGACATCTTTGCTTTCCAAGGAAACTCTTCTTTGGTTTGGAAGTGGACGATTGATAATCAACATAAATGTGAATTTATATCTCGCATCTTTGCTTTCGAACCAAACGCTTATTTGGTTTGGAAGTAGACGATTCATCTATATCATAAATGGGAATTTATACCTCTAGTCTAGGGTAGAGCTATAAACACTCCTTCCCATTACTCAAGCGCTCCAAAATAATTTGAAATGACGAAACAGCCCTCAAAGCCCTTAAAAGCTATTCACCAAAGTTGCAATCCTTATTTATGAGTAAAAAACCTCAAGGGCCTCTAAATTATTCAAGTGTGACAAATGTAGTTCCTAAATTAATAATTTGACTAATTTAGTCTCTAAACTATACAAGTTTGGCCAATTTAATCCCTAATCTAAAAATTTATCAATTTAGTCGTTAAACTATACAAGTTTGACCAATTTAATACTTAAAATTTACCCAATTTAATTCATAAATAAATAAAAAACTGTTTTTATTAAATTTAATAAAAAACTATTTTTTAAATATGATAAAAAACAGTTTTTATTAGTTTACGAATTAGTAGAACAGTTTTTTAAATAAAAAACTATTTTTTAAATAAAAAACTGTTTTTTAAATAAAAAACTGTTTTTTAAATACTGTTTTTTATTAGTTTAAGAATTAATAGAACAATTTTTTTTTAAACTGTTTTTTTAAATAAGAAAAAAAAAATTAAAAACAGTTTTCATCCTATTTAGAAAACTGTTTTATTTAACAGAACATTTTTTTTTATTAAAAAACTGTTTTTAAATTTGAAAACAGAAACTATTTTTAATTAAATTTAATAATTTTTTTTAAAACAATTAAAAACATTTTTAAAAACAATTTTGAACTGTTTAGGTATATGTTAAAACTGTTTTCAAGTGTCTTTTTTTCAAAGTAAAAAATTCAGAGTTTTTAAAGAGTCAAAACTTTGAAAATGTACTCCAAATAATAAAAAAAATTGAGTTTAAAAAAAAACGTGTTTTAAAAAAGGATAAAATAACTGTTTTTTAAAGTTTATCGGTAAAAAATGACTGTTTTTTTTAAATTTTTTTTTTTAAAAATAGCTTAAAATATCCAATTTAGCCAATAAACTAATAATTTACTCCATAAACTAATAATTTGACTAATTTAGTCCCTAAAATAACTTAAAATTTATTTTTTCTTTTCAAAGTTAAAAAAACAGTTTTTAAAATGGAATAAAAAACTGTTTTTAAATAAGATAAAAAACAGTTTTTTTTAACGGAAAAAACAACAGCATTTTGAATAGGATAAAAACAGTTTCTTAAATATGATAAAAAAGAGTTTTTTAAGATAAAAAAATAGCTTTTTAAATAAGATAAAAACAGTTTTTTTCCTATTAAAAAAAGTTTTAAAATTTTTAAAAAATATTTTTTTATCCTATTTAAAAAAACTGTTTTTTATCCTCTTTACAAACTGTTTTATTTAAAAAACAGTTTTTTATTAAATTTAATAAAAACCTTTTGTTATCCTATTTAAAAGAACAGTTTTGTGCAGATTTTTGTGGAGAAGTAATATTTTTGTGCAGATTTGAAATTTATACAATATATTTTGCAAATTTTCGAATTGGAAAGGCTGTGAACAGGGCTGATTATGTGCAGATTTTTGTGGAGAAGTAATATTTTTGTGCATATTTTTTTTGACAAATATTGGATTGTTAAATATTATTTTTCTAGGACATAATTGATATAGTTTTTTTATCTTTTCAAAAGTTCATTTGTGCATGCCGGAAATGATGTATTTCGTGGAAGAGAAAGTAACATTTATTTTTGAGATTTTTTTTGGCAACTATCTAAGTGGAAATTGTAATTTTTTTGGGATAGAAATTATATTATTTTGGTCTTTGCAAATGTATGCCAAACGTTGAATTGATGGACGGTTATTTTGTTTGAACCATTGAATGCATTTTCTTTTTGGCAAATATTAAATTGATGCGGGTTATTTTATCATTTCATAAAATTTTGGAGCGCTTTAGTAATAGATTGGAGTGAGAATAGCTATACCCACAGTCTATTGCTTTAGAGGTATAATATAAACTAGTTGGAAGCCCGCGCGATGCGCGAGTTATATGTTCAGCGCAAGGTTCTAAAAAACGCGGGGCGTGATTGAGGCGTGGAGGCCAACCTTAAGCCTTAGAGGCCTAGGCGGGCCTATGCGTAAAAAGGCGTGAAAAGGAGTTTAGGCCTTCTTAATATATTTTAATATTTTTTAACCATAATAAGGCTATTAAAATACAAAAATTTCACAGATCATAAAAATATGTCTGAATATATGCAAATTAAAATCCTATTTGATTATTTTGGATGAGATAATGGTCCGGTTTGTAAACAAATTCTTTAAAAGGCGACATCGATTCACTAAATCATTGTTGTTTTTAGAAAAAAGTGTGCCTTAAGGGTTTTACCAAGAATAAGGCGTGAAAAACATAAGGCGAGGCGTTTCTCCCAAGCCTTAAGCCTAGGCAGGTTTTTTAGAAAAGTGGTTCAGCGTACGAAAAATATTTGTGATATTGCAAACACATCAAAGGATGTTAAGCGAAAATAGAAAATTGATTACAAACTTCAAATATGTATGATCAAAAGTCATGTAATAGAAATATAACTACAAAATATCTTGTAAAAATATAGCAAAGCTTTTATTTTTATTAAAAAATAATTTTTTTATAAAACAGTTATAACATTATTTTAAATAAAAAAGAACTATTTTTAAAAAATAAAAAACTATTTTTATGTATAAAAAGCATTGTATGTAATTTATTAAAAAGGAACAGTAAATTTTTTTTATGTTTATTGATTTTTTTTATATTAAACAGTTAAAACGTTTTTTTAACTTTAAAACAGTTTATTAATTTCATAAAACAGTTAAGAAAAGGTAAAAGCATTTATTTTTAGCACAAAAGTTAAAAAAACATTTAAACCATTTCGTTTATGTAAAAAAACTTTTAAAAAAAATTATTAAAAAAATAGTTTTTAAACAGTTAAAAACATTTTTTAACAGGGTAAAATAGTTTATTTTCATGGTTAACAATTTTTATCAACTTTTTTTTGAAAAAACAGTTAAAACGATTTTTTTTAAACTAAAAAAAATTAAAAACTATTTTTTATTTAAAAAATATTATACGTAATGTGTAAAAAAACAATAAAATAAATATACATACGTGATTAAAAATACTTTAATTTAATTACTTTACGTAAGTATAGAAAACATTAATTTTGAAGAGGAAACAAACAGGTGGAGAAACGAAAGGGGCAGAGAAGAAGGAGAAAAGCTTTCCAATGAAGTTTAAATGTAATAGATATGATGGATGTGATTTAAGATGCCATGTGGCATAATACGGTGGAAATGCATTAAAGCTTTAAATGTAATAGATATGATGGATGTGATTTAAGATGCCATGTGGCATAATACGATGGAAATGCATTAAAGCTCTATGCTGATCATTTTATATTATAAAGATAAAGATATACCTCTTCAATGCTGAAACTGAATCAATTCAGCTTCCCCTTGCCCTAATCACTTCTCCTTCCCCTAATCTGCAATATGTCGCCCATTTCTTCATTATAAATATGCATCCGGTCATTGCCATCAAGTTCAACGCACAACGATTTATTTGCATCCTCTCCTCACTCATATTTATCCTTGAATCTTTTTTTACCCAAAAAAGAAGAATTTACGTGTAGTCCAAATTATGGAGAATCAGCCGGACAAACTTACTAATTTACCTGATGTGCTTCTCACTGACATTCTCTCACTGTTACCAACTAAGGATGCGGTTGCAACTTCTATTCTGTCAACCAAATGGGAATATAAGTGGACAACTGTTACCAAACTTCACCTTGATGATTCCTTCACTTGCACTGAGGGAATGAACAACAAACTTATATTTATCGCCTTTGTGAATAGACTACTTTCCCTTTGTAACCCAATCGGGATGCAGAATTTCCACTTCAATTGTACATATACATATACTGAATCGCAGGTTCACCGCTGGATTTCTGATGCCATTCGGCTTAATCCTCTAAATATTCACATTCGGTGTTATGTTAGAGGATCATTTGTTTTCCCCACTTCTTTATACAACTGTCATTCCTTGGAGGAATTGAATTTAAACATCAAGTGTACTCTAAAGATTCCTACTTCCTTCTGTTTCTCAAAGCTCAAAATCCTACGACTTGTTTCAGTTGAGATTTTGACGGACGATTTGTCTCTGTCTAGCTCAAGTGAACTCAATTTTAGTTTACCTGTCCTTGAGTTGTTAAGTTTAAGATATATCCATTTTCCCAAGGTGAAGGTTATCAATATTCATACTCCCAAGCTCAACAAATTCGAAATCTCAAGGGTGGATTATTGTGTAGTCAAGATTAATGCACCTAGTCTCACAGAATTTGAGTATCGTGATCCTATATTCCTAGATTTTATTATGGTTAGTCTGCCATCAGTTATTCGCGCAACTATCGAGTTTTTGAGTTGGAACCATCAACTACTTCAGATTGGCTTGCTCACATGCACATTCCTTAGACAGTTCTGTAGCCTAAAATATCTAACACTGTCTGCTCAAGCCATTGAGGTATGCTTCCTTCATTTGTAGTAACTTTCAATTGTTTATTCATTAGTAGGTATATAAATACTTGTGCATATGTGTCTCTCATTGTGTGGCATAAACGATCTCCACAGATCAACGAGACTTTAATGTTAGGGAAATGACCTGGTATTCAAAATATATATATTTTAGAGGGTTAAAATAGCGGTGCAATGTCATGACTCATTAGCAAAGAATATTTTACTTTACCTTATGCATTACAATTTATTAGTCACAATACATAACAACTTTCTGTATCAAACTATATGAAGTAATAAATGTAACCCATTCCATAATGAGACTTCAATCGCACATACAAAATTTAAAAAGATGATTACTTTAGTCTTATAAATCCAAATAACTTTTTGAGGAGCCTGATTGAATGCAGTAAACATACTTTCTCCCCATTATTGGCCCCTTCTCCCCACACACATGGGACAACACATGAGTTTTACTCCTCTGAAACATCATGACTGGAACTCTATGTAGTGAACAAGTAATGTTGAATAGTAACAAATTTATTTCGGTGATTCTACTAAGCCGGATAGTTTCAGCACATCTACAAATATTTTGACCTCTAAATTGAAAACCTTTATTAATTCCCTTATTTTCCCACCTATGGGAGGACAAGAGGTCAATAAATATCATGTTCCCTCCGCCTCAAATCAAGAGTCACATTTCCTTTTTAGGGGACGTCCCATATTATGAGTTATGTTTTTAAAATCAATGTACCAAACTCACTGTAGTTCAAAGTTTTGATCTTGACCTTGAGTTTCAACTAAATTAGTGTCTTATTATAAAAATTGACTTTCTAAAGGTGATTGTTAATTTGAGATGTGGCAAGTATGTAACACTAGCAACACGATAACTTGTTACTCTTTGAATTGGAACCTGCTGAATCTTTGTTTTCATGCTAAATTTTATTCAACAATAGTGGTTTGCATGGTTGATTTGTATCATTAGCGTCAATGGAGTATACTTCTGTCATTTTTAGAAAGTACGTGGACAACCTCCCTTTCCCCTTTCCACAATGTTCGTGAAGTTGTTCACGAATAAAGTGTGAGTGTCCCTTTGAAGTGTCACACTTTTTTTATCGAGAGCAGGGTGGGCAACGCCCCCCCATTCTGGAGTCAGCAGGTTCTGTATAACCTCCCTAACATGGAGAAAAATTGGTTAACCGTCTCGAATAAATCTATATCATCCATCCAAAAAATGTGTCTTTACATGTCGATTATACATGAGCCATTTAGTCCCCTTGAAATTTGTTGCGAGTATTTCTAGGTTGTGATTTAGGCTTTGACTTCATATTTTCCCTTTGAGCAAATTCATGCTTCTCCAATATTGTGATTAACATCTTGCACATATGATAATCATCAATCGGGGAGAGAGCGCTCAACCACTTCCAGTTTTTACCGTGTTTTCCTATCGTGCAACTTAATAGAGAAGATATCCACAAAATTGTAAACAGGGACGAAGTTGTGATTTTATATTAAGGGAGGCCAAAAAATTATGAAGAAAATTTTCAAACATTATGATATATGTGTTATCCCTAAAATTCGCAAAGCATGCAAAATTATACAACTAATGGAAAATGTCAAAATAATCATATTCTAAACATTTTTTTTCGAAAAGTAGTATTTTAAAATGGAATAACAATAACCCAAAGTTTCCCACATCAATCATAATATATGATTGATTTGAAAAATATGATTCTCTTAAAAGTAATCGTCGCTAGAGGCACTTGGAAGATAAGGTATAATATTTTTCAAATCAATCCAATATTATGGTTCGATTTGGGAAATCTTTTGGAGGTGGAATTTTTTGGTAGAAACAAGAGGTATTATTATTTGTTCAGAATTAACTGAATCTAATGAGGTGTTTAGTTGTATATCTTGATATTAAATATTCATTTGGTATTAATTTCTTACAGTAGCCCAGGCTTTTTGTTAAACACCAAAATGCTACAATTATACTTAATTAAAGAGTAAAAAATTAGATTCACAATTAAGTCTAAAAAATATGATGAATTAATAGAATAAGCAAAATAAGTTCAAAATCAGGTTTGCAAAAGGCATAAATATGTAACTAAAATAAAGGTGATGGTAAATATAAGATAAAAGATGGTGTTAAATTTTGACAGTGGACTTCGCTAGATTTAAAGCTCAACCAATGGGATTAAAACAATAAGGAAGTATACAAATGAAAGGTTAAGGAAAACAGAAGTAGTAAGTGATGGTCAGATATAATTTGGAACAATGAAAACGTATGAAAAAATAATATACCATGAAAGATAATTTTTCTTTTCAAAACCAAGAAAATTCCTTAGCAGCACTACGTGACAAATTTATTTAAAATGTTGGAGGGGGCCATGGCCCCCTGTGGCCCTATACTAGCGTCATCCCTAATTGTAAAACATATATACCTTCATAAATTTTCTAAGAGGAAGTGTCACATTTTTTTTGGTTTGGCAAGGGTGTCCTGGGCCACCGTGGCCCCCCAACTGATTCAACTTAAGAGAGGGGTTGTGCCTCGCAACATTTCTGGTTTTGAGGTGATGGGTAACGGAACACCGATTTTGAATCATTTGGGCCTTTCTTCAACACGACCATCCAAACCCAAACTGTGCCTCCATTCTATGTATGCAATGATTTTTTGATATTCTCATAAAGAGATTCCTTTTTTATTGGTTTATGAGATCAAGATGCCTTTCTCTCACTTGTATGTGGTTTGATTACACTTACTCCTTGAGCGAGTAGGCTACCATTTAGACATAAATGTGGATACAAAATGGAATAGCAAAAGCGGTATACAAATAATTATCTAAGATTACTATAGTGCTTACATGATATACTAACTAATATAACTAAAAGGAAATACGAATGGGATTGCAGGTAGAGAAATGAAATTGACGAATATGCCCTTGCTATGTAATTAATGACGCTACTTGCTAGTATCTCTTTATAGATTCTCTTGTTGCAGCATCTTAATCCGTATCCATAAGAGTGCCTTGATCCTCCTCATTGTACCTAGAGTTCTTTACAACTCTGGGTTCACTTCATCAATATGCCATTCATCAGGATCAACATCCATCCTTAACATTTATATATCCACCACATTCAACTTCCGGTGTTGATTATGAGTTGTTCAAAGCCTTGTGTCGTATAGCAGTTCTGGTACTCTTCCTAAAAAGGAAAGTCAGAGGAATATGAGGATCTGATGGTTTTGATAAATGTCTAGAGGTTATTAATTTAGGGCGTTGAGTTTAAATAACTTATATGCATTCTCTGTTTAAAATTAATTCGATATGTAATTTGTTTTGATTGTGCACCTGAGTGAGCATGGTCTGAACACACCTGGACTCCAGGTTTTCCAGTTGATTGATTATATCGATTTTTGGAGAAGCCAGATGGTGGTTCTTTTTGAGTTCGGTTGACCACCATAGTTGAGCTTTCAGAGATTGGACGAGAACCCCCCATTATTTATTTCTGTTGGTGTTCTCTCTATTTCCTTCAATTTAGCATAATATCGCCTTTCGCCAAGCCAATCCTCACTATAGTTACCATAATTACTAACAAAATCACTCTTCATTACGTGAAAATTTATTGGTCCAGATGTGTATAAATCTTCCCTCTCTCTTGTAGATATATCAAGGTTGTGGAGTATTTGCTGTTTGATCAAAAAAATACTTGTGGGCCGAATATCATTTCCCAGTCATTTGGTAGGACACATCAGCGAGTCATACCACTGACTAGAAAATGAGAGTCGGGCTGAACTAGTCTTGGTTTTATCAGTCCAGAGGAAGACAACACATACATGACTCCTCATAGGTCCTGTACACAACAAGTCAGGTACCCCACATGTCACTTTCAAACAAGTACACGCCCCGAGTTCTTTGATTTTGCGAGTGTAATCAATTGAAAAATTAATAACATGCATTCACAAAGACTTGATGGCCAAAAAGATAATGTGGACTATAAAAATGATCTTAATTTATCTCCCTTCTTATTGCGTATAATTGCTGACATATTCTATTTCACCTACTTTCTCTATTATTTTATTTTTGTAACAACCACCACCTTTGTTGTATGGGTAGTGAATCTGAAAGTTCTGGAAAAAAAAGGGGACATTTTTGCCAATATTTAAAAAAGGGAGAGTCCTAGTAATATTACAAGCAAAAGTGCTTTGTAATTATAACTAATAGCAAGATAGGTCCATGTAATTTCAGTGTTAATTACTTATAGGTCAACACAAAAAATCGACGCATTTTGTGGGGACACGACAAGTTAGTGTTTTCGCACTAAAATGTGTCAATTTTATTAGTCCAACTAGAATTATGAACTTGAAGCCTAGCCATCGCAGAATGCAACTGGACCACCCCTTCAACTGTTCCTTCTTGTGAAATGTAGTCATGTGATCGATTTCCTGGAAAATAACAGTAACTAATTTATAGATCATGTACAGCTCAAGCATTCCTGTTTTAATTTTATATTTGATAGCAATTTTTTATCCAAGGCTAATGACTGGAAATGTCTATTCATATATTCTCCTTCAAATCATTTATAGTTTTGGTTGATGATTCTTATAGTAAAATAAATAAATTCACTGGTTATGGAACCAATGAATAACTCAGAATCAAAATCGGAAGTTGAATGTGGTGAATATATAAATGTTAAGGATGGATGTTGGGCTAAAATTGGAACTATCAACATCCATTACATAGTTATGCTAAATTCAACTTGACAAAATAATCTTTGATCTTATGGCTCCATTGTCCTTTCTGCAATTGGAAATCCTTCCTTTAGTACACCAAGAGTTCTCTCAATTACATGGCGTAATGATGCACGACGAAGGTTTAATGACTTTCAAGGATTCTAAAGGGGACGTGTAAAGAATTCCTTTTAATATCGCACCTCCATATGGCGCAATAAGTCCACTCCTTAACATGAGTCCATCATTAACTAAATACTATATATCTGTTAAAAAGGAGTGTAATAACTACATGATATTAATTGTTTAAGCAAAGTTATATAATTTCTTAATAATATATTTATTAGTATTATCAACTAATGTTCTCTTCAAAGAGCACTTTAATCAATTCATGAAATAGGTTGCAGTTCCATCTCATGCAGGCAATACATATTTGAACCCCAAGTCCAAGGTACATGTATCTAACACATTCAAGTTGGATAACCTTTCCCACCACAATTCCTTGGTGCATCCTCGTCAAAAAATTTCCTACAATCATGTGTTCCATCAATTGTGCCAACACAAATATAGTGGTATATGTAGATATAAACTTAATATTTAAAACATATGTAAGCTAGCCATATGTACCCTGACTATGGACTTCAATAAGAAAGGATATTTTTTTGGTGTTCTCATTGTTGATTTGAACATCTTGTTTGCAAAAATTTCATAAACACTATGGTCTAGGCCTTTAGGGATCTTTAGGTGGCATCTAAGAGTATTCAGCTCAACTTTTTTAGACTACTTGATTGGACACTATCTCTTCTGTTAGGAATTGGTTATATGTACTGACAACTAGATTGTTGTTGCGTTCTTTCCATAGGCTCTTAAGGATGTAAAAGATTTACAAGACTATCTCCCTACTTTGACTAATTTGATCCATTTGACAATTACTTGGGGAATTCCTCCAACTGTTGGAACGTATGTTACCCTGTTGAACAGTTCGCCGGTTCTGGAAACTCTCATGTTTAGTCATGTAAGTTTTTATGCAATTTTTGTTTCAAATTAAGCTTATGTTTTGGGGAGCTAATTTGTACATTTAATACCTATACCCATTTTTTTATTCTTAGGGTCCCTGTTGGGTGCACAATGATGAAGTAGTACAAGTGGAACCTTTATGCAGTCATCATCGCCTCAAGATAGTTATATTCATGGATTTTTGCTGGACAAAACTTGAGCTTGAGTTAGCAAAATTTTTCCTAAAGAATGCTACAATTTTGGAGGAAATGACTATCATTTCTAAGGGTGCTCTTAATAGTGAGATTAGGGCATTAAAAGAACAGTTACTATCGTTTCCTACGGGATCAGATTGTGTCTCGATACTTTTCCAACATTGATATTGCTATGTTTGGTCACTAGTGCAGCCTGCCTGCCAGAAGGAGAGTAAGTGCAGAGTGCAACCTGCTTGCCAAGAATGAGGCTCATCGACCTACCTGAATATTGAGTCATGTTTTTGTGATATACAATGAGGATGTTTGGCTTGCAATATTTCATTACAGTTGGAACCATGTTTCCTTTTAATGATTTCAATTTAAAATTATGAACCATCTTTAGTGACAAGGTTGTTTAATATAAGTTAAATATGAAATTCTATGGTCTTACCTTCTCTTTCAATTGTCACTGCAAGGATTCAAAATTATATCACGTAGGCTTATATGATTCCTCAAGCATTTTATAATGTCTGACGAATTTAACAAGGATTCTATTTGGGAAAACAGTTATAAAAAGATGCATCTTGTGGCTGGGTAAGGTTTGTGCTGGCCTTAAAACTTCTTTTCTTTCCCTAGTACAACTTTAAAAAAATGGACCTAGTGGTATTTTGTTTTTCTTGTGTTAAGATAAAAATTGATATAAAATAATATTTAAGACATTTCAATTAAGCTACTTATAATATACTATTTGTTTAATTTGACAATTCAATTATGTTAATTGTTGGTTGCTACATAGGTATTACTTTCCTTAATTTTATAATCAATTTGGAATGAGTGAATTATTTATGGAGCCTCAAAAGTATTTAAAAGAATTTTATTAAGCGCTTAAAGTATACTTTGTGCCTATTGAGCCTTTAAACTATCATTTTTTTTTCTATTATGCATCTTACTAGTTTAACACCTTAAATTATCAATGTTTTACTAACATCTTAGTGAAAAAAATTATTAATAAGTGTACTTGATTAATACCATTAATTGTAAGAACAAATTTTCAATAGAGTCGAATTGTTTGTAATTGATTGGACTAAAATCGTTTGTGTCATAGGTTAGGACTTGCGTTGGTTTACCTTTCAAAGCTTATGATGTGTGTGATTGAATATCATAGCAGTCAACTTAAAACATCTACATCACCGTATCGTGTTTCATGTCACGTTTCGTTTTCAATATCCATAGATCTCACGAGGTATGAATGTGTATATTTTTTATCATCTGAATTTCATTTGGGTGTTTGTTTCAAAATTTGTTCGAGGCTAATTTTTTTATAAAAAGTTTTTTAAAGAACAAAAAATAAAATAAGTTTTTGAAAAATTCATCCCAATGAGTATTTTAATCTGTTCAAACGAAATTATGTAGTTTGTTCAAAAGATCAATTAGCATATTTATTTGCTAAATCTTTAGAGAACCATCATTTTGAAACACTTCGAATGTCTACTGGTGTTTGTGTCTACCCAACTTAATACATGTTAGAGTTATTTGTTAATATTTTTTTATCATAATATCTCATGGTACTGATATATTGTTTGTAGGATTATTTCCTACCCTTTGTCGCTTCGTAACAAACGTAGGGAGAATTTGAGACTCCTCCTTTATGTATTAGTATTGTTTATTGGGGAAATTTATGATACCCCACCTACTGGGTGATCAATCATTTATTAAAATAAAACAAGAATTTAGTATGATTTCATTCTCAACATCACTGCCACAAAAAGTAATAAAAATATAAAATGAATAAAACCATACATACAATGAAATGTTATAATAACTAATATGCATAGATAAATAATCGTGAATTGGACAAACCATCGGTCACTACAAATAACCATCAAACGTAAACGAAAACCGATAAATAATAAATATATTTGACATAATAAAATCCTATCTAAATACGGGCAATACCCAAAAGGAAATATACTGAAAATGAACTGAGTCTTATCTAGATAGATAGAAAGAAGTTGATGCGGCTAAATTAATCTTGTAGCATCCACAACTACTATTCGTAACAGCATGAAAGATCTGCCCCTATTGTCCTTGCTGCTGCAACACACATGGAGCTTTTGAAAACAAAAGTAAATTGGCCAACTGGTCAAAGCCCGAAAATATTTAAATGCTTTAAATACAAACATGCAGTGTATTACTTTCATAATTAATTTACTGAATGCACTTACATTAGACTAGACATCACCTCTCATCTATGGTGTGCACCTAACGTATTCATTTTATTATTCTAAATATACTATCCAGTCTAACTAAGACAACCACTGCTATCATAGCCCATCCCACTAATAATCACCATTATCTAAGTGTATACTACCTTCTCTAGGTATATTTTCATAAATAGTAACAGAGCTACACACATGCTATACATTACACCAAACTGGGCAATTGGTTACGGATTTTGTCCCTAACCATTGGCTGTGGGTCGTGGATTTGGTCCATGACCAAATAGGGCGTGACCATCATTATTCAATATTAATTACATTCAGAGATAAAATAAAACTTAAATCTCTTTACTTAATTATTAAAGTTATCATATTTCAAATCTCATATTTGTTCTTAATAAATTATGAAGGTAATTAACTACAAAACATGCAGTCTAAAGCAAGTAAACACTTGCCTTTTGGATTTGAATCCGAAATTCTCCACATGTAAGGATGATCGATCTGATTGGGCAAAAACTCTCCACCAGGCCACCGGCTAAAAAATCTCCAAAACCTGCCAAGACAATATCTGTCTAAACCCAAAAAAATAAATTCGATCTCAAAAAATCTCCGTCCAAATCAAAAACCATCTGGAAGTAGTGGCCCAGCCACCACATGTCAAAAGCGTTCGGTAGCACTCTGGTATGTGTGCTCATGTGTGTGTTTGTTTGAATCCGTGTGCATGTGTGTGTGTGTATGTTCGCGCGCGCGTGTGTGAGAGAGAGTGAGAGAGATGAAGTTAAGGACCACTCTAGCGTCCAAGGTTTAGCAGTTGGAGAAAGCTGCTGAACACTCGGTCTCTGTCTGTTGTATTAAAGGCCAAGAATAGTGCTTACGATGAATGCTGGGAAGAAGCCTTTGGCCTTGCCAAGAAATAACTAGACTTCATTCGTAAGTCTTTTTTAAAGAAAGGTTGGAATGAAGCTTTGGCAAAGGTCGAGATTCCCCTCGAGTCCAAGCTATTCGACGAGCACGTGTCTGGCTCCCCCCCCAACCAATCTGGAGGAAGATGGTGAGGACCAGGTCCCCGAACAAGAGAAGGAGGCCACAAATCAAGATAAGATTATGTCAATCAAGACAAGGTGATAACAAAGAAGTAGAGTCCGGCTAATTAGAGTAGTTTAAGATCTTGTATTTTAGAAATGTCCCTCTTTTTAATTTTTATAGTCTTATAGCAACTTGGAATTGGTGCCAATAACCCAAGAGAGTGAAGACATGGGCTACATTCTTAATCAAGATGCTTGTGATCAAGCTCGAGCATCCTTTTCCACTATTCGGCAAGTGCTTCAGAAGATAATAAGTGCTTATGGAGACCAGACAGCTGTGATCATCACTCTTCAGACCGAGCTTGGGAAGTCAGGAACATAGCTGGGGTGCTGAAGACCAAAAGTAATTCTATAAGGAAGGAGATTAGCAAGGCCGAACAAGCCTTTAAGAAGAATGAGGTGATCAGACAAGGTTTGCATCGTCAAGTCATGAAACCTTATCTGATCACTTGATTTGACGATGCTAACCTTATTTGATCACCTCATTCTTCTTATTATTGAGCAATATGATTTTATTCGTCATTCGGGTAATTCTTCCTTAATTTGAATTCTCACAGCAACACGTCTGGAGTAAGATTCAGCCTAACCATTTTTGTAAATACAACTGGAGTTGGTCTTAAACATTTTTATGAAACAAACAGTCACTTTACAAAATCTGATATAACGATCAAATATACTATCTATAATCATAAATTGTTGCCTAAATTTAAGTGGGGTTTTCACACAATATTATCATGGGAAAGAGAAAATGAAGTGAATAGCCGAAACAATTTGACTTCATAGTTCTTCTCATGGTCCAACACTCTAAAACAGTCACAATCAAAATCATTTCAATAAAATGCCCCACTATTAACATTTCTAAGCCAAAACAAAAACATAATAAACCACAAGTTTCTTCTTATGCACTTTAAGAACTAGTCTCTTCCTCAATCTTCTATAAAATACAATTCAGCCAGATATAACAAAGTATAAACTATATAAAGAATGAGCAAAAAATGGTTCCCATTAAAAAGAAATGTATGAACAATTACTCATTTGACCTGTTGTGTATTACCTCAACTAAATGATCACGAAAATGTCGTAGCATACTCGAGCATTAACAATTATAAGGACACTGGACATTTTTGGGAATCTCTCTCTCTCTCTCTCTCTCTATATATATATATATATATATATCTCTCTCTCTCTCTCTCTCTCTATCTATCTATCTCTTCTATTTATATCCTCAGCTAACATAAGGACCATCGAGAAAAGCCCACTCAAAAACTTGCTCGTATTGGACCGATGCGTTATCCCACGAGCACTCTCTCTTCATCCCTCTCTTCATCAATCCCTCCCAAGAAGATTTGTGATCTCTACAAGTCCCAATAGAAACTCTTAATGCCTGCACATAATCACCACTCAATGGTTACCGATTGTACGTAATGATGAACAAATCAAACAAGATAAATATGTAAGAAGGTAGAACTTGAGGGCCGCATAGTAAGGTGTTGTTCGTTTGACGAGCTTTCAGGTGACTAGATAACTTAAGGCCCCATATGGTTCGATGTGATATATTTTATGCACGGGTAGAAAGTATTTTCACTAATTCAAAGTTCAGATTTTTGCTTTGTATAAAATTGCAAGTGTACACGCTATAATTATGTGATTTTTGACAAAATAGTGAACAAAATTAAGTGAAAATACTTTTCATTATTTCACCTTTACTTCAAAACTTCAAACCAATCAAGGCCTAAAACATTACGTTTTCACACATCATGTCAGTGGACGGTGTTATAAAAAAAGGCATTAATGTACGGAGAATCAGAATCAACAGAAACTTACCGACACTTGTAAATTGATGGTTTGCGGACAGAATAAAATAGACATAACTACTGATTTAAGTGAATTTAAGATCTTTACATATCATTATAAACATATATATGAAGAGCGCAACTCAATATTCATAGCCATTAGAGAATAAGACATATTCTACGAAATTAGGCATATGGATGGTAATGTACCGACAACATACTTTCTCTCATCAAGGGAGAGAAGGCCCACCTGTTGAAACATTTAGAAACAACGTTATAAGTACACGAAAAATTAACAAACTAACATAAAAAAATACTCGATCACATGGGGTAGAGCTAGGAAAAATAAAAAATAAACCGAGAATAACTAAAAGAACTTTTTTAGTGAAGTCAATGGTTAAAATACGAAGAGGAAAACTATCGATGAAGAATTATCAATCTGCACGAACTGTTGACAAATACATACCCAGTCCCTTCACCACTGCCTTCGTTAGCAAAAGGATTGAAAGTATCCACTGTGTCCTGTAAGAAAGATGGAAAGGAGCATTTAGGTTCTGGTCCCCAATGTAAAGATATTTTACTGAAAAGTCCTTGTTATTTTAGCTTTAGTTTGTAGTCCCTACCCTATAATTTTAAAAGCTGCAATGCTATTTAATAACTCTGCACTGTTATTGTCCTGCACTGTTATCCAAAGGCAGGGACCGTACACTAAAATTCTATCAAAAGTGTTCCATTTTTCTATTAGTGGGAATTCTGGGGGTCAGTTTATAAGGTTCTAATGAATTAAAATTAAATTTTGAAACATCAGTTAATCAGTCGTATCCTGTGGCCTTGGAAATACTATTTTATATTGGAATTTTGGGGCCATCTGACTAATGTTTTAAAAACATGGATTTTCTCGAAATACAGAAAGTAATTATTTAGGAATGGGACCATGTATAAATCCACATGTTTTACAATCTTGAATGTTAACTCACTCCCACCGGTGCTGTGAACTATAGGTACACTGCCATATCTCATCGCATACAACTGGTTTAGACCACACGGCTCAAATCTCGAGGGCATTAACAGAAAATCACAACTGCACATTGCAAAGCGTCAATAAGTCTAACTTCAAATTTATTTATATACATAAACTAAGGTTCGAATTCTTGAATTACCCTGCTGTTATCCGATGGGAAATTGGAACATTGAATCCGACCCATCCCCAAAATTTGTCTCTAAATGATGCCTCAGTGGCTCTCATCCATTCTTCGTATTATTTTTCCCCAGATCCAAGCATTACCTAAAATGGATTGGGCCAGTTCACACATATAAAGAAAAGTAATAAAATATACAACTGTAAAGGGTATATTTGTCTACTCCATTGGCAAGTGGATGTAGAGGACCATGAGGCTCAAATAAACATTATCAAAGCATTACCGCACTTGCAGCCAGGCTCTCCTCCATGAGTGTTACACATACTGTGTAACGCTGAGGGTTTAAATAATTTTCCCGATAGCTCACATACTAGTATGCAAAGTTTTAAATTGTCCAATGAGATTTTACCCATGTAGACTAGTAGTAACTTATCCATCATTAGGAAACTGTAATACCCAAAACCCACCCGCTAAGTATTTATTCACAGAGTTGGAAATTGTAATATTCGGAACCCAACCGTTAAGTGTTTGTCCTTGGAGGGCTGGGGCTAAGGAGTGATGTGAGGCCGCAGTCTATTCTAGCACTAGGAAGATGAACTTGCTAGAGCATAAGCCTCGAACATTATGTGCAAGGCCGAGGATGGTGTAGGCTATAGAATAAAATTTACAGTTAGAGAAATAATGACTTTGATGTCTGAAGGTCGAGGCTTAGTAGGGGCCCTGGCAAGTTGTGTGATTGGCCGAGGTCCTTATGGTTGGAAAAATTGGCGAAGTGTACCAATAGAATTAATACTTGGGGAGAAAGTTCCTAGAATGTTATGAAATTAAGTGTATTTTAGGTTCACAAAGTTGCCTCTACAAGATCGGGGAGAGAGAGAGTGAGCTTTCCAGCACCGCCAAGAGAGAGCAAGGCCACAACCATTACGATGGCTACAAATAGATGAGCAGATTCCTGCCTCATATGCTTCTGTTTCATTTCATTATTGATGGTTAAATCTGTTGAACTCTGAATATCAGTATTGAAATTGATCATCTTAACTTAGGCCTCCTTGAGTTTCATATTATGTTCATGGCATGTTCTTGGTGTATTCCATGTAGGGTTTTGGGTTTCGATCCTTATAATTAACTTTTACGGTGTTTGTGTAAGAGCAATCCTAGCGCGATGGTTAAAAGGGTATATTTGGGGTATAATTTTTGCAGCGCAGCTGGTAAATGGGTAAATTATAAGGTTGGTATGGTATTGGGTTGTCAAATACAAGCATTCCCAGTGCATCTGGCTAAGTTGGACGTTGGTAGGGAAAAAATACGGTTCTAAAGAAAAAACAATTCCAGCGCGTATATGATATGAAACACCAAAACGGTGGCGTTTTAAGTCATAATATCTAACGGAACTCTGTTTTCCGTCTAAGATTTTGGGTTTGGTTGCATACATTTTCGTTTTGCTCGTCTACCACAGAATACTGATTTCCATCCCCATCCATTCAGCATATAAAAAAAATTACAAAATATCACCTCATAAATAATCACGGATGGTTTACTATTCACTCTGCATAATAATACAAACACGCGGAGTTTGTCAAGTCCCATCTCACATATTTATACACACATGCCAAAACAAGAGAGTGTGGCAACCTTTAATTAAAAAAGGGGCATATACCAAATAGTCCCTCGAACATTGTTTAAAACACGTTTAGTACAAGAATTTTTATTTGTTTCAAAAAGTCCCTCAACATGCCGCTAGCGCAAACTTTTAAAAATACGAGAATATTAGTTAAATGGGTGTTTGAGCGAATTTTTGGAACAAAAAAAGCATGGACTAAATATGTATTAAAAAAATATTTTAAGGACTTCTTGATAATTGATCCTTAAAAAAATCCTATAAAAATCAATTTAAGGTCCAGGAATTTATCACCATAAATTCCTCTAAATCCCATTTTAGTGCAATTCAATATCATCCGAAAGCTCCATAACACTCATCCCCTCTTTGTGAATTTGTGTTTTACACCTTTACGAAACTCTAGCGAATACTCGGTTTAATTTTTTATCTTCAATATATCTCATATATTCTTGATAATATTTCTTCCTCCCCGACTCATACATTAATTTCAAAATGTACAAAATGTTTAGTAAGATGCAATGCTCGTACGACAAGAAGAATACAAGCCCGAGACATAATGCCAAAAGTTCTATTCCATCTACACCTGCCAGGTACAAAAATTTCACTTTTTTTAGGCCAAAAAGCGACGCGGTGAGATTAAGAAACAAGGGAGAAAAAAGCTATAGCCGCATGGCAATCTGAAATCCGTCAACGAGATATACGTCCAAATGTGTAAAATTGACGGAGTTAAAGAACTACTTGATTCGACTGGATGGACTCCTCTATTTAACTTGTCTTTAGTTATGATGGGAATGTGTTTCATATTAGAACATATTAGTCATTTTAATATTTCTGATTAGTTATCCTTTTATTTAGTTCTTTTATTTTCTTTTATCTCTTTTAATTGGTCTCCAAGTATGTTTGGGATTCATTAGGTATATTTTTTTTAGTACTTGTCATTTTTAGTCATTTAGGTAATTAATTGGAACTTCTCCATTTGTTAATATAAGAAATTCTTTGAATCTCTCTCTAGAATTTATATTCATTTTGTTTTGAGCCTTTCACATGTAGTTTATGTCAAATTGGTATCAAAGCGAGGCGTTGTTCCCCCGATTGGCGCATTAGTGTGTAAATTATCAACCAATTGTACACTACACTCTCAATGGCCTCGAAGAAATCGAATCGATATTAAGAAGATATTAATAAATAATTGAGAGAAAATAATCAAGAATTGAGGCAAAAATATGACGAACTCAACAAGAAATTGGATACCATCTTGCACTTTTTCTCCAAAATTTCAGCACTTACCACCGTGAACAATCCAAATCCCGGCCACCCCGACTCTATTGAAAACCCAGCTGCCTCGCCTGAAAAGCCAGGCCTTACTGCGTCTGAAGGGTTTTCTGGCCTTCCCGGCCCAAGCATCAAGGCCGAACTCCTCGACATACACAGCAAGGCTGAATTCCATAAGAAATCAATAGCTCTCGGCTTCCTAGGACGGAAATAGGAACAGGGACTTGGATAGAGCAAGGCAGAACTCCTCGGCAACAAGAGAAAATCAAGAAACCCTAAATCAAGAAATTCCCAAACCCTTGGAAGATCGCATGATCTCTCATTGAAGAAGAGAAAAATATTTTCAAAATATTCATTTGTGTGGTATGGTTGGACGCAATTTTCACAAGTATTGTTGCTACGACCCGAGCTACTCCAATTTGTCATTTCAAGTTCGAGGACGAACTTTTTTGAAGCCAGGGATAAAATGATGGGAACGGGTTTCATATTAGTCATTTTAATATTTCTTACTAATTAGGTATATTTTTCTTAGTACTTGTCATTTTTTGTCATTTAGGTAATTACTTGATTAACAAGTAATACCCCACCTATAAATATCCATGCACTCCTCATTTGAAGGGAACTTCTCCATTTTTAAATATAAGAAATTCTTTGATTCTCTCTCCAGAATTTGTAGTTGTTTTGTTTTGGATCTTAAACGTTTACGTCAGTTAACTCCGACATATCCATTGTTCAAGCGATAATAGCGGTTTGATGTTGATTCACCTCATAACTAATTATTTGCCTTCATTTTTTTGTAGTATTTTCCATGAGTACTTGCAATCATTCACGCCGGTGTTAATGAACAGTCAGAAAGACGTTTGCCCACGGATTCATTAATGGGAAAGGGGAAAGGGAGACACGAGAAGGAGAGGAGTTAAGCTCGCCAGCAAATGGATATACGCAATGTTTAAAAAGGCGAAAGTCGAGGCGAGGCGAGGCGAGGCGTTTTAGTACGGTGAAGAGAGGTGTAAGCCTCGAGGCGTAAGGCTCACTGAAAGGAAAAAAAAGAGAAAAATAATATTAAAAAAATACTAATAAAACCATAAATATAAAATAAGAAAGAAATATAAAATAAAACTACAAAAAAAAAAACATCCTTGAGGATTTTCTCACATAGTTTGACATTTTTTTGTTCCCCCGAGATAACTTTAAAAAAAAAAAGTAATTTGAGAAAATCAATTTTAACATATTGTTATTTTACAATATGAAAATAAATTAATCAATGCAAAATCATATTGGGAAAATCATTTTTTAGCTTCATTCACATATTGGTTATTTTATAAAATGACAGTAAATTAATCAATGCAACTTAACAAGCAAATTTATTAAAAACATTAATTTTCAAGCTAAGATTAAAAAAACTTTATTAAAAAATTAATAAAACATATCAACCTAAGTTTATTAAAAAAAATAGCAACCATTAAAATATATTAGTTTCTTAATATATATTCAGTTTAGTTAAAGATAACATATCAATCTAAGTTGAAAACCAAAAAACAGAAAACTTTAAAAAAAAAATCGTATTGAAGTTAATTTAGTACATTTATTTCAAACAAAATCAAATTGATAAAATCAGTTTTTTATGTTTCATTCACATATTGGTTAATTTTAAAAAATTTATCTCAAGTTACAATAGTAAATAGTATAAGTTAAGTGCAGTTTTAAAACAAAAAAAAAGAATAAGAGTTTTTTTTTTGCGCCTCAGCAAAAAGGCGCGAGGCGAGGCGTGAGACTCACCGAGGCGTAAGACTCAAATTCAACCCTGAGCTTAAGCCTCGAGGCATTTTTTGCCTGCCTCGCCTCGAGGCGAGCCTCGAGGCATAAGCCTTAAACGCCTTTTTAAACATTGGATATACGAACCCAAGATTCTATCATCTGGTAATCGTATACTTTGTCAGTCGTATGCGGTAATCCCTTTATGGAAGCAACACGATCATTGTCACTCACTAAGTATGTCCTTATTGATTCCCTGCTATGTTTTTTCCTCTATTTAAGAGATCATTGCTATAGACAACTTACTGGTGAAGTGGCAATACCGCATAACCCTCTGTTGGACATGAAAATATCAAATGTATCATCACTCGAGTTGTTCCCTGTAGAAGTGGTGGAAGGGTTCGTTAAGGCCGGTGTGACTCATGCTCTAATGATAACTATTGGTCGCATATTTGACCGGAAACATTATTACCCCCATTGTTTCACATAATTAATATATATGCTATCGTACCCTTTATTTTACCGTAGTGCATCCGGTTGCCAACACTTCCATTGGCAATGCCGAGCACATATAATATTTAGAAAGGGGACCATTGGTGTGAAAGGAACCTGTTGTTAATATAGAGGGGAGGATTATACATTGGTGTGTGCACTGACAAAGATGGGTAATTGGATGGCGGAGGTCGTAGAATGGGAACATGTATAATCTTCCCCTCTATATTAACAACAGGTGCCTCCCACACTAATGATTCGTTTTCGGTAGCTAATGAATTAATAGTATATGTGCTCGGCGTGACCAAAGGAGGTGTTAAAAACCGAATGTACTAGAGTAAACCAACGGTCCTGATAGCATCTATAGTAACTATGAAAAAAAATTGGGGTAATAACATTCTTGGTCCAACATGTGACCAATAATTATCATAATCATCCTAAGTCACACCGGTCTTAACAAACTCTTCCACCACTTCTACAAGGAACAACTCGTGCAATGATACACTTCATATTTTTCATGTCTAGTGGAGGGTTATGCGTTATTGTCACTTTGCCAATAAGTGTTCTGTAGCAACGATCTCCTAAATAATGGAAACCATCGCACAAGGCATCAATAATAAGGACAATCCTAGTGAGTGCTAACGATCGTGCTATCTCCATAAAGGGATTGACACATATCACTGAGAGCATACAGTTGCCAGATAATTAAATCTTGTGTCTGCATACCAATTACTAGAGAGTAGTAGTTAGGTTAAACCGCTAAACTCCTCTCATTCTGGTGTCTCGATTGCCACTTTCCCATAAGTGAATTTATGGTCAAAAGTCTTTCTCACTATTTATTAACACTAGTGTGAATGATTCTAAGCACTCATGCACAATACTACAAATAAAGGGAAGACTAACACTTACCGGGGTGAATCAATATCCAAACTTGTATTTATATAAAATTTACCTCAATCACTTGCCAAAAATAATCAAATGCCCTTACAACTCTAAAGCCGAATAAATACGAGGTAGAATAATTGAACCCCCAATCGTACGTTTTTATTTCATCAAATTTCGTAACCATCGTGAACCACCCAATACTACAATAATCTCAGGCATTGGGGAAGAATAAAAACCCCAATACATGGAAGCAAAATGCTCTGGCAACTACTATTGATAAACTCTTATCAATAGCAGACATGAGAACCGTTTTCAAAATACCACAATGAAGACCTCTAGATTGCCAAGTATGCGATATCCTTGAAAAATATTTGGTGGTAATTTGTTTAAGGTTGGTCCAATCATCATCATTATAAGTTGGTACTCATGCATTAAGGTTATAATAAATTTTAAACAATATTTATTTCGAAATAATCATACGAAACAAATACACAAAAGAATATATGAGCACCGTAAAATTGTACGGAGTAAGTCTTAGCTCGAACGTCGGTGGCCAGAGATCTATCGTCGCTTGAACAATAAATATGTCGGAGTTACCTAAAGACAAGCTAAATAGAGGAGCACATCCAGTCGAATCAAGGAATTCTTTAACTTCTTCAATTATACAAACTTGGACATATATCTCATTGACGAATTTTAGGTTGCCATGCAGATTTAGCGTTAATTCTCATTCGTTTCTTAACCTCACCACATCGCGTTTTGGCCTAAAAACTTTGGGGAAATTTTTGTACCTGACAAGAGGTGAAGATTGAATAGAACTTACGACATTGTGTCTCGACCTCGCATTCTTTTTTTCGGTACCAGCGTCGTATCTTACTAAACAATTTGTACTTTTTCAAATTAATGTATAAGATAGAAGTAAGAAATATTATCAACAATATATGATATATATTGAAGATAAAAAGTGGACTTAGTATTTGCTAGAGTTAGGGGGAGTTTTTGAAAGGTTTTAAATCATAAATTCTCAAAGAGGGAATGAGTGTTATGGAGTTATTAGATGATATTGAAGTGCACTAAAATGGGATTTTATAAGAATATATTATGATTTTGAACTGAACCTACATTGGTATTTATAGGAATTTTGTATGGGGAGGTCTAAGCCCAAGGTAGATTAAAAGACTAATTTTGTACAAACAAGAGAATAATGATAAAACAAGAGATCATTCGGGAGAAGACAATTCGAAGGAAGATCATTCAAGAGGAGATCATTCACAAGAAGCCCCAGAGCTAGATCGTGCAATCAAATACCTCAAAGAAGGAATGTGGTCACTCAAAGGACCTCCACGAAGATCAAGCTCAATCGAGAGATATTAAAGGAACATTTTGTAATAAGTGTTATGATTTACATGCATTATCCCTTATTATTGAAATACTTTGAGCTAATTTTGAGGTTGAATAGTATCGTCGAAGGACCATCCCTGGAAGGACATGGGAGAACTCACATGCTCTATCAAAGAACCTAATTTAGGGACCCTCTCAAGGACTTGGTTAGGAGGATTGGGAAAAAGGTAGCGTTGGATAAGTAATAACCTCTTTGGCACACTTAGGCAAAACCTCTGTTCAATAAGATAAACAGATAACCTCTTGAAATACCTTCAGTCGAGGAACCTCGCTCGAGGGACCTCATTTCTACCAGTTGTTCAAAGATGTCCTTCTGGCCTCTCATATACAATTCCAGGTTGCTCGAATAACCATTGTACGAAAGACCATGCTAGTTGATTAGACAGCTCATCTCATATATCACTATTTACTACCTATTATGGCATCATGTTTCCCAACATTTTAAAGACTCGATAAAGGTGGCACTCGAATGAGTTTATTCCTTGGACCACTAGAACATTTAAGAGAACGTCCCATCAGTCATCATAAAAGATCCATTTTCGTCAACTTCTCACATCTCAATTAAGGCAAAGAGACCCCTCAACCCATAAACAACGTTTCCGCCAAAACATGATATCTCATGCATTTAATGCGCTATCTTTAGCATTAATTGCACAATACTCTAAACCTTAAATGAGGTCAGATCATTTAATGCGGGCAAGGTCGCTCGAATGACCTTGCCCTCATATAAATACTTACACTTATTTCCTTTGAGGGGTGATCTTTTCCCCTCCAAAGTTGATGCCCAGTTTTCTCTAAACACGAGAGTTTATTGTGAGTTTACAATTTTTGGTGATAATACTCCAGGATCTTTAGAGCTCAACCACTTTTTTTTTACAAACATTGACATTCATTGCACACCTAGTTTGTTGTCTTGCCTTTATTGTGCCAAGGTGCTTATTCCTTCTCCCTCCAACCAAGTTGATTTTGGGGACCCATTTCCTTTATTATAGTTAAAGAACATTTATGGTATATAGGCTTAATACAGACTTTTACTTTTAAAGACTACTTGTTGCAGACATTACAGTTTTCATTTAGTGTGTTATTCTTTGTGCATTAACCATCATTCTGATAAGGGGTTACGCCTCGCGAAATACTAGTTGTAGTTAAAGAACCCACATCTTACATTTGGCGACTTCTCTGGGAAGATATTCTCTGTTGAGGAATGGCCAATGATAATGTTGCAAAGAATATTGATTTCGACGCTTTGCATCGTGAGGAAAAAGATCTCACTCTTTTACCAGAAGGTGGCAGAATGGCGCAGGTGGAGACTGAACCACCAGCTACTGGTATGGAAATAACCATAGGCCCAACACAAATGGCAGGGTTCATGAGGGGTTGATGAGCCTGTTCGCTGAGTTTATCAAAACCCCAGGCACCTAGGGAATATAGGGAGTCACTGGGGGACCTAGTTCCTTCACAATGCCACAGGTGGTGTTGTCGGGTCCTTTTATTTTGGGAGGAATTGCTCAAACAGCTACTAATAACGTTGCTACCCCACCAACGGGATCACCAAATGTGGCTCCTTATATTTTGGGAGGAATTGCTCAAACCAGCCCCAACAATGATGTTGCCCCACCGATGGGATCACCAGTTGCAGCTACCTTTGCCAACCCTAGAATTGGAACACCTACTATGCTACCAAGTGTTGTACCAGCAAGAGTGACTCCCATGAAAAGCATCCTTCCTCCACCTAGTATGGAGGAAATGATAAAAGAGCTTATGAAGATAATAGAAACTTCTAAAGCTGGAGGAGAAGCTTCCTCGATATACGATGATTTTCGTACGCCGTAACCAGAGGAGTACAACAAAGAAACTTATTCAGTGGAATATGTCCCACCCATTTTTGAAAAATATACGGGTAAAGGGGAACCCCAAAGAGAATGTGAAAATATTTTTTGAAAATCTTATGGCTCATTACAATAACAAAAAGCTATGGTTGAGAGAGTTTTCCAAATCTTTAACCGAGCAAGCTTACACATGGTACTCCAATTTAACACCAGGCAGTGTGGCCTCTTGGGAAGAGCTCCACATCCAGTTCGTTCAACAGTTCTCCTTGGTAAAAGACGAGTTCACCCTCGCTCAGCTTGCACGAGAGAAGCATAAGCCTGGTGAAGATGTGGTGGCATATATCTGAAGGTTCCACGAACAATATCTAGATGCGAGAGAAGAGATGCGAGAGAGCAAGCTCTTGTAAGTTTGCACGGAAGGTTTGCTGCCAGAATATATTTGCCATTTGATTAATGAGACCAGGGAAGGAACGTTCGCAACATTTCCAAAGTCATCCAGGAATATTGCCTTGGTGGTAAAGCCCTTAGCACCACCAACCTTGGCATGTTTGATGTTGAGACCACCAACCAATACAGGGAGGGGGATGCCCCTCGCAAGTTGATTGATTACACTGGCAATGAAGACTAGAGATAAAGTGGTGGAAATGATGGTCATGGAGTTAGAGGCAACAAGAGGAAGTTCGATGGTAAAGGGGACCCACCCGAACTACCTTGCACATTGGAACAAGCCTTAGTTCTCTACGAGAACATGGTTTGTGATAAAGTGTGCATGCTTATTAATTTCAACACGGAGCATGTGACACTGGAGGATAAAGATAGTCCAACATTGTGACAAATTTACAACAAATTGGGTCACCCAACTAACAAGTTTATTTCACTGAGAAGGCTCATTGACACGCATGTTAATAAAGGGGATATTCAGTTACCCCAAGATAATGTGAATAATAATTTGTTACCGATTCATGGGGCAAACATGGCTAGTGCTTATGACGAAAAGGCAGAGCATATGTTGAAAGAACAAAGGTTCCTAGAAGAAACTTTTGAGGAATCCTTAGGAGAATGTGTTCGAAATTGCTCACCTTAACTTTAGAGGATGACCCGTATCCAATCAATGATTTGAGCAAATAGTAGGAGGCTTGCTCTCTAGGTACGGTGAATACAATGATAGCTTACGATGAGTCATCCTACAAATATTATGTAGCGGTAGCACGTTCACAAAAGTTTGGTTGGTACTTTGACCAAGTGGAGTCGCCAGAGAGTTCAAGACTAAAGGTTACTCGAACGATATTGAAGATTACAAAGAAGAATATAGCTCAAAACTTGTTATAAAAAGGGCCTATGGCCAAGCCTTGAAGAGATTCCTCTCAAAAGTCATTTGCTCTGAGGCAAATCGTTCGGTTAGGTAGTCCCATAATAGGACATTTTACGTAACAACAAGTGTAAGAGGGTGAAGCTGCAATCGTGTTTTTCTGGATAGAGGAGCTTCCATCAACATCATGCCAATTAGGTCTTTTTATGCTTGTAACATTACTGAGACAAGGATTGTGCAAAATCCTTTGGCCAACTCGAGGTATGATAATCAATCCTTAAAGTCCATCGATTATGTTAATGTGGGGATTACCATAAGGAATATCACTTCCCATATAAAGTTCCACATAATGGAGTGTGACCCATCATATCAGTTACTGATAGGGAGAGTATGGATGCACAAACATAGGCAAGTGGACTCCACCTACCATTAATGTCCTAAGAAAAATTTGAGCATCCAAGAAGTCGTTCGTACGTGAAGAAGCACACTTGATTGACGCATCTTTCAATACAGAGTTAGCTGAGGAGGCTGTGGTGCTCACTTGATACACTCGTGGCACTAGAATCCCTAGCTTTAGGTCAAAAGTCAGTTTTGAAGAGCAGGAGATGGATCGAGAAATAGTGAGACCCCCCAGACTGTCCAGGCAGTTGCGCAATGGGATAACGCCACGAATAAATCTGATCGAGCACCAGGTTCAACAACAAAAGCATGCTCATTATATTTTTAGCGAGAGCTAGAGGAGAACAACCAAAATTGGTCACGCGGGGAAGGAAACCCTTGGCTGTGTAAAAGGATGGTGTTGCCTAGTGGAAAAATTATTTACAAGTTATGAAGGAGCGAGAGGGCAGCTGAAAGCTTAGATAATGAGGCTGACCCAGTTTATAAACGTTTTTTGATGGACTACCAAGGCCAGTGTATAATGATTGATAAATATAATATCAGGAGTTCATAGAAAAAGTAGAGGAGGAGCCAGAATGCATGAGACATAGGCTAAGGCCCCAAATACAAGAACTGGAGCAAGTAGATCTTACATAGGGAAGTGATGATCCTAGGTCAATCTTCATTTCGAAAGAACTGGAAGTTACATCAAAAGGAGCGGTCCTTGAGATGTTATGAGAGTTCAAAAATATTTTTGCATAGAAATACACAAAGATGCCAGGGGTTTACAAGGAGGTGAGTTGCCACAAGCTGAATGTGATGCCCTCAGCTATCCTAGTTAAGCAGTCCACTCGAACGTACAAAACGGAGATGGATTTGAAAATCAATGAATAAGTGCAAAGGCTGCTCACGGTAGATTTCATCGTCCCAATACAACATCCTATATGGTTGTTCAGCATTGTGGCAATTGAGAAGAAGGACAAGAACTAAATTTGGATCTTTGTGGATTTCAGATACTTGAACAGGACCGGCTCAAAAGATGAATTCCCACCACCTTCCGTAGATAGCCTGATAGATGCAACTACGGCGCATGGAATGTATAGCTTTATGGATGGCTATGTAGGGTATAACTAGATGAAGATGGATCCAAAAGATGCTGAGAAGACTGCATTTCGCACACCGTTAGGTAAGTTTATGTACACAATTATGCCTTTCGAATTAAAAAATGCAAGTGCTATATACGGGAGGACTATGATGGCCATATTTCACGATCTCTTCCATGATTTTGTGGAATTTTATATAAATCTGGTGATAAAAGTCAAAGAAGGAGGATGCTCACTTGGTGGACTTGAGAAAAGTGTTCACAAGGTGAAGGTGCGGAAAGTACGAGCTGAAGACAAACCCCCTCAAGTGTGCTTTGGGGTGACAAGTGGGAAGTTCCTTGATTTTATGGTGAACGGGCAAGGTGTCAAGATAGACATAGACAAGCAAAAATCTATCATCAACATGCCATGACCAAAGACAGCAAAAGAGTGTAAAAGTTTCCTACTTGAGAAGATTTGTACCTGGTGTTGATACCAAAATTGATATGCTGACGTGGATGAATCACAAGAAGACACGTGTCAGGTTACGTGGCACCTACAGACATTTCTACAATCACTTTAGCAATGAGGAACTCTGCCTCCCCGATCAACTCAGACACTCCGAGTAACAGGAATACTCCGAGGAACTTCATTGCTCCGAGGAACTCCACTTCTCCGAGGAACTCCTGAATATCGGGCAACTAAGGCGGTCCGAGCTGCATCTCGACCATAGCATTAATTGCAAAACAACCAACAGTTCGACTATTCATTGAATGCTTATCATACAGATGTATACACTTAAGGGGCATTAATTATTTAACCTTTCACATGTAGAGCCTAGAGGCTATAAAAACATTGTATCTCCTTCATTGTAGGGGGACCGGAATTTCTTGACAAATCCTTTAATCGAGAATTCCTAAATACTCAGCAATAACAGAAACAGTGGACGTAGGCCATTCTTATAAGGCTGAACCACTTTAAAAATTCTTTGTCTCATTTAAAATCATCTGTGATTAAATAATTAGATACAATCAAATTTTTTACATCAACAGATTGGCGCCGTTTGTGGGAATGACTGTTGCTATCGTTTTTCACCAAAAATAATTCATCACCAATGGCTGATAATCCTGAATCCAACAATCGAAACACTGGAAATCCACCAAACCCATCTGCCCCGCCAAACGATCCAGATCTGGCTGGAATAATGACAAATCTGGCTCAGGGCCAGACCGCCATGCAAGAAACTATGCGGCAACTCATACAAACCCTTCATGGCAGTGCACCTGCCTATTTAGGACAGCGAAGTGCTCAAAGACAAACCCATTTACTTTCTTCACGAACCAGGCGTACTGATTCATATCATAATGAGGAATCTGATGATTTCTCCTATCAACCTAGGCGAACTTCATCGGTACGGGCCACGGATACTGAACAACGTATCACTCTCTCTCCAGAGAGGACCAGTGCCCTGGAAAGATTAAGCAGGGTGTCTCATTTCAGTCGATTAGGCCCTAGGAGGAATAGAAGTCCACCTAAGGCCATGTCGAGGAGTTTTCGACAACCATCAGATCTAAGAGAAGGATCAACACAATCACGACCAGCTGCTCGTCAAGATAAATCTCAGGAAGCCACATCAACTCGATCAATTGCTCGAACCAATAGGCCCGAGGAAGGAAATGACGGGTGGAAAAGCTCTATTCAGAGACTGGAAGATAGATTGGGAGAAATGGCTAAGGCAAAGAATCCCTTACAAAAAACTTTTATTCAAGGGACACCTTTTGTCCAGGCCATTGTGGATTTTCCCACACCGTTAAAGTTCAAAGCACCTGTTGTGACCCCCAAATATGATGGAAAGACAGATCATGTTCTTCACATAGAGCAATATCAAGCTGCCACCGACATCTATGCTGTCCCCGACGAGATGAGATGCAAAGCATTCTCGGGAACTCTTACTGGATCTGCTCAGATATGGTACAATAATCTTCCTCGGGGTAAGATTTCAACTTTCTTTCAACTGGCTGAGTTATTCATTGGGAATTTCTATTTTGATGCAAAGCCAGTAAAATGAGTAGCGCATTTGTTAGGCGTTAGACAAAAAGCTGGTGAGAGTACTAGAGATTATATAACTCGTTTTAATAATGAGAAACTTGAAGTCATAGATTATGTAGAAAAGACAGCGATCACCGCCTTTATGAGTGGGTTGTTGCCCAACAAGTTGTATTATACTTTGGCCAAAGATCCGCCCACAACCATGTCAGAGTTAATGGCAAAAGCGGCCAAAATCATGAATGCCAAGGAGGCTATGGCTGCGAAGAAGAATATGGATAAAGAGACCAAGGTGGAAGTCGACAAAGCTAAGACGAAAGAACATAAGAACAATGGTGGTGATAAACAATCCAAAAATAGGTCGTCATGGGAGTCTTGAAATTTTTTGATAATTATACTCCTTTGAAGATGGGAATCAACCACGTCCTGGAAGAAAGCAAGACTAACGAGGAGTTAAAATGGCCAAAGAAGATGAAGGCAGACCCTGACAGGAGGAATAGGGAAAAATATTGCGAGTTTCACAAAGATCATGTCCATATGACTAAAAATTGCATAGCTCTTCAGAACGAGATCGAATCCCTCATTAGACGAGGAAAGATGACAAAGTATGTTGATCATAGAAATGAAAGAAGACATGACGACCGAACAAGGGAGAGGTCTAGATCTCCTCATCGAGCAGAGGAGAACAGGAAAAGAGACCATGAAGATGATCCAGAAGACGATTACGATCTTCCCAGAAGACCAAGGCAGCCAGAACGCGAGGTATTTTCAATACCTTTTGGGTCATTTGACTGTAATGTTATTACAGGTGGAGATGCAGGAGGAGGATATCTTACTGCTGGAAGAAAGGATTACCTCTGTGAGGCTCAAGCTTGCTCATATATTCAACGAATAAATCTAGCCGAGGAGGATCGCCCGAGAAAGGTAAATAAAGAGAAGTTGGTCATTGGTTTTTCAAAGAATGACCTCGCAGGTGTCCTATATCCTCATGATGACCCATTGGTGATCAAAATGAGAATGAAAGAAGTAATGATTTTAAGAGTTTTAGTAGATAATGGTAGCTCGGCAAACATCATGTTCTACTCGTGCTTCGACAGTTTGAACCTAGAGTTATCTCAACTGGAGCCTTATCACAGACCTCTCCTCGGTTTTGCTGGCGAGAAAGTTTTTCCACTAGGGACGATCAAGTTGGATATATTCATTGAAACATGGCCTGCTTGTCGAACAGAAAGAATACGATTCTTTGTGATGGGTAAGAATGTTCAGTCAGCTTACAACATCATTATGGGAAGGGTTGGATTGAAGAAGTTCGAAGCAGTTCCATCTACGGTACATCAGTGCCTAAACTTTCTAACAAATTTCAGAGTAGGAGTTATGAAAGGTGATCAAAAAGTAGCTCGGGAATGCTTTTATTCATTTGCTGAATAAGAAGAGCTGGAGGAATCGAGGAAAAAGACTACTACCTATCAAGTGGATGAAGGTACAGAAATCAAAACACTGGATCCTAGAGATGAATCTCAACTTGTAAAAGGTCAGGTGGTGGAAGCCACAGAAAATGTCATTCTGGACGACGAGCACCCTGAATGAACAACTCAAATAGGTTCGTCGTTGGATGCTTCAATAAAACAGGAGTTGATAACTTTCCTAAGAAGTAGAAAGAAAACTTTTGCATGGAGTCATGAAGATATGCCTGGAATAGACCCAGATTTCTTGTGTCACGAGCTCAACGTGAATAAGGAGATCAAGCCAATAAAGCAGAGAAGATGAGTATTCAGTCCCGAGAAGAATCAAGCTATACAAGAGGAGGTCGAGAAGCTCCAGAAGGCTTATTTCATCGAAGATGTTAAATATCCAGACTGGTTAGCCAATGTGGTGATGGTAAAGAAGAAAAACAACAAATGGAGGATGTGTGTTGATTTCACCGACCTCAATAAAGCATGCCCAAAGGATCATTTTCCATTGCCCCGAATTGACCAACTGGTAGATGCTACTTCAGGACATGAGCTGCTCAGTTTCATGGACGCTTATTCTGGTTACAATCAGATCAAAATGAAATTTGAAGACAGGGAGAGTACTTCTTTTATTACCCCTAGGGGAACTTATTGTTATAATGTTATGACTTTTGGTTTGAAAAATGCAGGTGCGACATATCAGCGGCAGATGAACACGGTTTTTTCCGAACAAATCAGTTGCAATATGGAAGTCTATGTCGATGATATGCTGAGAAAGAGTAAGAAAGCTACCGATCATCTAGCTGACTTAGGTCAAACCTTTGATCAACTGGACAAATACCAAATGAAGCTGAACCCAACAAAGTGCATATTTGGAGTACGAGAAGGCATGTTTCTCGGGTACATCGTCAATCAACGAGGCATTGAAGAAAATCCAAAAAAGATCAAAGCTCTATTAGGGCTGCGATCTCCGACGACAAAGAAAGAAGTGCAAAGTCTTACAGGACGAGTAGCACCACTCAACAGATTTGTATCGCGAGCAACTGATAGATGTCTCCCACTCTTCAAAACTCTTCGAAAAACTTTCGAGTGGAATGATGAATGTGAGAAGGCCTTTCAAGACTTGAAGAAGTATCTGGGAGCACCTCCTCTGTTGTCCAGGCCAGTGATTGGAGAAAAATTATACTTGTATCTGGCAGTATCAGAGAATGCAGTTAGCTCGGCATTGATCAGAATGGAGAATGGAGTGCAAAAGCCAATTTATTACACAAGTAAGGCCTTTCGAGGAGGAGAGATCAAGTATCCAAAGCTGGAAAAATTGGCACTGGCACTGATTGAGGCAAGTAGGAGAATGAGGCCATATTTCCAGGCCCATACTATAGTGGTATATACTAACATGCCGCTAAGACAAGCCCTCCATAAACCAGAAAAATCAGGGAGATTGATGTACTGGGAAATAGAGCTCGGTGAATATGATATAATTTATGAACCCCGATCATCGCTTAAAGGGCAAGCAGTAGCAGATTTCATAGCAGAGTTCACCTATCCTGATACTCCCAAGGAGAAAAAGCTACTCAACGAGCAATCTGTGGATGTTACAGGACCGACAAACACTATCTCAGACCAACTTAAGTTGGTAAAAGGACAAGTGGATGTGATAGGATCATCAAATTCGAGCTCAGACCAACTTAGGTTGGTAAAGGGCAAGAAAAGATGGTCGACGAAGAACAAGAAATATCAGGGGATGGTGAAAAGAAGCAACAAATATTTCACCTAGGAACTCTGTCAGATCAGAAATTAGAAGACGAGTTGCCTATATGGAGGCTATATATAGATGGTTCATCTTGCACCACAGGCTGTGGGGCAGGGATCATTTTGAACAGTCCGGATGAAGTCGACATAGAATAGGCCTTACGATTCCAATTCAAAGCATCCAATAATGAGGCTGAATATGAGGCCATGATTGCAGGTCTTAATTTGGTAAAAACTATGGAGGCACAACAGGTTATTGTCTTCAGTGATTCTCAATTAATTGTGAATCAAATGTTGGGAATATATGCAGCCAAAGGAGAATTAATGATCAAGTATCATGCAAAGGTGATGGAATTGGTATCAGAATTTGTTGTTGTTCAGTTAGTCAGAATACCAAGAATAGAGAATGCAAGAGCAGATGCCCTGGCCCGATTAGCATCAGCTACTCGTATCGAGCTGCGAAGAACAATACCAATTGAAGTGTTAGCTAGTCGAAGCATAGATGAAGACCTGATGATGAATTTTATTACCCTTGATTTAGGACCATCTTGGATGGATCCCATCAGGGCGTATATTGAGGAGGGAGAATTACCAATTGATAAGCTCGATGCCAAGAAATTGAAGTTTTAAGCTGCTCGGTATGTATTAACTAATGGCGTTCTGTACAAACGAGGAATTATGGCAGGTTTGCAAAGATGTGTACATCCCTCCGAGGTGAGAGAATTGATTGAAGAGATCCATAAAGGGTCCTGTGGAGCCCATGTAGCAGGTCAGACTCTTTTGCAAAGGGTAATGATGTAGGGATACTACTGGCCAATGATGAGGGATGATTGTATAGCCTATGCCAGGAAATGTGACAAGTGCTAGCGTTTTTCCTCCATCTGACGAACTCCACAAGCATTGTTGATACCTATCACTTCCCCTTATCCATTCGCCATGTGGGGAATAGATTTGGTTGGGCCACTGCCAACGACCATAGGAAGGTTCAAATATCTCGTCGTAGCAGTGGATTATTTTACCAAGTGGGTAGAAGATGAGCCTCTTGTCGACATGACTTACGAGAAGGTATATCAATTTTTCTGGAAAAATATCATTTGTAGATATGGCCTTCCCCATGCATTCATCACCGACCATGGAACGCAATTTGACAATGAGGAGTTCGCTGCCTATTACCACCAATCTAACATTTTGAAGCTCCACTCAACACCAGGTCATCCCCAAAGCAATGGACAGACCGAAGTGACGAACATAACGCTTGTAAATGGCCTGAAAAAAAGACTAAGTGAGGCAAAAGCAAATTGGATCAACGAGTTACAGTCAGTACTATGGGCTTATCGTACTACTCCCCGAGCAGTAACTGGAGAATCCCCATATATGCTGGCGTTTGGAAGTGAAGATGTAATACCTGCCGAGTTGGGTCTCCCAACACACAGAGTACTGCATTTTAACTCCCCAGTCAGTGACTTGATGAGAAGATTGGATTTGGACATGCTCGAGGAAGTTAGAGAAGAAGCAACCATTAGGAATGCTACTTACCAACAACGAACATCTCTGTTCTACAATAAGAGGGTGAAGACGTGTGAGCTAAAAGAAGGAGATTATGTGCTAAAGAAAGTCATTCAGAAGCACAACAAATTGGAGGCAAACTGGCATGGACCATACCGAGTTACAGAGGTTGTTCGACCAGGAACCTACCGAATAGCAACTTTAGAGGGGGAGGAGTTTAAGAATGCATGGAACGCAGAACATTTATGCAAATACTATCAGTGATGTAAAATCTCATGTAAAGTAGTTCCAACAGTATGAATAAAATGACAATATTTTGCCGGCTTCTCTCCTTTTATTGAAAATTTTTCGGGGAATACTAGTGCTACACACTACACTGCTCAGCAACAACAAAATATCCCTAAAAATACCAACTCGGTTTGGTTAGGGAACGACATTCCTAAAAATGTCAGCTTCGGTTGGTTAGGAAACCATACTCCTAAAAATGCCAACTCGGTTTGGTTAGGAGGCAAAAATATCCCTAAAAATGCCAACTCGGTTTGGTTAGGGAACGACATTCCAAAAAATGCCAAATTTGGTTGGTTAGGAAACCATACTCCTAAAAATGCCAACTCGGTTTGGTTAGGAGGCAAAAATATCCCTAAAAATTCCAACTCGGTTTGGTTAGGGAACGACATTCCTAAAAATGCCAACTTCGATTGGTTAGGTATGGTTAGGAAACCATACTCCTAAAAATGCCAACTCGGTTTGGTTAGGAGGCAAAAAGATCCCTAAAAATGCCAACTCGGTTTGGTTAGGGAACGACATTCCTAAAAATGCCAACTTCGGTTGGTTAGGAAACCATACTCCTAAAAATGGCAACTCGGTTTGGTTAGGAGGCAAAAATATCCCTAAAAATGCCAACTCGATTTGGTTAGGGAACGATACTCCTAAAAATGCCAACTCGGTTTGGTTAGGAAGCAAAAATATTGGAGGCAAAAATATTCCTAAAAATGCCAACTAAGGTTGGTTAGGAAGAAAACATATTTTTCAAAAAATTCCAAAGTTGGTCGGAAAAGAAAAATTCACCAATTTATATTGGTCGAGAATCAAAAGATGTGACCATTGTTGGTCGGAAAATTTTTACGAATATAGTAGAGACAAAATTAAATTTTTACTTATGATTTTTAATTGGTAGAGAAGCAAAAACATCATTATTTTTAGGCATCCAAATTATTACCACAAGTTTAATCTAGTCGATAACAAGTTTTGATCAGCTGTAGTTGGTCGACAAAATTACATAATGTTATTATCCTTTTTAACAGACATGCATACACAAATGAAAAGTGTTGTACAACTACAAGACAATGCAATCAACATTTGCAAACAAAATATATGTATCTCATTAAGTCCAAAAACAAAGTAGATTGATAAAAAATGTATACTAACTATTACATCAAGAACCCTACTCTATTGGTTTCTTCCCCTCCGCTTTTGAAACAGGTTCCTCGCCAGCTGGAGGATCATCTAAAGAAAAAGGGGAATTTATAAAGTTGAGGTCTTGAAGCATCCTGATATTCATCACGGAGGGTCTATCTAGCAGGTGCTTGGGGCGAGATATCTCTACATTTGAATGGAGATTATAATCACCGAGATACTTAGAAATCAAGCACCGAGGAATGGCTCGAGTAGGGATCCAGCTCACGTCAAGCTTGTATGGTGGAACTGGTAAGTCGAGTAGCCCAGGGTTATGGTAATCCCACAAGTAATGACCTTGCTCCAGTTTCAGTACACCTAGAGCATTCAACCACCCCTGCTTATAGCCTTTATTATTGGCATTTTCAATACGAGCATCCAAATGATAAAGGGCTTCGTTGTAGCCTGCCATCTAGAATTCTCGGGGTTGCTTATGGAATTGATAAGTTAATCTTTCTAATTGCTCGTGAAGGCTTCTGGAAAAAATTTCCTTATTCTCCAAGACAGATTTCTGCGCAGCTAGTTGCTCGTCCAAATTCTGGATTTTCTTAGACATTTCAGACAAAGCTTGATTTTTCACCATTAACTGGAACGCTTGATTTTCCAATGCTGACTGAGTTCGAACTTCTTCAATAGTAGGCCGAAGAACTCTTGGTCGTCCCGAGCAGGTGGAGTACCATGTTCCTCGACAGTACTCAAAGCAGCTCTTTCTCGTCCCCGAGCAGGAGTAGAAGGACCAACTCTCCTCAAAGTTTCTAACTCATCTCGCAATTTAGCATTTTAAACTTCCAAGAAGGAGAATCCCTCGTCAGTCACAGGGACCAAGGCATTTGAGGAGGAGGCAACAGACTTCAATTGAGCCAGTTGCTTTTGCAGATTATTATTCTCTTGCTCCAGCAGCTCAGCTATTTACCTGTGCTCCTCGACCTCTGTTTTCAAAGTTCTCTCTCTCACTTCATAAGCAGCAAACATCTTGTCATGGCCCTTGTCAGCACTGAGTTGTTGATATTTATTTTCATACCCCTCATGCAAAAGAGCTGAAGACTCTTTGTATTGCTGTTGAAGTTCATCGAGAGTGCCTTTTAAGTCTTCAATCATTTCATAATAAGCCACATTATTGGCTACGACACGATCAAGAAGACACTTCAGATATTGATAAGCCTCAATTGCCTGCTCTGAAGCATTTTGGCCAAGAATGTCGATAACTTGTTCTGCACTCAAATCAGTATGACCAGCCTTAAAGTATTCATTGCATTGCCTCATCAGTTTTGTATCATTAGCAGACAATAATTCCATTCTGGCCACAAACTAGTAAAATAGGAGAAGGCAAGAATTAATAAGCATGCAAACAAAGTATGAAAGAAAGAATCAGCAACATGTATGATAAAAAATACAAGTTTTATTACATCATGGAAAAAGGAGTACAAAGTTCAAAGTTACATGTGCCAAAAGAAAATAAAACAAAGATAAAGTACCGAAAAACTTTACACCTTTTCCTTGTCTCCCAAAACTTTATCGAGAGCCTGGAACGAGGATCTAGGTTGCTTGGCAGGAATAGAAAGTTACTCGGCAAGAGCAGGAGGTTGCTCGAATGAGGCAGGCAGAAGTGGAAGCTGCTCGTTGGTTGGCTGGATAACTTGTGGGGCAGGGATTTGATCACCCACAACCATGGAGGACTCCTCGGAGGCATCTTCGTCCTCTTCTTCATCCTCGGGAATTAGAGGGGGACCAGGAATATGTCACTGGAATAAGTCAGAACCCTCATCAACTTTCAACTCTTATAAAACAGCAACCCAGCCATCTCTGAAGTATTTAAGACTGCCATATTCAACTTGCACCATCATTGCAGCCACTCCTTTATTTTATCCCTTGTCCCAGCCAACGCTGAAGGACTTCTTCACTGCCAACTTTCTTTTTTCTTTCTCTGAGGATAGCTCCTCGGACAGAGTTTCCTCGACAGCTTTCATCTTATTCTTAGCCTCCTCTTTTTGGCGACTTATTTCGCGGAGCTGGGTTAATTCCTCCACGACAACTTTGAGCTTTCCCTCAATCTCTCCAGGATTTTTTAGCTTCTCGTTGAGCTCCTTATTCTTCTCTTCTAAATCCTTTACTTTATTCTCCAACCCTTTGGAGACTTCCACCATCTGAGCCTTCTCTTCCTCGAACGAGGAGAGTTTCTTCTCATAAGTAGCTTTATCCTCGTCATATTTCTGACGGGAGTCCTTCAGAGATTGGGTCAAACCCACTAAAGCTTCCTCCACACCAGACAAGGAGCTAGAAGCCTTGATAGCTTTGTCTTTCTTCACAATTGTATTAAAACAACTCACCAACTGGAAAAAGAAAATAACTACAAGTCAGTACAGAGACAGATACAACAAGGAAAAGATAAAAAGATTCAAAATAAGAAAAACTTAGTGAAGCAATATGGCGAGTAGCCAAAGAGGTGAGCATATCCCGAGAAAGGTTTTCTTCAAGTCCTTGGATCTCGGAGATGATCGAAGTCTTCACCGAGCTCATGGCAGAGCTCGGGGGAACAATGGTAGGAACACCAGTATCAGTAACTGGGAGCTGGGAAATGGTTTTAGCCAAATTGACCGAGGAGCTTTTCTTCAGCCTCCTCGGGGGCACAGGAACAGTTTCGACCAAGGAAGAAATCTTGGTCGGTGAAATGGTAATCACCTCTGTTGGAGCATCACCCTTACTTGGAGCCACTGGGGGCTTCTCAATAGCCTTCTTAGTTGCAGGAGAAGGAGGAACATCAATTTTCTTTGTCCCCTCTGGGACATCAGATTTACTTCTTTTTGCCTCCCCAGAGCCGGAGGCAGATGTCTCAAAGATAGAAGGAACCCTTCTTTTACCCATCTTTTGACTCAGTGGAATGTGTGATTCAGGAGAAGAATCTTCAGGAACTGGCACCGGTTCAATATTGCTAATCACCAGACGAGCAGTAAAAGAAGATGTGTAGATCTTATACTGCAGTAAGTATGAGGCAGACCTAATATGCTCGTCGACAACAGTTTGATGCAAGCTCCAGATAATTTTTAACTGCTTTATGTTAACTTCTGCCTCTTTTGGAGCTTTTCTCTTACTGTCAACTGCAAACAAATAAAAATTAAAATATCAGTCACACATTTTATCAAACACAATGAAAGTATAATATCAAACATAAAATAAAATCAAAATAACCTATCCCATTGCCATAGGGAGGGAATCTAGGACCCTGATATACTTCATCTCCAGTTAAAGGAGCATTTTGCCAATTTTTAATGACAACCCCATGCTCGAAATAGTCCCTATTGGCATCTGGGAGATTGACCACTAAAGCCCTATTTAAAAATCTAGTTTTTAAATAAAAAGTATTATCCCCAACTACCCATCTATAACAGAACATAATCTCTGGAATTCCTATGCGAGTTCCATGAATTTGATTTAACCTATGCACCCCATTAACTATTCTCCATGTGTTGGGGGCTATTTTTATAGGAACAACATCAAAGTATTGACATAATTCTAAACATAAAGGATTTGGTGGAAATGAAAATCCACACTCAGCAATAAAGAGACTGGGGAACCAATGTCCCTCAGCCAAGAGGAAATAATCTGAAGGCTCAGAAAGTTCCTCTAGAATTACCCAACAAGGGATAGAAAAATCAGAACGGAACTTCTCAAGAGATTCAACAAAATAAACCATGATGAATAAAAGAAATGAAGAAGAAGGAAGAAGATCTTACAGAAAAAAGGGGGATCTATTGATAACGAACGATGGAAAAGATGAACGCACAAGAGAGAGAGAGATAATGGAAAACTTGAAAATAGAAATTTGAAAAAGTAGAAGACGATGGGATTATCTGCGACGCTTAAATACTTTGCCTCGGAAAAACAGTAAAGGAAATGATTACAAAAAGAAACGATTACGCTACCGGCGGCTAAAAGGACAAAAAGTGCACGAAGATCGAAGAAGTTATAAAAATTCAAAAAGTCTTATTCTTCGAATTTGGAAGGAAAAATAAATACAAAGGAAATGTTCCTAAAAATCAGGAGGATCATTTAAAATTGTCATATTCCGAGAAAGAATGTTCCATACTCCTCAAATTTCGAACTATGAAACATTGAGGGCTTCTGTTGATACCAAAATTGATATGCTGACCTGGATGAATCACAAGAAGACACGTGTCAGGTTACGTGGCACCTACAGACATTTATACAATCACTTTAGCAACGAGGAACTCTGCCTCCCCGATCAACTCAGACACTCCGAGTAACAGGAATACTCCGAGGAACTTCATTGCTCCGAGGAACTCCACTGCTATGAGGAACTCCTGAATATCAGGCAACGAAGGCGGTTCGAGCTGCATCTCGACCACATCATTAATTGCAAAATAACCAACAGTTTGACTATTCATTGAATGCTTATCATACAGATGTATACACTTAAGGGGCATTAATTATTTACCCTTTCACATGTACAACCTAAAGGCTATAAAAACATTGTATCTCCTTCATTGTAGGGGGATCGGAATTTCTTGACAAATCCTGTAATCCAGAATTCCCAAATACTCAGCGATAACAGAAACAGTGGACGTAGTCCATTCTTATAAGGCTGAACCACTTTAAAAATTCTTTGTCTCATTTAAATTTATCTGTGATTAAATAATTAGATACAATCTAATTTTTTACATCAACACCTGGGATTGCTGAGTAGGTGACTCACCTATTGATGGAGCTACTATGAAAGAGGACCAAGTTTACATGGGAGCAACCACATTAAGGAGCCTTGGAAAAATTAAAGAAAATCCTAACCTCTACACAAACATGATTTGTCCAAAAGCAGGTATACCATTGCAACTCTACCTCACTTCTACAGAGAGGTCAATCATAGAGCATTGTTAGCTCAAGAGTGGAAGGAGTAGAAAGACCTGTTTATTTTTTGAGTCCCATTATACATGGGCGGCCTGAGGCCAGATACACTAGTATTGAAAGGTATTGTTTAGCCATTATATTTGTTGCTAAAAAACTTAGGCACTACACGTTTATTTCACAGTCCACATTGTAATAAAATATGACCCTATAAAGTTTTTATTAGCTAGAACTGTACTAATTGGCAAGGCAGGCGAATGGTTTCTAATACTTTTAGAATACAATCTCAAATGTGTGGTCCCTCGAGCCATCAAGAGCCCAGCTTATGCAGACTTATTAGCCATATTCCCATATGGGACATTCGAGCCACCACACGAGGAGTTCCCAGGTGATAAACTTTAAGCTAACTTCCCGGAGGCCAATTTGGAAGGATGGAACATGGAGTTCGATGGATCTTTGGCTGAAGGCAAAGGAGGCGCATGGGTTATCCTGAGAAAAGGGGAAGAGGAAGTCCGTTCGCCCATTAAATTGGACTTCAACTACTCCAACAATGAAGCTGAGTACGAAACCCTAGTGCTGGGCCTATTAAAAGCCTTGAGAATGGGTATCCACGTACTTACAATCAAGGGAGATTCCAATCTAGTTGTGAAATAAGTAAATGGGGAGTACACCCTAAAACACATGAGCTTAGAACCCGAACGAACGATCATTCTGAGGTTGCTCGGACAATTCTATGAAGTAATAATAAAAAGGCACCCCAGAATGATGAACTGACATGCAGATGTCTATTTCACAATTGCCCATAAAATTGCCATCAAAGGGGATTCAACGGTGATTCTAATTACCAAAAGGACAACTACCCACTGATGATAGCAATGACTAGAGGGGCAAGATAAGAAAGCATCTTGACACAGGGGAATGACCATTAAGATTGGTAAAGTTATCATAATATTTTTCCACGGCTGGCAATTTATATAAAAAAAATAAAGCATGATGGTTGTTTCAGTGAGTTGAGCCTGAGGAAGTTGAGAAGAGACTGAAAGAAGCTCACCAAGACAGTTGCGAGGCCACTTATATTTCTTTATACCAAAGAATTCAAAAGGCATGCTACTTTTATCCTACGATGAAGCAAGATGACGCATAAGTACAAAGAGGTTGTGACAAGTGCTAGTTGTATTACCAGGCAGCTAAGTGCAATTTTATAGAGTAACCACCTGATTGGAGACAACCGTATATTAACATCCTAGTAGATAGGGTAATTTCACCAGACGAGGATGATGCTATGAGGCTCAAGAGGATAATTTCAAGATATTACACAGAATGGCCTGTTGTATCAAAAGGGTTATCATGATAGACCTCTGTGATGTATCGGGTTGGAAGAGGCAGAGGAGGTATTGAAGCAGGGCCACGATCCAGGCCACATTAGAAGAGCAAAACTTTATCACCAACTTATAAACTTGTGGTATTTTTGGTCAACCATGGAAAAGGACTCTGTCGAGGTTGTTCGAAAGTGCAAGGCATGTTAACTTCATGGTAATATGATCCACATTCCCTCAAAGGACTTGCACTCCATCTCCAATAGTTTCCCTTTTCACACTTGGACATTTGATCTTATGGGAGCAATTAATCCCTCTTTCAGGGGAAAAATATGGATCTTGGTTGCCACTGAGTGATTTACTGAGTGGGCAGAAGCCATACCACTCAAGAAGGCCACAGGCCCACAACAGGTGTAGTTTCTCGGTTCATGAAAGAATACATCATATGTCGTTTTGGCATCCCAAAGGTTTTCCTTTCAGATAATGGAACTCCATTTGTAAATAACGATACATGGTTTCTCATAGACAAATACTCCATTATCCACCACAAGTACACTGTGGCCTACCCTAAGTGTAATGGGCAGGCAAAAGCTACCAACAAGACCTTGGTAAATATTCTAGCAAAGACGTTGGAAGATTTTCCTGGAACTTGGGACGATAAGATACCAGAGTATCTATGGGCTTATAGATTTTCCTACAACTTACCCAGCTTGAGCAACTGTTGGATGTTTGCGCAAGAAAGAAGAGTCGGGTGTATACCCAGTACTAATTGATCCACTCAAATAAAGATCACCCCTGCCACGATAAGGGAATCCACCATTACCTCTAAGTTGTTCATGGTAGTGGATAGTGCTTCGGAGATCTTGAAAGATGGGGAAAGAGTTGGTTCGAAGGCAGTGGGGAGTTGTTTTTTTTGGGGTGGGGGGGTTGATGGGATTAAAGGGAACCTTGTTGTGTTTGTTGGTGGGAGGTGTCCCCTATCTTTTGATCTTGCGCCTTCTCTCGCTCAGCTGCAAGAGTATTATAATACTCATCAATTTGTGTGCCACAAACAAAGTATAAGGAAATGAAAGAGATGAATAACCACGAAAGATACAAGTTGGAGTGAATAATACCTCTTTATCAGCAAAGTCATCCAAAACAGTGTAATCTAAGGAGGAGAGGAAGGCTTCTCAGTGTTATACATCCTGTGGAATCTACGCAATTGATGCATTAAAGGGACGTCCTCAACATCTTCTGCAATTGTGCGAGAGACCCTTGCCTCTGACCTGGTCCTTTTCCTGCCACTTGCATTGGATGGAGGAGTGAATGACAAACCCCACGCAACCATTTGCTCCTAAATGAAAAATATAGCCGACGATGAACCTTGACCATACTTGCTCGTCAAGTCATGAAGCCATTCTTTCACTTTAATCTTGAGGGTGGGGGGTCAATATCTTCCTCTGGAAGGAAGACCTCCGAGTGATCAGAAATAGTGTTTTTCTTCTTTTATTGCTTCTTATCACCTTGAAGCTACTCCAGTCAAAGAACCAAGTTGTGTTTTCTCTTTAATAGCAGGTTATGAAGTCTCAAGGACATCTTCAGCTTCATTAACAAGCTGAGAAGTAGAGGATCCTTTCTTTTTCTTCAAAATGTCTTCCTTAATAGGTGCTAAAGGAGGAAGCTCATTGGGCACAACATCATTGAGATTACTCAAGGGGAACTGAGATAAATTAACCGAGCAACCTTTCAATCCAAGCTCAGTTGGAGGAATTTTCTCTACTTTCGAGTAAATTGGTTGGTGTAGAACGACTATTTGGAATCTAGCAAGCTGGTTAGGCTAGAACACAGTAAGGTAAGAAGTAAACCTACTACCCTGGGCTTTCTTCGAAGGAATCACCAACTTCCCATTGTACTTGACCAATAGGTTTGCCACAATACTAATAAGAAAATTTCCACAAGTTCGCAAAAAGTTAACAGGTCTCTCTAAGGAGTTTTGACTCAGCAAAGGCACTGCCTGGTCATACCCAAATCAGGGGGCCACATGAGGGGGGGGGGGGGGGGGGTAGATGGAGTATTATAATTTCCACTTAGTGTAAGGGAGAAGGTAAGAAGGGGTTATAGTTAAAAGAACATTGGTCGAAGGGAAGTTGCGCACTGCAGCCTCGTCAACCTTGCTTATCGATCGAGAGGACTCAGCAAAAAAGTTGTTGGTATAACACCTATAAAAGCACGGATTCTTCAAAATGATAAATGAATCTGAATCGCATCCAAATCAGGTGCGATTCTCACCCAATTCTCCTCCGATTGGCACCCACCGCGTATCCAATTGTTTTAAATAAATTTTAATTACGGATTCTTCATGGATTCTTTATGAATCCTGATTTGTCTCGTGAAGAATACTGAGGTCAAACAATTTTTCTGGTATTTTTTTTATCAACGTCCTTTTTAAAGCTATGAGGATATATAGTCTAAATTTGATGGAACTCTAAGAAGGAGAGAGTGTGAGAGTTAGTTCTAAATATTGAATTAAAAATCATTGACGTGGATTTTATTGATGTGGATCTTCAAGCTTAACATTGTCGTGTTATTCTAAATCAACTTTCAACATTTTCAACCTGGAGTGGTGACACCGAATATGATGTGAATGAAGAATGAGGGTTATTTTTAGTAATTTTTTGGGTTTTATTGTATTTTTGTTATTTTTAGTATTTCTTTTATTTTTACAATTCATTGTATTTTCCCTTTTATTTTGTATTTAGAAGGAGGGTTAATTGGCTTTTAGGGACATAAATGTAATTAGATTCTTAGCTTCGAGGCCAAGCAACCTCATTCCTATAAATACCCCTTATGTAGGCTCATTTGAGTCATTCCTTGATTTTGAGATATTGTGATTTGAGAGAGTTTAGAGAGATATTATCTTTTCTTGCTCCCATTTGAAGTCATTTACGTCAGAATAATTGTTCCATAATTATTTACACGAGTGGTGTTCAAAAGTTAGATACATGGTACGAAAGCTAAAATTAAGTAGTTGGAAGTTGCTCGAGAATAAATCTTTTTCAAGAATTATATTATCACTTAAATCTTTGTCGTTATGGTCTAATTTTTATGTTGGAGATTTATAAAAGTAATTATTAATTTGTATATAACCTAATGTACAATTTATATAAAATTAAGGAATATTATAATATATTTTTATTTTTATTATATTTCCTAACACAGTCGAATCCTACTTTTTTTAAGATTTTTTGAATCATCGCACCCGCACCGTGTCGCACCCGCACCGTGTCGCACCCGCATCTGTGCTTCATAGTATAAAACTGGTTAACACCAACATAAGGGTGAAAACAAAAAGACTTGACATTATCAATCAGAGTGTGGAATGGTTTCTAACTTTGTTTGAGATTCCAGGCACAAATGTATGGAATCTTCACGGCATGAGAAGTAGGTGTTAAAGTGCTACAGGCATATACGAGAAACCTTGCATACAAGAAGGAAGTAAGGAGCATGTGATTGGCATAGTTCAATACATTAAACCTCCCAATAAAACTGGCGGAGTCAGCTTGCGCTCGATCAAGCCAAGTATAAAGAGAGCTCAAGGATATATCAGCTAAAGGAATTTTGACACCCAAAGACATCCGAACGGACATGCTAATCAGATCCCTCCTGGAGAAATCGAGGGTTTCCCCAGGCTAGAAAATTCTTGACAAGACCACCAGTATGTATGCAGCCAGCTCTAAGTCACTCTCAAAACCTTCACTAGTGGGAGGCAATTCGACAACTTGTTTGCCCTTGGAATTGTTTGCGAACGACTCCCTTGCCTTAGCAGCTGCTTTGTCTTCAATAAAGTAGAAATAACGGATGAGATCAGAAAAGGTGCATTTGTTGGAGTTCTCCCAACACTTTTTGAAAACACCTTCCAACTTCTTTCAAATAACTGCCTCTTCCTTCGAAAGAACTTCGAAAAAGGACTCATATCCAGCAACATCAATACCCATAAGTTCGTACACATCCTCCGGAGTTATTTTGAACTCTCCCTAAGCAGCTACAAATGTGTGAGACCTGTGGCTCCACCGAGAGACTAGTAATCTCAAAACTTGGTTATTTTTGCTCAAAATCAGATTCCCAACCATATAGCAGATGATACTCCCACCTAGGCAATGTTTTAAAAAGCGCACTATTGCGAACGCAATAGCGCGCAATTGCCTTTTGCGATGGAAAAAAGCTACGCTATTGGCACTGCTAAACGAGATGCTCCTTTTGCGTGCGCTATTGGGCGCGAAAGTGCGCTATTTTGCGCGAAAATGAGCAATTGGAGCTTTGGGAAAAAAAAACACTGCCATTTTGAAAAAAAGGAAATGCAAGAGGTGTTTAACCCAACCCTTAACCCCTCAAAAAACTTACGAGCTGTTAAACTTATGGACTGTTAACCTTTTTTTTATTTCTCAGTATACTTTTTATTCAGTTAACTTTTTTTGTTTGGAAGCTTTAAAAACTTACTATTTTTGTAACTTTTTTTCAATAATGTAATTTTAAACTTTTTTTGTAACTTTTATTCATATTTCAGTTAAATTTTTTTCAAGTCTCAAATAATGTAATTTTTTTAATAAATTCAGTAGAAAATGTATATTTTTAATAAATTTTAGTGAAAAATGTTTTCTATTTTTTATTTTTCAGATTAAAAAATGGCACACAAAAAAGATTATGGATGGAAGCATGCATATGAAGAAGAATATCAGTTTAAAATGCTACTTATTTATAAAATTTCTGCTTAAATTGTTATTTATTTTATAATTTTGATTTTAAACTGTAATTTGTATTTATAATTTTAGTTAAAATGTTAATATTTTATAATTTTAAGTTTAAAATGTTAATCTTTTGTAATTTTCAGTTAAAATGACACTTGTTTACAAAAGTGGAGCTTAAAATGTTATTTTTTTAAATAATTTTCAGCCCAAATAGTTATTTGTTCTATAATTTTCAAATTAAAATGTTAATTATTTTACAAATATCAGTTCAAAATGTTATTTTATATGTTTTTCTAATAAAAAAACTGAAGTGCACGAATTGCTTGCGCAATGCGCGGCGCGATTTGCGCGATGCGACCCCGGAGCCAAAACGTGATACCTTGCGCGACCGCGATTAAAAACATTGCACCTAGGACAGTTTGGCGGCATATTTACCACGGATATAATCTGCCAATGGACCTAAGCCATCACAAGCTCCACCAGCAGACTCAAACTCAACACTAAAATAAGGAAAATCCCCACGTTCGATTCTAAACTTAACAGCACTAGCACCTAGGTCGTCACTTTCCTCCACAAGCAAGTGGAGGAATGTCTTAGCAGTCAAACGGTTGGGAATGCCTCTTCCAAATCATCCTCATTCGGCTTCACCTCAACCATGTCATCACTCGGTTGAGAATCACTTGAACCACTAGTAGTTGCACCATCACTATCGGTGGTTGATGATCTCGGAAATACCAAAGGAATCTCGACGGTTCTAACACCACCGTCATCGGCAACTCCTAGGAACTCCTTGGCCTTAAACATGGACATCTCGTCAAACCTCACATCCCGGCTAATAACTAGCTTCCTCGTAGACGGATCCCAAATCTTGAACCCCTTTACCCCTTTTCCATAGCCTAGGAAAATACACCAATGAGAGTTCTCACGTCATTTTTGGTCCTCTTGTCACTAGGATTGTGAGCATACCCCGTACATCCGAACACCCTCAAAGTAGAGTAGTCTAACTCATGACCCAACCATACTTCCTCTGGACACTTCAAACCAAGAGTCAAATTTGGTGACCGATTCACCGAATACATGGCGTGATCAAGAGCTACTGCCCAAAATGATTTCGGCAACCCGGCATGAAACCTCATTCACCTTGCCTTTTCCATAATGGTGCGGTTCATCCTCTCCACCACCCCATTTTGTGTTGGAGTCTTCTTAACAGTAAAGTTCCTTGTGATACCGGCATCTTTACAATACTTTAGAAAACCACCATCTCTATACTCACCCCCGTTGTCGCTCCTCAAATACTTGACCTTCTTCCCCGTTTGATTCTCCTCCATGGCTTTCCACTCCTTGAACTTCTCAAAAACCTTTGATTTTTCCTTCAAGTTGTAGACCCACACTTTTTGTGAATAATCATCTATGAAAGTCACAAAGTATCTAAAGCCGCCTATGGAAACAACATCCGCAGGCCCACACACGTCGGAATGAATATAGTCAAGAGTCCCTTTGCTCTTGTTCGTAGATATAGTGAATTGCACTCGAGTTTGCTTCCCCATCACATAATACTTTCAAAAACTGAGCTTGCATCTGTGCACCCCTTTCAATAACTTTCATCGATGAAGTTCTTCCATGCCCCGTTAGCTCATGTGACCAAGTCTCATGTGCCATAATTGTAGCTCGTCGATTTTCGGCTCCGTGGTGACTGCCGCTCCACCCACTACCATATTTCCCTTCAATCTATAAATATTGTTCGGTAACTTTGTGTCGTCGAAATTCAACATCGATCCCCTTTTCACCTTCAAAGCCCAACCCTCGGCTTGAATCACACACCTTTGAATCGAGTGCGCCTAAGGAAATCAAGTTCTTTTTAAGTGCCGAAACGTGCCTCACTTCACTTAAGGTTTGGACAACCCAATCCCACATCTCTATGTGCACCGAACCGATTACCACTACTTTGCATGTAGCATTATTTCCCATGAGAATCTCACCACCGGTATTGGACTTGTAATCCTCAAACCATTCCCGATTCGGACATATATGGTATGAACATTCGAAATATAGAATCCAACCATCAACGTGATCGGCGGAAAAATAAGTAAGAACCTCTTCGCCTTCCTCTAAAGTAGCAACACCGGCCACATCCTTTGTAGAGTCTCCTTTCTTATCATCTTTCTTCCACTCCGAAAAATTTCGTTTAAAGTGACCCTTTTTATGGCTCTTAAAACAGTCAACCGTGATAATGTCTCAAGATTGAGACCTTTGGAAGCCCCAATTATTTGCACCCCGAGACTTCGACCTTCCTCTTCATCGACCACCACCAACCTTAGCTACCAAGCCTTCACCTTGAGAAGATGAACTACCTCCACCGCTACCATTTTTCTTCTTCATGGCCACGTGAGAAATGATGTCCTGCTTTACATCATTGAACTTGAGAGTAGTCTTCCCAAACATAAATGTGGTGATAAAGTGCTCATATGCATCGGGCAAAGAAAGTAAGCAACAACAACGCTCAATCCTCCTCGCTAAATTGAACATCAATCTGGTTCAAATCATTGATCAAAGCATTGAAGACATTTATACACTTCATCTTATCACTGCCCTCCTTCATTTCTAACCTGAAAAGCATCTTCTTTAGAAATAATTTATTTGACAAAGACTTGCCAGAATAAATCTCCTCCAATTGATCCCACATGCCATTAGCCGTAGTTTCAGATATCACGTGATTGAGCACATCATCCGTGATATACATTTCAATTGAAGAAATAGCCCTTTGATCAATATTGCTCCATTCGGCATTAGTCATATCCACCGGATGCTTCTCTATACCCAACAATGCTATAACTAATTGTTGTTGAACAAGAACACCCCGAATCCTTCTTTGCCACAAGCCAAAATTCATTTTCTCATCAAAAGGTTTTATCTCAAATTCATTGAGCCTCCCGATCCATAACTAGGATCCCACTTCTTAGAGCCTCCGCTTGTAGAAGTTGATTCGAGAGTATGCTACACCTCTTCCTCCATTTGGAACAAATTCTAGAACTTATGCCAATATCACTCAAATGGATTCAAGACAAACCAAAATACTGAGCAAACCAAGCAACCAAATCTCTGATACCACTTGTTGCGCTAAAGCAGTCCTGTGTTAAGCAACCAAGACCATAAAACTCACTTCGGAATTTTACCAAACACTTGGTGTGCGAAAAACACCCAAGACCTTGTTCCTAATGAAAATTAAGTGTGCAAACCCAAAATGAATCCAATCAAGCATCAACAAGTAGGATAACAAGAACACACAAGCAATCAAAGCGAAAAAATGACAACAATATAACGTGGTTCACCCAAACTAGGGTTACATCCACAATGCTAGGGTTTATTCTTTCTTTGATAAATGGAGGAACCACAAGGTTACACACTCACACTCTTTATCTCTCCAAGAAAGTCACTCACAAACCAAGCACAAGAAATAATATTAAACAAGAAGCTCTCACTCACTCTTCTCTTTAAAAAACTCACAAAATGTTCACTCTTGCTGGAAAAAATAGCACTACATTTAAAAACAGAAAATAGGTTTCTATTTATAGTTTTTCCTCAAAAGGGCATTTTTGTAAATATCGAGAAAAAAATGTTTTTCTCCCAAAACAATCGTGAACCAACGGGAAGCCATCGGAGAGCCAAAATACGCCACAGGTATATGCCATAGACCAGAATTGATCCTCTTCCCCAAAGTATGTAGCACGGCGGTACTTGGCCCACTGGGCTTGACGAGCTTCAATCCTCAGGGAAACACTCCTAGCAGAAGGATTCCTTTTCACAATGGGAGCCATTGCAAAGCAGTGTTAAAGATTGAGATGAAGAAGAAGGTTTGAAGAAGAAAGATGGACTGAATTACCCTCTCTCTCTCTAGAAGGAATGTTTTCCAAGGAAAACATGAAGGGTAAAGTGACGCGAAGAAGTAGAACCCCTTTTTATAAGGGGCAAAGAATTGAATTTGAAATGGCGGGGGATAAGTCCCATGCGCATGTGGTTGCGCGTCTTCATCCAGCGCAATGATGGTTTCTGATTTGATGATGACTAAGGTGAATCATGTTACGTTCACGCGCTGGCCCAAGATGCCACATGTAAAGGTGGGGGGAAGAGCCACAGGTGCATTTAATATGAGACGACGGCTCAATGATCAATGCCTAACTTGGGGCATTGAACAAATCGTCCCATGATTCTATTTTTAGGGGGGAATTAAACAGTTTTGGGGGGGATTTAAGAAAAATTATATTTCCCCCAGCATAATTAATAAAGTTTATCATAAAATATTTTTATCTCCGAGAAAGCTTAATAACTAAGTTCCCAGGTCGGTCGAGCAAACCTCGCTCGAAGGGAAAACACAAGTGTGGTTATTTACACATACCTTTACACAAATAATTGTTGTTCTCATTATTATTTGTTTGTTTATTTAAAATAACCATATTTTACAGGTTGTTCGTACAGATATTTCTTTACAGGTAAATAAATATCTTTACGAAGGGGCAAATGCATGGGGAGGTCCAAGCCTAAGGTAGATTGAAAGACTAATCTTGTACAAACAAGAGAATAATGATTAAACAAGAGATCATTTGGGAGAAGATCATTGGGATGAAGATCATTTGGGAGAACATTCACAAGAAGCCCCAGAGCTAAATCGTACGATCAAATACCTCAAAGAAGGAACGTGGTCACTCGAAGGGCATCCCATAAAGATCAAGCTCAATCGAGAGATATTGAAGGCACATTTTGTAACAGAAGTTATGATTTACATGCATTATCCCTTATTGTTCAAATAGTTGGAATTGTTTCGTAATAATTTTGAGGTTGATTAGTACCGTCGAAGGACCATGTCTGGCAGGACATAGGAGAGATCACATGATCTATCGAATAACCTTATTTAGGGAACCTCACAGGGAATTGGTTTAGAGGATTGGATACAAGATAACGTTGAGTAAGTAATTCCAATTTCTTTGGAACACTTAGGTAAAACCTCTGTTCAATAAGATCAACAGATAACCTCTCAAGATATCTTCAATCGAGGAACCTCTCTTGAGGGACCTCCTTTCTAATAGTTTCTCAAAGATGCCTTTTGGTCTCTCATGTACAATTCAAGGTTGCTCGAATAACTATCATCAGAAAGACCACAGTTGGCTTATTAGACAGCTCATCTCATATTTCACTGTTCACTACCTTTTATTACGTTATGTTTCCCGACATTTTAGAGACTCGAGAAAGGTGGCACTTGAGTGAGTTTATTCCTTAGACCACTAGAATATTTAAGATAACGTCCCATCAACCATCACAAAAGATCTCTTTCCGTCATCCTGTCACATCTCAATTAAGGAAAAGAGACCCTTAAACCCACAAATAGTGTTCCCACCAAAACATAATATCTCGTGCATTTAATGCGCTATCTTTAGCATTAATTGCACAGTACTCTTAACATTAAATGAGTTCAGATCATTTAATGCGGGCAAGGTCGCTCGAATGACCTTGCCCTTGTATAAATACTTACACTTATTTCCTTTGGGGGGATGATCTTTTCCCCTTCCAAAGTTGACGCCCAGTTTTCTCTAAACGTGAGATTTTATTGTGAGTTTACCATTTTTGGTGATTATACTCCCAGATCTTTGGAGCTCAACCACTTTTGTTTACAAACATTGGCATTTATTGCACACCTAGTTTGCTTCCTTGCCTTTATTGTGCCAAGGTACTTGTTCCTTCTCCCTCCAACTAAGTGGATTGTGGAGACCCATTTCATTTATTATAGTTAAAGAGAATTTATGGTGTAAAGGTTCATTTAATACAAACTTTTAGTTTCAAAGACAATTTCATTTATTGTGTTATTCTTTGTGCACTAATCATTATTCTGATAAGGGGTTACGCCTCCCTAAATACTAATTGTATTTAAAGAACCCACATCTTAAAAATTTAAATAATTAAAGGTTGTTGCACTATTTTGTTTTGACATGTAAGTAAAAATATGTGAGATGGAACTTGACAAACTATAGGGGTGTTTGTATTATTATGCAAAGACTATTTGTAATTATTTATGAAGTAATATTTTGTAATTTTCTTATATGCTGAATGGATGGGGCGTTGGCACATGGCAAGATAGGTTCTCATTTGGGAATCAGTATTCTGTGGGAGATGAACAAAACGACAACATATGCAACCAAAGCCAAAATCTCAAACGGGACACAGAGGTCATCTCGATATTATGACTTAAAACACCACATTTTTGGTACTTTATACCATATACGCACTAGCATTATTTTCTCTTTGATACTGTATTTTTCCCATACCAACGTCCAAATTAGTCAAATGCGCTAAGAATGCTCTAAATCTATCATTTTACAAAATACAATTTCCAGTCCAGAGACAAGGGGATCAACCATCGTATCGATTGTGTCTTACGCTATCCCATCTTGTGACTTAGAAAATATAGTTGACATGTAGGTCTGACACTCCCTATTGTGCCCTTGAGGTTGGGAAGAGTGATTAGCATCAGTCATGGCTCTAGTACCTGGCCATGGGAACAAGGCTTACGGGAAGAACGCAGAGGCAAACCATCGTCATGTGCGAGAGATGACAGTTAAAGATTTTATTGTATTATTGTTACCTAATGCACATTTAGGTTACCTCCAATTTAGTTAGGAGATGTATATTTACCTTACTTGCAATAATGGGGTGAATGGGTATAATAATGACACTGGGAACGAGTTAAGTTATTCATAACTGCCTTAGTATTTGAGAGAGTTTTAAAGGTCGCGCAGGGAAGTGTCTCGCCTAGGGGCTAGTTGGAAAGAAAGCGGACTAAGTGAAAAAATTATCGTTTTTCATATAAATCCAGTTCTAAATAAAAAAATATATAGCACTACAATAGCATACAAAGAATCATATATATATATATATATATATATATATATATATATATATATATATATATATATATATATATAAATAAGAGTAGTGCTATGGGTACAAAGTAACTCCACAAATTCTCCACAAAAAGTAGTGTTATTGGTGCCCTGGAAGGACTTCATACCACAAGGCAATGTTTAATAGGTCGGTGAGAGAGTAAGTGGAATCCACGTCAGATTTTGTGGAGATTTTTGTACTCATATCATTATTCTATATATAATTTTATATATATCATATGCATGAGTGTTGCTTTGTATATATACAATGATTATAATAGCATTTACGTGCGTCTTATTTTAAAATGTTACACAGTTTTATATCTATAGTAGCATTATTTTTGTGTAGGAATCAAATATAAATAGCACAAAATATTGTGCGTAATATTTCTATTATTTGTCTAGTGCTAGCAATTTATTTATATAGGGGACTTTAAAGAAAAGTTAGTAATGTTGAAAGTATAGGGAAATAAAAAATTGTTACCAATGTTCATGTGTAAATAAATATTAGATTCTTTTGTAATAAAAACTTCAAAGCATACTTGGTGTTGTTGTAAAAAAGGGAAAAACGTGTATGCACGCCTAGGCGCTAAGCAGCCAACAAGTGCCCACCCTACCACCTAGTGCTTTTTATAACATTCGTATTTGGGATGTTATGTGCCGAGGTCCTAGTAAAGGTCGCAGCCAGGGCGTTAGGCTAGCCCAATTCTATTCATGAATGTGTGAGCCGAGACTAGTTTCACGTTGCGACCTAATTTAAGTGGCGCGTGTGAGAAATATAGCTCAACTTACATACATTCATGCAAATACATATAATCTATATATACATATAATATACATACATACATACGTACATACATACATACGTACATACATACATACATACATACATATACATATATATATATATATATTTCTACTGTAAAGAACTCTTATATAACCATTTTCTTAAAATAGAAGAAATTGATTTTTATAGAACGTTTTGTAGATGATCTCCTCACTGTGGAAATCATCTACAAAAAGTTCCATAAAAAAATTGAACTTTTCTACTATTTCAAAAATATGGTATGCAAAAATCATGAATATGTGCATTTTTGGCTATTGAAACTTTTGATGATGATCTCTCACCCACTTATGGATTGAATTTTCTAATGAATTTTTTGTAGATCATGGAGATCATCTCCAAACAAATTCATCAAAAAATCATTTTTTTACTACTCTAAAAATTGGTCCACATGGGGTTCCGCACCGTCAACATATTTGCTAAAGTACAATCCGATAATGCACAATTTAAAATTTTCCATAGAAATATTTTCTTCAAGTGGGAGGAACCAATCAAACACACCTTTACACTAAATAAGTTCTACTATAAAACTCATATGGAAAATTATAATTTCCCAAAAAAAATAGTGCGTGCGCATTAAAAGAAAATATATTTTACTCACAAATTGGACATCATCTTGCAATAGCTCTGGAGTGCTTGAAAGAATTATATCAATGCCTTTCTGGTAGTCCAGTCTCCCAATAAATCCAATCTATATAAAGTAATCAAGTCGATAATAAAAGGAAGATGTAAATTATAATTATAAAGACTGCAGAACAAGGAGGTCACTCTCACCAATGGACAATCAGGCCTAACTGGAAGACCTAATTCCTTTCGCAAAGCAATCTTGCATTCAACCTGCATTTTACAAAAAAAAAAAAAAAGGCGTAAGAAAGAAGCTGTGAAAAATAAACAATCGAAATTACATATACTGAACTCTATCATACTAATATTCTGTAAAATATAAATAGGAACTAATGTAGAATGCGGAATTCAAAGATATAGTAACGACTTGACTTAATGTCTTTTGCTAATTCAGGAGAGGGAAAAAACATCTGATTATCTCTCCCTTACTTTAGGTGGTTGCTAAGTAACCACCAAAATTTCTCAGGCCCAGATGCATTATTTTTTTAATAGTGCACAATCATTATTAAGCACAATGCCACACTGACAAGTAATTTTTGAAGTACTTTCAGCAATAGCTTTTCTATAGGGAACTGTACGACGACATTTACAGATAACATTTTGGAACATGAGACTTAACTACCTTTCCAGAAAGGTCATGAACAGAATAATGGAAAGGAATATGTTTATCTGAAGACGGGTTCCATTCATTAATATCGATGCCATTTGTGATCCCTAAAAAAGCAGAGTTAGATTGGTCACTTTCAGAAATAATGAATGCCAGTCAATAAATTAATTAAAAACACATATGACTGAAAAGTTGCCATAATATAATATTTTACAACATTGGGAACCCAAACACAATAAAATGGAACGTTGAGACTCATAAATGTGCAATAGGTGAATCATTGTTTCTATATTTTTTTATTTATTGTTATTATAATTATTTCTCTGTATTGAGTTTGGTCCTCTCTTAGGATCATTGCATTAGTATTCACTTTCCAATGAGCCACTAACCAAGTAAAAATATACAATTGACACTAAGCCTATATTAAAATTAAAACCTTAAATGATGTCAACACACCAAGTGACAAAGAATGTAGGTGATCAAAGTAAAAAAAATTCCAATTTTCACCTCTTGTCATCCCTCGCTCCAATCGCAAGCCTAAACCTTATAACAAATTGAGCAAGAAAACATATTGCTAAAGTTCACTATCTTTTAAATTGTTTTTGAAGGAAAGGTTCCAAAGTAACGAGTGATTATTTAAAGAAGCTATAGGGGATATAAATTGAGAAGGCCCTTTTTAATACATACCCACTTGAGTGACTTTTTGTTATTTCATTGTATTTTTCCTTTTAGGTGTTCAGTATTTTTGTTACATTTTTTAATTGTAGCAACGGTTGAGATGGAAGCCTCTAGAAGGTTCCATTAGTTAATGTTGTCATAGATGAGTTATCATGATAACTCATCTCATGACAACTCATACTTGGCTAACAACTTCTACAAGCCTCTCTCATTCCCTATAAATAATCCTCATGTCGCCTCATTTGACATATTCTTACACTTTTGAGATATTGAGAGGAAGTTAAGATGAGAGTTAAATCATCTTTTTATTTTTCATTTGATGTTCATTTACGTCAATTGGTGTCAGAGCCTCTTTGGCTCCACCCGTCATTGTTGTTGTATAACAAATCGTAGACGATGTCAAATGGGACCTAAGAAGAAGTTTGCTCATGTTGATTCGTTCACCAATAGGTTCAGGGAGATTTTAAACTGCCTCATAGCATGATTCAATGATCTTGAGGCTCATCTTCCTCCAGTCGATGCATCCACAAACCGTCCTCACTCCGCCCCCACCGCCGCACAAAACCCTAATCTCACCACCACCAATTATACCCATTCCACCCCGCTACCAACCTTAAATAATACACACCAGCCCAATACCACGACTACTTCCGTCACCATTTCCCTAATTGTATCCTCTACAACAACTCCACCCACAATTACACCACCACAACAGATCCCTAAAACTAAAAAAAAAATCTTCCATTAAAACCCAAAATAAGAAGCAAAAATGGATTTAAACTCCATCCTAGAGTCCTGAGAAAAAGGATCCAGAAAGCAATTGCACCAAGAAGGACCTGAATCAAAAAAATCGACCATTGGTTCCTTTGTGTTTTCCTTCCAAATGTCCCAGTGGTGGTTAACGACGGCCTTCTTGTCCAGCAATGTCCACGGATGGTTAGGCTTGGGATCTTGCAGCACTAGGAGACCACTCGACCCAGGTGGCTACGGTTTTTTTGGGGGGGCCACTTATTTTCAAAATTTGTATATGAGTCCCTAAAAGTTTCAAAGCTCAAGGACGAGCTTGGTTTTAAGTGGGGGAGAATGATGTGAATTGAGAAGGCTATTTTTAGTACATACCCACTTGAGTAGTATTTTTGTTATTTTAATTTACTTTTCCTTTTATTAGTTGTTTCGTATTTTTGTTACATTTTTTAAATTATAGCAAGGGTTGAGATGGAAGTTTCTAGAAGGTTCTAATAGTTAGTGTTGTCATGAAATGAGTTGATCGCATGACAACTCATACTTGACTAACAACTTTTATAAGACTCTCCCATTCCTTATAAATATTCTCCATGTAGCCTCATTTGAGGTATTCCTACTTTTGAGCTATTGGGAGAGTTAAATCACCTTCTTATTTTCCATTTGACGCTCATTTACGTGAGAGAGAGAGAGAGAGAATGCCGAAGGCAGGAATGGGGTAGGGAGGTTAAAGCAGGATCTTTATGTGAATTTGGTATGTTTATCTTATGTAGAGATTTTTAGTTAATCAATTTTTGTATTAGTTAATTATAATTAGTCAATTTACTAGTTCATTCTTGAATTGTTTATTAGTTATGTAACTAATTTTTATTCATTAATTTATTTGTTAATTTTTTTTGCCAAAGTGTCACTCTTTGATGGGATTGCTCAGTAAATTTGGACACTAGGTCTACCTAATCACCTTTTCCAACAAATCTCTTAATGAATGTTTGAGGAAGGTCCCACACATCTAACCTTTGGACGGGGTTTTAAAATTCTAATGGTAATAGATTCCCTCCTAAAAGGATGGCCAGATAGTTCAATGACCATTGTCTCTACTGAGGCAGCTTTCTGCAACTACCATTCAACCTTGATGTCAATACCCAACTTTACCATTCATCTCTTCTTCCTCATGGGGTTATTATGATGTAATTGGTAATAGAAGTAGATAATTAATTAGAATTATAATTGTTAGTATAAGATGTTGTTTAGGGTTTATATCTTATTTATCTAGGATTATTTGTTAGAATTAGACCCTAGTTAGGAGCCTATAAATAAGATAATTTGACATCCATTTTAATCACTTATGAAGTTATGGTGATGTAAACATGTGGGTACCCGGAATTTAGAACTATGGGCCTGGACGAGTATCCCAGTCCTGGCGGCCCAAAGTCCAGGTCCCTCATCTTTTATATTGACCCGGTCTCCCCCCACGATACCATAAAGGGAAGTTATAGGGGAGATTGGAAACATGGAGGAACCCATCACCTCCACTCACCTACATGTACATGTATTAATTGAACCCTAGGTCTGGGGGAAAAGGATAAGTTTTATTCTCTGTAATTACTCTCCGGAGTATATAGAAATAATACGGACTTCACCACCGTGGACGTAGGCACATCTTTGCCGAACCACGTACATCTTTTGTTGTGTGATTGACTTTTTATATTCCTTGTTCTTCCTTGGAAATTGCTTTTCTCATATTTATTTGTGTTGCACAATAATTGTCACCACAATTGGCGCCGTCTGTGGGAAACGTTCATCTTTCCCTGAGAAGAGCCCACACCAAGAAAGGAGTTTAAGATGTATGGTCACAGCAGCAATGCCCCTCAAGCAGGAGATATTCAAGAGCCACCTGCTCCTCGCAGGATTAGGTCTGAAGTCCGGCGTTCAGATCAGAGATCTCTCCTGGAAAGGCCAGCCTCGGAAGAAAGTCAGGGACCAGCGAGATCCACACAGATATCCAGATTGATTGATGCATACGAGGCAAGGCTCCACGAGCAGAGGGAATCTTCTCGCAGATACGAGGCTGAGAATGCTCGCTTGAAAAGAAGACTGGAAAGACTGGAGAGGGAACTACGTCCTGATACCAGGATATGCCCCTATCGCACTCCTATCCCTCAGGCGAGCAAGTCTCCCAGCCGAGGAAGGATCCCTAGGCGAGAATCTCAAAAGGTCGAAGGTGGCGAATCAGACGACGACCTTCGCGAATAGCTGCGAAGAGCTCGCCGCTACCAGAGCCCTGCTCGCAGCGAAGAGAACATACGAAACCTAGTCCACAGAGAGATGGACCAACATCCTACTCACCACGGAACAAGATCAACCAGAGAACTCGCGAGGAGAGCTCTCAAAACCAGATGAAGTCACCCTTCACGAGGAAAATCGAAGAGGAGAAGCTCCCAAGAAATTTTCCATTCTGAGGTTCAAGATTTACGATGGGAAAACTGATCCCATTGATCACATCAGGCAATATCGACATGCCATGACCCTCTGGAATCACCGAGATGCCCTGATGTGCCTCATTTTTCCCTCGAGCCTGCATGATGTAGCACAAAAGTGGTTCGAAAGGCTCCCCCACCGTTCGATCAAGAATTTCAAATCCCTAACCGAACTCTTTACGACCCGATTCATTAGCAGTAGCTCCCACCCCAAAAGGATGGATGCTCTGCTAACAATGAAGAAAAAACCTCAAGAAACCCTTTGAGACTATACAAAAAGTTACTGGGAGTTATTCAACGAGATCGAGGACTGCGCGGAGGAAGTGGCAGTGGCTTCCTTCAAAATTGGGCTTCCCAGTTCTTCCTTCCTCTACCAGTCCCTGACGAAGAAGGAAGCTATGACTATTGACGACCTAATGGCATGGATCGAGAAATACACAAAGGTGGAAGATGTCACCTGCCTTAATGCAGAAGAAAATGTTCGAGCTAAACTCACTACCAAGGGAAGTGAGAAAACTGAGAACCAGAAGAAAGGAGGAAAGAGTGGGGGAAAAATGGCTCCAAGAACGGAGGAAACCCTGACGCGTCGAAAGCATTCCAGGCGGTCAACACAGTCTTCAAAGAACCAATTTACAAAATTCTCGCGAAGATCAAAGATGAGCCCTTCATCAAATAGCCCTGGAAAATGGGAGGATATCCCTTGAAGAGGAACAATGCATTAAAATGCACTTTCCACAAAGAGGGAGGACATAAGACCGAGCACCGCAAAGCTCTTAAGTCTCACCTCGAGGAGTTGGCCCATTCTGGGCACTTGAACGACTTTGTGGAAAAGAGGGCAGAGAGAGTGGCTACCAACAGAGAGGCGAGACCCAACAACGTGCTGGAGGACGATGCTGGACATGAGTTCGCAGTAATCCACGGAGCATCTGACATCAAGCAGATACAAGGGAACTCAGCTCGAATGGAAGTGAAAAAAACTTACGGCGGTAATGCAGGCCTTTCAAATTGATCCAGCAAAGTCCCGGTCAGGAAAGCGTCGACGAGCAGAGGACGTCAACTATAACAAGCATATTATTTTCATAGATGAAGATCTGGTGGGAGTAAAGACCCCACATCATGATGCTCTGGTCATTAGACTCAGGATAGCCAACTTTGACGTTGACAAGTTGCTCGTCGATCAAGGAAGCTCATCCGAAGTAATGTACCTCGACCTATTCAGGAAGTTGAAGTTGAGCGTCGCCGACCTAAAGGAAGCTACTGTTCCTTTGGTCGGCTTCGCTGGAAAAATGACCTTGCCCTTGGGCAAGATAGTACTGCCAGTACGTGCTGGAAACATCTCCAAGATGATTGAGTTTTTGGTGGTTGACATCGACTCACCGTACCAGGCCATCCTCGGCAGGGGATGGCTTTATGCGATGAAGGCAGTCTCCTCGACCTACCATTAGAAGCTCAAGTATGTAACCGAGCAAGGAGTAATGGAGATCAACGGTGACCAAGCGATGGCAAGGAGGTGCTTCATAGCAGCCATCCGACCAAAGCCAGAAAAGAAGGCCGATCAACCCAGCAAGAAAGATAAAGAAGGTGAGACACCTTCCAAATAGCGGTTAAAGTAAGGAAGACCCGGAGTAGAGGAGACCAGGCTCCTCCCCTCCGAGCGCATCGTCGAGGACCTGGTAGAAGTTATAGCCAAAGATGGTGACAGAAGCAGAGTCTTCTTGATAGGAGAATCTCTCACCGACGAAGAACAGAAGGAGTTGACGACCTTACTAAGGCGCAACGTAGAGGTTTTCGCTTGGTAACCATACGAGCTGTCTGGAATTGATCCCAGTATGGTCTATCATCAGCTGAACATTGACCCCACATTTAAGCCAATCGCGCAGAAGGCACGGCGAACTGCACCCGATAAGGCTAAAGCAATAGAAAAAGAAGTTGAAAAACTGCTGGATGCAGGATCCATACGGGAAGTGCAATTCCCTAAGTGGATATTTAACCCAGTAGTAGTTCCAAAGAATAATGGGAAGTGAAGAGTTTGCATCGACTTCACCGACCTCAACAAAGCATGGACCAAGGATAGTTTCATTCTCCCAAAGGTAGACCAACTAGTAGACGCCACTGCAGCTCACGAGCGAATGAGTTTCCTGGACACGTACTCGGGATATCAACAGATTCCCTTGTACGTCCCAGACCAGGATAAAATGGCTTTCATCACCACAGTTGGGTTATATTGTTACAAGGTCATGCCTTTTGGGCTCAAGAATTCTGGGGAAACCTATCAGCGGCTTGTTACTAAAATGTTCAAGGATCAAATGGGAGACACAATGGAGGTCTACATCGATGACATGCTCGTTAAGAGCAAGAAGAAAGAAAATCACCTCTCGAACCTATCAAGTACCTTCAAAACCCTCAGGAACTACCGAATGAAACTTAATGCGAGCAAGTGTTCCTTCGGTGTCCAGTCAGGAAAATTTCTTGGGTACTTGGTCAGAAAGCGAGGCATAGAGGCTAATCCAGACCAGATCGATGCAATCAACAGGGTGCAACCTCCTCGCACAATCCGGGACGTACAAAAGCTCACTGGAATGCTCGCTGCCTTAAATCGCTTCATTTCCAAATCCTCCGAGAAGTGCAAACCTTTTTTCCAGCTTCTAAAGGGGAGTAAACCGATAGAATGGAGCCCAGATTTCTCGCGAGCACTGGACGAGATCAAATCCTACCTAAGCACTCCACCGTTGCTAGTCATACCACAACAAGCGGATTCTTTGCACCTGTACCTCTCTGTATCCAATCACACTGTCAGCTCCGCGCTAATATGTGAGGTTGCAGGGATCCAACACCCCATTTATTACGCGAGCAAGACCTTATTAGACGCCGAGCAAAGGTACCTGCCATTGGAGAAGCTCGCCTTTGCCCTAGTAATAGACTCGAGGAAACTGAAGCATTATTTCGAAGCTCATACTATCATCGTCCTTACATCGCACCCCCTTAAGGCGGTTTTAAGGAAAGTGGATTTGTCGCGCAGATTGTCTAAATGGCCAGTCGAGCTCGGTCGGTTTGTCATCCAATTTCAACCAAGGACAGCTATCAAGGGTCAGATCCTTGCTGATTTCATAACCGAATTCACAGGCGAAGAACTCCCCGATCAACCTCAACCAACAAAGCAAAAGGAGAACCAAGCAACAATGGAAACCTGGAAACTATTCGTTGATGGAGCCTCCAACTCAAAGGGGGAAGGGGTAGGCATTGTTCTCATAACTCCAGAAAACACAATCCTTGAGCAAGGAATCAGGTTGGGATTTGCAGCCTCCAACAACGAAGCAGAGTACGAAGCACTAATAACAGGTCTCTTAAAAGCGCAAACTCTGGGAGCAAAGCGTTTGCAGGTGTTCGGCGATTTGCAACTAGTCTCCAACCAGATAAGTGGAGATTATAACGCGAAGGATGAAAGAATGGCAGCCTACCTCGCCTTGGTGAAAAACTTAATGACGAGCTTTGAAGAGATCAACATCCATCAGTTTTCCAGGGGGAAAAACAGTCATGCTGATGCCTTAGCAGCCCTGAGTTCGGCAGTTGATTCTAGCCTTAAAAGGGTCATCCCCATCGATTTCATCATTTGTCCAAGAATTAACCACAACAGCAAGATGTCAAACGTGGAACAAATACTCCAGGTGGGATCAGCCCCCAGCTGGATGGACCCCTTAAAAGACTATTTGAAGGAGGGAACACTCCCAGAGGACAAGAAAACTGCCCACCAGATAAGAGTCAAAGCTGCTCGCTTTCACTTATCCACAGGGGGTGACTTGTTTAAAAAGTCCTTCTCCGGTCCCTATCTTAGATGCGTCCATCCAGGCGATGTCGAGCAAGTGCTGCACGAGCTTCACGAAGGAATCTACGGAGGTCATGTCGGAGGAAGGTCTCTAGCCTTTCGAGCAATGAAAGAAGGCTATTGGTGGCCATATATGCAAAAGGACTCCACAGTATATGTCCGTAAATGCCTTAAATGCCAACTCCATGCTCCTATGGTCCACCAACCCGCCAGCGACCTAAAATCCCTGACCATCCCATGGTCCTTCGCCCAATGGGGAATGGACATCGTGGGACCACTGCCCATCGCTGCCGGCAATCGCAAATACCTGTTGGTCACAACTGATTACTTCACCAAATGGATCGAGGCAGAACCATTGGCGAACATCCGAGATGTTGATATGATAAGATTCATATGGAGGAATATAATCACTCGATTCAGAATCCCCAGAACCATTATCACTGATAATGGGACACAATTTGAGAGTGTCCCCTTCCAGGATTTCTATAATGAACACGGGATCAGGCACCACTTCAGTTCGGTGGCATACCCTCAGAGAAATGGACAAGTAGAAGCTTCTAACAAAACTGTGATAGATGGATTGAAGAAGCGGTTAGAGCGAGCCAAAGGCGCATGGGAAACCGAGCTACCCCACATCCTATGGGCATACCGAACTACCCCTCGACGAGCAACATGAGAAACGCCATTCTCACTAACATATGGTATGGAAGCAGTCATCCCACTAGAATCGGGATTGCCAACAATGAGATCCGACCTTGTCGAGCAAGGACATAATGATGAGACATTGCTCGCTGAACTCGACCTAGCCGACGAGCGTAGAGTATTTGCCCCGGTAAAGCTTTCGAGCTATCAGTAACAGCTCGCAAAACACTACCACAAAAGGGTTAACCCAAGAAGATTCCAAGTTGGGGACTATGTTTAATAAAAGTCCTGGGCAACGCGGTAAAGTCATCAGACGGCAAACTAGGCCCAAACTGGGAAGGACCCTTTAATATAACTAAAGATGACCTGCAAGGTGCCTATCATTTGGAAACAATGGAGGGCAGAGAGATACCAAAAGCATGGAACGCAGCTAATCTCAAGAAATTCTATTTTTAGATTCTCAAGGAATTCTATTGTTGAATCTTTTTCTTGTATTTTTTATTTGAAAGCAAAGTTCATTTCCCTTATCACTAATGAATGTCTCTTAGTTAATTACTCTCTGATCAGTAACAGTTGCATTTTATTACACATCCTTTACAAATCACAGGCACGATGGTCGATATAGCAGGGAACACACCTCCTCAGGTCATCGTCATGAAGCACGAAAGACCTCTTAGCATTTCCCCTGGCAATATATACAGCCCTACAGAGTATTCTTAGGCATCAAACCTACTTTGGTTGAACAAAATCCTGATCGGATGAAGACATCCAATACCAGGTGTGTCCTAGCCAATTGCCCTAATTAGGCCTAAGCGAGTGTGAAGACACAACCTAAAAGGTAAAGTGGGGCACAATGGTATTTTGGTATTATACTAGACTAGGGGGACACTTGCATGACAAAACAAAAAGGATTACAAAGCAGCAAGAATATAAAAAGATTGGATGAACACGTTTAGACGGCAAAATTTCCCAAGACACGAACTTTTCATTAATCTCTTATATTTACAACAATGATAATACATGTTTAGTCGGCAAAGCTCGCCCAAAGCATTTACATTATCGAAAGAATTAAAGAATAACAACTTGCAAAATCTCAAGGAGGTGGAAGCCTCCGAACAAGATAATCTGCCACTCTAGATCTTCTTCCATCATCAGGAGCAGGGGCTAGCTCTTCCACGACCTCATTTGCGTCCAACTCCAATAGTTCCCGAGGAATAGCATCGATGGGGATCCATTGACCATCCCTCCTGAATAGATTGGGCATCAGAGTGGAGGAGGACATCTCGTGACGATACCATAACACCGAGTTCCTCGGGACATGTAGCTCTTTCAGGGCACTTAACCACCCTCTGATGAAAGAAAGTTCCTCAAACTCAGATAGTATTGTTGGAGCATCCAGCCAGCCTTGATCATAACCATCCGCCCACGCTTACCGAGGACCTTTCTTGAATAAATGTCGCAGGTGGGTAACGTCCCTTTGAAGCCCAGCAGCAATTACATATGCTCTCTGGACATCATCGCGGAGCTCTTCCATATCCCTATCACGATGTTCTTCAGCTTCCATGTTCCTGCCCCTGGTGCCCCTACCATCTCGCGGAATGGGAGGACGAGTGGAACCTCGCGGCATAGGAGGAGTATATCCAGCTCGTGACGACGAGGAGCCTTGCAGGACTGCTGAAATAGTGCTCGGCGCATAATCCTTAAGCTTTAAGACTTCCCTCCTCAGATCTTCATTCTCCTGCTGCAGGAACTCCCCAACTTGGTTGATCTCGGTGGCCTCTAGTAACCTTGCTCTCAGTACACTAACTTCCTCTTGCACTGAGGCACCAATGTCTTCCATTTCCTGGAGCCCGTCCTTCAGCTTAGCCACTAGCTCGGACTGATCCTTATATTTCTGATTCCTAGACCTAAGTGACTTGCAAAGTTTAACAAAGGCGTGGAGAACTTCAGGGCTTGCGTTAGGACCGAGGGTCCTGCCTAGTTGGGAAGTAGCAGGAATGTAATCATCCACATCAACCAACTATAAGTAAAAGAAAGATAGAGGAGAGAAAGAGATCAGCACAAGAAAAAGTAGAGCTTTTGTATTTCATCAATAAAAGTCAAGTATATCGAGCAGAAACTGGGAAAATTACAAGCAAAAGTACAAAAATAGTTCTAAAAACAGATTAACTAGCAACCTCAGGCTGCCCAGAGGTGGCTGGCTGCTTCCCCATGTCAGCAGCAGCAGAGGCATCCCCCTCTGCAGGGATGCCCTCAATCGCCTGGGCAGGACAAACACCGGCAGGAATTGACTGATCAACACCCTCGATGGCTGGGGCAGGAGCTTCCTCGTCCATAGTTGGCTTCGGACCCGGGTAATGCTCGTCGAACAAAGGAGACTCAGCATCAACACCAGCAGTTAAAAGAGTAGCCTATCTGAACCTCGGCATCTTCGTAAGCAGCAGTCCACCCGAAGTTGTATGAATCCTCCTTAATGGTGGCTACCTGGGACTCTTTATCCTTTAATTGCTCGGTCAGAACCTCGTTCTCCTCCACGAGATCCAGCTTTCTCGAGCAGACTAAGTCATAGGCTTGCCTCAGCTCGTTCAGCTCCTTAACCGTCGCATCCCTCTCTTGATTAGAGTTGACGAGGGCCAGATCAGAGGAAACTCTAGCTGCGTCAGCAGCCTTTAAGTCAGCCTCCAGCTGAGAACCCCTGACCTCCAAAGCGGACTTCTGCTGCTCCAGCTCACCGTTCCTTCTCACTAGCTCTTCGCGAGAGGGATAGAGCATGGCGAAGTCAGTCACAAACTACAAGAAATAAAGAAGAGATTAAGAAGGAGAAGCAACTAAAACTCGTTAAAAATTGAAAAATGGAGAGGATCTTAGTAAGGCTAGCCTCTGGCTAGCTTGCAGGGCCAATTGATCAGACCCTAGAGCCCTCTGGCGATATGCAGGGAGAACTGCCCTCTCGAGCAGTGCAGGAGCCAGCTGAGGAGAAATGGCAACTAAGGCCCCCTCGGGCAAAGTAGACACCGGGACCAAGGCTTGCCCAGCCTTTGTCCTCGACTTCATCTTTCTCCTCTCTTCCTCTTTATCCTTCTCCATTCTCTTCTTCTCCTCCATTCTCTTCTTTTCCTCCACCTTCTTTCTTTCCTCCTCCTTTTTTCTATCCCTCTCTTTCACCTGCTCTTCCTCTCTCCTCTTCCTCTCTTGCTCCTGAGAAGAAGACCGAGAACCAGTAGCCACGCCCCTAGCAGTAGATTTTTATTTCTTTGACCTTTGTACAAAAAGCACGTGGTCCTCATCATCATCATCTCTGATCAAGTTCTTTCTTGGAGGCATCCCTTCAACTGAACTGCTGGAAGTGCTCGACGATCCACGAGCTACAGAATCCTCCTCACAGTCAGAGGAACTGCTGCTGTCAGAGCTCCCTTCACCCAAATTTCCTACAGGCTCACTCACAGAACTGCTCTCCTCTTCGTCTAACTGTATAGGCTCAGTAGTAGTCTCTCCGAAATAATCAAACTCTGGTACACTATCCACAGGCCGTGCTATGAAGCTGGAGCCTACGTTCTTATACTCAAGCAAAAAGGCAACAGACCTGGGATGCTCACCGTCACCCAGAGGCTCCCTGATATTCCAAGCTTTCACTAACTCCGAGATACGAACCTCGCTTAGAGAAGGCTCCAAATTCTTTGACCTCACTTTGGAAGAAAAAGCAAAGAGGGGTTAGAAAAGTCACAAATCAGTAAAGATTGAAACAACAGTACAATGTCTACCTATATATTCTTCCCCATAAAAAGGAACAGTGAACCTCTCAGACCTCGACCCTTTAAATTGGGGAGAGAACTACCAATTTCTAACAAGGAAACCCTCTTGCGAGTAGTCCTTATGGGAATCAGGTAGATTTACTACCAATACCCTGTCAGGACTCCTAGATTTGAGGTACAGGACACTTGAGCTAGTTCAAGAAAATGAGTAACAGAAGCAGACCTCGGCAAGTCCTAACCTAGTGCCATACAATTGATTTATCCTATGCACACCGTTCACTATTTTCCACACATTAGGCGAGCATTGTGCGGGGACGATATTGAAATAGCTAAAAAATGCAAAAATAGATCATTAGGGGGAAAAGTAAGTCCCCCCTGGGAAAGCAACAAAACATGGATCCAGTGGGCATCCTCTATATAGCTAACGTTCCTAGGAGGGGAGGCACAACACTCAATATCTACCCACTCAGGGATGTTGTAGAACTTCCTAAATTCAGAGATTGGCCCATTTCCAATCTTCGCCCTTGAAAAACTGAAAGAAAAGCTACAAACCAAAGAGAAAGTGCAAAGAAAAGGCACGAGAAACTTACAAAACAGAAGATCGGTTCAAGTGATGAAGAAGCACGAGCTCAAGACGACTAAGAAGCAATGGTAATGGGGATTGAGAGGAGAAGGTACGAGGCGCTAGAGTTCTCAGAAGATAGAAGAATGCTGGAAAGGCTGAAACGACGGAAAAAATGTGGCTATTCCAACAAGCCTTCAAAATCTAATCATAGTGCACAGTAAGAGAAGCGGCTGCCTCCAAAATCAACTCCACAGCTCTCGAGGAATTGCAACACAACCATTATGGCTAATCATTTAAATCTATTGAGACCATCAACATGGCACAATAAATTTAAGGGCAATTATGGGTACCCGGAATTTAGAACTATGGGCCTGGACGAGTAGCCCAGTCCTGGCGGCCCAAAGTCCAAGCCCCTCATCTTTTATATTGACCCGGTCTCCCCCCACAATCCCATAAAGGGAAGTTATAGGGGAGATTGGAAACATGGAGGAACCCATCACCTCCACTCACCTACATGTACATGTATAAATTAAACCCTAGGTCCAGGGCAAAAGTACAAGTTGTATTCTCTGTAATTACTCTCCGGAGTATATAGAAATAATACGGACTGCACCACTATGGACATAGGCACATCTTTACCGAACCACGTACATCTTTTGTTGTGTGATTGACATTTGATATTCCTTGTTCTTCCTTGGAAATTGCTTCTCTCATATTTATTTGTGTTGCATAATAATTGTCTCCAAAAAATGAAAGTATTTTCACAATAATAACAGCAACATGAATTTATAGGCCAAGGCCTAAATTTTCTCTCCAATTCTCATGCATCTCCAAAAGTAAGGTGATTGTAAGAGTGGCCAAACCTTATTCATAGGAATGGGTATCTTACTAGTGAATATGACCATAAAGTGTCAAATGACTAAAGATGGCTAACTAAAGACATTGCAAGATAATATCGCCCTATATCCCAATATATCAATTAAAAGAGAAAAATAGCTTAATAAAACATGAAAATAAAAACACAAAAATAAAATAAATACTGGGATACGTCCCTCTCTCCAACAAAGAAAAGGTCGCCCACAAGCGTGAATATAATAGAGATGACCAGTAGTTGAGACACACAACATCACCATTCTCCCCAACTGGGGAGGGAAGTCGTCCACGGTAATGCATTTTGTGGTGGCTAGTAGACAAGTGAAGACGCCTCCATAAAAAATCCCAATAATTGCCTGTAAACATGAACTTAGGTCGCATAGCTAACAACACTTAAAATCAATACGCCAACAACATCAAAAAGTAAAGAGGGTGATGTCACCCACAAGAAGCTATCTCAATGCTAGGTACTGAAAGTCAACCTCAAAGCATGCCTAAAATGCCACCCAAAATGGGTCCACATACTCATAATCAACCAAATCATCATGTAACAATGAACCAATCTCGAAACCACCAATAATTGTCGTATCAGCAAAATCCTCTTCATTCCCAAATACGAGGAAAAAGTCATCTACACAATACGAACTCATCTCCCTAAATCGAGTATGAGTCACCCATCTATTCTCAACAAAGATATCCAATAATCTCTGAAAAGAAACCCAACCTCTTCTTCCTCGAAGATGGGAAAGAAGTCTCCAAGGTAAAAATGCCCCAGTCTCTTAATACTCAATAGAAGCAAAATGACTAGGTGCGGGATCCAAGTTGGGCCTGGGGTAAGTGGTGGGCTGTCCGAAGGAAGTTCAAAGGTGGTTTCTGGGTATTTTAGAAGATTGGGGTGAGAATCAGATAGTTGAGAAATATGAGGAGTTATTTTATAATTTTTAAAAAAAATAGGGGGTTGATAATAATTTCCAAACATTTTGGGGCTAGTTCCCGAATTTTTGAATAAAACATGGGTTGAAATGCAATTTTCATAAGTGGATTGAAATTTTGAGGGTGCAAGCAGTAAGCGTGGAGATGTTATTTTTACTCAAAAAGAGGGAACAAGGTTTGGACTTACCTTTGGTGCTCATCAAAGCACTTAGGGTTTTCAAACCTAAGTGAGCAGTTGCTATCTCCTTGCTCCAACAATCACCCGGAGCTCCAACGGAAATGGAAACGTTCTGATGAAGGTCACCTGTAAGCTGCGATGGTAAATAATCCCCGACGGTTGAAGATTGGTCCACATGGTTGAACGATCCTACGTTTTCAGCAAAAAATGCCACAAACGGTTCGTGAAAGGCTCCGATCACCGTAGGGACAAAGGGTGAGGTCAGTGGGACATGGAGTTGATCGACGAATATCCCTGAAGGTCAAGTAAGGGGTTCGATAGTCAGAACTGACATAGGTTAGGTTCGACTAGGGTTTTTTGGGATGTGGGTTGAAAGGGAATCAGGGAGTTGGTCGTAGGGACTAGTTGGTGGTGGTGATTCCATGTCTAGGGTTTTGAGGGGGGGTCTTGGGTTTTTTATTGGGTGGTTAGTGGACATGGAAGGTTTGGGGCAGGATGTTTCAGATCTGGGGCGGTGCCTGATTGCGAGCAGTCAAAGGAGTGGTTAGCCAGTTCCTCCAAGCCTTACCCATGGCTGTACTACAACTTTGGAGACCACCTCAAAAGAGAATGCAAATCTAATACCAATTAAATATAAGTAGAAAAAAATTCACACAACAAAATGGATTTAGAGGCCAAATGCCTAATTTATATCTTTAACTGTCATTCGTCTCCAAAAGAAAAGTGATTACAAAGAGTGGTCAAAGGACTTAATTATAGGAATGATCATATTTCTAGCCAAGATAACCCTAAAGTATAAAATTCATTGAAGAGGTCACAGTAAAGACATTAAAATATAATGCCATTCTCTATCCTAATATAGCAACTAAAAGAGAGAAACAACCTTATAAAACATGAAAAGAAAAATACAACAAATTCCAGGGCATGTCATATGATTTAAAGAGAGAATTTCCATTAACTATTGTGGGTGTGTATGTATTTAATTCCTTTCCATTTACTCACATTAAGTCCTTTATTTCCTGAAATTTCCCTTTACTTTCTCGAGGGATACTAATTTTAGACGCAAATCTCAATGACGGTAATTTTTTTGAATTAATTTATCTCCTTTAATTCTAGAGGGAATCAATATCATGTAGGAATATTCCAATTTTTCCTGACCACCTTCTTCACAGGAGTTAGGCACGATACTCGCAAAATCTAATTTTAGGAAGACCCCCATATTATCGACCCAAGTTCTACCTTCCCCGCTCAAAACACCTGCGATTCAACCGCGTCGCCCGTTTTTCCCTTCTCAGAGAGAGGGTTTGTTTGATTTATTCAATTTAAAGGTGGGCTTAGTGTGTATGTATTATACGTTCAAATTGGAGGTGGTTTTTTTTATTATAGTTGTGTGAATTATAAGTTTGTTGTCGGATTTGTAATTTGTAACAACATTGCTATTGAGTTTGTTTCAAGTTCCTGACATGGATAAAGCATTATAATGAAAGTGAGACGAATAGTAAACTTCGAACAATTTGCAACAATAAAGCATCAACTACACAATCAAAATTGACCTCTAATTCCAATGTTGTTCTTAAAAATTACCCTAATACTAGTTTCAAGATCTAAAAATTCTCTTCAAAGTTAAGACCTCAATCACATGAAAATTATAATTGATACCACCACTAATATAATAGTTCTGTAATAATATAATCACAAGTTAGCTTCCTTGTCCTGGTTGTAGGGTGCAAACCACATACCATTGAGGACTGTCTGACGGCTACTCAAAAGCTCTTGTAGACCATGTCCACTTTTCAGAGTTTTTATCTCCCAAGAATAACCCTGTATATGATATTAACATTGTAAAATACCTAAAAGATGATATAATGTAAGTCACTCATTTCATGAACCCCACTCAAAGGTATAAAATATGTAAAATCTATGACCTGGCTAACAGTCAGTATCCGATCTGACGTCACAATTGCACCTTTTAGAACATTAACAGCTTCACCAGTGTCAAGGGCGTGGGTCATTTCCCATGTGGGAAACACCCATTCTAGTGCTCCATACCACTCGGGAGGCAATCCAAAATTATTATAAGTTGCTGCAGGCTCCACTCCCTAAAAAATAAAAGAAGGAAGAAGAAACTGTTCCAGATTATTATTACGCCTTTTTACTTCTTGAACATAAAAAGCGACAAGTTTCTAACGTAATGAATAATGTCTATCCCTAAAGGGATTTCCTATCTGGTTTATCTTAGATAATAAATCGCACAGCTCATAGTTATAAAGTAGGTATCGTTGGCTGTAGAACGGTATATTTAGGACTGTTACATCTCAGGTAATTGACCAGCTAGTACAGACTTTAAACCACCTTTCTTTTTCTTTTCTTTTTCTTTTTGTTTTCTGCAAGTAGGATTGAATGACTTCTCTTTTTATTGATATCACTTCTCCAATAGAACAATTACGGCAGTGTTATGACTTAATTGTAGGCAGTCTCTTAGCCATGGTAGAATGGTTTCTTGCAGCATTTTTTATTATGAAATGAATATGAACAAATGGGTTGGAATATTGATAAAGGAATTTATTATTTCAATTAATGTTGAGTTATTAAAAACATAAATTTTGGATGCATGTTTGTTACATAGCTTTGTGCATATCGCGTGTTAATGTGCTCATAATAAGTGTATTAACCATATGAACTGAATGACATTATAAAAGGTACAGAATCATTTACACAAAAGATGTCCACCTAATGTGCCAGATTAAGTATTACAAGGATACTTCGAGCATCCTTATAAACTCCATAAGGGCGATACTTTGCTGCCAAAAATCTGAAATACAAAATAAGGAAAGATCTATACTTTGGAAGTAAAAAAAATGCATTATGGAAATTGTTAAGAACTTATAAAGATATAAATAATCCTCCATCAAGGAAGTGTGTAAGAAACCCAGGAGAACAGGGTTTAATAGACACAAGTCAATAATGTTTTTTTGTATAGTTCCTCTTATAGATTACTAACAACTACCTACCGGATTATGAAGGTAATAGGAATGCCCAAAAAAATGTTATTTCTTGGTGCACACTAATGGGGAAAGTGGAGAGTTGAAAATAATGATATTAAGTTAAAGCAGGAATAATTCTCCCTCCATCCCAAATTAGTAGTCGTGCTTCCCTTTTTAGTCCGTCCCAAATTAATAGTCGTGTTTTTAAAAATAGTGTATAAAACTAGTGAGTTTATAAAGACCCATGCAAACAATAACCATCAGAGAACATTAATCCAACTGTTGTCTTTGAATGCAAAGGTATTTATCATTCCTAGGAGGATAATTTAGAAAGTAAAACTTTTCTTATATTGTTTGACTTTCAAATGGCGACTGTTAATTTGGTTTTTAATTTGGGACGGAGGAAATATATCACGGTACTTTTTTCAGATTATGTTGCAATAGCTTCACATATTTCCGAGTGGATGGGAAGAAGTGGATTACATATCTATCGGCGGGGGTGGGGTTATGTGTTAGTAAAAGGGAGCAATTTACGCCCTTAATTTTTTTTTTATTATTAAGACAATATTGATCTCAAAATTAAAACATAATACTAAAAGAAATTGCATATATTAGCTAAGGTTTCCTCCCAAAGTTTGAAAAAATGCACTTATTAGCTAAGTATGGCCCCTTTAGCTTCTTTTCGAAACAAAAAAAAAAATTGCATATGTTAGTTGCATTTTGAGGGGAAAGAATAATATTAATACAAATTTTCCTCCCAAGAATTGAGTACTGTATGTACTATTTAAATAAAAGGCACGCGCCTTTTCGCGCGTGGACCGCTGACCGCGCCTTACCCGCGCGTGGACCACGCCTTTTGTCACGCTTATGCCTTATGCGGGGAATTTCTAAAATGCCTCACTCCTAGGCGCGCCTTGGCGCCGCCTAGGCACGTCTTTTAGAACACTGGTTATGCCCCTGGTTATATCATCAATATGTTATACTACTATCTTTGTAAATTTTCAAAATTCAAGTTGGGCCATAGATCCTCTTATGCACATGTCTGTTTGAGCACACGTGTCTTAGTGTGTACAAGGGCCATGTGAGCACAACTAAAATTAATATCAAAGCATTACACCATCCATATTGAAGATCCTAAGAATCAAACACCCTTACAACACATGGATTGTGAGGTAGAAGGCTAACATTTATAGTGGAAACATAGAATGAAGAAATATATATAATAACAACAAGAGTTCGAAGCAAGTTAATCACATACACTGGGACCAAGCCTGCATGCCAGTCATTAGCAAGGAACACACATTTCTCTCCATACGTAAACCCTCCCAGCGGAAGCACTAAGGGAGCTTCGCAAGCTGCGTGGCAAAGTAAAGTGAACCGAAACTGCAATACCCAAAAGGTGGGTAGCAGAGAAAAAAAAGCTGTCATTGTCAATATAAATTATATCCTATTGTTTCGTCAAGTTTGACACAATAAGAGAATAAATATTACAAATAGTACCTGATTATCACCAAAATCACCAAAAGTATCACCATTCGGATTTCCAAGATGGTGGTATGAAGGGTGGTCCACAAATACCTGAAAGGGGTAGAATCCAAAACTTTTTCATGAGCTACATACTTGAATTAAATTAACATAATGACCCATTAAATATACAAAAGTTGTGAAATGAAATGATAAGGGAGGAATATATAAGTTGACCCATTAAATTAGGTATATTCCCCATGCAATAATACTAGATCTCGATTTACTTCTAGTCTATTTTGTCTCGACTCACCCCTGAAATACACAACCTTTTTGAAATACCCATTCCGTCATTTTATGTTTGAAAGCATGACGGAAAATTTCACATAGTGTGGTGTGTATTTATAATACATATATATAATAACTAATACGTATGTATCATATATGTATACAGTATATATAATAAGTAATACATATATGTAGTATATATGTATATAGTATATATACAACCTATTTATATATGTGACCTAGATATATATGTTTGTGCTTGTGTGCTGTGTAAAAATTTATCACAATCTCATATATATATATATATATATATATATATATATATATATATATATATATATATATATATATATATATATATATATATATATATATATATAGAGAGAGAGAGAGAGAGAGAGAGAGAGAGAGAGAGAGAGAATCAAAGATGTTAAAATTTCAAATGGCAAATGATGAAATGGGTATTTCAAAATGGTTGTATACTTTAGGGGGTGAATCGAAACAAAAGATAGATTAGGGGGTAAATTGAGATCCACTATTACTTTAGGGGGAATATATGTAATTTACTCCAATATATATTCTTACCCAATCAACACCTGCCTTATACTCGTCAAAGAAAGCAACGTCCTGCACCCTTCCAGAGCAATAGACCTTGATTCGGCAGTCAAAGTCAGTTGCACCGATAAATTTTTTATCAGAAGGACCACCATGCATATATCTAGGAGAGACAACAATAACACTATGTCCACGGGCAGCTAGTGCTATAGGGAGGGAACCAAAAACATCTTCTAAACCTCCTGTCTTTGAATATGGCGATGCTTCAGCAGTTACAAAAACAATATTGTAACTCACTTTGGTAGGGATATTCTCTTCCATTTCAACATCCTCAGTCCCTTCCTCTTTATCTAACTTTCTCAATAGATACAATGACTTTGCTATCACCTGGGATTCAATTATATGATACTTGCATCATCAACATATTTAATATGGGAAAGTACTGAGCATTGCACAACTTTCTATCTAGATTTATTTTTGATAACTAGTTGTACTGCTGATTTAAACCCCAGGGGGTCTTCTGTATTTGAAATTTACTATGGTTGAAAGGTCTTAACTATTCAGACTAAGCAGGCAAGGGTTGGCAAAGATATACTTAAGTGCGTGCGTGCGTGTCATGGATGCTCGACTAAATAGAACTTAACAAAGAAAATAAATAAATCCCTTTGGAAACATTTAAAAAAATTCACTTTAATCCCTGAGATAATTGCATAATTAAACTTTCCCCCTAGAAGTTCAAAAATTAGACTCTCCCCTATATGCAACAGATAATGCAAAGGGTACAATTAGGTTGATTCGCATGCAGAGGTAAGTCTTATTCTTTAACTTCTCGGGAGTTAAGTCTCAGAGGGAAAAAAGGCTATAGTAGATACATATGAATCCTACTAAAGAATATGCAAAAAATGATTCATACCCAATGAATGAGCATATATTATTTTAATTAAAAATCCCTTTCCTCCTGGACCCCTAGTCTATTTCAAGAGAAGGATAATTTTGGCATGCTAATGCCAAATAAACAACAAAGGACATACAGTCATGTAGGTGAGAATTGATCACCCCTCATATATCTACCCATAAAATTTATATGCTCGCATTATTATAACCAATAGTAAGAATATTTTCTAGCTCGTGCTTATCACCAAAAACTTCTAAACAACATAGGCAATCCACATGACTCAATTAATATACTGTGTCTAATGAAATCACTTTCAATTTATGACCTAATTGTAGAGATCATTGGATACCATGCAATTAGGTCCTGCTTTCCTAATCTTAAAACTCAAAAGACTACACAAAGACAAGCTGTAGTACCAGAAAAATCGAGATGCTTCAGACGGTAGGTCCTCGTATTATTTTTAAATAAATTATTAGCACTTAAGACTAGAAAAAAAATCTCCAAAATTTTAGCAAGGCGGGGCGCCATACTAGATTGTCCATGTCTACAAACTAGGGGAGTTCAAATAATCGATGGACCGAGAAACCAAACTGGATCAAAACTAGTGGTATTTTAATACCATGGTTAGGCCGACGATGTATTAGTTGAAAAGCCAACTATTTCGGTTCGGCCAGTGGTTTAGCAAGATAAAAACAAAAAGGGACCTGACCAAACCCTAATTTCTCCAAACATTTCTTTTTCCTAATCTCGTCCTCTCTCTCTGTCGCACACACAGAGACCTTTTATCTACATGGAAGAAGGCTTTGCCGCTCCAGATCTCTTCTTATCCCGCTAGAATTCTTCTCCTTCTCTATGGACAACCAAAATCGAAGATTCAAAGCACTTTAAAGCTTGCCTCGAAGTCGAAGAACGAGTGTGTCCTATTTCAGGTATAGGGTAATGAGTCTTGAGTATGTAACAGGTGGGTCCAAAACAATCGATACATACCCATTTTGGTTATATTGTCGCGCAATAAGAGAGCCTAAAGAGTTATGGATATGAGATAGCAGACCTTATCAGAGAGAGATAAGAATACGGTACAAAACAATAAGGGATACGCTCACAAGTGCAGTGATAGATCAAGGTGGAGAAGTGGCGGTGAGTTATGAAGGTGAGTAAATTTAGATAGAAAATATTATTGGGAGATTAAATAGTGATTTAGTGGAGTTTCTCTCAACTGTTTCTAATATGTATTAACAAAGAAAATGGTGATTAATATAGTGGGGTTATGGGTGATTTGAGTCCTTAAAGTTTAATAGGAGGTGCATTAATTGTGGGTTAATATAATTATCAAATGGGGTTCAAATTGGTATTGATGAGGGAGTGTGTGACATACAGGAGAGGCATCCTTGCAAACATGTCCTGTCAATTAAAGGTTGGTCATGATGAAGTTTGGGGGATGCTAGCTAGGGATCAAATGTTATTTAAATGGGTTATTGGTTGTGGGTATCAAGAGCAGTCTCATTATTCTCTAGTGTTGTTCATATCTTTGGGGTGGTTAGATTTGTTAACTCAGCTCCCCATCCTTCAAACCAATACCCTCGAAACTCTACACAAACAGGTTGGTTCAAGTAGACCTATTGGACCTCTTAACTCCCCTGTGATTTAAGTGATTAACAAATTAGAGTCTAAGTACCCAAATAGAATTGTAAGAAAACCAACCAGGATTTGTTGTTTAATGCTTGTGATCTGATCTAAATATATGCATTTTCCTTTGGTTCCAAATCTAAATATGAGAATGTGCATTTTTGCCCTTCTTTAAATATGTGAATATGCATTTATGTTTTCATCTGAATATGCCAATTGTGAGTATGTATGTGTCTACTTGTTTTCATCTTTGCATACTTACGATTTTTGTGTGTTGTGTCTTAACTGTACATTTCTATCTCCTTCATCTCTCCATGATATGAACTTGTGGAAGCATACACAACAACTAGACATTAGGATTTCTACTCGCATTCTCATTCAATATGCTGAGTTACGTACAAAAGAAGATAATACAATATACTTATAGGGCTCAGGGAAGCTAATGTACAAGTTGCCATAATAAAATAAGGGTGTCTTTATTCTAACCCAAGATTACTTTTTAGACACCCCAATTTAACAAGTTTTTCAACATTCTAAATGTAGAAGACAACCTATTCCACTTAAGTCACCCCGATTAGTTTTTACATTGAAATGATTAATTAATTCCATTTTGAATGAAGATTCAACGTCGATTGGGTTTAGAGAAAACAAACAAAACACAATGAAAGTTGTATTGTAAAAAATACTCATCGATTTAAAAATTGAATGCGATTCCCCCACGATCATTGATAGAATCAAATATTATCGGTGTCCAAAGACATATGGCCCGACATGCTTCAGCACTAATGTTGCTAATGTGATCGAGCATGAGCTTAATCCTTTCCACCGGGATTTTAAAAATTGAAACAAGAGATTAACCACCTAAAGTATTTCATGGTGTTGTAAACATTTGATCTTGTGGATTAAAGAGATAGCAATGTGACACCATTTCCTAATAATCTTGTCAGAGTACTATAACTTTTAAGGCCCGAAGCTTTATAAAGATTTATGGAAATACATCCAGGTTGATTTCATCCTAATTAGACCTTTGAGACTTCATAGATAGTAGACAATTAAAAAAAAATGTGAAAAAATATAGACCTTGTATTTAAAGTTTAAAACAACGTATACACCCCATACAGGTGGGGTGTCTTAATAGTTGACACCGTGCACGGTGGGTTGTCTTAATAGTTGACACCATGCACGTGTAAAAGTAGGTGTGTAGAAAGTAAAATGGAGTTGAAATAAAAACACCCTAAAATATAAGTACTAAACTAACCCTAAAAACTACTCCAGAATATTCCTATTTACTCTTGAATATTATATGTGTGGCCATCCCCTCCGATCCCCGTCGCGGAGGGAGGAGGAATCCGTCGGGTCCTGCGCGTCCCCTCTCGGGAGAGCGCTTCGGCCGACGTCGATTTTGTGAGGTGTGAAAAATGTAGAGAGATTCAGAGTCGCCAGTCTATTTTACTCAAAATAGACAAAAGAAAAAGAGGAAGCCACCCCGAAGGATGGCATCCAAAGACATACTGGTGCGTGCGAAACCAAAATGATTCGAAAAGGGTTCGGAGGCTTAGTTACGAAATGGGAAGGTGTTAGGCACCCATTTAGCCCTTTCGGTCTCTCATGGATATTTGTTATTTTCCTTTATGTTTCCCCCCGTGAGATGTGTGCATGTGTATATATATAGAATGGAGGTAGGAATCCGCTGCTTGTATCATGGAAAAGATAAAGCGAGCCATCCATAGGAAGATTATAAGAGTGATATTAGAAAAATAAGATTTACGCGATTACCCCTATGTTGATCGTTATAAGGGAACAATAAAACATATTAGGTAATGCGTCACTAAGAAAAAATGTATGTATAATATAAGAAAAATGGATTTAAAGAAGATAGAAATGAGAGAAAAAGTGAGAGAAAGGACTCGAGTCTCGGGTTTTACACCGAGACGCCTAAGCAGCCTATAAAGGCATCAAAGTCCACGTAGTTCGCATACAAAGCAAAGGGGTGGGGTTTATCCCATAAATACAAATGTGGGATCTCTTATTTGTAAGTGTGTGTGTGTGTGTACAAAAGGTGTTTTAGTTGTGAGAAAAATATGGAAAAAGTGTGAGAATCCCTACTTGGAATTTATGAGTAAACCCTCTTTTTCTTGTTTTTTTGGGTTTTTATTTATATGAAAATAAGAGATGTGCAATAATACTAAATTAAAAGTATATTAGGATGTGTGAGATGAGATGATAAAAGTGCTAAGTAATAAAAAAACAAGTTATTGATAATTTAAGAAATTCAAGAGAAAGTTGAGAAAGTTGGACCTTCTTGAAGATTTTGAGCTTGATCTTGGATGTTGGAGAGCAGCCCTTGCACTTGGATGATGATGGAGAGTGGTTAATTAGCCAAGTTTCATGAAGAGGATGATGGAAAGTGGAAGTAAAAAGAGGATTTGGAAGTTAAAATCACGCTGCCTTCGAGAGAGGTTTCTGGGATTCGTTCAGAGAGATTTCTATCAGATTTGGGCTCCCATTGCAAATGAGGCCAAGGCCAACTTTTATAACCCCAGGGGACTGCCGATCGACCCTATCATGGCACTGCCTATCGGCAGGTGTCGATAGGCAGGATCTGGGACCTGCCATTTGGCAGTGCGCCTCAGGAGTTTTTAGAAAATTGGCCACCGAGGGCAAATTGTTGGTCAGAATTGCGCACGGGGCATACCGTTGGAAAGGTATTTAAGAGATCTTAGAAAGTCCCTTGGACCTCTCTTGAGTTTGGGAGTTGACTTTGGGTCAAATGTGGCTCGGAAGCGTTTGTCGGTCCATTGGACAGGGAATTGCGCGGACGCAAACAGCGCATTCGTCCGCATGGTAAGTTCGAATCGCATACGGGGCATACCGTTGGAAAGGTTAGGAGATGTAATTCGACATTCCAAAGAGTTTGACGCGGTTTGGAGAGTTGACTTTGGTCAACCGGGCCCGGGAAGCGGTCGGTGGCTTCCCGGAGTCAAACGGATCGTTCGTCCGCATGGAAAGTCAGAATTGCACACGGAATGGACCGTTGGAAAGGGTATTCAGTACCCTTCGAAGATTCATTTAGCCTCGGTTGAGATGAAGAGTTAACATAGTTCAAATAGAGCCCGGGAGTGCCCGGTGGCCTCCAGGTCAGGTTTCGGACGCAAATGGCGCGTTCGTCCGCATGGTAAGTCCTAATCGTGCACGGGGCGGACCGTTGGAAAGGGTATTCAGTTCCCTTCGAAGATTCATTGAGTCTCGGTCGAGATGTGGAGTTTGACTTTTGGGTCAAACTGAGCCGAGGGGTGCCCGATGGCTTGCAAGTCAGTACTCGGGACGTGACTTGGGTTTATAGTGATGAAGGGAGGTACTAGGTACCTAAGGAGAGTTGAGGGGTAACAGAATGGGGTCTCTACAGAGCCCCTCAACGGGTGAGTTTGGAACAAATGATAGTCGTCGATTAGACACCGCATGATGCTTTTGAGGGAGTATGACCGATTCAGAGGGTCGAGGTCGATTTTGAGGATCTAAGAAGTATGCCGGGGATGATCAATTCAGAGGATCGAGTTCAGTTCTGAGGACCTAAGGAGATGAGGTGACCAATTCAGAGGGTCGAGGTCAGTTCTGACCTAAGAGTGGTGACGACCGAGGACCGAGGTTAATTCTGACCTAATTTAGGTGACGATCCAAGACCGGGGTCAATTCTAACCCAAGAGTGGTGACGACCAAGGACCGAGGTCAATTCTGACCCAAGAGTGGTGACGACCGAGGATCGAGGTCAATTCTAGGGTGACGATCCAAGACCGGGGCCAATTCTGACCCAAGAGTGGTGACGACCAAGGACCGAGGTCAATTCTGACCTAACTAGGGTGACGATCCAAGACCGGGGCCAATTCTAACCCAAGAGTGGTGACGACCGAGGACCGAGGTCAATTGTGACCTAACAAAGGTGACGATCCAAGACCGAGGCCAATTCTGACCCAAGAGTGGTGACAATCGAGGACCGAGGTCAATTCTGACCTAACTAAGGTGATGATCCAAGAACGGGGTCAATTCTGACCCAAGAGTGGTGATAATCGAGGACCGAGGTCAATTCTGACCTAACTAAGGTGAAGATCGAAGATCGGGGTCAATTCTGACCCAAGAGTGGTGACGACCGAGGATCGAGGTCAATTCTGACCTAACTAAGGTGACGATCTAAGACCGGGGCCAATTCTGATCCAAGAGTGGTGACGACGGAGGACCGAGGTCAATTCTGACCTAATTAAGGTGACGATCGCCAATTCTGACCCAAGAGTGGTGACGACCGAGGACCGAGGTCAATTCTGACCTAACTAAGGTGACGATCCAAGACCGGGGCCAATTCTGACCCAAGAGTGGTGACGACCGAGGACCGAGGTCAATTCTGACCTAACTAAGGTGACGATCCAAGACCAGGGCCAATTCTGACCCAAGAGTGGTGACGATCGAGGACCGAGGTCAATCCTGACCTAACTAAGGTGACAATCCAAGATCGGGGTTAATTCTAACCCAAGAGTGGTGACGACCGAGGATCGAAGTCAATTCTGACCTAACTAAGGTGACGATCCAAGACCGGGGTCAATTCTAACCCAATAGTGGTGATGACTGAGGACCGAGGTCAATTATGACCTAACTAAGGTGACGATCCAAGATCGGGGCCAATTCTGGCCCAAGAGTGGTGACGACCGAGGACCGAGGTCAATTCTGACCTAACTAAGGTGATGATCCAAGACCGGGGCCAATTCTGACCCAAGAGTGGTGACGATCGACGAATCGAGGGCAATTCTGACCTAACTAAGGTGACGATCCAAGACTGGGGCCAATTCTGACCCAAGAGTGGTAACGACCGAGGACCGAGGTCAATTCTGACCTAACTAAGGTGATGATCCAAGACCAGGGCCAATTCTGACCCAAGAGTGGTGCCTACCGAGGATCGAGGTCAATCCTGATCTAACTAGGGTGATAATTCAAGACCGGGGTCAATTCTGACCCAAGAGTGGTGACGATAGAGGATCGGGGTCAATTCTGACCTAACTAAGGTGATAATTCAAGACCGGGGTCAATTCTAACCCAATAGTGGTGACGACCGAGGACCGAAGTCAATTCTGACCTAACCAAGGTGACGATCCAAGACTGGGGCCAATTCTGGCCCAAGAGTGGTGATGATCGAGGGCTGAGGTCAATTCTGACCTAACTAAGGTGATGATCTAAGACCGGGGCCAATTCTGACCCAATAGTGGTGACGATCGAGGACTGAGGTCAATCCTGACCTAACTAAGGTGATGATCCAAGACCGGGGCCAATTTTGACTCAAAAGTGGTGACAGCCGAGTACCGAGGTCAATTCTGACCTAACTAAGGTGACGATCCAAGATCGGGGCCAATTCTGACCCAAGAGTGGTGACGACCGAGGACCGAGGTCAATTCTGACCTAACTAGGGTGATGATCCAAGGTTGGGGCTAATTCTGACCCAAGAGTGGTGACGACCGAGGATCGAAGTCAATTATGACCTAACTAAGGTGACGATCCAAGACCGGGGCCAATTCTGACCCAAGAGTGGTGACAACCGAGGACAGAGGTCAATTCTGATCTAACTAAGGTGACGATCCAAGACCGGGGCCAATTCTGACCCAAGAGTGGTGACGACTGAGGATCGAGGTTAATTCTGACCTAACTAAGATGACGATCCAAGACCGGGGTTAATTCTGACCCAAGAGTGGTGACGACCGAGGACCGAGGTCAATTCTGACCTAACTAAGGTGACGATCCAAGACCGGGGCCAATTCTGACCCAAGAGTGGTGACGACCGAGGACCGAGGTCAATTCTGACCTAACTAAGGTGACGATCCAAGACCGGGGCCAATTCTGACCCAAGAGTGGTGACGATCGAGGACCGAGGTCAATCCTGACCCAAGAGTGGTGACGACCGAGGATCGAGGTCAATTCTAGGGTGACGATCCAAGACCGGGGCCAATTCTGACCCAAGAGTGGTGACGACCAAGGACCGAGGTCAATTCTGACCTAACTAGGGTGACAATCCAAGACCGGGGCCAATTCTAACCCAAGAGTGGTGACGACCGAGGACCGAGGTCAATTCTGACCTAACAAAGGTGACGATCCAAGACCGAGGCCAATTCTGACCCAAGAGTGGTGACAATCGAGGACCGAGGTCAATTCTGACCTAACTAAGGTGATGATCCAAGAACGGGGTCAATTCTGACCCAAGAGTGGTGATAATCGAGGACCGAGGTCAATTCTGACCTAACTAAGGTGAAGATCGAAGATCGGGGTCAATTCTGACCCAAGAGTGGTGACGACCGAGGATCGAGGTCAATTCTGACCTAACTAAGGTGACGATCTAAGACCGGGGCCAATTCTGATCCAAGATTGGTGACGACCGAGGATCGAGGTCAATTCTGACCTAATTAAGGTGACGATCGCCAATTCTGACCCAAGAGTGGTGACGACCGAGGACCGAGGTCAATTCTGACCTAACTAAGGTGACGATCCAAGACCGGGGCCAATTCTGACCCAAGAGTGGTGACGACCGAGGACCGAGGTCAATTCTGACCTAACTAAGGTGACGATCCAAGACCGGGGCCAATTCTGACCCAAGAGTGGTGACGATCGAGGACCGAGGTCAATCCTGACCTAACTAAGGTGACAATCCAAGATCGGGGTTAATTCTAACCCAAGAGTGGTGACGACCGAGGATCGAAGTCAATTCTGACCTAACTAAGGTGACGATCCAAGACCGGGGTCAATTCTAACCCAATAGTGGTGATGACTGAGGACCGAGGTCAATTATGACCTAACTAAGGTGACGATCCAAGATCGGGGCCAATTCTGGCCCAAGAGTGGTGACGACCGAGGACCGAGGTCAATTCTGACCTAACTAAGGTGATGATCCAAGACCGGGGCCAATTCTGACCCAAGAGTGGTGACGATCGACGAATCGAGGTCAATTCTGACCTAACTAAGGTGACGATCCAATACTGGGGCCAATTCTGACCCAAGAGTGGTAACGACCGAGGACCGAGGTCAATTCTGACCTAACTAAGGTGATGATCCAAGACCAGGGCCAATTCTGACCCAAGAGTGGTGCCTACCGAGGATCGAGGTCAATCCTGATCTAACTAGGGTGATAATTCAAGACCGGGGTCAATTCTGACCCAAGAGTGGTGACGATAGAGGATCGGGGTCAATTCTGACCTAACTAAGGTGATAATTCAAGACCGGGGTCAATTCTAACCCAATAGTGGTGACGACCGAGGACCGAGGTCAATTCTGACCTAACCAAGGTGACGATCCAAGACTGGGGCCAATTCTGGCCCAAGAGTGGTGATGATCGAGGGCCGAGGTCAATTCTGACCTAACTAAGGTGATGATCTAAGACCGGGGCCAATTCTGACCCAATAGTGGTGACGATCGAGGACTGAGGTCAATCCTGACCTAACTAAGGTGACGATCCAAGACCGGGGCCAATTTTGACTCAAAAGTGGTGACAGCCGAGTACCGAGGTCAATTCTGACCTAACTAAGGTGACGATCCAAGATCGGGGCCAATTCTGACCCAAGAGTGGTGACGACCGAGGACCGAGGTCAATTCTGACCTAACTAGGGTGATGATCCAAGGTTGGGGCTAATTCTGACCCAAGAGTGGTGACGACCGAGGATCGAAGTCAATTATGACCTAACTAAGGTGACGATCCAAGACCGGGGCCAATTCTGACCCAAGAGTGGTGACAACCGAGGACAGAGGTCAATTCTGATCTAACTAAGGTGACGATCCAAGACCGGGGCCAATTCTGACCCAAGAGTGGTGACGACTGAGGATCGAGGTTAATTCTGACCTAACTAAGATGACGATCCAAGACCGGGGTTAATTCTGACCCAAGAGTGGTGACGACCGAGGACCGAGGTCAATTCTGACCTAACTAAGGTGACGATCCAAGACCGGGGCCAATTATGACCCAAGAGTGGTGACGACCGAGGACCGAGGTCAATTCTGACCTAACTAAGGTGACGATCCAAGACCGGGGCCAATTCTGACCCAAGAGTGGTGACGATCGAGGACCGAGGTCAATCCTGACCTAACTAAGGTGACAATCCAAGATCGGGGTTAATTCTAACCCAAGAGTGGTGACGACCGAGGATCGAAGTCAATTCTGACCTAACTAAGGTGACGATCCAAGACAGGGGTCAATTCTAACCCAATAGTGGTGATGACTGAGGACCGAGGTCAATTATGACCTAACTAAGGTGACGATCCAAGATCGGGGCCAATTCTGGCCCAAGAGTGGTGACGACCGAGGATCGAGGTCAATTCTGACCTAACTAAGGTGATGATCCAAGACCGGGGCCAATTCTGACCCAAGAGTGGTGACGATCGACGAATCGAGGTCAATTCTGACCTAACAAAGGTGACGATCCAAGACTGGGGCCAATTCTGACCCAAGAGTGGTAACGACCGAGGACCGAGGTCAATTCTGACCTAACTAAGGTGATGATCCAAGACCAGGGCCAATTCTGACCCAAGAGTGGTGCCTACCGAGGATCGAGGTCAATCCTGATCTAACTAGGGTGATAATTCAAGACCGGGGTCAATTCTGACCCAAGAGTGGTGACGATAGAGGATCGGGGTCAATTCTGACCTAACTAAGGTGATAATTCAAGACCGGGGTCAATTCTAACCCAATAGTGGTGACGACCGAGGACCGAGGTCAATTCTGACCTAACCAAGGTGACGATCCAAGACTGGGGCCAATTCTGGCCCAAGAGTGGTGATGATCGAGGGCCGAGGTCAATTCTGACCTAACTAAGGTGATGATCTAAGACCGGGGCCAATTCTGACCCAATAGTGGTGACGATCGAGGACTGAGGTCAATCCTGACCTAACTAAGGTGACGATCCAAGACCGGGGCCAATTTTCACTCAAAAGTGGTGACAGCCGAGTACCGAGGTCAATTCTGACCTAACTAAGGTGACGATCCAAGATCGGGGCCAATTCTGACCCAAGAGTGGTGACGACCGAGGACCGAGGTCAATTCTGACCTAACTAGGGTGATGATCCAAGGTTGGGGCTAATTCTGACCCAAGAGTGGTGACGACCGAGGATCGAAGTCAATTATGACCTAACTAAGGTGACGATCCAAGACCGGGGCCAATTCTGACCCAAGAGTGGTGACAACCGAGGACAGAGGTCAATTCTGATCTAACTAAGGTGACGATCCAAGACCGGGGCCAATTCTGACCCAAGAGTGGTGACGACTGAGGATCGAGGTTAATTCTGACCTAACTAAGATGACGATCCAAGACCGGGGTTAATTCTGACCCAAGAGTGGTGACGACCGAGGACCGAGGTCAATTCTGACCTAACTAAGGTGACGATCCAAGACCGGGGCCAATGCTGACCCAAGAGTAGAGAAAGATTGTATTTTGATTCTACCGAAGAAAGATATTTGTGATTCCGATTTGAGTTGGGGAACTGCTAGCTGGGGGAAGCTTTATAGGAGGCCTTGCAGGGGGGAACAACTTTTTTTGGGTGTTTGTGAGAGAATTCCGCTGGGGAAGTGATCAGATGATCCTTAGAGATCCTCTGGAGTTTATCGGGAGGAGATTTCACTTAGTTTTTGAGGATTCCATTGGGGAAGAGGGGTTCCACTGGGAATAAGAATTTGAATCTGAGATTCCGTTGGGGAATGATGAATGGGGCGGGGAAAATTTGAATTGTCCTTTGGGAGAGATTTCTCGGGGCGAGTGGTTCTTCTGATTTTTGCTGGGAAAAATACCATGTGATATTGTACCGCACCGGATAGCCGATGGTTGTAAAGTCTGATGAGGAGGTGATTAGGTGGTTCGGGCACCTTGCCCGAGAGGTCAATCGCTTTGATTTTGAGGGCTCCGTTGGGGAAAACGGTGTGTCGCCCGAAGGATGCGAAATTTTCTTGATGAAAACATTCTAAATCCTTCCTAGGATTTTTAGGAATTTTTTCGGGGATTTTTTTAGGCTTTCTGGGAATTTTTGCACGAAATTTATAGGGGGTGCCGGTCGACATAGACCGAGAGGTGCCATTCGGAAGTCGAAGGGATCTCTCTCCCTGGAGGCGGTGCGTTAGGTCTTGAATGACCTGACCAGTGGTAGGGTAAGACTCTTTCCATTTATGCCTTAGTTTTTGCACCTTATGATTCTATATTGACTTATGCCTGCTTGGGGATTTTCAGGTGACCTTTTATCCTTGGGGGACCGCCATTCAGGACACGGGGCTGACTGGGGTGAACGTGCAGATGAGGCATTTGTTGGAGCACGAGTTCGGCCATTCCTGGTACCTCGGGGAGAGGGTGATTCGTCAGATCGCTGAGGAGGAGGTGGTGGTGCCTCCCGCGTAGCCTCCTACTTCTATGAGGCGGGAGCGACAATTATTGGAGGATGAAAGGATCACGGTGATGATTGGCGAGTCCTATGCGTTGTTTACTGATACGACCGCGCCGTATGACTATATGGACTTTGTGACGAGCTGGTTGATGGCACCCAGTATACATGACACTTTGCCTTTCCCTCCTGCTGGTTCGAGCGGGCGGTGGGGTCTTCCCACAGTGGCGGTGGTCCGTCGGCACATGCGGCGGTGGCGACCTCGGAGGTCCCTTTTGTTCGGCTGCACACTCCTTCCTACGACATCCAGCGGGCTGATGGAGGGACAGTGCCGATGCTGCATCGTCCTCTTACGATGGATCCAGAGGAGCTGGGCTTGACAGAAGACATTCTTCGTCCTGCGGTAAACCTTTCGATCCTTTTCCTCTCTTTTTTTTTATTTCTTTTGCTTGATACTGATTCTGACTTTCCTTTGCAGTAAATCCGGGTGTCGACCACTTGGCTCAGGGACATCAGGGATTGGATATCATCGGCGACTGCCCACATTAGGGAGGCTATCCCTGTTCCTTCTTACTTGGTGTCGTCAACCTCGTCTGGGGGAGACTCTGGTTCGGGTAGTGGGAGCGTGTCATCTCGCCGTAGGGGAAAGATAGCGCGTCATCGGGATTAAAATTCTTAAGAGAGAGAGGGAGTGAAATGTGGGTTCGGGCTGGGTCCCGTTATTTTTGGCTTTTCTTTATTTCCTGCAAGAATGATGTAACACAGAAAACATATATATGCAATGCAATGCAGTTTTTTGACTATCTTTTATCTTAATGATGAATGAATGAATGCATTTACATGCGCTTTTTAATTTCCTACTGAAACCGTAAAGTAGGAGTATTCTTGGAATTTTTCAAAGGAAAGTTGCTTTATTTAAAACGGGGAATCCCATAAGGAGGGAACATGATTCTTGAAATTATTTTGAAAATATCAATTTATTATTGGTGAGTTTTCTGATTTGGCAAAGAAGGAATGGCGGAATTTTTTTTTTTAAACAAAGGAATTATATAAGGAAGAAAAGGGATTTTGAAATTCTGTTGAGAATATCAATTTTTATTTTTCTGATTTTGTCAAAATAGGAAAAAGGGAGATTTCCAAAAATGGGGGGTTGCCGATCGGCAAGCACCCTGGCCTGCCTATCGGCAGTTCAGTCCAGTCCCATCAATTGAAAGCTTTGATTGGTACTCTCTTCAGCCTTTAGTACCATGTGGGGTAGGGTTCCTTTCGATTTCTGCAGGGATCATGATCCTTGTGAGGATTTTTATGTATAAAAAGGGATAAGGGTGGAGTGTTTTACTCACACCTTTTGCATTCTTCATACCCACCCATCATCTTTTAGTATTGCGAGATGGCTCTCCCTGGTAGCATCGAGTTTGCCAAATACCTCGAAGCCTTGGAAGCCATGTGCTCTTATAATGTCGATTATGATGCTTTCAACATGCGTCGAGTCTCCTTGTGGCATAATCGACCTTTTGAGTGGAATATGCTGATGGCGGCAGTACAATTTTGGTACCCCGAAGACCATGTATTCCGCTTTGGGTTGGAAGAAGTTTGTCCTACCTACGATGAGTTTTCTACCATAATGGGCGTGAATCCTAGTGTTGCCGTGGCATTACCCGAATTTTCCCATTCTCCTAGGGATTTATTTGCCGGGCTTCTTCATATCTCGCCTTCGGTGGCCATGTCACTGGTTGCTAGAGGGATGATCTCCCTCCCGGTGGTGTTGCAATCCGTGCATTCGCGGGAAGTAAGTGATGTTGGCTATGCTAGAGCCATCGTTATGGGCTTGGTTTCAAAATTGCTGTTGGTGACTAGGGAATTGCAGGTGGACCCACAACTTGCAGACATTACCTCATGGATGTCATACCATCGCAATCCTGTGGCGGTGATATTGGTGGAGACTCTGAATGGCCTGGATGCTTGGAGAGAAGGCCGTTCAGACTTTTTAAGGGGTAGCCCTATGATGCTGTTCATGTGGTTGTTTGAAAGATTTCGCTTGTCGACTCCTCCAAAATATCCTTTGTCGACTGTACCCAATTTCTTTTTGCGCTACTTCATCCACATGGGCCTGTATGTTGAGAACTGGGAGAATTGGCTTGTGGAGTACGGGGCTTGTGGACTGTATTGGTACGTGCCTTGGTGGGGACAGTTGCAGCCTGCTCTGGAGCGAGGAGAATATTCATATGTGCGACTGGTTGGTCTCAGGCAGACCACTTTTTATTTCCCTTGGTGGCTTTTGCGCCAATTTGGCTGGGCGCAGGTCGTGCCCCCTCGGACCTCAAACTTCTTTCCAGTAGAAGATTTGACTGAGTGCTTGCGTCTGTTGCTAGGATCTTTGTGGGAAAATCGGCGTCCGTCCACCCGTCCCTCTCAGTCTGTTGGAAAGGTTTTCCATATCCCCAAAGATTATATGAAGTGGTTATGGAGGGAAGTAGTCAGTAAGATGTTGGCAGTAGAGACCGGTCAGAGGTGGTTTGTTTTATTTGACTCCATGGAAGGGGGTGTTGTGGTCTTTTCGAAGATGGTTAAGGCTCATCGGTCCATGGAGTGTTCACGGCACTCCATTCAGGCGGGGGAAAATTGGGGTCCTCAGGACGTGGATGATGAGGGTGTAGGCTCTTCGGGTAGCTGTGGGTAGGACTCCTGGGGAGTTTATTTATGTAACAGATGTGGGGAATTTTGTCTGGTTTTTATGGTAGTAGGGGGACGGGAGTTATCCGTTCCTTTTTCTTATGCAATATGTACTGTAGTTTCTTATTTAATGAAATAAACAAGTTTCTGATCATCCAGCTGTGCCTTTCGATGAATTTTGTATTTTTAATTATCTATACCAATCGCTAAGGCATACATAATCCTTTTGTTCAAGTAGATGTTTAGAATGATCTGTCGTTCTCGGAGGTAAGAAAAGAATGGTATTTTGTGAAAAAGAAGGGGTCGTGCTCATGTGAGGAGTATGAGCTGCCTACGTACCTATGGGGTTTTTGAAAAAAGTTCTTCTTTGTTTGAAAATAGTTTTTGCAGAGGATCAGGCCCACGTAGTTCTGGGTAGAGGGAAATGGAGAGAGTGTTTTTTTTTGGACTAGAAGGGGGATGAGAAGAGTCGTAGCACGCCAAGATTTTGGACTAGGGGTAGAACTTCTTGAGACGTTCCAGATTGACTGGATGAGCCATCTCTTCCCCATCCAGGTCAGTGAGCATGGCGGCACCGCCAGACAAGATCTTCCTCACAATGTAAGGGCCGCTCCAATTGGGTTTGAACTTTCCTCTGGGGTCCCGGATGGGTTCGATTATCTCTTTGAGGGATAAATCCCCCTCTCGAACACCGCGGTCCTTGACTCTCTTGTTGAATGATCACGCTATTCGGCGATGGTATCCTTGTATGTGGTAAAGAGCTTTTAATCTCTGTTCATCTAGGAGGGTCAGCTCATCAAGACGGCCTTGGCACCAGTCTTCTTCCCCAACCTTGCTTTCGACTATGACACGTAACGAGGGTATTTTCAACTCCAGAGGTAGGACTGCCTCCATGCCGTAAACCAGGGAGTAAGAGGTAGCCCCACTAGAGGTTCAAATTGAGGTTCGATAGCCCCAGAGGTCGTAGGGGATCCGGTCGGCCCAATCCCTATAACTTTCGGTCATCTTGCTGATGATGGCTTTGAGGTTTTTGTTTGCGGCCTCAACTGCACCATTGGTCTGAGGTCGGTAGGGAGAAGATTTGTGTCTCTGAATCCCGTATTCGCTGACTATTTCTGTGACTTCTACCTCATAGTGCAAACCATTATTCGATACTAGCTCGTGGGGGACCCCATATCGGCAGATGATATTCTTCTTTATGAATTTGGCCACCTTCTTGGCATTTAATACTGCGTATGACTCAGCTTCGACCCATTTGGTGAAGTAATCGATGGTAACTAGGATGAACTCATACTCGTTTGACTCTTTTGGTGTAACTTTCCCTATGATGTTGATACCCCAGGTGGAGAACGGCCAGGGAGAAGTCATGTTGTATAATTCTCGCGGAGGTAAATGTTGGAGATTGGAGAACTGTTGGCATTTAGGGCACCTCTGAACATAGGCGGTGCAATCCTGGGCCATGGTGGTCCAGTAGTAGCCTTATCGGATGATCTTTTTGGCAAGCATGTTACCATTCATGTGAGGTCCTCATTCCCCACTGTGGATTTTCTGCATTATTTTTTCAACGTCAACCCCTGCGATACAGTGTTAATGCGTTCCATTGAAATTCCTCTTGAGTAGTGCTTTATGGCAGATGATGTACTGAGCGGCCAGCCTTCGGAGGGTAGCTCGGTCATTCTTGTTGGAACCCTCGGGATACCTATCGTGTTTGAGGAGGCACCAAATATCATAGTACCAGCAATCGGCTAGTTCGGGATCTTCAGTGGAGATAAGCTCAATATGGTAGCAATGGGTCAGTTTGTCTTGTTTTTGAACTAGGAAGGGGGTCATTGTTATTCCCTAGGGCATGTCGACCATGGAAGCCAAAATAGCGAGAGCATCGACTAGGTTATTCTTTGCTTGGGGTAGGTAATGGAAGATGATATCTCGGAATTGGTACGCCAACTCTTCTAATTGGGCATGAAAGGGTTGAAGCTTTTTGTCTTTGACCTTCCACTTTCTGAGCACTTGATCGATAATAAGGGCAGAATCCCCGTATACATCAAGGTATTGACTACCTTTATCGAGAGCGACTTGGAGGCCCACTGTGCATGCCTCGTATTCTGTCATGTTGTTGGTGCAAGGGAAATCCAATTTAATGGTGACATGAGTGCGGGAGTCATCTGGGGCGACCAGGAGTATCCCAATGCCATATCCCTTTTTGTTGGCAGCACCGTCGAAGAACATTTTCCATCGGAGGCTATCTTGAGTGGTGCAGAGGATGTTTTCATCTGGGAATTCGGAGATCCAGACATCTGCTTCTTCTATAGGGTAGTCAGCGAGGTAATCAGAGATGGATCTTCCTTTAACGGCTTTCTGTGTGACGTACACGATATCAAACTCGGTTAGGAGCATCAACCATCAGGCCATTCGGCTAGATAAGGCGGGTTTCTCAAGCAGGTATTTGATGGGATCCATTCGGGATACTAGTTTAATGGGGAAGGCGAGCATGTAATGTCGCAACTTTTGGGTGACCCAGACAAGTGCGACACGTGCTTTTTCCAAAGCAGTGTAGTTGACCTCGTATCTGGCCAACTTGCGACTGGCGTAATATATGGCTCTTTCTTTGCGGGAGTCCTCGAGGTACTGGGCTAGTAAAGCCCCGACTGCAGTGTCTGTTATGGTTAGGTATAAGAGCAAAGCGAGACCAGGCTGTGGTGGCATGAGAATTGGAGGTTGGGTTAGGTATTGTTTGATTCGATCAAAAGCTTCTTGGAAGGCCTCGTTCTAAACCTTGGTTGAATCCTTTCGTAGGACTTAAAGATTGGTTCAGAGATGGAGGTTAGTTGGCTGATGAACCGGCTGATATATTACAATTTCCCCAGGAAGCCTCAGACTTCCTTATCTGTTCGGGGAGGTGGCAGCTCAAGTATGGACCTCAGCTTGGTGGGATCTGCTTCTATCCCCTTCTCACTGATCATGAATCCTAAGAGTTTTCCCTTCGTAATGCCGAAGACGCACTTATGTGGATTAAGTCTCATCTGATATTGTCGCAGTCGTTCGAAGAACTTCCGGAGAGAGGGAACATGACCTTCTCTAGTTTTGGACTTGATAATCATATCATCCACGTAAACCTCGACCTCTTTGTGGATCATATCATGCAGGATGGTTGTGGCAGCCCTTTGGTAGGTAGCCCCAGCATTCTTGAGACCGAATGGCATAACGGTGTGGTAAAAAGTTCCCCATAGGGTGATGAATGTGGTTTTCTCTTGGTGGTCGGGATGCATCTTAATTTTGTTGCATCCGGCAAACCCGTCGACGAATGACTTAAGAGCATGGCTGGCTGTGTTGTCCACGATCATGTCGATGTTGGGTAGCGGATCATCATCCTTCGGAGAGGCTTTGTTTAAATCTCGGTAATCCATAAACATTCGAACCTTTCCTCCAGATTTTGGTACAGGTACAATGTTGGCCAGCCACGTGGGATATTCGATTACTCGAATGAAACCCACATTCAACTGTTTGATCACCTCTTCTTTGACCTTAAGCGACCATTCGGTGCAGAGCTTTCTCAATTTTTGTTTAACTGGCTTGGCATCTGGGAGAATGGGGATCTCATGTTGAGCTATTTTGGGATCAATACCGGGCATGTCATCGTAGGACCATGCGAAGACATCCACGAACTCCTTTAGTAATTCTTCGAGTTGTGCGCGCTCATGCTCGTCAAGGGTGGCCCCTATCCTATTCTCGTGCAGTTGGCTACTAGAACCGAGATTAATAACAACAGTCTCTTCTTCATTAACTTGAACGCGGTTATGTTGTTTATTATTAACCTTATTTAGATCAGTTAAGAATTGTTCATTTGCAAAATCATCATTATCAAAAGTTTGATTAGAATCTACCCAATTAATGTAAGGCACATCAAGATACTCAAAATCTTCGTTTATTTCATTGATAGGAAAAACAGCATTGAGAACCTCATCAAAAGAGGTCTCAATTTCATCTGAGCAAGGATGGACAATAGTAGATAAAACAGGGTAAACACTGGGGTTAGGGGAGATTTTAACAGGTAGAGTTGGCATAGCATGCCAGTTGAGGAGAGGTGTATCAGCAGCTTTAATCAGACGGGATGGGTCCCTTGATGTAGTGCCTAAATGAACCATGCAGAGTGTCAGCCCCAGTGTCTGCAGGTTGAAGGAATCTTCGGAGTCACTTTCCTCAGTATCTTTGATAAGCGATTGCGCCGGGTATTGGTAACTTTTGGCCCATGGGTAGCTATCTTCGAAGAAGATCTCCATTCCAGGCTTCATCTTTTTATCTGTATGGTCATACCACGGTTCTGGAAAACCGCAAAAGGTCGACCTCTTTAATGAATCGTCCATTTAAAGAATCTCCCGAGATAGTTCGAACGAAGTCTAACCCTCTCTTTGATCGAGTCTGGCGAATCATTCTGAGTTCTGGTTCTGATGGTTGATATCCCAAGCCTTAAGGAGGGAAAGCTTTCTTCAGTTCGATGGGCTCAATTATCCTCTGCTGCCTTTGTCCTAGCCCCAGTCCGGGCATGAAGTGCATGTTTCTGAACATCTGAATCACATTGACATTACCATGAGGGTCATATTCTGGACACACCCTTTCTTTGAAACCGTCCCCTACCGGGAGTAGGGATGGTTCAACTCGGAAACCTGATAGGAGCATATCATTTGACCCGTGTTGTATCTCAAGAATTGGATTGCTGGTGCTTGCACCCTCGGTGTTACCGTCATCACCCAGGATGGTGATGACTCGCCCATCGGCGAAGAACTTCCATTTCTGATGGAACGAGGAAGAGACACCCTTTATACCGTGGAGCCAGGGTCGTCCGAGCAACAGGTTAAAATAGGTCGGGATATCGAAGAGTTAGAATTCGACGACAGGGTTTATAGGTCCAACCCCTATTACAAGTTTTATGGATCCCATCACCTCACGGCGGGTATTATCGTAGTCACGCACGGCAGAGGATGTTGGAGCGAGGTCACTTTCTTTCAGACCTAAACATTTGAAGGTTCTCAGTAGGCAGACATTTAAAGCGGATCCGTTATTAATGAGAGAAAGTGGTACCACCTTCCCCATAATTTCGACGGAGATGTTGAGTGCATGATTGTGATTTGGCCCAATTTTGGGGATTTCTTCTTCAAAAAAGGACATCATTCGGGTAGAGGTCAAGGATCCGACCAGGTTCACTACTTCTTCTGGTGTGGTAGAGGGAGGAACTATGGGTCCAGTGAGCAATTTGATCAAAGCATTTATGTGTAGCTGGGGAGACATGAAAAGCCCCCATAAAGTGATGTTAGCTTGAGTTTTCTTCAATTGATCGAGGATCTTTCTCTCCTCGAGGGTCATTTCTGGCATAGGAAGGTCTTCAACTCCCTTCCCCTTGTCATTTGCTGGTAGTGAGTTTGGAATTTGGTAATGTCTCCCAGATCTGGTCATGTGATTTACTGAAGAAGGGAAAAACTTAAATCCAGTTTCCTCATCAATCTAAGGTTGTTCTGCCACCTTATCTATTTCTCAGAGGAGTTCTTCAAATGATATCATCCCACATATGTCAGCTATTGGGCGATTTCCTCCTGAAGCTTGCTCTTCATTCGAGTCTTCGAATTCTTTCCCCCATCCGGTGGCAACAATTCTATTTTCCCTTGTGAAGTAAATGCATTCCATAACCTCAACGGCTTCTTCATATAGGTCTTCCCATTCTGTGGGGATGTGTAAGGGTGAAGGGACCAGGTGCCCTTGCAGCTTCAAAGCGTCAAGTAACTCGGTGATACTGCAAATGTTATTGGTTTGCCTGAATGCTTTCGTCATGATCCGGACAACATCATCTAAGCAGATTTCGTCGGTTGGTACCATCCACCTATCTGATTCTCGGGACCATTTTCATACTTCCAAAAATAATGTACTGAACCTCTGGCAGTCGATAATCATCTGTGAGGGCAATTTCAGCCCGAACTCTAGGAGTTGGTTTAACACCTCTGACAATTCCATACTTCCACTTTCAGAACAAGTACGGACAGCGATGCATGCTCTGGTAAGGAGTGACAAAGCCTGATCAGCGGGACTAACAGGGTGTAGGAGGAAACATGGGCAAAGTTGAAGGGGTTTAGGAGGGTATAAGGGTGTGATTTGAGTTGATGGATAGAAAACTGGGTTTCCTTCCAAGAAGATGGCATTGGTATGATTTGGGAGTGGGTTATGAGTAGTGTTTGGTTTAGGATTGGATGGTGGGGCGATGGTACTCCGGTCAATGAGATCTTGGATTATGTTTTGAAGGTGGAAGCATTGGTCGGTGGTATGGCCAACTATTTGGCGAAAGGCGCAATGAGCATCGGTATTGAAATTCCTGGGAAGTGGATTGGGTAATGGACGTGGGTCTAGGGGCTTTATAAGGTTTCGTCTTAACAGGGCTTGGTAAACTTTGGAGAGGGGAGCATGGAGCTCAGTGTATTCCCTTAGGACGGGAGCAGGGAGGCTTTCCGGTGCCCATAATGTGGTTGGTTGAGAGATGGTGTTGATGGTTGAGACTGCGGCACTGACAGGCTTGTCATATTTTCTGGGGGTGAACTGTCCGGACACCTTCTTTGGTTCAACTTCTGTTTTGGAAAGGCCCTCTTCGATTTCTAATCCTGCTTCTCTGAGATCTTGAAAATGGGGGTAGTACTGTCCTCCCATGGTTGCTCGGACATGGGGCAAGAAATTCTTCTTCACTATGCTGACTTGTTCTTCTTCAGACGGCCGATTGGTCATGGTAGACGCTTTTTCCCTCCATCGAGCTATAAAGTTACTGTCTGATTCTACGGAGTTCTGTTTGAGCAACTCTAAATCACGACGGGTGACCTCAAACTCTTCATTATATTTGTACTGCGACATGAATTCTTGGGCTACATCCTCCTAGCTACGGATTCTGGATTCCTCAAGAGATAAAAACCATCGGAGAGCACTATCTTTCAAAGTTTGCTAAAACAATTGGGCCATCACTTCTTCCGAAGCCCCTAGTAGAGTCATGGAACGATGATAACTGCTAAGATGAACAATCGGGGGACCACTCCCTCCAAATTTCTCGATATTTGGCATTTTGAACTTCTCGGGTAACCTTGCTTTAGGATAAGGAGACATATGGGTGTAGTCCATGTAATTCCCAGATATCCTGACTTGGTCAAACTTCTTGGTAAGCATCTTGAGACCCACTTTGACTTTGTTCAACTCCTCCTCCTTGGGATCAGCAACCAGAGGCAAGTTTGCCATAGGCTGGGCAATGTTTGGCATTGGAAGATGGGCAGGCGGCGTCCCATTAACAGGAGGGGCACGCGGAGCGTGCTGATATTCTTTCGGGACCCAGATGGGCTCGGGTGGACCCATAGCACGAGGGAATAGGGCCTCGGGCTCTTGAAGAATAGGAACTTGGTTTCGTTTCATTTCTCGGACCTCAGCTTGGAGGTTGTCAATCTTGGCCATGAGCGGAGCTAGGACTGTCGGCAGATCTGGTTGTATGACTGGTGCTTGATCTGCATTCTCCATGGAAGATGGATGGATTCCGGACTCAGAAGAAGTAGTAGAGGAGCGAACGAAATCTGGGGTGATTTGACTGAAGACCTAAGCCAATAGGGAGCCAGGCCAAGGGCGTGCGATCAACCTGAGAAGACGCAGGATGAGATTTGTTTTTGAGAAAAGGGAAGGAACGATTTTTGGATTTTTGATAAAAAGGGAGAAATGTTTTTGGATTTTTGATAAAAAGGGATAAATGTTTTTGGATTTTTGATAAAAAGGGGGAAATGTTTTTGGATTTTTGATAAAAGGGGGAAATGTTTTTGGAGACGAAACTCAGCATGATTATTATGTTATCACTTGTATTTAATTCTCCTAAATGCAATGCCAGACGGGACCCAAGCGTGGAAAAGTGGGGTTCTTAGTATATGCAAATCTACGGTTTGGACTTTTAACCATGCTCACGGACAGAGTCCCATTTTAAAAATGCGCAAAAATTGGGTGGAAGATCGACCCGGAATTTTGGCAGAGTTTCGGGTCGAAACCGGCAATCTAAAGTGCGTGTCCTAGGTTTGACACCTACATGCGGGTATGCAGTTGGTTGGGTGAATCGGCATGGGTTCCCCCCTTTGGCGTGACTTCCACGATATATGTCTTTCTTTTGCGGGCAATCGGTACGCGTGGACAAGCCATTTGATATACCTGAGTGTACGTGAATTGCGTCACCATATACCTCGTGAGGACGGTATGTGTGAGAGCAAATTCGATATACTCGGCGTACGTGAATGAATTCCCTGCGATATACCTCCCGTCATGACTTCGGTCAAGCGGTACGATGCGAGGGAACCGTTTGATATATGTCGAAGGTACTTGGCCAATGGAAGGTGAGAGTCATATCGCTTAGGCTAACTACGACCTGCCGGACCAGTGCCCATCACGAAGTGACCCTCCAGTTACTGGGTAAGATTTGGTCAATATCAATGCTCTTTGGTGATGTCGTGTGAATCATGCATGATTCTCTTATTAGTAGCTTATGATGAGAATTCCTTTCTTTGATTATGCCAAATCGGGAACAAAGTACAACTACCCCAAAAGGTACACCAAGTATGGATAGGTGATGCGTGCAACATGGGGATATACATGATCCTATGTGTACGTGGTGTGAGGTGTACATGGAGGATTTTATACAAGTGTGTGAACATAAGCATAAGCACGGGATACACATGTGAGGAAGGGGAACATGCAGATATGGGGGGGATCATAAACAAATATAACATCCATGTAAATAGAGTCAAGCCCTCAAAATAAATAAAAGTGTCCCCAGCGGAGTCGCCACTATGGCCATCCCCGCCGATCCCCGTCGCGGAGGGAGGAGGAATCCTTCGGGTCCCGCGCGTCCCCTTTCGAGAGAGCGCTTCGGCCGGCGTCGATTTTGTGAGGTGTGAAAAATGTAGAGAGATTCAGAGTTGCCAGTCTATTTTACTCAAAACAGACAAAAGAAAAAGAGGAAGCCACCCCGAAGGATGGCATCCAAAGACATACTGGTGCGTGCGAAACCAAAATGATTCGAAAAGGGTTCGGAGGCTTAGTTACGAAATGGGAAGGTGTTAGGCACCCATTCCTCCCTTTCGGTCTCTCATGGATATTTGCTATTTTCCTTTTTGTTTCCCCCCATGAGAGGTGTGCCTGTGTATATATATAGAATGGAGGTAGGAATCCTCGGTTTGTATCATGGAAAAGATAAAGCGAGTCATCCATAGGAAGATTATAAGAGTGATATTAGAAAAATAAGATTTACGCGATTACCCCTACGTTGATCGTTATAAGGGAACGATAACACATATGAGGTAATGCGTCACTAAGAAAAAATATATGTATAATATAAGCAAAATGGATTTAGAGAATATAGAAATGAGAGAAAAAGTGAGAGAAAGGACTCGAGTCTCGAGTTTTACACCGAGACACCTACGTAGCCTGTAAAGGCATCAAAGTCCACGTAGTTCGCATACAAAGCAAAGGGGAGGGGTTTATCCCGTAAATCCAAATGTGGGATCTCTTATTTGTAAGTGTGTGTGTGTGTGTAGAAAATGTGTTTTAGTTGTGAGAAAAATATGGAAAAAGTGTGAGAATCCCTACTTGGAATTTATGAGCAAACCCTCTTTTTCTTATTTTTTTGGGTTTTTATTTATATGAAAATAAGAGATGTGCAATAATACTAAATAAAAAGTATATTAGGATGTGTGAGATGAGATGATGAAAGTGCCAAGTAATAAAAAAAACAAGTTATTGAGAATTTAAGAGAATTCAAGAGAAAGTTGAGAAAGTTGGATCTTCTTGAAGATTTTGAGCTTGATCTTAGATGTTGGAGAGCAGCCCTTGCACTTGGATGATGATGGAGAGTGGTTAATTCCCCAAGTTTGATGAAGAGGATGATGGAAAGTGGAAGTAAAAAGAGGATTTGGAAGTTAAAATCACGCTGCCTTCGAGAGAGGTTTCTAGGATTCGTTCAGAGAGATTTCTATCAGATCTGGGCTCCCTTTGCAAATGAGGTCAAGGCCTCCTTTTATAACCCCAGGGGACTTCTGATTAGCCCTATCATGTCACTGCCTATCGGCAGGTGCCGATAGGCAGGATCTGGGACCTGCCATTTGGCGGTGCGCCTCAAGATTTTTCGGAAAATTGGCCACCGAGGGCAAACCGTTGGTCAGAATCGCGCACGGGGCATACCGTTGGAAAGGTATTTCAGATAACTTCTAAATTACCTTGGACTGCTTCCGAGTTTAGGAGTTGACTTTGGCTCAAATGTGGCTCGGAAGCGTTTGTCGATCCATTGGACGGGGAATCGCGCGGACGCAAACGGCGCGTTTGTCCGCATGGTATGTATGAATCGCGCACAGGGCATACCATTGTAAAGTTTAGGGGATGTACTTCGACATTCCAAAGAGTTTGACCCGGTTTGGAGAGTTGACTTTGGTCAACCGGGCCCAGGAAGCGCTTGGTGGCTTCCCGGAGTCAAACGGATCGTTCGTTCGCATGGAAAGTCGGAATTGTGCACGGGACGGACTGTTGGAAAGGGTATTCAGTTCCCTTCGAAGATTAATTAAGCTTTGGTCGAGCTAAAGAGTTGACATAGGTCAAATAGAGCCCGGGAGCGCCCGGTGGCCTCTAGGTTAGGTTTCGGACGCAAATGGCGCGTTCGTCCGCATGGTAAGTCCGAATATCGCACGGGGCAGACTGCTAGAAGGGGTATTCAGTGCCCTTTGAATATTCATTGAGTCTCGGTCGAGACGAGGAGTTTGACATTTTGGGTCAAACTGAGCCGGGGGGTGCCCGATGGCTTCCAGGTCAGTACTCGGGACGTGACCTGGGTTTATAGTGATGAAGGGAGGTACTAGGGACCTAAGGAGAGTTGAGGGGTAACAGAATGGGGTGTCTACAATATGATTCTTGCCAGAAAAAAACTATTAATTAAATGAATTCAATTAGAATCCTTCTTGCATGCGCCTCCCCTTGATGGACAAATCTCAGCCACAAGCTTTATGGGAAAATCGGGCCATCAAAATGTACAATCATTTTTAAACACAATGAAGAGTTAGAGAGTAATTTTGTGGTTTTGGACTAAATTGATTTCCATTAAGATTGTAGGCGGCAAAAATTAAATTCCTCACCAATAAGTAGATCTTTTGGGAAAGAACTCAAAACTGCCCAATACAATGAAATCCACAGTTTGGACCCCAAATTTAATTGACCCGTGTGGGTTGGCGCCAAACTTCATGAAACCCAAAAGTCACTTTAGTAAAATGCTCATTGCCAAATAATCCACCCATCCTTCTTTTGCCCTGCCAAACAGTCCTTTGAATCAGCTTATGTATAACCACCCCATTACTGAGTAGAGGTGCACTAAGATCTCACACTCAACTTCCACCTTATCCCTCAGCTTCGAATGACTGACTTCGCCCAAGTGTAGTTCTCCTCCCTTGGCCTTGAGTCCCTCCTCAAGGACAATCCATCTCAGCGACATCCTTTTGCCTTCTGTTTTTTTATTCCAATCCCTGAAAAAGGACTCATCAGCTGAATTAGGGGCCTATGATACTTCTTGCAGAGCTTCAGGTAGGAGATTCCAACCCCTCAACCTGATAAGAGTCAACATCAAATTGAATTGGGATGATGGGAGGCCCCCATATTGGATCCAGTGAAGGTTTCAACAGTAAACCTAGACTCGCTTAGACCACTTAATACCCACCTATATCGTCGTTAATAGAACACCTTCAATAACTTCAATCGATTTATCCTCTGCGGCTGCCGATGTAATACGATATGGGATGCTGAAAAAAGATGTCATCGCCAGCACTATTGTAGCCGTCAACACCAGGACATTGAAAAGGGAGAAGGCTGAGAAAGACCAATGACAACGATTTGCGTTGCAGTTTTATCGCACGAACTGATGTTGACGTGGGTAAAAAAAACATCAAAGGGCCATGATGACAGAATTAACCATTTTGAAGAGGCAAAATTGTGTCTTCTTCCCAATCGTCATCCTTAGAATACCTCATCTCCATATCACCACTCATCTTTAATGGAGCATGACTCCTTACTTTTATGTCCAAATGAACAAGGACAAGAAGGGAGTCCTAATTGAGACCCATTAAAATTATGCGGGACAGTGTGGTATAGCAGACGCAGATTCCAACTCGATAACGCGATGTTTGTCCAAGCAATTATCACAATCGCGCTTCATAACTTCGTATTCCGGCTTCGAAAGTGACTTCATCTTCGAAATCAACTACATTCTTACAGCACTCTTCGTACGTTTGTATTCAAATACCTAGATATACCAGTAGAAAATTTTGCAAGTCAACTGTTCTGCCTTCTCCTCAATATCTTTCAGTCACTCCAATAACCATTAGCGATTTCATCATACACACCGACATTGTTCAATATGAGGAAATGTCCTTTGATAAGAAACCCATATCGATTAATTACACAACAACGATCTCGCTTCAATACTAATTTACCCAAATTACCATAATAAAAGTGTACTAAACTATCCCTAAAAGCTACTATTTTTACCGAATGTTTTGTTACTTTTGTTAAATAAAGCAGTCTCCCCATATATGAGGGGAAGGCCAACCGACATCTACATCTCTCAGACCTGCAGTTATACGGGAGCCTTGTACATTAGGTATGACCTTAGTAGTTAAATAAAGCTAATTACAATTAATAAATAAATATCATTAAAAGCTACTGTTAGAATCATTCTTTGACGCACCCCTTGCCCTATGGTTTGCATCACTCCATGGATGTATAAAACAAAACAACACACACCAACAAACGCTTGGCCGAACAATATTACTTATCAATTAACCAACCTTTCCTCACGATCCCAAAATAAATACAACCAACAATAAAGGTTTGGTCCATAATATTAAATGAAGGGTGGTCCATGACTATCCATGAAAACTAGTTCAAACCTGTAATTTGTTTATCTTTTGACAGCATGTAATCTTCTCCCATGCAAATGTCTTATCTTTTGCATTTGAGGAAGTATAAAACTGACTCCAACTCTAAATGGGCCATATTTGGCTTTGACCCATTTTTGCAATTGCTTGGAAACTAGCCGTTGTTTTAAACAAGGACCTCGGGCGTCAAAAACTACGTTGCTTGTAAGACTTTGAGCTTCAAAGGCCTTGTCGCCCAGATGCTAGCTATTCACAATGGCTCCTTTCAAACTGCTAGTTTCTTTTTAACTACATATATACTCTATAATATTAAATAAATAATTACCACATTCAAATATAGTCAATATCTCAACCAACTCAATATTTGTGCTTCTTTCCCACCTCACTACAATAAAATAAAGCCCGAACTTCCATGAGTGTTAGTCACCGAACAAAGAGTTTCAATACTAAGGAGGACATGTTACTTTAGCTTTAGTTGGAGTCCTTCGATTACTGTGTGGCACAAATCATTAACAACTTTCGATTTTACAAAAAAAAATTACCACGTCTTTCAACGCGGTGAATGCATATGCGGAACCCTAGATCATCAAGCCAACCTGTGAACGATTTAATAGAAGGCTCTCACCAAATTTGTCAGCATCCACAGACAATCGGATGAACAGTGAGTCGGGAAGTGGGAAAAGCATTAAGGATGATGTAAATTTCTCTAGACACACTTAGTTCAAATGATGGATTACTATAAGTTCAGCGAGTGTTGAGTAGTACTGGAATACACCCCAGGTGGGTCACGTGCCCGTTGACTCGGTCAAGTCAACTAAGAACGCAAGCGTCGAATCAACCTCCACCATTGTTGTTCTGTTCTGAACTATATTTCTCCTCAATGGGTGTTTCCATTATCCAATGGCTAACGTGAATATTGGGGATGACATCAAGCCTACTATTTCCCACTGAATAATTGGAAGGAATATTGTGAAGGAGAAGAGAAATGCTGCCGACATCATCACTTTTGATGATGACGCACCTTAGATTGTCGGTCACCATCAACTCACAACTTGAAAGAATGTAAAGACAAAACAATACTGATATAACAAATAAAGCACGAAGTTCTTATATGAAAATTAATACTAACAAAACAAAATAAAAATCGACAATTACAACAAGAAGGTTTGGATAAGGATTTGATTTAACATTTGAATCAATGTGTAAGGTGACGAGTGTTGACTTCAGTGGGGGTAAATGTCTTGTTGCCCGAACACTAGATATAGCCATCAATCAGTTTAAAAAATTCTGGCATTTTTTTCCCAACTGTTAGGTTACAAGATAGGCTTCACCAAAACTCATTTTGTCCAATCGCTTATAGTAAGGCCTTCTCCAATCTCTCTCTCTCTCCAAAAGGATTTATATCCTAGTTGGCACATGCATTTAGAAATCAACCGTGTCTAATTTTCATCTATTTCAATAACATAGAATGCCCCTTTAAATTCTTTCTCCAACACTCTAATCCATCTATTTAGCATGGCAGATTTTCAAAGCAGTTATACAAACTTTAACCAATCCAAAATAACCTTTAACCTACCAAAAGGAACATGGTTGATCAACATTATTCCATGTCATATTGTCCAACCGCTCAAGGATTTCTACATCTTGAAATCACCTTTAAGAAGTTGTATATGACTCACTACCCACGTCATATTCACTCTCAGATAAGAAATCCCATTGGATAAATATTTTTGCCTTTGCTATTTCTAAGATAGAAAAGATGGATGATAGAAACATTAGTTGGAGTTGGCCTTAGTCGCCCAAAACAATGTTTTTTCTTATGTGGCAAACATTTTAAATTTATATATTGTACATAAAAATCTTCATCAATGCAAAACTGTCTACATTAAGTTTTATCATATGTAAAATAAGAGACACGTTCGTAATTGCATTTAAGATGTATTTTTTGAGTTCATTGTCAATAGCTCCTATGTGACACACAACTGAAGAACGATAGAAAAAGCAAATTCAACCTCTCCGATCAAAGCTACTCTCTCAAAATCTTTTAACATTAATTACGTATTACAAGAGAAGAAGATCCTCTTTAAATAGGCATTCGTGACTTGGGGCCAAAGACTTGTACAAAATTAAGAGAATGAGTAAAAGGAAAATAGATAAAATATATATATAGTAATTCGTTACCTAAAACAAAGAATAATTTAAAATTTGAAACCCCCCTCTTATCTTGCTCGATTCAACCCACCCCTTGGGCCATACTTCATGTCACTCTGTGCTCTTTCAGAAAAGCTCGTCCACAAGCTTTCGGGGAAAACTGAAGAAGGCCATGCGAAATCCATAAATATTTTGAAATTTATTTTGACTTTGTCTTTACTCCAAAATTATCTTTACCAAAAATTTAGTATAACAAAAATTAAATTTTTCTTCAGGGAGTGATCCAAACTCTAAGCCCAATATATCCCAAGCCCGTTTATCGGGCCAAAGGAATTAAAAGTGAATTTTGGAACCATTTTATCTTTAATTCCCATAGTTAACCAATAAAATCCATAATGTGAGCACTATACTTAAATGTCCTTGAACACACAAGATAAGCCCAAGTCCCGTTTAAGCCAACACGTACCCATTTTTCCTTCAAAAATAACAAATTTGGAGCCAAAATTCTTGTGGTGACAATTATTATTCAACACAAATAGATAAGAGAAGCGCAATCACCAAGCAGAATAAAGAAGATAAAATGTTAATCACACAACAAGAGATATACGTGGTTCAACAAGAATGCCTATGTCCACGGTGGTGCAGTCAGTATTATTTCTATATACTCCGGGGAGCGTTTATAGAGAATACAGTATGTGTCTTTTTCCCCAGACCTAGGGTTTATTATATACATATCTGTCCTTGGGGAGTGGGGGTGTTGGACTCCCCCAAGTTTACTATCTTCTCCTGGAACATCTCTATAGGAGAACATGGGAGAAGACTAAGTTACAACTGAATTAATGTTAAGGTGCGAAGGGCTTGGACTTTGGGCCGTTTTAATTGGGTTACTCGTACAGGCCTGTAATGCCAATTTCGGGTACCCACAATTGCCCCTAAATTTGTTGGGCCATAATTTGGGCTCAATAAATTTAAATGATTTGTCATAATGGCTCTTTTGCATATCACGTAACTCTTCCCAAAGTTTGAGAGCTGATTTAGGCGGGAGTCGCTTCGTGTCCTGTGCGCGATGATTAGTTTCATTTAAAAGTCATTTTGAGAAGCGTTTCATAGTTGTCGTTTCAAGCTTCTTAGTGTTCTTCCATATTCTGCGAGTTTTAGCGATTTCTGCCCTCTTCTCCAGGTCTTTATTTTCTTTTCTTTCGATATCCCTCATCATTTGCGCTTATGATCTTGTACTGCCCAAGCCAAATTTCTATCTCATAAGTCTCCCTTTCTTTCTCTCTATGTTTTCTTTGAATTTGTAGTCTAGGGTTTACAAACGGCAAAGATAGGTAATAGATCATTGTTCGAGTTTAGAAAGTTTTACAATATCCCAGAGTGGGTAGAGATTGAGTGCGCTTATCTCCCCAAAAATGTTAGAGAGATATATGGTGCACATTGGATTCACGTCTTGTTGCTTTCTCAAGGGGGCTTACTTTTCCTCCAAACGATTTATTCTTGGATTTGTTTGGTTATTTCAATATTGTTCCCGCACAGTGTTCGCCCAATGTATGGAAGATAATCAATGGCGTCCATAGAATAAATTAACTTTGTGGCACCAAATTACGGCTCGCCGAAGTCTGTTTTTTCTATTCCTTTTCTCAAACTAGCTCTGGTGTTCTTTATCTCAAAGCCAGGAGTCCTGACAGGGTATTGGTAGTAAGCCTACCTGATTCCTATAAGGATTACTGGCAAAACGGATTTCTTGCTAGAAATTGGCAGTTCTCCCCCCATACTGAGGGGTCGAGGTCTGATAGATTCTCTGTCCTCTTTTATGGGGAGGAGCACATAGGTAGTCTTTGCTCTGCCCTTCTGATTTTTTTGTTAATGTGGGATTTCTCTAATACTTTCCTATTTTTTCTTCAGTGAGTTCGAAGAACTTAGAGCCTGCTCTTAGCGAGGTTCGGCTTTCAGATTTGGTCAAGGCTTGGGATATCAGGGAGTCCTTAGCTGACGGTGAACATCCCCGGTGTGTTTCTTTCTTGCTTGAGTACAAAAATGTTGGGTCTAGCTTTATAGCGAGGCCTATGGATAGTATTCCTGAATTTGATACCTCTGAAGAGACTATTGCCTATCCCATTCAGTTGGACGAGGAGGAGAGAAGTTCTGAGAGTGATATCAGAGGCGGTGCTGAAGTCAATTTTGGCAAGGGGAGCTCTAGTGGTGACAGTTCTTTTGATTCAGAAGAGGTTTCTGAAGCCCAAGAACCTTCAAGTACATCCAGCAGCTCTAGCGGGGAAATGGTTCCTCCAAGGAAAAATTTGATCTAAGATGATGATGATCATGTGCTTCTCGCTCAGAGGTCGAAGAAGCAGAAGTCCAGCACTGCTCGAGGGAGTAGTCTTTGCTGCTGACCGCCAAAGGGCAATGGGGACTGACCAGTTAGCTCTCCAAGCGAGCTAGAGGCTAGCCTTGGTAAGTCTATTTATCTTCTCTAATGCTTCCCAATTTTTGTTTGTTTCCTTCTTCTAATATCTTCTTTTACTTTACAGTTTGTGATTAATTTTGTCGTGCTATATCGTTCTATCGACGAGGTGATAAATAAGAACGGCGAGCTGGATAAGCAGAATGCTTCTTTGAGAGTAAAGGGTACAAAGCTCGAGGCTAGTTTGAAGGCCGCTGATGCTACTCGGACATCTTTTGATCTTACTCTTACTAAAGCCAATCGTGAGCGGGTGGCATCAGTTAAAAAACTGAATGAACTGCAGCAAGCCTACGATCTGGTATGCTCGAGCAAGTTGGCTATTGTGGAGGAGAATAAGGTGCTGACCGAGCAGTTGAAGGAGAAAGAGTCTAAGGAAGCCACTGTTAAAGAGGACTCATATAACTCCGGGTGGGCTGCTGCGTATGAAGACGCTGAGGTTCAGATAGGCTACATTAGTCATCTAAACTTTAAGAAGGGCTGGAATAAGGCCCTTTTAGCTGTTGGGGTGGATGTTGCTTCTCCTTTGTTCGACGAGCACGATCCAGGCCCAAAGCCAATTGCGGATGAAGCCCTTGCCCCAACCATTGAAGGTGTTGACTCTTCCTCCCAGACAGTTCCTACTGATTCCCTTCCTCCTTAGGCGATAGAGGTTGTCCCTGCTGAGGGAGGTGCTTCTACTTCTGTTGACAAGGGGAAGCAGCCAGCTTCTTCTGGGCAGCCTGAGGTTGCCAGCTAATTTACCCTTAGGGTTACTCTTATATTTTTATTTGTAATTTTCCTTTCTGCTTCTTCAATGTACTCTGATCTTTTTCATATGAATGAAATGAGAAGACTTTTTCCTTTAGTGTATTGAATAATTCTATCTTTCATTGCTCTTTTATTGCTTGTAGTTGATTGATGTTGATGATTATATACCAGCCACTTCTCAATTGGGAAGAATGCTTGGTCCTGATGTAAGCTCTGAAGTTCGTCATACCTTTGTGAGGATTTGTAAATCACTGCGATTGAGGAACAAGCATTTCATAGAGCAGACTGAGCTCATCGTTAAACAGAAAGACAGACTCCAAGAGATAGAAGAGGTCAGTGCCTCAGTCCAGGAAGAGGTGAATACTCTGAGAGCAAGGCTTCTAGATGCTTCTGAGGTCAACCAGGTTGGAGAAATTCTTCAGAAAGAGAATGAGACTTTGAGGAGGGAAGTCTCGTGACTCAGGGAGCATGCTCCGAGCATCGCTCCTGCAGTATTACGAGGTTCTTCCTCGTCATAAGCTGGAGCTGGACCAAGAAATGTTCCTCCGATGATGCGAGGTTCTAACCCGCCGACTGTTCTGTGAGCTGGTACAAATGTAAGAAGTTCAACTAGGGAAATGAAAGAGCTCCGCGGTGATGTCCAACAAGCATATGTGATTGTTGTTGGGCTTCAAAGGGAAGTCACTCGGCTGAGGCATTTGTTTAAGAGAGGACCTCAGCAAGCATGCACCGATGGTTACGACCAAGGTTGGATGGATGCTTCGACGAGGCTAACCGACTTCAAAGAGCTTACTTTTATCAGGGGATGGTTGAGTGCCCCGAAGGAGCTTCAAGTCCTAAGGAACTCAATGCTTTGGTATCGTCATGAGATCTCTCCTTCCACTCTAATGCCCAATCCCTTCCGGAGAGATGATCAGTGGATCCCTATTGATGCCATCCCTCAGCAGCTATTGGATTCGGATGCGAATGAAGTCGAGGAGGAGCTAATTCCCCATCCCGACGATGGTCGAAGAGCCCAAGTGGCTGATTATCTCATTTAGAGGCCTGAACCTCATTAAGATTTTGCCAGTAGTAACTCTGTATATTTTGTAATGAAGTAATGTAATGCTGATGTTTTAGGTGAGCTCGCCGACTAAACATGGGTCATATTTATTGTAAATACAATGAAGTAATATAAAGTTTATATTCTGGGCGAATTTGCTGACTAAACAAGTGTTGTATATTTTCCACATCTTTTAGACTTTTCTCAATAATCTTGAGCCTCTCTTGGATGACTAGATTTGTAAGTTTGCATTGTCAAGTGAGTGTCCCTCCAGTCCAGTATGCTTATGTGATACCATTCTGCCCCACTTTACCTTTTAGGTTATGTAGTCACACTCCCTTATGCCTAAGTGTGGCAATTGGCAAGGACACACCTGGTGTTGGATGCTTTATCCGATCAAGATTGTATTAACCAAACATTGTTTGGCGACCAATTTTTACTTGGCCATATTGCCTAAGGATCTCCTGTAGGGCTTCATATATTACTAGGGGCAATGCTAAGAGGTTTTTTGTGTTTCATAATGAAAACCTGAGGAGGGTGATTTCCCTTCTATAGTGTAATGATTAGTGTGCTTGTCACTTGGAAAAGGTGTGTGAGTTATAAGGTTCAGATACTAGTTAACTAACACTTCGTAGAATGCAACTGCTAAATAAATTTTATTAATGATAAGGAAATGAGCTTCCAGTTTCATAAGTACAATTCAAAAGAAGAATCTAGAAATATAATTTCTTAAGATTGACAGCATTCCATGCTCAGGGTATCTCTCTACCTTCCAGCGTTTCTAAGTGATAGGCTCCTCGCAGATCATCTCTTGTTATCTTATATGGTCCTTCCTAGTTTGGCCCTAACTTGCCGTCTGATGGTTTTACTACACTGCCCAAGACTTTCCTTAGGACATAGTCCCCAACTCGGAATGCCCTTGGATTGACCTTCTTGTTATAGTGCTTTGCGAGCAATTGTTGATAGATCGCTAGTTTTACCAGGGCAAGCTCTCGGCGTTCGTCGGCTAGGTCAAGTTCAGTTAGCAATGCTGCATCATTTTGGCCCTGGTCGACAGGGTGGACCTCATAATGGGTAAGCCTGCTTCCAATGGGATGACTGCTTCCATTCCATATGTTAGTGAGAATGGGGTTTCCCCCATTGCTCGACGTGGGGTAGTACGGTAGGCCCATAGAATATGTGGTCGTTCATTCATCCATGTGCCTTTGGCCCGTTCTAATCGTTTCTTTAGCCCATCGATCACCCTTTTGTTAGAAGCCTCGGCTTGGCCATTACTCTGAGGATAAGCCACTGAGCTGAAATGGTGTCTCATTCCGTGGTCATTACAGAAATTCTGAAAGGAGCCGCTCTCGAACTGTGTTCCATTGTCAGTGATGATAGTTCTAGGGATCCCAAAACGGGTGATTATATTTTTCCATATGAATCTTATCATATCTGCGTCTCGGATGTTTGCTAGTGGCTCTGTCTTTATCCATTTGCTGAAGTAGTCAGTTGCGACCAACAGATACTTGCGATTGCCGACAGCGATAGGAAGAGGTCCTACGGTGTCCATTCCCCATTGGGCAAATGGCCATGGGTTGGAAAGTGATTTTAGGTCGCTGGCGGGTTGATGGACCATGGGAACATGAAGTTGGAATTTCTCGAATTTGCGAACATACATTGCAGAGTCTCTTTGTATATATGGTCACCAATATCCTTCCTTCATTGTTTGAAAAGCTAATGAACTTCCACCAATGTGGCCTCCACAGATTCCCTCGTTGAGTTCGTTTAGGATTTGTTCGACATCCCTCGGGTGAACACATTGAATGTAGGGACCGAAAAATGATCTCTTATATAGCTTGCCCTCAGGAGATAAGTGAAAGCGAGCAACTTTGACTCTTATCTGGTGAGAGGTCTTCTTATCATCTGTAAGTGCGCCATCCTTCAAATAGTCCCTTAGAGGATCCATCCAACTGGGTGCTGACTCAATTTGGAGCACCTGCTCCATGCTTGGCAGTTCGTTGTTACGGTTAATCCTCGGATGAGAGAGGAAATCGATGGGGATTGTTCTTTTTAAGTCGGAATCAATTATCGAACTCAGGGCTGCTAGGGTGTCAGCATGGGTGTTCTGTCCTCTAGGAAACTGCTGGACGCAGACTTCCTCAAAGCTGGCCATTAGACTTTTTGCCAATGCGAGGTAGGTTGCCATTCTTTCATCTTTCGCATTGTACTCTCCATTTATCTAATTAGAGACTAATTGTGAGTCGCCGAACACCTGTAACTTCTTTGCCCCCAAAGTTTGTGCCTTCTGGAGGCCGACTATTAAAGCCTCATATTTTTCTTCGTTGTTGGAGGCTTCAAATCCAAGCCTGATTCCTTGTTCGAGGATTGTATCCTCGGGAGTGATAAGCACAATGCCTACTCCTGCCCCCTTTGAATTGGAGGCTCCATCAACAAACAATTTCCAGACACCCTCTGTTGTGTGATTCTCTCTTTGCCACACGGGTTGAAGTTAGTCGAGAAGCTACTCGCCCGTGAATTCGGCTATGAAATCAGCAAGGACTTTCCCTTTGATTGCGTTCCTTGGTTGAAATTGGATGTCAAATCATCCAAAATCGACTGACCATTTAGACAGTCTGCCTAATAAATCCACTTTCCTCAAGATTTCTTTAAGGGGGTGTGATGTAAGGACGATGATAGTGTGAGCTTCAAAGTAGTGCTTCAACCTCCTCGAAGCCACAACAAGTGCAAAGGCGAGCTTCTCTAGTGGTAGGTACCGCTGCTCAGCTTCTAATAAAGTCTTGCTCGCGTAATAAATGGGGTGCTGGATTCCTGCTTTTTTGCACATCAATGTAGAACTGACAGTGTGGTTGGAAACGAAGAGGTATAAGTACACGGAATCTGTTTCCTGGGGTATGACGAGCAGTGGTGGTGAGCTAAGGTAAGACTTGATCTCGTCCAATGCCCGCGAGCAGTCTTGATTCCATTCTACTATTTTGTTTCCTTTTAGGAGCTAGAAGAATGGTTTTCATTTTTCGGAGGATTTTGAGATAAAACGATTCAAGGCAGTGAGCATGCTGGTGAGCTTTTGTACGTCTCAGACTGTGCGAGGAGGTTGTACCCTATTTACTGCATCGATTTGGTCTGGGTTAGCCTCGATGCCTCTCTAACTGACCAAGTACCTAAGAAATGTTCCTAACTGGACACCGAAAGAACACTTTCTTGCGTTAAGTTTCATTCGGTACTTCCTGAGGATTTCGAAAGTTCTTGATAGGTCTGAGAGGTGGTTTTCTTTCTTCCTGCTTTTGACGAGCATATCATCTATGTAGACTTCCATGGTGTCTCCCATTTGGTCCTTGAACATCTTGGTGACCATCCTTTGGTAGGTTGCCCCTGCATTTTTTAGCCCAAAAGGAATGACCTTGTAACAGTACAATTTAACGGTGGTGATGAATGCAATATTGTCCTGGTCTGGAGTGTACATAGGGATCTAATGATACCCTGAGTAAGTGTCCAAAAAACTCATTCTCTTGTGAGCTGCTGTGGCGTCCACTAGTTGATCAATTTTTAGAAGAGGGAAACTGTCTTTAGGGCACGCCCAATTAAGGTCAGTGAAGTCGATACAGACTTTCCATTTCCCGTTGCTCTTTAGAACTACTACTGGGTTGGATAACCATTTGGGGAATTGGACCTCCCGTATGGATCCTGCATCCAGCAGTTTTTTAACTTCTTTTTCCATCGCCTTTGCCTTCTCGGGCGCAGTTCACCGTGCCTTTTGCGTGATTGGTTTGAAAGTAGGGTCGACGTGCAGCTGATGACAAACCACACTAGGATCAATTCCAGGTAGCTCGTATGGTTACCATGCGAAAACATCTACATTGCTTCTTAGCAGAATCACCAACTCCTTCTTTTCTTGATCTGTGAGAGAGGCTCCAATCAAGAAGACCCTATCATTGTCACTACCTCCAGCAGTAACTTCTTCCAGGTCCTTGATGACCCGTTCAGAGGGGAGGAGCCTGGTCTCCTCCACTCCGGGCCTTCCTTATTTTAACTACTATTTTGAAGGCATCATACATTCTTGTTTTTTTAACTTTCTCGCTGGGCTTATCTGCCTTATTCTATGGTCTTGGGCGGATGGTCTCTATGAAGCACCTTCTTGCCATCGCTTGATCGCCATGGATCTCCATTACACCTCACTCGGTCACATATTTGAGCTTCTGATGGTAGGTCGAGGAGACTACCTTCATTGCGTGCAGCCATCCTCTATCGTGGATAGCCTGGTATGGGAAGTCAATGTCGACTACGAGAAACTCAATCATTTTAGAGACATTTCCTGCCCGTACTAGCAGCACGATCTTTCCCAAGGGCATAGTCACTTTTCCAGTGAAGCCAACTGAAGGTACAGTATCTTCCTTCAGGTCGACGATGCTTAACTTCAATTTTCTGAATAGGTCAAGATACATTACCTCGAACGAGCTTCCTTGGTCGACGAGCAACTTGTCGACGTCATAGTTCGCTATCCTGAGAGTAATGATCAAAGAATCATGATGTGGGGTTCTCACTCCCACCAGATCTTCATCTGTGAATACGATATGCTTACTATAGTCGACCTCATCTGCTCGTCGATGCTTTCCTGACTGTGTCTTTACTGGGTCGATCTGAAAAGCTTGCATCACCGCTGTATGCTTTTTTACCTCCATTCGAGTTGAATTTTCTTAAATCTGCTACACATCGGATGCCCCATGAATTACATCAAATTCATGACCGGCATCGTCTTCGAGTACATTATCAGGCCTTTCTTCTCTAAAGGCAACAACTCTCTCTGCCTTCTTTTCCACAAATTTGTTCAAATGCCCAGACTGGGACAGCTCTTCGAGGTGGGACTTAAGAGCCTTGCAATGCTCAGTCTTATGTCCTCCCTCTTTATGGAAAGTGCATCTCATTGCGTTGTTTCTCTTTGAGAGATCTCCTCCCATCTTTCTGGGCCACTTAATAAATGGCTCGTCTTTGATTTTTGCGAGAATTTTGTAAATTGGTTCTCTAAAGACAGTGTTGACTGCCTGAAATGTTTTTGCCACATCGTTGCTGCCTCCGTTCTTGGAGCCATTCTTTCCTCCTTTCTTTTGGTTCTCAGTTTTGTCACTGCCTTTGGCAGTGAGCTTAGCTCGAACATTTTCCCCTATACTGAGGTGGGTCACATCCTCCACCTTGGCATATTTCTCGATGCGAGCCATTAGGTCGTCGATGGTCATGTCCTCTTTCTTTGTCAAGGACTGGTACAGAAGGGAAGAGATGGGTAGCCCAATTTTGAAAGAGGCCACTGCCATTTGCTCCGAGCAGTCCTCGACCTCGTTGAATAACTCCCAGTACCTCTTTGCGTAGTCTCAGAGGGTCTCTTGAGGCGTCTTTTTCATTATTAGCAAAGCATCCATCCTTTTGGGATGGGAGCTACTAGTAATGAAGTGGGCCATAAAGAGCTCGACCAGGGACTTGAAGCTTCTGATGGACCTGTGGGGGAGCCTTTTGAACCATTTCTGCACCACGTCGTGTAGGCTCGAGGGAAAAATTCGGCACATCAGCGCGTCTCGATGGTTCCAGAGGGTCATGGCTTGCCTGTACTGTCTGACGTGATCAATGGGATTAATTTTACCATAAAAAATCTTGAACCTTGGAATAGCAAATTTCTTGGGGGCTTCCTCTTCTTCTATTTCCCTTGAGAAAGGTGATTTCATCTGAGTTTTGAGAGCTCGCCTAGCGAGTTCTCGGGTCGATCTGGTACCGCGATGCGCAGGGTGTTGGTCCATCTCCTTTCGGACCAAACTTCTTATGTTCTCGTTGCTGCGAGCTGGGCTTAATCACGAGCTAGTCGCAGTTGCTCGAGCAGGTCATCCTCAGACTCGTTTTCCTCAACTTTCTGGGACCCGCGTCTAGGGCTCCTTCCTCGACTGCGAGACCTGGTCGCTTGAGGGTTAGGAGTGCGGTACGGACGTCTTCTGGTGCCACGATGGAGCTCTCTCTCCATTCTTTGTAACCTTCTTTTGAGGTGAGCATTCTCAGATTCGTGCCTGCGAGAAGACTCCCTCTTCTCTTAGAGCCTCGCCTCATATGCATCAATCAACCTGGATATTTGTGTGGACCTCGCTGGTCCTTGGCTTTCTTCTGAGGATGGCCTCTCTAGGCGAGCCCTCTGATCTGAACGCCGAACTTCAGATCTGATCCTGCGAGGAGCAGGTTTTTCTTGGATATCTCCTGCCTGAGGAGCATTACTACTGTGAGCAGACATTTCGAACTCCTTTTTTGGTGTGGGCTTTCTCAGGGAAGATAAACGTTCCCACAGATGACGCCAATTGTGGGGACAATTATTATTCAACACAAATAGATAAGAGAAGCGCAATCAACAGGGAAAATAAAGAAGATAAAATGTTAATCACATAACAGGAGATATATGTGGTTCAGCAAGAATGCCTACGTCCACGGTGGTGCAGTCAGTATTATTTCTATATACTTCGGGGAGTGTTTACAGAGAATACAGTGTGTGTCTTTTGCCCAGACCTAGGGTTTATTATATACATATCTGTCTTAGAGGAGTGGGGGTGTTAGACTCCCCCACGTTTACCATCTTCTCCTGGAACATCTTTATACGAGAACATGGGAGAAGACTAAGTTACAACTGAATTAATGTTAAGGTGTGAAGGGCTTGGACTTTGGGCCGTTTTAATTGGGCTACTCATCCAGGCATGCAATGCCAATTTCGAGTACCCACAATTCCCAATCCATCTTTCGACGTCATCCGATGTACTTTTTTTGGGGTTTCGGCGATGTTTAAGGAATGGCTATCCAGATTTGAGACTCTCGTTCCCATATCCTAATACTCCACCTGTACCGCTATCACCAACCAGAGGAAGCGTGACCTCCAATGAGGTCACCCCATCCTTCTTGATGGCTCCTTAATGTTCATCAACACCTCATCACCAGAGGAGGCAACGCCATCCACTTACTCACGGCTTCCTCCAAAAAGCCTTGACAGTGACAAATGTCGTTACGTCTTCCTAGTTCATATTGTTGGACCTAATGAGGCGGGTATTTGCGATGTCGAGCGAGGCCTTGCGATCGGGGGCACGAGGTAAATGAGGGTGGGCTTTGTGGACGGAGTTAGTGGTTGGATATGTGGTAGCTTTAGCCTTGTAATGTAGGTAATAAAAGGTTAGGATTAGGGTTGGGGGTTGGGTTCTGACAAGTTTAGGACTGTTTGTGGGGTCCAGCTACGCCTTGGCTTAGCAAAAAAATTCTAAACCTACTCAATGATAAAATGGCCTCGTCGAAAGGTCGAGAGTAGCAAGCTATCAAGAAAATACCACTCAATAGGATGACATTGATAAATAAGTTGAGAAACAAGAGACGGAGGGACAAATTCAACCTCTCAAGTAAAAGTTGATCTTTTAAACTCTCTTAGTATTAATTATATATAACAAAGGAAGAAAATCACCTATAAGTCACCAATTAGAGGAAGCGCGACCTCCGATGAGGTCACCTCGTCCATCTCACATCTCCTTGTTGTTTATTAACTCATAGCAACCACCATATGAGGAAATGTCATCCCCTTGTTCGTGACTGCCGCCAAAAGCCATCTCAGTGACAAAGGTCGCTGACTCTTTTTTTATTTTTTATTGTTGGACCTGCTAAGAGCAACTACAATAGTGAGCTTTCTCGAAAGGAAGTTTTACACATCCAACCTTTCGTCGATCAAGAATTCCCCAATGGTGAATGGTTAAATATAGGCATTTTCATTTCATACGAACAAATGTTGTTCGTATGAATTAATACAAATAATATTTGTTCATATGAAAGAAATGTCTTCTCATATTAATTCAAACTCACACTCATAAGAACTTCATTTGTTCTTATGAGTTGATTCGAACTTCATTTGTTCGTATCAATAGCCGTTCTCTAACTTTAGAGAATTGCTATGCACTATTATTCCCACCATTGCGGTCATGAAAACCTATAAACTTGCAAATTTTCTTGGACAGTAGCACCACCATTGCGGTTGCTCTAAGGTGGGGTATTAGCAAGGTTGGGCTAGGCCTTGGGTCAACAGTGCAAGGTGAATTCAGGATGGGCTATGCGGACAAGGTTAGTGGCAGGGTTCGTTGTAGTGGCGTTATGACATAGGTGGTAGAAGGTCGGTGTAGGGAGCGGGTTCTCTCATGTTTAAGTACGTTTGTTGGGCTCAGCTAGGGGTTGCCTTGAGAAAAAACATTTTGAACCTCCACAAAATGGACTCGTTGAATGGTGGTAATGCTATCAAGAAGGTACAGATCAAAAGGTTGACTTTGATGAAGATTTTGAGAATCGGGAGGGGGAAGGTGAAATTCAAATTTTCTAAGTGTCATTGGGCCAAAGGGTCCTAATGAAATAAAGAATAAATAATACAAAAACTAGATAATAATTCACCTAATACTCCTTTCTCCCCATGTTAATAGTCATCGTTTTAAAGTCGAACATTATCAGAATTTCCAAATTTATCCTCCTAAATATGATAAATACTTTTGCGTGCACTTGAATCATTGTCCTCTCATAAGTATTGCGGATAACTTTATAATATCACCTTGTTTTATATACTATTTTTAGAAACACAACTCGACTATTAATTTGAGTAGAGTAGTTAGTTACCTAAAATGAAGGATCATTTAATACAATCAAATTTTAAAATCCCCTCCTCTGTTCATCGATGCATTGCAACTAAACTATAAACTATCAACAAAACCCAGTTTTCTTAACAACATCAATTATCAAGCACAGTATACTACTATCACGCACCATCATCAGCAATGACAATGCATATACATTCATTTTCATTTAACATATAATGATATATAAAAAAAACATACCAGAAGGAGGAATCAGGTGAAACCCAATAACAGAACCAGACTCTCTGTACCCAACAAGAGCCCCTCTTTATGGCCCTCAATAGCTGAAGATCCATCTTTAGACCCACTAACCAATATTGTAACACCACTACTCAGATACCCAATTTTATTTTTTCTTCTTTTTCTAAGCACGGCCAAGTTAAGGTTAATGGGGGGTTCAAAACTGGAGAGATAGTTGAGGCCGGAGTGGATGGAGTAGTTGAACACACACACAGGTTAGGAACAGCAGTAGATATCCAGAGGAGGCCCTCGGCCGGAGTAGAACGTAGAAGAGGGTTGGAGCTAGAAGGAGTAGTTGATGCATACAGAAAAAGAGAAGGACCAGGCGGAGGCTAGCCACTGGACAGTAGAAAGAAGAGAAGAAAAAGTGATGGTTGTTAGGGTAAAAAATATTTGTAGGATAGATCGGCTGACCCGATTTATTTGGGTACTGCTAGGCATGTGTAGTTGGTTTGGGTTTTAAGCCCCGTGACCCTTTGTTACAAATTGTGCATTTATTTTTTAAGCGTTGGGCTTTTGTTTTTACTCTTTATATATATTCTCTTGAGCTTGTGTCTTTTGGTAATTATATTCACATTTTATCAAAAAAAAGTATAATAATTTCAAATAAGTATTCCTTTTTTTTCTTTCGCGTGGAAAATAAGTCTTCCTTTCTTGCAATGGATTTTGAGCTACTTCGAAGAAGCTTTTGAAGAAGTAAACTATTTAAAAGTAAAACTAAAGCTTATAAAATACCATGACACGCAAAATGTTGCAAAACATAACTACTATAAATTAACTACAACAATTTAAATGTGAAATTTTTTCAATACTGGACTTGAAATCAAAAGAAAAAAATACAAAACACTATAATAAAGTGTAAGTCAGATCTCATAAACAAAGAATGCAAAGAACTCAAAACACAAGTAAATTCAATTGAAAATTGAAAGGGAAAAAAAGTCAACGTGTGACTTATTTTGACTTGGACTTTTTGTTAAACATAAGACATGGAAGTACAAAATGGTAAAATTAAAAAGACCAATCAAGTTATCCAAAGAACCTTAAAAAATCCACTACCAACATGAACTTCAACATAAATTTACATAGATCACAAATAAGAGTAAAAAGAAACATTACAAAGGAGGGAAGTAAACTAAAAATGAACCACTATAAAACTTTACACAACCTTTTTCTCATAGTTGAAGATGTCATTTTCTCAAACATATACATAGTACTCAATCTAAAATGTGAACCCACCATAAGACTTGCAAGCTTCCAGATAAACATCATCTAGATTTTTTAATAGATTATGTACTTTTAGGACTTAAAATAACATTGATTATGGATATAGGACAACAAACATTTCATTTCCATTTGTAGTCCCTATTTTCAAATTAAATGGACACGTGGCATACTGTGATTAGTTAACATTTTATGAATATGGGTCTGTGCCAGCGGCTTTATTCAAAAATTGGTACTAAAACTATAAATAAAATGTTTGTTGTCCTATTTCCAAAATACATATTATAATAGGTCCTAAATTTACAAAGCCCCTTTTTAAATAAGTTGTCATATATGTCGATGTACGCAAATTTTCAATATTAACACCTAACTTGATAGTGTTTGGACTGACCTAAACAATTTCTGAAATGGAAACCCCATTACCACTTACCTCTTTGAAAAACAAATCATTTAACTATCAGTCTAATTTTTAAATAAATAATACAAAAACAAAACGAATTTTAAAAGAAATTTGAAGAAAAAAGATGGAATGATAAAACTAAATCTATACCTATAGCTAAAAAGATGTCAGTGTTGAGAAACTCTAGGTGTTGGTTTGCGAGCTTCTAAAACTCCTCGATCTAAATGGGTTTCATGTCATCAAACCCTCTCACCATGGTTTTAAAAGGTGTAATCCATCAAAAAGTAACTCAAAAGTCATAAAACTGAAATGGTTAGAATAAACAAACTCAAAAAAAATGCAAAAATGGTAAAATACCTTTGATTGTTATTTACGAAATTGTTCTCGTTTGATGAAAAATGGGTGTGAGATAATTTTATGGGAATATATTAAGAAATTAAATGGATACATATGAGCGAAGATATTGTAGTAATGTGAGGGTTCATCCTTTAAGCCTTCGCCATTCTTCCCTCTACCCATTCAATGCTCATCAATTAATTAATTTATTAATAGAAAGGATACCAACTTTTAGAAAGTCATTTCATTTTTTTATGATTAGGAATTCAGAGAGGCTTGATTTACCAATTACGCGTTTGTAAATTAAAAGTGAAAAAGTTATACAAATATCTCTTTCTTGGATGTTATCCTTTTAAAATCTCTCTACATTTGAGACACTTGGCATAACCACATTAAGGGACACAGTTTTTATATTATAATATTAGATATCGTAACTTTTGATTTACAAATCATAACTTAATCATATGAATTTTTTTCTTTCGATTTTTAATCTTTAATGATCATAACTTTTGGTTTATAAATTTATTTTTCGTAAAATTACTATTTATGACATCTCTTCACCGAGATCTATCAAACAAGACCCATGAATCCCATAATATTTCAAAGAAAAAAATTTACACAAACAGTACAATATACTGTGTTCACCGAAAACTGAAACAGTTTTATATATAATACACTTTCACAGATAGTAACATTTACACACAATAAAATAAACTCTGGTCATCTAAAAATAAAACAGCTTTATATTTGGGATATTTTCACATATGGTAACCATTAATTGCGCAAATATTACACAAACAGTAATATTTATTATTTGCCTTAAAAATGAAGAAAGCACATTATATTTATTTTTTTTATATTTTTCATTGAATATGGGTCTTGTCTTATAAGGCTCGATTAGTAGCTTTCAAAAATATAAATTTCATAAATTTTGAAATTGTATATCAAAAGTTATAGTTATTTAAAGTTTGGAAAAAAAATAACTACTATTTTTAAATTTGGATGGAATATAGAGAGAGAGGTATATTAGTAAATAAAAAATTCATAAATTTTGAAACATGATTTAATTAATGGTTACTAGTCAATAAGACTTAATTAGAAAAAAAACTCTCAAAATATAATTTATATATAATAATAACTATTAACTAGATTGTCACATTAGTTATTAGGACAAAATAAGAATACAAACAAATTGTTTAAATGAATGGGTCAATCAATGTATAGTCTTAAGCATAAATACATATTCTACAAAAAAGACACATATTTTTAGTTTGACCCATTTAGTCTCACAAACACCCATTTACTTAATATTCTCTTATTTTGAAAGGTCCGCACTAGTGGCACCCCACCCCCATTCTCACTCCCACCCGCCCTACTGTCGGACCTCCAGTGGGCACAAACATCCATTTACCCAGCAGTATTCTCTTATTTTTTACATTTTTTTAGACAAATAGTAAATATTACTCTGTATGTGCAATATTTGCACGGTTTCATTGTTTATGAAAATATCTGAAATATAAAACTATTTCATTTCCGATGAACACAGTAAATTTATTATTTGTGTAATACTAACACAGTAAATATTATTGTATGTGAAAATGTCCCAGATATAAAATTATTTCATTTTTCGTGAACACGGTAAATTATACTGTTAATGTAAAAAACTAGAGTTTATCTAATTTTTGTAATCATAGATAAAATATATAATTGCAATAGTAAATAAAAAGATAGAGATATTTTTTAAAGTGGTTCAGCTATGTTAGAAAGCCTATGTCCACTGTTATTGTATTGAGTCCAGAGGTTACAAAAATGTAGGTACTTTTGTTAATAAGAATAGCCTAAAATCCGTTCTCCCTTGCCCTTGATGAAAGGGATATAATATAATTATAATGACCCGAAAGTCAAGGGGTGGAATGTCATGGGATGGAATGCTTTCATACATTTAAGCATTTACATCCTTACATAATGAATAGGACGATTGATTGTATAAACCACGTGTAGTCTGACCCTTGGTGTGATGACTCTTCATTGGTCTTGTTAGTCGTCCCTCCTTGTGTTGGTTGGCATTCCTTGTGTTGTTTGGCATAGTTACTATCTGTTGACTAGGATTTTGGCTATGTGGGAGGACGCATGTTCACTTCTAATTGGTCCATATAGGTGGGTAATTTTTTGCATGAACAGAAGTCTCCAATGTTCCATGCTTTATGCTTTCACGAATGTATGGAGCATTTGATTCTGGAAGTAGCTCGGAGTATTTTAATGATGCTTGGTCGACAGCCGACCTCCCATACTTGTAAAATTTACTAGCACTGTTTGAAAATGGCATTTTTGCAAATAATTTGAATTTTAGAGAACCGTTAAAGGGTAAATGGCTATTGTTCACCTTCTGCATTGCGAAGCCGTCGGAATGTCAATCGTTGGTAGAGTTGGCAATTTTTGACACGATAACCCATTTACGGTAATAACCCGAAATGACCCGAACAAGACACGATTAGCTTGTATAGATTTAAGAGTACCCAAAACTTGTATTCAAATTAAAATCAACGTGATCCGAAAATGACCCGACCAACCCGAATTGCCACCCCTAATCGTTGGTACATTTAATCACTATGTTCGGTGTTTTCGAGACAAAATATAAAAAGGCGGGAGGCTTTTCCTAACTTTTCCTTATCCCAAATCTTTGAACTATAGCAGTTATTTTTTTAGCATTTTACACGATCGTTCGCCATCGTTCATCTTTCCTTTTGATAGTTCTTGTTGAATCCTTAATCTTCTATAAGAAATCGTTCTTTGTCTCTGTTTTTCTTCATTTAATTCTTTCTAAGCCATGGTTTACATAGTTGATGTTGATTCTCTAGAAGAATTTAGGGAATAACAAAAAAATTCCTTTTGGGGTTTATTTAGAAATACCTCCTAACCCTATAGATGTTTACTCTTTAGCTAAGGGTCATGGGATCCCAAGTTTATTTATAACTGAGTGCAGTTTTACCATTCCACCAAACCCTTTTCTTCTTCATTTCTTCTAACATTTTGACATTATTCCAGTGAGAGTAGCCCCCAATACCTAGAGAGTTGTCAATGGTGTGAATAAACTGAATGAAATCTATGGAACCGGTATTGGCACTCCAGAGATTATGTTGTGTTATAAATGGTCTATTGCAGGGGAGAACACTTATTATTTGAAAACCAGACAAGCAAATAAGGCTTTAGTGTTGAATCTTCCTGATTCTTATAAGTATTATTGGGATCATGCTTTAATAGTAAAAAATTGGCAATATTCTCCACTTGATGATGGAGTTGCCTATCAAAAAGATATACCTTGGTTATATTTCATCTCTTTAACAAGTTTATTAATGAGCGTAACGACCCTCTTGTTCCGATGGAGAGAAAAAAACTACGATTAGCTTTTCGAGGAATTTCCAAACGAACAATTTCAACGAAATCTTTCAATTTCTTATTTTACTATGTTCAACTCTATGTATTCCTCTATCCGTAGAGTACATTGAATGTACAAAAATGGCTATAACAATGTTTTTCTTATTCGTATTAACAACTACTCTAAGAGGAATGTTTTTATGTGGTGCTAACGATTTAATAACTATCTTTATAGCTCCAGAATATTTCAGATTATTCTCCTACCTATTATCTAGATATACAAAGAAAGATGAACGGTCTAATGGGGATACTATGAAATATTTACTCCTAGGTGGGGCAAGATTTTCTATTTTGGTTCATGATTTCTCTTAGCTATTTAAATTAATAACGGGTGTCCAGTCCTATACTAAGATAAAACAGGAATCTCAAGTGGATCATCCTCAGCATCACTGTTGTACAGACTAAAATTTAACCAAACACCCAGTAATAAAATAAACGGATGCCCAAAAAAAAATTCAAATCAACATGCAAAGAGCTACAAACCAATATATATAACGACTACAAAACATGACAATGTTTGTACGATTACAACAAAAGATATACCCAAATATTTTGTCGATTCACACACAATACAACATCCAAAATAAGCACATAAAAGAGCTATAAATATCCAACCCCTGAGTACACATAATCGATATGCACAATGGATTCTAATCTATATTTACAAGAATAGGAAACGACTACAACAAAATCCTGTAACATTTCGCATCTGCTGCAGCTTCAAAAACCCTAGATAGAATAAGCATCATTGGCATCCTTGCGGAGACACACCTAAAATAACAATATATGTATATCAAGAGAAAAGATATAAACGGGTGAGAGCCCGAGGTTATAAAATAATTTTAGCATGTGAATTAAATTGCATAATAATTATAAATGCACGATAACATAATTATAGTGGTGTCGCACTCTCTTGGGATTCAACCTCACACCTCATCTATAGTTCCTAACTTAAGAGCAAGACGAATCATACCCAAGATGTCTAACCCCTACCTCATGCACGGTAATATCCTGGACGCTATAACCTAGGGATTATACTCTCCCTGCTCCTCAAGCCAGGGGGATTCACCCACATAGCATAACTTCTCATGATAACATAGTGAAACTTCCCATGATAGCACTAAAGGGCTATGAAGCGCATAATGTATATAACATACACAAGATATATACACATTCGATCACGTCATATATACAAACCATCACACAAGGTATATACGTTCACACCATATATATATATATATATATATATATATATATATATATATATATATATATATATACACACACCATCTCACGTCCGTATGTAAAAAAGTAATAAATTCGGCTGTATGTACATAACTCTCATTATACTAACCGATACATTCCCGCATACCTTCCCAATCCATTTACTATTCAATCCCTCACTTGAAACTTACTCACGCATCACACAAATGATATGTGTAATCACCCAATTTAATCGATACTAAGAGAGAACTATAATCCCCCTCTCACCCAATCCCTATTCGAAGTTTGGTAAATTCCTACTAATTGGAGAATTTAAGAAAGGATCCAGTATGTTGAACTCCCAATTATACCTCCATTATAGCCCGTAACCATCCTCAAAATAATCCTCATTCCTTGGAGGATTTTCCAAAAGAAAACAATATAATTTGCTCATATATATATATATATATATATATCTATTATAAGCCCCAAAGTGGCCTCTATTTTATATCCAATTATGAACCCTCAAAATATCTTCTAAACATGATTACTACACTATAATAGAGGGTCTCTAAGTACTAAAACCAATTGTAGAGGGGTCAAATAAAAGCTTTTAAAATACAGTAATCGGACCGGACCGGAGGTCCTCAAAAACGAACCGGTCCCGTTCCTAAATTTTTTAAAGAAATATTTAATGACCGGATCGATCCGATTTCCTAAAAAATGAACCGATCCGTATTTCCTACCCGGATCGGTCCGCTTCAGCAGAATTTTATTCCCACGAGATTTATACCCAAAACCATCCTTCTACATCTAGTAAAATCTACTATACATCTTAAAAACCCAATTTTACTTTACTCCAATAGTATCCTAACACCAAAACCCATCCCAAATATTATTCCCACCATTTTCATCATCTAAACCACAAATATAACCCTAAATACAAGATTTACTCATCAAATTTTAGGGTTTAACCATAAAAGCTCAAAATCAACAAAATCGTCATCAAAATCATGAGATAACTCACACACACAATTATTTAGCAAGTTTAATCACTTTCCTCAAAGTTGTAGAGGTTGAATCCTCCTTGAAATCACGGATTTTGGCTGAAAATCCAAAGCTCCCAAGCTTTTCTCCTCTTTTCTCTTCTCTTCCTCTTCTTCCTCTCTCTCTCTCTCTAGGGTTTTCTCTTTTTTACAAATGAGATTCACTACTCACGAGCCCTTAAGTCTTTAAATACATAAATCCCAACTTTAAATAACAATACACACTTAAAATGACTCGTTTACTCATATTTGAGTAAATACTCTGGAACACAAATACAACTTTCGGAAGTCATTTTGACTATCTCGGCCCTTTTCAGATCAACAGTGCACTCCAATTCATCATTCGAGACTCCAAAAAATAAAAGCCTAAATTCTACCAATTTAAAATTCTATTTCTCCCAAACTAATTAAATTCTCAACCTTCAAATTTTACGTGGTATAACATTCTCCCCTCCTTATAAAAATTTCATCCTCGAAATAAGGATAAATATCTTAGTTCAAAGTTCACATCTTACACCCAATATAACTACTCTTATCTCTTAACTCCCCAATAGTGAATTCATCGAAAACAATCTCTAACTAGGGCGCCCATACACCCTATATGTATGCTCAATTGCGCAATCATTATTCGGTTCCACTACCCTTAAGTTGTAACATAAATTCCACTCGTCGTTACAATTACATGCCTAAAACAACCAAGGCACCAACACAAGAACAAATCTCAGTCCCAAACGTTACAGGGATACACTACTCCCAACCATTAATCCATTAATTCATACCAAAAATAATACAAATTTGAAAATGTCCGAAGATCTAACTTTTCTCAATTCTCGGAATTCGCTACTTTCATGCGGGGGAGATCTCGCAAGCGAAATCCAAACAAGGAACCCTCCCAATACACTACTGTAAAGCTCTGTCGGGGATGGAGTCCTGTCAGACCAGGACTAAAGTTTAAAAAAAAAGATTTTAAAAACAATTTATATGTCTCCATAGGCTTAAGATATATATATTATAGAAAATAATTTTATGAATACAGACACACGTAATTTAAATAATACGCCCAAGACACAAGGCGATAATCAATACTATGTTCTCACCAACATTAAGTTATCTACATGCACATGACCATGATCTAAAAATCTTCGCTCAACACTGAACCTGCCAAAACCTGAATCTCATCATTAAAAATCCATTACATTATCTCAAAATACCACCACAAGATATACCCATTCACCATTGGGTCATAGAAATAACATGCATTTAGCCAAACAACAAAATGATAGTCTTACTGTTACCACTCAACACGGCTTAACAGTGGCACTCCGGAAAAATCATAACTCTACTAGTACATCTCAAAACCATATGTTCTCACAAAAGATGCCATCTAAAAGCCACACTTACCCTCCTCAAGGTAATGATATATATACATATTAGTTATAACGGCCAACACTCAGTAAATTCTTGCCACTCGCGAATTCTGGAGATAACGATCTTACATACAATGCCCCCAACTCAAAAAAGACCCTTTACTCACTGGTGAATATATATTCTAAAATTTCATATCATCGACAACCTGCCAGACGTAAAAAAAAAATCCACCCTACTCTAATCACTCTCAAAAGTGGACCTCTCACAAGTAATGCAAACATCTAGAATGCATATCGACTCTCACTCACTCGACTCCAAAGAGCCCCTCTACCCAATGATACCACATATAATATGGTTATACAACCAACCACCCATTTAATTCAACTAACTAAAAAAATAATCCTGTCGTGCAATCGAAACGAACATCTATAAGTAAATGAAACACGCGTGAAATAAATAATAACCAACCCATGAATCCAGTGATAAGAAACCTACCAGGATAAGCTAATGGAGGTTACGGTACTCGCGATTAAATCAAATTTTGAATATGGTAATCTCTCCCATATAACATCAGTTCATGTGAAGGCGGGATAACTATAACAGGTGAAGGAGGTGGTAAAGGTACTTGTTGAGCCTGTTGAACCCCTGTGCCTGTGCCATGTTCAAATGTGGGTAATATTTCATCCTATGACCAACGTCCCCACATCGAAAAAATCATCCTACAAATGTTCCCAATCTGTGGCCTCGACGACCTCTGCCCTGTTAGCTTCCCCCATTATTTCCCTGGCCTACTAGGTCCTGCAAAACATTATAGTATTGTTGTTGTCCTTGAAAGTTCTGCCTATAGTTTCCTGAATGTTGTCTTTTAACTGCCTTTTCCAGGTGAGAATCTCGTTTCCTCTGACGTCTACTATATTGCTGAGACGACTGTGGTCCACCTGCACCCTTTTCTCCTAACATATTGGACAAACCCGATTCTTCAAACCTAATACTCCCCGTCATCTAAGGATGATGCTCTTGACGATGAGATAAAGCAGCGGTCATGGCTTCATTAACTGCTTGAGCCACAGTATTAGCAACATCGGCTGCAGTGATCGTCCCTTAAGGCAATTGGGGTTCTAAATAGCCAGCCACAACATTTTCCTTAGTAGGATAGTCTTTTCTAGGCGGCATCTTAAATGAGAACAAACTGTATTAGCACACAGTTCAAGAAATTATGAATAGCAGAAGATCGTAAATGAAATATGAACATAACAGTCTTAAAACTAGGACGTTATATGAAGAAAGCTTATGGAAGAATGTAGAAAACCTGCACACATCCTAAGACACTAGAACCTGATGCTCTGATACCACCTACGACACCCCGCTTAAATTAATAACGGGTAGCCAGCCCTATACTAAGATAAAATAGGAATTTAAAGTGGATCATCCTCAGCATTACTATTGTACAGACTAAACTTTAACTAACGACCCAGTAATAAAATAAAAGGACGCCCAAAAAAAAATTCAAATCAACATGAAAAGAGCTACAAACCAATATATATAACGACTACAAAACATGATAATGTTTACACGAGTATAACAAAAGATATACCTGAATATGCTGTCGGGTCACATACAATACATCCAAAATAAGAACATAAAATTACGACCCTTGAGTACACATAACTGATATGCAAAATAGATCCTAATCTAGATTTACAAGAATAGGAAACTCCTACAATAAAATCCTATAACATTTCGCATCTGCTACAACTCCAAAAACCCTGGATAGAATAGGCATCATTGACGTCCTTACGGAGGGATACCTAAAAGAACAATATATGTATAACAAGAGAAAAGATATAAACGGGTCAGAGCCCGAGGTTTCAAAATAATTTTAGCAAGTGAATTAAAATGCATAATAATTATGAATACACGATAACATAACTATAGTGGTGTCACACTCTCTTGGGATTTAACTTCACCCCTCATCTATAACGCGCACCTAACATATGCATATGACCTCAACTAAGCTACCCAACACAATCTAAGGATAAATCCTCTTAAATCTATGCCTAAATCTCATTCACGTAGTCCAATATCTCTAACATAACCATCATTCTACTTCTTCCATCGTCTGCTAAGTTTATGCCCAACTTATACATCAATATAACTTAATTATATTTTCTATTAATTTCTAAATTGTTAACTTTCACTAAGTATTAGAATAAGATATCACACATCATCATTAATGCTAGTTATATACCTCCACTGTTTCACCTATACCTAAGAACTAAGGACCAAACATCTCTCCACACCCACGTTACGCTAAGTTTCATGCATGGGACGTCTCGCAAAGTGAAATCCAAACAAGGAACCCCCTGATATACTACCACCTAACATTGTCGATCGTGGGAATTCGTTCGGCCCTCGCTCCAAAGTACACACCCAAATTACTTCCCGTCTATAGGCATAAGAGTATACTCATCCACTATCATTCTACAAAAGACAAAATATAATATACATCTTTAATACTTTCTCTAGTTATAACATTAGGATATCACACACTATCTATAAATCTTGTATAATATTTCTCGCACGTAAAATATAAGATTCATCAATCTCTAAAAAGTACACATATATATCACACATAATATATGTACTCTAATAGTCTCTACAATGCTATCATCTTCCAAGGGATCACTCACATTTCCTGGGGTTACCAGCGGTCGGACTGCCACACCGACTAGGTAAAAACCTAATCACAACGAATGGGAAGCGACCGTAGTTCCTAACCTGAGAGCAAGATGAATCACACCCAAGACGTCTTACCTACCTCACACACGATAAAATAATGGATGCTATGACTTAGGGATTATACTCTCCCTGCTCCTCAAGCCAGGGGATTTCACCCACATCGCACAACTTCCCATTATAGTACTAGAGGGGTATGAAGCACATAATATATATTACATACACACAAGATATATACACATTCGATCACATCATATATACAAACCATCACACAAGGTATATACGTTCACACCATATATATATATGCACACACACACACACACATACACACCATCTCACGTCCATATGTATAAAAGTAATAAATCCGACTATATATATATAACTCTCATTATACTAATCGATAGATTCTCGCATACCTTCCCAATCCATTTATTATTCAATCCCTCACTTGAAACTTTCACATCCATCACACCTATGATATGTATAATCACCCAATTTAATCGATACTAAGAACACACTATAATCCCCCTCTCACCCAATCCCTATTCAACGTTAGGTAAATTTCTACTAATCGAAAAATTTAATAAGGTATTGGATATGTTGAAGTCCCAATTATACCTCCATTATAGCCCGTAACCATCCTCAAAAGAATCCTCATTCCTTGGAGGATTTTCTAAAAGAATACAACGCAATTTGCTCTCTCTTTCTCTCTCTCTCTCTCTCTCTCTCTCTCTCTCTCTCTCTCTCTCTCTCTCTCTCTCTATATATATATATATATATATATATATATATATATATATATATATATATATATATATATATATATATATATATATATATATATATATATATATATATTACAGCTCCTAAAGTTTCCTCTCTTTTATATCCAATTATGAACCCTCAAAATATCTTATAAACATGATTACTACACTATAATATAGGGTATTTAAGTACTAAAACCAATTGAAGAGGGGTAAAACAAAAGCTGGAAAAATACAGTGATCGAACCGGACCGGGGTCCTAAAAATGAAACCGGTCCAACTCTTAAATTTTTTACAGAAATATTAAATGATTGGACCGATCCGGATTTCCTACCTGGACCAGTTCAGTTCTGCAGAATTTTATTCCCACGAGATTTGTACCCTAACTATCCATTTACATCTTGAAAAATCTACTCTACATCTTAAAAATCCAATTTTAATTTTCTCCAACAATATCGTAACACCAAAACCCATCCCAAATATTATTCCCACCATTTTCATCATCTAAACCACAAATATAACCCTAAATACAAAATTTACTCATCAAATTTTAGGGTTTAACCATAAAAGCTCAAAATCAACCAAATCACCAACAAAATTATGAGATAACTCACACACACAATTATTTATAAAGTTTAATCACTTGCCTCAAAGTTGTAGAGGTTGAATCCTCCTTGAAATCACGGATTTTAGCTGAAAACCCAAAGCTCCCAACCTTTTCTCCTCTTTTCTCTTCTCTTATCTTCCTCTTCTTCCTCTCTCTCTTTCTATTGTTTTCTCTTTCTTACAAATGAGATTGACTACTACGAGCCCCTTAACTCTTTAAATCCATAAATCCCAACTTTAAATGATAATACACACTTAAAATGACTCGTTTACTCATATTCGAGTCACACTAGGTCCAAAATACTCCGGAACACAAATACAACTTTCGGACAGTCATTTTGACTATCTTGGACCTTCCCGGATCAATCGTGCACTCCAATTCATTATCCGAGGCTACAAAAAGTAAAAATATAAATTCTTCGAATTTAAAATTATATTTCTCCCAAAATAATTAAATTTTCAACCTTCAAATTTTACGGGGTGTGACAAGATCGAGCTTCCAGAAATAGTGAATGGTCTTATTAATACACAAATGTATAACTCCCCAGTAATTTCAATTACGCTCATATTCGTTACTGTAAGAATTGGGTTCACGCTTCCTCAGCCCTTTCTCATCAATGGACCCCTGACTTGTATGAAGGAGTGTGATTCGTTCGATAAATTCCTACCTCTCTATCTGTCTCTGAGATGTTTGGATTTTTCAAAACTCCACGGACATGAAGAAGAGAAATGATATCCCCACTCCGAGCAAGACATAACCTTTACTTGTTCAAATATTAATTAAGGTGATGCAGGGTCAGGAACGACGAATCTCTTTATAATAAACAAATCCATTTTGCAAGTTTGTTATCACGGGCAGTTCCTATAAAGGATCAGACTGATGATGTATACAATACTTGAATTCTCGGTGAAGATGTTACATTATTGGTTATCATCCTTCAGAGTCTACGAGTGTAATAAGAGCATGAAGAGTAATAAACTTTGCAAGATCAGCTGAACGGACTACTGTTGCGAGTCTAGTGACTACTAGAGTAGAGTTAAGTCAAAATGTAAGGTATAACATCCTTTGTGAGTGAGCCTCTGGGATCTCATCTAAACCCCCATGAAGTGGTAAATGGAGGATATTAGAGGAAGCAGTGAATGGAGATTTCCCTACAAAGAGACGGATGAGGGGAGACTTTTATGTCCGGTCCGGAGAGCGGGGATATACCGACCCTACTATCATTATGCCTTTGCAACGTTACTTGGTTCAACCCTATTTGTAACCTTTTTTCTTATCTTTTTTTTTCTTATTTTTCTTATTGTAATTGTCACAAATAGGTTGATGGGGAAAATAAGACTCCCCACCCCCAAAATGATAAAATATACTAAAAAGAAAGGTAAAACTTTGTATCTTGCCTCTAAAGACTCCCATGCCTTTCTTGGTTGGACCAACCCAACCGACGTTTTTTGACAAGTCTTTCTGCATTTTTAGAGCAAGAATCGTAACTACAAGGATGAAATGAAAAGTGTTTCTTATAATTACGCCCCAATAGCCCACTTAAGAAAATTTTCTATTATCCCATTGATTCCCATGAATATAGGAAACTTGTATTTCTCATTCAGAAATCAATATTTGTTTATGCTACTCACTCTCAGTTTGGTCGTATTTTAGTTCATTTTGTTATTAAAAATGGAGGAGACTTATTAGTAGTGCAGAATTTTGTTTCTCGTCTGGAGGATATGATCTGTAGTTAGGGGGCAATACATACCAAAAGGTTTGAAGAAGGAATGTGCATAAGAACGTTTCCATGGGGTATTACCTCCTCAGGTAATATAAGGTTTTCATGAGGATGATCTTGAGCCGTCATCCAAGAACGAATACCTTTGCTTAAGAGAATATTTTTGGTGTAGAAAGTATTTAATTTAGGATCTTTCTCCACGTGAATTTCATGAGATACAAAGTCATATGTACGTATAGCATATCCAATGTTCAATATCATTTGAATTCCCTTATCTTTCGGGTGTTTCTCTCCAACCCTTTCCTTTGAAAATAGAAATGGTCACTACCAGCGTGCCCCGCCTCATACTCAACTAAGTGTGGGATAACTGTTCTGCTAGGCTTCTCCACCATGTCGATGGGCACCCCGATCGCTGCTTATCGTGGGGTAGTATAAGTCGTTTCCAGTTAAGGGGTTAGTGGTTCTCGAGAATACACCACCTTGAGGACTGAAATCTTTGGGTTAGTAGAAGATGGTTGAGGATTTTATGCTACAAAAATGAGAATAACTATAGGAGAAGGAATCGTCACTAGTATCTACTCGTGTTCTAGCTCGTCGGAGAGCTAGATTTGCCTTAATTGTTTGTCTTTTTTCTTTAGCTTTTTTCAAATTAGCTTATGCCATTTCAAGAGTTTGCCGAGCTTCTTGTGAATCAATGTCACTAATCTTTTTCGCATCATTTACTAAAACAATGATCACATTATTACCTATTCTAGAAAAACCACACATCAGAGCCACCGTTAATCATTGTTCGTTAAGGCGTATTATCAATTTAAGAAATGGGTGCCTTTTCGCTTGACGGGGAGAACCAAAAATAAAGGAAGTCATTTTGGCTATGGTTATTCTAGGTTGGGCTTTAGAATTGTAATAAAAGATAGGGATTTCTTCTTTCAGTATGTGAGGGAAATGTCCCGAGTACCGAAGTTAGCGGACAGAGAGGGCGGTGGGTGGGTAAGTATAGAAGGTATGATTTGGTTAATGCCACATTAATCTGTCATACCTTAATAACTCTAAATATTGGGATTCGTTACACTGCCTCATGTGATACTCCAACCACCACATAAATTTATTATTCCTAAACGAGTCATGAAGGGTATAATAAACATAATCTGTCTCCACATTGGATCAAGAACGGGGTCAGAGGGATCAAGAATGGTTAATTCATACAGAGCCATCGAACCGGCTCAACCAGCAACCAGGTGCCCTCAGTATTTGAATGGGATATGTTTTTATTTCCTTGTGTTGCCCTTTTTTACTGATTTCTTTTTTAATATATGCTAACTACTGTTTCTTATTTCTTTTTTTCAGAATAACGTAAGAGAAAGTGTCCCAAGCCAAGTGAAGTGAATTTAAAAGAACTCAAATTCTTTTGGGGTCTGAACTAAAGGGCAAGAGAAGAGCATCCTTAATTAGCTTCTATAACGATAGAGTATTAAACTTTCATCACTTATTTTATAGCTCGATGATCAGTTGCTATGCCTTCAGTTGTAATTGATTTGAAGAGTGATCCAGTGTCTACTTCCTCGGCCACTAAATTTGCTGGTGTTTATGCTAAAGTTGGCACATCTTCTTTCCTTGATTCCGACCTTCCCTTTTTGATCCGTATGGGCAAAAGGAAAATTCCCGACCTTTTGGAGGGTGATTCTGCAATTGGTGCTAAAAAACTAGTTGATACCAATGCCCCAAAGAAGAAGGTTGAGGCCGGTAAGAAACCCCCAGTCCCTAACGGTGATGAGTCTTTTTTCAAGAGACTAAGGAGAGGACCTGCTAATAAGCAGGTTGAGCATGTCATTGACGCCGACCAACTAGGATTGGTTAATAAGGTCCCATCTACTATTGGGTCATATGTAGCCTGTAGTCCTAGCTTGGATGAAAGTTGATCAAGTATAACACCCCCTCCCAGACCATCGAGTTGTTGCTGCTCTAATGTCCTAATCATAATTATTAGTAATAATTACTCAAATCTTGGCCTTGGTAAATTTATGTATTTGAAGTTGGTCAGGTACTGTTCATGTCTTCTCTGACTTTTATTGAGTTGGCTTTTTTCTTACAGTTCCTAGTTGATTATAACCAAATGCTAAAATAGGACAATCAACTACGTTCTTCTTCGAGAGAAGTAGAGGAGCCCTTTGAAGGTCTTAGGAAATCTGTTATGGATTCCCAGCAAGCTTTGGAAACAGAGAAAAAGGCCTAGGAGGACAAACTCAAAGTGGCTGAAGAAGCTTGGCAAAAAGTTGAGAAAACTCTGACTGTGGCTTCTTTGGCCTCTACCCAAGCTGAGCACAGGGCAAAGACTGCTGAAGAGAAGGTGATCAAGTTATCTAATAACCTTGTTATTATGAAGTCTAGAAAGAAGAAAACTAGAGAATATTCTTTCAACAGGGGTTGGGATAAGGCCATATCTATGACTTTTGCCCAAATTGCTTATTCCAAGAAGAAATTCTTCAAAGAGGGTTGGTCGGTAGATCTGAAGGAAGTTGGCACTGCTAATAAGAGCTATTTTAAAGAACAATACAGGCTCCCCTCCTAATCTTGATGATAAGATTGATGATGATGCAGGCTAAGGGGAATCCTCTTTGGCCATTGAACCCAGTGTTCCCTCAGCCGACCAAGTTACTGCTCCTATTGATTCAGCTGCCCATTCTGTCGACCATAGTATAAACCCTAACGTTGAGAATGATAAAAAGAAGGTGTAGACTTGTTCGGCTCCTGGTCTTTGTACCTTTCTTTTGTTTTCTTTTTGTTTATGCTCTGATGTACTTGTAACATTCCTTATCAATCAATGAAAGAACTTTTCCTTTAATTAACTTATTGTTTATTATTCCTCCGTCTTCATTTATTATTGATCAATTGTTACTTTATATTTCTAGTTTGTGGCCAAGATGGAACAAATTTCCTCCAATGACTCTGACCTACTCGAATGCTGCAATAATTTGTTCAAAACTCGTCACTTGGATTTTATAGATGAAGAATTAATAGACTTTCTCGATGCAGATGAATCTGATCAGGAAAAGGACACATATAAATAACTAAAGTTTCTTCTTGATCGGGTTGTGGCTAATAACGTTGCATATTTTAAGATGATTGAAGATTTACAGGGAGATCATAATGAAGCTAAATCTACACTACATTCTGATTACGAAGCCAACTATAAGGCATTGAGTGAAGGTTGGGGTTTTGAATCTATAAATATATGGTCTGCTAACAAACTATGGTACTGTAATGAACCTGGTATGTGGTAATCATAGCAGTGGGAGATATGATGAGGGGGTTCAAGTGAGCTTCCATAAAAATGTTTCAAGGCATCACAGTGACATATATGGTGGCTTCATTCATTTTCCAATTCATAAAAGAGCTTATCAAATCAAGAATGACTCATAATTCTACCCTCGATCCTCTTTCTTCAAGTTCCAGAACTATTGTAGAAGTTCAATCTATCTTGCTCATCTAGAATTTAGTTTCTAAACCTTTTGAAATAATTATAGATTTGGGGGGCTATGGCGTTAATGTTTCATCTTGCACTGAAGTTACAGATTGGTTGAAAAACAACAGCTAAACTTGAGTATTTGTGACCTACAGAGTATTGCCTTCCTTATTATTCTTCCTCCAAATGCTGAAGCAGATGCAATTTTACATGATAAATAGTGGATCTTCAGAAGTAAAAAAAAAGTTAGTATCAAGGATCGGCTAGAACTACAATTATTTCAAAACCTTAGCAACAAGGAACAAAGGTTTGGAAACCTGAGCAAATGTAAAAACAAAGTTAGTACCAAATGGTTCAAGGTATTCAACGTGAGACGCCCTATCATAGGTTTTGACACTGTCATATTCTTGGCCTAAATTGTTGAGACACCTTGTTCTCATCCACATATCCTTCTTTAACCTTGGATGGATGGAAACTTAGGGACCTATAATCCCCTTCAATCTGGTTACCAATTTAACAAAACCAAAGCTAACACAACATACTCATGATTAGAATATCATAATCATATCTACTTAGATATAATATGACTATTGATTATTATAAAGAATATGCAATTACCTGATTATTAATCAACATTCATTGATCGAAGCCTTGATCAATAATAAGTGTGGATGAGTGAAGAACCTAGGCCATTTTTCTGCCTCGATGTTGATTTTAAGAATTTTAATTGTTCTCAAATTGAGAATCATGAACAACTACATCTATAAAAGGTAATGAAAAAAAACAAAAATATTATGAATCTCTTTTTCTCATGATAGAAGTTTTGATAAAAGATAAATACCTTTAATGAAATGAAAAAAATAAAGTGGTTTTACTAACCCAAAAACTAAGAAATCAAAACTCAAGGTTTTCCTATCTTTGAATACTACAAACGCCTCAAAAACATCGTACCATAGAAACAGACTCTTGATATTAGCATCCAGATAGATAAAACATTGAATTTGTTATTAATGAATCACAATCTGACATATAAAAATGAAGTTGCAATATATATTTAGTAATTCCAATTTACAATTGCTTGAACATCTTAATAAAAATATTCCAAAAATAATAGGTTGTCATGATCATCGCCAATTTATTCGTTCATTATATTTTAACAGGTGGAAAAAAATAGAGCACACGTACTAATTAGTGAACTAATCAATTTTAACAACCTCTATGATATGATTTCAACGACTCTATACCCCAAAAACACAGATAACAAGACAATGATATGGTTTCAACAGTCCCTTCCATCCGAGATTCATGTTTACTAGGTCACGGAGATGAAGGCTTTCATAGGTGATAAAGACGACTTTCATCTTGCTTAAATATTCACATTTACATAGATATATACTTATAATGGTCTATTAAATAATATCATTCTTTTATCTTAACACTATCACTACCCACTTGGAAAAGGCAAACAAAAATAATCACAACTAACTAAGACGAAAGCATTTGAGAACATAAAAACAGTGACCAAATACTAAAAAAAAATAACATAAGCAGTATATAATAAGCTTACGAATCAAAACCCAAATGGGAAAAACAATGGGAAAACAATGATTGACATAACTAAACCTACAAATCAAACCCCAAAAATTCAAGAATTTGTAATATAATAAGCAGTATATAAAATCCAAAATCCAAACCATAGCAGCATTTAAGTGATGGGGTTGGTCCATGGATTTTCCTTCCTTTCACCAGAAACCCTAACTCACCACTGCATTTAAGAAAACCATTTCAAATAAACTTTCCCCACATTTTTCGAACGGGCAAGACCTAAAGCATGCATTTTAGTACCTAAAAATATTACCTAAAATGCACAAAACTTCCCATCACTACATGGAAAAAACATAAATTCTATAAATAAACACATAATAAAGAAAAGAAAGGAGTATACCTGTTTAGATGTATAATCAGTAACCTGCAAAAGAAAAAATAAACATAAAAAACATAAAAAAATAATTAGAACTCAGCACAATACACAAATCGAAATAAAGCCCTAAGATGAAGAAATACATGAAAACAAATATGTACTGTAGGAGAAGAAAATAAGTATGTGTCTCTATTTGCGTGTGAGGGAGATTACCCGTTGGATGTAAAAAATGCAAAGCCCTAAGATGTTAAAAGCACAAAGTCCTAAGATGATTATTTTTCAGAGAGGGAACTAAACAATAAAAATGAGCACCTGATGAATGATGAGGTGGGTAGCAAAGGTGGGCGGCGGGCGACAACGGATGTAAATGGGCAGTGGGAGATGGCGGTGATGTTGGGGGATTTATGAAGGGGGTGTGTTGTATGTGTGAGGGTGGGCGTGGGGGTTGTGATGTGGGGGGAGTCGTGAAAAATGGGAGATACTTTTGGAAGGGGGTATTCGTCTCTCATTTGCCATGTCATAACTAAAAGGCACATTCGAAGACCATTAGATCGCTTTAGGAGAAGTAATTGGAACCGTTGAATTGTTTTACTATTCAAACACCTCTCTCCTATATATATATATATATATATATATATATATATATATATATATATATATATATATATATATATATTAAACAGTGGTTTGGGAGGTTCACCATGAGATTTGACCTCTAACTTGTCACCCCGATCCTGAACCACTATTCGATTTTTAGCCATATTTTATTTTTTGTATCCTTAAGAACAAACAAAAAAATAATATAATTGGGACTCAAAAATATTATTTGTGGTTGTTTCATTGTCTTTAGTGGTTCCAAATCCATTGTTAACACCTTGCATTGGTATTTGAAAGTTTCATGACAAACCCCGTTATTATGTTGGGAAAAAATTTATGATTGTTAGTATAGTGAGGACCAAAATGCAATCAATGCACTTTGATTGGTGTAGTGAGGACCAAAATCTATTGAATGTTCTCTGATTGGGAGAAAAAATTATTAGAGTTTAGTGGATAGCGTGAGATTGGTGTTGAAAGATAGTGAGTGGAGAGAGAAAGGTGTATGAGATTGTGTATAAAATATTTATAAGAAGTGGTGACCCTTGATAAAAATATTTTAAAATTTGCTTGTGGTATTTTGGATTAATACTTGAGTGCCCTTAGCGACACTTAATTTTAAAGGTTGTTTTTATTCCAATCCCACTTTTCTTTCCACACCCCTAAAATGTTTTAAGAATTTAAAGAAAGTAGAGGTTACAGAATGAAAATCGGACTTTAAATATAAACACCCTTTTGAATAGTTATATTGTGACACCCCTCCTACTAAAATACCGGGTGGCCAGCCCGTGATCAAAATAAAACGTTGGTCTCATATGTCTCATTCTTAGCATCAGTGTCGAAAACTTTTTAAAGTTACTAACCACCTAGTAATTTAATTAGACTGGTGCCAAATTTTATCTTTCATTAATTACAACAGGCGGAAAATAAATAATAATAAAACCATCAACACAACTAATAACTGAATATCACACAGATGAATAACATAAATCAAGATAATCGAATCAACTATTGGTTCAACTCTAAAATACAAAAGTAATTGAAACAATAATCTGGATACACAAAGTCCAATAAGTAAACTAAATACAATCTGAGGGAGACATGCCCAAATGAGTACTGAAAAGTTCTTACAGTAGGAGTAAATGAACGAAGTGTCTATAACAATGTCCTGAAACTTCCACATGAGCTGTAGCTGCGCACTCCCGGGTAACATCCTTAAACTGGGCGTCCCTATATCTAGACACCTAAAATGTTTTGAAAAATATTTTGACATGGGTCATAGCCCAAGTAAAACATTTTGAAAATATTTAGAAACCAATTAAATTACAATAATTAAATATTCATGCACACTTTTCATATTTAAGCTAGTGTCGCTCTCTCTTGAGACATAGCTCACCCTCATCTAATGTGCACACTTAACGCTTGCCTTCTACCTTTCCTAGTTAAGCCACCCTACCTAACTATACATAACAAAACTCCTTCTATATACTAACTCATAGTACCCACCCGTATTACCCATACTATATGTTGCCGAATTTCCATGTCTTTTATCCCATTATAAATTTCTCACTATATGTTTATTTTTCCCTAGAATATAGTTATTTTATTGTCACTATCTTTCTCTTCTACTAAACCCACACAGTAGAATAAAATCACACGTATACATATATCGCTCTGTTATATATATACTAACACTGCACCCCTAAGTTGAGTTGCGGTGCAAGTATACTATGCTATAATGCCCTGGTACGTTATCTACCAATGACACATAGTAGAATAAATCATGAGAATATATATTTATCACACTAATTATATATATACAATAAAGAAAACGTAGGCTGAGACTTTTAGTGCATGCATACTCTGCTATCAAGTCCCGTTACATCACGCATTGTATAAAGGATTATTGGTTCAGTATCTCTCTCAAACCATAAATACAAATCACACTTATTAGAGGCAAACATAGTTCAAAGCCTATACGATAGGCACATACCTACGCACCCATATGACCGTCAACACTATCGTTTTCACAGATAGGTCGTACCTAGGTTCTATATTTTGAGGCATAAGTAAAAAAAAACTAAAGGCTCATCAGGATATAACTATCCCGACGCATAAACCTCCCGTGATAACAAGAAGCATATGTATGTCATACACATAAGAAAGCATGCAGTAGGTATACACACAACCTATATATTTATATCATCAGTATAGGTACACACATGACCTATAATATATATCCTATACGTAATATATATACCTCCCAAATATTCTACGTATTATTAAATTTCAATTATACTTCTCATCGTATCCTTCTGAGTATCCCCCACTACTCGAAGTGTACTAATTATCCTTTAAAATATTTCAGTAGGTAATTCGCTCATATCCTACTGATCTAAGTCATACATTTCAAATTACACCGATTAATCTAATCAATTTCACATTAGTTAATTTATTAAAGTAGTGTCACCCAAATACAATACTCTGACTCACTCATATGGTCTGTATATTCACCCTTTAGAATTTATTACACAAAAATCCACGATTAAGGTTAACACCTCTCGTTAAAATTCACTATTCGATAATTTATTATATATCTCTATAATAAATTAATCGGGCTAATCTGTGCCTAACTCCCGTAGCACCAGCAGAGAAATATTATATTCAAAACCCCAATGCTTAATTTAATTTCTATCACCTCAATTTATTTTATCCAAGTGGTATCACTCAACCAAAATGCTCGGACTCCCTTTATTGCTCCGTATTTTAACCTTTTAGAATTCATTTCACCAAATTCGATTAATAAGTTCAAAAGCCTTATTAAATTTAATAGTCCTTAATACTAATCCCATAAGACTCTAAGTATTAGGTTCCATTTAATTTCTATCAATTAAATTCCACCTTAAGATACCAGCCCGTCTGCTAAATTCATCCAAAATTCCCATTCGAATACGTTCGAATATTTTCGACATATATTATCGAGTGTCGTTCATTATAAATACTCCTAATTCCATACCCCGAATTCATCCCTATCTAATTCGAGGATAAAATAATGTTCCTTTATATTTTTCCAAAGTCCTTCACTCATCTATGGACATCTTCAAATAACCCGAATTTATTTCTTCCTAAAGATGTCGGTCTCACTCACCCTATCGTAGAAAAAATTATATCAAATCCAAACAAAATAAAAAAAATACGAGGTCGGCGTCCACGCGACCGTGACGAAAAGATCTATAATCGCATATTTTACAATTTCTAAAGGGGTTGATCGATCGACGAATTGGGTCAACCGATCGATCGATCGACCAGATATCAGTCATCTTCCCCGACTGCTTTTTTCACCATTTTCAAACTCCGAAGCTTTCTAACTTCAATCCAGACCTCGATTACTTTATCTCCCATACTTATTTCATATATAAACATGTTCAAACACTAATATATGACATTAATCCTCAGTGATTTTTATTAAAGTTCTACGGTACATAAATTGGTTTTTTCTCAATATCCCTTGAATCACAATTCTGAATTCGATTCAATAATCCGAATTCAACAATAATTTCTATAGGTATTCGATTCTAAATCATATTCTAGCCTCATATGATATTATTCTCACATCAATTTCACCCTTAATGCCTAAATCCCCAAAACCCAGATTTAACATGTGATACCCTCCCAAAAAATGAATTTTGCTATAATAACTCATCCCAAAATGAATATGGTTTACACCCACCATGATATGAATCGCAATACCATAATTTAAATGAAATGAACTTTAACTACTTGTCTGGATAATTTCGTAAGGTCTGATTCCCTTTGTTGTAGACGAATGTTTGACGAAGAACACACTTCTCTTCCTTTAGTTTAGATCCCTAAAGATCCCCAATTTCTTCCATTGTTTTTCTCTGTAGCTCTAGGGTTTCTCTCCTTGAGTTATGACTGCCAGAATTCCCTCAATTAGGTTTTCTTTCATTAATCCCGTTTTTAAGCTTATGGGTCAAATTAAAATGGCCCAAACACCCCCGTGTGAGCCCGATTATGCCTAAAAATGTCTCGAGGCCTAATTACTACTCCCGAGTACTCTTGTCCGACTATTTCGACCTATTTCGGAATCAACTGTGCACTCAGAATCGCCATCCGAGTCACTTTACTAAAATCTCCATCCTCAATTTACGATACATGTAAATGTTTTTAAAAAAAACCCGAATTAATTAAATCGTTAATTCACTAATTTAATTAAATCCTCCAGATAAATTAATTCCTATATCACTGAATTAATTAAATTATAAATCCTAAAAAATACGGCATCTTACATATATGAGATTAAGATTAGGGGTGGAATTTCGTGAAATTGGGCCATTTTTCAGGCCGACACGACACGACACGACACGAATTCGTATTTTTTAGTTGAAACGAACACAACCCAAATATAATACGACACAACACGACACGAATAACACGATTTATTGAATTTTACATTAAACTAACTATAAATAGACACGATAACCCAAATAAAAGCACGATTAACACGACAAGACATGACAACACGACTCATAATTTGGACACGAACACGACTTCATGTTTAAAAAATACGAACACGAACAGGGCATCTCGTGTTAATTTCCAGTCAATTTCATGTCGTGTCGTATTATCGTACCGTGTCTAAAATTGCCACCCCTAATTAAGATTGATTGACTTAATATACATGAGATTAATATTACAAAATCTAAAATTTAAAAAGAGGTTATTATATGTAGGCCCTATTAGACATTTTTTTACTCATTTTAGTCCCACCATGTTTTCCCCTACATATATGTCCTACTTCTAATTTTTTAAAACTTTTTCTCACAATTATACCCTTTTAAAACCAACCATCCGTAACTTCCTTGGGTAAAGTTACATAGGTGGGTGACCTTTTTTTTTTTTAATTTTCAAATGATCATAACTTTTTATTGACAAATTCGTTTTTTGCAAAATTACTATTTTTGAAATCTTCTCGTCGAGATCTAACAAACAAGACCCATGAAGCCTATGAAATTTCAAAGAAAAAAAATTACACATACATTAAACTTTACTGTATGCACTAGAAAATGGAATAGTCTTATATCTATGACAAACAGTGATATTTTTGTGTTAATATTATACAGACAGTTAAATTTACTAGTTAAATAAATGGGTCAAATAATTTATAATCTCTCTCTCTCTCTCTCTCTCTCTCTCTCACACACACACACACACACACACACACACACACATATATATATATATATATATATATATATATATATATATATATACAGAGAGAGAGAGAGAGAGAGAGAGAGAGAGAGAGAGAGAGAGAGTAAAACTTTACAGTATGCGCTAAAAAATGAAATAATCTTATATTTATGATATTTTCACAAACAGTGTCATTTTTTGTGTTAATATTATACAGACATAAAAATTAACTGGTTAAATAAATGGGTCAAATAATCTATAATCTTATACTGTATGCGCTAGAAAATGAAATAGTCTTATATTTACGATATTTTCACAAATAGTGACATTTTTTGTGTTAATATTATACAAACAAAAAAATTTACTAGTTAAATAAATGGGTCAAATAATCTATAACACTACACCAAATCTGCCGACTTATCACGGTGATAAGTCTGGAGGTGACAACGTTTATTGTCACGGACTTGTCACGGTCATTGATCGTGATAAGTTCATTAGACTTGTCACGGTCACATCATGGTCATTGAACGTGACAATATTAGTCACGGTTTATGACCGTGATAAACCCATGACATTTAATAAAAAAATTGTCACAGTCAATGACCGTGACAATTTTGGGCAGAATTGAAAAAAAATCTGCTGGGCAGTATGACCACTGCAATTGCCCAGCAGTATATTTGTACCTGTTATAGAAAAGTTTTACTTGTTCAAACATCATACATCCAAATAAATAGAGATAATGCAAATATATTCAAAACAATATGCATCACTATATAATCCAAATATAATTCAAATGTTATAACTTAAAATAATTCAATTCAAATAATGTCACTACATGTCCGGGGAAATGTTAAATCTGAGGAGGTGAGTATGCCACACGATATACGAATTGACACACCCTACAATATATATCGTGCCGCATTGTTCGCACAACCACAATGGGGAGTTCTCCTTCCTGGGTATCACATGCATGACGAGCACCTTAGACTCGATGTCTTGAAGCGAATGCCCATGAACTAGTGCATCCACCCTGGAATATATTCGGGTCCCTCAACCCCAGCCTTATCCGCTGTCCATAAAATATGTCCAGTATAAACACGCTCTGCCAACCAAGTGTCGACATCGATCGGTTGAAGGGAGCCAAACAGGGGACTCGATCATAAAAGTCTGCACGTGTCGGCGATGAAGCAGCGAGGTCCACCTCCTCATCATCCTGCACCTCCTCCTCCACCACCTTCTCCTTCCCTTTCCCCTTACGGTTTCCACCCAACGAACCCTTCACGAATGAGAACATATCTTGGACTGTTGCCTCCAAACGGGACAGCTTCGCGTCATGCGAGTCCACCATTCGAGCCAAACCGGTGTTGCTAGTCTTCAATCCGATGATCCTAGATTTGGCCTCCCGCGAGCTCACACCCCTTGTCCTCCCCTTGCGATCAGCGCCAAGCACTTGGCTGAGTGCGTCTGTGGACAAAGATTCCTTGTCAACATCAGACTGTGACTCATGCACTTCCTTAAGCTTTGCCTGAAACGAAAAAAAAGCACATGATTACTTAAATAAGTAAATAAAAACATTAAAACATAATTAGGACAAAGTAAATTGTCAGATTACTTACAATCGTGGATGCGACACTCGAGGACACCTCCTTATCCTTCCCCTTCTTTGTCCGAATATCCACATAAGTATCGAGCCTATGTGGCATACCCCCAGGGCCACTCCCCGTCCCCTGAAATAATATAATGTAAAATTCGTATCGGCCCGCAAAGTAAAATAATGCAGAATAACAGATTTCTGTAATTATAGGAAAATTAAATCTTACCATCATCCTATGCTCCACCTCGGCGTAATACATCCGTCCGGAGTAGTGCACGTCCGTCTTTTTCACTCGATTTTCCCTCCCCGATTGGCGAGACGCCAATTATCGCTCCCCAATCTCCTTATCGATGAACTTTTGCCATTGTGCCAATGAGATCGGCTCCTTCGGCGGGATGGATTCACGCATTCGGATAACGGACTCTCGGGTCTTCCCAAAGTATCGGGTTTGCATATTTTTCTTCCACATCTTGTGTTGCTCCCTCAACTGCTTCAAGACGGAATCGTGTAGTTTTGGGTCCAAGCTGAATTGTTCCTGTCCAACAAATAAAATGTTAGTGGGGAATAAATATAAATATACATTATAATTGAAAATGAAAATGAAAATATAATTATAAATATAAGTACATTACCTGTAGTGTCGCCCAAACATCTAACTTGAGATCACTTGGCACCTCCCTCCAACTAGTGTACCCCGGGCTGATGATAGTCTTTACCAGCTCGAGGGATCTCGCTAATAGAACCGTCTTATTCTCAACAGCCATCCCCAATTTGCCCCATTTGGGGAGCCTATGGTCTGAGGAGCTCTCCTCTCCTCCGCTACCACCGAGCTCAGACGACATCATCATAATCAACATCATCATCCTCGCCTCAATAGCTGAAGGATACATTTTATGTAAAAAAATATTGTTATTAGTACAAATCCAAATGAATTTGAAGAAGACATGCAAATATGTACAATTATTGCAAATCAAAATTCGAAACATCCCCCCCCCCAACACACAGACGAACACTACACACACATTGCCCCCCCCCCCCCCCACCAACACATAAACGAACACTACACACACATTGCCCCCACCCCCACCCCAACACACACACGAACACTACACACACATACATATATAAAGGAAAGAGACAAAGATAAAAAGAGTGAAAATTATAAAGTGCAAATCAATTAAAAGCATTAAAAATTGATTCATGAAGTACAAATTGGAATATTTGTTACAAATTGAAAAATTGTTTCAAATTTGGGTCATCATAAAAAATGGATTGATATTCGGTAGGAGCAGCCAAGTCATCCACACTACTATTTAGACTCTTTGGCGCATATAGGACAATTGACCATGACTCGTTATTGATATACTCTGAGTAAAACACTTGGTTGACCTTTTGAAATGCACAAACAAATGGCTCATCACTCATTTGGTCGTTGTTCTTCAACTTGGACAAGTCAACCATGATCAAATTGGTGCTAGTATCAACTTTACAAGCATTTTTATCCTCAACTCTTATCGAGTCACAGTAAAATACAACCTCTTTGAAGCTTATATAATCCAATTCAAATATATTTCAAATTACACCATAGCAAGTCATTTCAGCTTCAACGAGTTTTTTATCTTTTGCGCTCGCTCGAGTGAAAGTAAGAGCGTTGTATGAAATGCCTGAGTTTTGTACATTTGTACTTTCCTCTTATACATTTGCTCCGAATACGTAACCATTTAATTGATACTTTTTGTACTCTTGTGCCATGAACAAGGGTCCAGTGGCTAAACGAGCAAGCCTTGATGTCGCATCACCCGTCTTTAAGAGCTGAGAATATAGATAAATTAACTAGGTTAGTTGTAAAGTTCGAGTGTAGTGTAACGTTATATAACGACCATTTTCACTATAATTATCTCTTGTGACAACCATAACCTAAATTCGATGTCTGATTGTACCATTGGTTTTCGTCTTTTATTGTTCTCACAGTCTTCATATTTTCTGCGTATTACAAAATTAATCATGTTTAAAATAATCTAAAATATTCTAAAATAATGTAAAACTTAAAATAATTTAAACTTACTTTTTCCATTCTTCGACATCCTCATGTGTGTCAAATAGATAACGAGCTACTTGTTTATGTTGAAAACTCGTTAATTTCACTCATTTTCCAATCACATGATCACCATCATCGATGAACTCATTAGTGTCATCAACGATGGTCGAGTTAGGCATATATTCTCGAGTATAGATTGATGACTCCATGGTGATGTATTCCTCTGTAATTGAACCTACAATGTATCACGTATTCTTGACGTAATCTTTAAAAACTTTCATCAATCTTTCAAACGGACACATCCACCGATATCTAACTGGACCACATAGAAGTGCCATAGGTGTACCAACAAGTGAACACTTATGTCAAAGAATGTTGGGGGGAAGTACTTCTACAACACACAAATCGCTTCGGTCATCGCCAATTTTGCGGCCACTATGTATTCTCAATTGACTACCTTCTCACACAAAAGTGAGAAGGTAATACTAATTTGCATAATAGCCCTCCACAAATCCTTGTGCTTGGAGAAATAGTTCTTAAACATTAGAGGGACCGATTGCATGATCACATGCCAATCGTGAGACTTACATTTATGTAAATCATGCGTAGCATAATTCACAATCCTTTGCAAGTTGGATGAAAAATTAGATGGAACCTTCAAATTATATATTATTTCTAAAAGAACCTTCCTTTCCCCATTCGTCAAAGTAAACGCACCAGGGGGAATTATTTTCCTTCCCCTACTATATTCTTTCGACCATAGTTGTGGCTTAAGTTTCAACAATTTAAGGTCTTTTCGTGCATTTTCTCCATCATTCGAATGACTCCCCACAAGACAAGTGCTCACAATATGTTCAATGACGTTCTTCTCTGCATGCATCACATCCAATACATGGTGCATCGGGTTATTCTTCCAATAAGGCAAGTCAAATAAAATTGACCCCCTAGACCATGCCTTTCTTATCTTAGTTTCATTCCCCATTGGGGTCTTCTTATTCTTGACATTATTAAATTTGGGATTCTTAACTCGCATATTAGGGAGACATTCAGAAGATTTACTTTCAATTTTTGAACCTGAAAGTTGTCTCGGCGGTAGCCTATGTTCAACCCCGTCCGATAAAAAATTGGAACCTTTCTCAAATCTGAAACTACGAGCCGGGGGTAAAAACCTCCTATGGCAATGGTATACATTTTTTAAGCTAGTGGAGAGACAAAGAGATTCAGTCTCCTCTCCACAAATAGGACACCCCAAATAACCATGTACTACACAACCGAATAATATTCCATAAGCTGGAAAATCAAGAATTGACCACATCAACATAGCTTTCAGCATAAACTATTCTTTTTTAAAAGAGTCAAATAATTGCACACCCTCTTCCCATAACTCATTTAATTCTTCTACCAAAGGAGCCACGTAGATGTCGATGTCCTCACTTGGTGCCGTTGGTCCAGGTATCAATAAAGGCCGCATCAAAAATTCAGGTCTCATACACTGTGAAGGAGGGAGGTTGAGTGGGGCTAGGATCACTGGCCATACACTCTGATTGGTGCTTATATTTCCAAATGGATTTAAACCATCTGTTGATATAGCCAAACGAATGTTGCATTGTTCTCGAGCAAAATTGGGATACTCATAATTCATCCTCCTCTAAGCTGAGAATCAATAGGATGGCGCATGAGATTACCCCTACTTCTTCCCTAGCATGCCAAGTCATTGCCTCTGCTATCCATGCTACTGTGAAAAATTGCTTTAATCTAAGCCCAACGGGAAAATATTTCAACACTTTTTAAGGCACTTTTGATCTTGTGCATTCCTTGCCAGTAGATTGGACATATCTAGGTTCATCGCAGACCGAACAACGATCGAGATTTTCATACTCCTTTCGGTATAGTATGCAATCATACACACAAGCATGAATTGATTTATATGTCATAACAAGATAGCTAGTTGGAAGCGTATTCTCCTTGGGTAGTAAGCCCTTCACCCAATTTAGAATTCCTATCACACTATTGCCACACAAACCGTACTGCGTCTTCAAACTGTGCAAACTAACTATGGCATGTAAAGTTGTTTGATCTTTCTCACACCCAGAGTATAATGGTTGGGTCGCCTTAAATTTTAAACTTTCGTAGTCGTCCTCAAGGTTTATCGTGATATTTTCACAAGCACCTGAACCTTGTACATCATTAGCAACCTCATTCTCCTCAAATTCATAAGCTTCGTACACATTATCAACTAAATCCTCTAACATATTATGATCTACATCATCCCCTTCTACATCTGTCCTACTTGTTGAAGGTTGTTGTGAAGGTTGTTCGGGGACAAAAGTAACTTTCAATTCACTATGAAAACTCCAAAATCGATAAATATCTTGCATACCACATCTTAACAAAAGTAGTTCAACTGTTTTCCACTCAAACACCTTACCATTTTTACAGCTATCACATGGACACATAAACTCTTCATCATTATGACATCTCTTTGCGTATTTCACAAATACATTAGCACCTCTACGAAACATATCCCCCATTCTGTTTGTCTCACCCATCCACTATTTGTATTTCGGATATCCCATTACAGCTACCACAACTAATCACATATTAAAGGTAAGAAGCGTATATTCATGGATTAGTATAAACAAAACTTAGATTTATAGTATGTTTAATTTAATTATGTCTTATTTATATTCGATTTTTAAATTTCAAATTTAATTTATAATAAAAATTCCTATTTCCTCAATCTCCTCTAAAGGGTGAGTGGTCCTATCCCATTCAAGACCGCATATTTCTGTAATATACTTAACAGCTCATGCACATTGTTACAATTTAAGAAAAATTCGGTAGCATATCCCCGTAGTTCTCCAAGTACACAACGTAGATTAGAAAGTGTGAGTGTTATTTCAATTGATCAATTGAAATAATAGTCACACTTGTCAATCTAGTATGTAACTAGAGAACATTAGGATATGAATGCATATCTTTCTCCAAAAGTAACAACTTTAATCCACTAAGAATATTATTATACAGAAATTATGCAGTTCCAAACTATCCAAATGAGACAATTCGAGAGATCTCATTACAGGGGTAATGACTCTCGAACGGGTCTAAGGGCTATTGAATGCTTACGCATAAGAACAAGAAGGCTAGTATCTACGCGCACTATATGTAATTTCAAGTATGTTTTATTCAATTATCATACTATATATATATTGTTCATTATACAAAGTAATTTTAAAAAAAAATTCAAAATCTCACCCCCATATGGACAATAATCGAGTGGTCATGCCACTTTTAAAATTAACCATCCCAATATCGATCCACTATAATCCAACCGCAATGGCAACAACAAATGTGTATCCCATACTCCTTCTAATTCATCTACTCAATTAATTCTTTTCATCAATTAAACTAACAATTAAATTATACTAATTTACAATAAGGGGCAATCCTACCAAAAATTTAATCTATCAATTCATTTACAAGGGGCACTACAATATGAGGGGCAATATCTAACAAACCAATAAAAATTAAATTAAAAAAAACACCCAAGTACATATACACACCCCCTGCCCACCACACACACACACACATATACACACACACGCGCATATTTACACACACACGCACACATACACACACACACACACATACAACCCCCTCCCTCAGCCCACGTATATACACCACGCACACACACACACACACATTTACACACATATATATACACACGCACATATACATACGTATATACAGAAATGGAGGAGAAATAGAGAGAACGTACCAAAATCGTAGAGAGAGAGGGAATGCAGTCGCTAGAGAGAGAGAGAGAAATGGAGGGAATAGAAATCGGTGGAAAAAAAGAAGAGGGAGGGTTTTTTTACTGACAGAATAGTCATGGACATGTCACGGTCAATGACCGTAACAACTTTACAGTATTGTCACGGTCAACGACCGTGACAAGTATTTCTCACGGCCTTGTCACGGTCATTGACCGTGACAAGGCTAGCCATTTTAATGGTGCCAGTTTGACCATTTTGGTGTAGTCTAACCTCATGTATATATATATATATAGACAATAAACTTTACTGCAAGCAGTAGAAAATGAAATAGTTTTTATATCTATTACATTTTCACAAACAATGACATTTTTTATGTTAATATTACACAAACAGTAAAATTTACTCATTAAATAAATGGGTCAAATAATCTATAAACTCATATATATATATATATATATATATATATATATATATATATATATATATATATATATTAATTGACCAACACAATAAATTTTACTGTTTGTATAATATCAACAAAATAAATGTCACTGTTTTGAAAAATGGCGTAGATATTGATAACTTTGCTTTTTCTGTGTTGTCATTGTTGCAAGACAAGTTAATAAAAACCTCAATTACCTACAAAATATATAACAAACTCCAGTGTAGAGGTAAGTAAGTGTATCAATCCATATCTAGGGGGTAAGCTAGAGACAAACTCAATTGTAATTCAATTTTATTTTCTTTTTGTGCTTTTTTATTTTTTTCTAATTTTTTTAGCTTTTTCAAATATTAAAAAAATTGGGTGAGGTGAGGTGAAATAACACTAAACTAAAATGTGAGATGAAAACAACTAACTAGAAAGTGACTAAAAGTGAAAAATAAAGTCTAACACTAAAATAAGAGATAAAGTGAGGTAAATAAATGTGAGAACAATCAAGGAGTGGGACTACACCACAAATTCTAACTATTCTAATTAATTAAATTAATTATTTGAATTCTCACAAATTAATATCAAAATTACAAATCAACTCTCGTTGCAAATGTAATTTTAATAGTAACCTTTTATAATATTAAATTTAACCCCCCACAACTCTAGAAAAATAGATCTACACTCCTTTTAATTAATCACCCGCTAGGATCGATCAATTAAAATTTATGTAAATCTTAGAAAATAAATTTAGAGTTGAAATTCAAGTAATAATACCCCACTTAAGAAACCCCTATCTCTAGTTCGAATCTAAATTGGATATTATAACTATAATTTGGATTTTCTCTTGAAAATCATTTACCCTCTCTCGAGGCGTAAATTTAAGGGTGAGGGATCAAAATTAACATTCAAAGGGAATTTTCAAGTAATCAAACTAATTAAATTAAAATAACATCAAGTAATGGTTCACCCCACCCCGTGAAATGTGATTTAGCCTAACATGGTATGAGATTTGACAAATTAATAATCAAAGGCATAAAATAAATGAGAAGAGAAGAGAACAATCAAACCCAATCTCTTGAAGTGAAATTGAACTCTTATTTCCTTGAAATCAAGCACAATACATCCAATATGAGCATCCAATAATAATCAACTCAATATAATACTCAATTGAATTACTCACAATTTATTGCTCAATAATCTCTAAAAAGAAAAGTAAAACTATTTACAAAAATAATTTCCTAATTTATTTTCTAATCTAACCTATCTCTCTCTAGAATTTTCTTTACAAATTGATATCTAAAAACCTATTCAAATTGAGTCTTCCATTATTTAAATAGTAGGTATGGAGCATGGGGGTAATTTGGGTAGGTTTAATGTGTAAGAGGTGTGTAAGGTGTTGAGATGAGGGTGTTTAGGGAATTATGCACACATGTGCATGGGAAAGGTGTGAGGTAAGGAAGGTACATAGGTGAGGGAATTTGGGTGACAAAATCTGATATGGTTAGAGGGGTAGTTTTGGAAATTGGGGTAGAAGTGGTAGTTGGGGGTAGTTTGGGAAAAAAAATGGGTAAAATGGGTTTTAAATGGGATATATGGCACATGGGGTTTAAGTGGTTTAGTTATTTAGTTTTGGCTTTTGTCTTGTGGTTTTGGCAGCTCACGATTTTGGTCTTTGTGGAAAAAGGGAAATGAGGTAAAAGGTTGGTGGGTTATGGGTATGGGTTGGATCGGACTCGGGTCAGGCCGGAAGGGGTAAGGTTAGCTGACAATGGGTCGTCGTTGACGGTCGGATTGGTGCCACCGATTTTAAACAGGTCCCGAGGTGGTGTAAATGGGTTATGGGTTTGGGTCTTGGAGGTAGGATGGAGATAGGGTTGGTGGGATGCCGACGGTTGCTGGGTTGCGACTGCTCCGACGTGGGGTGGACAGATGCGGGTCTCCGATTTTGAAAGGGGGTGAGGTCGTGGATGGTGGACGGAGGGTAAGTCTAGCCGGACAACAAAGGCTATTCCGGCGGCGAGTTTTGATAGATCTGGCCGGAGGTAGGCAGTGCCAAGATCGGATGATAGGTGGTTCAAGTCGAGTAAGGGAAGGTAGGGTCGGATCGGTTTTTCGGCCGATGAGGGGTTAACAGGGTCGGCTCCGTCGTCGGCGTAAGGGTTTTGCGGCGGGTTGGCCGGAGATCGGGTTGGGTATGGTGATTGCCATGGCTTGGATATGAGGTATTGGGTTTTGGTTTTGGGGTAAGTGGAAGATGAGGTATTGGGTTTTGGTTTTGGGGTAAGTGGAAGATGAGTTATGGTGGATTGGGGAAGAGAGAGGAGAGAGAAATGGGTTGTTGGGTGTTTGAGGAAGATGAAGTTGAGGGGGTTATTGTGTGAGAGGGTGCAGAGGAGTTAGGTGAGGGTGTAGGATTATGGGGTGCGTAGTGTAGTGTATGGGAGGTGTAGGATAAGTGGGGTGTGTGTGTTAGTTTGTGACCCTACAAAAATGAAAATTAAAATAACTAAAATCCTAAAAAAAATAAAATCTATAAAAACTAAAATTAAAATAAAATAAAACTTCTAATCTATAAAATAAAACTAAAATAAAAGAAATAAAACTAAAAACCTAATAAAAATATAAAAACTAAAGATCTAAAAAAGTAAAATATAATAAAACAAAAAATAAACTACTATAAACTAATCTTAATAAAATAAAATAAAATAAAACAAAAACTAAAAAGTAATAAAAATCAAAATCAAAATAAAAAATATAAAAATATAAAAATGGAAAATGAATCCTAGAAAATTCTAAATAAATTTAAAATAAACCTTAAAAATAAAAACGACTCAATTAAAAATATAAAAAATAAAAAATTATGAAAGGGAACAAATCAAACACACACGGCTCGGGACAAAGTTTAGGCTAGGCTAGGGTTACGGGATTGGTATTTAGCTCCATTCAACGCGCATTTGCCTCGATATATAGCTTTTGACACTGCAAACGGACGTTTGACCAACAAGATAAACATTTAAGAACATAAGACCCATTTTACCGAGAATTAGCAGCTAAAAATTGTCTATTCGGGGTATTATTTAAACACTCTTGGGTGCTTATTAGATATAAAACTATTTTAACACATTAAATGTTACTATTTGTGAAAATGACACAGATATAATGTTATTTCATTTTCTGGTGCATACAGTAAAGTTTACTGTGTTCACACGAAAATGTGACATTTCGCAAGAATTTGGAATAATGTCACAGATATAAAACTATTTCATTTTTTGATTTGTGGGGGGTAGAGCTCACATGCGTTGCCGCTGGCGCAGACCTATTAAAATAAGAGAATATTGGATAAATGGGGTTTGGATCCACCAGATCTCCGATTTTGGGTGAGTAGGGGTGGAATTGGGTGCCACTGGCGTGGACCTTTAAAAATAAGAGAATATTGGATAAATGGGTGTTTGAGTGACTAAATGGTTTAAACTAAAATTAGGTTTCTTTTTTTCTATATATATATATATATATATATATATATATATATATGTGTGTGTGTGTGTGTGTGTGTGTGTGTGTGTGTGTGTGTGTGTGTGTGTATGTGTGTGTGTGTGTGTGTGTGAGAGAGAGAGAGTTTATAGATTATTTGACCCATTTATTTAACTAGTAAATTTTACTGTCTGTGTAATATTAACACAAAAAATGTCACTCTTTGTGAAAATGTCATAGTTATAAAACTATTTCATTTTCTAGTGCATAAAGTAAAGTTTACTATATGTGTAATTTTTTTTTGAAATTTTATAGGCTTCACGAGTCTTGTTTAATAGATCTCGACGAGAAGATTTCAAAAATAGTAATTTTGCTAAAAACAGATTTGTCAATCAAAAGTTATGATCATTTGAAAATTAAAAAAATAAAGTTCAACCTCTTATATAACTTCCCCAAGGAAGTTACAGATGGTTGATTTTAAAAGGGTATAATTGTGAAAAAAAGTTTCAAAAAATTAGGAGTAGGAACTATATGTAGGGGAAAATATGATGGGACTAGAATGAATAGAGAAATGTCAAATAAAACCTATATGTGAAACACCCATTTAAAAATGATCCAAAATCAAATGATTAAATTTGCATTTTTCCAAAAAAAAAACGTAACGCTCTACGTATACAAGGCTTATCTTCTCACCTAAGCAAAACTAAAAGAGACTTTTGAACTATGAACACAAGCATGAGCCACAACGTCGTCTATAAAGGTCTAAACTTTCTGGTAGATCCCACGGACATGATCGGCTGGTGAAATCCCTCATATCAATTTTGTCCGACTGATCTAAAACAAAACCATTACATCTCAAATATATACACACACACACACACACACACACCAGAATCGAGTGACTATTGTTCTTAAAGAATGTAGGAGAGAGAGTGTTTTTCGACGATGGATTTGTTCTGTTTGGAAGCAATGCAGTTGGTGCAACTCATTAACCCAATCGAATCCACTCATCGAATGGTCTCGTATCTCGGAGACCTTGGATTACTTCAATTTAAAGACGTATGTTCTCATATTTTACATACACATACATGCATTTATTTAATTCATTAAAAGACAAGCGCAGCCTAAATGTGCCTAATAATTTTGATGTTACAATGAGAAGTAATTGGCATGAGTTGTTCATAAAAGAGAAATGATGAATACTTATAAATAAGAAGATATGCTAGGTTTGAAAATGTAATCTAGCTGCAATGCTTCTATTGACACAATTAACAATGGTTTAGATAGGGTAATAGGTTTGTGATTTGTCCATCATCTTCCATAGTGGTTGAAATCAATTACAAAAAATTGATGGGGGGCCAAACCTAATAACCCCTTAAGAATATACACATCGTCTTCCATAATGGTTGAAATCAACTACCGACGCTTGACGGGTGGAAATACTTAAGAATATACACATAAATTGATCAGAACATTTTAATACACAAATTTATCCCATTTGAAACAGCTCCGTAGGTTGTATGTAATAAAAATACCCGGTTCATAAAGAAAGTGGCACTAACATCGACTCCTAAAGAACCATAAACGCCTTTGTTTTCACAATCGATATTGATTAACACCTTGTCAAATAAATATAGAGTTAAAATTAATGAAAGCATACTATATAAGTAAGAACACAATTATGTCTTAATTACTTTAAACCAAAGCATCCTACATTGTTATCGAATGAATCATACATAATTAAGCAAGGTTTGTCTAGATCCTATAAGTCATTCAGTAGGTACATTATTTATGTAACTAATTATTCAGTAGGTTTGTTAAAAATCACCTCAGATATATTATTTGTGGTTGTTTCATTGTCTTTAGTGGTTTTAAATCCATTGTTAACACCTTGCATTGGTATTTGAAAGTTTCATGACAAACCCCAACACCGATGGCTCTCATACTTTTTCAGTCTCAGGGGGATGTGGAGAGTGCAGCACCTGACGACTGGACCTCTTATTTTTTTTAGGTAGAGTCTAGTCTTATCATGCCAGATAGTTCAAATTTTTGAAGAAATAGACCAAGTCAACCAAATGGAGTTACGATATGGCAAGAGGAACTCATCCCATCAGTGCCTTCTTGTGAGTGCTAGTCAACTACCATCCTTGATATAGGTTGTTCTCGTGTAAGAAGTCCTTCATATACCTGATGCGCTTTTTATCCTTTTGAGTTAATGCAAAGACCCAATTTTCCCGAGATGGTATGGATTCTGACCTAAGCGGGGTTACACCGTAGGGACCCGTAGTCTGCTGGTATACATGGGGAACATCATTGGTTCATCCGGAGTCAAGATAGATCCTGATAAGATGAAGTTTGTTCGGGAATGACCAACCCCCAAGTTGCTGACGGAGGTAAAGAGTTTCCTCGTCATGACCAACTACCTCCGCACTAAAGATTCATAAAAAAATGACTCCCGGTTGATCTTATCTTACTCGGGGCCCAGAAAAGAAACAAACCTTTAGATGGGGAGATGATCAGCTACCGATGCTGTCTCATTCATCATTGAGTCATTAATCACTTTACGAGTTTTTCCTTGCTCGACTTTGGCCTCTGTATGAGTATATGTATATGTATCTCTATCGTATGGTATCTTTCTTTATCGTTTTCTTGGAGTTATTTTTCTATGCCTGTCGTCTGCATCTATAAGGCATTAGAATGCGTTAGAAGTATCCATCCCAATCCTTATTTCTAGATTAATGAGTGGGAGTAGTTCTTCATGTTATTGCTAAGCATTGGAGCATCCACACTTCGTTAAGCCACTTCGGTAAGCTAGTATCCATCTCTTTTCAATCTTTCCAATGGGAAGCCTGTGATGAAACTCCCATTGCTTCCTGTCCTAAGCAAAAGAGTGATTTCGGGCTTTTTGACCGACCATTCATCTATAAGGCTATGGAAGCGGGTAAAGCATTGGGAACAAAATTTATGATTATTAGTACTGTGAGGACCAAAATGCAATCAATGCCCTTTGATTGGTGTAATGAGGACCAAAATCTATTGAATGTTCTTTGATTGGGGAGAAAAATTATTGGAGTTTAGTAGATAGCGTGGGATTGGTGTTTAAAGGTAGTGAGTGGAGAGAGAAGTGTGTACGCGATTGTGTATAAAATATTTATAAGAAGTGGTGACCCTTAATAAAAATATTTTAAAATTTTCTTGTGGTATTTTGGAGTAATAATTGGGCGCCCTTAGCGACACTTTTTTGTAAAGGGTGTTTTTATTCCAATCCCACTTTTCCTTCCACACCCCTAAACTGTTTTAAGAATTTAACAAAAGTGGAGGTTACAGAATAAAAATCGGACTTTAAATAAAAACACCCTTTTAAATTGTTATATTAGATTAAGATTAGGGGTGACAATTTGTGTTTTTGGGCGGTGTTTTCGACCGACGCGACATGAATCAACAAGAGTTTTTTGTACACAACACGAATTCGTATTTTTTTAGTTGACATGAACACTACTTAAATAGAACACGACACGAATAACACGATTTCTTAAATTTTACAGTAAATTAACCATAAATAGACACGATAAGCCGAACAAAAACACGATTAACACGACAAAACACAATAACACGACTCATAATTTTGACACGAACACGACACGACTTCGTGTAAAAAAACACGAACACGACAAGTCATATTAATTTGAAATCAATTTCACATCGTGTCGTGCCATATTATCGTGTCGTGTCTAAAATTGCCGCCCCTAATTAAGATTGATTGACTTAATATACTAAATATACATGATATTAATATTAAAAAATCTAAAAAATCCAAATGATCCAAAACCAAATGATTAAATTTGCATTTTTCCAAAAGAAAACATAAAGCTCTCCCGTATACAAGGCTTCTCTTCTCACCTAAGCAAAAATTAGGCCTGTAAATTGTGCACCCAATGCCCGGAGCCTGCCCGTTCGGCCCGTTATTTTCGGCCTGAGCTTTATTTGAGTTTGAGCCGAGCCGAGCCTGAGCCAAAATTTCAAGCCCGAATTAATTTCGGGCCGAGTTTGAGACAAACTTTGCCAAGCCCGAACTTCATATTTATAAATAAAAAAATAAATAATTTATATAATATAACATATTTATGTTAACATTTTTTAATTAGGTTTCGTTCTTTTATTTCATTTACTACTTAAAAAAATCATTTGTCATGATACATTAGATTACATGTGATTTTCAATTTTGTGATTTTATTGTTAATCTCATTATGGGTATTTGATTTAATAATTGCTTAAGTCACAATAGGCCTTTGTTAGTGATCAAATTTTGATAAATGTATGAAATTTAATAGGCATTTGTAGGTTTTCACTCTTATTTCCTTTGTTTTAATTTAATACATTTCATAATTATATATTTTATTTCATGAAATATCAATTAGATTTTAAAGTGTAATTTTGCCCATGATGGAAATACAAGAAAACAAAATTAATTCAAACTTTTTTAACAAAAAAAAATTAAAATCGGGCTTGCCCGAAATCGAGCCCGAAGCTTATAATATTTATGACCCGAGTTCGAGCCTAGGTAGGAAAAAATAATTTGGGCCGAGCTCGGCTTGAGCATGGGTAAGTGAGTTCGGGGCGAGCCTGAGTAACCCAAAGCCCGTCTCACTTAGCCCGATTTACAGCCCTAGCAAAAATAAAAGAGACGGTTGAACTGTGAACACAAGCATGAGCCACAACGTCATTTATAAATGCCCAAACTTTCTGGTAGATCCCATGAACATGATCGGCCGGTGAAATCCCTCGTATCAATTTTGTCCGGCTGATCTAAAACAAAACCATTACATCTCAAATATATATATATATATATATATATATATATATATATATATATATACTGTGGAATCGAGTGATTAGTGTTATTAAATAATGGAGGAGAGAGAGTGTTTTCCGACGATGGATCTGTTACATTCGGAAGCAATGCAGTTGGTGCAAATCATTCTCCCAATAGAATTCGCTCATTGAACGGTCTCGTATCTCGGGGACCTTGGATTATTTCAATTTAAAGACGTAAGTTCTCATATTTTACATACACATACATACATTTATTTAATTCATTAAAAAACAACCGCAACCTAAATGTGCCTATTAATTTTGTAGTTACAATGATAAGTAATTGTTCATAAAAGAGAAATGATGAATACTTATAAATAAGAAGATATGATAGGTTTGAAAATGTAATCTAGCTGCAATGCTTCTATTGACACAATAACAATGGTTAGATAGGGTAACATGTTTGTGATTTTTCCATAGTGGTTGAAATAAATTACAAAAAATTGATGGGGGGCAAACCTAATAACCCCTTACCATATTTCATATACTACTGATTTATCTTTTTCTTTACAGCTCAATGCTGAAAAGAGCCTGTTCCAGAGGAAATATGCTGCTCAGGTCAGTTTTTTCATCATTCTATTGTTTGGCTTAAGTGCATCCTTTTGTAGATTTGTCATTTTGTGTTATTAAAGTTATATTGTTTGATGATTTTTGATTTTCATGGAGCATTCCTATTGACATACTGGGGAATTATTGCATGAAGAAATAATTCTTGATGTTATCTGTATTCCGTTTACAAAATCTCTGGTAGGATGTCCTACCTGAGTTAGTTGTCTGTCCCGGTATCAAGTAAATTCTTTTACATTGTAGATTTACGAGACCATTTATAGTATTAACACCATGGTGTATGGTTCACAGCTCAGAAATGGCACAAAAGCAATAATTCTAGAAACAAGACAAGTGTGGCTGATGCGAGGGGAACCGAGTGTTCGTGTAGGGAAACTGTCGTTGATTTCGGCTCCCGCTCTATATGCAAAAACCTAAGCTACTACTACACTTGCGAGGCAAGCACAGCGGTAAGTCGGGTATCGTAAGAAATCCAAAGGGAGTGATTGAATTTTAGATGTTAATTGCTTTAAAACTTCAGGAATAAAAGTGTAAAATAAATAAATGAAAAGGTGATGGTTGGGAATGGTGATAAAAGAAAAGAGAAGTTAACGCCAAATTAAAGGAAAGCGAGGATCGGGATCGCATACACACATTCACGGGCTAAACAACTACTAATTAGAATTCCGGATCCAAAGCAATTTAATCGAGCATTTACAATTAAGCATAAACATCACACAATAAGGAATTTAACCCAAAGTTGCGAGATTAAACATTTAACGAAAAATGGTCACACACGGATTAAATTCGCATTATCGCTATAAACACTAAAGTTGCGTGACAAATAAAGTTAAACGCATAGCAATCCAACTTTAATACAAACGGTTTCAATTAAATGCAATTTTACACAAAACCTAACTTTCGAGGTCCAAACCCGTAAATGGCGGAACACAACCCCGACCCTATTTATCTAAGGGCACGACATGGAAATAAACTAAATTACACTAATTAAACTAGGAAAGTAATAATTAAAGCAGGTAAACTAATTAATAAAGCATGTAAATTAACTAGAAAGCAAGAAATAAGGAAATACAACTAAATTAATGTAATTAAACTTAAAGTACAACTTACAAAACAAGAGTACAAGAGAGGAGTAGGGCAAATCTCCCAAGTTTACAAACCCTAAAATCTAAGACAAAAATGAAGATCCCTCTTCAAAATGAAGAGAAAGAGTATTTATACAAAACAAATACCATGGAAAACTTGTAAATAAAAGGGGAGAAAAACAAATATCAGCATGGCCGAATCGATTCGGCAATGGGCCGAATCGATTCGGTTGAAAAATATCTCGACACTACCAGAGGGGCGAATCCATTCGGGTGAAATCCGAATCGATTCGGAATGGTGGGAGAATCGATTCGTCTGGTCCGAATCGATTTGGAAACAGAGGAACTGGCATACTGTCTCCAACCGAATCGATTCGCAAAGGGGCGAATAGATTCGGACCTACAGGTCTTGAATCTTTCCCCTGATTTTTGTTGGTTTGAAATTCTCTTCCGCTCAAAAGCCCTTAACTTCTTCGATATAGCTCCGATTCGTGCTCCGTTTATGGCCACGTGAAGCTTGTTCAGAGGGCTTCAACTTTCGTGAAGACATTGGGCCAGTTGCCCAAATTGTGAAATGACTAAATTGCCCTTGCGGGTGCGATTGTGTACGGAACTTCGCCGAAATGCATCCAACTTCATACTTAGCACCTATAATACCTAAAAAAGCCCAAATATACCTAATATAGCATGTTATCATATAAAATGGAGGTTGCCTGATTATCGAGCATAAATATACTAATTAAGGTACCCGAGGGGGATAATAACGCGTACGTTAGCGGGTGAAATACGAAATATTTACGTCGTATCAGTGGTAAGGAAGCGTCAAAAGAATACGTCATAATACAGTATTATAATATTATCGTCATCGTCATCGTCGACTATATCCTCTTCATTCTTCCTTTCCCGAAACACCTTGCTCCTCTATATGTGTATATGTCAGAGCAGTTCCTTTAAGATGGATATGGCTTTTTTTGTTTTTAAGTATTTGTACTACATCAATTTGAATTAACCATCTACAGTAACTTACATAATGTGTAGAGTGTATATAAAGCTGTTGCACCTAGCACTAACTATGAGTGAAAATGCTTCCTATTATTGAGGAGGGGTGTTGTAGGAGCAGTTGAAATTTACTTTAGATTTATTTTATTTTGGATCGATTATGAAAAGGCTATATAGGCTTCTTATAGAATCCACGGTGGTTGATGTAATAGGATAAATTCATGTAATGTTGATTCACTATATTATCTCGCATAGGATAACTTTACTATTCTTAGCCATACGAGAGGTTAATTGCTAACCCAAATTTTCATTAATGGGATGGCTGCAATGACCGACCATTGTCAATTTTGGAGAAGAGAAAGAAATCTATATTTTATATAAGGTGGATAGGCTCGACTTATATAATGGACATGATGTTAAGATGGTATCTTTGTTCGTAGCTCAACCCCTTTTGGTTATATCTTTCAATACAGCTTGGACTGTGGTGTGCTAATGCCTTCCACATCTCCATCTTCTACACTGTATTATGTGGAACACATTTGTAGCAAAACTCCTAAAATACCCCCACTTTATAAACCCAATTGTTCACTTTTGCTACAAATGTGTTCCACATGTAAAAAGATCATTGTGGGGGTTTCAAACCCTAACTTTGGCTGCTCATTTGAGAGCTAGAAAGAGAGAGATGTGAGATCTTATTCCTAAGTTGAGGGTTTGGTTGAAAGGTTATGGGATTTCTCAAAGTTGTAAGAGAATGGTGAGTGTAAGTGTTTCATGTATGGTAGGTGTGCTCTATTTGTATTGTGTGAGGAATTTATCATCGAGTTACACGGAGAGCAGGATGCACGGGATTTGGGTATATGAAAAGCATTTGAGAACATGAGATTGAGAGCATTTTTTGTTTACAAATTGAATTCACTTGGGTAGATTGGAGTACAATGGCTATCTAGAATTTGGGTAGGAGAATATAGGATCTGTAGTATTTTTTCCTTATTGTACTTGTAATTTATTCAAATATAGTGGATGGAGTCTCTCTGTGGTGAATCACGTTGTAGACACCCCATTATGTTACCCCCTAACTCTCCTAAGGTCCCTAGTACCTCCCTTCATCACTACAAACCCAGGTCATGTCTCGAGTACTGACCTAGAAGCCATCGGACACCCCTAGGCTCCATTTGACCAAAAAGTTAAACTCTTCAGCTCGACCAAAGGTGAATGAATCTTTAAAGGGCACTAAAATCCCTTTCCAACGGTTTGTCCCATGCGCGATTCTGAGTTACCATGTGGACGAACGATCTGTTTGCATCTGAAACTTGATCTAGAGGCCACCGGGCACTCTCGGGCTCTGTTTGACCTAAGTCAACTCTTTAGCTCGATCGAGGCTGAATGAATCTTCAAAGGACACTGAAACCCCTTTCCAACGGTCCGCTCCGTGCGCGATTCCGACTTACCATGCGAACAAACGATCCGTTTGACTCCTAGAGGTCACGGAATGCTTCCAGGGCCCAGTTGACCAAAGTCAACTCCCCAAACCGGGTCAAACTCTTTGGAATGTCGAAGTACATCTCTTAACCTTTCCAACTGTCCACCCCGTGTGCGATTCGGACTTACCATGTGGATGAACGATCCATTTGCGTTCGAATAATTCCCCGTTCAATGGACCGACAAACGCTTCTGAGCCATATTTGACCCAAATTCAACTCCCAAAACGGGGAGCGGTCCAAGGAGTTTCAAAGGTATCTGAATTATCTTTCCAATGGTCTTCCCCGTGCACGATTCTGACCAACGGTTTGCCCTCGGCAGTCAATTTTCTGAAAAAGCCTGAAACACACTACCAAATGGCAGGTTCCAGCCCCTGCCTATCGGCAGGTGCCGATAGGCAGGACCAGGTCTATGCCGATCGGTAGTGACCTAGGCCTATAAAAGTATGCCTTCACCTCATTTGCAAGAGGATCCCGGATCTGATAAGAATCGCTCTCAGCGAATCCCAAAACCTCTCTCGAAGACAGCGCGATTTCAACATCAAAATCTATTTCTAACTTCCACTTTTCATTATCATTTTCATCAAACTTGGTGAATTAGACACTCTCCATCATCATCCAAGTGCAAGGTCTTCTCTCCAACATTCAAGATCAAGCTCAAGATCTTCAAGAAGGTCCAACTTTCTCAATTTTCTCTTAAATTCTCTAGAATTCGCAATAACTTGTTTTATTACTTAGCACTCTTTACTATCCAATCTCACATATCCTAATATACTTTTTATTTCGTATTATTGCACATTTCCTATTTTCATATAAATAAAAACCCAAAAAAATAAGAAAAAGAGGGTTTGCTCATAAATTCCAAATAGGGATTCTCATACTTTTTTCACACTTTTCTCATAACTAAAACATTTTTTTTCTATACACACACTCCCAAATAGGAGATCCCCCATTTGGATTTATGGGATAAACTCCACCCCTCATTTTGTATGCGAACTACGTGGACTTTGATGCCTATATAGACTATGTAGGCATATCGGGGTAAAACCGAGACTCGAGTCCTATTCTCACTTTCTCTTTCATTTTCTTTCTTCTCTAAATCCAATTTTCTTATATTCTATATACTTGTTCTTAGTGGCGTATTACTCCATATGCATTATCATTCCCTTATAACGATCAACGTAAGAGTAATCGCATAAATCTTATTTTCTAATATTATTTTTATACCTTCCTACGGATGACTCGCTTTATCTCTTCCATGATACAAGTTGAGGATTCCTATCTCCACCATATATAGACACATGCACACATATCACGGGGGAAATAAAAAGGGAAAATAGCAAACATCCATGAGAGACCGAAAGGGCAGAATGGGTGCCTAACACCTTCCCATTTCGTAACTTAGCCTCCGAACCCTTCTCGAATCATTTTGGTTTCGCATGCACCATTATGTCTTTGGATGCCATCCTTCAGGTGGCTTCCCCATTTTCTTTTGTCTGTTTTGAGTAAAATAGACTGGCAACTCTGAATCTTTTTACATTTTACACCTCATCTCAAATGACGCCGATCGAAGTGATCCCGAGAGGGATACGCGGGACCCGAGGATCCTTCCTTCGCCCGCCCGCCTGCGCGGCGAGAATCGGGGATGGCCACAGTGGCGACTCTACTGGGGATATGTATATGTTTTGAGGGATTGACTCTATTTAGATGGATGTTATATTTGTTTATATTTCCCCCATATCTGCATGTTCCCCTTTTTCATGTGTATCCCATTCTTATGCTTCCGTTCACACACTTGTAGAAAATTCTCCATGTACACTTCACACCACGTGCACCTAGGATCACATATATCTACATGTTGCACGCATCACCCATCCATACTTTGTGTACCTTTGGTACTTGTACTTTGCTCCCTGTTTGGCACAATCAAGAAAGGCATTCTCATCATAAGATACTAATAAGAGAATCATGCATGATTCACACCACATCACCAAAGAGCATTGTTATTGACCAAATTTTACCCAGTAACTGGAGGGTCACTTCGTGATGGGCGCTGGTCCGGCAGGGCGCAGTTAGCTTAAGAGATATGACTATCACCTTCCATTGGCCAAGTACCTTCGACGTATATCGAATGGTTCCCCCGCATCTTACCGCTTGACCGAAGTCATGACGGGAGGTATATCACAGGGAATTCGTTCACGTACGCCGAGTATATCGAATTCGCTCTCACGCGTACTGTCCCCACGAGGTATATAGTGAGGCAATTCACGTACACTCAGGTATATCAAATGGCTTGTCCACACGTACCGATTACCCGCAAGAGCAAGACGTATATCGTGGAAGTCATGCCAAAGGGAGGAACCCATTTCGATTCACCCAACCAACTGCATACTCGCATATAGGTGTCAACCTAGGACATGCACTTTAGATTGTCGGTTTCAACCCAAAACTCTGCCGAAATTTTGGGTCGGTCTGCCGCCCAAATTTTCGTGCATTTTTAAAATGGGACCCTGTCCGTGAGCCTGGTTACAAGTCCAACCGTAGCTTTGCATTAAAAATCTCACTTTTCCAGGCTTGGGTCCCATCCGGCATTGCATTTTGGAGAATTAAACACAAGTGAGAACATAATAATCGTAATAATCTTGCTGAGTTCCGTCTCCAAAAACATTTATCCCTTATTTATCAAAAATCCAAAAAAAAAAAAAATCGCTTATTTATCAAAAATCCAAAAATATTTTCTTCCGTTTTTCTCAAAAAAATAAATAAATAAATCTCATTCTATGCCTTCTCAGGTCGATCGCAAGCCCTTGGCCTAGCTCCCTATTGGCTTGGATCTTTAGTCAAATCCCCCCGGAGTTTCGTCCGCTCCTCTATTACTTCTTCCGAGATCGGAATCCATCCGCTTTCCATGGAGAATATAGATCAAGTACCAGTCATACAGTCAGATCTGATGGAAGTCCTAGCTCATCTCGTGTCCAAGATTAACAACCTCCAAATTGAGGTCCGAGAGAAGCAACGGAACCAGGTTCCTGTTCCTCAAGAGCCCGAGGACCTATTCCCCCGTGCTATGGGTCCTCGCGAGCCTATCTGGGTTCCCGAATAATATCAACACGCTCCACGTGCCCCTCCTGTCAATGGGCCACCGCCTGCTTAGCATTCGATGCCGAAAATTGCCCAGGATGTTGCTAACCTGCCTATGGCCGTTGATCCAAAAGAGGAGGAGTTGAATAAAGTCAAAGAAGATTTCAAGATGCTCACCAAGAAGTTCGACCAAGTCAGAATCTCGGGGAATTACATGGACTACACCCACATGTCTCCTTATCCTAAAGCGAGGTTACCTGAGAAGTTCAAGATGCCAAATATCAAGAAGTTTGGAGGGAGTGGACCCCCGATTGTTCATCTTCGCAGTTATCATCGTTCCATGACTCTACTAGGGGCTTCTGAAGAAGTGATGACCCAATTGTTTCAGCAAACTTTGAAGGATAGTGCCCTCCGATGGTTTTTATCTCTCGAGGAGTCCAGAATCCGTAACTGGGAGGATGTTGCTCAAGAATTCATATCGCAGTACAAATACAACGAAGAGCTTGAGGTCACCCGTCGTGATTTAGAGCTGCTCAAACAGAACCCTGGGGAATCAGTCAGTAACTTTATAACCTGATGGAGGGAACATGCAGCTACCAAGACTAATCGGCTATCTGAAGAAGAACAGGTCAACATAGTGAAGAAGAACTTCTTGCCCCATGTTCGAGCGACGATGGGAGGATAATACTATTCCCACTTTCGAGCTCTCAGAGAAGCAGGCGTAGAAATCGAAGAAAACCTTGTTAAAACGGAAGTTGAACCAAAGAAGGTGTCTGGACAGTTCACCCCTAGAAAGCATGACAAGCCTGCCAGTGCTACAGACTCAACCATCAACAACATCTCTCAACCAACCAGATCATGGGCACCAGAAAGCGGCCCTGCCCCCATCTGAAGGGAATACACTGAGCTCCATGCTCCCCACTCCAAAGTTTACCAAGCCCTATTAAGCCGAAACCTCATCAAACCCTTGGATCCCCGCCCATTGCCAAATCCACTCCTAAGAAACTTCAAGGCCGATGCTCATTGCGCCTTTCACCAAACTGTTGGCCATACTACCGACCAATACTTTCATCTCCGAAACATAATCCAAGATCTCATTGACCAGGGTACCATCGCCCCACCAGTCAATCCTAAGCCAACCACTACTCACAATCCACTCCCAAATCATACCAATGCCATTTTCTTAAAATAAAAACCAGATTTTGATCCCTCAACTCAAATCACACCCATATACTCTCCTAAACCTCTTTAAATTTGCCCATATTTCCTCCTACACCCTACTAGCCTCGCTGATCAGGCACTGTCACTCCTCACCAGAGCATGCATCGTTGTCCTTACCCATTCTAAAAATGGAAATATGGAATTTTCAGAGGTGTTAAACCAATTCCTAGAGTTCGGGCTGAAATTGCCATCACAGATGGTCATCGATTGCCAAAGGTCCAGTACACTGTTCTTGGAAGCACGAAAGTGGGCCCGAGATTCAGACAAATGGGTGGTACCAACCGATGAAGTCAGCCTAGATGATGTTGTCCAGATTTTGGCAAAATTATTCGGGTAATTTGTAGTATCACCGGGTTACTTGACATTTTCAAGCTACAAGGGAGCTTGGTCCCTTCAACCATACATATCCCCACATAATGGGAAGACCTATATGAAGAATTCGTTGAAGTTGTGGAATGCATTGACTTTACATGGAAAGAAAGAATTGTTGCCATCGGATGGGGGGAAGAATTTAAAGATTCGAGTGAAGAACAAGCTTCAGGAAGAACGGGCCCAGTAGCCGACATATGTGGGATGATATCATTTGAAGAACTCCTCGGAGAAATAAATAGGGTGACGGAACAACCTGAGATTGACAAGGAAACATGATTCATGTTCTTCCCTTCTTTAGTAAAATACATAACCAGGTCAGGGAGACATTACCAGGTTCCAAGCTCACTACCAGCAAATGACAAAGGGAAGGGCGTTGAAAACCTTCCTATGCCAGAGATGACCATCGAGGAGAGCAAGATTCCCGATCAACTGAAGAAAACTCAATCTAACATCACTCTATGGGGGCTTTTCATGTCTTCCCAGCTGCGCCGAAATGCTTTAATCAAGCTTCTCACTGGACCCACAGTTCCTCCTTCTACCACACCAAAAGAGGCGGTAAATCTAGTCGGATCCTTGACCTCCACCCGGATGCTATCATTTTCTGAAGAAGAAATCCCCAGAATTGGGCCGAATCACAATCATGCACTCAACATCTCCGTCAAAGTTATGGGGAAGGCCGTGCCACTCTCTCTTGTCGATAACGGATCCTCCTTGAATGTTTGCCCACTAAGAACCTTCAAGTGTTTAGGCCTGAAAGAAAGAGACCTCACTCCAACCTTCGCCATTGTACGTGCCTAGGATAATACCCACAGGGAGGTGATAGGATCCATAAAACTTGTAATAGGGGTTGTCCCTATAAACCCTATCATTAAATTCCAAGTCATAGACATCCCAGCTTGTTTCAACTTGTTTCTCGGATGACCCTGGCTCCATAGTATCAGGGGTGTGTCTTCCTCACTCCATCAGAAATTAAAGTTCTTCGCCGACGGGCGAGTCATCACCATTTTTGGCAACGATGAAAATGTCGAGGGTGCAAGCACCAACAGTCCAATCCTTGAGATACAGCACGGGTGAAATGATATGCTCCTATCAGGATTTCGAGTTTAGCCACTCCTACTCCCGGCAGGGGACGATTTCAAAAAAAGGGTTTGTCCAGAATATGACCATCATGGCAATGTCAATGTGATTCAGATGTTCAGAAACATGTAATTCATGCCCGGACTGGGGCTAGGACAAAGGCAGCAAGGGATACTTGAGCCCATTGAACTGAAGAAAGCTTTCCCTCCTTGTGGCTTGGGGTATCAACCCTCAGAACAAGAGCTCAGAATGATCCACTAGTCTTGACCAAAGAGAAGATTAGACTGTATCCCAACTATCCCAGGAGACTCCTTGAATGGACGATTCATTAAAGAAGTGAAGACTTTCCCTTTTACAGTTTTCCATAACCTTGGTATGACCACATAGACAAGAAGATGAAGCCTGGAATGGAGATCTTTTTCCTAAATAGCTACCCATGGGCCGAAAGTTTCCAACACCGAGTACAATCGCTCATCAAAGATACCGAAGAGACTGAGGAAAGTGACTCCGAAGATTCCTTCAACTTATAGACACTGGGGTTGGCACTCTGCATGGTTCATTCAGGCACTACATCAATGGATCCATCCCATCTGATTAAAGATGCTGATACACCCCTCCTCAACTGGCATGCTGTGCCAGTTTTACCTCTTGAAATCTCCCCTAACCCCAATGTTTACCCCTTTTTTTCTTCTGTTCTCTATTCTTGTTCAAATTTAATTGAGACCTTTTTTGATAAGGTTCTCAATGTTGTTTTTCCTATCAATGAAATAAACGAAGATTTTGAGTATCTTGTTGTGCCTTACATTAGCTGCTTGGATTCTAATCAAACTTTTGATGATGATGATTTTGCAAATGAATAATTCTTAACTGATCTAAATAAGGTTAATAATAAACAACATAACCGCGTTCAAATTAATGAAGAAGAGACTGTTGTTATTAATCTCGAAATCAAAGTAATTGTGACGAAATCAGGAGGGAAGGTCCAGATGTATGTGGACTACCGAGATTTAAATAAAGCTTCTCCAAAGGATGATTATCCGCTACCCAATATCGACATGATCGTGGACAACATAGCCAGTCATGCTCTCAAGTCATTCGTCGATGGGTTTGTCGGATACAACCAAATCAAGATGCACCCAGACCACCAAGAAAAAACCGCATTCATCATCCCATGGGGAACCTTTTGCTACACCGTCATGCCATTTGGTCTCAAGAATGCTAGGGCTACCTACCAAAGGGCTGCCACAATCATCCTGCATGATCTGATTAATAAAGAAGTCGAGGTTTATGTGGATGATATAATTATCAAGTCCAAAACTAGAGAATGTCATATTCCTTCTCTCCGGAAGTTCTTCGAATGATTGCGATGGTATCAGATGAGACTCAATCCACAAAAATATGTCTTCGGAATTACAAAGGGAAAACTCTTAGGATTCATGGTCAGTGAGAAGGGGATAGAACAGATCCCACAAAGCTGAAGGCCATACTTGAGATGCCATCGCCCGAATAGAGAAAGAAGTTCGAGGTTTTCTTAGGAAATTGCAATATATTAGCTGGTTCATCAGCCAGCTAACCTCCATCTGTGAACCGATCTTCAAGCTCCTCCAAAAGGATTCAACCAAGGTTTGGAACGAGGCTCGCCAAGAAGCTTTTGATCGAATCAAATAATATCTAACCCAACCTCCAGTGCTCATGCCACCACAGCCTGATCTCCCTTTGCTCCTATACCTAAGCATAATCGACACCGCAGCTGGGACTTTACTAGACCAATACCTTGAAGACTCCCGCAAAGAAAGAGCCATCTATCATGCCAGTCGTAAATTAATCGGATACGAGGTCAACTACACTACGTTGGAAAAGGCGTGTGCCGCACTTATTTGGGTCACCCAAAAGTTGCGACACTACATGCTCGCCTTCCCTGTCAAGCTTGTATCATGAATGGATCCTATCAAATACCTACTTGAGAAAATTGTCTTGTCTAGTCGAATGGCCTGATGGTTGATGTTCCTAATCGAGTTCGATATCGTGTACGTCATGCAGAAAGCCATTAAAGGAAGAACCATCTCTGACTACCTCGTTGATTGTCCCGTAGAAGAAGCATATGTCTAGATCTCCGAATTCCTAGATGAAAATATCCTCTACACTGCTCAAGATAACCTTCGATGGAAAATGTTCTTTGATGACATTGCCAATAAAAAGGGATATGGCATTGGGATACTTCTGATCACCCTAGGTGACTCCCACACTCCCATCGCCATCAAATTGGATTTCCCTTGCACCAACAACATGACAGAATACGAGGCATGCACAGTAGGACTCAAAGTTTCTCTCAAGAAAGGTATTCAATACCTTGATGTTTATTGGGATTCTGCCCTCATCATCGGTCAAGTGCTCAGAAAGTGGAAAGTCAAGGACGAAAAGCTACAATCCTTCCATGCCCACTTAGAAGAGTTTGCCTCCCGATTCCAAGATATCACCTTCCATTACCTACCTCGATCAAAGAATAACCAAGCCGATGATCTCGCTACCTTGGCCTCCATGGTCGACATGCCCGAAGGAATAATAATGACCCCCTTCCTAGTTCAAAAGCAAGACAAACTAACCCACTGCTACCATGTTGAGCTTGTCTCCATCGAAGATCCCGAACTAGCCAATTGCTGGTACTATGATATCTGGTGCCTCCTCAAACATGGTAGGTATCCCGAGGGTTCCAATAAGAAAGACCGAACAATCCTCTAACGACTGGTCGCCCAGTACATCATCTGTCATAAAGCTCTACTCAAGAGTAGCTTCGATGGAACACATCTACATTGTATCGCAGGGCCTAAAATTGAGAAAATAGTGCAGAAGATCCACGACGTGGAATGCGGGCCCCATATGAACGGTCACATGCTTGCCAAGAAGATCATCCGACAGGGCTACTACTGGACCACCATGGCCCAAGATTTCACCACCTATGTCCGAAGGTGCCTCAAATGCCAATAGTTCTCCAATCTTCAACACCTGCCTCCGCAAGAATTATACCACATGACCTCTCCCTGGCCATTCTCCACTTGGGGTGTCGACATCATAGGGAAAGTTACACCAAAGGTTTCAAACGGACATGAGTTCATCCTAGTTGCCATTGATTACTTAACCAAATGGGTTGAAGCTGAGTCATACGCAGTATTGAATGCCAAGAAAGTTCCCAAATTCCTCAAGAAAAATATCATCTGTCGATATGGGGTCCCGCACGAGTTAGTGTCTGATAAAATGTTGCACTTCGAAGAAGAAGTCACAGAAGTAGTCAACGAGTACGGGATTCAGAGACAAAAATCTTATCCCTACTGACCTCAGACCAATGGTGCAGTTGAAGCTGCCAATAAGAACATCAAAGCCATCATCAGCAAGATGATCGAAAGATGTAGGGATTGGGCCGATCGGATCCCGTACACCCTTTAGGGCTATCGAACCTCAATCCGAACCTCTACTAGGACTACCCCTTACTCTCTGGTTTATGACATGGAAGCAGTCCTACCTGTGGAGCTATAAGTACCCTCGCTACGCATCATGCTCAAAGGCAAAGTTAGTGAAGAAAACTGGTGCCAAAGCCGTCTCGACGAGTTAACCCACCTAAATGAATGGAGATTGAAAGCTCTTTACCATATACAGGTATACCATCGCCGAATAATGCGATCATTCAATAAGAAAGTCAAGTACCGCGGTGTCCGGGAAGGGGATTTAGCCCTCAAGGAGATAATAGAACCCATGTGGGACCCTAGAGGGAAATTCAAGCCCAATTGGAGTGGCCCCTACATTGTGAAGAAAATCGTATCCGGCGGTGCCGCCATGCTCACTGACCTAGATGGGGGAGGAGATGGCTCGTCCAGTCAACCTGGACCATCTCAAGAAATTCTCCCCTAGGCCGAAATCTCGGCGCGCTAGTACTCTTCTCAACTCCCTTCTATTCTTAAAAAAAAAACTCCCTTCATTTCCCTCTACCCAGAACTACGTGGGCCTGATCCTCTGCAAAAAAAAAAAATTTCAAGAAAAACAAAAAAATTTCAAGAACCCCAGAGGTATGTAGGCAGCTCATATACCTTACATGAGCATGACCCCTTTCTTTTTAAAAAAATACTATTCTCTTCTTATCTCTGAGAATGACAGTTCATCCTAATAAAAACTTGAACAAAAGGATTATGTATGCCTTAGCGATTGGTATAGATAATTCAAAATTACAAAATTCATCGAAAGGCACAGCTGGATGATCAGAAAACTTGCTTATTTCATTAATAAGAAAATTCAGCACGGATTACATAAGAAAAGGAACGGATAACTCCCTTCCCCTTACTACCATAAAAAACCAAATAAAATCCCCACATCTATTACACAAATAAACTCTACAAGAGTCCTACCCACAGATACCAGAGGAGCCTGCACCCTCATCATCTACATTCCGGGGTCCCCAAATTTCTCCTGCCTGAATAGAGTGCCGTAAACACTCCATGGATCGATAAGCACGAGACAGCTTCGAAAAAACCACAACACCCCCTTCCATGGTGTTAAATAAAACAAACCACCTTTATATGGTCTCCACTGCCAATATATTGCTAACTACTCTCCTCCATAACCACTTCATATAATTCCCAGGGGCATGCCAAACTCTCCTGATAGACTGAGAGGGATGGGTCGACGGATGTCGATTCTCCCACAGAGAGCCAAATAGCAGATGCAGGCTCTTGATCAAATCTTCTACCGGAAAGAAATTTGCGGTCCGAGGTGGCACGACCTGGGCCCAGCCAAATTGGCGCAGAAGCCGCCAAGGGAAATAAAAAGAGGTCTGTCTGAGAACAACCAGTTGCACATATGAGTACTCTCCTAGCTCCAGAACAAGCCGCAACTGCCCCCACCAAGGCACTGACCAACACAAATTTCGACCCCCATGCTCCACAAACCAATTCTCCCTGCTCGCAATATCTAAGCCAACGCAGATGAAATAACGTGAAAAGAAGTTGGGTACGGCCGACAAGGGATATTCTGGAGGGACCGCCAAGCCGATTCTTTCAGACAACCACATGAACAACATTATGGGGTTACCCCTCAAAAAGTCAGAACGACCTTCTCTCCAGGCATCCAGACCATTTAGTGTCTCCGCCAATATCACCGCCGCAGGATTGCGACGATATGATATCCACGAAGTAATGGCTGCAAGTTGCGGGTCCACCAGCATTTCCCTATTCACCAGCAACAATTTTGAAACCAGGCCCAAAGCAACGGCTCCGACATAGCCAGCATCACCTACCTCCCACAAATGAACGGACTGCAGCACCGTCGGCCGGGAGATCATTCCTCCAGCAACCAATAATCTGGCAGCCAAAGGTAAAATATGAAGAAGCCCGGCCAACAAATCCCTGGGAGAATGGGAAAATTCGAGCAAAGCCACAGCAAAACTGGGATTTACACCCAGCATGACAGAAAATTCCTCATAGGTAGGACAAACTTCATCCAACCCAAAGTGGAATACATGGTCTTAGGGGTACCAGAATTGTACCTCCTCCATTAGCATGTTCCATTCAATAGTAAGATTGCGCCACAAGGAGACTCGACGCATGTTGAAAGCCTCATAGTCGACATTATAAGAGCACATTGCTTCCAAGGCTTCGAGGTAGTTAGCAAACTCAATGCTACCAGGGAGAGCCATCTCGAAAGGTTAAGAGATAAGGGGCAAGTAAGTAAGAATGCAAGGGTGTGATGAAAACACTCCACCCTTACCCCTTTTTATACTTGATAACCCTCACAAGAGACATAATCCCTGTAGAAATCGAAGGGAATCTTACCCCACAAGGTGCAAAAGGCTGAAGAGGGTACCATTCAAAGCTTTTAATTGATGGGACTGGACTGAACTGTCGATAGGAAGGACAGGGTGCTTGCCGATCGACAACCCCCCATTTTTAGAAATTTCCCTTTTTCCTCTTTTGTCAAATCATAAAACTCAATAAAAATAAATTGATATTCTCAACAGAATTTCAAAAATCCCTTTTCATCCTTATATAAATTTCCCTTTTAATTAAAAACTTTCCTTCAAAAAATTCCAAAAATACTCCTTTTTACGGTCTCAGCTGCAATGTAAAAAGCGCATGTGCATGCATTCATTCATCATTAATAAAAGATAATAAAAAACTCCATTGCATTGCACCTATTTGTCTTCTGTGTTACATCATTTTGCAGGAAATAAAAAAGAAAAGCAAAAACAGCGGGACTCAGCCCGAACCCACATTCTCTCTCTCTCTCACCCACCTTTCTCTCTAAGTGCTTCCATCCCTGCGACGTGCTCTCTTCCCCCTATGATGAGATGATGCACCACCGCTACCCGAGCCAGAGTCCTCTCTGGACAAAGCAGGCGGGACCAAGCAAGAAGGAACAGGAACCGCATCCCGAATATGGGCAGTCGCTGAAGATATCCAGTCTTTGATGTCCCTTAGCGAAGTGGTCGACATTCGGACTTGCTGCAAGAAAAAGGCAAAATCAGTATCAAAGCAGAGATGACCAAAATAGAAAAGAAAGAAAGAAAAGAACAGAAAGGTATACCGCAGGATGAAGGACCTCCTCCGTCAAACCCAACTCCTCCAGATCCATCGCATGAGGACGATGCATCATAGGCACCATCCCTCCATCAGCCCGTCGAATGTTCTACGAAGGAGTGTGCAACCGCACAAAAGGAACCTCTGAAGTCGCAGCCGCCGCAGATGCCATCGGACCGCCGACACTGTGGGAAGATCCCATCACCCAACTCGATCCCGTAGGAGGGAAAAGTAGGGCATCATATATGCTCGGCACCATCAACCAGCTCATCACAAAGTCCATATAGTCATACGATGCAGCCGTATCGGTGTATAACAAGTAGGACTCACCGATCATCGCCGCGATCCTCTCATCCTCCGACAGTAGTCTCTCCCGCCTCATAGACGTAGGAGGCTGTGCAGGTAGCACCACCACCTCCTCCTCAGCAATCTGTCAAACCACCCTCTCCCCGAGATACCAAGAATGGCCGAACTCATGCGCCAGCAAATGCCTCATCAGCACGTTCACCCCGATCATCCCCACATCCTGAATGGATGTCCCCCAAGGATAAAAGGTCACCTGAAAATCTCCAAGCAAACATAAATCAATACAAGATCAGAAGGTGCAAAAACCAAGACTGAAATGGAAAGAAGCCCTACCACTGGTCAGGTCATTCAAGACCTGACGCACCACCTCCAGAGAGAGAGATACCTTCGACTGTCGATTGGACTTACGCCATCGATACAATCGGCACGAATCCCCAACAGTGTCATCCTTCAAAGCGATCAACGGGGTATTGCACCCATTCACCTCATAAAACCACGTCTGTCAAAGATAAGAATTCACAAACAAAAAGAGACGCGTAAGGAAAATGTGAATGCATGAAAAGAAATGCACAAACTGAAGAATACCTCAAGAAGGTACGTGGCCCAAGTAAAGGTCTGTCGACATCATCGACTGAATGCATCCATAGAAGAGTAAAGGGTCACTAAAGTCAGACTCCCCCAATCATAGAAAGGGATGTTAAAAAACATCCTCAAGTACGGTAAGAACGACAAATGGACGACGTCGCCGCTCGATGCCACCATGAAACTACCCAACACCAGTAGAATAAATAGTCGGGCCATTTTCCTCACTTGCAGGTCGTCCTCCACATCAATAACACTGCCCAACAGAATGTCCTTTAGAAGGGACAGCTGGATAGAATCCGCAGAAACTATCCTCCCTACATCACCAAGTGCAGCCCGCACTGCCTCTGATCTCACCCGTAAAGAGCGATCCACATCTATCTTCTCTCCATCACAATCCAGTCCCAACAGCTGCTGCACATCTATGGGAGTAACAGTCATCTCCCCGGAGCCAAAATGGAAGGTGTGGGTAGTATCCCACCACCTCTCCCCAAAAGCGCACAGGATCGCTGTCGAACGAGGCGTCTCATCCAGCGCAGACGCCAACCTCCCAAAACCCGCTGATGATACCACCCAAAGCAACACAGGTGGGAGATGCTCCCAGACATCCCTGAGCCTCGTCGTCCCACGGGCGCGCATGTTCTTCAAAGAAATATCAGACTGGCAAAAAGAAAAAAAAAATCTCGTCAAAAGTCAAGAAAGAAAGAAAAATCACCAAAAATAAAAGAATGCCAAAGGTCAGGTTACTTACATTACATCCACGATTCACTCTCAAGAGCGATGAAGCGACGGCTCCCGCAGCAAAGTCCGCTCATCCGCAACAGGCTCAAACGCATCAAAGGAGTTCTCACTCCCCAAAGCAAGAGGTGACCTGGCCCTCCACTCCATATTCTCCCAGTCATCAACGGTCAACCATTCCATGTGGACTGCGGTGCTCACAAAAGCGACGACTTCTTGAAGATTGGAATGCTAGAACGATTTGCAGAGGAATCTGTAGAGGGGTGTTATCAACAGAAAAAAAGCAAACAAAATAAAAAATACTTTCTCTTATTAATGACACCCGAGAGGTACCCGTGAGGGTCACCAAGAAGCCCAAAAGCCATTGCGAAGTATCAGCGCCGCTTCAAGCATCAGCGCTACCTCAGGCGTCAGCGCCACTTCAAGCATCAGCGCTACCTCAGGCGTCAGCGGCACTTCGAGTGTCGGTGCCACTTCGAGCGTCGACGCCGCGACAAGGGTCGGCGCCGCCTCACATGTCAGCGTCGATTCAAGCATCAGCGCTACCTCAGGCGTCAGCGCCACTTCGAGCGTCGGTGGCACTTCGAGCGTCGGCCCCACGAAAAGGGTCGGAGCTGCCTCACATGTCAACGCCGATTCAAGCATCAGGGCCACTTCGAGCGTCGGTGCCACTTCGAGCGTCAGCGCCACGACAAGGGTCGGCGCCGCCTCACATGTCAGCGCCTATTCAAGTATCAGCGCCGCTTCAAGCGTCAGCGCCACTTCGAGCGTCAGCGTCACTTCGAGCGTCGACGCCACGTCGACCGTCGGCGCCAAGAAAAGGGTCGGCGCCGCCTCAGGTATCAGCGACCGCGTCACGTGTCAGTGCCGCTTTAAGCGTCAGCGACACTTCGAGCGTCAGCATCACTTCGAGCATCGGCGCCACGTCGAGCGTCGCCGCCGCGATAAGGGTCGGCGCTGCCTCAGGTATCAGGGATCGCGTCACGTGTCAGTGCCGCTTCAAGCGTCAGCACCGCTTCAAGTGTCGGCACCGCGACAAGGGTCGGCGCCACCTCAGGTATCAGCAACCGCTTCGAGCGTCAGCGTCACTTCGAGCATCGGCGCCACGTCGAGCGTCGGCGCCACGTCGAGCGTCGGCGCCGTGACAAGGGTCAGCGCCGCCTCAGGTATCAGCGAACGCGTCACATGTCAGCGCCGCTTCAAGAGTCAGCACCACTTCAAGTGTCGGCACCGCGAAAAGGGTCGGCGCCGCCTCAGGTATCAGCAACCGCTTCAAGCGTCAGCGCCGCTTTAAGTGTCAGCGTCGTGACAAGGGTCAGCTCCGCCCTAGGTATCAGCAACCGCTTCAAGCGTCAGCGCTGCTTCAAGTGTCGATGCCGCGATAAGGGTCGGCGCCGCCCCAGGTATCGGCGACCACTTCAAGCGTCAGCGCTACCTCAAGTATCAGCGCTGCTTCAAACGTCAATGCCACTTCAAGTGTCGACGCCGTTGCAATCATCGGAACCGCGTCATGTGTCGACGCCACTGTAAGTGTCCGCGTGACTTCAAATACCAGCGCCGATGCAAGGGTCTGCGTCGCCGTAAGGGTCGGCGTCGTTTCAAGTGCCAGCGTCGCTATAAGGGCCACTACAGTAATGACAGTTGAGAGAGTCGGCATCAGCGCAAGACTCAGCGCCACTCCAAGGGCCACTGCAGAAATGCTATTCGAGAAGTGCTGCTATAGGGGTTTTGACAGAAACTCATATTGAGGGAGTAACTATCGCGAGCAACCCGCCATCATGAAACAGCAGTCTCTAAATGAACAACAGCACTAACACTTTACTTTCTTGTACAGGTTGCCTAGTCGAGCAAGAAGGGCTTGAACAGGCGCGTCGGGACCTCCTGGGAGTTTTGGCTTGGCGGCTGAGGGACAAGGTATGTTGAGTAAGCTCAACCACTTAGCACTATAGGATTGATAGAATACTAGTAGGAAGACCCAGAAGTCACTCAGACCACACACACTGCACACTTGGTCACAAGTGAAGTGAGCAGCGAAAGAGCTGGCTACTCACAAGAAGTAAACTCTTTACAAGAAAATGACTTTTCCAGAAGAGGGGGTCCTCGAGGTCCCTCTCAAGAAAAATAACACTTTTAGAGGAAATGAGGCCGTAAGGTCTCCTCTCTCCAGATTTGCAAAATTACACCACAAGTTACCGTTTCAAAAGATAACTACCAAAATCTGCTATTTTGTCTCCATTAGGGGACATATGTGCTTTTTGAGTTTTGGTCGGCGCCAGGTGGCACCTGCAGAGGGGACAGGCAGGCTGCCTACAGGTAGGGACAAATGGTACACTTCAGATATTGCTCCCCACCAACTCTCTCAATTTTGGCGCCCAAAATCGCCAGCTCACCCCTAACGCCCATGTATAAATAGATCTCTGGGCAAGGTCAAAAGAGAACAAACAATAAAAATCGCACTGTTACTCTGCCAAAATATCACCAGACCTACCTAAGTATTCTCTCCCTGCTCATTCTCATAGTGCTGAGTGCCTTGTTCCTTCACTCCCCACTGACAGCCATCACTCTCAGGTGTTTCCCTTGAGAAAATTGCTATTTTTGCTGTGAAAGTTCATCTTCTTGCAGGGAGTGAGTTGAAGCTTGAGTTCCATTGTTACCAGAAGGAGAAGTTTTCTTCAGAAGTTGCACCAGGAGACCTTGAAGACCTTGCAGGCAGCGTCCATTGGAGTGGGTCACGCCTCACCCTTTCCAGTTATTCATAGACCCCAGTCTCACTACCCTCCTACATTTGGCGACTCCGCTGGGGAGGTATCCTCATTTCCATGGACAAATAAGGTTTAAATGTCTCTAAGTAGTTGGTTTTTGAGGACATTCCGTCTGGTAATGGAGCTCACAGTGACCAGACTACTCAGGAAGAAGTGGTGGTGATCGGAGCCAAGGCGCCAGCGCCTCAGGGAGGTCAGACCAGTTCGCCGGCAGTGGCTCCAATGGCAGGTATGAACCTTATGGCAATGTTTTTTGACTTTTTAAAGCAAAACAACGTGGATCTATCAAACTTGGGTCAAGGTTGTGTGACACCTGTTGCTGCCCCTTCCGGAGGGGTAGCCACTCCTATTACGATTCCGGCAGAGACGATTCCGTCTCGGAAGGCGGCGCCGGAGCAGGTCCTGGCGCCAACAGGTTCTCCAGATCCTAAAAGCACATGTTTGGAGGAATCACCCTCCAAGACTGTTACTATGGAAGAAGTGAGGAAGCTCCTCTCCTCCTCTCAAAGAGAGGGTTCCCACCTATACGAGGAGTTACAAAACCCCTATCCACAGGAAGTAAGTGAGAAGCCATACCCTGAGGGGTATATTCCACCAAAATTTATCAAGTTTGGCGGTAGGGGGGAAAACCCTCGAGAACACGTGAAGAGGTTCGTCGAGTACCTACGAGTACACGCTGGCGACAAGAACCTGAAATTGAGGGAGTTCTCTAAAACTCTCACTGGGAAAGCTTATACATGGTATTCCCACTTGGCGCCTAACAGCGTCCCTAGTTGCGAAGAGATGCACAGGCAGTTCCTCCAGAAGTTTTTTGTAGCGGAGGATGAATTTACACTGAGGCACCTGGCGCAAGAGGTCCAGAAGCCAGGAGAAGAGTTGATGCACTACATCAAGCGATTTCGTGAGAGGGCCTTAGATGTTCACGAGGATGTGGCGGAGGCCAGGTTGCTGCAGATATGTGTGGAAGGACTCTTGGAAGAGTACAAGCTGCACTTGATCAATGAAACTAGAGATGGAACTTTCAGAGAATTCACCCAGGCCGCCAGCAACATAGCTATGATAATCAAACCGAGAGCCTCGGGTTGGAGGACACAAGTTCCACTGACTCCTGGGAGGTTTCAAGTTGCGAGGATGCAAGAGGTTAACTATGTGGACGGGAGTAACAAAGGGAAGAAGGGAGGCCCTGGGGCCAAGACTGACAGTCCCGGCAACAAGAGAAAATTTGGGGAAGATGCCCCGCCGACACTACTGTGCAGCGTAGCGGAGGCCATGGATTGTTACCGCACCTTGGTGAGAGAAGGCGTAGCAGGACCTCCCCACCTAAAAGGAGAGACCCCCACTGCAGCTGACAAGGCCAATCCGAAGTACTGCGAATTGCACCAACGAGTGCAGCACTCTACCAAGGATTGTTACTACTTGAGAAGGATCATTGGTGAGCAGATGGCCAGCGGTACCTTGCAGATACCCCCTGTGGACGTTAACGAGAACCCACTCCCTACGCATCACTTTGGAACTTCCAACATGGTAGTTTCCTACGACGAAGAAGCTACGAGAAGTCTTGTGAAGCGGGAGAATGGCGAGCAGTTATGCGAGGAGTTAGAAAATCTGTCACTGAGCAGACTTCAGCTAGAAAGAGAGCAAGAGGAGTGGTTCTTCACTCCGGAGCATGAAAGTGGGAGTGGGGAAGTTGAGGAAGTCGCTCTATCAGAAGGCGAGGTAGACGTCATCCTCGCTCTAGACGAGGGAGGGACCTCTGAAGTGGAGTATGTTTGCAGTGCCCAGATGTACGAGGTAGACTTAGATTCTGAATGTGAGGCCATAGCGAGGAGCCCCAAGTTCAAGTGGTTTTTCGACCAGATAGGGGTGAAGTACGACACGAGGGTGTCCATCACGAGGAAAGTCTTGGAGGCGGTGCAGCAGCAGGGAGACCCTTCGCTAAATTGGCAGGGGCCAATCGGAAGGATGATTAAGAAGTATACCTCTGAAGTGGTGTTTTCAGAAGCGGATAGGGTGGTGCCCTACTTCCACAACCGCCCGTTGTACGTCACAGCCATAATTAATGGAGTCTCATTTCCTAGGGCGTTGATGGATGGAGGAGCATCCATTAACATCATGCCCATCAGTACATTATATGAAACGGGAATTGACCAGGAGAAGGTTGTTCCGGTACCGCTAGTAATTTCCGGATTCGACAACGCCGAAATGCAGTCAATTGGATACGTGAATGTGGGAATTAAGTTGGGAAATTTCACCTCCCACATCAAATTTCATGTTATTAATGCTGACACCATCTACCAATTACTCATTGGAAGGGTATGGATGCACACTCATGGCGTAGTGCCTTCCACCTACCATCAGTGCGCGAAGGCAAATATTAGAGGTACAGAGATAGTGATCAAGGCCACGCAGAGACCCTTCGCCGTTGAGGAGACCCACCTGGTAGATGCTGCCTTTTACACCGAGTTGGACGGGGAAAGAAAGGTCCCTACGAGAAAGCTAGCAGGAATCAAGGTAGCTGAGGGAAGGGTCCCGCAGAAAAAATCCGTTCATGACCGCCTGGGGGAGAGGATAATCCCCCACATGGCAAAAGGCAAGAGGAAGGTAGAGGAGGTAGCTAGACCTCCTCGAACTTGTAAGAAAGTGGTTTTGCCCAATGGAAAAGTCATCTACCGTTTATAACGGTTTGCGCGGGCGATGTTCTGGGACGAGAGCATCGACCCGACGCCCGAGTGTTTTATTGTTGATGAATCCCATATTGTTGAGCATGTTGAATAACCAGAAGAGGCGCCAGAGTGCATGCAAGACGGACCCAGAGAGCAGCTGCAGGAATTAGAGGAGATCAAGTTGGGGTTAGAAGAGGGCGAGAGTAGACCCATTCTAATTTCCAAGTGCCTGGAACCGAAGCAGAAGGAAGAGCTCATTGAGCTACTTAAGGAGTTCACTGATGTATTCGTTTGGAAGTACACGGAGATGCCAGGGATAGATGCGGAAGTGAGCTCTTATAGATTGAACATCCTTCCCAACACCCTTCCGGTAAGGCAAGCCACACGCACATATAAAGCAGACCTTGATTTGAAAATAAAGGCTGAGGTGGAGAAGTTGTTAGCGGCAGGGTTCATCAAGCCTATTCAGCACCCCATATGGTTGTCCAGCATAGTGCCAGTGGCAAAGAAAGACAAGACCCAAATCAGAATCTGTGTAGACTTTCGCGACTTGAATAGGGTGTGTCCTAAGGATGAATTCCCACTACCCAGCATAGACATCTTAGTGGATTCCACCGCGGGACATGAGATGTATAGCTTCATGGACGGGTATGTCGGATATAACCAGATTAAAATGGACCCCGCCGACGCAGAGAAGACTGCCTTCCGCACGCCGTTAGGGAACTTTCACTATACAGTCATGCCCTTCGGATTGAAGAACGCTGGAGCCACATACCAGCGAACCATGATGGCAATTTTTCATGACTTATTTCATGATATACTAGAATTCTATGTGGATGATTTGGTGGTGAAGTCTAGGAAAGAAAATGAGCACATTCAGGATCTCAGGAGAGTATTCGAGAGGTGTCGTCGGTATAAGATGAGAATGAACCCCTCAAAGTGTGCCTTTGGGGTTACTGCAGGGAAATTCTTAGGTTTTGTGGTAAATAGACAAGGAGTGCAAGTGGACGCAGAGAAGATGAAAGCCATTGTGATGATGCCACCGCCCAAGAGTCAGAGACAACCTAAGAGCTTCCTGGGAAAGGTATCCTACCTGAGGAGGTTTATACCTGCGTTGGCAGAAGTAACTCATCCATTCGCACCTCTACTAAAAGACAAAGACAAGTGGGTTTGGGGAGAGAGGCAAGAGAGTGCGTTCGAGAAGATTAAAGAAATCCTAGCCTCTCCGTCCACGATGATTCCCCCCGAAGCCGGAGCGCCGCTACTGCTCTACCTCACTTCTACAGAGAGGTCTATAGGGGACCTCTTGGCGCAAGAGAAGGAAGGAATGGAAAAGCCGGTCTACTACCTGTCAAGAGTAATATCCAAAACAGAATTGAGATACACCAGCGTTGAGAGGCACTGCCTGGCGCTGGTATTTGTAGCCCAGAAGTTGAGACACTACCTTCTAGCCTTCACCGTTCACATAGTCACCAAGTGTGATCCCATCAAGTACCTCCTCGCGCGGACTATACTCGTGGGACGAGCAGCAAGGTGGTTTTTGATCTTGTCAGAATACGATCTAAAATGCGTAGTGCCTAAAGCCATCAAGAGCCAGGCGGTAGCAGATCTGCTGGCCCACTTCCCGAGTGGGGTCTTCGAACCGCCCAGTGAAGAGCTACCCGGAGAAATTTTCCAAGCATGCATGGCGGAGGAGGTGAAGAAGTGGTTTATGGAGTTTGATGGTTCCAGTGCTCAAGGAACAGGTGGGGCCGGCGTCATACTGTCAGATGGGAAGGAGAAGATTACCCTCTCTTTTAAGTTAGATTTTAAATGCTCAAATAATGAAGCTGAGTATGAAGCCCTCATTCTAGGGATGTTGGAAGCACTCAGAAGAGGGATCAGGGCACTGTGTATACGAGGGGACTCCAATCTGGTAGTAAGGCAGGTCAACGGAGAGTTTTCCCTTAAGCATGCCAACCTAGCGCCGTACAGACACATCATCCAACGACTGTTGGGACAGTTCTTGGAAGTAACTATGGAGAGGCAGGCGCGAACGATGAACAGGCACCCTGACACGCTCGCCACCATAGCCCAAAATTTGGACATGGAGGAGTCAGAAGCAATCATCACAGTGAGGCGGAGAATAGTACCTACTACCGTAAAGTCCTTATTCCCGAGTAACGAGCCGGAAGATTGGAGGCGTCTGGTAGAGAAGCAACTTGAAACCAGGTAAGGGACAATGAAAATATTAGAGTTAGCCAACTATCATCTGCTACAGGGAACTCTCTACTTCAAGAGTCCCGGAGGGTTTCTGGCATGGTGCGTAGGGGAGCAAGAAGCCAAGGAGAGGTTAATAGAAATGCACCAGAAGCACTGTGGAGATACGGATATCCCCCTTTACCGAAGACTGCAGCGAAGCGGGTATTTTTGGCCCGCCATGAGCATAGAAGCAGCCCGCTTGCAACAAAGTTGTTTAAAGTGCCAAGATAATTTTGACCAGCCGACGGAGGCTAACTTCGTGGAAGCCTTCGAAGATTGGAGACAGTCGTACCTAGCATATCTAAAAGATGGGGAGCTGCCCGCCGAGAGAGCGGATGAAATTTACCTTAGAAAAAGGATAGCACGTTTCTACTTGGTCAAAGGAGAGTTATATAGGAAAGGGTACAATGAGAAGGCGCTAAGGTGCGTAGCCAAAGAGGAAGTGGAAAGGGTACTGAAAGAAGCTCATGAGCCCTCCCACATGGGAGGCGCCAAGTTGTATGATCAGCTGATGACGCTGGGATACTACTGGCTGACCATGGAGGCTGACTCCATTGGATATGTGAAAAAGTGTAGAGCATGCCAGGTGCATGGAAGCATGGTGCACGCTCCCTCCGTCAGCCTACAAAGCTTGGCAACCCCCTATCCCTTCCACACATGGGCGTTCGACCTGGTGGGTAAGATTGCCCCAGCATCTCACGGCAAGGCTTTTATCATCGTAGCTACAGAATTGTACACCAAATGGGCGGAGGCCATTCCTTTAAGGAGAGTTACCGCCCAAGTGGTAACCCAGTTTATAAAGGAGTATATCATATGTAGGTTTGGTATACCCAAAGTGATCCTAACGGATAATGGTAAGCAATTTTTATGCAAAGAGATGGCCCTACTCACGGACAAGTACAAGATTGTGCATAATAGCTCAACCATATCCTACCCCAAGGGCAATGGCCAAGCAGAAGCTACTAATAAGACCCTGATAAATATTTTGAAGAAAATGCTAAAAGACATGCCGGGAGCATGGGATGAGAAGTTGCCTATGGTGTTATGGGCCTACCGTACTTCGAAAAGAAAGCCAACATGGTTCACTCCCTTCTCTCTAGTATATGGGACCGAAGCTGTCCTACCAGTGGAACTGGCGGTACCTTCAGCCAGAATTTCTCTTAGCAATGGGCTCATCCCAGACCCAAGGCACGTGCAACTGGAGGCGCTGGACGAGCACAGAGACAAGGCGAGAGAGAATTTCAAAGTCTACACTCAGCAACTGTCCAGGGCCTACGAAAACTTGGTTAAGCCTACGTAATTCCAGGTGGGAGATCTAGTCCCGCGAGCATCAACTCACCATCTCCGTAGCATGTCGGCATCAAATTCAAACCTAACTGGGAAGGCCCTTTTGTTGTCAGAGGGGTGGGGAAGTCAGGCTACTGCCAAATATCAGAACCAGAGAGTGATTGCCTCCAGTCCATCAACTGCAAGTGGTTGAAGAGGTAATATGCTTAGTAACAGCTAACAAGTTTTGTTTGTGTTTTGCATGTCTGTAGTGGATTTCGAGGATTGCTCCTATACCAGAAAATTTTTTGTGAATTTTTTTTAAGAGCAATACTACACTGTAAACAGCACACAAAGGTAAAGAAATGAAATAGCAACACTTTTGATCATTGTTGACATTTGCTTTGCTTGCTCATTTATACATACATATACACTCCCTATTAAGTTAGAAGAGAGTACAAAAAAAATCTGGAACTTTGCTCACTACACTTGGGAGGTAAGTCCATCCTAAGAGAAAGTATACTGAGCAAAGTCCCCCAGACATAAATTAATATAGTTTTTTATAATAAAATCAGGCTTCCGGAAAGGGGCGGGGGTCACCCTCCTCTCCAACCCAGCCTCTACGACTATAAGCAGTAATATGTAGGAATACCCCCACAGACAGGAGGGGCAACCCAAGAAAGTCACATGCCAACACTTCACAGCTACAAGAGGTGCATTTTCAAAAAAATGTGTACAATATGATAATACTTAACTTTTCATATCAACGCAAATACCCCGCAGTATATAGTGTAGCCACCAGTAGACTAAATGCTTACAGAAATTAGAGCAAGTCACATAAAAAGAACACCCACAGCATAAAGGGAGAACAAAAGAAAAAGAAAGTGCAGAAGAAACAAAGTGTCTCATACAGGAATGATAAGTGATATACACATAGAATTCTGAGCACTACAAAGCAAGAAGTAGCCTATCGGCTAGAAACCACAAAAAAAAATCATCACGCGCGATGGCGCCAGCATATGACGGACCAGCCTCCCGCAGAAACTCTTCCTCCAACCTGAAGAATTTAGCCTCATCCTCCTCATCGCTAGACTCGAGTCTGGAAAGCTTCACCTACAGCAGGGCGATCTGATTCTGGATCCTCGTAGCCTCAGCATGTCGTTGCTCAACCCTGGACTGCCGGGAAGTGTGAAACCTCACTATCTTTCGGAAAGGAACACTCAGAAAGGGGCGAACCCCTGCGTCAAGCCAATCCAAACGAAAATGATAGAACTGCTGTAAGTCGCGGAGAGCATCCAAGAATAGCAAGATAGAAGAGATAGTCAGCTTAGCAGGGGAGGTAGCCAAGAACTCATGAACATGGCTGGCAAGAGCCCTCAGGTTGAAGGCCGTAAGACTGTCAACCTGGAGTATACTCTGAGAAGTGAACGTCTCGGGATGGTGCTCCAAGATGAGATCTAAGAGCTGACGCTCATGTACCCTGAAACGGCCTGGTAACTCCTCACGACATAGCCTACTAGAAATAGTCGTAGCATCCTCGGCTTCATCATCACCATCGGAGTGACGAGACCCCGCCTCAGAAGGAAGGAAAGAAGACTCTCCACCAGAATCAGCGTCACCAACCAAAGGAGTGAACTCAGAACTATGATCTCCCTCCGCAGTCGCCCCACTACCAGTCTCCACAGTCATCGGAGTACTCTCATACACCTAGAAACAATGAAACGAGGGTGAAATGAGAATGCGTGCACAGTATACGCAAGAAGAAAAGAGGGGAATAGTAAAAAGAGGGGGTACGCAAGTCTAATACCTCTCTCACAGTTGCCCCACTGCCAGACTCCACAGTCATCGGAGTACTCTCATGCACCTGGAAATAATGAGACAAGGGTTAAATGGGAATGCTTGCACAGTATACGCAAGAAGAAAAGAGGGGAATAGTGAAAAGAGAGTGTATGCCAGTCTAATACCTCTCTCGTAGTTTCCCCACCGCCAGACTCCACAGTCATCGGAGTACTCTCATGCACCTAGAAACAATGAGACAAGGGTGAAATGAGAATGCCTGCACAGTATACGCAAGAAGAAAAGAAGGGAAATAGTAAAAAGAGAGTATGCCAGTTTAATACCTCACTCGTAGCCATCTCATTCTCTAACTCCACAAGTATCGGAACAACTTCATCCGGCTCCTTAGTCAGCAGAGCGACCTCGCTCACCTGGAAACAATGCAACAAAGGTGAAGAGGGGAATGCTTGCGCAATTTAAACAAAATAATGAAGACATAAGAATGACACGAGAGAGCTAGATATTCTTATACACGGTACCTGAATAACGCCCTCCGTAACGGTCATAGAAGGAGGAGCAGGGGCTCCCATAGAGGCAGAAACACTGATCGATGCTCCAGAAGGGGTTGTCTCAGTGACCAGTGAAGAAGCTACCTCAACCTCAAGCACTTCCGGAAGAACGATCTCAGCAACGGAGGGCGCGAGGGGTAGGCGAGGCTGCAAGTGACAAGAAAGGGCGAGAGTAAACAAATTAGTTATTCCATGAACGATGAATACTTCAACTGAAAAAAAAAGGGAGAGGGAAATTTCTAAAAAAAAAAAAGCACCACAGGGACACCTACCTGAAGGGGCACGATAACAGGACAAACTGGCCCATGTGTAAAGGTTGCCGAAGAGACAGTGGTAGGAGCTGCACGCGAAATAGCGCCAAGGGATAACTGCGACAAAGTAAAAGAGGGCTACGATAAGTACAAGCTGGATAGATAAGAAATATAAAAAAAAATAAGAGAGTACCTGAACCCCATCCAAGGGGGAAGAGCAAAAAAAGACGGTCGGTGCAGTAGGGGCTGTGCTGATAGCCTGCAAAGAACGAAAGTATGTTATTTATCGCGTGATCGAGGAGTAAGAGATTCCATGCTTCAGCGGAAAGGCCTTCACCTGAAGCATAGGCTCGCTGGTCGAAGCCACAGTAAATATCGGGCCACGAGAGATCGCCTGAACCAAAGGTCTACTGTCCATAGATACACGGATCCTGGGAATAGAAATTCTCCCTGAAGAGGATAAACCCAGGGCGGTAACACCAGGTGAGGAAGGATCCCCTCCCTGAGAAGAAAGTCCAAGAGCCATTAGGACTCCTATTAAACAGAAACAAATATTCAAAAGTAAAAATACGTACCCCGGGTGAAGAGGCCTCCAGGGGCTCAACTGTAGAAGTACCCACCGCCGAGACAAGAGAAGATGATGTGGCAACACCCGAAGACACAACTCTCTACGCATGATAAATGGACAAATAAAAGAAAGAAGTAAAAAAAAAAGAAAATGGCACAATGAAAGTTTTGGAAATAGCGAGGCATACCTGAGGAGAAGGGGAAGCCACAGGGGTGGTCCTGGTGACAGTAAAGTGCACGGATGAAAGCTGTGAGGAAAGGACAGTGTACGCAACCAAAAAGCAGTTAGAAGACTAATAAATTACAACAGATGTTAAATGAATTAAGGAGACAGCAAACCTCTCTTAACAGGCCTCGGGAGGAAATGAGCATGGAGTTCCTCTCCCGCTGAAAGGGCGTCGGTCGTAGTGGGGGAAGAGGAGAACTACTTGCCTCTACGGAAATGGCCTGCACAAATATAACAGAATGCTTTGAATGAAAAAGTATATATATATATATATAATGAGGGGAAGAAAGAAAATCATATGCAAAAAAAATATAGACAAGTAAAGGGAGAACGCTTACAGTAACAGGGCGCGTAGTCTGTCTATAAGGGAGATGGGTGGGGCTGACCCCCCCAGGAGAACGGGAGGCCTCATTATCGCTAGAAGACTCTCTGGAGACTGATAACAAAGCATAAGTGTCAATAGTGCTTTCGCTATGGAAACCCCGGCCGCCCATATCACCCGAAGAAGAACTATGGTCGTCATAGGAAGGGGTGCTTCCATAATCAACTAGTTCCTCTTCCAATGAAGGGGAGGGAGATGAAGGAACTCCGTGAGAACTGGTTCCACTAAGTAAAGGATGTTGTGATATAGTACCTTCTGCAATAGGAATAGACGCGACCCGCGTCTCCTGGGAAGTAAGGCTCGGTGAGGAGTAACCTTTCTCTGTCACTACTTGGGAAGTCCCCCCTGCACCAAGGTCGCCAGTATTGGACTCTTGATCCACCGTAGATGAACCAGCTATGCCAGCGCCATCTCCTTTCTTTTTCTTCGCAGCCCGGGTCCTCACAGGAGAAGAAGGAGGAGAAGCAGTAGTAGTAGGAACAAAATTGGAGACATCGGCGTCAGGGTGTTTCCTTTTGCTGGTAGTAGAGGTGCCCGCCTTCCCTTTGATTTTTGGTTGGCTTTTAGACTTCACAGGGGGAAGCTCAGTCGACGGAGGCGGAAGTGACTCGTCAATGAGAGGTTTCACTAAAATAGGGATGGCCTGCTCCAAGGGTGGCGTAGAGGTGGTACTGAGAAACCAAGGATCTTTCTGCGTCCGCCTGACCAAAAACTGAGCTCGGGTATATTTAATGGGGTTAGTCTCATGAGGAGGGCCAACTACACATTCTCGAATAAGACGAACCTGCTGCTGCCAAAGAAGGAACCAGGATGAAGTGAATGAAGGGTGATAATCGCAGGGAGGCACATAGAGACCACCCAAACCACTGACTATGCAGAATAATCCCTGAAGAGTAAAGCTATCACACGCCTCGGAGAATGCCTCAGAATGACTGCTGTAGGTAGGAAGAGGAGGAGTGTGAACGCCCTGATCATAACCAAACTGTCGTCTTGCCCTCTCGGAATGATAAGATTCAGCACGGGGACCTAACTCGGTCCAATAAGGAAGGTGACACGGTAAGAGCATCGTCACCACATTAATATGAGGACACGTGGAAACTGAACCCACTGCTGAAGGGCAATAGAAGGTCCCGCCGTCGCCGGGGAAAGAAAGCCAGCTGAAAGTACCCCCAGGGCGCCTGGTGTAAGGCCGAAACTGAAACTCCTTGATATCATCAATCAACATTCCCAGAGACTGCTTGGGAGTTTTCTTATGCCACCGAAGAAGTCTCGCAACGTCGCTATGACAAGCGTGAGCCCCTGAAGTAAAGTGGGGGAAATGCTCAAACAAAAAGGCCATCAAGAGAGGGGCGTTGACATGATTAGCAACATCATACCGACCGTAGGACCTCTCTACGTCTATGTGTGCTCGGTCTATCCAGGTGTAAAGAGAACCCAAGGTCAGGGCAGCCATGGGTACCGATCTACCGCGAGACAATCGTACAGCCAATCTAAAAAGAAGTTCGCGAGGACAATCTTCAGGCTTACCTGGAAGAAGTAACCGATTCAGGAACGTAACAAGGAAAGAGGCTAAATGTGCAGGAGAGTGAAGCTTAGGACCATCCTGGGATCTGGGGGCTGCACGAGAAGTCTCCCCCTTTTGCAACTGCTCAAAGTCTCTGAACCAGTATCTTTGCCATTTGGCAAAGGAATGCTTGGAATGACCCGTTATATTTATGGCCACATACCTCGAGCACTCTCCGAGAGCTGACCGTAACTCCCCCACCAGCTCCTGCTCTAGGGAGTCCTCACAGTCATCGGAAAAGACCTGCTGCCCAAAGAAAGGAAGGGCGTACAACTCACATATATCTTCTAGGGTAACGGTAAATTCCCCCCAGCCCGTGACAAATGTGTGAGACTCCATACTCCACCGAGACAATAAGAGATTGAACGAAGAACCGTGTTTAAATATGGTGCAGGATTTCAGGCTGTTGACGGCGGTGAAGAGTCCCACCTCCCTAAGAATAGCCACATAATCAGGAACGCTCAGAACATAATCGACCCAACTGGTCCACTCCTCTGTGGGTCCACCTGGGGTTTTAACTTCAACGTTGGAATAAGTGAAGTCACCGCGGTCAACTCAGACTCGGAGAATGGAATCCGGAGAAATAGTAGGAAGATCAGCAGACTCAGTTAACCCCGCATGAGAACGTTCGAGAACAGCACCCGAAAATTTTTCCCCAAAATCAGAAAGTGAAATCATGAAACTGTCAGCAGGACCAAAAAAAAGAGCTCGACGATAAATACCAAAGTCTCGCCCTTGACGAATGCGCATATAGTCCTTCCATGCCTGAGAAGAAGTTGGCGTAGCTGATGAACCACCAAGAGCCATTGGCTCAAGAAAAGAACTCATCCTAGAAGGTACTCCGAGCGAAGGACCCTGGGGGTCCCCTCTAGTAAAAAAAGAGGTGGAGGCAGAAACCCCATCATAATCATGGGAAGAGCCCCTGGGCAGTGGCATGCTCTCCGTAACACCAATAGTCATCGAGACACTCTGGGTCACGGAACCCCTGAGGTGACAAAATGTCGAGACACCCCCTTCCACGAACGAGAGACCCGTAGACGCGAGGCAAAGTCGCGAGACCTCCGACCGCTGATGAGAGGTCACTGTGCTGCCATAAGTGGAAACCCCCATTTCAGAAAGGGTGAAAGGCATCAAGACACCTGAGGTCGATATGCTTGCGTCAGCACTAATACCTGCCGAGACACCCCCTTGCATGGGCGAGAGACCCATATGCACCAGACCAGGCGTCGAGACCCCCCTCCCCCCAAGCTCATTGAGTAAAGAGCTCCCCGCGCCTAACTCAATGTGCGAGGAACCGCTGTTGACGCCAGACATTTCCAAGATACCCTTATCCAAACCAAATGGATAAATTTCGTGAACCGAGGTCGAGATACCCCTCCCAACGCAACCGATTTGCTTATCGGAGCCCAAGTCAACAGGCGAGAGACCCGCGGACGAGAGGACTGTTCTCCCCGGGCCCTCGTCATCAGCGCTGCGCGAGATACCCTTATCCAAATGTAAGGGATAAATTTCGTGAACCGAGATATCTCCCCCAACGCGACCGATTTGCTTATCGGAGCCCAAGTCAACAGGCGAGAGACCCGCGGACGAGAGGATCGTTCGCCCTGGGCCCTCGTCATCAGCGCTGCGCGAGATACCCTTATCCAAATGTAAGGGATAAATTTCGTGAACCGAGATATCTCCACCAACGCGACCGATTTGCTTATCGGAGCCCAAGTCAATAGGCGAGAGACCCGCGGACGAGAGAACCGTCCGCCCCGGGCCCTCGTCGACAATGCTGCTCGAGATACCCATATCCAAATCAAATTGATAAAATTCGCAAACCGAGGTTGAAACATCTCCCCCAACGCGACTGACTTGCTCATCGGAACCCAGGACAATGGGCGAGAGGCCTTCGGACGAGAGGTCCGTTCGCGATACCCACTCGTCAACAGCAATGTCAAATGGGGCAGTCGAGATACCAATCTCCAATTGAACCCCGCTGCTTGAGATACCCGAGATCTGACTATGGTCCACGGAAAGAAATTGCGAGGAACCCATGAGGGTTCTCGAACCTCCGACCGCCGGAAAGAGGGCGGGTGGCACGGAGGCGCCCACGGCGGTAACAGGGACGGCCGAAAATGTTGAAATGGGCAAGGAAGAAGGTATAGAACTTAAAACCATGGAGGTTTTGGAAGGGTTTACATTTGAGGAAGTATTACTTGGATTAGGATCCATGTATGAGAAGCTACGGTGGTTGGAAAAGTTAGAGCAAAAATGAGGAGATGGGTGGCTATGGTGTCTTAAAAATCCCTTCCTCACTTTCTCTCACTACAAACCCAAAGATGCCTTATGTTTTTATTGAAGAAGATGAAGGAGCCCAAGAAAAGGGGCTTATGTTTTTTTGCACCAAAAATGGGAAAACGTGCAGGAAGGCAAAAAGGCGATGACCTTTTTTTTCCCAAATGATGAGATGACAGTTCCCACACTGACGCGTGGGTTCTCAAAAAATTGAAAATCTCGGATAAAGGGACACAGAAGTTAATGATTCAAGGATCCCTCAGAAAATATATATATATACTAGCGTATGCCCGTGCTTGAAGGCACGATGCAAATTTTCTAAAGTACGTAATCGCGAATCGACAAAAAAATTTCAAAGTACGTAATAGCAAAATGTTAAAAAATTACAACGTGTGTAATTACAAAATGGCAAAAATTCCGTTCCCCAACAAAAATGCAGAGGGAGAGGTAATTTAACAAACACTGCATAAGTCCATGTTGACAATAAGCCAAATCATATAAAAAATGTTAACTAAACACTTCGAAATATAGAACACCGAGAAATAATTAAACATCAATAATACATCCATACTCATTGGGATTCACTTAAAATATAAATATTAAGACAATTATGAGTACATGAAAAAATTATAAGTAAAAAATAACTCAATTTGTTACACATCTACCCTTTTAATTATCAATTGCTTCATCCAAAGATATTTCAGTTCAATGCTCCGTCTTGCAAGTTTTAGTTACCATGGCCACTGGTGCGATCATCAAAGCCTACAAAAACAGTAAACAAAGATGTACCTAAAACATTATGTACCAATTGTTCGTAACATAACTGCACATAAAATGTGAATAAATATTTAATTGGAACTTGGCATAATCAAAACATCAAGACACCTTATTGTAAGAATGGCATATATCACCATTGCTTTAAGAAGAAATAAACCAAATAAGTTTGACACTTCATATCTAATATAAAATGTCACATAAATAAGATCAAAAGGAGAAATAAGGGATCTTCTTTATAGGAAGAGAATAAAAGTATGGTGAAAATGTTTTAGCCTCGGACAATTTTTGGATAAGATCTGGGTAAAAAATGTGCAGAAGAGTGAACGTCGACACAAAATCTGATTCGAATATGTGCCAACTGATGCTGGCAGAAGTGCTATTTGGAGTTTGGTTAGATGCTTGTGTGGTCAAAGGTTTGGGCGAGATTGTTGGGGCAAAAAGGTTGTGGTGGTGGTGTTCTTGGTTGTAGTTGTCGAGAGAGAGAGAAGAAGAGAAAAGAGAGTTGATACATATACAATAGGAAGAGATCCAAACTTGGAACTGCCGACTTTTATTATGTCCCACGCCATTATTCTTACCAATCTTGGTACTACTTAAGCAAATATAAAATCGAACGATGAACTTTCACATACGACACTTTCATCAAAGCCATAATATAAAAGCGAAAATGATTTCAAACAATGCACACTAACCGTCTATTAAATTATTAAAATTCAAAACAATATTGTGTGGATACATATACAATAGGCAGAGAACAATATAACTGAAAGTGTATTACTATTGAGATTAACCATTTCAGTGCCAAATAAAAAAAATATATGTTAGATAACTATAACCCAAAAAAGGGGGAAAAAAAACTAAACTTAGTTATGGATGTCAGCTAAATCAGAAAGATAGAAGAAGAAACTTTGAATCAAAAGAAAGCCAACAACACCATAAAAATTATAACAATAATCATAAGTAGAACACAAAATACCTTTACTTTTACTCCAAAAGGTAACCCAATTAAGGAGAACATCACGGGTTTGCAAGATCCTTTTGTCCCACTCGGCTATCGCATTAGCATGCTTTCAAAATTTCCCAGTACGCTCTTGTTGCTCAGTGATCCACTCTTTGATGATCGCTTCAACAGTTTTCAATGATTTCAAATTGTAATTTTAGTGCAGAGGCAGTAGCTATGGTGATAGTTGAAGTTGTCCGACTACTGGAAGCTACAATGAGGGATAATGGTGACTACGTAGCAGAATTGGTAATTTATATATAGCACCCTGTGCTTAAATGACCTGTAAATAATCTATTTGAGCAAGTCGCATACACATAATCAGTTTGACCAAGGTGCTAAAGTTAGAGTTACCAAATTATTTGGAGGGAGTCGAAAACTGTAATACAATATATTTTCAAAGAAAATACTTCCAATACGCACTGAATTGCAAAAAAAAATCCGAATTTCAGCTGAAATCACACACTAAAAAGTAAGTAACAATTGATCTTGAACTTACAGATACAACGAAAATATCATACTGAGAGGGAAGTCCAATAAAAATAGCATCCATATCATGTTTCACAGTGAAAACATATCCAACAGAAGTCAATTGATCAATTGATCTTGCGTAAAAATTCATTGATGGAGGAATAACCTTTCTTAGTATTCAGCAATCGAGTCTTAACCTGAGAAATCTTGGCATTTGTTTGAGAAGCACAGTAGGTATCGAGAGTCTCCATACTTGAGCCGAAGTCTCATAACCGACCATCCTCGTCAGCATTGACTCAGTCATTGATAGTTATTAAGTATCATCTGCTTCAGATAGTTAATAAGCCAAGAGAACAACAAATAGTTATTAAGCCAAGAGAACAGATAGTTATTAAGTAGCATCTGCTTCAGATCAAAGTGGAGCGCGTATTAGAAATAGTAGAAAAATACTTACGTAGCAGATTATCAAAGTGGGATGATTCCTTTCTTATCTTTAATTCCTTTAGCAGTTTTTCTTTAATTCCTAATACCACAAACCCCTTCGTACAGCTGTTTCTTCAGCAGTTCGTACAGGTGCTGCGTTCGTACAGCTGCTGGTGCTTCGTTGTTCACTGCTGCTGCTTCGTTGCCTTGTTGTTGTTGCTCCAATTAAGTTACACACTTGAGTTACTGTTATCACCTTATAAATGGCTAAGAACGGTTAACTGGAAGAATATAAAAATCATTAATACGTTAGTTCAAATACATAATAAAAATACTAAAATAAGAAATCTAAATTTTGAACGTTAAAGTTCAAATTGTAGTGAATATAAATGCCCAAAAATGGACATTGATATAACAAAGAAATAACCCACAAATGTGCAAAGAGAACATACACAAAAACAAAACTCAGTTTCACAAATTAAATAATTCTTTATATAATTGTACCTAAAATAAATATTAACAAAAATAAACTTCACAAATTAAATAATGCAAATGACAGTATATAAACAATAGTTCTGGTAAAAAACCATCAACGAAACCCCACCATGACAGAAGAAAATCATTCGTAGCGAAGCATAACCTCTACAGTAATGATCGAGATTAATAAAATACTGGCATGGTTGTTTTGATGCTAGGAATCCATTTATTTGTTGTTGGACTGCTTCTTAATACCATCTCTCCATAATTTCCTTTACAACTTAGTTCATATCTGTTCCGGATAAAAAATATCATTTACAACACAAAATATGTTATCAATACAAAACTGAGTCTAGATTGTAAATATCAATATTCACAATGCCAAAGAAAAAAGGAAGAAAACAAACAACTCTAGAAAAAATTGACTGAATCAAACTAAAGTTCCTCTTCTTAATACACATAATAATGCCCATCTATGCTCTGAAATTGACTTACACAACATTTCAAAACCAATAACTGATGTTCTTCCTGTTTGCCTTATCCTCATGTAAGCCTATACTCCATAATGCCAGTCATTGAGGTCATAAAAAATGTCCAATTCCAAGAAAATATTTGCCGAATTTTAGAGAGAAAACTATTGAAATAGTAGGTTATAAGATGGAAGATTGTTAGTATCACTTTACCTGTATAATTTTTTAGTATCACTTTACTTGTATAACCTACTGATTGTTAGTACCATTTTACCTGTATAAACTATTCAATTTTTTAGGGATTTTTCTATGGAGAGTTCCCTCCCCAGTTTAGAAATCTTCAATTCAGTAGTATCACTTTACCTGTATAGAAAACACAATTAGCCCAACTCATTTACTTCAAGTAAAATAATATATAACATGTCTTTAAGTATATTATTTTCTTTTAAGCAAAAAAATATGCAAACTTAGCAACCTCTGATAAGAGAACTGATCTATGCAAACTCCTCTAACTGATCAAAATACATCAAATACATCAGATACATCAGATAAGACGCAACCTCAGTTACACTGAAACTGAAAACATAAAGGCATAAAAAAAAGAGTGAGAGATACATTTCGATATCCAAAAAGCCCTAAAAAATTTGAAATGAAACACAAAACAACCCCTAAATAAAAATCCAACTCATAATTAATACGTATACCTTTTCGATTTTTTCGATTTTTGCCCAGAGATTGAACCTGCAAAATGAAACGAAAATCAAAGTTATGTCAGACCCGAAATGTTAAAAGTCTTCATAAAACCTTAAGCCAAAACAAAAGCTTCAGATCTCTATGTGTGTTTATGTGTTTGACGGATCTTCTCATGTGTGTGTACATGTGTGTCTATGTGTGTGTGTGGAGAGAGTGAGGCAAAGGCCATTGGAATGAGGGAGTCAGATGAGGGATATGGAGGGGGAGAGAATGAGAGAGTCGGATGAGTGAGGGGAGGGAGACGGGGAGAGGGGGCAGCTGAAGAGATGAGGGAAATGTCGAGTTAGGGTTTTTTGTGGTTCTGAAATGAAAAGAATGGGAGAGAATGAGAAGTAGTTTGAGTTATGTTAGACAAAAATACCATTCTAACCTTGTTTTTGAATTTTAAAGAGAAGTGGGAAACAAATTAGAGTGTGTCAAAAGATAGGGAAATCAAAAAGTTTAAGGGTAAAAGAGGTAGTGTAGGAAAAACTCATATGGATGACATCATAGTTTCATCTTATGACATGCATAAGTTTTCTACTTTATTATATAGATATATATATATATATATATATATATATATATATATATATATATATATATATATATAATTATTGAAACCAGATTTATAGCGTACAAAGTTTTTTTAGTCTACCCAACCAAAAATTCTTTGCACGAGGGGCTAATGTAGAAGGGTGTTATCAACAGAAAAAAAGCAAACGAAATAAAAAAACTTGCTCGTATTAATGACACTCGAGAGGTACCCGCGAGGGTCACCAAGAAGACCAAAAGCCATTGCGAAGTATCAGTGCTGCTTCAAGCATCAGCGCTACCTCAGGCGTCAGCGCCACTTCAAGCATCAGCGCTACCTCAGGCGTCAGCGCCACTTCGAGTGTCGGCGCCACTTCGAGCGTCGACGCCGCGACAAGGGTCGGCGCCACCTCACATGTCAGCGCCGATTCAAGCATCAGCGCTACCTCAGGCGTCAGCGCCACTTCGAGCGTCAGCGCCACTTCGAGCGTCAGCGCCACTTCGAGCGTCGGCGCCACGACAAAGGTCGGCGCCGCCTCACATGTCAATGCCGATTCAAGCATCAGCGCCACTTCGAGCGTCAGTGCCACTTCGAGCGTCGGCGCCACGACAAGGGTCGGTGCCGCCTCACATGTCAGCGCCGCCTCACATGTCAGCGCCTATTCAAGTATCAGCGCCGCTTCAAGCGTCAGCGCCACTTCGAGCGTCAGCGTCACTTCGAGCGTCGGCACCGCGACAAGGGTCGGCGCCGCCTCAGGTATCAGCGACCGCGTCACGTGTCAACGCCGCTTTAAGCGTCAGCGCCACTTCGAGCGTCGGCGCCACGTCGAGCGTCGGCGCCGCGATAAGGGTCGGCGCCGCCTCAGGTATCAATGACCGCGTCACGTGTCAGTGTCGCTTCAAGCGTCAGCACCGCTTCAAGTGTCGGCGCCGCGACAACGGTCGGCGCCGCATTAGGTATCAGCAACCGCTTCGAGCGTCAGCGTCACTTCGAGCGTCGGCGCCACGTCGAGCGTCGGCGCCGCGACAAGGGTCGGCGCCGCCTCAGGTATCAGCGACCGCGTCACGTGTCAGCGCCGCTTCAAGTGTCAGCACCGCTTCAAGTGTCGGCGCCGCGACAAGGGTCGGCGCCACCTCAAGTATCAGCAACCGCTTCAAGCGTCAGCGCCGCTTCAAGTGTCGGCGCCGCGACAAGGGTCGGCGCCGCCCCAGGTATCAGCAACCGCTTCAAGCGTCAGCGCTGCTTCAAGTGTCGGCGCCGCGACAAGGGTCGGCGCCGCCCCAGGTATCGGCGAACACTTCAAGCGTCAGCGCTACCTCAAGTATCAGCGCTGCTTCAAACGTCAACGCCACTTCAAGTGTCGACGCCGTTGCAAGCGTCGGAACCGCGTCACGTGTCGACGCCATTGCAAGTGTCGGCGCCACTTCAAATACCAGCGCCGATGCAAGGGTCCGCATCGCCGCAACGATCGGCGCCGTTTCAAGTGCCAGCGCCGCTTCAAGGGCCACTGCAGTAATGACAGTTGAGAGAGTCGGCGTCACCGCAAGACTCAGCGCCACTGCAAGGGTCACTGCAGAAATGCTATTCGAGAAGTGCTGCTACAGGGTTTTTGACAGAAACTCATATTGAGGGAGTAACTATCGCGAGCAACCCCCCATCATGAAATAGCAGTCTCTAAATGAACAACAACACTAACACTTTACTTTCTTGTACAGTTGCCTAGTCGAGAAAGCAGGGCTCGAACATGCGCGTTGGGACCTTCTGGGAGTTTTGGCTTGGCGGCTGAGGGACAAGGTATGTTGAGTAAGCTCAACCACTTAGCACTATAGGATTGAGAGAATACTAGTAGGAAGACCCAGAAGTCACTCAGACCACACACACTGCACACTTGGTCACAAGTGAAGTGAGCAGCTAAAGAGATGGCTACTCACAAGCAGTAAACTCTTTACAAGAAAATGACTTTTCCAGAAGAGGGGGTCCTCGAGGTCCCTCTCAAGAAAAATAACACTTTTAGAGGAAATGAGGCCGTAAGGTCTCCTCTCTCCAGATTTGCAAAATTGCACCACAAGTTACCGTTTCAAAAGATAACTACCAAAATCTGCTATTTTGTCTCCATTAGGGGACATATGTGCTTTTTGAGTTTTGGTCGGCGCCAGATGGCGCCTGCAGAGGGGACAGGCAGGCTGCCTACAGGTAGGGACAAATGGTACACTTCACACATTGTTCCCCACCAACTCTCTCAATTTTGGCACCCAAAATCGCCAGCTCACCCCTAACGCCCATGTATAAATAGATCTATGGGCAAGGTCAAAAGAGAACAAACAATAGAAATCGCACTGTTACTCTGCCAAAATATCACCAGACCTACCTAAGTATTCTCTCCCTGCTCATTCTCATAGTGCTGAGTGCCTTGTTCCTTCACTCCCCACTGACAGCCATCACTCTCAGGTGTTTCCCTTGAGAAAATTGCTATTTTTGTTGTGAAAGTTCATCTTCTTGCAGGGAGTGAGTTGAAGCTTGAGTTCCATTGTTACCAGAAGGAGAAGTTTTCTTCAGAAGTTGCACCAGGAGACCTTCAAGACCTTGCAGGCAGCGTCCATTGGAGTGGGTCACGCCTCACCCTTTCCAGTTATTCATAGACCCCAGTCTCACTACCCTCTCACAGAATCGTAGAAAGAGAGAAAACAAAGAAGCTGTGAAAAAATGAAGAGATTCGCTCCCTTTATATAGGATGCCAAGCGCCATGCCAATCGACACTAACCCCCACCATACCAATCGACGCTGACTCCTTACCTTCCCGAGGCAGTCGAAAAGTCTGTGCCACTGCTGAATGGCACCCCTCATATGATGTCGACCGGCACCCCTCCTTAAATTTCGTATAAAAATTCCCCAAAACTACCAGAAAGCCTCGAAAAATCCTCGAAAAAATTCCTAAAAGTCCCAAGAAGGATTTAGAACATTTTCACAAGGAAAATTTCACATTCCCTCAAGCGGAACCCCTCTTTCCCAGCAAAATCCTCAAAAACCAAGTGAATCTCCTCTCGGCAAAGCCCGGAGGATCTTTAAGGATCACCTGATCACTTCCCCAGCAGAGTTTTGACAGCACCAAAATTGGTTGTTCCCCCTTGCGAGGCCTCCTAAAGAAACAAAATCTTCCCCAGCTATCAGCTCCCCAGCTCAGATCAAAATCATAAAGAACTTTATTCGACAGAATCAAAATCCAATCTTTATCCACTCTTAGGTCAGAATTGACCTCGGTCTTAGATCGTCACCTGAGTTAGGTCATAATTGACCTCGGTCCTCGGTCGTCACCACTCTTAGGTTAGAATTAACCTCGATCTTGGATTGTCACCTGAGTTAGGTCAGAATTGACCTCGATCCTCGGTCATCACCACTCTTATGTCAGAATTGACCTCCATCTTGGATTGTCACCTGAGTTAGGTCAAAATTGACCTTGGTCCTCGATCGTCACCACTCTTAGGTCAGAATTGACTTCGGTCTTGGATCGTCACTTGAGTTAGGTCAGAATTGACCTCAGTCCCCGGTCATCAACACTCTTAGGTCAGAATTGGCCTCGGTCTTGGATCTTCACCTGAGTTAGGTAAGAATTGACCTCAGTCCTCGGTCTCACCACTCTTAGGTTAAAATTGACCTCGATCTTAGATCGTCACCTGAGTTAGGTCAGAAATGACCTCGGTCCTCGGTCGTCACCACTCTTAGGTCAAAATTGACCTCGGTCTTGGATCGTCACATGAGTTAGGTCAGAATTGATCTCGGTCCTCGGTCGTCACCACTATTAGGTTAGAATTGACCTCAGTCTTGGATCGTCACCTGAGTTAGGTCAGAAATGACCTCGGTCCTCGGTCGTCACCACTCTTAGGATAGAATTGACCTCGGCTATTAGATCTTCACCCTAAGCCCACAGAATTGTCTTTAACCCGTAGAATCATTCACCCTCATCACTTAAGCCCATAGATTTGGCTTTGACTCAATTGGTCATCCCCAGCACACCCCTCAGGTCCTCAGAATCAGCCTCGACCCTCTGAATCGGTCATACTCCATCAAAAGCATCATGTGGTGTCTATTCGACGGTCATCATTTATTTCAAACTCACGCATCGAGGGGCTCTGTAGACACCCCATTATGTTACCCCTAACTCTCATAAGGTCCCTAGTACCTCCCTTCATCACTACAAACCCAGGTCATGTCCCGACTACTGACTTAGAAGCCATCGGGCACCCCTAGGCTCCATTTGACCGAAAAGTCAAACTCTTTAGCGTGACCAAAGCTGAATGAATCTTTGAAGGGCACTGAAATCCCTTTCTAATGGTCCATCCCATGCATGATTCTGACTTACCATGCAGACGAACGATCAGTTTGCATCTGAAACTTGATCTAGAGGACACCGGGTGCTCTCGGGCTCTATTTGACCTAAGTCAGCTCTTCAGCTCGACCGAGGCTGAATGAATCTTCAAAGGGCACTGAAACCCCTTTCCAATGGTCCGCTCCGTGCGTGATTCTGACTTACCATGCGTACAAATGATCCGTTTGACTCCGAGAGGTCACTGAATGTTTTCAGGGCCCTATTGACCAAAGTCAACTCCCTAAGCCAGGTCAAACTCTTTGTAATGTCGAAGTACATATCCTAACCTTTCCAACGGTCTACCCCGTGCACGATTCAAACTTACCATGTGAACGAACGTTCCATTTGCGTCCGAACGATTCCCCGTCCAATGGACCGATAAACACTTTCAAGCCATATTTGACCCAAAGTTAACTCCCGAACCTGGGAGAGGTCCAAAGGACTTTCAAAGGTCACTTAATTACCTTTCCAACGGTCTACCCCGTGCACTATTCTGACCAACAGTTTGCCCTCAGCAGCCAATTTTCCGAAAAGGCCTGAAACACACTACCAAATGGCAGGTTCCAGCCCCTGCCTATCGGCAGGTGCCGATAGGCAGGAACAGGTCTATGCCGATCGGTAGTGACCAAGGCCTATAAAAGGAGGCCTTCACCTCATTTGCAAGAGGATCCCAGATCTGATAAGAATCTCTCTCAGCGAATCCCAAAAATCTCTCTCGAAGATAGCGCGATTTCAACATTGAAATCCCTTTCTAGCTTCCACTTTTCATCATCCTTTTCATCAAACTTGGTGAATTATCCACTCTCCATCATCATCCAAGTGCAAGGGCTGCTCTCACACATTTAAGATCAAGCTCAAGATCTTCAAGAAGGTCCAACTTTCTCAACTTTCTCTTAAATTCTCTTAAATTCGCAATAACTTGTTTTATTACTTAACACTCTTTACTATCTCATCTCACATATCCTAATATACTTTTTATTTAGTATTATTGCACATTTCCTATTTTCATATAAATAAAAACCCAAAAAAATAAGAAAAAGAGGGTTTGCTCATAAATTCCAAATAGGGATTCTCATACTTTTTTCACACTTTTCTCATAACTAAAACACTTTTTTTCTACACACACACACACTCACAAATAAGATATCCCCCATTTGAATTTACGGGATAAACCCCACCCCTCATTTTGTATGCGAACTACGTGGACTTTGATGCCTTTATAATCTACGTAGGCGTCTCGGGGTAAAACCTAAGACTTGAGTCCTATTCTCACTTTCTCTTTCATTCTCTATCTTCTCTAAATCCAATTTTCTTATATTCTATATACTTGTTCTTAGTGGCATATTACTCCATATGCGTTATCGTTCCCTTATAACGATCAACGTAAGAGTAATCGCGTAAATCTTATTTTCTAATATTATTTTTATACCTTCCTACGGATGACTCGCTTTATCTCTTCCATGATACAAGTTGAGGATTCCTATCTCCACCATATATAGACACATGCACACATATCACGGGGGAAATAAAAAGGGAAAAAAGCAAACACCCATGAGAGACCGAAAGGGTGGAATGGGTGCCTAACACCTTCCCATTTCGTAACTTAGCCTTCGAACCCTTCTCGAATCATTTTGGTTTCGCAAGCACCAGTATGTCTTTGGATGCCATCCTTCGGGGTGGCTTCCCCTTTTTCTTTTGTCTGTTTTGAGTAAAATTGATTGGCGACTCTGAATCTCTCTACATTTTACACCTCATCTCAAACGACGCCGGCCGAAGCGCTCTCGAGAGGGATTCGCGAGACTCGAGGATCCTTCCTTCGCACGCCCGCTCGCACGGCGAGGATTGGGGATGGCCACACACGTATATCTTTGTGTTTTTCTCTCTTATTTTACAAAGATGTGCTTATATGTTACCATTTTTATCTTGATAGTCGGGGTCATGGTTGGTTGGAGGTTGCTTCAACAAAAATTTCCATTTGTCTTCATGTTTTTATTATGTGATCAAAAGGCGTGGAGGATGCTTGTTTCACCCTCCATCTTTGGATTATTCTCGTTCTTCATTCCCTCTTTATTTATTATTTATTTCTTATATCTTGAACAAAAATATATAATTCACATTGTTTTGTCTAAAGTTTGGAGTGATGCTCCACTAGAGGTTCTTAAAACTCCCACATAATTAACACAAGGGACTAAGGGATAAAGAAAGTATATTGCAACAGTTGTCTAAGAGGAATGAGCATAAGGGGGTGGGAGGGAAGAGAGAAGAAGTTTTGATTTGTAATGGGGAGAGATATGGTGTTATGGTTACTGTTACTGTTACAGCAGAGATACTGTTTCTTCCATCTCGTCGAAAAGGTCATATATAGGAATAAGATGTTTTGCTCCACAAAATTGAACAAAGGGATCTAAGGCTGGTCTACAATCGATATGGTGGGTTAGGGTTTTCTCTTTAGAGTTTTTGATTTGGAAATTTAGGATTAAGGTTAAAGGCACATCTGGTAGGAAACTAAATGGAACAGGTTACTAATGTCTCCCAGGAAGAAGAATTATGTAGGTTTTAGGACTACAAGGGTAGGATAGGATATGCTCGGGTTTAGGATCAAGGGTTAGGCTTTGAGCCTTTCATGAGGCAAGAAAAAAGTAATTTTGTTTGATGTTCAGGGCACTATGAAAAGTAACTTGTTTTCCCTCGTAGAGTTTTGTCCCTAGTATGTTAGGGTTGATTGATCAGTTCATTATGACTGTTTAATTTGAGTCTCAGTAATGCTTGTAGAAGTCCTACCCAGAAGAATGTAGTTGAGTGTCACCATTAAAGGGGAGAGAAATCTAGAACGAGTTTATTCATCAACCTATTTAATTGTTTGATACAAAGCTGGCTTGAGAAGTGAAAAAAAAACTTTCCTACTAGGTAAAAGATTTCCTGAAGCACACAAGACAAATGATTTCCTATACTTATGAAGACTTAAAATTATTTCAGATCTGATAAAGGACTAAACAAAGCCTATAGTTAAACAATGAGTGAATTTGGACACTAAAATAAAAAACTAAAAATACTAAAATTGATAATTCCCTTGGTTGTGAGTATTTTAATTCGATTTTCATATATTAATAGAAGTCAATTTAGAATAACAAGGGCTCATGCAAAATTGTCCAAACATAGTTCCCGATTATTTGACACTGCATTGGTGGGACCCAGATGGAGCTCTCTATTTTTTCTTATTTTCCAAATAGACATTTTAAGGACTTGATCCCTACCGTTAGATTCATCAGATTTCAGGTGGCCAAAATTTGCTACAATTTAATAAAAACTTCATATTGGAAAACTTAATGGTTTTAAGATGTCACTAGCTTTGAGAAATTCATTTTGTATGCCATAAAATATCTTCAAATCTTATTCAACCTGATGCATCCGGGTCTTGGTGGGGCTAAGGCCCATAATTGATGGAGTGGTGAGAGAGTTAAAGCAAGCGGGATTTTAGGGATATATAATTTTGTAAGGATCATCTAGCTAGGCATCTTATATTTACCTTTTACTATTTTATCACTTAACAAGGACTGGTAGGCTATAAGTAGGTTCTCTGTCTTGTAATTTGATATTCTACTACTAATAAAAAATTGCTATTTCTGATCACATGTGTTTCATAGTGAAAGCTTCTACTATCCACACCACAATATTGATTTTTTATTACAAAGACTGGAACTTCAGAACTTGTCGTGTTCTGCTTGTAATGTAATATTTGTGGTGTGTAATTTCTTTTTCCAGATAAAAAGATGTGGGGAGATGGCACGCAAACTACGGTTTTTCAGGAATCAAATGACAAAGGCGGGCTTCTCACCCTCGACGAGGTCTACAGTTGACTCGGTTATCAATTTGGATGACTTGGAGGTAAGTTCATATTGGTTACTTACCTTCATAGCTTAGTAGAGTTATATTTTTAACAAATTGTTGTTGATATTGGTTAGGTAAAACTTGGAGAACATTAAGCTGAGCTTTTAGAGATGAATGCGAACAGTGAAAAGTTACAACGTGCTCACAATGAACTTTTAGAATATAAGCTGGTTTTGCAGAAGGTAACACATTTTCACTGATTTAGTGTTTTGAGTCACAAGAGCCAATGTGGACAAATTGATATAGATAGCTATTTCTTTCTCCAATAACGTTGAGGCTCCGTATGGTTTGGGGTGAAATATGTTTCACTTGGGCAAAGAAGTAAGATGATGAAAAGTATTCTCACCTATCTGAAGATCAATTTTATTATCGATTTCGTTCAAAATCACATCACGATAGCATGTACAGTTATTTACAATTTTTTATGAACAAAAGCTGTGAAGTTACATAATTTTCGTGTTTCTCATTTCAGGTTGGGGAGTTCTTTACTTCACCTCAAAGTAGTGCTACAGTTCAATAGAAAGAATTTAAAGAGCATCACCTTGGCGAAGGTTCCTTTATTTTTAGTTTGGGCAGGAAATGTTTTACCTTTAGAGGGATTGTTTCTGACGAGGTTCCTTTTTTTTTCTTTTCTCTTTTAAGTTTTTTTAGCACATTAATGAACTATGTCAATTGTTCTGAGCTTGTGTTTATTGTCCTACCTTGAACAAAAATATTCTCTGCCATGTCCTAGACTTGTTTAGCAATACATTTATTTGCATTTTTATTCTCTTTATGCTTCATGTGCTACTTTTACGAGTATACCTGATGTTTTTTTTAATGTAAGAAACTGATATCTGCTAACTTACAGGTTGAGAAGAATGTTTTTGTCGTTTTCTATTCTGGAGAAAGGTTAAAGAACAAAATATTGAAAATATACTATGCATTTAGGTCCGTTTGGTTGTCAATGGGTAAAAGAGTGGGCATGACAAAATTTGCCAGGCAAATTTTACCTAGGCAAATTCACAAGAGGCTATCAAACAACCATTAGGCGAAATTAAAGTCAATCCAATTAATTTATTTAAAAATAGTTTTTATATTATATTCAAAAATGTTAAAAACAGTTTTTACAATATTTTTATATCACAGTTTTTAAAAAAAAATTGTAAAACATTTTCTTAACAATTTTTTATAATATTAAAATCAGTTTTTAAAATATTAAAAAACAATTTTTAAATATTCACAACAGTTTTTTAACTATTTAAAATATTTTTTAATTTGGTTTTTAAACTTTAAAACTGTTTTTATATTATATCCAAAACAGTTTTTAAAATTGTTAAAAACTATTTTTACAATATTTTTATATTACGATTTTCCAAAAAATTTATAAAACATTCTCTTAACAATTTTTTATAATAATAAAAACAGTTTTTAAAATATTACAAAACAATTTTGAAACATTGACAACAGTTTTTTTAAACTATTTAAAACAGTTTTAAAAAATGTTTTTTAAAACTTTAAAACAATTTTATAATATATCTAAAACAGATTTTAAAAATCTTAAAAACTGTTTTTACAATATTTTTATAATACGATTTTTAAAAAAATTTGTAAAAAATTTTCTTAACAATTTTTTCTAATATTAAAAACAGTTTTCAAAACATTAGTTTGTAAAACATTTTCTGAACAATTTTTCCTAACATTAAAAGCAGTTTTCAAAACATTAGAAAACAATTTTTAAATATTTATAACAGTTTTTTAACTATTTAAAACAGTTTTGAAAATTATTTTTTAAAAGTCTAAAATTGTTTTTATAATATATTCACAACAGTTTTTTAAAATGTTAAAAACAGTTTTTACAATATTTTGTTAATACGATTTTTTAAAAATTTGTGAAACATTTTCTTAACAATTTTTTATAATATTAAAAACAGTTTTTAAAACATTGTAAAACAGTTTTTAAATATTCATAACAGTTTTTCAATTATTTAAAACAGTTTTTAAATTATTTTTTAAAACATTAAAATCGTTTAAGAAGTTGGCAAATATTTCCCACTCAAATAGGTAAGAAAAATTTGCCCACAGATTGTGCATAGGAGGTGTTGTACATTGGCAAATAATGCCTAGGCAAATTGTGCAACCAAAAAGCCAAAATGTGGGCAAATTTTCTTATTTGCCATCTTTTTGGTATTTGCCTAAGCAAAAAAGGACAACCAAACGGACCCTTATAAAAAATCGTTATCCATTTACGGATGACCTAGGAAAATAATATCTGATGATCACAGAGGTAAGCATATTGACAAGAAGGAGCTATTGATTTTGAAATGAAAAACATATCATAAATAGTTGCTTTTGTGTGGTATTGTATTTGGGATCTCTATAGATTTTTGCTTTCCTGTCTCTTGAAATGTTGTAACCTTTGTTGATTTTAATTTTTTTAGTGTTGAAATGTACTTGATTTTTCTTTTCTCCCGATTTCCTAACTTACTATTTTTATCGTATAAAAATTATGGCAAAGTGACTTCATAGGTTAATTATTATATATTAAGGGATGACAGATTTGTGGAATGCTATCAATGCCAGGGCATCATCTTGTATGTATACAAATGAACCAAGTTATAAATTAAGACTTTAGGCTGGCTCACTCAAAGTTCATGTATTATTATAAAGTAAATGAACTTGCCGTGAACTTTATTTTTGGTCTCTTTGGTTAACTATATTTGGTTAACTATCTTGAATTTGATAAACAATAGGCCCGGCTCCATTGGTTCATGCCATGGTTCTTACTCTCAAGTAAATGAACTTAGGGTGAACTTTATTTTCGGGATCTTTGGTTAACTATCTACGCTTGAGAAACAATAGGCTGGGCTCTGTTGGATCATGTCATGGATCTTACTCTTAGAAACGCCTACTAGCTTCACCTTCTAATGATCCGGGTATCCAACCCAAGAGATTAACTCATCGGGTGGAGTGTGTTGAGTTATGAAATAATCGAACCCTAGATTATGTTTATGAGAGATTACGGTATAAAAGAGGAAGTAGAGAGAAGAGAGAAATCTGATATGGGAAGAGGAGAAAGAATGAAATGAATTAGGTCATTCATTCTCCCATCTAATTTTATTTATAACATAAGATTTCACTAATTACACATAGGTACCCTTCAAAATAAAAGTAACATAAATAAGATTCCAAATAAGCGCCTGACAACACTCTCCCTTAAACTGGTGCAAGTATATTTATCATGCCCAACTTGACTAGCATATACTGTAAAGTAATCTTGTTCACACCCTTAGTCAACACATCTATTTGTTCACCCGTGCTGACATACGAAGTACAAATCACTCCAAGACGAAGCTTTTCCTTAACAAAATGTCGATCAACTTCCATATTGAACTGGATTGTGAATAATACTAATGGCAGTTTTATTGTCACAATAAAAATTCATTGGCTCATGAATAGGGTGACCCAACTCGGATAACATAATGCGTAGCCATTATAACTCACAAATTCCATGTGCTATGGATCTGAATTATGTCTCTGCACTTCCCTACTACAGGTTGTTTCTTACTGTGCTAAGAAATGAGATTACCCCAATAAATGTGCAATAGCCTGAACTGAATCTTCGGTCTGTCACAGAACCTGCCCAATCCGCACCTGTATATGCTTCAACCCGCAATTGGCCATGCTGACCAAATATATCCTTTTACGAGGAGAACTCTTAAGGTAATGGGGAATGTGATGTGCCTCCTCAAGGTGAGTCGTACGTGGAGCATGTATAAATTGACTAATCATGCTTACATCATAAGAAATATTGAGACGTGTAAGAGAAAGAGATATAAGTCTCCCAACCAAACGCTGGAATCTTTCCACATCATCTAACAACTCATCGTCCATATCATTCAGCCTATGATTTTGCTCAATAGGAGTATCAACAGGTCTAGTTCCATGTTTTCCTATATCAAACAATATATCTAACACATTTCTATTGCAAAATGAACACTCATTCTTTGGATCGATGCCAAAAAATCATCTCAAAGGCCTTTAACCTCGAAGTCCATCCCCCAAAAAAACTTCATCCGCTATATCTCTTATGGATCATCTCCAGTAATAACTATGTTATTAACATTCACAATTAAGGTAGTGATGTGATCTTAGTACCTTTTAATGAAAGAGTATGGTATGGTTGACTCTGTGTATACCCCACCTTTTTTACAATCGTGCTAAATCTCTCAAACCACACACGTGGCGGCTGTTTTAACCCATACAAAGCCTTATTCAGTTTACACACCAAATCCTGATTATCACCTAGCCTGAATCCTGGAGGCATCATCATGTCCACTTCCTCCAAATTACCTTGAAGGAAGGATTTCTTTACATCCAACTGGTGTAAAGGCTAAGACGAATTTGCTTCCCATGATATTAAAACTTGTATGGAATTCATCTTTGCAACAGGTGCAAATGTCGCATGACAATCAATCCCGTGTATCTGAATGAAGCCCTTTGCAACTAATCGGACTTTATATCTTTTAATATTTCCATCGACTTAATATTTTATTGTATAAAATAACTTTCATCCTGCTGGTTTCTCACCTTTAAGTAATGGAATAACATCCCATGTCATATTCTTCTCAAATTGAGATATAGGATACAAATTGAGATATAGGATATTTTGTACAATCATGAACACCCTTACGTAGGGCAATAGGAATATTAATATAAATATCAAAATCAACTGAGGGATTACATGAATTACACGAGACTTCTTAGTCTTGCGGTGAGATAATGGTTTGTTTTGATTTTCTTGTATGCATAAGAATGTCTCTATATTTCTGTTACAATTCATTAGTATTAGTATTAGTAGCAGACTTAGGCATAGACTCCCCTAGAGTAAAAACCAGCAATGGAAGAGGACATTCAACTCTAGAGAAGGACGGGGATGGATTCTCAACACTAAGTGGAGTCTCCCCCTGTAGAGAATCCCGAGCAACAAAAAAAAATGAACCGTCTTAAATAATGTCACATCCATTGATACAAAGCGATGACGAGTGATAGGGTTATAATAACGATACCCTTTTTGAGTCATTGAGTAACTTAAGAACACACACTGAACTGCTTTAGGGTCCATTTTATCCATTTGGTGATGAATATGAACATGACAGACACTATCAAATACGTGGGAGGAACGATAAACAATGGAGAATTATTATCCAGGATAGATAAGAGAGTTTTATATCCTAAAATCTTAAAGGGCATGCGATTGATAAGATATGTAGCAGTTAGGGTGGCATCAGCCCAATAAGGTTTAAGTGCTTCCATGCCTATGATAAGAGAATGACTCACTTATGTAATATGACGATGTTTTCGTTCAGATACACCATTTTGTTGTGACATATCAACAGATGAGGTTTGATTAACAATCCCATTATCAGTGAAAAATGAGGCAAGACCACCATACATAAACTCTCCTCTATTATTAGATCGAAGAATTTTTAAAGAGCAATCAAATTGAGTACAAACCGTTTTGTGAAAGGTATTGAAAATATAGTGCACCTCACTTTTATTTTTGAGAAGATAAAGTCAAGTATAACGACTAAAATCATCAACAAACACCACATAATATCGAAAATCAAGTAAGGAAGTTTTAAATTTAGGACCCCAAACATCATAAGGAACAAGTTGTAAAAGAGCAATAATTGCATTAAAACTGATAGGATAAGCAACATGACATTGTTTTGCAAGTACACAAGGTTCACAATTTAATTCAAAAGGTTCAACAGAAGAGAACTCTACTAGCACACGCTTCAAAATAGTAAGAGGAATATGACCTAGTCTATTACGCCATCGCATTAACAAATCTTTATTCACAGTGCTAGCCTTAATACTATGTTAATTTGCAATATAAAAAGAAAGGGTCTTGACATCCAACAAGTATAAGCCATTGTCTTCATGTCCATTCCTAAACGTCTCCCTCGAGTACATGTCTCGAATAACACAATGAGAGGAAAAAATGTCACATTATAATTCAAGTTGTTTTTTTAATATGACTGGTAGAGAGAAGATTATTAGTTAGTTTTGGAACATAATGGATGGAGAATGGGGTAATATTAAAGGAGGTTGAAATAGTGCCTTTTTTCGCAATAGAGGAAAGCGTCCCATCAACGACTATAATCTTATCCCTACCCGAACATACATTATAGGAAGAAAAATCAGAGGCCATACTAATCATATAATCAGTGGCTCTTGAATTAATAATCCAAGGGTGCACACTAGAATTTGTGAAAATATGGTATGCCGAATGATAGGTCTCTGTCTGAGCAAAATTAGAGGCAGATGGAGTATCGAAAGGGCGGTGTGACTCAAGTTAAGATATCCTATCTTGGAGACAAGACATTTCGTGGCAATGGGCATCGACATCTTGCACGTAGGGATGGAGCCAGACTTTGGCTGGGTGGCGCAATTGCCTCGGTCAGAAATATTGAGAAAAAAATTGGGTAAATTTGTAAAACTAAAAAAAAATTAGGATTAAAAAGTAAAAATTTAGGGTATAAAGTAAAAAATTTAAACGCGTGCAAGTTAAAACCTAAACAAAACTCTCAAATGGGTTCATTTCTCCCCACCGCCCCCCATTTCCGTTCTCTATCTAAGTCTAATCGAAAGCTCCAAAGAAAGGTCGGTACTGCTGTCGTCCATATTTTCCATTCAAGCCTTGTGTTGACAACAGTGTTGTGACCGTGTCTGCTCCTCCAAAGTAATCATCAAGATTCAAGACTCATTTTTTGCATCAATTTCAAGAAATTAAAGATGACCCAAGTGAGTAGACAACACCTTTTAGTAAAAACGTGTTGTTATTGTTGTTGTTGTTGTTTTAATAAAGATGACCCAAATTTAATGTCTCTTTTTCATTATATGTTATTGTTGTTTTGTATGTTGTTGCCCAAATGGGTTATATGTTTTGTATTTTTATGCTATTATTTTTAATTTATGATTATTTTCAGATATGAAAAAATATTTTAAAAGGATTCATGAAAAAGATTCCGATTATGTAATACGAGAGCTCATTACATGTGACCTATACAAATTATCAATGGAATTTTAGTAAAAATGGAAAAATAACTCTAATTTTTTTAGGGGGATACCACCCCCGAACCCCCGTCAATGATTTTTGCCTCACCCAGGCTCAAATCCTAGCTTCGCCACTGGTTGTACGGATAGGTTGCTAGAAGTCTCATTCGCAAACGATGTGATCCATATGCAGGGCCCTAAATGGGGATGATGCAGAGAGTGCCCCCTTAAATGAAGGAGGTCGCTATCTAGCATTTGCTCCCCGCTTTCCGTGAAGATTCTAGCAAGTTTCTCGAGTGTGACAAATCTTACCACAATGGTCACATTTCATGTGACTTTTATCATCTTGCTTACCCTCTTTATGAGGGGTGCTCTTGTTCCACTGCTGACTAACATGAGAAGCCCTTTCAGACACCAGCACTTCCAGCTCGAACTTTAAACACATAGCCTTCCTCCTGCTTTCTTCAGCCTGAATATTTTAAAAGACCTCTCTAACAGAGGAGGTAGCTGGAAATCTATCTGACACTTAGACCTGTATATGCTCAAACTATGGGTGCAGACCACTAAAAAACTAATAGATATGATTTCTTTTCATCATAGAATGAAAGGCTTTAACATCAGCTGCATAAACAGGGACATAGTCTTGATAATGATAGTACTCTTCCCACTTTCCACGGAGATTATAATAGTATGTAGCGAGGGAAAGGTGTCTTTGCTTGAAATTTCCAATCTCTTGTTTATTCTCATACAACTTTGCAAAATTATCCATGGAAGAGTACATCTCTTTGACAATATTATATAACTCCTTGAGTGTCTTAACAAATAAAAAATACCTTACTAATCTGTGATTGCATGGACTGTAATAACCATGTTATAACTAGCGTATTTTCAGTTGCATAATCCTTATATTTAGGATCATCAATGGAAGGGTACTTAACATTCCCATAAACATGGAAAGTCATTCGACGACCAGTAATATACATACTAACATATTGAGCCCATTGCATATAGTTGGTTTCGTTCAGACTAACTGCGAGGATACACGTGCTGAGATGATGGTCATTATTACTTTCCATCGTTGGATTCACACTGACAGAAAAGATACCTCCTCCAGAATTTACTTCAGACATGTTTTCAAATGATTTCTAGGCAACACAAACCTCATAAACAAAACAACTCAAAAACAGAAGCACAAAAACTATGATGAAAAGTAGTAAACACTTGGATCATAATACGAAGTATACCTGAGTAATGAACAGTACAAAATGACGCTGAATAGGTCGAAAAAATGCGATTTTGAGAAGAAAATAGGTCATAATTTTTTCCCTGGGACACTGCCCTGAACCCCGACAGGGCCGTGCGGCCACCTGCAACCCCCAGCCAACACTTTGCAGAGTTGGATTCATGAAAGCTGTGGATAGAATTAACACTTCTCATCTTCAACTAACCCTTTATACACTAGGGGTTCTTCAAATCAACCCTAGGATTTACACTATGCTCTGATACCATGTTGAGTTGTGAAATAATCAAACCCTAAATTATGTTTATGAGAGATTAAGGTATAAAAGAGAAAGAAGAGAGAAGAGAGAAATCTTGATATGGGAAGAGGAGAAAAAATGAAATGAATTAAATCATTCATTCTTCCATCTCATTCTATATATAACATAAGGTTTCACTAATTACGCATAGTTACCCTATAGAATAAAAGTAGCATAAATAAGCTTTCAAATAAGTCCCTGATAACAGAGTGACCCATCTAGCTTATAAACCCAAAGAACCCCCCCCCCTCCCCCCCAAAAAAACTAACTGATGTGGGACTCTTGGGATTTTAACAGCTCCCCCCCTTCGGACGGCGACTTGGAGGAGAGGCAATACCTTTGCCTCAAGCTGAAACCAAGTCCCAACGATGGCGTTTTTGGTCTGGCTCTGGCTCTATTACCACATGTAAGGATTTGGGTATCTAACCTAAAAGATTAACCTATAATGTGGAGTGACCCATTCAGAAGTCCCCCTTAACTGACTGATGTGGGACTCCAACACACCTAAAGGCAAGGTTGTCAAAATTCATATTAAAGGCGTATCGTTTTTCCAAAAAATGTGTATCGGATCGTATCGCACGATACACTCAAATTTCTAATAATTATATACCATACATTGATATATGTGGATAGATACCTAAAACGAAATAAAAGACAATCCAACACAAATTACATGCAATATATTATGTTTCAATGTCTTAAACATCAAATATGAATTTATATCTACTATCAATAAGCAATGTTACCTTCCAATCATCACACTAAGCAAAATTCCACAAAAGCTAATTTTAGAAGTTTCCACCAATTGTTCATCATTAAAATTCCAAAAGATAAGGTTAGAACTTAGAAATTTCAATCTATTATATGTAATCTATGTTTAGTTTACCAATATACCAATAAACAATAATATCATCCATATTTTAGTATAAAAATACAAACCCCACTACATATAAATTATAATAGACAATATACATTATAGTCTTGGGTCAGTATTTTAGTATACAAACAAAAATCCCACTACATATTTTAGTATACAAACAGAAGATCCACCACCATAATAAAAATCACTCTCACTTAATCGAAGAAGAGGAGAGGAGAAAACCGACTCTTCTCTTTGAAGAAGAAAAGCCCTATCTGTGAGGAGAAAACTAAACCCCGCTACTATGTGAAAATCGAAGAAGAAAACAGAGGAGAGGAGAAATATCCGTGAATAGAAATCAAAGTGAAGAGTTCAAATCATAATCAAAGTTGTTCTTCTCTCCTCTTCTATTGAATCTCTTCGTTTTTACCTCTCTCACATAACTCTCTTGCTTTTTGCAAACCCTTTTTTAGTCGTTTATTGCTGTACTGCATCGTAGCCGTAACTGTCCATATATGGGCCTGTATTGTCATATAAATCCAACATACAGTGTTTTTTCCCTTAATGCAAATGAAAATTTTATTATTGTATTCTTACTTTCCTTTTCTCTTTTATTCTAATATTCTTGTAATAACGGGATTGCACTATGATTCGAACACACTTCTTTTTTAGTGTTTAATTAAGGAATAGCTTTTTACAGTGGGATTCAAACAAACTTGTTGATTATAAGAATATGGAGTATTTTTTTTAAACTTTATGATAGCCGCTTTCGGTACCTCTAAATAATTTTTATGTAGTATGGTACCTTTTCCATTAATGCACAATTAGATTTAAGACTCGCATGCTTTTTAAGAAGAAATACAACTAAAAGATAAAAAAATCAAAACTCTCTCTCTCTACCCACCCCTAACTCTGGACCACCACAACCCTCCCCACTAGAAGCCCCTCCTCCCCCATCACATTGGAACCACCAGAAAAATAACCCACACTCTTGTGTTAGTGGCTCGCCTCCCACCCATTATTACAATACAAGAACACCATCACCATTAAACAGCCCCCCTAAACTAACATCAAGATCTGTGCATACCATTTTCACTACCAACTTGGAATTATACGCATTTACATATATATATGTATATGTATGTGTGTATATGCATAGATTTTGAAATAACATGAGATATGTGTAAATATCTCATGTAAATGACTGTATATATACACACATACCGCTTTGGGAGAAATGGAAGAGAGGCATATGTCAATTTAAATCTGTGTCGATGGTGTGGTATCGTTTTTCTTTTTCTTTTTTTGGGTGATTTGTTTAAGAAGTGAGTAGCATCAATAAAGGGTGTATTTTGGCGGTGGTGTGTTGGTGGTTGTTGGCTATTTTAGTGGGGTTCGGAGGAGGTATTTTAGTGGTGTTGTGTTTTCGGGGTTTGGTGGAGGTGTTTGGGTGGTGGTTGGTTAGTGGGAGGGGGAGGCACAGATAGGGATATATATATGTGTTTGTGTGTGTATATATATATATATAAAATAAAGTATAAAACTTATGTATGTCACAAGTTTGATTCATGATGTCATCTAGATAAATTTTTCTTGCACTACCTATTTTACCCCTATATAATTTGAGTTCCCCCTCTTTTCACACACTCTTTATTATTTCCCCCTTCTCTTCAAAATTCAAAAATAAGGGTACAATAGTATTTGCACCTTTTCTCTTCCTTTACCTCATTTTCCAAAGTTAGCCGTCACTTTCATTCGCTTCACTCCCACAACACAAAAAAACCTTACAACTAAAAAATACCTACCACGCTTCCCCCACAAACCTCCCCAGCTGCCGCTTTCTCCCACGTTGCCACCCTCCGAAACCCCCCTTTCCCTTGCTTTCATTTCCTTCCTCATTGTCGCCCCTCTCCACCGGATCTGCTCAAGAGACTCAAGGTATTTTTGTTTTTGTTTATGGGTACAAGGGTTTTAAGTTTTTGGGTCTTGGATATGAAATATACGAATTTTAGGGTTTCTACTATGTCTTTCATTATCTCTGCCCCATATATTAGAATCAAGTTTAGAGTTTCTACTGTGTCTCTCATTTTAGGGGTTTTTGGTTTTGGATATGAAATATACGAATTTTAGACTCATGTTTTGCATTTTCTTAGTATTATAGATTTTACCATTTATACATTTGGGGTTCTACTATGTCCCTCATTCTCTCTGCCCCATATATCTGTGCTTTGAAATTTATCGCACAATGTTCTACCCCTTCTCTTTTATATCTCCAAGTATTAGATTCTTTGAAATCTAGGGCTATTGATAAACCATATGTCTTTATGCTATAATAATTCATATAAGGTTTTTATTTGGGTTGTTTCAGGTGGATTTTGTTGAGAATGATGTAGGTTAAAATACAAAATTAGGGCTACAATGACTTCATGGAGCATAGTAAGATCTATCTTTTTTCCACCTTCAAGCACTGTAAAATTTGTGTTTATGTTTTGTTTTGTAGATAATTTTATTGTTTGTTAGTTATTTTGCAGATCGAGCCATAATCGATCTTCGAAATCGTAAACAAGTATATTATTTGAAACCCTTTTTTTTAGTTAGATTTTTGCTCTTAAGTTTTTTGTTTTTTTTGTTTTAGCTTAGGAATTTAATTTTAATGAGTATTTTTTTACAAATCTAGGGTGGAATCTCAAGTTTTTGTTCTTGGATATGTGTTTCAATTAAAATTGAGTGAAGATTTTGTTAATGTTCGAGTGGATCTATATATTTTTTTTTCATTATTTGGAATGAGAGAATTCTTAGAGCGTGTTCCTCTAATTCACACCATCTATTTTTATAGTGTTTGTTACATATTTTGGGTGTTTTTAAACTTGAATAAGGCATTACTTTCAACCATTGTAATAACATGGTTTGCATTGAATAGACTTGAACTAATTAATTTATCTATGTGAAGGGAGGAGCAGAGGATGACAGATGAGGAGAGATCAGTTTAGGTGTCTATACTCATTTCATAAATATAGACATTTGCTACTAATTTATCTAAATACGACTGATTTCATTTCATAAATATAGACTTGAACTAATTCATTTCATAAATATAGAGTGTCTATAATCATTTCATAAATATAGACTTGAACGATTTCATTTCATAAATACAGTTGATTTCAGTTGTTTTAGTACAAATACATTTTCTACCGATTTATCTAAACAGTTTAGGGGGGCTTTATTGCAAAAATAATGTATTTTGGGTTTTATATTTTGTGCCAGTTGTTTCAGTACACATTTCCACTTAACACATAGTAAGTATCATTTGGGTTTTATATGGTTAGATTTTCTCCTCACGATCTCTTTGTAAACAAAGTGATCTTGGTTCATGCCCAAGAATTCATGATCCGAACTTGAAAGAAAGTTTTGAGAAGCCTCCAAGGCATGATTCTTATGTACCAAGATTTGAAGCATAACTGGTGCAATTCTGTGAGAATTTGATAATGCAATTCTGTGAGAGGTTGATACCCCCCCTCTTAATCCAATCCCAGGTGAAAAATCTGAGCAGTTATCTGTGCTTGAAATTTAATGTTGATTTAATTTTTTTATATCCCATCGACTTTTTAATCATCCACGTTGAGTTTGAAAGAACCCTTTTGGGGTTTACTCCATTTAATGATTCTAAAAGATTTTGGTTTTCTCATGATGTGGAACCCAAACCAGATATTAAAATTAAAATTCCTGCTCATTCCCATAAAGTTAAGAAACTATAACCAAATAGTAGTAGCACGAGAACTATTTATAGCAGTATGATTAATGGTGTCAACCATATTATAACATCTATATTTAGAAACCTTATCCCAATATTTTGAAACTGCGGCAGGAAACTTCCTTACTGTTTTGGAAAAGGTTGGACCTAATTGCAAGTATCTGTAGTAGGAGACACTACAAATTCTTAAATTAATACTTGAACGTTATATTTGGTGTCTGTATACTATATAATTCTTGACACTATGCAGGAGACATTAAGAATATATATAAAACATATATTTGGTGTTTGTATATGCTTCCAATAGTGAGTTAATTCTTGATATTCTTGCCATACATTTAGTTCATTTGGAATGATTGACAAAGCAATCAAACGATTGTGAGGTGTCAAACTTTGAAGATTCGTAGCAATCAAATGATGGTGAATTTTGAGATGACTACTCTACCAGGTTTATTCTTTAATCTTTTCCATTCATGCATTTTAATGTAATTTATACTAAGTTAGTTTTGTGATTATGCCACTATTTTTTAATGCACCATGATCGTGTGACATTTTTTGAGCAACTTAAATTAGGACAGTGCATAGTTTCTTAATTAACTTAGTCCCATTGACATGGGCACAGTTAATTGAACTTAGCAGACATGGCTAATGTATTCTTAATTTTTTGTAAATGTAATAAGAATGTCAAGTTTTCCAAGATTTCAATTAACTGTTATAGATTTTTCTCAGAGTTGGTAGCTCTCCAAAATTCAAGATTTCAATCAGCTATTATAAGTGTTTCAATCTTAATTTGATTATAGTTAGTAGTTTCATATTATAGTAGTGTTTCAAAGGCATGCTCCATTTTTTATACTTTAAAGGAGAGGTAATGTTTTTTTATAATTTTGATGGCCTTGCTAGATATGTCATAAATATTTGCTTTGTGTCATCAATTATTTCAGGTATGGAAGAATTACGTTGATCGAATGAAGAATAAGTGTAATTTTTAATGTCACTTTGTAAATTATTTTTGCATTTTTTAGATTTATTCATTTGTGGGTGAACAAGTTGGGTACCACACTATGTTCTCTAATGGTGGGATTGACCAATAATTTTTCAATTGACATTGTTTGATAGTTTTGCAATTGAGTTGTACATTACTGAGAATATGTTAGTTGTGGATAGTTTGACATAATTAATTATTTGCTCAATGATGTATTGGTGTATAGGTTGTCTTTCTTACTCCAATACGTGTTTATATGTTGAGACATATTAATGTTGTTTATACGAGATTCGAGACTGGCGTACTGTTGTTGGAGCATTTTATTTTCTTAAAGGTGGTGAATATTCTTACATACGGAGGAAATTTTGTTTAAAATTTTAAAGTTAGTTACAATTATATTTGATATATAGAAATTTTTTGATTGAAATTATACATGACTTAATACTTTGTAAAATTATCATCGTGCCTTCAGGCACGGGCATACCCTAGTATATATATATATATGCACACACACACACACATAGATGTTTTTATTTTGATTTTCTTATCTATTTTTTTAATTCTTGTTTTCTTTATTTTTGAATTTATCTTTTTTTTTTATTGGTGTTCTTTTCATTTTTTTATTGTTTCACTATTTTGTATTTCAAAACAAGCATGTGACCGGTAACCCTAGCTAAGCATTAATGGAAGAAGTACTAAACTAATAGTGAGAGGTACTAAAGTCTTGACCATTATAGTGGTCTTGAAGTTCAAAAGACTTTCGGTGTCCTGCTCCTCGTTCCCTCATTTTTTTTTCAAATATTTAATGATATCTGTTTTGCTTCCCCTAAAAAAAATTGATCATAAACCACAATATGTTCAATATCAATGAAAGAGAAGTACAAAATAAATAGGGTAGAGGATGAGGAGTTCACCACCAAATATACCACAGGGATAGAATAGAAAAAGTAAAAGAATCACACAAAACACTGAGACCTTCGTTCAGTGATTATCATGAGCAAAATTCTCAAGTCTTTGAAGCTTCAATCCGTAGATGTCCACAGAGATGCACTGAATTTTACTCTATGCCCAAAGCTCCTCCTTAGCCACCTCTATGTTTTCGAATATTCTGGAGTTTCTTTCCAATCAAATATTCGATGCTAAAGCCAAAATCGTACAATTTCTCAAGCGTTTAGACTTCTTTTTGTCTCCCATCACCCCCACTATATTGAAAGAAAATCATTCCATGATTTTGGTACGGCCCAATAAAACCAAAGCTACCAGAAATCTTATACCATAAAAACCTGGAGTAGTCACAACAAACAAGAATGTAATCAGCACTTTCTTCATCCTCTTTACAAAGGCTGCCCCAATATGGAGAAGAAGGATACGTGGTTTCTTACGTTGAAGGATATGCTAATATGTTTTGATTTTGGGCAATTAATTGGTTGCAATCATAGTTTGAAACCCGTTGCTACTTTAATTTATAGGTATCTGGAAAAAAATTAGAGCTGAAGACCACCATAGATGTCGGACTACTACACCGGGGCAATCTGTTACAGACTGTTGGATTTCAGTTTGAGAAATGGAACCTTATGGTTAGTTTCATTACTTTTCCAGTGTTCTAAAGCCTTTATTGTTGAGAAAATTCCATATGGTTTGTTGGTTTGTTTGTGTGTCGGGGTGGGTTTAAATCTTTGTTAAATTTATATATAGAAATTTTTAAACGTTGAACTTTCTTTCTTTCTACTCGTAAGGTGAAAAAGGAGGAGTCAATTTACCACACTTTAAATATGCTCAGTTTTGATGTGACAAAAAAGTGCCTTGTGGCAGAAGGGTGGTGTCCTGTTTTTGCGACAAATCAGGTATCACTTTTTAACATGTATTTGTTTTTGTTTTAATGCTACATAGAGCATGTCCTATTATATATATAATTGTTTTCAGCCGTACATTTAAGGGATTTAACTATCCTGGGCTTGCTTTCGCAGATTCAAAATGCATTGGAGCAGACAAACGTTGATAGCAACTAACAAGTTGGAGCTATATTCCAGGTTTTGCATTCCAAGGAATCACCCCCAACATATTTCCGCACGAACAAGTTCACTTCTGCATTTCAAGAAATTATTGATGCGTATGGGTGAGTAGATCCTTTTGCAGTGTATAGTTACTTGAAACTCACAATAGTAAATATTCATGCCTGTGCTAGGAAATTAGGGTCTTGGAAGAAGTAATTTAATAGTCCAATATAATTATTACTGACACGCGGAAAGTGAAGTAATAAACTCTAGGAGCCTTGAGTACTACAAAAAATAGAGGATTTCAAGAAAATGAAAGGCTTTTCTTCTCCTAGTAAACATAAATATCTCATAATTAAGGGCTTTTAGGGAACTACTCTTTATTTAGTTTTGTGGAGGATGGTTTCTTGTGGGATTTCTCTGGGGTGTATAGACTGGTGGAGGATGCTGCTAGATGGGAGTTATGTGAGGAGGTGGGGTTGTTAGGGGAGCGTGGGGAGTTGCGTGGTGATTAGGTGGGGATTTAAATGTAGTTCGTTTTGTATTAAGGCATACTCGTTATGGAAAATTATCCGGACCTATGACAGAGTTCATCAATGACATGGAGCTTCTTGACTTGCTGTTTGAGTGGTTCTTTCACTTGGTCTAGTATCAATACTAGGGATTCACTACCCCTGTCTCCACCGGATCGTTTCCTAGTGTTGGCTTATTGGTAGGAGCATTTCTCGGGGTTCATGCATTCATTCTTACCTCTTGTTATGCACCAATTTTGTTAAGAGTGTGGTGGGGTGATGAGGGGAGGACTCCATTCAGGGTTGAGAACACGTGGTTGAAGGAAGAGCATTTTTTTGAGAGAGTTAGGAATTGGTGACTTGGTTATAAGGTAGTAGGTAGTGCTGGATTTGGCAATGTCAGAGATGGATTTTAAGGAGGGGTTGGGATGGTTGACTAGGAATGAGTGGTTGAGGAGGGAGGAGTGGAAACGGGAGTTGAGGAAGAATATGCTTAATGAAGAGATTAGATAGAGACAGAAGTCCCGAGATTTGTGCCTACAAGAGTGGGATAGGAACACTATTTTTTTCATAGGGTAGCCAACTCCCATCATAGATCTAATCACAATGAGGAGGTGGTGGTGGGAGAGGAGTTCTCAAAAAAAGGGGGAAATAAGGGAGGATATAAGATAGTGAGGGGTTATATATAGAGTAGGAGGAATGGACGTATTCTTTTGACGAGTTAGAGTTTGGGGGCATTACGATAGAGGATGCCATCTTGGAGGAACCATATTCTAAGGAGGAGATGATGATGGTATTGAAGTCTCTGAGGGGTGATAAAAAACGAGCTAGATGGGTTCTCAATGGTCCTTTTTCAGGAGTGTTGGATAGTGGTGAAAGATGATTTCACGCATTTCTTTGCTAACGTCCATGATAGAGGTTGTTTTCAATTGAGTTTGAATGCGTCTTTCATTACCTTAGTTCCAAAGAAAGGAGGGGTGGTTAATGTGAGGGATTTTAGGTTGATCATCTTGATAAGGAGTGTGTATAAGCTGTTGGCCAAGGTGTTGTCGATCAAGCTTAGGAAGGTGCTAGATTAGACTCAAAATGCTTTTGTTAGAGGAAGAGTTTGGACGCTGCTCTTGTGGCAAATGAGTGTGTGGAGGCTAGGCTGAGCTAGGGGTGCACAACGAAACTGGAAATCCGATAAACCGAACCAAACCGACTGCATTGGTTCGGTTTGGATCGGTTTTTTTGCTCAATGGTTCAGTTCCGATTTGAAAAAAAAAACGATACATCGGTTCGGTTCTGAGTTCCAGGGTAAAAAAAACCAATCCGATCCGAAAACCGATCCGATCCGAACCAATCCGGGACCGAACCGATTTATAATTACATATATATATTTATTTAATATATTTAACACTTGTAATTTATATTTTTGTGATTATTTCAGTATCTAACTTAAGTTATTGAGGTCAAAATTAATTTTAACCTTAAAAAAATTAGTTATGAAACACATTAATCTTAAAAAAAATTAGTTATGAAATATGATTTTGGAACCGAAAACCGATCCGATCCGATTCAGGAACCGCTGGTTCGGTTTGGTTCGGTTCTGTATTACAGTCAGTTCGGTTCCGGTTCCAAAAATTTGGAACCGACCCAGGTCGGTTCGATTCTCGAATTAGTACCAAAACTGATCCAAACTGAACCGTGTGCACCCCTAGGCTGAGCAGTGGGGTGTTTGGGGTCAATTTCAAAGTCGACATAGAGAATGCGTTTGATCATATGAATTGGTAATATTGTTATATTTGCTAGTATAGATGGGCTTTAGTCACAAATGACGCTTGTGGATGGAGAGTTGCATTTATACAGTTCGTTTCTCTGTATTGATAAATGCTTCACTGTAGGGGCTTGCGTCAGGGAGATTATCTCCCCTGGTTCGTTTTTATCATTGTTATGGAGACGTTGTGGAGATGACAAAGGTCATCGGTGGCTTTTTGTTAGGAAACCATAGTGAATCAACTCTTTGGTGTTGCATTTGTTGTTCGCTGACACTATCATCTTTGCGGAGCTAAAGTTATGTATATGGAATATGAAACCACACGTGGCGTGTGGTTTTGCCTACGGGAGACTGTTATTTTTTATTTTGCATTTTTAGTTTAGCGTTTAATTATAATTTTCCTTTATTTTTAGTGCCTCCCCACGGATACCTATCCTGAGGGTAAGGGCGGGCTCTGATCCGTGCGGGTATGTCGTAAGGTGTCTGGGTTCGATTCCCCCTTGGGTGCCAGATTTAAATTGGTGTGTGTGTTAGGGTAGCTCTGGCACTTGCACCCCCTGTTTAGCAAACACGAGGGAGTCCAAAGGGCTCATTCATGTGGAGGTTCAGGGCTTAAAAAAAATGTCATTTTTGGTTATTAGTTGCTTTTTTTAGTCATTTTGGGTATTAGCTTAATTAACAAGCTTATCTCTTCTATAAATAGGCCCCTTGGCCTTCATTTGTAATCACCCTTGAATATTGACAATTGAGAATAGAGAGAGAAAGAAACCCATTTCATTTCCTTAGTTTAGTTGTTGTTGTGTAGTGTAGTTAATAGTTGTGTAGTGTAACAATAACACTTTTGCATTCTTGATTCACATCATAAAGAAGATAAAGTGAGGAGGTTGAAGTTTCTTATGATATATTTTGAGGCGGTTTTGGGTTGAATATTAACATGGATAAATGTGAGATGATTCGCGTCGAGGCGAGGGAGGCTTGATCATTTAGCATAGGTGATTAGGTGTAAAGTGGGGTTTCTCCTTTCCACTTACCTTGGTTTGCCTTTGGGGGAACCATTCAAATCCAAAGCTATTTGGTATCCGGTGATTAAGAGATTTGAAAAGAGGTTATTGAGGTGGAAGAAATGCTATTTTTTAAAGGGGTGGATTGGCACTTTTTAAGAATACATTGTCTAGTCTTTCCACTTATTTCTTGTTTAGTCTTTCTCTTCCGATAACCCTTCGCAAAAAGCTCGAGAAAATAATGATGGACTTCTTGTGGAAAGGTAATGAAGAGAATTTAGTATTTCTTGGTAGATTGGGAGGATGTTTTCACGCCCGTGATGGAGGGGATAGTGGTATTAAAAAAATGCCATTTATAATAAGGCCTTGCTAGGGAATTTATTGTGGAGGTTCCCATTAGAGGAGCATTGATTGTGGCTAAGGGTGGTGGTGTCAAGATTTGGGCTTGACCACAATGGTGGGGTGGGAGCGTGGAAGCACTTTGCGGGGGAGGGGGAAGGGAGTTTCTTAGCCATACGTCCTTTCGCTTGGGGAGTGGGGATCGTGTGAGGTTCTGGAGAGATGTGGTGGGTAACTTTCCTTGGAGGAGAGATTTCCAAATAGCAAATTGCGAATAACGAGTGAGAGGGAGGGGTCATTGGCGGATCATGTGGTGATGGTGAATATACGAGCATAAATTCCCCAACCTACGCCTAGTCCCATACCTAGAGGTCTCTAAAACACAAATATATCCTAACCTATCATTTAGGAAGAATGCCTACCAAAAGTCACTACCTAGCCTTGGACCTAGGCTAACGATCCAACGAAAATGACGTAAAATCTTCCCAACCCCGTAATTGTCCATCCGTAAAGACCAACGCTATCTAGTTCCATACCTAGAAAGCATCATCAACGACTAAGGTCTACCTACTAGTCCCATACCTAGCAAGCAATCTAAAATAGGTGAGAGCAATAACTACCCCAACAATCCCGTCGTTCCCGTGGTGTCAATTATTAATACAATTAACGTATCTTATATGGCATACGCATCTTATATGGCATATTTTTAACTCATCACAACATTCCTTTAAATTAATCGCAAGATCACTATTTATCCAAATTATGCCAATTTAATTATAACATTAATTAGGCAATTTGTTTTCTCGTCAATTTATCGGATTTCTATTCACATGCATAATTTAAGGAGCATACACAATAAATATCTATTCTACAAGATGCACAAAATTAATGTGATTTTATATATCGAAATCAATTTATAACATCCCTACACTTTATTCTACATGCGAACGTCATAATTTCTAACGGAATCCCAACCGCTAATCTAAGCATGAATAAAAACAGTCATAAATTTAGTTTCATTTTCCCTAATTAATCTTTCTAATTTATTTTAAGAAAATAATAATTATTAGCGTTTAGGCGATATTTAAAACGCATAATACCAAAGGGGAACAATAGAAGTATTCATGCCTGTAAAAAGGCTTTTGAAGAATCTGATTGGATGATTGCGTTTCTCTCGAGAAAACAATGAAAACACGTTCTTGACCGATTTTGAGAAAACTCGGTTTAGCTCTTCGAATCTTGGGTTGAAAACTGATTTAAATGGGGTATAGGTTTTGTAGAAGAGAGTGAAAATATGGGAGGCTACTGATTTTTGAGAAGGCTAAAATTTGTTTTAAAACTCCTAAACCCGTCACTTTATATTTATATACCAAAATGAATTTGAGTCCTAATCAAACACAAATACTAAAAAAAACATTACGGACGATTGGACCGTCGGAATTGACTAAAACTTTGATATATTGTAGCTGACGGCGAAATGAATCTGCAGTAAAAAATTTAGCTCGATCGAACGGTAGATTTTTTTTCCTCCTTAGGTCGGTTCCTTCCTCGATTTTTATATAAAAAGTTACAATTCCCAAATTTTAATTCCGATTTAAATTCCACTTAAAACCTTATTTTTATATATAAAAACTAACATTTTTACATATCAAAACTAGATAGATTCCAATAAATTAATTTTTCAAAATTTTTAATTGAACAAAGATTTTTACGGCTAAAAAATAATGGGGCGTTACATACTCCCCCACTAAAACAGGAATTTTTCCCTCGAAATTCGATGAAGCGTAAACGTAAAATCGCGCAAATAAAATAATGCTTACATATGCCTACCTATAGAATGACACGATTGGACGCCCATACACCCAATCCCACACGCACCTACCCCGTGAATAAAAATACAATATATATCATAATCATATATGTAAACATAATTATGAAAATAAAGGCGTATTACGATCCCCCAGGAATCACCACTCGATTTATCTCCAAAGGTCGTCGTAATGCTAAGATCCTCAAATCAAATTACATTACTATATAGATACTAAATATATTCAAAAGTTGTACTAATGATCTGCCAAATAAATATCGTCTCCAAAATCAACTCTAAGGATCCTCACCTCAAGATTACTACTCCTAACCTCAATGCCTAAAACGTCCTTAACACAAAACTCCATATCTCCAAGAAACACAAATAACACGCATGCCAGACCCAATACCTTAAGGAGTACGAATCAACAAAGGGAAACAAAGATCGATAGCGCGAAAGTTAAACGAATTCACAACCTACGAGACCTAAGACCATGCTCTGATACTTATCAGAATGCTCAGGGTGTTATAATATTTGGAAGCTATGAATTAACATAATCTTCATTCATGTTTAACTAACCTATCAGATATTATTAAACATGTTAACCTTATGATCGCTGGTTGTTTTTCATGAGGGCAAAACTGTTGTGGTTGAGTTCTCCACTGCACCAGTTTGATTTTGTGATTTTTTATTGGACCAGTGCCTCTTTTGCAAATTAAAACCATCCTACAAAAGTATTTACCTTCTTGTATTGCAGGGTTGCCAAGTATCAGGAAGCAAATCCTGGTGTGTACACAATTGTTACATTTTCGTTCCTATTTGCTGTCATGTTTGGAGATTGGGGCCATTGTATATGCCTGTTTCTTGCGACATTATATTTTATTTTGAGGGAAAAGAAACTTTCTAGTAAGATAATCACCACATGGTTTGTTGGCGAATTTATATTTTGTAAAAGTCTACACTTTTATATGTTGCTTACATTTATTTTAATGCGTTAATATGTTTATATAACTATTCACGATTATGGCCCCTTGGTTGTATATATATGCGTACGGTTATATATGTTTACATGTGTTTTGTTTGATAGAATGCATGGCCTATATCCCATATCATAACAATTGGCCGATTTATATATATATTGGTTTCTACATATGCTGTTATATGTTGGCATGTAGAATTTGTTGGCAGATTTGACATTATAAGGTCATATCCTTAGGCCTGCATTTGATTTGACCACCTGCATTAGCAGGTCTAGTAGTTGCCTTGGCTTTTAACATATATTTTGTTTGGGGCTCAATTTCTTAGAGCATCCGTAATGGTGTGAATCGGCGAAAGGTAGGCATGAGGCGCGTGTGTATGATTTAACTTTCGCCCAAATGGGCAACTCACAGTGGGGGAGTTCCTACGAACTTCTATAGTTCGTAGGAACTTATTACGAACATCTAAAGTCCGTAAGAAGTTCTTACGAAGTATAGAAGTTCGTAAGAACTTAACGGTCTAATTTAAACGGTAACATTCCTCCGTTTATATATTGAGAAGCTTCTTCATTCATCTACATTGTTCTTCATTCTTCTCCTTTCTTCTGCATCCGTTTATTTAACCACTTGATCTTCTTTCTTTCTTTCTTCATCTTCATTTTCTTCTTCTGCATCTCCATTTTCATACTCAGTCTCGTATTCATAATTCAGTCCAATTTTTTTTATAAAAAATCAGTCCCAATTTAGTCCAAATCAGTCCCAATCTAAATATAGAAAATCCTCCAAATCAGATCTTGTCAACACGATGGAATTAGGTAGAAAATGAAAGAAATATATTAATACCCGGAAATCGAAAAAAAACGGGTCGACTTCAACGACAATTCTCGATTCTTTCGCGCCGACTCAAGCGTCGAATCCTATAATTGACAACTATACCCGTATTTACGACGGAGTATCACACGCGTCGGACGACGAAACTCCGATAATAAACGGAAATAAATTCGAGTTTCGGGGGAATTGGGCGGGGCCAATGAAATTGTACAAATTAATTCAAGAGAGAAAGCCCGATATCAAAACAATTATCAACAGTGTCAGTTTTATGTCGAATTTCTTTTCTATGGTGATTACCAATTCCGATCAATGTATTGTGACGGCGATGATCGAACGTTGGTGGGACACGACGCATACCTTCCAGCTACCATATGTCGAGCTTGCGTTCACTCCGCTGGACTTCACAATGCTTTTTGGTAATAATTTATGGCTTATTTCGTTCTACTTATATTCATAATTGTTTAAAAATGTGAAAATAATATGTTGTACTTAAATTCATAATTAAATGTTTGAAATATATTTTTAGGTAATTATATTCATAATTATTTCAATATACGACAAATAAATTGAAAAATGTACCCGCATTCCGATTATGTCAATATATGAAAATAATTATTCATATTCACTTAATGTTTCAATATGTGAAAATAAATAGTTGTACTTAAATTCATAAATGATTGTTTGAAATATATATTATGATTTTCATATTCATAGTTATTTAAATATATGACAAAATTTTAACCTTTGTGTACCGTATTCATAATTGTTTAAAAATGTGAAAATAATATGTTGTACTTAAATTCATAATTAAATGTTTGAAATATATTTTTAGGTAATTATATTCATAATTATTTCAATATACGACAAAAAAATTATGAAAATGTTCCCGCATTTCGATTGTGTCATTATATGAAAATAATTATTCATATTCACTTAATGTTTCAATATGTGAAAATAAATAGTTGTACTTAAATTCATAAATGATTGTTTGAAATATATATTATGGTTTTCATATTCATAGTTATTTAAATATATGACAAAATTTTAACCTTCGTGTACCGGCATCATAATCGTTTCAAAATGTGAAAATAATATGTTGTACTTAAATTCATAATTAAATGTTTGAAATATATTTTTAGGTAATTATATTCATAATTATTTCAATATACGACAAAAAAACTATGAAAATGTTCCCGCATTCCGATTGTGTCAATATATGAAAATAATTATTCATATTCACTTAATGTTTCAATATGTGAAAATAAATAGTTGTACTTAAGTTCATAAATGATTGTTTGAAATATATATTATGGTTTTCATATTCATAGTTATTTAAATATATGACAAAATTTTAACCTTCGTGTACCGGCATCATAATCGTTTAAAAATGTGAAAATAAAATGTTGTACTTAAATTCATAATTAAAGGTTTGAAATATATTTTTAGGTAATTATATTCATAATTATTTCAATATACGACAAATAAATTGAAAAATGTACCCGCATTCCGATTATGTCAATATATGAAATAATTATTCATATTCACTTAATGTTTCAATATGTGAAAGTAAATTGTTGTACTTAAATTCATAATTGATTGTTTGAAATATATATTATGATTTTCATATTCATAGTTATTTAAATATATGACAAAATTTTAACCTTCGTGTACCGTATTCATAATTGTTTAAAAATGTGAAAATAATATGTTGTACTTAAATTCATAATTAAATGTTTGAAATATATTTTTAGGTAATTATATTCATAATTATTTAAATATACGACAAAAAAATTATGAAAATGTTCCCGCATTCCGATTGTGTCAATATATGAAAATAATTATTCATATTCACTTAATGTTTCAATATGTGAAAATAAATAGTTGTACTTAAATTCATAAATGATTGTTTGAAATATATATTATGGTTTTCATATTCATAGTTATTTAAATATATGACAAAATTTTAACCTTCGTGTACCGGCATCATAATCGTTTCAAAATGTGAAAATAATATGTTGTACTTAAATTCATAATTAAATGTTTGAAATATATTTTTAGGTAATTATATTCATAATTATTTCAATATACGATAAAAAAATTATGAAAATGTTCCCGCATTCCGATTGTGTCAATATATGAAAATAATTATTCATATTCACTTAATGTTTCAATATGTGAAAATAAATAGTTGTACTTAAATCCATAAATGATTGTTTGAAATATATATTATGGTTTTCATATTCATAGTTATTTAAATATATGACAAAATTTTAACCTTTGTGTACCGACATCATAATCGTTTCAAAATGTGAAAATAATATGTTGTACTTAAATTCATAATTAAATGTTTGAAATATATTTTTAGGTAATTATATTCATAATTATTTCAATACACGACAAAAAAATTATGAAAATGTTCCCGCATTCCGATTGTGTCAATATATGAAAATAATTATTCATATTCACTTAATGTTTCAATATGTGAAAATAAATAGTTGTACTTAAATTCATAAATGATTGTTTGAAATATATATTATGGTTTTCATATTCATAGATATTTAAATATATGACAAAATTTTAACCTTCGTGTACCGGCATCATAATCGTTTCAAAATTTGAAAATAATATGTTGTACTTAAATTCATAATTAGATGTTTGAAATATTTTTTTAGGTAATTATATTCATAATTATTTCAATATACGACAAAAAAATTATGAAAATATTCCCGCATTCCGATTGTGTCAATATATGAAAATAATTATTTACTTAATGTTTCAATATGTGAAAATAAATAGTTGTACTTAAATTCATAAATGATTGTTTGAAATATATATTATGGTTTTCATATTCATAGTTATTTAAATATATGACAAAATTTTAACCTTCGTGCAGGCATTCCAATTGGACAAGGACGACGGATTGAAAATCTACGAATTGAACAATATACAAATTTTGTTAATACCATAAATGAATTTTTTCCAGAAATTCATATACAGAGATTTACTGGTGCGGGAATTCCAGTTTCTGATCTAAAAAAATACATAGAAAATTTTGTCAAGGTTGAACCGTTACCAGATTATATGTCCCCAATCATAGCTCGGGCATTTTGGTTTTATGTATTGGGGAGTGTATTTTTTCCAAATGCTCACTCCACTGCCGACCTCGGTTATTTACATTATCTTGAGGATATTCCTGCCATAGGCACATACGACTGGGGTTCGGCTATTTATGCCCGTATTTTATGGTCTTTGGACAAAGCCAGTCGACGATCGTTGACTAGCGTTGAATGCATGTGGCAAATACTCGAGGTATATTATCGTTTCATCTTATTTATTAAAATTTATGTTTCATTACAATATACGTCAACTTATTCTAACGAATTAAATTTATTGAAAATTTTTGCAGTATTTACATCACGAGTACATGGCCACGGCATGTCCTATTCTCGTTGATCCGTTTATCGATGTGTGGCCCCGTATTTTTCGTTGGTCGAGGGGGGATACAAAGAAAGTAAAGGGAGCACAACAATTTAACATCTCAAGCAGTCAACATCATCTTGAGATGCGGTCACCCGAGTCCATTATATGGCAGCCATACGAGACTTCTGCCTCCTGTGACTCCGATGTCATCTTATATGCTCGAAAGATATCGGGGTTACGGATGATTTTTTGGGATCCCCTATTTAAGGGTTTTTGGTACTTGGGTGATTGGGCCATCCGGCAATTAACTGGGAGGATATGTATCGCAGACAACCCACCATCAAGTTTGTGTTGTGCCTCAGAACATGATTTCCAAGCAGCTGCCGCCCAAAATTGGCCTATCAAAAATCAATACGTAAGAGATGTGTCACAAGAAGAGTATAATGTATGTTGGAAGGCAGTAGCACTCGGGCCAATACTACCGCCGATTGCCAGATATGTTAATGTATATTTGATTGGAGTTGGTTCAGTGGCACCTTCGACGTTGCGAATCCTGCAAGCACCAACACCGACAAATGATTCGCATGTGTATGAGACACAGTTCTCTGTGGGTGGTTCTACGCACATCCAACCACCGAGGAAGAATTGGACGGTTGACGTAGGCCTACCGGAGGGGGCTTCATATACTATAGATGTGCCGAGACCTGAGTTTTCAACCAACGCACCTCCAGCTTAATCTTTGACGCAGTTAGAATGGCGCCAGTCCTATGTCGAGACATCAGATAACATTCGAGGTCTACGCCATTTAATATTACACGAGACACGTCAGCGAGAGGATCAACTCAAAGCACGTGATGATCGCATTGATGAGTTGGAGCGTAGACTAGCACGTTTTGCTATGCCTAGTCGAGGGTTTGAGGAGGGTGGTACTAGTTCTAGTCGTCCGAGCGTTTACAAACCACACCTAGCCCCACCCTCTGACCCGGTCCCGACATATGAGGCCCAATAAGGTTGGGGTAATTTATTTGGGTCTGACCCTTACACGGGTTCACATGCAGATTTAGGTGCTGATTTTGAGTTCGGCCCCGGGCGCCAATGATGTATAATATACAATTGAAAAATGTTAAGAATAAATTTTCTTATTGTTGTCTCAATGTAATTGTGATGATAAATGTTATGATGTATAATGTCTCATATTTATAAAAAATGTTATGATATAATGTCTCATATTTATTTTCATTTATTACACATAGAATTATTGTGATTTCTCTGAAAAATGTTATGATATGATGACAAACAATTATTGCGATTGCTCTGATATGATAAAATGACAAACAATTATTGTGATTGCTCTGATATCATTTTTTATTATTGACTTAAGTAGTAAAAACAATAATACACGATCAAAATGATTATTAGGAGTATGTGTTCAAACGCTTAGGTCGAACCTAGTAGAAGTACAGCAATATGGTTTCCCATTGCGCACTAAACATTTAGGTAAGTAAGATCGTTGCGTATCTGAATCAACATATTCTTCGTTGTAGTTTGATATATTTGGTTTGTACTCTTCCCCATCATTTTCATATATGCATTCCGAAAAGTAATCATAACTGGAATTCGTGTAGTCTGAAATATCGTTATCTGAGGCCAACGTAGAGTCGTTATATATGTTAATTAATTGTTCTTGAATGTGACGACCTGATAGCGTCGCGCGTTGTGCTTTGGGATAACGTTGTAGGCGTCTCTCTATCTGCCATATCTCTTCCTCCAATAAATCAAGACAAAACATATCCGCTTCTTCGGGATACGATATTGGCCAAAGTGCGGCAGCCCGATTTTTTGGCACGGATATGTGATGGTAATGGCAAAGCACCTCCAGGTCACACCTTTCATTATATTTATCTGTCCATGTGAGGTGTTCCCAAGGATACACAACTCCGTCTTCAGGTTTCGAATTGGGAGAGATTATGAATATATGACCAAAGTCATTGAGAAAACGTCGAGAAGTATCAATTGGATATGTTTGGAAAATTATTTTTTTCCCATACCAATCGTTACCAACAATATCTGTGTAAGAGCCATTGTAAATGGATGAATAGTAGGGATATGAAGCCATTTTTGAAATATAAGACAATGGTAGATAAATAATTGTTGCAATCCTTCTAATTTATTTATAGGTAATTTTAATCCTTTGAAGATATACTTTTAATTTACAATGATATAAAGGCACACATACCAATGTAAAAGTAAAACTATATAAAGGCACACATACCAAGGCACACATAAAGCTATTAAATTATCACTTATTGATTGCCTGAAGAACCTGTACAAGGTAACTTTCTAAATTAACACACATACCAATATCAATCAGTAGCACACTTACCAATATCGTACAATATAATTTTTACGGAAGGATAGAGATATTTATTTTACAATGATAAAAAATATTTATAATAATTGTTAAGGCACACATACCAATGGACAAGATAAAAAATATAAAGGCACACATACCAAGGCACACATAATGCTGAAAAATTTTCACGTAGTAATTTTATAATTTTATAAATTATAAAAAGGCACATACAAAGGCACAATAATAACATGCAGACGATTGAAGTTACCACATGGTAACTTTCTAAATTAACTATACAACATATCAGTAGCACACTTACCAATATCATACAGGTAGAGTATAATTTACTCGTCTACATCTAAACTTATAAATACCTGTGTATCGTAAAACTATACAGGTAGAGTATAATTTTTCATCTACACCTAAATTAATTTGTAACCCTATTATATCATGGACTCCTCTAGTTCTAGCGATGAGGGACGGAATATTTTGCTCCAATATGCACAATTTAATGAAGGTGGATCATCCGATGATTCAGATGAGGAAATGATTATTATGATGGAGATTACCCGGTGGTGTGCTGAAAAAAATATAATTCGAGATGGGAAAGAACTCGAAACGAGACGTCGAGTGAATCGTAGGAGAGAAAGGGGACATGCAACACTATGGGAAGATTATTTTGGGGAAGATAAGGTATACAACGAGTATTTTTTTCGAAGGAGATTCAGGATGCAGTATAGTGTTTTCAATCGCATCCTTGAATCTGTTTGCCTTTATGATAACTACTTTGTTCAGAAGAATGATGCTTGCGGTCATCAAGGTTTAAGCTCTCATCAGAAAGTGTTGGGGGCAATTCGACTGTTAGCTAATGGGGGTTCCCATGACGTGTGGTCTGAGCAGTACGCTATGAGTGAAACCACTCTATTAGAAACTGCTATTAGATTTACAGAGGCAATTGTACGAATTTTCGGTCCCAAATACGGCAGAAATCCGACACAAGGCGACGTTACAAGGTTACTCGAACAAAATGCAAATAGAGGTTTCCCAGGAATGCTAGGGAGCATAGATTGCATGCATTGGCGTTGGAAAAATAGTCCAACAGCATGGCACGCTCAATATAGTGGTCGTAAAGAGTCACCAACTATAATCCTTGAAGCAGTTGCCTCCTACGATCTTTGGATTTGTAAATCATTCTTTGGGGTGCCTGGTTCTTGCAATGATTTGAAGTCTTGCACCGATCTAATGTCTTTCAAGAATTGCGCAATGGGACGACAGCTCCCGTTAATTACAATGTTAACGAAAATTCTTACGACATGGGCTACTACCTTGGAGATGGCATTTACCCTTCGTACGCTTCAATAGTAAAACATTTAGGAACCAAAATGGTATTACACAAAAACATAAATTATTTTGCAAGTACCAAAAAGCGTGCATAAAAGATGTTGAACGTGCGTTTGGTGTATTACAAGCTCGATTCGCTTTTGTTCGGGAACCTTGTAAATTATGGAATAGGGCGTCACTATCAACCATTATGAAATCGTGCATTATAATGCATAATATGATTATTGACGATGAATGTAGAGATTGTCTATAGCAAAATGAGTACGAACAGAATGATGAAACACCTGTAATTATGAGGGGCCAAACTAATTTCTACGACTACCTCATACGGGATGCTAAGATAAGAGACGTAACTAAACATCAACAGTTATGGAATGATTTGGTAGAGCACATTTGGAACACCCACGGTGATGAAATGGTCGGTTGATGAATTTATTATATTTTTTATTTTAACCGTGGTTAAATGTTATGTTTGTTCCATTTTCAATTTGTATTTGTAGGATTGTCGTAGTGTACCCGTTATTCTATATAAAATAATGGTTTAACCGACAATATTATATAAGCGGAAAATTATTAAACAATACTCACATTTCATCTATTTAAGGGTGGCATTTCATTTATTAAGATGGATAGTGAATCACTCTCCATATACAGAAAAAAAAACGAATTACAATCATGAGGGTTCAATACATCATTTAAAAACACTACTAATCATTAATTGAACCGCTTGGAACAGACGACCCGACAGAGTTCGATTGCAACTCAGATATCGCAGCTTCGGTTGCAACAACCATCATTGTTAGGTCATTGGACCTTTTAAAATGAAATTGCTTTTGTATTTCATTCATATGGGTCATATCCAGCTCCATGATGTACGATTTCTCTCGACCTAGGTGCACGAGTTGATCCTGCTTTTTGGTGAGTTGATCAGCTCGCTTCATCTGAATGAACGCATCCATTTGAGAGTCAAATTTAAGGGCACGATTATTCTTCCACTCTTTCTTGCTTTTAAACATTGCATTGAAGTCTTCGCAATGTTTGAGTACTGCCGTGTTGCAATCCAAGCTGTCAGAACGCGCTCGTTGACGTGCACGTTGTTTCTCACCCTTCCTGCCTGGGGGTCTATCCGGTACGTCTCGTACCCCCGGAGTATCATCTTCGTGTACGGGAGTAGGGCTGTCGTTGTTCCCCGCTGTATTTTCCAAGTTAAATTTTGGCAAATCTTTTAAAATTTGATAGCAGTTATCGAACGTAAAATGTTTGTTGGTTTCGGCGCGGTACGCGTCGCGTGCATTAGTAACCGCTTGGAATTCGTTCGTCCCGCTTCCCATATTATTCATTTGGTGAGAAAGTTTTGCAATATATAGCATTATTTGATGAGATATATGATTATAACATGTTGATAACATGGATCTCGTACGAGTAATTGTAATTCCATGCGTGACGTTATACTCATCTTTCACAGTGTCCCAAAATGTGCTCGATGATATTGAGTTTCCTTCAATACTTCGAGCTGTATATTACATCCATTTCTTCCTCACTTTCATTCTCAATTAAGCCATGGGCAAAGTGAAGAATGGTTTGTTCCAAAGTAGGCACAAAGTCCTCATTTGGTTAAAAACATTCCTCAACTTCAATAGTCTCGGAAGAAAAATCATCGTCGGATTCCAATAATAAATCCAACTCATGCTCCCAACACCGATTTTCTTCCCGATAACAATTTTGAACTTTCTCATTTTCAATCATGCACAAGCCCACACCGAAAGTCATAGGCCGAGGCGCAGATTCTTGAAAATGAGAACTTTGAAAATTACCATCATGTAATACCCCGTATTTTTGCGCATAACTATTTTTATGGAAAATGGGGATTAATTAAATTAATGGGAGAAAAATTTAAATTGTAATTAGTTTGATTTGTATGATAATAATCACTAGCGTGATGAGAGTTAGTAATTATTGAAATAATATTATGGCCGGGATGAGATACACGACAGTTAAGTTATAAATATTTGGGACACGTATGAGTCGCGTCACTACTATGTAGTTGGGGGTTTCACAAGATAAATTATTTTTTTATAACTCGAACGACTATTTTGAGTGCGCCAGAGTGTCCGAAAGGGTCGAAATAGTCAGAAAACACTACTCGGGTATTTTATTTGCAGTCCGAGACATTTTAACCCAAAACGACACCCCAGAGGGGTATTTTGGTCTTTTGGAATTTTTGGGTAATTAAATGGACGAAAATTGGGTTTAATTAAAAGAAGTTAGGGTTAGTGGACTGTTAGTTCAACTTAAGTAAGATAGAGAGGCAAAGAGAGAGAGAACCAAGGAAGAAGAAGAAGAAGAAGAAGAAGAAGAAGAAGAAGACTCCATTAGATCCCTAAGCGAAGATTCAAGCTTTCGCACCAAAAAGTATGCCAATCCGTAGATCGGGTCAAGAGGATCATTCCCATACCATTTTCAACCGCGAATCAAAACTTCCTTTTTAAGGGAAGTGATTATCTTGCTCTTCTTTTAGCAATTATTACTCTTGTTAATATATGTTGAGGTTTTAGAAAAACAAATACCAATTTGGGTTTACCTATGTTGAGATCGTGTAGGAAAGTTAGAAAATCTGATGGGGGTTTGCATGTAGAGGATTTTACCCTTAATAGGAATGAGAAATTGGTCAATTAGATGTTAATCACGAAATAAAAGTGGAGTTTTTATGGACAAATAATTCTAGGTTTATGTTAATATGGTTGATGGTAAAATTTAGGGATTTATTGAAATTAAATGATGATTAGAATGATTGGACCCCAAAACTATGCTAAGAAGAGTCCTAGGGTGACTTACAGTAGTTTAGAAACCTTACATTTGGGTTATAATGGATTTAGGTTGAGATTTAAGTGGAGAAAATCTAAAAAAACGAACTTTGGAGATGATCTGGGCGACTTCAAAAATTTTGTTAGAAGTCCAGCCCAGGTCGTTTGAACAACCTCATTCGAATGAGACTTCTAACAAGATTCCAGTATCCCTTATAACGAGTTAGTTGGTTCGTTCGAAGTACCTTCGTTCGAACGACCCTCATTCGAACAAGATTTCTAGGCCTTCTAACGAGATTCCAGAATGGTCTTTTTAAGTCGATTTTGTTTCGAACTTCTCGTAGGCTTATTTTAACGAGTGTTAAACTAGAATGATCGTCGAGTGACTTATATTTATAATTAATAGTGAGCGGAGAATATGTCGACCCTCGGAAGGTATAAAATCCATAGAATTAAGGAGGTACAAAAATACAAGGTAGAGTATACACGGATAAAGTACGGGTTGTAATAAGAGATATAATATACGTGCTACAAACACTAGACTGTGGGAAAGCTAATGAATTTATATAAGTTGTGTGTATGATTATTGATTAAAATATTATGTGTATGGCATACCTAGCTACTAGCTGTCGAACAGAGGTTAACGCATTGTGGACGATCGAATCTTGTGTGCCTTCGGGGGATTTAGAGTCGTACCACTAGAGCAGGGAACCTAGGTACGGGCTATCCGTGAGAATAATAGTGATGACGATCGTATGGGTGAGTAGGTATGTGCGTAGCCCATCGGCTTGGGACTATGTTCGCCTCCAATAGGTGTTTATGATTTTATTGGTTCTCGAGAGATTGAACCTGTTTTCCTATATGCGTGAGCTTTGAAAATGGACTAGATAGCCGAGTATGCGTAGCTCTAAGGGGTTTCTCAACCAAGGGTGCAATATTACAATATTCATATAAATTAATATGTATACATAAAGCGAATAATGTGTGTATACCGGAATCATGTTTGGTGTCTTATATTGATGACGCTATTTTTTTTAATGTACACTTATGGTATTATCAATTGGGCATTTATAAGAATACGAGAATAAACTAAATTAATCCAAAATGTATATCGAAATCATAAGTACGTTGGCTTTGAGTTATTTAGGGAGACTTTAAACCATAATATTATACACTTAGTAGTCAGTCGGGGTATCATGACTAGTATGGGTAGTTAGGCTCGTTAAACGTGCACACTAGATCGAAGGGTGAGTATCTCAATGAGTACGCAAAGTTAACTTGAAAAATAATTATGCTAATTGAATCAATTTAAGCACTTACTATTTTTAAACTGTTTTCAGCTGGGGATCTGACCCATTTTTCTGTCTATCTTTCTACTGTTCCATTATTTTAGGTGCCCAGCCACAGGGACACCAGCCTTAGGAGACTCTATTCAGTCGTTGTGCCGTAACTGTTGTGGAAGCTACGGGATTATTGCTAGTAGATAGCTCAGATCATTCTTTCCTTTTCAATTATCCATTATGTTGGGCATGTCGTCCTTACTTATGTTTACTTTCAGAGATTTATGTTGGGCATGTCATCCTTACTTATGTTTACTTTCAGAGATTTAGTCGTTTTAAATTCTCTCTCTTAGATTTGGCATCTTTTATTGGATTTATTGTAAGGGATTATTCTTGGAGATGTTTACTCCAGACATTTATTTTACTTCAGTCAGACTTTACTTATGTTACTGTGATGCATGGTATTTATTGGTATTCTTTTGGTAGTAGTTCATGACAAGATAAAATTTGGACATCACCCTTTTTAAATATTTGGTGGTTAGTTTTATTAAATTAAAATTTAAGTTTTTGACAGTGGTGCATTATCTGAACTAACTTGATATTCTGAAATTGATTAATTAAGGACTAATCACCCGCTAATTAATTAGGCGGGGTGTTATAGGTGGTATAAGAGCATCAGGATCTAGTGTCCTTTAGGATCTGTTCGGCGTATTATGTTTTCCACTTAGCGTATTTGATATAGAGCCCTACTATTAGGACTGTTGCATCCTTATTTTGTGTTGTAGATTTCGTACTTCTGCTACAATGTTATGTATGGACGGTGGTTTTATAAAATTCATTTAAATTTCAGATGTCGCCTATAGGGGAGAGACACACTAACACCGCTGAAGAAGTAAATACGGGACAAGACCCATAAATACCTCAGGTACACCAGGGAAGAGAGGAAATCACTGAGATTGCGAACATCGTGGCACAAGCAGTGACTACCGCAATATTGCAGTACCAAAATTGAAGTGTAAAGCTTAGAGGGGGTAAAAGAACAAGATAAGTTTATCAATATGACATTTCGAGGAATAAGAAAAATGGGAAAATAATATCGCAACAATGATAAGCTCCTAAGATACATCAAGACCAAAACGACAATGAGAATCGTGGGAAGAGCCAAACCCAACACGATCAGCAGGGCCATAATGGCCAAGGTAGGGGTGGTAACGGCCATTAGGGCCTGGGACAATAAGGATAGAGGGGAAGACCCTTCCCAGGAAGATGTTTCACATGTGGCAACACTGGCCACAAACGCCAGGACTTCCCTCAGAAGGGTAGAGGTCAGCGAAACCATCAGGGCCAGCAACGCAGAAACTGTGTGGGTAAGTGTTTTATATGTGGCGAACGGGGTCACTACAGTTGAAATTGCCCTAGTAAGGGAAGGATCCTGCAATAGTCATTGGATGTTCATCCGACACCAGAGAACACCCAGATTGGGGAAACAAGGATAATCACCCCGGTAATACAGACTTCACAACAGTAGCAGGTAGTACAGTATGGACGTATCTATAATGCCCGATATGCAGTTATGCCACTAATACCGCATCTACCACCCACGTTTGGAGGTACGATACTTCATCATTTATAGTTCTTCCTCTTAGTTACGAGGAAAATTTCAAGTAACCTATGTGCGTTACAGCTTACTTGTACTACGTGAGAATCATGAGCGTAAAAAGTATTATAATCCCGATTTCGAACTGGATCATTCAAGTTGTGTGATAATAGACCATTATAATAATGATAGGTGTCCATTAGTCCTGTACATGAAACAATTTGTGCTAATTGTCATCCGAGAGGAAAATTAAATCCTGCAGAGACTTGTGAAGTATGTCGTCGAGTAATACCAAATCCCTGTGGGTAGAAATGTTTACTATAGTGATTCAAAAAAAATGAAACATCTCTGCGCATAGGAATAATTTTGTGGCCAGTTTGAAGAGCCTAAGGCCAAATTAGTAGGAGTAATGTGTTGAATATCTTTTTCGTAACATGAGAATAGATGCGCTATTATTAGCAGGAAGCAAGGATGTGGGGTACGAGATAATACTAAGTACCACAACTTTCGTTGACCGATAATGTTAGTTAGTAGTGTATCAGGAGGGTTCCTTGTTTGGATTTCGCTTTGCGAGACATCCCATGCATGAAACCTAGCGAACGTCGGGAGCTAGGGATAGTTGGTCTTTAGCACATGAGTTTGGTACCATGGTTATCATCCGTACGGGAAACCATAACTTTAACTTTAATTTTATTCCTACGCATAGTCAGTAGAACCGTATGATATGACGTAAGAAATGATATTAGATGTTTTACATCGAGAATAAATCAGTGATAAGGGAAGATGATAAAGTCACGATATGGAATAAGTATTCATTTCCCCAAATCGATGATTTATTCAATTAATTAAGGGGAGCTACCTTCCCCTCAAAGATTGGCTTAGGATCAGGATACAATAAGCTGTGTATCAAGGAGTAGGAGATGTTAAAGACTTCTTCTTGATGAGAAATAGGTCCTTTGAGTTCAGATTCATGCCGTTTGGGCTGACAAATGCTCCAACCGCATTTATGGAACTAATGAACTGAGTGTTCAGAGAGTTCTTGGGTCAGTTTGTCATCATCTCCATAAATGATATCCTGATTTATTCACAGACTAAGGAAGAGCATACAGAGAACTTGAGACAGGTTCTTCAGATACTATGAGAGCATCAACTGTGTACTAATTATGAGAAGTGTGGATTCTAGTCACGGGAGGTACAATTTTTGGGGAATGATGTGTTGGAATTGGGAATATCGGTTGATCTGTACCAAGTGTCGGTAGTGAGGGAGTGGAATCAGCCCACGACACCAACCAAGATACGCAGTTTCTTGGGGTTAGCCAGGTACTACAGGAGGTTCATCCGAGGCTTTTCGAAGATAGTGGGTCCGTTGACGAATATGGCTCGCAAGGGAGTACCGTATGAATAGGATGGTGTTTGTCAATTAGCCTTTGATGAGTTGAAAGACAAGTTAACCCTAGCACCACTGTTAACATTACCCAAGTCGGGAGTGGAGTATCTAGTCTACACTGATGCATAATTATTAGGACTTGGATGTGTACTGCAGCAGGAGGATCAGGTTATAGCTTATGCCTCCCGTAAGCTTAAGCCTCACGAGACGAACTATCCCCCATGATTTGGAGTTGGAGGCAGTGGTGTTTGCACTTTGAATTTGGAGACATTACCTCCTATGGGAGAAATTTCATCTATGCACGTACCACAAGTCGTTATAGTACCTCTTCACGCAGAAAGAGTTAAATATGCATCAATGTCGGCGGCTTGAGTTCATGAAGGATTATTAATTTGATATTTAATACCACTTGGGGAAGGCTAACGTGGTAGCAGACGCGTTGAGTCGTAGGCCAGTTGGTGAGATGACCGAGGTGTGGAAAGAAAAATGGAAGGAGTTAGGAAATCATGATACGGTGGCTTGATGTTTATATCTATAATGACGGTTACGCCCCAGGTTATTACGGGAGTAGTACGGCTCAGGCAGATGATCCGTTCTGCCAAAGTCAGATAGTGAAGCTTCAAGTCGAGGGGGCTGAGTCTTACACCGTGGGTTCAGACGGGGGCCTACGTTTTAATGGGAGATTGGTTGTCCCCAAGGGTGAAGATCCATGACACAAGGTGATGATAGAGTCACACAGTTCCAATTTTCAGTGCATACCGGCGGGCATAAGATGTACTAGGACATGCATAGACAGTACTGGTAGAGCGAAATGAAGAAGGATATTACCGAGTTCATCACGAAATGTGCCACTTATCAGTTGGTAAAGGTGGACTATCAGAGACCAGCGTGACTTCTACATCCATTAGAGGTCCATATGTGGAAATGGGAGAGCATTTCCATGGATTTGATCACGGGATTACCTACATCGTAGAGGGGTCACAATTCGATATGGGTGATAGTGGATCGGTTGACCAAGGTAGCCCACCTTCTTCCAGTCAAGAAAGACTACACCGTGGGACAGTATGCCCAATTATTCATAGCAGAGATAGTTAGACTCCCCAGAGTGCCTCTCAATATCGTGTCTGACAGAGACAAGGTGTTCATTTCTCGATTTTGGGAGTTTTTTTAGGAGGCGTTGGGTACGGAGTTGCGGCTGAGCACAACCTATCACCCGCAGACGGATGGTCAGACAGAGCGAACGAATCAGATGTTGGAGGACATGTTACGGATGTGCATCATTGATTTTGGTGGAAGTTCGGAGCAGTACCTTCCACTGGTGGAGTTTGCCTATAACAACTCCTACCAATTTACTATCAGTATGGCTGCATTCAAGGCCCTATACGATAGACCTTGTCTTTCCCCAGCGTGTTGGTTAGAGGTGGGGGATAACAAATTACTGGGTCCAGAGGTGATTCAAGATACTTCGACGAGGATAGAGTTGATATGGAGTCGTATTTGAGTTGCTCAGGATCGGCAGAAGAGTTACGATGATGCCAAACGCTATTTTCGAGAGTTCAACATTGGGGATCAGGTATTACTTCAGGCGTGTCTCCTATGAAGGGAGTTATATGTTTTGGGAAAAATGAAAAGTTCGCGTCGTGGTATGTAAGGCCATTCCCCATTATCGAGAGGATTGTGCTAGTTGCTTATAGACTTAGGTTACCAGAGAACTTGCATAGAGTCCATGACGTGTTTCATATCTCATTGCTGAGGAGATTTCTTCGAGATGAATTGTCTCATACTCACATTTCACTAGAGGATATAGACTTACAGCCTGATAGATCTTATAAGGAGGGACCAATTACTATACTAGACCGTAGCGAGATGAAGTTGAGGTCGAAAATTATACCTCTAGTGCGTGTTTAGTGGCGGCACCATAATATTGAGAAATCATCCTGGGAGCGCGAGGATGACAAGCGTGAACGTTATCCAGAGTTATTCTTTCCAGGTAAATATATTCTTTTCCGAATTTCGGGACGAAATTCTGTTACTAGGGGGAAGTATGTAATACCCCGTATTTTTACGCATAACTATTTTTATGGAAAATGGAGATTAATTAAATTAATGGGAGAAAAATTTAAATTGTAATTAATCTGATTTGTATGATAATAATCACTAGCGTGATGAGATTTAGTAATTATTAAAATAATATTATGGCCGAGGATGAGATAAACGGTAGTTAAGTTATAAATATTTGGGACAGGTATGAGTCGCGTCACTATTATGTAGTTGGGGGATTAAAAAGATAAATTATTTTTGTATAACTCGAACGATTATTTTGAGTGCGGCAGAGTGTCCGAAAGGGTCGAAATAGTCAGAAAACACTACTCGAGTATTTTATTTGGAGCTCGGGGCATTTTAACCCAAAACGACACCCCGGAGGGGTATTTTGGTCTTTTGGAATTTTTGGGTAATTAAATGGACAAAAATTGAGTTTAATTAAAAGCTGTTAGGGTTAGTGGTCTGTTAGTTCAACTTACGTAAGTTAGAGAGGCAAAGAGAGAGAGAGAATTAAGGAAGAAGAAGAAGACTCCATTAGAGCCCTAAGCCAAGAACTCAAGCTTTCGCACCAAAAAGTACACCAACGCGTAGATCGGGTCAAGAGGATCATTCCCATACCATTTTCAAACGCGAATCAGAACTTCCCTTTTAAGGCAAGTGATTATCTTGCTCTTCTCCTAGCAATTAGTACTCCTGTTAATATATGTTGAGGTTCTAGAAAAACAAATACCAATTTGGGTTTACCTATGTTGAGATCGTGTAGGAAAGTTAGAAAATCTGATGGGGGTTTGTATGTAGAGGATTTGCCCCTTAATAGAAATGAGAAATTGGTGAATTAGATGTTAATCACGAAATAAAAGTGGAGTTTTTATGGACAAATAATTCTAGGTTTATGTTAATATGGTTGATGGTAAAATTTAGGGATTTATTAAAATTAAATGATGATTAGAATGATTGGACCCCAAAACTATGCTAAGAAGTGTCCTAGGGTGACTTAGAGTAGTTTAGAAACTTTGCATTTTGGTTGGAATGGATTTAGGTTGGGATTTAAGTAGAGAAAATCTAGAAAAATGAACTTTGGAGATGATCTGGGCTACTTTGGAAATTTCATTAGAAGTTCATCCCAGGTCGTTCGAACGACCTTGTTCGAATGAGCCCTCTAATGATATTCCAGTAGCCATTCTAATGAGTTAGGTGGTTTGTTCGAAGTACCTTCGTTCGAATGACCCTCATTCCAATGAGATTTCTAGGCCTATAACGAGATTCCAGAATGGCCTTTTTAAGCCGATTTTCTTTCGAACTTCCCGTAGGCTTATTTTAATGAGTGTTAAACTAGAATTATCGTCGAGTGACTTATATTGATAATTAATAGTGAGCGGTTAATATGTCGACCCTCGGAAGGTATAAAATCCATAGAATTAAGGAGGTACGAAAATATAAGGTAGAGTATACACGAATAAAGTACGGGTTATAATAACAGATATAATATACGTGCTACAAACACTAGACTATGGGAAAACTAATGAATTTATATAAGTTGTGTGTATGCTTATTGATTAAAATATTATGTCTATGACATACCTAGCTACTGGTTATCGAATGGAGGTTAATGCGTTGTGTACGACCGGATCTTGTGTGCCTTCAAGGGATTTAGATTCATACCACTAGAACATGGAACCTAGGTACGGGCTATCCGTGAGAATGATAGTGATGACGGTCGTATGGGTGCGTAGGTATGTGCGTAGTCCATCGATTTGGGACTATGTTCGCCTCCAATAGGTGTTTATGTTTTTATTGGTTGTCGAGAGATTGAACATGTTGTCCTATATGCGTTAGCTTTGCAAATGGACTAGATAGCCGAGTATGCGTAGAACTAAGGGGTTTCTCAACCAAGGGTGCAATATTTCTATATTCGTATAAATTAATATTTATACATAAAGCGAATAACGTGTGCATACCGGAATCATGTTTGGTGCCTTATGTTGATGATGCTATTTTTTTTAATGTACACTTATGGTATTATCAATTGGGCATTTATAAGAATACGAGAATAAACTAAAGTAATCCTCAATCTATATCGAAATCATAAGTACGTTGGCTTTGAGTTATTTAGGGAGACTTTAAACCATAATATTATACACTTAGTAGTCAGTCGGGGTATCATGACTAGTATGGGTAGTTAGGCTCGTTAGACGTGCACACTAGATCAAAGGGTGAGTATCTCAAGTGAGTACGCTAAGTTAAGTTGAAAAATAATTGTGCTAATTGAATCAATTTAAACACTTGCTATTTTTAAACTGTTTTAAACTGGGGCTCTGACCCATTTTTCTATCTGTCTTTCTACTGTTCCATTATTTTAGGTGCCCAGCCATAGGGACACCAGCCTTAGGAGACTCTATTCAGTCGTCATGCCGTAACTGTTGTGGAAGCTGCGGGATTATTGCTAGTAGATGACTCAGCTCATTCTTTCCTTTTAAGTTCTCCCTTATGTTGGACATGTCGTCCTTACTTATGTTTACTTTCAGAGATTTAGTCGTTTTAATTCTCTCTCTTAGATTTGGCTTCTTTTATTGGATTTATTGTATGGGATTGTTCTTGGAGATGTTTACTCCAGACATTTATTTTACTTCAGTCAGACTTTACTTATGTTACTGTGATGCATGGTATTTATTGGTATTCTTTTGGTAGTAGTTCATGACAACATAAAATTTGGACATCACCCTTTTTAAATATTAGGTGGTTAGTTTTATTACATTAAAATTTTAGTTTTTGACAGTTGTGTATTATCTGAACCAACTTGATATTCTGAAATTGATTAATTAAGGACTGATCACCCGGTAATTAATTAGACGGGGTGTCACACATCAGAAATATACTCAAAATCATTATCATAAGAATTTTTGAAAGCTATAGCTTTTAGTTTCAACATTCCTATTATAAATAATTAGAGGCCCAAAATCGTTACAATCATCCTCAAAATACACGCCCTCCAAAGCTTGACTTTCATTATACTCACCTAAAGATATTTTTGAATTTGCAATTTTTTGGGAGTCTAATTATTGACCAAAATGCATAGGTTTACGAGAATTTTGAGAATTATAATAATGATTACTGAAAGGATTGGAATAAGACATGCTTGCTCCAAAGATGGCTCGAAGTGGCGAATTCCACAAAGTGATGCGCGCGCGATAAATTCATTTGTTTCTTAGCGCTCAAATGTAGAAGTCGTACAAAAATGTTAGCAAAAAATACATATAGAAACAAAATATTACGAAATACTAAATCAAAATAAATTATAAAACAAGCTCATCCCCGACAACGTCGCCATTTTGATTAAGGGTGAAAAGTAGCGCGTGCCAAATGCTGATCGTTGTTTTCTGTTCACCGCCTTAATAGAAAAACCTAAACTTAAGACTACACTAAAAAAGGGAGTATAGCGGCCAAGTTCGGGTATCGAAAATTCAGAGAGACAAGTTGTTAGATTTTAATTGGTTTAATACTTCTAAATAAAAGTGTAAAAGATAATTTTGCTAATTAAAAAGAAAAGATAACAAAAGGAAAAGATTAATCTAGGCGAGTGTAAATTAAACTATGTTAACAAAGGAATGAAAAACTATAGGTTGCGTCGGATATCCCTCACCACGAGTTAATTAGTATAAAATGGTTACATGGGTCGACGAGTTATTAAGATTGAGTCTCGTTTTGACAGTTAATTAAATCAAGAGTTGTCACACCCCTAAATTCGCATATAAGTCTAATAAGATTTTGGCGTCAACAAATACCCCAGAAATTACGCACACAAGGTCTTAAATACGGATCATACATGATATGCCCTGATTAGTCGCAAATATTGTATATTTTGTGCCCGTTACTTATGCATGCACGCACATTTGTGGCTGTTATTTCACGTACTTAAGCTCTTGTACTGTATAACTTTTGGTTTCGATATATATCATTTGCGAGGTTTATTTGAGCTTCTGTAAGGATTGGAAGGCTAAACGGTTCAAGTGTGCGCTTTTCGGGGAAGTTTCAACACTTTACGCAACTTCGGGGGTAATTATGTCATTTTACGTTCGAGCTCTGTGCCCGAACTCTTCATGGAAGTTGTATCTCTCCGAGTCGACTTCCTTAAGCTTCTAACAGCACGTCAATCCAGTTCCAAAAGACCAAGTTATGTAAAATTTTCCCGAGGCTCCTTAGTGTGTAACAAAAGAGGAAAGAGTCCAAGTTCTCCTGGGCGCGATTGATCGCCTACAAACTAGTGGTCGACCGATAAAGCAAGTTTTGCCTTCGATTTGAGAAAGTGGTCTCTTTATCAAATCACGATCGACCGGTCCCCACTGTTCTTGGAAACCCTTATTTTCTTGGTTTTGGATTCTTTTCTTGGTTTAGTTTTTACGATTCTTGTTTGGTGGTTTTTTCCACTTGATATATATAGTGAGTGGTTTGTTTTTAGAATATAAGGATCATTAAATTGTGTAAGAAGAAAATAGAAGATTTGTTTTGTCTCTCCTCCCTCACTTAGGGCTTGGGATATTTTCTTCTCATTTTCATCTTCTACTTCATTTATTATAAGTCAAATTCCATCTTAGTTGCATTTTGTTGACTATTGGCACTATTGGGTAATTAATATAGTGGTTTTATCTTAAATGCTCTTATTTACCATAGCTTTACTCCTTGTTATTAACTCAATGGTGTGTGTTTGCATAGATAGTGTTATGAGTAGCTAATTTCCTTAGGTTGGGAGCATAAACCCCATTGGATGGTTCCACTTCTTGATTTGTTAAATGTTTGAATGCAATTAATGGGTGTGTGGGTTGATATAAATCTTGCCCCTTCCCAACTTTCCCCAAATTCCTGGAGGGTTATGATCGGGGCCATCGTCCTTTGTAGGGATATTCACCATTCAGACCTTCTAACTAGAATTTTTACAGGTTGTTACGTTCCCTCATTTGCCCAAAATCACTCCATCTATTATCACCTCCTAGCCAGGAAATCTGTGAAGAAAATGATATTGGTTACCCAAACTTCAGACGAGGCTTATGGAACGTTGGATCCAAGGAACCCTATGAGATGGGGGAAGGTCTCCCTTGCTGCCAAAGTCGACCCTAGACTTAGCCAGGATAATTACAAAAACACTGAAGACCTTCGCAATCAGGGCAAGAAAGGTCATCTCGTTAAATATGAACATCTGATGACCCCCTAACACCTATCTCAGACAGGTTTTGGGGGTGGTCCTTTGGAAGAGCTTCTAAGTCTTAATTTTTCTTACCCAAGTTATACCTCTTATATTTTATATCTCTGACGGACTAACTGAGGGACTTATCTTTTGCAGAGCGCCCTGCCGGCATATCAGACGAGTTTTGGGAAATGTCTGCTCCTGGCCTTGTCAAGCTCATGGAGAAAAGGGGTGGAAAAAATGTACCCCCACCTAACACCAAGAAGATCGTCGGCACCTCCAAGGCCGATGCTAATAAAAAGAGGAAGTCCACGATTGACCCAGAGCATACGAGGCTGACCAAGGCTCAGGCCAAGGATCGTGCCATACCCATTTCTACAAACGATGCTCTGGCTGCTCATCTATCTCAGCTCAAAATTGGAGATAGCTTGATCAGATACAGTCTGAAGGCTGTTGATGCTATTGGCAAAATAATGGCTAAGTAAGATAAGCATTTTCTACGCACATTGGATATCCCTTTATTGGCTGAGTTTTCTCTCCATAAGTCAATACAGGTACCAGTTTTTTGCTCATTTTCTCATAAGTGTAACAACGAATTTTTAAAAATTATATCTCATATGTTCATACGTATGATCTTCTTCTGTAAGGTGTCTTGTCCTTCCATCGTCTTGTTGATTGGACTTTGCAGAAGCTTCCCCTTATAGAGAAGGGTAAGGAAGCTGAGAAGGTTGAGGCCTCTCTGAATGCAGAGGTTGAAAGTTTGAAGGGAGTCATCAAAGAGAAGGACAACAACATGTCTCTGCTCAGGAAGGATCATAACCCCACTTATATATCCATCCAAACTACATCACATATATTCATATTTTTCTTTTCTTTTGGAATGAACATAAACTAAACTAATTGGCCCATTTTGGCATATGATTCTTTTGATTGCCACAAATTTTTCTCGAGGTCTTTTAAACGGTGGCTTTCACGACGAGTTAATTGTACTCATGCAGCCCTTTCTCGTGGATACTCATTATTTTTAATATCTGCAATATCAATCCTCATGGTAAACGATTATTGCATGCACACCTCCTCCTAATTCTTATTACGCATAGATGACAAAATTGAGATAAGAACGTCACACCAACTCAAATATGCATGAGATGTCAAACATTCATATAAACTCATGCATGTGTGCAAAGATGGAATAAACACAAATTTGAATTCAAGACAATGGTTAAGATCATTCAACGCATCAACAATTATGACCAAATGTCCTATCCACATGAATTATGTAATGACAGGGTGTCCAAGTACACCAATATGCCATATCAAATATGAAAAACTCATGACACAAAAATAAAATGAAAATATTTTTGTGTTTTTCTAAAAATATTTTTGACCCCAAAATAAAATCTTTTTGTATTTTTCTCAAAAATCTTTAAAACCAAAAATCTTTATGTATTTTTCAATTTTTTTTATCAAAGACAAAATATTTTTGCATTTTTCAATTAAGAGTCAATAAATAAGAAAAATATAATACAAAAGATACACATGTGATAACACTAGCATGATATAAATCACGATGCAAAGACTAGCGTATGAAAAACACGGCAACATAATCATCCTTTAGATTTAGCATGGGAAGAATTAAGTGCAACCAAAAAACAACCATGAAGTTTAATTCCTAAAGCCTCTAAGTCCGATTTCCTAACCCAAGTAGGTTTGAAATGACGTATGAGGGTTTTGGGAACCGAAATGACTTTATTCTTAAACTTCCTAGGAGCATTCCTAAGGTCATAGCAAAAACGTCTAAGGTGACCTTTCCTAATTCAATGAGTGCAAGTATAAACACGGCGGTAATGAGTACCAAAATTTTGACCTCTCTTAATGTTCCTAGTGGGCTCTCTTACATGATTGGAATTGGCTTTGGGAATGGGAACAACACTATCATTGTACCCTATACCAAACCTATCTCCCTTGATTTGGATTGTGCCTAACATTCTATCTAACTTCTCCGACCTAATCTCCAAATCAAACCTTACCTTACTCGAGTCTTTCAATCTTTCCTTTAACTCACTAATCCTAAACTCAAGCAAACGCATAGACTCCTTAAACTCTAGAATATCTTTCTTTAAGGTATCTATCAAACCACGAAGACTATCTCTCTCTTTCTCAATGTATTATAATTTATCCCTAAGAGTCTTATCTTGTGCCCTAAGTTCCTTAATCAAAACATCATTATTTTTTATGGCACGCTCATTCAATTTAGCTTTCAAATATATGTTTTCCTTTTTCACCTGTACTGCTTCCACATAAAAATCATTAAAGGTAACTTGCAACTCTCCTGCATCAATCTCATCATCTTCACTAGCTTCACCCTAACTTACCTAGGATTCACACTCAACGGTCTCGAAAGTGTCATGAACATGAGAATCTTCATGGGAATATTTATCATTGTCACTCATATGACATCACATGAACGCTACAAAGTTGCACTCAATGAGGGAACTCTCTCCCTCTTCCGGTTCACTACCACTTAAGGTGGCATTATATGTTATCAGTTTCTTTCCCTCCTTATTAAATCTAGTGGGACACTCGACAACCTTATGAACATAACCCTCACACCCAAAACACCTATCTGACTCATTCCTCTTAAATTTCTAATTTTTATCCTTAGGGGCAGGATCGACCTTGCTATTCTTGGATTTCTCAAGTCGTTTGGCATCTTTCGATTGCTTTTGAAACTTAAGAAAGTTTTTTAACTTGTTTACCAGCAAGGCCACATCCTCAAAATGAAAATCGGAATCGTCATTCGAAACTTTAGTTTCCTCCTTCTAGGCTTTCAAAGCCATGCCCTTATGTTTCTTTGGCAGTTGCTTGGAGGTAAACATATCGAGTCCATAGGTTTGTAAGTCATCTACAATCTCTTCAAGTTTCGTCGATTCAAGCATACCCAAGGAGTTCAAACGGTCACTTTTTCATCCAATATACTCAACAATGACCTTAAGATTTTCTTTATGACTCGGTTGCCGGGTATTTTCTCTCCCAAATTAAAGATGAGTTGACAATATTTTACAATTTAGTATAGAACTCATCAAACGACCCACTCTCTAACATCTTAATTGTCTCAAACTATGTAGTTAGGTTTTTAAGTTAAGATACCATAACCGTGAGCGTGCCCTTATGAGTAAATGCCAGAATATCCCAAGCCTTTTTATAAGTTTCACACGTCATGATTATATTAAACTCATCCAGTGTGACACGTGAGGAAATAATGTGAAGAACTTTCGAGTTGTAAAGTGCAAGCCTATGTTTGGATTCGGTCTATGACTCAATGAGTTTTAAAGGAGTGGACTCACCCTCTCGTGTATGGTTTCCAGTCCTTTTCAACCGTTAACCACACATGCTCACTAATTGATTTCAAATCACTTCTCATTTGCATTTTCCAATAAACATAGTTTGTGCCATAAAAAATAGGAGCTCTAAAACTTTCATAATTTTCAAAATTCATCCTTAAAACACACGAGGGATCAACAAACAAAAAATATTTCTAGCTCTGATACCAATTTGTAGGCCCCTTTTTCTTTCGAATGTATTTTAAGGATGTGAAAAACAACTTTCTTTTTTAAAAACTTCTTTTCCAAATTTTATATGCACCAAGTATGTGAACCAATTTTAGTTAAGCCCGATTTTATCTTGTTTAATCCTAAACATACATCTAGGTGATTAAAACAAGTAAAATAAATAAGTTCACAAAAGCAACGCCGAATGTATGAGGAAATCACTAAGGGAAAAAATCTCAAACGGCTTATACCAGACAATCACTATAATGTGGTATTACAAAGTACAAATGATAGACTTACTCAACGACTCTATCCTCCACAAGTCTTGACGCTCCTCTGATCCTTCAACCACTCCTCCACAGTGCCCGCCCAGAAGTCCTTCTATGATACATAGCACACGCGTCCACGAATAACTTTGTGTCCATCGATACAGCTTGACAACGTCTACAATCTTGAACACAAACTCCTTCGCTTATTCACTGCAAAACCCAATGTTCAAAGTGATGAAATAAACCCCAATAGTTCATACTAAGATCTCTATAAAATAAGAGTATGAAAGCTCATATTTTAAGGATGTTTTTAGACTTTGAAAACCTTAGAAAACTTACGCAGAAAACGTACAATTTGTAAATTGTTTTCCTGGTTCTCCAACTTACGAAATTCTAAATGAAACACACCTTAAATAGAAAATTTGAGGTGGCGCGTCATTCGAGCGAAATTACGCTCTCGTTAGAAAGGAATATCCATGTCATTTGAACGACAAAGCCATGTCGTTTGAACGACCTCCACATGTCATTTGAACGACTGTGAATGTCGTTTGATCCTTCTAAACACAAGGGAAGGATTTACACAGCTCTAAACCATCCTTATCTCAGATAAACGAAGTTAAAACGTTTTAAAACACTTTTTAACATTTTAAAAATATTTATTAAAAAAATAACATCCAAAAAATATTTTTCGAGTCCCATAAACATTACGCGTTCATACTTGAGAGATCGGAATGCAATGAAGATGTGAACCGTGCACCAAATTAAATACAACATAATATATCTTTGAAGCTTGGCAACAACATCTCCAATAAATTTTTTGCCATTGACTGTGTGAGATCGTGACAATAAAAAATCTATCTATTACATTGTTTCGGGAATAAGTCAAAATACACGCAATGGACTCAATTGGAAAAATTGTCCTTAAATCTCTAAAGAACACTTCATTATTATTACTGATGTGACACTATCACGAATGAGTAACACTTTTCAATAAAATAATACTTTTTAGTGAGTCAACTTGATTGTGTTAAGAGAGGTGATACAATTCATTAAAAATTCCTATTTCTAGTTTATTAGCACTCAAAACTAGTTTATTGACCCGTCTGATCTCTTATATGTCCAAAAATTATGTCAGATTAAAATTGTATAAAAAAATAATCAATTAGTTTATTTATCTTGGGTAGTAAATGTAACACCTCGCCTAATTAATTACCGGATGATCAGTCCTTTATTAAATTAAAAACAGAATGTTCGGTTGGTTCATTCTTAGCATCACTGTCGAAAAACATTTAATAAATAAACCACTTAATGATTACATAAGCTAGTGCCAAAAATATTTTCCCTTTTAATATAACAACATATTTTCCATTTTTCAATAAAAGTAAATAGAATATAATTCATTCACCACACACATGAATATAATAAATACTGAGTCTGAATCAAATACTAAAATAAATGAGACTGGATAAAACATTCCGGTTTAAAACCTCAAACCAAAGAACCATAGTAATCCAATCCAACTAAAATAACTGGAAATTAAACCAAATACAATCTCTGATAAAAATGACTAAGGATGGGCGACACATGCCCTAAATAAGAGTCTAGATAGAGCTGAATGAAATGAAAGAGGCATCTAATACAAGTACCTACAGCTTCCACAACAGCTGCAACACGCTAAGTAATCCAAGTCTCTAAATCTGGTGTCCCTGTGGCTAAGCACATAATATAATACATATATAGCAAAAGAGAGAAGAGATGCAGGAGACGTGTCAGAGCCTGATATTTTAAAAAAAATTATTTAGCAAGTATTTAAAACTGCATTCAAGCAAGTATTATGTGGATGTCAAATATCAAACTCTCATATGAGATCTTCACCTCTCATCTATTGTGCAGGCCTAACGTACATCTAATCCCTCGTAGATATGACACCCAACCTAACTAGTTCGAAGTCACACTAATATTAACTATACCCACCACAATTAAACTAGCCTATGCCGAATAGCTAATTAACTTGTTTCTCATTTTCATAATAAATCCATTACACGCTTAAGATTTATACTATATATCAATATTCCCATATCTAATAACTACACACAGTAGAATGATTTACAAGTTTCCGTATATATAAATATAGTCACAGCATCCCTATACATGTATATACTAATTATGCACCCCCGGGCTAAGACCCATTAGCGCACCTAACCATATTAATCATGTACCCTCGGGTTAACACCCATTAGCACACTCATTAATAGTATTCTTTCACCCCCGGGTTATCAACTATTAGCGCACTTAACAATAATATTGCTGCACCCCCGGGTTATCACCCATTAGTGCACTTAACAATAATATCAATCGTTAGGCATACACACATCCTATTAAAATCCATAGGTTTACACTTAACCTAATTATGTATTTTCCACATATTTAAGTCTTTTATTACTATTCGGAATATAATTATTTCAAATATTCTCTCTCGAATTTCTAAGATTAATACATCCCACGTATGTCCAAGATTTACGCCACACTTGCCGTAATATAACCTCACTTTTAATCTCAGTGTAATTCATTATAATTCCTGCATTTCAAGTCCCGAAAGATATCCTAAAGTTCCACAAATCAATTCTGAAAAAATTAGCAGGGCGGTCCGGACCCACTAGGAAAGAGATTCGAGCCCTTTCTTTTAAAACAAATTATCCGAACCTTTTAAATAAAATGGTCCAGACCTTTTTTTGAAAAACGGTCCGGACCTATTTATGAAAAACGGTCCAGACCGCTACCCCTTTTCGAGCAGATTAACCTAGAAACGATTTCTTCACCAATTCAACATCTATAACCTCTACCGATCATTCCCAAACAACGATCAATCATACTAAATCAATTTCCTAACATGTATGAATGAGGTCAACTAATATAACATCATTAATTCATTTCTAATCTTCAATGTAATTTGGAATCCCCAATTAATTTAATAAAACCCTAGTTCTTCCAATTATCATCCAAGAACATTAAATTACCATATTTGGTCATCACATAAAAGCATCTATACGTGATTTCTAATCTACGTACATAAATAGTTCAACCTAAATTAATCTCAGATTCAATTCATGTATAACCAATCCCCAATTTTCATCACTTTTATTAGCATTACAAGGGTATTACATTCCTACACTAACAAGAACATGGGTATTGATAAAGGAAAGAAAGTAATAAACACTTGCCTGATTATGCAAGTTTGATTCATCGCTTGAAATTGGTATAGATGTGTTCTACTCTTTCCGATCTATGCATTGATAATGTTTTTGGTGAAAGATAACTAGGTTTGGCCTTGCAACTCCTAGGAACCTCTTCTTCTCCTTCCTCTGGGACTCTCTCTTTTCTTTTATAGATAAAACCCTAACTTTAACTACGTAAGGGATATTAAAACACTATAATTTTCGTCCATTAATTAGCCTCAAAAATATAATTTACCAAAACGCCCTCCCGGGACGCTGGTTAGGCCTAAGATTACCCCATGACCCAAACTAAACCTCCGGCTGCACTATTTTGACTATCTCATCCCTTTCGGACTCAACGGTGAACTCAAAATGGCCATACGAGTTAATAAAAATAAAATCTCTTTTTATTCCCATTAATTAGTCCCGACATGACTCACACGCGGGTCTGACTTAAATTACCAATTGTCGTATTTATCACTCTCGATAATTTATCAAAATGCATAATTCCATATTACATATCACACAGTAATATTCAATCAATAAGTATTAACCCTAGCTCGCTAGTTAATATATATTTTAATACGAATTAATTAACAATTAAATCTCACCTTCTAATTCAATTAATCCAACAATAATAATTAAATCCCATAATTATTTAAATCATAAAAAATATGGGGTGTTACATACTTTCCCCCTAATAAAGAAATTTCATTCCGAAATTCGGAAAATAAGGCATACCTTGTACGAATAAGTATGGATACTTCTCACGCATATCCGCCTCTCGTTCCCAAGTAGACTCCTCCAAATTGTGGTGCTCCTACTGTACCTGCACAAGTGGAACTACCTTTGACCCCAGTCTCCTCTTGCTATGGTCTAGGATAGCCACTGGTCTATCCTCATAAGAAGTGTCAGGCTGCAACTCAATATCCTCTATCACTATGTGGGTGTGGTCCAACGCATCTCGAAGATACCGCATCGGTGACGAAATATGGAACACATCATGAATGCGATGCAAGTGCTCCGGTAACCCAAGTCTGTATGTCATTGGTCCGATCCTCTCAATGATAGGAAATGGTCCTACGTATCTCAGAGCCAATTTCCCTTTCTTCCCAAACCTCATTACCCCCTTCATAGGAGATACTCTCAACAAAGCCTGGTCCCTTACAGTGAACTCCCTGTAGGACCTTCTAGCATCAGCGTAGCTATTCTATTTATCCTTGGCTACCCGTATATGGTTGCGAATCATCCCAATCCTGCTTGACGTATCCTGAATTACTTTCGGCCCACGCAGTTTGTTGTCCTCCACCTTTAGCCAACAAGAAGGGGAATGATAAGGTCTACCATATAACGCCTCGAACGGGGCCATGCCAATCATGAACTGATAGGAGTTGTTGTAAGAAAACTCCACCAATGGAAGGTGCTATTCCCAAACTCCCCCAAAGTCAAGGATACACTAGCACAACATGTCCTCAAGCATCTAATTAGTGCGCTCAGTCTTCCCATCGATCTGCAGGTGATACGCCGTACTCAACCGCAACTCGGTACCCATAGCCTCCTGGAAACTCTCCCAAAAATGAGACACAAAAGTATTGTCTCTATCCGACACGATATCCAAAGGCACACCATGTAGTCTCATTATCTCAGCAATAAATATCTGGGCATACTGTCCTGTTGTGTATTATGTCCTGACTGGCAGAAAAAGGGCTACTTTTGTCAATCGGTCCACAATAACCCATATAGAATCGTTCCTCCTCTGCGAAGTAGGCAACCCAGTAATGAAATCCATGGAAATACCCTCCCATTTCCACGTAGGGATCTCTAATGGCTAAAGTAAACATGGCGGTCTCTGATGGTCCACCTTCACCAACTGACTAGTGGTACACCTGGAGACGAACTCTACGATGTCTCTCTTCATCCCACTCCACCAGTACTGCCACCTCATATCTTGGTACATCTTATCCCCACCGGGATGTACCATAAATCGGGACCCATGTGACTTTGTCATCACCTCATGTCGTAGGTCCTCTCCCTATGGAACAATCAATCTTCCATTGAAGCGCAAGCCTCCCTCGGAACTCATTCAGTAGGACTCGGCTTCACCGATTAATAGCTGTCTAATACAATCCTGACAAAATGAATCTGTTGCCTAGGCCTGAACCACCCTTGTCACTATCTGTGGTGTGATAGTTATAACTAACATTAATAATCTGGCCTCTATCTCCTGATGTCCAACCTCTTTCCATTTCGCCTACCACACCTCGGTCGTCTCATCTATTGGCCTATGGTTCAATGCATCAGCAACTACGTTAGCCTTTCTCGGGTGCTAATATATCTCAAACTGATAATTTTTTACAAACTCAAGCCACATGTGCTGACGCATATTTAGCTCCTTCTGCATGCACAGGTACTGTAGTGACTTGTGGTTTGTAAATAGGCAAAACTGTTCACCCAAAAAATAATGTCTCCAAATCCAGAGCGTAAACATGACTGCTTCCAACTCTAAGTTGTGGGTGGGGTAGTTCTTCTCATGAGTCTTAAGCTTTCGGGAAGCAAAAGCTATAGCTTGTTCCTCCTGCTATAATACTCCCCCAAGCCCTTGTAATGATGCATCAGTATACACTAAGTACTCCACACCTTCTTTGGGGAGTGCTAGTACGGGTGTTGAAGTTAACTTATCCTTCAACTCATCGAATCCCAATGGACACGCATCATTCCAAACAAACAACACACCCTTACGAGTCAGATTCGTCATCGGACCCGCAATCTTCGAGAATCCCCGAATGAACTGTCCATAGTAACCGGTTAAACCTAGAAAACTTCATACCTCTGTTGGTGTCGTGGGCTAACCCCACTCCCTCACCGTTGACACTTTGCTAGGATCTACAGATACTCCCTTCTCAGATACAATATGCCCCAAAAACTGTACCTCATGCTGCCAAAATTCACATTTCTTAAATTTGGCATACAACTCATGCTCCCGTAAGGTTTGTAGAACCCCATGTAAGTGCTCGGCATGCTCCTCCTTGGTACGAGAATAAATCAGAATGTCATCTATGAGGACGATGACAAACTGATCTAGGAACTCTCTGAAGACTCTGTTCATCAAGTCCATAAATACTGTTGGGGCGTTGGTTAGCCCAAACAGCATAACTCGAAACTCATACGACCCATACCTCATCAGAAAATCAGTCTTCGACACATCCTGTTCCCTGATGCGTAGCTGATGATACCCAGATCTTGAATCTATCTTTGAGAAGTAGGATGCTCCCCTCAACTGGTCAAATAAGCCATCGATGCGAGGTAACAGATATTTATTATGTATCGTGACTTTATTTAGCTCTCGATAATTGACACAGAGTTGTAAGGATCCATCCCTCTTCTTCACAAATAGAACTGGTGCACCCCAAGGTGAGGTACTCCTACGAATGAAACTCTGTCCCAATAACTACTCAATCTGGTCCCGTAACTCTCTAAGGTGCATGTGCTATAGGTCGGTTTCCCAGTGTCAAGTCTATCACAAACTCAATATCCCTACTCGGCGGCAACCCCGATATCTCCTGAAACACATCAGCAAACTCGCATATGATCGGAATCGAATTAAGTGGGATCTCTACTACCGTAGAGGTCTCATCCTCTATGTAAAACAGGTGGGTGGACGACCTTCCCTCGAGGTGAGTCATTGCCACTAAGAACATCTCCTGGGTCAAAATAGCGAACACTATACTCCTACTGAAGCAGTCAATCATTGCCCTATAAGCAACTAGTCAATCCATGCCAATAATGGCATCGTACTCATGCATATCTAAAATAAGCATGTCTGCCGGTAAGATGAAACTCCCAATCTCAATACTCACACCCCGACATATAAAGAAAATCAACGGCCCCCTACCCAATGGTAAGTCTACACAAGTCACTGTGCTATTGTCCATGTCTAACAACCTTGTGGCCCGTGCAAAGCTAGTGGCTATGAAAGAGTGTGATGCCCCAGTGTCAAATAAAATGCGCCCCATAGTACCATGAATAGAGAACTTACCCTCAATTGCGAGTGGCACTTGTGGGATTCCTGCTACCTAGTGGATGTTATAGACGTGCCCATACTATAACTGTCCCTGCTGAATCGGTGGTGCGGACAAATCTAGGACCGGTGCTGCTGTTGGTAAGGCGACAAGAAAGATGGGTCTCTAGGGCTCCTGGTGAGTTCTCTACTGCTAGGGGACCCTGCCCTTATCGAGGAAATCCTGTTTCTTATGGCCATCCTTGCCACAAGTATAATATTTACCAATAATATTTCCTCCCCTCTGTCCCTAATAGCGTCGGCCCTGCTGGCTGTTACCACCTCTACCTTGGCCCTGATGTCCTTGCTGCCCCTAATGGGCCTGTCTGAAACCTCCCTGACCATATCTGAACCCACCCGATCTAAATCTCTTAGAATAATCCCGCGGCTGGGAACCCTACCTCTGCTCTACTGGTGGCCCACTGGAACTACTTCCCCCGCCCTACCCTACTTGCTGGACTCTCCACCTCTTTTGCTTACCTTAGCATGGAAGCGATGGTCCTGGCAGTGTATCAAGGCTGCATTCAGTACATCAGTGTAGGACTGTAGGGAAAGGTTACCCAATAGATGTTGTCATATCCTCCAAGTCAAGCCATCCATAAACATCTGGATCCGCTTCTCCTCAGTAGGCACCTCGTATGGTACCATATTAGTCAATCGCGTGAACTCCTCCTCATATTCCCCAACTGTCTTCCCTTCCTGGGGGAGGTCTAAAAGTTTTTTCCTCATCTCAGTATTGACGAAAGAAGGAAAGTACTTGCGGTCGAACCGCACCCATAAATCGCCAATCAGCATTAACTCCCGCTCCTCTTTAGTAATAGTGGACTCCCACCACTACAAGGCTTTCCCTGTCAGATTAAAGGTAGCCAAAACCTGCCTCTGAACTTCAGTGCACTCGTACATACGAAGGTGTCACTTCATATCCTTCTTCCATTGAATTGCAATCACTACGTCAGAACTGTTCGAGAACTCTAGGGGATGTACCCTCTAAAAGGAATCCCTAACCCTCTCCAAAGCATTGGGAAACTAATGAACTAGAGCTGGCACCACATCTTGAATCTGGGGTGGGGCCTGCTGTACCACCGCTAAAACTGCATTTATCGTTTATGTAACTATGGCGGAAACCTCTGCTGCTTCATGGTTCCCTGAGCCGGAGCTGCTGGCTGCTCTAGATGAACCTGTCTGTCTCGTGGTGCACGTCGAGGAGGCATCTGAGACGAGAAAGAAATGTACTAATCCATAGTTATCACTAAATCTCAAATAGCTAAAGATATAACTGCATAAACAAGATTATAATAGCCCTTAAAATAGGGCTCTATATCAAAGAATGCTAAGATGAAAGCATAACAAGCCGTACAGATCCTAAAGGACTCTAGAACCTGATGCTCTGATACCACCTGTGGCACCCCGCCTAATTAATTATCGGGTTATCAGTCGTTTATTAAATTAAAAACAAAATGTTCGGTCGGTTCATTCTTAGCATCACTGTCAAAAAACATTTAATAAATAAACCACCTAATGATTACTTCAGCTAGTGCCAAAAATATTTTCCTTTTTAATAAAACAACATATTTTCCATTTTTCAATACAAGTAAATAAAATATAATTCATTCACCACACACATGAATATAATAAATACTGAGTCTGAATCAAATACTAAAATAAATGAGACTGGATAAAACATTCCAGTTCAAAACCTTAAACCAAAGAACCATAGTAATCCAATCCAACAAAAATAACTGGAAATTAAACTAAATACAATCTCTGATAAAAATGACTAAGGGTGAGCGACACGTGCCCTAAATAAGAGGCTAGATAGAGCTGAACGAAATGAAAGAGGCGTATAATATAAGGACCTACAGCTTCCGCAATAGCTGCAACACGCCAAGTAATCCAAGTCTCTAAATCTGGTGTTCCTGTAGCTGAGCACCTGATATAATACATATATAGTAAAAGAGAGAAGAGATGCAAGAGACGGGTCAGAGCCCGATGTCTTTAAAAAAAATATTTAGCAAGTATTTAAAACTGCATTAAATCAAGCATTATGTAGATGTTAGATATCGAACTCTCACATGAGATTTTCACCTCTCATGTATTGTGCACGCCTAACGTACATCTAATCCCACCTAGCTATGCCACCCTGCCTAAGTAGTTCGAAGTCACACTAATACTAACTATACCCACCAGTAGTATTCCCGTATCGTCCATAAAATACGCTGTTAAATTAGCCAATGCCTAATAGCTAATTAACATGTTTCTCATTTTCATAATAAATCCATTACACGCTTAAGATTTATACTATATATCAATATTCCCATATCTACTAACTACACACAGTAGAATGATTTACACGTTTCCGTATATATAAATATAGTCACATCATCCCTGTACATGTATATACTAATTATGCACCCCCGGGCTAAGACCCATTAGCGCACCTAACCATATTAATCATCACCCTCGGGTTAGCACCCATTAGCGCACTCATTAATAGTATTCTTGCACACCCGGGTTATCACCCATTAACGCACTTAACAATAATATTCATGCACCCCCGGGTTATCACCCATTAGTGCACTTAACAATAATATTAATCGATAGGCATACACACATCCTATTAAAATCCATAGGTTTACACTTAACCTAATTATGTATTTTCCATATATTGAAGTCTTTTATTACTATTTGGAATATAATTATTTCAAATATTCTCTCTCGAATTTCTAAGATTAATACATCCCACGTATGTCCAAGATTTACGCCACAGTTGCCTTAATATAACGTCACTTCTAATCTCAGTGTACTTCATTATAATTCCCGCATTTCAAGTCCCGAAAGATATCCTAAGGTTCCACAAATACCGAACCCACTAGGAATGCGATCCGGACCCTTTCTTTTAAAACAAACGATCCGTAACTTTTAAATAAAACGGTCCAGACTTTTTTCTGAAAAACGGTCCGGACCTATTTATGAAAAGCAGTCTAGACCGCTATGCCTTTTCGAGCAGATTAACCCAGAAACATTTTCTTCACCAATTCAACATCAATAACCTCTGGGGATCATTCCCAAACAACGATCAATCATACTAAATCAATTTCCTAACACTACACAAAATCTGCCGAATTGTCACGGTCATTGACCTTCAAAATTTCCAACTTGTCAATGTCAATGACCGTGACATTTCGAGGCGAGACAAATTTTTTTGTCATGATCGTGTCGCGACCCATGACCGTGAGACGTTTCGTCACGGTTTCCAACCGTGACAAAGTAGTGGCTCTGTTCAAAAGAGTTTGTCACGGTCATTGACCGTGACACGTCCGTGACACAACATTGTCACGGACTTGTCACGGTCAATGACCGTGACAATTCTGGGCAGAATTGAAAAAAAAACTGCAGGGCAGTATGGCCACTGCCACTGCCCAACAATATATTTGTACCTGTTATAGCAACGTTGTACCTGTTCAAACATCATATATTCAAATAAAATAGAGATAATGCAAATATACATTCTAATAGAGATAATATGCATCACGATATAATTCAAATATAACAACTTAAAACAATTCAATTCAAACTTAAAACAATTCAATTCAAACTTAAAACAATGTCACTACATGTCTGGTGTATTGTTAAAACTGAGGAGGTGAGTAGGCCACACGATATAAGAATTGATGCACCCACTAATATACGTCGTGCCGCATTGTTCGTACAACCACAATAGGGAGTTCTCCTTCCCGGGTATGACATGCGTGACGAGCACCCTGGACTCCATCTCTTGAAGCTCACGTCCATGAACTATTCCACCCTGGATGATATTCGGGTCCCTCAACCCCCGCCCTATCTGCTTTCCATCAAATACTTCCAATATGAGCACGTTTGGCCAACCAAGTGTCGACATCGGTCTGGGGAAGGGAGCCAAATAGGGAAGTGGATCATCGAAGTACGCACATGTCGGTGATGAAGAAGCGAGGTCCACATCCTCGTCATCCTGCGCCTCATCCTCCCGCACCTCCTCCTCCAACGCCTTCTCCTTCCCTTTCCATTTCCCTTTACGGTTTCCGCCCAACGTACGCTTCATGAATGAGAACATATCTTGGACCGTCGCCTCCAAACGGGACAGCTTCGCGTCATGTGAATCCACCGTTCGAGCCAACCCGGTGTCGCTCGTCTCCAATCCGATGATCCTAGATTTGGCCACCCGCGAGCTCACCCCCTTGTCCTCCCCTTGCGATCAGAGCCAAGCACTTGGCTGAGTGCGTCTGTGGACAAAGATGCCTTGTCGGCATTAGACTGCGATTCATGCACTTCCTTAAGCTTTGCCTGAAACGAAAAAAAGCACATGATTAGTAAAATAAGTAAACTAAAAAATTATAACATAATTAACAAAAATTAAACTGTCGGATTACTTACAATCGTGGCCGCGACGCTCGGGGACACCTACTTGTCCTTCCCCTTCTTCGTCCGAAGAGCCACATAAGTATCGAGCCTATTTGGCTTACCCCCTAGCCCACTCCCTACCCCTTGAAATAAAATAAAGTAAAGTAAAATTAGTATCGGCCCCGCAAAGTAAAATAATGAAGAATAATATATTTCTGTAGTTATAGAAAAATTAAATCTTACCTGCATCCTATGCTCCACCTCGGCGTAAGAGGTCCGGCCGGAGTAGTGCACGTCCGTCTTTTTTGCCCGATTTTCCCTCCTCGATTGGCGAGATGCCAATTGTCGATCCTCGATCTCATTGTCAATGAACTTCTGCCATTGTGCCAATGAGATCGGCTCCTTGGGGGGGGGGGGATGGATTCACCCCGGGCCGATGACCGTCTTTAGCAGAACGAGGGATCTCGCTAATATCTCCGATTTGTTCTCGACGGTAATCCCAAATTTCCCATATTTGGGGAGCCTAGGGGCGGAAGAGCCCTCGTCGCCTCCACTACCACCGAGCCCAGACGACATCATCATAAACAGCATCATCATCTTCGCCTTAATATCTGAAGGAGACATCTGCCGTAAAAAAATGTTATTAGTATAGATATAATATTATCACCACACCCCACCCCAACTACCCCACCCCCACCCCACCCCTTCCCCCCTCCCCCCACCATGACCGTGACAACTACAAAAGTCTCTTATCCTCATTATATTTTATCACAATATGCATATCTTATAAGAGAGTCAGGTTTGGCATGAATAAAGTGAGAATTACATTTAAGACTTTCTAACAACATGCGCGTGTATATATATATATATATATATTGTGAATTTCATGTATGTTTCATTTAATTATCATACTATATATATATATATATATATATATATATATATATATATATATATTGTTCGATATACAAAGTAATTTTCAAAAAAAGTTGAAAAATCCCACCTCCATATGGACAATAATCTAGTGGTCATGCCACTTTTAAAACGAACCAACCCAACATTTACTAAACAAAATAATTCAACAGCAATGTCAACAACAAATGTTTATCCCGTACTCCTTCTAATTCATCTACTCATATGAAATGGGCAATTACTAAAGTATACAATTATTAATTTACTCATTTACAATGAGGGGCAATCCTACTTTCATATGAACTGGGAACAATACAATTAAAGCTATATAATTGTTAAGATTGCCCCACCACACACACACCACATCCCCCCACCCCCTGCCCCCGCCACACACACACGCACACACCTGCACACACACACACACCCCACCCCACCCCCACCCACCCCCACCCCCTTCGAAACATATCCCCCATTCTATTAGTCTCACCCATCCACTCTTTGTATTTCGGATATCCCATCACAGCTACCACAACTAAACACCTATTAAAGGTAAACAAAACTTAGATTTATAGTATGTTTTATTTAATTATCCCATCATTTAATTATCCTCTTAAAGGGTAAGTGGTCCTATCCCATTCAAGACTGCATTTTTCTATAATATACTTAACAGCTCATGCACATTGTTACGATTTGAAAAAAATTCGACAGCATATCCCCGTAGTTCTCCAAGTACACGACGTAGATTGGCAGGTGTGAGGGTTATTTCAATTGGTCAATTGAAATAACAGTCACACTTGTCAATCTAGTATGTACCCAGAGAACATTAAGACACGACTGTAGAACTTCCTCCAAAAGTCACACTTGTCAATCTAGTATCTATGCGCACTATATTTAATTTCAAGTATGTTTGATATAATGGGTTAATTCAAATAAAAAAAAAAATTCATGGGTTAATTCATGGGTTAATTAAAATACAAAAATAAATTCATGGATTAATTCAAATAGGGTTAATTCAAATACAAAAATAAATTCATGGGTTAATTCAAATACAAAAATACAAATTCATGGGTTAATTCAAATACACACACACACACACACACACACACACCCCTCCCTCCACAACCCCCACTCACCACATACACACACCCCCCCAACCTCCCTCCACACCCCCCACTAACCACATACACACACACCACCACCCCCACTCACCACATACACACACACACCCACCCCCCCACCACACACACACACACACACAATAGCCCCCCACCCTTCCCCACCTCCCTCCACACCCCCCACCCACCACACATATACACACACACACAACAACCCCACCCCTACCCCACCCTGCCCCCCCCCCCCCCCCACATATATATACGCACAAACATATATATAAATGGAAGAGAGAGAGAGAATTAAACCTGAAAGTAGAGAGAGAGAGCAGCGTAGAGAGAGAGAGAGAGGACGGGAACGGCGGGAGGGAAAAAAGAAGGGGGAAAGGGTTCTTGCTGCAAAAGTTGTCACGGTCGTGTCAAGGTCATTGACCGTGACAATTATTTAAAGAATTGTCACGGTCATTGACCGTGACAAGTCCGTGACAAGTAAATTTGTCACGGACTTGTCACGGTCAATGACCGTGAAAATTCTTTGTCACGGTCGTGTCAAGGTCAATGACCGTGACACAAAATGCGTGTTTTTTCTCACGGTCAATGACCTTGACAAGGGTGGCCGGCTTAAAGGTGACAGTTTTGTCATTTTGGTGTAGTGTAACATGTATGAACGATTTCCACTAATATAACAACAGTAATTCATTTCTAATCATCAATGTAATCTGGAATCCCCAATTAATTTAATAAAACCCTAGTTCTTCCAATTATCATCCAAGAACATAAAATTTCCTGATTTGTTCATCACAGAAAAGCATCAATACGTGATTTCTAATGTACATACATAAATGGTTCAACCTAAATTACTCTCAGATTCAATTCATGTATAACCAACCCCCAATTTTCATCACTTTTATTAACATTACAAGGGTATTCCATTCCTACACTAACATGAACATGGGTATTGCTAAAGGAAAGCAAGTAATGAACACTTTCCTGATTATGCAGGTTTGATTCGTCGCTTGAAATTGGTATAGATGTGTTCTACTCTTTCTGATCTGTGGACTCTCTCTTTTCTTTTACAGATAAAACCCTAATTATAACTACGTAAGGGATAATAAAGCACTCTAATTTTCATCCATTAATTAGCCCCAAAAATATAATTTACCGAAACGCCCTCCCGAGATACTGGTTAGGCCTAAGATTGCCCCGGGACCCAAACTAAACCTCCGGGTACACTATTTTGACTATATCACCCCTTTTGGACTCAACGGTGCACTCGAAATGTCCATACGAGTTAATAAAAATAAATTCTCTTTTTATTCCCATTAATTAGTCCCAACACGACTCACACGCGCATCTAACTTAAATTACCAATTGTCGTATTTCTCACTCTCGATAATTTATCAAAATGCATAATTCCATATTACATATCACATAGTAATATTCAATCAATAAGTATTAATCCTGGCACATTAGTTAATATATATTTTAATCCGAATTAATTAACAATTAAATCTCACCTTTAATTCAATTAATCCAACAATAAAAATTAAATCCCATAATTATTTAAATCATAAAAAATACAGGGTGTTATAAAGAGGAAGTTGAGATATTTCATTCCATAGGTAAGTCAAGTACGCACTTTTTGGAGAAGTATTTTTTCTCATTCTTTGACTAATCCCAACTTCCGTATACCTATATATGTACCTCCATGTGTTTTCGTTGGAAGCCAAAAATCCATAATATTTTTTGTGCAAATCACAATCTTGTTGCTATTTTATCATTCATGTCCATTGGTGATATCCATACAAAACCCATTATCATTTTTCGGTGTCTCATTCTCGACTGATAGCGAACTCAGGTGGAGGTGGATTCGCTGAACCACAACCCATAATATTCATTCGTTCGTTCAATCAAGCCATCAATCGATCCGTCTTGTCCAGAATGGAGACAACGAGATCACATTCCCGGTCTCATATACAAGTATAATATATATCATGAGTCCATAATATTTTGACGCATTCTTTTGCTGCTATGGTTTATTCTTTAACTCTTTCTTAATTTTTTAAGATTTGACATTATATAATCATGTATATGAAATAGTGTAATCTTTGTTTTATCAAAATTCAAATAAGGAAAAACTAGATATCGTGGGGTTGCAAGAAACAAAAAAAGAAAAATTAGTATAAAACTGGTAGGGGGTGTTGTTTTAAAGATTAATGCCTTTTACTTTGGATTGGTATGTAGGGGTATTTGAAGTCATTTTTTGTTACCTATTTTCTTTTTTCAAAACTGAAATAGGGTTTGCATGCATTCAGATCTGAGTTTTTCACTTTGAAAAACTTGTATATAAATAATATTTGAAAGGTTTTTAGTTTTAATGACTCAAGGAAAATAGATATGAAAGTTGTATAGACCTATTTTTAGTAGTGTGAAACAAAGCATTTCATACTTAGAAATAATCTTGTAATTCATAGGATTATTTTGTATAAGTGAGTGTGAGTTCATGCATGTGTTAGGCATTTCACTCACAACACTGTCACATAACATCACTTTAAAAGTGTGTTGGTATAAAGATCTTGACCGGTTCGAGTCGACGTAAAGAAGGAGCTAAGGAAGACAAGCTGGATGACGACATAACCAATCAGAGCCTTACAAGAAGTTAGGAGTTACCTAAAGGAACTGGTATATCTTCTTAACTTAGATTTAGGTCTGTATTTGTCTATTTATTTCGTTGCTTGCTTGTAACCTAAACTCATTCTAGTGAATATTTCGTTTTGAGGTGTAGAGACCTCCGTGGATGTTTTCCTTACTTTAGGATTTTACCACGTTAAAAACTCTTGTGTACTGTGCATGTTTACTAATCGTCCTATCCCTACTGATCTATTGCTGCTATAACTAAGATTAGTTTTATTTTTCAAAACTTCTTCCCTGATATCTTAAATAACTCCTTCATAACATTTTCTAAAACACATCTTGTGATTTATAGTTTGTTTTCTAAAATAGTTTCTCTAAGAAACAACTTCGGAGTGTACTAGACTGCTTTAACTTGTGTTGAACAATTTTAGTTAGGCAATTTTCAGTTTATACATTAATTGACCAATTTATTTAACCAATTTGTTTGTATTATTGTTTAATACTAAATATGTATTATTATATATAATTCATATTTTAAGATTTTTTCTAATTAAGTCTTACGGACAATTCAACCATTACTTAATTTTATTTTTAAAGGTGTACACAGTAAATATTACTGTTTGAGTAATTTTTTTCATTGAAATATTATGTACTGTGTGGATCTTTTTTGATAAATATACATATTTCATTTTTCGTGAACAAAGTAAATTTTACTATCTTTGTAATATTAACACAGTAAATGTTATTGTTTATGAAAATGTCAGAGATATAAAATTATTTCATTTTCTGGTGCGTATAATAAAGTTTATATATATATATATATATATATATATATATATATATATAGAGAGAGAGAGAGAGAGAGAGAGAGAGTCAGGCTCTCTAACATACCTCATTAAACATACCTATGAACATACCTGTTTTTTTTAAATAATAAAAAAAAAAATTGAGTTGATATTTTTTATATGGGTTCATGATATTTCAATGTGCCCCTATAAAAATATTCAACTCCAAATAATATTTTTTGTTATTTTTAAAAAATAGGTAAAAAAATCTGACAGTTATATAGGGTAAAAACTGTGAGTTTTTTTACCTATTTTTTAATAATAAAAAAAAACATTATTTTTAGTTGATTTTTTTACAGGGACACATTGAAATATCATGAACCCATAAAAAAATATCATCTCAAAATTATTTTTTTTACTACTTTAAAAAATGGGTATGTTCATAGGTATGTTGCTAGGAGGTATGTCGGAGAGTCTCTCTCTCTCTCTCTCTCTCTCTCTCTCTCTCTGAATATATATATATATATATATATATATATATATTGTGTATATTGTGTAAAAAAGACAACTATTTTTAGTTTAACCAATTTAGTCGCTCAAACACTTATTTATCCAATATTCTCTTATTTTTTAAGGTTCGCGTCAGCGGCACCCCATGCCACACATAGTCACCCCAAACGGGAGCTTCGATGGATCCAACCCCTTTTTTTTCGATATTCTCTTATTTTTACAGGTCCGTGCTAGCGGCACCCAATCCCCACCACCACCCCACCCCTATTGTCGGAGTTCCAGCGACGTTCATCAGAGATTCGGTTTGAGGTGGGTAGGAGTGGCATGGGGTGCCGCTGGCGCAGACCTTTAAAAATAAGAGAATGTTGGATAAACGGAATTTGGATCTACCACAGTTCCGGTTTGGAGTGAGTAGAGGTAGCATTGGGTGCCGCTGGCGCGGATCTTTAAAAATAAAAACATATTGGATAAATGAGTATTTGAGTGACTAGATGGGTTATATATATAGTTGACTCATTTATTTAACTAAATTGTTAGTATTATTGTTTAATAATAACAAATGTGATAACCCAGATATTATATAATTTTATATGTAATTCCTATTTTTTTTTAATTAAGTCCTGTTGATTATTCAACCATTAATTAATTCTATTTTTAAAGGTTTACACAGTAAATATTATTGTCCGTGTAAATTTTTTAATTGATATATTATGTACTCCATGGATCTTGTTTGATAATTATATGAATTTCATTTTCTTGTGAACACACTTACTGTGTAATATTAATACAATAAATATTACTGTTTGTGTGAATGTCACAGATATAAAACTATTTCATTTCACTACACCAAAAACAGGAATCTGACACGGTTTAAAACTGTGTCAGATCAAATCTGGCACGATTTTAAAACTGTGTCAGATCAAATCTGGCACGGTTTTGAACTGTACCAGAATCAGGTGTTCCAAAATAGTCATTTTTTTCTAGCACGGTTTAAAAGTATGCCAGATTTGACCAAACAGGAACACTTCTGGCACACTTTTAAACAGTGCCAGAATTTGATATTTCTGGCACAGTTTTGAACTGTGCTAGATTGAGCACATTTTCATTAAAATTTGGCACAGTTCAAAACCGTGCCAAAATTTGATACACTTTTGGCGCGATTTTGAACTGTGCAAAAGTTTTGGATAAAAGAAAAAAAATTATTTGAAAACAAGAAAATTCACAAATTACAAATCTTGCACGTTGTTGATTAACTAATGTACAAACAAACTTCAAAATATTACAAGTTTTTAGTAGTTCACAGACAAAAAAAAATGGGCAAAATTTCCTCTATTTTCTGAACATTCTAAAACCTGCTAATATAAAACCTGCGTAACATAAAGCCCGCACGACCATAAAAGTTAACAATAAGCTTACAAAATCCCGCACGGTCATAACACAAAAAAATAAAATCATGAATAAACCCCTTGTTGTAAACCATTGAGTTCTCCGTGTGTTCCACGTGAATAACTGTTAACGATAAAATGTTATCCTGCAAAAAAAATAGGATACAAAAAAAAATTATTCGTAACCAAGTAATTTATCAAAAAAGCTTACTCAAGCTAACAATATTACATATAGGAGTTGCAATTATTATTATATTCTAAAATTGAAAATCTTACGCAAGTTACATTGGTCCCGTGCAAGGTGTTCATGCCTCTTACGGGACCGTTTGGGAGCTGGTTTGGATTTTCACCCTTTAAGGGCTTGTTTTTAAGCTTAATCGATATATTTTGAAATTATCATCAAATTATCAAACCGAGAGGCGTGTGACTACGTTGTTAGTTCGTACAAGTTACATTGGTCCCGTGCGAGCTGTTCGTGCCTCTTACGGGGCGGTTTGGGTGCTGGTTTGAATTTTCACCCTCAAACGGCTTATTTTTAAGCTTAATCGATATATTTTGAAATTATCGTCATATTCTCAAACGGGGAGACCCGTGACTACGCAGTCAGTTTGTACAAGTTACATTGATCGCGTGCGAGGTGTTCGTGCCTCTTACGGGGTCGTTTGGGGGATCTTTTGGATTTTCACCCTTTAAGGGCTTTTTTTTAAGCTTAATCGATATATTTTCAAATTATCATCATATTCTCAAACCGGGAGACCCGCGACTACGCGGTCAGTTTGTACAAGTTACATTGGTCCCGTGCGAGGTGTTCATGCCTCTTACGGGGCTGTTTGGGAGCTGATTTGGGTTTTCACCCTCAAATGGCTTGTTTTCAAGCTAATCTGCGTATTTTGAAATTATCATCATATTCTCAAATCGAGAGGCCCGAGACTACGCGGTCAATTCATACAAGTTATATTGATCCTATGCGAGGTCTTTGGGCCTCTTACGGGACCGTTTGGGGCTGGTTTGAGTTTTCACCCTTTAAGGGCTTATTTTTAAGCTTAATCGATATATTTTGAAATTATCGTCATATTCTTAAACCGAGAGGCTCGGGACTACGCTGTCAGTTCAAACAAGTTACATTGGTCCCGTGCGAGGTGTTCGTGCCTCTTACAGGACCGGGTCTGATTTGGGTATTCACCCTTTAAGGGCTTGCTTTTAAGCTTAATCGATATATTTTGAAATTATTGTCATATTCTCAAAAGGAGAGGCCTGGGACTACGCGGTCAGTTTGTACAAGTTACATTGGTCCCGTGCGAGGTGTTCGTGCCTCTTACGGGACCGTTTGGGGCCTGATTTGGGTTTTCACCCTTTAATGGCTTGTTTTTAAGCTTAATCGATATATTTTGAAATTATCGTCATATTCTCAAACCAAGAGGCCCGGGACTACGCGGTCTATTTGTACAAGTTACATTAGTCCCGTGTGAGGTGTTCGTGCCTCTTACGGGATCGTTTTGGGTTTGATTTGGGTTTTCAACCTTTAATGTCTTGTTTTTAAGCTTAATCGATATATTTTGAAATTATCGTCATATTCTCAAACCGAGAGGCCCATGACTACGCTATCAGTTCGTACAAGTTTCATTGGTCCCGTGCAAGGTGTTCGTGCCTCTTACGGGACCGTTTGGGGGCTGGTTTGGATTTTCACCCTCAAACAGCTTGTTTTCAAGCCTAATCTAATTTGAAATTACCCTCATTACCAAGAAGTTTAATACTGATATGACAAAACACTTTAGAACTATTTGTGATGTGAAGGGGTGTTTGCAATCGAAGTGATAATTTAGCAGTTTTTTAATTTATTTTATGTCAAATTTTACCCCAAATGCAAATGCACATGGATAAGCCTGCAGTGGAGAGAAATTTTGTACCTGAAGGCCAAAATTGTTGGGATTGCAGTGATGGATTCCTTCTTCAATTAAACTGATCCTAATGGCGGGTAAAACGGGCCCAAATGGTCCCTCCCATGCGATCCTCATGTCATGCTAAACATTATCCAACAACTATGAGCTTATATTAAGGTCTAATGTCACAAAAATTGAACGAAGTAATGAAATTAAACACAAATGATAACCAATTCCAGTGCATATAATTGCATCAAAAGCACTAATTACATCACCAAACAACAATGAGCTTATAATTTGTAGTAAAATACACGATTCGTGTGTGTGCGTAACAAATAAAGAGCCAACTGGTGGCTACCATTAAATTTCCAAGTTTCACTAAAATTGGAACCTTATTCTTCTAAAAGATAGACATTCAACTGACCTAGAAAGTACACATCCATCCCTAATATATAGTATAGAATCCATAAATGTAATTTAAATCTATCAAGAATAAAATCATTTACACATACTTGACAATTACAACTATTATATATGTGACCTCTACCATAAAATTTGTAGTTCACAAGTAATATGGGATATGGATGTAGACTATCAAGTTGATGTGGGTAGTACCTGCTATTTGTTTTCAGCTGGCGCACATGGTTATCGTTGTTCAGCTATCACACATGGCAGTTCTTGTTCATCTGGCACCCACGACATCCAAAATGTTCATAAATATATAAGCTTCTTAAAGATAACCACTCAGAATAAAGGGTATGTGCAAATCATCAGACAATTTTGTCTAAATGGAAATCAGTATGCAACTTACTGATGCCTTCTTGAGCAGTGGGAGTAATATGAACCAAAGGACCATTGAAAATAAAGGGGGGATGCTTATTAAGAAAATCCACACATTCAATTTAGAATCAGAGGACCTCCTCGAGGCATTTCCATCTACAATTAAGATCAACCAATCCCAACTATATTTACATAAAACCACATCACAAAACATCTTAATACATATAAAAAAAATTCAATAGTCATGACAAACTAACAATCATTTAAAGTCTGATATTTAACCAATAACCATTCAAACAAAAGTTACATGTATTAAGAGGAGCTATCGTATTATAACTATCAAGAAATAGAAACTAAGTTACTAGTCCACATCATTCTTATTTAGTCACCAGATTTCGACACTGCTAACATGCAAAATGTCATGTACATAGTGGAGGTAAAAGAGCATACCAATCTACTATATGGGTTGTAATAAAAAAAAAAGAATTTGCAATCCAAGCGAATATGCCTTCTTATCTATGTAATCTGCAAATGCTTAATTTGCAAAGTGATTACCCATACAAATTGAAGGGGAGGCTGCCAGCAACATGACAATCAACTTAAGCATTCACAGATAAACGAACACAGATAAATTCACTTTATAATTTTACATTTTCTCAGGTATGGATTTGGAACCACTGGATTAAACTAGAAGATAGGCGCAATATAAAAAGTAATATTGATTCTATTTCTTGAATATACTACATACCAGACGAGTTTTCAGTTTTACTAGTTATGGCTTGTAGCTGTTGCATTCATAAGAAGAATAAAGTCCCAAAAAATACCAATTGTATGAGATAAATGCTTTAAAAGCAGTTGAGTAATAGAATTTGAAAAGATGACTCTTCTTATAGCAGGGAGAATTTTATTCTGATGTTGTCTCTCTTTCTAGAAAAGTTCATCTTTTCCCAATAACGAGCAAAAGATAAAACAAAATGAAGAGCTTGTCTGCAGTCCCAGTATTCGAGAGAAGACTAATAATTGATCATAACTCAATGGTTAGTGCAACCTACTTATGTATGAAGAGGTTGCAGTTCCAACAAAAGAAAATAGATAATCATGCTTGCAATATTAGATTAGTTTAACTATTACTTAATGTTATATATAATGCAATCTATTAAATTGAAAGACAAGAAAAGATGGTAGTACCTACCAGTGTTCGGACCTTAACCATTGTTCACTCCCCGAGACAAGCCAAGTGATATTCTCACATGTAGTCATTATTTGTCCCGAGGAAGCATTTATCATTGTCTTTTCAGTACCAAATCAATATATTCTAATCAAAATGAATGACACAATAATTAGGATGATATTAGTCCTTTGATGAGATTACAAGAAAATAACACAGATTTATCCAATCAATATGTAAGGTATATACTTGAATAAACTGAAACCATAACCATAATGTTGTGCCTATAAACATGAAAGCATAACACAAATTGTGAATAAAAAATTAACTCCTTTACTTTGACTTGAAAACTAAATTCCCAATATACATAAAATACCCAATTTATCAAAATAAAAGGCAAGATAGTTCAGCATATACATGACTTTCTGCCACTCCTTCCTCAAGATCACCTGCATTTTTTTGAACAAAACTTTAACAATAAGGGATTGAACTTATATTTGTCTATCCAAAATATCAAATTCAAACAAATTTAAATCAACCTATAACAAAAACTTCAAACTTGTAAACATTCAAAAGGATAATATAATTTTGGTAAAATGAACTTGTTATAGTCAATTGTGGAATGAGTTGATTCTATAGATCCAAACTTGCATCTGAACCCACGTAGCCTAATGATGCATCAATATAAGGGCACTTAATGATCATAAAACATAACGAAATAAAACAAAGTAAGGAAATATGCTTGTACTTAACGTACCTTCAACACGAGTTCCTTAAAACATTATTCTACATTAACCCGAGTTTTCTCACTACATTCGATCAAAATGCATCCATATTCCCTAGCAAAGCTGATCCTTTCCTTTTGGGTGACAACCCTTTCACTATCCTGTGGAGAGATATTATGATCATTAGAAATATCTTTTTCCCGACTGATCAGTAGATGCCGATTAATAAAGATATTTTATGTCAACCATTAGAAATATGTATATTAATTCAATTTAATGGGTGTTAAGAACAAGAAGTAAAATCATAAATGTTTTAGAGTAGACAAGCTTACAGAATTCACAGGTTGAAGGCTCATTTGGGCATAGATCTCATATGTATCTTTGTCTGCCTATCGAACAAAAATAACATAAAATGTTTCATATTTATGTATGCAATATGTATTTGTTTATGCATAGACAAGGGTAACAGTACATCAGCCAGAAACACGTACATGTAGCGTAACATTATGGACTTGGCACAACAACTGAGACGGGAGATTGGGATAGTTAGGTATCTGTGATGTGGTTATTCTATTTGTTAAAACTGCCACCTGACAAATAATTGTAAGATGGCATTAGCTATTTGCAAGTTCAAAAATTGAGAATTTGCCAAACTTAATCAGGAAATGGTTGGCATAAAATCTCTTGAAATTCCAATCATATCTATTTACTATGATAAACAAACCTAGACATTGTAACTTTGACTATCTTCAGCATTAAAATGTGTTTGGTCGAAATTAGTTGTACAACACTTATAAATTAAGAAAACGTAAAAATGTCTCTCGCTGAATGTGACTTATTTTTTTACTTATACTTGTAATTTTTTATTCTCTTTGAAGATCTTATGTTGCTACCCTCATCGAAATTTCCCTCAACAGTTTCATGAATGGAGATGTTAAGGTCATGCATTAACGCGTTGTTTGGAAGAAAGTGTTAGTAATCTAATCATTTTGAAGTCACCCATTTATAAAATAATAAAGTAAAAGAACTATCCAATTAGGTTGAATATATATATTTGATTATTTGTTAATATTTTTATATATATATTTGGGCTTTTGACGTCAAATTTTATTTTTTGATGTTTAAATTTTTGTGTATAATGTATTTATCGGAGCAGTAGACATTATGTGTAGGATTAATGCGATTCCGATTCATTATTTCCCGATGATGCTGAAATCTAGCACCACCAGGTAAGTAATGATGAGCTCAAACAATAGTAACCATGGCATCCATAGAGATGTAAGTGTATAAGTATATAGAAGGAGATGAGTATAAGAGGAGTAAGATAATGATGTATAGTGGTTCAGCCAATTAGGCCTACATCTACTGTGAGTGTGTGATCCACTAAGTATGGGCACTAATGGCCTTGGATACAATGCACATAAGCTCACTTTCTCTCTCTACTGTGTGAATAAGCAGAGTTTTTGCTAGGGTTACAATTATCAATCTCTCGATCCCCCTGTAGGGTTGTAGTGACAAGTATATATAGGTCTTGGGGGTGTAGTGTACCCTCCAAGTATGCATGGTGCATGTGAATGATGATTTAGCCAATCTCCTGTTGACACCTGTAGATGCTAAATGATGACATAATATTCCCTCACGTGAGGGTGTGATTTGGTTATAACGGTTTGCCACGTGCCATATGTGCCTTACGCGCACTGTTCCATGCGTCTCCCAAACCACACGCTGTGATGATGTCACCCTCGGCCTATGATATGAGGCTGAGGGAAGAGTTCCTTCTGGTAGTTAGTCTGGCCCAATTCTGGCCTCGTACTGTCGTACCCTCGGAGGGTCCTCTGGAGCCCGATGAAGGGTCAGCTCCCTGAGGGGTCATCCGGAACCTGATGACGGGTCGGCCCCCTAAGGGGTCGTCCGGAGCCTGATGAAGGGTAGGCCTCTGAGGGGTCGTCCGGAGCCTGATGAAGGGTCGGCCCCCTGGGGGGTCGTCCGGATCCTGATGAAGGGTCGGCCTCTGAGGGGTCGTCTGGTTGGTGGGCACCCTCGGCCTGGTCGAGGGTATATATGGGTATATCAATCACCCCCCAGCCCTTAGCCATAGATGATGCTGAGATGGATGAGGGATAATGTTACTTTCGAGACAAGTGTATGGTCTGTTGGATGAGTGACACCTGGGCAAATACTCATTGTTGTCCCAGCTTCCAAGGTGTGGCGGCTGCACATGACCTAGGACTTTGCGCCCTAATGATGCCATCCTCGTGGGCTGTGCCCAGCCTTGGTTAATGGGCCCACTCATTACTAAGGTATTTAAGCAATTTTTGAAACCTTTCCTTCTCTTCTTCTTCTTCGTGCCCAAGCTCTCTCTCTCTCTAGATTTCCAACAGACAGACTTGCAAATTTCGACATTTCGAGTTTGGCATTCTCTTTCTTCTTCCTCAGGTAATCCCTCTGCCCCAGTGTCCTCTTTTACTTTCATTTCTTTCTTTGCTTTCTTGCTTTAGGCTTGTAGGGTTGGACTTAGGCTGTTTTTGTAATATTTCCGGCATCTTCTCCGGCGACTGGTTTTTGAGTGTTCTTGAGTAAAATCTCTTGACTTCTTTCATTTCGATCAAAAAGTCCAACCTGGTCAAATGTAAACTTGTTTGTAGTTATCTTAGTTAAAATCTCTAAGTGTGGGGTCTTCCCTTTAATGCTTAGGAAGATTTATAGTTTATCATCTAAATTCCCATCCTTGAGAGAGAAGCTCTTTGCAGAGATCAGACGAATAGAGGAAGAGGAAGAGAGGAGATGAGGGGCCGACCCTAACTGGGTACGACCCATCTTCCCCATTCCTCTTGCCACAATAAAACCATTCGAACCGTCTGAGTTTTGTGGGTCGTCCTGTCGTCCAACCGAGAGTTACTCAAGTGAGATGGATGAGAGAGCGTCATCGCCAACTGGCGCTGGACCTTTTGGGAGAAAAGAGACATCTGATCTAAGCCCAGACCGACAGGCCGAGGGTATAGTTGCTTCCGAGGCTATCCCTGTTACGACCCTATCTCCACACGCTTTTCAGATGGCCTTTCCCTAGGGGCCTCTGGCAGATGAGGAGGCCGAGGGAGAGGGTATTGAGGACGAGGGCGATGATTTAAATGACCAGGTTGATACCTCCCATGCCTCATCCTATACCTCCTCAGTTAGGGATTGCAACCTCTTATTGTGGAGACATGCCTATGGAGTTCCCCCCAGCATAACTATGAGGGTTCCCTCTGAGTCTGAGAGGGTTTTTGAGGGTGAAGAGGGAGAGATTGCAGTGTATGAACAAATGTTCAAGGTTGGTGTCAGATTCCCTCTGCATCCTGCTATCGTAGATATCCTTTCTGCCCTCGGAGTTGCCCCCTCTCAACTTCCTCCCAACTCTTGGAGGACGATCCTAGGTTATATCTCCCTGTGGAAGAATGCTTTCACTGATGAGCCATCGGCCGACATATTCTTAGCCTGTTACAATATCACTTCCTCATCCAAACAGCCTGGGTACTATCATCTGGGGGCGACGAGGTCTGAGAAAAAACTTCTCCACGTGGCACAAACCTCCAACCACGATTGGAAGAAGAGATTCTTCTTTGTCTCTGGGGAGTGGGAGTTCTCTGCCGAGGCACAACCTGTAGCCGATGTTCCGAGGGTCCCCAGAAGATGGTCTAACCCTTCAATGAAGGCCAGGTCAGACCCCGGACTTAGTCTGGACGAAAAGGACATAGTTGAGTATCTGAGAGGACGAGGGAGAGGGGATGAACTTACAAAGTTTGAAGAGCTGATGACCCCTCGGTTCCTCAAGGAAGCTGGTCTGAGGGTCGGTCCCCTGACAGAACTATGTGAGTTACACTTAATGTTTCCTATTCTCTACTTTTTCCAAGTGTTTCCTCTTTATCTCTGCACTTTTCTAACATGCCGTCCTCTTTTCAGGTCATCCTGCTGGTACATCAGACTATCTCTGGGAAATGACTGCTCCCAATTTACTATCAGGCTTGGCCAAGAAGAAGGGTAAGGAGCCTCAACAAGCTCCGAGGAAGACGAAGGCCGTGGGGCCGACGGTTGTTGAGCCGACAACTGATAGCCATAAAAGAAAAGAGCCTGAGATTCCTGTTGACCCTCGGCCGGATTCTCGGACGAGGGCAAGGGTCGAAGCATCTGAAGGGGCTGCTTCTTCATCCAGCACAGGGGCCTTCTGGTCCCAGAACTTGGCACATCGGAGGGCCGAGCCATCTTCTCTTATCACGAACTTGAGGGCAGCCAAGGCGTCCATGTTTTCTGCCCCTCGGCTGCTGACTATGAATTTCTATCAAAGATGCCTCCAGCGAAAGTGTATGACTATGGTTTGCACGCCCTTGCCCAGGTATTAGTCTTGACTCATTCCTTTAATTTCATTCTTTCACTAACTGCTTGCTCGACCTCTTGACCTCTGTTTATTATTTACGTGCAGTCTATATGCGCCTTTACCTCGGCCACCAAGTGGATGGCTGAGAACCAAGCGAAGTTCCATGAAGCCGAGAGGGCTATTCAGCATGAGGCAGATCTTCAATCGGAGCTTGAGACTGTAAGGGCCGAGTTGGAGAGAACCAGGACTGAGCATGCAAGGATCCTGGATGAGCTGACGAGGCAGCATGATGCAGACATGGTGGCCAAGGACTTTCTTATCCAGGAAAGGGACGAGGCTTTGACCAACATGGGGGTTCAGCACAAGACCGATCTTGAGGTGGCTGTTAGGAAAGCCGAGGCCGATGCTGTGGAGGCCTATAAAATCTCGGACGAGTTTCAAGGCTTCGGCCTTGAATACTTAGAGAGAGGAATCAAGACGGCCTGCCGGGGGGTCGTCCTCAGATTTGGTGATGTTGTCTCTTCAGTCAGCCCGTCAATTGAAGCAGTCCAACTGGACGACCCTCTGATCGCCGAGGCTCTAACCCAGGTGGAATCTCAACATGCAGAAGGCACAGGCACGTCTGATGCTCAGCCTGTCATAGTCGCAGAGGAAACCTCTCTTATTGATGTTGAGGCCCTGCCCTCTGATGTTGCTCCATAGGGTGGCTGTCTGTAGCCTATACCCTCTTGATGTAATCTAATTTTTTTTTTGTACTCTACTTGCAGAACACTTTGTAATATTTTATTTATATTATCAACTCTCTTGTTGTCTTCCATGTTTTGCCTTTTTTTTATTTGTGTTGTGAATCTGTTAATGCTACTAACCTCTCCCTCGTCTTTCTTGAGGGGGAACGAGGGGTCGTCCCCTGCGTTGGCCCTCATTATAGCAGAGGATTAATCACCAAATTAATGGTTTTAAACAAAGTATTCCCTCGTCTTTCTTGAGGACAGTGGTGGGGTCGTCCCCTCCAGTGGCCCTCATTATAGCCGAGGGTTATAATCACCAAATTAATGGTTTTAATCAAAGTATTCCCTCGTCTTTCTTGAGGACAGTGGTGGGGTCGTCCCCTCTACTGGCCCTCATTATAGCTGAGGGTTAATCACCAAATTAATGGTTTTAAACAAAGTATTCCCTCGCCTTTCTTGAGGACAGTGGTGGGGTCGTCCCCTCCACTGACCCTCATTATAGCCGAGGGTTATAATCACCAAATTAATGGTTTTAAACAAAGTTTTCCCTCGTATTTCTTGAGGACAGTGGTGGGGTCATCCCCTCCACTGGCCCACATTATAGCCGAGGGTTATAATCACCAAATTAATGGTTTTAAACAAAGTTTCCCCTCGTCTTTCTTGAGGACAGTGGTGGGGTCGTCCCCTGCCTGGCCCTCATTATAGTCGAGGGTTATAATCACCAAATTAATGGTTTTAAACAAAGTTTTCCCTCGCCTTTCTTGAGGACAGTGGCAGGGTCGTCCCCTCCACTGGCCCTCATTATAGCCGAGGGTTATAATCACCAAATTAATGGTTTTAAACAAAGTTTTCCCTCGTCTTTCTTGAGGACAGTGGTGGGGTCGTCCCCTCCACTGGCCCTCATTATAGGCCGAGGGTTGTCCTTTGAAGATGTTTCCATGCGCACTAGAAGTGATAAACATAAGATGAGAGGAAACACTGATATTTCTCATTAATTTTCAATGTGGTCTGTCGAAGCAACACCCATTACAATTATGGTCCATCAAGACCTTACAACACTACTGATAGTATTTTTTCAAATGATCTGCATTCCAGGGGTTGGAAAAGGGTTCCCCCTCTAGGTTTTCCAGCCTATAGGTCCCTGGGACGACTTCATCGATGACCCTATATGGGCCGTGCCAATTAGGATGGAGCTTGTTGGGCTTCTGCCAAGTCTTTTTGAGGACCAAGTCACCTACCGCAATTGGTCTCAGTTTCACCCTATGATTGTAAAACCTTACCGTCCTCTGCTGGTAAGCGGCTTGCCTTATCTCGACATCTTCCCTCCTTTCCTCAATCAGGTCTAAATCGAGTCTCCTCTCTTCTGTATTTCTCTGGGGGTCATACATTTGGACCCTATGAGTAGGAAAACCAATCTCAGTGGGGATGACGGCTTCTGAGCCATAAGCTAGCATGAATGGGGTTTCTCCGGTAGAGGTCCTCACTGTCGTCCTGTATGCCCACAACACGGCATATAATTCCTTAACCCATCTTCCTTTTGCCTCCTCAAGCCTCTTCTTGATTCCATCTAAGATTGTCCTGCTTGTAACTTCTGTTTGCCCGTTGGCCTGAGGTCGGCCCGGGGTAGAGAAGAATTATTTGATACTCACCCTTTCACAATACTTCTGTAGAGAAGTATTTTTGAACTGAGTCCCGTTATCCGAGATAAGGGTGTTGGGGAGACCATATCTGCATATAACATTTTTCCAGATGAACTGGAAGGTCTTCTGCTCTGTAATCCTGACCATCGGTTCGGCCTCCACCCATTTTGAGAAATAGTCAATCGCTACGATGAGGAACCGATAGTTATTGACTTCTCTCGGTAAGGGTCCTACTAGGTCGATCCCCCATACTGCAAATGGACATGGAGATGTAATGAAGATAAGAGGCTAATGAGGTTGGTAAGGAATGGTGGAAAATATTTGGCATTTATCACACTTTTTTACATATGCTACGACATCTTTCCCCAAGGTCGGCCACCAGTACCCTTCGGTGATCACCCTCTTCGCTAAGGATCTTCCCCCAACGTGGCTCGAGCACGATCCTTCATGCACGTCTTGCAAAATGTAAGGGACTTTCGAGGGTTGCACACACCTAAGTAAGGGGAGCAAAAACCCCTTTTTTTACAAAGTGTCTTCAATGACAGTGAATTTTGCAGCCCTGTATCTCAGCTTCCTCCTTTCTTGCCTTTCTTCTGGCATCTCTCCCTCTTTAATGTATCTGATTAGAGGGTCCATCCATTAAGCTTCCTGAGAAACATTCAGGCAATTGCTGAGTTTTCCCTCAGCATCTTGGATAGTTTGGGACCGTCCTCCTGATGTCTGTCCTGGTTGCCGAGGCCAACCTAGCAAGGGCGTCAGCTCGACCATTATCGAGCCCTGGTATCCTCTTTAACTTTACTTCTCTGAAGCTCTTTAATAATGACCGCACCTTCCCAAGGTACATAGCCATCCTCTCGTCCTTGGGCTCGTAGGCTCCTAGTATCTGATTCACTACTAGCCTCGAATCACTATGAACCAAAATTTGGCCGAAACTAAGAGATTTGGCCAATGAGAGACCTGCTATCAAGGCCTCATATTCGGCCTCGTTATTGGAGGCCTTAAAGTTGAACCTCAGGGCGTACTCAATGTCCGTGCCATCGGGTGCTGATACTATTAATCCAGCTCCACTCCCGCTTTCGCAAGAAGACCCGTCGACGAAGAGACTCCACATAGTATGTTCTTCCGAGAAATTTCCCTCGACAAGTGACCCCTTTTTAAAGAGATATCTTCCCTCTTCGTTTTCAGCCACCTTCCTTCTAGCGGTGCTTGTCCCATCCTTATCTGCAGAGGGGTCGGTGAGTCTACCTTGTTGGGTATCTGTCTTCACGAGGCTCTCACCCTCGACTTCATCATCTTCCCAAGTAAACTAGGCCACAAAATCTTCCAATGCTTGACCCTTAATAGCCGTCCTAGGTTGATACACAATGTCAAATTTGCCCAGCTCTATAGCCCAAGCCATTAGCCTCCCTGATTTTTCAGGCTTGTGCAAAACCTGCCTAAGAGGAGAGTCAGTGAGGATGACCATTGTATGGGACTTGAAGTATCGCTTAATCTTTCTTGATGCATGGATCAAGGCGTAGGCCAACTTCTCCATCCTTGGATATCTTTTCTCTGCCCCCTGGAGTGCCTTGCTGTTAAAATACACAGGCTTCTGTACCCCATCTTTGTCTCTCACAATGGCTGCACTGATGGCCGACTCTGAGACGGCAAGGTACACGTAAAGTAGTTCACCCTGCACGGGCTGTGACAACAGCAAGGGAGACCCCAGATATGATTTTAACTCCTTGAAGGCCTCATCACACTCTTCACTCCATTCGAAGGCTTTCCTGAAGATCTTGAAGAATGGTAGACCTATCTGTGGCCCTAGACACAAACCTGTTCAAGGCAGAAACTCTCCCTGTGAGTCTTTGAACGTCTTTAATGGAGTTGGGGGTATTCATCTCAACAAGGGCTTTTATCTTTTCGGGATTGGCCTCGATGCCTCTTTGGTTGACGATGAACCCCAAGAACTTCCCTGCTCCGACCCCGAAGACACACTTGGTCGGGTTCAGCTTCATCCGGTATTTGTCCATCGTGTTAAAGGTCCTCTCCAGGTCTTCCACGTGATCCTCTGCCTTTAAACTCTTAGTCAGCATGTCATATACATAGACTTCCCAATTTGGTCTTCAAACATTTTATTTACAAGGCGCTGGTACGTTGCCCCCGCATTTTTTAGGCCAAAGGGCATGACCCTATAACAGTAAGTCCCCTTATCAGTAATGAAGGCTGTCTTCTCCGAGTCTTCAGGGTTCATGAAGATCTGGTTGTACCCTGAATAGGCATCCATAAAGCTCATGAGCTCATGGCCTGCGGTAGCGTCTACCATCTAGTCGATGCGGGGGAGAGGGAAGATGTCTTTGGGACAGTGCTTGTTGAGGTCGGTGAAGTCCACACACATTCTCCACTTCCCGTTGGCCTTCGGGACAATGACTGCATTGGACAACCATTCGGGGTAGATGACCTCTCTGATAAATTCAGCGTCTTCTAATTTTTTGACCTCATCCCTTATGACCTCGTACTTTTCTCTAGAGTAAATTCTCCTCTTCTGCTTTATCGGCTTTGCTCCCTCTACCACATTGAGCTTCTGGCACATGATTTCAGGGTCGATCCCCGGCATATCCTCATGATTCCATGCAAAGACGCTTCGTCTTCTCCTCAACAGTCTAATGAGGTCTGCCTTAATATTGGGCTTTAGAGACTTGCCGACTTGGACGGTTTTTTTCGGGTCATCCTCGTCGAGGATGATGGATTCTACCTCTTCCATGGCCTCTCCTTTCTTTAGCTTCGTCTCATCCCTGGGGTCTAGGGTATCAATATTGTAAGTGGTTGTAGCCCTTTTGTGTGCCTCCCTTTCTTCAGCGGAGTTGTAGTAACATTCTCGCGCTGTCGTCTGGTCTCCCTGAACTTCCCCCACCCCGTAGGGGGTAGGAAATTTAATCATCTGATGGACCGGGGACGGCACAGCTTCAAACCCATTGAGGGCCACACTCCCCAGTATGATGTTGTAGGCCGAAAACACATGTTCATCCATCACAAAGAAACTGACCTTCTTGGTAAGCCATCTCGGCCACTCATCCCCCATCCTGACATCGGCCTCATACACTCCAAGGGGATGAACCTTTTCCCCACTGAACCCAATCAACGGATGATGGTACGGGACGAGTCTAGCATGGCTGAGACCTAAGGCTTTGAAGCATGGCCAAAACATTACATCTGCATATCTGCCCCCGTCGACCAATATCCTCGGCACCTCACACCCGTGCACCCTAGTTGTGATGACGAGTGGGTCGTCGTGTTGGGCTAGGAGGCCTTTAAAGTCCATTCTTGAGAACCCCACTATCAGAGTGTCCATATCGACCTTCTTCCTCTTTTCTGACTTGACCTCCAGAGAGGTTGAGTGTACTGTCTTCGTCACTGCCCTGGCTTCAGCCACGTGGGCCTTCCTATCTGCGACCTCAGACCCTCCTCCTTCTAGACCCTCGGAGATCATTACCACTCCAAGCGAGATTATATTAAGCCTCTTAACAGGGCCTTAGTCGTCTCTCGGTGGGAGGTCTGGGTCGTCCTCATCATCAGAAGGGTCGTCCCCTCTTATTTGAGGACCTTCTTTACATGCATCAACTCCCTTTTTCTTGGGGTCGTCCCCTCGGCCTCTCTTGAAGACACCTCTGTCGACGTACTTTTTGAGCTTCCCTTCTTTCAGCATCTTCTCAATCTCATCTTTCAGAGAGAAACATTTGTCGGTTATGTGGCCATGGTCTTGGTGAAATTCTCACCAATGGTTTTTATTCCTCTTGTTGGGGGATGCCCTCAACTTCTTAGGCCACTTCAGAGACCGGTCATTCTTTATCTCATTGAGAATATGCTCACAGCTGACTGTTAGAGGGGTGTAATCAGCGAACTTGTCGTCCATAGACCTCTTCTTCCCCTCTTTGCTCTTCTTGGGGTATTTACCCCCACTAGCGCCTCTTTTTTCGTCTTCATATTTTGCAGCCATCGCCTCCTCGGCGTTCATCACCTTTCCTGTTGTTGATAGCAATTCAGCCATCATCCTCGGAGGGTCTTCTGCAAGCTTCCATAGCAGCTTCCCTTTCTGGAGTCCTCCAATCAGGGCTGTCATAGCTATGCTCTCCTCATAGTCTTCCACCTCCAGCTTCTCCTTGTTGAATCTGGCTATGTAGTCTCTTAGACTCTCATTCTTCTCCTGCTTAACATAGAGCAGGTGGGTGGTCTTTTTTTGTGGCCTCATCCGGAAGAAGAAATTGTGGATGAACCGGTCTGCCAACTACTTAAAGTTTTCAATGGAGTTTTTTGGGAGAGACATGTACCAGACATGTGCAGCCCCAGTCAGGGTACCAGAGAAGGCACAACACCTCATCTCATCTGAGATATAGTATATGTCTGCTGCTGACTGATACATCTCAACATGGTGGACAGGGTTGGTGCTCCCGTCATATCTTGGGGTGACCACTGGTGGTTTGAACTTTGATGGCGTGGGGAAGTTGACTATCTTCGCCACAAAGGGTGAGCCTATGGTGTATCCCCTCTAAAGAGGGTCACGGCTCTTTAGTATATCGCCAATATTATCCTCCAATCGCTGGATCGAGTCATTCCAGGGCCTCGTAGGGCCGGCTTGGCTAATGTTATCCCCTGCCGCCTCTTTGAGATGGACGGAGGGTCCTACCGCTGCTTTCCTGCGTCGGCTGTTTACTTCCCCCTGACCGTCATCTCGTCCTAGGGGTCGTTCATCTGCTACCTCCCTTCTAGACTTCGCAGCACTTCTTAATCTGGACAACCTTTCCCGCAGGTCATTTACTGGGCCCAGCCTCTCAAAGGCCGACCCCCTGCTCAAGCGATCAAACGAGGAGCCTCTTGGGCGATCTTCAGGATTTGGTCTCCCACACTTCCCTTTGCTCTCCTGGAGGGGCCGTACAGTATTGTTGGAGACCTCATACGGCTCCCAGGATTCTATGAGGGCCTCCCTCCCTCCAGATCATCATACATGTCTTCAGGGCAAGGGTTTCCTTGCCTCCCCAGGCGTAGACCCCGGGGATCAGCAATATCCCTACGCCGCTGAGGGGGTGGCAGGTCTTTGCGTGGTGCCTGGGGTGGTCCCCTGGCCTCATGCTGTCCTGGAGCTGCTGCCGGAGTAATCATCTGAGGTGAGACCTCTGGTGGTCTCAGTATGCTTTGGCTCAGAGATGCGAACTGCTCTTGCATGATCCGTTGGCTTGTTGCCAGAGACTTTAAGGCTGCCGCCACATCATCCATCTCAGACTGAGGTGGTGGCTGACTGGAACTGGTCCCTCCCCCATCATCCGGCGGGGGAAGTGGTGGTGGCATCTCTGGTACCATGTGTTTGAGCTGTGAACAGCTGAACTGGAAAAAAGAGTGGTGAGCTTGAGAACCTTAATGGGCCTCTTTCAATGGTGAAACGTCTCCGCACAGGGGGAGAGCTGGTTCACCACGAGAGTGCCCAGTGAGGTCAAGCTGTACAAAGAAAGAGATGTCTTCTCGTTCCCACAGACGGCGCCAAACTGATGATGCCGAAATCTAGCACCACCACGGAAGTAATGATGAGCTCAAACAATAGTAACCATGGCAGCCATAGAGATGTAAGTGTATAAGTATATAGAAGGAGATGAGTATAAGAGGAGTAAGACAATGATGTATAGTGGTTCAGCCAATTAGGCCTACATCCACTGTGAGTGTGTGATCCACTAAGTATGGGCACTAATGGCCTTGGATACAATGCACATAAGCTCACTTTCTCTCTCTACTGTGTGAATAAGCAGAGTTTTTGCTAGGGTTACAATTATCAATCTCTCGATCCCCCTGTACGGTTGTAGGTGACAAGTATATATAGGTCTTGGGGGGTGTAGTGTATCCTCCAAGTATGCATGGTGCATGTGAATGATGATTTAGCCAATCTCTTGTTGACACCTGTAGATGCTAAATGATGACATAATATTCCCTCACGTGAGGGTGTGATTTGGTTATAACGGTCTCCCACGTGCCATATGTGCCTCACGCGCACTGTTCCACGCGTCCCCCAAACCACGCGCTGTGATGATGCCACCCTCGACCTATGATATGAGGCCGAGGGCAGAGTTCCTTCTGGTAGTTAGTCTGGCCCAATTCTAACCTCGTACTGTCGTACCCTCGGAGGGTCGTCCGGAGCCCGATGAAGGGTCGGCCCCCGAGGGGTCGTCGGGAGCCTGATGAAGGGTCGGCCCCCTGAGGGGTCGTCCGGATCCTGATGAAGGGTCGGCCTCTGATAAATAAAACCCATTCATAGAAAGGGACACCTGTAGATTTGCCACTGTTCCACTGCCATGGGTATATCATTTCCCTTGGATTGGAAATTATCAGCGTTCATCGAAGGGGACACGTTTGATGAATTTACCTGGGCTGTCATGGGATATTTTTTTATAAACAAATGTTTGTCTTTTATAAATAAAAAACATAATTTTTATTTATAAAAGAATCTTTTTTAAAACTTATTTTTTACAATTCATCTTATTTATTTATAAAAAAAATATAAAAATAAAATTTTGATTTTTCTTATGAATAAAAAACTGTTTTAAAACAAATTATTTTTTTATAGAAACATATTTTTTATAGTTTATAAATGACTGACTTTTATAAATAAAACACGAAATTTTTATTTTATGAAAGCATCTTTTTTAAAACTTATTTTTTACAAAACACCATAAATTCTGTCTTTTTTTTTATAGAAAGTGTGTAAAGGCCCGGATTTCAATAATCACAAATTAAAATATTTAATTTCCTTTTTAATATAAAACACAATAGAGATGATGCGGAAGCGTTGTAAATGTGATGGTTCAACTTTCCAAAAATTAACAACAACAAGTTTTAATTAACTCAAGTCCTAGAATTTGCCTAAGTCATAATTTTCAATTATCCAAAGTTAGGCGAAACCAATTTTAGCAAATGACTTGAATAAACCAAATTTACCCAATATTTAATTTAGTCCCAAATAAAATGAGTGTGATAATTAAACCAAATTTTATCTTGAAATTATCCTAAGCATGGATTCTAAATTATTGTGTAAGATAAAATAAACAATGTCATACTACGCCGAGATGTACGAGGAAAAACCCAAGACGGGAAACAACCTCGGACGGCCCTAGCCACAAGTCCACTAGATATGGAATTACAATTACAAGACAGATAGACTTACAACGACTGACTCGATCCCTCTCAAGCCTCGACGCTCCTTCTCGTAGAAACCTCTTCCTAGCGAACAACCTCGGAACACCACCGCGGTCTCTGAATCCACCGATGGGACTTTATATGGTCACCGTCACCCAAGCATGGAGCCTTTCTCCAAGTGGGTAGAATCTCAACAAAAGTCTTCTTTGTGATGGGGTGTAGAAGCAAACCCGAAACATCTCTTCTTGAATTCGGTAGAGAAAACCGGTGCCAAAAACTCCAAGTAAAGATATGTATATATAGAACTTGGATAAACAACTATTGGGTGTAAACTAGAGTGTGTATGAATTTTTCTTTAAAAATTAACACTCAAAACATGAAAATTTTCCCTAAATAAATTAGCTCTCAAACTCTCTCTAAGATATGGATATGGAATGGAAAAGTTGATTGGAAAAATGTGATTCCCGCACATATTAAGTCTTGAAAAAGTTGGTTAAAAACCAAGTGGGGAAAGTGGGTGAAAACTGCTAAAAACTGCTCAAAACTGTTCCCGCCCTGGCATCTCGTTCGAACGAACTTGACTCTCATTCGAACGAGACTTCTAACGAGCAACCAGCCTGGGCTCGTTAGAATCTCGTTAGATACCTCGTTCGAACGACATATCGAACGACTGACCAGTTTAGGGTCGTTGGCAAACTCGTTCGAACGAAACTTGGTTCGAACGAAAAACTCGTTCGAACGAAACCTGGTTCGAACGAAAAAACTCGTTCGAACGACATTTCTAACGAAAGACCAGAAAGTTAGTAAAATTCGATTTTAGCCCAGAAACTTTTATATACTTATTTTAAAGTTCTAATTGATGCTTTCTGAAAATAAAATGGAGTTTTTATTACACCTAACACCCAATACAAATTGTTCCAAGCTCCTATATAAATATAATTACATTCATACCTTGGGAGCATGGAACCTTAGTTGATGACGTAGAAACGAGGCACACAAACCGGCATTTTGATGAAGCTTTAAATTCTTTGCCGCTACGTCTTCAACACACACTTCATAGGCTTGAGAATATTACAATAAATGCTATCCTATGAATAAATGTTTTTGTCCGGAATTGAGCCAAAACTATATATGGACTCAATTGGAAATTTGTGTCCTTACAAATCTCCCCCTTTGGCTATTCCGGGACAAAAACCAAACAAAAATCCTAAAGGGCCGTCAAGCTCACTAGACTCAAACCATAACCCGCCCAAACTTGAATCAACCCAAGGATCAAACGCTTTGCCATAGAAAGATGCTGCTTTAGAATAATTCCTGCACACTTAAGCAAACTCATCAAATGCATAGGGAATATCAAAATATTAAATGTAATTAATTAATTACTCCCCCTACATTAATTATCCCTTTAAACACATGACCTACTTAGAAAGACGTCTCCCCCTAAGATAAATCTCCCCCAAACTAAGATACGATAATAATAGGATTAGATACCATTTCTCCCCCTATCATCATTCTCCCCCTTTTTGTTCGGGAATAGGCAAAGGATAAAGAACTAATAATCAGCATGTGAAAGCTTAAAGTGATAAGACATGAATGCATATGGGCAATAAAAGCAGGGCAAAGACAAATATCATATATATAGATACCAAAAATATACCAATAGAGCACTTGCATATATATATAGATATAAACACACACATGACACAAAATACAATAAGTTTGCACACTCGTATGGCAAAAAAGTGTCATATGGAAACGGAAGTGTAGGGGTGTGTACTAGCAACAATTAAATTTAGACCCAAACACTTAAGAAACGTTCACGGAGTTCTCATTTGATTGCAAACTTCATCACAGTTAAATATAACCTCATGTGACAATATAAAGATTGAACTCAATGAACAAACATACACAATGCATACAAGCCTAGCATGAAGATGATTCTACAAACCAAATAGAGTCATGACATTAAAGACAACTAGGATAAACGGACATTGTGCAAACCGTTGATATACCATCCAATTCTCCCTCAATGATCATATATATTCTTTTGTTTTTGAATGAATATATCAAACAAACATAGGCCTTGGCAATTGCTTTCTTTTAAATGCCAAATATTATGTTTTTAGGCCTTTGGATCACGTATTTCTTTTAGATCCAATCAACGGTGGCTTACTATCGCAAAGGATTTAATTCATCCTTTCGGAGCCCTTCCCCGTGCATATATTAATTTATCATGTTTTCATTTTTCGTACAAATCTCACATGCAACGGATTTTGACATGCACTAGTCCTCCTAGGTCATAGATATGTAGATGACTAGATTGATAGGAGAACACCTCAAAAAGCTCAAATATAACATGTGACATTAAGATTTCAAAAGAGCTCGTGCATGTGTGAAAAGAGGCATATAGAAATAGAATCCATTTAAACAATACAAAATCCAACTACTCCATAGAATGCATGGTAAAGAACATTTTAAGGATTGAAAATCTAAAATAAAAGTTCTAGCCACGTGGGAGCGTTAAAGGAGGGATTCACACACAAGTATATGCCACATAAAGTGTGTCAAACAAAAATACACACAAAATAAAATCTTTTTGAGTTTTTAACATTTTTATCCAAAAATTAAATATATACTCAAAAGGACAAACAAAAATCATTTGAATCTTTCATTAAGCTCAAATTATCAAGAGATAAAGTCCAAATGATAAACAAAAATCTTTTTGTATTTTTCATTTAAAGCAAACAAAATGAAAGAAATATAATACAAAAGATAAACAAGTCATGATTTCTAGCATGGGATATAAACTAAGGCAATGACTAGAAAATGACTAAACAAGCATACATTTAGCATGTGAATATAGCATGAAGTACAAAAGCTAAAGTATGCAAATACTAACACATTCATCCTTTAGATTTAGCATGGGAGGAAGTATGTGAAAGTAAATGAGAATCAAAATCCCTATTTTGTAAGGCAACCAAATCGGATTTCCTAACCCAAATTAATGAAGAATGACAATCTTGGGGTGTAGGAACATTAGCTACCGTGGTTACTTTACAATGGGATTTTCTAGGAATTCGTTTAAGATCAAAACAAAATTTCCTAAGATGACCTTTTCGACCACAATGTGTACAAGTGAGAATATGTGGCAAAGATTTACTTAAGGAGTGATCATTAACTGTATTCCTAGTAGATTCTCCTAAAATGTTGGTTTTGACTTTAGGATTAAATTCATTACAAGTATTGAAGCCTAAACCAAAAGTGTCATTTTTAACTTGGACCGTTCCTAACATTTTATCTAGTTTTTCTGAACGACATTCCAAATCAAATTTGACATTACTAGAATCTTTTAATTTATTTTCCAATTCTAAAATGTTAGATTCTAGTAAAAAATTACGCTCTTCAAAAGCAAGAAGCTCCTTTTTCAAGGATTCCATTAAACCCCTAAGGCTATCTCTCTCGCCTTCTACATAATCAAGCTTCTCTTGAAGAGTCCTCACACGTGTCCTAAGGTCTTCTATTAAGGCACTATCATCAATGACCTTGACACTCTTTCTTAAACAAGCTTCTAACTTCAAATTAGTTCTTTTCAACTTAATAGATTCTTTATATAATTCATGAAAAGCATTTTGAAGTTCACTCACATCAACCTCTTCTTCATTTTCACTCTCTCTTTCTTCTCCACTCTCACTATCATTAAAAACAAGGGAATCATGAACAATGACCTTGGAAGTGGCATGTGCTACCGTGTCATCAATCGATGAGTTCTCATTATCACTCACATGACTAGCCATAAAAGCCACAAAATTTTTCTTAGTGGGGGAATCGGGCTTTTCTTCCTTATCACTATCACTAAGGGTTGCATTATATGCAGTGGGTCGTTTACCCTCTTTCCTTAGTTTAGTGGGGCACTCATAAGCTCGATGGCCATAACCTTCACAACCAAAACACTTGTTAGACTCGTCCCTATCTAAATTGTCATTACTAGGTTTAGGGATCTTCTCGGCTTTAGAAAACTTCTCGCTTTTATCATGTTTAGAAGTATCAAATTTCTTAAAATCATTTTTAAATTTATCTTTGTTAAATTTAAGAAATTTTCTAAATTTGCGAGCAAACAAAGCCATATCTTCCGAGTCACTATCACTCTCGCTCTCTACTACTTGTTTGACCTCGTTTCGGGCTTTTAAAGCAACGCCCTTTTCGATTTTCTTTTCATTTTTAGAGGGAAACATATCCAGTTCATAGGTTTGTAAATCACCTACAAGCTCTTCTAATTTCGTAGAGGCTAAAGTGGGTAAAGAATTTAAAACGGTCACCTTTGGAATAAATCTATCGGGTAGGGACCTTAAAATTTTCTTTACTACACGGTCGTCAGGTATTTTCTCTCCCAAGTTAAAGGATGAATTAACAATATCAGAAAGTCTAGCATAAAATTTATCAAAAGTTTCTTTTTCATCCATTTTGATAGTTTCAAATTGAGTGGTGAGGTTTTGGAGTTTTGAAGCTTTAACGACACTAGTTCCTTCATGAGTTAATTGTAAAATATCCCAAGCTTCTTTAGCGGTTTCACACGTCATAATACGTCGGAATTCATCCGGTGCGACATCGCTAAATAAGGCATTTAAACCTCGGGAATTAAAGTTATCAAGTTTAAACTCATTTTCAGTCCATCTATCGGCGGGTTTTAAAACACGTTCATTTTCAACTAAGTAAGTTGGTGGGGAGTACCCGGTAACAACAGACATCCAAACTCTCTCGTCGATAGATTTTAGTGCCGATTTCATTCGCGCTTTCCAATACGCGTAGTTTGAACCATCGAAAATAGGAAATTTTGAAAATGGGGAAAAATCCATTTTAGCCAAAGATTATTTAAAAAGATCGTTAACTAAATAATTTATCGCTTTGGCTCTGATACCAATTTGTAAAGGCCCGGATTTCAATAATCACAAATTAAAATATTTAATTTCCTTTTTAATATAAAACACAATAGAGATGATGCGGAAGCGTTGTAAATGTGATGGTTCAACTTTCCAAAAATTAACAACAACAAGTTTTAATTAACTCAAGTCCTAGAATTTGCCTAAGTCATAATTTTCAATTATCCAAAGTTAGGTGAAACCAATTTTAGCAAATGACTTGAATAAACCAAATTTACCCAATATTTAATTTAGTCCCAAATAAAATGAGTGTGATAATTAAACCAAATTTTATCTTGAAATTATCCTAAGCATGGATTCTAAATTATTGTGCAAGATAAAATAAACAATGTCACACTACGCCGAGATGTATGAGGAAAAACCCAAGACGGGAAACAACCTCGGACGGCCCTAGCCACAAGTCCACTAGATATGGAATTACAATTACAAGACAGATAGACTTACAACGACTGACTCGATCCCTCTCAAGCCTCGACGCTCCTTCTCGTAGAAACCTCTTCCTAGCGAACAACCTCGGAACACCACCGCGGTCTCTGAATCCACCGATGGGACTTTATATGGTCACCGTCACCCAAGCATGGAGCCTTTCTCCAAGTGGGTAGAATCTCAACAAAAGTCTTCTTTGTGATGGGGTGTAGAAGCAAACCCGAAACGTCTCTTCTTGAATTCGGTAGAGAAAACCGGTGCCAAAAACTCCAAGTAAAGATATGTATATATAGAACTTGGATAAACAACTATTGGGTGTAAACTAGAGTGTGTATGAATTTTTCTTTAAAAATTAACACTCAAAACATGAACATTTTCCCTAAATAAATTAGCTCTCAAACTCTCTCTAAGATATGGATATGGAATGGAAAAGTTGATTGGAAAAATGTGATTCCCGCACATATTAAGTCTTGAAAAAGTTGGTTAAAAACCAAGTGGGGAAAGTGGGTGAAAACTGCTAAAAACTGCTCAAAACTGTTCCCGCCCTGGCATCTCGTTCGAACGAACTTGACTCTCGTTCGAACGAGACTTCTAACGAGCGACCAGCCTGGGCTCGTTAGAATCTCGTTAGATACCTCGTTCGAACGAAAAACTCGTTCGAACGACATATCGAACGACTGACCAGTTTAGGGTCGTTGGCAAACTCGTTCGAACGAAACTTGGTTCGAATGAAAAACTCGTTCGAACGAAACCTGGTTCGAACGAAAAAACTCGTTCGAACGACATTTCTAACGAACGACCAGAAAGTTAGTAAAATTCGATTTTAGCCCAGAAACTTTTATATACTTATTTTAAAGTTCTAATTGATGCTTTCTGAAAATAAAATGGAGTTTTTATTACACCTAACACCCAATACAAATTGTTCCAAGCTCCTATATAAATATAATTGCATTCATACCTTGGGAGCATGGAACCTTAGTTGATGACGTAGAAACGAGGCACACAAACCGGCATTTTGATGAAGCTTTAAATTCTTTGCCGCTACGTCTTCAACACACACTTCATAGGCTTGAGAATATTACAATAAATGCTATCCTATGAATAAATGTTTTTGTCCGGAATTGAGCCAAAACTATATATGGACTCAATTGGAAATTTGTGTCCTTACAAAGTGTCTTTTTTATAAAAAGAATGTAAGTTGTTTTGTAAAAAAACATTATAAAAAGATAATTTTATATAATAAGGGTCAGTTTTTTTATTTATAATAAAAGTCTTCTATGTATAAAAAAATCCGTTTTTGATTTTTATAGTTAGTCAAATGTTGATTGGATCTATCAAACACTTTTCTTTTCCTCCTGGAAGTCCTATTTTTCCAATCTCAGTTATGCTGATTAAATCATCATTTTTTTTCAAATAGGGTTAAAAGAAGCACAGTTATTCTTGAAATCTTATGAAGTAGCTACCCGCCAGCTTATCAACTACTCTAAGTCTTATTTCACTGTTCACTGTTCACTGTTCACTGTTCTTTGTCTATTTCTAAAAGGAATGCCATTGCAGCCTCCTTGGTTATTGGTTTTAAATCTATAATCTATCTGGGTTGTCCTCTATTCAGTGACAGAATGAAGATTTCATTCTTCTCGAATTTGATTCAATCTATTAACACTAAAATTCGTGGTTGGAAAAATAATACTTCTTTCTTCTAGTGGAAAATTAATTCTCGTTCAACATGTTCTCTCTTCAATTCCTATTTATACTCTTGATGCTCTAAAACCTCCTAAAGAAGTGATAGCTATTATTCAAAATATGTTCTCTAAATTCTAGTGGAGTGGTAATGAGAATAGTGGTTAGCAGTATCATTGGGGGCCTTAGAATAAAATTTGTTTTCTCAGAAATGAAGGTGGTTTCGGCATTCAAAATTTGAATTCTATTTCTGAAGCTTGTAGTCTTAGACTTTGGTTGAAATGGCATTCTCAACAGTCTTTATGGAGCTCATTTATGATGATAAAAAAGAAAAGGAAGTTTATTTCGTATGGAGGTTCTACAGGTTAGAGAAGGATGCAAGAAGTCAAAAATTCCAATCTATGTGGTGTACTTACAAAGATATTGATGAAGGGATTAGGTGTTATTTGAGCAAAGAAGTGGAAGTCAATCCTATGAGAAGGTATCTGCCAAATTAGAAAGCATTAAAACTGTGCAAAAAACTTGGAACATACCTATTTTCAAAGATGTTTACCAAAAAGTGAGAAACGTTGTATTTTCATAACTCTATCAATTAGTTCTCTCTTATCCAACCTTCTCCAATGCTTTCTTTTCCAATTGGAAAATAAACACCTAAAATAAGACCATAGTAGATATCAATGGGCATATGAACTAAAATCATTTCAACCCCTGTGAGGGGCCCTCGGGCCAGTTCTGATATAGATGGGTTAAAACCATAAGCTCCTATTTTAAATCCTTCTTTTGATTCTACAGATACTGTGAAGACAACTCATATTGGGCGTTAATCCAATCATTACTCTTCTTTTAGGATCTAATGGATCCTCGCCAGCTAAAATGCTGTGTACTGATTAATTAGAAGAGCCCTATGACTCCCAGCTAGTTGAGACATGTTTTAAGGCCCATTCACAATGAGACTGATTACAGTCCTAATCAACAGGATTTCTCTTTTAATACTAGAGACTTGTATCCTCCTATCTTGAGCAAGCCCCTTATTAGAAGTAGCTTTCATTAGTCTGTTTAGTCCTTTAATTCACTCAAGGAAATGCACACAACTGCCTCCTTTCAACGAAAAATTATTATATTACATCCAAAAAATCTATCTCAAATGTACCGTAAAAAAGACAAAATTAACATTAAATGGCTCAAAGAGAGGATTTAAATACCAATTTTTTTCATTATGTTGTGCAAGCCAGAAGAAATGTGCTCACGATTCATAGAGTTAAAACTCATAACCATTATTGGGTTGAAGGTAAAGAAAATATTGAAGTTGCATTTGTTACGTACTTTCAGAATCCGTTGAATGTAGAACCTACATGCCACGACCTATCCATTTTGGATGTCATTCCAAACTTGATTTCTGAAGACATGAATACTGCCTTAACTAATATGCCAATAGAGTCTGGGATTCTCAAAGAAGTTAAAGAAGTCAATGCAGATAGTTGCCCTGGTCAGGACCAGAAGGGTTTGGGGGTGTTTTTTACGTCACATGTGAGAGGTTATTAAATCATACTTAATCAAAGTGGTGCAATCTTTTTTGTTGGTGGTGGAGTTCCAAGTTGGTCTAGCACTTTGACTGTGCCGATTCCTGAAGTCTAGAATCAAATCTTATGCTCTTAATTCAGATGCATATGCCTTTGCAACTTCTCTGTGAGGATTATTTCCAAGATTATAAACGCTAGACTATCAACATTCTTCCATCCATTACCTCTCCAAATCAAAGTGGTTTTTATTAAAGGGAGATGGCCAACGTTTTGGGTAAAAAAAACTCATGGTTCCACTCCAATGAATATGCCTCCTGAATTAGGGGTCGAGCTATTAAATTGCACTATCACACTCTTTAATTCTTCTAAAGGGAAAATAATCATCTGAAATGTCCATTTTTTTTAGAGAGTGTGATTGTCTAACACTTCAGGAGTGAAAATTTGGAGGGAAACTTTTAAACATGAGGTAAATGGTTTCGGGCTGCCTAAAGATAATCTCATCCCATACCAAATTCATACACATCACCAAATCACACTCATAATGTCCAAAAATTTGGTCATAAACAACACTAAAATGGTTGATTTTTCTCTCTATTGTTGGTTGTTTCCTATCCGTAGAAATCCATTAACCGTGCATTGTCGGAGTCTCTCAAAGTTAAAATTAGATTGAAATGTTTTCCCTCAATTATTAAGTATCCAAGAAAATTAAAAGCATATTCAAAACATGGAAATTGCAAATTCCTAAGAAGCAAACAAAACAGTGTGGAAAATTCTAAATCAAAGAGGCAAAAAATCAAACACTTAATATGCAAAAGTGAAGGCCACATTTTACAATGATGTGAGGTGAATTTTAAGAAACTTACTTCAAATGACGAACAATATGCTCCAAAACCATACACTGACCAAATCAGAAACGTTCAGTTTTTATTAAAAAAAAATGACAGCAAATAGGAGGAACATTGTGTGGGGAAAAAAAAATGGAGGAGACTAGGCATACCTGAAGATGCTTGCAGATTCGGGGGCTTCAAATCTCCATATATAATGGGGGGAAATATGAATGGGCTAAAGAAATTTGAATAGTTCATGGCATTGGGAGGGTAAAAAACCATCGGTTCTATAAAAACGCTTGCCTATTCAATTTGAAATGAAAGAGGGGATTTTGAGAGACATCTTTGCTTTCCAAGGAAACTCTTCTTTGGTTTGGAAGTGGACGATTGATAATCAACATAAATGTGAATTTATATCTCGCATCTTTGCTTTCGAACCAAACGCTTATTTGGTTTGGAAGTAGACGATTCATCTATATCATAAATGGGAATTTATACCTCTAGTCTAGGGTAGAGCTATAAACACTCCTTCCCATTACTCAAGCGCTCCAAAATAATTTGAAATGACGAAACAACCCTCAAAGCCCTTAAAAGCTATTCACCAAAGTTACAATCCTTATTTATGAGTAAAAAACCTCAAGGGCCTCTAAATTATTCAAGTGTGACAAATGTAGTTCCTAAATTAATAATTTGACTAATTTAGTCTCTAAACTATACAAGTTTGGCCAATTTAATCCCTAATCTAAAAATTTATCAATTTAGTCGTTAAACTATACAAGTTTGACCAATTTAATCCTTAAAATTTGCCCAATTTAATTCATAAACAAATAAAAAACGGTTTTTATTAAATTTAATAAAAAACTTATTTTTAAATATGATAAAAAACAGTTTTTATTAGCTTACGAATTAGTAGAATAGTTTTTAAATAAAAAACTGTTTTTAAAATACTGTTTTTTTATTAGTTTAAGAATTAATAGAACAGTTTTTTTTTAAACTCTTCTTTTTAAATAAGAAAAAAAAATTAAAAACAGTTTTTATCCTATTTAGAAAACTGTTTTATTTAACAAAACATTTTTTTTATTAAAAAACTATTTTTAACTTTGAAAACAAAAACCGTTTTTAATTAAATTTAATAATTTTTTTTTAAACAATTAAAAACATTTTTAAAAACAATTTTGAACTGTTTAGATATATGTTAAAACTGTTTTCAACTGTCTTTTTTTCAAAGTAAAAAATTCTGAGTTTTTAAAGAGTCAAAACTTTGAAAATGTACTCCAAATAATAAAAAAAATCGAGTTTAAAAAAAACGTGTTTTAAAAAAGGATAAAATAACTGTTTTTAAAGTTTATCTGTAAAAAATGACTATTTTTTTTTAAATGTTTTTTTTAAAATAGCTTAAAATATCCAATTTAGCCAATAAACTAATAATTTACTCCATAAACTAATAATTTGACTAATTTAGTCCCTAAAATAACTTAAAACTTCTTTTTTCTTTTTAAAGTTAAAAAAACAGTTTTTAAAATGGAATAAAAAACTGTTTTTAAATAGGATAAAAAACAGTTTATTTTTAACGAAAAAAAAAAAACAGCATTTTGAATAGGATAAAAACAGTTTCTTAAATATGATAAAAAAGAGTTTTTTAAGATAAAAAAATAGCTTTTTAAATAAGATAAAAAACAGTTTTTTTCCTATTAAAAAAAGTTTTTAAATTTTTAAAAAATATTTTTTTATCCTATTTAAAAAAACAGTTTTTTATCCTCTTTACAAACTGATTTATTTAAAAAACCGTTTTTTATTAAATTTAATAAAAACCTTTTGTTATCCTATTTAAAAGAACAGTTTTGTGCAGATTTTTTGTGCAGATTTTTGTGGAGAAGTAATATTTTTGTGGAGATTTGAAATTTATACAATATATTTTGCAAATTTTCGAATTGGAAAGGCTGTGAACAGGGCTGATTATGTGTAGATTTTTATGGAGAAGTAATATTTTTGTGCATATTTTTTTTGACAAATATTTGATTGTTAAATATTATTTTTTGGGACATAATTGATATAGTTTTTTGATCTTTTCAAAAGTTCATTTGTGCATGCCGAAAATGATGTATTTCGTGGAAGAGAAAGTAAATTTATTTTGGAGATTTTTTTGGCAACTATCTAAGTGGAAATTGTAATTTTTTTGGGATAGAAATTATATTATTTTGGTCTTTGCAAATGTAAGCCAAACGTTGAATTGATGGACGATTATTTTGTTTGAACCATTGAATGCATTTTCTTTTTGGCAAATATTAAATTGATGCGGGTTATTTTGTCATTTCATAAAATTTTGGAGCGCTTTAGTAATAGATTGGAGTGAGAATAGCTATACCCATAGTCTATTGCTTTAGAGGTATAATATAAACTAGTTGGAAGCCCGCGCGATGCGCGAGTTATATGTTCAGCGCAAGGTTCTAAAAAACGTGGGGCGTGGAGGCCAACCTTAAGCCTTAGAAGCCTAGGCGGGTCTAGGCGTAAAAAGGCGTGAAAAGGAGTTTAGGCCTTCTTAATATATTTTAATATTTTTTAACCATAATAAGGCTATTAAAATACAAAAATTTCACAGATCATAAAAATATGTCTGAATATATGCAAATTAAAATCCTATTTGATTATTTTGGATGAGATAATGGTCCGGTTTGTAAACAAATTCTTTAAAAGGCGACATCGATTCACTAAATCATTGTTGTTTTTAGAAAAAAGTATGCCTTAAGGGTTTTACCAAGAATAAGGCGTGAAAAGCATAAGGCGAGGCGTTTCTCCCATGCCTTAAGCCTAGGAGGAGCCTAGACAGGTTTAGAATAGTGGTTCAGCGTACGAAAAATATTTGTGATATTGCAAACACATCAAAGGATGTTAAGCGAAAATAGAAAATTGATTACAAACTTCAAATATGTATGATCAAAAGTCATGTAATAGAAATATAACTACAAAATATCTTGTAAAAATATAGCAAAGCTTTTATTTTTATTAAAAAATAATTTTTTTATAAAACAGTTATAACATTATTTTAAATAAAAAAGAACTATTTTTAAAAAATAAAAAAACTATTTTTATGTATAAAAAGCATTGTAATGTAATTTATTAAAAAGGAACAGTAATTTTTTTTATGTTTATTGTTTTTTTTTATATTAAAGAGTTAAAACGTTTTTTTAACTTTAAAACAGTTTATTAATTTCATAAAACAGTTAAAAAAAGGTAAAAGCATTTATTTTTAGCACAAAAGTTAAAAAAACATTTAAACCATTTCGTTTATGTAAAAAAACTTTAAAAAACAATATTAAAAAAATAGTTTTTAAACAGGTAAAGACATTTTTCAAGAGTGTAAAATAGTTTATTTTCATGGTTAACAATTTTTATCAACTTTTTTTTGAAAAAATAGTTAAAACGATTTTTTTTAAACTAAAAAAAATTAAAAACTATTTTTTATTTAAAAAATATTATATGTAATGTGTAAAAAACAATAAAATAAATATACATACGTGATTAAAAATAGTTTAATTTAATTACTTTACGTAAGTGTAGAAAACATTAATTTTGAAGAGGAAACAAACAGGTGGAGAAACCAAAGGGGCAGAGAAGAAGGAGAAAAGCTTTCCAACGAAGTTTAAATGTAATAGATATGATGGATGTGATTTAAGATGCCATGTGGCATAATACGGTGGAAATGCATTAAAGCTTTAAATGTAATAGATATGATGGATGTGATTTAAGATGCCATGTGGCATAATACGGTGAAAATGCATTAAAGCTCTATGCTGATCATTTTATATTATATAAAGATAAAGATAAAGATATACCTCTTCAATGCTGAAACTGAATCAATTCAGCTTCCCCTTGCCCTAATCACTTCTCCTTCCCCTAATCTGCAATATGTCGCCCATTTCTGCATTATAAATATGCATCCGGTCATTTCCATCAAGTTCAACGCACAACGATTTATTTGCATCCTCTCCTCACTCATATTTATCCTTGAATCTTTTTTTACCCAAAAAAGAAGAATTTACGTGTAGTCCAAATTATGGAGAATCAGCAGGACAGACTTACTAATTTACCTGATGTGCTTCTCACTGACATTCTCTCACTGTTACCAACTAAGGATGCGGTTGTAACTTCTATTCTGTCAACCAAATGGGAATATAAGTGGACAACTGTTACCAAACATCACCTTGATGATTCCTTCACTTGCACTGAGGGAATGAACAACAAACTTACATTTATAGCCTTTGTGAATAGACTACTTTCCCTTTGTAACCCAATTGGGATGCAGAATTTCCACTTCAATTGTACATACACATATACTGCATCGCAGGTTCACCGCTGGATTTCTGATGCCATTCGGCTTAATCCTCTAAATATTCACATTCGGTGTTATGTTAGAGGATCATTTGTTTTCCCTACTTCTTTATACAACTGTCATTCCTTGGAGGAATTGAATTTAAACATCAAGTGTACTCTAAAGATTCCTACTTCCTTCTATTTCTTAAAACTCAAAATCCTACGACTTGTTTCAGTTGAGATTTTGACGGACGATTTGTCTCTGTCTAGCTCAAGTGAACTCAATTTTAGTTTACCTCTCCTTGAGTTGTTAAGTTTAAGATATATCCATTTTCCCAAGGTGAAGGTTATCAATATTCATGCTCCCAAGCTCAACAAATTCGAAATCTCAAGGGTGGATTATTGTGTAGTCAAGATTAATGCACCTAGTCTCACAGAATTTGAGTATCGTGATCCTATATTCCTAGATTTTATTATGCTTAGTCTGCCATCAGTTATTCGCGCAACTATCGAGTTTTTGAGTTGGAACCATCAACTACTTCAGATTGGCTTGCTCACATGCACATTCCTTAGACAGTTCTGTAGCCTAAAATATCTAACACTGTCTGCTCAAGCCATTGAGGTATGCTTCCTTCATTTGTATTAACTTTCAATTGTTTATTCATTAGTAGGTATATAAATACTTGTGCATATGTGGCTCTCATTATGTGGCATAAACGATCTCCACAGATCAACGAGACTTTAATGTTAGGGAAATGACCTGGTATTCAAAATAGATATATTTTAGAGGGTTAAAATAGCGGTGCAATGTCATGACTCGTTAGCAAAGAATATTTAACTTTACCTTATGCATTACAATTTATTAGTCACAATACATAACAACTTTCTGTATCAAACGATATGAAGTAATAAATGTAACCCATTCCATAATGAGACTTCAATCGCACATACAAAATTTAAAAAGATGATTACTTCAGTCTTATGTATCCAAATAACTTTTTGAGGAGCCTGATTGAATGAAATAAACATACTTTCTCCCCGTTATTGGCCCCTTCTTCCCACACACATGGGACAACACATGAGTTTTACTCCTCTGAAACATCATGACTGGAACTCTATGTAGTGAACAAGTAATGTTGTATAGTAACAATCAAATTTCGTTGATTCTACTAAGCCGGATAGTTTCAGCACATCTACAAATATTTTGACCTCTAAATTGAAAACCTTTATTAATTCCCTTATTTTCCCACCTATGGGAGGACAAGAGGTCAATAAATATCATGTTCCCTCCGCCTCAAATCAAGAGTCACATTTCCTTTTTGGGGGACGTCCCAAATTATGAGTTATGTTTTTAAAATCAATGTACCAAACTCACTGTAGTTCAAAGTTTTGGTCTTGGCCTTGAGTTTCAGCTAAATTAGTGTCTTATTATAAAAATTGACTTTCTAAAGGTGATTGTTAATTTGAGATGTGGCAAGTCTGTAACACTAGCAACACGACAACTTGTTTCTCTTTGAATTGGAACCTGCCGAATCTTTGTTTTCATGCTAAATTTTATTCAACAATAGTGGTTTGCATGGTTTATTTGTATCATTAGCGTCAATGGAGTATACTTCTGTCATTTTTAGAAAGTACGTGGACAGCCGCCCTTTCCCCTTTCCACAATGTTCGTGAAGTTGTTCACGAATAAAGTGTGAGTGTCCCTTTGAAGTGTCACACTTTTTTTTTATCGGGAGCAGGGTGGGCAACGCCCCCCCATTCTGGAGTCAGCAGGTTCTGTATAACCTCCCTAACATGGTGAAAAATTGGTTAACCGTCTCGAATAAATCTATATCATCGATCCAAAAAACGTGTCTTTACATGTCGATTATACATGAGCCATTTAGTCCCCTTGAAATTTGTTGCGAGTATTTCTAGGTTGTGATTTACGCTTTGACTTCATATTTTCCCTTTGAGCAAATTCATGCTTCTCCAATATTGTGATTAACATCTTGAACATATGATAATCATCAATCGGGGAGAGAGCGCTCAACCACTTCCAGTTTTTACCGTGTTTTCCTATCGTGCAACTTAATAGAGAAGATATCCACAAAATTGTAAACAGGGACGAAGTTGGGATTTTATATTAAGGCGGGCCAAAAAATTATGAAGATAATTTTCAAACATTATGATATATGTGTTATCCCTAAAATTCGCAAAGCATGCAAAATTATACAACTAATGGAAAATGTCAAAATAATCATATTCTAAACATTTTTTTCGAAAAGTAGTATTTTAAAATGGAATAACAATAACCCAAAGTTTCCCACATCAATCATAATATATGATTGATTTGAAAAATATGATTCTCTTAAAAGTAATCGTCGCTAGAGGCACTTGGAAGATAAGGTATAATATTTTTCAAATCAATCCAATATTATGGTTCGATTTGGGAAATCTTTTGGAGGTGGAATTTTTTGGTAGAAACAAGAGGTATTATTATTTGTTCAGAATTAACTGAATCTAATGAGGTTTTTAGTTGTATATCTTTATATCAAATATTCATTTGGTATTAATTTCTTACAGTAGCCCAGGATTTTTGTTAAACTCCAAAATGCTACAATTATACTTAATTAAAGAGTAAAACATTATATTCACAATTAAGTCTAAAAAATATGATCAATTAATAGTATAAGCAAAATAAGTTCAAAATCAGGTTTGCAAAAGGCATAAATATGTAACTAAAATAAAGGTGATGGCAAATATACGATGAAAGATGGTGTTAAATTTTGACAGTGGACTTCGCTAGCTTTAAAGCTCAACCGATGGGATTAAAACAATAAGGAAGTATACAAATGAAAGGTTAAGGAAAACAGAAGTAGTCAGTGATGTTCAGATATAATTTGGAACAATGAAAATGTATGAAAAAATAATATACCATGAAAGATAATTTTTCTTTTCAAAACCAAGAAAATTCCTTAGCAGCACTACGTGACAAATTTATTTAAAATGTTGGAGGGGGCCATGGCCCCCTGTGGCCCTATACTAGCGTCATCCCTGATTGTAAAACATATATACCTTCATAAATTTTCTAAGAGGAAGTGTCACATTTTTTTTTGGTTTGGCAAGGGTGTCCTGGGCCACCGTGGCCCCCCAACTGATTCAACTTAAGAGAGGGGTTGTGCCTCGCAACATTTATGGTTTTGAGGTGATGGGTAACGGAACATGGATTTTGAATCATTTGGGCCTTTCTTCAACACGACCATCCAAACCCAAACTGTGCCTCCATTCTATGTATGCAATGATTTTTTGATATTCTCATAAAGAGATTCCTTTTTTATTGGTTTATGAGATCAAGATGCCTTTCTCTCACATGTATGTGGTTTGATTACACTTACTCCTGGAGCGAGTAGGCTACCATTTAGACATAAATGTGGATACAAAATGGAATAGCAAAAGCGGTATACAAATAATTATCTAAGATTACTATAGTGCTTACATGATATACTAACTAATATAACTAAAAGGAAATACGAATGGGATTGCAAGTAGAGAAATGAAATTGACGAATATGCCCTTTCTCTGTAATTAATGACGCTACTTGCTAGTATCTCTTTATAGATTCTCCTTTTGTTGCATCTTAATCTGTATCCATAAGAGTGCCTTGATCCTCCTCATTGTACCTAGAGTTCTTTACAAACTCTGGGTTCACTTCATCAATATGCCATTCATCATGATCAACATCCATCCTTAACATTTATATATCCAACACATTCAACTTCCGGTGTTGATTCTGATTTTTTCAAAGCCTTGTGTCGTATAGCAGTTCTGGTACTCTTCCTAAAAAGGAAAGTCAGAGGAATATGAGGATCTGATGGTTTTGATAAATGTCTAGAGGTTATTAATTTAGGGCGTTGAGTTTAAATCACTAGTATGCATTCTCTGTTTAAAATTAATTCGATATGTAATCTGTTTTGAGTGTGCACCTGAGTGAGCATGGTCTGAACACACCCGGACTCCAGGTTTTCCAGTTGATTGATTATATCGATTTTTGGAGAAGCCAGATGGTGGTTCTTTTTGAGTTCGGTTGGCCACCATAGTTGAGCTTTCAGAGATTGGACGAGAACCTCCCATTATTTATTTCTGTTGGTGTTCTCTCTATTTCCCTCAATTTAGCATAATATCGCCTTTTGTCAAGCCAATCCTCACTATAGTTACCATAATTACTAACAAAATCACTCTTCATTACGTGAAAATTTATTGGTCCAGATTTGTATAAATCTTCCCTGTCTCTTGTAGATATATCAAGGTTGTGGAGTATTTGTTGTTTGATCAAAAAAATACTTGTGGGCCGAATATCATTTCCCAGTCATTTGGTAGGACACATCAGCGAGTCATACCAATGACTAGAAAACGAGAGTCAGGTTGAACTAGTCTTGGTTTTATCAGTCCAGAGGAAGACAACACATACATGACTCCTCATAGGTCCTGTACACAGCAAGTAAGGTACCCCACATGTCACTTTCAAAGAAGTACACGCCCTGAGTTCTTTGATTTTGCGAGTTTAATCAATTGAAAAGTTAATAACATGCATTAACAAAGACTTGATGGCCAAAAAGATAATGTGGACTATAAAAATGATCTTAATTTATCTCCCTTCTTATTGCGTATAATTACTGACATATTCTATTTCACCTACTTTCTCTATTATTTTATTTTTGTAACAACCACCACCTTTGTTGTATGGGTAGTGAATCTGAAAGTTCTGGAAAAAAAGGGGACATTTTTGCCAATATTTAAAAGAGGGAGAGTCGTAGTAATATTACAAGCAAAAGTTCTTTGTAATTATAACTAATAGCAAGATAGGTCCATGTAATTTCAGTGTTAATTACTTATAGGTCAACACAAAAAATCGACGCATTTTGTGGGGACACGACAAGTTAGTGTTTTCGCACTAAAATGTGTCAATTTTATTAGTCCAACTAGAATTATGAACTTGAAGCCTAGCCATCGCAGAATGCAACTGGACCACCCCTTCAACTGTTCCTTCTTGTGAAATGTAGTCATGTGATCGATTTCCTAGAAAATAGCAGCAACTGATTTATAGATCATGTACAGCTCAAGCATTCCTGTTTTAATTTTATATTTGATAGCAATTTTTTATCCAAGGCTAATGACTGGAAATGTCTATTCATATATTCTCCTTCAAATCATTTATAGTTTTGGTTGATGATTCTTATAGTAAAATAAATAAATTCACTGGTTATGGAACCAATGAATAACTCAGAATCAAAATCAGAAGTTGAATATGGTGAATATATAAATGTTAAGGATGGATGTTGGGCTAAAATTGGAACTATCAACATCCATTACATAGTTATGATAAATTCAACTTGACAAAATAATCTTTGATCTTATGGCTCCATTGTCCTTTCTGTAATTGGAAATCCTTCCTTTAGTACACCAAGAGTTCTCTCAATTACATGGCGTAATGATGCAGGGCGAAGGTTTAATGACTTTCAATGATTCTAAAGGGGACGTGTAAAGAATTCCTTTTAATATCGCACCCCCATATGGCGCAATAAGTCCACTCCTTAACATGAGTCTATCATTAACTAAATACTATATATCTGTTAAAAAGGAGTGTAATAACTACATGTTATTAATTGTTTAAGCAAAGTTATATAATTTCTTAATAATATATTTATTAGTATTATCAACTAATCTTCTCTTCAAAGAGCACTTTAATCAATTCATGAAATAGGTTGCAATTCCATCTCATGCAGGCAATGCATATTTGAACCTCAAGTCCAAGGTACATGTATCTAACACATTTTAGTTGGATAACCTTTCCCACCACAATTCCTTGGTGCATCCTCGTCAAAAACTTTCCTACAATCATGTGTTCCATCAATTGTGCCAACACAAATATAGTGGTATATGTAGATATAAACTTAATATTTAAAACATATGTAAGCTAGCCATATGTACCCAGACTATGGACTTCAATAAGAAAGGATATTTTTTTGGTGTTCTCATTGTTGATTTGAACATCTTGTTTGCAAAAATTTCATAAACACTATGGTCTAGGCCTTTAGGGATCTTTAGGTGGCATCTAAGAGTATTCAGCTCAACTTTTTTAGACTACTTGATTGGACACTATCTCTTCTGTTAGGAATTAGTTATATGTACTGATAACTAGATTGTTGCTGCGTTCTTTGCATAGGCTCTTAAGGATGTAAAAGATTTACAAGACTATCTCCCTACTTTTACTAATTTGATCCATGTGACAATTACTTGGGGAATTCCTCCAACTGTTGGAACGTATGTTACCCTGCTGAACAGTTCGCCTGTTCTGGAAACTCTCATGTTTAGTCATGTAAGTTTTTATGCAATTTTTGTTTCAAATTAAGCTTATGTTTTGGGGATCTAATTTGTACATTTAATACCTATACCCATTTTTTTATTCTTAGGGTCCCTGTTGGGTTCACAATGATGAAGTAGTACAAGTGGAACCTCTATGCAGTCATCATCGCCTCAAGATAATTATATTCATGGATTTTTGCTGGACAAAACATGAGCTTGAGTTGGCAAAATTTTTCCTGAAGAATGCTGCAATTTTGGAGGAAATGACTATCATTTCTAAGGGTGCTCTTAATAGTGAGATTAAGGCATTAAAAGAACAGTTACTATCGTTTCCTACGGGATCAGATTGTGTCTCGATACTTTTCCAACATTGATATTGCTATGTTTGGTCACTAGTGCAGCCTGCCTGCCAGAAGGAGAGTAAGTACAGAGTGCAGCCTGCCTGCCAAGAATGAGGCTCATCGACCTACCTGAATATTGAGTCATGTTTTTGTGATATACAATGAGGATGTTTGCCTTGCAATATTTCATTACAGTTGGAACCGTGTTTCCTTTTAATGATTTCAATTTAAAATTATGAACCATCTTTAGTGACAAGCTTGTTTAATATAAGTTAAATATGAAATTCTATGGTCTTACCTTCTCTTTCAATTGTCACTGCAAGGATTCAAAATTATATCATGTAGGCTTATATGATTCCTCGAGCATTTTATAATGTCTGACGAATTTAACAAGGATTCTATTTGGGAAAACAGTTATAAAAAGATGCATCTTGTGGCTGGGTAAGGTTTGTGCTGGCCTTAAAACTTCTTTTCTTTCCCTAGTACAACTTTAAAAAAATGGACCTAGTGGTATTTTGTTTTTCTCGTGTTAAGATAAAAATTGATATAAAATAATATTTAAGACATTTCAATTAAGCTACTTATAATATACTATTTGTTTAATTTGACAATTCAATTATGTTAATTGTTGGTTGCTACATAGGTATTACTTTCCTTAATTTTATAATCGATTTGGAATGAGTGAATTATTTATGGAGCCTCAAAAGTATTTAAAAGAATTTTATTAAGCGCTTAAAGTATACTTTGTGCCTATTGAGCCTTTAAACTTTCATTTTTTTTTCTATTATGCATCTTACTAGTTTAACACCTTAAATTATCAATGTTTTACTAACATCTTAGTGAAAAAAATTATTAATAAGTGTACTTGATTAATACCATTAATTGTAAGAACAAATTTTCAATAGAGTCAAATTGTTTGTAATTGATTGGACTAAAATCATTTGTGTCATAGGTTTGGACTTGCGTTGGTTTACCTTTCAAAGCTTATGATGTGTGTGATTGAATATCATAGCAGTCAACTTAAAACATCTACATCACCATATCGTGTTTCATGTCACGTTTTGTTTTCAACATCCATAGATCTCACGAGGTATGAATGTGTTTATTTTTTATCATCTGAATTTCATTTGGGTGTTTGTTTCAAAATTTGTTCGAGGACATTTTTTTTATAAAAAGTTTTTTAAAGAACAAAAAATAAAATAAGTTTTTGAAAAATTCATCCCAATGAGTATTTTAATCTGTTCAAACGAGATTATGTAGTTTGTTCAAAAGATCAATTAGCATATTTATTTGCTAAATCTTTAGAGAACCATCATTTTGAAACACTTCGAATGTCTATTGGTGTTTGTGTCTACCCAACTTAATGCATGTTAGAGTTATTTGTTAATATTTTTTTATCATAATATCTCGTGGTACTGATATATTGTTTGTAGGATTATTTCCTACCCTTTGTCCCTTCGTAACAAACATAGGGAGAATTTGAGACTCCTCCTTTATGTATTAGTATTGTTTATTGGGGAAATTTATGATACCCCACCTACTGGGTGATCAATCATTTATTAAAATAAAACAAAAATTTAGTATGATTTCATTCTCAACATCACTGTCACAAAAAGTAATAAAAATATAAAATGACTAAAACCATACAGACAATGAAATGTTATAATAACTAATATGCATAGATAAATAATCGTGAATTGGATAAACCATCGGTCACTACAAATAACCATCAAACGTAAACGAAAACCGATAAATAATAAATATATTTGACATAATAAAATCCTATCTAAATACGGGCAATACGCCCAAAAGGAAATATACTGAAAATGAACCGAGTCTTATCTAGATAGATAGAAAGAAGTTGATGCGGCTAAATTAATCTTGTAGCATCCACAACTACTGTTCGTAACGGCATGAAAGATCTGCCCCTATTGTCCTTGCTGCTGCAACACACATGGAGCTTTTGAAAACAAAAGTAAATTGGCCAACTGGTCAAAGCCCAAAAATATTTAAATGCTTTAAATAAAAACATGCAGTGTATTACTTTCATAATTAATTTACTGACTGCACTCACATTAGACTAGACATCACCTCTCATCTATGGTGTGCACCTAACGTATTCATTTTATTATTCTAAATATACTATCCAGTCTAACTAAGACAACCACTGCTATCATAGCCCATCCCACTAATAATCACCATTAGCTAAGTGTATACTACCTTCTCTAGGTATATTTTCATAAATAGTAACAGAGCTACACACATGCTATACATTACACCAAACTGGGCAATTGGTTACGGATTTTGTCCCTAACCATTGGCTGTGGGTCGTGGATTTGGTCCATGACCAAATACGGCGTGACCATCTTTAGTGGTCACGACCCAAATCCCTGACCCGAGCAATGGTCACGGATCTCAGTGGTCACGACATATGGTTGCAAACACTAGCCGTGACCCACACAAACACGACTAATTTCATTGATTTATAACAAGTTATCAATATTCACATGTTCATAAGCATCAACCCATAATTTAATCATAAAATTCTTACTTATTCATTATTATTCAATATCAATTACATTCAGAGATAAAATAAAACTTAAATCTCTTCACTTAATTATTAAAGTTGTCATATTTTAAATCTCAGATTTGTTCTTAATCAATTATGAATGTAATTAACTACAAAACATGCAGTCTAAGTAAACACTTGCCTTTTGGATTTGAATCCGAAATTCTCCACATGTAAGGATGATGGATCTGATCGGGTAAAAACTCTCCACCAGGCCACCGGCCAAAAAATCTCCAAAACCTTCTAAGACAATATCTGTCTAAACCCCAAAAAAATAAATTCGATCTCAAAAAATCTCCGTCCAAATCAAAACCCATCTGGAACTAGTGGCCTAGCCACCACATGTCAAAAGAGTTCGGTAGCACTCTGGTATGTGTGATCATGTGTGTGTTTGTTTGAATCCGTGTGCATGTGTGTGTGTGTATGTTCGCGCGTGCGCGTGTGTGAGAGAGAGTGAGAGAGATGAAGTTAAGGACCACTCTAGCGTCCAAGGTTTAGCAGTTGGAGAAAGCTGCTGAACACTCGGTCTCTGTCTGTTGTATTAAAGGCCAAGAACAGTGCTTATGATAAATGCTGGGAAGAAGCCTTTGGCCTTGCCAAGAAATAACTAGACTTCATTCGTAAGTCTTTTTTAAAGAAAGGTTGGAATGAAGCTTTGGCAAAGGTCGGGATTCCCCCCGAGTCCAAGCTATTCGACGAGCACGTGTCTGGCTCCCCCCCCCTAACCAATCTGGAGGAAGATGGTGAGGACCAGGTCGCCGAACAAGAGAAGAAGGCCACATATCAAGATAAGATTGTGTCAATCAAGAGAAGGTGATAACAAAGAAGTAATGTCCGGCTAATTAGAATTGTTTAAGATCTTGTATTTTAGAAATGTCCCTCTTTTTAATTTTTATAGTCTTATAGAAACTTGGACTTGGTGCCAATAACCCAAGAGAGTGAAGACATGGGCTTCATTCTTAATCAAGATGCTTGTGATCAAGCTCGAGCATCCTTTTCCACTATTCGGTAAGTGCTTCAGAAGATAATAAGTGCTTGTGGAGACCAGACAGCTGCGATCATCACTCTTCAGAACGAGCTTGGGATGTCAGGAACATAGCTGGTCTGCTGAAGACCAAAAGTAATTCTATAAGGAAGGATATTAGAAAGGCCGAACAAGCCTTTAAGAAGAATGAGGTGATCAGACAAGGTTTGCATCGTCAAGTCATGAAACCTTATCTGATCACTTCATTTGATGATGCTAACCTTGTTTGATCACCTCATTCTTCTTATTACTGAGCAATATGATTTTATTCGTCATTCGAATAATTCTTCCTTAATTTGAATTCTCACAGCAACACGTCTGGAGTAAGATTCAGCCTAACCATTTTTGCAAATACAACTGGAGTTGGTCTTAAACATTTTTATGAAACAAACAGTTACTTTACAAAATCTGATATAACGATCAAATATACTATCTATAATCATGAATTGTTGCCTAAATTTAAGTGGGGTTTTCACACAATATTATCATGGGAAAGAGAAAATGAAGTGAATAGCCGAAACAATTTGACTTCATAGTTCTTCTCATGGTCCAACACTCTAAAACAGTCACAATCAAAATCATTTCAAGAAAATGCCCCACTATTAACATTTCTAAGCCAAAACAAAAACATAATAAACCACAAGTTTCTTCTTATGCACTTCAAGAACTAGTCTCTTCCTCAATCTTCTATAAAATACAATTCAGCCAGATATAACAAAGTATAAACTATATAAAGAATGAGCAAAAAATGGTTCCCATTAAAAAGAAATGTATGAACAATTACTCATCTGACCTCTTGTGTATTACCTCAACTAAATGATCACGAAAATGTCGTAGCATACTCGAGCATTAACAATTATAAGGACACCGGACATTTTTGGGAATCTCTCTCTCTCTCTCTCTCTCTCTCTCTCTCTCTTCTATTTATATCCTTAGCTAACATAAGGACCATCAAGAAAAGCCCACTCAAAAACTTGCTCGTATTGGACCGATGCGTTATCCCACGAGCACTCTCTCTCCATCCCTCTCTTCATCAAGCCCTCCCAAGAAGATTTGTGATCTCTACAAGTCCCAATAGAAACTCTTAATGCCTGCAGATAATCACCACTCAATGTTTACCGATTGTACGTAATGATGAACAAATCAAACAAGATAAATATGTAAGAAGGCAGAACTTGAGGGCCGCATAGTAAGGTGTTGTTCGTTTGACGAGCTTTCAGGTGACTAGATAACTTAAGGCCCCGTTTGGTTCGATGTGATATATTTTATGTACGGGTAGAAAGTATTTTCACTAATTCAAAGTTCAGATGTTTTCTTTGTATAAAATTGCAAGTGTACACGCTATAATTATGTGATTTTTGACAAAATAGTGAACAAAATTAAGTGAAAATACTTTTCATTATTTCACCTTTACTTCCAAACCTCAAACCAATCAAGGCCTAAAACATTACGTTTTCACACATCATGTCAGTGGACGGTGTTATAAAAAAATGCATTAATGTACGGAGAATCAGAATCAACAGAAACTTATCGACACTTGTAAATTGATGGTTTGCGGACAGAATAAAACAGACATAACTACTGATTTAAGGGAATTTAAGATCCTTATGTATCATTATAAACATATATATGAAGAGCGCAACTCAATATTCATAGCCATTAGAGAATAAGACATATTCTACAAAATTAGGCATATGGATGGTAACGTACCGACAACATACTTTCTCTCATCAGGGGAGAGAAGGCCCACCTGTTGAAACATTTAGAAACAACGTTATAAGTACACGAAAAATTAACGAACTAACATAAAAAAATACTCGATCACATGGGGTAGAGCCAGGAAAAATAAAAAATAAACCGAGAACAACTAAAAGAACTTTTTTAATGAAGTCAATGGTTAAAATACGAAGAGGAAAACTATTGATGAAGAATTATCAATCTGCACCAACTGTTGACAAATACATACCCAGTCCCTTCACCACTGCCTTCGTTAGCAAAAGGATTGAAACTATCCACTGTGTCCTGTAAGAAAGATGGAAAGGAGCATTTAGGTTCTGGTCCCCAATGTAAAGATATTTTACTGAAAAGTCCTTGTTATTTTAGCTTTAGTTTGTAGTCCCTACCCTGTAATTTTAAAAGCTGCAATGCTATTTAATAACTCTGCACTGTTATTATCCTGCACTGTTATCCAAAGGCAGGGACCGTACACTAAAATTCTATCAAAAGTGTTCCATTTTTCTATTAGTGGGAATTCTGGGTGTCAGTTTATAAGGTTCTAATGAATTAAAATTAAAATTTGAAACATCAGTTAATCAGTCGTATCCTGTGGCCTTGGAAATACTATTTTATATTGGAATTTTGGGGCCATCTGACTAAAGTTTTAAAAACATCGGATTTTCTCGATATACAGAAAGTAATTATTTAGGAATGGGACCATGTATAAAGCCACATTTTTTACAATCTTGAATGTTAACTCACTCCCACCGGTGCTGTGAACTACAGGTACACTGCCATATCTCATCGCATATAACTGGTTTAGACCACACGGCTCAAATCTCGACGACATTAACAGAATATCACAGCTGCACATTGCAAAGCGTCAATAAGTTTAACTTCAAATTTATTTATATACATAAACTAAGGTTCGAATTCTTGAATTACCCTGCTGTTATTCGATGGGAAATGGGAACATTGAATCCGAACCATCCCCAAAATTTGTCTCTAAATGATGCCTCAGTGGCTCTCATCCATTATTCGTATTGTTTTTCCCCAGATCCAAGCATTACCTAAAATGGATTGGGCCAGTTCACACATATAAAGAAAAGTAATAAAATATACAACTGTAAAGGGTATATTTGTCTACTCCATTGGCAAGTGGATGTAGAGGACCATGAGGCTCAAATAAACATTATCAAAGCATTACCGCACTTGCAGCCAGGCTCTCCTCCATGAGTGTTACACATACTGTGTAACGCTGAGGGTTTAAATAATTTTCCCGATAGCTCACATACTAGTATGCAAAGTTTTAAATTGTCCAATGAGATTTTACCCATGTAGACTACTAGTAACTTATCCATCATTAGTAAACTGTAATACCTAGAACCCACCCGCTAAGTATTTATCCATAGAGTTGGAAATTGTAATATTCGGAACCCAACCGTTAAGTGTTTTTCCTTGGAGGGCTGGGGCTAAAGAGTGATGTGAGGCCGCAGTCTATTCTAGCACTAGGAAGATGAACTTGCTAGAGCATAAGCCTCGGACATTATGTGCAAGGCCGAGGATAGTATAGGCTACAGAATAAAATTTACAGTTAGAGAAATAATGACTTTGAAGTCTGAAGGTCGAGGCTTAGTAGGGGCCCTGGCAAGTTATGTGATTGGCCGAGGTCCTTATGGTTGGAAAAATTGGCGAAGTGTACCAATAGAATTAATACTTGGGGAGAAAGTTCCTAGAATGTTATGAAATTAAGTGTATTTTAGGTTCACAAAGTTGCCTCTACAAGATCGAGGAGAGAGAGAGAGAGCTTTCCAGCACCGCCAAGAGAGATCAAGGCCACAACCATTACGATGGCTATAGATAGATGAGCAGATTCCTGCCTCATATGCTTCTGTTTCATTTCATTGTTGATGGTTAAATCTGTTGAACTCTGAATATCAGTATTGCAATTGATCATCTTAACTTAGGCCTCCTTGAGTTTCATATTATGTTCATAGCATGTTCTTGGTGTATTCCATGTAGGGTTTTGGGTTTCGATCCTTATAATTAACTTTTACAGTGTTTGTGTAAGAGCAATCCCAACGCGATGGTTAAAAGGGTATATTTGGGGTATAATTTTTGCAGCGCAGCTGGTAAATGGGTAAATTATAAGGTTGGTATGGTATTGGGTTGTCAAATACAAGCATTCCCAGTGCATCTGGCTAAGTTGGACGTTGGTAGGGGAAAAATACGGTTCTAAAGAAAAAATAATTCCAGCGCGTATATGATATAAAGCACCAAAACGTTGGCATTTTAAGTCATAATATCCAACGGAACTCTATTTTCCATCTAAGATTTTGGGTTTGGTTGCATACGTCTTCGTTTTTCTCGTCTACCACAGAATACTGATTTCCAGCCCCATCCATTCAGCATATAAAAAAAATTACAAAATATCACCTCATAAATAATCACGGATGGTTTACTATTCACTCTGCATAATAATACAAACACGCGCAGTTTGTCAAGTCCCATCTCACATATTTATACACACATGCCAAAACAAGAGAGTGCGGCAACCTTTAATTAAAAAAAGTGGCATATACCAAATAGTCCCTCGAACATTGTTTAAAACACGTTTAGTACAAGCCTTTTTATTTGTTTCAAAAAGTCCCTCAACATGCCGCTAGCGCAAACTTTTAAAAATACGAGAATATTAGTTAAATGGGTGTTTGAGCGAATTTTTGGAACAAAAAAACCATGGACTAAATATGTATTAAAAAAATATTTTAAGGACTTTTTGATAATTGATCCTTAAAAAAATCCTATAAAAATCAGTTTAAGGTCCAGGAATTTATCGCCATAAATTCCTCTAAATCTCATTTTAGTGCAATTCAATATCATCCGAAAGCTCAATAACACTCATCCCCTCTTTGTGAATTTTTGTTTTACACCTTTCAGAAACTCTAGCGAATACTCGGTTTAATTTTTTATCTTCAATATATCTCATATATTGTTGATAATATTTCTTCCTCCCCGACTCATACATTAATTTCAAAATGTACAAAATGTTTAGTAAGATGCAATGCTCGTACGACAAAAAGAATACAAGCCCGAGACATAATGCCGAAAGTTCTATTCCATCTACACCTGCCAGGTACAAAAATTTCACTTTTTTTAGGCCAAAAAGCGACGCGGTGAGGTTAAGAAACAAGGGATAAAAAAAGCTATAGCCGCATGGCAATCTGAAATCCATCAACGAGATATACGTCCAAATGTGTAAAATTGATGGAGTTAAATAACTACTTGATTCGACTGGATGGACTCCTCTATTTAACTTGTCTTTAGTTATGATGGGAATGTGTTTCATATTAGAACATATTAGTCATTTTAATATTTCTGATTAATTATCCTTTTATTTAGTTCTTTTATTTTCTTGTATCTCTTTTAATTAGTCTCCAAGTATGTTTGGGATTCATTAGGTATATTTTTTTTAGTACTTGTCATTTTTAGTCATTTAGGTAATTAATTGGAACTTCTCCATTTGTTAATATAAGAAATTCTTTGGATCTCTCTCTAGAATTTGTATTCATTTTGTTTTGAGCCTTTCACGTGTAGTTTACGTCAAATTGGTATCAAAGCGAGGCGTTGTTCCCCCGATTGGCGCATTAGTGTGTAAATTATCAACCAATTGTACACTACACTCTCAATGGCCTCGAAGAAATCGAATCGATATTAAGAAGATATTAATAAATAATTGAGAGAAAATAATCAAGAATTGAGGCAAAAATATGACGAACTCAACAAGAAATTGGATACCATCTTGCACTTTTTCTCCAAAATTTCAGCACTTACCACCGTGAACAATCCAAATCCCGGCCACCCCGACTCTATTGAAAACCCAGCTGCCTCGCCTGAAAATCCAGGCCTTACTGCGTCTGAAGGGTTTTCTGGCCTTCCCGGCCCAAGCATCAAGGCCGAACTCCTCGACATACACAACAAGGCGGAATTCCATAAGAAATCAACAGCTCTCGGCCTCCTAGGACGGAAATATAAACATGGACTTGGATAGAGCAAGGCAGAACTCCTCGGCAACAAGAGAAAATCAAGAAACCCTAAATCAAGAAATTCTCAAACCCTCGAAAGATCGTGTAATCTCTCATTGAAGAAGAGAAAAATATTTTCAAAATATTCGTTTGTGTGGTATGGTTGGACGCAATTTTCACAAGTATTGTTGCTGCGACCCGAGCTACTCCAATTTATCATTTCAAGTTCGAGGACGAACTTTTTTGAAGCCAGGGATAAAATGATGGGAACGGGTTTCATATTAGTCATTTTAATATTTCTTACTAATTAGGTATATTTTTCTTAGTACTTGTCATTTTTTGTCATTTAGGTAATTACTTGATTAACAAGTAATACCCCACCTATAAATACACATGCACTCCTCATTTGAAGGAAACTTCTCCATTTTTAAATATAAGAAATTCTTTGATTCTCTCTCCAGAATTTGTAGTTGTTTTGTTTTGGATCTTAAATGTTTACGTCAGTTAACTCCGACGTATCCATTGTTCAAGCGACAATAGCGGTTTGATGTTGATTCGCCTCATTACTAATTATTTGCCTTCATTTTTTTGTAGTATTTTCCATGAGTACTTGCAATCATTCACGCTGGTGTTAATGAACAGTCAGAAAAACGTTTGCCCACGGATTCATTAATGGGAAAGGGGAAACGGAGACACGAGAAGGAGAGGAGTTAAGCTCGCCAGCAAATGGATATACGCAATGTTTAAAAAGGCGAAAGTCGAGGCGAGGCGAGGCGTTTTAGTACGGTGAAGAGAGGTGTAAGCCCGAGGCGTTTGAGGCGTAAGGCTCACTGAAAGGAAAAAAAAAGAGCAAAATAATATTAAAAAAATACTAATAAAACCATAAATATAAAATAACAAAGAAATATAAAATAAAACTACAAAAAAAAACATCCTTGAGGATTTTCTCACATAGTTTGACATTTTTTTGTTCCCCCGAGATAACTTTAAAAAAAAAAGTAATTTGAGAAAATCAATTTTAACATATTGTTATTTTACAATATGAAAATAAATTAATCAATGCAAAATCATATTGGCAAAATCATTTTTTTAGCTTCATTCACATATTGGTTATTTTATAAAATGACAGTAAATTAATCAATGCAACTTAACAAGCAAATTTATTAAAAACATTAATTTTCAAGCTAAGATTAAAAAAAAAATTATTAAAAAATTAATAAAACATATCAACCTAAGTTTATTAAAAAAAATAGCAACCTTTAAAATATATTAGTTTCTTAATATATATTCAGTTTAGTTAAAGATAACATATCAATCTAAGTTGAAAACCAAAAAACAGAAAACTTAAAAAAAAAATCGTATTGAAGTTAATTTAGTACATTTATTTCAAACAAAATCAAATTGATAAAATCAGTTTTTTATGTTTCATTCACATATTGGTTAATTTTAAAAAATTTCTATCAAGTTACAATAGTAAATAGTATAAGTTAAGTGCAGTTTTAAAACAAAAAAAAAGAACAAGAGTTTTTTTTTGCGCCTCAGCAAAAAGGCGCGAGGCGAGGCGTGAGACTCACCGAGGCGTAAGCCTCAAATTTAACCCTGAGCTTAAGCCTCGAGGCATTTTTTGCCTGCCTCGCCTCGAGGCGAGCCTCGAGGCATAAGCCTTAAACGCCTTTTTAAACATTGGATATACAAACCCAAGATTCTATCATCTGGCAATCGTATACTTTGTCAGTCGTATGCGCTAATCCCTTTATGGAAGCAACACGATCATTGTCACTCACTAAGTATGTCCTTATTGATTCCCTGCTATGTTTTTTCCGCTATTTAAGAGATCGTTGCTATAGACAACTTAGTGGTGAAGTGGCAATACCGCATAACCCTCCGTTGGTCATGAAAATATCAAATGTATCATCACTCGAGTTGTTCCCTGTAGAAGTGGTGGAAGGGTTCGTTAAGGCCGGTGTGACTCATGCTCTAATGATAACTATTGGTCGCATATTTGACCGGGAACGTTATTACCCCCATTGTTTCACATAATTAATATATATGCTATCGGATCCTTTAGTTTACCATAGTACATCCGGTTGCCAGCACTTCCATTGGCAATGCCGAGCACATATAATATTTAGAAAGGGGACCATTGGTGTGAAAGGAACCTGTTGTTAATATAGAGGGGAGGATTATACATTGGTGTGTGCACCGAGAAAGATGGGTAATTGGATGGAGGAGGTCGTAGAATGGGAACATATATAATCCTCCCCTCTATATTAACAACAGGTGCCTCCTACACTAATGATTCGTTTTCGGTAGCCAATGAATTAATAGTATATGTGCTCGGCGTGACTAAAGGAGGTGTTAAAAACCGAATGTACTAGAGTAAACCAACGGGCCTGATAGCATCTATAGTAACTATGCAAAAAAATTGGGGTAATAACATTCTTGGTCTAACATGTGACCAATAATTATCATAATCATCCTAAGTCACACCGGTCTTAACAAACTCTTCCACCACTTCTACAAGGAACAACTCGTGCAATGATACACTTCATATTTTTCATGTCTAGTGGAGGCTTATGCGTTATTGTCACTTTGCCAATAATTTGTCTGTAGCAACGATCTCCTAAATAATGGAAACCATCGCACAAGGCATCAATAATAAGGACAATCCTAGTGAGTGCCAACGATCGTGCTATCTCCATAAAGGGATTGACACATATCACTGAGAGCATACAGTTGCCAGATAATTAAATCTTGTGTCTGCATACCAATTACTAGCGAGTAGTAGTTAGGTTAAACCGCTAAACTCCTCTCATTCTGGTGTCTCGATTGCCACTTTCCCATAAGTGAATTTATGGTCAAAAGTCTTTCTCACTATTTATTAACACTAGTGTGAATGATTCTAAGCACTCATGCACAATACTACAAATAAAGGGAAGACTAACACTTACCGAGGTGAATCAATATCCAAACTTGTATTTATATAAAATTTACCTCAATCACTTGCCAAAAATAATCAAATGCCCTTACAACTCTAAAGCCGAATAAATAGGAGGTAGAATAATTGAAACCCCAATCGTACGTTTTTATTTCATCAAATTTTGTAACCATCGTGAACCACCCAATACTACAATAATCTCAGGCATTGGGGAAGAATAAAAACCCCAATACATGGAAGCAAAATGCTCTCGCAACTACTATTGATAAACTCTTATCAATAGCAGACATGAGAACCGTTTTCAAAATACCACAATGAAGACCTCTAGATTGCCAAGTATGCGATATCCTTGAAAAATATTTGGTGGTAATTTGTTTAAGGTTGGTCCAATCATCATCATTATAAGTTGGTACTCATGCATTAAGGTTATAATAAATTTTAAACAAGATTTATTTCCAAATAATCATACGAAACAAATACACAAAAGAATATATGAGCACCGTAAAATTGTACGGAGTAAGTCTTAGCTCGAACGTCGGGTGGCCAGAGCTCTATCGTCGCTTGAACAATAAATATGTCGGAGTTACCTAAAGACAAGATAAATAGAGGAGCACATCCAGTCGAATCAAGGAATTTTTTAACTTCTTCAATTATACAAACTTGGACATATATCTCATTAACGAATTTAAGATTGCCATGCAGATTTAGCGTTAATTCTCATTCGTTTCTTAACCTCACCACATCGCGTTTTGGCCTAAAAACTTTGGGGAAATTTTTGTACCCGACAAGAGGTGAAGATTGAATAGAACTTCCGACATTGTGTCTCGGCCTCGCATTCTTTTTTTCGGTACCAGTGTCATATCTCACTAAACAATTTGTACTTTTTCAAATTAATGTATAAGATAAAAGTAAGAAATATTATCAACAATATATGAGATATATTGAAGATAAAAAAGTGGACTTAGTATTTGCTAGAGTTAGGGGGAGTTTTTGAAAGGTTTTAAATCATAAATTCCCAAAGAGGGAATGAGTGTTATGGAGTTATAAGATGATATTGAAGTGCACTAAAATGGCATTTTATAAGAATATATTATGATTTTGAACTGAACCTACATTGGTATTTATAGGAATTTTGTACGGGGAGGTCCAAGCCCAAGGTAGATTAAAAGACTAATTTTGTACAAACAAGAGAATAATGATAAAACAAGAGATCATTCGGGAGAAGACAATTCGAAGGAAGATCATTCAAGAGGAGATCATTCACAAGAATCCCTAGAGCTAGATCGTGCAATCAAATACCTCAAAGAAGGAATGTGGTCACTCGAAGGACCTCCACGAAGATCAAGCTCAATCGAGAGATATTAAAGGCACATTTTGTAATAAGTGTTATGATTTACATGCATTATCCCTTATTATTGAAATACTTTGAGCTAATTTTGAGGTTGAATAGTACCGTCGAAGGACCATCCCTGGCAGGACATGGGAGAACTCACATGCTCTATCAAAGAACCTCATTTAGGGACCCTCTCAAGGACTTGGTTAGGAGGATTGGGGAAAAGGTAGCGTTGGATAAGTAATAACCTCTTTGGCACAGTTAGGCAAAACCTCTGTTCAATAAGATAAACAGATAACCTCTTGAAATACCTTCAGTCGAGGAACCTTGCTCGAGGGACCTCATTTCTACCAGTTGTTCAAAGATGTCCTTCTGGCCTCTCATATACAATTCCAGGTTGCTCGAATAAGCATTGTACGAAAGACCATGCTAGTTGATTAGACAGCTCATCTCATATATCACTATTTACTACCTATTATGACATCATGTTTCCCAACATTTTAAAGACTCGATAAAGGTGGCACTCGAATGAGTTTATTCCTTGGACCACTAGAACATTTAAGAGAACGTCCCATCAGTCATCACAAAAGATCCATTTTCGTCAACTTGTCACATCTCAATTAAGGCAAAGAGACCCCTAAACCCATAAACAGCGTTTCCGCCAAAACATGATATCTCATGCATTTAATGCGCTATCTTTAGCATTAATTGCACAATACTCTAAACCTTAAATGAGGTCAGATCATTTAATGCGGGCAAGGTCGCTCGAATGACCTTGCCCTCATATAAATACTTCCACTTATTTCCTTTGAGGGGTGATCTTTTCCCCTCCAAAGTTGATGCCCAGTTTTCTCTAAACACGAGAGTTTATTGTGAGTTTACAATTTTTGGTGATAATACTCCAGGATCTTTAGAGCTCAACCACTTTTTTTTTACAAACATTGACATTCATTGCACACCTAGTTTGTTGCCCTACCTTTATTGTGCCAAGGTGCTTATTCCTTCTCCCTCCAACCAAGTTGATTTTGGGGACCCATTTCCTTTATTATAGTTAAAGAACATTTATGGTATATAGGCTTAATACAAACTTTTACTTTTAAAGACTACTAGTTGCAAACATTAAAGTTTTCATTTAGTGTGTTATTCTTTGTGCATTAACCATCATTCTGATAAGGGGTTACGCCTCGCGAAATACTAGTTGTAGTTAAAGAACCCACATCTTACATTTGGCGACTTCTCTGGGAAGATATTCTCTGTTGAGGAATGGCCAATGATAATGTTGCAAAGAATATTGATTTCGACGCTTTGCATCGTGAGGAAAAAGATCTCACTCTTTTTCCAGAAGGTGGCAGAATGGCGTAGGTGGAGACTGAACCACCAGCTACTGGTATGGCAACAGCCATAGGCCCAACACAAATGGCAGGGTTCATGACGGGTTGATGAGCCTGTTCGCTGAGTTTATCAAACCCCCAGGCACCTAGGGAATATAGGGAGTCACTGGGGGACCTAGTTCCTTCACAATGCCACAGGTGGTGTTGTCGGGTCCTTTTGTTTTGGGAGGAATTGCTCAGACCGCTACTAATAACGTCACTTCCCCACCAACGGGATCACCAAATGCGTCTCCTTATATTTTGGGAGGAATTGCTGAAACCAGCCCCAACAATGATGTTGCCCCACCGATGGGATCACCAGTCGCAGCTACCTTTGCCAACCTTAGAATTGGAACACCTACTATGCTACCAAGTGTTGTACCAGCAAGAGTGACTCCCATGAAAAGCATACTTCCTCCACCTAGTATGGAGGAAATGATAAAAGAGCTTATGAAGATAATAGCAACTTCTAAAGCAGGAGGAGAAGCTTCCTCTATATATGATGATTTTCGTACGCCGTAACCAGAGGAGTACAACAAAGAAACTTATTCAATGGGATATGTCCCACCCATTTTTGAAAAATATACGGGTAAAGGGGAACCCCAAAGAGAATGTGAAAATATTTTTTGAAAATCTTATGGCTCATTACAATGACAAAAAGCTATGGTTGAGATAGTTTTCCAAATCTTTAACCGAGAAAGCTTACACATGGTACTCCAATTTAACACCAGGCAGTGTGGCCTCTTGGGAAGAGCTCCACATCCAGTTCGTTCAACAGTTCTCCTTGGTACAAGACGAGTTCACCCTCACTCAGCTTGCGCGAGAGAAGCAGAAGCCTGGTGAAGATGTGGTGGCATATATCTGAAGGTTCCACGAATAATATCTAGATGCGAGAGAAGAAGCTCTTGCAAGTTTGGACGGAAGGTTTGCTGCCAGAATATATTTGCCATTTGATTAATGAGACCAGGGAAGGAACGTTCGCAACATTTCCAAAGTCATCCAGGAATATTGCCTTGGTGGTAAAGCCCCTAACACCACCAACCTTGGCATGTTTGATGTTGAGACCACCAACCAATACAGGGAGGGGGATGCCCCTCGCAAGTTGATTGATTACACTGGCAATGAAGACTAGAGATAAAGTGGTGGAAATGATGGTCATGGAGTTAGAGGCAACAAGAGGAAGTTCGATGGTAAAGGGGACCCACCCGAACTACCTTGCACATTGGAACAAGCCTTAGCTCTCTACGAGCACATGGTTTGTGATAAAGTGTGCAGGCTTATTAATTTCAACACGGAGCATGTGACACTGGAGGATAAAGATAGTCCAACATTTTGACAAATTTACAACAAATTGGGTCACCCAACTAACAAGTTTATTTCACTGAGAAGGCTCATTGACACGCATGTTAATAAAGGGGATATTCAGTTACCCCAAGATAATGTGAATAATAATTTGTTATCGGTTCATGGTGAAAACATGGCTAGTGCTTATGACGAAAAGGCAGAGCATATGTTGAAAGAACAAAGGTTCCTAGAACAAACTTTTGAGGAATCCTTAGGAGAATGTGTTCGAAATTGCTCACCTTAACTTTAGAGGATGACCCGTATCCAATCAATGATTTGAGAAAATAGTAGAAGGCTTGCTCTCTAGGTACGGTGAATAAAATGATAGCTTACGATGAGTCATCCTACAAATATTGTGCAGCGGTAGCACGTTCACAAAAGTTTGGTTGGTTCTTTGACCAAGTGGAGTCGCCAGAGAGTTCAAGACTAAAGGTTACTCGAACGATAGTGAAGATTAAAAAGAAGAATATAGCTCAAAACTTGTTCTAAAAAGGGCCTATGGCCAAGCCTTGAAGAGATTCCTCTCAAAAGTCATTTGCTATGAGGCAAATCGTTCGGTTAGGTACTCCCATAATAGGACATTTTACGTAACAACAAGTGTAAGAGGGTGAAGCTGCAATCGTGTTTTTCTGGATGGAGGAGCTTCCATCAACATCATGCCAATTAGGTCTTTTTATGCTTGTAACATTACTGAGACAAGGATTGTGCAAAATCCTTTGTCCATCTCGGGGTATGATAATCAATCCTTAAAGTCCATCGATTATGTTAATGTGGGGATTACCATAAGGAATATCACTTCCCATATAAAGTTCCACATAATGGAGTGTGACCCATCATATCAGTTACTGATAGGGAGAGTATGGATGCACAACCATAGGCAAGTGGACTCCACCTACCATTAATGTCCTAAGAAAAATTGGAGTGTCCAAGAAGCCGTTCATACGTGAAGAAGCACACTTGGTGGACGCATCTTTCAATACAAAGTTAGCTCAGGAGGCTGTGGTGCTCACTTGATACACTGGTGGCACTAGAATCCCTAGCTTTAGGTCAAAAGTCAGTTTTGAAGAGCAGGAGATGGATCGAGAAATAGTGAGACCCCCCAGACTGTCTAGGCAGTTGCGCAATGGGATAACGCCACGAATAAATCTGATCGAGCACCAGGTTCAACAACAAAAGCATGATCATTATATTTTTAGCGAGAGCTAGAGGAGAACAACCAAAATTGGTCACGCGGGGAAGGAAACCCTTGGCAGTGTAAAAGGATGGTGTTGCCTAATGGAAAAATTATTTACAAGTTATGAAGGAGTGAGAGGGCAGCTGAAAGCTTAGATAATGAGGCTGATCCAGTTTATAAATGTTTTTTTATGGACAACCAAGGCCAGTGTATAATGATTGATAAATATAATATCAGGAGTTCATAGAAAAAGTAGAGGAGGAGCCAGAATGCATGAGACATAGGCCAAGGCCCCAAATACAAGAACTGGAGCAAGTAGATCCTATATAGGGAAGTGATGATCCTAGGTCAATCTTCATTTCAAAAAAACTGGAAGTTACATCAAAATGAGCGGTCCTTGAGATGTTATGAGAGTTCAAAAATATTTTTGCATAGAAATACACAAAGATGCCAGGGGTTTACAAGGAGGTGAGTTACCACAAGCTGAATGTGATGCCCTCAGCTATCCTAGTTAAGCAGTCCACTCGAACGTACAAAACGGAGATGGATTTGAAAATCAATGAATAAGTGCAAAGGCTGCTCACGGTATATTTCATCATCCCAATACAACATCCTATTTGGTTTTTCAGCATTGTGGAAATTGAGAAGAAGGACAAGAACCAAATTTGGATCTCTGTGGATTTCAGATATTTGAACAGGACCGGCTCAAAAGATGAATTCCCACCACCTTCCATAGATAGCCTGATAGATGCAACTACGACGCATGGAATGTATAGCTTTATGGATGGCAACGTAGGGTATAACCAGATGAAGATGGATCCAAAAGATGCTGAGAGGACTGCATTTCGCACACCGTTAGGTAACTTTATGTACACGATTATGCCTTTCGAATTAAAAAATGCAAGTGCTATATACGGGAGGACTATGATGGCCATATTTCACGATCTCTTCCATGGTTTTGTGGAATTTTATATAAATATGGTGATAAAAGTCAAAGAAGGAGGATGCTCACTTGATGGACTTGAGAAAAGTGTTCACAAGGTGAAGGTGCAGAAAGTACAAGCTGAAGACAAACCCCCTCAAGTGTGCTTTGGGGTGACAAGTGGGAAGTTCCTTGATTTTATGGTGAACAGGCAAGGTGTCAAGATAGAACTAGACAAGCAAAAATCTATCATCAACATGCCATGACCAAAGACAGCGAAAAAGTGGAAAATTTTCCTACTTGAGAAGATTTGTACCTCGTGTTGATACCAAAATTGATATGCTGACGTGGATGAATCAAAAGAAGACACGTGTCAGGTTACGTGGCACCTACAAACATTTCTACAATCACTTTAGCAATGAGGAACTCTGCCTCCCCGATCAACTCAGACACTCCGAGTAACAGGAACACTCTGATGAACTTCATTGCTCCGAGGAACTCCACTGCTCCGAGGAACTCCTGAATATCGGGAAACTAAGGTGGTCCGAGATGCATCTCGACCACGGCATTAATTGCAAAATAACCAACAGTTCGACTATTCATTGAATGCTTATCATACAGATGTATACACTTAAGGGGCGTTAATTATTTACCCTTTCACATGTACAGCCTAGAGGCTATAAAAACACTGTATCTCCTTCATTGTAGGGGGATCGAAATTTTTTGACAAATCCTGTAATCGAGAATTCCCAAATACTCAGCAATAACAGAAACAGTGGATGTAGGCCATTCTTATAAGGCTGAACCACTTTAAAAATTCTTTGTCTATTATCCGTGATTAAATAATTAGATACAATCTAATTTTTTACATCAACAGATTAGCGCCTTCTGTGGGAATGACTGTTGCTATCGTTTTTCACCAAAAATAATTCATCACCAATGGCTGATAATCCTGAATCTAGTAATCGAAATGCTGGAAATCCACCAAACCCATCTGCCTTGCCAAACGATCCAGATCTGGCTGGAATAATGACAAATCTGGCCCAGGGCCAGACCGCCATGCAAGAAACTATGCGGCAACTCATACAAACCCTTCATGGCGGTGCACCTGCCCATTCAGGACAACAAAGTGTTCAAAGACAAACCCATTTACTTTCTTCATGAACCAGGCGTACTGATTCATATCATAATGAGGAATCTGATGATTTCTCCTATCAACCTGGGCGAACTTCGTCGGTACGGGCCACGGATATTGAACAACGTATCACTCTCTCTCCAGAGAGGACCAGTGCCCTGGAAAGATTAAGCAGGGTGTCTCCTTTCAGTCGATTAGGCCCTAGGAGGAATAGAAGTCCACCTAAGGCCATGTCGAGGAGTTTTCGACAACCATCAGATCTAAGAGAAGGATCAGCACAATCACGACCAGCTGCTCGTCAAGATAGATCTCAGGAAGCCACATCAACTCGATCAATTGCTCGAACCAATAGGCCCGAGGAAGGAAATGATGCGTGGAAAAGTTCTATTCAGCGACTGGAAGATAGATTGGGAGAAATGGGTAAGGCGAAGAATCCCTTACAATGAACTTTTGTTCAAGGGACACCTTTTGTCCAGGCCATTGTGGATTTTCCCACATCGTCAAAGTTCAAAGCACTTGTTGTGACCCCCAAATATGATGGAAAGACATATCATGTTCTTCACATAGAGCAATATCAAGCTGCCGTTGACATCTATGATGTCCCCGACGAGATGAGATGCAGAGCATTCTCGGGAACTCTTACTGGATCTGCTCAGATATGGAACAATAATCTTCCTCGGGGTAAGATTTCAACTTTCTTTCAACTGGCTGAGTTATTCATTGGGAATTTCTATTTTGGAGCAAAGCCAGTAAAACGAGTAGCGCATTTGTTAAGCGTTAGACAAAAAGCTGGTGAGAGTACTAGAGATTATATAACTCGTTTTAATAATGAGAAACTCGAAGTCATAGATTATGTAGAAAAGACTGCGATCACTGCCTTGATGAGTGGGTTGTTGCCCAACAAGTTGTATTATACTTTGGCCAAAGATCCCCCCACAACCATGTCAGAGTTAATGGCAAAAGCGGCCAAAATTATGAATGCCGAGGAGGCTATGGCTGCGAAGAAGAATATGGATAAAGAGACCAAGGTGGAAGTCGACAAAGCTAAGAAGAAGGAACATAAGAACAATGGTGGTGATAAACAATTCAAAAATAGGTCGTCATGGTAAGTCTTGAAAAAATTTGATAATTATACTCCTTTGAAGATGGGAATCAACCACCTCCTGGAAGAAATCAAGAATAACGAGGAGTTAAAATGGCCAAAGAAGATGAAGGCAGACCCTGACAGGAGGAATAGGGAAAAATATTGCGAGTTTCACAAAGATCATGTCCATATGACTGAAAATTGCATAGCTCTTCAGAACGAGATCGAATCCCTCATTAGACGAGGAAAGATGACAAAGTATGTTGATCATAGAAATGAAAGAAGACATGACGACCGAATAAGGGAGAGGTCTAGATCTCCTCGTCGAGCAGAGGAGAACAGGAAAAGAGACCATGAAGATGATCCAAAAGACGATCTCGATCTTCCCAGAAGACCAAGGCAGCCAGAACGTGAGGTATTTTCAATACGTTTTGGGTCATTTCACTGTAATGTTATTACAGGTGGAGATGCAGGAGGAGGATATCTTACTGCAGGAAGAAAGGCTTACCTCTGTGAGGCTCAAGCTTGCTCATATATTCAACGAATAAATCTAGCCGAGGAGGATCGCCCGAGAAAGGTAAATAAAGAGAAGTTGGTCATTGGTTTTTCAAAGAACGACCTCGCAGGTGTCCTATATCCTCATGATGACCCATTGGTGATCAAAATGAGAATGAAAGAAGTAATGATTTCAAGAGTTTTAGTAGATAATGGTAGCTCGGCAGACATCATGTTCTACTCGTGCTTTGACAGTTTGAACCTAAAGTTATCTCAACTGGAGCCTTATCACAGACCTCTCCTCGGTTTTGCTGGCGAGAAAGTTTTTCCACTAGGGACGATCAAGTTGGATATATTAATTGAAACATGGCCTGCTTATCGAACAGAAAGAATACGCTTCTTTGTGATGGATAAGAATGTTCAGTCAGCTTACAACATCATTATGGGAAGGGTTGGATTGAAGAAGTTCGAAGCAGTTCCATCTACGGTACATCAGTGCCTAAAATTTCCAACAAATTTCGGAGTAGGAGTTGTGAAAGGTGATCAAAAAGTAGCTCGGGAATGCTATTATTCATTTGCCGAACAGGAAGAACTGGAGGAATCGAGGAAAAAGGCTACTACCTATCAAGTGGATGAAGGTACAAAAATCGAAACACTGGATCCTAGAGATGAATCTCAACTTGTAAAAGGTCAGGTGGTGGAAGCCACAGAAAATGTCATTCTGGACGACGAGCACCCTGAACGAACAACTCAAATAGGTTCGTCGTTGGATGCTTCAATAAAACAAGAGTTGATAACTTTCCTAAGAAGTAGAAAGAAAACTTTTACATGGAGTCATGAAGATATGCCTGGAATAGACCCATATTTCTTATGTCACGAGCTCAACGTGAATAAGGAGATCAAGCCAATAAAGCAGAGAAGAAGAGTATTCAGTCCCGAGAAGAATCAAGCTATACAAGAGGAGGTTGAGAAGCTCCAGAAGGCTTGTTTCATCGAAGATGTTAAATATCCAGACTGGTTAGCCAATGTGGTGATGGTAAAGAAGAAAAACAACAAATGGAGGATGTGTGTTGATTTCACCGACCTCAATAAAGCATGCCCAAAGGATCATTTTCCATTTCCCCGAATTGACCAACTGGTAGATGCTACTTCGGGACATGAGCTGCTCAGTTTCATGGACGCTTATTCTGGTTACAATCAGATCAAAATGAAACCTGAAGACAGGGAGAGTACTTCTTTTATTACCCCTAGGGGAACTTATTGTTATAATGTTATGGCTTTAGGTTTGAAAAATGCAGGTGCGACATATCAGCGGTTGATGAACAAGGTTTTTGCCGAACAAATCAGTTGCAATATGGAAGTCTATGTCGATGATATGCTGACAAAGAGTAAGAAAGCTACCGATCATCTAGCTGACTTAGGTCAAACCTTTGATCAACTGGACAAATACCAAATGAAGCTGAACTCGACAGAGTGCATATTTGGAGTACGAGAAGGCATGTTTCTCGGGTACATCGTGAATCAACGAGTCATTGAAGAAAATCCAGAAAAGATCAAAGCTCTATTAGGGCTGCGATCTCCGACGACAAAGAAAGAAGTGCAAAGTCTTACAGGACGAGTAGCACCACTCAACAGATTCGTATCGCGAGCAACTAATAGATGTCTCTCATTCTTCAAAACACTCCAAAAAACTTTCGAGTGGAATGATGAATGTGAGAAGGCCTTTCAAGACTTGAAGAAGTATCTGGGAGCACCCCCTTTGTTGTCCAGGCCAGTGATTGGAGAAAAATTGTACTTGTATCTGGCAGTATCAGAGAATGCAGTTAGCTCGGCATTGATCAGAATGGATAATGGAGTGCAAAAGCCAATTTATTACACAAGTAAGGCCTTCCGAGGAGCAGAGATCAAGTATCCAAAGCTGGAAAAATGGGCACTGGCGCTGATTGAAGCAAGTAGGAGAATGAGGCAATATTTCCAGGCCCATACTATAGTGGTATATACTGACATGCTGCTAAGACAAGCCCTCCATAAACCAAAAAAATCAGGGAGATTGATGTACTGGGCAATATATCTCGGTGAATATGATATAATTTATGAACCCAGATCATCGCTTAAAGGGCAAGCAGTAGCAGATTTCATAGCAGAGTTCACCTATCCTGATACTCCCAAGGAGCAAAAGCTGCTCAATGAGCAATCTGTGGATGTTACAGGACCGATAAACACTAGCTCAGACCAAATTAAGTTGGTAAAAGGGCAAGTGGATGTGATAGGATCATCAAATTCGAGCTCAGACCAACTTAGGTTGGTAAAAGGGCAAGAAAAGATGATCGACGAAGAATAGGAAATATCAGGGGATGGTGAAAAGAAGCAACAAATATTTCACCGAGGAACTCTGTCAGATCAGAAATTAGAACACGAGTTGCCTATATGGAGGCTATATGTAGATGGTTCATCTTGCACCACAGGCTGTGGGGCAGGGATCGTTTTGAACAGTCCAGACGAAGTCGACATAGAATACGCCTTACGATTCCAATTCAAAGCATTCAATAATGAGGCTGAATATGAGGCCATGATTGCAGATCTTAATTTGGAAAAAACTATGGAGGCACAACAGGTTATTGTCTTCAGTGATTCTCAATTAATTGTGAATCAAATGTTTGGAATATATGCAGCCAAAGGAGAATTAATGATCAAGTATCATGCAAAGGTGATGGAATTGGTATCAGAATTTGTTGATGTTCAGTTAGTAAGAATACCAAGAATAGAGAATGCAAGAGCAGATGCCCTGGCCCGATTAGCATTCGCTACTCGTACCGAGCTGCGAAGAATAATACCAATTGAAGTGTTAGCTAGTCGAAGCATAGATGAAGACCTGATGATGAATTTTATTACCCTTGATTTAGGACCATCTTGGATGGATCCCATCAGGGCGTATATTGAGGAGGGAGAATTACCAATTGATAAGCTTGATGCCAAGAAATTGAAGTTTAAAGCTGCTCGGTATGTATTAACTAATGGTGTTCTATACAGACGAGGAATTATGGCAGGTTTGCAAAGATGTGTACATCCCTCCAAGGTGAGAAAATTGATTGAAGAGATCCATGAAGGGTCCTATGGAGCCCATGTAGCAGGTCAGACTCTTTTGCAAAGGGTAATGACGTAGGGATACTACTGGCCAACGATGAGGGCTAATTGTATAACCTATGCCAAGAAATGTGACAAGTGCCAGCGTTTTTCCTCCATCTGACGAACTCCACAAGCATTGTTGACACCTATCACTTCCCCTTGGCCATTCGCCATGTGGGGAATAGATTTGGTTGGGCTACTGCCAACGACCAGAGGAAGGTTCAAATATCTCGTCGTAGCAGTGGATTATTTTACCAAGTGGGTAGAAGCTGAGCCTCTTGTCGACATGACTTGCGAGAAGGTATATCAGATTTTCTGGAAAAATATCATTTGTAGGTATGGCCTTCCCCATGCATTCATCACCGACCACGGAACGCAATTTGACAACGAGGAGTTCGCTGCCTATTACCACCAATCTAACATTTTGAAGCTCCACTCAGCACCAGGTCATCCCCAAAGCAATGGACAGACCGAAGTGACGAACATAACTCTTCTAAATGGCCTGAAGAAAAGACTAAGTGAGGCAAAAGCAAATTGGATCAACGAGTTATAGTCAGTACTATGGGCTTATCGTACTACTCCCCGAGCAGCAACTGGAGAATCCCCATATATGCTGGCGTTTAGAAGTGAAGCTGTAATACCTGCCGAGTTGGGTCTCCCAACACACAGAGTACTGCATTTTAACTCCCCAGTCAGTGACTTGATGAGAAGATTGGATTTGGACATGCTCGAGGAAGTTAGAGAAGAAGCAGCCATTAGGAATGATACTTACCAACAACGAACAGCTCTGTTCTATAATAAGAGGGTGAAGATGTGTGAGCTAAAAGAAGGAGATTATGTGCTAAAGAAAGTCATTCAGAAGCACAACAAATTGGAGGCAAACAAGCATGGACCATACCGAGTTACAGAGGTTGTTCGACCAGGAACCTACTGAATAGCAACTTTAGAGGGGGAGGAGTTTAAGAATGCATGGAACGCAGAAATATTACGCAAATACTATCATTGATGTAAAATCTCATGTAAAGCAGTTCCATCAGTATGAATAAAATGACGATATTTTGCCAGCTTCTCTCCTTTTATTGAAAATTTTTCGGGGAATACTAGTGCTACACATTACACTGCTCAGCAACAACAAAATATCCCTAAAAATACCAACTCGATTTGGTTAGGGAACGACATTCCTAAAAATGTTAGCTTCGGTTGGTTAGGAAACAATACTCCTAAAAATGCCAACTCGGTTTGGTTAGGAGGCAAAAATATCCCTAAAAATGCCAACTCGGTTTGGTTAGGGAACGACATTCCAAAAAATGCCAACTTCGATTGGTTAGAAAACCATACTCCTAAAAATGCCAACTCGGTTTGGTTAGGAGGCAAAAATATCCCTAAAAATTCCAACTCGGTTTGGTTAGGGAACGACATTCCTAAAAATGCCAACTTCGATTGGTTAGGTATGGTAAGGAAACCATACTCCTAAAAATGCCAACTCGGTTTGGTTAGGAGGAAAAAATATCCCTAAAAATGCCAACTCGATTTGGTTAGGGAACGACATTCCTAAAAATGCCAACTTCGGTTGGTTAGGAAACCATACTCCTAAAAATGCCAACTCGGTTTGGTTAGGAGGCAAAAATATCCCTAAAAATGCCAACTCGATTTGGTTAGGGAACGATACTCCTAAAAATGCCAACTCGGTTTGGTTAGGAAGCAAAAATATTGGAGGCAAAAATATTCCTAAAAATGCCAACTAAGGTTGGTTAGGAAGAAAACATATTTTTCAAAAAATTCCAAAGTTGGTCGGAAAAGAAAAATTCACCAATTTATATTGGTCGAGAATCAAAAGATGTGACCATTGTTGGTCGGAAACATTTTACGAATATAGTAGAGACCAAATTAAATTTTTACTTGTGATTTTTAATTGGTCGAGAAGCAAAAACATCATTATTTTTGGGCAGCCAAATGATTACCACAAGTTTAATCTAGTCGACAACAAGTTTTGATCAACTGTAGTTGGTCGACAAAATTACATAATGTTATTATCCTTTTTAACAGATATGCATACACAAATGAAAAGTGTTGTACAACTACAAGACAATGGCAATCAACATTTGCAAACAAAATATATGTCTCTCATTAAGTCCAAAAACAAAGTACATTGATAAAAAATGTATACTAACTATTACATCAAGAACCCTACTCTATTGGTTTCTTCCCCTCCGCTTTTGAAACAAGTTCCTCGCCAGCTGGAGGATCATCTAAAGAAAAAGGGGATTTTACAAAGTTGAGGTCTTGAAGCATCCTGATATTCATCACGGAGGGTCTATCTAGCAGGTGCTCGGGGCGAGATATCACTGCATTTGAATGGAGATTATAATCACCGAGATACTTAGAAATCAAGCACCGAGGAATGGCCCGAGCAGGGATCCAGCTCATGTCAAGCTTGTATGGTGGAACTGGTAAGTCGAGTAGCCCAGGATTATGGTAATCCCACAAGTAATGATCTTGCTCCAGTTTCAGTAAACCTAGAGCATTCAACCACCCCTGCTTATAGCCTTCATTATTGGCATTTTCAATACGAGCATCGAAATGATAAAGGGCTTCGTTGTAGCCTGCCATCCAGAATTCTCGGGGTTGCTTATGGAATTGATAAGTTAATCTTTCTAATTGCTCGTGAAGGCTTCTGGCAAAAATTTCCTTATTCTCCAAGGCAGATTTCTGCGCAGCAAGTTGCTCGTCCAAATTCTGGATTTTCTTAGACATTTCAGACAAAGCTTGATTTTTCGCCATTAACTGGAATGCCTGATTTTCCAATGCTGACTGAGTTCAAACTTCTTCAATAGTAGGCCGAAGAACTATTGGTCGTCCCGAGCAGGTGGAGTACCCTATTCCTCGACAGTACTCAAAGCATCTCTTGCTCGTCCCCGAGAAGCTCTTGCTCGTCCCCGAGCAGGAGTAGAAGGACCAGCTCTCCTCAAAGTTTCTAACTCATCTCGCAATTTAGAGTTTTCAACTTCCAAGAAGGAGAATCCCTCGTCAGTCGCAGGGACCAAGGCATTTGAGGAGGAGGCAACAGACTTCAATTGAGCCAGTTGCTTTTGCAGATTATTATTCTCTTGATCCAGCAGCTCAGCTATTTGCCTGTGCTCCTCGACCTCTGCTTTCAAAGTTCTCTCTCTCACTTCGTAAGCAGCAAACATCTTGTCATGGCCCTTGTCAGCACTGAGTTGTTGATATTTCTTTTCATACCCCTTATGAAAAAGAGATGAAGACTCTTTGTATTGCTGTTGAAGTTCATCGAGAGTGCCTTGTAAGTCTTCAATCATTTCATAATAAGCCACATTATTGGCTACGGCACGATCAAGAAGACACTTCAGATATTGATAAGCCTCAATTGCTTGCTCTGAAGCATTTTGGCCAAGGATGTCGATAACTTGTTCTGCACTCAAATCAGTATGACCAGCCTTAAAGTATTCATTGCATTGCCTCATCAGTTTTGTATCATTAGCAGACAACAATTCCATTCTGGCCATAAACTAGTAAAATAGGAGAAGGCAAGAATTAATAAGAATGCAAACAGAGTATGAAAGAAAGAATCAGCAACATGTACGATAAAAAATATAAGTTTTATTACATCATGGAAAAAGGAGTACAAATTTCAAAGTTACAAGTGCCAAAAGAAAATAAAACAAAGATAAAGTACCGAACAACTTTACACCTTTTCCTTGTCTCCCAAAACTTTATCGGGAGCCTCGGACGAGGAGCTAGGTTGCTTGGCAGGAATAAAAAGTTGCTCGGCAAGAGCAGGAGGTTGCTCGGATGAGGGAGACAGAAGTGGAAGCTGCTCGTTGGTTGGCTGGATAACTTGTGGGGCAGGGATTTGATCACCCACAACCATGGAGGACTCCTCGGAGGCAGCTTCGTCCTCTTCTTCATCCTCGGGAATTGGAGGGGGACCAGGAATATGTCGCTGGAATAAATCAGAACCCTCATCAACTTTCAACTCTTGTAAAACAGCAACCTAACCATCTCTGAAGTATTTAAGACTGCCATATTCAACTTGCGCCATCATTGCATCCATTCATTTATTCCATCCCTTGTCCCAGCCAACGCTGAAGGACTTCTTCACTGCCAGGTTTCTTTTTTCTTTCTCTGAGGATAGCTCCTCGGACAGAGTTTCCTCGACAGCTTTCAGCTTATTCTCAGCCTCCTCTTTTTGGCGACTTACTTCGTGGAGCTGGGTTAATTCCTCCTCAGCAACTTTGACCTTTCCTTCAATCTCTTCAGGATTTTTGAGCTTCTCGTTGAGCTCCTTATTCTTCTCTTCTAAATCCTTTACTTTATTCTCCAACCCTTTGGAGACTTCCACCATCTGAGCCTTCTCTTCCTCGAACGAGGAGAGTTTCTTCTCCCAAGTAGATTTGTCCTCGTCATATTTCTGACGGGAGTCCTTCAGAGATTGGGTCAAACCCACTAAAGCTTCCTCCACACCAAATGAGGAGCTAGAAGCCTTGATAACTTTGTTTTTCTTCAAAATTGTATTAAACAACTCACCAACTGGAAAAAGGAAATAACTACAAGTCAGTACAGAGACAGATACAACAAGGGAAAGATAAAAAGATTCAAAACAAGAAAAACTTACTGAAGCAATATGGCGAGTATCCAAAGAGGTGAGCATATCCCGAGAAAGGTTTTCTTCAAGTCCCTGGATCTCGGAGATGATCCAAGTCTTCACCGAGCTCATGGCAGAGCTCGGGGGAACAATGGTAGGAACACCAGTACCACTAACTGGGAGCTGGGAAATGGTTTCAGCCAAATTGACCGAGGAGCTTTTCTTCAGCCTCCTCGGGGGCACAGGAACAGTTTCGACCAAGGAAGAACTCTTGGTCGGTGAAATGGTAATCACCTCTGTTGGAGCATCACCCTTACTTGGAGCCACTGGGGGTGTCTCAGCAGCCTTCTTAGTTGCAGCAGAAGGAGGAGCATCAATTTTCTTTGTCCCCTATGGGACATCAGATTTACTTCTTTTTGCCTCCCCAGAGCCGGAGGCAGATGTCTCAAAGATAGAAGGAACCCTTCTTTTACCCATCTTTTGACTCAGGGGAATGTGTGATTCAGGAGAAGAATCTTCAGGAACTGGCACCAGTTCAATATTGCTGATCACCGGACGAGCAGTAAAAGAAGATGTGTAGCTCTTATACTGCAGCAAGTATGAGGCATACCTAATATTCTCATCGGCAACAATCTGATGCAAGCTCCAGATAAGTTTTAACTGCTTTATGTTAACTTCTGCCTCTTTTGGAGCTTTTCTCTTACTGTCAACTGCAAACAAATAAAAATTAAAATATCAGTCACACATTTTATCAAACACAATGAAAGTATAATCTCAAACATAAATAAAATCAAAATAACCTATCCCATTGCCATAGGGAGGGCATTTAGGACCCTGATATACTTCATCTCCAGTTAAAGGAGCATGTTGCCAATTTTTAATGACAACCCCATGCTCGAAATAGTCCCTATTGGCATCTGGGAGATTGACCACTAAAGCCCTATTTAAAAATCTAGTTTTTAAATAAAAAGTATTATCCCCAACTGACCATCTATAACAGAACATAATCTCTGGAATTCCTATGCGAGTTCCATGAATTTGATTTAATATATTCACCCCATTAACTATTCTCCATGTGTTGGGGGCTATTTTTGCAGGAACAACATCAAAGTATTGACATAATTCTAAACATAAAGGATTTGGTGGAAAAGAAAATCCACACTCAGCAATAAAGAGATTGGGGAACCAATGTCCCTCAACCAAGCGGAAATAATCTGAAGGCTCAGAAAGTTCCTCCAGAATTACCCAAGAAGGGATAGAAAAATCAGAACGGAACTTCTCAAGAGATTCAACAAGATAAACCATGATGAATAAAAGAAATGAAGAAGAAGTAAGAAGATCTTACAGAAAAAAGGGGGATCTGTTGACAACGAACGATGGAAAAGATGAACGCACAAGAGAGAGAGAGACAATGGAAAACTCGAAGATAGAAATTTGAAAAAGTAGAAGACGATGGGATTGTCTGCGATGCTTAAATACTTTGCCTCGGGAAACGGTAGAGGAAATGATTACAAAAAGAAACGATTACGCTACCGGCGGCTAAAAGGACAAAAAGTGCACGAAGATCGAAGAAGTTATAAAAATTCAAAAAGTCTAATTCTTCGAATTTGGAAGGAAAAATAAATACAAAGGAAACGTTCCTAAAAATCAGGAGGATCATTTAAAATTGTCATATTTCAAGAAAGAATGTTCCATACTCCTCAAATTTCGAACTATGAAACATTGGGGGCTTCTGTTGATACCAAAATTGATATGCTGACGTGGATGAATCACAAGAAGACACGTGTCAGGTTACGTGGCACCTACAGACATTTCTACAATCACTTTAGCAACGAGGAACTCTGCCTCCCCGATCAACTCAGACACTCCGAGTAACAGGAATACTCCGAGGAACTTCATTGCTCCGAGGAACTCCTGAATATCAGGCAACTAAGACGGTTCGAGCTGCATCTCGACCACATCATTAATTGCAAAATAACCAACAGTTTGACTATTCATTAAATGCTTATCATACAAATGTATACACTTAAGGGGCATTAATTATTTACCCTTTCACATGTACAGCCTAGAGGCTATAAAAACATTGTATCTCCTTCATTGTAGGGGGACCGAAATTTCTTGACAAATCTTGTAATCGAGAATTCCCAAATACTCAGCAATAACAGAAACAGTGGATGTAGGCCATTCTTATAAGGCTGAACCACTTTAAAAATTCTTTGTCTCATTTAAATTTATTTGTGATTAAATAATTAGATACAATCTAATTGTTTACATCAACATCTGGGATTGCTGAGTAGGTGACTCACCTGTTGATGGAGCTACTATGAAAGAGGACCAAGTTTACATGGGAGCAACCACATTAAGGAGCCTTGGACAAATTAAAGAAAATCCTAACCTCTACACAAACATTATTTGTCCAAAAGCAGGTATACCATTGCAACTCTACCTCACTTCTACAGAGAGGTCAATCATAGAGCATTGTTAGCTCAAGAGTGGAAGGAGTAGAAAGACTTGTTTATTTTTTGAGTCCTATTATACATGGGCGGCCTGAGGCCAGATACACTAGTATTGAAAGGTATTGTTTAGCCATTATATTTGTTGCTAAAAAACTTAGGCACTATACGTTTATTTCACAGTCCACATTGTAATAAAATATGACCATATAAAGTTTTTATTAGCTAGAACTATACTAATTGGCAAGGCGGGCGGATGGTTTCTAATAATTTTAGAGTACAATCTCAAATGTGTGGTCCCTCGAGCCATCAAGAGCCCAACTTATGCAGACTTATTAGCCATATTCCCATATGGGACATTCGAGCCACCACACGAGGAGTTCCCAGGTGATAAACTTTAAGCTAACTTCCTGGAGGCCAATTTGGAAGGATGGAACATGGAGTTCGATGGATCTTTGGCTGAAGGAAAAGGAGGTGAAGGGGTTATCCTGAGAAAAGGGGAAGAGGAAGTCCATTCGCCCTTTAAATTGGACTTCAACTACTCCAACAATGAAGCTGAGTACGAAGCCCTACTGATGGGCCTATTAAAAGCCTTGAGAATGGGTATCCACGTACTTACAATCAAGGGAGATTCCAATCAAGTTGTGAAACAAGTAAATGAGGAGTACACCCTATAACACATGAGCTTAGCACCCTAACGAACGATCATTCTGAAGTTGCTCGGATAATTCTATGAAGTAATAATAAAAAGGCACCCCAGAATGATGAACTGACATGCAGATGTCTATTTCACAATTGCCCATAAAATTGCCATCAAAGGGGATTCAGTGGTGATTCGAATTACCAAAAGGACAACTACCCACTGATGATAGCAATGACTAGAGGGGCAAGATAAGAAAGCATCTTGACACAGGGGATTGACCATTAAGCTTGGTAAAGTTATCATAATATTTTTCCACGGATGACAATTTATATAAAAAAAAATAAAGCATGATGGTTGTTTCAGTGAGTTGAGCCTGAGGAAGTTGAGAAGATATTGAAAGAGTCTCACCAAGACAGTTGCGAGACCACTTATATTTATTTATACCAAAGAATTCAAAAGGCATGCTACTTTTGTCCTACGATGAGGCAAGATGCCGCATAAGTACAAAGAGGTTGTGACAAGTGCTAGTTGTATTACCAGGCAGTTAAGTGCAATTTTATAGAGTAACCACCTGATTGGAGACAATCGTATATTAACATCCTGGTAGATAGGGTAATTTCACCAGACGAGGATGATGCTATGAGGCTCAAGAGGAGAATTTCAAGATATTACACAGAATGGCATGTTGTATCAAAAGGGTTATCATGATAGACCTCTATGATGTATCAGGTTGGAAGAGGCAGAGGAGGTATTGAAGCAGGGCCACGATCCAGGTCACATTAGAAGAGCAAAACTTTATCACCAACTTATAAACTTGTGGTATTTTTGGTCAACCATGGAAAAGGACTCTGTCGAGGTTGTTCGAAAGTGCAAGGCATGTTAACTTCATGGTAATATGATCCACATTCCCTCAAAGGACTTGCACTCCATCTCCAATAGTTTCCCTTTTTCACACTTGGACATTTGATCTTATGGGAGCAATTAATCCCTCTTTCAGGGGAAAAATATGGATCTTGGTTGCCACTGAGTGCTTTACTGAGTGGGCAGAAGCCATACCACTCAAGAAGGCCACAGACCAACAGCAGGTGTAGTTTCTCGGTTCATGAAAGAATACATCATATGTCGTTTTGGCATCCCAAAGTTTTTCCTTTCAGATAATGGAACTCCATTTGTAAATAGCGATACATGGTTTCTCATAGACAAATACTCCATTATCCACCACAAGTACACTGTGGCCTACCCTAAGTGTAATGGGCAGGCAAAAGCTACCAACAAGACCTTGGTAAATATTCTAGCAAAGACGTTGGAAGATTTTCCTGGAACTTGGGACGATAAGATACCAGAGTATCTATGGGCTTATAGATTTTCCTACAACTTACCCAGCTTGAGCAAGTGTTGGCTGGTTGCGCAAGAAAGAAGAGTCGGGTGTATACCAAACACTAATTGATCCACTCAAATAAAGATCACCCCTTCCACGATAAGGGAATCCACCATTACCTCTGAGTTGTTCGTGGTAGTGGATAGTGCTTCGGGGATCTTGAAAGATGGGGAAAGAGTTGGTTCGGAGGCAGTGGGGAGTTGTTTTTTTTGGGGTGGGGGGGTTGATGGGATTAAAGGGAACCTTGTTGTGTTTGTTGGTGGGAGGTGTCCCCTATCTGTTGATCTTGCGCCTTCTCTTGCTCAGCTGCAAGAGTATTATAATGCTCATCAATTTGTGTGCCACAAATAAAGTATAAGGAAATGAAAGAGATGAATAACCACGAAAGATACAAGTTGGAGTGAATAATACCTCTTTATCAGCAAAGTCATCCAAAACAGTGTAATCTAAGGAGGAGAGGAAGGTTTCTCAATGTTATACATCTTGTGGAATCTACGCAATTGATGCATTAAAGGGACGTCCTCAACATCTTCTGCAATTGTGCGAGAGACCCTTGCCTCTGACCTGGTCCTTTTCCTGCCACTTGCGTTGGATGGAGGAGTGAATGACAAACCCCATGCCACCATTTGCTCCTCAATGAAAACTATAGCCGACGATGAACCTTGACCATACTTTTTCGTCAAGTCATGAAGCCATTATTTCACTTTAATCTTGAGGGTGGGGGGTCAATATCTTCCTCTGGAAGGAAGGCCTCCGAGTGATCAGCAATAGTGTTTTTCTTCTTTTGTTGCTTCTTTTCACCTTGAAGCTACTCCAGTCAAAGAAGAAAGTGGTGTTTTCTCTTTAATAGCAGGTTATGAAGTCTCAAGGACATCTTCAGCTTCATTAACAAGCTGAGAAGTAGAGGCTCCTTTCTTTTTCTTCAAAATGGTTTCCTTAACAGGTGCTAAAGGAGGAAGCTCGTTGGGCACAACATCATTGAGATTACTCAAGGGGAACTGAGATAAATTAACCGAGCAACCTTTCAATCCAAGCTCAGTTGGAGGATTTTTCTCAACTTTCGAGTAAATTGGTTGGTGTAGAACGACTATGTGGAATCTAGCAAGCTGGTTAGGCTAGAACACAGTAAGGTAAGAAGTAAACCTACTACCCTGGGCTTTCTTCGAAGAAATCACCAACTTCCCATTGTACTTGACCAATAGGTTTGCCAAAATACTAATCAGAAAATTTCCACAAGTTCGTAAAAAGTTAACAGGTCTCTCAAAGGAGTTTTGACTCAGCAAAGGCATTGCCTAGTCGTACCCAAATCAGGGGGACACATGAGGGGGGGGGGGGTAGATGGAGTATTATAATTTCCACTTAGTGTAAGGGAGAAGGTAAGAATGGGTTATAGTTAAAAGAACATTGGTCGAAGGGAAGTTGCGCACTGCAACCTCGTCAACCTTGCTTACCGATCGAGAGGACTCAGCAAAAAAGTTGTTGGTATAACACCTATGAAAGCCCGGATTCTTCAAAATGATAAATGAATCTGAATCGCATCCAAATTAGGTGCGATCTCACCCAATTCTCCTCCGATTGGCACCAACCGCGTATCCAATTGTTTTAATTAAATTTTAATTACAGATTCTTCATGGATTCTTTATGAATCCTGATTTGTCTCGTGAAGAATACTGAGGTCAAACAATTTTTCTGGTATTTTTTTATCAACGTCCTTTGTAAATCTATGAGGATATATAGTCTAAATTTGATGGAACTCTAAGAAGGAGAGAGTGTGAGAGTTGGTTCTAAATATTGAATTAAAAATCATTGACGTGGATTTTATTGATGTGGATCTTCAAGCTTAACATTGTCGTGTTATTCTAAATCAACTTTCAACATTTTCAACCTGGAGTGGTGACACTGAATATGATGTGAATGAAGAATGAGGGTTATTTTTAGTAATTTTTTTGGGTTTTATTGTATTTTTGTTATTTTTAGTATTTCTTTTATTTTAAGAATTCATTATATTTTCCCTTTTATTTTGTATTTAGAAGGAGGGTTAATTGGCTTTTAGGGACATAAATGTAATTATATTCTTAGCTTCGAGGCCAATCAACCTCATTCCTATAAATACCCCCTATGTAGGCTCATTTGAGTCATTCCATGATTTTGAGATATTGTGATTTGAGAGAGTTTAGAGAGATATCATCTTTTCTTGCTCCCATTTGAAGTCATTTACGTCAGAATAATTGTTCCATAATGATTTACACGAGTGGTGTTCAAAAGTTAGATACATGGTACGAAAACTAAAATTAAGTAGTGGGAAGTTGCTCGAGAATAAATCTTTTTCAAGAATGATATTATCACTTAAATCTTTGTCGTTATGGTCTAATTTTTATGTTGGAGATTTATAAAAGTAATTATTAATTTGTATATGACCTAATGTACAATTTATATAAAATTAAGGAATATTATAATATATTTTTATTTTTATTATATTTCCTAACACACTCGAATCCTACTTTTTTTAAGATTTTTCGAATCATCGCACCCGCACCGTGTCGCACCCGCATCTGTGCTTCATAGTATAAAACTGGTTAACACCAACATAAGGGTGAACACAAAAAGACTTGACATTATCAATCAGAGTGTGGAATGGTTTCTTACTTTGTTTGAGATTCCAGGCACAAATGTATGGAATCTTCAAGGCATGAGAAGTAGGTGTTAAAGTGCTACATGCATATACGAGAAACCTTGCATACAAGAAGGAAGTAAGGATCATGTGATTGGCATAGTTCAATACATTAAACCTCCCAATAAACCTGGCGGAGTCATCTTGCGCTCGATCAAGCCAAGTATAAAGAGAGCTCAAGGATATATCAGCTAAAGGAATTTTGACACCCAAAGACATCTGAACGGACATGCTAATCAGATCCCTCCTGGGGAAATAGAGGGTTTCCCCAGGCAAGAAAATTCTTGACAAGACCACCAGTATGTATGCAGCCAACTCTAAGTCACTCTCAAAACCTTCACTAGTGGGAGGCAATTCGGCAACTTGTTTGCCCTTGGAATTGTTTGCGAACGACTCCCTTGCCTTAGCAGCTGCTTTGTCTTCAATAAAGTAGAAATAACGGATGAGATCAGAAAAGGTGAATTTGTTGGAGTTCTCCCAACACTTCTTGAAAACACCTTCCAACTTCTTTCGAATAACCGCTTCTTCCTTCGAAAGAACTTTGAAAAAGGACTCATATCCAGCAACATCAATACCCATAAGTTCGTACACATCCTCCGGAGTTATTTTGAACTCTCCCTAAGCAGCTACAAATGTGTGAGACCTGTGGCTCCACCGAGAGACTAGTAATCTCAAAACTTGGTTATTTTTGCTCAAAATCAGATTCCCAACCATATAGCAGATGATACTACCACCTAGGCAATGTTTTAAAAAGTGCACTATTGCGAACGTAATAGCGCGTAATTGCCTTTTGCGATTGAAAAAAGCCACGCTATTGGCACTGCTAAACGATATGCTCCTTTTCGTGCGCTATTGGGCGTGAAACTGCGCTATTTTGCGCGAAAATGAGCAATTGGAGCTTTGGAAAAAAAAACACTGCCATTTTGAAAAAAAGGAAATGTAAGAGGTGTTTAACCCAACCCTTAACCCCTCAAAAAACTTACGAGCTGTTAAACTTATGGACTGTTAACCTTTTTTTTATTTCTCCGTATACTTTTTATTCAGTTAACTTTTTTTGTTTGGAAGCTTTAAAAACTTACTATTTTTGTAACTTTTTTTCAATAATGTAATTTTAAACTTTTTTTGTAACTTTTATTCATATTTCAGTTAACTTTTTTTCAAGTCTCAAATAATGTAATTTTTTTAATAAATTCAGTAGAAAATGTATATTTTTAATAAATTTTAGTGAAAAATGTTTTCTATTTTTTATTTTTCAGATTAAAAAATGGCACACAAAAAAGATTATGGATGGAAGCATGCATATGAAGATGATTATCAGTTTAAAATTCTACTTATTTATAAAATTTCAGCTTAAAATGTTATTTATTTTATAATTTTGATTTTAAACTGTAATTTGTATTTATAATTTTAGTTAAAATGTTAATATTTATAATTTTAAGTTTAAAATGTTAATCTTTTGTAATTTTCAGTTAAAATGACACTTGTTTACAAAAGTGGAGCTTAAAATGTTATTTTTTTTAAATAATTTTCAGCCCAAATAGTTATTTGTTCTATAATTTTCAAATTAAAATGTTAATTATTTTACAAATATCAGTTCAAAATGTTATTTTATATGTTTTTCTAATAAAAAAACCTGAAATGCACGAATTGCTTGCGCAATGCGCGGCGCGATTTGCGCGATGCGACCCCGGAGACAAAACGTGATACCTTGCGCGACCGCGACTAAAAACATTGCACCTAGGACAGTTTGTCGGCATATTTACCACGGATATAATCTGCCAATGGACCTAAGCCATCACAAGCTCCACCAGGAGACTCAAACTCAACACTGGAATAAGGAAAATCCCCACGTTCGATTCTAAACTTAACAGCACTAGCACTTAGGTCGTCACTTTCCTCCACAAGCAAGTGGAGGAATGGCTTAGCAGTCAAACGGTTGGGAATGCCTCTTCCAAATCATCCTCATTTGGCTTCACCTCAACCGTGTCATCACTCGGTTGAGAATCACTTGAACCACTAGTAGATGCACCATCACTATCGGTGGTTGATGATCTCGAAAATACCAAAGGAATCTCGACAGTTCTAACACCACCGTCATCGGCAACTTCCAGGAACTCCTTGGCCTTAAACATGGACATCTCGTCAAACCTCACATCTCGGCTAATAACTAGTTTCCTCGTAGACGGATCCCAAATCTTGAACCCCTTTACCCCTTTTCCATAGCCTAGGAAAATACACTAATGAGAGTTCTCAGGTCATTTTTGGTCCTCTCGTCACTAGGATTTTGAGCATACCCCGTACATTCGAACACCCTCAAAGTAAAGTAGTCTAACTCATGCCCCAACCATACTTCCTCTGGACACTTCAAACCAAGAGTCAAATTTGGTGACCGATTCACCGAATACATGGCGTGATCAAGAGCTGCTGCCCAAAATGATTTCGGCAACCCGGCATGAAACCTCATTCACCTTGCCTTTTCCATAATGGTGCGGTTCATCCTCTCCACCACCCCATTTTGTGTTGGAGTCTTCTTAACAGTAAAGTTCCTTGTGATGCCGGCATCTTTACAATACTTTAGAAAACCACCATCTCTATACTCACCCCCGTTGGTGCTCCTCAAATACTTGACCTTCTTCCCCGTTTAATTCTCCTCCATGGCTTTCCACTCCTTAAACTTCTCAAAAACCTCCGATTTTTCCTTCAAGTTGTAGACCCAAACTTTTTGTGAATAATCATCTATGAAAGTCACAAAGTATCTAAAGCCGCCTACGGAAACAACATCCGCAGGCCCACACACGTCGGAATGAATATAGTCAAGAGTCCCTTTGCTCTTGTTCGTAGATGTAGTGAATTGCACTCGAGTTTGCTTCCCCATCACACAATACTTGCAAAAATCGAGCTTGCATCTGTGCACCCCTTTCAACAACTTTTGTCGATGAAGTTCTTCCATGCCCCGTTGGCTCATGTGACCAAGTCTCACGTGCCATAATTGTAGCTCGTCAATTTTCGGCTCCGTGGTGACTGCCGCTCCACCCACTACCATATTTCCCTTCAATCTCTAAAGATTGTTCGGTAACTTTGTGTCGCCCAAATTCAACATCGATCCCCTTTTCACCTTCAAAGCCCAACTCTTGGCTTGAATCACACACCTTTGAATCGAGTGCGCCTAAGGAAATCAAGTTCTTTTTAAGTGCCGAAACGTCCCTCACTTCACTTAAGGTTTGGACAACCCCATCCCAAATCTCTATGTGCACCGAACCGATTACCACTACTTTGCACGTAGCATTATTTCCCATGAGAATCTCACCACCGGTATTGGACTTGTAATCCTCAAACCATTCCCGATTCAGACACATATGGTATGAACATTCGGAATCTAGAATCCAACCATCAACATGATCGGCAAAAAAACAAGTAAGAACCTCTTCGCCTTCCTCTAAAGTAGCAACACCGGCCACATCCTTAGTAGAGTTTCCTTTCTTATCATCTTTCTTCCACTCTGAAAAATTTCGTTTAAAGTGACCCTTTTTATGGCACTTGAAAAATTCAACCATGCTAATGTCTCGAGATTGAGACATTTGGAATCCACGATTATTTGCACCCCGAGACTTCGACCTTCCTCTTCGTCCACCACCACCAACTTAGCTACCAAGCCTTCACCTTGAGAAGATGAACTACCTCCACTGCTACCATTTTTCTTCTTCATGTCCACGTGAGAAATGATTTCCTGCATTACATCATTGAACTTGAGAGTAGTATTCCCAAACATAAATGTGGTGATATAGTGCTCATATGAATCGGGCAAAGAAGTGAGCAATAACAACGCTCGATCCTCCTCGCTAAATTGAACATCAATCCGGTTCAAATCATTGATCAAAGCATTGAAGACATTTATACGCTTCATCTTATCACTTCTCTCCTTCATTTCTAACCTGAAGAGCATCTTCTTTAGAAACAATTTATTTGTCAAAGACTTGCCCAAATAAATCTCCTCCAATTGATCCCACATGCCCTTGGCCATAGTTTCAGATATCACGTGATTGATCACATCATCCGTGATATACATTTCAATTGAATCGCCCTTTGATCAATATTGCTCCATTCGACATTAGTCATATCCACCGGATGCTTCTCTATACCCAACAATGCTATAACCAACTGTTGTTGAACAATAACACCCCGCATCCTTCTTTTCCACAAGACAAAATTCATTTTCTCATCAAAAGGTTTTATCTCAAACTTCATTGAGCCTCCTGATCCATAACTAGGATCCCACTTCTTAGAGCCTCCGCTTGTAGAAGTTGATTTGAGAGTACGCGATACCTCTTCCGCCATTTGGAACAAATTCTAGAACTTATGCCAATATCGCTCAAATTGATTCAAGCCAAACCAAAATACCGAGAAAACCAAGCAACCAAATCTCTGATACCACTTGTTGCGCTAAAACAGTCCTATTTTAAGCAACCAAGACCATAAAACTCACTTCGGAATTTTACCAAACACTTGGTGTGCAGAAAACACCCAAGACCTTGTTCCTAATGAAAATTAAGTGTGCAAACCCAAAATGAATCCGATCAAGCATCAACAAGTAGGATAACAAGAATACACAAGCAATCAAAGCAAAGAAACGACAACAATATAATGTGGTTCACCCAAACTAGGGTTACATCCACAATGCTAGGGTTTCTTCTTTCTTTGATAAATGGAGGAACCACAAGGTTACACACTCACACTCTTTATCTCTCCAAGAAAGTCACTCACAAACCAAGCACAAGAAATAATATTAAACAAGAAGCTCTCACTCACTCTTCTCTTTGAAAAACTCACAAAATGTTCACTCTTGCTGGAAAAAACAGCACTACACTTAAAAACTCACAAAATGTTCACTCTTGCTGGAAAAAACAGCACTACACTTAAAAACAGAAAATAGGTTTCTATTTATAGTTTTTCCTCAAAAGGGCATTTTTGTAAATATCGAGAAAAAACTGTTTTTCTCCCAAAACAGTCGTAAACCAACGGGAAGCCATCGGAGAGCCAAAATACGCCACAGGTATATGCCATAGACCAGAATTGATCCTCTTCCCCAAAGTATGTAGCACGGCGGTACTTGGCCCACTGGGCTTGACGAGCTTCAGTCCTTAGGGAAACACTCCTGGCAGAAGGATTCCTTTTCACAATGGGAGCCATTGCAAAGCAGTGTTAAAGATTGAGATGAAGAAGAAGGTTTGAAGAAGAAAGATGTACTGAATTGCCCTCTCTCTCTCTAGAAGGAATGTTTTCCCAGGAAAACATTAAGGGTAAAGTGACGCGAAGAAGTAGAACCCCTTTTTATAAGGGGAAAATAATTGAATTTGAAATGGCGGGGGATAAGTCCCATGCACATGTGGTTGCGCGTCTTCAGTCAGTGCAATGATGGTTTCTGATTTGATGATGACTAAGGTGAATCATGTTATGTTCACGGGCTGGCCCAACATGCCACGTGTAAAGGTGGGGGGAAGAGCCACAGGTGCATTTAATATGAGACGACGACTCAATGATCAATGCCTAATTTGGGGCATTTAACGAATCGTCCCATGATTCTCTTTTTAGGGGGGAATTAAACAGTTTTGGGGGGGATTTAAAAAAAATTATATTTCCCCTAGCATAATTAATAAAGTTTATCATAAAATATTTTTATCTCCGAGAAAGCTTAATAACTAAGTTCCCAGGTCGCTCGAGCAAAACGTCGCTCGAAGGGAAAACACAAGTGTGGTTATTTACACATACCTTTACACAAATAATTGTTGTTCTCATTATTATTTGCTTGTTTATTTAAAATGACCCTATTTTACAGGTTGTTCGTACAGATATTTCTTTATAGGTAAATAAATATCTCTACGAAGGGGCAAATGCAGGGGGAGGTCCAAGCCTAAGGTAGATTGAAAGACTAATCTTGTACAAACAAGAGAATAATGATTAAACAAGAGATCATTTGGGAGAAGATCATTGGGATGAAGATCATTTGGGAGAACATTCACAAGAAGCCCCAGAGCCAAATCGTGCGATCAAATTCCTCAAAGAAGGAACGTGGTCACTTGAAGGGCATCCCACAAAGATCAAGCTCAATCGAGAGATATTGAAGGCACATTTTGTAATAGAAGTTATGATTTAAATGCATTATCCCTTATTGTTTAAATAGTTGGTATTGTTTCGTAATAATTTTGAGGTTGATTAGTACCATCGAAGGACCATGTCTGGCAGGACATAGGAGAGATCACATGATCTATCGAATAACCTTATTTAGGGAACCTCACAGGGAATTGGTTTAGAGGATTGGGAACAAGATAACGTTGAGTAAGTAATTCCAATTTCTTTGTCACACTTAGGTAAAACCTCTGTTCAATAAGATCAACATATAACCTCTCAAGATATCTTCAATCGAGGAACCTCTCTTGAGGGACCTCCTTTCTAATAGTTTTTCAAAGATGCCTTTTGGTCTCTCATGTAAAATTCAAGGTTGCTCGAATAACTATCATCAGAAATCCCACAGTTGGCTGATTAGACAGCTCATCTCATATTTCACTGTTCACTACCTTTTATTACGTCATGTTTCCTGACATTTTAGAGACTCGAGAAAGGTGTCACTTGAGTGAGTTTATTCCTTACACCACTAGAATATTTAAGATAACGTCCCATCAACCGACATAAGAGATCTCTTTCCATCATCCTGTCACATCTCAATTGAGGAAAAGAGACCCTTAAACCCACAAATAGTGTTCCCGCCAAAACATAATATCTCGTGCATTTAATGTGCTATCTTTAGCATTAATTGCACAGTACTCTTAACATTAAATGAGGTCAGATCATTTAATGCGGGCAAGGTCGCTCGAATGACCTTGCCCTTGTATAAATACTTACACTTATTTCCTTTAGGGGGACGATCTTTTCCCCTTCCAAAGTTGACGCCCAGTTTTCTCTAAACGTGAGATTTTATTGTGAGTTTACCATTTTTGGTGATTATACTCCCAGATCTTTGGAGCTCAACCACTTTTGTTTACAAACATTGGCATTTATTGCACACCTGGTTTGCTTCCTTGCCTTTATTGTGCCAAGTTACTTGTTCCTTCTCCCTCCAACTAAGTGTATTGTGGAGACCCATTTCATTTATTATAGTTAAAGAGAATTTATGGTGTAAAGGCTCATTTAATACAAACTTTTAGTTTCAAAGACAATTTCATTTATTGTGTTATTCTTTGTGCACTAATCATTATTCTGATAAGGGGTTACGCCTCCCTAAATACTAATTGTATTTAAAGAACCCACATCTTAAAAATTTAAATAATTAAAGGTTGTTGCACTATTTTGTTTTGACATGTAAGTAAAAATATGTGAGATGGAACTTGACAAACTATAGGGATGTTTGTATTATTATGCAAAGACTATTTGTAATTATTTATGAAGTGATATTTCGTAATTTTCTTATATGCTGAATGGATGGGGCGTTGGCACATGGCAAGATAGGTTCTCATTCGGGAATTAGTATTCAGTGGGAGACGAACAAAACGACAACATATGCAACCAAAGCCAAAATCTCAAACGGGACACAGAGGTCCTCTCGATATTATGACTTAAAACACCACATTTTTGGTACTTTATACCATATACGCGCTAGGATTACTTTCTCTTTGATACTGTATTTTTCCCATACCAACGTCCAAATTAGTCAAATGCGCTAGGAATGCTCTAAATCTATCATTTTAAAAAATACAATTTCCAGTCCAGAGACAAGGGGATCAACCATCGTATCGATTGTGTCTTAGGCTATCCCATCTTGTGACTTAAAAAATATAGTTGACATGTAGGTCTGACACTCCCTATTGTACCCTTGAGGTTGGGAAGAGTGATTAGCATCGGGCATGGCTCTAGTACCAAGCCATGGGAACAAGGCTTACGGGAAGAACGCAGAGGCTAACCATCGTCATGTGCGAGAGATGGCAGCCAAAGATTTTATTGTATTATTATTACCTAATGCACATTTAGGTTACCTCCAATTTAGTTAGGAGATGTATATTTACCTTACTTGCAATAATGGGGTGAATGGGTATAATAATGACACTGGGAACGAGTTAAGTTATTCATAACTGCCTTAGTATTTGAGAGAGTTTTAAAGGCCGCGCGGGGAAGCGCCTCGCCTAGGGGCTAGTCGGAAAGAAAGCGGACTAAGTGAAAAAATTATCGTTTTTCATATAAATTCAGTTCTAAATAAAAAATACATATCACTAAAATAGCATAGAAAGAATCATATATATATATATAAGAGTAGTGCTATGGGTACAAAGTAACTCCACAAATTCTCCACAAAAAGTAGTGTTATTGATGCCCTGGCAGGACTCCATACCACAAGGCAATGTTTAATAGGTAGGTGAGAGAATAAGTGGAATCCACGTCAGATTTTGTGGAGATTTTTGTACTCATATCATTATTCTATATATAATTTTATATATATCATATGCATGAGTGTTGCTTTGTATATATACAATGATTATAATAGCATTTACGTGCGTCTTATTTTAAAATGTTACATAGTTTTATATCTATAGTAGCATTATTTTTGTGTAGGAATCAAATATAAATTGCACAAAATATTGTGCGTAATATTTCTATTATTTGTCTAGTGCTAGGAATTTATTTATATAGGGGACTTTAAAGAAAAGTTAGTAATGTTGAAAGTATAGGGAAATAAAAAATTGTTACCAATGTTCATGTGTAAATCAATATTAGATTCTTTTGTAATAAAAACTTCAAAGCATACTTGGTGTTGTTGTAAAAAAGGGAAAAACGTGTATGCACGCCTAGGCGGTAAGCAGCCAACAAGTGCCCACCCTACCACCTAGTGATTTTTAGAACATTCGTATTTGGGATGTTATGTGCCGAGGTCCTAGTAAAGGCCGCAGCCAGGGTGTTAGGCTAGCCCAATTATATTCATGAATGTGTGAGCCGAGACTAGTTTCACGTTGCGACCTACTTTAAGTGGCGCGTGTGAGAAATATAGCCCAACTTACATAAATTCATGCAAATACATATAATCTATATATACATATAATATACATACATACATACATACATACATATATATATATATATATATATATATATATATATATATATATATGTATACATTTATATAAATATATATATATATATATATATATATATATATATATATATATATATATATATATATATATATATATATTTATATAAATGTATACATACATATATATATATATATATATATATATATATATATATATATATATATATATATATACTATAAAGAACTCTTATATAACCATTTTCTTAAAATAGAAGAAATTGATTTTTATAGAACGTTTTGTAGATGATCTCCTCACTATGGAAATCATCTACAAAAAGTTCCATTAAAAAATTGAACCTTTCTACTATTTCAAAAATATGGTATGCAAAAATCATGAATATGTGCATTTTTAGCTATTGAAACTTTTGATGATGATCTCTCACCCACTTATGGATTGAATTTTCTAATGAATTTTTTGTAGATCATGGAGATCATCTCCAAACAAATTCATCAAAAAAATCATTTTTTTACTACTCTAAAAATTGGTCCACATGGGGTTCCGCACCGTCAACATATTTGCTAAAGTACAATCCGATAATGCACAATTTAAAATTTTCCATAGAAATATTTTCTTCAGGTGGGTGGAACCAATCAAACACATCTTTACACTAAATAAGTTCTACTATAAAACTCATATGGAAAATTATAATTTCCCAAAAAAAAATAGTGCGTGAACATTAAAAGAAAATATATTTTACTCACAAATTGGACATGATCTTGCAATAGCTCTGGAGTGCTTGAAAGAATTATATCAATGCCTTTCTGGTAGTCCAGTCTCCCAATAAATCCAATCTATATAAAGTAATCAAGTCGATAATAAAAGGAAGATGTAAATTATAATTATAAAGACTGCAGAACAAGGAGTTCACTCTCACCAATGGACAATCAGGCCTAACTGGAAGAACTAATTCCTTTCGCAAAGCAATCTTGCATTCAACCTGCATTTTACAAAAAAAAATTAAAAGGTGTAAGAAAGAAGCTGTGAAAAATAAACAATCGAAATTACATTACTGAACTCTATCATACTAATATTCTGTAAAATATAAATAGGAACTAATGTAGAATGCGGAATTCAAAGATATAGTAACGACTTGACTTAATGTCTTTTGCTAATTCAGGAGAGGGAAAAAACATCTGATTATCTCTCCCTTACTTTAGGTGGTTGCTAAGTAACCACCAAAATTTCTCAGGCCCAGATGCATTATTTTTTTAATAGTGCACAATCATTATTAAGCACAATGCCATACTGACAAGTAATTTTTGAAGTACTTTCAGCAATAGCTTTTCTATAGGGAACTGTACGACGACATTTATAGATAACATTTTGGAACATGAGACTTAACTACCTTTCCAGAAAGGTCATGAACAGAATAATGGAAAGGAATATGTTTATCTGAAGACGGGTTCCATTCATTAATATCAATGCCATTTGTGATCCCTAAAAAAGCAGAGTTAGATTGGTCACTTTCAGAAATAATGAATGCCAGTCAATAAATTAATTAAAAAACATGTATGACTGAAAAGTTGCCATAATATAATCTTTTACAACATTGGGAACCCAAACACAATAAAATGGAACGTTGAGACTCATAAATGTGCAATAGGTGAATCATTGTTTCTATATTTATTTATTTATTGTTATTAGAATTATTTCTCTGTATTGAGTTTGGTCCTCTCTTAGGATCATTGCATTAGTATTCACTTTCCAATGAGCCACTAACCAAGTAAAAATATACAATTGACACTAAGCCTATATTAAAATTAAAACCTTAAATGATGTCAACACACCAAGTGACAAAGAATGTAGGTGATCAAAGTAAAAAAATTCCAATTTTCACCTCCTGTCATCCCTCGCTCCAATCGCAAGCCTAAACCTTCTAACAAATTGAGCAAGAAAACATATTGCTAAAGTTCACTATCTTTCAAATTGTTTTTGAAGGAAAGGTTCCAAAGTAACGAGTGATTATTTAAAGAAGCTATAGGGGATATGAATTGAGAAGGCTGTTTTTAATACATACCCACTTGAGTGACTTTTTGTTATTTCATTGTATTTTTCCTTTTAGGTGTTCAGTATTTTTGTTACATTTTTTAATTGTAGCAACGCTTGAGATGGAAGCCTCTAGAAGGTTCCATTAGTTAATGTTGTCATAGATGAGTTGTCATGACAACTCATCTCATGACAACTCATACTTGGCTAACAACTTCTACAAGCCTCTCCCATTCCCTATAAATAATCCTCATGTAGCCTTATTTGACGTATTCTTACACTTTTGAGATATTGAGAGGAAGTTGAGCCGAGAGTTAAATCATCTTTTTATTTTTCATTTGATGTTCATTTACGTCAATTGGTGTCAGAGCCTCTTTGGCTCCACCCGTCATTGTTGTTGTATAACAAATCGTAGACGATGTCAAATGGGACCTAAGAAGAATTTTGTTCCTATTGATTCGTTCACCAATAGGTTCAGGGAGATTTTAAACTGCCTCATAGCATGATTCAACGCTCTTGAGGCTCATCTTCCTCCAGTCGATGCATCCACAAGCCGTCCTCACTCCGCCCCCACCGCCGCACAAAACCCTAATCTCACCACCACCAATCCTACCCATTCCACCCCGCTACCAACCTTAAATAATACACACCAGCCCAATATCACGACTACTTCCATCACCATTTCCCTAATTGTATCCTCTACAACAACTCCACCCACAATTACACCACCACAACAGATCCCTAAAACTAAAAAAAAAAATCTTCCATTAAAACCCAAAATAAGAAGCAAAAATGGATTTAAACTCCATCCCAGAGTCCTGAGAAAAAGGATCCAGAAAGCAATTGCACCAAGAAGGACCTGAATCAAAAAAATCGACCATCGGTTCCTTTGTGTTTTCCTTCCAAATGTCCCAATGGTGGTTAACGACGGCCTTCTTGTCCAGCAATGTCCACGGATGGTTAGGCTTGGGATCTTGCAGCACTAGGAGACCACTCGACCCAGGTGGCTACGGTTTTTTTTGGGGGGGCACTTATTTTCAAAATTTGTATATGAGTCCCTAAAAGTTTCAAAGCTCAAGGACGAGCTTGGTTTTAAGTGGGGGAGAATGATGTGAATTGAGAAGGCTATTTTTAGTACATACCCACTTGAGTAGTATTTTTGGTATTTTAACTTACTTTTCCTTTTATTAGTTGTTTCGTATTTTTGTTACATTTTTTAAATTATAGCAAGGTTTGAGATGGAAGTTTCTAGAAGGTTCTAATAGTTAGTGTTGTCATGAAATGAGTTGATCGCATGACAACTTATACTTGACTAACAACTTTTATACGCCTCTACCATTCCTTATAAATATTCTCCATGTAGCCTCATTTGAGGTATTCCTACTTTTGAGCTATTGGGAGAGTTAAATCACCTTCTTATTTTCCATTTGACGCTCATTTACGTGAGAGAGAGAGAGAGAGAGAGAGAGAGAGAGAGAGAGAGAGAGAGAAAGAGAGAATGCCGAAGGCGGGAATGGGGTAGGGAGGTTAAAGCAGGATCTCTATGTGAATTTGGTATGTTTATCTTATGTAGAGATTTTTAGTTAATCAATTTTTGTATTAGTTAATTATATTTAGTCAATTTACTAGTTCATTGTTGAATTGTTTATTAGTTATGTAACTAATTTTTATTCATTAATTTATTTGTTAATTTTTTTTGGCCAAAGTGTCACTCTTTGATTGGATTGCTCAGTAAATTTGGACACTAGGGCTACCTAATCACCTTTCCCAACAAATCTCTTAATTAATGTTTGAGGAAGGTCCCACACATCTAACCTTTGGATGGGGTTTTAAAATTCTAATGGTAATAGATTCCCTCCTAAAAGGAAGGCCAGATAGTTCAATGACCATTGTCTCTACTGAGGAAGCTTTCTGCAACTACCATTCATCCTTGATGTCAATACCCAACTTTACATTTCATCTCCTCTTCCTTATGGGGTTATTATGATGTAATTGGTAATAGAAGTAGATAATTAATTAGAATTATAGTTGCTAGTATAAGATGTTGTTTAGGGTTTATATCTTATTTATCTAGGATTATTTGTTAGAATTAGAACCTAGTTAGGAGCCTATAAATAAGATCATTTGACATCCATTTTAATCACTTATGAAGTTATGGTGATGTAAACGTGTGGGTACCCGGAATTTAGAACTATGGGCCTGGACGAGTAGCCCAGTCCTGGCGGCCCAAAGTCTAGGCCCCTCATCTTTTATATTGACCCGGTATCCCCCCACGATCACATAAAGGGAAGTTATAGGGGAGATTGGAAACATGGAGGAACCCATCACCTCCACTCACCTACATGTACATGTATAAATTAAACCCTAGGTCCGGGGCAAAAGGACAAGTTGTATTCTCTGTAATTACTCTCCGGAGTATATAGAAATAATACAGACTGCACCACCGTGGACGTAGGCACATCTTTGCCGAACCACGTACATCTTTTATTGTGTGATTGACATTTTATATTCCTTGTTCTTCCTTGGAAATTTCTTCTCTCATATTTATTTTTGTTGCATAATAATTGTCACCACAATTGGCGTCGTCTGTGGGAAACGTTCATCTTTCCCTAAGAAGAGCCCACACCAAGAAAGGAGTTTAAGATGTCTGGTCACAGCAGCAATGCCCCTCAAGCAGGAGATATTCAAGAGCCACCTGCTCGTCGCAGGATTAGGTCTGATGTCCGGCGTTCAGATCATAGATCTCTCCTGGAAAGGCCAGCCTCGGAAGAAAGTCAGGGACCAGCGAGATCCACACAGATATCCAGATTGATTGATGCATACGAGGCAAGGCTCCACGAGCAGAGGGAGTCTTCTCACATATACGAGGCTGAGAATGATCGCTTGAAAAGAAAACTGGAAAGACTGGAGAGGGAACTAAGTCCTGATACTAGGAGATGCCCCTATCGCACTCCTAGCCCTCAGGCGAGCAAGTCTCCCAGCCGAAGAAGGAGCCCTAGGTGAGAATCTCAAAAGTTTGAAGGTGGCGAATTAGACGACGACCTTCGCGAACAGCTGCGAAGAGCTCGCCACTACCAGAGCCCTGCTCGCAGTGACGAGAACATACGAAACCTAGTCCACAGAGAGATGGACCAACATCCTACTCACCACGGAACAAGATCAACCAGAGAACTCACGAGGAGAGCTCTCAAAACCCAGATGAAGTCACCCTTCACGAGGAAAATCGAAGAGGAAGAGGCTCCCAAGAAATTTTCCATTCTGTGGTTCAAGATTTACGACGGGAAAACTGATCCCATCGATCACATCAGGCAATATCGACAGGCCATGACCCTCTGGAATCACCGAGATGCCCTGATGTGCCGCATTTTTCCCTCGAGCCTGCATGATGTAGCACAGAAGTGGTTCGAAAGGCTCCCCCACCGTTCGATCAAGAATTTCAAATCCCTAGCCGAACTCTTTACGGCCCGATTCATTACCAGTAGCTCCCACCCCAAAAGGATGGATGCTCTGCGAACAATGAAGAAAACACCTTAAGAAACCCTGTGAGACTATGCAAAAAGTTACTGGGAGTTATTAAATGAGATCGAGGACTGAGCGGAGGAAGTAGCAGTGGCTTCCTTCAAAATTGGGCTTCCTAGTTCTTCCCTCCTCTACCAATCCCTGACGAAGAAGGAAGCTATGACTATTGACAACCTAATGGACCGGATCGAGAAATACGCAAAGGTGGAAGATGTCACCTACCTTAATGCAGGAGAAAATGGTCGAGCTAAACTCACTACCAAGGGAAGTGAGAAAACTGAGAACCAGAAGAAAGGAGGAAAGAGTGGGGGAAAAAATGTCTCCAAGAGCGGAGGAAACCCTGACGCGTCGAAAGCATTCCAGGCGGTCAACACAGTCTTTAAAGAACCAATTTACAAAATTCTCGCAAATATCAAAGATGAGTCGTTCATCAAATGGCCCTGGAAAATGGGATGAGATCCCTCGAAGAGGAACAATGCATTAAAATGCTCTTTCCACAAAGAGGGAAGACATAAGACCGAGCACTGCAAAGCTCTTAAGTCTCACCTCGAGGAGTTGGCCCAATCTGGGCACTTGAATGACTTTGTGGAAAAGAGGGCAGAGAGAGTGGCTGCCAACAGAGAGGCGAGACCCGACAACGTGCTGGAGGACGATGCTGGACATGAGTTCACAGTAATCCATGGAGCATCTGACATCAAGCATATACAAGGGAACTCGGCTCGAATGGAAGTGAAAAAAACTTACGACGGTAATGCAGGCCTTTCAAATTGATCCAGCAAATTCCCAGTCAGGAAAGCGTCGACGAGCAGAGGACGTCAACTATAACAAGCATATTGTTTTCACAGATGAAGATCTGGTGGGAGTAAGGACCCCACATCATGATGCTCTGGTCATTAGACTCAGGATAACCAACTTTGATATTGACAAGTTGCTCGTTGATCAAAGAAGCTCATCCGAAGTAATGTACCTCGACCTATTCAGGAAGTTGAAGTTGAGCGTCGCCGACCTAAAGGAAGCTACTGTTCATTTGGTCCGCTTCGTTGGAAAAATGACCATCCCTTGGGCAAGATAGTACTGCCAGTACATGCTAAAAACATCTCCAAGATGATTGAGTTTTTGGTGGTTGACATCGACTCACCGTACCAGGCCATCCTCGGCAGGGGATGGCTTCATGCGATGAAGGCAGTCTCCTCGACCTACCATCAGAAGTTCAAGTATGTAACCGAGCAACGAGTAATGGAGATCAACGGCAACCAAGCGATGGTAAGGAGGTGCTTCATAGCAGCCATCCGACCAAAGCCAGAAAAGAAGGCCGATCAACCCAGCAAGAAAGATAAAGAAGGTGAGACACCTTCCAAATAGCAGTTAAAGTAAGGAAGACCCGGAGTAGAGGAGACCAGGCTCCTCCCCTCCGAGCGCATCGTCGAGGACCTGGTAGAAGTTATAGCCAAAGATGGTGACAGAAGCAGAGTCTTCTTGATAGGAGCATCTCTCACCGACGAAGAACAGAAGGAGTTGACGACCTTACTAAGGTGCAACGTAGATGTTTTCGCTTGGTAACCATACGAGCTGCCTAGAATCAATCCCAGTATGGTCTGTCATCAGCTGCACGTCGACCCCACATTTAAGCCAATCGCGCAGAAGGCACGACGAACTGCACCCGACAAGGCTAAAGCGATAGAAAAAGAAGTCGAAAAACTGTTAGATGCATGATCCATACGGGAAGTACAATTCCCCAAGTGGCTGTCTAACCCATTAGTAGTTCAAAACAATAATGGGAAGTGGAGAGTTTGCATCGACTTCACCGACCTCAACAAAGCATGGACCAAGGATAGTTTCCCTCTCCCAAAGATAGACCAACTAGTTGACGCCACTGTAGCTCACGAGCGAATGAGTTTCCTGGACGCGTAATCGGGATATCACCAGATCCCCTTGTACGCCCCAGACCAGGATAAAACGGCTTTTATCACGACAGTTGGGTTATATTGTTACAAGGTCATGCCTTTTGGGCTCAAGAATTCTGGGGAAACCTATCAGCGGCTGGTTACTAAAATGTTCAAGGGTCAAATGGGAGACGCAATGGAGGTTTACATCAATGACATGCTCGTTAAGAGCAAGAAGAAAGAAAATCACCTCTCGGACCTGTCAAGTACCTTCGAAACCTTCAGGAAGTACCGAATGAAACTTAATGCGAGCAAGTGTTCCTTCGGTGTCCAGTCAGGAAAATTTCTTGGGTACTTGGTCAGTAAGCGAGGCATAGAGGCTAATCCAGACCAGATCGATGCAATTAACAGGGTGCAACCTCCTCGCACAATCAGGGACGTACATAAGCTCACTGGAATGCTCGCTGCCTTAAATCGCTTCATTTCCAAATCCTCCAAGAAGTGAAAACCTTTTTTCCAGCTTCTAAAGGGGAGTAAACCGATAGAATGGAGCCCAGATTGCTCGCGAGCACTGGACGAGCTCAAATCCTACCTAACCACTCCACCGTTGCTAGTCATACCATAGCAAGCGGATTCTTTGTACATGTACCTCTCTGTATCCAATCACACTGTCAGCTCCGCGCTAATATGCAAGGTTACAGGGATCCAACTCCCCATTTATTACGCGAGCAAGACCTTATTAGACGCCGAGCAAAGGTACCTACCATTGGAGAAGCTCTCCTTTGCCTTAGTAATAGCCTCGAGGAAACTGAAGCATTATTTCGAAGCTCATACTATCATCGTCCTTACATTGCACCCCCTTAAGGAGGTTTTAAGGAAAGCGGATTTATCGAGCAGATTGTCTAAATGGTCAGTCGAGCTCATCAGGTTTGACATCCAATTTCAACCAAGGATAGCTATCAAGGGTCAGATCCTTGCTGATTTCATAGCCGAATTCACAGGCGAAGAACTCCCCGGTCAACCTCAACCAACAAAGCAAAAGGAGAACCAAGCAACAATGGAAACCTGGAAACTATTCGTTGATGGAACCTCCAACTCAAAGGGTGAAGGGGTAGGCATTGTTCTCATAACTCCAGAAAACACAATCCTTGAGCAAGGAATCAGGCTGGGATTTACAGCCTCCAACAACGAAGCAGAGTACGAAGCACTAATAGCAGGTCTCCAAAAAGCGCAAACTCTGGGAGCAAAGCGTTTGCAGGTGTTCGGCGATTCGCAACTAGTCTCCAACCAGATAAGTGGAGATTATAATACGAAGGATGAAAGAATGGCAGCCTACCTCGCCTTGGTGAAAAACTTAATGACGAGCTTTGAAGAGATCAACATCCAGCAGTTTCCCAGGGGGAAAAACAGTCATTCTGATGCCTTAGCAGCCCTGAGTTCGGTAGTTGATTCTAGCCTTAAAAGGGTCATCCCCATCGATTTCCTCATTTGTCCGAGCATTAACCACAACAGCAAGCTGTCAAACGTGGAACAAATACTCCAGGTGGGATCAGCCCCTAGCTGGATGGACCCCTTAAAAGACTATTTGAAGGAGGGAACAGTCCCAGAGGACAAGAAAACTGCCCACCAGATAAGAGTCAAAGCTGCTCGCTTTCACTTATCCACAGTGGGTGACTTGTACAAAAAGTCCTTCTCCGGTCAATATCTTAGATGCGTCCATCCAGGCGATATCGAGCAAGTGCTGCACGAGCTTCATGAAGGAATCTGCGGAGGTCATGTCGGAGGAAGGTCTCTAGACTTTCGAGCAATGAAGGAAGGCTAATTTTGGCCATATATGCAAAAGGACTCCGCAGTATATGTCCGTAAATGCCTTAAATGCCAACTCCACGCTCCTATGGTCCACCAACCCGCCAGCGACCTAAAATCCCTGACCAGCCTATGGCCCTTCGCCCAATGGGGAATGGACATCGTGGTACCACTGCCCATCGCTGCCGGCAATCACAAATACCTGTTGGTCGCAACTGACTACTTCACCAAATGGATCGAGGCAGAACCATTGGCGAACATCCGAGATGTTGATATGATAAGATTCATATGGAGGAATATAATCACTTGATTCGGACTCCCCAGAACCATCATCACTGATAATAGGACACAATTTGAGAGTGTCCCCTTCGAGGATTTCTGTAACGAACACGGGATCAGGCCCCACTTCAGTTCGGTGGCATACCCTCAGAGCAATGGACAAGCAGAAACTTCCAACAAAACTGTGATCGATGGATTGAAGAAGCGGTTAGAGCGAGCCAAAAGCACAAGGGCAACCGAGCTACCCCACATCCTATGGGCATACCGAACTACCCCTCGGTGAGCAACAGGAGAAACTCCATTCTCACTAACATATGGTATGGAAGCAGTCATCCCACTAGAAGCGGGATTGCCAACAATAAGATCCGACCTTGTCGAGCAAGGACAGAATGATGAGACATTGCTCGCTAAACTCGACCTGGCCGACGAGCGTAGAGAATTTGCCCTGGTAAAGCTTGCGAGCTATCAGCAACAGCTCGCAAAACACTACCACAAAAGGGTTAACCCAAGAAGATTCCAAGTTGGGGACTATGTTCTAATAAAAGTCCTGGGCAACGCGGTAAAGTCATCAGACGGCAAGATAGGCCCAAACTGGGAAGGACCCTTTAAAATAACTAAAGACGACCTGCAAGGTGCCTATCATTTGGAAACAATGGAGGGCAGAAAGATACCACAAGCATGGAACGCAGCTAATATCAAGAAATTCTATTTTTAGATTCTCATGGAATTCTATTGTTGAATCGTTTTCTTGTATTTGTTATGTGAAAGGAAATTTCATTTCCCTTATCACTAATGAAAGTCTCTTAGTTGATTACTCTCTGATCAGTAACAGTTGCATTTTATCACACATCCTTTCCAAATCACAGGCACGATGGTCGATATAGCAGGGGAACACCCCTCCTCAGGTCATCGTCATGAAGCACGAAAGACCTCTTAGCATTGCCCCTGGCAATATATAAAGCCCTATAGAGTATTCTTAGGCATCAAACCTACTTTGGTTGAACCAAATCCTGATCGGATGAAGACATCCAATACCAGGTGTGTCCTCGCCAATTGCCCTACTTAGGCCTAAGGGAGTGTGACGACACAACCTAAAAGGTAAAGTGGGGCACAATGGTATTTTGGTATTATACTGGACTGGGGGGACACTTGCATGACAAAACAAAAAGGATTACGAAGCAGCAAGAATATAAAAAGATTGGATGAATACATTTAGTTGGCAAAATTTCCCAAGACACGAACTTTTCATTAATCTCTTATATTTACAACAATGATAATACATGTTTAGTCGACAAAGCTCACCCAAAGCATTTACATTATCGAAAGAACTAAAGAATAACAACTTGCAAAATCTCAAGGAGGTGGAAGCCTCCGAACAAGATAATCTGCCACTCTAGCTCTTTTTCCATCATCAGGAGCAGGGGCTAGCTCTTCCACGACCTCATTTACGTCCAACTCCAATAGTTGTCGAGGAATAGCATCGATGCGGATCCATTGATCATCCCTCCTGAATGGATTGGGCATCAGAGTGGAGGAGGACATCTCATGACAATACCATAACACCGAGTTCCTTGGGACCTGTAGCTCTTTCAGGGCACTTAACCACCCTCTGATGAAAGAAAGTTCCTCAAACTCAGATAGTCTTGTTGGAGCATCCAGCCAGCCTTGATCATAACCATCAGCCCACGCTTGCCGAGGACCTTTCTTGAATAAATTCCGCAGTTGGGTAACATCCCTTTGAAGCCCAGCAGTAATTACATATGCTCGCCGGACATCATCGCGGAGCTCTTCCATCTCCCTATCACGATGTTCTTCGGCTTCCCTGTTCCTGCCCCTTGTGCCCCTACCAGCTCGCGAAAGGGGAGGAAGAGTGGAACCTCGCGGCATAGGAGGAGTATATCCATCTCGCGAAGACGAGGACCTTGCAGGACTGCTGAAATAGTGCTCGGCGCATGCTCCTTAAGCTTTAAGACTTCCCTCCTCAGATCTTCATTCTCCTGCTGTAGGAACTCCCCAACTTGGTTGATCTCGGTGGCCTCTAGTAACCTTGCTCTCAGTACACTGACTTCCTCTTGCACTGAGGCACCAATGTCTTCCATTTCCTGGAGCCTGTCCTTCAGCTTAGCCACTAGCTCGGACTGATCCTTATATTTCGGATTCCTTGACCTAAGTGACTTGCAAAGTTTAACAAAGGCCTGGTGAACTTCAGGGCTTGCGTTAGGACCGAGGGTCCTGCCTAGTTGGGAAGTAGCAGGAATGTAATCATCCACATCAACCAACTACAAGTAAAATAAAGATAGATGAGAGAAAGAGATCACCACAAGCAAAAGTAGAGCTTTTGTATTTCATCAATAAAAGTCAAGTATATCGAGCAGAAACTGGGAAAATTACAAGCAAAAGTACAAAAATAGTTCTAAAAATAGATTAACTAGCAACCTCAGGCTGCCCAGAGGTGGTTGGCTGCTTCCCCATGTCAGCAGCAGCAGAGGTATCCCCCTCTGTAGGGATGCCCTCAATCGCCTGGGCAGGACAAACACCGGCAGGAATTGACTGATCAACACCCTCGATGGCTGGGGCAGGAGCTTCCTCATCCACAGTTGGCTTCGGACCCGGGTCATGCTCATCGAATAGAGGACACTCAGCATCAACACCAGCAGTTAAAAGAGCCTTGTTCCAGCCCTTCTTGAAGTTCAGAATGCTGATGTAGCCTATCTGAACCTCGGCATCTTCGTAAGCAGCAGTCCATCCGAAGTTGTATGAATCCTCCTTGATGGTGGATACCTGGGACTCTTTCTCCTTTAATTTCTCGGTCAGAACCTTGTTCTCCTCCAGGAGATCCATCTTTCTCGAGCAGACTAAGTCATAGGCCTGCCTCAACTTGTTCAGCTCCTTAACCGCCGCATCCCTCTCTTGATTAGAGTTGACGAGGGCCAGATCAGAGGAAACTCTAGCTGCATCAGTAGTCTTTAAGTCAGCCTCCAGCTGAGAACCCCTGACTTCCAATGCGGACTTCTGCTGCTCTAACTCACCGTTACTTCTCACTAGCTCGTCGCGAGAGCGATAAGGCACGGCTAAGTCAGTCACAAACTGCAAGAAATAAAGAAGAGATCAAGAAAGAGAAGCAACTAAAACTCATTAAAAATTGAAAAATGGAGAGGATCTTAGCAAGGCTGGCTAGCTTGCAGGGCCAATTGATCAGACCCTAGAGCCCTCTGGCGATCTGCAGGGAGAACTGCCCTCTCGAGCAGCACAGGAGCCAGCTGAGGAGAAATAGCAACTGAGGCCCCCTCGGGCAAAGCAGACACCGGGACTAAGGCTTACCCAGCCTTTGTCCTCGAATCCATCTTTCTCCTCTCTTCCTCTTTCTCCTTCTCCATTCTCTTCTTCTCCTCCATTCTCTTATTTTCCTCCACCTTCTTTCTTTCCTCCTCCTTTTTTTCTCCCTCTCTTTCACCTGCTCTTCCTCTCTCCTCTTCCTCTCTTGCTCCTGAGAAGAAGACCGAGAACCAGTAGCCACGGCCCTAGTAGTAGATTTTTGTTTCTTTGACCTTTGTGCAAAAAGCACGTGGTCCTTATCATCGTCATCTCTGATCAAGTTATTTCTTGGAGGCATCCCTTCACCTGAACTTTTGGAAGTGCTCGACGATCCACGAGCTTCAGAATCCTCCTCACAGTCAGAGGAACTGCTGCTGTTAGAGCTCCCTTCACCCAAATTTCATGTAGGCTCACTCTTAGAGCTTCTCTCCTCTTCGTCCAACTGGATAGGCTCAGTAGTAGTCTCTTCGAAAGAATCAAACTCTGGTACACTATCCACAAGCCGTGCTATGAAACTGGAGCCTACATTCTTATACTCAAGCAAAAAGGCAACAGACCTGGGATGCTCGCCGTCACCCAGAGGCTCCCTCATATTCCAAGCTTTCACTAACTCCGAGATACGAACCTCGCTGAGAGAAGGCTCCAAATTCTTTGACCTCGCTGTGGAAGAAAAAGCAAAGAGGGGTAAGAAAAGTCACAAATCAGCAAAGATTGAAACAACAGTACAATGTCTACCTATATATTCTTCCCCATAAAAAGGAACAGTGAACCTCTCAGACCTCGACCCTTCAAATTGGGGAGAGAACTGCCAATTTCTAACAAGGAAACCCTTTTGCCAGTAGTCCTTATGGGAATCAGGTAGATTTACTACCAATACCCTGTCAGGACTCCTAGCTTTGAGGTACAGGACACCTGAGCTAGTTCGAGAAAAGGAGTAACAGAAGCGGACCTCGGCAAGTCCTAACCTAATGCCATACAATTGATTTATCCTATGCATGCCGTTCACTATTTTCCACACATTGGGCGAGCATTATGCGGGGACGATATTGAAATAGCTGAAAAATACAAAAATAGATCATTAGGGGGAAAAGTAAGTCCCCCCTGGGAAAGCAACAAAACATGGATCCAGTGGGCATCCTCTATATAGCTAACGTTCCTAGGAAGGGAGGCACAACACTCAATATCTACCCACTCAGGGATGTTGTAGAACTTCCTAAATTCAGAGATTGACCTATTTCCAATCTTCGCCCTTGAAAAACTCAAATAAAAGCTACAAACCAAAGAGAAAGTGCAAAGAAAAGGCATGATAAACTTACAAAATAGAAGATCGGTTCAAGTGATGAAGAAACACGAGCTCAAGACGACTAAGAAGCAATGGGAATGGGGATTGAGAGGAGAAGGTACGAGGCGCTAGAGTTCTCAGAAGATAGAATAATGCTGGAAGGCTGAAACGACGGAAAAAATGTGGCTATTCCAACAAGCCTTCAAAATCTAATCAAAGTACACAGTAAGCGAAGCGGCTGCCGCCGAAATCAACTCCACAGCTCTCGAGGAATTGCAACACAGCCATTATGGCTGATCATTTAAATCTATTGAGCCCATAAACACGACACAATAAATTTAGGGGCAATTGTGGGTACCCGGAATTTAGAACTATGGGCCTGGACGAGTAGCCCAGTCCTGGCGGCCCAAAGTCCAGGCCCCTCATCTTTTATATTGACTCGGTCTCCCCTCACGATCCCATAAAGGGAAGTTATAGGGGAGATTGGAACCATGGATGAACCCATAACCTACACTCACCTATATGTACATGTATAAATTAAACCCTAGGTCCGGGGCAAAAGGACAAGTTGTATTCTCTGTAATTACTCTCCGGAGTATATAGAAATAATACGAACTGCACCACCGTGGACATAGGCACATCTTTACCGAACCACGTAAATCTTTTGTTGTGTGATTGACATTTTATATTCCTTGTTCTTCCTTGGAAATTGCTTCTCTCATATTTATTTGTGTTGCATAATAATTGTCTCCGCAAAACGGAAGTATTTTCACAATAATAACAACATGAATTTATAGGCCAAGGCCTAAATTTTCTCTCCAATTATCATGCATCTCCAAAAGTAAGGTGATTGCAAGAGTGGCCAAACCTTATTCATAGTAATGGGTATCTTGCTAGTGAAGATGACCATAAAGTGTCAAATGACTTAAGATGGATAACTAAAGACATTGCAAGATAACATCACCCTATATCCCAATATATCAATTAAAAGAGAAAAATAGCTTAATAAAACATGAAAATAAAAACAAAAAAATAAAATAAATACTGGGATACGTCCCTCTCTCCAACTAAGAAAAGCTCGCCCACAAGCGTGAATATAATAGAGATGACCAGTAGTTGAGACACACAACATCACCATTCTCCCCAACTGGGGAGGGAAGTCGTCCAAGGTAATGCATTTTGTGGTGGCTAGTAGACAAGTGAAGACGCCTCCATAAAAAATCCCAATAATTGCAGGTAAACATGAACTTAGGTCGCATAGCTAACAACACTTAAAATCAATACGCCAACAACATCAAAAAGTAAAGAGGGTGATGTCACCCATAACAAGCTATCTCAATGCTAGGTACTGAAAGTCAACCTCAAAGCATGCCTAAAATGCCACCCAAAATGGGTCCACATACTCATAATCAACCAAATCATCATGTAACAATGAACCAATCTCGAAACCACCAATAATTGTCGTATCAGCAAAATCCTTTTCATTCCCAAATAGGAGGAAAAAATCATCTACACAATACGAACTCATCTCCCTAAATCGAGTATGAGTCACCCATATATCCTCAACAAAGATATCCAATAATCTCTGAAAAGAAACCCAACCTCTTCTTCCTCGAAGATGGGAAAGAAGTCTCCAAGGTAAAAATGCCCTAGTCTCTTAATACTCGATAGAAGCAAAATGACTAGGTGCGGGATCCAAGTTGGGCCTGGGGTAAGTGGCGGGCTGTCCGAAAAAAGTTCAAAGGTGGTTTCTGGGTATTTTAGAAGATTGGGGTGAGAATCAGATAGTTGAGAAAGATGAGGAGTTGTTTTATAATTTTTTAAAAAAATAGGGGCTGATAATAATTTTCAAACATTTTGGGGCTAGTTCCAGGATTTTTGAATAAAACATGGGTTGAAATGAAATTTTCATAAGTGGATTGAAATTTTGAGGGTGCAAGCAGTAAGCGTGGAGATGTTATTTTTACTCAAAAAGAGGGAACAAGGTTTGGACTTACCTTTGGTGCACATCGAAGCACTTAGGGTTTTCAAACCTAAGTGAGCAGTTGCTATCTCCTTGCTCCAACAATCTCCCGGAGCTCCAACGGAAATGGAAACGTTCTGACGAAGGTCACCTGTAATCTGCGATGGTAAATGATCCCCGACGGTTGAAGATTGGTCCACAGGGTTGAACGATCCTACATTTTCAGCAAAAAACGCCACAAATGGTTCGTGAAAGGCTCCGATCACCGTAGGGACAAAGGATGAGGTCAGTGGGACATGGAGTTGATCAATGAATATCCCTGAAGGTCAAGTAAGGGGTTCGATAGTCAGAACTGACATAGGTTAGGTTCGATTAGGGTTTTTTGGGATGTGGGTTGAAAGGGAATCAGGGAGTTGGTCGTAGGGACTTGTTGGTGGTGGTGATTCCATGTCTAGGGTTTTGAGGGGGATCTTGGGTTGTTTATTGGGTGGTTAGTGGACATGGAAGGTTTGGGGCAGGATGTTTCAGATCTGCGGCGGTGCCTGATTGCGAGTAGTCAGAGGAGTGGTTAGCCAGTTCCTCCAAGCCTTACCCATGGCTGTACTAGAACTTTGGAGACCACCTCAGAAGCGAATGCAACTCTAATACCAATTAAATATAAGTAGAAAAATTTTCACACAACAAAATGGATTTAGAGGCCAAATGCCTAATTTATATCTTTAACTGTCATTCGTCTCCAAAAGAAAAGTGATTACAAAGAGTGGTCAAAGGCCTTAATTATAGGAATGATCATATTTCTAGCCAAGATAACCCTAAATTATAAAATTCATTGAAGAGGTCACAGTAAAGACATTAAAATATAATGTCATTCTCTATCCTAATATAGCAACTAAAAGAGATAAACAACCTTATAAAACATGAAAAGAAAAATACAACAAATTTCAGGGCATGTCATATGATTTTGAGAGAGAATTTCCATTAACTATTGTGCGTGTGTATGTATTTAATTCCTTTGCATTTACTCACATTAAGTCCTTTATTTCCTGAAATTTCCCTTTAATTTCTCGAGGGATATTAATTTTAGACGCAAATCTCAATGACGGTAATTTTTTTGAATTAATTTATCTCCTTTAATTATAGAGGGAATCAATATCATGTAGGAATCTTCCAAGTTTTCCTGACCACCTTCTTCACAGGAGTTAGGCACGATACTCGCAAAATCCAATTTTAGGAAGACCCCCATATTATCGACCCAAGTTCTACCTTCCACGCTCAAAACACCTGCGATACAACCGCGTCGCCCGTTTTTCCCTTCTCAGAGAGAGGGTTTGTTTGATTTATTCAATTTAAAGGTGGGCTTGGTGTGTATGTATTATACGTTCAAATTGGAGGTGGTTTTTGTTATTATAGTTGTGTGAATTATAAGTTTGTTGTTGGATTTGTAATTTGTAACAACATTGCTATTGAGTTTGTTTCAAGTTCCTGACATGGATAAAGCATTCTAATGAAAGTGAGACGAATAGTGAACTTCGAACAATTTGCAACAATAAAGCGTCAATTACACAATCAAAATTGACCTCTAATTCCAAGGTTGTTCTTGCAAATTAACCTAATACTAGTTTCAAGATCTAAAAATTCTCTTCAAAGTTAAGACCTCAATCACATGAAAATTATAATTGATACCACCACTAATATAATAGTTCTGTAATAATATAATCACAAGTTAGCTTCCTTGTCCTGGTTGTAGGGTGCAAACCACATACCATTGAGGACTATCTGTCGGCTACTCAAAAGCTCTTGTAGACCATGTCCACTTTTCAGAGTTTTTATCTCCCAAGAATAACCCTGTATATGATATTAACATTGTAAAATACCTAAAAGATGATATAATGTAAGTCACTCATTTCATGAACCCCACTCAAAGGTATAAAATATGTAAAATCTATGACCTGGCTAACAGTCAGTATCCGATCTGACGTCACAATTGCACCTTTTAGAACATTAACATCTTCACCAGTGTCAAGGGCGTGGGTCCTTCCCCATGTGGGAAACACCCATTCTAGTGCTCCATACCACTCGGGAGGCAATCCAAAATTATTATAAGTTGCTGCAGGCTCCACTCCCTAAAAAACAAAAGAAGGAAGAAGAAACTGTTCCAGATTATTATTACGCTTTTTTACTTCTTGAACATAAAAAGTGACAAATTTCTAACATAATGAATAATGTCTATCCCTAAAGGGATTTCCTATCTGGTTTATCTTAGATAATAAATCGCACAGCTCATAGTTATAAAGTAGGTATCGTTGGCTGTAGAACGGTATATTTAGGACTGTTACATCTCAGGTAATTGACCAGCTGGTACAAACTTTAAACCACCTTTCTTTTTCTTTTCTTTTTCTTTTTGTTTTCTGCAAGTAGGATTGAATGACTTCTCTTTTTATTGATATCACTTCTCCAATAGAACAATTACGGCAGTGTTATGACTTAATTGTAGGCAGTCTCTTAGCCATGGTAGAATGGTTTATTGCAGCATTTTTTATTATGAAATGAATATGAACAAATGGGTTGGAATATTAATAAAGGAATTTATTATTTCAATTAATGTCGAGTTATTAAAAACATAAATTTGGGATGTATGTTTGTTACATAGCTTTGTGCATATCGCGTGTTAATGTGCTGTTAATAAGTGTGTTAACCATATGAACTGAATGACATTATAAAAGGTACAAAATCATTTACACAAACGATGTCTACCTAATGTGCCAGATTATGTATTATAAGGATACTTCGAGCATCCTTATAAACTCCGTAAGGGCGATACTTTGTTGCCAAAAGTCTGAAATACAAAACAAGGAAAGATCCATACTTTGGAAGTAAAAGAAATGCATTATGGAAATTGTTAAGAACTTATAAAGATATAAATAATCCTACATCAAGGAATTGTGTAACAAACCCAGGAGAACATGGTTTAATAGACACAAGCCAATAATGTGTTTTTGTATAGTTCCTCTTATAGATTACTAACAACTACCTACCGGATTATGAAGGTAATAGGAATGCCCAAAAAAATGTTATTTCTTGGTGCACACTAATGGGGAAACTGGAGCGTTGAAAATAATGATATTAAGTTAAAGCATGAATAATTCTCCCTCCATCCCAAATTAGTAGTCGTGCTTCCCTTTTTAGTCCGTCCCAAATTAATAGTCGTGTTTATAAAAATAGTGTATGAAAGTAGTGAGTTTATAAAGACCCATGCAAACAATAACCATCAGAGAACATTAATCCAACTGTTGTCTTTGAATGCAAAGGTATTTATCATTCCTAGGAGGATAATTTAGAAAGTAAAACTTTTCTTATATTGTTTGACTTTCAAATGGAGACTGTTAATTTGGTTTTTAATTTGGGACGGAGGAAGTATATCATGGTACTTTTTTCAGATTATGTTGCAATAGCTTCACATATTTCCGAGTGGATGTGAAGAAGTGGATTACATATCTATTGGCGGAGGTGGGGTTATGTGTTAGTAAAAGTGAGCAATTTACGCCCTTAATTTTTTTTTAATTATTAAGACAATATTGATCTCAAAATTAAAACATAATACTAAAAGGAATTGCATATATTAGCTAAGGTTTCCTCCCAAAGTTTGAAAAAATGCACTTATTAGCTAAGTATGGCCCCTTTAACTTCTTTTCGAAAAAAAAAAATTACATATGTTAGTTGCATTTTGAGGGGAAAGAATAATATTAATACAAATTTTCCTCCCAAGAATTGAGTACTGTATATACTATTTAAATAAAAGGCGCGCGTCTTTTCGCGCCTTTTCACGCGTGGACCGTTGATCGCGCCTTACACGCGCGTGGACCACGCCTTTTGTCACGCCTATGCCTTATGCGGGGCATTTCTAAAATGCCTCACTCCTAGGCGCGCCTTGGCGCCGCCTAGGCACGTCTTTTAGAACACTGGTTATGCCCCTAGTTATATCATCAATATGTTATACTACTATCTTTGTAAATTTTCAAAATTCAAGTCGGGCAATAGATCCTCTTATGCACATGTCTGTTTGAGCACACGTGTCTTAGTGTGTACAAGCGCCATGTGAGCACAACTAAAATTAATATCAAAGCATTACGCCATGCATATTGAAGATCCTAAGAATCAAACACCCTTACAACACATGGATTGTGAGGTAGAGGGCTAACATTTATAGTGGAAACATAGAATGAAGAAATATATACAATAACAGCAAGAGTTCGAAGCAAGTTAATCACATACACTGGGACCAAGCCTACATGCCAGTCATTAGCAAGGAACACATATTTCTCTCCATACGTAAACCCTCCCAGCGGAAGCACTAAGGGAGATTCGCAAGCTGCGTGACAAAGTAAAGTGAACCGAAACTGCAATACCCAAAAGGTGGGTAACAGAAAAAAAAAAGTTGTCATTGTCAATATAAATTATATCCTATTGTTTCGTCAAGTTTGACACAATAAGAGAATAAATATTACAAACAGTACCTGATTATCACCAAAAGCACCAAAAGTATCACCATTCGGATTTCCAAGATGGTGGTATGAAGGGTGGTCCACAAATACCTGAAAGGGGGAGAAGCCAAAACTTTTTCATGAGCTACATACTTGAATTAAATTAACATAATGACCCATTAAATATACAGACGTTGTGAAATGAAATGATAAGGGAGGAATATATAAGTTGACTCATTAAATTAGGTATATTCCCCATACAATAATACTAGATCTCGATTTACCCCCTAGTCTATTTTGTCTCGACTAACCCCTAAAATACACAACCTTTTTGAAATACTCATTCCGTCATTTTATGTTTGAAAGCATGACGGAAAATTTCTCATAGTGTGGTGTGTATTTATAATACATATATATAATAAGTAATACGTATGTATAATATATGTATACAGTATATATAATAAATAATACATATGTAGTATATATGTATATAGTATATATACAACCTATTTATATATGTGCACTAGATATATATGTTTGTGCTTGTGTGCTATGTAAAAATTTATCACAATCTCATATATATATATATATATATATATATATATATATATATATATAGAGAGAGAGAGAGAGAGAGAGAGAATCAAAGATGTTAAAATTTCAAATGGCAAATGATGAAATGGGTATTTCAAAATGGTTGTATACTTTGGGGGTGAATCGAAACAAAAGATAGATTATGGGGTAAATTGAGATCCAATATTACTTTAGGGGGAATATATGTAATTTACTCCAATATATATTCTTACCCAATCAACACCTGCCTTATACTCGTGAAAGAAAGCAACGTCCTACACCCTTCCAGAGCAATAGACCTTGATTCGGCAGTCAACGTCAGTTGCACCGATAAATTTTTTATCAGAAAGACCACCATGCATATATCTAGGAGAGACAACAATAACACTATGTCCACGGGCAGCTAAAGCTATAAGGAGAGAACCACAAACATCTTCTAAACCTCCTGTCTTTGAATATGGCGATGCTTCAGCAGTTACAAAAACAATATTGTAACTCACTTTGTTAGGGATATTCTCTTTTATTTCAACATCCTCAGTCACTTCCTCTTTATCTAACTTTCTCAATAGATCCAATGACTTTTCTATCACCTGGGATTCAATTATATGATACTTGCATCATCAACATATTTAATATGGGAAAGTACTCAGCATTGCACAACTTTCTATCTAGATTTATTTTTGATAACTAGTTGTACTGCTGATTTAAACCCCAGGGGGTCTTTTGTATTTGAAATTTACTTTGGCTGAAAGGTCTTAACTATTCAGACTAAGCAGGCAAGGGTTGGCAAATATATACTTAAGTGCGTGCGTGTCATGGATGGTCGATTGAATAGAACTTAGCAAAGAAAATAAATAAATCCCTTTGCAAACATTTAAAAAAATTTACTTTAATCCCTGAGATAATTGCATAATTAAACTTGCCCCCTAGAAGTTCAAAAATTAGACTCTCCCCTATATGCAACATATAATGCAAAGGGTACAATTAGGTTGATTCGCATGCGGAGGTAAGTCTTATTCTTTAACTTCTCGGGAGTTAAGTCTCAGAGGGAAAAAAGGCTATAGTAGATACATACGAATCCTACTAAAGAATATGAAAAAAATGATTCATACGCAATGAATGAGCATATATTCTTTTAATTAAAAATCCCTTTCCTCCTGGACCCCTAGTTTGTTTCAAGAGCAGGATAATTTTGGCATGCTAATGCCAGTTAAACAACAAAGGACATACAGTCATGTAGGTGAGAATTGATCACCCCTCATATATCTACCCATAAAATTTATATGCTCGCATTATTATAACCAATATTAAGAATATTTTCTAGCTCGTGCTTATCACCAAAATATTCTAAACAACATAGGCAATCCACATGACTCAATTAATATACTGTGTCTAATGAAATCACTTTCAATTTACGACCTAATTGTAGAGACCATTGGATATCATGCAATTAGGTCCTTCTTTCCTAATCTTAAAACTCAAAAGACTACACAAAGACAAGCTGTAGTACCAGAAAAATCCAGATGCTTCAGACGGTAGGTCCTCGTATTATTTTTAAACGAATTATTAGCACTTAAGACTAGAAAAAAAATCTCCAAAATTTTAGCAAGGCAGGGCGCCATACTAGATTGTCCATGTGTACAAACTAGGGGAGTTCAAATAATCAATGGACCGAGAAACCAAACTGGATCAAAACTAGTGGTATTTTAATACCATGGTTAGGCCGGCGGTGTATTAGTTGAAAAGTCAACTATTTTCGGTTCGGCCAGTGGTTTAGCAAGATAAAAACAAAAAGGAACCTGACCAAACCCTAATTTCTCCAAACATTTCTTTTTCCTAATCTCGTCCTCTCTCTCTGTCGCACACACAGAGACCTTTTATCTCCATGGAAGAAGGCTTTGTCGCTCCAGATCTCTTCTTATCCCGCTAGAAATATTTCTTTTTCTCCTTCTCCATGGACAGCTAAAATCGAAGATTCAAAGCACTTTAAAGCTTGCCTCGAAGTCGAAGAACGAGTGTCTCCTATTTCAGGTATAGGGTAATGAGTCTTGAGTATGCAACAGGTGGGTCCAAAACAACCGAGACATACCCATTTTGGTTATATTGTCGCTCAATAAGAGAGCCTAAAGAGTTATGGATATGAGATAGCAGACCTTATCAGAGAGAGAGATAAGAATACGGTACAAAACAATAAGGGATACGCTCACAAGTGCAGTGATAGATCAAGGTGGAGAAGTGGCGGTGAGTTATGAAGGTGAGTAAATTTAGATAGAAAATATTATTGGGAGATTAAATAGTGATTTAGTGGAGTTTCTCTCAAATGTTTCTAATATGTATTAATAAAGCAAAGGGTGATTAATATAGTGGGGTTATGGGTGATTTGAGTCCTTAAAGTTTAATAGGATGTGCATTAATTGTGGGTTAATATAATTATAAGATGGGGTTCAAATTGGTATTGATGAGGGAGTGTGTGACATAAAGGAGAGGCATCCTTGCAAACATGTCCTCTCAATTAAAGGTTGGTCATGATGAAGTTTGGGGGATGCTAGCTAGGGATCAAATGTTATTTAAAGGGGTTATTGGTTGTGTGTATCAAGAGCAGTCTCATTATTCTCTAGTGTTGTTCATATCTTTGGGGTGGTTAGATTTGTTAACTCAGCTCCCCATCCTTCAAACCAATACCCTCGAAACTCTACACAAACAGGTTGGTTCAACTAGACCTGTTGGACCCCTTAACTCCCCTGTGATTTAAGTGATTAACAAATTAGAGTCTAAGTACCCAAATAGAATTGTAAGAAAACCAACCAGGATTTGTTGTTTAATGCTTGTGATCTGATCTAAATATATGAATTTTCCTTTGGTTCTAAATCTAAATATGAGAATGTGCATTTGTGTCCTTCTTTAAATATGTGAATATGCATTTATGTTTTCATCTGAATATGCCAATTGTGAGTATGTATGTGTCTACTTGTTTTCATCTTTTCATACTTATGATTTTTGTGTGTTATGTCTTAACTGTACATTTCTATCTCCTTCATCTCTCCATGATATGAACTTGTGGAAGCATACACAACAACAACAAGACATTAGGATTTCTACTCGCATTCTCATTCAATATGCTGAGTTACGTACAAAAGAAGACAATACAATATACTTATAGGGCTCAGGGAAGCTAATGTACAAGTTGCCATAATAAAATAAGGGTGTCTTTATTCTAACCCAATATTACTTTTTAGACACCCCAATTTAACAAGTTTTTCAACATTCTAAATGTAGAAGACAACCTATTCCACTTAAGTCACCCCGATTAGTTTTTACATTGAAATGATTAATTAATTCAATTTTGAATGAAGATTCAACGTCGATTGGGTTTAGATAAAACAAACAAAACACAATGAAAGTTGTATTGTAACAAATACTCATCGATTTAAAAATTGAATGCGATTCCCCCACGATCATTAATAGAATCAAATATTATCGGTGTCCAAAGACATATGGCCCGACATGCTTCATCACTAATGTTGCTAATGTGATCGAGCATGAGCTTAATCCTTTCCACCGGGATTTTAAAAATTGAAACAAGAGATTGACCGCCTAAAGTATTTCATGGTGTTGTAAACATTTGATCTTGTGGATTAAAGAGATAGCAATGTGACACCATTGCCTAATAATCTTGTCAGAGTACTATAACTTTTAAGGCCATAAGCTTTATAAAGATTTGTGGAAATAAATCCAGGTTGATTTCATCCTAATTAGACCTTTGAGACTTCATAGATAGTAGCCAATTAAAAAAAACGTGAAAAAATATAGACCTTGTATTTAAAGTTTAAAACAACGTATACACCCCATACAGGTGGGGTGTCTTAATAGTTGACACCGTGTACGGTGGTTGTCTTAATAGTTGACACCATGCACATGTAAAAGTAGGTGTGTAGAAAGTAAAATGGAGTTGAAATAAAAACACCCTAAAATATAAATACTAAACTAACCCTAAAAACTAATCTAGAATATTCCTATTTACTATTGAATATTATATGTGTGGCCATCCCCTCCGATCCCCGCCGCGGAGGGAGGAGAAATCCGTCGGGTCCTGCGCGTCCCCTCTCGGGAGAGCGCTTCGGCCGGCGTCGATTTTGTGAGGTGTGAAAAATGTAGAGAGATTCAGAGTCGCCAGTCTATTTTACTCAAAATAGATAAAAGAAAAATAGGAAGTCACCCCGAAGGATGGCATCCAAAGACATACTGGTGCGTGCGAAACCAAAATGATTCGAAAAGGGTTCGGAGGCTTAGTTACGAAATGGGAAGGTGTTAGGCACCCATTCCGCCCTTTCGGTCTCTCATGGATATTTGTTATTTTCCTTTATGTTCCCCCCGTGAGATGTGTGCATGTGGATATATATAGAATGGAGGTAGGAATCCTCGGATTGTATCATGGAAAAGATAAAGCGAGTCATCCATAGGAATATTATAAGAGTGATATTAGAAAAATAAGATTTACCCGATTACCCCTATGTTGATCGTTATAAGGGAACAATAAAACATATGAGGTAATGCGCCACTAAGAAAAAATATATGTATAATATAAGAAAAATGGATTTAGAGAAGATAGAAATGAGAGAAAAAGTGAGAGAAAGGACTCGAGTCTCGAGTTTTACACCGAGACGCCTACGCAGCCTATAAAGGCATCAGAGTCCACGTAGTTCGCATACAAAGCAAAGGGGTGGGGTTTATCCCATAAATCCAAATGTGGGATCTCTTATTTGTAAGTGTGTGTGTGTGTAAGGCCCTAAATGTTATTAGGAATGTTAATTATATGATTAAGTATAAGTTATATGTTATAATTTGATGAGGGGTGTTAAACACGTTAATTATCATATTTGGGGGATGCATAGTCATGTGATATATGTGTTGGTTGCATTAGATGTTAATTAAGCTTATGATCGGGGATAACTTGTTTAGATCATATGATTAGTTATGCGGTTAAATGCATCATGCAAATATGTTTCTAATGCATCACTATGTTTATAAAAAATTAAACCAAGGTATTGGTCCGAAATTGGCATTGTTAGGTCACCAAATGTGAAAGTTTTGAGATTTTCGGTAAATTGCTACCCTTCTGTTCGGGCCCAAAATAGGCATACCAGTTTTATGATTTGTGGAAAATACAAAATATAAAAGTTGTAAATATATGAGATAAGTTTATAACATAACAAACGGTGTGTAAAACAGAGGTCCAAGTAAGGAGTAATGCTGAAATTACGAAACAAGGGCAAATATGTCTATTTGTTAAATGGTATTTATCTTATTAGTGGAACACATGGCTTGTTTTGATTGGACCAAGGGGAGGTGCCTTATGCCGACTTAAAGAGCTTAAAAATACCCCTTGTTCTCCATTTTAATCAGAATTTCAAGTGGGGTTGAGAGTTACTTGGAAGAAAGCAAGGTTATGATGAATTAGTGAAGGATTAAGGTAGATTATCGAGAGATAAACAAGCTTATGTATTTAAAGGTGCTTAGGTAAGATTTAACTTATAAATTTCATTCTTTACATGATATAGGGTGTTTTATATGATATTAAATATCATATTTAAGGATGATATAATACGTGTTGTTACGTGTAGGTGGGTATGTGTAGGTTGTATATATGAAGTATGTTGAATTCATACAACTAAGGATATAATCATCATGTTAATAAAATTGGTGTATTTTTGTGAATACTCAATGGAATCGATTGATTCCAGTTGGATATGAAAATAAATTTATACATACATGTCATATCCAAAAGTTATGTAAAAATACCAAGAAATGAATCTTGGGTGATAGTTTGAAGTTTGGGTATGAAATCTGCCCCAAAAGCATAAGTGCGCACACCAGGTGTTCGATGTTTTGCTTGACTTAGTAAATGAACTCTAAAAATTATGCAAAATCAATTTTATATTATTCAATATGGTTAATATATGTTTCCATGATTTATAACCGAGTAGGACATTATATATGCTTGAAAAATGTTAAGTTATGCTTTGATGGTCTACTCAGACCTAGATGTATTAAAAGTGGCATAAATCATTGAATACTTATTGGAATCAAGAAATTCCAATTGGAAATATTAGAGAACATATATGGGTATGATATACTTGATGGGGAGAACAAAATACCTTCTGGTTTGGCTTGGGGGTTGTGTTTAAGTTGAAGTTTTGTTGTTATTTTTCTCCAGAAATTATTTGGAAAATGTTGTAATAAAACAGGCATAACTTTGTCTAGAGAATTCATAATTTAATTCCGTAAATTGCGTTAGAAACCTAATGAATAAGGTGTTATAGAAATGTGAAGTATCGTATTCAATTAGTTTTTAGTTATGTTAGATTGACCAGCTGATGTGATGTGTTACTGAGTTTAATGTGATTTGGTGTATTCAAATACTAATGATGTTGAATTGTTAGGTGGGGAAGCGACTAACACTACCATACCAAGGAAATAGTTTTGGTATTAATCTTAGTACCAAATTAAAGGTGAGTGACCTATCCTATGAAATATAGATGCTTATATGTTCATATGGAAATGTGTAGTAAAACTCATGTGTTAAGATGCTTATGGGAGTGATGTTGTATTTATGAAACATATGCATATGATTAAGAATGTTATGTGATGTTATATAATGTTATGGACTAAGGTGGGTCCTTTATCTAATATTAAGGACTGTGGTGGGTCCTACGGGATGTGGCGGTCCCATTAACTCAACTTAAAGGTTTGTTGTACTCGGGCCTAATTATGGGATGTGGTATCCCCAATAACTGGGAGTTAATTGGACTGGCAGGTCCAGGCTTGCGAGAGTTACACAATTCCTGTTGGATTATGACATAAGAAAATAAAAATTGTTATTCAAATTGGTTATATATATGTGATGTATGTGTGGAATATAGTCATTCACTAAGCTTTTGTTGCTTACATTCCTATAATGTTATGTTTCAGGTATGCCTATCGTTTGGAGTTCACTGCCAAGTTAGGACATTAAATGGGAGAGTGGAGGATAAATAACGTGATTTTTATATCAACAAAATTTTTGGGTAAATGGTAAACAAAAGAACTTATGTAAGTAAATTTATTTACTACTTTTAAGTTGTGCATAAAGGTAGTTATGTTTTCATCCAAACATGCCTTTGAAGAAAAGAAAAAAAAACTTGTGTTATTTTTCAAAAGGTTTCAAGTACCATATTGTCTAATGGGGATTTATCTCTAAATAAAAGGTTGATTTTAAGTTAATTAAGTTGTGGCGCGACAACTTGGTATCAGAGCATGGTTATTAGGTTCTGGACAGGGTGTGAGGGTCTAGATTGGCAGTGGACGTAGAAACTGTTTTGAGTCATAAGTATTTAGTTTCAAGGGATACATTTAAGTATGTTAGATTCCTGAGGCATGGACAGGAATGTTTTGTTATTAAGTTTTAAATTGGCTTTGTTGACTAACATCTGTCAGTTATACATATATATTGTTGTACGTGATGTGAAATGCAAGGATCTTACAGGAAAGGAAATAAGATGTTAAGGTTTATTCGGGGATGACAGCGAATACAGGTATTTTAATTTAAAGCATTGCATTGTTTTATATGTTGTATGAAAATATGTTTCATTGAAGGAAAATATTTAAAGACACAATGTGGTATAAAATTTGTAATCTCTCCTTATACTGGTATATGTGAACTTAGCAAAAATTATAAAGTATTGGAGGTGATCGCTTCCTATGTTGGTATATGTGGACTTAAGTCATGTTACGTGTATCATTATGAATGGGTTCTCTCCTCATCTGTATGGGAGAGTGATGTATGGGAACAAATATTCAATTAGAGGATGAGAAATGAGAAGAATTATTGTTACATGATTATAATGAGACTTAAATTGTTGGAGTGTAAATAAAAATGAAGATTCACATAGTAGAGGTTAAATGATAAGGTTAGTAGTTGTATATGTTTATATTTAACATGTGAAATAAGTATGAAATTTAATAACTAGTCGATATATCACAAGTGATCAGAATGTGAATTCATAATGAATTATTAAAAGTAGAATAAAGAGTAATAAGAGTTGAGATGTATGTCTTTAATAATGTGAGTACATATAGTGGATATTAATCTTGTGATGTTTTGAAACGCTTATAAGAATAGTAAAGTTGAGATGAGGTGTTAAAGAGTTAGAAGTTTAAAAATATTGAGGAGTCCTTTTAAGAATATGTGTTGTGGATGAGTATGGGAAAGATGTTTGTCAGGAAATACTTACAACTGAGTTGAGTGAATATTGAGTTGTATTGGTCATTGTGCGTATGTGTTACCACTAAGAGTGTTATATAAGTAATATGATTGACATTATACAGAGGCACCAAGAAGTATGTGTAAGAAGAATGTGCTATGTGAGATACCAGAATGTGGTACATTGAGGTATTTGTACAAGTTATTTGAAAGAAATACGATATATAATAGTTAGAGAAGTATTATGAGTTTGGTAAGTATGGTTAAAGTTCTAAGAGGTGAGGTTACGTTTAACATCCATGTTATCAAACGGTTAAGATGAGTGTATTAATGATGTTGCGTAAGACTATCATGTTAATAAGGATTGGAGTAAGATTATGATTGTAAAGTTATTGTGTTGGATAAATGACTTGTTAAGGTCATTGTATGTTTAGTTAAAGAACAATCAAATGTTACTTAAAAAAAAGGGAATATAATGAGAAGTTATATTAAATTCATTGTCCATGACTACACAATATACATGAAAGTGAATATGGGATATTGGATAAAAGTAAACATTCGGTGAATTATTGTTCATTATCGATATATGGAAAGTAGTGACGCTATGTTTAGATTAAGGAGCGTAAGAACAATATTTAACATACTCTAAAACTTCAGAGATGATACGGATAGTAGTCCAAGTCTAACACATGAGTTTGGTATTGAGTGGAAGATGAGAAGATGTCATATAGTAAGTTAGTATTATAATATGATGTTTATCATTTGAAGTAATGAATTGAAGTTGGGGAGATGAACTATAAGAAGTTAGTCTTGTAATAGAATATTTATTATTTGAAATACGATGATAAAGATAGATTATATGAATGAAGTGAGAAATGTACATAATGATGTTTGGTTTATTAAGAATGTTTACTCATTGTTAATATAAGAGGATACAATTGATAATATATTATGTGTGAATGTTCGACATACGTATATAAAGGTATGGAGTAATATATGAGTTGGGAATTGACTGTTATTGATAAGAAATCACTAGACGATTATTCTTGCGTATGAATGATAAAGACGCTTATGTGTTGATAGATCCTGATTCTACACATTCTTTATGTCTTGCTTTATCTATTGCATCTTAATAAACCACTATCATCATTAGATTCTAGTTTAGCTATTATTACTCCAGTGTGGGAAATTTGTTTTTATTGATAGGGTGTGTAGGGAGGGTATGGTATGAATAAGTGAAAATGAGTTGTTAGTTGACTTACTACCTTTCAGTATGCATGGCTTTTATGTGATTTTGGGTACGGACTGGTTGTCCTCATATCATGTATGTTTAGATTGCTTTAGAAGGAAGGTAGTGTTTCGGTTACCGTGTGAACCTGAATTTAAATTTATTGGGGAATGGAATGTCACTTGCGTATTATTTTATAGACCTTGCGAGAGAAGCAATTATATGCTAAATTTTCTAAATGTGAATTTTGACTAGACCAAAGTAGTGTTTTGGGGAATGTTATTTTTGCTGATGGTAATTGTGTTGGTTGAAAAGAAGATGGATGGAATTTATAAAGGATTATGACTACACAATACATCACCATCCGGGTAAGTCTAATGTTGTTGCTGATGCCTTGAGTAGAAAAGCTCTAGGCAGAGTATTTTATATTTACTATGTTCGAGTTAACTTGCTGAGAGAGTTAACTTTAATAAGGAAGACGTTAATGTTAAATGAGTTGTGGAATACTAGTGCATTTAAATGTTAGACATATGCTAGTAGACTGGATATGACCATCACAAGCAGGACATATAGAATTGGATAAAATTAAAGACATTATGAAAATGAGTAAAGCAAATGAATTTTCTATTCATAATAATGACATTATTATGTATGATAACCGTTTGTGTGTACCTAATGTGCCTAATTTAAGGAGAACGATTTTAAAGGAGGCCCATTCTTAGTTATATGCTATGCATCCAGGAAACACATAAATTTATAGAAATTTGAAACAATGTTATTGGTGGCCGGGAATAAAACACGATAGTGCAGATTTTGTTGCTAGATGTACGGTTGCCAACAAGTGAAGGCGGGGCATCAAAAGCCTAATAGGCTACTATAGTCATTACCTATTACTGAGTGGAAATAGGAGCATGTTACTATCGATTTTGTTATAGGTTTGCCAAAATTATCATGAGGGTTTGATTTTATTTTGGTTGTCGTTAATAGATTGACTAATTCGACACATTTTCTTCCTGTTAAAGCTACTTATTCCATGGATATATATGCCAACATATATGTGGATGAGATAATTAGATTGCATGTTTCACCTGTTTCTATTATCTCTTATCGAAATCCTAGTTTTAATTCCCACTTTTAGCCTAGTTTACAATAAGTTTTGGGGACTAAATTGAGATTTAGTGCAACTTTTGATCCTCAGACTGATGGGGAAGTCAGAAAATGATATAGGCACTCGAAGACATGTTACGAATTTATATATTAGAGTCAAAGGGTAGTTGGGATGAACACTTGTCACTAATTAAGTTGCTTATAATAATAGTTATCATTCAGGTATTGAGATGGATCCTTATGAATCCTGGTATGGGATAAAGTACAAGACCCCAGTGTGTTGGACAAAAGTAGAAGAATGAAAACTACTTAGGCCAAAAATTGTGCAACTGACTACTGAGAAGATAAATTTAATTCATAATCACTTGAAGGTGGTGCAAAGTAGACAAAAAGGTTATCCAGACAACGTAAGGAAGGAATTAAAATTTGAGGAAGGTGATCAAGTTTTCCTACGTGTTTCTCCTTAGAGAGGGGTTATGAGATTTGAGGAAAAAAAAAGGCAAATTAAGGGCTAGGTACATTGGCCTTATGAAATAGTGAAACGAGTTGGAGTTGTATATTAAAAATTGGCTCTGATACAATAACGATCTCGTATACACGATGTTTTTTTTATGTATCAATGTTACGTAAATATGTGGTTGATCCTTCACATGTGTTTATTTTATAACCGATAGAGCTTAAAGATAACTTGATTAACATGGAGGAGGAACCAATTGTTATTTTTGATTGAAAAGAACAGGCAAAACCATTACATTAGTTAAGGTAGCATGGAGAAATCAAAATGTGGAGTATGCCACCCGGGAAAGAGAAAATAACATGAAGGTGTGATATCCTCATCTTTTGGTAAGTTCTTATGCGTTAAATTTTGAGGGCGAAATTTTTGTAAGAGGGGTAGAATTGTAAGGCCCTAAATGTGATTAGGAATGTTAATTATATGATTAAGTATAAGTTATATGTTATAAGTTGATGAGGGGTGTTAAACACGTTAATTATCATATTTGGGGGATGCATAGTCATGTGATATATGTGTTGGTTGCATTAGATGTTAATTAAGCTTATGGTCGGGGATAACTTGTTTAGATCATATGATTAGTTATGCGGTTAAATGCATCATGAAAATATGTTTCTAATGCATCACTATGTTTATAAAAAATTAAACCAAGGTGTTGTTCCGAAATTGGCATTGTTAGGTCGCCAAATGTGAAAGTTTTGAGATTTTCGGTAAATTGCTACCCTTCTGTTCGGGCCCAAAATAGGCATACTAGTTTTATGATTTGTGGAAAATAAAAAATTTAAAAGTTGTAGATATATGAGATAAGTTTATAACATAACAAACGGTGTGTAAAACAGAGGTCCAAGTAAGGAGTAATGCTGAAATTACGAAACAAGGGCAAATATGTCTATTCCTTAAATGGTATTTTGTCTTATTAGTGGAACACATGGCTTGTTTTGATTAGACCAAGGGGAGGTGCCTTATGCCGACTTAAAGAGATTAAAAATACCCCTTGTTCTTCATTTTAATCATAATTTCAAGTGGGGTTGAGAGTTACTTGGAAGAAAGCAAGGTTATGATGAATTAGTGAAGGATTAAGGTAGATTATCGAGAGATAAACAAGCTTATGTATCCAAAGGTGCTTAGGTAAGATTTAACTTATAAATTTCATTCTTTACATGATATAGGGTGTTTTATATGATATTAAAGATCATATTTAAGGATGATATAATACGTGTTGTTACGTGTAGGTGGGTATGTGTAGGTTGTACATATGAAGTATGTTGAATTCATACAACTAAGGGTATAATCATCATGTTAATAAAATTGGTGTATCTTTGTGAATACTCAATGGAATCGATTGATTCCAGTTGGATATGAAACTAAACTTATACATACATGTCATATCCCAAAGTTATGTAAAAATACCAAGAAATGAATCTTGGGTGATAGTTTGAAGTTTGGTTATGAAATCTGCCCCAAAAGCATAAGTGCGCACACCAGGTGTTCGATGTTTTGCTTGACTTAGTAAATGAACTCTAAAAATTATGAAACATCAATTTTATATTATTCAATATGTTTAATATATGTTTCCATGATTTATAACCGAGTAGGACATTATATATGCTTGAAAAATGTTAAGTTATGCTTTGATGGTCTACTCAGACCTAGATGTATTAAAAGTGGCATAAATCATTGAATACTTATTGGAATCAAGAAATTCCAATTGGAAATATTAGAGAACATATATGGGTATGATATACTTGATGGGGAGAATAAAATACCTTCTGGTTTGGCTTGGGGGTTGTGTTTAAGTTGAGGTTTTGTTGTTATTTTTCTCCAGAAATTATTTGGAAAATGTTGTAATAAAACAGGCATAACTTTGTCTAGAGAATTCATAATTTAATTACGTAAATTGTGTTAGAACCCTAATGAATAAGGTGTTATAGAAATGTGAAGTATCATATTCAATTAGTTTTCAGTTATGTTAGATTGACCAACTGATGTGATGTGTTACTGAGTTTAATGTGATTTGGTGTATTCAAATACTAATGATGTTGAATTGTTAGGTGGGGAAGCGACTAACACTACCATACCAAGGAAATAGTTTTGGTATTAACCTTAGTACCAAATTAAAGGTGAGGGACCTATCCTATGAAATATAGATGCTTATATGTTCATATGGAAATGTGTAGTAAAACTCATGTGTTAAGATGCTTATGGGAGTGATGTTGTATTTATGAAACATATGCATATGATTAAGAATGTTATGTGATGTTATATAATGTTATGGAGTGAGGTGGGTCCTTTATCTAATGTTAGGACCGTGGTGGGTCCTACGGGATGTGGCGGTCCCATTAACTCAACTTAAAGGTTTGTTGTACTCGGGCCTAATTATGGGATGTGGTATCCCCAATAACTAGGAGTTAATTGGACTGGCGGGTCCAGGCTTGCGAGAGTTACACAATTCCTGTTGGGTTATGACATAAGAAAATAAAAATTGTTATTCAAATTGGTTATATATATGTGATGTATGTGTGGAATATAGTCATTCACTAAGCTTGTGTTGCTTACACTCCTATAATGTTATGTTTCAGGTATGCCTATCTTTTGGAGTTCACTGCCAAGTTAGGACATTAAATGGGAGAGTGGAGGATAAATAACGTGAGTTTTATATCAACAAACTTTTTGGGTAAATGTTAAACAAAAGAACTTATGTAAGTAAATTTATTTACTACTTTTAAGTTGTACATAAAGGTAGTTATGTTTTCATCCAAACATGCCTTTGAAGAAAAGAAAAAAAACCTTGTGTTATTTTTCAAAAGGATTCAAGTACCATATTGTCTAATGGGGATTTGTCTCTAAATAAAAGGTTGATTTTAAGTTAATTAAGTTGGGGCGCGACAGTGTGTGTGTGTACAAAAGGTGTTTTAGTTGTGAGAAAAATATGGAAAAAGTGTGAGAATCCCTACTTGGAATTTATGAGTAAACCCTCTTTTTCTTGTTTTTTTGGGTTTTTATTTATATGAAAATAAGAGATGTGCAATAATACTAAATAAAAATTATATTAGGATGTGTGAGATGAGATGATAAAAGTGCTAAGTAATAAAAAAAGAAGTTATTGATAATTTAAGAGAATTCAAGAGAAAGTTGAGAAAGTTGGACCTTCTTGAAGATTTTGAGCTTGATCTTGGATGTTGGAGAGCATCCCTTTCACTTGGATGATGATGGAGAGTGGTTAATTACCCAAGTTTTATGAAGAGGATGATGGAAAGTGGAAGTAAAAAGAGGATTTGGAAGTTGAAATCACGCTGCCTTCGAGAGAGGTTTCTGGGATTCGTTCAGAGAGATTTCTATCAGATCTGGGCTCCCATTGCAAATGAGGCCAAGGCCTCCTTTTATAACCCCAGGGGACTGCCGATCGACCCTATCATGGCACTGCCTATCGGCAGGTGCCGATAGGCAGGATCTGGGACCTGCCATTTGGCAGTGCGCCTCAGGCTTTTTCAGAAAATTGGCCACCGAGGGCAAACTGTTGGTCAGAATCGCGCACGGGGCATACCGTTGGAAAGGTATTTCAGAGACCTTAGAAAGTCCCTTGGACCTCTCTCATGTTTGGGAGTTGACTTTGGGTCAAATGTGGCTCGAAAGCGTTTGTCGGTCCATTGGACGGGGAATTGTGCGGACGCAAACAGCGCATTCGTCCGCATGGTAAGTTCGAATCGCACATGGGGAATACCATTGGAAAGGTTAGCAGATGTACTTCGACATCCCAAAGAGTTTGACCCGGTTTAGAGAGTTGACTTTGGTCAATCGGGCTCGGGAAGCGCTCGGTGGCTTCCCGGAGTCAAACGGATCGTTCGTCCGCATGGAAAGTCGGAATTGCACACGGAATGGAACGTTGGAAAGGGTATTCAGTACCCTTCGAAGATTCATTTAGCCTCGGTTGAGATGAAGAGTTGACATAGGTCAAATAGAGCCCGGGAGTGCCCGGTGGCCTCCAGGTCAGGTTTCGGACGCAAATGGCGCGTTCGTCCGCATGGTAAGTCCTAATCGTGCACGGGGCAGACCGTTGGAAAGGGTATTCAGTGCCCTTCGAAGATTCATTGAGTCTCGGTCGAGATGAGGAGTTTGACTTTTGGGTCAAACTGAGCCGAGGGGTGCCTGATGGCTTGCAGGTCAGTACTCGGGACGTAACTTGGGTTTATAGTGATGAAGGGAGGTACTAGGTACCTAAGGAGAGTTGAGGGGTAACAGAATGGGGTGTCTATAGAGCCCCTCAACGGGTGAGTTTGGAACAAATGATATCCGTCGATTAGACACCGCATGATGTTTTTGAGGGAGTATGACCGATTCAGAGGGTCGAGGTCGATTCTGAGGATCTACTAAGTATGCTGGGGATGATCAATTCAGAGGATCAAGTTCATTTCTAAGGACCTAAGGAGATGAGGATGACCAATTCAGAGGGTCGAGGTCAGTTCTGACCTAAGAGTGGTCACGACCGAGGACCGAGGTTAATTCTGACCTAATTTAGGTGATGATCTAAGACCGGGGTCAATTCTGACCCAAGAGTGGTGACGACCGAGGACCGAGGTCAATTCTTACCCAAGAGTGGTGACGACCGAGGACCGAGGTCAATTCTAGGGTGACGATCCAAGACCGGGGCCAATTTTGACCCAAGAGTGGTGACGACCAAGGACCGAGGTCAATTCTGACCTAACTAGGGTGACGATCCAAGACCGGGGCCAATTCTGACCCAAGAGTGGTGACGACCGAGGACTGAGGTCAATTCTGACCTAACTAAGGTGACGATCCAAGACCGGGGCCAATTCTGACCCAAGAGTGGTGACGATCGAGGATCGAGGTCAATTCTGACCTAACTAAGACGACGATCCAAGACCGGGGTCAATTCTGACCCAAGAGTGGTGATGATCGAGGACCGAGGGCAATTCTGACATAACTAAGGTGACGATCCAAGATCGGGGTCAATTCTGACCCAAGAGTGGTGACGACCGAGGATCGAGGTCAAATCTGACCTAACTAAGGTGACGATCCAAGACCGGGGCCAATTCTGACCCAAGAGTGGTGATGACCGAAGACCGAGGTCAATTCTGACCTAACTAAGGTGACGATCCAAGACCGGGGCCAATTCTGACCCAAGAGTGGTGACGACCGAGGACCGAGGTCAATTCTGACCTAACTAAGGTGACGATCTAAGACCGGGACCAATTCTGACCCAAGAGTGGTGACAATCGAGGACCGAGGTCAATCCTAACCTAACTAAGGTGACAATCCAAGACCGGGGTCAATTCTGACCCAAGAGTGGTGACGACCGAGGATCGAGGTCAATTATGACCTAACTAAGGTGACGATCCAAGACCGGGGTCAATTCTAACCCAATAGTGGTGACGACCGAGGACCGAGGTCAATTCTGACCTAAATAAGGTGACGATCCAAGACCGGGGCCAATTCTGGCCCAATAGTGGTGACGACCGAGGACCGAGGTCAATTCTGACCTAACTAAGGTGACGATCCAAGACCGGGGCCAATTCTGACCCAAGAGTGGTGACGATCGACGAATCGAGGTCAATTCTGACCTAACAAAGGTGACGATCCAAGATCGGGGCCAATTCTGACCCAAGAGTGGTGACGACCGAGGACCGAGGTCAATTCTGACCTAACTAAGGTGATGATCAAAGACCGGGGCCGATTCTGACCCAAGAGTGGTGCCGATCGAGGACTGAGGTCAATCATGACCTAACTGGGGTGATAATCCAAGACCGGGGTCAATTCTGACCCAAGAGTGGTGACGACCGAGGACCGAGGTCAATTCTGACCTAACTAAGGTGACGATCTAAGACCGGGACCAATTCTGACCCAAGAGTGGTGACAATCGAGGACCGAGGTCAATCCTAACCTAACTAAGGTGACAATCCAAGACCGGGGTCAATTCTGACCCAAGAGTGGTGACGACCGAGGATCGAGGTCAATTATGACCTAACTAAGGTGACGATCCAAGACCGGGGTCAATTCTAACCCAATAGTGGTGACGACCGAGGACCGAGGTCAATTCTGACCTAAATAAGGTGACGATCCAAGACCGGGGCCAATTCTGACCCAAGAGTGGTGACGACCGAGGACTGAGGTCAATTCTGACCTAACTAAGGTGATGATCCAAGACCGGGGCCAATTCTGACCCAAGAGTGGTGCCGATCGAGGACCGAGGTCGATCCGGACCTAACTAATGTGACAATCCAAGACCGGGGTCAATTCTGACCCAAGAGTGGTAACGACCGAGGATCGAGGTCAATTATGACTTAACTAAGGTGACGATCAAAGACCGGGGCCAATTCTGACCCAAAAGTGGTGACGACCGAGGACCGAGGTCAATTCTGACCTAACTAAGGTGATGATCCAAGACCGGGGCCAATTCTGACCCAAGAGTGGTGCCAACCGAGGACCGAGGTCAATCCTAACCTAACTAGGGTGATAATCCAAGACCGGGGTCAATTCTGACCCAAGAGTGGTGACGATCGAGGATCGGGGTCAATTCTGACCTAACTAAGGTGACGATCCAAGAACGGGGTCAATTCTAACCCAATAGTGGTGAAGACCGAGGACCGAGGTCAATTCTGACCTAACTAGGGTGACGATCCAAGACCGGGACCAATTCTGGCCCAAAAGTGGTGATGATCGAGGGCCGAGGTCAATTCTGACCTAACTAAGGTGACGATCCAAAACCGGGGCCAATTCTGACCCAAGAGTGGTGACGATCGAGAACCGAGGTCAATTCTGACCTAACTAAGGTGACGATCCAAGACCGGGGTGAATTTTAACTCAAAAGTGGTGACGACCGAGTACCGACGTCAATTCTAACCTAACTAAGGTGACGATCCAAGACCGGGGCCAATTTTGACCCAAGAGTGGTGACGACCGAGGACCGAGGTCAATTCTGACCTAACTAGGGTGACGATCCAAGGCCGGGGCTAATTCTGACCCAAGAGTGGTGACGACCGAGGACCGAGGTCAATTCTGACCTAACTAAGGTGACGATCAAAGACTGGGGCAAATTCTGACCCAAGAGTGGTGACGACCGAGGTCAATTCTGATCTAACTAAGGTGACAATCCAAGACCGGGGCCAATTCTAACCCAAGAGTGGTGACGACAGAGGACCGAGGTTAATTATGACCTAACTAAGGTGACGATCCAAGACCGAGGTTAATTTTGACCCAAGAGTGGTGACGACCGAGGACCGAGGTCAATTCTGACCTAACTAAGGTGACGATCCAAGACCGGGGCCAATGCTGACCCAAGAGTAGAAAAATATTGTATTTTGATTCTGCCGGAGAAAGATCTTTGTGATTCCGATTTGAGCTGGGGAACTGCTAGCTGTGGGAAGGTTTATAGGAGGCCTTGCAGGGGGAACAACTTTTTTTGGGTGTTTGTGAGAGAATTCCGCTGGGGAAGTGATCAGATGATCCTTAGAGATCCTCCGGAGTTTATCGGGAGGAGATTCACTTAGTTTTTGAGGATTCCGTTGGGGAAGAGGGGTTCCACTGGGAATAAGAATTTGGATCTGAGATTCCGCAGGGGAATGATGAATGGGCCAGGGAAAATTTGAATTGTCCTTTGGGAGAGATTGCTCGGGGCGAGTGGTTCTTCTGATTTTTGCTGGGAAAAATTGAAAAACGTTGCTAATGCCGTTTAATATAAGATTAAACTGTATAAGCAACTCCGAGATGTTTGTTGAAGAAACCCTTTTCTTTTGAAAATAAAAACTATAAACAACAAGTTGTGTTTACAAAAAAACTTATGTACGAGATTAACTAAGACTTTGTAATCAGTTTTGTAAAATAAGAGAGTTTCAAAAAATTCAACACACTTATAGAATGAGATGAGTAGATGAAGATAATCAACACATAGTTTTTAACGTGGTAAAACCTCTCCCAATAGAGGAAACATGCACGGTGACTTCTAAGTCACAAAAGTAAAAATCCACTAATAACAAATAATAGTTACAAACAATACAACATACATGCACACAAATCAACCTATTCTAAGTTTATGAATATACCCCACTTGGTGTCCTTCTAACTTCTCATAGATCTGATTGTTGATGATGTCCTTCCAGTTTGATAACTTCCTTTGCTTTAGCTTCCTTACGTCGACTCAATAATCTTTGATCTTAATCCCAACACTTTTAGTGTTGTAGTGTGTTAAGTGTTTGTGATGTGATTCCTATTCACATGCATGAACTCACACACACTTAGATTTACAGACAGTCCTAGAAAAATTACATATAAAGACTATATGCTGTGATTGTAATTTGTTTCTTTCTCACAGAACTTAAAACCTTTTTGACCTTTAATCTATCCCAGATTCCACGGACATCTTGCTTTAAAAATCGGTCAAGATCTTAATCAATCTCTTTTTGAAAATATTTGTGAGATTGAAAATCTCCAAGTGTGAATCCAACTAGGTCAAGGTTAAGTTTCGTAAAAATAGAAACCATAAAACATTTTTAAAACTAAATTAGTAAAGAATTTCTTAAAAATAATAAAGAACACGTAGATCTAGTGAAATGTAACATGCAGAGTGTAAATCTATAAATTCTATGAGGAAGAAATGTAGATCCGCACACGAATGTTTAAGTTGGAACAAAGATCAAGAGGTTACAGCATCAAACGAACAAACCACTCTCTCTCAAACACTCAAGGTTGTGTTTGGGGTGTTATATAAACGAAGGTTTGTTTCAGAGTTTGAAGAGTTTAGAGTTAGGGTTAGGGTTTGGCTAACACGATTCCTTTCTCTCTCTTCTCTCTTTTCTTTTCTCTCTTATCTCTTTTCTTTTCTCTCTTTTCTTTTCTCTCTTCTCTCTCACTTCTCTCTTCTCTCTATTTTTTTCTCTCAGAAAGACGAATGCCCAAAAATCTTGAAAGTCTGAGAAGTGTAGGGTTTAAATAGTGGAGGAAGAAGATTCTGGATGTTCGAGGGAAATCAAGGGCTGAGATCAAGTCTTTCTACCTTTGACTTGATCCAAGGGTTATGAAATAGCGGTGGTTAAGATGATTGTGATTGGTTCATAGGGATCGCACTGGGATTGACTAAGAACACATGCAGACCCTCGATAAGGAATGATCCAACGATCAACAATTCACCATCCAACCCTCTCACATAAGAAACACAAACATATACGCCTGGAGGATGACAAGTGTTGACATGTGAGTGGCTATCAAACGCGCGTCCAAAGTAATTACAGGAGGCGCCCTGAAGTCTCTAGCGCTTTGAGATTCTACCCAAACAAACTTTCCAGCGAAAAATGAAGTTTTCAAAATAGTATATTAACCCCACAACTTTTATAAACACATTTTAATTAATGAAAACATTATTTTAAAATAGTTTAAAAATTCCCAAAAAATAATTAAAATCACGTTTTAAGGGGAATTAATCAGACAACAAATTTTACTCAATATATACACATGTATGCACTTCTAATGTGTGTAGTGTGATTCAATTTATACCTTCTTGGGTTATTGAAGAGGATTAGAGAGAAAAGTTCTGAGGCTCTTTGGATTCTAGGTTAGACAACCAATTTTGTCAATATTTCCAAATTAGTTGAGCACTTATACAATGTAGACTTAAGTAAGTCAAAGGTATAAGGTGCTTCAATCTCCCCCTTTGGAAATATGAGACAAAATCTCCTTTGAGTTAGCTTAAAACTCGCAGGGAAAAAAATAAAACCTAGTCCTATACAAAAGATACTATCTACCCATTTCCTAGAAAGTCAAAAATTACATAACTCAACTATTTGCAAATTTGTACACTAGAAATGGTAGACAATCAGTAGAAGAGATTCCTGCAAATATGCACACTAATATCAAGCAGTTTAGATGAAATGTGAACAAAACATTGAACCCATAAGACTCAAATTTCTCCCCCATTTTGTCTCAAATGGACAAAGGGTAAAAATTAAGGTCTTAAGAGTTTAATCAGCACATACCATACCTATAGAATTACGCAAATACAAAAATCTGTTATAGTCCAGAGGTTTAGTGAACTGTCTGCAAGTTGCAGATCAGTAGGCAGGTAATGAATTTCTAACTCCTTAGTCTCAACAAGTTCGCGTATAAAATGATGTCTTATTTTAATATGCTTAGTTCGCGAGTGTTGAACCGGTTTTTTAGATATGTTAATAGCGCTTTGATTGTCACAATACAATTGTAACTGATTTTCTTTAATCCCATAATCGCTTAACATTTGTTTTATCCATAACAATTGAGCACATCATCTTCTAGCTGCTATATATTCGGACTCAGCCGTAGATAAAGATGTGCAATTTTATTTTTTGCTACTCCAGCCAACTAAATTATTGCCGACATAATAACAGGCACTTGATGTACTTTTACTATCATCAGTACACCCGGCCCAATCAGCATCAGTATACCCTATGATGGTGCTACAGGTATCCTTAGTATACCTAAGTCCAAGATTAAGAGTTCCCTTTATGTACTTTATTATACGTTTTACACATAATAAATGGATCTCTTTAGGGTTATTCTGGTAACGAGCACACAGACATACAATATACATTATGTCTGGTCGTGAGGGAGTTAGATAGAGTAGGCTACCAATCATACTACGATAAAGTGTGGAATCAACTGACTTTCCATTTTCATCTTTACATAATTTAACAGTAGTACTCATAGGTGTTTTGGCAACTTTAGCATTCTCTAAACCAAATTTCTTAACAAGATCTAGGGCATACTTGGTTTGAGAGACAAAAAGACCATCAGAATTCTGTTTCACTTGAAATCCTAAGAAAAGTTGTAGCTCCCCCATAAGGGACATGTGAAACTCCTTATGCATTATAGCAGAAAAGATTTAACTTCAGAGTTTGAAGTAGACCCAAAAATGATGTCGTCTACATAGACTTGGGCTATAATAATGTTTTTGTCAAAATGTTTGACAAAGAGAGTCTGGTCATTTCCTCCTCTCTTAAAACCCTTATCCAACAAAAAGTTGGAAAGGCGTTCATACCAAGCTCTAGGAGCTTATTTTAAGCCATACAAAGCCTTTTTTAGACGAAAGACATGGTCAGGGTATTTAGGGTCAATGAACCCTTTGGGTTGTTCTACATACGTTTCTTCGGATAGAATTCCATTTAGGAAGGCAGATTTGACATCCATTTGATAAAGTGTAAATTTAAGTGACACGCTATGGCGAAAAGAAGTCGAACAGATTCAAGACGAGTGACAGGGGCAAAAGTCTCCCTAAAATCTATTCCTTCTATTTGTGAGTAACCTTGAGCAACTAGTCTAGCTTTGTTTCTAAGGATGACCCCATTTTCATCAGATTTGTTCTTAAAGATCCAACGTGTTCCAATAACATTTTTGTTTTGAGGTCGTGGTACAAGAAACCAGACATCGTGAATGACAAATTGTAAAAGTTCTTCCTGCATAGCAGAAATCTAGTGTTTGTCATTCAATGCTTCATTAACATTTTTCGGTTCCACAAGGGAGACGAAACATGCATAATTAGCATAATTTATTAACTCGGATCTAGTACGAACTAGATCATTAGGATTACCGACCACGTTGTCAATGGGATGATCTTTAGAGACCCAGCCAGGTACTTTTGGACTCTCAATAGGTAATGACTCATTTATTTCTGGTGAATCAGTTTTGAAATCATTTTCAGATTCAACCACAATAGGTGATTCAGATATCTTATTTTCGACAATAGTGTCACTTACTATTACATTTATCGATTCCATTAGGGTCTTAGTACGCAGATTGTATATATGATAAGCACGACTGTTTGGAGAGTATCCTAAAAAGATGGCTTTATCACCACGCATCTCGAATTTTGACAAATGTTCTCTGTCTTTACAGACGTAACACTGAGTTCCGAAAGTTCTTAGATATTTTAGATTAGGCTTCTTACCGTACCACAACTCATAAGGGGTTTGTTTAGTGTTCTTCCTAAGATAGACCCTATTAATAATATGACAAGAAGTTCTAATAGATTCTACCCAGAAGTACATAGGTAGGGATTTGGCATGCAACATGACACGTGCCATCTCTTGAAGAGTTCGATTTTTCCTTTCGGCAATACCGTTCTGCTGAGGAGTCTTAGGGGCACTAAATTCGTGTTTGTAACCGTTGTAGTCACAATATTCAACTATTCCTGTGTCTATGAACTCTCCCCCTCTATCGCTACGAATGCGATTGACTTGTGTGTCCTTCTCATTTTCAATTCTTAATAGAATTTTCAGAAAATTCTGAAACGTGTCAGATTTATGTTTCAAGAAGGCAACCCAAGTGAATCGTGTGAAATCATCAACCATGACTAGGATATAACTGTGCCCACAAAGACTAACAGTTCTAGAGGGACCAATAAGGTCCATATGGATGAGATCTAGAGGTCTAGATGTGAGAATGTCTTTAACCTTTTTATGCGAAGTCTTAACTATTTTTCCTTCCTGGCAATGACCACAGACAACACTGGAAATAGGTTTAATTTTAGGAATTCCTCTAACTATCTCTTGACTAGACAATCTACCAAGGATATCATAACTTAAGTGACCCATACGATTATGCCAGATTTCATTGGCATCCATTCTGACAATGTTACAGGTTTCAGAACTAGTCTTAACAGTATAACAATTGTCAGGTGTTCTAAATCCGGTAATAATGCATTCACCTTTATCATTTAGAATTTTAAAATTGTTCTTTGAAAAGGTAACTGTATGGTCAGAGTCACAAAATTGTGATATACTTAGGAGGTTGGCTTTAAGGCCTTTAACTAGTAGTACATTTTCGAGAGTAGGTATTCCTTCTTCTTTTAGGGTTCCTTTACCTATGATCTGGGATGAAACTCCGTCACCAAAAACTACTTTTCCTCCAACAAATCTGGTTTTGTTTAAAAGTTTGGTTTCATCTCCTGTCATATGTTTGGAGCATCCTGAATCTAAATACCAACCAGATGAAGTGTGTTCAGCTTTTAAAGCGGTGATGACAATGTTACACTTCATTTGGGGTAAAATATCATCTTTTCTAACCCAAATAGCTCTAGTTTTAATTTTGCGCAAGTTTGCCCTCATTTGATAAAATTTTCGAGAAACAGCTTTTTGTCGAAAAACATTTGGAGCAACAAACTGATTATTGTGGAAAATTTGAGCTTTTGGTTTAGGAAAGTTTCTGGGAGCCTTTCTCTTAAATGAACTCTTAGTTTTGGTCTTTCTATTCCTGTAGTTAGAGTTCTTGTCAGGTTGTCTTGGAAGGACATAATTGTTACGATTTTGCCTAGAATAGTTAAAGTTCTTGTATACAGAATTGTTGTACACAGGGGTGTTTAGACGCCTAGCATAACAACCTTCAAAGGAATGACCATAAATGTCACAATAGGAGCAATATTGATTGCTTGAGGGATGAACTTCCTTAGGAAAACTTCTAAAGATGGGTTTAACAGCATTCTGTTCAGAAGTCCTATACCTAGGATGTATGGTCTTATAGGTAGATTCAGCCTTTCTGATCAAAGGACAAACATATTTAGTCTTAAGTGTAGTGTCAGCCTTAGAGTTACTAGAATCTCCAATGTCTTTCTGTTGTTGCTTTTGATCAAATTCCTTTTTAATAAAATGAAAATCTGGACATGTTTTGATTGGTCTTTTGCCCCCAGACACAAACTTAATAGGTTCAAGATTTATAGTTTGTGGTTTATTCTTAGGGCAAAATACAATAACGGTTCTATCATCAGAATTGGTCTTGGAGTCAACAACAAAGTCAGTAAAACAATTTGAATTGTTTTCAAACTTAGAAATTTTTTTGAAAATAGTAGCTGTCTTTGTTTTTGCTTCCTCCAGTTCTAATAATGTTCCCTTGTATTTCATTTCCAGGGTTTCATTAGTTTTAGTCAACTCTTTTAATTTTTGATCAAAAGATTCAATTTCAGATTGATGAGACAGACACTGGTTACTGTACTCTTCGGCATTCATTTTCACAATAAGACTCAGGTCATCTAATTTCTTAGTCAGGTCTCTAACAGTCTTCTCCAGTCTAGTGCCTTTTTTAAGAGTTTTAGCATACAAAGTATGGATATCTGGGAGGTCATCTGTGTCTGAGTCGCTAAGTGAAGTGTGTGTAGTGGCCCCTAACGATTCAGTTTTAGTACTCACGCACCCATTTACATCGTCGTTATCGAGATCACTTTGACTCACACACACGGAACTAGAACTAGCAACATTTTCAGATAGTAAAGCATCTAGGCCAGTCAAAACAGTATTCACACAAGCAGGAGTAGAAGCATCATTATTACACACAGGCATATCATTATTGTAAATGATCTTGGCATAAAAGGACATGCAAGGGTCAAGAACATTTGATGACTCAAGTTCCTCTTCATCAGAGTCACTTGAATCATCCCAAGTTTTACAGACATTGGCTCTATTGTGTGTGTTGGCTTTATTCAGACTAACTCTGCAATCGTGAGCAATGTGACCTAGTTTCCCACATCTAAAACATTCAATCTTTTTAAGGTCTCTGTTGGGTCTGGAGTTGTTGTCCTTAGGATGTTTGTCAAGACCTCTCTCATGAGGTTTGGGATTAGACAAAGTAGGATAATTAGGCTTGCCTTGTTTAGTTGCTTGTTTGTTTCTAAATTTAACAATTTTCTTAAATTGTTTAGACATTAAGGCAATCTGATTATCTAGTTTGTCTATATCACAGTCCTCATCAGAGTCAGAGTTGATCAAATTAGTCTCAAGTTTAGATATCTTGGAGGAAAAACTCAAGTTAGAGTTGGGCTGTTTTCTTTGTGAATGATTTAATTATTTCTTAAAGTCTAATTCCATTTCCACAGTTCTGAGTTTGCTACTGAGTAACTCAGGGGTAAGGTTTTGATCACTCATTTCCTCAATAGCATATCTCTTACTGTCAAACTTCTGTGGTAATGATCTTAGGATTTTAGAAACAATCTCATTCCTATCCTAAGTTATACCATTAGCATGCAACTTAGTAACTATATCAGTTATGTTCATGTAACAAAAGACTCAGAGTCAGACATAATCAAAGAGTTGTACTGTTGGATAAGCATTTGAGTTTTAGCAGCTTTAACTCTTGAGTCTCCTTCATGGGCAGTGATTAATGGTCCCAAGCTTCCTTAGAAGTGGCACAAGATGAGATTCTCTTGAACTCATACTCATTAATAGACATAAAAATGGCATTCTTGCCTTTATTGTTATTACGAGAAATGGTTTTCTCTTCTTGGGTAAACTCACTTAAGATTTTCTTTACCCTCTCATCACTTCCTTCAGTGGCTGGTTTAGTAGGATAAGTGTATCCATTTTCAATAATGTCCCAAACATCATCTCCTAAAGTCCCTTGGATGAAGGCAACCATTCTTACTTTCCAGTAAGCAAAGTTGTTTCCATCAAAGAGTGGAGGTCTGGACAGATTACCAAACCTTTCATTCTTCTCGTCCATAGTTAGGTTTTTCAGAAACACAAGATCTTTTTGAAATAAAAGTTAACAGGGCTCTGATACCAATTGAAAAACGTTGCTAATGCCGTTTAATACAAGATTAAACGGTATAAGCAACTCCGAGATGTTTGTTGAAGAAACCCTTTTCTTTTGAAAATAAAAACTATAAACAACAAGTTGTGTTTACAAAAAAAACTTATGTACGAGAGTAACTAAGACTTTGTAATCAGTTTTTTAAAACAAGACAGTTTCAAAAAATTCATCACACTTATAGAATGAGATGAGTAGATGAAGATAATCAACACACAGTTTTTAACGTGGTAAAACCTCTCCCAATAGAGGAAATATCCACGGTGACTTCTATGTCACAAAAGCAAAAATCCACTAATAACAAATAATAGTTACAAACAATACAACATACATGCACACAAATCAACCTATTCTATGTTTAGGAATATACCCCACTTGGTGTCCTTCTAACTTCTCATAGATCTGATTGTTGATGATGTCCTTCTAGTTTGATAACTTCCTTTGTTTAGCTTCCTTACGTCGACTCAATAATCTTTGATCTTAATCCCAACACTTTTAGTGTTGTAGTGTGTTAAGTGTTTGTGATGTGATTCCTATTCACATGCATGAACACACACACACTTAGATTTACAGACAGTCCTAGAAAAATTACATATAAAGACTATATGCTGTGATTTTAGTTTGTTTCTTTCTCACAGAACTTAAAACCTTTTTTACCTTTAATATATCCCAGATTCCACGGACATCTTGCTTTAAAAATCGGTCAAGATCTTAATCAATCTCTTTTTGAAAATATTTGTGAGATTGAAAATCTCCAAGTGTGAATCCAACTAGGTCAAGGTTAAGTTTCGTAAGAATAGAAACCATAAAACATTTTTAAAACTAAATTAGTAAAGAATTTCTTAAAAATAAGAAAGAACACGTAGATCTAGTGAAATGTAACATGCAGAGTGTAAATCTACAATTTCTATGAGGAAGAAATGTAGATCTGCACACGAATGTTTAAGTTGGAACAAGGATCAAAAGATCAAGAGGTTACAGCATCAAACGAACAAACCACTCTCTCTCAAACACTCAAGGTTGTGTTTGGGGTGTTATATAAACGAAGGTTTGTTTCAGAGTTTGAAGAGTTTAGGGTTAGGGTTAGGGTTTGGCTAACACGATTCCTTTCTCTCTCTTCTCTCTTTTCTTTTCTCTCTTATCTCTTTTCTTTTATCTCTTTTCTTTTCTCTCTTCTCTCTCACTTCTCTCTTCTCTCTATTTTTTTCTCTCAGAAAGACGAATGCCCAAAAGTCTTGAAAGTCTGAGAAGTGTAGGGTTTAAATAGTGGAGGAAGAAGATTCTGGATGTTCGAGGGAAATCAAAGGCTGAGATCAAGTCTTTCTACCTTTGACTTGATCCAAGGGTTATAAAATAGCGGTGGTTAAGATGATTGTGATTGGTTCATAGGGATCGCACTGGGATTGACTAAGAACACATGCAGACCCTCGATAAGGAATGATCCAACGATCAGCAATTCACCATCCAACCCTCTCACATAAGAAACACAAACAGATACGCCTGGAGGATGACAAGTGATAAGCACCCAAAAGTGTATATTTTATACCCCGAATAGATGCATTTTAGTCGCTCGTTTCTAATAAAATTGGCTTTATGTTCGTATTTTATCATTTTGCAGGTCAATATGCAGTTGCGGTACAAATAATGCTAAATCAGTGCAATTGCGATGCAGAAGCGGTCAAAAGCGTGCATCGAAGAAATCCAAAGAGACTGCGGAGTCCGAGTCCCTATTTGAGCTTGCCCGATGTGTTCTGATGCCCTGAAACAGTCCCGTAACCCAAACCTAAACCTACACCGAGCCCAGACCATTCCTTGAGCCCCGTGTGTGTTGAGTTTGTACCTTTATTATTTTTCTAGATTTTTATTTTTAGTCATTTTATTTTTAGGATTTATTTAGATTTATTTAGAAATTTCTAGGATTTATTTTCTATTTTTTTTTTCTTAGTTTTTATTTTGATTTTTATAAGTTTTTAGTTTTTAATTTTTAATCATTATTTTATTTTTATTAGGATTAGTTTTTAGAAATTTATTTTTTAGTTTTATTAGATTTTATATATATTTATTTATTTATTTATTTTAGTTTTATTTTATTAGGATTATATTTTTTTAGGTTTAATATAGTTTTATTTTATTTTAGTTAAGATTTAGTTTTTTTTAATTTTATTAGATTTTTTTTTAGGTCGTTAGTTTTATTTTAATTTTTTTTAGTTTTTATTTTATTTTATTTCTTTTGTTTTATTTTATAAATTAGAATTTTTATTTTTAGTTTTTATAGATTTTAATTATTTTAATTCTTAAATTTTTTGGTACAAACACTCATTCACCCTCACCACTATTACCTACACACACCCACATCATCTAAACCCAACAAACCAAATCATCTCCCTCACCCTCACCCAAGCTATCATACATCCAACCACACACAAACCCTTTCCATCCCATCTTCTGCCCCACTAAAACAACCTGATTCTCTCTCCTCCATTCCCATTACCAAAAACCCAACATCTTCCACCAACACCTCCACCAACCTCTAAACACCCATCTCTCTCTCACCTCTTGTAAACCTCCAAACAAAACCCAATATCCGAAGTCGGGTATACCCTCCACCGGAACCCGCGACCGGCGCCCCCCCTATCGACGAGCCCATGACCCATTTCCGGCCGAAATCACCTCCAACCCGCGCCATCACCAATCCCGATCCATCTCAGCACCTATCTGGGCCAAAACCCGACCCAATTTCAGCCCAGTCCAACCCGCTACAAACCCAAAAAAATCGGAAGTTCCCCATTTCAAAATCCCAACTCCTACTTTAATGGAACAAAGCAATCTTCCAAAGCTAACAGGAAATCCCAAAAATCTCTCCTCAAAAACAAAGCTTCGTGGGTATGGCTTTAAAAGAAAAGGAAGACCACTTTAAAGGAGGAGATTCTCAGCAAAGGAAAAAAGAGAGTAACACAGAGAGAGAAAACCATACTGTATATTATGTACAGTTAGGTTTATAAAAAAATTCCAAAAAAATTAGTTTAGTGTTAGAATAATTTTTAGGTTTGTTTTTTATTGTTTTTGGTGTAATCAAGTGCTGGATTAGTGAGAAGATTGAGACGCATTTTATGAACGCGATTCGACAAGGAGACTTGCGTATTGTATTCTATTTCTCTATTCATTTATGTCATCTTTTGATATGTTATTGAATGTTGTTTATGCAGACATTAGAATGTTTGGCTAAACACCCCGTTCAAGGGGTGGGATGCACTACGAATGATGTTACTTTAATTAGTTGATTCATTAATTTTATATTTCTACGTAAATTAATCTTTAATTGTCACAAATTAATTTATGTAACGAGAGTTAGTAAATTAATTGAACAAATTAATATTTAAATTTAGGAATCGAACTAGAGATAGGTTTTTCCTATATTTGAACATTAATTCGGTGTTGAAATTTAAGGGTTGAAATTATTTTCGTTAAATTGATCCTAGCGGGTAATTTTCTGAAAATAATGTAGTCCTAATTTTTCATCGTGTGACAATTTAAAATTAATTTTCTGAAAAAGATTTTATTAAATTTATAATTTTAACGAGAGTTTGATTATCGATTTAATATTATCTCGAAATATTTCAAAATTAATAAATTGAGAAATTAAAATAATTGAAAATGCAGTGTAATCCCATCTCTTGACCTTCTCACAATATTTCACACTCGGTTGCACATTTTTATTCATTCTTTAGTCCTTTTATAATTTTTAGCATTTGTTAGTAAATCTTTCCCTTGAAATTATTTTTTTTTTTAAAAATAAAAAAATAAAAAAATATTTTCATAAAAAAAAAAAATTAGAATCGCACGTTTTCACATGAATTGTTTCACCTTGAAAGTTGGATTCATATCCGTACTTACCACAATACGAGTTATTTTTAGAAAAGTTTTGTAGGTACTCAAGGGAATTTTGAGAGTGACTTTTGCAATACAACGACAATGATATACATACGCAAGAAGCTTCTTATCAACAAGTGTTGACATGTGAGTGGCTATCAAACGTGCGTCCAAAGTAATTACAGGAGGCACCCTGAAGTCTCTAGCGCTTTGAGATTCTACCCAAACAAACTTTCCAGCGAAAAATGAAGTTTTCAAAATAGTATATTAACCCCACAACTTTTATAAACACATTTTAATTAATGAAAACATTATTTTAAAATAGTTTAAAAATTCCCAAAAAATAATTAAAATCACATTTTAAGGGGAATTAATCACACAACAAATTTTACTCAATATATACACATGTATGCACTTCTAATGTGTGTAGTGTGATTCAATTTATACCTTCTTGGGTTATTGAAGAGGATTAGAGAGAAAAGTTCTGAGGCTCTTTGGATTCTAGGTTAGACAACCAATTTTGTCAATATTTCCAAATTAGTTGAGCACTTATACAATGTAGACTTAAGTAAGTCAAAGGTATAAGGTGCTTCAAAAATACCATGTGATATTGTACCGCACCGGATAGCCGATGGTTGTAAAGTCTGATGAGGAGGTGATTAGGTGGTTCGGGCACCTTGCCCGAGAGGTCAATCGCTTGGATTTTGAGGGCTCCGTTGGGGAAAACAGTGTGTCGCCTGAAGGATGCGAAATTTTCTTGATGAAAACGTTCTAAATCCTTCTTGGGATTTTTAGGAATTTTTCGGGGATTTTTTGAGGCTTTCTGGTATTTTGTGGGAATTTTTGCACGAAATTTATAGGGGGTGCCGGTCGGCATAGACCGAGAGGTGCCATTCGGCAGTCGAAGGGATCTCTCTCCCAGAAGGCGGTGCGTCAGGTCTTGAATGACCTGACCAGTGGTAGGGTAAGACTCTTTCCATTTCAGCCTTAGTTTTTGCACCTTCTGATTCTGTATTGACTTATGCCTGCTTGGGGATTTTCAGGTGACCTTTTATCCTTGGGGGACCGCCATTCAGGATACGGGGGTGACTGGGGTGAACGCGCAGATGAGGCATTTCTTGGAGCACGAGTTCGGCCATTCCTGGTACCTCGGGGAGAGGGTGATTCGTCAGATCGCTGAGGAGGAGGTGGTGGTGCCTCCCGCGCAGCCTCCTACTTCTATGAGGCGGGAGCGATGATTGGCGAGTCCTATGCGTTGTATACTGATACGACCGCGTCGTATGACTATATTGGCTTTGTGACAAACTGGTTGATGGCACCCAGTATACATGACACTTTGCCTTTCCATCCTGCTGGTTCGAGTCGGGCGGTGGGGTCTTCCCACAGTGGTGGTGGTCCGTCGGCACATGCGGCGGTGGCGACCTCGGAGGTACCTTTTGTTCGGCTGCACACTCCTTCCTACAACATCCGGCGGGCTGATGGAGGGACAGTGCCGATGCTGCATCGTCCTCTTACGATGGATCCGAAGGAGCTGGGCTTGACAGAGGGCGTCCTTCGTCCTGCGGTAAAACTTTCGATCCTTTTCCTCTCTTTTTTTTTATTTCTTTTGCTTGATACTGATTCTGCCTTTCCTTTGCAGCAAATCCGGGTGTCGATTAATTGGCTCAGGGACATCAGGGGTTGGATATCATCGGCAACTGCCCACATTCGGGAGGCTGTCCCTGTTCCTTCTTGCTTGGTGTCGTCAGCCTCGTCTGGGGGAGACTCTGGTTCGGGTAGTGGGGGCGTGTTATCTCGCCATAGGGGAAAGAGAGCGCGTCACCGGGATTGAAATTCTTGAGAGAGAGAGGGAGTGAAATGTGGGTTCGGGCTGGGTCCCGTTGTTTTTGGCTTTTCTTTATTCCTGCAAAAATGATGTAACACAGAAAACATATATATGCAATGCAATGCAATTTTTTGACTATCTTTTATCTTAATGATGAATGAATGAATGCATGCACATGCGTTTTTTAATTTCCTACTGAAACCGTAAAATAGGAGTATTCTTGGAATTTTTCAAAGGAAAGTTGCTTTATTTAAAACGGGGAATCCCATAAGGATGGAACATGATTCTTGAAATTCTTTTGAGAATATCAATTTATTATTTTGGAGTTTTCTGATTTGGCAAAGAAGGAATGGGGGAATTTTTTTTTTAAACAAAGGAATTATATAAGGAGGAAAAGGGATTTTGAAATTCTGTTGAGAATATCAACTTTTATTTTTCTGATTTTGTCAAAAGAGTAAAAAGGGAGATTTCCAAAAATGGGGGGTTGTCGATCGGCAAGCACCCTGGCCTGCCTATCGGCAGTTCCGTCCAGTCCCATCAATTGAAAGCTTTGATTGGTACCCTCTTCAGCCTTTAGTACCATGTGGGGTAGGGTTCCTTTCGATTTCTGCAGGGATTATGATCCTTGTGAGTATTTTTAAGTATAAAAAGGGATAAGGGTGGAGTGTTTTCCTCACACCTTTTGCATTCTTCATACCCACCCATCATCTTTTAGTCTTGCGAGATGGCTCTCCCTGGTAGCATCGAGTTTGCCAAATACCTCGAAGCCTTGGAAGCCATATGCTCTTATAATGTCGACTATGATGCTTTCAACATGCGTCGAGTCTCCTTGTGGCGTAATCGACCTTTTGAGTGGAATATGCTGATGGCGGCAGTACAATTTTGGTACCCCGAAGACCATGTATTCCGCTTTGGGTTGGAAGAAGTTTGTCCTACCTACGAGGAGTTTTCTGCCATAATGGGCGTGAATCCTAGTGTTGCCATGGCTTTACCCGAATTTTCCCGTTCTCCTAGGGATTTGTTGGCCGGGCTTCTTCATATCTCGCCTTCGGCGGCCAGGTCACTGGTTGCTAGAGGGATGATCTCCCTCCCGGTGGTGTTGCAGTCCGTGCGTTCGCGGGAAGTAAGTGATGTTGGCTATGCTGTAGCCATCGTTATGGGCCTGGTTTCAAAATTGTTGTTGGTGACTGGGGAATTGCAGGTGGACCCACAACTTTCATCCATTACCTCATGGATGTCATACCGTCGTAATCCTGTGGCGGTAATATTGGTGGAGACTCTGAATGGCCTGGATGCTTGGAGAGAAGGGCGTTCAGACTTTTTGAGGGGTAGCCCTGTGATGCTGTTCATGTGGTTGTTTGAAAGATTCCGCTTGTCGACTCCTCCAAAATATCCTTTGTCGGCTGTACCCAACTTCTTTTTGCACTAATTCATCCGCATGGGCCTGTATGTTGAGAACTAGGACAATTGGCTTGTGGAGTACGGGGCTTGTGGACTGTATTGGTCCGTGCCTTGGTGGGGACAGTTGCAGCCTATTCTGGAGCGAAGAAAATATTCATATGTGCGGCTGGTTGGTCTCAGGCAGACCTCTTTTTATTTCCCTGGGTGGCTTTTGCGCCAATTTGGCTGGGCGCAGGTCGTGCCCCCTCGGACCTCAAACTTCTTTCCAGTAGAAGATTTGACTGAGCGCTTGCGTCTGTTGCTAGGATCTTTGTGGGAAAATCGGCGTCCGTCGACCCGTCCCTCTCAGTCTGTTGGAAAGGTTTTCCATGTACCCAAAGATTATATGAAGTGGTTATGGAGGGAAGTAGTCAGTAAGATGTTGGCAGTAGAGACCGGTCGGAGGTGGTTTGTTTTATTTGACTCCATGGAAGGGGGTGTTGTGGTCTTTTCGAAGATGGTTAAGGCTCATCGGTCCATGGAGTGTTCGCGGCACTCCATTCAGGCGGGGGAAAATTGGGGTCCTCAGGACGTGGATGATGAGGGTGCAGGGTCTTCGGGTAGCTGTGGGTAGGACTCCTGGGGAGTTTATTTATGTAACAGATGTGGGGAATTTTGTCTGGTTTTTATGGTAGTAGGGGGGAAGGGAGTTATCCGTTCCTTTTTCTTATGCAATATGTACTGTAGTTTCTTATTTAATGAAATAAACAAGTTTTTGATCATCCAACTGTGCCTTTCGATGAATTTTGTATTTTGAATTATCTATACCAATCGCTAAGGCATACATAATCCTTTTGTTCAAGTAGATGTTTAGAATGAACTGTCGTTCTCGGAGGTAAGAAAAGAATGGTATTTTAGGAAAAAGAAGGGGCCGTGCTCATGTGAGGAGTATGAGCTGCCTACGTACCTCTGGGGTTTTTGAAAAAAGTTATTCTCTGTTTGAAAATAGTTTTTGCAGACGATCAGGCCCACGTAGTTCTGGGTAGAGGGAAATGGAGAGAGTGTTTTTTTTTAATAGAAGGGGGATGAGAAGAGTCGTAGCGCGCCAAGATTTTGGACTAGGGGTAGAACTTCTTGAGACGGTCCAAATTGACTGGACGAGCTATCTCTTCCCCATCCAGGTCAGTGAGCATGGCGGCACCGCCAGACTAGATCTTTCTCACAATGTAAGGGCCGCTCCAATTGGGTTTGAACTTTCCTCTGGGGTCCCAGATGGGTTCGATTATCTCTTTGAGGGATAAATCCCCCTCTCGAACACCTCGGTCCTTGACTCTCTTGTTTAATGATCGCGCTATTCGGCGATGGTATCCTTGTATGTGGAAAAGAGCTTTTAATCTTCGTTCATCTAGGAGGGTCAGCTCATCAAGACGGCCTTGGCACCAGTCTTCTTCCCTAACCTTGCTTTCGAGCATGACACGTAACGAGGGTATTTCCAGCTCCACAGGTAGGACTGCCTCCATGCCGTAAACCAGGGAGTAAGGGGTAGCCCCACTAGAGGTTCAAATTGAGGTTCGATAGCCCCAGAGGGCGTAGGGGATCCAGTCGGCCCAATCCCTACAACTTTCGGTCATCTTGCTGATGATGGCTTTGAGGTTTTTGTTTGCGGCCTCAACTGCACCATTGGTCTGAGGTCGGTAGGGAGAAGATTTGTGTCTCTGAATCCCATATTCGCTGACTATTTATGTGACTTCTACGTCAAAGTGCAAACCATTATTCGATACTAGCTCGTGGGGGACCCCATATCGGTAGATGATATTCTTCTTGACGAATTTGGCCACCTTCTTGGCATTTAATACTGCGTATGACTCAGCTTCGACCCATTTGGTGAAGTAATCGATGGCAACTAGGATGAACTCATGCCCGTTTGACTCTTTTGGTGTAACTTTCCCTATGATGTTGATACCCCAGGTGGAGAATGGCCAGGGAGAAGTCATGTTGTATAATTCTCGCGGAGGTAAATGTTGGAGATTGGAGAACCGTTGGCATTTAGGGCACCTCTGAACATAGGCGGTGCAATCCTGGGCCATGGTGGTCCAGTAGTAGCCTTATCGGATGATCTTTTTGGCAAGCATGTGACCATTCATGTGAGGTCCTCATTCCCCGCTGTGGATTTTCTGTATTATTTTTTCAATGTCAACCCCTACGATACAGTGCTAATGCGTTCCATTGAAATTCCTCTTGAGTAGTGCTTTATGGCAGATGATGTACTAAGCGGCCAACCTTCGGAGGGTAGCTCGGTTATTCGTGTTGGAACCCTCGGGATACCTATAGTGTTTGAGGAGGCACCAAATATCATAGTACCAGTAATCGGCTAGTTGGGGTCTTCAGTGGAGATAAGCTCAATATGGTAGCAATGGGTCGGTCTGTCTTGTTTTTGAACTAGGAAGGGGGTCATTGTTATTCCCTAGGGCATGTCGACCATGGAAGCCAAAATAGCGAGAGCATCGGCTAGGTTGTTCTTTGCTTGGGGTAGGTAATGGAAGGTGATATCTCGGAATTGGGAGGCCAACTCTTCTAATTGGGCATGAAAGGGTTGAAGCTTTTTGTCTTTGACCTTCCACTTTCTGAGCACTTGACCGATGATAAGGGCAGAATCCCCGTATACATCAGGTATTGAATACCTTTCTCGAGAGCGACTTGGAGGCCCACTGTGCATGCCTCATATTCCGTCATGTTGTTGGTGCAAGGGAAATCCAATTTAATGGCGACAGGAGTGCGGGAGTCATCTAGGGCGACCAGAAGTATCCCAATGCCATATCCCTATTTATTGGCAGCACCGTCGAAGAACATTTTCCATCGGAGGCTGTCTTGAGTGGTGCAGAGGATGTTTTCATCTGGGAATTCGGAGATCCAGACATCTACTTCTTCTATAGGGTAGTCAGCGAGGTAGTCAAAGATGGCTCTTCCTTTAACGGCTTTCTGTGTGACATACACGATATCAAACTCGATTAGGAGCATCAACCATCAGGCCATTAGGCTAGATAAGGCAGATTTCTCAAGCAGGTATTTGATGGGATCCATTCGGGATACTAGTTTAATGGGGAAGGCGAGCATGTAATGTCGCAACTTTTGGGTGACCCAGACAAGTGCGACACATGCTTTTTCCAAAGCAGTGTAGTTGACCTCGTATCTGGCCAACTTACGACTGGCGTAATAGATGGCTCTTTCTTTGTGGGAGTCCTCGAGGTACTGGGCTAGCAAAGTCCTGGCTACAGTGTTTGTTATGGTTAGGTATAAGAGCAAAGCGAGACCAGGCTGTGGTGGCATGAGAACTGGAGGTTGGGATAGGTATTGTTTGATTCGATCAAAAGCTTCTTGGCAGGCCTCGTTCTAAACCTTGGTTGAATCCTTTTGGAGGACTTAAAGATTGGTTCACAGATGGAGGTTAGTTAGCTGATGAACCGGCTGATATATTATAATTTCCCCAGGAAGCCTCAGACTTCCTTCTCTATTCGGAGAGGTGGCATCTCAAGTATGGACCTCAGCTTGGCGGGATCTGTTTCTATCCCCTTCTCACTGATCATGAATCCTAAGAGTTTTCCCTTCGTAACGCCGAAGACGCACTTATGTGGATTAAGTCTCATCTAATACTGCCGCAGTCGTTCTAAGAACTTCCGGAGAGTGGGAACATGACCTTCTCTAGTTTTGGACTTGATAATCATATCATCCACGTAAACCTCGACCTCTTTGTGGATCAGATCGTGCAGGATGGTTGTGGCATCCCTTTGGTAGGTAGCCCCAGCAATCTTGAGACCGAATGGCATAACGGTGTGGTAAATAGTTCCCCATGGGGTGATGAATGTGGTTTTCTCTTGGTGGTCGGGATGCATCTTAATTTGGTTGTATCCGGCAAACCCATCGACGAATGACTTGAGAGAATGGATGGCTGTGTTGTCCACGATCATGTCAATGTTGGGTAGCGGATCATCATCCTTCGGAGAGGCTTTGTTTAAATCTCGGTAATCCACACACATTCAAACCTTTCCTCCTGATTTTGGTACAGGTACAATGTTGGCCAGCCATGTGGGATATTCGATTACTCGAATGAAACCCACATTCAACTGTTTGATCACCTCTTCTTTGACCTTAAGCGACCATTCGGTGCAGAGCTTTATCAACTTTTGTTTAGCTGGCTTGGCATCTGGGATAATGGGGATCTCATGTTGAGCTATTTTGGGATCAATACCGGGCATGTCATCGTAGGACCATGCGAAGACATCCACGAACTCCTTTAGTAATTCTTCAAGTTGTGCGCACTCATGCTCGTCAAGGGTGGCCCCTATCCTAATCTCGCGCAGTTGCCTACTAAAATCGAGATTAATAACAACAATATCTTCTTCATTAACTTGAACGCGGTTATGTTGTTTATTATTAACCTTATTTAGATCAGTTAATAATTGTTCATTTGCAAAATCATCATCATCAAAAGTTTGATTAGAATCTACCCAATTAATGTAAGGCACATCAAGATACTCAAAATCTTTGTTTATTTCATTGATAGGAAAAACAGCATTGAGAACCTCATCAAAAGAGGTCTCAATTTCATCTGAGCAAGGATGGACAATAGTAGATAAAACAGGGTAAACACTGGGGTTAGGGGAGATTTCAACAGGTAGAGTTGGCATAGCATGACAGTTGAGCAGAGGTGTATCAACAGCTTTAATCAGATGGGATGGGTCCCTTGATGTAGTGCCTTAATGAACCATGCAGAGTGTCAGCCCAGTGTCTGTAGGTTGAAGGAATCTTCGGAGTCACTTTCCTCAGTCTCTTCAGTATCTTTGATAAGCGGTTGCGTCGGGTATTGGTAACTTTTGGTCCATGGGTAGCTATCTTCGAAGAAGATCTCCATTCCAGGCTTCATCTTTTTATCTGTATGGTCATACCACGGTTCTGGAAAACCGCAAAAGGGGAAATCCTCGACCTCTTTAATGAATCGTCCATTTAAATAATCTCCCGAGATAGTTTGGACGAAGTCTAACCCTCTCTTTGATCGAGTCTGGCGGATCATTCTGAGTTCTGGTTCTGATGGTTGATATCCCAAGCCGCAAGGAGGGAAAGCTTTCTTCAGTTCGATGGGCTCAAGTATCCCCTGCTGCCTTTGTCCTAGCCCCAGTCCGGGCATGAAGTGCGTGTTTCTGAACATCTGAATCACATTGACATTGCCATGAGGGTCATATTCTGGACAAACCCTTTCTTTGAAACCGTCCCCTATCGGGAGTAGGGATGGTTCAACTCGAAAACCTGATAGGAGCATATCATTTGACCCGTGCTGTATCTCAAGAATTGGACTGCTGGTGCTTGCACCCTCGGTGTTATCGTCGTCACCCAGGATGGTGATGACTCGTCCATCGGCGAAGAACTTACATTTCTGATGGAACGAGGAAGAGACACCCTTTATACCGTGGAGCCAGGGTCGTCCGAGCAACAGGTTAAAATAGGTCGGGATATCGATGACTTAGAATTCGACGACAGGGTTTATAGGTCCAACCCCTATTACAAGTTTTATGGATCCCATCACCTCACGGCGGGTATTATCGTAGGCACGCACGACAGCGGATGTTGGAGCGAGGTCACTTTCTTTCAGACCTAAACATTTGAAGGTTCTCAGTGGGCATACATTTAAATCGGATCCGTTATCAACGAGAGAAAGTGGTACCACCTTCCCCATAATTTCGACGGAGATGTTGAGTTCATGATTGTGATTTGGCCCAATTTTGGGGATTTCTTCTTCAAAAAAGGACATCATTCGGGTAGAGGTCAAGGATCCGACCAGGTTCACCGCTTCTTCTGGTGTGGTAGAGGGAGGAACTATGGGTCCAGTGAGCAATTTGATCAAAGCATTTATGTGTAGCTGGGAAGACATGAAAAGCCCCCATAAAGTGATGTTAGCTTGAGTTTTCTTCAATTGATCGAGGATCTTGCTCTCCTCGAGGGTCATTTCTGTCATAGGAAGGTCTTCAACTCCCTTCCCCTTATCATTTACTGGTAGTGAGTTTGGAATTTGTTAATGTCTCCCAGATCTGGTCATGTGATTTACTGAAGAAGGGAAAAACTTAAATCCAGTTTCCTCATCAATCTCAGGTTGTTCTTCCACCTTATCTATTTCTCCGAGGAGTTCCTCAAATGATATCATCCCACATATGTCAGCTATTGGTCCATTTCCTCCTGAAGCTTGCTCTTCATTCGAGTCTTCGAATTCTTTCCCCCATCCGGTGGCAACAATTCTATTTTCCCTTGTGAAGTCAATGCATTCCATAACCTCAACGGCTTCTTCATATAGGTCTTCCCATTCTGTGGGGATGTGTAAGGGTGAAGGGACCAGGTGCCCTTGCAGCTTCAAAGCGTCAAGTAACTCGGTGATACTGCAAATGTTATTGGTTTGCCTGAATGCTTCCGTCATGATCCGGACAACATCATCTAAGCAGATTTCGTCGGATGGTACCATCCACCTATTTGATTCTCGGGCCCATTTTCGTGCTTCCAAAAACAATGTACTGAACCTCTGGCAGTCGATAATCATCTGTGAGGGAAATTTCAGTCCGAACTCTAGGAGTTGGTTTAACACCTCTGACAATTCCATACTTCCACTTTTAGAACAGGTCCGGACAGCGATGCATGCTCTGGTAAGGAGTGACAAAGCCTGATTAGCGGGACTAGCAGGGTGTAGGAGGAAATATGGGCAAAGTTGAAGGGGTTTAGGAGGTTATAAGGGTGTGATTTGAGTTGATGGATTGAAAACTGGGTTTCCTTCCAAGAAGATGGCATTGGTATGATTTGGGAGTGGGTTGTGAGTAGTGTTTGGTTTAGGATTGGCTGGTGGGGCGATGGTACTCCGGTCAATGAGATCTTGGATTATGTTTCGAAGGTTGAAGCATTGGTCGGTGGTATGGCCAACTATTTGGCGAAAGGTGCAATGAGCATCGGTCTTGAAATTCCTGGGAAGTGGATTGGGTAATGGACGTGGATCCAGGGGCTTTATAAGGTTTAGGCTTAACAGGGCTTGGTAAACTTTGGAGAGGGGAGCATGGAGCTCAGTGTATTCCCTTAGGATGGGAGCAGGGCGGCTTTTCGGTGCCCATGATGTGGTTGGTTGAGAGATGTTGTTGATGGTTGAGACTGCGGCACTGACAGGCTTGTCATATTTTCTGGGGGTGAACTGTCCGGACACCTTTTTTGGTTCAACTTCTGTTTTGGCAAGGCCCTCTTCAATTTCTAATCCTTCTTCTCTGAGATCTTGAAAATGGTGGTAGTACTGTCCTCCCATGGTTGCTCGGACATGGGGCAAGAAATTATTCTTCACTATGCTGACTTGTTCTTCTTCAGACGACCGATTGGTCATGGTAGACGCTTTTTCCCTCCATCGAGCTATAAAGTTACTGACTGATTCTCCGGAGTTCTGTTTGAGCAACTCTAAATCACGACGGGTGACCTCAAGCTCTTCGTTATATTTGTACTGCGACATGAATTCTTGGGCTACATCCTCCCAGCTACGGATTCTGGATTCCTCAAGAGATAAAAACCATCGGAGAGCACTGTCTTTCAAAGTTTGCTAAAACAATTGGGCCATCACTTCTTTCGAAGCCCCTAGTAGAGTCATGGAACGATGATAACTGCGAAGATGAACAATCGGGGGACCACTCCCTCCAAATTTCTCGATATTTGGCATTTTGAACTTCTCGGGTAACCTTGCTTTAGGATAACTAGACATATAGGTGTAGTCCATGTAATTCCCAGAGATCCTGACTTGGTCAAACTTCTTGGTAAGCATCTTGAGATCCTCTTTGACTTTGTTCAACTCCTCCTCCTTTGGATCAGCAACCAAAGGCAAGTTAGCCATAAGCTGGGTAATGTTTGACATTGGAAGCTGGGTAGGCGGCGGCCCATTAATAGGAGGGGCACGCGGAGCGTGCTGATATTCTTCCAGGACCCAGATGGGCTCGGGTGGACCCATAGCACGAGGTAACAGGTCCTCGGGCTCTTGAGGAATAGGAACTTGGTTTCGTTGCATTTCTCGGACCTCAGCTTGGAGGTTGTCAATCTTGGCCACGATCGGAGCTAGGACTGTCGGTAGATCTGGTTGTATGACTGGTGCTTGATCTTCATTCTCCATGGAAGATGGATGGATTCCGGACTCAGAAGAAGTAGTAGAGGAGAGAACGAAACTCTGGGGTGATTTGACTGAAGACCTAAGCCAATAGGGAGCCAGGCCAAGGGCGTGCGATCAACCTGAGAAGACGCAGGATGAGATTTATTTTTGAGAAAAGGGAAGGAACCATTTTTGGATTTTTGATAAAAAGGGATAAATGTTTTTGGATTTATGATAAAAAGGCGGAGATGTTTTTGGATTTTTGATAAAAAGGGGGAAATGTTTTTGGAGACGGAACTCAGCATGATTATTATGTTCTCACTTGTATTTAATTCTCCTAAATGCACTGCCGGACGGGACCCGAGCGTGGAAAAGTGGTGTTCTTAGTATATGCAAAGCTACGGTTTGGACTTTTAACCATGCTCACGGACAGAGTCCCATTTTAAAAATGTGCGAAAATTGGGCGGAAGATCGACCCAGAATTTCGGCAGAGTTTCGGGTCGAAACCGGCAATCTAAAGTGCGTGTCCTAGGTTTGACACCTATATGCGGGTATGCAGTTGGTTGGGTGAATCGGCATGGGTTCCCCACTTTGGCGTGACTTCCACGATATACGTCTTTCTCTTGCGGGCAATCGATACGTGTGGAAAAGCCATTTGATATACCTGAGTGTACGTGAATTGCCTCACCATATACCTCGTGAGGATGGTACGTGTGAGAGAGAATTCGATATACTCGGCGTACGTGAACGAATTCCCTGCGATATACCTCCCGTCATGACTTCGTTCAAGCGGTACGATGCGGGGGAACCGTTTGATATACGTCGAAGGTACTTGGCCAATGGAAGGTGAGAGTCATATCGCTTAGGCTAACTGCGACCTGCCGGACCAGTGCCCATCACGAAGTGACCCTCCAGTTACTAGGTAAGATTTGGTCAATATCAATGCTCTTTGGTGATGTCGTGTGAATCATGCATGATTCTCTTATTAGTAGCTTATGATGAGAATTCCTTTCTTTGATTATGCCAAATCGGGAACAAAGTACAACTACCCCAAAAGGTATGCCAAGTATGGATAGGTGATGCGTGCAACATGGGGATATACGTGATCCTAGGTGTACGTGGTGTGAGGTGTACATGGAGGATTTTCTACAAGTGCGTGAACATAAGCATAAGCACGGGATACACATGTGAGGAAGGGGAACATGCAGATATGGGGGGGTGGGATCATAAACAAATATAGCATCCATGTAAATAGAGTCAAGCCCTCAAAATAAATAAAAGTGTCCCCAGTGGAGTCGCCACTGTGGCCATCTCTGCCGATCCCCGCCGCGAAGGGAGGAGGAATCCTTCGGGTCCCGCGCGTCCCTTCTCGGGAGAGCGATTCGGCCGGCGTCGATTTTGTGAGGTGTGAAAAATGTAGAGAGATTCATAGTTGCCAGTCTATTTTACTCAAAATAGACAAAAGAAAAAGAGGAATCCACCTCGAAGGATGGCATCCAAAGACATACTGGTGCGTGCGAAACCAAAATGATTCGAAAAGGGTTCGGAGGCTTAGTTACGAAGTGGGAAGGTGTTAGGCACCCATTCCGCCCTTTCGGTCTCTCATGGATATTTGCTATTTTCCTTTATGTTTCCCCCCGTGAGATGTGTGCCTGTGTATATATATAGAATGGAGGTAGGAATCCTCGACTTGTATCATGGAAAAGATAAAGCGAATTATCTATAGGAAGATTATAAGAGTGATATTAGAAAAATAAGATTTACGCGATTACCCCTACGTTGATCGTTATAAGGCAACGATAACACATATGAGGTAATGCGTCACTAAGAACAAATATATGTATAATATAAGAAAAATGGATTTAGAGAAGATAGAAATGAGAGAAAAAGTGAGAGAAAGGACTCGAGTCTCGAGTTTTACACCGAGACGCCTATGTAGCCTATAAAGGCATCAAAGTCCATGTAGTTCACATACAAAGCAAAGGGGTGGGGTTTATCCCATAAATCCAAATGTGGGATCTCTTATTTGTTAGTGTGTGTGTGTGTGTACAAAAGGTGTTTTAGTTGTGAGAAAAATATGGAAAAAGTGTGAGAATCCCTACTTGGAATTTATGAGCAAACCCTCTTTTTCTTGTTTTTTTGGGTTTTTATTTATATGAAAATAAGAGATGTGCAATAATACTAAATAAAAAGTATATTAGGATGTGTGAGATGAGATGATGAAAGTGCTAAGTAATAAAAAAAACAATTTATTGAGAATTTAAGAGAATTCAAGAGAAAGTTGAGAAAGTTGGACCTTCTTGAAGATTTTAAGCTTGATCTTAGATGTTGGAGAGCAGCCCTTGCACTTGGATGATGATGGAGAGTGGTTAATTCCCCAAGTTTGATGAAGAGGATGATGGAAAGTGGAAGTAAAAAGAGGATTTGGAAGTTGAAATCACGCTCTAGGATTCGTTCAGAGAGATTTCTATTAGATCTGGGATCCCTTTGCAAATGAGGCCAAGGCCTCCTTTTATAACCCCAGGGGACTTCTGATCGGCCCTATCATGGCACTGCCTATCGGCAGGTGCCGATAGGCAGGATCTGGGACCTGCCATTTGGCAGTGCGCCTCAAGCTTTTTCGGAAAATTGGCCACCGAGGGCAAACCGTTGGTCAGAATCACGGACGGGGCATACCGTTGGAAAGGTATTTCAGAGACCTTCTAAAGTACCTTGGACCGCTCCCGAGTTCAGTAGTTGACTTTGGGTCAAATGTGGCTCGGAATCGTTTGTCGATCCATTGGACGGGGAATCGCGCGGACGCAAACGGCGCGTTTGTCCGCATGGTAAGTTCGAATCGTGCACAGGGCATACCATTGGAAAGGTTAGGAGATGTACTTCGACATTCCAAAGAGTTTGACCCGGTTTGGAGAGTTGACTTTGGTCAACCGGGCTCGGGAAGCGCTTGGTGGCTTCCCGAAGTCAAACGGATCGTTCGTTCGCATGGAAAGTCAGAATTGCGCACGGGATGGACCGTTGGAAAGGGTATTCAGTTCCCTTCGAAGATTAATTAAGCCTTGGTCAAGTTAAAGAGTTGACATAGGTCAAATAGAGCCCGGGAGCGCCCGGTGGCCTCTAGGTCAGGTTTCGGATGCAAATGTTGCGTTCGTCCGCATGGTAAGTCCGAATATCTCACGGGGCAGACTGTTGGAATGGGTATTCAGTGCCCTTCAAAGATTCATTGAGTCTCGGTCGAGACGAGGAGTTTGACTTTTTGGGTCAAACTGAGCCAGGGGGTGCCCGATGGCTTCCAGGTCAGTACTCGGGACGTGACCTGGGTTTATAGTGATGAAGGGAGGTACTAGGGACCTAAGGAGAGTTGAGGGGTAACAGAATGGGGTGTCTACAATATGATTCTTGCCAGAAAAAAACTATTAATTGAATGAATTCAATTAGAATCCTTCTTACATGCGCCTCCCCTTGATGGACAAAGCTCAGCCACAAGCTTTATGGGAAAATCGGGCCATCAAAATGTACAATCATTTTTAAACACAATGAAGAGTTAGAGAGTAATTTTATGGTTTTGGACTAAATTGATTTCCATTAAGATTGTAGGCGGCAAAAATGAAATTTCTCACCAATAAGTTGATCTTTTGGGAAAGAACTCAAAACTGCCCAATACAATGAAATCCACAGTTTGGACCCCAAATTTAATTGACCCGTGTGGGTTGGCGCCAAACTTCATTGAATCCAAAAGTCACTTTAGTAAAATGCTCATAGCCAAATAAGCCACCCATCCTTCTTTTGCCCTGCCAAACAGTCCTTTGAATCAGCTTATGTATAACCACCCCATTACTGAGTAGAGGTGCACTAAGATCTCACACTCAACTTCCACCTTATCCCTCAGCTTCGAATGACTGACTTCGCCCAAGTGTAGTTCGCCTACCTTGGCCTTGAGTCTCTCCTCAAGGACAATCCATCTCAGCGACATCCTTTTGCCTTCTGTTTTTTTATTCCAATCCCTGAAAAAGGACTCATCAGCTGAATTAGGGGCCTATGATACTTCTTGCAGAGCTTCAGGTTGGAGATTCCAACCCCTCAACCTGATAAGAGTCAACATCAAATTGAATTGGGATGATGGGAAGCCCCCATATTGGATCCAGTGAAGGTTTCAAAAGTACACCTAGACTCGCTTAGACCACTTAATACCCACCTATATCATCGTTAATAGAACACCTTCAATAACTTCAATCGATTTATCCTCTGCGACTGCCGATGTAATGCGATATGGGATGCTGAAAAAAGATGTCATCGCCAGCACTGTTGTAGCCGTCAACACCAGGACATTGAAAAGGGAGAAGGCTGAGAAACACCAACGACAACGATTTGCGTTGCAATTTTATCGCACGAACTGATGTTGACGTGGGCAAAAAAAATCATCAAAGGGCCATGATGACAAAATTAACCATTTTAAAGAGGAAAAATTGTGTCTTCTTCCCAATCGTCATCCTCAGAATACCTCATCTCCATATCACCACTCTTCCTTAATGGAGCATGAATCCTTACTTTTTTGTCCAAATGAACAAGGATAAGAAGGGATTCCTAATTGAGACCCATTAAAATGATGCGGGACAGTGTGGTATAGCAGACGCAGATTCCAACTCGATAACGCGATGTTTGTCCAAGCAATTATCACAATCGCGCTTCATAATTTCGTATTCCGCTTTCGAAAGTGACTTCATCTTCGAAATCAACTACATTCTTACAGCACTCTTCGTGCTTTTGTATTCAAATACCTAGATTTACCAGTAGAAAATTTTGCAAGTCAACTGTTCTGCCTTCTCCTCAATATCTTTCAGTCACTCCAATAACCATTGGCGATTTCATCATACACACCGACATTGTTCAATATGAGGAAACGTCCTTTGATAAGAAACCCATATCGATTAATTACACAGCAACGATCTCGCTTCAATACTAATTTACCCAAATTACCATAATAAAAGTGTACTAAACTATCCCTAAAAGCTATTGTTTTTACCGAATGCTTTGTTACTTTTGTTAAATAAAGCAGTCTCCCCATATATGAGGGGAAGGCCAACCGACATCTACATCTCTCAGACCTGCAGTTATGCGGGAGCCTTATACATTAGGTATGACCTTAGTAGTTAAATAAAGCTAAGTACAATTAATAAATAAATATCATTAAAAGCTACTATTAGAATCATTCTTTGACGCACCCCTTGCCCTATGGTTTGTATCACTCCATGGATGTACAAAACAAAACAACACACACCAACAAATGCTTGGCCGAACAATATTACTTATCAATTAACCGACCTTTCCTCACGATCCCAAAATAAATACAACCAACAATAAAGGTTTGGTCCATAATATTAAATGAAGGGCGATCCATGACTATCCATGAAAAATAGTTCAAACCTGTAATTTGTTTATCTTTTGACATCATGTAATCTTCTCCCATGCAAATGTCTTATCTTTTTCATTTGAGGAAGTATAAGACTAACTCCAACTCTAAATGGGCCATATTTGTCTTTGACCCATTTTTGCAATTGCTTGGAAACTAGTCGTTGTTTTAAACAAGGACCTCGGGCGTCAAAAACTACGTCGCTTGTAAGACTTTGAGCTTCAAAGGCCTTGTCGCCCAGAAGCTAGCTATTCTCAATGTCTCCTTTCAAACTGCTAGTTTCTTTTTAACTATATATATACTCTATAATATTAAATAAATAATTACCACATTCAAATATAGTCAATATCTCAACCAACTCAATATTTGTGTTTCTTTCCCACCTCACTACAATAAAATAAAGCCCGAACTTCCATGAGTGTTAGGCACCGAACGAAGGGTTTCATTACTAAGGAGGACATGTTACTTTAGCTTTAGTTGGAGGCTTCCGATTACTATGTGGCACAAATCATTAACAACTTTCGATTTTACAAAAAAAAAATTGCCACGTCTTTCAACGCGGTGAATGCATATGCGGAACCCTAGATCATCAAGCCAACCCGTGAACGATTTAATAGAAGGCTCTCACCAAATTTTTCAGCATCCATAGACAATCGGATGAACAGTGAGTCGGGAAGTGGGAAAATCATTAAGGATGATGTAAATTTCACTAGACACACTTAGTTCAAATGAGGGATTACTATAAGTTCAACGAGTGTTGAGTAGTACTGGAATACACGCCAGGTGGGTCACGTGCCCGTTGACTCGGTCAAGTCAACTAAGAACGCAAGCGTCGAATCAACCTCCACCATTGTTGTTCTGTTCTGAACTATATTTCTCCTCAATGGGTGTTTCCATTATCCAATGGCTAACGTTAATATTGGGGATGACATCAAGCCTACTATTTCCCACTGAATAATTGGAAGGAATATTGTGAAGGAGAAGAGAAATGCTTCCGACATCATCACTTCTGATGATGACGCACCTTAGATTGTCGGTCACCATCAACTCACAACTTGAAATAATGTAAAGACAAAACAATACTGATATGAAAAAAAGCACGAAGTTCTTATATGAAAATTAATCCTAACAAAACAAAATAAAAATCGACAATTACAACAAGACGGTTTGGATAAGGATTTGATTTAACATTTGAATCACTGTGTAAGGTGACGAGTGTTGACTTCAGTGGGGGTAAATGTCTTGCTGCTCGAACACTATATATAGCCATCAATCAGTTTAAAAAATTCTGGCATTTTTTGCCCAACTGTTAGGTTACAAGATAGGCTTCACCAAAACTCATTTTATCCAATCGCTTATAGTAAGGCCTTCTCCAATCTCTCTTTCTCCAAAAGGATTTATATCCTAGTTGGCACATGCATTTAGAAATCAACAGTGTCTAATTTTCATCTATTTCAATAACATAGAATGCCCCTTTAAATTCTTTCTCCAACACTCTAATCCATCTATTTGGCATGGCAGATTTTCAAAGCAGTTATACAAACTTTAACCAATCCAAAATAACCTTTAACCTACCAAAAGGAATGTGGTTGATCAACATTATTCCATGTCATATTGTCCAACTGCTCAAGGATTTCTACATCTTGAAATAACCTTTAAGAAGTTGTATATGACTCACTACCCACGTCATATTCACTCTCAGATAAGAAATCCCATTGGATAAATATTTTTGCCTTTGCTATTTCTAAGATAGAAAAGATGGATGACAGAAACATTAGTTGGAGTTGGCCTTAGTCGCCCAAAACAATGTTGTTTCTTATGTGGCAAACATTTTAAATTTATATATTGTACATAAAAATCTTCATCAGTGCAAAACTGTCTACATTAAGTTTTATCATATGTAAAATAAGAGACACATTCGTAATTGCATTTAAGATGTATTTTTTGAGTTCATTGTCAATAGCTCCTATGTGACACACAACTGAAGAACGGTAGAAAAAGCAAATTCAACCTCTCCGATCAAAGATACTCTCTCAAAATCTTTTAATATTAATTACGTATTACAAGAGAAGAAGAGCCTCTTTAAATAGGCATTCGTGACTTGGGGCCAAAGACTTGTACAAAATTAAGAGAACGAGTAAAAGGCAAATAGATAAAATATATATATATATATATATATATAGTAATTCGTTACCTAAAACAAAGAATAATTTAAAATTTGAAACCCCCCTCTTATCTTGCTCAATTCAACCCACCCCTTGGGCCATACTTCATGTCACTCTGTGCTCTTTCAGAAAAGCTTCCACAAGCTTTCGGGGAAAACTGCAGATGGCCATGCGAAATCCATAAATATTTTGAAATTTATTTTGACTTTGTCTTTACTCCAAAATTATCTTTACCAAAAATTTAGTGTAACAAAAATTAAATTTTTCTTCAGGGAGTGATCCAAACTCCAAGCCCAATATATCCCAAGCCCGTTTGTCGGGCCAAAGGAATTAAAAGTGAATTTTTGAACCATTTTATCTTTAATTCCCATAGTTAACCAATAAAATCCATAATGTGAGCACTATACTTAAATGGCCTTGAACACACAAGATAAGCCCAAGTCCCGTTTAAGCCAACACATACCCATTTTTTCTTCAAAAATAACAAATTTGGAGCCAAAATTCTTATGGTGACAATTATTATTCAACAAAAATAGATAAGAGAAGCGCAATCATCAAGCAGAATAAAGAAGATAAAATGTTAATCACACAACAAGAGATATACGTGGTTCAATAAGAATGCCTATGTCCATGGTGGTGCAGTCAGTATTATTTCTATATACTCCGGGGAACGTTTACAGAGAATAAAGTATGTGCCTTTTGCCCCAGACCTAGGGTTTATTATATACATATCTGTCCTTGGGGAGTGGGGGTGTTGGACTCCCCCAAGTTTACCATCTTCTCCTGGAACATCTCTATAGGAGAACATGGGAGAAGACTAAGTTACAACTGAATTAATGTTAAGGTGCGAAGGGCTTGGACTTTGGGCCGTTTTAATTGGGTTACTCGTCCAGGCCTGTAATGCCAATTTCGGGTACCCACAATTGCCCCTAAATTTGTTGGTCCATAATTTGGGCTCAATAAATTTAAATGATTTGTCATAATGGCTCTTTTGCATATCACGTAACTCTTCCCAAAGTTTGAGAGCTGATTTAGGCGGCAGTCGCTTCGTGTCCTGTGCGTGATGATTAGTATCATTTAAAAGTCATTTTGAGAAGCGTTTCATAGTTGTCGTTTGAAGCTTCTTAGTGTTCTTCCATATTCTCCGCGTTTTAGCAATTTGTGCCCTCTTCTCCAGGTCTTTATTTTCTTTGCTTTCGATATCCCTCGTCATTTGCGCTTGTGATCTTGTACTGCCCAAGCCAAATTTCTATCTCGTAAGTCTCCCTTTCTTTCTCTCTATGTTTTCTTTGAATTTGTAGTTTAGGGTTTACAAATGGCAAAGATAGGTAATAGATCATTGTTCGAGTTTAGAAAGTTTTATAATATCTCAGAGTGGGTAGAGATTGAGTGCGCTTATCTCACCAAAAATGTTAGAGAGATAGATGGTGCACATTGGATTCACGTCTTGTTGCTTTCTCAAGGGGGCTTACTTTTCCTCCAAACGATTTATTCTTGGATTTCTTTGGTCATTTCAATATTGTTCCCGCACAGTGTTCGCCCAATGTATGGAAGATAATCAATGGCGTCCATAGAATAAATTAACTTTATGGCACCAAATTACGGCTCGCCGAAGTCTGTTTTTGCTATTCCTTTTCTCGAACTAGCTCTGGTGTTCTTTATCTCAAAGCCAGGAGTCCTGACAGGGTATTGGTAGTAAGCCTACCTGATTCCTATAAGGATTACTGGCAAGATGGATTTCTTGCTAGAAATTGGCAGTTCTCCCCCCATACTGAGGGGTCGAGGTCTGATAGATTCTTTGTCCTCTTTTATGGGGAGGAGTACATAGGTAGTCTTTGCTCTGCCCTTCTGATTTTTTTGTTAATGTGTGATTTCTCTAATACTTTCCTATTTTTTCTTCAGTGAGTTCGAAGAACTTAGAGCCTGCTCTTAGCGAGGTTCGGCTTTCAGATTTGGTCAAGGCTTGGGATATCAGGGAGTCCTTAGTTGACGGTGAACATCCCCGGTCTGTTTCTTTCTTGCTTGAGTACAAAAATGTTGGGCCTAGCTTTATAGCGAGGCCTATGGATAGTATTCCTGAATTTGATACCTCTGAAGAGACTACTGCCTATCCCATTTAGTTGGACGAGGAGGAGAGAAGTTCTGAGAGTGATATCAGAGGCGGTGCTGAAGTCAATTTTGGCGAGGGGAGCTCGAGTGGTGACAGTTCTTTTGATTCAGAAGAGGTTTCTGAAGCTCAAGAACCTTCGAGTACATCCAGCAGCTCTAGCGGGGAAATGGTTCCTCCAAGGAAAAATTTGATCTAAGATGATGATGATCATGTGCTTCTCGCTCAGAGGTAAGAAGCAGAAGTACAGCACTAGGGCTATTGCTACTAGTACTCGGTCTACTGCTCAAGAGCAGGAGAAGAAGAGAAAGGAAGAAGAGCAGGTGAGAGAGAGAGAGAGAGAGAGAGAGAGAGAGAGAGAGAGAGAGGAGGAAGGAAGAAGAGAAGAAGAAAATTAAGGAGAAAAATAAGGTCAAGGAGAGGAGGAGAATAGAGAAGGAGAAGGAAAAGGAAAAGGAAAGGAGAAAAATGGAGGCGAGGATAAAGGTTGGGCAGACCTTGGTGCCTGTGTCCGTATTACCGGAGGGTGCCTCGGTTGCCACTTCTCCCCAGTTGGCCCCTGCACTGCTCGAGGGAGTAGTCCTTGCTGCTGACCGCCAAAGGGCGATGGGGACTGACCAGTTAGCTCTCCAAGCGAGCCAGAGGCTAGCCTTGGTAAGTCTATTTATCTTCTCTAATGCTTCCCAATTTTTGTCTGTTTCCTTCTTCTAATATCTTCTTTTACTTTACAGTTTGTGACTGATTTTTCCGTGCTCTATCGCTCTCGCGACGAGGTGATAAATAAGAATGGCGAGCTGGATAAGAAGAATGCTTCTTTGAGGGTAAAGGGTATAAAGCTCGAGGCTAGTTTGAAGGTCGCTGATGCTGCTCGGACATCTTTTAATCTTACTCTTACTAAAGCCAATCATGAGCGGGAGGCATCAGTTAAAAAACTGAACGAACTGCAGCAAGCTTACGATCTCGTATGCTCGAGCAAGTTGGCTGTTGTGGAGGAGAATAAGGTGATGACCGAGCAGTTGAAGGAGAAAGAGTCTAAGGAAGCCACTGTTAAAGAGGACTCATATAACTTCGGGTGGGCTGCTGCGTATGAAGACGCTGAGGTTCAGATAGGCTACATTAGCCGTCTGAACTTTAAGAAGGGCTGGAACAAGTCCCTTTTAGCTGTTGGGGTGGATGTTGCTTCTCCTTTGTTCGACGAGAATGATCCAGGCCCAAAGCCAATTGTAGATGAAGCCCTTGCCCCAACCATTGAAGGTGTTGACCCTTCCTCCCAAAAAGTTCCTACTGATTCCCTTCCTCCTCAGGTGATAGAGGTTGTCCCTGCTGAGGGAGGTTCTTCTACTGCTGTTGACAAGGGGAAGCAGCCAGCTTCTTCTGGGCAGCCTGAGGTCGCCAGCTAATTTACCCTTAGGGTTACTCTTATATTTTTATTTGTAATTTTCCTTTCTGCTTCTTCAATGTACTCTGATCTTTTTCATATGAATGAAATGAGAAGACCTTTTCCTTTAGTGTATTGAATAATTCTATCTTTTATTGCTTGTAGTTGATTGATGTTGATGATTATATACCAGCCACTTCTCAATTGGGAAGAATGCTTGGTCCTGATGTAAGCTCTGAAGTTCGTCATACCTTTGTGAGGATTTGCAAATCACTGCGATTGAGGAACAAGCATTTCATAGAGCAGACTGAGCTCGTCGTTAAACTGAAAGATAGGCTCCAAGAGATAGAAGAGGTCAGTGCCTCAGTCCAGGAAGAGGTGAATACTTTGAGAGCAAGGCTTCTAGATGCTTCTGAGATCAACCAGGTTGGAGAAATTCTTCAGCAAGAGAATGAGGCTTTGAGGAAGGAAGTCTCGTGACTCAGGGAGCATGCTCCGAGCATCGCTCCTGCAGTATTACGGGGTTCTTCCTCGTCATAAGCTGGAGCTGGACCAAGCAATGTTCCTCCGATGCTGCGAGGTTCTAACCCGCTGACTGTTATGTGAGTTGGTACAAATGTAAGAAGTTCAACTAGGGAAATGAAAGAGCTCCGCGGTGATGTCCAACAAGCATATATGATTGCTGTTGGGCTTCAAAGGGAAGTCACTCGGCTGAGGCATTTGTTTAAGAGAGGACATCGGCAAGCATGCACTGATGGTTATGACCAAGGTTGGCTGGATGCTCCGACGAGGCTAACAGAGTTCAAAGAGCTTACTTTTATCAGGGGATGGTTGAGTGCCCCGAAGGAGCTGCAAGTCCTAAGGAACTCAATGCTCTGGTATCGTCATGAGATCTCTCCTTCCACTCTAATGCCCAATCCCTTCCGGAGAGATGATCAGTTGATCCCTATCGATGCCATCCCTCGGCAACTATTGAAGTCGGATGCGAATGAAGTCGAGGAGGAGCTAGTTCCCCATCCCGACGATGGTCGAAGAGCCTAAGTGGCTGATTATCTCATTCAGAGGCCTGAACCTCATTAAGATTTTGCCAGTAGTAACTCTGTATATTTTGTAATGAAGTAATGTAATGTTGATGTTTTAGGTGAGCTCGCCGACTAAACATGGATCATATTTATTATAAATACAATGAAGTAATATAAAGTTTATATTCTGGGCGAATTTGCTGACTAAACAAGTGTTGTATATTTTCCATATCTTTTAGACTTTGCTCAATAATCTTGAGCCTCTCTTGGATGACTAGAGTTGTAAGTTTGCATTGTCAAGTGAGTGTCCCTCCAGTCCAGTATGCTTATGTGATACCATTCTGCCCCACTTTACCTTTTAGGTTATGTCGTCACACTCCCTTAGGCCTAAATGTGGCAATTGGCAAGGACACACCTGGTGTTGGATGCTTTATCCGATCAAGATTTTATTAACCAAACATTGTTTGGCGACCAATTTTTACTTGGTCATATTGCCTAAGGATATCCTATAGGGCTTCATATATTACTAGGGGCAATGCTAAGAGGTTTTTTGTGTTTCATAATGAAAACCCGAGGAGGGTGATTTCCCTGCTATAGTGTAATGATTAGTGTGCCTGTCACTTGGAAAAGGTGTGTGAGTTATAAGGTTAAGATACTAGTTAACTAACACTTCGTAGAATGCAACTACTAAATAACTTTTATTAATGATAAGGAAATGAGCTTCCAGTTTCATAAGTACAATTCAAAAGAAGAATCTAGAAATAGAATTTCTTAAGATTGACAACATTCCATGCTCAGGGTATCTCTATGCCTTTCAACGTTTCTAAGTGATAGGCTCCTCACAGATCATCTCTTGTTATCTTATATGGTCCTTCCCAGTTTAGCCCTAACTTGCCGTCTGATGGTTTTACTACACTGCCCAAGACTTTCCTTAGGACATTGTCCCCAACTCGGAATGCCCTTGGATTGACCTTCTTGTTATAGTGCTTTGCGAGCTATTGCTGATAGATCGCTAGTTTTACTAGGGCAAGCTCTCGGCGTTCGTCGGCTAGGTCAAGTTCAACGAGCAATGCTGCATCATTTTGGCCCTAGTCGACAAGGGTGGACCTCATAATGGGTAAGCCTGCTTCCAATGGGATGACTTCTTCCATTCCATATGTTAGTGAGAATGGGGTTTCCCCCATTGCTCGACATGGGGTAGTACGGTAGGCCCATAGAATATGTGGTAGTTCATTCATCCATGTGCCTTTGGCCATTTCTAATCGTTTCTTTAGCCCATCGATCACCCTTTTGTTAGAAGCCTCGGCTTGGCCATTACTCTGAGGATAGGCCACTGAGCTGAAATGGTGTCTCATTCCGTGGTCATTACAGAAATTCTGAAAGGAGCCGCTCTTGAACTGTGTTCCATTGTCAGTGATGATAGTTCTAGGGATCCCAAAACGGGTGATTATATTTTTCCATATGAATCTTATCATATCCGCGTCTCGGATGTTTTCTAGTGGCTCGGCCTCTATCCATTTGGTGAAGTATTCAGTTGCGACCAACAGATACTTGCGATTGCCGGCAGCGGTAGGAAGAGGTCCTACGGTGTCCATTCCCCCATTGGGCAAATGGCCATGGGCTGGAAAGTGATTTTAGGTCGCTGGCGGGTTGATGGACCATGGGAGCATGAAGTTGGCATTTCTCGCATTTGCAAACATACATTGCAGGGTCTCTTTGTATATATGGCCACCAATAGCCTTCCTGCATTACTTGAAAAGCTAATGAACTTCCACAAATGTGGCCTCCACAGATTCCCTCATGGAGTTCGTGTAGGATTTGTTCGACATCCCTCGGGTGAACACATTGAAGGTAGGGACCGAAAAATGATCTCTTATATAGCTTTCCCTCAGGAGATAAGTGCAAGAGAGTAGATTTGACTCTTATCTGGTGAGAGGTCTTCTTATCATCTGGAAGTGCGCCATCCTTCAAATAGTCCCTTAGAGGATCCATCCAACTGGGTGCTGACTCAATTTGGAGCACCTGCTCCATGCTTGGCAGCTCGTTGTTACGGTTAATGCTCGGATGAGTGAGGAAATCGATGGGGATTGTTCTTTTTAAGTCAGAATCAATTATCGAACTCAGGGCTGCTAGGGTGTCAGCATGGTTGTTCTGTCCTCTAGGAAACTGCTGGACGCAGACTTCCTCAAAGCGGGCCATTAGACTTTTTGTCAATGCGAGGTAGGCTGCCATTCTTTCATCTTTCGCATTGTACTCTCCATTTATCTAATTAGAGACTAATTGTGAGTCGCTGAACACCTGTAATTTCTTTGCCCCCAAAGTTTGTGCCTTCTGGAGGCCGACTATTAAAGCCTCATATTTTGCTTCGTTGTTGGAGGCTTCAAATCCAAGCCTGATTCCTTGTGCGAGGATTGTATCCTCGGGAGTGACAAGCACAATGCCTACTCCTGCCCCCTTTGAATTGGAGGCTCCATCAACAAACAATTTCCAGACACCCTCTGTTGTGTGATTCTCTCTTTGCCACACGAGTTGAAGTTGGTCGAGAAGCTACTCGCCCGTGAATTCGGCTATGAAATCAGCAAGGACGTTCCCTTTGATTGCGTTCCTTGGTTGAAATTGGATGTCAAATCGTCCAAGATCGACTGACCATTTAGATAGTCTGCCTAATAAATCCTCTTTCCTCAGGATTGCTTTAAGGGGGTGTGATGTAAGGACGATGATAGTGTGAGCTTCAAAGTAGTGCTTCAACCTCCTCGAAGCCACAACAAGTGCAAAGCGAGCTTCTCTAGTGGTAGGTACCGCTGCTCGGCCTCTAATAAAGTCTTGCTCGCGTAATAAATGGGGTGCTGGATTCCTGCTTGTTTGCACATCAATGCAGAACTGACAATGTGGTTGGAAACGACGAGGTATAAGTACAAGGAATCTGTTTCCTGGGGTATGACGAGCAGTGGTGGTGAGCTAAGGTAGGACTTGATCTCGTCCAATGCCCGCGAGCAGTCTTGATTCCATTCTACTAATTTGTTTCCCTTTAGGAACTAGAACAATGGTTTTCACTTTTCAGAGGATTTTGAGATAAAACGATTCAAGGCAGTGAGCATGCCGGTGAGCTTCTGTACGTCTCAGACTGTGCGAGGAGGTTGTACCCTATTTACTGCATCGATTTGGTCTGGGTTAGCCTCGATGCCTCTCTAACTGACCAAGTACCTAAGAAATTTTCCTAACTGGAAACTGAAAGAACACTTGCTTGCGTTAAGCTTCATTTGATACTTCCTGAGGATTTCGAAGGTTCTTGATAGGTCTGAGAGGTGGTTTTCTTTCTTCCTGCTTTTGACAAGCATATCATCGATGTAGACTTCCATGGTGTCTCCCATTTGGTCCTTGAACATCTTGGTGACCAGCCTTTGGTAGGTTGCCCCTGTGTTTTTGAGCCCAAAGGGCATGACCTTGTAACAGTACAATCCAATGGTGGTGATGAATGCAGTCTTGTCCTAGTCTGGAGTGTACATAGGGATCTAATGATACCCTGAGTAAGTGTCCAAAAAACTCATTCTCTTGTGAGTTGCTGTGTCCTCCACTAGTTGATCAATTTTTGGAAGAGGGAAACTGTCTTTAGGGCACGCCCAATTAAGGTCAGTGAAGTCGATACAGACTCTCCATTTCCCGTTGCTCTTTAGAACTACTACTGGGTTGGATAACCATTTGGGGAACTGGACCTCCCGTATGGATCCTGCATCCAGCAGTTTTTTAACTTCTTTTTCCATCGCCTTTGCCTTCTCGGGCGCAGTTCACCGTGCCTTCTGCGTGATTGGTTTGAAAGTAGGGTCGACGTGCAGCTGATGACAAACCACACTAGGATCAATTCCAGTCAGCTCGTATGGTTCCCATGCGAAAACATCTACATTGCTTCTTAGAAGAATCACCAACTCCTTCTTTTCTTGATCTGTGAGAGAGGCTCCAATCAAGAAGACCCTGTCATTGTCACTACCTCCAGCTGTAACTTCCTCCAGGTCCTTGACGACCCGTTCAGAGGGGAGGAGCCTGGTCTCCTCCACTCTGGGCCTTCCTTATTTTAACTACTATTTTGAAGGTATCAGACCTTCTTGTTTTTTAACTTTCTCGCTGGGCTTATCTGCCTTCTTCTCTGGTCTTGGGCGGATGGTCTCTATGAATCACCTTCTTACCATCGCTTGATCGCCATGGATCTCCATTACACCTCGCTCGGTCACATATTTGAGCTTCTGATGGTAGGTCAAGGAGACTACCTTCACTGCGTGCAGCCATCCTCTACCGTGGATAGCCTGGTATGGGAAGTCAATGTCGACTACCAGAAACTCAATCATTTTAGAGACATTTCCTGCCCTTACTAGCAGCACGATCTTTCCCAAGGGCATAGTCACTTTTCCAGTGAAGCCAACTAATGGGACAGTAGCTTCCTTCAGGTCGACGATGCTTAACTTCAATTTTCTGAATAGGTCAAGATACATTACCTCGAATGAGCTTCCTTGGTCGACGAGAAACTTGTCGACGTCATAGTTCACTATCCTGAGAGTAATGATCAAAGCATCATGATGTGGGGTTCTCACTCCCACCAGATCTTCATCTGTGAATACGATATGCTTACTATAGTCGACCTCATCTGCTCGTCGATGCTTTCCTGATTGTGTCTTTACTGGATCGATCTGAAAAGCTTGCATCACCGCTGTAAGCTTTTTTACCTCCATTCGAGTTGAATTTCCTTAAATCTGCTTCACATCAGATGCCCCATGAATTAAAGCAAATTCATGACCAGCATCGTCTTCGAGTACATTATCAGGCCTTGCTTCTCTATGGGCAACAACTCTCTCTGCCTTCTTTTCCACAAATTCGTTCAAATGCCCAGACTGGGACAGCTCTTCGAGGTGGGACTTAAGAGCCTTGCAATGCTCAGTCTTATGTCCTCCCTCTTTATGGAAAGTGCATCTCAGCGAGTTGTTTCTCTTTGAGAGATCTCCTCCCGTCTTTGATTTTTGCGAGAATTTTGTAAATTGGTTCTCTAAAGACAGTGTTGACTGCCTGAAATGTTTTTGCCACATCATTGCTGCCTCCGTTCTTGGAGCCATTCTTTCCCCCATTCTTTCCTCCTTTCTTTTGGTTCTCAGTTTTGTCACTGCCTTTGGCAGTGAGCTTAGCTCGACCATTTTCCCCTGTACTGAGGTGGGTCACATCCTCCACCTTAGCATATTTCTCGATGAGAGCCATTAGGTCGTCGATGGTCATGACCTCTTTCTTTGTCAGGGACTGGTACAGAAGGGAAGAGATGGGTAGCCCAATTTTGAAAGAGGCCACTGCCATTTTCTCCGAGCAGTCCTCGACCTCATTGAATAACTCCCAGTACCTCTTTGCGTAGTCTCAGAGGGTCTCTTGAGGCGTCTTTTTCATTATTAACAAAGCATCCATCCTTTTGGGATGGGAGCTACTAGTAATGAAGTGGGCCATAAAGAGCTCGACCAGGGACTTGAAGCTTCTGATGGACCTGTGGGGGAGCCTTTTGAACCATTTCTGCACCACGCCGTGCAGGCTCGAGGGAAAAATTCGGCACATCAGCGCGTCTCGATGGTTCCAGAGGGTCATGGCTTGCCTGTACTATCTGACGTGATAAATGGGATTAATTTTACCATAAAAAATCTTGAACCTTGGAATAGCAAATTTCTTGGGGGCTTCCTCTTCTTCTATTTCCCTTGAGAAAGGTGATTTCATCTGAGTTTTGAGAGCTCGCCTAGCGAGTTCTCGGGTCGATCTGGTACCGCGATGCGCAGGGTGTTGGTCCATCTCCTTTCGGACCAAACTTCTTATGTTCTCATTACTGCGAGCTGGGCTCCTGTAATCACGAGCTAGTCGCAGTTGTTCGAGCAGGTCATCCTGAGACTCGTTTCCCTCAACTTTCTGGGACCCGCGTCTAGGGATCCTTCATCGATTGCGAGACTTGGTCGCTTGAGGGCTAGGAGTGCGGTACGGATGTCTTCTGGTGCCACGATGGAGCTCTCTCTCCATTCTTTCTAACCTTCTTTTGAGGTGAGCATTCTCAGCTTCGTGCCTACGATAAGACTCCCTCTTCTTTTAGAGCCTCGCCTCATATGCATCAATCAACCTGGATATTTGTGTGGACCTCGCTGGTCCTTGGCTTTCTTCTGAGGATGGCCTCTCTAGGCGAGCCCTCTGATCTAAACGCCAAACTTCAGATTTGATCCTGCGAGGAGCAGGTTTTTCTTGGATATCTCCTGCCTGAGGAGCATTACTACTGTGAGCAGACATTTTGAACTCCTTTTTTGGTGTGGGCTTTCTCAAGGAAGATAAACGTTCCCACAGATGACGCCAATTGTGGGGACAATTATTATTCAACACAAATAGATAAGAGAAGCGCAATCAACAGGGAAAATAAAGAAGATAAAATGTTAATCACACAACAGGAGATATATGTGGTTCAGCAAGAATGCCTACGTCCATGGTGGTGCAGTCAGTATTATTTCTATATACTCCGGGGAGTGTTTACAGAGAATACAGTGTGTGTCTTTTGCCCAGACCTAGGGTTTATTATATACATATCTGTCTTAGGGGAGTGGGGGTGTTAGACTCCCACACGTTTACCATCTTCTCCTGTAACATCTCTATACGAGAACATGGGAGAAGACTAAGTTACAACTCAATTAATGTTAAGGTGTGAAGGGCTTGGACTTTGGGCCGTTTTAATTGGGCTACTCATCCAGGCATGTAATGCCAATTCCGGGTACCCACAATTCCCAATCCATCTTTCGACGTCATCCGATGTACTTTTTTTGGGGTTTCGGCGATGTTTAAGGACTGGCTATCCAGATTTGAGACTCTCGTTCCCATATCCTCATACTCCACCTGTACCGCTATCACCAACCAGAGGAAGCGTGACCTCCAATGAGGTCACCCCATCCGTCTTGATGGCTCCTTAATTTTCATCAATACCTCATCATCAGAGGAGGCAACGCCATCCACTTACTCACGGCTTCCTCCAAAAAGCCTTGTCGGTGACAAATGTCGTTACGTCTTACTAATTCATAATGTTGGACCTAATGAGGCGGGTATTTGTGATGTCGAGCGAGGCCTTGCAGTCGGGGGACGAGGTAAATGAGGGTGGGCTTTGTGGACAAAGTTAGTGGTTGGATATGTGGTAGCTTTGGTGTTGTAATGTAGGTAATAAAAGGTTAGGATTAGGGTTGGGGGTTGGGTTCTGACATGTTTAGGACTGTTTGTGGGGCCCAGCTAGGCCTTGGCTTAGCAAAAAAATTCTAAACCTACTCAATGATAAAATGGCCTCGTCGAACGGTCGAGAGTAGCAAGCTATCAAGAAAATACCACTCAATAGGATGACATTGATAAAGAAGTTGAGAAACAAGAGACGGAGGGACAAATTCAACCTCTCAAGTAAAAGTTGATCTTTTAAACTCTCTTAGTATTAATTATATATAACAAAGGAAGAAAATCACCTATAAGTCACCAATTAGAGGAAGCGCGACCTCCGATGAGGTCACCTCGTCCTTCTCACAGCTCCTTGTTATTTATTAACTCATAGCAACCACCATATGAGGCAATGTCATCCCCTTGTTCGTGACTGCCGCCAAAAGCCACCTCAGTGACAAAGGTCGCTGACTCTTTTTTATTTTTTATTGTTGGACCTGCTAAGAGCAACTACAATAGTGAGCTTTCTCGAAAGGAAGTTTTACACATCCAACCTTTCGTCGATCAAGAATTCCCCAATGGTGAATGGTTAAATATAGGCATTTTCATTTCATACGAACAAATGTTGTTCGTATGAATTAATACAAATAATATTTGTTCATATGAAAGAAATGTCTTCTCATATTAATTCAATCTCACACTCATAAGAACTTCATTTGTTCTTATGAGTTGATTCGAACTTCATTTGTTCGTATCAATAGTCGTTCTCTAACTTTAGAGAATTGCTATGCATTATTCTTCCCACCATTGCGGTCATGAAAACCTATAAACTTGCAAATTTCTTGGACAGTAGCACCACCATTGCGGTTGCTCTAAGGTGGGGTATTAGCAAGGTTGGGCAAGGCCTTGGGTCAGCAGTGCAAGGTTAATTCAGGATGGTCTATGCGGACAAGGTTAGTGGCAGGGTTCGTTGTAGCGGCGTTATGACATAGGTGGTAGAAGGTCGGTGTAGGGGAGCGGGTTCTCTCATGTTTAAGTACGTTTGTTGGGCTCAGCTAGGGGTTGCCTTGAGAAAAAACATTTTGAACCTCCACAAAACGGACTCGTTGAAGGGTGGTAATGCTATCAAGAAGGTACTGATCAAAAGGATGACTTTGATGAAGATTTTGAGAATCGGGAGGGGAAAGGTGAAATTCAACTTTTCTAAGTGTTATTGGGCCAAAGGGTCCTAATGAAATAAAGAATAAATAATACAAAAACTAGATAATAATTTACCTAATACTCCTTTCTCCCCATGTTAATAGTCATCGTTTGAAAGTCGAACATTATCAGAATTTCCAAATTTATCCTCCTAAATATGATAAATACTTTTGCGTGCACTTGAATCATTGTCCTCTCATAATTATTGCGGATAACTTTATAATATCACCTTGTTTTATATACTATTTTTAGAAACACAACTCGACTATTAATTTGAGTAGAGTAGTTAGTTACCTAAAATGAAGGATCATTTAATACAATCAAATTTTAAAATCCCCTCCTCTGTTCATCGATGCATTGCAACTAAACTATAAACTATCAACAAAACCCAGTTTTCTTAACAACATCAATTATCAAGCACAGTATACTACTATCACGCACCATCATCAGCAATGACAATGCATATACATTCATTTTCATTTAACATATAATGATATATAAAAAAACATACCAGAAGGAGGAATCAGGTGAAACCCAATAACAGAACCAGACTCTCTGTACCCAACAAGATCCCCTCTTTATGACCCTTAATAGCTGAAGATCCATCTTTAGACCCACTAACCAATATTGTAACACCACTACTCAGATACCCAATTTTATTTTTTCTTCTTTGTCTAAGCACGGCCAAGTTAAGGTTAATGGGGGGTTCAGAACTGGAGAGATAGTTGAGGCCGGAGTGGATGGAGTAGCTGAACACACACATAGGTTAGGAACAGCAGTAGATATCCAGAGGAGGCCCTCGGCCGGAGTAGAACTTAGAAGAGGGTTGGAGCTTGAAGGAGTAGCTGATGCATACAGAAGAAGAGAAGGACCAGGCGGAGGCTAGACACTGGACAGTAGAAAGAAGAGAAGAAAAAGGGACGGTTGTTAGGGTAAAAAATATTTGTAGGATAGATCGGCTGACCCGATTTATTTGGGTACTGCTAGACCTGTGTAGTTGGTTTGGGTTTTAAGCCCCGTGACCCTTTGTTGCAAATTGTGCATTTCTTTTTTAAGCGTTGGGCTTTTGTTTTTACTCTTTATATATATTCTCTTGAGCTTGTGTCTTTTGGTAATTATATTCACATTTTATCAAAAAAAAGTATAATAGTTTCAAATAAGTATTCCTTTTTTTTCTTTCGCGTGGAAAATAAGTCTTCCTTTCTTGCAATGGATTTTGAGATACTTCAAAGAAGCTTTTGAAAAAGTAAAATATTTAAAAGTAAAACTAAAGCTTATAAAATACCATGACACGCAAAATGTTGCAAAACATAACTACAATAAATTAACTACAACAATTTAAATGCAAAATTTTTTCAATACTGGACTTGAAATCAAAAGAAAAAAAAATACAAAACACTATAATAAAGTATAAGTCAGATCTCATAAACAAAGAATGCAAAGAACTCAAAACACAAGTAAATTCAATTGAAAATTGAAAGGGAAAAAAAAGTCAACGTGTGACTTATTTTGACTTAGACTTTTTGTTAAACATAAGACATGGAACTACAAAATGGTAAAATTAAAAAGACCAATCAAGTTATCCAAAGAACCTTAAAAAATCCACTACCAACATGAACTTCAACATAAATTTACATAGATCACAAATAAGAGTAAAAAGAAACATTACAACAGGAGGGAAGTAAACTAAAAATGAACCACTATAAAACTTTACACAACCCTTTTCTCATAGTTGAAGATGTCATTTTCTCAAACATATACATAATACTCAATCTAAAATGTGAACCCACCATAAGACTTGCAAGCTTCCAGATAAACATCATCTAGATTTTTTAATAGATTATGTACTTTTAGGACTTAAAATAACATTGATTATGGATATATGACAACAAACATTTCATTTCCATTTGTAGTCCCTATTTTCAAATTAAATGGACACGTGGCATACTGTGATTGGTTAACATTTTATGAATATGGGTCCGCGCCAGCGGCTTTATTCAAAAATTGGTACTAAAACTATAAATAAAATGTTTGTTGTCCTATTTCCAAAATACATATTATAATAGGTCCTAAATTTACAAAGCCCCCTTTTAAATAAGTTGTCATATATGTCGATGTACGCAAATTTTCAACATTAACACCTAACTTGATAGTGTTTGGACTGACCTAAACACTTTCTGAAATGGAAACCCCATTACCACTTACCTCTTTGAAAAACAAATCATTTAACTATCAGTCTAATTTTTAAATAAATAATACAAAAACAAAACGAATTTTAAAAGAAATTTGAAGAAAAAAGATGGAATGATAAAACTAAATCTACACCTATAGCTAAAAGATGTCAGTGTTGAGAAACTCTAGGTGTTTGTTTGCGAGCTTCTAAAACTCCTCGATCTAAATGGGTTTCATGTCATCAAACCCTCTCACCGTGGTTTTAAAAGGTGTAATCCATCCAAAAGTAACTCAAAAGTCATAAAACTGAAATGGTTAGAATAAACAAACTCAAAAAAAATGCAAAAATGGTAAAATACCTTTGATTGTTATTTACGAAATTGTTCTCGTTTGATGAAAAATGGGTGTGAGATAATTTTATGGGAATATATTAAGAAATTGAATGGATGCATATGAGCGAAGATATTGTAGTAATGTGAGGGTTCATCCTTTAAGCCTTCGCCATTCTTCCCTCTACCCATTCAATGCTCATCAATTAATTAATTTATTAATAGAAAGGATACCAACTTTTAGAAAGTCATTTCATTTTTTTATGATTAGGAATTCAGAGAGGCTTGACTTACCAATTACTCGTTTGTAAATTAAAAGTGAAAAAGTTATACAAATATCTCTTTCTTGGATGTTATCCTTTTAAAATCTCTCTTACATTTGAGACACTTGGCATAACCACATTAAGGGGGACAGTTTTTATATTAAAATATTAGATATCGTAACTTTTGATTTACAAATCATAACTTAATCATATGAATTTTTTTCTTTCGATTTTTAATCTTTAATGATCATAACTTTTGGTTTATAAATTTATTTTTCGTAAAATTACTATTTACGACATCTCTTCACCGAGATCTATCAAACAAGACCCATGAATCCCATAATATTTCAAAGAAAAAAAATTACACAAACAATACAATATACTGTGTTCACCGAAAACTGAAACAGTTTTATATATAATACACTTTCACAGATAGTAACATTTACACACAATAAAATAAACTGTGATCATCTAAAAATAAAACAACTTTATATTTGGGATATTTTCACATATAGTAACCATTAATTGCGCAAATATTACACAAACAGTAATATTTATTATTTTCCTTAAAAATGAGGAAAGCACATTATATTTATTTTTTTAATATTTTTCATTGAATACGGGTCTTGTCTTATAAGGCTTGATTAGTAGCTTTCCAAAATATAAATTACGTAAATTTTGAAATTGTATATCAAAAGTTATAGTTATTTAAATTTGGAAAAAAAATAACTACTATTTTTAAATTTGGATGGAATATAGAAAGAGAGGTATATTAGTAAATAAAAAATTCATAAATTTTGAAACATGATTTAATTAATGGTTACTAGTCAATAAGACTTAATTAGAAAAAAAACTCTCAAAATATAATTTATATATAATAATAACTATTAACTAGATTGTCACATTAGTTATTAGGACTAAATAAGAATACAAACAAATTGTTTAAATGAATGGGTCAATCAATGTATAGTCTTAAGCATAAATACATATTCTATAAAAAAGACACATATTTTTAGTTTGACCCATTTAGTCTCACAAACACCCATTTACTTAATATTCTCTTATTTTGAAAGGTCCGCACTAGTGGCACCCCAACCCCATTCTCACTCCCACCCGCCCTACTGTCGGACCTCCAGTGGGCACAAACATCCATTTACCCAGCAGTATTCTCTTATTTTTTACATTTTTTTAGACAAATAGTAAATATTACTCTGTATGTGCAATATTTGCACGGTTTCATTGTTTGTGAAAATATCTGAAATATAAAACTATTTCATCTCTTTAACAAGTTTATTAATGAGCGTAACGACCCTCTTGTTCCGATGGAGAGAAGAAACTACGATTAGCTTTTCGAGAAATTTCCAAAAGAACAATTTCAACGAAATCTTTCAATTTCTTATTTTACTATGTTCAACTCTATGTATTCCTTTATCCGTAGAGTACATTTAATGTATAAAAATGGCTATAACAATGTTTTTCTTATTCGTATTAACAACTACTCTAAGTGGAATGTTTTTATGCGGTGCTAACGATTTAATAACTATCTCTATAGCTCCAGAATATTTCAGATTATGCTCCTACCTATTATCTAGATATACAAAGAAAGATGAACGGTCTAATGAGGATACTATGAAATATTTACTCCTAGGTGGGTCAAGCTTTTCTATTTTGGTTCATGATTTCTCTTGGCTATTTAAATTAATAACGGGTGTCCAGTCCTATACTAAGATAAAACAGGAATCTCAAGTGGATCATCCTCAGCATCACTGTCGTACAGACTAAAATTTAACCAACCACCCAGTAATAAAATAAACGGATGCCCAAAAAAAAATTCAAATCAACATGCAAAGAGCTAAAAACCAATATATATAACGACTACAAAACATGGCAATGTTTATACGATTACAACAAAAGATATACCCAAATATTTTGTCGAGTCACACACAATACAACATCCAAAATAAGCACATAAAAGATCTACAAATATACAACCCCTGAGTACACATAATCGATATGCACAATGGATTCTAATCTATATTTACAAGAATAGGAAACGACTACAACAAAATCCTGTAACATTTCGCATCTGCTGCATCTTCAAAAACCCTGGATAGAATAAGCATCATTGGCGTCCTTGCGGAGACACATCTAAAATAACAATATATGTATATCAAGAGAAAGGATATAAACGGGTCAGAGCCCGAGGTTATAAAATAATTTTAGCATGTGAATTAAATTGCATAATAATTATAAATGCATGATAACATAATTATAGTGGTGTCGCAATCTCTTGGGATTCAACCTCACACCTCATCTATAGTTCCTAACTTAAGAGCAAGACGAATCATACCCAAGATGTCTAACCCCTACCTCACGCACGGTAATATCCTGGACGCTATAACCTAGGGATTATACTCTCCCTGCTCCTTAAGCCAGGGGGATTCACCCACATAGCGTAACTTCTCATGATAACATAATGCAACTTTCCATGATAGCACTAGAGGGGTATGAAGCTCATAATGTATATAACATACACAAGATATATACACATTCGATCACATCATATATACAAACCATCACACAAGGTATATACGTTCACACCATATATATATATATATGTATATATATATATACACACCATCTCACGTCCGTATGTAAAAAAGTAATAAATCCGGCTGTATGTACATAACTCTCATTATACTAACCGATACATTCCCGCATACCTTCCCAATCCATTTACTATTCAATCCCTCACTTGAAACTTACTCACGCATCACACCAATGATATGTGTAATCACCCAATTTAATCGATACTAAGAGAGAACTATAATCCCCCTCTCACCCAATCCCTATTCGAAGTTTGGTAAATTCCTACTACTTGGAGAATTTAAGAAAGGATCCAGTATGTTGAACTCCCAATTATACCTCCATTATAGCCCGTAACCATCCTCAAAATAATCCTCATTCCTTGGAGGATTTTCCAAAAGAAAACAATACAATTTGCTCATATATATATATATATATCTATTATAGCCCCCAAAGTGGCCTCTATTTTATATCCAATTATGAACCCTCAAAATATCTTCTAAACATGATTACTACACTATAATAGAGGGTCTCTAAGTACTAAAACCAATTGGAGAGGGGTCAAATAAAAGCATTTAAAATACAGTAATCGGACCGGACCGGAGGTCCTCAAAAATGAACCGGTCCCGTTCCTAAATTTTTTAAAGAAATATTTAATGACCGGATCGATCCGATTTCCTAAAAAATGAGCCGATCTGTCTTTCCTACCCGGATAGGTCCGCTTCAGCAGAATTTTATTCCCACGAGATTTGTACCCAAAACCGTCCTTCTACATCTAGCAAAATCTACTATACATCTTAAAAACCCAATTTTACTTTACTCCAATAGTATCCTAACACCAAAACCCATCCCAAATATTATTCCCACCATTTTCATCATCTAAACCACAAATATAACCCTAAATACAAGATTTACTCATCAAATTTTAAGGTTTAACCATAAAAGCTCAAAATCAACAAAATCGTCATCAAAATTATGAGATAACTCACACACACAATTATTTAGCAAGTTTAATCACTTTCCTCCAAGTTGCAGAGGTTGAATCCTCCTTGAAATCACGGATTTTGGCTGAAAATCCAAAGCTCCCAAGCTTTTCTCCTATTTTCTCTTCTCTTCCTCTTCTTCCTCTCTCTCTCTCTCTCTCTAGCGCTTTCTCTTTCTTACAAATGAGATTCACTACTCACGAGCCCTTAAGTCTTTAAATACATAAATCCCAACTTTAAATAACAATACACACTTAAAATGACTCGTTTACTCATATTTGAGTAAATACTCTGGAACACAAATACAACTTTCGGACAATCATTTTGACTATCTCGGCCCTTTTCAGATCAACAGTGCACTCCAATTCATCATTCGAGACTCCAAAAAATAAAAGCCTAAATTCTACCAATTTAAAATTCTATTTCTCCCAAAATAATTAAATTCTCAACCTTCAAATTTTACGTGGTATAACATTCTCCCCTCCTTATAAAAATTTCATCCTCGAAATAAGGATAAATATCTTAGTTCAAAGTTCACATCTTACACCCAAGATAACTAATCTTATCTCTTAACTCCCCAATAGTGAATTAATCGAAAACAATCTCTAACTAGGGCGCCCATACACCATATATGTATGCTTAATTGCGCAATCATTATTCGGTTCCACTACCCTTCAGTTGTAACATAACTTCCACTCGTCGTTACAATTACATGCCTAAAATAACCAAGGCTTCAACACAAGAACAAATCTCAGTCCCAAACGTTACAGGGATATGCTACTTCCAACCATTAATCCATTAAATCATACCAAAAATAATACAAATTTGAAAATGTCCGAAGATCTAACTTTTCTCAATTCCCGAAATTCACTACTTTCATGCGGGGGAGGTCTCGCAAGCGAAATCCAAACAAGGAACCCTCCCAATACACTACTGTAAAGCTCTGTTGGGGATGGAGATCTGTTAGACCAGGACTAAAGTTTAAAAAAAAGATTTTTATAACAATTTATATGGCTCCATAGGCTTAAGATATATATTATAGAAAATAATTTTATGAATACAGACACACGTAATTTAAATACGCCCAAGACACAAGGCGACAATCAATACTATGTTCTCACCAACGTTAAGTTCTCTACATGAACATGACCATGATCTAAAAATCTTCGCTCAACACTGAACCTGCCAAAACCTGAATCTCATCATTAAAAATCCCTTACATTATCTCAAAATACCACCACAAGATATACCCATTCACCATTGGGTCATAGATATAACATGCATTTAGCCAAACAACAAAATGATAGTCTTACTGTTACCAATCAACACGGCTTAATAGTGGCACTCCGAAAAAATCATAACTCTACTAGTACATCTCAAAACCATATATTCTCATAAAAGATGCCATCTAAAAGCCACACTTACCCTCCTCAAGGTAATGATATATATACATATTAGTTATAACGGCCAACACTCAGTAAATTCTTTCCACTCGCGAATTCTAGAGATAACGATCTTACATACAATGCCCCCAACTCAAAAAAGACCCTCTACTCACTGGTGAATATATATTCTAAAATTATATATCATCGACAACCTTCCAGACGTAAAAAAACATCCACCCTACTCTCATCACTCTCAAAAGTGGCAACCAAGATGAATCACACCCAAGACGTCTTACCTACCTCACACACGATAAAATACTGGACGCTATGACTTGGGGATTATACTCTCCCTGCTCCTCAAGCCAGGGGATTTCACCCACATCGCGCAACTTCCCATTATAGTACTAGAGGGGTATGAAGCACATAATATATATTACATACACACAAGATATATACACATTCGATCACATCATATATACAAACCATCACACAAGGTATATACGTTCACACCATATATACACACACACATACACACCATCTCACGTCCATATGTATAAAAGTAATAAATCTGACTATATATATATAACTCTCATTATACTAATCGATAGATTCTCGCATACCTTCCCAATCCATTTATTATTCAATCACTCACTTGAAACTTACACATCCATCACACCTATGATATGTATAATCACCCAATTTAATCGATACTAAGAACACACTATAATCCCCCTCTCACCCAATCCCTATTCGACGTTAGGTAAATTCCTACTAATCGGAGAATTTAAGAAAGTATTCGATATGTTAAAGTCCCAATTATACCTCCATTATAGCCCGTAACCATCCTCAAAAGAATCCTCATTCCTTGGAGGATTTTCCAAAAGAAAACAATACAATTTGCTCATATATATATATATATATCTATTATAGCCCCCAAAGTGGCCTCTATTTTATATCCAATTATGAACCCTCAAAATATCTTCTAAACATGATTACTACACTATAAAAGAGGGTCTCTAAGTACTAAAACCAATTGGAGAGGGGTCAAATAAAAGCATTTAAAATACAGTAATCGGACCGGACCGGAGGTCCTCAAAAATGAACCGGTCCCGTTCCTAAATTTTTTAAAGAAATATTTAATGACCGGATCGATCCGATTTCCTAAAAAATGAGCCGATCTGTCTTTCCTACCCGGATAGGTCCGCTTCAGCAGAATTTTATTCCCACGAGATTTGTACCCAAAACCGTCCTTCTACATCTAGCAAAATCTACTATACATCTTAAAAACCCAATTTTACTTTACTCCAATAGTATCCTAACACCAAAACCCATCCCAAATATTATTCCCACCATTTTCATCATCTAAACCACAAATATAACCCTAAATACAAGATTTACTCATCAAATTTTAAGGTTTAACCATAAAAGCTCAAAATCAACAAAATCGTCATCAAAATTATGAGATAACTCACACACACAATTATTTAGCAAGTTTAATCACTTTCCTCCAAGTTGCAGAGGTTGAATCCTCCTTGAAATCACGGATTTTGGCTGAAAATCCAAAGCTCCCAAGCTTTTCTCCTATTTTCTCTTCTCTTCCTCTTCTTCCTCTCTCTCTCTCTCTCTCTAGCGCTTTCTCTTTCTTACAAATGAGATTCACTACTCACGAGCCCTTAAGTCTTTAAATACATAAATCCCAACTTTAAATAACAATACACACTTAAAATGACTCGTTTACTCATATTTGAGTAAATACTCTGGAACACAAATACAACTTTCGGACAATCATTTTGACTATCTCGGCCCTTTTCAGATCAACAGTGCACTCCAATTCATCATTCGAGACTCCAAAAAATAAAAGCCTAAATTCTACCAATTTAAAATTCTATTTCTCCCAAAATAATTAAATTCTCAACCTTCAAATTTTACGTGGTATAACATTCTCCCCTCCTTATAAAAATTTCATCCTCGAAATAAGGATAAATATCTTAGTTCAAAGTTCACATCTTACACCCAAGATAACTAATCTTATCTCTTAACTCCCCAATAGTGAATTAATCGAAAACAATCTATAACTAGGGCGCCCATACACCATATATGTATGCTTAATTGCGCAATCATTATTCGGTTCCACTACCCTTCAGTTGTAACATAACTTCCACTCGTCGTTACAATTACATGCCTAAAATAACCAAGGCTTCAACACAAGAACAAATCTCAGTCCCAAACGTTACAGGGATATGCTACTTCCAACCATTAATCCATTAAATCATACCAAAAATAATACAAATTTGAAAATGTCCGAAGATCTAACTTTTCTCAATTCCCGAAATTCACTACTTTCATGCGGGGGAGGTCTCGCAAGCGAAATCCAAACAAGGAACCCTCCCAATACACTACTGTAAAGCTCTGTTGGGGATGGAGATCTGTTAGACCAGGACTAAAGTTTAAAAAAAAGATTTTTAAAACAATTTATATGGCTCCATAGGCTTAAGATATATATTATAGAAAATAATTTTATGAATACAGACACACGTAATTTAAATACGCCCAAGACACAAGGCGACAATCAATACTATGTTCTCACCAACGTTAAGTTCTCTACATGAACATGACCATGATCTAAAAATCTTCGCTCAACACTGAACCTGCCAAAACCTGAATCTCATCATTAAAAATCCCTTACATTATCTCAAAATACCACCACAAGATATACCCATTCACCATTGGGTCATAGATATAACATGCATTTAGCCAAACAACAAAATGATAGTCTTACTGTTACCACTCAACACGGCTTAATAGTGGCACTCCGAAAAAATCATAACTCTACTAGTACATCTCAAAACCATATATTCTCATAAAAGATGCCATCTAAAAGCCACACTTACCCTCCTCAAGGTAATGATATATATACATATTAGTTATAACGGCCAACACTCAGTAAATTCTTTCCACTCGCGAATTCTAGAGATAACGATCTTACATACAATGCCCCCAACTCAAAAAAGACCCTCTACTCACTGGTGAATATATATTCTAAAATTATATATCATCGACAACCTTCCAGACGTAAAAAAACATCCACCCTACTCTCATCACTCTCAAAAGTGGCAACCAAGATGAATCACACCCAAGACGTCTTACCTACCTCACACACGATAAAATACTGGACGCTATGACTTGGGGATTATACTCTCCCTGCTCCTCAAGCCAGGGGATTTCACCCACATCGCGCAACTTCCCATTATAGTACTAGAGGGGTATGAAGCACATAATATATATTACATACACACAAGATATATACACATTCGATCACATCATATATACAAACCATCACACAAGGTATATACGTTCACACCATATATACACACACACATACACACCATCTCACGTCCATATGTATAAAAGTAATAAATCTGACTATATATATATAACTCTCATTATACTAATCGATAGATTCTCGCATACCTTCCCAATCCATTTATTATTCAATCACTCACTTGAAACTTACACATCCATCACACCTATGATATGTATAATCACCCAATTTAATCGATACTAAGAACACACTATAATCCCCCTCTCACCCAATCCCTATTCGACGTTAGGTAAATTCCTACTAATCGGAGAATTTAAGAAAGTATTCGATATGTTAAAGTCCCAATTATACCTCCATTATAGCCCGTAACCATCCTCAAAAGAATCCTCATTCCTTGGAGGATTTTCTAAAAGAAAAACAACACAATTTGCTCTCTCTCTCTCTCTCTCTCTCTCTCTCTCTCTCTCTCTCTATATATATATATATATATATATATATATATATATATATATATATATATATATATATATATATATATATTACAACTCCCAAAGTGGCCTCTCTTTTATATCCAATTATGAACCCTCAAAATATCTTATAAACATGATTACTACACTATAATATAGGGTATCTAAGTACTAAAACCAATTGAAGAGGGGTAAACCAAAAGCTGGAAAAATACAGTGATCGAACCGGACCGGGGGTCCTAAAAATGAAACCGGTCCAATTCTTAAATTTTTTACAGAAATATTAAATTATTGGACCGATCCGGATTTCTTACCTGGACCTGTTCAGTTCTGCAGAATTTTATTCCCACGAGATTTGTACCCTAAACTATCCATTTACATCTTGCAAAATCTACTCTACATCTTAAAAATCCAATTTTACTTTTCTCCAACAATATCCTAACACCAAAACCCATCCCAAATATTATTCCCACCATTTTCATCATCTAAACCACAAATATAACCCTAAATACAAAATTTACTCATCAAATTTTAGGGTTTAACCATAAAAGCTCAAAATCAACCAAATCACCAACAAAATTATGAGATAACTCACACACACAATTATTTATCAAGTTTAATCACTTGCCTCAAAGTTGTAGAGGTTGAATCCTCCTTGAAATCACGGATTTTAGCTGAAAACCCAAAGCTCCCAACCTTTTCTCCTCTTTTCTCTTCTCTTATCTTCCTCTTCTTCCTCTCTCTCTTTCTATTATTTTCTCTTTCTTACAAATGTGATTGACTACTACGAGCCCCTTAAGTCTTTAAATCCATAAATCCCAACTTTAAATGATAATACACACTTAAAATGACTCGTTTACTCATATTCGAGTCACACTAGGTCCAAAATACTCCGGAACACATATACAACTTTCGGACAGTCATTTTGACTATCTTGGCCCTTCCCGGATCAATCGTGCACTCCAATTCATTATCCGAGGCTCCAAAAAGTAAAAATATAAATTCTTCGAATTTAAAATTATATTTCTCCCAAAATAATTAAATTCTCAACCTTCAAATTTTACGGGGTATGACAAGATCGAGCTTCCAGAAATAGTGAATGGTCTTATTAATACACAAATTTATAACTCCCCAGTAATTTCAATTATGCTCATATTCGTCACTGTAAGAATTGGGTTCACGCTTCCTCAGCCCTTTCTCATCAATGGACCCCTGACTTGTATGAAGGAGTGTGATTCGTTCGATAAATTCCTACCTCTCTATCTGTCTCTGAGATGTTTGGATTTTTCAAATCTCCACGGACATGAAGAAGAGAAATGATATCCCCACTCCGACCAAGACATAACCTTTACTTATTCAAATATTAATTAAGGTGATGCAGGGTCAGGAAAGACGAATCTCTTTATAATAAACAAATCCATTTTGCAAGTTTGTTATCAAGGGCGGTTCCTATAAAGGATCGGACTGATGACGTATACAATACTTGAATTCTCGGTGAAGATGTTACATTATTGGTTATCATCCTTCAGAGACTACGAGTGTAATAAGAGCATGAAGAGTAATAATCTTAGCAAGATCAGCCGAACGGACTACTGTTGCGAGTCTAGTGACTACTAGAGTAGAGTTAAGTCAAAATGTATGGTATAACAGCCTTTGTGAGCGAGCCTCTGGGATCTCATCTAAACCCCCATGAAGTGGTAAATGGATGATATTAGAGGAAGCAGTGAATGGAGATTCCCCTACAAAGAGACGGATGAGGGGAGACTTTCACGTCCGGTCCGGAGGGCGGGGATATACCGACCCTACTATCATTATGCCTTTGCAATGTTACTTGGTTCAACCCTATTTGTAACCTTTTTTCTTATCTTTTTTTTTTCTTATTTTTCTTATTGTAATTGTCACAAATAGGTTGATGGGGAAAATAAGACTCCCCACCCCCAAAATGATAAAATATACTAAAAAGAAAAGTAAAACTTTGTATCTTGCCTCCAAAGACTCCCATGCCTTTCTTGGTTGGACAAACCCAACTGACGTTTTTTGACAAGTCTTTCAGCATTTTTAGAGCAAGAATCAGAACTACAAGGATGAAATGAAAAGTGTTTCTTATAATTACGCACCAATAGCCCACTTAAGAAAATTTTCTATTATCCCATTGATTCCCATGAATATAGGAAACTTGTATTTCTCATTCATAAATCAATCTTTGTTTATGCTACTCACTCTCAGTTTGGTCGTATTTTAGTTCATTTTGTTATTAAAAATGGAGGAGACTTAGTAGCAGTGCAGAATTTTGTTTCTCGTCTGGAGGATCTGATCTGTAGTTAGGGGGCAATACATACCAAAAGGTTTGAAGAAGGAATGTGCATAAGAACGTTTCCATGGGGTATTACCTCCTCAGGGAATATAAGGTTTTCATGAGGATGATCTTGAGCCGTCATCTAAGAACGAATACCTTTGTTTAAGAGAATATTTTTGGTGTAACAAGTCTTTAATTTAGGATCTTTCTCCACGTGAATTTCATGAGATACAAAGTCATAGGTACGTACAGCGTATCCAATGTTCAATATCATTTGAATTCCATTCTCTTTCGGGTGTTTCTCTCCCACCCTTTCCTTTGAAAATAGAAATGGTCACTACCAGCGTGCCCCGCCTCATACTCAACTAAGTGTGGGATAACCGTTCTTCTAGGCGTCTCCACCATGTCGATGGGCTCCCCGATCGCTGCTTATCGTGCGGTAGTATAAGTCGTTTCCAGTTAAGGGGTTAGTGGTTCTCAAGAATCCACCACCTCGATGACTGAAATCTTTGGGTTAGTAGAAGATGGTTGAGGATTTTATGCTACAAAAATGAGAATAACTATAGGAGAAGGAATCATCACTAGTCTCTACTCGTGTTCTAGCTCGTCGGAGAGCCAGATTTGCCTTAATTATTTGTCTTTTTTCTTTAGCTTTTTTCAAATTAGCTTATGCCATTTCAAGAGTTTGCTGACCTTCTTGTGGATCAATGTCACTAATCTTTTTCGCATCATTTGCTAAAACAATGATCACATTATTACCTATTCTAGAAAAACCACACATCAGAGCCACCGTTAATCATTGTTCGTTAAGGCGTATTATCAATTTAAGAAATGGGTGCCTTTTCGCTTGACGGGGAGAACCAAAAATAAAGGAAGTCATTTTGGCTATGGTTATTCTAGGTTGGGCTTTAGAAATGTAATAAAAGATAGGGCTTTCTTCTTTCAGTATGTGAGGGAAATGTCTCGAGTACCGTAGTTAGCGAGCAGAGAGGGAGGTGGGTGGGTAAGTATGGAAGGTATGATTTGGTTAATGCCACGTTAATCTGTCATACCTTAATAACTCTAAATATTGGGATTCGTTACACTGCCTCATGTGATACTCCAACCACCCCATAAATTTATTATTCCTAAACGAGTCATGAAGGGTATAATAAACATAATCTGTCTCCACATTGGATCAAGAACGGGGTCAGGGGGATCAAGAATGGTTAATTCATACAGAGCCGTCGAACCAGCTCAATGAGCAACCGGGTGCCCTCAGTCTTTGAATGGGATAGGTTTTTATTTCCTTGCGTTTCCCTTTTTTACTGATTTATTTTTTGATATATGCTAACTACTGTTTCTTATTTCTTTTTTTCAGAATAACGTAAGAGAAAGTGTCCCAAGCCAAGTGAAGTGAATTTAAAAGAACTCAAATTCTTTTGGGGTCTGAACTAAAGGGCAAGAGAAGAGCATCCTTAATTAGCTTCTATAACGATAGAGTATAAAACTTTCATCACTTATTTTATAGCTCGATGATCAGTTGCTATGCCTTCAGTTGTAATTGATTTAAAGAGTGATCCAGTGTCTACTTTCTCGGCCACTAAATTTTCTAGTGTTTATGCTAAAGTTGGCACATCTTATTTCCTTGATTCCGACCTTCCCCTTTTGATCCGCATGGGCAAAAGGAAAATTCCCGACCTTTTGGAGGATGATTCTGCAATTGGTGTTAAAAAACTAGTTGATACCAATGCCCCAAAGAAGAAGGTTGAGGCCGGTAAGAAACCCCCAGTCCCTAACGGTGATGAGTCTCTTTTCAAGAGACTAAGGAGAGGACCTGCTAATAAGCAGGTTGAGCATGTCATTGATGCCGACCAACTAGGATTGGTTGATAAGGTCCCATCTACTACCGGCTCATATGTAGCCTGTAGTCCTAGCTTGGATGAAAGTTGATCAAGTATAACACCACCTCCCAGACCATCGAGTTGTTGCTGCTCTAATGTCCTAATCATAATTATCAGTAATAATTACTCAAATCTTGGCCTTGGGAAATTTATGTATTTGAAGTTGGTCAGGTACTGTTCATGTCTTCTCTGACTTTTATTGAGTTGGCTTTTTTCTTACAGTTCCTGGTTGATTATAACCAAATGCTAAAAAAGGACAATCAACTACGTTCTTCTTCGAGATAAGTAGAGGAGCCCTTTGAAGGTCTTAGGAAATCTGTTATGAATTCCCACCAAGCTTTGGAAACAGATAAAAAGGCCTAGGTGGACAAACTCAAAGTGGCTGAAGAAGCTTGGCAAAAAGTTGAGAAAACTCTGACTGTGGCTTCTTTGGCCTCTACCCAAGCTGAGCACAGGGCAAAGACTGCTGAAGAGAAGGTGATCAAGTTGTCTAATGACCTTGTTATTATGAAGTCTAGAAAGACGAAAACTAGAGAATATTCTTTCAACAATGGTTGGGATAAGTCCATATCTATGACTTTTGCCCAAATTGCTTATTCCAAGAAGAAATTCTTCAAAGAGGGTTGCTCGGTAGATCTGAAGGAAGTTGGCACTGCTAATCAGAGATATTTTAAAGCACAATACAGGCTCCCCTCCTAATCTTGATGATAAGATTGATGATGATACAGGCTAAGGGAAATCCTCTTTGGCCATTGAGCCCAGTGTTCCCTCAGCCGACCAAGTTACTGCTCCTATTGATTCAGCTACCCATTCTGTCGACCAGAGTATAAACCCTAACGTTGAGAAGGATAAAAAGAAGGTGTAGACTTGTTCGGCTCCTTGTTTTTGTACCTTTCTTTTCTTTTCTTTTTGTTTATGCTCTGATGTACTTGTAACATTCCTTATCAATCAATGAAAGAACTTTTCCTTTAATTAACTTCTTGTTTATTATTCCTCCGTCTTCTTTTATTATTGGTCAATTGTTACTTTATATTTCTAGTTTGTGGCCAAGATGGAACAAATTTCCTCCATTGACCCTGACCTACTCAAATGCTGCAATAATTTGTTCAAACCTCATCACTTGGATTTTATAGATGAAGAATTAATAGACTTTCTCGATGCAGATGCATCTGATCAGGCAAAGGACACATATAAATATCTCAAGTTTCTTCTTGATCGGGTTGTGGCTAATAACGTTGCATATTTTAAGATAATTGAAGATTTACAGGCAGATCATAATGAAGCTAAATCTACACTACATTCTGATTACGAAGACAACTATAAGGCATTGAGTGAAGGTTGGGGTTTTGAATCTATAAATATATGGTCTGCTAACAAACTATGGTACTGTAATGAACCTGGTCTGTGGTAATTAGAGCAGTGGGAGATATGATGAGGGGGTTCAAGTGAGCTGCCACAAAAATGTTTCAAGGCATCACAGTGACATATATGGTGGCTTTATTCATTTTCCAATTCATAAAAGAGCTTATCAAATCAAGAATGACTCATAATTCTACCCTCGATCCTCTTTCTTCAAGTTCCAGAACTATTGTAGAAGTTCAATCTATCTTGCTCATCTAGAATTTAGTTTCTAAACCTTTTGAAATAATTATAGATTTGGGGGCTATGGCGTTAATGTTTCATCTTGCACTGAAGTTACAGATTGGTTGAAAAACAACAGCTAAACTTGAGTATTTGTGACCTACAGAGTATTGCCTTCCTTATTATTCTTCCTCCAAATGCTGAAGCAGATGCAATTTTACATGATAAATAGTGGCTCTTAAGAAGTAAAAACAAAGTTAGTATCAAGGATCGGCTAGAACTACAATTATTTCAAAACCTTAGCAATAAGGAACAAAGGTTTGGAAACCTGAGCAAATGTAAAAACAAAGTTAGTACCAAATGGTTCAAGGTATTCAACGTGAGACGCCCTATCATAGGTTTTGACACTGTCATATTCTTGGCCTAAACTGTTGAGACACCTTGTTCTCATCCACATATCCTTCTTTAACCTTGGATGGATGGAAACTTAGGTACCTATAATCCACATTCTCCCTTCAATCTGGTTACCAATTTCACAAAACCAAAGCTAACACAACATACTCATGATTAGAATATCATAATCATATCTACTTAGATATAATATGACTATTGATTATTATAAAGCATATGCAATTACCTGATTATTAATCAACATTCATTGATCGAAGCCTTGATCAATAATAAGTGTGGATGAGTGAAGAACCTAGGCCATTTTTCCGCCTCGATGCTGATTTTAAGAATTTTAATTGTTCTCAAATTGAGAATCATGAACAACTACATCTGTAAAAGGTAATGAAAAAAAACAAAAATATTATGAATCTGTTTTTCTCATGATAGAAGTTTTGATAAAAGATAAATACTTTTAATGAAATGAAAAAGTAAAGTGGTTTTGCTAACCCAAAAAGTAAGAAATCAAAACTCAATGTTTTCTTATCTTTGAATACTACAAACGCCTCAAAAACATCATACCATAGAAACAGACTCTTGATATTAGCATCCAGATAGATAAAACATTGAATTTGTTATTAATGAATCACAATCTGGCATATAAAAATGAAGTTGCAATATATATTTAGTAATTCCAATTTACAATTGCTTGAACATCTTAATAAAAATATTCCAAAAATAATAGGTTGTCATGATCATCGCCAATTTATTCGTTCATTATATTTTAACATACTAATTAGTGAACTAATCAATTTTAACAACCTCTATGATATGGTTTCAACGACTCTATACCCCAAAAACACAGATAACAAGACAATGATATGGTTTCAACAGTCCCTTCCATCCGAGATTCGTGTTTACTATGTCACGGAGATGAAGGCTTTCATAGGTGATAAAGACGACTTTCAGCTTGCTTAAATATTCACATTTACATAGATATATACTTATAATGGTCTATTAAATAATATCATTATTTTATGTTAACACTATCACTACCCACTTGGAAAAGGCAAACAAAAATAATCACAACTAACTAAGACGAAAGCATTTGAGAACATAAAAACAGTGACCAAATACTAAAAAAAAATAACATAAGCAGTATATAATAAGCTTACGAATCAAAACCCAAATGGGAAAAATAATGGGAAAACAATGATTGACATAACTAAACCTTCAAATCAAACCCCCAAAATTCAAGAATTTGCAATATAATAAGCAGTATATAAAATCAAAAATCCAAACCATAGAAGCATTTAAGTGATGGGGTTGGTCCACGGATTTTTCTTCTTTTCACCAGAAACCCTAACCCACCACTGCATTTAAGAAAACCATTTCAAATAAACTTTCCCCACAATTTTCGAACGGGCAAGACCTAAAGCATGCATTTTAGTAACTAAAAATATTACCTAAAATTCACAAAACTTCCCATCACTACATGGAAAAAACATAAAATCTATAAATAAACACATAATAAAGAAAAGAAAGGAGTATACCTGTTTAGATGTATAATCAGTAATCTGCAAAAGAAAAAATAAACAACAAAACATAAAAAAATAATTAGAACTCAGCACAATACACAAATCGAAATAAAGCCCTAAGATGAAGAAATACATGAAAACAAATATGTACTGTATGAGAAGAAAATAAGTATGTGTCTCTATGTGCGTGTGACGGAGATTACCCGTTGGATGTTAAATATGCAAAGCCCTAAGATGTTAAAAGCACAAAGTCCTAAGATGATTATTTTTCAGAGAGGGAACTAAACAATAAAGATGAGCACCTGATGGATGATGAGGTGGGTAGCAAAGGTGGGTGGCGGGCGACAACGGATGTAAATGGGCAGTGGTAGATGGCCGTGATGTTGAGGGATTTATGAAGGGGGTGTGTTGTATGTGTGAGGGTGGGTGTGGGGGTTGTGATGTGGGGGGAGTCGTGAAAAATGGGAGATACTTTTGGAAGGGGGTATTCGTCTCTCATTTGCCATGTCATAACTAAAAGGCACATTCTAAGACCATTAGATCACTTTAGGAGAAGTAATTGGAACCGTTGAATTGTTTTACTATTCAAACACCTCTCTCATATATATATATATATATATATATATATATATATATATATATATATATATATATATATATATATATATATATATATATATATTAAACAGGGGTTTGGTAGGTTCACCATGAGATTTGACCTCTAACTTGGCACCCCGATCCCGAACCACTATTCGATTTTTAGCCATATTTTATTTTTTGTATCCTTAAGAACAAACAAAAAATAATATAAATGGGACTCAAAAATATTATTTGTGGTTGTTTCATTGTCTTTAGTGGTTCCAAATCCATTGTTAACACCTTGCATTGGTATTTGAAAGTTTCGTGACAAACCCCGTTATTATGTTGGAAAAAAATTTATGATTGTTAGTATAGTGAGGACCAAAATGCAATCAATGCACTTTGATTGGTGTAGTGAGGACCAAAATCTATTGAATGTTCTCTGATTGGGAAAAAAATTTATTAGAGTTTAGTGGATAGCGTGAGATTGGTGTTGAAAGAGAGTGAGTGAAGAGAGAAAGGTGTATGAGATTGTGTATAAAATATTTATAAGAAGTGGTGACCCTTAATAAAAATATTTTAAAATTTGCTTGTGGTATTTTGGATTAATACTTGAGTGCCCTTAGCGACACTTAATTTTAAAGGGTGTTTTTATTCCAATCCCACTTTTCTTTCCACACCCCTAAAATGTTTTAAGAATTTAAAGAAAGTAGAGGTTACATAATGAAAATCGGACTTTAAATATAAACACCCTTTGAATAGTTATATTGTGACACCCCTCCTACTAAAATACCGGGTGGCCAGCCCGTGATCAAAATAAAATGTTGGTCTCATATGTCTCATTCTTAGCATCAGTGTCGAAAACTTTTTAAAGTTACTAACCACCTAGTAATTTAATTAGACTGGTGCCAAATTTTATCTTTCATTAATTACAACAGGTGGAAAATAAATAATAATAAAACCATCAACACAACTAATAATTGAATATCACACAGATGAATAACATAAATCAAGATAATCGAATCAACTATTGGTTCAAATCTAAAATACAAAAGTAACTGAAAAAATAATCTTGATACACAAAGTCCAATAAGTAAACTAAATACAATCTGAGGGAGACATGCCCAAATGAGTACTGAAAAGTTATTACACTAGGAGTAAATGAACGAAGTGTCTATAACAATGTCCTGAAACTTCCACATGAGCTGTAGCTGAGCACTCCCGGGTAACATCCTTAAATTGGGCGTCCCTATGGCTAGACACCTAAAATGTTTTGAAAAATATTTTGACATGGGTCATAGCCCAAGTAAAACATTTTGAAAATATTTAGAAACCAATTAAATTACAATAATTAAATATGCATGCACACTTTTCATATTTAAGCTAGTGTCGCTCTCTCTTGAGACATAGCTCACCCTCATCGAATGTGCACACTTAACGCTTGCCTTCTACCTTTCCTAGTTAAGCCACCCTACCTAACTATCCATAACAAGTCTCCTTTTATATACTAACTCATAGTACCCACCCGTATTACCCATACTATATGTTACCCAATTTCCATGTCTTTTATCCCATTATAAATTTCTCAGTATATGTTTATTTTTCCCTAGAATATAGTTATTTTATTGTCACTATCTTTCTCTTCTACTAAACCCACACAGCAGAATAAAATCACATGTATACATATATCGCTCTGTTATATACATACTAACATTGCACCCCTAAGTTGAGTTGCGATGCAAGTATACTATGCTATAATGCCCTGGTACGTTATCTACCAAAGACACGTAGTAGAATAAATCATGAGAATATATATTTATCACACTAATTATATATATACAATAAAGCACACGTAGGCTGAGACTTGCAGTGCATGCATACTCTGCTATCAAGTCCCGTTACATCACGCATTGTATAAAAGATTATTGGTTCAGTATCTCTCTCAAACCATAAATACAAATCACACTTATTAGAGGTAAACATAGTTCAAAGCCTATACGATAGGCACATACCTACGCACCCATATGACCGTCAACACTATCATTTTCACAGATAGCCCTTACCTAGGTTCTATATTTTGAGGCATAAGTAAAAAAAACTGAAGGCTCATCAGGATATAACTATCCCGATGCATAAACCTCCCGTGATAACAAGAAGCATATGTATGTCATACACATAAGAAAGCATGCAGTAGGTATACACACAACCTATATATTTATATCATCAGTATAGGTACACACATGACCTATAATATATATCCTATACGTAATATATATACCTCCCAAATATTCTACGTATTCTTAAATTTCAATTATACTTCTCATCGTATCCTTCCGAGTATCCCCCACTACTCAAAGTGTACTAATTATCCTTTAAAATATTTCAGTAGGTAATTCGCTCATATCCTACTGATCTAAGTCATACATTTCAAATTACACCGATTAATCTAATCAATTTCACATTAGTTAATTTATTAAAGTAGTGTCACCCAAATACAATACTCTGACTCACTCATATGGTCTGTATATTCACCCTTTAGAATTTATTACACAAAAATCCACGATTAAGGTTAACACCTCTCGTTAAAATTCACTATTCGATAATTTATTATATATCTCTATAATAAATTAATCCGGCTAATCTGTGCCTAACTCCCGTAGCACTAGCCAGAGAAATATTATAGTCAAAACCCCAATGCTTAATTTAATTACTATCACCTCAATTTATTTTATCCAAGTGGTATCACTCAACCAAAATGCCCGGACTCCCTTTATTGCTCCGTATTTTAACCTTTTAGAATTCATTTCACCAAATTCGATTAATAAGTTCAAAAGCATTATTAAATTTAATAGTACTTAATACTAATCCCATAAGACTCTAAGTATTAGGTTCCATTTAATTTCTATCAATTAAATTCCACCTTAAGATACCAGCCCGTCTGCTAAATTCATCCAAAATTCCCATTCGAATACGTTCGAATATTTTCGACATATATTATCGAGTGTCGTTCATTATAAATACTCCTAATTCCATACCCCGAATTCATCCCTATCTAATTCAAGGATAAAATAAGGTTCCTTTATATTTTTCCAAAGTCCTTCACTCATCTATGGACATCTTCAAATAACCCGAATTTATTTCTTCCTAAAGATGTCGGTCTCACTCACCCTATCGTAGAAAAAATTATATCAAATCCAAAAAAAATAAAAAAAATATGAGGTCGGCGTCCACGCGACCGTGACGAAAAGATCTATAATCGCATATTTTACAATTTCTAAAGGGGTTGATCGATCGACTAATTGGGTCAATCGATCGATCGATCGACCAGATATCAATCATCTTCCCCGACTGCTTTTTTCACCATTTTCAAATTCTGAAGCTTTCTAACTTCAATCCAGACCTCGATTACTTTATCTCCCATACGTATTTCATATATAAACATGTTCAAACACTAATATATGACATTAATCCTCAGTGGTTTTTATTAAAGTTCTAGGGTTCATAAATTGGTTTTTTCTCAATATCCCTTGAATCACAATTCTGAATTCGATTCAATAATCCGAATTCAACAACAATTTATGTAGGTATTCGATTCTAAATCATATTCTAGCCTCATATGATATTATTCTCACATCAATTAAACATCAATTTCACCCTTAATGCCTAAATCCCCAAAACCCAGATTTAACATGTGATACCCTCCCAAAAAATGAATTTTTCTATAATAACTCATCCCAAAATGAATATGGTTTACACCCACCATGATATGAATCGTAATACCATAATTTAAATGAAATAAAGTTTAACTACTTGTCTGGATAATTTAGTAAGGTCTGATTCCCTTTGTTGTAGACGAATGTTTTACGAAGAACACACTTCTCTTCCTTTAGTTTAGATCCCTAAAGATCCCCAATTTCTTCCATTATTTTTCTCTATAGCTCTAGGGTTTCTCTCCTTGAGTTATGACTGCCCAAATTCCCTCAATTAGGTTTTCTTTCATTAATCCCGTTTTTAAGCTTATGGGTCAAATTAAAATGGCCCAAACACCCCCGTGTGAGCCCGATTATGCTTAAAAATGTCTCGAGGCCTAATTACTACTCCCAAGTACTCTTGTCCGACTATTTCGACCTATTTCGGAATCAACTGTGCACTCAGAATCGCCATCCGAGTCACTTTACTAAAATCTCCATCCTCAATTTACGATACATGTAAATGTTTTAAAAAAATAACCCGAATTAATTAAATCCTCCAGATAAATTAATTCCTATATAACTGAATTAATTAAATAATAAATCCTAAAAAGTACGGCATATTACATATATGAGATTAAGATTAGGGGTGGCAATTCGTTAAATTGGGCCGTTTTTCAGGCCGACACGACACGACAAGAATTCGTATTTTTTAGTTGAAACGAACACGGCCCAAATATACTACGACACAACACGACACGAATAACGCGATTTATTGAATTTTACATTAAACTAACTATAAATAGACACGATAACCCAAATAAAAGCACGATTAACACGACAAGACACAATAACACGACTCATAATTTGGACACGAACACGACTTCATGTTAAAAAAATTCGAACACGAACAGGGCATCTCGTGTTAATTTCCAGTCAATTTCATGTTGTGCCGTGTCGTATTATCGTACCGTGACTAAAATTGCCACCCCTAATTAAGATTGATTGACTTAATATACATGAGATTAATATTACAAAATCTAAAATTTAAAAAGAGGTTATTATATGTAGGCCCTATTAGACATTTTTTTACTCATTTTAGTCCTACCATGTTTTCCCTTACATATATGTCCTACTTCTAATTTTTTAAAACTTTTTCTCACAATTATACCCTTTTAAAACCAACCATCCGTAACTTCCTTGGTTAAAGTTACATAAGTGGGTGAACTTTTTTTTTTAATTTTCAAATGATCATAACTTTTGATTGACAAATTCGTTTTTTGCAAAATTACTATTTTTGAAATCTTCTTGTCGAGATCTAACAAACAAGACCCATAAAGCCTATGAAATTTCAATGAAAAAAAAATTACACATACATTAAACTTTACTGTATGCACTAGAAAATGGAATAGTCTTATATCTATGACAAACAATGATATTTTTGTGTTAATATTATACAGACAGTAAAATTTACTAGTTAAATAAATGGGTCAAATAATTTATAATCTCTCTCTCTCTCTCTCTCTCACACACACACACACACACATATATATATATATATATATGTGTGTGTGTGTGTGTGTGTGTGTGTTCTCTGTATATATACACACACACACACACACACACACTGTATTACTCTCTCTCTCTCTCTCTCTGTATATATATATATATATATATATATATATATATATATATATATATATATATATATATATATATATATATATATATATATATATACAGAGAGAGAGAGAGAGAGAGTAAAACTTTACAGTATGCGCTAAAAAATGAAATAATCTTATATTTATGATATTTTCACAAACAGTGTCATTTTTTGTGTTAATATTATACAGACATAAAAATTAACTGGTTAAATAAATGGGTCAAATAATCTATAATCTTATACTGTATGCGCTAGAAAATGAAATAGTCTTATATTTACGATATTTTCACAAATAGTGACTTTTTTTGTGTTAATATTATACAGACAAAAAAATTTACTAGTTAAATAAATGGGTCAAATAATCTATAACACTACACCAAATCTACCGACTTGTCACGGTCGTTGACCGTGATAAGTCTGGGGGTGACAACGTTTATTGTCACGGACTTGTCACGATCATTGATCGTGATAAGTTCATTAGACTTGTCACGGTCACATCACGGTCATTGAACGTGACAATATTAGTCACGGTTTATGATCGTGACAAACCCGTGACATTTAATAAAAAATTGTCACTGTCAATGACCGTGACAATTTTGGGCAGAATTGAAAAAAAATATGCTGGGCAGTATGACCACTGCCATTGCCCAGCAGTATATTTGTACCTGTTATAGAAAAGTTGTACCTGTTCAAACATCATACATCCAAATAAATAGAGATAATGCAAATATATTCAAAACAATATGCATCACTATATAATCCAAATATAATTCAAATGTTATAACTTAATATAATTCAATTCAAATAATGTCACTACATGTCCGGCGAAACGTTAAATCTGAGGAGGTGAGTATGCCACACGATATACGAATTGACACACCCTACAATATATATCGTGTCGCATTGTTCGCGCAACCACAATGGGGAGTTCTCCTTCCCGGGTATCACATGCATGACGAGCACCTTAGACTCGATGTCTTGAAGCGAATGTCCATGAACTAGTGCATCCACCCTGGACGATATTCGGGTCCCTTAACCCCCACCCTATCCACTGTCCATCAAATATGTCCAGTATAAACACGCTCGACCAACCAAGTGTCGACATCGATCAATTGAAGGGAGCCAAACAAGGGACGCGGTCATAAAAGTCTGCACGTGTCGACGATGAAGCAGCGAGGTCCACATCCTCATCATCCTGCACCTCCTCCTCCACCACCTTCTCCTTCCCTTTCCCCTTACGGTTTCCACCCAACGAATGCTTCACGAATGAGAACATATCTTGGACCGTCGCCTCCAAACGGGACAGCTTCGCGTCATGCGAGTCCACCATTCGAGCCAAACCGATGTTGCTAGTCTTCAATCCGATGATCCTAGATTTGGCCTCCCGCGAGCTCACCCCCCTTGTCCTCCCCTTGTGATCAGCGCCAAGAACTTGGCTGAGTGCGTCTATGGACAAAGATGCCTTGTCAACATCAGACTGTGACTCATGCACTTCCTTAAGCTTTGCCTGAAACGACAAAAAAGCACATGATTACTTAAATAAGTAAATAAAAACATTAAAACATTATTAGGACAAAGTAAATTGTCGGATTACTTACAATCGTGGATGAGACACTCGAGGACACCTCCTTATCCTTCCCCTTCTTTGTCCGAATAGCCACATAAGTATCGAGCCTATGTGGCATACCCCCAGGACCACTCCCCGTCCCCTGAAATAATATAATGCAAAATTCGTATCGGCCCCTCAAAATAAAATAATGCAGAATAACAAATTTCTGTAATTATAGGAAAATTAAATCTTACCGTCATCCTATGATCCACCTCGGCGTAATACATCCGTCCGGAGTAGTGCACGTCCGTCTTTTTCACTCAATTTTCCCTCCCCGATTGGCGAGATGCCAATTATCGCTCCCCGATCTCCTTATCGATGAACTTTTGCCATTGTGCCAATGAGATCGGCTCCTTCGACGGGATGGATTCACGGATTCGGATAACGGACTCTCGGGGCTTCCCAAAGTATCGGGTTTGCATATTTTTCTTCCACATCTTGTGTTGCTCCCTCAACTGCTCCAAAACGAAATCATGTAGTTTTGGGTCCAAGCTGAATTGTTCCTGTCCAACAAATAAAATGTTAGTGGGGAATAAATATAAATATAAATTATAATTGAAATTGAAAATATAATTATAAATATAAGTACATTACCTGTAGTGCCGCCCAAACATCTAACTTGAGCTCACTTGGCACCTCCCTCCAACTAGTGTACCCCGGGCTGATGATAGTCTTTACCAGCTCGAGGGATCTCGCTAATAGCACCGTCTTATTCTCGACAGCCATCCCCAATTTGCCCCATTTGGGGAGCCTAGGGGCTGAGGAGCCCTCCTCTCCTCCGCTACCACCGAGCTCAGACGACATCATCATAATCAACATCATCATCCTCGCCTTAATACCTGAAGGATACATTTTATGTAAAAAAATATTGTTATTAGTACAAATCCAAATGAATTTGAAGAAGACATGCAAATATGTACAATTACTGCAAATCAAAATCCGAAACATCCCCCCCCCAACACACACACGAACACTACACACACATTCCCCCCCCCCCCCCACCAACACACAAACGAACACTACACACACATTGCCCCCACCCCACCCCAACACACACACGAACACTACACACACATACATATATAAAGGAAAGAGACAAAGATAAAAAGAGTGAAAATTATAAAGTGGAAATCAATTAAAAGCATTAAAAATTGATTCATAAAGTACAAATTGGAATATTTTTTACAAATTGAAAAATTGTTTCAAATTTGGGTCATCATAAAAAATGGATTGATATTCGGTAGGAGCAGCCAAGTCATCCACACTACTATTTAGATGCTTTGGAGCATATAGGACAATTGACCATGACTCGTTATTGATATACTCCGAGTAAAACACTTGGTTGACCTTTTGAAATGCACAAACAAATGGCTCATCGCTCATGTGGTCGTTGTTCTTCAACTTGGACAAGTCAACCATGATCAAATTGGTGCCAGTATCAACTTTACAAGCATTTTTATCCTCAACTCTTATCGAGTCACAGTAAAATACACCATAGAAAGTCATTTCAGCTTCAACGAGTTTTTTATCTTTTGCGCTCGCTCGAGTGAAAGTAAGAGCCTTGTATGAAATGCCCGAGTTTTGTACATTTGTACTTTCCTCGTATACATTTGCTCTGAATACGTAACCGTTTAATTGATACTTTTTGTACTCCTGTGCCATGAACAAGGGTCCAGTGGCTAGACGAGCAAGCCTTGATGTCGCATCACCCGTCTTTAAGAGCTAAGAATATAGATAAATTAACTAGGTTAGTTGTAAAGTTAGAGTGTAGTGTAACGTTATATAACGACCATTTTCACTATAATTATCTCTTGTGACAACCATAGCCTAAATTCGCTGTCTGATTGTACCATTATTTTTTGTCTTTTATTGTTCTCACAGTCTTCATATTTTCTGCATATTACAAAATTAATCATGTTTAAAATAATCTAAAATATTCTAAAATAATGTAAAACTTAAAATAATTTAAACTTACTTTTTTCATTCTTCGACATCCTCATGTGTGTCAAATAGATAACGAGCTACTTGTTTATGTTGCAAACTCGTTAATTTCACTCATTTTCCAATCACATGATCACCATCATCGATGAACTCATTAGTGTCATCAACGATGGTCGAGTTAGGCATATATTCTCGAGTATAGATTGATGACTCCATGGTGATGTATTCCTCTGTAATTGAACCTGCAATGTATCACGTATTCTTGATGTAATCTTTAAAAACTTTCATCAATCTTTCAAACAGACACATCCACCGATATCTAACTGGACCACATAGAAGTGCCATAGCTGTACCAACAAGTGAACACTTATGTCAAAGAATGTTGGGGGGAAGTACTTCTCCAACACACAAATTGCTTCGATGATCGCCAATTTTGCGGCCACTATGTATTCTCAATTGACTACCTTCTCACACAAAAGTGAGAAGGTAATACTAATTTGCATAATATCCCTCCTCAAATCCTTGTGCTTGGAGAAATAGTGCTCAAACATTAGAGGGACCGATTGCATGATCACATGCCAATCGTGAGACTTACATTTATGTAAATCATGCGTAGCATAATTCACAATCCTTTGCAAGTTGGAGGAAAAATTAGATGGACCCTTGAAATTATATATTATTTCTAAAAGAACCTTCCTTTGCCTATTCGTCAAAGTAAACGCACCAGGGGGAATTATTTTCCTTCCCCTACTATATGTGACAACCCGCTATCCGAAATAAAGGGTGGCCAGCCCTATACCCCGATAAAATAGGAATCATGGATGGATATCATTCTCAGCATCACAACAACATATGAAGTATAAGGAATAACCACAAAATATTCCAGAAAAACGGGTTATCAAAATTTTGGTTTTTTAAATAATAAGAGCACATTTTTAACAACCCATGATAGAAATAGAGGGTGGAAACCCAAAAGATACAAAAGGACCGAATGAAATGTCGATCGATAATAACCATACAACATACAATAAGTTCCAGGTGTTACATAATAAATCCATTATACAATTACAACGGTTTGGGCCACATGCCCGAATAAACTGATCATAACTTGGAAGCATTAATGGAGGCGTCTACACAAAACATCCCGTGAGACCCGCACGATGTCACGGCTCCGCAAAACATATGGAAGGAAAGGTCATTACGGGCGACCGTGCGGCGGAACACCTGAACGGATTTTATATATACATACACAACAAGGAAAGAAAACCGGTAAGAGGCCGGTTGGATATGATCAATAGATAAATGACAAGTATGACAATGGTGTACAAGTAAGCATGTAGGATATTCTAACATGGTAATTTATCACATGAAGAACTATACAGATAAAATGATCAATAAGATGAAATTCAATTATGCAAGAATTTAAAAGTACTTATATGCCTCTATCCATCTTTCATCATTTTCAATTCAATCTTCTTTCCATTCCTTATCAGGAATACATTTATTACCATGTGCTCTTTATGGCACTAATCTCAATACTATGCTCTTTGTGGCATAATTTTGCTCTTTATGGCATGAATGTTCCATCGAGTCCAACTCGATAATTAGAATAGATATAAATATATATATATATATATATATATATATATAACGATTCTAAGACCGCCCGTCCGGGTTTCCCCACTGTGCGCGTCCCTAAATAAACATCATCTTCCAGGGCCTAACATAAGACAACCTGGGATCCTATCGAAATCGTCGGGAAGCGGCCATATGCCTGCGGGGTAGTCAAAACCACACCCAGAATCTCCTACCAATCGCAGAAAAAATAAAACAAGCGCTCATATGGCCTAGGACTATATCCACCCTGCATTCATTAGCCAGGGGGCTTCACCTCTCGCACGGACTTCCCTTAAGATGGTATTTAGAGAGGTGTGTAACATCCATGTTATTAATTTCCATTACATGATTTAGTAAATTAGCGTTTACCTTCTATTTTACATTTTATCAAATGCATTATGGACCTCCGGAACTATACGTATTTCGTATTGTCCTAACCACCTCGATAACACATCAGACTTCCAAGTTATTGGCCATAGCCTCCTTTTAGGCTTCATCTAAATCATCACACTTCAAATCAATCTCTAAAGTCTCCCAATATGACTTCGAAATTTCCTAGACTTCTATCATCTATACAAGGAAAGAGATGCCTAAACAATCCTTTAAACACCCCTGGACTGAACCCTAGATGAACCCATTCGAGTCTAGGGTGTCGACCCAACTCAACTAATACTCTAAATTCCTATGTTTACTTCATTTAAGAAGGCCCCTAGTTTCCTTTGAAAGTAAGAAGTTAAAGAGTGGAAATAAAAAGGTTTGGGAGAAACAGGGGACCGGTCGACCGATCAGGGACCGCGTCTCAAAATTTGGCTTAAGAAGAAAAGCAAAAAGTTCATTTCGGCAGGACCGTTCGACCGATCAGGGACCGCGGTCGACCGCGTCATAAATTTTTAGGCCTTTAAAGAATGCAGTAAACCCTCTCTCATATACCCGGTCGACCGGTCTGCGAATCGCGGTCGACCGCTACCTGCAGATCTAGACCAAGAACTTCTATTTTCTAGCAACTCCCAAGGCTAACTCATTTTTTTTCTCACCCATACAACATAAATGCTACTACTACTACCATCAATAACAACAATCCTTCAACTACCCTTCAATAGTTTAGGATCAACACAACCTCAAACCCTAAACTATGAAACCATAAACAAATACATCATTTTCATACAAATCATTTATCTTAAACCATAAATAGCAAGTAGAAACTTGCCTTGATTCAGAAATTACAAATCTTTTCTTAGTAGAAGCAAGAATCCCTTCTTCAAACCTCAATCTTCCTCTTTCTCTCTACTCTTTCTCTTCTCTCTTTGGTTTAGAAATGAAATTAGGACAAATAGAAGACTTAGTAAGTCTAAGTCATGGCTTAAGACAAATATCCCATTTAATTAACCAATAGTGCGATAAAATAATACGCAACTGCATAATCTAGGCACAATCAGTCAAAAATGCCCAAAACCTCAAAATACAATATGGTACATTATTTGACTATCTCGAACGTTTCGGATTCAACTACAGCCTCCAAATTATCATTTGGACATTTTATAATTCAATTTAGGTTCCGGTCTCATTATTAAGCCAAATATCATTTTGAATTCAGATGATATTAATAATCATGACATAGCCATATTCACCCATAGTTATGGTAAATATGCAAACTCATAATGAGTATTAACTTTTCTACATTAATTTAGCATGCAAATCATAACCCAACACTTATATCTAATTACTATACTTAGTAATTAATATAAAATACGTTCTCATAAGCGAGGGTTATTACATACTCCCCCCCTTATGAGAGAATTTTGTCCCCAAAATTTTGGCGTACCTCATAAGAAAAGATGTGGATATTTCTCCCGCATCTCGTCCTCACGTTCCCACGTTGATTCGTTTGCATTGTGATGACTCCAATGAACTCTCACTAGGGGCACCACACGAGATCTTAACTTTCGCTCCCCATACCCAAGGATAGCAACCGGTTGTTCTTCATATGAAACATCGGGTTGCAAATCGATATCTTGAAAAGGGATGTGCCAAAGGGCACCCTCACATCTCCTATACTTCTTCAAAGAGGAGACATGGAATACATCATGGATTTGTTGTAAAGGCTCCGGTAAAGCAAGTTGATATGCCACGGGACCAACCTTTGCAATCACTGGGAAAGGTCCAATAAAACGCGGTGCAAGCTTTCCTTTCTTCCTGAAACGTTTAATGCCCTTCATTGGGGACACTCGCACCAACACTTGGTCTCCAACCTCTAATTCCATGTGTATCCTACCCGCATCGGCATAGCTCTTTTGACGATCTTGGGCTATCCGTATGCGATTTCGAATAAGCTCAATCTTTGAAAAAGTGTCTTGGATCATTTCAGGTCCAAGGAACTTGTTATCACCCACTTCCAACCAACAAGAGGGCGATCTACAAGGCCTGCCATACAGAGCTTCATAGGGTGCCATTCTAATAGTAAATTGGTATGAGTTGTTGCAATAAAACTCAACCAACAGGAGATATTGTTCCCAACTGCCCTTAAAATCGAGTATGCACATACGAAGCATATCCTCCAACATATGGTTTACCCTTTCGGTTTGACCATCTGTTTGAGGATGATAGGAAGAGCTTAACTTCAACTCAGTCCCCATTGCTCCTTAGAAACTCTGCCAAAAGTGGGACACAAATATCTTATCTCGGTCGGAGACAATATTCAAAGGTACCCCATGAAGTCTGACAATCTCCTCGATGAACAATTGGGCATAACGAGCGGTATCATAATCTGTACGCACCGGCAAGAAGTGTGCCGACTTAGTTAAACGGTCGACAATCACCCAGATTGAATCATGACCTCTCTGCGATCTAGGTAAGCCCGTAATGAAGTCCATCGAAATGCTTTCCGATTTCCATACTGGAATCTCGAGCGGTTGTAACAAACCTGTCGGTCGCTGGTGGTCGATCTTAACCAACTGACAAGTAGTGCATTGAGATACAAACTCTGAGATATCCCTCTTCATACCCGCCCACCAATATTGATGACGCATATCTTGGTACATCTTGTCCCCGCCTGGATATACCGCAAACTTTGACCCGTGGGATTCCGCCATCATCGCTCGTCTCAAGTCCCCATCGTCGGGGACCACAAGTCTTCCATGGAAGCGTAGTCCACCCTCAGAACCAATCGAGTACGACTCTGCTCCCTCGGACAACAACTGCTGCACATGGTCTCGACAACCTTTATCTCTTTTCTGGGCTTCTACAATCTTTGCTATAATCGTGGGAGTAACCGTCATCACGGAAATGAATGCTCTTACTCCCGCGTCCTCTTGACTGAGTTCTTTCCACTTAGCTTTCCACACCTTAGCTAAGTCTCCCTCGGGCTTCCTACTCAAGGCATCCGCTACTACGTTCGCCTTTCCAGGATGATAATGGATATCAAATTGGTAGTCTTTCACAAACTCCAACCAACGACGCTGGCGCATATTCAAATCCTTTTGGGAAAACAAGTATTGCAGCGATTTATGGTCGATGAAAAGACTAAACTTTTCCCCCAAGAGATAATGCCTCCATATCTTCAAGGCAAATACAACTACGGCAAACTACAAGTCATGCATCGGATAGTTCCTTTCGTGAGGTTTCAAATTACGAGAAGCGTACGCAATGGCTTGTCGCTCTTGCTGAAGAACACCTCCTAACCCTTGAAGAGATGCATCGGTGAAGACTAGATATTCCAATCTCGGTTTTGGTAAAGCCAGGACGGGAGCCGAAGTTAGCCTATCCTTGAGCTCATCAAACGCCGCTTGACATGAACTGTCCCAAAAAAATCTTACTCATTTTCGGGTTAAATTCGTCAATGGGCTAGCAACCTTGGAAAAACCCTTAATGAATCGATGGTAATAACCCGCCAAGCCCAGAAAACTACGAACTTCAGTGGGTGTCATGGGCTGACCCCACTCTCTTACCGCGATCACCTTACCAGGATCCACAGACACACCCTGGGATGACACCACATGCCCCAGAAATTGAACTTCCTTCAACCAGAAGCCACATTTCTCAAACTTTGCATACAATTTATGATCCCTCAATCTCTGCAGGACCAACCGCAAGTGAGCAGCGTGATCTGACTCTATCTGAGAATAGACTGAGATGTCATCGATGAATACAATAACAAACTGGTCAAGGAAATCCCAAAACACCCTGTTCATAAGGTCCATAAACACGGCAGGAGCATTAGTTAGCCCAAAGGGCATAACCAAGAATTCATAGGATCCATAACGGGTCAGAAATGCAGTCTTGGATACATCTTGCTCTCGTATCCTCAATTGATGATACCCCGTCCTCAGATCGATCTTGGAGAAGTAGGATTCTCCCTGGAGTTGATCGAACAAATCGTCGATGCGAGGTAAAGGGTATTTATTCCGGATGGTGACTTTGTTCAACTCTCTATAGTCCACGTATAACCGGAGAGAACCGTCTCTCTTCTTCACAAACAATACCGGAGCACCCCACGGTGAGGTACTACGCCTAATAAAGCCCTGCTCCAGTAGCTTCTGAATCTGATCTCTCAACTCCCTCATCTCCACAGGAGCCATTCGATAAGGAGCTTTAGCAATTGGTCGAGTTCCCGGCATTAAATCAATCACAAACTCTATTTCCCGACTTGGAGGTAATCCAGGTATCTCTCGAAAAATATCTTCAAAATCTCTAACAATTGGAAGAGAATTTAGGGGAACCACAACATCTCTAGATGCATATTCCGCAATACAATATAAATAAGCACTCGTACTCCCTTCCATACAAGGCATAACTACCAGGAACATTTCTTGTCCCGGGACTGCAAAAACTATGCTTTTCCCGTAACAATTCACTACAGCACGGTATTTCACTAGCCAATCCATACCCAAAATTACATCGTACCCGACCATATCAAGGACGAGCAATTCAACCTCAAAACACAAGTTACCAAGGTTAATCCCTACATTTTTACATACGAAGAAAATCAATGAACCATCGCCCATAGAGGATTCGACGCTAGTGAAGGTACTTTCAGCAGATTTTATCAAACCTGTGGTCTGGGCAAAACTTCTAGAAATAAAGGAGTGTGTAGCACCCGTATCATATAGTATTCGACCCATATGCCCATGTATGAGAAACTTACCCTCGATCGCTGGTGGTGCCGGAGGAGCTGGAGTAAGCATAGCCTCCTGAATGTGGTAAACCCGTCCGTACTGCAATTGCCCCTGCTGAGGAGGAGCAATCATATTAGGTTCTTGGGGCGGAAACTGTACATACGGCTGCTGTAGGGCCCTAGGAAGAGGCCCTCCAACCAACTGAGGACACGCCCTTTTATAGTGGCCCAACTCCCCACACTGAAAACATTTATTTGCCGCATTCTCCTGATTCCTGCCTTGATTGTTTAGGAATTGCCCCGCACCTCGGCCCTGTTGGCCCCTACCTCCATTTCCACCTCTACCCCCCTGTGGTTGTTGACCACCTTGACCCGACCTATTATTATTGTTGCCACCAGCATTAAACCCACCGAAATGTTGACGCTTGGATGAATCCCCCCGCTGAGGATCCTTCTCATTCTGCTTGTTCCCCGAGGATTGGGACGAAGAAGATGTTCCCCCTCCGCTCCCAGTTCCTCCCTATCTCACCGCTTGCCCCACAACTACAACCTTCTTCTTGTTTTGCACAAACAATCTATGCTCTTGACAGTGAAGTAAAGCAGCATTCGTCACATCCCCAAAGGTCACCAAAGATAGATTTCCAAGCAAATGTTGTTTTATTCGCCAGTGCAAACCTCCTACAAACTTGGAGATCCTCTTCGCTTCTGGAGTTACTTCATCCGGTATAAAGCTTGCTAACCGGGTAAACTCCTCCTCGTACTCGGGAACCGATATCTCCCCTTGTACTAAATCCTGAAGCTTCCTTTGCATTTCCCTTTGAACTGCGGGAGGGAAGTACTTTCCATCAAACAAAGCCCAAAAATTGGTGATGGACATAGTATCCCTTTGTTCGGGTGTCATCATTGATTCCCACCAGTGTAAGGCCGGTTCGACAAGCTTGAAGGTAACGAGGATTTGCTTTTTCTCCTCACTACATTCCACCATCCTAAGATGGCGCTGCATATCCTTCTTCCACTGGTTTGCCTTTATAACGTCCGAACCTCCCTCAAATTCCGGGGGATGTCCCTTAAGGAAAGACTCCCTCACCCGTTCCCACTGAGAAGGTCCCGTAGGAACTAGTGCTTCTTATCCCCTCACTTGAACTTGTGGCATTTGTTGTGCCACTGCAGTCATCGCGGCGTTAACATCTTGGGCCACGATATTTGCCACTTCAGCGGCACTGATATTCCCCTGTGGTGGCGGTGGAGGACCAACCTCATCCTCAACAACCCTATTACGTCTAGCGGGACGTCCTATCTTTGGCGGCATCTGAGATAAAGACGAGATAGAGTTAAAACATAATATTAAACAATCTATTTAGCAGAAGATCGCATACATAAGCAGCAAAACAATCCTAACATTAAGTTCTATATCAAAGAACGCTACGGTAGAACGTGACAAGTCCGCATAGATCCTAAAGACTCTAGAACCTGATGCTCTGATACCATCTGTGACAACCCGCTATCCGAAATAAAGGGTGGCCAGCCCTATACCCCAATAAAATAGGAATCATGGATGGATATCATTCTCAGCATCACAACAACATATGAAGTATAAGGAATAACCACACAATATTCCAGAAAACGGGTTATCAAAATTTTGGTTTTTGAAATAATAAGAGAACATTTTTAACAACCCATGATAGAAATAGAGGGTGGAAACCCAAAAGATACAAAAGGACCGAATGAAATGTCGATCGATAATAACCATACAACATACAATAAGTTCCAGGTGTTACATAATAAATCCATTATACAATTACAACGGTTTGGGCCACATGCCCGAATAAACTGATCATAACTAGGAAGCATTAATGGAGGCGTCTACACAAAACATCCCGTGAGACCCGCACGATGTCACGGCTCCTCAAAACATATGGAAGGAAAGGTCATTACGGGCGACCGTGCGGCGGAACACCTGAACGGATTTTATATATATACATACACAACAAGGAAAGAAAACCGGTAAGAGGCCGGTTGGATATGATCAATAGATAAATGACAGGTATGACAATGGTGTACAAGTAAGCATGTAGGATATTCTAACATGGTAATTTATCACATGAAGAACTATACAGATAAAATGATCAATAAGATGAAATTCAATTATGCAAGAATTTAAAAGTACTTATATGCCTCTATCCATCTTTCATCATTTTCAATTCAATCTTCTTTCCATTCCTTATCAGGAATACATTTATTACCATGTGCTCTTTATGGCACTAATCTCAATAGTATGCTCTTTGTGGCATAATTTTGCTCTTTATGGCATGAATGTTCCATCGAGTCCAACTCGATAATTAGAATAGTTATATATATATATATATATATATATATATATATATATATATATATATATATATATATATATATAACGATTCTAAGACCGCCCGTCCGGGTTTCCCCACTGTGCGCGTCCCTAAATAACCATCATCTTCTAGGGCCTAACATAAGACAACCTGGGATCCTATCGAAATCGTCGGGAAGCGGCCATATGCCTGTGGGGTAGTCAAGACCACACCCAGAATCTCCTACCCATCGCAGAAAAAATAAAACAAGCGCTCATATGGCCTAGGACTATATCCACCCTGCATTCATTACCTAGGGGGCTTCACCTCTCGCACGGACTTCCCTTAAGATGGTATTTAGAGAGGTGTGTAACATCCATGTTATTAATTTCCATTACATGATTTAGTAAATTAGCGTTTACCTTCTATTTTACATTTTATCAAATGCATTATGGACCTCCGGAACTATACGTATTTCGTATTGTCCTAACCACCTTGATAACACATCAGACTTCCAAGTTATTGGCCATAGCCTCCTTTTAGGCTTCATCTAAATCATCACACTTCAAATCAATCTCTAAAGTCTCCCAATATGACTTCGAAATTTCCTAGACTTATATCATCTATACAAGGAAAGAGATGCCTAAACAATCCTTTAAACACCCCTGGACTGAACCCTAGATGAACCCATTCGAGTCTAGGGTGTCGACCCAACTCAACTAATACTCTAAATTCCTATGTTTACTTCATTTAAGAAGGCCCCTAGTTTCCTTTGAAAGTAAGAAGTTAAAGAGTGGAAATAAAAAGGTTTGGGAGAAACAGGGAACCGGTCGACCGATCAGGGACCGCGGTCGACCGCATCTCAAAATTTGGCTTAAGAAGAAAAGCAGAAAGTTCATTTCGGCAGGACCGGTCGACCGCGTCATAAATTTTTAGGCCTTTAAAGAATGCAGTAAACCCTCTCTCGTATACCCGGTCGACCGGTCTGCGAACCGCGGTCGACCGCTACCTGCAGATCTAGACCAAGAACTTCTATTTTCTAGCAACTCCCAAGGCTAACTCATTTTTTTTCTCACCCATACAACATAAATGTTACTACTACTACCATAAATAACAACAATCCTTCAACTACCCTTCAATAGTTTAGGATCAACCCAACCTCAAACCCTAAACAATCAAACCATAAACAAATACATCATTTTCATACAAATCATTTATCTTAAACCATAAATAGCAAGTAGAAACTTGCCTTGATTCAGAAATTACAAATCTTTTCTTAGTAGAAGAAAGAATCCCTTCTTCAATCCTCAATCTTCCTCTTTCTCTCTACTTTTTCTCTTCTCTCTTAGGTTTAGAAATGAAATTAGGACAAATAGAAGACTTAGTAAGTCTAAGTCGTGGCTTAAGACAAATATCCCATTTAATTAACCAATAGTGCGATAAAATAATACGCAACTGCATAATCTAGGCACAATCAGTCAAAAATGCCCAAAACCTCAAAATACAATATGGTACATTATTTGACTATCTCGAACGTTTCGGATTCAACTACAGCCTCCAAATTATCATTTGGACATTTTATAATTCAATTTAGGTTCCGGTCTCATTATTAAGCCAAATATCATTTTGAATTCAGATGATATTAATAATCATGACATAGCCATATTCACCCATAGTTATGGTAAATATGCAAACTCATAATGAGTATTAACTTTTCTACATTAATTTAGCATATAAATCATAACCCAACACTTATATCTAATTACTATACTTAGTAATTAATATAAAATACGTTCTCATAAGCGAGGGTTATTACACTATATTCTTTCGACCATAGTTGTGGCTTAAGTTTCAACAATTTAAGGTCTTTTTGTGCATTTTCTCCATCCTTCGAATGACTCCCCCCCGAGACAAGTGCTCACAATATGTTCAATGACGTTCTTCTCTGCATGCATCACATCGAATACATGGTGCATCGGGTTATTCTTCCAATAAGGCAAGTCAAATAAAATTGCCCCCCTAGATCATGCCTTTCTTATCTTAGTTTCATTCCCCATTGGGGTCTTCTTATTCTTGACATTATTAAATTTGGGATTCTTACCTGGCATATTAGGGCGACATTCAGAAGATTTACTTTCAATTTTTGAACCTGAAAGTTGTCTCGGCGGTAGCCTATGTTCAACCCCGCCCGATAAAAAATTGGAACCTTTCTCAAATCTGAAACTATGAGCCGGGGGTAAAAACCTCCTATGGCAATGGTATACATTTTTTAAGCTAGCGGAGAGACAAAGACATTCAGTCTCCTCTCCACAAATAGGACACCCCAAATAACCATGTACTACACAACCGAATAATATTCCATAAGCTGGAAAATCAAGAATTGACCACATCAACATAGCTTTCAGCATAAACTATTCTTTTTTAAAAGAGTTAAATAATTGCACACCCTCTTCCCATAACTCATTTAATTCTTCTACCAAAGGAGCCACGTAGACGTCGATGTCCTCACTTGGTGCCTTTGGTCCAGGTATCAATAAAGACCGCATAAAAAATTCAGGTCTCATACACTGTGAAGGAGGGAGGTTGAGTGGGGCTAGGATCACTGGCCATACACTCTGATTGGTGCTTATATTTCCAAATGGATTTAAACCATCTGTTGATATAGCCAAACGAATGTTGCATTGTTCTCGAGCAAAATTGGGATACTCATAATTCATCCTCCTCTAAGCTGTAGAATCAATAGGATGGCGCATGAGATTACCCCTACTTCTGCCCTAGCATGCCAAGTCATTGCCTCTGCTATCCATGGTACTATTAAAAATTTCTTTAATCTAAGCCCAACGGGAAAATATTTCAACACTTTTTTAGGCACTTTGGAGCTTGTGCATTCCTTGCCAGTAGATTGGAGATATCTAGGTTCATCGCAGACCGAACAACGATCGAGATTTTCATACTCCTTTCGGTATAGTATGCAATCATACACACAAGCATGAATCTATTTATACGTCATAACAGGATAGCTAGTTGGAAGCGTATTCTCCTTGGGTAGTAAGCCCTTCACCCAATTTAGAATTCCTATCACACTATTGCCACACAAACCGTACTGCGTCTTCAAACTGTGAAAACTAACTATGGCATGTAAAGTTGTTTGATCTTTCTCACAGCCAGAGTATAATGGTTGGGTCGCCTTAAATTTTAAACTTTGGTAGTCGTCCTCAAGGTTTATCGTGATATTTTCACAAGCACCTGAACCTTGTACATCATCAGCAACCTCATTCTCCTCAACTTCATAAACTTCGTACGCATTATCAACTAAATCCTCTAACATATTATGATCTACATCATCCCCTTCTACATCTGTCCTACTTGTTGAAGGTTGTTGTGAATGTTGTGAAGGTTGTTCGGGGACAAAAGTAACTTTCAATTCACTGTGAAAACTCCAAAATCGATAAATATCTTGCATACCACATCTTAACAAAAGAAGTTCAACTATTTTCCACTCAAACACCTTACCATTTTTACACCTATCACATGGACACATAAACTCTTCATCATTATGACATCTCTTTGCGTATTTCACAAATACATTAGCACCTCTACGAAACATATCCCCCATTCTGTTTGTCTCACCCATCTACTATTTGTATTTCGGATATCCCATTATAGCTACCACAACTAATCACATATTAAAGGTAAGAAGCATATATTCATGGATTAGTATAAACAAAACTTAGATTTGTAGTATGTTTAATTTAATTATGTCTTATTTATATTCGATTTTTAAATTTCAAATTTAATTTATAATAGAAATTCCTATTTCCTCAATCTCCTCTAAAGGGTGAGTGGTCCTATCCCATTCAAGACCGCATATTTCTGTAATATACTTAACAGCTCATGCACATTGTTACGATTCAAGAAAAATTCGGTAGCATATCCCCGTAGTTCTCCAAGTATATGATGTAGATTGGAAAGTGTGAGTGTTATTTCAATTGATCAATTGAAATAATAGTCACACTTGTCAATCTAGTATGTAACCAGAGAACATTAGGATATGAAGGCATAGCTTTCTCCAAAAGTAACAACTTTAATCCACTAAGAATATTATTATACAGAAATTATGCAGTTCCAAACTGTCCAAACGAGACAATTCGAGAGATCTCATTACAGGGGTAATGACTCTCGAACGGGTCTAAGGGCTATTGAATGCATACGCATAAGAACAAGAAGGCTAGTATCTACGCCCACTATATGTAATTTCAAGTATGTTTTATTTAATTATCATACTATATATATATTGTTCGTTATACAAAGTAATTTTAAAAAAAAAATGAAAAATCTCACCCCCATATGGACAATAATCGAGTGGTCATGCCACTTTTAAAATTAACCAACCCAATATCGATCCACTATAATCCAACCGCAATGGCAACAACAAATGTGTATCCCATACTCCTTCTAATTCATCTACTCAATTAATTCTTTTCATCAATTAAACTAACAATTAAATTATACTAATTTGCAATAAGGGGCAATCCTACCAAAAATTTAATCTATCAATTCATTTACAAGGGGCACTACAATATGAGGGGCAATATCTAACAAACCAATAAAAATTAAATTAAAAAAAAACACCCAAGTACATATACACACACCCTACCCACCACACACACACACATACACACACACACACGCACATTTACACACACACGCACACATACACACACACACACACACATACAACCCCCTCCCTCAGCCCACATATATACACCACGCACACACACACACACACACATTTACACACATATATATACACATGCACATATACATACGTATATACAGAAATGGAGGAGAAATAGAGAGAACGTACAAAAATCGTAGAGAGAGAGGGAATGCAGTCGCTAGAGAGAGAGAGAAATGGAGGGAATAGAAATCCGTGGAAAAAAAGAAGAGGGAGGGTTTTTTTGACCGTGACAAGGCTTGCCATTTTAATGGTGCCAATTTGACCATTTTGGCGTAGTGTAACCTCATATATATATATATATATATATATATATATATATATATATATATATATATATATATATATATAGACAATAAACTTTACTGCAAGCAGTAGAAAATGAAATAGTTTTTATATCTATTACATTTTCACAAACAATGACATTTTTTATGTTAATATTACACAGACAGTAAAATTTACTCATTAAATAAATGGGTCAAATAATCTATAAACTCGTATATATATATATATGTATATATATATATATATGTATATATATATATATATATGTATATATATATATATATATTAATTGACCAACACAATAAATTTTACTGTTTGTATAATATCAACAAAATAAATGTCACTGTTTTGAAAAATGGCGTAGATATTGATAACTTTGCTCTTTCTGTGTTGTCATTGTTGCAAGCCAAGTTAATAAAAACCTCAATTACCTACAAAATATATAACAAACTCCAGTGTAGAGGTAAGTAAGGGTATCAATCCATATCTAGGGGGTAAGCTAGAGACAAAATCAATTGTAATTCAATTTTATTTTCTTTTTGTGCTTTTTTATTTTTTTCTAATTTTTTTAGCTTTTTCAAATGTTAAAACAATTGGGTGAGGTGAGGTGAAATAACACTAAACTAAAATGTGAGATGAAAACAACTAACTAGAAAGTGACTAAAAGTGAAAAATAAAGTTTAACACTAAAATAAGAGATAAAGTGAGGTAAATAAATGTGAGAACAATCAAGGAGTGGGACTACACCACAAATTCTAACTATTCTAATTAATTAAATTAATTATTTGAATTCTCACAAATTAATATCAAAATTACAAATCAACTCTCGTTGCAAATGTAATTTTAATAATAACCTTTTAGAATATTAAATTTAACCCCCCACAACTCTAGGAAAATAGATCTACACTCCTTTTAATTAATCACCCGCTAGGATCGATCAATTAAAATTTATGTAAAACTTAGAAAATAAATTTAGAGTTGAAATTCAAGTAATAATACCCCACTTAAGAAACCCCTATCTCTAGTTCGAATCTAAAATGGATATTATAACGATAATTTGGATTTTCTCTCGAAAATCATTTACCCTCTCTCGAGGCATAAATTTAAGGGTGAGGGATCAAAATTAACATTCAAAGGGAATTTTCAAGTAATCAAACTAATTAAATTAAAATAACATCAAGTAATGGTTCACCCCACCCCGTGAAATGTGATTTACCCTAACATGGTATGAGATTTGACAAATTAATAATCAAAGGCATAAAATAAATGAGAAGAAAAGAGAACAATCAAACTCAATCTCTTGAAGTGAAATTGAACTCTTATTTCCTTGAAATCAAGCACAATACATCCAATATGAGCATCCAACAATAATCAACTCAATATAATACTCAATTGAATTAGTCACAATTTATTGCTCAATAATCTCTAAAAAGAAAAATAAAACTATTTACAAAAATAATTTCCTAATTTATTTTCTAATCTAACCTATCTCTCTCTAGAATTTTCTTTACAAATTGATATCTAAAAACCCTCTTAAAATTGAGTCTTCCATTATTTAAATAGTAGGTATGGAGCATGGGGGTAATTTGGGTAGGTTTAATGTGTAAGAGGTGTGTAAGGTTTTGAGATGAGGGTGTTTAGGGAATTATGCACACATGTGCATGGGAAAGGTGTGAGGTAAGGAAGGTACATGGGTGAGGGAATTTGGGTGACAAATATGGTTAGAGGGGTAGTTTTGGAAATTGGGGTAGAAGTGGTAGTTGGGGAAAAATGGGTAAAATGGGTTTTAAATGGGATATATGGCACATGGAGTTTAAGTGGTTTAGTTATTTAGTTTTGGCTTTTGTCTTGTGGTTTTGGCAGCTCACGATTTTGGTCTTTGTGGAAAAAGGGAAATGAGGCAAAAGGTTGGTGGGTTACGGGTATGGGTTGGATCGGACTCGGGTCAGGCCGGAAGGGGTAAGGTTAGCTGACAATGGGTCGTCGTCGACGGTCGGATTGGTGCCACCGATTTTAAACAGGTCCGGAGGTGGTGTAAATGGGTTATGGGTTTGGGTCTTTGAGGTAGGATGGAGATAGGGTTGGTGGGATGCCGACGGTTGCTGGGTTGCGACTGCTCCGACGTGGGGTGGACAGATGCGGGTCTCTGGTTTTGAAAGGGGGTGAGGTCGTGGTTGGTGGACGGAGGGTAAGTCTGGCCGGACAACAAAGGCAAGTCCGGCGGCGAGTTTTGATAGATCTGGCCAGAGGTAGGCAGTGCCAAGATCAGCTGATAGGTGGTTCAAGTCGAGTAAGGGAAGGTAGGGTCGGATCGGTTTTTTCGGCCGATGAGGGGTTAACAGGGTCGGCTCCGTCGCCGGCGTAAGGGTTTTGCGGCGGGTTGGCCGGAGATCGGGTTGGGTATGGTGATTGCCATGGCTTGGATATGAGGTATTGGGTTTTGGTTTTGGGGTAAGTGGAAGATGAGTTATGGTGTAGATTGGGGAAGAGAGAGGAGAGAAATGGGTTGTTGGGGGGTTTGAGGAAGATGAAGTTGAGGGGGTTATTGTGTGAGAGGGTGTAGAGGAGTTAGGTGAGGGTGTAGGATTATGGGGTGCGTAGTGTAGTTTATGGGAGGTGTAGGATAAGTGGGGTGTGTGTATTAGTTTGTGACCCTACAAAAATGAAAATTGTCTATTCAGGGTATTATTTAAACACTTTTGGGTGCTTATTAGATATAAAACTATTTTAACACATTAAATGTTACTATTTGTGAAAATGACACAGATATAAGATTATTTCATTTTCTGGTGCATACAGTAAAGTTTATTGTGTTCACACGAAAATGTGACATTTCGCAAGAATTTGGAATAATGTCACAGATATAAAACTATTTCATTTTTCGATTTGTGGGGGGGTAGAGCTCACTTGCGTTGCCGCTGGCGCAGACCTATTAAAATAAGAGAATATTGGATAAATGGGGTTTGGATCCACCAGATCTACGATTTTGGGTGAGTAGGGGTGGAATTGGGTGCCACTGGCGTGGAGCTTTAAAAATAAGAGAATATTGGATAAATGGGTGTTTGAGCGACTAAATGGTTTAAACTAAAATTAGGTTTTTTTTTTCAATATATATATATATATATATGTGTGTGTGTGTGTGTGTGTGTGTGTGTGTGTGTGAGTTTATAGATTATTTGACCCATTTATTTAACCAGTAAATTTTACTGCCTGTGTAATATTAACACAAAAAATGTCACTCTTTGTGAAAATGTCATAGATATAAAACTATTTCATTTTCTAGTGCATAACGTAAAGTTTACTATATGTGTAATTTTGTTTTGAAATTTTATAGGCTTCACGAGTCTTGTTTGATAGATCTCGACGAGAAGATTTCAAAAATAGTAATTTTGCTAAAAACGGATTTGTCAATCAAAAGTTATGATCATTTGAAAATTAAAAAAATAAAGTTCAACCTCTTATATAACTTCCCCAAGGAAGTTACAGATGGTTGATTTTAAAAGGGTATAATTGTGAAAAAAAAGTTTCAAAAGATTAGGAGTAGGAACTATATGTAGGGGAAAATATGATGGGACTAGAATGAATAGAGAAATGTCAAATAAAACTTATATGTGAAACACCCATTTAAAAATGATCCAAAATCAAATGATTAAATTTGCATTTTTCCAAAAAAAAAACGTAAAGCTCTACGTATACAAGGCTTCTCTTCTCACCTAACCAAAACTAAAAGAGACTTTTGAACTATGAACACAAGCATGAGCCACAGTGTCGTCTATAAAGGTCTAAACTTTCTGGTAGATCCCACGGACATGATCGGCTGGTGAAATCCCTCGTATCAATTTTGTCCGACTGATCTAAAACAAAACCATTACATCTCAATATATATATATATATATATATATATATATATATATATATATAGACACACACACACACACACACACTCCAGAATCGAGTGACTATTGTTCTTAAAGAATGTAGGAGAGAGAGTGTTTTCCGACGATGGATCTGTTCTGTTCGGAAGCAATGCAGTTGGTGCAACTCGTTATCCCAATCGAATCCACTCATCGAATGGTCTCGTATCTCGGAGACCTTGGATTACTTCAATTTAAAGACGTATGTTCTCATATTTTACATACACATACATGCATTTATTTAATTCATTAAAAGACAAGCGCAGCCTAAATGTGCCTAATAATTTTGAAGTTACAATGAGAAGTAATTGGCATAAGTTGTTAATAAAAGAGAAATGATGAATACTTATAAATAAGAAGATATGCTAGGTTTGAAAATGTAATCTAGCTGCAATGCTTCTATTGACACAATTAACAATGGTTTAGATAGGGTAATAGGTTTGTGATTTGTCCATCATCTTCCATAGTGGTTGAAATCAATTACAAAAAATTGATGGGGGGCCAAACCTAATAACCCCTTAAGAATATACACATCGTCTTCCATAATAGTTGAAATCAACTACCGACGCTTGACGGGTGGAAGTACTTAAGAATATACACATAAATTGATCAGAACATTTTAATACACAAATTTATCCCATTTGAAATAGCTCCGTAGGTTGTATGTCATAAAAATACCCGGTTCATAAAGAAAGTGGCACTAACATCGACTCCTAAAGAACCATAAACGCCTTTGTTTTCACAATCGATATTGATTAACACCTTGTCAAATAAATATAGAGTTAAAATTAATGAAAGCATATTATATAAGTAAGAACATAATTATGTCTTAATTACTTTAAACCAAAGCATCCTACATTGTTATCGAATGAATCATACATAATTAAGCAAGGTTTGTCTAGATCATATAAGTCATTCAGTTGGTACATTATTTGTGTAACTAATTATTCAGTAGGTTTGTTAAAAAACACCTCAAATATATTATTTGTGGTTGTTTCATTGTCTTTAGTGGTTTTAAATCCATTGTCAACACCTTGCATTGGTATTTGAAAGTTTCATGACAAACCCCAACACCGATGGCTCTCATACTTTTTCAGTCTCAGGGGGATGTGGGGAGTGCAACACCTGACGACTGGACCTCTTATTTTTTTTAGGTAGAGTCTAGTCTTATCATGCCAGATAGTTCAAATTTTTGAAGAAATAGACCAAGTCGACCAGATGGAGTTACGATATGGCAAGAGGAACTCATCCCATCAGTGCCTTCTTGTGAGTGCTAGTCAACTACCATCCTTTATATAGGTTGTTCTCGTGTAAGAAGTCCTTCATATACCTGATGCGCTTTTTATCCTTTTGAGTTACTGCAAAGACCCAATTTTCCCGGGATGGTATGGCTTCTGACCTAAGCGGGGTTACACCGTAGGGACCCGTAGTCTGCTGGTATACATGGGGAACATCATTGGTTCATCCGGAGTCAAGATAGATCCTAATAAGACGAAGTTTGTTTGGGAATGACCAACCCCCAAGTTGCTGACGGAGGTAAAGAGTTTCCTCGTCATGACCAACTACCTCCGCACTAAAGATTCATAAAAAAATGACTCCCGGTTGATCTTATCTTACTCGGGGCCCAGAAAAGAAACAAACCTTTAGATGGGGAGATGATCAGCTACCGATGCTGTCTCATTCATCATTGAGTCATTAATCACTTTACGAGTTTTTCCTTGCTCGACTTTGGCCTCTGTATGAGTATATGTATATGTATCTCTATCGTATGGTATCTTTCTTTATCGTTTTCTTGGAGTTATTTTTCTATGCCTATCGTCTGCATCTATAAGGCATTAGAATGCATTAGAAGTATCCATCTCAATCCTTATTTCTAGATTAATGAGTGGGAGTAGTTCTTCGTGCTATTGCTAAGCATTGGAGCATCCACACTTCGTTAAGCCACTTCGGTAAGCTAGTAGCCATCTCTTTTCAATCTTTCCAATGGGAAGCCTGTGATGAAACTCCCATTGCTTCCTATCCTAAGCAAAAGAGTGATTTCAGGCTTTTTGACCGACCAGTCATCTATAAGGCTATGGAAGCGGGTAAAGCATTGGGAAGAAAATTTATGATTATTATTACTGTGAGGACCAAAATGCAATCAATGCCCTTTGATTGGTGTAATGAGGACCAAAATCTATTGAATGTTCTTTGATTGGGGAGAAAAATTATTGGAGTTTAGTAGATAGCGTGGGATTGGTGTTTAAAGGTAGTGAGTGGAGAGAGAAGTGTGTACGTGATTGTGTATAAAATATTTATAAGAAGTGGTGACCCTTAATAAAAAAAAATTGCTTGTGGTATTTTGGAGTAATAATTGGGTGCCCTTAGCGACACTTTTTTGTAAAGGGTGTTTTTATTCCAATCCCACTTTTCCTTCCACACCCCTAAACTGTTTTAAGAATTTAACAAAAGTGGAGGTTACAGAATAAAAATCGGACTTTAAATAAAAACACCCTTTTAAATTGTTATATTAGATTAAGATTAGGGGTGACAATTTGTGTTTTTGGGCGGTGTTTTCGGCCGACACGACATGAATCGACAAGAGTTTTTCGTACACAACAAGAATTCGTATTTTTTTTAGTTGACATGAACACTAGTTAAATAGAACACGACACGAATAACACGATTTCTTAAATTTTACAGTAAATTAACCATAAATAGACACGATAACCCGAACAAAAACACGATTAACACGACAAAACACAATAACACGACTCATAATTTTGACACGGACACGACACGACTTCGTGTAAAAAAATACGAACACGGCAAGTCATATTAATTTGAAATCAATTTCACATCGTGTCGTGCCATATTATCGTGTCGTGTCTAAAATTGCCGCCCCTAATTAAGATTGATTGACTTAATATACTTAATATACATGAGATTAATATTAAAAAATCTAAAAAATCCAAATGATCCAAAACCAAAAGATTAAATTTGCATTTTTCCAAAAGAAAACATAAAGCTCTCCCGTATACAAGGCTTCTCTTCTCACCTAAGCAAAAATTAGGCCTGTAAATTGTTCACCCAATGCCCGGAGCCCGCCCGTTCAGCCCGTTATTTTCGGCCTGAGCTTTATTTGAGTTTGAGCCGAGCCGAGCCTGAGCCAAAATTTCAAGCCCGAATTAATTTCGGGCCGAGTTTGAGACAAACTTTGCCAAGCCCGAACTTCATATTTATAAATAAAAAAATAAATAATTTATATAATATAACATATTTATGTTAACATTTTTTAATTAGGTTTCATTCTTTTATTTCATTTACTACTTAAAAAAAATCATTTGTCATGATACATTAGATTACATGTGATTTTCAATTTTGTGATTTTATTTTTAATCTCATTATGGGTATTTGATTTAATAATTGCTTAAGTCACAATAGGCCTTTGTTAGTGATCAAATTTTGATAAATGTATGAAATTTAATAGGCATTTGTAGGTTTTCACTCTTATTTCATTTGTTTTAATTTAATACATTTCATAATTATATATTTTATTTCATGAAATATCAATTAGATTTTAATGTGTAATTTTGCCCATGATGGAAATACAAGAAAACAAAATTAATTCAAACTTTTTTAACAAAAAAAAAATTAAAATCGGGCTTACCCGAAATCGGGCCCGAAGCTCATAATATTTATGAGCCGGGTTCGAGCCTAGGTGGGAAAAAATAATTTGGACCGAGCTCGGCTTGAGCATGGGTAAGTGAGTTCGGGGCGAGCCTGAGCAACCCAAAGCCCGTCTCACTCAACCCGATTTACAGCCCTAGCAAAAATAAAAGAGACGGTTGAATTTTGAACACAAGCATGAGCCACAACGTCATTTATAAAGGCCCAAACTTTCTGGTAGATCCTATGAACATGATCGGCCGGTGAAATCCCTCGTATCAATTTTGTCAGGCTGATCTAAAAAAAAACCATTACATCTCAATATATATATATATATATATATATATATATATATATATATATATATATATATATATATATATATACTGTGGAATCGAGTGATTAGTGTTATTAAATAATGGAGGAGAGAGAGTGTTTTTCGACGATGGATCTGTTACATTCGGAAGCAATGCAGTTGGTGCAAACCATTCTCCCAATAGAATTCGCTCATTGAACGGTCTGGTATCTCGGGGACCTTCGATTATTTCAATTTAAAGACGTAAGTTCTCATATTTTACATACACATACATACATTTATTTAATTCATTCAAAAACAACCGCAACCTAAATGTGCCTATTAATTTTGTAGTTACAATGATAAGTAATTGTTCATAAAAGAGAAATGATGAATACTTATAAATAAGAAGATATGATAGGTTTGAAAATGTCATCTAGTTGCAATGCTTCTATTGACACAATAACAATGGTTAGATAGGGTAACATGTTTGTGATTTTTCCATAGTGGTTGAAATAAATTACAAAAAATTGATGGGGGCCAAACCTAATAACCCCTTACCATATTTCATATACTACTGATTTATCTTTTTCTTTACAGCTCAATGCTGAAAAGAGCCCGTTCCAGAGGAAATATGCTGCTCAGGTCAGTTTTTTCATCATTCTGTTGTTTGGCTTAAGTGCATCCTTTTGTAGATTTGTCATTTTGTGTTATTAAAGTTGTATTGTTTGATGATATTTGATTTTCGTGGAGCATTCCTATTGACATGCTGGGGAATTATTGCATGAAGAGATAATTCTTGCTGTTATCTGTATTCCGTTTACAAAATCTCTGGTAGGATGTCCTACCTGAGTTAGTTGTCTGTCCCGGTATCAAGTAAATTCTTTTACATTGTAGATTTACGAGACCATTTATAGTATTAACACCATGGTGTATGGTTCACAGCTCAGAAATGGAACAAAAGCAATAATTCTAGAAACAAGACAAGTGTGGCTGATGCGAGGGGAACCGAGTGTTCGTGTAGGGACACTGCCGTTGATTTCAGCTCCCGCTCTATATGCAAAAACCTAAGCTACTACTACACTTGCGAGGCAAGCACAGCGGTAAGTCGGGTATCGTAAGAAATCCACAGGGAGTGATTGAATTTTAGATGTTAATTTCTTTAAAACTTCAGGAATAAAAGTGTAAAATAAATAAAGGAAAAGGTGATGGTTGGAAATGGTGATAAAAGAAAACAGAAGTTAACGCTAAATTAAAGGAAAGAGAGGATCGGGATCGCATACACACATTCACGGGCTAAACAACTACTAATTAGAATTCCGGATCCAAAGCAATTTAATCGAGCATTTACAATTAAGCATAAACATCACACAATAAGGAATTTAACCCAAAGTTGCGAGATTAAACATTTAACGAAAAATGGTCACACGCGGATTAAATTCGAATTATCGCTATAAACACTAAAGTTGCGTGACAAATAAAGTTAAACGCATAGCAATCCAACTTTAATACACATGGTTTCAATTAAATGCAATTTTACACAAAACCTAACTTTCGAGGTCCAAACCCGTAAATGGCGGAACACAACCCCGACCCTATTTATCTAAGGGCACGACATGGAAATAAACTAAATTACACTAATTAAACTAGGAAAGCAATAATTAAAGCAGGTAAACTAATTAATAAAGCACGTAAATTAACTAGAAAGCAAGAAATAAGGAAATACAACTAAATTAATGTAATTAAACTTAAAGTACAACTTACAAAACAAGAGTACAAGAGAGGAGTAGGGCAAATCTCCCAAGTTTACAAACCCTAAAATCTAAGACAAAAATGAAGATCCCTCTTCAAAATGAAGAGAAAGAGTATTTATACAAAACAAATACCATGGAAAACTTGTAAATAAAAGGGGAGAAAAACAAATATCAGCATGGCCGAATCGATTCGGCAATGGGCCGAATCGATTCGGTTGAAAAATATCTCGAGACTGCCAGAGGGGCGAATCCATTCGGGTGAAATCCGAATCGATTCGGAATGGTGGGCGAATCAATTCGTCTGGTCCGAATCGATTTGGAAACAGAGGAACTGGCATACTGTCTCCAACCGAATCGATTCGCAAAGGGGCGAATCAATTCGGACCTACAGGTCTTGCATCTTTCCCCTGATTTTGGTTGGTTTGAAATTCTCTTCCGCTCAAAAGCCCTTAACTTCTTCGATATAGCTCCGATTGGTGCACCGTTTGTGGCCACGTGAAGCTTGTTCAGAGGGCTTCAACTTTCCTGAAGACATTGGGCCATTTGCCCAAATTGTGAAATGACTAAATTGCCCTTGCGCGTGCGATTGTGTACGAAACTTCGTCGGAATGCATCCAACTTCATACTTAGCACCTGTAATCCCTACAAAAGTCCAAATATACCTCATATAGCATGTTATCATATAAAATGGAGGTTGCCTGATTATCGAGCATACATATAGGAATTAAGGTACCCGAGGGGGCTAATAACGCGTATGTTAACAGGTGAAATACGAAATATTTACGTCGTATCAGTGGTAAGGAAGCGTTAAAATAATACGTCATAATAAAGTATTATAATATTATTGTCATCGTCATCGTCATCGTCGGCTATATCCTCTTCATTCTTCCTTTCCCGAAACACCTTGATCCTCTAGATGTGTATATGTCAGAGCAGTTCCTTTAAGATGGATATGGCTTTTTTTGTTTTTAAGTATTTGTACTACATCAATTTGAATTAACCATCTACAATCGCTTACATAATGTTTAGAGTGTATATAAAGTTGTTGCACCTAGCACTAACTATGAGTGAAAATGCTTCCTATTATTGAGGAGGGGTGTTGTAGGAGCAGTTGAAATTTACTTTAGATTTATTTTATTTTGGATCGATTATGAAAAGGCTATATAGGCTTCTTATAGAATCCACGGTGGTTGATGTAATAGGATAAATTCATGTCATGATGATTCACTATATTATCTCGCATAGGATAACTTTACTATTCTTAGCCATACGAGAGGTTAATTGCCAACCCAAATTTTCATTAATGGGATGGCTGCAATGACCGACCATTGTCAATTTTGGAGAAGAGAAAGAATTCTATATTTGATATAAGGTGGATAGGCTCGACATATATAGTGGACATGATGTTAAGATGGTATCTTTATTCGTAGCTCAACCCCTTGTGGTTATATCTTTCAATACAGCTTGGACTGTGGTGTGCCAATGCCTTCCACATCTCCGTCTTCTACACTGTATTATGTGGAACACATTTGTAGCAAAACTCCTAAAATACCCCCACTTTATAAACCCAATTGTTCACTTTTGCTACAAATGTGTTCCACATGTAAAAAGATCATTGTGGGGGTTTCGAACCCTAACTTTGGCTGCTCATTTGAGAGCTAGAAAGAGAGCGATGTGAGATCTTATTCCTAAGTTGAGGGTTTGGTTAAAAGGTTATGGGATTTGTCAAAGTTGGAAGAGAATGGTGAGTGTAAGTGTTTCATGTATGGTAGGTGTGCTCTATTTGTATTGTGTGAGGAATTTATCATCGATTTACACGGAGAGCAGGATGCACGGGATTTGGGTATATGAAAAGCATTTGAGAACATGAGATTGAGATAATTTTTGGTTTACAAATTGAATTCACTTGGGTAGATTGGAGTACAATGGCTATCTAGAATTTGGGTAGGAGAATATAGGATATGTAGTATTTTTTCCTTATTGTGCTTGTAATTTCTTCAAATATAGTGGATGGAGTCTCTCTGTGGTGAACCACATTGTAGACACCCCATTATGTTACCCCCTAACTCTCCTAAGGTCCCTAGTACCTCCCTTCATCACTACAAACCCAGGTCATGTCTCGAGTACTGACCTAGAAGCCATCGGACACCCCCAGGCTCCGTTTGACCAAAAAGTCAAACTCTTCAGCTCGACCAAAGGTGAATGAATCTTTAAAGGGCACTAAAATCCCTTTCCAACGGTCTGTCCCATATGCGATTCTGAGTTACCATGCGAACGAATGATCTGTTTGCATCTGAAACTTGATCTATAGGCCACCGGGCACTCTCGGGCTCTGTTTGACATAAGTCAACTCTTTAGCTCGATCGAGGCTGAATGAATCTTCAAAGGAAACTGAAACCCCTTTCCAGCGATCAGCTCCGTGCGCGATTTCGACTTACTATGCTGACAAACGATCCGTTTGACTCCTAGAGGTCACGGAATGCTTCCAGGGCCCGATTGACTAAAGTCAACTCCCCAAACCGGGTCAAACTCTTTGGAATGTCGAAGTACATATCCTAACCTTTCCAACTGTCCACCCCGTGTGCTATTCGGACTTACCATGTGGATGAACGATCCATTTGCGTCCGAACGATTCCCCGTTCAATGGATCGACAAACGCTTCCGAGCCATATTTGACCCAAATTCAACTCCCAAAACCGGGAGCGGTCCAAGGACTTTCAAAGGTATCTGAATTATCTTTCCAATGGTCTTCCCCGTGCACGATTCTGACCAACGGTTTGCCCTCGGCAACCAATTTTCTGAAAAGGCCTGAAACACACTACCAAATGGCAAGTTCCAGCCCCTGCCTATCGGCAGGGGCCGATAGGCAGGACCAGGTCTATGCCGATCGGTAGTGACCTAGGCCTATAAAATGAGTCCTTCACCTCATTTACAAGAGGATCCCAGATCTGATAAGAATCGCTCTTAGCGAATCCCAAAACCTCTCTCGAAGACAACGCGATTTCAACATCAAAATCTATTTCTAACTTCCACTTTTCATCAACATTTTCATCAAACTTGGTGAATTAGCCACTCTCCATCATCATCCAAGTGCAAGGTTTTCTCTCCAACATTCAAGATCAAGCTCAAGATCTTCAAGAAGGTCCAACTTTCTCAATTTTCTCTTAAATTCTATAGAATTCGCAATAACTTGTTTTATTACTTAGCACTCTTTACTATCTCATCTCACATATCCTAATATACTTTTTATTTCGTATTATTGCACATTTCCTATTTTCATATAAATAAAAACCCAAAAAAAATAAGAAAAAGAGGGTTTGCTCATAAATTCCAAATAGGGATTCTCATACTTTTTTCACACTTTTCTCATAACTAAAACATTTTTTTCTATACACACACACACTCACAAATAGGAGATCCACCATTTAGATTTATGGGATAAACCCCACCCCTCATTTTGTTACAAACTATGTGGACTTTGATGCCTTTATAGGCTACGTAGGCGTCTCAGGGTAAAACCCAAGACTCGAGTCCTGTTCTCACTTTCTCTCTCATTTTCTATCTTTTCTAAACCCAATTTTCTTATATTCTATATACTTGTTCTTAGTGGCGTATTACTCCATATGCATTATCGTTCCCTTATAACGATCAACGTAAGAGTAATCGCATAAATCTTATTTTCTAATATTATTTTTATACCTTCCTACGGATGACTCGCTTTATCTCTTTCATGATACAAGTTGAGGATTCCTATCTCCACTATATATAGACACATGCACACATATCACGGGGGAAATAAAAAGGGAAAATAGCAAACATCCATGAGAGACTGAAAGGGCATAATGGGTGCCTAACACCTTCCCATTTCGTAACTTAGCCTCCGAACCCTTCTCGAATCATTTTGGTTTCGCATGCACCAGTATGTCTTTGGATGCCATCCTTCAGGTGGCTTCCCCATTTTCTTTTGTCCGTTTTGAGTAAAATAGACTGTCAACTCTGAATCTTTCTACATTTTACACCTCATCTCAAATGACGTCGGTCGAAGTGCTCCCGAGAGGGATGCGCGGGACCCGAGGATCCTTCCTTCGCCCGCCCGCCTGTGCGGCGAGAATCGGGGATGGCCACAGTGGCGACTCTACTGGGGATATGTATATGTTTTGAGGGATTGACTCTATTTAGATGGATGTTATATTTGTTTATATTTCCCCCATATCTTCCTGTTCCCCTTTTTCATGTGTATCCCATTCTTATGCTTCTGTTCACACACTTGTAGAAAATTCTCCATGTACACTTCACACCACGTGCACCTAGGATCACATATATCTACATGTTGCACGCATCACCCATCCATACTTTGTGTACCTTTGGTACTTGTACTTTGCTCCCTGTTTGGCACAATCAAGAAAGGCATTCTCATCATAAGATACTAATAAGAGAATCATGCATGATTCACACCACATCACCAAAGAGCATTGTTATTGACCAAATTTTACCCAGTAACTGGAGGGTCACTTCGTGATGGGCGCTGGTCCGGCAGGGCACAGTTAGCCTAAGAGATATGACTCTCACCTTCCATTGGCCAAGTACCTTCGACGTATATCGAATGGTTCCCTCGCATCTTACCGCTTGACCGAAGTCATGACGGGAGGTATATCCCATGGAATTCGTTCACGTACGCCGAGTATATCGAATTCGCTCTCACGCGTACTGTCCCCACGAGGTATATAGTGAGGCAATTCACGTACACTCAGGTATATCAAATGGCTTATCCACACGTACCGATTACCCGCAAGAGCAAGACGTATATCGTGGAAGTCACGCCAAAGGGGGGAACCCATTTCGATTCACCCAAGCAACTGCATACTCGCATATCGGTGTCAAACCTAGGACATGCACTTTAGATTGTCGGTTTCAACCCAAAACTCTGCCGAAATTCTGGGTCGGTCTTCTGCCCAAATTTTCGTGCATTTTTAAAATGGGACCCTGTCCGTGAGCCTGGTTACAAGTCCAACTGTAGCTTTGCATTAAAAATCTCACTTTTCCAGGCCTGGGTCCCATCCGACATTGCATTTTGGAGAATTAAACACAAGTGAGAACATAATAATCGTAATAATCTTGCTGAGTTCCGTCTCCACAAACATTTATCCCTTATTTATCAAAAATCCAAAAAAAAAAAATTTCCTTATATATCAAAAATCCAAAATATTTTCTTCCTTTTTTCTCAAAAAATAAATAAATAAATCTCATTCTATGCCTTCTCAGGTCGATCGCAAGCCCTTGGCCTGGCTCCCTATTGGCTTCGATCTTCAGTCAAATCCCCCCGGAGTTTCGTCCGTTCCTCTACTACTTCTTCCGAGATCGGAATCCATCCGCTTTCCATGGAGAATATAGATCAAGTACTAGTCATACAGTCGGATCTAATGGAAGTCCTAGCTCATCTCGTGTCCAAGATTAACAACCTCCAAATTGAGGTTCGAGAGAAGCAACGGAACTAGGTTCTTGTTCCTCAAGAGCCCGAGGACCTATTCACCCATGCTATGGGTCCTATCGAGCCTATCTGGGTTCCCGAATAATATCAACACGCTCCACGTGCCCCTCCTGTCAATGGTCCACCGCCTGCTTAGCATTCGATGCCAAAAATTGCCCAGCATGTAGCTAACCTTCCTATGGCCGTTGATCCAAAAGAGGAGGAGTTGAATAAAGTCAAAGAAGATTTCAAGATTCTCACCAAGAAGTTTGACCAATTCAGAATCTCGGGGAATTACATGGACTACACCCACATGTCTCCTTATCCTAAAGCGAGGTTACCTGAGAAGTTCAAGATGCCAAATATCAAGAAGTTTGGAGGAAGTGGACCCCCGATTGTTCATCTTCGCAGTTATCATCATTCTATGACTCTACTAGGGGCTTCTGAAGAAGTGATGACCCAATTGTTTCAGCAAACTTTGAAGGATAGTGCCCTCCGATGGTTTTTATCTCTCGAGGAGTCCAGAATCCGTAACTGGGAGGATGTAGCTCGAGAATTCATGTCGCAGTACAAATACAACGAAGAGCTTGAGGTCACCCGTCGTGATTTAGAGCTGCTCAAACAGAAGCCTGGGGAATCAGTCAGTAACTTCATAACCCGATGGAGGGAACAGGCAGCTACCATGACTAATCGGCTATCTGAAGAAGAACAGGTCAACATAGTGAAGAAGAACTTCTTGCCCCATGTCCGAGCGACGATGGGAGGGAAAAGCAACGGTTCCGACATAGCCAGCATCACCTACCTCCCACAAATGAACGGACTGCAGCACCGTCGCGTGGAAGATCATTTCTCCAGCAACCAATGATCTGGCCGCCAAAGGTAAAATATGAAGAAGCCCGGCCAACAAATCCTTGGGAGAATGGGAAAATTCGGGCAAAGCCACAGCAAAACTGGGATTTACACCCAGCATGACAGAAAATTCCTCATAGGTAGGACAAACTTCATCCAACCCAAAGTGGAATACATGGTCTTAGGGGTAGCAGAATTATACCTCCTCCATTAGCATGTTCCATTCAATAGGTAGATTGCGCCACAAGGAGACTCGACTCATGTTGAAAGCCTCATAGTCGACATTATAAGAGCACATTACTTCCAAGCCTTCGAGGTAGTTAGCAAACTCAATGATACCAGGGAGATCCATCTCGAAAGGTTAAGAGATAAGGGGCAAGTAAGTAAGAATGCAAGGGTGTGATGAAAACACTCCACCCTTACCCCTTTTTATACTTGATAACCCTCACAAGAGACATAATCCCTGTAGAAATCGAAGGGAATCTTACCCCACAAGGTGCAAAAGGCTGAAGAGGGTACCATTCAAAGCTTTGAATTGATGGGACTGGACTGAACTGTCGATAAGAAGGACAGGGTGCTTGCCGATCGACAACCCCCCATTTTTAGAAATTTCCCTTTTTCCTCTTTTGTCAAATCATAAAACTCAATAAAAATAAATTGATATTCTCAACAGAATTTCAAAAATCCCCTTTCCTCCTTATATAAATTTCCCTTTTAATTAAAAACTTTCCTTCAAAAAATTCCAAAAATACTCCTTTTTACGGTCTCAGCTGCAATGTAAAAATGCACATCATTAATAAAAGATAATAAAAAACTCCATTGTATTGCATCTATTTGTCTTTTGTGTTACATCATTTTGCAGGAAATAAAAAAGAAAAAGCAAAAACAGCGGGACACAGCCCGAACCCACATTCTCTCTCTCTCTCTCACCCACCTTTCTCTCTAAGTTCTTCCATCCCTGCGACGTGCTCTCTTCCCCCTATGATGAGACGATGAACCACCGCTACCCGAGCCAGAGTCCTCTCTGGACAAAGCAGGCGGCACCAAGTAAGAAGGAACAGGAACAGCATCCCGAATATGGGCATTCGCTGAAGATATCCAGTATTTGATGTCCCTTATCCAAGTGGTCGACACTCGGACTTGCTGCAAGAAAAAGGCAAAATTAGTATCAAAGCAGAGATGACCAAAATAGAAAAGAAAGAAAGAAAAGAACAGAAAGCTATACCGCAGGATGAAGGACCTCCTCCGTCAAACCCAACTCCTCCAGATCCATCGCATGAGGACGATGCATCATAGGCACCATCCCTCCATCAGCCCGCCGAATGTTCTACGAAGGAGTGTGCAACTGCACAAAACGAACCTCTGAAGTCGCAGCCGCCGCAGACTCCGTCAGACCGCCGACACTGTGGGAAGATCCCATCGCCCAACTCGATCCCGCAGGAGGGAAAAGCAGGGCATCATATATGCTGGGCACCATCAACCAGCTCGTCACAAAGTCCATATAGTCATACGGTGCAGCCGTATCGATGTATAACAAGTAGGACTCACTGATCATCGCCGCGATCCTCGCATCCTTCGACAGTAGTCGCTCCCGCCTCATAGACGTAGGAGGCTGCGCAGGTGGCACCACCACCTCCTCCTCAGCAATATGTCAAACCACCCTCTCCCCGAGATACCAAGAATGGCCGAACTCCTGCACCAGCAAATGCCTCATCAGCACGTTCACCCCGATTATCCCCACATCCTGAATGGATGTCCCCCAAGGATAAAAGGTCACCTGAAAATCTCCAAGCAAACATAAATCAATACAAGATCAGAAGGTGCAAAAACCAAGACTGAAATGGAAAGAGTCTTACCCTACCACTGGTCAGGTCATTCAAGACCTGACGCACCACCTCCAGAGAGAGAGATCCCTTCGACTGTCGATTGGACTTACGCCATCGATACAATCGGAATGAATCCCCAATAGTGTCATCCTTCAAAGCGATCAACGGGGTATTGCACCCAATCACCTCATAAAACCACGTCTGTCAAAGATAAGAATTCACAAACAAAAAGAGACGCATAAGGAAAATGTGAATGCATGAAAAGAAATGCGCAAACTGAAGAATACCTCAAGAAGGTACGTGGCCCCAGTAAAGGTCTGTCGACAACATCGACTGAATGCATCCATAGAAGAGTAAAGGGTCACCAAAGTCAGACTCCCCCAATCATAGAAAGGGATGTTAAAAAACATCCTCAAGTACTGTAAGAACGACAAATGGACGATGTCGCCGCTCGATGCCACCATGAAACCACCCAACACCAGTAGAATAAATAGCCGGGCCATTTTCCTCACTTGTAGGTCATCCTCCACATCAATAACATTGCCCAACAGAATGTCCTTCAGAAGGGACAGCCGGATAGAATCCCCAGAAACTATCCTCCCTACATCACCAAGTTCCGCCCGCCCTGCCTCCGATCTCACCCGTAAAGAGAGATCCACCTCTATCTTCTCTCCATCACAATCCAGTCCCAACAGCTACTGCACATCTATGGGAGTAACAGTCATCTCCCCGAAGCCAAAATGGAAGGTGTGGGTAGTATCCCACCACCTCTCCCCCAAAGCGCACAAGATCGCTGTCGAACGAGGCGTCTCATCCAGCGCAGACGCCAACCTCCCAAAACCCGCTGATGATACCACCCAAAGCACCACAGGTGGGAGATGCTCCCAGACATCCCTGAGCCTCGTTGTCCCACGGGCGCGCATGTTCTTCAAAGAAATATCAGACTGGCAAAAAGAAAAAAAAATCTCGTCAAAAGTCAAGAAAGAAAGAAAAATCACCAAAAATAAAGGAATGCCAAAGGTCATGTTACTTACATTACCTCCACGATTCACTCTCAAGAGCGATGAAGCGATGACTCTCGCAGCAAAGTCCGCTCATACGCAACAGGCTCAAACGCATCAAAGGAGTTCTCACTCCCCAAAGCAAGAGGCGCCCTGGCCCTCCACTCCATATTCTCCCAGTCATCAACGGTCAACCATTCCATGTGGACTGCGGTGCTCACAAAAGAGACCACTTCTTGAAGATTGGAATGCTAGAACGATTTGCAGAGTAATCGCAGAAAGAGAGAAAGCAAAGAAGCTGTGAAAAAATGAAGAGATTCGCTCCCTTTATATAGGATGCCAAGCGCCATGCCAATCGACACTAACCCCCACCATACCGATCGACGCCGACTCCTTACCTTCCCGAGGCAGTCGAAAAGTCTGTGCCAGTGCTGAATGGCACCCCTCCTTAAATTTCGTATAAAAATTCCCCAAAACTACTAGAAAGCCTCGAAAAATCCTCGAAAAATTCCTAAAAGTCCCAAGAAGGATTTAGAACATTTTCACCAGGAAAATTTCACATTCCCTCAAGTGGAACCCCTCTTTCCCAGCAAAATACTCAAAAACCAAGTGAATCTCCTCCCGGCAAAGCCCGGAGGATCTTTAAGGATCACCTGATCACTTCCCCAGCAGAGTTTTGACAGCACCAAAATTGGTTGTTCCCCCCTGCGAGGCCTCCTAAAGAAACAAAATCTTCCCTAGCTATCAGCTCCCCAGCTCAGATCAAAATCATAAAGAACTTTATCCGACAAAATCAAAATCCAATCTTTATCCACTCTTAGGTCAGAATTGACCTCGGTCTTAGATCGTCACCTGAGTTATGTCATAATTGACCTCGGTCCTCGGTCGTCACCACTCTTAGGTCAGAATTGACCTCGGTCTTGGATTGTCACCTGAGTTAGGTCAGAATTGACCTCGATCCTCGATCGTCACCACTCTTAGGTCAGAATTGACCTCGATCTTGGATTGTCACCTGAGTTAGGTCAGAATTGACCTTGGTCCTCGATCGTCACCACTCTTAGGTCAGAATTGACCTCGGTCTTGGATCGTCACTTGAGTTAGGTCAGAATTGACCTCAGTCCTTGGTCATCAACACTCTTAGGTCAGAATTGACCTCGATCTTGGATCTTCACCTGAGTTAGGTAAGAATTGACCTCGGTCCTCGGTCTCACCACTCTTAGGTCAAAATTGACCTCGATCTTAAATCGTCACTTGAGTTAGGTCTGAAATGACCTCGGTCCTCGGTCGTCACCACTCTTAGGTCAAAATTGACCTCGGTCTTGGATCATCACATGAGTTAGGTCAGAATTGATCTCGGTCCTCGATCGTCACCACTCTTAGGTTAGAATTGACCTCAGTCTTGTATCGTCACCCGAGTTAGGTCAGAAATGACCTCGGTCCTCGGTCGTCACCACTCTTAGGACAGAATTGACCTCGGCTATTAGATCTTCACCCTAAGCCCACAGAATTGGCTTTAACCCGTAGAATCGTTCACCCTCATCACTTAAGCCCATAGATTTGGCTTTGACTCAATTGGTCATCCCCATCACACCCCTCAGGTCCTCAAAATCAGCCTTGACCCTCTGAATCGGTCATACTCCATCAAAAGCATCATGTGGTGTCTATTCGACGGTCATTATTTATTCTAAACTCACGCATCGAGGGGCTCTGTAGACACACCATTCTGTTACCCCTAACTCTCCTAAGGTCCCTAGTACCTCCCTTCATCACAAACCCAGGTCATGTCCCGACTACTGACTTAGAAGCCATCGGGCACCCCCAGGCTCCATTTGACCAAAAATTCAAACTCTTCAGCTTGACCAAAGATGAATGAATCTTTAAAGGGCACTGAAATCCCTTTCTAATGGTCCATCCCATGCATGATTCTGACTTACCATGAGGACGAACGATCCGTTTGCATCTGAAACTTGATCTAGAGGACACCGGGTCCTCTCGGGCTCTATTTGACCTAAGTCAGCTCTTCAGCTCGACCAAGGCTGAATGAATCTTCAAAGGGCACTGAAACCCCTTTCCAATGGTCCGCTCCAGGCCCGATTCTGACTTACCATGCGAACAAATGATCCGTTTGACTCCGAGAGGTCACTGAACGTTTTGAGGGCCCGATTAACCAAAGTCAACTCCCTAAGCCGGGTCAAACTCTTTGTAATGTCGAAGTACATATCCTAACCTTTCCAACGGTCTGCCCCGTGCACGATTCGAACTTACCATGCGAACGAACGATCCATTTGCGTCCGAACGATTCCCCGTCCAATGGACCGACAAACACTTTCAAGCCATATTTGACCCAAAGTCAACTCCCGAACCTGGGAGAGGTCCAAAGGACTTTCAAAGGTCACTGAATTACCTTTCCAACAGTCTACCCCATGCACTATTCTCACCAACAGTTTGCCCTCGACAACTAATTTTTCGAAAAGGCCTGAAACACACTACCAAATGGCAGGTTCCAGCCCCTGCCTATCGGCAGGTGCCGATAGGCAGGACCAGGTCTATGCCGATCGGTAGTGACCTAGGCCTATAAAAGGAGGCCTTCACCTCATTTGCAAGAGGATCCCAGATCAGATAATAATCTCTCTCAGCGAATCCCAAAAACCTCTCTCGAAGATAGTGCGATTTCAACATCAAAATCCCTTTCTAGCTTCCACTTTTCATCATCCTTTTCATCAAACTTGGCGAATTATCCACTCTCCATCATCATCCAAGTGCAAGGGCTGCTCTCAAACATTTAAGATCAAGCTCAAGATCTTCAAGAAGGTCCAACTTTCTCAACTTTCTCTTAAATTCTCTTGAATTCGCAATAACTTATTTTATTACTTAACACTCTTTACTATCTCATCTCACATATCGTAATATACTTTTTATTTAGTATTATTGCACATTTCCTATTTTCATATAAGTAAAAACCCAAAAAAATAAGAAAAAGAGGGTTTGCTCATAAATTCCAAATAGGGATTCTCATACTTTTTTCACACTTTTCTCATAACTAAAACACTTTTTTTCTACACACACACACACTCACAAATAAGATATAACCCATTTGAATTTACGGGATAAACCCCACCCCTCATTTTGTATGCGAACTACGTGGACTTTGATGCCTTTATAATCTACGTAGGCGTCTCGGGGTAAAACCTAAGACTTGAGTCATATTCTCACTTTCTCTTTAATTCTCTATCTTCTCTAAATCCAATTTTCTTATATTCTATATACTTGTTCTTAGTGGAATATTACTCCATATCCGTTATCGTTCCCTTATAACGATCAACGTAAGAGTAATCGCGTAAATCTTATTTTCTAATATTATTTTTATACCTTCCTACGGATGACTCGCTTTATCTCTTCCATGATACAAGTTGAGGATTCCTATCTCCACCATATATATATACATGCACACATATCATGGGGGAAATAAAAAGGGAAAAAATCAAACATCCATGAGAGACCGAAAGGGTGGAATGGGTGCCTAACACCTTCCCATTTCATAACTTAGCCTTCGAACCCTTCTCGAATCATTTTGGTTTCGCATGCACCAATATGTCTTTGGATGCCATCCTTCGGGGTGGCTTCCCCTTTTTCTTTTGTCTATTTTGAGTAAAATAGATTGGCGACTCTGAATCTCTCTACATTTTACACCTCATCTCAAACGACTCCGGCCGAAGCGCTCTCGAGAGGGATGCGCGGGACTCGAGGATCCTTCCTTCGCACACCCGCTCGCACGGCGAGGATTGGGGATGGCCACAAACGTATATCTTTGTGTTTTTCTCTCTTATTTTACAAAGATGTGCTTATATGTTACCATTTTTATCTTGATATTCAGGGTCATGGTTGGTTGGAGGTTGCTTCAACAAAAATTTCCATTTGTCTTCATGTTTTTATTATGTGATCAAAAGGCGTGGAGGATGCTTGTTTCACCCTCCGTCTTTGGATTATTCTCGTTCTTCATTCCCTCTTTATTTATTATTTATTTCTTATATCTTGAGCAAAAATATATAATTCACATTGTTTTGTCTAAAGTTTGGAGTGATGCTCCACTAGAGGTTCTTAAAACTCCCACATAATTAAGACAAGGGACTAAGGGAGAAAGAAAGTATATTGCAACAGTTGTCTAAGAGGAATGAGCATAAGGGGGTGGGAGGGAAGAGAGAAGAAGTTTTGATTTGTAATGGGGAGAGATATGGTGTTATGGTTATTGTTACTGTTACAGTAGAGATACTGTTTCTTCCATTTCGTCGAAAAGGCATATATAGGAATAAGATGTTTTGCTCCACAAAATTGAACAAAGGGATCTAAGGCTGGTCTACAATCGATACGGTGGGTTAGGGTTTTCTCTTTAGAGTTTGTGATTTGGAAATTTCGGATTAAGGTTAAAGGCACATCTGGTAGGAACCTAAATGGAACAGGTTACTAATGTCTCCCAGGAAGAAGAATTATGTAGGTTTTAGGACTACAAGGGTAGGATAGGATATGCTCGGGTTTAGGATCAAGGGTTAGGCTTTGAGCCTTTCATGAGGCAAGAAAAAAGTAATTTTTTTTTTATGTTCAGGGCACTATGAAAAGTAACTTGTTTTCCCTCGTAGAGTTTTGTCCCTAGTATGTTAGGGTTGATTGATCAGTTCATTATGACTGTTTAATTTGAGTCTCAGTAATGCTTGTATAAGTCCTACCCAGAAGAATGTAGTTGAGTGTCACCATTAAAGGGGAGAGAAATCTACAACGAGTTTATTCATCAACCTATTTAATTGTTTGATACAAAGCTGGCTTGAGAAGTGAAAAAAAAACTTTCCTACTAGGTTAAAAATTTCCTGAAGCACACAAGACAAATGATTTCCTATACTTATGAAGACTTAAAATTATTTCAGATCTGATAAAGGACTAAACAAAGCCTATAGTTAAACAAGGAGTGAATTTGGACACTAAAATAAAAAACTAAAAATACTAAAATTGACAATTCCCTTGGTTGTGAGTATTTTAATTCGATTTTCATATATTAATAGAAGTCAATTTAGAATAACAAGGGCTCATGCAAAATTGTCCAAATATAGTTCTCGATTATTTGACACTGCATTGGTGGGACCCAGATGGAGCTCTCTATTTTTTCTTATTTTCAAAATAGACATTTTAAGGACTTGATCCCTACCGTTAGATTCATCAGATTTCAGGTGGCCAAAATTTGCTACAATCTAAAAAAAACTTCATATTGGAAAACTTAATGGTTTTAAGATGTCACTAGCTTTGAGAAATTCATTTTGTATGCCATAAAATATCTTCAAATCTTATTCAACCTGATGCATCCGGGTCTTGGTGGGGCTAAGGCCCATAATTGATGGAGTGGTGAGAGAGTTAAAGCAAGAGGGATTTTAGGGATATATAATTTTGTAAGGATCATCTAGCTAGGCATCTTATATTTACCTTTTACTATTTTATCACTTAATAAGGACTGGTAGGCTATAAGTAGGTTCTCTCTCTTGTTATTTGATATTCTACTACTAATAAAAAATTGCTATTTCTGATCACATGTGTTTCATAGTGAAAGCTTCTACTATCCACACCACAATATTGATTTTTTATTACAAAGACTGGAACTTCAGAACTTGTCGTGTTCTGCTTGTAATGTAATATTTGTGGTGTGTAATTTCTTTTTCCAAATAAAAAGATGTGGGGAGATGGCACGCAAGCTATGGTTTTTCAGGAATCAAATGACAAAGGCGGGCTTCTCACCCTCGACGAGGTCTACAGTTGACTCGGTTATCAATTTGGATGACTTGGAGGTAAGTTCATATTGGTTACTTACCTTCATAGCTAAGTAGAGTTATATTTTTAACAAATTGTTGTTGATATTGGTTAGGTAAAACTTGGAGAACATTAAGCTGAGCTTTTAGAGATGAATGCGAACAGTGAAAATTTACAACGTGCTCACAATGAACTTTTAGAATATAAGCTGGTTTTGCAGAAGGTAACAGATTTTCACTGATTTAGTGTTTTGAGTCACAAGAGCCAATGTGGACAAATTGATATAGATAGCTATTTCTTTCTCCAATGATGTTGAGGCTCCGTATGGTTTGGGGTGAAATATGTTTCACTTGGGCAAAGAAGTAAGATGATGAAAAGTATTCTCACCTATCTGAAGATCAATTTTATTATCGATTTCGTTCAAAATCACATCACGATAGCATGTACAGTTATTTACAATTTTTTATGAACAAAAGCTGTGAAGTTACATAATTTTCGTGTTTCTCATTTCAGGTTGGGGAGTTCTTTACTTCACCTCAAAGTAGTGCTACAGTTCAATAGAAAGAATTTAAAGAGCATCACCTTGGCGAAGGTTCCATTGACAGACCTCTATTAATGGAACAAGTACTATTTTCTAGTTTTCTGGTACATATTTTGGTGTTATCGATTGACAATAATTTCATTATATCTCACATGATGAGTTGGGGTTTGGGTTTTTAACAGGAAATGTCAACAGATCCATCAAAGCAAGTTAAGCTGGGATTTGTCAGTGACCTTGTCCCAAGAGATAAATCGATGGATTTTGAGAGGATCCTATTTCATGCAACCAGGGGTAATGTGTTTCTAAAACAAGCTGTTACTGAAGATCCTGTGATTGATCCCGTGTCAGGAGAGAAGGTTAATACTGAAACTTCTTATCCTTTTTTCTCTTTTTGTTTTTGAATATCATCTGTGGATGTAAATAAGTGTGTGCTTCTTGAGTTCATGTTATCCTTTATTTTCAGTTTGGGCAGGAAATGTTTTACCTTTAAAGGGATTGTTTCTGACGAGGTTCCTTTTTTTTTCTTTTCTCTTTTAAGTTTTTTTAGCACATTAATGAACTATGTCAATTGTTCTGAGCTTATGTTTATTGTCCTACCTTGAACAAAAATATTCTCTGCCATGTCCTAGACTTGTTTAGCACTACATTTATTTGCATTTTTATTCTCTTTATGCTTCATGTGCTACTTTTACGAGTATACCTGATGTTTTTTTTAATGTGAGAAACTGATATCTGCTAACTTACAGGTTGAGAAGAATGTTTTTGTCATTTTCTATTCTGGCGAAAGGGTAAAGAAAAAAATATTGAAAATATGCGAAGCATTTAGAGCAAATCGTTATCCATTTATGGATGACCTAGGAAAATAATATCTGATGATCACAGAGGTAAGCATATTGACAAGAAGGACCTATTGATTTTGAAATGAAAAATATATCATAAATAGTTGCTTTTGTGTGGTATTGTTGTTGGGATCTCTATATATTTTTGCTTTCCTGTCTCTTGAAATGTTGTAACCTTTGTCTCTTGAAGTCACTTCATAGGTTAATTATTATATATTCAGGGATGACAGATTTGTGGAATGCTATCAATGCCAGGGTATCATCTTGTATGTATACAAATTAACCAAGTTATAAATTAAGACTTCAGGCTGTCTCACTCAAAGTTCATGTATTATTATAAAGTAAATGAACTTCGCGTGAACTTTATTTTAGGGCTCTTTGGTTAACTATCTTTGGTTAACTATCTTGAATTTGAGAAACAATAGGCCTGGCTCCATTCGTTCATGCCATGGTTCTTGCTCTCAAGTAAATGAACTTAGGGTGAACTTTATTTTAGGGCTATTTGGTTAACTATCTGAGCTTGAGAAACAATAGGCTTGGCTCTGTTGGATCATGTCATGGATCTTACTCTTAGAAACGCCTACTAGCTTCACCTTCTAATTATTCGGGTATCCAACCCAAGAGATTAATTCATTGGATGGAGTGTGTTGAGTTATGAAATAATCGAACCCTAGATTATGTTTATGAGAAATTACAGTATAAAAGAGAAAGTAGAGAGAAGAGAGAAATCTGATATAGGAAGAGGAGAAAGAATGAAATGAAATAGGTCATTCATTCTCCCATCTAATTTTATTTATAACATAAGATTTCACTAATTACACATAGGTACCCTACAAAATAAAAGTAACATAAATAAGATTCCAAATAAGCGCCTGACAAAACTCTCCCTTAAACTGGTGCAAATATATTTATCATGCCCAACTTGACTAGCATATACTGTAAAGTAATCTTGTTCACACCCTTAGTCAACACATCTATTTGTTCACCCGTGCTGACATACGAAGTACAAATCACTCCAAGACGAAGCTTTTCCTTAACAAAATGTCGATCAACTTCCATATTAAACTGGCCTGTGAATAATACTAATGGCAGTTTTGTTGTCACAATAAAAATTCATTGGCTCATGAATAGGGTGACCCAACTCGGATAACATAATGCGTAGCCATTATAACTCACAAATTCCATGTGCTATGGATCTGAATTATGTCTCTGCACTTCGCTACTATAAGTTGTTTCTTACTGTGCAAAGAAATGAGATTACCCCAATAAATGTACAATAGCCTAAACTGAATCTTTGGTCTGTCACGGAACCTACCCAATCCGCACCTATATATGCCTCAACCCGCAATTGGCCATGCTGACCAAATATATCCCCTTACGAGGAGAACTCTTAAGGTAATGGGGAATGTGATGTGCCTCCTCAAGGTGAGTTGTACGTGGAGCATGTATAAATTGACTAATCATGCTTACATCATAAGAAATATTGGGACGTGTAAGAGAAAGAGATATAAGTCTCCCAACCAAACGCTGGAATCTTTCCACATCATCTAACAACTCATCATTCATATCATTCAGCCTATGATTTTGCTCAATAGGAGTATCAATAGGTGTAGTTCCATGTTTTCCTATATCAAACAATATATCTAACACATTTCTATTGCAAAATGAACACTCATTCTTTGGATCGATGCCAAAAAAGTATCTCAAAGGCCTTTAACCTCTAAGTCCATCCCGCAAAAAAACTTCATCCGCTATATCTCTTCTGGATCATCTCCAGTAATAACTATGTTATTAACATTCACAATTAAGGTAGTGGTGTGATCTTAGTACCTTTTAATGAAAAGAGTATGGTATGGCTGACTCTGTGTGTACCCCACCTTTTTTACAATCATGCTAAATCTCTCAAACCACACACGTGGCGACTATTTTAACCCATATAAGGCCTTATTCAGTTTGCACACCAAATCCTGATTATCACCTAGCTTGAATCCTGGAGACATCATCATGTACACTTCCTCCAAATTACCTTGAAGGAAGGATTTCTTTACATCCAACTGGTGTAAAGGCTAAGTCGAATTTGCTGCCCATGATATTAGAACTTGTATGGAATTTATCTTTGCAACAGGTGCAAATGTCTCATGACAATCAATCACGTGTATCTGAATGAAGCCCTTTGCAACTAATCGGACTTTATATCTTTTAATATTTCCATCGACTTAATATTTTATTGTATAAACTAACCTGAAACCTGCTGGTTTCTCACCTTTAGGTAATGGAATAACATCCCATGTCATATTCTTCTCAAGAGCCCCCATTCCCTCAGTCATAACTTTCTTCCATTGATTTTGTTTTAAAGCATCTGAAAGGTTGGAAGGATTAGAAACAGACGATACAGAGGAAGTGAAAGCACGATATGTTGGAGATAAGGCATTATAGCATACAAATTGAGATATAGGATATTTTGTACAATCATGAACACCCTTACGTAGGTCAATAGGAAAATCAATATTAATATCAAAATCAACTGAGGGATTACATGAATTACATGAGACTTCTTAGTCTCGCGGTGAGATAATGGTTTGTTTTGCTTTTCTTGTATGCATAAGAATGTCTCTATATTTCTGTTACAATTCATTAGTATTAGTATTAGTAGCAGAGTTAGGCATAGACTCCCATAGAGTAAAAACCAGCAATGGAAGAGGAAATTCAACTCTAGAGAAGGACGGGGATGGATTCTCAACACTAAGTGGAGTCTCCCCCTGTAGAGAATCCCGAGCAACAAAAAAATGAACCGTCTTAAAGAATGTCACATCCATTGATAGAAAGCGATGACGAGTGATAGGGTTATAATAACGATACCCTTTTTGAGTCATTGAGTAACCTAAGAACACACACTGAACTACTTTAGGGTCCATTTTATCCATTTGGTGATGAATATGAAAATGACAGACACAATCAAATACGTGGGAGGAATGATAAACAATGGAGAATTATTATCCAGGATAGATACGATAGTTTTATATCCTAAAATCTTAAAGGTCATGAGATTGATAAGATATGTAGCAGTTAGGGCGGCATCAGCCCAATAAGGTTTAAGTGCTTCCATACCTATGATAAGAGAATGACTCACTTATGTAATATGATGATGTTTTCGTTCAGCTACACCATTTTGTTGTGGCATATCAACACATGAGGTTTGATTAACAATCCCATTATCAGTGAAAAATGAGGCAAGACCACCATACATAAACTCTCCTCTATTATTAGATCGAAGAATTTTTAAAAAGCAATCAAATTGAGTACAAACCGTTTTGTGAAAGGTATTGAAAATATAGTGCACCTCACTATTATTTTTGAGAAGATAAAGTCAAGTATAACGACTAAAATCATCAACAAACACCACATAATATCGAAAATCAAGTAAGGAAGTTTTAGATTTAGGACCCCAAACATCATAATGAACAAGTTGTAAAGGAGCAATAATTTCATTAAAACTGATAGGATAAGCCACGTGACATTGTTTTGCAAGTACACAAGGTTCACAATTTAATTCAAAAGGTTCAATAGAAGAGAACTGTACTAGCACACGCTTCAAAATAGTAAGAGGAATATGACCTAGTCTATTACGCCATCGCATTAACAAATCTTTATTCACAGTGCTAGCCTTAATACTATGTTAATTTGCAATATAAAAAGAAAGGGTCTTGACATCCAACAAGTATAAGCCATTGTCTTCATGTCCATTCCTAAACGTCTCCCTCGAGTCCAGGTCTGGAATAACACAATGAGAGGAAAAAATGTCACATTATAATTCAAGTTATTTTTTAATATGACTGGTAGAGAGAAGATTATTAGTTAGTTTTGGAACATAATGGATGGAGAATGGGGTAATATTAAAGGAGGTTGAAATAGTGCCTTTTTCTCAATAGAGGAAAGTGTCCCATCAACGACTATAATCTTATCCCTACCCGAACATACATTATAGGAAGAAAAATCAGAGGCCATACTAATCATATAATCAGTGGCTCTTGAATTAATAATCCAAGGGTGCACAGCAGAATTTGTGAAAATATGGTATGCCGAATGATAGGTCTCTGTCTGAGAAAAAATAGAGGCAGATGGAGTATCGAAAGGGCGGTGTGAATCAAGTTAAGATATCCAATCTTGGAGACAAGACATTTCGTGGCAATGGGCATGGACATCTTGCACGTAGGAACGGAGCCAGCCTTTGGCTGGGTGGGGCAACTGCCTCGATCAGAAATATTGAGAAACAAAATTGGGTAAATTTGTAAAACTAAACAAAATTAGGATTAAAAAGTAAAAATTTAGGGTATAAAGTAAAAAATTTAAACTCATGAAAGTTAAAACCTAAACAAAACTCTCAAATGGGTTCATTTCTCCCCACCGCCCCCCATTTCCGTTCTCTATCTACGTCTAATCGAAAGCTCCAAAGAAAGGTCGGTAGTGTTGTCGTCCATATTTTCCATTCAAACCTTGTGTTGACAACAGTGTTGTGACCGTGTCTGCTCCTCCAAAGTAATCATCAAGATTCAAGACTCAATTTTTGCATCAATTTCAAGAAATTAAAGATGACCCAAGTGAGTAGATAACACCTTTTAATAAAAACGTGTTGTTATTGTTGTTGTTGTTTTAATAAAGATGACCCAAATTTAATGTCTCTTTTTCATTATATATTATTTTTGTTTTGTATGTTGTTGCCCAAATGGGTTATATGTTTTGTATTTTTATGCTATTATTTTTAATTTATGATTATTTTCAGATATGAAAAAATATTTTAAAAGGACTCATGAAAAAGATTCTGATGATGTAATACGAGAGCTCATTACGTGTGACTTATACAAATTATCAATGAAATTTTAGTAAAACTGGAAAAATAACTCTAAAATTTTTTAGGGGGATACCACCCCCGAACCCCTATCAATGATTTTTGCCCCACCCAGGCTCAAATCCTAGCTTCGCCACTACTTATACGGATAGGTTTCTAGGAGTCTCATTCGCAAACAATGTGAGCCATATGCGGCGCCCTAAATGGGGATGCTGCAGAGAGTGCCCCCTTAAATGAAGGAGGTCTCTATCTAGCATTTGCTCCCCGCTTTCCGTGAAGATTCTAGCAAGTTTCTCGAGTGTGACAGATCCGACCACAATGATCACATTTCATGTGACTTTTATCATCTTGCTTACCCTATTTATGAGGGGTGCTCTTGTTCCACTGTTGACTAACACGAGAAGCCCTTTCAGACACCAGCACTTCCATCTCGAACTTTAAACACATAGCCTTCCTCCTTCTTTCTTCATCCTGAATATATTAAAAGACCTCTCTAATAGAGGAGGTAGCTGGAAATCTATCTGACACTTAGACCCGTATATCCTCAAACTATGGGTGCAGACCACTAAAAAACTAATAGATATGATTTCTTTTTATCATATACTGAAAGGATTTAACATCATCTGCATAGACAGGGACATAGTCTTGATAATGATCGTACTCTTCCCACTTTCCACGGAGATTATGATAGTATGTAGCGAGGGAAAGGTGGCCTTTCTTGAAATTTCCAATCTCTTGTTTATTCTCATACAACTTTGCAAAATTATCCATGGAAGAGTACATCTCTTTGACAATATTATCTAACTCCTTGAATGTCTTAACAAATAAAAAATACCTTGCTAATCTGTGATTGCATGGACTGTAATAACCATGTTATAACTAGCGTATTTTCAGTTGCATAATACTTGTATTTAGGATCATCAATGGAAAGGTACTTAACATTCCCATAAACATGGAAAGTCATTCGACGACCAGTAATATACATACTAACATATTGAGCCCATTGCATATAGTTGGTTTGGTTCAGACTAACCGCGAGGATACACATGTCTAGATGATGGTCATTATTACTTTCCATTGTTGGATTCACACTGACAGAAAAGATACCTCCTCCAGAATTTACTTCAGATATGTTTTCAAACGGTTTCTAGGCAACACAAACCTCATAAACAAAACAACTCAAAAACAGAAGCACAAAAACTATGATGAAAAGTAGTAAACACTTGGATCATGATACAAAGTATACCTGAGTAATGAACAGTACAAATTGACGCTGAATAGGTCAAAAAAATGCGATTTTGAGAAGAAAATAGGTCATAATTTTTTTCCCGTGACACTGCCCTGAACCCCAATAGGGCAGTGCGGCCACCTGCAACCCCCAGCCAACGCTTTGCAGAGTTGGATTCAAGAAAGTTGTGGATAGAATTAACACTTATCATCTTCAACTAACCCTTTATACACTAGGGGTTCTTCAAATCAACCCTAGGATTTACACCATGCTCTGATACCATGTTGAGTTGTGAAATAATCAAACCCTAGATTATTTTTATGAGAGATTAAGGTATAAAAGAGAAAGAAGAGAGAAGAGAGAAATCTTGATATGGGAAGAGGCGAAAAAATGAAATGAATTAAATCATTCATTCTTCCATCTCATTCTATATATAACATAAGGTTTCACTAATTACACATAGTTACCCTATAGAATAAAAGTAGCATAAATAAGCTTTCAAATAAGTCCCTGATAACAGAGTGACCCATCTAGATTATAAACCCAAAGCCCCCCCCCCCCCCAAAAAAAAAAAAAACTAACTGATGTGGGACTCTTGGGATTTTAACATCTCCCCCCCTTCGGACGGGGACTTGGAGGAAAGGCAATACCTTTGCCTCAAGCTGAAACCAAGTCCCAACGATGGCGTTTTTGGTCTAGCTCTGGCTCTGTTACCACATGTAGGGATTTGGGTATCCAACCTAAAAGATTAACCTATAATGTGGAGTGACCCATTCAGAAGTCCCCCTTAACTGACTGATGTGGGACTCCAACACACCTAAAGGCAAGGTTGTCAAAACGCATATTGAAGGTGTATTGTTTTTCCAAAAAATGTGTATCGGATCGTATCGCACGATACACTCAAATTTTTAATAATTATATACCATATATTGATATATGTGGATAGATACCTAAAACGAAATAAAAGACAATCCAACACAAATTACATGCAATATATTATGTTTCAATGTCTTAAACATCAAATATATCTACTATCAATAAGCAATGTTACCTTCCAATCATCACACTAAGCAAAATTCCACAAAAGCTAATTTTAGAAGTTTCCACCAATTGTTCATCATTAAAATTCCAAAAGAGAAGGTTAGAACTTAGAAATTTCAATCTATTATATGTAATCTATGTTTAGTTTACCAATATACCAATAAACAATAATATCATCCATATTTTAGTATGCAAATACAAACCCCACTACATATAAATTATAATAGACAATATACATTATAGTCTTGGGTCAGTATTTTAGTATACAAACAAAAATCCCACTACATATTTTAGTATACAAACAAAAGACCCACCACCATAATAAAAATCACTCTCACTTAATCGAAGAAGAGGAGAGGAGAAAACCGACTCTTCTCTTTGAAGAAGAAAATCCCTATCTGTGAGGAGAAAACTAAACCCCACTACTATGTGAAAATCAAAGAAGAAAATAGAGGAGAGGAGAAATATCCGTGAATAGAAATCAAAGTGAAGAGTTGAAATCATAATCAAAGTTGTTTTTCTCTCCTCTTCTATTGAATATCTTCGTATTTACCTCTCTCACATAACTCTCTTGCTTTTTGCGAACCCTTTTTTAGTCGTTTATTGTTGTACTGCATCGTAGCCATAACTATCCATATATGGGCCTGTATTGTCATATAAATCCGACATACAGTGTTTTTTCCCTTAATGCAAATGAAAATTTTGTTATTGTATTCTTACTTTCCTTTTCTCTTTTATTCTAATATTCTTGTAATAACGGGATTACACTAAGATTCGAACACACTTCTTTTTCAGTGTTTAATTAAGGAGTAGCTTTTTACATTGGGATTCAAACAAACTTCTGTTGATTATAAGAATATGGAGTACTTTTTTTAAACTTTATGATACCGACTTTCGATACCTCTAAATAATTTTATCTACTATGGTACCTTTTCCATTAATGCCCAACTAGATTTAACACTCGCATGCCTTTTACGAAGAAATACAACTAAAAGATAAAAAAAAATCAAAGCTCTCTCTCTCTACCCACCCCCAACTCTGAACCACCACAACCCTCCCCACTAGAAGCCCATCCTCCCCCATCATCATTGGAACCACCAGAAAAATAACCCACATTCTTGTGTTAGTGGCTCCCCTCCCACCCATTATTACAATACAAGAACACCATCACCATTAAACAACCCCCCTAAACTAACACCAAGATCTATGCATACCATTTTCACTACCAACTTGGAATTATACGCATTTACATATATTTGTATATGTATGTGTGTATATGCGTAGATTTTGAAAGAACATGAGATATGTGTAAATATCTCATGTAAATGACTGTATATATACACATATACCGCCTTGGGGGAAATGGAAAAGAGGCATATGTCAATTTAAATCTGCGTTGATGGTGTGGTATCGTTTTTCTTTTTCTTTATTTTTAGGTGATTTGTTTAAGAAGTGAGTAGAATCAATAAAGGGTGTATTTTGGCGGTGGTGTGTTGGTGGTGTGTTGGCTATTTTAGTGGGGTTCGGAGGAGGTATTTGGGTGGTGTTGTGTTTTCGGGGTTTGATGGAGGTGTTTGGGCGGTGGTTGGTTAGCGGGAGGGGGAGGCACAGATAGGGATATATATATGTGTTTGTGTGTGTGTGTGTGTGTGCATATATATATATATATATATATATATATGCACACACACACAGAGACACACACACACATAGATGTTTTTATTTTTATTTTCTTATCTATTTTTTTAATTCTTGTTTTCTTTATTTTTGAATTTATCTTTTTTTTATTGGTGTTCTTTTCATTTTTTTATTGTTTCACTATTTTGTATTTCAAAACAAGCATGTGACCGGTAACCCTAGCTAAGCATTAATGGAAGAAGTACTAAACTAATAGTGAGAGGTACTAAAGTCTTGACCATTATAGTGGTCTTGAAGTTCAAAAGAGTTTCGGTGTCTTGCTCCTCGTTCCCTCATTTTTTTTCAAATATTTAATGATATCTGTTTTGCTTCCCCTAAAAAAAATTGATCATAAACCACAATATATTCAATATCAATGAAAGAGAAGTACAAAATAAATAGGGTAGAGGACAAGGAGTTCACCACCAAATATACCACAGGGATAGAATAGAAAAAGTAAAAGAATCACACAAAACACTGAGACCTTCGTCCAGTGATTATCATGAGAAAAATTCTCAAGTCTTTGAAGCTTCAATCCGTAGATGTCCACAGAGATGCACTGAACTTTACTCTATGCCCAAAGCTCCTCCTTAGCCACCTCTCAGTTTTTGAATATTCTGGAGTTTCTTTCCAATCAAATATTCGATGTTAAAGCCAAAATCGTACAATTTCTCAAGCGTTTAGACTTCTTTTTATCTCCCATTACCCCCACTAAATTGAAAGAAAATCATTCCATGATTTTGGTACGGCCCAATAAAACCAAAGCTATCAGAAATCTTATACCATAAAAACCTGGAGTAGTCACAACAAACAAGAATGTAATCAGCACTCTCTTCATCCTCTTTACAAAGGCTGCCCCAATATGGAGAAGAAGGATACGTGGTCTCTTACGTTGAAGGATATGCTAATATGTTTTGATTTTGGTCAATTAATTCGTTGTAATCATAGTTTGAAACCCGTTGCTACTTTAATTTATAAGTATCGCGAAAAAAATTAGAGCTGAAGACCACCATAGATGTCGGACTACTACACCGGGGCAATCTCTTACAGACTGTTGGATTTCAGTTTGAGAAATGGAACCTTATGGTTAGTTTCATTACTTTTCCAGTGTTCTAAAGCCTTTATTGTTGAGAAAATGCCATATGGTTTGTTGGTTTCTTTGTGTGTCGGGGAGGGTTTAAATCTTTATTAAATTTATATATAGAAATTTTTAAACGTTGAACTTTCTTTCTTTCTACTCGTAAGGTGAAAAAGGAGGAGTCAATTTACCACACTCTAAATATGCTCAGTTTTGATGTGACAGAAAAGTGCATTGTGGCAGAAGGGCGGTGTCCTATTTTTGCAACAAATCAGGTATCACTTTTTTACATGTATTTGTTTTTGTTTTAATGATACACAGAGCATGTCCTATTATATATATAATTGTTTTCAGTCGTACATTTAAGGGATTTAACTATCCTGGGCTTGCTTTCGCAGATTCAAAATGCATTGGAGCAGGCAACCGTTGATAGCAACTCACACGTTGGGGCTATATTCCAGGTTTTGCATTCCAAGGAATCACCCCCAACATATTTACGCACGAACAAGTTCACTTCTGCATTTCAAGAAATTGTTGATGCGTATGGGTGAGTAGATCCTTTTGCAGTGTATAGTTACTTGAAACTCATAATAGTAAATATTAATGCATGTGCTATGTCTGAAGGTACCAGGAAATTAGGGTTTTGGAAGAAGTAATTTAATAGTCCAATATAATTATTACTGACACGCGGAAAGTGAAGACAGTAATAAACTCTAGGAGCCTTGAATACTACAAAAAATAGAGGATTTCAAGAAAATGAAAGTCTTCTCTTCCCCTAGTAAACATAAATATCTCATAATTAAGGGCTTTTAGGGAACTAGTATTTATTTAGTTTTGTGGAGGATGGTTTCTTGTGGGATTTCTATGGGGTGTATAGGCTGGTGGAGGATGCTGCTAAATGGGAGTTATACGAGGAGGTGGGGTTGTTAGGGGAGCATGGGGAGTTGCGTGGTGATTTAAATGTAGTTCGTTTTGTATTAAGGCATACTCGTTATGGAAAATTATCTGGACCTATGACAGAGTTCATCAATGACATGGAGCTTCTTGACTTGCTGTTTGAGTGGTTCTTTCACTTGGTCTAGTCTCAATACTAGGGATTCACTACCCCTGTCTCCACCGGATCATTTCCTAGTGTTGGCTGATTGGTAGGAGCATTTCTCGGGGTTCATGCATTCATTCTTACCTCTTGTTATGCACCAATTTTGTTAAGAGTGTGGTGGGGTGATGAGGGGAGGACTCCATTCAAGGTTGAGAACATGTGGTTGAAGGAAGAACATTTTTTTGAGAGAGTTAGGAATTGGTGACTTGGTTATAAAGTAGTAGGTAGTGTTTGGCAATGTCAGAGATGGATGCTAAGGAGGGGTTGGGATGGTTGACTAGGAATGAGTGGTTGCGGAGGGAGGAGTGGAAACGGGAGGTGAGGAAGAATATGCTTAATGAAGAGATTAGATAGAGATAGAAGTCCCAAGATTTGTGGCTACAAGAGTGGGATAAGAACACTATTTTTTTCATAGGGTAGCCAACTCCCATCATAGATCTAATCACAACGGGGAGGTTGTGGTGGGAGAGGAGTTCTAAAAAAAAGGGGAAATAAGGGAGGATATAAGATAGTGAGGGGATATATATAGAGTAGGAGGAATGGACGTATTCTTTTGATGAGTTAGAGTTTGGGGGCATTATGATAGAGGATGCGATGATCTTGGAGGAACCATATTCTAATGAGGAGATGATGATGGTATTGAAGTCTCTGAGGGGTGATAAAAAACGAGCTAGATGGGTTCTCAATGGTCCTTTTTCAGGAGTGTTGGATAGTGGTGAAAGATGATTTCACGCATTTCTTTACTAACGTCCACGATAAAGGTTGTTTTCAATTGAGTTTGAATGCGTCTTTCATTACCTTAGTTACAAAGAAAGGAGGGGTGGTTAATGTGAGGGAGTTTAGGATGATCATCCTGATGAGGAGTGTGTATAAGCTGTTGTCCAAGGTGTTGTCGATCAAGCTTAGGAAGGTGATAGATTAGACTCAAAATGCGTTTGTTAGACGAAGAGTTTGGACGCTGCTCTTGTGGAAAATGAGTGTGTGGAGGCTAGGCTGAGCAGTGGGGTGTTTGGGGTCAATTTCAAAGTCGACATAGAGAATGCGTTTGATCATATGAATTGGTACTCTTGTTATATTTGCTAGTATAGATGGGATTTAATCACAAATGATGCTTGTGGATGGAGAGTTGCATTTGTACAGTTCGTTTCTCTATATTGATAAATGCTTCACCATAGGGGCTTGCGTTAGGGAGATTATCTCCCCTGGTTCATTTTTATCATTGTTATGGAGACGTTGAGGAGATGACAAAGGTCATCGGTGGCTTTTTGTTAGGAAACCATAGTGAGGCAACTCTTTGGTGCTGCATTTGTTGTTCGCTGACACTATCATCTTTACGGAGCTGAAGTTATGTATATGTAATATGAAACCACACTTGGCATGTGGTTGTGCCTACGGGAGACTGTTATTTTTTATTTTGCATTTCTAGTTTAGGGTTTAATTGTAATTTTCCTTTATTTTTAGTGCCTCCCCACGGATAGCTGTCCTGAGGGTAAGGGCGGGCTCTGAGCCGTGCGGGTATGCCGTAAGGTGTCTGGGTTCGATTCCCCCTCGGGTGCCAGATTTAAATTGGTGTGTGTGTTAGGGTGGCTCTGTCACTTGCACCTCCCTGTTTAGCAAACACGAGGGGGTCCAAAGGGCTCGTTCGTGTGGAGGTTCAGGGCTTAAAAAAAATGTCATTTTTGGTTATTAGTTGCCTTTTTTTAGTCATTTTGGGTATTAGCTTAATTAGCAAGCTTATCTCTTCTATAAATAGGCCCCTTGGCCTTCATTTGTAATCACCCTTAAATATTGACAATTGAGAATAGAGAGAGAAAGAAACCCATTTCATTTCCTTAGTTTAGTTGTTGTTGTGTAGTGTTGTGTAGTTAATAGTTGTGTAGTGTAACAATAACGCTTATGCATTCTTGATTCACATCATAAAGAAGATAAAGTGAGGAGGTTGAAGTTTCTTATGATATGTTTTGAGGCGGTTTTGGGTTGAATATTAACATGGATAAATGTGAGATGATTCGCGTCGAGGCGAGGGAGGCTTGATCATTTAGCATAGGTGTGTAAAGTGGGGTTTCTCCTTTCCACTTACCTTGGTTTGCCTTTGGGGGCACCGTTCAAATCCAAAGATATTTGGTGTCCGGTGATTAAGAGATTTGAAAAGAGGTTAGCGAGGTGGAAGAAATGCTATTTTTTAAAGGGGTGGATTAGCACTTTTTAAGAATACATTGTCTAGTCTTTCCACTTATTTCTTGTTTAGTATTTCTCTTCTGATAACCCTTCGCAAAAAGCTCGATAAAATAATGATGGGCTTCTTGTGGAAAGGTAATGAAGAGCATTTAGTATTTCTTGGTAGGTTGGGAGGATGTTTTCACGCCCGTGATGGAGGGGATAGTGGTAATAAAAAAATTGCCATTTATAATAAGGCCTTGCTAGGGAATTTGTTGTGGAGGTTCCCATTAGAGGAGCATTGATTGTGGATAAGGGTGGTGGTGTCAAGATTTGGGCTTGACCACAATGGTGGGCTGGGAGCGCACTTTGCGGGGGAGGGGGAGGGAGTTTCTTAGACATACGTCCTTTCTCTTGGGGAGTGGGGATCGTGTGAGGTTCTGGAGAGATGTGTTGGGGAACTTTCTTTGGAGGAGAGATTTCCAAATAGCGAATTGCGAATAACGAGTGAGAGGGAGGGGTCATTGGCGGATCATGTGGTGATGGTGAATATACGAGCATAAATTCCCCAACCTACGCCTAGTCCCATACCTAGTGGTCTCTAAAACACAAATATATCCTAACCTATCATTTAGGAAGAATGCCTACCAAAAGTCACTACCTAGCCTTGGACCTAGGCTAACGATCCAACGAAAATGACGTAAAATCTGCCCAACCCCGTAATTGTCCATCCGTAAAGACCCGCGCTATCTAGTTCCATACCTAGAAAGCATCATCAACAACTAAGGTCTACCTACTAGTCCCATACCTAGCAAGCAACCTAAAATAGGTGAGAGCAATAACTACCCCAACAATCCTGTCGTTCCCGTGGTGTCAATTATTAATACAATTAACGTATCTTATATGACATACGTATCTTATATGGCATATTTTTAACTCATCACAACATTCCTTTAAATTAATAGCAAGATCACTATTTATCGAAATTATGTCAATTGAATTATAACATTAATTAGGAAATTTGTTTTCTCGTCAATTTATCGAATTTCTATTCACATGCATAATTTAAGGAGCATACACAATAAATATCTATTCCACAAGATGCACAAAATTAATGTGATTTTATATATCGAAATCAATTTATAACATCCCTACACTCTATTCTACATGCGAACGTCATAATTTCTAACGGAATCCCAACCGCTAATCTAAGCATGAATAAAAACAGTCATAAATTTAGTTTCATTTTCCCTAATTAATCTTTCTTATTTATTTTAAGAAAACAATAATTATTAGCGTTTAGGCAATATTTAAAACGCATAATACCAAAGGGAAACAATAGAAGTATTCATGCATGTAAAAAGGCTTTTGAATAATCTGATTGGATGATTGCATTTCTCTCGAGAAAACAATGAAAACACGCTCTTGAACGATTTTGAGAAAACCCGATTTAGCTCTTCGAATCTTGGGTTGAAAACTGATTTAAATTGAGTATAGGTTTTGTAGAAGAGAGTGAAAATATGGGAGGCTACTGATTTTTGAGAAGGCTAAAATGTGTTTTAAAAGTCCTAAACCCGTCACTTTATATTTATATACCAAAATGAATTTAAGTCCTAATCAAACAAAAATACTAAAAACAACATTACGGACGATCGGACCGTCGAAATTGACTAAAATTTTGATATATTGTAGCTGACGGTGAGATGAAGCTGCACCAAAAATTTTAGCTCGATCGAATGATAGATTTTTTTTCCTCCTTAGGTCGGTTCCTTCCTCGATTTTTATATAAAAAGTTACAATTCCCAAATTTTAATTCCGATTTAAATTCCACTTAAAACCTTATTTTTATATATACAAACTAACATTTTTACATATCAAAACTAGATAGATTCCAATAAATTAATTTTTCAAAATTTTTAATTTAACAAAGATTTTTACGACTAAAAAATAATGGGGTGTTACATACTCCCCCACTAATACAGGATTTTGTCCTCAAAATTCGATGAAGCATAAACGAAAAATCGCGTAAATAAAATAATGCTTACATATGCCTATTATAGAATGACACGATTGGACGCCCATACACCCAATCCCACATGCACCTATCCCGTGAACAAAAATACAATATATATCATAATCATATATGTAAACATAATTTTGAAAATAAAGGCGTATTACGATCCCCCAGGAATCACCACTCGATTTATCTCCAAAGATCATCGTAATGCTAAGATCCTAAAATCAAATTACATTACTGTATAGATACTAAATATATTCAAAAGTTGTACTAATGATCTGCCAAATAAATATCGTCTCCAAAATCAACTCTAAGGATCCTCACCTCAAGATTACTAGTTCTAACCTCAATGCCTAAAACGTCCTAAACACAAAACTCCATATCTCCAAGAAACACAAATAACACGCATGCCAGACCCAATACCTTAAGGAGTACGAATCAACAAAGGGAAATAAAGATCGATAGCGCGAAAGTTAAACGAATTCACAACCTACAAGACCTAAGACCATGCTCTGATACTTGTTAGAATGCTCAGGGTGTTATAATATTTGGAAGCTATCAATTAACATAATCTTCATTCATGTTTAACTAACCTATCAGATATTATTAAACATGTTAACCTTATGATCGCTGGTTGTTTTTCATGAGGGCAAAAATGTTGTGGTTGAGTTCTCCACTGCACCAGTTTGATTTTGTGATTTTTTATTGGACCAGTGCCTCTTTTGCAAATTGAAACCATCCTACAGAAGTATTTACCTTCTTGTATTGATTTGAGGGAAAAGAAACTTTCTAGTCAGGTAATCACCACATGGTTTGTTGGCGAATTTATATTTTGTAAAAGTCTACACTTTTATATGTTGCTATTTCATAACGCTCGCCTAGATCTGTTCTCCATCTATGTGGATCAGTATTTAATTTATATAAAATGTGAAAACATCTTTACTTTCTACGAAAACTATTAAGAGCAATCCACGAAAACTTCTTTCATTCACATCAAGACACGATTACAAGATATAGTTATGTAATTTTATGGATAGAGTGGATAAGCTCATAAGTGGACCAGTTCTTTCTCTCCAATCTATCCTCCCCATGTTTTTATCTCCAGATCACCATCTCTTTTTCTCTTTTCTTTTTGAATGGGACCACTGATTTTTTTAGAAGAGACAACTTCTATATTATAAGTAAAGGGGTAATTTTATAACGAGGTATGATCTTGTGGTTTGCCTCGGAAAAATCCCAAGAGGGAGGCAAATCTGGTTTTTGAAAAACTTTTTAGATTAAAAATATTTTTTAAACCATAAAAAGGACAACAATAGTGCAAGCTATATAAGAATAGTGTAAAGAAGTAGTTCAACGGCTTTGCAAACCAACTTTTTGATGTGGTTCAACTCATACATCCACATCTGAGGCTGTACTCTTGAAACCTTCACTGATGTGAAGTTAAATGAAGGAAGCATAAGTTACTAACTACACAATAACAACATAAAGTTTGGAGGCTAGTGGCCTAAAAAATATCTCTAATTCATCTTTCAAAATTTAAAGTGAGTACAATGGATGGCCAAGTGCCTTATTAATACAAAAGGCTTAGCTTGTTAGTCAAACTACACCTAAAAAGGTAAAAAAAAAACTAAAATAAGCACTTAAAGACATTAAAAGACAATGCCACCCTCTAACCTAAAATAACAACTAAAATTGGGAAATAGCCTAATAAAACATGAAAAATAAAATAAACAAAAATATAAATAAATTTGGGACCCCGTGCCCTTAGTATCCATATCGTCCTCCAACGCGTGCCCTTAGTATCCTCGATAAGGTTCTAAACGGCGCGAGGTGTGATCGAGGCATAGAGGTCAAGTCTCAAGCCTTAGGAGCCTAGGCGTAAAAATACGTTTTTCCTTTTTTATTATTTTAATTATTCTAAGGCTAGTAATATAATAAAATTATACATACCTTGAGCTTTGCAAATATATCTGTATGTTTGTTATACATCTTTCTCATATGCATGCTTCAAAAGCATTATACAAAATGTATTTCACAACATGTAATAAGCAATATACAAAATGTATTTTTCATAGTTCAATAATCAATATCGATAATCATTTAATAACCGATAATCAATACAAAATGATTCAATATAAAAAATGTACTTTTCACCTTTAAAATGAAACAGATAGACTTTTGGTCAGAAGTCGGTCGACAATGTTAGGCCTTTTTTTGGACGAGAGGCATAAAGAGGTGGAGATGTTTGGGATCTAGTTTGTTCTTTGATTGTTTTGAGCCAGATATTGATCAGATTTGTAAAAAAAAGTCTTTAAAAGCCGATATCATTTCACTAAAGCAATTTTTTTCAAAAGACGTTTCTCCCAAGCCTCAAGGCTAGGTGCACATTTTAGAACACTGATCCCGGGAAAAGCATCATCATACGAGAAAGGGTAGTGGGCGTCATCATCGTATATAGAAATGATGGGTCGGAGACACAACCACACCGAAGGATAAGTAAGTGAAATATTAGGCCAATCGTCTAGCCTGCTCACGCGCCGCCTCCATCTCGAGAAACTCCTCATAAGAGGGAATAAAGGAATAAGACTTAGGGTTAAAAAAGGGAGGGGTAAAATACGACATTACCTCATTTCATTAAAAAAACCTAGCTAGGGTAATACGGCACCTCCCCAGTCACAGCTGCGGTGCCTGCATAGTCTGATATCATGTCTTGATACATAATGTCACTATATAGAGGACTAATGATTCGGTATCTCTCACAAATCATATAAAATAACACAAACATATTGGAGGTGAGCATACTCCCTGGCCAAATGGGTCACGCACATACCTACGTTCCCATTCAACCGTCGAAACTATCAACATACACCGATAGCACGTGTCCAAGGTCCTATGCTTAGGGTACGAATCTAAAATACCTTTCAATTGGGCACACAAGGATAAGACCGTCCACAATGTGAAACCTCCATCCCGATAGCAAGCAGCGTAGGTATGTCATACACATAACAAACTAAAATAGGTTTACATTCCACCTATATAAATATAACATCAATAAGGTATTCACACAACCATATGATAATAATAGGCAATCATCTCACCTATATATATAATAATAGGTATTCATCATACATGTATATAACCATAGGGCGTACGCACAGCCCATATAATAAATCCTATATGTAGTATAATTATATCCCGAATATCCTACGTATTTTTCGATTATGACTTTAATTCTCAAAGTATATATTTCCAAACTTATCTACCCGCACTGAAGGTCCCTATATAGAGCACACCTAGGATTTTCCTTTCTTGCTTTAGCTATATAGGACTTCATCTAGTTGGACGTGAATTTTGACAAAATATTTTTGTAATCTAGGATTGTGTGTCCCCGTATCGACGTCAAGCTCTCCTTGTTCATCTACATCAAATGAGCATTCGATTCAGTCCGCCCTCTCAGAAAAAGGTAATTTTCAGTTTCTATGGCTCATAGGAATTTTTGTCACGTAGGACATAACACCACGTTGCATTTGCATTTTATTTATCACATCTTATGATATGTTTGGCTTCGTCATAATAAAATGCTTTTTGAGTTCAAAAAAAATTTATTTGAAATTTTTATAAGAAAAATATTTCTTGAAAAATAAGTTTTGACACTAAATATTTTTTTAATAAAAGTTGCAAAATATTTTTTTAAAGTTAAAAATAAAATTTTGTTATGTTTTAAAATACTCCATATGCGTGTGTATGGCTTGTTTAATATATATATATATATATATGTATGCTTACATTTATTTTAATGCGTTAATATGTTTATATAACTATTCACGATTATGGCCCCTTGGTTGTATATATATGCGTACGGTTATATATGTTTACATATGGTTTGTTTGATAGCATGCATGGCCTATATCCCATATCATAACAGTTGGCCGATTTATATATATATTAGTTTCTACATATGGTGTTATATGTTGGCATGTAGTATTTGTTGGCCTATTTGACATTATAAGGTCATAGCCTTAGGCCTGCATTCGATTTGACAACCTGCATTAGCAGGTCTAGTAGTTGCCTTGGCTTTTAACATATATTTTGTTTTGGGCTCAATTTCTCATGTGGTCCGTCAAGAAACATACCAGGTCCCTTCAATATTTTGTTTGGGTGACTGTGCGTGGTCTATATCTATCTATCTATCTATCTATCTATCTATCTATCTATCTATCTATCTATCTATCTATCTATCTATCTATCTATCTATCTATATATGTACTGTTTATATACGACCTTACTGTTTTGACCCCACATCTTTTGTGTAAGATCTTTAGGATTTAACCTTTATCTGTGTATGTTGGCCGATATATATTTTATATATTAGTTAGAGTACAACTAATATATTATGTAGACTTGACCTTTGTAAGTCTTTCTTTCCTAGTTGGCGTGTTCCCCCTTTTGCGGATGTTTTGTTTAGCCCATGGTTTTATATCAAAACCGAAAATGGTTTTGGTCTTCCTTCACCAAAACGACGACGCATGTATCCTTCTTCAAAACGGATTTTTGGTTTTATATTTCAAAACGTCGTCGTGGTAATTTCTCAACGGTAATATTGTTTTTGGATCACAGCTGGCATTAAATTTTTTTTAAAACGACTGTGTTTTATAAAATTGATGTTACGATTTGTTTCTTGAATCTGTTAGTGTGTTACAGCTTGCACTACACGTGTCACATTTTTAACACTACACTTTGTGTTTCTTTGCTAACCGTCAGATCTTTTTTTATCAATGGTTGTGTGTATTCTTTGGTGATCCATGTGACCCTATTTTACACCAATTTGCACACACTTGTGCACTCTATAAATAGACCCCCTTTGTGTATCATTTTTGCAGAGCTGAGAAATTTATTTTTGTAGTTAAACTCTGTAAAAAAATTTAGAGAGAAAGAGAGATTAAACCAAAATTATTTTTGTGTCATCTTCAAGTGTTGATTTCTGTCAAAACGAAAATGAAGATTGGACTTCTCTCATTCTAAATCTGCACTTACGATTTTTCAAGAGTATATAATTTTTGTAAGTGAGTTCTCTCACTTTTGTGTGTATTATTTAGATTAGTCTTTAGATCTAATATTTGTACACAACACACACTATTCACGAAATTAATATTTGTGTGAATATTCTATTTGTATCTTGTTTGTGAGATCTTGAATGTTTTAAAACATTTTTTTTAAAACAGATTTTTCAGAAAATATTTTGATAATATTTAGATTTGTATTGTTTGTGGTTTAGAAAGTTAAGCTTAAGATTTTTGAGATCTGATTTGTAAAGATTTAAAATCGGGACTGAATATTATTTTATTATGTGCTTAAGACTGTTTTGATTTAATCTGAAATATTTGTGAAAATAGTCTTAATAAGATTTTAGATTAAAATCTGATATAATCTAATATTTGTTTTCTGAAAAATAAGATTGTGAATATTTGACTGTGTGATTTTATTGAATATATTTCCAGTTATATTTTGTGAACATGATTACTTGATTGTTTAAGGGATTTTCAGGAACAGTTTTCATCTCATATCACTCACATATAATCACTCACATTATATTCCCATAGACACATTTATGAATGTGAATATTTGAACAAGTCTAGTGTTCAAAGTTTGAAAAAAAAAAAGAAAAGAAAGCTTTTCAAAACTGTATTAAAAGTCAAGAAGACTTGATTTGAGTTGACATAAGACTTGCGAAGATATATAGGAGACATAATCTGTTGCATAGCATTTGGTGTGTATTCATTAAGTGTGGGGGTGTGTCATATACCCGTACATCACACACTATCACTTCACTAGAAAATAACACAATAGGCACTGAGCTAATCTTGAGCTAGAAGAGAAAAAGGGAGAAGCTGAGAAGTGTAAAACGCAATAACAAGCGAGGACAGACTTAAAGAGAGAGCAGAATAAGCAACCAGGGAAGTGTCTTAGTCGTGTGGGGTAATCGCTACACCTATTTTCTTTAGTTGTCCAGTTTGTTGATTGTAACTCGTTCATGTTGTTCTTATTGTTTTAATGGAAGTAGATTAGGTAACTCCTAGAGGAGTTCGTCGTTTTTCCCAGGGAAGGGTTTTTGCGACGTAAAATAAATACCTCGTGCTTTACTTTACATATTTGCAATATCTTGCCTCATACTAAAAAGTAGGTTAAATACTAGAAATGTACCTAATTAATTGAATCATATATTATCTGTTTTGACACCTAGTTAAATCAAGATAATAAATAGGACTGTTAATTGACTTGGCAAACTAAAATATGTTTTAGCTAAGTTAGCAATTCAAGAAAAGTTTGAATTGGTCCCCTCTTGAATAACATAGTTAACTCGTAGGTAACTGGAGTTTATTTCGCAAATAGTTTACTTCCGCACATAAAGTCTTCTGCGCACCGCCCTAGGTAGGTGGTCCCAACAAGTGGTATCAGAGCTAGACTTTAAAAAGATCATTTTCCAAAACTTTTGTCAAACTTGTTTTACCTTGTTTTCAATGGATGATTCAAGTCAATTAATTAGGTTTGAAAATTCTGAATCAAACTGCGTAGCATTTTTAGGATAAGTTTATGATTATTGTGGAGATGTATACTTAGCAAGAATGACTGATTCCGAAGAGGATTCTCATTCTGATTCTGATTCTGATGAAGTGCTTGATTTAATTGATGCTGCTAAATCGTTATTAGCTAGTCAACCTTCTATGCTTGAAATAACTGCTCCGTTTGATGCTAAACGTTCCTTATGTGTTAGTAAATCTGATGATAGCAACAATTCACACACGAACACTAATGAGCATGAAAATTTTGTTGGCTATGATGATTACTCAGAATTCTATGTTAGTACTTTGCAAAATAGGCAAGAATTATCGAATTTGGTTAAAATGCTTAGCGAGACCTTAGAGAACCAATACAAGATTGTTCAACAAAATTCCATTGAAATGAACAATGTCAAAATAGATTTTGAAAAATAATCACTTGATTTTAAATTTCAGATTGCGACTTTAAATGAAAATTGTCTTATTTTGAAGAAAAATATAATGAAGCGCTTTTGCAAGTCGAAAAATCCAAACAAGTTTGTGAAACAACTTTCAAAATGTATCGTAGTCGTGATATAAAATGTTTTGACCTTGACAAATTGCTTGCTGAACAATGATATAAGGGTGATACTAGAGGATTTGGATATGAGGGTCCTCTTGAAAAAGTTGATCCAAGTCAAACAATATTATTTGTAAAAGCCCAAGAAGAAATGGCTCTTCCGTTGGAAAGTAAGTTGTTTGAATGGAAAAAGGAAAACTAGTTTTAATTGAAAGTGATTATAAAAGTGACATTGAATATTTTATACAGAACTTTGTAGGACCGTCTACATCAAAATATTGCCCTCCTGCCAAGAGACTCTATAGACCTCCTAAACCTTTTATTCCTAATGAATCTGTCAAGCATGTAGAGGAAAAACACTACAAATCAGACCTACCTACTTATAGTAAATTTTGTACTAGGTGTGATGTTTTTGGTCACCAAAACTGGGAATGCCTTGGTAATCGCAAAAAGGTACTCATTTTAAAAGTTATAACCAAAATGTGAAGTGATTTACAAATTTTCGTAGGCAGCGCACTAATAATAATTGGAATCATTTCTTTAATAAGTCTAGACCTCATGTTAACAAGAATATATTTTGAAAAATAAATTTTATCCTAAATTCCAAAAGGCACAAAAACCTTTGAAAACTTTGCCTATTTGGATTAGGACTTGTGACTTAAGACCTCAAATGGATTTTTTTAAAGTCGAAGAAATGCCTAACTAATGTATGTGACGCTTGCGAGAGTGAGAAAATCATTAAGTATCCTCATGAGAAAGTTAAAGACTCAAACACAGCCAAACCCTTAGATTTATTCAATGATGGGGGATGTGAGTTTAAACAAAATGGAGTTACCAAGTATTGTGATGCTAATGGATATTCATACATGTTTAATGCTCCAAAAACTCATAAACAAATTAGCATGGTTCCTTCTATTTCTTGTGATTTTCAGCATGTTGACGTACTTTCTATGCCTTATGATAACTCCTGTTTAGATGTAGCCTCAAAATTTGATTGGAAAGATTGTACTTGAATGTTTTGCTTGTGTTTATTCTGCATACTTTGATTACTAGATCTCCGAGGTTTTAGGATAAAGGTATCTACTAATAACCGGTATCTATTAAAGCCATGTTTGATGTAGGAGACGCTTATTTTGCACATTATAAACACTTATCTTTTGCTTCTTCTTACCATTGTCTAATTTAGTCAAAATGGGAGAGAGTTGAGTACATATTCTAGTATTGTGTTGCTGATATACTTCATACATATCCTGTCTTATAAGTTCCTGCACATTTAATTCTGCCATTTTAATATTTTGGTAGAGCAAATGATACTAACTTGATTTCTCAGCAGAAAGTGTATTTATGTTTTGCAGGTTTTCATCAACCGTGCATCCGAGTTGTGTCTTTTCACTTCTAGGATCGGTGGGTAGTTAGATACTCTTTTGTATAGGACATATTAGGAATTATTTTTCCTTAGTATATCATTTGATGTACTCAAGGGTTTTGTCAAAATTAGTCTAATGGGGGAGTTTGAAGGTCCCTATATAGAGCACACCTAGGGTTTGCTTTTCGTGCTTTAGCTATATAGGACTTCATCTAGTTGGACGTGAATTTTGACAAAATATTTTTATAATCTAGGTTTGTGTGTCCCCTGTATCGACGTCGAGCTCTCCTTGTTCATCTACATCAAATGAGCACTCGATTCAATCCGCCCTCACAGAAAAAGGTAATTTTCAGTTTTTATGGCTCATAGGAATTTTTGTCACGTAGGAAAAGACACCATGTTGCATTTGCATTTTATTTATCACATCTTATGATAAGTTTGGCTTCCTCATAATAAAATTATTTTTAAGTTTAAAAAAAAATTATTTGAAATTTTTATAAGAAAAATATTTCTTGAAAAATAAGTTTTGACACTAAATATTTTTTTTGATAAAAGTTGCAGAATATTTTTTTTGAAGTTAAAAATAAAATTTTGTTATGATTTAAAATATTGCATATGCATGTGTATGGACTGTTTAATATATATATATATATATATATATATATATATATATATATATATATATATATTATATGTATGCTTACGTTTATTTTAATGCGTTTGTATGTTTATATAACTGTTCACGATTATGGCCCTTGGTTGAATATATATGCGTCCGATTATATATGTTTACATGTGTTTTGTTTGATAGCATGCATGGCCTCTATCCCATATCATAACAGTTGTCCGATTTATATAAATATTGGTTTCTAAATATGCTATTATATGTTGGCATGTAGCATCTGTTGGTAGATTTGACATTATAAGGTCATAGCCTTAGGCCTGCATTCGATTTGACCACCTGCATTAGCAGGTCTAGTAGTTGCCTTGGCTTTTAACATATATTTTGTTTGGGTCTCAATTTCTTATGTGGTCCGTCAAGAACCATACCAGGTCCCTTCAATATTTTATTTGGGTGACTGTGCATGGTATATATGTATGTGTGTGTGTACTGTTTATATACGACCTTATTGTTTTGACACCACAGCTTGTGTGTAAGATCTTTAGGCTTCAACCTTTATCTGTGTATGTTGGCCGATATATATTTTATATATTAGTTAGAGTACAACTAGTATATTATGTATACTTGACCTTTGTAAGTCTTTCTGTCCTAGTTGGCATGTTCCCCCTTTTGCGGATGTTTTGTTTAGCCCACGGTTTTATATCAAAACCGAAAACGGTTTTGGTCTTCCTTCACCAAAATGACGAAGCATGTATCCTTTTTCAAAACGGTTTTTTGGTTTTATATTTCAAAACATCGTCGTGGTAATTTCTCAATGGTAATATTATTTTTGGATCACATCTGGCATTTAATCTTTTTAAAACAACTGTGTTTTATAAAACTGAAGTTACGATTTGTTTCTTGAATCTGTTAGGGTGTTACAGCTTGCACTACACGTGTCACATTTTTAACACTACACTTTATGTTTCTTTGCTAACCGTCAGATCTATATTTATCAACGGTTGTGTGTATTCTTTGGTGATCCATGTGACCCTATTTTACACCAATCTTCACACACTTGTGCTCTGTATAAATAGACCCCCTTTGTGTATCATTTTTGCAGAGCTGAGAAATTTGTTGTTGTAGTTAAACTCTGTCAAAAATTTTAGAGAGAGAGAGAGAGAGATTAAACCAGAATTATTTTCATGTCATCTTCAAGTGTTGATTTCTGTCAAAACAAAAATGAAGATTGGACTTCTCTCATTCTAAATTTGCACTTACGATTTTTCAAGAGTATATAATTTTTGTAAGTGAGTTCTCTCATTTTTGGGTCTATTATTTAGATCAGTCTTTAGATCTAATATTTATACACAACACATACTATTCACGAAATTAATATTTGTGTGAATATTCTGTTTGTATCTTGTTTGTGAGATCTTGAATGTTTTAAAACATTTTGTTTTAAAACAGATTTTTCAGTATTTTGATAATATTTAGATTTGTATTGTTTGTGCTTTAGAACGTTAAACTTAAGATTTTTGAGATCTGATTCGTAAAGATTTAAAATCTGGACTGAATATTATTTTATTGTGTTCTTAAGACTGTTTTCATTTAATCTAAAATATTTGTGAAAATAGTCTTAATAAGATTTTAGATTAAAATCTGATTTAATCTAATATTTGTTTTCTGAAAAATAAGATTGTGAATATTTGACTGTCTGATTTTATTAAATATATTTTCAGTCATATTTTGAGAACATGATTACTTGATTGTTTAAGTGATTTTCAGGAACAGTTTTCATCTCATATCACTCACATAGAATCACTCACGTTATATTCACGTAGACACATTTATGAATGTGAATATTTGAACAAGTCTAGTGCTCAAAGTTTGAAAAAAAAAGAAAAAAAAGTTTTCAAAACTGTATTAAAAGTCAAGAAGACTTGATTTGAGTTGACATATGATTGCGAAGATATATAGGAGATATAATCTGTTGCATAGCATTTGGTGTGTATTCATTAAGTTTGGGTGTGTGTCATATAAGATAGTACACCACACACTATCACTTCACTAGAAAATAACACAATAGGAACTGAGCTAATCTTGAGCTTGAAGAGCAAAAGGGAGAAGCTGAGAAGTGTAGAACGCAATAACAAGCGAGGACAGACTTAAAGAGAGAGCAGAATAAGTAACCAGGGAAGAGTCTTGGTCGTGTGGGGTAATCGCTACATCTATCTTCTTTAGCTGTCAAGTTTGTTGATTGTAACTCGTTCATGTTGATCTTATTGTTTTAGTGGAAGTAGATTAGGTAAATCCTAGAGGAGTTCGTCGTTTTTTCTAGGGAAGGGTTTTTGTGACATAAAATAAATACCTCGTGCTTTACTTTACATATTTGCAATATCTTGCCTCATACGAAAAAGTAGGTTAAATACTAGAAACGTAACTAATTAATTGAATAATATATTATCTGTTTTGACACCTAGTTAAATCAAGATAATAAATAGGACTGTTAATTGACTTGGCAAACTAAAATATGTTTTAGCTAAGTTAGGAATTCAAGAAAAAGTTTGAATTGGTCCCCTCTTGAATAACATAATTAACTCATAGGTAACTAGAGTTTATTTCACAAATAGTTTACTTCCGCACATAAAGTCTTTTGCGCATCGCTCTAGGTAGGTGGCCCCAACACGCACGAGGGTGATTATTTAATCCTCATATAAATTCAGTAGCTAAACATCACGTCCTACAAATCCCTGTCATCACGACTCCCGAATTTCTACGAAATAAATTCACTTTAATTAGGTTTAATTCTCGATAATCCCTTAATTCACTCTTAACTCTTTATTCCCCCACTTAAGGTAAATCCCAAATATACCTAAGGTTATACCGGTAATTTATGACTCTCTTACTACTGGTCCTAAACTTAAATTATCATTTACCCGATTTAAACCCCAAATAATATAATTCTCCCAACTCGTTTAATTACTCACTCGTTAATTTCCTCACACTCATAATCCCAAAATAATATTTTTCGGGTCTTAAGTAGATCCTACTTCCCTTCCCTAAGTCCCATTAAGTTCAAATAATAATCACTAAAGATTTCTAAAAGTTTTGGGATTAAATCAATAATTAAAAAGGAACAAGTTCATCTTTTCTGGAGAGTAGATCGATCGATAGTCATGGGTTGATCGATCAAGCTTCATGGGTCGATCGATCGATCGATCGATCACCCAAATATCAGCCCAGATTCTGTAACTTTTATTCTACGGGTTTCACATCTTTTCATCAATCAAACCTCTATTTTAACGTCACAAATTTCTTATAATCCTTACCACATGATATAGAAACATATGTAAATGATTCCTACTGATCTAAACAACCTAGAATCATCAAAAGATTGGATTAAAAAGCATATAACTCATATTTTTCCAGAAAACTAAATATGTGAATATTTCAAGAACAATCCTATGATTATGAGAATTTCTCCAACATGTGATGTTTATTTCCTGGATTAATATCTACCAACAACTTAAGATTAATCCTACATATTTCTACTTTCCAGAAATAAATTAACATCTAACTAGGTTATCTCCAAAATATGTAACTTCTCATCATTTCTAACTATCCTAACATGGACATTATACTAACTAGATTGCAATTATTATATCACTTGCCTCTACTGAAGATCTGATCCTTTGGGGATGAGTGTCCACTGGTGGTTCTTCCCTTCTCCGATCAACTTTCGGTGCTGGTTGGTGGTGGTGACTTTTGGCTCTTGGTTTTCCCATAAAGACTCTTCCTTTTTCCCTAGAGAAACTCCTCTCTCTCTCTCTCTCTCTCAATTTTTTTTCTCTCTAAGTTTTGTAGAATGAATCAATAATCTAAACCCTTTATACTTATAAATAATCTCTCAAATTCATGCATTCTATTCACCTTCAAAGTCAAATGACCATATTACCCCTCTGGGGTGATTATTCGGCTCCAAAGTGCCCCGAGACCCTATGCAAACGTTCGAGAAGACTTTTTTTCGGACACTTTGGCATAGTCAAAACGATCATTCGGATGACATAATAATTCACTTTTATTTCATTAAAGTATGATCCTTACACGACTCAAATGCGCGACCCGACTGAATTACCATAATTATCGTTCACATAATTCGTGATAATTTTATAAAGTCATAATCAATTGTAAAGTCGTAATCATATATATTACTTTAATCATTAAGTAATATTAAAAATAAATCACATATTAATTTATTCTCGAGTAATATTTAAATCCGAATTAATTTTAAATTATATCACAATTAATTCTAAATAATCCCTTTCTAAAAGTCATTTAAAATACGGGATATTACAGCTCAATGATTAGAGATACCCCCTCATGTTCATCAATATGCTTGTACCTTATGCTTTATCTGTTGCATTGGGGGGGGGGGTAACTTTATTAATTGAGCTTGTTGGGAGGGGTATCTATAAATAACGCTTTCTGGGGTAAAGTAGAAAAGTAACCTAAGAATTACACAAAGGATAATGGAAGGGTAAAGTTGTGTCATTTATCAGTTTATTAATAATGTTGCAATAAATATATGTGATGCTACTGTATGAAGTTCAAAATTCACAGATACCCATCCCATCTTTACCTTTTAATACAATTCTCAAATAACATCCTATAAACAAAGGTTAGGCTAAATTGATATGATCAAGTAACATGGATCCTTTCAACTATGATCCATATTTGCTTCCGATTCACATTCTCCTTGACTTGAATTTCTTTTATAAAACCTCTTTCAGCCATGTACTATAAGCAAGTTTGCGAGAGAATTGATTGGGATCCATTTATTTTTCTTGAGATAGAGGTAATTTTTAAATTGTTGTAGAAAAGGTTCTGCATGTTTAATTTGATATATAATATCTAATTTTCACAATTTTAAGCTACAGTCCCACATTAGTGGAATGCATCTGTCTAGTAAGAAAACTAATTTACGTAGCCCAAATTAGGCCACAAAGTTGTTATAGACAAAATATGTTTTTGACAGTTGCGTTAGAGTTTAAGCTTAATATGTGTATAAAATGAGAGAATGTTCTATAATATAATGTCTTTGGTCTAGTAAGTGTAGGTTAGCTAACTAATAATTTTACTTGCAATATTCAGTTAGTTCACATAATTTAATAGGTTAAATTATGTGTCTCACATTTGATTTAAATAGGTCACTGTCATGTAATTATGATATAATATAAATTATTATATAGCATCTACAGATTTAATGACCCAGGATGTAATAACTGGCAAGGTCCACGGTTCTTACGCGAGTAGCACGCAGTCACTAACTGTAGTCTTGTGGGCCATTGTGAAGGCTGGGGCTCTATAATCAAATCTTTTACTTTTGGGGGGTCTCTACACACTATACCAAATTCCCTCATCACTTTCCTCCAAATGAAGATTACCATCTCACACTGTATAAACATGTGATCAAGATCTTCATTTGACTTTAGCAAAGTACACTCCAAATTAGAGATGGGGAGGAATTTGGTCTCTTCTCATAAACCATTTCATCAATATTCACTTTCCCACCAGTCACTAGACACCAAAAGACCTATCCTATCAAAAGTTTGCCAATAGACCATATTAATTTAGATGTAAAAGAGTGAACATGATTTTAAAGACATACCCTCCCCACCAAAAATCCACCTCCGACTACCCACTCAAACTGAAAGCCTAAACCCTTTTAGTAGGTTGATCATGGAACCAAAAATTTCAAATTCACTATCTTTAAGATTTATTTTCAAAGAAAGGTTCAATGCTATATAATTAAAAGGTCCACGGAACAGATTATTTTAGTTTTGTTCAGAGAAAGCGTGTATCACTAAAGTAAAAAATATTTCAATGAGATATCCCATCTCGAAACATTATCTTAAAATCCAATAGACATGCCATGCCTTTCCTGAGAGGCTACACAAGTCAAGGACTTAGGGCCTTATAAGATGCAGGTCGATTAAATTTTATAGTCTCCCTCTTAACAACAATTGAGTCTCACCCATCGTTGTCAAACCAATGGATGCTCTTAATAACAAAGTACCCAAAGAATACTCTTATTTTCACTTTTAACGATCACCATATCCATGGGATCTTTAAATATCTGCAATTATAATTTGTAACATATCATTGGAAAGTTTAACCATTTTGGAACAACAATTGTTTCTGTTTCGAGCCATATAAACGAGTTGATAGAATATATAATCTTTGCTAGCAAAGATCAGTTCTGCTCCTATTGTGTATCAGGGGTCAAGTGCCCCACCCAATATTTCTTAAAAATCAAATTATTTTAATTACTTTTAGGTTAAACTAATTTTGAAATAAATTAAGGGTAAGAGAGTGTTATTTTTACAAGTGCCCTACCCAGAATTTATTGTAATCTTTTTTTCTTTCTTCATTTGTGTTTTATATAAATTTATTTTATTGTTGTCTATTATTTTGTGATTGCCTATTGTGTTTTGTGTGTCATGAATTTGTTTTATTATGATGTTAGGTTGTTTTGTTCGAGCTGTAATTATCAAAAAGTAAAAAATCTAAGTTGAATTTTTGGAAACACTCTAAAACTAACCCTAAAACATTTCATCTCCCGGGTACCTCAACCGAACCGACAATGGTAATCTAGGCTTCATACATAATGGTGCTCCACCCAGAATGTTTTTTGGCTCCGCCATTGCCTAATATGAGGGGGTAAAAGAGCCACGTGATGGTCGGTCGACTAATGTAGAGTCTCATAACCATGAACATGTTGTTTCTGCGGATCATCTACAAAATGAAGTTGTTGCATTGGGGAAAATGTATAATTGTATTCCCAATGGATTGATAATTAAATATATTTATCATTATATTATTCATGAAAGTACTTACCTAATACAATTCTTGACGAGTCCATGCAGCCTTGCCAAGCTGACTGAGCATGAGTCCTTGAAGCAACAACCTATAAAAGAACAAAAGTTCTTATGCTCAAAAATCTTGAGAACATATGGACCAAAGGAGAAACTATAAAAAAAATGTTTAGAAGAATGCTATTTTGTTAAGAAGTTCTCATATTCACTATTTTGTTATTTGCACTAATATGTATTTCAGACATAATCAATAGCCCACTTTACTTTTTTGGACATAACCAACGAACTAAATTCCACAACAGTGAAAAGAGTTGATCTTGGACATTGTCCATTGATTGAGTATATATTCAATTTATACAAAAAAATTAGGGTTCTTAATTTTGGATGTAGGGATTACATTGAACTTGTCACATGAATTGATTACAAGATATTTGTACGATTTATGAGATGAATTTGGGATTACTCTGTTCAAGTTTTGCAGGTTAAGCAGAAAGTACATAGCAGTAAGATAAGTAAGATAAGATGTGAGTTATACTATATCTTGCATCCGGTCGTTTGAAAATTCTCTCATATTTTATTGAATAACTTACATTTCAGTCTAATACATTTGTTGATTTCTCATAATTATGTGTAGACCTGGAAAACACTAACAATTAAAAAAAACTGCCCATTTTCACCCATTACGGGTCAAATTTGGGCTAGTAATTTTGTAATGGGATGACAATGGGCTCGCCAACATTTCATATGCGGGTTGAGAGAAAATCATTAGTCATCCAGTATAATCTTTTATAGTTCGCCAGATCGGCCTAGATAAATAAAATCCAATCATGATCTTTCAACTTCCTTTTCTAACTTGTCCTCTTTCTCTCTCTCTCTCTCTCTCTCTCTCTCTCTATATATATATATATATATATATATATATATATATATATATATATATATATCATGATGTACATATACTCAAATATGTCTTAAACTATGTTTGTGAGTTCTATTTTGGAGATAAATGAAAAGAAAGGAAGGAAAAATGTTTCATTTCCTTCGTTTGGGAGTTTAAAGAAGAGAGAAAGAAAACATTTTCTCTCATATGGGGCTTTACAAGGAGAAAAACGAGGATAATTTAAAAAAAAAAACTTTCTCCTCCTTTCTTTGCAAAACCTATCGAAAAGAAATGGAGGGAAATAAAAGTTTTTTTAACGAATTTTACCTCCTATCTCTTAAAAAAATCGTTCTGTTTCCAACTCATACGCAACAAGAATGAAAGTTGTTTTGTCTTCTCTCCTAAAATCCCAAACAATGGAAGGAATACTAATTTATCTTATTTTTCTTTTCTCTTTTTTTAACTTCCCCTTTTTTCTTTTCTCTCATAATAAAACTTTCTTTTCTTTTTTTTTCCTCTCCGAAACACCCAAAAATAGCTTATTGAGAATTTGTTCACTGTGTTTAGAGAATTGATTATGGGAGCAGTTAGAGAGATATCAGATATGGGGAAATGAGTTTATGGGCGAGTCCATCCCAACTCAGCCCGGATATTACTCAAACTCTCAATTCACCCACCCATATTTGATACAATCCATACTTGGCTCTATTTGTGTTTTTTATGTGCTTTGTGGTGGTGGTAGAAATAATTTCAATAAATATTAATCTTTATTCAATTATTATACATGCCTTGTTTTTGTTTTATTCACTTTTGGTTTAAATTACCTGTTTTTCTTTATGTATTCATATATAGAATATAATTCTCCATCATTCTATATGAAGGGTTAGGTTATAAGGTTTGGGGTTTATGGTTAAAGGGTTTGGAGTTTAGGATTTTGGGTATAAGGTTTTGGATAAGAGAAAACAGAGTGTTTGGGAGTATTTCATATGTTAAGGGACTTTTTGGAAAAAAAATTTAAGCAGGAGAAAACTGCTCGCTACCTAGAATAAAACAAAAGGGCGTTCAATTATGGGATATTAATGGAGGGAGATTTTAAGGAAGAACCTCCAGTTTGGAAGATGTATGTAGATGGATCGTCATGTTCCTATAGCAGTGGGGCTGGTTTGATAATCAACACCCCACACAATATTGACGTTGGGTATTCCCTCAGGTTCTTATTCAAAGCCTCAAATAATAAGGCATAATGTGAATCACTTACAAGATTTGAACTAGCACTCTCTCTAGGTGTCAAGAAGATACAAGCACACAACGATTCCCAATTGATTGTGTATATGGAGTCAGAGGAGATTTCAGAACGAAATACCTAGCCAAAGTATAAAAGATGATATCTATATTTTCAGTAGTTAAGGTGATCAGGGTTCCTAGAGCGGATAATGCCCGACCAGATGCAGTTGCTTGGATCGCTTCGGCGACCAGAAGAGAGTTAAGGAGTACCATCCTAATAAAGACCCTCATGCACCGGAGTATTGATGAATAAAACCTCATCACGATTGAATTAGATTTGGGCCCATTTTGGATATATCCAATAAGGAACTACCGAGAAATGGGCATTGTGTCAACTGACCCTAACGAGACCAGGAGGCAACGATACAAAGAAGCTAGCGACATTATGGAAGGAGGGGTCCTATATATAAGATGAATTATTATTTCATTTATTAGATGTTTCCACCCAGCTAAGGTAACCAACTTGATAAAGGAAATACATGAAGGGTCATGTGGGGAACACTAGATAAAAAGATCACTAGTTAAGCGAGTAGCCACATAAGGTTACTATTAGCCTAATATGAAGGCAGATTACCCCGACTATGCACGATATTACGACAAGTTCCAAAAATATAATAAAATCCATAGAAAACTCGGGGCTTCACTCATGCCGATCACATCCCCTTGTCCCTTTGCCAAGTGGGTATTGACTTAGGTGTTCCTCTTTTGAAAACAAGGGGAAGGTTCAAGAACTTAGTCGTTGTAATGGATAACTTCAAGAGTGGCTGGAGGCAGAACCTCTGGTGGATATGCCTTATGAGAAAGTCTTCCATTTCATATGGAAGAACATCATTTGTCATTATGGAATGCCATATGCTTTCATCACTGATCATAGCATGAAGTTTGATAACTAACAATTTAAAGATTATCGGGTTCAATCCAAAATCCAAAAGATGCATGCCGCTCCTAGACATCCATAATGCAACGGGTAGACAAAAGTGACGAACAAATCTCTCCTCAATAGAATAAATAAGATATTAGATGATGCCACAAAAAAATGGATCAATAAATTATAGGACTACACTTAGGATAGCCACCGGTAAAACTCCCTACATATTAGCTTTTGGGACAGATGAAGTGGTCTCTACAGATATTGGTCTGCCTAGTTACAGTGTCCTCAATTTTGATTCGTCGAAGAGTGACCACATGAGGAGGCTAGACTTGGACTTAGTGAAAAAAGTTAGAGACAATACAACACTCTATATGGAAGCCTATCCTCAGAGAACTTTTCGATTCTATAATATAAGGGTAATGCCGAGGAATCTCATGGAAGGATACTACGTGCTGAAGAAAGTAATCTATAAAGAAAACAAGTTGGAGCCCAATTGGCATAGTCCTTACCGCATTTCTGCAGTCGTCCGACTAGGAACCTATCATATCAAAACCCAAGAAGGGGAACCGTTCAAAACTCCATGGAAGGCAAAGCATTTGAGGAAGTATATCAGTGATCGGATGAAATGTAATCATTCTTTATTACTATAACTCGAATTCAATTTTCAACAAATATTGTCAATTTCCAATAAACATTATTCTCATTTTTATGTGTGCTAAATTCAAATCAATCTCAAATAACAATGAAAAAACAAAAACAAAATTTAAAACTTCACGTATAACTTCGTCTTCGGATAAGCCATTAATGAGAAGCCTTACTTCATATATGACCCAACAAGGTTAAGAACAAGAAGTTTTACAAGACTAAAATAAAGAATAATCCAAACACATTTGGTCTCCATGGTAACTAACGGTGGAACTTAGTTAAAATGATAAGATCCATTTAAGCGACCATAAACAACTTCACGTTAGTAGAACCTAAGGAACGATAACCTAGGTTCTTCCAAACCGATAACCAGTAAGGCAAATTAATTGACCAACAGCTAAACATACAATCGTAAGACTAAACTATTGGTAGTCCATTATTACAATAAAATCAATCAATATATTCATCCAAAAAAATGAAAGGTTAAACTTTTATTACAAATCACAAAGAAGTAGTACAAATCCAGCAAAATGAAGCAATAATAAGATATCAACTATCTAAGCTGATGAAAGGGAAACCGAGTGTTCGTGTAGGGACACTGTCGTTGATTTCGGTTCCCGCTCAACATGAAAAAGAACCTAAACTACAACTACACTTGACAAGCAAGTACAGCGGTAAGTCGGGTATCGTGAGAAATCCACAGGGAGTAATTGAATTTTAGATGTTAATTGTTTAATTACTTCAGGAATAAAAGTGTAAAAGATGATAGGTTGGGAATGGTGACAAAAGAAAAGAATAAGTTAACGCTAATTAAAGGAAAGCGAGGATCGGGATCGCATCCTACCAAACGGATCGAAAACAACTACTAACTAGAGTTAAGGCTCGAAAGCAATTTAATCGAGCATACTCAATTAAGCATAAACATCACACAATAAGGAATTTAAGCCAAAGTTGCGAGATTAAACATTTAATGGAAAATGGTCGCACGCGGATTAAATTCGGATTGTCGCTATAAACACTAAAGTTGCGTGACAAATAAAGTTAAACGCATAACAATCCAACTTTAATACACGCGGTTTCAATTAAATGCGATTTTGCACGAAACCTAATTTTCGGAGCTCGGGGCCCGAAAATGGCGGAAATGAAATCCCGACCCTATTTATCTAAGGGTGCATGGTGAGTTAAACTAAATTATGCTAATTTGGCTAGGAAAGCAAGAATTAAAGCAAGTAAACTAGTAAGAAAGCATGGAAACTAAATTACAAGGCAAGGAAACATGAAGAACAAACTATATTAATGGAGAGGAAGTGAATAGTTCAATCTTACAAAACCACATGGGTTGTCAATCCAAGAAGAAGAGAAAAATGGAACACTCCAAACCAAACCCTAACTAGAACTATCTAATTCAGAATATGAGTCTATATCTCCCTTCTTATTACAACAAAAACAAACTTATATAGTAAGTTGGAATAAAAGAAAAGAAGAAAGAAAAGAAAGAAAATATCTGCAGGGAAAAATAGGGGATCGATCGATCGACCCCTGTGGTCGATCGATCGATAGTGTAATACGTGGCAAAAATAATAAGGCTCGATCGATCGACCCCCAGGCTCGATCGATCGATCAAGCAGGGGCAGCCTGCAATTTCCCCTGCATTGGCATACAATCCAACGTCGCTCAAATCGTCGTAACTTTGTCGTTATGAATCGGAATCGCGCACCGTTCACGGCCACACGAAGCTAGCAAGGAGAGATACAACTTCCGTGTAGATGTCGGGCCAGGTGCCCAATCTGTCAAAAGACTAAATTGCTCTTGCGCGTGCGGTTGTGTACGGAAATAGAGCGAAACGCATCCGAAGTTCATACTAAGCATCCAAATACCTGCAAAAGCTCAATTAACCCCTACAAAACATGTTAACATAGAAATCAGAGGTTGTCTGGTTAACGAGCATAAATATAGGGATTAAGATACCCGAGGAGGCTAATAACGCGTATGTTAACGGGTGAAATACGCAATATTTGCGTCGTATCATAAGCCTTGCCAAAGGGGTGTACGCTCGGTGCTTTCGCTACTACACCAGGTGGAACATCCAGAGAATAAGGGGTAATAGTTGTCTTAGGTCCTAAGCCTTGATTGGCCGCTGAAACTTTCCCTATTCATTAGATGTAATGGTTGGCAAAGTGTATCATCACAATTAAGACTGTAGTGCATAAGGTATTTTTTGATCAATAACATTGGAATAGCGTTCGAAGGAATCCAATAGACATTTAACTTGAAAGAAGGATTAGGATGGTCTAAGAAATCGGGGTTATGACAATACCATACCTTATCTTCATTTGGTAGTTTTATCACAATGAGGGCATTGATCAGAACTCACTTATGACCTTCTTTTTGTGCTTGATCAAGATATTAACTCATGTGCCCAAAAGCCTCGTTATAACCATCCATCATTATTGTACGAGGTTATTTATGAAATTGATAGTTTAGATAATCAACCTTCTTAATTAACCTCTTGATAGTGGCTAACTGATTCGTTACAAAAGTTGTCCGGTAGGCCAAGGTTTTCTTAGTTCGCTCCTCTTCGACTAATTAATGAACCCTCACCACTTGCTGAGAAGACTGACCTCCCCATTTGGATTTTCTCAAATTCTTCAACTCCTTCATTAAGTGTGCATTCTCTTATTCCAGGAAGGAGACATCCTCACTTTGATTGGCCGTAGCTAACTTCTTGAGTCCTTTTAACTCATTACACAATAGATTATTCTCTTGTTTAAGAAAACTAGCTACCTCCCGATCACTTTTCAAATTTGATTGTAATACAAACTCCTTTTTAGAGTATGCCGTGGATAAAGCTTGCAAATCTGATCAAAGCCACAATCACTTCGTTAAGTAAAAAACTTATTCTCGTAATTAGCAGTTAAACTAGCAACAACATCCTTATGATCTCATTGGAGATTGAGAATCATATCATAATATGATGCTTTGGTGGCCATAGCTTGATGAAATATCCTGTACATACCGAGATAAGCATTTTTGTCTTAGTTAGACACATCCAAGCCAAATCGTTCCTCTAGGTATTCCTCATCCATTTCATTATGGCCAGCACTGAATAACTGGTTACTCCTCTAGTAAATCTTGATTTTGGTGGCGGAAAAATTGTCCATCTTGTTTCCAAATTGAAAGAAAAATGATACTACATAAGGAACGTGAACCTGCCCAAAAGGGTAAGGAACATTTCGAAACTTATCGAATTCTTTGTGGTCGATATATATTCACCCTATTGCGCCATTCTGGATAGAGGGTGGCTTCATGCTATGAAAGCAGTTCCTTCCACCCACCACCAAAAACTCAAGTGCATCACTGATAGAGGAATGATGGAGATCATAGGCGATCAAGTAGTTGCTCGCAAGTGCTATATCGCTACAATTAGGCCAAAATAGGAAAGGAAGAAAGAGAAAGAAGTTATCTGAGAGGCAGACTATGATGGGACTACTCTATCAAAATAGCAACTTCGATATAATCAAACTGGGGTGGAGGAAACTGGGCTCCACCGCACTAATAGGGTCGTTGAAGACCTGTAGGATGAAATTTTTTATCAGACCAAACCGAATAGAGTTGTTGATTAGGACGAGTATGATCGATATTAAAAGGAAGGTGTTGATTGTATTCCTAATGATAAGTTTGGATTTGTTCACATGGTAAATATATGACATGTCGAGAAATGATCCCACCTTCGCTTGTCATTGGCTCCATGTAGATCCCAAATTCAAGAAGATCGCCCAGAAAACTCGTCGAACAGCTCTAGAGAAGGATAAGTTAGTGGATAAGGAAGTAGGGAAACTTTTGGAGGCAGGGTCCATTAGATAATTTCAATTCCTGAAGTTTTTTTCAAATTCGGTCATAGACCGTAGGAGTAATGAGGGTTGGAGGTTCTGTATAGACTTCACCAACCTCAACAGGGCCAGTCAAAAGACAGTTTACCTTTACCAAAAATATACTAGTTGTTCGATGCTACTGTAGCTCAGGAGGGATTGAGCTTCCTGGATGGTTAATCCGGATACCATAAGATCCCTTTGTTTAGTCCTAACTAGGACAAAACTTCATTTATCACACTAGTTGGTCTATAATGTTATAGGGTCCTACTGTTCGACCTCAAGAATACCGGAACTACATATCATAGGTTAGTTACAAAGATGTTCGAACACTAAATAGGGGAGATCATTGAGGTATATATCGATGACACGCTCGTCAAAAGAAAGAGCAAGAGATACCATCTCCAAGACGTGACCAATACCTTTAAAATCCTAAGGCGCTTCCTTATGAAAATTAATGTCAGTAAACGTTCATTTGGAGTCTAGTCAGGAAAATTTCTAGGTTATTTAGTTAGCAAGGGGGGGATTGAGGCTAACCCATATCAAATAGAAACTATCAGCAGTGTCCAACCATCGAAGACAGTAAGTGAAGTCTAGAAGCTCACTAGAATGCTCGTAACTCTCAACCATTTCATCTCAAAATCATTTGATCACTACCTACCATTCTTTCGGCTGCTTAAAAAGGAGAAGGGCCTAACTTGGAACGACAAGCTCTCTAAGGCCCTAGAAGAGATCAAGTCTTACCTTGACAAACCTCCATTGGTGGTGATCCCCGTTCAAGGGGATACTCTTTACCCTTATCTTGTAGTATCAAGCCATGCGGTCAGTTTAGTATTGATCTATAAAAGCGAAGTTAAGCAGTTTCTCATTTGCTACACCATCAAGACGCTCATAAATACTTATCAGTGCTACTTGCCTCTAGAGAAATTAACTTATGCTTTGGTGATCGCTTTACGAAGGATGAAGCATTACTTCGAAGCCCACTCAATCACTGTAATAGCCTCCTACCCCCTTAAAGTTGTTCTTCACAAGTTTGACCTCTCTGGACAAATTTCTAAGTGCTCGATCGAGCTTGGGAAAATCGATATTGACTTCCAACTGATGATAACAATCAAAGGGCAGTTTTTGGCTCACTTCATCTAAGAATTCACTAGAGAAGGCCCCACCGATTAATATTTGGCCGATCAGAGAGTTTCACAAATAAACCAAGGTGAAAGATCGATGTTTTATGTCAATGGTGCCTCCAATTCAAAAGGGACAGAAGTGGGCATCATCCTTATTACTCCATAGGACACCGTGATTAAGCAGGGGATCAGACTAGGGTTTGAAGCCTCCAATAATGAGGATAAATATGAGGTGCTAATAGTTGGACTTTGTAACGTATGGTTGCTCGGGGCAAGGAGAATTAATATTTACTACGACTCCAAATTGGCGTCTAACCATGTGAGTCAGTTTTTCAACACCAAAGATGACATGATGGAAACCTATCTCGTAGTTGTACACAAGATGGTTATGAAATTAGAGGAAGTCCACATTTAGCATCTCCCAGGGGGCATAATAATCATGCAAATGCCTTAGTTTCTCTAACCTCAGCAGTAGAATCGGATCTCAGGAGAACTATCGAAGTGGAGTTCCTTACCAAACCCAGTATTGACAAGATTCAAAATCTCAAGCACGTCTTATGTATAGGAAAGAGCCCTACTTGGATGGACAACATCATTGCATATTTGCAGAATGAGACACTGTATACCGATAAGAAGTTAGCCCATCAGATCGGATTCAAGGTGACACATTTTTACTTAGATCTTGGGGGCAATCTTTACAAACGATCCTTCACAGGCCTCTGCTTGTAGTGCATGAACCCAAAAGACGTTGAGCAAGTTATCTACGAACCTCATGATAGATTATGTGGAAGTCATTAAGGAGGAAGATCCCTAATGTTTTGAGCAACTAAAGAGGGCTACTGGTGGCCTTACATGTAGAAAGATATAACTATTTATGTTAAAAAATACGAGAATGACGTAAATTCTCTCCCTTGGTTCATCATCCATCCAACGATCTGAGGCCTTTGATCAGCCCATGGTTGATTGCATAATGGGGGTTGGACATCATGGTACCACTACCTACCAAACCTAGAAATCATAAGTACTTGCTACTCGACATAAACTACTTCACCAAGTGGGTAAAAGAAGAACCACTGGCCAATATCAGGGATATCAACATGATAAGATTCATCTAGGAAAACATCATAACACGCTTTGTGGTACCAAGAATGATCATAACCGATAACGACACCCAACTTGATAGTGGTCCTTTCTAAAGTTTCTCTGACGAGCATAGAATCAGGCACCACTCCGGTTCGGTGACGTACCCCCAAAATCAATGGACAAGTGGAAGCTTCCTACCAAAATAATGTTCTATGGCCTTAAAAAGAAGGTGGAAAGATGAAAAGGCGCCTAGGTGGATGAGCTTCCTCACGTTCTCTTGGCATATCGCACTACGCCCAGGAGACCAATCGGGAAAACACCCTTCGTACTTACCTATAGAATGGAAGCTATCATGCCAATTGAAGCTAGTCTTCCTACCATGAAAACAAAGATATCTGACTAAAGCCTGGACAACAATGCCCTTCGAGTTGAACTCGACCTAAACATTGAATGAAGAGAGTAAGCCATGATTAAGCTGGCCTCATATCCGTAATAATTGGAAATGCAGTACAACAAGGGGTCAATCTGAGGAAATTCTAAGTAGAAGATTATGTCCTGAGGAAAGTCCTCGACGGTGCCTTAAGAGCTTCGAATGGCAAATTGGGGTCCACCTGGGAAGGACCATAGAAGATCTACAGGGAGCTTATCACTTTGAAACAATGGAGGGTAGGGATATACTAAAAGCATGGAATGCGATAACCTTCAAGAAGTTATACGTAGTCTTCTTAACCTCATAACCTTAGTTTATGTAAACTTTCACTTCAAACTTATGTTGCTTGCAGTTTTATTTCAATTATGAATAAATAAAGGACCTTTCCTTCATTTTTTTCTCAGATATCTTAAACTACTTAGTCAATTGTTAATTCACATTTTTCCAAGTAATTAGCTTACATTGGTATTTGATCTTTGAAAAATGTCGATCAAACGATTAGACTTTAATTTAATTACAGAGGTAGTATTGATTGTTACAATTAAAACCAAAGTCCATAGGTCCTTGTCATACCCAACACAGGCGACCTCACGACTTCCTCCGATAAGCCCAAAGCCCTACGTGGGATCCCTTGAAAGTAAACCAGCTCTGCTTGGTCGATCAAAATCCTGAACATGTGGATTGCCCATAAAACATGTGAATTTTTTCCATTGTCTTTCCTAGGCCTAAGGAAGTGTGATAACAAGACCTAAAAGGTAAGGAAGATGGAATAACTCATGGATAAGAAAATTGGACCCAAAAATTCAAAAATAATTGGTATCAATCTTATTCATTTGGCAAATGCTCAATTACAAAGTTTACTAATTACATAACAGAGAGTAAAATAAAAAACCAAAAAAAATATTTACAACAGTCTGTGGCCGGCGAGATAAGAACTGTTCCATCTTCTTCCTTCGCCCATCATCACGGTCTGGCCTGAACTCATCATCGCTATCATGGCCTTTGAGGTAACTCTCCACCAGAGGAAGGGGAATAACATCTATTGGTAACCAAATTTCATCGTTACTGAAAGGAGGTCGACTATATGTTGGACAGTCAGTTTGGTACATACCCCAAAACTGAGAGTCTCGGGGTACCTTAAGTACTTTCAGGGAATTAAATAGTCGTTCTTGTAGGCAATGTCTTGGGCTTCCTGCAGCCTCGCTGGAGCATTTTTCCACCCCTCATCATGGCCAGGTGCCTAAGATGCCCGAGGACCCATCCTGAATAGGTACCTGAGCTTATTTACCACATGCCTTAATCCCATCACCTCGATATAGCTCCTCTTATATTCCTCATAGGATTTAACCATATTTTTCTTCAGTTTGCCATTTTCGGATTGGACTAAGGCGCTAACAGCTCCAGCATCTCTATACTCAGCCAACTGAACCTTCAACTTGTTATTTTCTTTCTAAAGAGAAGCACTAATATCTTTAAAGTCTTTTAGATCATCCTTTAATTTGGCCCCAAAGTGGAATGATCTTTATAAGATGCAACTCTCTTTTTCAGTACCTTACAGGTAATCAAGAATGCTCGGTAGCCTTACTCACTTGTGCTATGCCCAACCACTTTGTTTAAGTTGTTGAAGGAAGGGATTTCACAGGTAACAGATTACAATATCAGAGAAAAAAATATACAATAACTCATCAAGATTATAAGAATAACACATTCAAGTAGATGGGAATAAAGTTTTCATTAATATAAAAGGGAGTAGGTAGAGCCATTACATTTCAAAGGAAAGGCAAAAGAATACAAAGCTTTAAAAAATAAAACAAATGATAAAAAAACCTAGACTACGGGCTTCATTTCTTTACCTGCTCCTCTGGCTCAGCCTCCTTTCCCTTAAGTTCTGCCTCCTTCTCTTAGGAGACCATTCATTTCCCGTAGATGAGGCCCCATATATCTCTTTGGTAGCAGGCTCCTCATCAATAACAAGAGGAGGACCTAGGTCATATCTACTGAACTGCACAGACCCCAGGGGAACCCCAATCTCCACCAAGGCAGCATCCTAACCCTTTTTGAAGCTCACCTTCCGAGCATAGGCTAGTTTTTATCTTATCATCATCATATGACTCAAACCAGCCTTTCTCAAAGATGGCGTCCTGAAAGGCTAGCATCTTTCTCGCCTCAGTTACCAATCGCATGTTTTGTGGCACTAGCTACTCCTTCTCTACCTTCAAAAGGTCATGCACGATCTACATCTTGTCCATGGCCTCAATAATGGTCTTCTTCTCCAGTTCATATGCCTTTTGGGCATTGGCCATGGCCTCCCGGGACTTTTGGAGGGTCTCTGCCAATCCATCATTCTTTCTATCTTGTTCGGCGTAATCTTCCAAAAGATTAGCAAACTCTGCCACAAACTGCAGAATAACAAGAATATGAAGGTTAGATGATGGGACAACTTATGATCCAACAACCTAAAAACATAGAAGTAGAAGGAAAATTATCATCATTGCCAGTGTTTATGAAGCATGAAGGGATAACTAATCGGGTCCCAATAATTCACATTGCTCGGCAGGCCTAGGGTAACAAATGGGTTAGAGGTTATAGATTAGGCCTGGAAAGTGCCAACACTACACCAAAATAGTTAATTAATAACACTATTGTAGTGTTACTAAAATAATTACTAACACTAAAAAAGTGCTAGAAAAGAGGTATGGGGATGCAAATTACTAACACTTACTATTACTAAAATGTTACTAAATTCTGTGTTACTAACACTTTTCTACCGTTACAAAAGTGTTAATAATTTCCTAACACATTTCTAACACAATTTTTGCAACACATTTAGTAATAATATAGGTCCATTACTAATATTATTTTTTTTTTAAAATAACATTTATATATATTATAATATATACATATACATATACACACGCACACACACACACACACAAACACTAGGGTATACGATATTAAAAAATGCTAACATAATGACAAAAAAATAACTATCGATCCAATTTAATTTCAATGCAAATAAGTTATATTTGAAAAAAATGGACAAAATCTCCTTTATTTATAGTACTATCCACCTGTTTAAGGTATAACAAATACTACAACAAAACAAATAGTTCACAACAACAACACTAATACACATTCAGAGAATAACCTCAACAAAAATAAATTGCCCAAATTCCATTAATAGAAAATTCACCTCAATACACGAGGCAAATTTAAGAAATCTAAGAATTGTTCATCTCAATACATAAGCTAATTTGGGAAATCTAAGAATTATCATCATGAAGACGAGTTATAATCAAGTACACATGTGGGTTGTAGTTAATTTGAAAATTTAACTTGAACTAATACCACCTCCACTCAAGTCGATGCCTTGTTCTGTGGTCTTCGGTCGCTGCTTAAAAGTATAAGACCAATAACTGAGTAAAACATTAGAATACCGTAGTACGTCTGTGGTTTGACCTTCCAAAGCACATGCACACCTCCGTGAATAGCATTAAGGGCGTTCTACCTTTCGAGTCTCTCATATCTTTATAGATTGGTTGCAAAATCTTCTTCACTTCCTATAATATTAGAATAAAATAACATTAGACAGTAATATGACAAAATTTTCTTTTTGATGTAGAATAGTTAGCCTAATACACAAATATTTTCACCTAGTCAAGGTTGAACTTTATTTACTATTTTGTCCAAATCAAATAATTATATTTTCATCTTATTTTTATAATTTATACAAACAATAGTTTTAATTTCCCCTAGGTAAAACTAAGTTTCACCAAGTGAAAAATATTTACTCTGAACCAAACGGGGCCCAAGTGTCAAAATGTACAGCCACACCTCTCTCCATATTTGTTTGTCACAAGAACAACTAGAATTGTTAACAACTACTCACATTCTGGAAGAATGAGTGAAGAAATATTGAAATATATATCTATTAGCCTTATATATACATGATTAAATTAGATATGACATGATAAACATTGTTCCTCAAACCAAGCATATTTCAAGGAACTCTCTAAATACATCAGATACATGTTGTTGTGTTGCATGGTTGCAGAAGACGAGTATGTATTCGATTGAAGACTTGATCGTACCTAGCGTTTATGTCGTTGACTTCGATCAATCAATTGTTCACAAACTAATTTTAAATCACACGTGACATTTAACTGGTTGAAATTCATGGAAGGTGTTTTTTTCACTGATTCCCAACTTCTGATCTGAAGAGGGAAGAGAAAAGAAAAAAGCCGTAGTTTAAACACACTAGAAGGAACAAAAGGCCTAAAATCTTTATAGTAATTTCCGAGCCTTTAAGAATGATCATAATAATCCACTTCCTTTCCTGAGCATTTTATTTTTAAATCAGATCAGTAAGAATAGATGTCTTCTCTTCTCTGTTTGGGTAGTTTGAAAACAACATTTAGGACAACGACGCAGAAAATGAAAGCCATGGTCATAATTAAATAAGCTCGAGAGAAGTTTAAGTTATTTTTTTTCAATTATAATGAAGTCGCAAGTGATATTATTGTGAAAAAAATAAAGTAATAAGAAGTCGCAAATAAGATTTTCCATACCTATTGTTACGAACAAATTAGTAAAAACATCCTTGAGAGTAGTACGAACTGTAATAAAATGAGACAATGTACATAAACATAAATAAATCAACCACCGTAAATAAGAATCCGTGTTTGAGCATAATGGTGGGGTGGAATGTACAAAAAAAATAGGAGCATACCTGCCTAACATACGACTAACTATTCCTTGACATCGGCTGTAGAACAGAAGAAGCGATAGGAGCAGACCTGTGATGACTAGATTTTATGATGGTCATTCCAGAACTCGAAGCAATTCGTGCATTGATGATTCTGGTGTTGGTTGCTCCGATGCGTAAATAAAAAGCATAAAATTCAAGATAAAACACCAAAATATACATAAGAGATACCCAAACAAATTAGTTTGTTTGCCCAAAATTTGAATACTGCACAACACTTTAAGAGGTTCAATATTCATATCTGATTCGATGATAGTCCTCATAAATCATGAAGATCAGTAGGTAAGAAACTGCATATTCACTTGCCTCAGTCCAAGTATATGTTTCTTCAGTAGTGCACTCAGATTGTGGGGTTGGGTTGGGTTGGGTTGGATAGTGCCATAATAAGAGGTCTCTGCATGACATTAGTTTACAAATTTAAATGCAATGGACATTAGATTTTCTCACTTAAAATGTCCTGTTTGTCCTAAAAACACAATTCGATGCCTAGTTACACATACAAACCCTTGCCAACAAAAAATAATTGACAAAAGTTTCAAAACCTAAGCATTCAACCTGAAATCAACAAGTGCTTAAAAACCATTTGATGGTACGAATGGTGGTTCAAGTTACGAGTTTGAGAATATCAAACTTAGCAACATATTTATTGTCCGAGTTAGAAATTGGGATTATATTTACAATTAACATAAGGTCACCAATCAAGTTAAGAATTGGATATTGGGATTATATTTCCATAAATGGTCTTTGAATCCCCATTAAACATAATAAATGAGAAAACCTTAGTTTAATTTCAGCATTTTATATGTTGAGTTAATGCGTAAAAACAACAGAGATCATCAAATCAGAGGAAATCAAGTGACAAACAATATGAAAAGAGGCAAAAAAATAACCCGATGATGAAGTTTATGTATACATAAGTAACAAACTTCATCTCCGTTTATGTACACATCCATAACGAAACAACCAAGAGAAGGAGATACAAACGTAAATTTCATCCCCGTTTATGTATACCAATAACCAACATTACTCTAAATCCTAAAAGTACATAATCTACTGTAATTGCAAAAGTCAACAACATTCCCAAATGGTGGGCTGAATTTTCGATTGACATCATCCCTACTTTTTTGGAGAAGTTACTTTACTCTTGAGGATTTCTGATCCATTCAGATTAAATTTGAATCAAAATTCAAATGACACAAATCCAATTTATGTCCCAAGTCACACTCTAAAAAGGAACAAAAAATGGAAAGAATTATTAAGTTCATATTTTTAAAGGTTATTAAAACATTTCAGGAATCCCCCAAAAAAGTTAATACAACCCACAAAAAAATACTCAAAATATTTTTTTTTTACTATTTCAAAAAAATTAATACAACTTTTTAGTCCTTTCTAGAGACCAGGATTGAGCCTCTCTCGCATCTTTCAAAATTTTATCAGCTTCACAAAAACAAACACATTAAAGAAAATGAGAAATTAAAAAATAAATACAAATAAATCAATGATGAAATCTTATTCTTTTCAACCAGTTGAAATGGAAAGTTGGCGCATCATCTTCCAAGAAAACAGCAGGGCATACTTAAGGATGACAGGATAAGGGGGGGGGATGTTTATCAAAGCTTGATATCTATTTGGCATCTCTGTTTTTGTATACATCCGTAATGAAACAACTAAAAGAAGAGGCATCGCCGAAATTGCTAAAAGAGATGTAGCTGGCAGAAATTACTAGAAAAGATGTCGTCAAAATTCAGGAGAAGAGCCTTGCCGAAAATCGCTCCTATTTTGGATAATGGAGAAAACATTTTCCAACTGCTATTTTGTGAGAAAAAGTATTTATCTTTTCTTTGGAAGGGAAGTCTCCCGCTCTATTTTGTGATAAGTACTATTAAAATAGATTTTGACTTTACTATTTAACATAATAAAGCTCATTAGTAACACAAATCTTAATTTAGTAACAATAAATTACTATTATTAATTGTAACTGTATAATGGTGTTAGTAATCAATAAATTTGTGTGCTACTAAAACTGCGTTTTGGTGTAGTGCAAGAGGAGATGGAGCGGTATTGTTCTTCTTTAAAAGGGCCACAGAGGCCTTCTTATTCCTCCCCTCTTCCTTCTTTCTCTCTTCTTATCTTTTCCTCTTATATTCCTCTCTCTTCTAATAAACACTCCATCCTAGGACCCTCCAAAGTACCTTCTTTTATCCCTAGCACTAACCCATCCATCGCAAACCCTAGGTAATACTCTGAGTATCGATCTAGAGGCCATCGAGCGCTCCCGAACACTATTTTGACTCCGGTTAACTTTCCTGTTATAGAAAATCTTAATAAATATTCAAAGGTCTCTGAATTCTCTTTCTAATGGCCCACCCCATGCATGAATCGGCCTTACGGTTTGGAAGAACGATCCATTTTACTATCAAAACCTGATCTAAAGGCCACCGGGCACTCCCGAGCTTATTTTGACCCCAATCAACTTCCTCACCTGGATAGAAGCTCAATGGATATTCGAAGGGCTCTGAATTCCCTTTCAAACAGTCCATCCCATGCATGAATCAGAATTATAATGGACAAATGATCCGTTTTACCCCAAAAATTGATTCGGAGGCCACAAAGAGCTCCCTAGATCCATTGGACTCTTATTAACTTTTAAGCTCAAATAAGACAGAACAAATCTTATAAGGGATCTGAATACCCTTTCTAACGGTCCACCTCGTGTGACAATTAGCCTTACGGTACAGATGAACAACCCATTTTAATTCGAAGGGTCACTGAGCACTTTCGGGCGTTGTTTGACCAAGGTCAACTCTCTGAACCTGATGAAGCTGAATGAATCTTCAAAGGGTATTGAATACCCTTTCTAATGATCCACCCCGTGAGCAATTCTAACTTACAGTTTAGGTGGATGATCTATTTTCCTCAGGGAACTTCCTGTCTAGTGACCAATGGCCACTTTCGATCCCCGTTTGACCTCAGTCAAATACTGAACCTAGAACTAGCTCAATGCATTCTTAAAGGGTTCTGAATAACCATTCCAACAGTCTACCCCATTCATGATTCTGACTTACAATTCTCTTTTTATGGCCGTTTTTTTCTAAAACATGCCTCAGACTACCAAATGGCAACCCCGAGACCCTGCCTATCAACAATGTGTCTAGGGTTCCATGCTGATAGGCAAGTCAAGGACCATGCCAATCGACATCCCCCTTGTCCCTCTAAATAGAGTTCATGACCTCACATTGAAAACAACACCTGAACATCGCTCTCAGTAATTCAACGAGAATTCCCTTGAATTCAGAGTTGTTCTTTGCTAAAAGACCACATCCCACATTCCTTCCATCATCCATACTCTTTTGAGTAAATCCCCAACCACCTCTTAAAACCACCATTATTTCACTTTGAGGTCAGGGCATCTACAAAGAATATCTACATCAAGTCATCATAAGGAGGCCCATTTCCTCCTCTTTGTCTTTAATTTCTCTTAATTTTTCATTAGTTACTTGATTTTCACTTTAGTATCTTATTTCATTACATCACACATCTCAATTCTAAACTTATATTATTAGTATTCGCACATAGTTTATTTTCATTAAAAAAACAAAAACAAGAAAAAGAGGGCTCACTTGTGAATTCAAAAAGGGGATTCCTCATCACACTTTTTTGCACTAAAACACCTTTTTCAACACACACACACATAATAAAGTCCCAAGTTGGATTTATGGGTTAAACCACACCTTATATTATTTTCGAACTAAATGGGCTTTAATTCACTCGGGCTACGTAGGCATCTTGGGTAAATCCCTCGACTCGAGTCCTCCCACCTACATTTGTTATTTTATACTCATATATTCATGATATATACATTTTATATGCTTGTTTGCTTATGCCTTATCCAATATATGCAATCGTTCCTTAATAATGACTTATGAATCGACAAACACTTACATTATATTTTTTAATTACTATTTTGGGAACACTCATAAGGATGACCTCGCTCTGCCTTTATCCATGACGCGAGTCGAGTGATTCCATCCTCTATTTATATTATGCACATAAGCACACACATCACGGAATTCTTCAGGAGAAGATTAACACATGCCCATCAGAGACCGAAAGGGTAGGATGGGTGCCTAACACCTTCTCATTCTGTAACTTAGTCCCCAGACCTTTTAAGTACTTGGTTTCGTAAGCGTCATTATTGTCCTTGATGTTGTTCTCGCGAATCCGTAACATTTTTTTGCCTATTTTAAGCAAAATAGGCTGGCGATTCTCTCTCTCCATATTACCCCACATCGACGACGACAAAGCGTCCCGATAGAGGACGCATTCCCACCGCACTTCAGAAAAATAAGAAGGGGCAAATAAGTAGGGATCCACCTCCGGAGACCCCCACCCCCCGACGCTCGGGATGGACACAGTGGCGACTCTGCTGGGGATTTTTATAAGAGGACTAGATTCTATTTTTGCATAGGCGTTATTCTTTTCTGCATGTGTGTGTATACACCCACCTGTATGTTCCCTTTTCTCCCCTATTTACCTTTTTGTATCTCTCTCTCTCTCTCTCTCTCTCTCTCTCTCGTGTATATATCTCTTTCCACTCACATATACTCTCCATGTACACATAACACACCTACACTTAGCTTCACTTTACACTCACATGCTTCACAAGCCACTTAGAATACCTAGGCTTAGGCTTCACTAGAACACAATCACACTTTCTACACTTGTATATATGGTCACAAGTCACACACCACTTGTATTTTATCCAGGTATAGGTTCACTATCACACACACTCACTTATATAGACTCCCATGACACATACTCACTCATATGTATCCATGCATAGTATAGTTTCCAAGCTAGATATACGTGTATATGCTCCCCATTTAGTGTAGTATTTCCCTTTACTCATCGTGCAAAAAAAAGATAAAAAATACTCTCTCTCTCTCTCTCTCTCTCTCTCTCTCCATAGTATGTTAATTAAGACTCATGCAGTTTTGCCCACTAAATCACCAAAGAGCATGGATATTGACCAAAAATTTGTCCCATATTGGAGGGTCATTTTGTGATGGGTGTTGGACCATCGGTTCGCAGTCAGCCGAAGCGATATGACCCTTACCTTCCATTGGACTCATACCTTCGACGCATATTAAATAGTCCCCCCCGCATCGTACGGCTTGATCGAACTCATGACGGGAGGTATATAGCAGGGAACTCATTCACGTACGTCTAGTATATCGAATTCTCTCTCACCTGTATTGTCCCCACGAGGTATATAGTGAGGTAAATCACATACACTAAGGTATATCAAATGTCTTGTCTACACGTACCGATAAATGATTGCCCTTATAGGCAAGAGGTATATTGTGGAAGTCATGCCAAAGGGGGGAGCCCTTACACTAACCCAACAATTTCATAAACCTCATATAGATGTCAAACTTAGGACACTGATATTTAGTTCATCGATTAGCGTGCAAAACTATCTCAAAATTCTGGGTTGGCTTGCCGCCCGAATCTTCGCACGATTTCTCCTTTTTTAAAATAGGACCCCATCCATGAGACTGAAAACAAGTCCAACCATATTTTCCATATTTTCATACCCTATTTTCCCTGGGTGGGTCGGGTCTAGTTCGACATCTTTTCTGCATCTAGGCAAACCTAATACAAGTGGGAACCTAATAATAACATTAATAATAATCATGATGATATTCCTCTCATTTTACCATTCTTTCCTAAAATACCAAAAAAAAATCTCCTTCTAAAATACCCAAAATTTTCTCCCTCCCTCTTTCAAAATAAATTTGAATCAGCTTCCTTCTTAGGTTGATCGCATACCAGACTTTGGTCTGGCTCCCTATTGGCTTCGGTCTTCCGTCAAACTACCCCAAAGCTCCGTCGGGTCTTATGCTACCTCATCCAAGTTTGGGATTTATCTTTACTAGCTCTTCATGGATAACGTTTACCAAGTGACGAATGTATAGCCCAATTTGATGATCGTCTTGGCCCAGAACAGTGCCAAGATTGATAATCTTCAAACCCAGGCCTATGATATACAACATCACCGAGCCCATATTCCCGAAGAACCTGAGGTCCTCTTTCTTCGTCATATGGGTCCACCCACTCTCGTGCCTATTTGGGTCCCAAAAGAGTATCGGCATGCTCTCGGTGCCTCACGTACCAATGGGCCACAGCCAGCTCATCTCCCTATCCCCAACCTTTCCCAGCCAGGAGCCCAACTTCTAATACCCACAGAGCCTAAGGAAGAGGAACTGAACAAGCTCAAAGAAGACCTTAAGCTATTGTCGAAGAAGTTTGACCAGGTCAAGATATCCGGGAACTACATGGACTACACCCATATGTCTCCTCAACCCAAATCCAGACTGCCAGAGAAGTTCAAAATACCAGATATCGAGAAGTTCAAGGGAAGTGAACCCTTAATTATTCACCTTTGAAGCTATCACCGAGCCACGACTCTCTATAGTGCCTCTGAAGAGATAAAGGCCCAAATATTCCAACAGACCTTGAAATAAAGCACCCTTTATCGGTTTGTCCCTCGAAGAATCCATAATCCGTTGTTGGGAGGATATTCCCAGAGAATTCATGTCACATTACAAGAACAATGAGGTGCTAGAGGTTACGCCTCGAGATCTAGATATTCTTAAGAAGAACCCTAGGGAAAAAGTTAGTAGATTCATAGGAAGGTGGAACGAGATAACTGCTACCATGACCAACAGACCCTCAGAGGAGGAACAATTCAGTATTGTGAAGAAGAACTTCTTATCTCATATCTGAGCATCCATGGGAGGACAATACTGCCCACATATTTTAACCCTCAGAGAAGTTGGTGTAAAAATTGAGGAAGGTGTTCCCAAAGTCGAATCCGAGCCGAAAAAAGTGACTAGACAGTTAACTCCTCATAAATATGAAAATCCCTCTAGTGCTACAGTCTCAACCATAAAAAACATCTCCCAACCTACGACCTCTTGGTCATCAGAAAGTCGCCTCAACCCTACTAACAAAGAATACACTAAGCTTCAAGCTCCCCTATCGAAAGTCTACCAGGACCTGCTGAGCCAAAACCTCATCAAACCCTTGGACCCTCATCCACCACCAAATCCACTCCCTACAAATTTCAAAGTCGATCCCCGTTGCGATTTCCACAGTCTACCATCCATACTACCGACTAGTGCTTCTATCTTCGGAATGTGCTCCAAGGTTTGATTGGATGGGGTATTATTGACCCACTGGCCAATCCTAAACCCAACATCACTCACAAACCGCTTCTAACACATGCAAATGCCATATTTCTATAAAATGGCCCAGAATTTGATCCACTTGCTCAAATTGTTCCCAGTAAAGTACTCATTATACCTGTAATTTCACCCAAACCGCTTAAAGTTTTTCCATATTTTCTCCTACACCCTACCTGCTTCATCAACCGATCTTTGTAACTCCTCACAAGGTCATACACTCGATCTGTAGGGAAATATATGGAGTTACCTATTGTATTGAACCAATTATTAGAGTTTGGACTGAAACTGCCCACTAAGATGACCACTGATTGTCACAAAATTATTGTCTTCTTCATAAACGCCTAAAAATGGGCTCGGGAGTCAAATAATTGGGTAGTACCCATTGATGAAGTTAATCCATATTACGTAGTGCATATTATGGTCGATGTGTTTCGACGAACAAGTGAATTTTGCAGTATTAATGAGCTACTCACCACTTTGAAGCTTCAGGGACAGTTGATCCCTTCGCTCCTGCACCGCCCCATTGAGTGAAAAGATTTGTATGATGAAGTCGTCGAGGTTATCGAATACATTGATTTCTCCTAGCATGAGGATATAGTCAACAATGTATGGGGAGATAACTTTGACAGCTTAGATGATAAGCTAAGCCAGGAAGACACCAGTCTAGTAGCTAATTTGTGTGAAATGATATCCTTCAAAGATCTGTTGGTGGAAATTAATAAGGTAGCCGTTCAGCCAGAAATAAATGAAGACTCTGGGTTCCTATTCTTCCCGACCTCAATAAATTACATAACCAGATCAGGGAGACATTACAAAGACCCGATTACCCATATGACCGAGATAGATAAGGGCAAATGAGTTATCGGAGAACTCCCCATGCCAGAGATGATCATCGAAGAATGTAAACTCCTTGATCATCTCAAGAAAACCCAAGCTAATATCACCTTGTGGGGGCTTTTCATGTCCTCCCAGTTGCACTGAAATGCTTTGATAAAACTCCTCACCGAGCCTACAGTCTCTCCTTCCACTACTCCCGAAGAATTCATGAACATGGTTGGTTCATTGACCTCTTTCTAACTCCTCTCTTTTTCAGAAGAAAAAAATACCAAAGATCGTCCTTGACCACAATTATTCCTCTAACATCTCTGTTGAAGTGTTGGAAAAGACAGTCCCTCTCTCCCTTATTGATAACAGATCTTCCCTCATTATTTGTCCCCTCAAAACCTTCAATTTCTTAGGCTTGAAAGTTAGTGATCTCACTCTAACTTTTAACATCATTCGTGCTTACGACAATACCCGTTGAGAGGTAATGGGGTCCATAAAACTCATAAAAGGGATTGGATCTATCAATCTTGTCAATAAGTACTAGGTTATTGACATACCGACATATTTAACCTTCTTCTTGGTCGTCAATGGCTCCACAGTATCCTAGGGGTATCATCTTCCCTTCATCAGAAACTAAAATTCTTCGCTAGTGGCCAGGTTATCACCATCTTGGGGGATGATGATAGTTCAGACACCGCCAATACTAGCAATCCGGTATTAGAGATCTAACATGAGATGAATGACATGCTTCTCTCTCGCTTAATAGTTGACCCACTTCCCCTTCCAACAGGAGATAGTTTCAAAGGTTATGTCTATTCAGAACATAACCCTCATGACAATGTTAACGTGATTTGGATGTTCAAAAGCATGCACTTCATGCCCGATATGGGGATAGGGTGACGCCAATAAGGGATCCTTAAACCCATAGTCTTGAAAGAGGCATTTCCTTCATGTGTCCTGGCAACCAACCCTCACCAGAAGAACTCAAAGCCCTTTAGTGGCCATAACCTAAAAGAAGTTTGGAAGAGGGAAATACTACTTTGAGCGACTCTTTGAATGGAAGGTGTGGGGACCCATTTATTTTGGTCTATGAAAGTAGCCGACCAGGCCCAAAGTCTACAAGGGGATTCTCGACCTAAATCAACAGATTAACTTGCACAAGTGCATTTTAGATTTACTTGGAGATATTCGAATACACTAGAATCAACAGCCAATAATCTCAATAGATATATTCAGGGGGTCGTAATATATGAAATATATCTTCCCAAGATCCTTGATCAGAACAAACTTTGTAATTGGCCATATAAATTGCAACCCCTGTTTCGGGGAAAAGGGGCATGTAACAAAAACCTTTGAGAGATACTTAATAAAATAATAGACCTCTTCGTGGACGTAGGCAAGTTGCCAAACCATGTACATAGCGGTATTATGTGTAATATTTTACATTTTCTTGCTTCATTGTGATTGTTCTTCATAAACTCTCTATCTCAATATTTTTTTATACCACAATTAGTGTCGTCTGTGGAAAACGATTGTTATTCCTATAAAAGCACTCATAAACTGAAAGCTTGAAATATCTCACCATAACAGCAATATCCCTTAAGCCGACGATGACCAGGAAGATCCTGTCTCTCCTAGGATTAGGTCTGAAATTCACCAACTGCAAAATCCAATGTTTCTCCTGGAGAGGCAGCCATCGGAAGAAAGTCATGGGCCTCCTAGGTCCACGTAAATATCAAGATTGGTCGACGCGTATGAGGCTAGACTTCATTAATAGGAAGAAGCCATGCGTCGTCAGGAGGAGGAGAATGTTCGACTTAAGAGGCCACTTAAAAGGATGGAGAGAGATATCAATAGGAACACCAGACGTCGTTGTGATAGGTATTTTAGCCCTCAGGTGAGTGATACTCATAGCCGAGGAAGAATCCGTAGGCATAACTAAGAAACATCCGAGCGAGGAAGGTCAGAGGGTGATCTCTCACACCGACTCTAGCAAGATCGACACAGTAGGAGCCTTGACTGACAGGACAACAAAATCAGGAACCTGTTCTGAAGGAAAATGGACTATCACCCATCCCACTAAGGAGCAAGATCCACTTGAGAGCTAGAAAGAATAAATCTCAACACTCAGATGAAGTCGCAGTTTTTAAGGGAGATAGAGAACGAGGAGCCACCCAAGAAGTTCCCAATTCCTAGATTCAACATCTATGATGAAAAAACTAATCCCATCGATCATGTCAGGCTATACTGGAAGGCAATGACCTTATAGAGACATAACGATCCATTGATGTGTCAAATCTTCCCTTCTAGCCTGGACGGCGTGGAACAGAAGCGGTTTAAGTGGCTACCACACATGTTAATCAGGAGTTTCAAAGGTCTTACAGAATTATTCATGGCCCATTTCATAACCAGCAGCTCCCATCCAAAGCGTATGGATACACTGCTCACGATGAAGAAGAAGCCACAGGAGAACCTCGGAGAGTATGCTAAGAGATACAAGGAGGTTTTCAACGAGATCGACGACTGCTTAAAGTAGGTCACTATAGAATCATTCAAAATTGGTCTTCCGAGCACCTCCCTACTGCACTAATCCCTAACTAAGAAGGAGGTTAACTCCATCAACGACATTATGGCATGTATTTAAAAATACGCCAAGGTCGAGGATGTAGTCCATCTTAATGCAGGGGAAAATGATCGCGCAAAGGTGAACAAAGTAACATAGAGGAATGATTCTAAAAAAGGAAATAAGAATGGGGGCAAGAATGGCTCCCAGGACGATAATAAGAATGATCCTTCTAAACCCTTTTAGGCTGTCAATACTGTCTTCAAGGAACCAATAGACAAAATCCTGAGCAAGATCAAGGAAGAGCCCTTTGTCAAATGGCCCAAGAATATCGGTGGAGACACAACAAAATAAAATAACGCGCTGAGATGCGTATTCCATAAAGAGCGTAGTCACAAGACCGAACATTACAAAGCCCTCAAGTCTCATCTCGAGGAATTGGCTCAAGCAGGGCATCTCAATGAGTTCATTGATAAGAAATCAGATAAGGTTGCAACCACTGGCGACCAAAGGTCGGATAATGTCCTCGAGGACGATGCAGGTCATGATCTTGTAGTAATTCATGGCATCTAAGACCTCCAATAAGTACATGGAAATATTGTTCGGATGGAGATCAAAAAGCTTATTGTTGTTATGCAATCCTTTTAAATATATCGCGTCAAGACTTAGGTTGGGAAGCGTCGACAACCAAAAGAAGTCAACTACACTAAACACATCGTATTTACAGAGGAGGACTTAGTTAGGGTAAGGACCCCATGGATAGGGTCATTAAAAACCTAGAAGAAGTTGCAGTTGGTAGTAACTCAATTGAAAGAAAGAGCTAACCACATTCCTCAAAAGCAGTCTAAATGTCTTCGCTTAGGAATCGTACAATCTACTGGGATATATCTCACTATCACATGCCACCGCTTTCACGTCGACCCAGATTTTAAGCCAGCCGCTCAAAAGGCTCTCCGAACAACCCCCAAAAAACAAAAGTACCAGAGAAAGAGGTAGGGAAGTTACTGAATGCAGGATCCATCAGGGAAGTCCGGTTCCTTAAATATTTATCCAACCCAGTGGTAGTACCCAAAAGAAATAGTAGCTGGAGAGTTTGTATTGACTTCACCGACCTTAATAGGGGTTGTACAAAAGACAACATCCCTCTCCCAAAAATAGATGAGTTAGTCGATGCAACAGCATCACATGAAATGATGAACTTCCCATACGCTTACTCCGGATACCATCAGATCCTACTATATGAGCCAGATCATGACAAGACCTCCTTCATAACCTCCATTGGGTTATATTTCCACAAATTCATGTCGTTCAACCTAAAAAATGCAGGATTGACTTATCAGCGACTGGTCACCAAAATGTTCAAGAAGAAGATGGGAGAAATAATGGAGGTGTACATCGATGACATGCTCGTCAAAAGAAAACACAAGGGAGACCACCTCTCAGACCTAGTAGGAACCTTTGAGATCCTCAGGAAATACCGTATGAAACTTAACCCGAGTAAGTGTTCATTTGGCATCCAGTCACACAAGTTCCTCGACTATCTGGTCAGTAAAAAGGGGATTGAGGTCAATCCAGATGAAATCGATGCCATCGCAAAGGTCCAGCCACCACAGATGATAAGAGATGTCCATAAGATCACTGGTATGCTCGCCACACTTAATCATTTGATCTCCAAGTCTTCGAACACTACCGAATATTCTTTCAACTTCTGAAGAAGGATAGAGGCGTCACATGGAACAACGACTACTCCAAATCCCTTGAAGAACTTAAAACTTACCTCAACAAACCACCTTTGTTGGTAATTCCATATGAAGGGGACCCTTTGTACCTTTACCTTACCATATTAGACCATGCCATGAGCTCGGGCTTAGTATGTGAAAATGAAGGAGGCCAACTCCCGGTCTACTACGCAAGTAAGACGATTCTATGCATTGATGGTAGGCTCGAGGAAATTGAAGCATTACTTTGAGGCCCACTCTGTCTTCGTGATCACTTAATACCCCTTAAAATATGTTCTAAGGAAACTTGAACTCTCCGACTGTCTCTCAAAATGGTCGGTAGAGCTCAGGATATTCCACATCCATTTTTAACCAAGAATAGTAAATAAGGGTCAAATTTTAGCAAACTTTATCACTGAGTTCACAGGAAATCATCCACCCATCGAGTTATAAGCCGAGCAATCGACAAACAAGGAAGCACAGTCTTTCAACTGGACCTTCTACGTTGATGGAGCCTCCAACTCTAAGACGGTAAGAGTGGTCATTGGGTCGATAACCCTTGAGGAAATTGTGCTCATACAGGGAATCAATTTGGGATTTAAAGCCTCCAATAATAAAGCTGAATATAAGGCATTAATCATTGGCCTGCGAAAAGCCCAACTACCAGGGGCAATGCGCCTTTGCGTAATCTACGACTCAAAGCTGGTATCCAAGCAGGTGAGCGAAGATTTAAGTGCTAAAGATGACAAAATGGCAGCTTACCTCACTATTGTGAGAGGACTGATCGCCTAATTTGACGAGGTTAATATTTAACAGTTCCCTAGGGGGCAGAACAGTCATATAGATGCCTTAGCAGCCCTAAGTTTGGCAGTTGACTCTGATTTAAGGAGAACTATGCAAATAGAGTCCACTGCATAGTAAAGAATCAACCGAACAGTTATAGTTATGCAAGTCCTCTACATAGAAAGGGCATCTGGCTGAATATATCCCATCACAACCTACCTACAGATTGACACGCTGCCAAGCGATAAAAAATGAGCACATGAGATAAGAATCAATGCTCGCTTTCACTTATCTCCTAAAGGAAAACTTTACAAGAGATCATTTACAGGCCTTTATCTTCAATGCATTCACTTAGACGATGTCGAGCAAGTTCTTAGTGAACTTCATGACGACATTTGTAGGAGTCACGCAGGTGGAAGATCGTTGGCCTTCCGAGCAATCAAGAAAGGATATTGGTGGCCATACATGCAAAAATATGTGGGAACCTATATTCGCAAATATGAGAAGTGCCAAAAGCATTCTCTCATGGTCCACTAGCCCGCCAGTGACCTCATGTCATTAACCAACCCATGACCTTTTGCCTAGTGGGGATTGGATATTGTGGGGCCATTACCTACCACATCTATAAATCGAAAGTATCTATTGCTCGGCACCAACTACTTCACCAAATGGTTAGAGGTAGAACCACTCACAAATATTCATGACTCGGACATAATGAGGTTCATATGGAGAAACATCATTACTCGCTTTGGGGTATAAAGGACTATCATTACTCACAACAACACATAGTTTGAAAGTGTCTTCCATCAAGGCTTCTGCGACGAGCATAGCATGAAGCACCACTTCAGTTCTATGGCATACCCCCAAAGACACGAGCAAGCAAAAGCTTATAATAAAACCATAATCGACGGATTGACAAAATGGCTAAAAAGAGCCAAAGGTGCCTAGGTGGACGAGCTACCCCATGTTTTATGGGCATATAATATCACTCCTAGGAGAGAAACTGGGGAAACCACTTTCGCACTCGCCTATGCAATGGAGATAATTATCCCACTAGAACCTAGGCTCCCTATTATGAGAACCATCTTGGTCGATCACGACATTAACGATGAAGCATTACTCACTGAACTTTACTTAGCTGGTGAGCGATGAGAACTGGCATTAGTTTGGTTAGCATCCTTCCAACAACAACTAGCCAAAAAATATAAGAGAAAAGTAAATTCGAGAAAGTTTTTAATAGGGGACTATATCCTCAGAAAAGTTCTCAAAAATGCTATAAAACCATCAGACAGGAAACTAGGAAGGACCTTTCAAGATAATAAGGGGTGATCTGCTGGGGCATATCACTTGAAAATGCTGAAGAGCAAGGAGATACCAAGAGCATGGAACGCGGCCAACCTCAAGAAGTTCTATTTCTAGATTTCTATATTTCTTATGTTAGAACAATTAGTTTAGGCAAATTTCTATTGACAAACTTATGTTTCTCTTCATTTCAATCAATAAAGGACAATTGGCCCAAGCACTCTAAATACGCTTGTGATGGGTCAGGTCGATGAGCAAGTTGCTCTACTATGTGTACTCGCTGACCATCATCATCTGGTTTTGGGGTAAACTCTTTAATATCCTCATCAAGAATATGATCCAGTAATTGAGCACGAATAACATCAATAGGGATCCATTCATCATCCTTAGAAAATGGGGCATGGTGATAAGCTGGACATTCCACTTGGTATATATACCACAGTCTTGACTCCTTATGGACTTTCACTTCCTTGAGAGCACTTGGCCATCCCCGAATAAAAGCGATACTTTCGGCTTCTTCAAGCTTCGTTGGGGCATCTTCCCAACCAACATTATACCCTTCAGTCCAGACTTCCTGAGGACCCATATGAATGAGGATCTCAGCCTCTTAATATCTTGCTTGAGCACAAATATAAAACCCTTCAGGTCAGCGACCTCCTTCTTTATAACAACATTCTTAGATACGAGAATTTCTCTCACTTGGTCGACCTTGACCCTATCTCGAAGCTGGGATTTTAGGGAATCTACCTCTTCTTGAACTAAGGCAACGATCTCCACCATTTCCTGTATATCATCCTTCAATTTTGCAATAACTTCATATGAGTTTTTATATTGCTCGTTTCTCATTTTTAAAGATTTGTAGATCTTCACAAAAGCCTTATGATCTTACAACCCGATGTTCGGCCCAAGAATCCTCCCCAATCGAGAGTCGGGAGGAATATACTGATCCAAATCAATAAACTACAAATAATAATTCACTAGACCAATAGCAGTATATCAGCACATAAGGAAATAAGGGAACGCAATCGAGAAAGAGAAATTTTCATTTCTATTAACTATAAGAAAAGGCCAAGGGACAGTACATCGAGATTCAGTTATAGAAGCACAAAAATAAGGAAGGTTGTACAAAGAAATCAAAGAATCTTAGTCCATAAGCCTTGCCCAGCCACTTGGTCGCCATCCGCAATGGCCTTTCTTTTTTCTGTAACTGATTGATCCCTTATAACCTTGGCAACTTTAGCAATCTCAGAAGGAACAATTTATGTGTGAACCTCAGGCTGGTTGCCACCCTCAGTAACTTCCAACAATGGATTAGGTCCAAGAGAGTGCAACACAAAGAGCTCGAACTCAGATGAAGTTCCAACCGCCTTAAGAGCTTGGTTCCACCCCTTCTTAAAGGCCAATTTGCAACCATAATCCACCTGCTCATCAGCATAAACATAGGTCTTATAGTAACCTTCAGTATAGCTCGCGACCTTTTCATTGTAAAACTTTCCCTCTAGCTTGGTGACCTTCTCAGATAATGCCACTTGGGCATTCTCGAGCTCGAATATTTCATCAACAACTACCTTGTTAGTAGTCTGGAGAACGTCATGAGCCTTAGACATCTCGTTATTCTCCTGTTACCACTCTTGGTGAGAATGATCAAAGTCCTGCTTTTCAGCTTCCAGAGCACTTACAGATGCTTGCGTCTTAACCTCCAAGGCACCATTCAGCTTCTTCTCCTTCTCAAAGAACACAGACTGGTTCCCCAGTAAAGAACTGAAGTCAGAGACAAACTGAAGAAACAAGAAGAGAAGCGCAATTCAGTATAAAATACTTTGGAGAAAGCACAAGAAATAAATAAAGGGAAAAAGAGTAAAATGGACTTATCAATGCAAGCCCTTGAGCAGACTTAAGGACTAATTAGTCAGGGCCCATGCTTGTCGACCTCTCGCGATCAGCAGAGAGTACCGCCCTTTCCAGTAATTGAGGAGCGAGGTATGGAGCATAAACCATAGTGTAAACCTCACCATCCATGACGGGAGAGGATACCATAGGAACCCTCAAAGCTTGGGTCCTTCTCTCCTCCTCTTCTATTCTCCTCTTTTCAGCATCCCTCTTTTCTTCCTCTCTCCTCTCCACTGTTTCCCTTTCTTCCCTTTTTTCCTATATACTTCCTCGTTCTTTCTCTGCTCATATTTGTCCTTCCCCTTTTCAGATGGGGAACCACCAACCGGCTTCTTCGAGGTATGATCATCTTCCTCAGGGGGATACCTCAACTTTAGCCTATTTATTAGCAGCAAACGAGCATATCTTCCTCTTTTTTTGCTTATTCTCCCTCATTTTCTTTTTTTACTTCATCATATTCTTCCACTTCCTCTTCTTCTTCTACTGAACTTCCCTCCTCTTCTGAGATGTCTTCCTCTTTCTCAATAATAATGGGATTAAAAGAACCAACTTCAGGAACCTACAAAATGGGAATAGTATCAACTAAATGAGCGATGAAGCTGGTAAAAGTATTTTTATACTCCAAAAGGAATATTGCTGACCTAGGGTGTTCACTGTCAGTTAGCCTTTCATGGATATTCCAAGCCTTTATCAGTTTTTCTATATTCACCTTGCTGAGGCGAGGCTCCTGATTTTTTACATGGGATACAATAACATAGGAAGAAGAACATCAGAAGAGAAAACGGAAGCAGAAAGAAGTCTACAAGAAAAGCAAGAAGAATGAGAAACCTATCTCATGTTCCGCATAATCCAGGATTGGGGGGCCTCTTTATCTCTTTCCCTCACGAACGGGAGCCCTCTACCAGTTCCTTACAATGAAGCCTTACTCCCAGTAGTTCTTGTGAGAATCAGGGAGATTCACAACCGTACTGCGCTCTACACCATAGTAAGTCATTTCAGCTTCAATGAGGTTTTTATCTTTTGCGCTCGCTCGAAAGAAAGTAAGAGCCTTGTATGAAATTCCCGAGTTCTGTACATTTGTACTTTCCTCGTACACTTTAGCGCCGAAAATGTAACCGTTCAATCGATATTTTTTGTACTCTTGTGCCACGAACAAGGGTCCAATGGCTAGACGAGCAAGCCTTGATGTCGCATCACCCATCTTTAGGAGCTGAGAATATAGATAAATTAATTATATTAGTGGTAAAATTTGAGTGTAATGTAACGTTATATAACGACTGTTTTCATTGTAATTACCTCTTGTATCAACCATAGCCTAAATTCGTTGTCTGATTGTACCACTGTTTTTCGTCTTTTATTGTTCTCACAGGCTTCATATTTACTGCATATTACAAAATTAATCATGTATAAAATAATCTAAAATAATGTTAAACATTATAATATTCGAAACTTACTTTTTCCATTCTTCGACATCTTCATGTGTGTCAAATAGATAACGAGCTACTTGTTCATGTTGCAAACTCGTTAATTTCACTCGTTTTCCCATCACATTACCACCATCATCGAGGAATTCATCAGTGTCATCAACGCTGGTAGAGTCAGTCATATATTCCCGAGTATATATTGATGACTCCATGGTGATGTATTCCTCTGCAATTGATCCTGCAATATATCGCGTATTCTTGACGTAATCTTTAAAAACTTTCATGAATCTTTCAAACGGATACATCCACCGATATCTAACTGGACCACAAAGAAGTGCCTCATCGCATAGGTGTACCAGAAAGTGAACACTTATGTCAAAGAATGCTGGGGGAAAGTACTTCTCCAATACATAAATCGCTTCGTTCACAGCCAATTTTGCGGCCACTATGTGTTCTCGATTCACTACCTTCTCACACAAGAGGGAGAAGGTAATACTAATTTGCATAATAGCCCTACGCAAATCCTTATGCTTGGAGAAACAGTTCTTAAACAATAGAGGAACCAATTGCATGATCACATGCCAATCGTGGGACTTACACTTATGTAAATCATGAGTAACATAATTCACAATCCTTTGCAAGTTGGACGAAAAAGTAGATGGGCCCTTCAAATTATATATTGTGTCTAGAAGCACCTTCCTTTCCTCACTCGTCAAAGTAAATGCACCAGGGGGAATTATTGTCCTTCCCCTACTATCTTCTTTCAACCATAGTTGTGGTTTAAGTTTTAACGTTTTAAGGTCTTTTCGCGCATTTTCTCCATCTTTCGAATGACTCCCCCCAAGGCAAGTACCCACAATATGTTCAGCGAAGTTCTTCTCTGCATGCATCACATCCAATACATGGCGCACCGGGTTTTTCTTCCAATAAGGCAAGTCAAATAAAATTGACCTCCGAGACCATGCCTTTCTTATCTCAGTTTCATTCCCAGTTGGGGTCTTCTTATGCTTGACATTCTTAAATTTGGGATTCTTACTTGGCATATTTGGACCACATTCAAAAGATTTACTTTCAATTTCTGAACCCGAAAGTTGTCTCGGCGGTAGCCTATGTTCAACTCCGCCCAATAAAAAATTGGAACCTTTCTCAAATCTGAAACTATGAGCTGGGGGTAAAAACCTCCTGTGGAAATGGTATACATTTTTTAATCTAGAGGATATACTAAGAGATTCAGTCTCCTCTCCACAAATAGGACACCCCAAATAACCATGTACTACACATCCGGATAATGTCCCATAAGCTGGAAAATCATGAATTGCCCACATCAACATAGCTTTCAGCGTAAACTCTTCTTTTCTAAAAGAGTCAAATGATTGCACACCCTCTTCCCATAACTCATTTAATTCTTCTACCAAAGGAGCCAGGTAGATATCAATGTCTTCACTTGGTGCCTTTGGCCCAGGTATCAATAAATCCATCATCGAAAATTCAGGTCTTATACACTGTGAAGGAGGGAGGTTGAGTGGGGCTAGGATCACTGGCCATACACTCTGATTGGTGCTTAGATTTCCAAATGGATTGAAACCATCTGTTGATATAGCCAAACGAATGTTGCGTTGTTCTCGAGAAAAATCGGGATACTCATAATTCATCCTCCGCCAGGCAGTAGAATCAATAGGATGACACATGATATTACCCCCTACTTCTGCCCTAGCATGCCAAGTCATTGCCTCTGAAATCCATGGTACTGTGAAAAATCGTTTTAATCTAGGCCCAACGGGAAAATATTTCAATACTTTTTGAGGCACTTTTGAGCTTGTGCCTTCCTTACTAGTAGATTGGGCATATCTAGGTTCATCGCATACCGGACAACGATCGAGATTTTCATACTCCTTTCGGTATAGTATGCAGTCATACACACAAGCATGAATCGATTTATACTTCATTCCCAAACCTTTAAAACTGTTCTTCATAACAGGATAGCTATTTGGAAGTGTATTCACCTTGGGTAATAAGCCCTTCAGCCATTTCAGAATTCCCGTCACGCTATTGCCAGACAAACCGTACTGCGTCTTCAAACTGTGCAAACCAACCATGGCATGTAAAGTTGTTTGATCTTTCTCACAGCCAGAGTATAACGGTTGGGTCTCCTTAAATTTTAAACTTTGGTAGTCATCGTCAAGTTTTATCGTGTTATCTTCACGAGCACTTAAATCTTCTACATCATCAGTAACCTCATTCTCCTCAGCTCCATAAACTCCGTACGCATCATCAACTAAATCCTCTAACATATTATGATCTACGTCGTCCCCTTCTTCATCTATTCTACTTGTTGAAGGATGTTGTGAAGGTTGGTCAGGGACAAAAGGAACTTTCAATTCACTGTGAAAACTCCAAAATCGATAACTATCTTGCATACCCGATCTTAACAAATGTAGTTCAACTGTTTTCCACTCAAACACCTTACCATTCTTACACCTAGCACAAGGACACGGAAACTCTTCATCATTACGACATCTCTTTGCATATTTCACAAATTCGTTAGCACCTCTGCGAAACACATCCCCCATTCTATTAGTCTCACCCATCCACTCTTTGTATTTCGGATATCCCATCACAGCTACCACAACTAAACACCTATTAAAGGTAAACAAAACATATATTTATAGTATGTTTTATTTAATTATCCCATCATTTAATTATCCTATTAAAGGGTATGTGGTCCTATCCCATTCAAGAATGCATTTTTCTGGAATATACTTAACAACTCATGCACATTGTTACGATTTGAAAAAAATTCGACAGCATATCCCCTTAGTTCTCCAAGTACACGACGTAGATTGGCAGGTGTGAGTGTTATTTCAATTGGTCAATTAAAATAACAGTCACACTTGTCAATCTAGTATGTACCCAGAGACCATTAAGATACGACTGCAGAACTTCCTCCAAAAGTAACAACTTTAAGCCAATAAGAATATTATATAGAAATTATACAGTCTCAAACTGTCCAAACAGGACAATTCGAGAGATCTCATTACAGGGGTAATGACTCTCGAACGGGTCTAAGGGTTATTGAATGCGTACGCATAAGAACTAGAATGCTAGTACCTATGCGCACTATATTTAATTTCAAGTAGGTTTCATATAATGGGTTAATTCAAATACAAAAATAAATTCATGGGATAATTCAAATACAAAAATAAATTCATGGGATAATTCAAATACAAAAATAAATTATTATCCAATTATTATCCAACTATTATCAATTATTTATTTTGAATGTAAATAATATTCAAAACCCCACCCACCCCCACCCCCACCCCCACCCCCTCCCGATGTTTATTATCCAATTATTATCCAACTATTATCAATTATTTATAAAGTTGATGTCTACTTTTAGTGTTGTGTATATATGTTAGTCCTCGGCTTTTTTATTGAACTTTTAGTTATTTAGTGTATTGTAGATTGACGAGGCCACATAATGAGCACACAATGAACTACTATTTTGCCTTTTACTAAAGAATATCATATGCTCACAAATAGGCGGCATACGCCCATTTTTTTAATTGTTTATACCCCCTCCCCCACCACACCACACCCGATGATGCTTAAACCCCTTTTGATAGACGGCTCTCTTAGTATTTTTTTTGTCTATACTATCAAGTGTTCAACTAGTTTGGAGAGTTGTACCAAACAATATTAGTTGAGATCCAACTTCAGATTAATTCAAGACATAAGACCCTAAAGGGAATCCTATCTGCAACAAGATTCTAGTTAGTAAAGAAGACATAACAGAATATGGTGGAATCCACTACACTACACACCCATTCCCACACTTAAAAACCATTTAATAATATTTAAAAAATTCAAAACCATTTAATAATATTTAAGCACTAAAATTAATTTAATTTAATTTAACCTAGGAATTAATCAGATATTTTTATCCTATGTTTACTAATGCTAAAATTATGAAAAATGATATTTTGAGATAATAATGTGTGAAAATTTGTTTTATGATTTTTTTCTTAACTGAAAATTATTTAGGGGTATTTTTAATTGAATATATTCACATTTTTAACTCTTTAAAAATTACATTTTAATCCTTTCTAAATCTTAGGGAGAGTTTGGATTCTGTTTTTCGGCCATAACACCACACACCCCAACCACCACCCCCTCCCCCACCACACACCACCACACACACACACACACCCCACCCTACCCCACCCCCTGCCCCCCTCCACCACCCCCTCCCCCTCCCCCAAAACACACCACCACACACACACACACACTGCACCCCACCCCACCCCCTGCCCCCTCCACCACCCCCTCCCCCACCCTGCCCCACCCCCTGCCCCCCTCCACCACCCCCTCCCCCACCCCGCCCCACCCTGCCCCACCCCCCACACACGCACACACATACACACATATATATATACACATACACACATAAATATACAGAAAAATATATATATAAATGGAAGAGAGAGAGAGAGAGAAATTGGCCCTGAGAGAGAGAGAGAGAGAGAGAGAGAGAGAGAGCAGCGTCGAGAGAGAGAGAGAGAGGGGGAGGGAACGGTGGGAGGGAAAAAAGAAGGGGGAAAGGGTTTTTGCTGGAAAAGTTGTCACGGTCGTGTCAAGGTCATTGACCGTGACAAGCCCGTGACAAATTTAATTGTCACGGTCTTGTCACGGTCGTGTCACGGTCGTGTCAAGGTTAATGACCGTGACATAAAACGCGTGTTTTTTTTGTCATGACCTTGACAAGGCTGACCGGCTGAAAGGTGACAATTTTCCCATTTTGGTGTAGTGCCTGTTATCCCTTTTGGCCTTCAATTACAACAAGCCATCCTTTGTTTCTGACCATACATAACAAAAGAAGATCTCAGTAACCCCCAACTTAGTCCCATGAAGAGTGTTTATTCTATGAACCCCATTTACTATTTTCCATATGTTGGGGGCACATTGGGTGGGAAGAACATCGAAATATCTAAAGATTATAACAAATAATCTATTTGGAGGAAAAGTCAAACCCCCTTGGGTAATAAGTGGGTGTGAATTTAGTGCCCACTCTATGTCGTGCACATTTTTGGGTATTGGGGCACAGTCGATTACTACCGAGTCTGGTATATTATATTGGTTCCAAAATGTATCTAGAGGTTTATCACCTACCATAGCCATGGTGTGTCCATCCCCGATCCTCCCCGCGTGCGGGCGCGTGAAGGAGGATCCTCGGGTCCCGCCCATCCCTCTCGGGAGCGCTTCAGCCGGTGTCTATTGAGATGAGGTGTAAAAATGTAGAGAGATTTAGAGTCGCCAATCTATTTTACTCAAAACAAACAAAAGAAAAAGGGGAAGCCATCCCGAAGGACGGCATCTAAAGACATACTGGTGCATACGAAACAAAAATGATTTGAGAAGGGTTCGGAGGCTGAATTACGAAATGGGAAGGTGTTAAGCACCCATTCCGTCCTTTCGGTCTCTCATGGATGTTTGTTATTTTCCTTTTTTATTTTCCCCGTGATATGTGTGCATGTGTATATATACAATGGAGATAAGAATCGACTTGTATCATGGAAGAGATAAAGCGAGTAATTTGCAGGAAGGTATACAAATAATATTAGAAAATAAGATTTATCCGATTACCCTTACGTTGATCGTTATAATGGAACGATAACGCATATGGAGTAATAAGTCATTAAGAACAAGTATATAGAATATAAGAAAATTGGGTTTAGAGAAGATAGAAAATGAGAGAGAAAGTGAGAATAGGACTCGAGTCTTGGGTTTTACCCCGAGACGCCTACGTAGCCTATAAAGGCATCAAAGTCCACGTAGTTCACATACAAAACGAGGGGTGGGGTTTATCCCATAAATCCAAATGGGGGATCTCTTATTTGCGAGTGTGTTTGTGTGTAGAAAAAGTGTTTTAGTTGTGAGAAAAGTATGAGAATCCCTATTTGGAATTTATGAGCAAACCCTCTTTTTCTTGTTTTTTGGGTTTTATTTATATGAAAATAAGAGATGTGAAATAATACTAAATAAAAAGTATATTAGGATGTGTGAGATGAGATAATAAAGTGATAAGTAATAAAACAAGTTATTGAAAAATTAAAAGAATTTGAAGAGAAAGTTGAGAAAGTTGGACCTTCTTGAAGATCTTGAGCTTGATCTTGAATGTTGGAGGGTAGCCCTTGCACTTGGATGATGATGGGGAGTGGCTAATTCACCAAGTTTGATGAAAAGGATGATGAAAACTGGAAGTTAGAAAGGGATTTGGATGTTGAAATCGCGCTGTCTTCGAGAGAGGTTTTTGGGATTCGCTGAGAGCGGTTTTTATCAGATCTGGGCTCCCCTTACAAATGAGGTGAAGGCCTCCTTTTATAGGCCCAGGTCACTGCCGATCGGCATAGACCTGGTCCTGCCTATCGTCACCTGCCGATAGGCAGGGTCTGGAACCTACTACTTGGCGGTGTGTTTCAGGCCTTTTTGGAAAATTGGATGCCGAGGGAAAATCGTTGGTCAGAATCATGCACAGGGCGGACCGTTAGAAAGGTAATTCAGAGACCTTTGAAAGTCCCTCGCTCCTGGGTTCGGGAGATGACTTTGGGTCAAATATGGCTCGGAAGTGTTTATCGATCCATTAGACGGGGAATCGTTCAGACGCAAACGGATCGTTCGTCGGCATGGTAAGTTCGAATCGTACATGGGGCCAGCCATTGGAAAGGTTAGGATATGTACCTTGACATTCCAAAGAGTTTGACCCAGTTTGGGGAGTTAGATTTGGTCAACCGGGCCTTGGAAGCATTCTGTGACCTCTTGGAGTCAAACGAATCGTTCATCCGCATGGTAAGTCAGAATCGCGCATGGAGTAGACCATTGGAAAGGGGTTTCAGTGCCCTTAGAAGATTCATTTAGTCTCGGTCGAGCTGAAGAGCTGACTTAGTTCAAACAGAGCCCGGGAGCGCCCGGTGGCCTCTAGATCAAGTTTTGGATGCAAACCGATCATTCGTCAGCATGGTAAGTTGGAATCATGCACAGAGTAGACCATTAGAAAGGGGTTTTAGTGCCCTTTGAAGATCCATTCAACCTTGGTCGAGCTGAAGAGTTTGACTTTTTAGTCAAACGGAGCCTGGGAGTGCACAATGGCTTCTAGGGCAGTACTCGGGATATGACCTGGGTTTGTAGTGATGAAAGGAGGTACTATGGACCAAAGGAGAGTTAGGGGTAATAGAATGGGGTGTCTATAGATCCCCTCGACGGGTGAGTTTTGACAAATGATAACCGTTGAATAGACACCACATGATGCTTTTGAGGGAGTATGACCGATTTAGAGGGTCGAGGCTGATTCTGAGGACCCGAGGGGTGTAGTGGGGATGGTTTGAATGAGGATCAAAGGTTTAGGTCTATTATAAGGACCTGAAGTGATGTTGGAGGATGACAAATTTTGTGGGTCAAAGCCAAATCTGCGGGCTTAAGTGAAGATCTAATATCTGAGGTCAATTCTGACCTAAGAGTGGTGACGACTGAGGACCAAAGTCAATTCTGACCTAACTCAGGTGACGACCCAAGACCGAGGTTAATTCTGACCTAAGAGTGGTGACGACCGAGGACCGAGGCCATTTCTGACCTAACTCAGGTGACAATCTAAGACCGATGTCAATTCTGACCTAAAAGTGGTGACGATCGAGGACCGAGGTCATTTTTGCCCTAACTCAACTGAGAATCCAAGATCGAGGTCAATTCTGACCTAAGAATGGTGACGATCGATAATCGAGGTCATTCTTACCTAACTCAGGTGACGATCGAAGACCGAGGTCAATTTTGACCTAAGAGTGGTGACGACCGAGGATCGAGGTCAATTCTGACCTAACTTAAGTGACGATCTAAGACTGAGGTCAATTCTTACCTAAGAGTGGTGACGATCGAGGACTGAGGTCAATTCTAACCTAACTCAGGTGATGATCCAATACCTAGGTCAATTCTGACCTAAGAGTGGTGACGATCGAGGACCAAGGTCAATTCTAACCTAACACAGGTGCCGATCCAAAACCGAGGTCAATTATGACCTTAGAGTGGTGACGACCGAGGACTGAGGTCATTTCTGACCTAACTCAAGTGATGATCCAAGACTGAGGTCAATTTTAACCTAAGAGTGATGAGGACCGAGGATCGAGGTCAATTCTGACCTTACTCATGTGACGATCCAAGACCGAGGTCAATTTTGACCTAAGAGTGGTGACGACCGAGGACCGAGGTCAATTTTGACCTAACTCAGGTGACGATCTAAGACCGAGGTCAATTCTGACCTAAGCGTGGTGACGATCAAGGACTGAGGTCATTTCTCCCCTAACTCAGGTGATGATCCAAGATCGAGGTCAATTATGACCTAAGAGTGGTGACGACCGAAGACCGAGGTCAATTCTGACCTAACTCAGGTGATGATCTGAGACCGAGGTCAATTCTGACCTAAGAGGGGTGACGATTAAGGACCGAGGTTAATTCTGACCTAAAAGTGGTGACTATCGAGGATCGAGGTCAATTCTAACCTAACTCAGGGGACGATCCAAGATGGAGGTCAATTCTGACCTAAGAGTGGATAAAGATTGGCTTTTGATTCTGCTGGAGAAAGTGCTTTGTGATTTTAATCTGAGCTGGAGAGCTGATAGCTGGGGAAGCTTTTGTTTTCTTAGGAGGCTTCGCAGGGGGGAATAACCAATTTTGGTGTTGTAAAAAACTCCGTTGGTGAAGTGATAAGGCGATCCTTAGAGATCCTTCGGGGATTTTTCGGGAGGATATTCACTTGGTTTTTGAGGATTTCGCTTGAGGGAATGCGAAATTTTCCTGGTGAAAATATTCTAAATCCTTCCTAGGATTTTTAGGAATTTTTCGAGGACTTTTTTAGGGCTTTCTGGTATTGTCTGGGAATTTTTGTACGAAATTTAAGGGGGTGCTGATCGGCATGGTATGAGGGGTACCATTCGGCAGTGGCACAAACTTTTGAACTACCTCAGGAAGGTAAGGAGTCAGTGCCGATCGGGCTAAGTCCCGTTGTTTTTGCTTTTTCTTTTTATTTCTTGCAAAATTGATGTAACACGGAAAATAAATAGATGCAATGCAATGGAGTTTTTTTATTATCTTTTATTAATGATGAATGAATGCATGCACATGCTCTTTTTACTTTACTGCTAAGACCGTAAAAAGGAGTATTTTGTAATTTTTGAAGGAAAGTTTTTAATTAAAAGGGGAAATTATATGAGGAGGAAAAGGGATTTTGAAATTCTGTTGAGAATATCAATTTATTTTTATTGAGGTTTCTAATTTGTCAAAAGAGGAAAAAAGGGAAATTTCTAAAAATGGGGGTTGCCGAACGACAAGCACCATGTCCTGCCTATCTGCAGTTCAGTCCAGTCCCATCAATTCACAACTTTGATTGGTACCATCTTCAACCTTTTGTATTTTATGGGGTAGGATTACCTTCGATTTATGCAGGGATTATGTCTCTTGTGAGGGTTCTTAAGTATAAAAAGGGGTAAGGGTGGAGTGTTTTCATCACACCTTCGCATTCTTACTTACTTTCCCACTATCTCTTAGCCTTGCAAGATGGCTCTCCCTGGTAACATTGAGTTTGCTAGCTATCTCGAAGCCTTGGAAGCAATGTACTCTTATAATGTCGACTATGATGCTTTCAACATGTGTCGAGTCTCCTTGTGGCGTAATCGGCCTATTGAGTGGAACATGCTGATGGCGGTGATACAATTCTGGTATCCCGAAGACCATATATTCCACTTTGGGTTGGATGAAGTTTGTCCTACCTATGAGGAATTTTCTTCCATGCTGGGTATAAATCCCAGTGTTGTTGTGGCTCTGCCTGAATTTTCCCGTTCTCCCAGGGATTTGTTGTCTGGCCTTCTTCATATTTTGCCTTCGACGGCCAGATCACTGGTTGCTGGAGGAATGATTACCCTCCTAATGGTGCTGCAGTCCATGCATTTGCGGGAAGTAGGTGATGCTGGCTATGCTGGAGCTGTTGCTCTAGGCCTGGTTTCAAAATTACTGCTGGTGACTGGGGAACTGCTGGTGGACCCTCAACTTGCAGCCATTACTTCGTGGATGTCATACTATCGCAATCCTACGACGGTGATACTGGAGGAGACCCCGAATGGTCTAGATGCCTAGAGAGAAGGTCGTTCCGTCTTTCTGAGAGGTAGCCCTGTGATGCTGTTCATGTGGTTGTCTGAAAGACTCTTCTGGGTAGCCCTTCCAGAGTATCCTTTATCGGTTGTACCCAACTTCTTTTCGCGTTACTTCTTCTGCATTGGCTTGGATATTAACAGCTGGGAGAACTGGTTTGTGGAGAATGGGTCTCGGAATCTGTATTGGTCAGTGCCTTGGTGGGGGAAGCTGCTACCTATTTTGGAGCTAGGAGAGTACTCATATGTGCGGCTGGTTGGTCTCAGACAGACCTCTTTTTATTTCCCTTGGCAGCTGCCAATTTGGCTGGTCACAGGTCGTGCCACCTTGGACCTCAAATTTTTTTCCGATGGAAGATTTGACTGAGCGTCTACGCATGCAACTTGGCTCCTTGTGGGAAAATCGGTGTTCGTCGACCTGTCCCTCTCAGTCTGTTGGGAGAGTTTGGCATGTCCCTAGGGATTATATGAAATGGTTGTGGAGGAGAGTAGTCAGCAAGATGTTGGCTGTAGAAACTGGACAAAGGTGGTTTGGTTTATTTAACACTATGAAGGGGGTGTTGTGGTTTTTTCGAAGCTGGTTCAGGCTTATCGGTCCATGGAGTGTTTACGGCACTCTGTTCAGGCAGGGGAAATTTGGGGACCCCAAGATGTAGATGATGAGGGTGCAGGCTCCTCTGGTAGCTATGGGTAGGAATCTGGGAGGGTTTATTTCTGTAATAGGGAATAGATGTGGGGATTTTATTTGACTTTTTATGGCAGTAGGGGGAAGGGAGTTATTCGTTCCTTTTCTTATGTAATATGTGTTGTAATTTCTTATTAATGAAATAAGCAAGTTTCTGATCATCCAGTTGTGCCTACGTACCTCTGGGGATTCTAATTTTTTTTATTTTTCTTCAAAAACGTTTTTTTTGCAGTGGATCAGGCCCACGTAGTTCTGGGTAGAGGGAAATGAAGACAGTTTTTTTTAGAATAGAGGGGAGATGAGAAGAGTCATAGAGCCCCGAGATTCCAGACTAGGGGTAGAATTTCTTGAGACGGTCCAGGTTGACTGGACGAGCCATCTCCTCCCCATCTAAGTCAGTGACCATGGCGACCAATTGGGCTTGAATTTCCCTCTGGGGTCCCAGATGGGTTCTATTATCTCCTTGAGGGCTAAATCCCCTTCCCGGACACCGCGGTCTTTGGCTCCCTTGTTGAATGATCGCGCTTTTCGGTGATGGTACCCCTGTATGTGGTAAAGAGCTTTCAATCTCCTTTCATCTAGGAGGGTCAGCTCGTCGAGACATCTTTGGCACCAGTCTTCTTTGCTAACTTTGCTTTTGAGCATGACGTGTAGCGAGGGTATTTCCAACTCCCCAAGTAGGACTGCTTCCATGCCATAGACCAGAGAGTAAGGGGTATCCCTAGTAGAGGTTCGGATTGAGGTTCGATAGCCCCAGAGGGTGTACGGGATCCGATCAGCCCAATCCCTACAGATTTCGATCATCTTGTTGCTGATGGCTTTGAGGTTCTTATTGGTGGCTTCAACTGCACCCTTGGTCTGAGGTCGGTAGCAAGAAGATTTGTGTCTCTGAATCTTGTACTCGTTGACTACGTCTGTGACTTCTTCTTCGAAGTGTAACCCGTTATCTGACACTAACTCGTGCGGGACCCCACATCGGCAGATGATATTTTTCTCGAGGAATTTAGCCACTTTCTTGGCATTTAATACTGCGTATGACTCAGCTTCGACCCATTTGGGGAAGTAATCAATAACAACTAGGATGAACTCATGTCCGTTTAAAGCCTTTTGTGTAACCTTCCCTATGATGTCGACACCCCAAGTGGAGAACCTCCAGGGAGAGTTCATGTTGTATAATTCTCACGGTGGCAGGTGTTGAAGATTGGAGAACTGTTGGCATTTGAGGCATCTCTGGACATAGGCGGTGTAATATTGGGCCATGGTGGTCCAGTAGTAGACCTGTTAGATGATCTTCTTGGCAAGCATGTGACTGTTCATGTGGGGCCCTCATTTCCCGCTGTGGATCTTCTGCATTATCCTCTCAATCTCAGCCCCTACGATACAGTATAGATGAGTTCCATCGAAGTTCCTCTTGAGTAGATCTCTATGACAGATGATGTACTGGGCGGCCAGTCTTCGAAGGGTTGTTGAGTCTTTCTTGTTAGAACCCTCGAGATACCTACCATGTTTGAGGAGGCAATAGATATCATAGTACCAATAATCGGCTAGTTCGATATCTTCGATGGAGACAAGCTCAATATGGTAGCAGTGGGTTGGTTTCTCTTGCTTTTGAACTAGGAAGGGGGTCATCTTTATTCCTTTGGGCATATCGACCATGGACGCCAAGGTAGTGAGAGCATCGACTAGGTTATTCTTTACTCGAGGTAGGTAATGGAAGGTGATATCTCGGAATTGGGAGGCTAACTCTTCTAAGTGGGCATATAAGGGTTGGAGCTTTTCGTCCTTGAATTTCCACTTTCTGATAACTTGATTGATGATGAGGGCAGAATCCCCATAGACATCAAGGTATTGAATACCTCTCTTGAGAGCAACTTTGAGGCCTACTGTGCATGCCTCATATTCCGTCATGTTGTTGGTGCAAGGGAAATCTAATTTGATGGCGATGGGAGTGTAGGAGTCATCTGGGGTGATCAGAAGTATCCCAATGCCATAACCCTTTTTGTTGGTAGTGCCGTCAAAGAAAATTTGCCATCGAAGGTTATCTTGAGCGATACAGAGGATATTTTCATCTGGGAATTCGAAGATCCAGACATCTTCTTTTTCTATGGGGTAATCAGCGAGGTAGTCATAGATGGCTCTTCCTTTAATGGATTTCTCTGTGACGTACACGATATCAAACTCGATTAGGAGCATCAACTATCGGTCCATTCAACTGGATTAGGTGGGTTTCTCAAGCAGGTATTTGATGGGATCCATTTGGGATACAAGTTTGATGGGGAAGGCGAGCATGTAGTGTCGTAACTTTTGGGTGACCCAGACGAGTGCGGCACACGCCTTTTCCAGAGCAGCGTAGTTAACCTCGTACATGGCCAATTTGTGTCTGGCGTAATAGATGGCTCTTTCTTTGCGGGAGTCTTCAAGGTATTGGTCTAGCAAAGCCCCAGCTGCAGTGTCGGTTATGGTTAGGTATAGGAGCAAAGGGAGACCAGGCTGTGGTGGCATGAGCACTAGGGGTTAGGTCAAATTTTGTTTGTTTTGTCAAATGCTTCTTGACAGGCCTCGTTCCAAACCTTGGTTGAATCCTTTCGAAGGAGCTTGAAGATTGGTTCATAAATGGAGGTTAGCTGGCTAATGAACCAGCTGATATATTGTAATTTCCCAAGAAAACCTCGGACTTCTTTCTCTGTTCGGGGCGGTGGCATCTCAAGTATGTCCTTTAGCTTTGCAGGATCTGCATCTATCACCTTCTCACTGACCATGAATCCCAAGAGTTTTCCCTTTTTAACGCCGAAGACACATTTATGTGGATTGAGTCTCATCTGATACCATTGCAGTCGTTCGAAGAACTTTCGGAGAGCGGGAGGATGACTTTCTCTAGTTTTGGACTTGATAATCATATCATCCATATAAACCTTAACTTTTTTGTGAATCAGATCGTGCAAGATGGTTGTGTAAGCCCTTTGGTAGGTGGCCCCACATTCTTGAGACCAAGTGGCATAACGGTGTAGCAAAAGGTTACACACGGGGTGATGAATGCAGTTTTTTCTTGGTGGTTTGGGTGCATCTTGATTTGGTTGTATCCGGCAAACCAGTCGATGAATGACTTAAGAGCATGACCGGCTGTGTTGTCCACGATCATGTCGATATTGGGTAGCGGATAATCATCCTTTGGAGAAGCTTTGTTTAAATCTCGGTAGTCCACATACATTCGGACCTTCCCTCCTGATTTCGTCACAATTACTATATTGGCTAGCCATGTGGGATATTTGATCACACGAATGAAGCCCGCGTTCAACTATTTGACCACCTCTTCTTTGACCTTGAGCGACCATTCGGTGCAGATCTTTCTTAATTTTTATTTAACCGGCTTATAATCTGAGGGAGTAGGGATCTCGTGCTGAGCTATTTCAGGATCAATGCCAGGCATATCATTATAGGACCATGCGAAGACATCCACGAATTCCTTTAGCAATTCTTCGAGTTGTGCGCGCTCATGCCCGTCAAGGGTGGACCTTATCCTAATCTCACGTAGTTGGCTACTAGAATCGAGATTAATAACAACAGTCTCCTCTTCATTAACTTGAACGCGGTTATGTTGTTTATTATTAACCTTATTTAGATCAGTTAAGAATTGTTCATTTGCAAATTCATCATCATCACAAGTTTGATTAGAATCCAAACAATTAATGTAAGGCACAGCAAGATACTCAAAATCTTCATTTATTTCATTAATTGGAAAAACAACATTGAGAACCTTATCAAAAGAGGTCTCAATTACATTTGAACAAGGATAGACAACAAAAAGAAGAAATAGGGTAAATATTGGGGTTAAGGGAGATTTCAAGAGGTAGAACTGGTGCAGCATGCCAGTTGAGAAGGGGTGTATCAGCAACTTTAATCAGATGAAATGGATCCATTGATGTAGCGCCTCAATGAACCATGCAGAGTGCCAGCCCCAGTGTCTATAAGTTGAAGGAATCTTCGGAATCACTTTCCTCAGTCTCTTCGGTATCTTTGATGAGCGGTTGTACTCGGTGTTGGAAACTTTAGGCCCATGGGTAGCCATCTTGGAAAAAGATCTCCATTCTAGGCTTCATCTTCTTATCTGTGTGTTCGTACTATGGTTCTGGAAAAACACAAAAGGGGAAGTCTTTGCCTTCTCTAATGAATCGTCCATTCAAGGAGTCTCATGGGATAGTTTGGATGCAGTCTAATCTTCTCTTTGGTCAAGACTGGTGGATCATTCTGAGCTCTTATTCTGATGGTTGATACCCCAAACCACAAGGAGGGAAAGCTTTCTTCAATTCGATGGGCTCAAGTATCCCTTGTTGCCTTTGCCCTAGCCCTAGTCTGGGCATGGAGTGCTTATTTCTGAACATCTTAATCACATTGAGATTTCCATGAGGGTCATATTCTGGACAAACCCTTTCTTTGAAACCGTCCCCTGTCGAGAGTAGGAGTGGCTCAACTCGGAATCCTAATAGGAGCATATCATTTGACCCGTGTTGTATCTCAAGTATTGGACTGCTGGTGCTTGCACCCTCGACATTTTCATCGTCGCCCAAAATGGTGATGACTCGCCCGTCGGTGAAGAACTTCAATTTCTAATGGAGTGAGGAAGACACACCCTTGATACTGTGGATCCAGGGTCGTCCGAGCAACAGGTTGAAACAAGTTGGGATATCTATGACTTAGAATTCAACGATAGGGTTTGTAGGGCCAACCCCTACTATAAGTTTTATGTATCCCATTACCTATCGGTGGGTATTATCGTAGGCACGTACAGCGACGGAGGTTGGAGCGAGGTCACTTTCTTTCAGGCCTAAACACTTGAATGTTCTCAGTGGGCAGATATTCAAGGCGGATCCATTATCGATAAAAAAGAGTGGCACGGCCTTCCCCATAACTTCGACGGAGATATTGAGTGCATGATTGTGATTTGGCCCAATTCTGGGGATTTCTTCTTCAGAAAATGATAGCATTCGGGTAGCGGTCAAGGATCCGAGAAGATTTATCGCTTCTTCTGGTGTGGTAGAAGGAGGAACTGTGGGTCCAGTGAGCAGCTTGATTAAAGCATTTCTGTGCAGCTGGGAAGACATGAAAAGCCCCCATAGAGTGATGTTAGATTGAGTTTTCTTCAGTTGATCAAGGATCTTTCTCTCCTCGATGGTCATCTCTGGCATAGGAAGGTTTTCAACACTTTTCCCTTTGTCATTTGCTGGTAGTGATCTTGGAATCTGTTAATGTCTTCCTGATCTAGTCATGTGATTTACTAAAGAAGGGAAGAACATGAACCCCGTTTCCTCATCAATCTCAGGTTATTCTGTCACCCTGTTTATTTCTTTGAGGATTTCTTCAAATGATATCATCCCATATATGTCGGTTACTAGGCCAGTTCTTCCTAAAGCTTATTCTTCACTCGAATCTTCAAATTCTTCCCCCCATCCGATGGCAATAATTTTGTCTTTCCGTGTAAAGTCAATGCATTCCACAACTTCAACGGCTTCTTCATACATGTCTTCCCATTCTGTGGGGATATGTATGGTTGAAGGGACTAGGCTCCCTTGTGGCTTCAAAGTATCAAGTAACCCGGTGATACTACAAATACGATTAGTTTGCCTGAATAATTCTTTCATAATCAAGACAACATCATCTAGGATGACTTCATCGGTTGGTACCACCCATTTGTCTGAATATCAAGCCCACTTTCGTGCTTCCAAGAACAGTGTACTGAACCTTTGGCAATCGATGACCATCTATGAGGGCAATTTCAGCCCGAACTCTAAGAGTTGGTTTAACACCTCTAACAATTCCATATTTCCATTTTCAGAATGGGTATGGACAACGATGCATGCTCTGGTAAGGAGTGATAGTGCCTGATCAGCAAGGCTAGTAGGGTGTAGGAGGAAATATGGGCAAATTTGAAGAGGTTTAGGAGAGTATATGGGTGTGATTTGAGTTGAGGGATCGAAATTTGGGTTTTCTTTTATGAAAATGGCATTGGAATGATTTAGGAGTGGATTGTGAGTAGTGTTTGGCATAGGATTGGCTGGTGGGGCGATGGTACCTCGGTCAATGAGATCTTGGATTATGTTTCGAAGGTGAAAGCATTGGTCGGTGGTATGGCCAGCAGTTTGGTGAAAGGCGCGATGAGCATCGGCCTTGAAGTTTCTTGGGAGTGGATTTGGCACTGGACGGGGATCCAAGGGTTTGATGAGGTTTCGGCTTAATAGGGCTTGGTAAAATTTAGAGAGGGGATCATGGAGATCAATGTATTCCCTTCAGATGGGGCAGGGCGGCTTTCTGGTGCCTATGATTTGGTTGGTTGCGAGATGTTGTTGATGGTTGAGACTGTAGTACTAGCAGGCTTGTCCTACTTCCTAGGGGTGAACTGTCTGGACACCTTCTTTGGTTCAACCTCTGTTTTAACAAGGCTTTCCTCGATTTCTACTCCCATTTCTCTAAGAGCTCGGAAGTGGGTATAGTATTGTCGTCCCATCGTCGCTCGGACATGGGGCAAGAAGTTCTTCTTCACTATGTTAACCTGTTCTTCCTCAGATGGTCGATTGGTCATGGTAGCTGCCTGCTCCCTCCACCGGGTTATGAAGTTACTGACTGATTCCCCAGGGTTCTATTTGAGCAGCTCTAAATCACGACGGGTGACCTCAAGCTCTTCGTTGTATTTGTACTGCGATATGAATTCTCGGGCTACATCCTCCCAACTACGTATTCTGGATTCCTCGAGAGATAAAAACCATCAGAGGGCACTATCCTTCAAAGTTTGCTGAAATAATTGGGCCATCACTTATTCAGAAGCCCCTAGTAGAGTCATGGAATGATGATAACTGTGAATACGAACAATCGGGGGTCCACTCCCTCCGAACTTCTCGATATTTGGCATCTTAAACTTCTCGGGTAACCTCGCTTTAGGATAAGGAGACATGTGGGTGTAGTCTATGTAATTCCCAGAGATTTTGACTTGGTCAAACTTCTTGGTGAGCATCTTGAGATCCTCTTTGACTTTATTTAACTCCTCCTCTTTTGGATCAGCGACCATATGTAGGTTAGCCACAGGCTGGGCAATGTTTGGCATCGAAAGCTAGGCAGGCGGTGGCCCATTGACCGGAGGGGATCGTGGAGAGTGATGATATTCTTCGGGAACCCAGATGGGCTCGAGTGGACCCATAGCACGAGGTAATAGGGCCTCAGGCTCTTAAGGAATAGGAACCTGGTTTCGTCGCATCTCTAGAACCTCAGTTTGGAGGTTATAAATCTTGGACATGAGTTGGTCTAGGACTGCCGTTAGATTCGGCTGTATGACTGGTACTTGGTCTATATTCTCCATGGAAAGTGTATGGATTCCGGACTCGAAAGAAGTAGTAGAGGAACTGCCAAAACTCCGGGCTGATTTAACTGAAGATCAAAGCCAATAGGGAACCATGCCAAGGGCTTGCGATTGACCTGAGAAGGCGTAGAATGGGATTTATTTTTGAGAAAAAGAGAAGAAACTATTTTTGGATTTTTGATAAAGAAGGGATAAATGTTTTTGGAGACGGAACTCATCATGATTATTATGTTCTCACTTGTATTTAATTCTCCTAAATGCAATGTCGAACGGGACTCGAGCCTGGAAAAGTGGGGTTTTTAATATATGCGAAGCTACGGCTGGACTTGTAACCAGGCTCACGGACAGGGTCCCGTTTTAAAAATGCGCAAAAATTTGGGCGGCAGGCCGATCCGAAATTTCGGTAGAGTTTCGAGTTGAAATCGGCAATCTAAAGTGAGTGTCCTAGGTTTGACACCTATATGAGGGTATGCAGTTGGTTGGGTGAAACGGAATGGGTTCCCCCCTTTGGCGTCACTTCCACGATATACGTCTTGGTCTTGCGGGCAATCTATACATGTGGACAAGCCATTTGATATACCTGAGTGTACGTGAATTACCTCACTATATACCTAATGGGGATGGAATGTGTGAGAGATAATTTGATATACTCGGCGTACGTGAACGAATTCCCTGCGATATACCTCCCGTCATGACTTCGGTCAAGCGGTACGATGTGGGGGAACCGTTTGATATATGTCGAAGGTACTTGGCCAATGGAAGGTGATAGTCATATCGCTTAGGCTAACTGCGCCTTGTCGGACCAGCACCCATCAGGAAGTGACCCTCCAGTTATTGGGAAAAATTTGGTCAATAACAATGCTCTTTGGTGATGTCGTGTGAATCATGCATGATTCTCTTCTTAGTATCTTATGATGAGAATGCTTTTCTTGATTATGCCAAACAAGGAGCAAAGTACAAGTACCAAAGGTACACCAAGTATGGATGGGTGATGCGTGCAACAAGTGGATATATGTTATCTTAGGTGCACGTGGTGTGAAGTGTACATGGAGAATTTTCTACAAGTGTGTGAGCAGAAGCATAAGCATGGGATACACATGGAAAAGGGGAACATGGAGATGTAGGGGAAATATAAACAAATATAACATCCATGTAAATAGAGTCAAGCCCTCAAAATATAGATATCCCCAGTGGAGTCGCCACTGTGGCCATCCCCGATCCTCATCGCGAGCGGGCGCATGAAGGAGCATCATCGGGTCCCGCGCGTCCCTCTCGGGAGCACTTCAGATGGTGACGTTTGAGATAAGGTGTAAAAATGTAGAGAGATTTAGAGTCGCCAGTCTATTTTACTCAAAACAGATATAAGAAAAAGGGGAAGCCATCCCAAAGGATGGTATCCAAAGACATACTGGTGCATACGAAACCAAAATGATTCGAGAAGGGTTCGGAGGCTAAGTTACAAAATGGGAAGGTGTTAGGCACCCATTACTCCCTTTCGGTCTCTCATGGATGTTTGCTATTTTCCTTTTTTATTTTCCCCATGATATGTGTGAATGTGTATATATATAGTGGAGATAAGAATCCTCGACTTGTATCATGGAAGAGATAAAGCGAGTCATCTGTAAGAAAGTATAAAAATAATATTATAAAATAAGATTTACGCGATTACCCTTACGTTGATAGTTATAATGGAACGATAACGCATATGGAGCAATACATCACTAAGAATAAGTATATAGAATATAAGAAAATTGGGTTTAGAAAAGATAGAAAATGATAGAGAAAGTGAGAACAAGACTCGAGTCTTGGGTTTTACCCTGAGACGCCTACGTAGCCTATAAAGGCATCAAAGTCCACATAGTTTGCAACAAAATGAGGGGTGGGGTTTATCCCATAAATCCAAATGGTGGATCTCTTATTTGTGAGTGTGTGTGTGTGTAGAAAAAGTGTTTTAATTGTGAGAAAAGTGTGAGAAAAGTATGAGAATCCCTATTTGAAATTTATGAGCAAACCCTCTTTTTCTTATTTTTTGGGTTTTATTTATATGAAAATAAGAAATGTGCAATGATACTAAATAAAAAGTATATTAGGATGTGAGAGATGAGATAATAAAAGTGCTAAGTAATAAAACAAGTTATTGAGAATTTAAGAGAATTTGAAGAGAAAGTTGGACCTTCTTGAAGATCTTGAGCTTGAGCTTGAATGTTGGAGAGCAGCCCTTGCACTTGGATGATGATGTAGAGTGGCTAGTTCACCAAGTTTGATGAAAAGGATGATGAAAAGTGGAAGTTAGAATGGGATTTGGATGTTGAAACCGCGCTATCTTCGAGAGATGTTTTTGGGATTCTCTGAGAGCGATTTTTATCAGATCTGGGCTCCCCTTGCAAATGAGGTGAAGGCCTCCTTTTATAGGCCCAGGTCACTGCCGATCGGCATAGACCTGGTCCTGCCTATCGTCACCTACCAATAGGCAGGGTCTGGAACCTGCCATTTGGAGGTGTGTTTCAGGCCTTTTTGGACAATTGGATGCCGAGGGCAAATCGTTGGTCAGAATCATGCACAGGGCGGACCGTTGGAAAGGTAATTCAGAGACCTTTGAAAGTCCCTCGCTCCTGGGTTCGGGAGATGACTTTGGGTCAAATATGGCTCCAAGTGTTTATCGATCCATTAGACGGGGAATCGTTCAGACGCAAACGGATCGTTTGTCGGCATGGTAAGTTCGAATCGTACATGGGGCCAACCATTGGAAAGGTTAGGATATGTACCTTGACATTCCAAAGAGTTTGACCCAGTTTGGGGAGTTGGATTTGGTCAACCGAGCCTTGGAAGCATTCGGTGACCTCTTGGAGTCAAACGAATCGTTCATCTTTGGGTTAAATATGTCTCTGAAGCATTTGTCGATCCATTGGATATGGAATCATTCGGACGCAAACGGATCGTTCGTCCGCATGGTAAGTCCAAATCGTACATGGGGGTGGACCGTTGGAAAGGTTAGGAAATGTACCTCGACATTCCAAAGAGTTTAACTCGGTTTGGGGAGTTGACTTTGGTCAATCGGGACCTGAAACATTCGGTGAGCTCTTGGAGTCAAACGGATCGTTCGTTCGCGTGGTAAGTTGGAATCGTGCATAGAGCGGACAATTGGAAATGGGTTTCAGTGCACTTCGAAGATTCATTCTGTCTCGATCGATCTAAAGAGTTGACTTAGGTCAAATAGAGCCCGAGAGCTCCCGGTGGCCTCTGGATCAAGTTTCGGACGCAAATGGATCGTTCATCCGCATGGTAAGTCAGAATCGCGCACGGAGCGGACCATTGGAAAGGGGTTTCAATGCCCTTCGAAGATTCATTCAGCCTTGGTCAAGCTGAAGAGTTTGACTTTTTGATCAAACGGAGCCTGGGAGTGCCCGATGGCTTCTAAGTCAGTACTCGGGGTATGACCTGGATTTGTAGTGATGAAGGGAGGTACTAGGGACCTAAGGAGTGTTAAGGGTAATAGAATGGGGTGTCTACACATGGTATTCAGAACAATAGGAAAACCCTAACTACACTAAGAAGAAGAATCCAACAAAACAAAAATTAGAAAATACGAGAACTTCGACTTATAAAATTTCAAAATGAAGCTTGAGGAGATGGAGGGAAGACTCTGATTTGAATGTACAAATAAAGCCCTTAAACGTAGTTCGAGCAAAATTGACAAAAGACATTAAGATCGACAATTGAATTGATGTTTTGAAACACTCTTCACCTAGTTTTAATAGCACCAATGATGATTCGCGCCTCCCAAAGAAGATTTTGATGGTTAAATTTTTCACTGGGATGAGCATGTACTCGGCATTCCCAACATTTATAGGCATGCCATTGGCACATTAGAAGATGCCCAAACCTTGCGTATTGGACTCCTTTAAAATCCATTGGCCCAAGAATTGCTAGCCTAAGGATTTTAGTGGTAATTATGGGGACCCATTTATTTTGGTCTATGAAAGTAGCCGACCAAGCCCAAAGTCTACAAGGGGCTGCCCTACCCAAATAAACAGATTAACTTGCACACGTGCATTTTAGACTTACTTGGAGATATTTAGATATACTCGAATTAACTGCCAACAATATAAATAGAGATATTCAGGGGGGTCGCGATATATCCAACATATATTCCCAAGATCCTTGAGCAGAACAAACTCTGTAATTGGCAACTATAAATTGTAATCCCTGGCTCAGGGCAAAGGGGCATGCAACAAAAACCTTTGATAGATACTTAATAAAATAGTAAATCTCTTTGTGGGTATAGGTAAGTTTCCAAACCACGTACGTAGATGTATTGTGTGTATGATTTCACATTTTATTGCTTTATTGTGATTGTTCTTCGTAAACTCTCTATTGCGATATTTTTTTATACTATAATTAGCACCATCTATGAGAAACCATTGTTATTTTCTACGAAATCACTCAATAACTGAAAGCCTAAAATGTCTCACCATAGCAGCAATATCCCTCAAGCCGGCGATGTACAGGGAGAACTTTCCCATCTTAGGGTTAGGTATGAAATTCGCCAACTACAAAATCCAAGGTTTTGCTAGGAGAGGCAGCCCTCGGAAGAAAGTCATGGGCCTCCTAGGTCCACGCAAATCTCAAGATTGGTCGATGTGTATGACACTAGACTTTACAATCAAGAAAAAGTCATGCGCCATCCAGAGGAGGAGAATGCTCGCCTTAAGAAGCGACTTGAAAGAATGGAGAGAGATCTCAGACGTCACCATGATAGGTCTTCTAGCCCACAGGTGAGTGATACTTACATCTGAGTAAGAAGCCCGGGTTCAATCAAGAAAGATCTGAGGGAGGAAGGTCAGTGGGTGATCGCTCACACCGATTCTAGGAACATCAACACAGTAGGAGCCTTGACTGACAGGATAACAAAATTAGGAACTTGGTCCGAAAGCAAATGGACCATCACCCAGCCCATCGAGGAGCTAGATCCACTCGAGAGATAACAATGAGAGCTCTCCACATTCAGATGAAGTCCCATTTTTTAAGGGAAATAGAGAACGAGGAGACACTCAAGATGTTCGCAATTCCTAGATTCAAAATCTACGATGGAAATATCAATCCCATCGATCATGTCATGCAATAATGGCAGGCCATTATCTTGTGGAGCCATAATGATCCATTGATGTGTCGCATCTTCCCTTCTAGCCCTCACGCGTGGCGCAAAAGTGGTTCGAGCGGCTAACACATAGGTATCATGAGTTTCAAAGATCTTACAGAATTATTCATGGCTCGTTTCATAACCAACAACTCCCATCCAAAGTAGATGGAAGCATTACTCACGATAAAGAAGAAGCCATGGGAGAACATCATAGAGTATGCCAAGAGATATTGGGAGGTTTTCAATGAGATCGAGGACTGCTCAGAGAAGGTCATTGTAGCATCCTTCAAAATCGTTCTATTGAGCACCTCCTTACTGCACCAACCCCTAACTAAGAAGGAGGCTAACTCAGATGATGCCCTGATGGCCCGTATTAAAATATATGCCAAGGTCGAGGATGTAATCCATCTTGATTTATGGGAAAATGGTCGCGCAAAGGCAAAAAAAATAGCAGAGAATAATGGTTATAAAAAAAAAAAGAAATAAGAATAAGGGCTAGAATGGATCCAATAAGGGGAATAAGAACGATCCTTCTAAAGCATTTCACGCCGTCAATACTGTCTTCAAGGAACCTATATACAAAATCCTGAGCAAGATCAAGGACAAGCCCTTTGTCAAATGGCCCAAGAAGATGAGCGGAGACCCATTAAAATAGAATAACGCGGTGATATGTGCATTCCAAAAAAGGGCGATCACAGGACCGAACATTGGAAAGCACTCAAGTCTCATATCGAGGAGTTGGCTCAGGTAGGTCATCTTAATGAGTTCATAGGTAAGAAAGCAGATAAGGTTACAACCATTGGCGACCAAATACCGTACAATGTCCTCGAAGACGATATAGAGCATGAGCTCGCATTAATTCATACCGCATCAGACCTCAAATAAGTACAAGGAAATATTGTTCGGGTGGAGATAAAAAAGCTTGTTGATGTTATCCAAGCCTTTCAAATAGATCCGCCAAGACTCAGGCTGGAAAGCATCGATGACCAAAAGATGTCGTCTACACTAAACACATCGTGTTTACCGAGGAGGACTTAGTTTGGGTAAGGACCCCACATCATAATGCATTGGTCATCACACTCGGGATAGCTAACTGGGATGTCGACAAGTTGCTCATCGACCAGGGAAGCTCTTTCGAAGTGATATACCTAGAGTTATTACACAAGTTGAAGATGAATGTCGTTGACCACAAAGAGTCCACCATTCCATTGATCGGCTTTACAGGAAGGATTACCATGCCGCTGGGAAAGATAGTCATGCTCATTAGGGCGAGAAATATTTCTAAGATGAACGAGTTTCTGGTGGTAGATATTAAATCCCCCTACCATGCCATTTTGGATAGGGGTTATCTTCATCCTATGAAGGTCGTACCATCCTCATATCATCAGAACCTCAAGTGCGTTACAGATCAGGGTGTGGTCGAGATTCACAGCGACCAAGCTATGGCCAGAAAATATTTCATTGCAGCCATCCGCCCCAAACAAGAAAAGAAGAAACATGAAAAGAAATTACATTAGGAAACCCAGGAAGGGGATTTGTACTCCAAACAACAACTACGGTATGGATGATCAAGAGAGGAGGAGGCGAGGATCCACCCCGCATATAGGGTCGTTGAAGACCTGGAAGAAGTTGCAGCTAGTAACAACTCACCTGAAAAAAAGTTTCTTATCGGAGCCTCTCACGTCGACCAAGAAAAGAAAGAGCTAACCACATTCCTTAGAATTAGTCTGGATGTCTTTTCTTAGGAACCGTATGAGCTACCTGAAGCACCTTATACCCTTGACTCACTTGAGTCTACATTGTATAAGTACTCATCTAGTTTAGAAATATATGACAAAATTAGAGTCCCATTCCCTAGATACCAAAGAGCCTCAGAATTTTCTTCTGAAGCCACACTTGATTCATTTGAAGGTATAATGCTCAATCACACACACTAGGGTTGCATACTTTGTTCATATATTGCATTAATTGATTGTGTGTGAGTTGTGTGTGTTAAATCCCATTTAAATTGATTTTAATACTTTTTGGAGAATTTTTAATAATTTTTAAATGATTTTTTTTGGAAATTAAAATTTGGTCTTAAAACTTTTGAGGTCATTCTATAATTACTGTTATTACCTTTTTATACCTGAAAGTTGAGTTGGGTAGGATCCGAATGTGCTTGAGACTTCAGGGTGAGTGTGTAATTATTTTTAAAACACGCGTGTGGGAGCTCATCTCAACCCTACACCTGTCTAGATTTGTGTTTGTTGCAAGACTCAAAACTCGTGTGTTATCTCAATCCTTGGATCTTTGTTATCAACGTTCTGCATGCGTCCAAACTCAATCCCTGTGAACCTCTCTAAACCTATCAGCGTGCATTTAAATCACCGCTGTTCTTTAACCGTTGGATCAAAATCAAAAGGCCATGACCAAATCTCAGCCTTTATATTTGCATCAACCTTCTCGATCCTTCCTAGCCTACTATATAAGGAGGCTTACCGAGAGAGAGAGAGAGAGAGAGAGAGGGAGAGAGAGAGAGAGAGAGAGAGAGAGAGAGGAGAAGAGAGAAACCAGAGAGAGAAAGATACCCTAAATCGTCCAAACCCTATTTTGTTTTCAAACCCTAAACTCATTTCTCCTAAACAACTTTTACCAAACACTATACCTGTGTGTTTAAGAGTGTTGTTGGTGGGGGTTTGAAGGTTGTTTAAAGATTTTTATCCTCTGAGTTCGAGATCTTGTTTCCAACTTAGACATTTCATGTTAGATATTTATTTCTCTTTCATAGAAACAATAGATCTGATTATTTCATGTCATATTACACTTAGATCTGCAAATTTTAGTTTCTCATCTTGAGAAATCGTATTTGTTGATTACTGTTCTGTAAATGTTTTTCGAAACATTATAGTCAACAAATATATCTTCTATTTCTAGTTCTTATGAAACAAGACTGTTGACCTAGTTGGAATCGCAATTGGCGGTTTTCAATTTCAAAAATATTATCAAAATCCTATGAAATTGATTAAAACCGCGAACCGTCTTTCAAGCAAGGTAGCCTTGGATTATTGGATTATTTGAAAGGTCAAACAAAGTCTTTTTATTTCTAAAGAAGAGAGAAACTGAAAACAACATCATTTAGATCTGGTCTGTAATTGCTAGGACTTGTTTGTATAAATAAGTGTGTGTGTGTATGTGTGTGTGTGTGTGCATGCATGTGTTAGATCACCATCACAAACACTTGACGCACTAGAACATAGAAGTGTTGGATATAAGATCTTGAAACTACAAGAGTCGACGTAAAGACTGGAACAAAGTGGAGAAGTTAGCAAACTGGGAAAGCCACATCAACTTCAGAACTGCAGAAAAGTTAAAATTAAACCAGTGGGTACATTTCTAAACTTGTATAGGTCTGATTAGTTTGCATGTGTGTTAAATAGTTTGTAACTTATATATTTTGTTTTAGTGGATTTTGGTTTGTGACCTAGAAGTCACTGTCGATGTTTCCTCAGTTGGGTGAGGTTTTACCATGTTAAAAACGCCTTTTCCTTAATCTTTCTACATCTCCTCCTCTCATTCTTACTGGTGTGATGATTTAAACCTTTTAGTTTTGTTTTTCAAAACTAGTTAACTAATTTTTGAACAAATCTCGTGCTTGTTTTATTAAACACATCTTGTGATTAATCTATTTTGATTTAAAGAAAATAGTTTCTTCCAAAAATAATTCGGAGTTACTTAAATAGTTTAATCTAGTATTAAACGGCCTAAGTAACAGCTTTTCAATTGGTATAGAGGAGTATTACAGACAGGTCTAAGGATAAGTATCCAAATAGAGTTCCTCATGCATCCAAGCATGAACCTAATTGTTATAGCCGAGCAAGTCCTCCACATAAAAAGGGCATCGAGATGGATAGATCCCATCACAACCTACCTACAGAGTGACACGCTGCCGAACGATAAAATAATTGCACATCAGATAAGAGTCAAAGCTATTCACTTTCACTTATCTCCCAAAGGAAAACTTACAAAAGAACCTTTACTGACCCTTATCTTCAGTGCATTCACCCAAACGATGTCGAGCAAGTTCTCAGTGAACTTCATGAAAGAGTTTGTGGGAGTCATGCAGGTGGAAGATCGTTGGCCTTCTGAGCAATCAAGAAAGGTTATTGGTGGCCATACATGCAGAAAGATATAGGAACCTATGTTCGCAAATGCGAAAAGTGCCCAAAGCACTCTCCTATGGTCCACCATCCCGCCAGCGACCTCAAGTCAATAACCAGCCCATGGCCCTTTACCCAATGGGGATTGGATATTGTGGGACCACTACCTATCGAATATAAAAATCGGAAGTATTTGTTGGTCAGGATCAACTACTAGAGGTAGGACCACTCACAAATATCCATGACTCTGACGTGATGAGGTTCATATAGAGAAACATCATTACTCGCTTTGGGGTACCAAGGACTATCATTACTCACAACGACACTCAATTTGAAAGTGGTTTCTTTTAAGGCATTAGCGACGAGCATGGCATCAAACATCACTTCAGTTATGTGGCATACCCCCAAAGTAATGGGTAAGCAGAGGCTTACAACAAAACCATGATCGACGGATTAAAAAAATGGCTAAAAAGAGCCAAAGGTTCCTGAGTGGATGAGCTACCCTATGTTTTATGGGCATACCGTACCACTCCCAGGAGATCAACTGGGGAAACCACTTTTGTGCTCGCCTATGGAATGGAGACAATCATTCCATTGGAAGCTGGGTACCTTCCTATGAGAACTATCTTGGTTGACCAAGGCGTTAACGATGAAGCATTACTCACTGAACTTCACTTAGTTGATGAGCGATGGGAACTGGCTTTAGTTAGGTTGGAATCCTACCAATAACAATTGGCCAAAAAATATATGAGAAAAATAAATTCGAGAAAGTTTTTAATAGAGGACTATATCCTGAGAAAAGTTCTTGGCGGTGTTGTAAAACGATCAGACGACAAAGTGGGAAAGACCTTTCACGATAATAAGGGACGATCTGTCAGGGCATATCACTTGGAAATGCTGGGGAGCAAGGAGATACCAAGAGATTGGAATGCAACCAACCTCCAGAAGTTCTATTTCTAGATTTCTATATTTCTTATGTTAGAATAATTAATTTAGGAAAATTTTTATTGATAAACTTATGTTGCTCTTCATTTCAAATATCTTGGTTGTTTAATATCTCTTGATCACATCTCAATATGCACCCTTTCTAAGTAATACCCTTCCTCGAGCATAGCTGAACTCCTCGATTACAATAATTTGCTCAACCTTTTTCAATTGAGGAACTACACATGCCAAAAAAAAGGGTTAACAAAACTCCTACGATTACAATATCTTGCTAAAATTGCTTCAATCAGGGCGACTTAAAGCATATTAAAAAAGGTCTACAGTTAAGTGTAACCTTCCTCAGATTATTGTCAGTAACACAATAGATCTATTGAATTTCCTCGGAAATAATAAAAGACTTACAGGGGATCCTTAGGCATTAAAGCCAACTCAGTTCGGTCTCTGACCAAGGTCGGTGGTTAAAATCATGCTCGGGTAGATGGCCATTAGCCAGGTGCATTCTCTCCATCATCTCGCTTAGGCCTAAGGTAGTGTGACGACACGACCTAAAAGGTCAAGTGAACGGAAGGATATTTCCAAATCATATTGGAATGGGAGAATGTTCAAGCATAAGAAGACTAATACTTAAAATCATTTAGTCGACTAATAAGCCCAAGATGGTTTAAAATTAATACGAGTTACATCTTTTTGGTCGATCGAGATATTAAGTAATCAATGCACAAAGTTAACATATATTTAGTCAACACATGCTCAAAACATAAACAACTAATAACATTCTTTTTCATTAAATTATATGATTACATTTACATCAAGAGACCAAAAAGATAAAGAAACTTATGAGGGGTTAGGTCAACGAGCAAGTCGCTCTACTATGAGTGCTCGTTGACCATCATCATCTGGTTTTGGGGTAAACTCTTCTATATCCTCATCAAGAACATGCTCCAGTAATTGAGCACGAATAACATCAATAGGGATCCTATCATCATCCTTCGAAAAGGGGTTATGGCGATAAGCTGGACATTCCACTTGGTATTTATACCACAGTTAGACTACTTAGGGACTTTCGCTTCCTTGAGAGCACTTAGTTATCCCCTAGTAAAAGCGATATAATCTGCTTCTTCAAGCTTCGCTGGGGCATCAGCCAAACTAGCATTTTAGCTTTCACTCCAGACTTCGCGAGGACCGACTTTGAATAAGTATCTCAACCTCTAAACATATTGCTTGAGCACAGATATAAAACCCTTCAGGTCAGCGACCTCCTTCCTTAGCGCATCATTCTCATATTTGAGAACTTATCTCACTTGGTCGACCTCGAACCTATCTCAGAGCTGGGCTTTCAGGGAATCTACCTCTTCTTTAACTAAGACACCGATCTCCTCCATCTCCTGGAGATCATCCTTTAATTTTGCAACAACTTTAGGCGAGTTTTTATATTGCTCATTTCTCATTTTTAAAGATCTACACATCCTCATAAAAGCCTTTTCAGCTTGTAAACTGATGTTTAGTCCAATAATCCTCCCCAGTCAAGAGTCGGGAGGAATATACTGATCCAAATCAACAAACTATAAATAATAATTCACCAGACCAATAGCAGTATATTAGCACATTAGAAAATAAGGGAACGCAATCAAGAAATAGAAAGTTTCATTTCCATTAACAACAAGAAAAGGCCAAGGGCCAGTACATCAAGATACAGTTACATAAGCATAAAAATAAGGAAGGTTATACAAGGAAAGTAAATAATCCTAGTCTACAAGCCTTGGACAGTCACCTCGTCTCCATTAACAATGGCCTTTCCTTTGTCTGTTATTGGCCAATCCCCTGCAACCTTGGCAACTTCAGCATCCTCAGAAAGAATAATTTATGCATGAACCTAAGGCTGGTTACCATCCTCAACAACTTTTAAGAATGCATCTGGGCTAAGAGAGTGCAACCCAAAGAGCTCGAACTCAGATGAAGTTCCAACCACCTTAAAAGAATGGTCCCTCCCCCTCTTAAAGGCCAGTTTGCAACCATAAGCCATCTGCTCATCAGCATCAACATATGCCTTATAGTAACCTTGAGTATTGCTCGTGTCCTTTTCTTTGGATAGCTCTCCCTCGTGCTTTTCTTTGGATAGCTTGGTGACTTTTTCAGATAATGCCACTTGGGCCTTCTCGTGCTCGAATTTCTCATAAATAACTACGTTGTGAGCAGTCTAGAGAACCTAATGAGCCTTGGACATCTCCTTCTTCTCTAGCTCCCACTCTTGGCGAGCACGATCAAAGGCCTGCCTTTTAGCCTCTAGAGCACTTGCAGAGGCCTGTTTCTCAGCCTCCAAGGCATCATTTAACTTATTCTCCTTCTCAAATAACTCAAACTGGTTCCTCAACAAAGAAGTGAAGTCAAAGACAAACTGTAAAAATAATAAGAGAAGCGCAATTCAATATAAAATACTTTAGACAAATCACAAGAAAGAAAGAAAGAAAGAAAGAAAGGGGAAAATAACAAAATGGACTTACCAACGCAATCCCTTGAGCAGACTTAAGAGCTAACTGGTTAGGTCCCATGCTTGTCGAGATCAGCCAAGAGTACCGTCATTCTCTAGTAATTGAGGAGCAAGGTATGGGGCATCAGCCATAGTGTACCCCTCACCACCCACGAGGGGATATAGTACCTTGGGTTCTCCTTTCCTCCTATTCCCCCATCCTCTTCTCAGCATCCCTCTTCTCTTTCTCTTTCCTCTCCATCGCTTCCTTTTTTCCCCTTTTTCCCCCTCTACTTCCTCTCTTCTTCTCTCCTCTTCTTTGTCCTTCCCCTTGTCAAATGGGGACAACCAGTCGACTTCTTCAAGGTATGATCCACTTCCTTAAGGTGATACTTAAACTTTAGCCTCTTTTTTTGCAACAGAAGAGACATATCTTCCTCCTCCTCTTCTTCTTCTTCTTCTTCTTCTTCTTCTTCTTCTTCTTCTTCTTCTTCTTCTTCTTCTTCTTCTTCTACTTCTTCCTTTTCTTCTTCCTATTCATCTTCTTCCGAACTTCCCTCCCATTCTGAGCTCTCTCCCTCTTGCTCAATAGCAATGGGATCAGAAGAAAAACTTCAGGAACCTAAAAAATGGGAACAATATCAATCGGACGAACGATGAAGTTGGTACCAGTATTTTTGTACTCCAAAAGGAATATTACTGACCTAGGGTGTTAACTATCGATTAGACTTTAATGGATATTCCAAGCCTTTGTTAGTTCTTTGACATTCACCTCGCTGAGGTCAGGCTCCTGATTTTTAACACGGGTTTCAATAACAAAGGAAGAAGAACATCAGAGAGAAAACATAAACAGAAAGAAGTCTACAAGAAATGTAAGAATAATGAGCAACCTATCTTAAGTTCCCCATAATCTAGGATTATGGGGCCTCTTTGTCTCTCGCCTCACCAACGGGATCCCTCTGCGAGTTCCTTGCAATGAAGCCTTACTCCCAGTAGTCCTTGTGAGAATCAGGGAGATTCATAACAAGGACCCTGTCAGCCCTTCTGGCCTTCAAGTACCACAAACCATCCTTAGTTTTCGACCATATATAACAAAAGTAAATCTCATCAACGCCCAACTTGGTCCCATAAAGAGTGTTTATTCTATGAACCCCATAAAGAGTGCCTCGTTTCTACGTCATCAAGTTGAGGACTCCATTTTCTCCAAAAGGTATGAATGCATTTTATATATAGGAGACTTGAAATATTTTATGGGTGTAATTTTAATTTAAAATGGCTTTTAATTTTCAGAAATCATTTTAGAACTTTTTATTAAAAGTTTTGGGCTTAAAAAGAATTTCTTTGGGATTTCTGAAATCTTGTTCGAACGAGATTGCATGTTGTTCGAACGATAGCCAAATTCGTTCGAATGAGACAACTTTTTGCATTTGATTTATGTTTCCTCGTTAGATATTCTCATTCGAATGAAGTCATTCGAACGATCTGGGCAGTCTTCTGACAGTTTTTTCTAAAACTTTCCACTTGCCCACTTGTTTTCCCACTACTTTTTCTGCATAAATAAGTACGGGAAACACATTTTTGCACATAAATTTTATTCCCTCCAAGAGAGAAAGAGAGAAATATACTTGAGAGAAAAAGTTCCTTTTGTGTGTTAATTCCAAAATGATTAATTCTTGAAAACACACACATCCATATCTTAGTTTAATTCCAAGCTTTCATATATATACATTGTTCTTGAAGAGTTGTTTGGCATCAGGTTCTACTCTACCATTTGAATAGTTTGTTAGGGTTTGCTTTTATATCCCATAAAGAAGAAGATTTTTTGATGCGGTGTTCCCACTCGAAGAAAGGCTTCGCTTAAGGGTGATGGAGACCAAAAGCCTCATCGGTGGATTCCAAGACCGTGGAGGAGTTCATGGTTGTCGGCTAAGCGGAGGTATTTATAAGAAGACGCATCAAGTCTTGGATGGAATCGAGTCATGTGTAGTAAGTCATCTATCTTGTAATCATAAACCCATACGTAGTGGACTTAAGGCTAGGGTTGTCGGAGATTTTTCCCATTTGGGTTTTCCTCGTACATCGGCGTAGTGGTTTGTGATTTATTTTATCTTGCTATATCACCTTAGAATACATTCTTAAATTTGTTTAAGTGAAAATTTATTTATTGTTTAATTTAATGTCTCTTTTAATTTAGTTTAATTTAAATTGAAATAAATTAAAATTTGAAGTTTGTATGTGTTGTGTTGAACCATCCTATTTCGAACTTTTAGGAAATTTAATTTTAAAATTGGGGGTCTACTATTCCAACAAGTGGTATCAGAGCTTTAAGTATTAAAAACTATCATTTTCAAATTGGTATCAGAGCCGAAGAGCTAATTTATTACGTTAAGGACCTTTTAGAATTTTGTTGTTAAAAATGGATTTTTCCCCATTTTCAAAGTTTCTTGCTTTCAATGGTTCCAATTATGTATATTGGAAAGCGCATATGAAATTAGCACTAAAGTCCATAGACGAGAGGGTTTGGTTGTCAACTTTTAACGGGTGGTCTCCACCTACATGTTTGGTAGAAAATGAGCATGTCCCCTAACCCGTAGATAGATGGAGTGAGAATGAATTTAAACAATCCAATTTTAATTCCCGAGGATTAAATCCCTTGTTTAGTACGGTTACACCGGATGAATTCCGTCGTATCATGACTTGTGAAATCGCTAAGTATTCTTGGTATATATTACAACTCACTGGTGAGGGAACTAGTGTCATTAAGGCTTCGAAACTCCAAAACCTCACCACTCAATTTGAAACCATCAAAATGCTTGAGAATGAAACATTTGATGAATTTTATGCCAGACTTTCCGATATAGTTAATTCATCATTTAATTTGGGAGAGAAAATACCCGACGACCGAGTTGTAAATAAAATTTTAAGATCCCTACCTGATAGATTTATCCCTAAAATGATCGTTTTAAATTCTTTACCCACCTTGAACTCTACCAAACATGAGTAGTTAGTAGGTGATTCGCAAACCTATGAACTAGATATGTTTCCCTCCAGAAATCAAAAGAAAATAGATAAGGGCTTTGCTTTGAAAGCCCGAAGTGAGGACAAATAAGTTGTGGTTGATGAGAGGGATAGTGACTCGGAGGACATGGCAATGTTTGCAAGAAAATTTTGAAAATTTCAAAAATTTAATAAAGATAAGTTAAAAAATAATTATAAGAAATTTGACAAATCTAAGCATGACAAAGCCGAAATGATCCATAAACTATATAATGAAAATCTTAATAGGGACAAGTCAAATAGGTGCTATGGTTGTGAGGGTTATGGCCATATGTAAAGAGAGTGCCCCACTAAACTAAGGAGAGAAGGCAAATAACCAATTTTCTATAATACCACCTTTAGTGATGAAAGTGAAAAGGAAGAGGGACCCGATTCCGCCATTGAGCGCAACTTTACTGCATTCATGGCAAGTCATGTGAACACTGATAATGAATCTTCCCATGAAGATATACATTTACATGACTCTTCCGAGGCCTTTGTTTGTGAATCCCTGTAAGGACATTTTTGTCCAACATAGTTATATATGTCATTAGCCGTAACACCGTTGAAGATATTCAAGTTCATATCGTCATCAACGGAATCCAAGTATCGAATCAAGAAAGAAGAATTCAGAAATCCAGAATACCGGACCGGTCTGCCCCAAAATAAAAAGAACCGGTCCGCCTAGCCTCGGACCGATCCGCCTGGAATCTAAAGGAACTGATCTGACTGCGGACCGATCCGCCTTGCTCGTTTGAAACCAGTGAGCCCCGAACCGAATGCGAACCGAATCAGCTTCAAAATAAAAGAACCGGTCCGCTATCGGACCGATCCGCCTAAGGCCCGGACCGGTCCGCCCTGGATAGAATTTCCCAGATCGTGTATCAGATTTTCTCGGCCAAAGAGGTTCTATTTATTCCCACTACGGGGAAGTGGTTTGATAAGACTTACACACGATTTTCTGAGTTCCATAACTCTTAAGTCTTCATGGTATTTGAGTCCATTGATTCATACCCTTGATTCACACAAATTCCATACATTTGTGAGTCACTTTTGGTAACCCTAGAACACCATTGATGTTCAACCCTTTGTGAAGTGGACCGCTTCTTCCTCTTCATTGCAGCCCTACTGGACAGGGATAGTTCCAGCCGCCACCCCTACTGGAAAGAGTTTCTTCCAGCCGCGACTACAGAATCCGATACCCGAGGGTAATTCTTAGTCAACCTGTATTTCATTGTAATCCGATTGTAAACCGTTTTTTACACATTATAGTGATATACAAATGGTTTTGCCCCTGTGGGGGATTTTTCCTTAACTTTGTGTGTTGAATAATTCTTGCATGATTTCATATTGTTTCAATCACACCTAGTTGCATGCTTAGGGTTAATTTGGGGTAAAAATGGTATTTATTATATTATTTCTTAATTGAACGCAAGCGCCAACTCTTTCAAATTGGTATCAGAGCAGGTTACGCTAATCTATCGAGTATTCCTTTTTCCGCAAATTTTTTCTAAATATATCAATTTTTGAAATAAATTGATCTTTGAAAAGAGCGTGTTCAAATGGAGAAGTCATATTATAAAATGCCTATTTTTGACGGGTCGAATTATGCCTATTGGAAAGCCCGTATGAGGTCGGCTTTAAAAGCCATTGACGAACGTGTCTGGATTTTGGTTGAATGAGGGTGGACTCCTCCAACCGTGACTGTTGATAATGTGACCAACTTGAAACCTGACATCACTTGGACTGATGATGAATTTAAATGGTCATCTTTTAACTCTAAAGGTTTAAGTGCTATTTCTGGGTCTGTCACTCCTGATGAGTTCAAACGCATAATGACGTGCACCACGTCAAAAGAGGCATGGGATATTTTGCAACTTACCCATGAAGGAACAAATGCTGTTAAAGAGTCAAAATTGCAAAATTTAACAACTCAATTTGAAACCATCACCATGCATGAAAATGAATGTTTTGATGAATTTTATGCTAGGCTTTCTGACATTGTTAATACTAGGTATAATCTTGGTGAACATACTCCAAATGCTAGGGTTGTTAAAAAGATTCTTCGTTCCCTTCCTAAGCGCTTTATACCTAAAGTCACTGTTCTGAATTCCTTGGGAAATTTAAATACTCTAAAATTGGAAGAACTGGTAGGAGATTTACAAACTTATGAAATATACATGTTTCCTAAATCTGCCAAACCAAAAGATAAGGGAATTGCCCTCAAAGCCCAAGAGAGAAAAAGTGAGGGGTCGGGAAGAAAGAGAGTCGAGTCGTCTAGAAAGATAGAAACTTTTGATTCTGAATGTGAGTTTGACCTAGATGATTTGGCACTTTTTGCTAAAAACTTTAAGAAAATTCTGAAATTTAAGAAAAATGGGAATTTCAAAGATAAAAAGAATTTTCAGAAAAATAAGTTTGAAAAGAAAGATTTCAAAGAACCCCCTAAAGACAGTGAGAGGTGTTTTGAGTGCGACGGTAAGGGACACAGAGCGTTTGAGTGTGCCACTCGTCTGAATAGGGAAAAGGGTAAAGCTGTCCTAAATGCTACCCTTAGTGACGACAGTGAGGTCGAGTTGGTGGACTCGGGAGATGAGTCACCGCATGAGCGTAACTTCACCGCATTCATGGCTAGTCATGTGAGTACTCCTAGTGCATCTCACGACGATGAGATTGCTACCTCACAGGGACACCTCGACAGCGAGAGCGAAGAGAGTGAGGGAGAGGAGGAAGGTAGTGAGGACGAGAGTAGCCTTCAACGCACCTACGTCGAGTTATATGATGAGTCTTTCAAAACTAAAAAACGTAACAAGGTGTTAGTTCTTAGGATCACCGCGTTAGAAGAAGAGTTAGGAAAGACGAAAGAGAGAGAGTCCTCCACCTGCACCGCCATGAGAGAGAGAGAGTCTGCCTGGGTTAGTAAAGAGAATTTGCTTAAAGAGAGAGAGAGCAGTTTTGAGAAAGAGAAAGCGGACTTGACTAAACAAGTGGCTAGTCTACGAGTGAGCTCCATTCCTCCCTGGAGACTCGGAAGAAACTTGAAGCCCTTGTTGCCCAGCTTACTCATGACCTTGAGAAAGATAGGAAAGTCAAGGTACAAATCGAGGACATATCTGGAAAGATGGGAAAGATGCTCCTCGGTCCCGCTTTAGGTTTTGGTGACAGGCAAGGAATAGGTTTTGATGGTGCCTCCACGTCCCAAATTGCACCCGGACCAATTCCTGAGTTTACTACGACTCCTTATGGCCGTCATAAAAAACCAAGAAGGAGAGTTCGACCAAGAAAAGCAAACCAAGGTCCTCCTAATGCTGTGCCCTTTTGCTCCCATTGCAAAAGAAATGGACACCTTAGGGATGATTGCTATAAGTTGGGTCGGACACGACGTACGTTTGCTCCACCTCATCAGACTGATGAGTTTGCCAGTTTGAGAGAGCGTGTTGAGTTTCTAGCCGCCACTTCTCAGAGTTTGATGGAGGAATTCCGACGGATGACCTTACCATCAATGAATACGCCCCGCATTCCGGCTAAAACCAACAACAACAAGGGAATACAAAAAGGTACCTATTCTTGGGTTCCTAAGAAAGAGAAAAAGGCCCTTGTTGTCCATGTCGCTCTCAAAACCCATAATACCTCACAGTGGTATTTTGACAGTGGTTGCTCCAGACACATGACAGGTGATGCCTCATATTTTACCCATCTTGAGGATTATAATGATGGGAGAGTCACCTTTGGAGATGGTAGAAAATCTAGCATAGTTGGACGAGGTACAGTAGAGTTACCAGGATTTCCAAAGCTAGAAAATGTGTTGTACGTCAAAGGTTTGAAAGCAAACCTTCTTAGCATCAGCCAGCTGTGCGACGATGACTTTGCAATGAAGTTTGACCGGAAAGCTTGTAAGGTCTATAATAAAGCCGGTAAACTTTTAGTGCAAGGGGTGAGGACAAAGGATAATTGTTATGGGACTGAGCCCACATCCTCACTAGTCTGCAACAGCACCACGATCACTCCTATGGATCTGTGGCACCAACGTCTAGGTCACATGAACGTTAGAGACTTATCTCGATTAGTCAAAAAGGACCTAGTACGTGGCTTACCATCACTTGGAAAGCCAACTTCCACGATCTGTGGACCCTGTCAGTTGGGAAAGCAAATCCGTAGCCCACATAGGAAGTTGAATTCCATTACCACCTCACGTGCTCTTGAGTTGATTCACATGGATCTTATGGGTCCTACTCGCACGGAGAGTCTAGGTGGTAAGAGATACATTCTCGTGATGGTGGACGATTTCTCCAGGTACTCCATTGTAGGTTTTCTGAGAGAGAAATCCGATCCTGTTGAATTCCTAACGACCAAGTGCCGTGTCCTGCAAAATCAACACGGGGTCACTATTAACAGAATACGTAGTGACAACGGCACTGAATTTAAGGAAGCAAAGGTGGATTTGTACTGTGATAGCTTGGGATCAAACATGAGTTTTCTGCTGTGAGAACTCCTCAGCAAAATGGGATTGTTGAGAGAAAGAATAGAACGATCCAAGAGATGGCTAGATCTATGCTTCTAGGTCGTAAAGTTTCTAGGAGATTTTGGGCAGAGGCAATGTCTACTGCATGCCACACGGTGAATAGGGTGTATCTGCGTCCACACACACTTCAGACTCCATATGAGTTGTGGACTGGCAAGAAGCCCAACCTGGCATATTTCCGTGTTTTTGGGAGTAAATGCTGCATCCTACGGGATAGAGAGCAATTAGGAAAGTTCGACTCCCGGAGCGACGAGGGAATATTTCTAGGATATTCATCGAACAGTAGAGCGTACCGGGTTTTTAACCTGAAGAGCTCTAAGGTTATGGAATCAATAAACGTCACCGTGCAAGATGACGAACCTCCGATGGTTATTGATCCTAACCTTCAGTGTGAGGATGAGGACTGTTCTGACAGTGATTTACCTGTTCCTCTCTCACACTCTGTGGACCCTACTCTTGTGTTAGGGGACACACCTGCTTGGGTTCGCAAGAGTCATGATCCTTCAGCCATTGTTGGCGATCCCACTCTAGGGGTCAAGACTCGTGCTCAACTAGAAAACGTTGTTAGTCATCATTGCTACACGTCCAAAGTCAAGCCCAAGAATCACAAGGAAGCACTCAAGGATGAACACTGGATATCTACTATGTAGGATGAGTTGCTTCAGTTTAAGAAGAACAATGTCTGGGAACTTGTTCCCCGACCTAGTGATACTAATGTTATTGGTACCCGGTGGATTTTCAAGAATAAAATGGATGAAAATGGTACCATAATCAGAAATAAAGCTAGGTTGGTCGCTCAAGGCTACACACAGATAGAGGGTGTAGACTTTGGGGAGACATTTGCTCCTGTTGCGAGGCTTGAGTCCGTTCGCTTACTACTCGCCATCGCATGTCATCTGCACTTCAAAGTACATCAGATGGATGTCAAGAGTGCCTTTCTGAATGGCATTCTACAGGAGGAGGTTTATGTGGAACAACCAAAAGGGTTTGAAGACCCTCAGCACCCTGAGCACGTCTACTATCTGAGGAAAGCCTTGTATGGTTTGAAGCAAGCACCCCGTGCTTGGTACGAGAGGCTTACTTCCTATCTCTTAGCTCGTGGCTTCAAGAGAGGGGGAGTAGATATGACGTTGTTCGTCAGGAGAGATGACGGTGCTATTTTGGTTGCCCAAGTCTATGTGGACGACATAGTCTTTGGATCCACATGCTCCCAGCATGCTCACCACTTTGAGGAGGAGATGAAAAGTGAGTTTGAGATGAGCATGGTCGGTGAGCTTACATTCTTCCTTGGTCTCCAGGTTCATCAGCTAGAGGATGGGATGTTCATCTCCCAATCCAAGTATGCTAGAGACCTAGTGAAGAAATTTGGTTTAGACTCCGCTAAGCATGCTCGTACACCTATGAGTACCACTACCAAGCTTAGTAAGGACACTTCAGGCAAGGACGTAGAGCAAACCTTGTATTGGAGTATGATAGGCAGTCTTCTCTACTTAACTGCTAGTCGTCCCGACATTGCCTTTAGTGTTGGAGTCTGTGCGCGGTATCAGGCGTCTCCTAAAGAGTCACACTTACTCGCTCTAAAACGTATTATCAAATACGTGAGTGGGACTCTCTCATACGGTATTTGGTATTCCTTTGATACCGATGACCGTTTGTCCGGCTATTCGGATGCCGATTGGGCCGGAGACGTAGATGGATGTAGGAGCACTTCTGGTGGGTGTTTCTATTTTGGTTCTGCTCTTGTCTCTTGGTTGAGCAAGAAGCAAAACTCCATCTCTTTGTCCACTGCGGAGGTGGAGTACATCGCCGCCGGGAGTTGTTGCACGCAACTCATGTGGATGAAGCAAATGTTGGAGGATTATGGGATTTCATAGGACACCATGACCATTTCCTGTGATAACACGAGCGCGATACACATATCCCGCAATCCTGTCCAACATTCGCGCACAAAGCACATCAGGTTACGCGAGCACTTTATACGTCAGTTAGTTGAGGAGAAGGTCGTAACCCTAAGTTTTATTCCTACCGACCGTCAGTTAGCCGATATTTTCACGAAACCTTTAGATGCCCTTAGATTTGAGAATCTTAGGAAGTCTTTGGGGATCTGCACAGTTGACTGAGGGGTTGGTCTATGTCTAGAATAGGATGCTTCTTCATGATCATATCATATGCTTCCTATTGCTAGTCTGCTTATATGTACTATTCTTTGTTGTACAGCTTTTCTTTACTCTTTTTGCTGTTTATATTGCTTTTGAAAAATACAAAAAGATTTTTTTTGAAAAAATTTTGAGAAAAGCACAAAAAGATTTTATTTTGATAAATTTTTTTGAAAAAGACCAAAAAGAGATTTGCCTTTTATGGATGAGCATTTAAGATAGCCAAGTCACAACTTCATTCCATTTATTCATGTGACTGTTTGATAGAGATTTGAGAGGCTACATCATTTCATCCATGTGCTTAACATTGATTGGAGTCCTTGAGATGTAATTAGTGATATTTCCTACATCCTTGGCTCCTATATCCTTTATTGCACACATGCACGGCTATATTTGATTATTGCACTTGTCAATCTCATGTTGGCTTGAGTGTTTCCATCTCAATCCTGTCTATACAATGTATAAAATGCGATAAAACTTGACAAGATTGGATTGCATGTTAAAACCGTTTTGGTGAGACTGTGTGTACTTTTTCATAACGGGGAGGGGCTGCGAAAGTTGATTCTTATCCTTTGCGCAAAAGCCACCATTAAAAAGGACCTAAAAATGGAGGAATTGTAATATCCGAGGTCCTAAGAGGTTAAAAGAGCCCGAAAAAAAAATTGAAAAGGCAATAAAAAGCAATACATGCCATATATGGGCCATTTAAATTTCACCATCAATTCACCAAAGTTTGAGAATTTAGTATACCTCTATTCAAAATATAAATCTGAGGGAGTTTGGTTGGAGATTGAGAAACGGGTTTGCACTTCCTTGAAAGTCCTGAAAAAGCATGAAAATCATTTTGGACGTTATTGGTGTAGAAATCACTTTGAGCTTTGATTTGTAGATTTTATATAGTCAATGTCGTATATTTCCAATCTTTTACACCAAAGGAAGCATTTGAGTTCATTCGTTAGGAATATCCAATATTCATCGTGCACATATGTCATGTTTGTATGCATTGATTTTCCTATCGAATTGTGATCACACCTATTCTTTTACGCTATCACCGACTTGGTTGTTTTATGTTCATTCATGGTGTGATTTTATGCCTTGTGTTACCCCGGTTCTTGATTGCTTGATTTATTTCTCTCATTTGTCTATTTGGGGACATCATAAAAAAGGGGAGAATGAATTATCTGATTATGGGGGAGTTTTGAAATTCTGAGAATATCATCTTAAATGGATTAAATGGATATATATGCTTATGTGTATCTCATTTCAAACTCGATACGTCACTTTGGTATTTGCTTTGTCTCATGTGTGTAGGTACATCCTTAATAATCCCATGATGCACACCCTGATGAGAAAAGCGGTGAGATTTCTGAAGATTCGAAGAACAAACGATGCAGCCTTAGTCATTTGTACCACTTTCAGTTTTGGGTTCATGGAAGGGTAGATTTGTATAGGCATTGTGATTATAGATAATTCGGTTTTTTTTATGTTTGTTCCGGCATAGACATAGGGGGAGAATTGTAAGGACATTTTTGTCCAACATAGTTATATATGTCATTAGCCGTAACACCGTTGAAGATATTCAAGTTCATATCGTCATCAACGGAATCCAAGTATCGAATCAAGAAAGAAGAATTCAGAAATCCAGAATACCGGACCGGTCCGCCTAGCCTCGGACCGATCCGCCTGGAATCTAAAGGAACCGATCCGACTGCGAACCGATCCGCTGAGACCCGGACTGATCCGCCTTGCTCGTTTGAAACCAGTGAGCCCCGAACCGAATGCGAACCGAATCAGCTTCAAAATAAAAGAACCGGTCCGCTATCGGACCGGTCCGCCCTGGATAGAATTTCCCAGATCGTGTATCAGATTTTCTCGGCCAAAGAGGTTCTATTTATTCCCACTACGGGGAAGTGGTTTGATAAGACTTACACACGATTTTCTGAGTTCCATAACTCTTAAGTCTTCATGGTATTTGAGTCCATTGATTCATACCCTTGATTCACACAAATTCCATACATTTGTGAGTCACTTTTGGTAACCCTAGAACACCATTGATGTTCAACCCTTTGTGAAGTGGGCCGCTTCTTCCTCTTCATTGCAGCCCTACTGGACAGGGATAGTTCCAGCCGCAACTACAGAATCCGATACCCGAGGGTAATTCTTAGTCAACCTGTATTTCATTGTAATCCGATTGTAAACCGTTTTTTACAAATTATAGTGATATACAAATGGTTTTGCCCCTGTGGGGGATTTTTCCTTAACTTTGTGTGTTGAATAATTCTGGCATGATTTCATATTGTTTCAATCACACCTAGTTGCATGCTTAGGGTTAATTTGGGGTAAAAATGGTATTTATTATATTATTTCTTAATTGAACGCAAGCGCCAACTCTTTCAATCCCCAAAAGATGATGGTTGTGAGAGTGGAGAAGAGAGAGAAAGTGAAAGTTATGGAGAGGTTGATGAGAGTGAACTTCAATTTGCATTTAGAGAGTTATATGAAGAATCTATTAAATTAAAAAGACCAAATTTGAAGTTAGAAGCTAGTTCAAGAGAGATTGCCAAGGTCGTTGATGAGAGTGCATTGGTTAAAGACCTTAAGACACGTGAGGGTGCTCTTCAAAAGAAGCTTGAATATGTAGAAGGTGAGAGAGATAGCCTTAGAGGTTTGATGGAATCAATGAAAAATAAGCTTCTTATGTTTGAAGAGAGGAATGTTTTGCTACAGTCTAGAATTTTAGAGTTGGAAGAAAAATTGAGAGACACTAGTGAGGCCAAATTTGATTTAGAATGTAGGTACGCTAAATTAGATAAAATATTAGGAACCGTCCAAGTCAAAAATGACACTTGTGGTTTAGGCTTCTATTCTTATAACGATCCCACTAATAAGGCCAAAACTAATGTTTTGACAGAATCACCTAGGAACACTTCTAGAGGTCAATCCTTAGGTACTAATTTTTGGCGTGTCTTTACTTGCTCACACTGTGGTCGAAAAGGTCATCTTAGGAAGTTTTGTTTTTATCTTAAAAGAATTTATAGGAAATCCAAGTGTAACGTAACCGAGGTAGCTAAGATCCCCAAATCCCGAGATTGTCACTCGTCACTAGTTCTGGTTAGGAGATCCGACTTGGTAGCTTTACAAAATAAGATTTTTTTTATTCCCATTTGGGTTCTCATGCTTCCTCCCTTACAACATCTAAAGGTTGATTGTGTTAACTTTGGTTTGCATACTCTAGTTTTGTTTTTCATTCTATAAGTTCATGCTAGTTGTATGCTTGTTTGTCCTTTTCTAGTCTATGCTCCATGATTACTCACTTGTTAGAATTATGATTTGTGTATATCTTTTGTATTATATTCTTTTCATTTTAGTTTTCATTAAATGAAAAATACAAAAAGATTTTGTTTATCATTTGTATTTTACCTTATGAGTAATTTAGGATTAATGAGAAATACAAAATGATTTTTGTTTGTCTTTTGAGTAAATATTTTTGTATAATTTCAAAAACTCAAAAAGATTTTTTTTTTTTGTATTTTCATTTGACATACCTTTGTGGCATATAATTGTGTTGAATCCTATCGTTCTGCTTCCATGTGGCTAGAAAATTTGATTCAAATTTTCAATCCTTAAAATGTTCTTCGTCATCGTTACATGGAGTAGTTTATGTTTGACTTGTTTAATGGATTCACTTTTATATGCCTTGTCACACACATGCACAAGCTCATTTGAAATTTTAACTTCCCATGTATATTTGAGTTTTGTGAGGTATTATCCTACCAATCTAGTCATCTACATATCTTGTGACCTAGGAGGATTTGTGCATGTTAATTCCGTTGCACGTGAGATTTGTGTGATAAAAAAATGATATATGAATGTGCACGGGGAAGGGCTCCGAAAGGAAATATTATCCTTTGCGAGTGAGCCATCGTCTGGAATGGACCTAAAAGAAACACGTGGTCCAAAGGCCTAAAAGAAAAATATGGCATTAAAAGAAAAATATTTGACAAGGCCGATTTTGTTTAGTTTGATTTATTCATTCAAACGTATTATATGCATATTTTGAGGGAGACTGGATGGTATATCAACGATTTTTCACAATGATTTTGTATCCTTATTGTACTATCTTGTCATGACTCTGTTGGTGTGTAGAATCATCAACATGCTAGTCTTGTATGCATTGTGCTTGTTTGTCCATAAAGTTCAATTTATCTTGTCATATAAGGCTAAATCTGAGTTGATAAAGTTTTGCAATCAAATGAGAACTCCGTGAACATATTTAAGTGATTGGATTTTAATTCATTGGTATCTTATTCACACCCCTTCTCTTCCGTTTTCATATGACACATTTATGCTATAAGAGTGCGAAAAACTCATGTTATTTTATTTTGTGTCATTTGTGTGTTTATATCTATATATGTCTGCTTATGTTTATTTTTTATCTATTGTGTATTCATATATATGATATGTTGTGTGTTTTAAGTCTTTGCCATGTTAGTTAATCTATTTACGCCTTTAATTCATTTTTGGTATCTATCTTATTGCGAATTTTGGTTGATATCCCATACTTATGTTGAATACATTTTAGTTGGCATCATTTTTTTTGCATCATAAGTTAGCATATATTTACCCTTGTTGTGGATTTGTTATTTTTCAATTTCGCCCACATGCTTAAATGTTCTTATCACTTTTTGCACCGTCATGCCTTTACTTGTTTTTCTCATATTTTGTATCCCTTGTTTTGATTTGAGGGGGGGAAATGACAGTGCTTTAATTAGAAGGAGAAATAAGGAATGTTTTAATTCTTTATCTTTGTCTATTCCTAAACAAAAAGGGGGAGATATGGTATCTAAACCTTTAGTTTAGGATATTCAAGTTAGGGGGAGTCGCGACCTTCTTAGGTAGATCATATTTGATAAAGGGAAGAATTAATTTAGGGGGAATATTTAGTTTAATTGCATTTAATATTTTGATATTCCCTATGCGTTTAATGGTTTGATTAAGTGTGCAGGAATTTATTCTAGTGGCATCGTTATATTGGCAAAGCTATTTATCCTTGGGTCGAGTCAGCGTCTGTAATTATTTTTGATGGGATGTTTGAGTCTAGACGAGCTTGATCACCCTTTAGGATTTCTGGTTTGGTTTTGCTCCAAAATAGCCAAAGGGGGAGATTTGTAAGGACACAAATTTCCAATTGAGTCTTATGTAATGTTGGCTCAATTCTGGACAAAACAATTTGAGTCATAGGATAGAGTGTAAAGTGTATCCATCCAAGCCTCGGACGAGTTGTTGAAGACATAGCGACCAGATTTTAAAGTTTCATCATTGTCGAGTTTCTAGTGCCTCATTTCTACGTCATCAAGTTGAGGATTCCATTGTCTCCAAAAGGTATGAATTCATTTTATATATATAGGAGACTTGGAATATTTTATGGGTGTAATTTTAATTTAAGATGGCTTTTAATTTTCAGAAATCATTTTAGAACTTTTTATTAAAAGTTTTGGGCTTAAAAAGAATTTCTTTGGGATTTTTTAAATCTCGTTCGAACGAGATTACAAGTCGTTCGAACGAGATTTTGACGACTTTTTGCATTTGGTTTCTGTTTTCTCGTTAGATATTCTCATTCGAACGACCTGTGCAGTCTTCTGACAGTCTTTTCTAAAACTTCCCCCTTGCCCACTTATTTTCCCACTACTTTTTTCTTCATAACTAAGTGCGGAAAACACATTTTTGTACATAACATTTATTCCCTCCAAGAGAGAAAAAGAGAAATATACTTTAGAGAAAAAGTTCCTTTTGTGTTTTAATTTCAAAATGATTAATTCTTGAAAACACACACCCCCATATCTTAGTTTAATTCCAAGCTTTCATATATATACATTGTGCTTGGAGAGTTGTTTATAACCAGGTTCTACTCTACCATTTGAAGAGTTTGTTTGGGTTTGCTTCTATATCCCATAAAGAAGAAGATGTGTTGTTGCAGTGTTCCCACTCGAAGAAAGGCTTTGCGTGAGGGTGACGGAGACCAAAATCCTCATCGGTGGATTCCGAGATCGTGGAGGAGTTCATAATTATCGACTAGGCGGAGGTAGTTACAAGAAGACGCGTCAAGGATTGGAGAGAATCGAGTCATGTGTAGTAAGTCATCCGTCTTGTAATCATAAATCCATACTTAGTACACTTAAGAAGGCTAGGTCCATCCGAGGGATTTTCCATTTGGGTTTTTCTCGTACATCGGCGTGTAATGGTTTGTGATTTATTTTATCTTTCTATATCACCTAGATGCATGCTTATGACTAAAAAATAAAATATGGTTTAAATCACTTCTCATGCTTAATTTGGTGCTAAAATTAATTTGGGCAATGTTTAATTAATTTAATTCAAGTCATTAATTTTAATTGGATAAAATTTGCTTTGGCCTAAATAGAATAATGTATTAATCTTGTTAGGCAAATTTCTAGGACTTGGATTGATTAAATTATTTTAAGTGAAAATTTATTTATTGTTCAATTTAATGTCTCTTTTAATTTAGTTAATTTTAAGTTGAAAGAAATTAAAATTTGAAGTTTGTGTGTGTTGTGTTGAACCATCCTATTCCGTACTTTTAGGAAATTTATAATTAACTGAAAAGCGAATTTTAAAATTGGGGGTCTACTATTCCAACAAGATAGACAATTGAACTGATGTTTTGACACACTCTTCAACCGGTTTCAAGAGAACCAATGATGATTCGCGCCTCCTATAGAAAATTTCTACGGTTAAATTTTTCACTGGAACGAGCGTGTTCTCGGCATTCCCAACATTTACAGGCATACCATTTGCACATATGAAGATTCTCCAAGGCTTGCGTATTGGAATCCTTTAAAATCCATTGGCCCAAGGATTTTAGGGGTAATTGTGGGGACCTATTATTTTTGTCTATGAAAGTAGCCGACCTGGCCCAAAGTCTACAAGGAAAAATCAACAGATTAACTTGCACACGTGTATTTTAGATTTACTTGGAGATATTCAGATACACTCGAATCAACCGCCAACAATCTCAATAGAGATATTCAGGGGGATCGTGATATATCCAACATATCTTCCCAAGATCCTTGAATTAAAAAAACTCGTTAATTGACACCTATAAATTATAACCCCTATCCCGGGGCAAAGGGGCATGTAACAAAAACCTTTGAGAGATACTTAATAAAATAGTAGACCTCTCCGTGGACGTAGGCAAGTTGTCGAACCACGTACATAGTTGTGAGATATGTATGATTTCACATTTTCTTGCTTCATTGTGATTGTTCTTCGTTGTAATACCCCGTATTTTTACGCGTATTTAATTTATTATGAAATTATGGAAATTGGGATTAATTAATTTAAAGGGAAAAAATTTAATTTATAATTAATCCAACTTAATGGTATTAATTACTAGCGTGACGAGAGTTAGTAGTTATAAAAAATAATTATGTTGAAATCATGTTAAGTAATAACTATGTTGAACATTACGTAGTGAGTAATGTAATAGATGGTTTCAGAAATAATAATATCGTCGGGGACGAGATACACGGCAGTTATGATATAATTATTTGGGATTCGCGTATGAGTCACGTCACTATTATACATTTGGGGGTTAAAAAGGTAAATTGTTTTTATATAACTCTAACGACTATTTTGAGTGCGCTAGTGTGTTTGGAAGGGTCGAAATAGTCGGAAAACACTACTCGGATGTCATATTTGGAGTCTGGGGCGTTTTAGTCCAAAACAACACCCCAGAGGGGTATTTAGGCCTTTTAATATTTTTAGGAATTTAAATGGACGAAAATTAGGAATTAAAATAAAGGTTGTACGTGGGCTAGAGGTTACTGCAAGTTTCAACCTATGCGAGAGAGAGAGAGAGAGAGAGAGAGAGAGAACCAAAGAGGAAGAAGAACTCAATGGGAAAACTAAGCCAATAACTCAAGCTTTCACACCAAGAATTATACCAGCGTGTAGATCGTGTCAAGAGGATCGTTCCTATACAAATTTTAGTCTGAGAATCAGAAATCCATTCCAAGTCAAGTGTTTATCTTGCTCCCCTCTTAGCATATATTATTTATGTTGATTTAGATTAAATGATATGAAATTATTGTAATGAAAACTAGGGTTTAATTTGATTGATTTATAAAGAGAAATTCCCTTCTTAGAACTGTTAATATTGGTAACTAAATGTTGAAATCACGAAATTAATTGGGGTGTTTTGAAGGATTAGAAATTTCTGGGTTCATATTTAAGAGATTTATAAGAAATTGAGTAATTTGTTGGATTCCCTTGATTCCATAAGGATTTAACCTCTAATTTGTGTTAGGAAGTGTCCTATGGTAATTTAGAATAGTTTATAAATAATTACATTAGGATTGGGTTGAGTTTGGAATGAGATTCAAAAATGAAAATTGGGAAAAATGAGTTTGGGAAAGAACAGGGCCAGTTCGAAAATCTCGTTCGAAGACCTGCGCAGGTTATTCGAACGACCTCGTTCGAATGAGACTTCTAACGATATTTTCAACGACCCTTCTAACGAGTTGCTGAGTTCATTCGTAGTTGGAACTTCGTTCGAATGACCTCGTTCGAACAATCTCGTTCGATTGATAATCTTTTGACTTCTAACAAGATTCCAGAATGGGTTTTTAGGGTCCGTTCGAGTTAAATATCATCCTAGGTCTATCCAAGAGAGTGTATTAACCTACATGACTAACGGGTAAAATCCAAATTTTTTAGGGAATTAAAGGTGTAATGATACTTGAGGTATTAAATTTATATGGAAACCTATAAGAGAATGTGCTTCATAGAGAGGTTATATATATATATGGATATCGTAGAGAGTAGGGATGTTAATATTACTTACGTGTTATGGTAATTGGGTTGTGTGAATGCCTATTAAGTTTAATAAGTTGTGAGCATGCTTATTACTTGGAATATTATGTGTATGACATACCTAGCTACTGGCTATCTAACGGAGGTTAACGCGTTGTGGATGACCATATCTTGTGTGCCTTCGTGGGATTTTGAGTCGTACCACTAGAGCATAAAACCTAGGTACGGTCTATTTGTGAGACTGATAGTGATGAAGATCGTATGGGTGCGTAGGTATGTGCATAGACCATCGGCTTGGAACTATGTTCGCCTCCAATATGTGTATATGTTTTATTGGTTCTTGAGAGATTGAACCCGTTATCCTTTATGCGTGAGCATTGCAATGGGACTAGATAGTCGAGTATGCCTAGCACTAGGGGTTTCTTAACCATGGGTGCAGTATTGATATATATATTTGTATGTATACATAGTGAGATTTAATATATGTATACTGAGTTCCTATTCTGTGTTTCATGTTGGCTACTTTATTAAAGTATATATACGTATTGGGTCACCAATTGAGAATTAAGAATGCTACGAGAATGAGTTAAAGCATCCGTAAACCTATTCCTAAATAATAGAGATATATTGTCTTCGGGCTAATTAGGTGTTTTATCCGGCATATGGGGTTATACTACGTATAGTCAGGTAGAGTATCATGACTAGTATGGGTAGCTAGGCTCACTAGGTGTGCACATTAGATGAGAGGTGAGCATCCCAAGTGAGTACGCTAAGTTAACATGAATAATATTTGTGCTAATTAACCAATTTAATCACTTGCTATATTTAAACTGTTTTCTACTTGGGCTCTGACCCGTCCCTTTTGCAAATCTCTTTTCTTGTTTTATTATTTTATGTGTTCAGCCATAGGGACACGAGACTTAGGAGATTCCATTCATTTGTCGAGCTGTAGCTGCTGTGAAAGCTACAGGATATTGTTAGGATATTGCTAGTAGACGCTTCAAAGTCTATTTCTCCTTATCTATCAGTCATTTATTTTAGTTGGACATGTCGTCTCTCCTATTTTACATTCAGAGATTTAGAGTTGTTTTATTCTATCATTATACTTTGATTTCATGTTATTGGATTATTGTATGGGATTTTGACTGGATGTGTTTATTCCAGCTCTTCATATTATTTATTTAGTTCTTTCCTTATTGATATTGTGATGTATGGTCATAATTAGATATTTCCCTTTATTGATGATGGCTAAAATAAGATAAAATTTTAACACACACCTTTTTAAATAATAGGTGGTTAGTTTTTATTAAATTAAAATTTAGTCTTTCGATAGTGATGAATTATCTGAACCAACTTGATATTCTGAAATTAATTAATTAAGGACTGATCACCCGATAATTAATTAGGTGGGGTGTCACATTCGTAAACTCTCTATTGTAATATTTTTTAATACCACAACTGGCATCGTCTATGGGAAACGGTTGCTATTCCTACGCAACCACTCACAGAATGAAAGTCTAAAATGTCTCACCATAGAAGCAATATCCCTCAAGACGGAAATGTCCAAGGAGAACCTACCCCTCCTAGGGTTAGGTCTGAAATTCACCAACTAAAAAATCCAAGGTTTCATCAGGAGGCAGATCTCAAGATTGGTCTACGCGTATGAGGCTAGACTTCACAAACAGGAAGAAGCCATGCACCGTCAGGAGGAGTAGAATGTTCTCCTTAAGAGGCGACTTGAAAGGACGGAGAGATATCTCAAGTGGAACACTATACGTCACCATGATAGGTCTTCTAGCCCTCTGATGAGTGATACTCACAAACAAGGAAGAAGCCCCAGGTGCAACCAAGAAAGATCTGAGCGAGGAAGGTCAGAGGGTGATCTCTCCCACTGACTCTAGCAAGATCGACACAGCAGGAGCCTTTATCGAAAGGAAAACAAAATCCAAAACCTGGTCCGAAGGGAAATGGACCATCACACAGCCCACCGAGGAGCCAGATCCACTCGAGAGCTAGCTAGGAGAGCTCTCAACATTCAGATGAAGTCCCTCTTTTCAATGGAGATAGAGAATAAAGAATATATGAGCGACATCCCCAGCAAAGCCGACATCCTCAAAATCCCTCAGACGCATGGAATACATAACCGCTGCCACATTGGGGTTGACCCCTAACATGGTCAGGAACACCTCACAATGGGGGGAAAACATCATCCAGGCCGAAATGAAAAATGTGATCTTTGGGATACCATAATTGCACCGCTGTAGCCAACTGGTTCCAGTTTATAGCACGGTTGCGCCACAAGAAAATACAAGCACATATTCTCCAAACCGTCGAGATACGAAGCAAATCCTTCATGCATGGGAAGAACCATTTGAAAAGGAAGAATTTAGAGCAAGAAATAAGAATGTGTGTATGGGTGGAGAAAAGCTCATCCCACAAACCCCTTTTTATACTTGAAAACTTTGGCTTAAAACAAGGACCTTAGAAAATCGAGCAGAATCCAACCCCACCAGCGTACTCTAAAGTGAAGGAAAGTGCAATCAAAGCCTATGGATGATTTGACTTGACCCTCATGCCGATAGAAAGTCAAGGGGTATGTCAATCAACAACCCCCCTATTTTGGAAAACTCCATCTTCTTTTTTTACCAATATCAATTTCAGACAATTCCTCGTTTTGAAAATTACTCTTGAGTTATTTACTTATTTAGTTTTATCTCCCAAGAAAATCATTTTCACTCTAAAAAATCCTTTCCCTTGAGATAGTCTTTTTTACTCTTTCATAATTACAACTTTTATGCATATCATTTTCAATTCCAAACTCATCTCCATCTTTGCATAAAATAAACAATCTCAACAGAAAATTAAAAGTGCATATAAAAATAGGTCACTAAATCAAGAAAAAATCCAAAAAAGAGGATGCATATTACACACACACACACACACACACATATATATATATATATATATATATATATTGCTTCACCGAGTTTAGATGTTTCATATAAGAAGAAAAATAGAAAAACAATGGTACTCAACCCAAACTCACAACCTCTCTCTCTCTCTCTAAACCCTCAACCCCCATAGCGGACGCGCTTTCCCCAGCGGCGGGAAGTGGATCCTCTACTCCTAGAACTCGAGTCGTCATCAGAAGTGACAGCTGACATGATGAATGAAGAAGTCGATCTCTTAATATACTCTGACATGGAGGACATCCAATCCTTGAAATCTCCCAGCCAAGTAGTCGACACTGGAACATATGTAAGAAAAAATAGCAAAAGGTAAATCAATGAGTCAAGAAGCCAAGGAAATCCAACAGAATAAGAAAGAAATGGAAAATGATATACTTCAGGTCGAAGGGCATCGTTGGTAAGCCCCGTTAATCCAGACACTGACGCATGAGGACGATACGACATACTCAATGACTCCCCATTGTGAAATAAAAAATTATAAGAAGGGGGAGTAACATTAATAATTGAATCCTCCTCTGCCTCCACTGACGTGGCACCACCTGAACTGTGGATCGATCCCACCGGTGCACTAGTCCCCCTTCCTGAAGCTGTAACAGGTGGAGGCATATTCTCCACGTCATAGAAATAAGGGGGCATCAGCCAACTCATCTTGAAATCTAGATAATCATAGCTCACCGTCATATTCGGGTAAAGCATGTAAGGCTACACAATCATCGCCTCCATTCGGGCATCATCCAATATCTCCCTCACTCTCCTCGTGTAAATAGGGGCATTGACGGTGGGACCACCACCTCATATTCCACGATTTGCCTAACCAATATCTCCTTTAGGTACCAGATCTACCCAAACTCATGCGTAATCAACCGCTGCATCTACCCATGTAGGCCCGTCACCCTCATATCATATGGAGTCACCCCCCGAGGGTTGAAGGTCACCTGCAATCCTCAATAGAGAATCAATATCTATTCAAAAATAAAGAAACCAAATGATTCAGAGAAGATAGAAAGATAACCTGATCTATTGTTAGGACGTTCATAACCTGTCACACGTCCACCATGGACAAAGCCAAATTCGATCTTTGGTTGGACTTCCGCCACCGAAATATCCGACAGAAGCCCCCTAAGATACCATCCTTCAATGCTATCAACCCTACATTGTACCCAATCACCTCATAGAACTAAGTCTACAAAAGAACTAGACTCAGTAGAGAAAGAACCAAAGAAGAATGCAAGGATATGCACAAAAAGGAAAATGAATTCAAGATTATCTCCAAAAGACATGTGGCCCCTGTAAAAGTCTGCCGGCAACACCGGATGAAAGCATCCAAAGAAAAAGAAAGGGTCTCTAGGTCAAGCTCCCCCAATCATACATACGGACCTCAGAAATCGTTCGTAAAAATGGTAAGAACTAGAGATGGGCGACGTTGGTGCTCGTCGTCAACAAAAAACCACCCACCAGAAGCAAAAAAAACCAATGGGTTATCTGCCTCACTTGCCTCCCATCAACCACATCCACCATCCTCTACAGAAGAGTCTCCTTCAAAGCAAAAATACAGTTCGAATGCCCAGAAATGATCTTACCCACATCACCCAGTGCCGCCTGCACCGCCTTCGGCGTCACCCTCAGTGTGCGGTCCACCACTATCTGAAATCCCTCACACTCAAGAACTATTAGTAGCTAAACATCTATGGGAGTCACTGTCATCTTGCCAAAGCTAAGATGGAAAGTGTGGGTAGTGTCCCACCACTTATCTCCCAGATATGGGTGTAAACGGATATTCAAAAATCCTAATCCGTCTGATATTGGAGTCCGAATTTTGCATATGGATATGGATATGGATAGTATGCTAAAATATTTGGAAAAAAGGATATGGGTAGTATGTGTATCCAATAGAGCTGGCAATTTTTGACTCGATAAACCGTTCACGGTAATAACCCGAAGTCACCCGATTAGCTTGTATAGATTTAAGAGTACCTAAAACTTATACTAAAATAAAAATCAATGCGACCGAAAATGACACGGTTGACCCGAATTGCCACCCAATCCAACACGGATAATTCGTATCCGAGGCCGAGTATCCATATTTATGGATATCCATTTTTTTGGATATCCGTATGCGTATTGTATTAATTACATATAATTATTATTTACAATATTTATTATATGTAATATAAATATATAATATAAAAATGTTAATCATCACTTTTCACTCATTTAAAAAAATAAAAAAATAATACCTTTTAAAAAATCAAAAAATAATGAATGGCTTAAAGAGGACAAAAGAAAATAATATAAAAGAACAAAAAGCGGACAAAACAAACTCAAACAAAACATTTGACCTAAAATCTCCCTCTCTTTCATTTTACCCGTTTTCCCCTTCTCCCTCTTTCTCGGTGCACACCGTCTTCTTCAAAACCTTCCCTCTACTGGTAATTTGGTATGTTATTACTCTCTCTCTCTCTCTCTCTCTCTCTCTCTCTCTCTCTCTCTCTCTCTCTATCTATCTATCTATGTATCTATCTAACTATCTATCTATCTTTCTCACACCCACGAACTCACCCATACCCCCACACACACCCTACACACACAATAACACACACGCACACAATAACACAATAACACACACACGGACACATCAACACATCAATACACACACATATGCACACATCAACACACACACACACACACACACAGACGCACAAGGTAATAAACACACACATAGACGCATACAATAACTGTTAGGGCAAATTGTTGATACTAATTTTTAAATTGTTGATTATGAAATAGTAGATCAATTTGTTGACAAATGTTAAGGCTAAATTATTGATTCTAATTTCTAAGTTGTTGATTATGAAATGGTAGATCAATTTGTTGATTCTAAATAAATAGTTAGAGCTTGATATTGTTTTACAGCAGTATTGATATTACCTGTTAAAAGAGGCAAGCTAATTACAATGGATAAGTAATGTAAACGAACAAGGATATTATCTGAATCCGAAGCATTCGAGAGGATACTGATATGGTTTTTTTTTGCTATATGGGAGGATACGAATATGGATACGGATAGTGCATCCAAATAGTGGATAAGAATATGGATAACATGATATTCACTCTGTATCCGTTCGTTTACCACCCCGCACACAAAATCGTAGTAGAGCGCAGTGTCTCGACTAAAGCCTCATTTAAACGACCAAAACCTGAATAGGAGACCATCTAGTGTACCACACCAGGAAGCTTCCCCCAAATCTCCTTCAACCTCGTCGTCCCCTGAGACCGAATATCCGAAGGAGCGATGTCAGTCGTTAAAAGAAACAGAAGAAAAATTCATCACTACCACAAAAGAAGAAAGTGAAAAATGAAATGGAATACCAAAAGTCAACACACTTACACAACCATCAGGGTTCCTCACCCTAAATAAATGGTGGTATGTCAGCTCTTATAGAAGAGTACGCTCGTCCGCAACAGGCTTGAATAGAACAGATCAGAGACATTCTCATGATCGATTGTCACAATTTAAGGTCTTCAAAATTAACCTCGACCCTCAGAATTGGTCGCCATAACTTAAGGTCCTTAGAATTGACCATGACCCTCAGAATTGGTCACTACAACTTAAGATCCTTGTAATTAGCCTCGACCCTCAGAATCGATCACCACAACTTTAGGTCCTCCGAATTGGCTCAACCCTCGAATTGGTCGCCACAAAGTAAGGTCCTCAGAATTGACCTCGACCCTCAGAATCGACCATCAAAACTTAAGGTCCTCAGAATTGGCCTCAACCCTCAGAATTGGTCACTACAACTTAAGGTCCCCATAATTGACCTCGACCCTTAGGATTGGTCACCACACCTTAAACTCCTCAGAATTAACTTTGACCCTAAGAATTAGTCGCCATAACTTAAAGTCCTCGGAATTGACCTTGACCCTAAGGATCAATCATCACAACTTAAGGTCCTCAGAATTGACCTCTACCCTCAAAATTGGTCACTATAACTTAAGGTCCTCATAATTGGCCTCAACCCTCATAATCGGTCGTCACAATTTAAGGTCCTCAAAATTGACGTCGGCTCGCATAATTGGTAGCTACAATTTTAGGTTCTCGAAATTAGCCTCGGCCCTCAGGATTGATCAATACAAGCCTCAGGTCCTCATAATCGACCTCGACCCTCAAAATTGGTCATATCTAGCAAAATTTTAGAAATAACCTCGACCTGCTCAATTGTTCATCCCTGTCCCCTTAGGACCAATCTTAACATAAACTCGACCCACTGAATCGGCTAACCTTATCCTCGAGTCCTTGTAATCGACCTACCAAACCTCCTCCCCAACGTTGATGTTGTGTCTACCATTCGATGACCTACACTTGTTCTAAGCTCACCCATCGAGGGGATCTCTATATACACCCCATCCTAGGACCCTCCTAATCACCTCCTTAGGTCCCTAGCACTCACCCATCCACCACAGACCCTATGTTATACTCTAAGTACCGATCTAGAGGCCATCAGTCACTCCCGAGCCGCATTTTGACTTTGGTCAACTTTTTTGTCAGACAGAAAGCTCAATGAATCTTTAAAGGTCTATAAATCCCATTTCCATTGGTTTACCCCATGCACGAATTGGCCTTACGGTTTAGATGAACGATCTATTTTACTATTAAAAATCAATCTAACGGCCACCGGGTACTCCCAGGCCCCGTTTCGACCCTAATTAACTTCCTCGCTTGAGAATAATCTAGTTGTATCTTTAAAGGTATCTGTATCCCATTTCCAATGGTCCATCCCGTGCATGAATCGGACTTACAGTTTGGATCAACGATTCGTTTTACCCTAAAAATTGATTCGGAGGCCACTGAGCGCTCCGGGGCTCCGTCTGACTCCTGTCAACTCTTCAGATTGAATGAGACTAACTAAATATTTAAAGGGCTATAAATACCCTTTTCAATGGTCCACCCCTTGCGCGAATCAGCCTTATGGTACAAACAAACGATTCATTTTACTCTGAAGGGTCATCGAGCATTTTCGGTCCCCGTTTGATCAAGGTCAACTCTCTGAACAGAATGAAGATGAATGAATCTTCTAAGGGAACTGAATACCCCTTCCAATGGTCCATCCCATAGATGATTCTAACTTACGGTTCAGATGAATTATCCATTTTCCTTCGAGAATTTCATGTCTCGTGACCAACGAGCACTTTCAAGCCCCATTTGACATCGGTCAACTTCTGAACTCGGGAATGGATCAATGGATTCTTAAAGGGCTCTGAATACACTTTCTAACGATCCACCCCATGCGTGATTCTGACTTATGATTCACATTTTACGATCATTTTTTCTAAAAAACCTTCCTCAGACTGCTGAATGGAAACTCTAGGACCCTGCCTATCGGCAACGTGTCTAGGGTTCCATGCCGATAGGCAGGTCAAGGACCATGCCGATCGGCATCCCCCTTGGCCCTATAAAATGAGGCTATGACCTCACTTTGAAAAGAACACCTGAACATACCTCTAAGTAATTCAGAGAGAATTCCCTCGAATTCAGAGTTATTCTTTACCAGAAAGCCCATATCCCACATTCCTTCCATCATTTTCATACCCTTTTGAGTAAATCCCCACCCACCTCTTCAAACCACCATCACTTCACCTTGAGGTCCGCACATCTACGAGGAAGATCTACTTCAAGTCATCAAAAGGAGTTATATTTCCTCCTTTTTATCTTTAATTTCTCTTAATTTTGCATTAGTTACTTCATTTTTTCTTTAGTATCTTATTTCATTGCATCACACATTTCAATTCTAAACTTCTAATATTAGTATTCGCACATACATTATTTTCATAAAAAAAACCAAAAACAAGAAAAATAGGGTTCACTCGTAAATTCCAAAAAGGGATTCCTCGTCACACTTTTATCACACTAAAATGCCTTTTTCTACACACGCACACACACACACACACACACACACACATAATATAGTCCCCAGTTGGATTTATAGGTTAAACCCCACCTCATATTATTTTCGAACTATGTGGACTTTGATGCCCCCAAGCTACGTAGGCGTCTTTGGTGAATCCCTCGACTCGAGTTCTCCCACCTACATTTGTTATTTTATTCTCATATATTCATGATATATATATTTTATATGCTTGTTTACTTGTGTCTTGTCTGATATATGCGATTGTTCCTTCCTAACGACTTGTGAATCGATAAACACTTACACTCTATTTTTTAATTACTATTTTGGGAACACTCCTAAGGATGACCCCACTCCGCCTTTAGCCATTATGTGAGTCGAGTGATTCCATCCTCTATTTATATTATGCACATAAGCACACACATCACGGAGTTCTTCAGGAGAAGATTAACACAAGCCCATGAGAGACCAAAAGGGCTGGATGGGTGCCTAACACCTTCCTATTTTGTAACATAGTCGCCAGACCTTTTAACTACATGGTTTCATAAGCATCAGTTTTGTCCTTGATGTCATTCTCTCGAATCTGCAACATTTATTTTGCCTATTTTGTGCAAAATAGGCTGGTGATTCTATCTCTACATAACACCCCACATCGACGACGACTAAGCATCCCGACAGAGGGCGCAATCTCAATCGTACGCTAGAAAAAGAAGAAGAGGGAAGGAAGGATGGATCCACTTCCGGAGACCCCGACCCCCCGACGCTCAAGATGGACACACTTTAAATTTGGAGGATTCGCCCTCCACCATCTTCTAGGCATTGTCCCTAGCAAATAGAAGGATGTCATCATCATCGTCCTCCACCAACAAAATTCTCTTCCTAGTGGGTGCCATTAAATCCTCTTCTTCTACCTGTATTAAATAAACGTCCAAGGTCTTGAACGAAGAAGAAATTTCTTCAGTATGGAGGGGAAGATGTCATCCATTGGTCAAGCATAAAAACTCGTGGCGGTGGCGGTGTATTCAGGCAAAAGGGCTGATCGAGGATGTTCACTATCGGGCAGACTATCCTTAACTCTCCAAGCCTTTAGGAGGTCAGCAACCTTAATATGAAGAAGGGATGGTTCTTTATTTTTCTTGCTAGCTACACAAAGATAATGGAGAGCACAAATTAACAAATAGAGCAAGGTAGCAAATAAAAAAATTACTAATTGAGAAAATCAAGTATTAACCTATATGGTCGTCGCCCTAGTCAGGGCACATATACCCTGTGTATCTCTCGCCCTTAAGAAGGGGCGAGTGTTGCCAATTTCAATCAATAAATCCCTATTCCCAATATCCTTTGTTGGAATCAAAGAGGTTCACCATCAAAACCCTATTGGCCTTTCTCGCCTTTAAGTAGAGAAGGACATTAGTGGTGTGCGACCAGGCATAATAATATTTAACTTCTGGGATCCCCAAGCTGGTCCCATAGAGTTCATTGATCCTATTCACCCCCATTGACTATCCGCCAAGTATTGGGGGCACACTGGGTAGGAACTACTTCAAAATAATCAAAAAAATCCATAAACAGGGGATTTAGGTGAAATGTCAAACTGCATTGGACTACGGCTAAGGTATGAGTATCGTGCCCACTTCAACATCTCTGACATTTTTGGGTATAGGGCACAGTCGATTTCTACCTAAGAGGGAATGGAATATGTCTTCCTGAACTCTTCTATGATTTTTCCATTAATGGTTGCTGTTGTTGGGGAAAATAAAACTAACACTACTAAAGAAGAAATTTGCAAAATAAAGGAGTGGAGATGATGACTTATAAAGACCGAACAATGGGAAGGATAAGCTTTGAATATTTTTTGACGACGGAGGAATGTAAAGAAGAAGCTCGAATGCAGAAGGGACGATTTGAAGTTACCAACTTTGTTTGAATCCTTATGCGCAATCATGGGACACAACTCTCGAAGTGGATTTTTGGTGCTTGACATTTCTACTCAGACGAGCATACCCTCAATACTATGAAGTATTTACAAGACTTCCATGCCAATTTTTAAATTCAAGACTGAAAGGCCCTTGGGCCTACACAAAGATAAAATCTACTGACCTAACAAATCTCAGATCAGAAATTTTAGGGGTAATGGTTGGGACCTAAGTAATTAACTAGGCCCATTTACAATTTGGCTGACTAGGATCAGCAGGGAATAAGGCTCTCAAGTGAATAAATACTGAACATTTATCGCATGAACCTTGATAAGCTCAAATGATGACCAATAATCTCAGAGGATATTTCAGGAACACCACAAAGCCAAAGATAAGGTAGGGAGTTACTTGTACAACTCAATTACTCCACACTGTAAATGTAACCCCGAAGGAATGTAATTTCGAATCTTGAGAGCACTTAATAACAAAAACAGTAAACTTTTCGTGGACGTAGGTAATTTGCCGAACCACGTACGTCTTGTGTTGTGCGATTGGTATGTTTATTTTGTTATTTATATTGCTTTATGGATCCATTTTAATTGTGAATAATTTTCCCTCACAGTCATCTACACCATTAGTATCAACACATAACAAATTCAATTAATATCCATCTCAATCACAACAAAAAATTACAAAGTTTTAAAATACCAAATAAATAAATTAAAAATAGTGTGAATGTACTTAATACAACCGTGACAACTAACTTTAAAAATCAAGTGAGTCTTTGCTTTGGCCATTTGTATTTGAATTTGGATCAATCCTCATTTACATTACATTGTAGCTCTCATTGATGCCATTTTAAAATGCGTAATACAAATCCTGAAATAATATTTAATTCATTATTAGAATTTGACAAAAAATAAAAGAAAAACAATTATACAAAAATGATAGAGAATAATTACCTGAATATATACATCATGAGCATACTCTTGAAAGCATTCCAAAATGGGAAATTGATTTTGTGAATCCTCAAATTGACTTCTATCACTTGTGAAGCATTCTTTTGGTTGGGAATTTGAGTCGTACCTTATTTATCCTATAATTATAAAATATCAAATAATAATAAATAATGGCAAACCTTTGAAAAAAATTAAATTTAAGAAAATTGAACTTATTTAGTTAGCTAACCTTTCTTTATTATTTTTTCTCCTTTTGCACAAATTTCTCCATTATTTCTTATTGCCTTTTACAATGTGGTCGACCCTTTCTATTAACGGCTAATGGAGAACTGTAAACGCGTGATGATATGTGAATATATTTCTTAATTATCACAATTAAAATTAAATTATAATTTCCTTTTATATATATTCAAGATGCAGAAGCGTAAAATGTGATGGTTCAACTAAAACATACAAATACCCAATTTTAATCTTTCACTTACACCAATGTTAATTAATCCAAGCCCTAGAATTTGCCTAAGTCATAATTATCAATATTCCGAAGTTAGGCCAAACCAATTTTAGCAAATGACTTGAATTAACTAGATTTACCCAATATTTAATTTAGCACCAAATTAAATTAAGTGTGATAATTTAAACCGAATTTTATCTTGAATTATCCTAAGCATGCATTCTAAATTATTATGCAAGATAAAATAAATCAATCAGACTACGCCGCGTTGTATGAGACGGGAAACAACCTCGGATGGCCCTAGCCACAAATTCAGTAGATACGGAATTACAAGTACAAGACAAAAGACTTACAACACACGACTCGATCCCTCTCAAGTCTTGACACTTCTTCTTGTAGACACCTCTTCCTAGCGAATAACCTTGGAACACCACCACGGTCTCAAAATCAACCGATAGGACTTTATATGGTCACCTTCACCCGAACATGAAGCCTTTCTCCAAGCGGGTAAGACAAAGTAAACTTCTATTCAATTCGTTGTAGAGAAAATCGGTGCCAAACTCCAAGCAATTGATATGTATATGAGAACTTGGAATAAACTCATTTGGGTGTAAACAAGAGTGATGTATATTTTTCTCTAAAATTCTCACTCAAAACATGATCTTTTTCCCTCTTTGATTTTTCTCTCAAAACACTCTCTAAGAGTTAGAAGGTTGTGAAAAAGATTGATTATCAAAAGTGATTCCCGCACATGATAAAGTCTGAAAAAGTTGGTTAAAAACTAAGTGGGGAAGTGGATGAAAAACTGCCAAAAACTGTTCCCGCCTGGCAACTCGTTCGAACGACATTTCGTTCGAACGACATTCTTGTTCGAACAAGTCTTCTAACGAAGCTCTAGTATGGACTCGTTAGAAACTCGTTGGAAATCTCGTTAGAACGACAATCTCGTTAGAATGACATTTCTAACGAAGGTCCAGTATGCCTTAGTGGGAAGTCGTTGGCAAACTCGTTCGAACGACATCTGGTTCGAACGACAATCTTGTTCGAACGACATATCGAACGAACTTCCAGAAATTTGGAAAATTCGATTTTAGCCCAGAAAACTTTATAAACTTAATAAACCCTAGTTTTTATAAAACCTAACACCCAATAAAACTTGTTCCAAGCTCCTATATATATAATATTGCATTCATACCCTGGGAGCATGGAACCATAGTTGAGGACGTAGAAACGAGGCACGCAAACCGACATATTTATGAAGCTTTATACTCTTTGCCGCTACATCTTAAAAAAATACTTCATAGGCTCGAGAATATTACAATTAAATACTATCCTATGAATAAATGTTTTTGTCCGGAATTGAGCCAAAACTGTATATGGACTCAATTGGAAATTTGTGTCCTTAAAAATCTCCCCCTTTGGCTATTCTGGGACAAAAACCAAACAAAAATCCTAAAGGGTCGTAAAGCTCTACTAGACTCAAAAACATAACCCACCCAAACTTGACTCAACCCAAGGATCAAACGCTTTGCCATTGAAAGATGCCGCTTTAGAAGAATTCCTGAACACTTAAGCAAACTATCAAACAAATGACATACTTAGAAATACGTCTCCCCCTAAGATAAATCTCCCCCAAACAAAGATACAATAATAATAGGATTAGATACCATTTCTCCCCCTATCATTCTCCCCCTTTTTGTTCAGGAATATACAAAGGCTAAAGAATCAAAACATAAAAGCATGTTGAAGCTTAAAGTGATAAGACATGAAAGCATATGGGTAACAAAAGCAAGGCAAAGGAAAAAACAAAATATCATATATATATATATATATATATATATATATATATGTATTATGAATATAGCAAGAATGTGAAAAAGTCGTTACTAAAGCCGTTTATGAAAATAAACTATTTAAGTAACTCCGAGTTGTTTTTTGAAGAAACTCTTTCCTTAAATCAAAGTTTGAACACAAGATGTGTATAACAAAAGTACGTACGAGATCTATTCAAGATTTAAGCAACAAGTTTAAAAGATAGTTTAAAAAAGTTTTAAACACAACACAACCAAGACTGAGGTGAGGAGATGTAGAAAGATTCTGTTCACAATTTTTTACGTGGTAAAACCTCACCAATTGAGGAAACATCCACGACTCCCTCTACGGAGTAAAAATAAAAATCCACTAAAACAAATTTATGAGTTACACGCTATTTAACTAACATGCAAACAACTCAGACCTATATAAGTTTAGGAATGTACCCTCTGGCGTCCTTATAACTTTTCTGCAGTTCTGATTGTAGATATAGTTCTCTCAGTTTGTCAACTCCTTATTTGTTCCAGCACTTTACGTCGACTTATGTTCACAGGATCTTATTACCAACACTTTTCGTGTTGTAGGGTGAAAGTTTTTGTGGAGGTGCTCTCTAACACATGCATGCACACACGCACACTTATTAAGTACAAACAGTCCTAACAAATTACAGTTACACTATACGGTGTGATCTTTTCTTTTCTTTCTTTCTTACAAAAATTTGAACCCTTTTTGACCTTTTAATATATCCCAGAATCCACGGATATCTTGCTTACAAATCAGTCAAGATCTTAATCAATCTCTGTTTTGAAAAGATTTTCAAGATTGAAAACCTCCAAGTGAGATTCCAAACTAGGTCAAAGGTTTAGTTTTACAAGAACAAGAAACATAAAGTATTTATTGTTGATTTCAAAGTAAGAAAACGTTTTAGAAAGAATAATCAACAATATATTTCTCAAGATGAGAAATAAAATGAAACTAAGTGTAATGTAACATGAATAACATCACATTTGAGATTTCTATGGAATCAGAAACTAGATCTGAGTAGAAGTCTAAGTTGGAAACAAGATCTTATGGACACAAGGTTACAGCAACCAAAATAACTCAACTTAAACTCTCAAACACTCGAGAAAACACTCAGGATGGTGTTTTTGTTTATGGTGTTTTGAAGAAGTGTTTGGGTTAGGTTTGAAGAGGATTTGGACAAAGTTAGGGTTTCTAACTTTCTTCTCTCTCTGGTCTCTCTCCTCTCTCTCTTCTCTCTCTTCTCTCTTTTCTCTCTGAAGAATGCAAAAATGGCAAAAGTCTTCGAAGTCTGAGGGAAGGCCTCTTTTTATAGTGAGTGGAGAAGGTTCGAGAATTCTGATCCAAACCAAGGGCTGAGATCGATTCAATATAATTTGACTTGAGTCCAATGGCTCACACAAGGCGGTGGTTAAACGAGCGCTGATTAGCTTAAAAGATTACACTGGGATTCTCCAAGGCGACATGCAGACCATTGATAAGAAATGATCCAAGGGCTCATAACACACGCGACTAATGTCTCAGTAAAGAAACACACTTGCAACCAATCAGAGGGCCACAGGTGTTGGCCAGTTAAGGGATATAAAACGCGCGTCCAAAGTAATTACAATGTAAACCCTGAAGTCTCTGCCGCTTTTGGATTCTACCCAAGGTAACATTAGGCCATAAAACACAACAAATAATATTTGGAGTTTGACCCCAAAAACTTTTAAATCAAATTTGAATTATTAAACCATTGTTTAAAAAATGTTTAAAAAATCCCAAAAAATTATTAAAAATCAAACTTAGGTATTTAAACATACTCAACACATGTACACACATTATAATTCAATATGACATGCATGAAATGAATTCTAAGTGTGTGAGTGTTGGCAATAGTCTCTTGATCATTACAAGATGGAGAGATGAAGAAGAAAATCAATCTCTGAGGCTTTTTGGTTTCTAGGATGGACACAATTTTGTCACAATTTCCAAACTAGATGAGCACTTATACAGTATAGACTCAAGTGAGTCAAAAGTATAAGGGCTTCAATCTCCCCCTTTGGAAATATGAGACAAAATCTCCTTTGAGTCAACTAAGGACTCGTAGGGCAACAAAAATAAAGAAAAACTTAGTCCTATCAAGATTCTATCTACCCAAATCCTAGAAATCAAAAAGTACATAACTCAACTATTTACAATTTTAACACCCTATTACATCGGTTGAGAATGACTGTACAAAAAGAATACCTGCAATGAATTACTAATATCAAGCATTTTAGTATATGCAGTATTGATAGACCCAAATTTCTCCCCCATTTTGTCTCAAATGGACAAAGGGAAAAACTTGGATAAGCAGTAAAGTATTACTCGGCACAAACCATACCAATAAATTTACGTAATGTAATGAATCGATTATAATCTAGAGGTTTGGTAAACATATCTGCGAGTTGTAGATCAGTAGGAAGATAATTGATTTCTAATTCCTTGGTTTCAACCAATTCACGAATAAAATGATGTCTTATTTTTATATGCTTTGTTCGCGAGTGTTGAACAGGGTTTTTAGAAATATTAATCCCACTTTGGTTATCACAATAGAGATGTAATTGGTTTTCTTGAATACCGTAATCACTTAGCATTTGTTTAAGCCACAATAATTGGGCACAACAGCTGCCAGCGGCTATGTATTCAGATTAAGCGGTCGAGAGTGATGTGCAGTTTTGCTTTTTACTACTCCATCCTACCAAGTTATTTCCAATATAATAACATGAGCCTAAAGTGATTTTACTATCATCAGTACACCCAGCCCAGTCAGCATCAGTGTACCCAATAATAGTGCTTGGTGTGTCATTCGTGTACCAAATTCCTAGATTCAGAGTGCCTTTAACATATTTAATTATACGTTTAACAGAATTCAAATGGCTCTCTTTGGGGTTGTTTTGATAACGAGCACAAACACACACAACATACATGATATCAGGACATGAGGCAGTAAGATACAGTAATGTTCCAATCATACTACGATACAGAGTGGGATCTACAAATTTTCCATTTTCATCTTTTGATAATTTTACCGTAGTACTCATAGGTGTTTTAGCATCTTTAGCACTCTTGAGGCCAAATTTCTTAACTATCTCTAAAGCGTACTTAGATTGCGAAACAAATAATCCTTCTGGACTTTGTTTGACTTGGATACCTAGGAAGAACTGTAACTCCCCCATAAGGGACATCTGAAATTCCTTACTCATAATTTCAGAAAAGGATTTTACTTCTGAGGTAGAAGTTGATCCAAATATAATATCGTCTACATAGACTTGAGCGATAGTAATGTGTTTGTCAAAATGTTTTACAAATAAGGTTTGGTCATTTCCACCTCTTTTGAAACCTTTGTCCAAAAGAAAACTGGAAAGGCACTCATACCAAGCTCTAGGAGCTTGTTTAAGGCCATATAAAGCATTTTTCAGACGAAATACTTGATTTGGATGTTTAGGGTTAATGAACCCTTTAGGTTGTTCTACAAAGGTTTCCTCAGCCAATATTCCATTAAGGAACGCAGATTTGACATCCATTTGGTATAATGTAAAATGCATGTGACAAGCTATAGCAAAAAGCAAACGAACTGATTCTAAACGAGTGACAGGAGCAAAGGTCTCGTTAAAATCAATTCCTTCTATTTGAGAGTACCCTTGGGCAACTAATCTAGCTTTATTTCTAATTATTATCCCATTTTCATCAGTTTTATTTTTGAAAATCCAAAGAGTACCAACAACCTTTTTGTGATCAGGACGTGGAACAAGATACCATACATCATGAATGACGAATTGTAAAAGTTCTTCCTGCATAGCAGAAATCCAGTGAGAGACATTCAATGCCTCATTTACATTCTTTGGTTCCACAAGGGAAACAAAACATGCATAATGTGCATAGTTTCTAAGTTGGGATCTTGTACGCACTGGGTCACTAGGGTTGCCAACTACGTTGTTTATGGGATGATCTTTAGAAACCCAGTTAGTAACTTCAGTTGTCTCAATAGGTAATGAATTATCTACTTCAGAAGAGTCATTTTCTAAAATATTTGAAGATTCTTCTTCTATAGTTAATTCACCAGTCTTGCTTTCTACAGTAGTGTCACTAACAATTACATTTATGGATTCCATTAAGGTTTTAGTGCGAAGATTATACACTCGATAAGCTCTACTGTTAGGTGAGTATCCTAAAAATATCGCTTTATCTCCCCTGCTCTCAAATTTGGATAAGTGTTCCCTATCTTTGCACACATAACAGGTACTGCCAAAGGTTCTAAGATACTTGAGGTTAGGCTTTTTATTGTACCAAAGTTCATAAGGGGTTTGTTTGGAATTATTTCTAAGATAGACCCTATTGATAATATGACATGCAGTACGAATAGATTCTACCCAAAAATATTTAGGTAAATTCTTGGCATGTAGCATGACACGTGCCATCTCTTGTAGGGTACGATTCTTTCTCTCGGCGATTCCATTTTGTTGAGGAGTCTTAGGAGCACTGAACTCGTGTTTGTAACCATTATAGTCACAGTATTCTATAATACCAGTATCTTTGAATTCACCACCTCTATCACTACGGATTCTATTTACTTGAGTATCGTTTTCATTTTCAATCCTAAGAAGAATTTTTAGGAAGGTTTGAAAAGTGTCAGACTTTTGTTTTAAAAAAGCTACCCAAGTAAATCTGGTGAAATCATCAACCATAACTAAGATATAACTGTGTCCACAAAGGCTAACAGTTTGGGAGGGACCGATTAGGTCCATATGGATGAGTTCTAAGGGATTAGAGGTGAGGATATCTTTGACTTTCTTATGAGGTGCCTTAACAATTTTACCTTCTTGACAGGAACCACAGATAATATTACGAATGGGTTTAATTTTTGGAATTCCTCTAACTATGTCATGAGTAGACAATTTACTAAGATTATCGTAATTTATGTGACCCATTCTGTTATGCCATATCTCGTTGTCATCCATTCTGGCAACATTACAGATTTCAGAATTGTTCTTGACAGTATAACAATTGTGAGGAGTTCTGAAACTAGTAATTATGCATTCACCTTTTTCATTTAAAATTTTGCAATTGTTCTTTGAAAAGGTAACAGTATGGTCTGAGTCACAAAATTGCGAAATACTAAGTAAATTAGCCTTTAGACCTTTAACTAAGAGGACATTTTCAAGAACAGGAAGTCCTTCTTCTTGGAGAGTTCCTTTGCCTATGATCTGAGATGAAACTCCATCACCAAAAATAACTTTACCACCAGCAAAACTGGTTTTGTTTAAAAGTTTAGATTCATTTCCAGTCATGTGCTTAAAACATCCAGAGTCTAAATACCAACCAGGTGATGTGTGTTCAGCTTTTAAAGCAGTAACAATAATATTACACTTCATCTGAGGTAATAGATCATCTTTTCTAACCCAAATTGCTCTAGTTTTCATCTTGCGCTTATTAGCTCTCAATTGATAAAATTTGCGAGCATCAGATTTTTGCTAAAAAATATTTTGCGCTTGATTTTGAATTTTTTGAAAGGGTTGAGCATTTGGTTTACGAAAGGGCTTAGGATTCCTTCTAGTAAAGGTTCTTTTAGGTTTGGTCTTTCTCTTTCTATAGTTAGAGTTTTTATCTGTCTGTCTAGGAAGTATGTAATTGTTTCGACTCCTCCTAAAATAGTTAAAGTTATGGTAGGTATGAGGATTATAGATAGGTTTAATAAGTATCCTAGCATAGCAACCGTCGAAAGAGTTTCCGTATATGTCACAGTAGGAGCAATAAAGATTTCTCAGGATGGGGGTCTTTTTAGGAAAGTTTCTAAACAAAGGTTTTGAAAGGTTTTGAGGTTGAAATTTATTCCTAGGTAGTACAGGTTTGAATGTAGGTTCACTCTTTCTGATAAAGGGGCAGGCGTATTTAGCCTTAGGTGAACTTTCAAGCTTAGAGCAACTTGATTCCCCAATGTTAGTTCTTTGATGCTTTAAATCAAACTCAATTTTTAGTGAATGGAAATCTGGGCATGTTTTAATAGGTCTTTTGCCTCCTGACACAAATTTGATAGGTTCAAAAGATTTAGTTTGTGTCTTCAAATTGGGGCAAAACCCTATACCAGTTCGATCATCAGAATTGGTTTTAGATTCAGCAACAAATTCATCAAAACATTTAGAATTATTTTCAAATTTTGTACATTTTTTGAAAACATTTGTTGTCTTTTCTTTGGTTTGTTCCAATTCTAACAATGTCCCTTTGTATTTTATCTCCAGAATTTCATTGGTTTCAGTCAAATTTTTCATTTTTTTATCAAAAACTTTAATTTAACTTTCATGAGTTTAGCATTGGGTAGTATACTCTTCAGCATTCAGTTTGACCATCAGGCTTAGATCTTCCAGCTTTTTGGTAAGATCTTTCACAATTTTTTCTAGTCTAGCGCTTTTCTTGAGAGTTTTAGTGTAAAGTATGTGAATGTCTGGAAGGTCTTCATTGTCCGAGTCACTAAGTGTAATGTGTGAAGTGACCCCTAAGGCTTCATTCTTAGAACTCACACACCCATTGACATCGTCATTTTCGCGTTCCCTTTGACTCACACACCCCAAGGTAGAACATGCAATATTTTCAGTAATCAAATCATCTAAACCAGTAATAACCATATTCGAAGTATGAGTCACAGAATTATTCGGTTCATCCTCATTAACAAACATAGGCATGTCATCATTATAAATAATCTTTGCAAATAAAGACATACAAGGATCAAAAACATCTGATGACTCAGGTTCCTCATTTTTAGAGTCACTTGAATCATCCCAAGTTTTGCAAATATTAGCCCTATTATGTTTGTTTTGAGTGTTTAAGTTAACTCTACAGTCTTGAGCAATGTGTCCCAGTTTACCACATCTATAGCATTCAGTCTTCTTAAGGTCTCTATTAGGTCTAATATGAGAGTCCTTATGATTTTTGTCATGGTTTTTCTCATGAGGTCTGTGACTTGAGGGAATTGGATAATTTGATTTGCCTTGTTTATTTGCCACTTTGTTTCTAAACTTAATGATTTTCTTAAACTGTTTTGACATTAAGGCAATCTGATTGTCCAAACTCTCTATGTCGCAGTCCTCATCAGATTCATCATTGGAAGTATTAAACTCAGGCTTAATTAGTTTAGAAGAGAAGCTTAGATTAAAACTAGTCTGTTTCCTATGGGATTGAGTTAATTGTTTCTTAAATTCCAGTTCCATTTCCACAGTTCTTAACTTACTACTGAGTAGTTCAGGAGTGAGATTAATATCACACATTTCCTCAATAGCATATCTTTTGTTATCAAACTTCTGTGGTAATGATCTCAGAATTTTAGAGACAATTTCTTGTCTATCATAGGTTATCCCATTAGCATGCAATTTGGTCACAATATCAGTCAGGTTCATATAGAAGTCATCAAATGATTCAGTCTCAGACATAATTAAGGAGTTATACTGCTGGATAAGCATTTCGGTTTTGGCAGCCTTAACTCTAGTGTCTCCTTCATGAGCAGTGATAAGGGTGTCCCAAGCTTACTTAGAAGTGGTACATGATGAGATTATTTTGAACTCATGTTCATTTATGGACATAAATATGGCATTCTTTCCTTTGTTATTATTTCGAGAAACATGTTTCTCTTCTTGAGTGAACTCACTTAAAGCTTTCTTAACCCTCTCATTACTTCCTTCGTTGGCTGGTTTAGTAGAAAAAGTGTAACCATTTTCAACAATGTCCCAGACATCATCTCCCAGAGTTCCTTGAATGAAAGCAATCATCCTTACTTTCCAGTAAGCAAAATTGGTTCCATCAAAGATTGGAGGTCTGGTCAAGTTACCAAATCTTTCATTTTTCTCGTCCATATTTGATTTTCAGAAAACAATTTCAGAAACACAGGATCTTTTAAAAGAAGTTTAACCAAGCTCTGATACTAATTGAAAAAGTCGTTACAAAAGCCGTTTATGAAAATAAACTATTTAAGTAACTCTGAGTTGTTTTTTGAAGAAACTCTTTTCTTAAATCGAAGTTTGAACACAAGATGTGTTTAACAAAAGTATGTACTAGATCTATTTAAGATTTAAGCAACAAGTTTAAAAGATAGTTTAAACAAGTTTTAAACACAGCACAACCAAGACTGAGGTGAGGAGATGTAGAAAGATTCTGTTCACAATTTTTTACGTGGTAAAACCTCACCAATTGAGGAAACATCCACGACTCCCTCTACGGAGTAAAAAGAAAAATCCACTAAAACAAATTTATGAGTTACAAGCTATTTAACTAACATGCAAACAACTCAGACCTATATAAGTTTAGGAATGTACCCTCTGGCGTCCTTATAACTTTTCTGCAGTTCTGATTGTAGATGTAGTTCTCTCAATTTGTCAACTCCTTATTTGTTCCAGCACTTTACGTCGACTTATGTTCACAGGATCTTATTACCAACACTTTTCGTGTTGTAGGGTGAAAGTGTTTGTGGAGGTGCTCTCTAACACATGCATGCACACACGCACACTTATTAAGTACAAACAGTCCTAAAAAATTACAGTTACACTATATGCTGTGATTTTTTATTTTCGTTCTTTCTTATAAAACTTTGAACCCTTTTTGACCTTTTAATATATCCCAGAATCCACAGATATCTTGCTTACAAATCAGTCAAGATCTTAATCAATCTCTGTTTTGAAAAGATTTTCGAGATTGAAAACCTCCAAGTGAGATTCCAAACTAGGTCAAAGGTTTAGTTTTACAAGAACAAGAAACAGAAAGTATTTATTGTTGATTTCAAGGTAAGAAAACGTTTTAGAAAGAATAATCAACAATATATTTCTCAAGATGAGAAATAAAATGAAACTAAGTGTAATGTAATATGAATAACATCAGATCTGAGATTTCTATGGAATCAGAAACTAGATCTGAGTAGAAATCTAAGTTGGAAACAAGATCTTATGAACACAAGGTTACAGCAACCAAAATAACTCAACTTAAACTCTCAAACACTCGAGAAAACACTCAGGATGGTGTTTTTGGTTATGGTGTTTTGAAGAAGTGTTTGGGTTAGGTTTGAAGAGGATTTGGACGAAGTTAGGGTTTCTAACTTTCTTCTCTCTCTGGTTTCTCTCCTCTCTCTCTTCTTTCTTATCTCTTCTTTCTTTTCTCTCTGAAGAATGCAAAAATGGCAAAAGTCTTCGAAGTCTGAGGGAAGGCCTCTTTTTATAGTGAGTGGAGAAGGTTTGAGAATTCTGATCCAAACCAAGGGCTGATATTGAGTCAATATAATTTGACTTGAGTCCAATGACTCACACAAGGCGGTGGTTAAACGAGCGTTGATTGGCTTAAAAGATTACACTGGGATTCTCCAAGGCGACATGCAGACCATTGATAAGAAATGATCCAAGGGCTCATAACACACGCGACTAATGTCTCAATAAAGAAACACACTTGCAACCAATCAGAGGGCCACAGGTGTTGGCCAGTTAAGGGATATAAAATGCGTGTCCAAAGTAATTACAAAGTAAACCCTGAAGTCTCTGCCGCTTTTGGATTCTACCCAAGGTAACATTAGGCCATAAAACACAACAAATAATATTTGGAGTTTGACCCCAGAAACTTTTAAATCAAATTTGAATTATTAAACCATTGTTTAAAAAATGTTTAAAAAATCCCAAAAAATTATTAAAAATCAAACTTAGGTATTTAAACATACTCAACACATGTACACACATTATAATTCAATATGACATGCATGAAATGAATTCTAAGTGTGTGAGTGTTGGCAATAGTCTCTTGATCATTACAAGATGGAGAGATGAAGAAGCAAACCAAACTCTGAGGCTTTTTGGTTTCTAGGATGGACACAATTTTGTCACAATTTCCAAACTAGATGAGCACTTATACAGTATAGACTCAAGTGAGTCAAAAGTATAAGGGCTTCAGAATACACACGCACATATGTATAGATATAAACACAAATGACACACACAACATATAATAGGAGTCTTTCACACTCGTATGGCAAAAATGTGTCATATGGAAATGGAAGTGTAGGGGTGTGAACTATCAACAATTAAATCTAGACCCAAACACTTAATAAACGTTCACGGAGTTCTCATTTGATTGCAAACTTCATCACATTTAAATACAACCTCATGTGACAATATAGATTGAACTCAATGAACAAACATACACAATGCATACAACCCTAGCATATTGATGATTCTACAAACCAATAGAGTCATGACATGAAATACGCAACTAGGATAAACGTACATTGTGCAAACCGTTGATATATCATCCAATCTCCCTCAATATGCATTTATATTAAATTTGAATGAGTATATCAATCAAGCATAGGCCTTTGCAATTTACTTTTCTTTTTAATGCCATATTTTCTGTTTTTAGGCCTTTGGACCACGTATTTCTTTTAGATCCATTCCAAACGGTGGATTACTATCGCAAAGGATCACTTAGTCCTTTTGGAGCCCTTCCCCGTGCACTTTTATATTTATCATGTTTTCATTTTTCACACAAATCTCACATGCAACGGATTTTGACATGCACTAGTCCTCCTAAGTCACAAATATGTAGATGACAAGAGTGGAAGGAGAACACCTCACATAGCTCAAATATACATATGAAGTTAACAATTCAAAGGAGCTCGTGAATGTGTGAATAGAGGCATATAAAAATAGAATTCATTTAAACAACACAAAATCCAACTACTCCATAAAACTATGGTAAAGAACATAATAAGGATTGATAATCTAAACCAAAAGTCCTAGCCACGTGGGAGCGTAAAAGATGGAATTCAAACAGAAGTATATGCCACTTAAAGTGTGTCAAACTAAAATACACACAAAATAAAATCTTTTTGAGTTTTGGAAAACTTTAACCAAAAATAAAAAATATATATACTCAAAAGACAAACAAAAATCATTTGAATTTTTCATTAAATTTAAATTATCGAGAGATAAAATTCAAATGATAAACAAAAATATTTTTGTATTTTTCATTTAATGCAAACAAAATTAAGGAAATATAGTACAAAAGATAAACAAAAATCATAATTCTAGCATGTGATAACCATGGAGCATAGACTAGAAAATTATTAAACAAGCATACTTTTAGCATGTGAATATAGCATGAATTATAAACGCTAAAGTATGCAAACACTAACACATTCATCCTTTAGATTTAGCAAGGGAGGAAGCATGTGAAAGTAAATGAGAATCAAAAACCCTATTTTGCAAGGCAACCAAGTCGGATTTCCTAACCCAAATTAATGAAGAGTGATTATCTTGGGGTGTTGGAACTTTAACTACCGTGGTTACTTTACTATGGGATTTTCTAGGAATTCGTTTAAGATCAAAACAAAATTTCCTAAGATGACCTTTTCGACCACAATGAGTACAAGTAAAAGTATGTCAAAAAGATTTTCTTAAGGAGTGATCTCTAAAATCTTTCCTAGACGATTCTCCTAAAACATTGGTTTTGGCATTATGAGAAAATTCATTACAAGTATTGAAGCCTAAACCACAAGTGTCATTTTTAATTTGGACCGTTCCTAATATTTTATCAAGTTTTTCCAAACGACACTCCAAATCAAATTTGACATTACTAGAGTCTTTTAATTTATTTTGCAATTCTAAAATGTTAGACTCTAATAAAACATTTCGCTCTTCAAAAGCAAGAAGCTCCTTTTTCAAGGATTCCATTAAACCCCTAAGGCTATCTCTCTCGCCTTCAATATATTCAAGCTTCTCTTAAAGAGTCCTCTCACGAGTCCTAAGGTCTTCTATTAAAGCATTTTAATCATCGACCTTACCACTCTCTCTTAAACTAGCTTCTAACTTCAAATTAGCCTTTTTCAATTTCATAGATTCTTTATAAAGTTCTTGAAAAGAATTTTGAAGTTCTCTCACATTGACCTCTTCTTCATTTTCACTCTCTCTTTCTTCTCCACTCTCACTATCATCAAAAACAAGAGAATCATAAACAATGACCTTGGAAGTGTCATGTGTTAAAGTTTCATCAATCGATGAGTTCTCACTATTACTCACATGACTAGCCATAAAAGCCACAAAATTTTGCTTAGTGGGGGAATCGGGTCCCTCTTCCTTATCACTATCACTAAGGGTCGCATTATATGCAATGGGTCGTTTACCCTCTTTCCTTAGTTTAGTGGGGCACTCATAAGCCCTATGGCCATAACCTTCACAACCAAAACACTTATTAGACTCGTCCCTATCTAAATATTCATTACTAGGTTTAGGGATCTTCTCGACTTTAGGGATCTTCTCGCCTTTTTCATGCTTAGAAGTTTCAAATTTCTTAAAATCATTTTTAAATTTATCTTTTTTAATTTTAAGAAATTTTCTAAATTTACAAGCAAACAAAGCCATGTCTTCCGAGTCACTATCACTCTCGCTCTCTACTACTTGTTTGACCTCTTTTCGGGCTTTTATAGCAATGCCCTTTTCGATTTTCTTTTCAGTTTTAGAGGGAAACATATCTAGTTCATAGGTTTGTAAATCACCTACAAGCTCTTCTAATTTCGTAGAGGCTAAAGTTGGTAAAGAATTTAACACGGTCACTTTTGGAATAAATCTATCGGGTATGGACCTTAAAATTTTCTTTACAACACGGTTGTCGGTTATTTTCTCTCCCAAGTTAAAAGATGAATTAACAATATCAGAAAGTCTAGCATAAAATTCATCAAAAGTTTCTCTTTCATTCATTTTGATAGTTTCAAATTGAGTGGTGAGGTTTTGAAGTTTTCAAGCTTTAACGACACTAGTTCCTTCATGAGTTAATTGTAAAATATCCCAAGCTTCTTTAGCAATTTCACACGTCATAATACGTCGAAATTCATCCGGTGTGACAGCACTAAATAAGGCATTCAAACCACGGGAATTGAAATTAGCAAGTTTAAACTCATTTTCAGTCCATCTATCGACGGGTTTGGGAACACGTTCATTTTCGACTAAATAAGTTGGTGGTGACCACCCATTAACAACAGACATCCAAACTCTCTCGTCGATAGATTTTAGTGCCGATTTCATTCGCGCTTTCCAATACGCATAGTTAGAACCATCGAAAATTGGAAATTTTGAAAATGGGGAAAATTCCATTTTAGCCAAAAATTATTTAAGGATCTTTTACGAAATAATTTATCGCTTTGGCTCTGATACCAATCTGTAAATGCGTGATGATATGTAAATATGGATCCCCGGATTTCTTAATTATCACAATTAAAATTAAATTATAATTTCCTTTTATATATATTCAAGATGTGGAAGCGTAAAATGTGATGGTTCAACTAAAACATACAAATACCCAATTTTAATTTTTCACTTAAACCAATGTTAATTAATCCAGGCCCTGGAATTTTCCTAAGTCATAATTATCAATATTCCGAAGTTAGGCCAAACCAATTTTAGCAAATGACTTGAATTAACTAGATTTACCCAATATTTAATTTAGCACCAAATTAAATTAACTATGATAATTTAAACCGAATTTTATCTTGAATTATCCTAAGCATGCATTCTAAATTATTATGCAAGATAAAATAAAATCAATCACACTACGCCGCGATGTACGAGGAAAAACCCAAGATGGGAAACAACCTCGGACGGCCCTAGCCACAAATTCACTAGATACGGAATTACAAGTACAAGACAAAAGACTTACAACACACGACTCGATCCCTCTCAAGTCTTGACGCTTCTTCTTATAGACACCTCTTCCTAGCGAATAACCTTGGAACACCACCACGGTCTCGGAATCCACCGATAGGACTTTATATGGTCACCGTCACCCGAACATGAAGCCTTTCTCCAAGCGGGTAAGACAAAGTAAACTTTTCTTCAATTCGGTGTAGAGAAAACCGGTGCCAAACTCCAAGCAATTGATATGTATATGAGAACTTGGAATAAACTCACTTGGGTGTAAACAAGAGTGATGTATATTTTTCTCTAAAATTCTCACTCAAAACATGATCTTTTTCCCTCTTTGATTTTCTCTCAAAACACTCTCTAAGAGTTAGAAGGTTGTGAAAAAGATTGATTATCAAAAGTGATTCCCACACATGATAAAGTCTAAAAAAGTTGGTTAAAAACTTAATGGGGAAGTGGATGAAAAACTGCCAAAAAATTGTTCCCGCCTGGCATCTCGTTAGAACGACATTTCGTTCGAACGACATTCTCGTTCGAACGAGTCTTCTAACGAAGCTCCAGTATAGAATCGTTAGAAACTCGTTGGAAATCTCGTTAGAATGACAATCTCGTTCGAACGACATTTCTAACGAAGGTCCAGTATGCCTTAGTGGGAAGTCGTTGGCAAACTCGTTCGAACGACATCTGGTTCGAACGACAATCTCGTTCGAACGACATATCGAACGAACTTCCAGAAATGTGGAAAATTCGATTTTAGACCAGAAAACTTTATAAACTTAATAAAACACAGTTTTTATAAAACATAACACCCAATAAAACTTGTTCCAAGCTCCTATATATATAATATTGCATTCATACCTTGGGAGCATGGAACCATAGTTGAGGACGTAGAAACGAGGCACGCAAACCGGCATATTTATGAAGCTTTATACTCTTTGCCGCTACGTCTTCAACAAACACTTCATAGGCTTGAGAATATTACAATTAAATACTATCCTACGAATAAACGTTTTTGTCCGGAATTGAGCCAAAACTGTATATGGACTCAATTGGAAATTTGTGTCCTTACAAGAACGAATAATAAATGGATTAGGTTGATTACTTTAACAAACGACTGACGCTTCCTTTGGCATTACATCTTCCCAATGTGATGCGGTATTGAGTTGTTCAATTGTAAATTGAGTAGGTTGAATAATTTAACAAATTTCACCATTATACAACTCTTTAAATAACTATTTAATCCAATTCATCACTAATTTCGTGTGATCTTCACTTTTCTTTGCCTTTTCCACCACCTCATAAAATGAATTACAGATTCTATCATTAAGCTCATTCTTAGGATTCATTACCAAATTCGAGTAAATTATTTTAATCTTTGTGTGGCGCCTTTTGATATCTTTTCTCCATCGCCTAAGAATTTTTTTTTTGGGAACTAAATCATACTTTTTCTTTATTTAAGACCATGAGACAATGTCTACATAGGATACCCCGAGGCTCAAATAACTGATAATTACACTTGACATCACAGCCAATAGAGTTGAAAGTGACCGTAAAAGTGACGTCGCATTCTCTAATTATGATTAAATCCTCATTTACTTCATACAACTCAATTCTAGTGAGCGAGTCATAAACTGAACATTTCGAAGAATTATTCATTTACTCGTATTGGGCATATATTTTTAATTTTTTTGGTAATTTCTTTATAATGTGCCATAATCACCACATACGTCGCAAGTTTGGAAACACAATTTCAATGGTATTTTTCATGGCATTATCTTGATTAGTTATGATTGCATGGGGAGCATGGTCATTCATGCAAGAAAACCATGACCTAAAAATCCAAGTAAATGCAATTGTATCCTCACTCGATATCAACTCACATCCCAACAATATTGATTAACCATAACGATTCACCCTAACAAAAGGGGCAAATAGCATGTCGTACTTATTGGTCAAGTACGTCGTATCAAATGTGAAAATATCCCCAAACTCCACATAAGTCTCCCTGCTTCTAGAATCTACCCAAAACATATTCTTTATTCTTCCCTTATTATGAAAATCCACGTTGTAATAGAAATTAGAATTATCATCCTACATTTACAAAAGTAGTTTTGAACAGCTAAAGCACCTTCTACCCCAAGTCTCAACTTTCTTACCTTGTCAATATATATATATATATTCTTTATTCTTCCCTTATTATGAAAATCCACGTTGTAATAAAAATTAGAATTATCATCCTACATTTACAAAAGTAGTTTTGAACAGCTAAAGCACCTTCTACCCCAAGTCTCAACTTTCTTACCTTGTCAATATATATATATATATATATATATATAGCAATCCTTTATAAAAAAAAAGGGCATATTATCATTCCCATCGGCTTCCACTATGCACACATTTAAATATTTAGTAGGTCTTATACCCGCCCTATCATTCATTTCAAGACTCCTTTTCACGACTTTAGTTGTTACCAAATTAGCCATGAAATATCGTACTTTTCCCAGACTCACATGATGAATACATTCAAGTAATACACTTTTGATTATCCATTTCCAATCAAAACACACCACACTATTAATTTAAGTATACCACAATTACTTAGACAAATTGGTGGCAATTTGAATTATTTTTTACTCATACTTTGATTTTTATCCTCTCGAGTGCAAACAAGACTAATCCATCATACAATACCATCATCCAACTTTAGGTTCAACCATATTTTCTCTAATAAAGCCAACATAACATCAATAATGTCAAATATCATTCCAACTTTAGGTTCAACCACATTTTCTACTTGAACTTCCTTATTTTGTCTTCATCATTTTTTTTCATTCTCTTTTTCTTATTCAACTTCATTTTCCTCAACTTCTTAACTTATTCAAGTGAATGCTAGGAGATTCTTGATAAACACAACATTAAAAAAACCGTGAAATGTTACAAAAAATGTGAAATGTTACAATATTCATTCCTATTTAATTTATTATTATTTTTTTTTTTATTAAAAATACCTTTAATTTGATCTTTATATTCTATACAAAAAAATAGTTTTCGAAAAAAATGAACTATTAGCTTTTATAGAAGTCCTAAAATTTAATATTTAAACAAATATATAAATTATATGAATCAAATTGAAATTTACTTTGATGAGTGTATTGGTGATGATGAGTGTCCTCCTATTATGTGTTTGAATATGGTTCATGTGATTAAAGAAACTTTATTCATTAAAGAAGATTTATGTAACAACCCGAGGTTTTGGAGTCGACAATTTATTTATTTTGGGAGAAATAAATAATATTTTATTGGAGAAATAATTAAATTGGCAATTGAGGTCAAAATTTAGAGTCGTTAGAAAGAGTGTCGAATGTCGATTCTGAGGGTACCATCGTTTCCGGAAGGGTCGAGAAAGTCGAAATGACTGTACTTGGGGTCTATTTAGGTTCCGAAATAATTTAGGACCGTTTGACTCGAATTAAAGTTACCGGGTCATTTAAAGTGTGTATTATCATTTAAAGATGTGTACATTGGGAGATTAGGCTTAAAATCCACGTGAGAAGTCTTTCTCACTTAAGAGAAAGAGGAGAACCCTAGAAAGAAAGAGAGAAGAAGAAAAAAGAAGAGAAAGAAGGAGAAAAGGGAGAGAAATTGGAGATTTCCGGTTTCTACGCAATCTCAAGGCGGATTCAGACCCTACGAACCCGAGGCAAGTGATTAAACTTGCTAAATAATTGTTGTGTACCAATTATTGCATGATTTGTGGATTGATTTTTGGGTTTTAGGTTTAGTTTAGCAAAACCTAACTTTTGGGGAAAAACCTTAGATTTGTAATTTATAAATGGATTTAAGGATTTAAATTGGTTTATATGTATTCTAGAATGAATATTAATGTTATGAATATGTTTGGGTTGAAGATTTATGGTTGAATGGAGTTTTATTGAAGTTTTTGAGAAGTTGGAAATGTGTAAATATGGAGTTGGCCGAAATACCTGTTATGCCCGGTCGACCGCGCCTCCAAAGTTGGGCATTCTGTTTTCGAGATTAGGCAAAATTTAGAAATGCGGTCGACCGCGGTTTGGGAACCGGTCGACCGGTCCCCTGTTTTTTGTTCAAGTAAGGGAATTTAAGTTATCCCTTTTTTTTGGGTTTGTATAAACGGACTTCCATAATCAGTATATCATTTTGGAAAAAAAGGAATCCTCTAAGTGTCGAGGTTAGTGTTTGAGCAATATAGATTACCAATTGGAGATTTGGGGATTATTCTAAGTGGGGAAGCCCACTTTTAATTAGGGTTTTGTTTAGTGATAATAAATAAATTTCACGATCTGAGAATGAGAATAACTTAGAGATGCCGGATCTTAGGATCCAAATCCCAAATGGGATAACTTTAAAAGGTTCATAAAATGAATTGAACCCTATTATGAAAGGAAAATAATAAATGATAATTGATGAGCATATGGATATAGAAATATCCTTATTGATGATTGATTTGGGAGATATCTCACACAATGAGAAATGTTAATTTAGGTGCAATAGGATATAGCATATCCTTAACTTAAATAGAATTGAAAGACAATTCATACTAGAAGCGACATGAGAGCTTCAAGCGAGAATTAGTATAATATATACTAAGTGGGGTAAATGTGTGAGTATTGACGGTTAGTGTATCAAGAGAGGGTTACACTAATCAATGATGTTAATCAATTTACGCCTAAAAGCGTATAATAAAAATGAATATGATGTTGCAGGTATACCTTATATAAAATGGTATATCTTTATTATGTGGGATGTATGTATACCTTATATGATGGTGTATATACATGTTAAGCATACCCCCTCCTTGATATCATTGGGAAGTTTCATGCGTAGAGGGTGAGCATTCTGACTAGAAAAGAAGGATGTGGATATTCCCCAGGTCATAGTCGTCCTCTGTGGTCAGCAAATGACATTTATGATATATAAATATCTAATTATTTTGGGGGTGAGAGGTCGGGGGTATGTGACGCTCTCACTTGCCGGTTAGGAACTATGACCGCTTCCCAGGACGTTGTGTGCGTGAATTGATCACGAGGTGGGTGTCGTTGAACCCCACCAGGTGGCCCCAGTTTGCTACGTATATGGGCTACTGGAAGATGATAGCATGTGAGCCTGCATCCTTCGAGTTATAGATCGGTTGGATTGTTATTATTGTTTGTGTTTGTACTTGGGTGTCAAGGGCATAATGGACCTCAATAACCTACATTGCCAGGATTAGTGTATCGGGGGGGTTCCTTGTTTGGATTTCGCCTCGGCGAGACGTCCAACGCACGAACCGCAGTGTAATGTTGGAACTTGGGGATAAGTTTAGTCCTTAATACTCATCATTATATATACATATATATATCACCTATCCCGACAATCGATAGTTCCAGGAGTAGTGTAACGGGGGGGTTCCTTGTTTGGATTTTGCTTCGGCGAGATGTCCCACGCATGAAACGCCGTGTACTGCTGAGAATTGGGAATATTAATTAAAATTGGACAATAATAAATTGGGTTACATGCATCTTGCTTTGAGGGCATAATGAGCCCCTAGGATCGATACGGTCAGGAGTAGTGTAACGGGGGTTCCTTGTTTGGATTTCGCTTCGGCGAGACGTCCCACGCACGAAACGCAGTACCGTGTTGAGAATCGGGAGGAGTTTAGTCCTTAACTCTTGATGCTAATAACTCATCTATATAATTATATATATGGTTTCATGACTTATAAGGGCATCACTAGAATACAAAATTCTAGTAATTGAGATTGTGGATGTATTGTGATGATGTGGACATGATTGGATCATGTAACTTTATATGTTCAACAAATGAACATTATAAAGATAACTATAACAATTGCATTAAAGATAATGTATATAACTTAAAGAATGTAGTGATAAGTGTAGATTGGGAGATAGGTTAGATGGTTTCACTTAAATACTTTATATGGGTTTAAGTTAGAATCCTCTTACCTAATTAGAATCGGACATCCTTTTGGAGTCATGTGCATACGCTTAGTGCGCGCTTTAGATGATAGGTGAGTTGAATTTTGATGGAGTGTTCGATTCCAACTAAATCATGTAATAATGCATTTATAATTATTATGCATTTTAATACACTTGCTATAAACTGTTTTTCAAAATCGGGTTCTGACCCGTTTATATTTTCCTCCTCCATGTATATATTGTATTACTTCAGGTGTTCCTCCGCAAGGACGCCTTTGATATTCCTCCATTCAGGATTTGTGGTGCTGTGGCAGTAGCGGACTGTTGCGGTGACGCGACTTAATATTTGTCTCAAAAGTGCGTATTTATCTAGGCTCAAGTGCAAGCCTTGTCGCTCAAGTAATAACCCGGTAAGTAGGGATCGTCTCCACAGGGATCAAAATTGCCAAACAATAACAAGAAAAATTACCAAACCTTGAAATGATTTCTTGAAAGAAATAAAAAGATGATTGATTTTTTTGGGAAAATTTCTAAAAATTTACTTATGAAAAACAATTGGAAATTAACAGCAAAATTTGGGTTTAACAATTTAGAGAAAATGAGGGTAGGGTACAATCCCTCAATCCTTAACAAATTATTCTTTAGAATATTAAAATTATAAATCAAAATTCTTGATTAAATCCAGTCCTTATCATCACTAAGCATTACATATATGAGGTTCAAGACCGCATCATATGAAATCAAAGATCAATATAAGGCGGTGAATGACGAATTATACATACAAAGCATTCTTAAACATCCCAAGTACCTAGGGCAAGAGAGATTAAAAGATATGACAATGCATATATGATTTTCATTCACGATTCAACCAATATTTTCATTTATTTTCTAATTTTCCATACGAATAATTTGTAATAGGATTGAGTTCATGTACCCTAACCCTTGAGAAATTAGCTACTCATGATTTGGTTGAAAAACAAATTCACATATGAAACTATGAAATTGCAGAACATTATAAGAAATTTGCAGAAATTAAAGAAAAGATAATAGAATGATATTACTTGAATTCAGCACAAAAACGGAATTGAGATTCAGAACACAACTAGGGTTCATGCAAATCTTGAAGGAAATGGAAATTTTATCTAAAAATCTGATCTAAAAACTCTCTCTAAAATTTCTAACCCTAGCCTCTCTCTAGCCTCCTCTCAAATGATGTAGGTCATGGGCTTTTATAGCACAAAATCTCAAAATTGACAACCAATAGTGCTTGTGGAACAAGTTTTCCAAGAGTTGCACTGCATTAAATGCATAATTAATGTCAGAAATCCGCACATCTAGACTCTTCATTATCCCGCAACTTCAAAACATCGTAACTTCTTCACTGTAGCTCGGATTGAGGTGCCGTTTTTTCCAGTATTCTTGTAATTTAGAGCTCTTCAACTTTCTAGTTGGCCCCACCTCCGGACTAAGGCTGAAAAATTACGAAAATGCCCTTCAACTCTCCATTTCTAGGTTTCTTTCACTGTTTTGCGTTCTCCTTCCCACTAACTTGCGTGAAATACCTGTAAAACACATGAGAAATACACAAAACAAGAAATACTTGCCAAAAAAGGTTAGTAAAATACATTTGAGACAAATTCAAGCTTATTTACACTACACGGGATCATAAAAATACTGAAATTAAGGGGATAAATGTGAAGAATATGTGCCTAAACACACCCCCTAACTTAGAACTTTGCGCGTCCCGAGCAATGTAAATGAAATTAGCCAAAATTCTACTCTTGAAAATTCCTTTATTAAAATAAAATTGCTCTTTTGCAGGCACGCGATTGCATTTAGCGTATGCAACAAGCCTTTAAACCCCTAGGTTACCATAGTAGGACGAGTTTTGTCTCGTGAGGGTTTGCAGTGAATTTACCCACAAAATTCTTTATTGACTCAAATAAATATCAAAATACTTAAAAATTGTACAATTTAAACTTTTCGAAAAATAATCACCATAAATTCATATTCAAATGTCTCAAATCATAGTGTGTGTGTGCAAAGCCAAAAATTAAACCTCAAACTTCCACCGATTGAGCATTACGTTACTTTCCGAAAATTCGTTTTGATTCAAATTCTTACGGATGCACTCACAAACGAATCACTCGGATTGTGGCTATTTTCTCTCCGTATGCATGATATAAAGAGTAAATATAATGGACACAATTTCATGCATACAAAATTGAAAAGAAGGAAATTTATGGTGAAAAGATCTCATCATCGGATTACGGTTATTAGGAAATGGGAACATCACCTCTAATTCACACCATTTTAATCTATCATATTATCTTTTCATGTCTTAGCTCTCCACGCGGTAATTAATTTTGCAATTTGGACTCGGTTAGGACTTTTTCGGGTTAAAAGGTGTAAAGGGTAAAAATGGGAATAAACAGAATGTTCGAAATTGGAAAATGTCCTTATGACGTCCATTTGTGCTTTTTCGGGCATTTGCTCAATTTTCTCTCTCTTTTTTTTTTCTTTTTTTTTTCATTTTTTTTTTCTTGCTATTTTTCTTTTTTGTTGAGCATTTCTATTTTTTTTTCTTGCCCCTTTTAATTGCACAATTTGGACTTTATTTGATGAATATTCAATTTTCACAATTCCGAGCTATTTGGGTTTTTCGGGTTGTCAAACGAAAGGAAAATATTTTATTAGGCTCAACTTGGGTTGCAAAGGGATAATTTTTCACAACTTTTTATGGCTAATATTTTTGGGTAACAAATGAGGGCCTACTTCATCGTCCAAATTGCTAATCACATTACCATATGCATCTCGAGATTAATTAAGTTCAGAGATATATTTAGCACGAATTTCGAGACAACATTTTACACATTTTTCATAACCGATCAAAACAAAGGATTGAGATCATCAACGACTTATTAAAACGCTGAAAAGAACTTTGAGTTAATCATAAACTCGGATTGATTTAAAAACTCATAAAAAATTGAAAGGCTCGAAATCTCACCGGGTTTGATCAATCTCCACACTTATTCGTAAAGTCGTCAATTTTCTTTCAATTTCCATCTTCGGTCAATTTTGGCTTAGTGCATTATGAATTTTACAATTTGAGAATATAAATTGAATAAAGGTGATATTTTTGAAAAATTTAAATTCTAATTTTTATTTATTTTGAAGAAAAATATTTTTGGCTTTTTATTTTTTTATTTTTTTTATTTTTCTAAACACACTTGGAAAGAACATGTGATCGAATCAATGAATCTAAACAATAAATAGGAAGAATATCCCACACCCCCTAACTTAAATGTTGCATTGTCCTCAATGCGAATCAAGAACACAATATAAAGAGAGGAAAAGAAAGATATTACCCAAATGGAGCGATCCCTGATGAGTGCGAGTCCATTGAATCTACAAAACATGTTAGCACCAAGCATACCAAAAAAATAACAATACTTGAACTAATTACTCTAAATGTAACAAGATACTATATAACACTTATACATGACTCAAAAATTATACAAAAATCACCCCATACGCGTCGGGGGTGCGACGACCTCACCTCTCTTTGTTCATTCAATCCCCATAAATGGGGTCCGACAGCCAGATTGTGTCGGCTTCTTTAACCATGGCTTCCAAATAAGGCTTGAGACGATGCCCATTGACTTTAAAAGTGGTTCCCCCTTTTTCATCCATTAGCTCAACGGCTCCATGGGGAAACACTTCTTTCACAATGTAAGGACCAGACCATCGAGACCGCAATTTACCGGGAAACAAGTGCAACCTCGAGTTGTAGAGGAGTACTTTCTGTCCCAAATGAAACTCTTTCTTACGAATGATTCCGTCATGAGTTCGTTTCATTCGGTCCTTGGAAATTTTGGCACTTTCATACGCATCGTTGCGCATTTCTTCCAACTCATTCAATTGAAGTTTACGTGTTTCACCAGCTTTATCCATTTTGAAGTTCACCCTTTTGATAGCCCAATACGCTTTGTGTTCGATTTCAACCGGAAGATGACAAGGTTTGCCATACACAAATCGAAATGGGGACATCCCAAGGGGATTCTTGTATGCGGTTCTATAAGCCCAAAGAGCATCAGTCAACCTAAGAGACCAGTATTTCCTATTAGGACCAACTATCTTCTCCAAGATATTCTTGATCTCCCTATTAGCAAGCTCGGCTTGGCCATTCGATTGGGGGTGATAGGGGGTGCTAACCTTGTGGACAATTCCATACTTTCGCATTAGTTTATCCATCGGCCTATTGCAAAAATGAGTTCCATTATCACTAATTATGGCCTTAGGCATACCAAAGCGAGAAAGTATATTTTCTTGAATAAATTTGATCACCACCTTGCTGTCATTCGTCCTTGTAGCTATAGCCTCTACCCATTTTGAGACATAATCTACAGCGACGAGAATGTATAGAAAACCAAAAGAATGGGGAAAGGGCCCCATGAAGTCAATTCCCCAACAATCAAACAACTCCAAGACTAAAATAGGGGATAATGGCATCATATCACGGCGAGTAATAGCTCCCATTCTTTGGCATCTATCGCAAGTCTTACAAAAAGCATTCACATCCCGGAAGATTGTGGGCCAATAAAGACCACTTTGAAGGATTTTCGCAGCAGTTTTATTTTTAGAAAAATGACCGCCACATGCTTCCGAATGACAGAATCGAATCACCCCTTGGATTTCCTCATTGGGTACACATCTCCGGATAATTTGGTCAGCACAATACTTAAACAAGTATGGATCATCATAAAAGAACATGCGTGACCAAGTAATGAACCTCTTTCTCTCTTGCGGATTCCAACTAGAGGGAATAACTCCGGTGATAAGGTAATTGACAATATCCGCAAACCAAGGGAGAGAAGAGGTAGCAAATAGATTCTCATCCAGAAAATACTCGTCTATGGGAATGGGATCAATAGGTACGTCGGACGAGAGTCGTGACAAATGGTCAGCAACGACGTTTTCTACTCCTTTCTTATCTTGAATCGAGAGATTAAACTCTTGTAGGAGTAGGATCCACCTGATTAAACGAGGTTTGGCATCTTTCTTGCTCAAGAGATATTTCAATGCCGAATGATCAGTGAAACAAAGGATAGGCGACCCAACAACGTAAGAGCGAAATTTGTCGAGAGCAAAAACGACAGCTAGCAACTCTTTCTCTGTAGTAGAGTAATTAAGCTGAGGGCCAGATAATGTTCGGCTAGCATAGTAAATAACATGAGCTTTCTTGTCTTTCCTCTGTCCAAGAACAGCCCCAATCGCGAAATCACTTGCATCACACATAAGCTCAAAGGGAAGCGACCAATCCGGAGCTTGCATGATAGGTGCAGAAATAAGCATGCTTTTGAGTTTATCAAATGCTTCTTGACATGATTTACTCCACTCAAATGGAGTGTCCTTCATGAGAAGATTACTCAAAGGTTTAGCGATGGCGCTAAAGTCTTTGATAAACCTCCTATAAAATCCAGCATGGCCTAGAAAGGACCTCACATCTTTAAGTGATTTTGGCGGGGGTAGCTCAGTTATTACTTCTATTTTTGCTCGATCAACTTCAATTCCCCTAGATGAGACTATGTGGCCCAAGACTACACCCTCGGTAACCATGAAATGGCATTTTTCCCAATTGAGGACTAAATCTTTTTCCACACATCGGAATATAACTCTCTCAAGATTAGCTAAACAATGGTCAAAAGATGAGCCGAAAACACTGAAATCGTCCATGAACACCTCAAGACCTTTTTCAATCATGTCGCTAAAGAGACTTAACATGCACCTCTGAAAAGTAGCCGGCGCATTACATAACCCAAATGGCATACGTTTATAGGCAAACGTACCAAATGGACATGTAAAAGTCGTCTTTTCTTGATCAAGAACATCCACCTCAATCTGATTATAACCGGAATACCCATCTAGAAAACAATAATAAGGATGGCCCGCTACTCGTTCAATAACTTGATCGATAAATGGTAAGGGAAAATGATCCTTTCGAGTTCCGGCATTGAGCTTTCGGTAGTCAATGCAAACACGCCACCCGGTGGTGGTGCGTTGAGGTATTAATTCTCCCTTAGCATTTTTAACCACTGTCATCCCTGATTTTTTTGGAACGACCTAAATTGGGCTCACCCATTTACTATCCGAAATGGGATATATAATTCCAGCATCTAGCAATTTGATTATTTCTGCTCTTACAACATCTTTCATTGTTGGATTTAACCGCCTTTGCATCTCACGAGATGGCTTCACTTCTTCCTCGAGATGGATTTTATGGGTACAAATCAAAGGACTTATACCCTTCAAATCTGCTATGGTCCATCCAAAAGCACTTCTATGCTTTCTCAACACATCTAACAACATACCTTCTCGCCCTTTTTCTAGATGGGAAGACACAACAACAGTAAATGTATCATTCTCACCTAAAAAGGCATATTTGACATGAGAAGGTAGTTTCTTCAACTCAAGACTAGGAAATCTATGTTCAGAGGGGACCAAGGGTGTCTCCCTCGGAGGCAATTCTTCATACCTAGAAATCCAGTCAACCGCTCTTAAACTCTCAAAACTCTCTTCCTCTTGTAACCACATTTTTAACTCTTCCACCTCTCTCCCAAACTCAGTATAATCACTCATTTGAGCATCACTTTGCCCTAAGCACACTTTCAGAGCATCTCCTCCTATGATTTTTTCAATATTTTCATCCACCACTTCTTCAATAAGATCCATTTCAAGAATCTCATCCTCATCACCCATTTGGTTAGCGACATTGAAAATATTTTTCTCGAGAGTCATGTTTCCAAAAGTGAGTTGCATTTGGCCATTCCGTGTATTGATCAAAGCATTAGCGGTAGTTAAGAACGGTCGGCCCAATATAATTGGAACATGATTTCTCGTATGGGGAACAGGCTCGGTGTCCCAAATAACAAAATCAACGGGGAAGTAGAACGTATCCACTTGAACAATTACGTCTTCTACAATCCCACGAGGCACTTTAACTGTCCTATCCGCTAACTGTAGAGTGATTCGGGTAGGTTTTAAATCACCTAAATCAAGCTTCTTATAGATGGAGTATGGGAGGATGTTTACACTCGCACCTAAATCAAGCAACGCTCTTTCCACTCTCATTTCTCCAATGATACATGAAATGGTAGGTGAACCTGGATCTTTGAATTTTGGTGGAAGATCATTGAGAAGAACTGAGCTCACATTTTGTGCCAAGAAAACATTTTTCTTCACCTTCAGACGTCTCTTGACAGTCAAAAGATCTTTAATAACCTTCGCATATGCTGGAATTTGTTGAATAGCATCAAGGAACGGCAAGTTCAATTTTACTTGCTTCAACACATCCATCACCTCGATACGCGAAGCACCTTTCTGGGGTGACTCTAAGCGTTGAGGAAATGGAGCAGCAGTAGGCGACTTGACTTCAATATCAGGCTCAACCTCCGCATCTTTCAATTCCCTTTCTAAGGAAGGTTCTTCAGACTCGAAAATTTCAGATTCCTTCACAATCTCGGGTTCGACTCCATCATCATTCACCTTTGGTAATTTAGGTGCTAGATCAATTACGCGGCCACTACGAAGAGTAGTAACAGCTTGACATTGTTCTTGCAATTCTGATGATGTGGAGCAAACCGTGGTTTGACCTTGAAGAGGTGGTCTTTGGCCTTGGGCTGGAAGTTTACCCTTCTCTTGAGTATTCACCGCAGAATGCAACCTAGAGATGTTAGTATGCATTTCAGCGAACATTCGCTCAAATTTGGCATCTCTTTCTTTTTGGGCTTGGATGAATTGATTGAAATTATCCTCATGAGATCTCCTAGGTGGAGGTACATAAGGACCAGGAGGTGGTACTTGCATAGGGTTTGCCACTTGCTGAAATTGAGGGTGTTGTGGTAGAGTCATCTGTGGGTTAGGAACCATCCCCCCTTGGGGTTGTCCATAATTAAACCCGAGATTCCTCCACGATTGATTATATGCATTCCCTTGCTGAGCATTATAATTTCCTCGATAACCTCCTATTGCATCAACCTGTTCAGTGTACATGGCCTTGTATGCAGGTATGGTAGGACATCCTTCGGTAGAATGGCCTGCATTACAAATGGCACATACCTTCTCCATCCCGGTTTTTATGGGTCCAGACACATCTCTCAATCGCATATCTAGCATTTCTCTAAAGTTATTTTCCATTTGATCAAGTTTTAGATCCAACAAAGTGTCCTTGTCCACGTGATAAATACCGGACGCAGCAGGCAAGTTGGACACTTGTCGATTTCTATTTTGACTATTTGGATCAGAAGTATCCCATGCTTGGGTAGTTTCCGCCACATATTTCAAATGAGCCTCAGCATCGCTCGTACTTAACTCCCCAAAAGGTCTCTCACACATGGTTTGAACAAGTTGTTTAGACGCTACAGTAAGGCCTTGATGGAAAAATGAAATCAGATGATGAGTTTCAAAACCATGATGGGGGCACGCATTAACTAACTCCTGGTATCTCTCCCAACACTTATCAAAAGCCTTATTCTCATTTTGACGAAAAGCTTGAATTTGGTCTTTAACAGAATTGGTTTTGTGTTGTGGAAAAAATTTTGAGATAAACTTGTTTTGCATATCTCTCCATGATAAAACAGAATTTGGGGGCAGGCTCCATAACCAAGTTTTCGCTTTATCCTTTAAGGAAAAAGGAAAGAGCTTTAACCGGATTACTTCTTGTGGACAAGTTTGGTCTCCAAATGTTTCACACGTATCTTCAAACTCTCTAATATGGAGATATGGTTTTTCCGAATCCATCCCATGAAATGTAGGAAGAATTTGGATCATTCCATTCCGAAAGTGGAACTGACCGGCATTATACGGGAATAAAATGCAACCAGGGTTAGCAGTTCTCTCCGGAAACAAAAGATCTTTCATGGGTTGATATGGTACATCATCCTCTCCAGCACCAACACCGACACTACCATGATCTGACATATTGCTACCAAAAGGTTCAGAATTCTCACTCAAGGTTTGACTCAACGAACGACTTGTGATGGAATTATTAGGGGAAGGAGGTGGAATCCAAAAAGGCAAAGACTCAGAATTTTCAGATCCGGCTTCGGCAATAGGATTTTCGTGAATTTGGGTGGGAGATGAATTCTGCATATAACACACAAGAGAAAGGATGAATTTTTTTTTTTTTTTTTTTTTATGAAATCACTTGTAGATAACAATAACTTTCTTGGAAATTTAACAATTTTAGATCCCCGGCAACGGCGCGAAAAACTTGACGCGACTTAATATTTGTCTCAAAAGTGCGTATTTATCTAGGCTCAAGTGCAAGCCTTGTCGCTCAAGTAATAACCCGGTAAGTAGGGATCGTCTCCACAGGGATCAAAATTGCCAAACAATAACAAGAAAAATTACCAAACCTTGAAATGATTTCTTGAAAGAAATAAAAAGATGATTGATTTTTTTGGGAAAATTTCTAAAAATTTACTTATGAAAAACAATTGGAAATTAACAGCAAAATTTGGGTTTAACAATTTAGAGAAAATTAGGGTAGGGTACAATCCCTCAATCCTTAACAAATTATTCTTTAGAATATTAAAATTATAAATCAAAATTCTTGATTAAATCCAGTCCTTATCATCACTAAGCATTACATATATGAGGTTCAAGACCGCATCATATGAAATCAAAGATCAATATAAGGCGGTGAATGACGAATTATACATACAAAGCATTCTTAAACATCCCAAGTACCTAGGGCAAGAGAGATTAAAAGATATGACAATGCATATATGATTTTCATTCACGATTCAACCAATATTTTCATTTATTTTCTAATTTTCCATACGAATAATTTGTATTAGGATTGAGTTCATGTACCCCAACCCTTGAGAAATTAGCTACTCATGATTTGGTTGAAAAACAAATTCACATATGAAACTATGAAATTGCAGAACATTGTAAGAAATTTGCAGAAATTAAAGAAAAGAGAATATAATGATATTACTTGAATTCAGCACAAAAACGGAGTTGATATTTAGAACACAACTAGGGTTCATGCAAATCTTGAAGGAAATGGAAATTTGATCTAAAAATCTGATCTAAAAACTCTCTCTAAAATTTCTAACCCTAGCCTCTCTCTAGCCTCCTCTCAAATGATGTAGGTCATGGGCTTTTATAGCACAAAATCTCGAAATTGACAACCAATAGTCCTTGTGGAACAAGTTTTCCAAGAGTTGCACTGCATTAAATGCATAATTAATGTCAGAAATCCGCTTATCTAGACTCTTCATTATCCCGCAACTTCAAAACATCGTAACTTCTTCACCGTAGCTCGGATTGAGGTGCCGTTTTTTCCAGTATTCTTGTAATTTAGAGATCTTCAACTTCTAGTTGGCCCCACCTCCGGACTAAGGCTGAAAAATTACGAAAATGCCCTTCAACTCTCCATTTCTAGGTTTCTTTCACTGTTTTGCGTTCTCCTTCGCACTAACTTGCGTGAAATACCTGTAAAACACATGAGAAATACACAAAACAAGAAATACTTGCCAAAAAAGGTTAGTAGAATACATTTGAGACAAATTCAAGCTTATTTACACTACACGGGATCATAAAAATACTGAAATTAAGGGGATAAATGTGAAGAATATGTGCCTAAACACAACATTTTGCTTTAGTCGATTCCTATCTATTGTACATCTAGATTAGGATTCAGTTGTATTGAGTTAGTATTCAAGTGTTTTAGATTAACACTTTCATATTTTATTTATTAGATTATTTTATTGTCTGTTGCCCGACAGCATATTCAGGTATTTCTTTATTGAGATTTTGTTGTACAATGTATTGTACCCTTTCATATCATTGGAGCATGCACATTTCACATCATAGTTAGATGTATATTGTTGGTGGAGTGCATTTTTTGTTTTGTTGTTGTGTTAAAAATAAAAGTTTTAAATTTTTGGCAATTCGCACTTAATAATTTCGGGTAGTTAGCCTTATATTATAGTGTTTAGTTGTTGATGTTGAGACTGTACCATCTGAGATACCTGATTTATGTAGTATAGGGCTGGTCACCCGTTATTATTTGGGGCGGGTTGTCACACTTTAATGATTGAAGAAGATAATGAAGAATTTTCAAAGAAAGAAGATCGCAGTTGAAGAGTAAAAAAAGAAACAACTTTAAATTTATATATTTTTTATGGTCGTTAAATAAAAACATTCTTTAGTGCCTTACTTTTTATTAAGAAAAATGATACACTTATCAAAAAAGTGTATATCCAATTTACTGAATTTGCTTTAAATATATTGTATCATGGTGTGGGTTCCATCCTAGTAAAATATTCTTAAAGAACATTAAATAAATTCGGAGAACACTTTTTCGATAATAATAACATTACTCTTTTATTATATGAATTCCACTTCTTTCGATCCATTAATTTTAGAACAATGATATGGGTACAAAAAACACCACAAAAATATCCACAAAATCTTATGTAGATTCCACATATTCTCGCACCTACTTATTAAACATTGTCTTATGGTATGGAGTCCCGCCAGGGCACAATAATTTATTGCTTTTTGTGGAGACTTTGTGGAGTTTTTTGTACCATAGCACTACTCTTAATTTTATGTTCAAAGTTGGATTATAATAGAATTTTTGGATGAGTCCTTCTACGGTGACTCAAAACTGGGACTCAAAATCGCGACTCGCTGATATGGCGCGTCGTTATTGGTTAGTGCCATTGACGCAGACGCACATTCATAAAGAATTAACCAATGACAACACATCAATTCAACGAAAGTTCTAATTTTAACTCCCAAACAATCAAGAGTCTCCCAAATATTTTTTCCTTTTTGGATTAACAAAATGAGATGTTTTAGGGCATGATGCCGATAAACATTTTTCGAAGTGACTTTTAATACCACCCCCACCAATTCAAAATAACAAAAACTTAAAAAACCATTATCTTTAGCCCACCTCCTCCTCCCCCTCACCACCACCACACCCCCCCGCCAACGCCAACACCCCACACCACCATCAAATTGAACTGCCGCCCCACTACCATCATTACACACAACATACAACAATGCAAATCAAAAGAAACAAATTGACCTCAACCTAAGAGACGGATATTCAAACTCAACTTCTTATTTTTTCTTCAGTAAGTTTCCACATCTGATTACATATTCAATTTTGGGTACATCCTCCTAATTTTATGTATATGGGAACACTTAGACAATTCTAAAATCTCCCAAATTGAAATCTTCATTCCCAACCATACTGATTTCAAGGGATCCTCTCACTTTTCACATCACCAGTTTGCCTTTTGTTTTTGGTTTGTTGTATTTACCTTTTTTATTTTTATGTTAGTTTACTCATTTTTTTCCCTGTTTAGTGTCTTTATATGTGTATTTTGGTAGGTAAAAATAAGGGCATATATAAAATAGTACCTCGAATATTTTTAATACACTTTCAGTTAAAACACTCAAAAAAAGAAGCTCCGGTGAGGCTGGCGATAACTCCGGCAGTGGGGGGTGGGATGGGGTGCGGCGGGAATGCCGCTAGCGCAGACCTTTAAAAGTAAGAAAATATTGGTTAAATGGGGGTTTGATGGATTTTTTGCAACAAAATAAAAATGCTTGGACAAAATGTGTATTATAAATGTTTTAGTTATTTTTTGGTAATTGATCCTAAAAATAAGTAATTACGTTAAAGTTAATAAATTGCACTTTTGACTTTCTTTATACTTTGATTAGAATCTCCACAAAATGATGGGAACTTTTATATGAATTTATAGGAGCGTATCATCACATATGTACAAATGATGAAATTTTAATTGGATGATGGGTCATTTAATGTATATTCCCCAACACATGTTTTTAGTTTATGATATGGATTTAAGGTTTAAGGTTCCCCTGAGGAATTTTTTTTATGTATTCTATTTTTATAATTTTGTAAGATTGTTTTGAAGAAAATTCGCGATTCTTGACATTTTACGGTGGGATTCTTCAACAAAATGGGTAACACGAAGATTCTTGTGAGTGAAATTTTAAGTTTTTTATACTAATTTCTATTTTTGAATTGTGGAGAGTTTTAGGGTTGCGAAGAAAGCTGGCAGGAAAAATTGAGGGTTTTTTGTGTTCTGATTTATTCTAATGAAATCGTAGTTTACTACCTTTTTGAACATATGACTTTTGTCTATTTAGTTAATTATTAATTCTTCAAGGTGGATGTGCTATGAGTTTGTATATTGGACTTTGATCTTTGGATGATCATGTAGTTCTTAAAATTAATGAAATTTTGCTTAATTTGGTTCATCTCGCCTTTTTAGTTTAACTTATATTGTGTTTGATTAGGTGTTTTTAAGGAATCTTTTGATAAGGGTTGTATATGAGGAAGAAGACTAAATATTCCTCTTTGAAATGTTGACTGTAAGTATAGAACTCATTGCCCTGCACTCTATTTTTGTAATATTGTCTTTATATTTCTTATAATGGAGCATGTTCTCCGTGATTTCTTACTTTTTTATTCATGTTAATAAGCATTTGATCAATTTTTATATCTGTAGTGTGTAGCATTTGGGGATGTTGTTGCATGTATAACAGGGTTAACTGTTTATCGGTCCTTATTAAGAGTAAATTGAAATGTATTTATTTTACATTATTAGATGTTGTTGGTACAAATAATCAATAGAGTGAAATGTATACTTTTTTGTTTATTTTCTATTTCCCAACAAGCGAAGGAAACTTTGGTTTAATATTCAACTAATCTTTCCTAATATTGTTACATATTTTGTACCTATTATAAAAATCATCTAAATCAACCATGTCTTACTATTTAAGTTGGTTTTTATTTTCATAATGGATAGGGATAGGCGAGTAGTTTACTGTGTGTTCAATAATTTTTTTGCTTGGAATTTAAAAAAGGTATGATTCTGAATTTTTTATTGTAACAATTTGTAGTATTAAGATGCTCAATGAAGAATAAGTTTTCATCACTCTACTGGCGTTTAAACAAACTCACGGCCTACCCACATTCAGTGTTGTAACTTTTGTCTCATTAACATGGATTCTGTATTTAAGATAATGTACCTTTTGCTAATCATCTATTTGTGGACTAATTGTTGATTTATGGGATAAACCCGTACTTATAATACCATTTTCTTCTTTTAAATAATCTTAGTTAAAAATACAATGTTTTTAGGGGAGTTTTTGAAAATAAAGACCAAGAAAGTTTACTTCTAATGGAGCTACCAGATATGTTTAACTAACCTTTTCTAATGTTGATCTATATTATATTTAGGATTTGATTTTTTTACTACTTATATGTATGTGTTTGCCTGTTTGAAATGCATTTTTCTTCTTCCCACGGGGTGCTAACAAATTTTACAATCTTCGTAGTGTACACACAGGGTGTTGTTCAAGGAAATTTTATTTTGTTTTTTTTAGACATCTTTTTTCAATACTGACATGATGCACGATTGCATCACTTAAAATGAAACGAAAAAGTGTTTGTCAATATAAAAAGTGCTTTGGGATGCAAGGTTGATGGTCGGAGCCTTTTTTTTGGGAGGTGGTCCTCTCCATTCACCACATTTTTCATTGGACTAATAATTATAAGTATAATTTTCTAGGTACTAAGATTTATAATATGTTTATTTTGTTGATTTTACAAGTGGCAAGTAGTGGTACAATTCATTGTGATTGTGAGTTGAATGGAGAAATATGATATTTGGATCCTATGTGATGGCTATTTGCATGATATGAACTATGTTTACATTATAATCTGTTTGTAAGCTTTCTCATCATGCCATGACACTATAGGGTCCTTCAAGTTATTCAAAAGTCATACATATCTATTGTTTTTTTTTTTTTTGCGGGTAATATGAAAGAATAAATTGATCATAATTTTTAATAATAAATTTGTCTTCATAAAGGCGACTTCTAGTTTTATTTGCCTGATTGTTTTTTCAACAGCGTGCCTTTATACGTGTTTTTTTATCTCATATAAAAATCTAATTTCTTGTTTTTTTTTGTTTATCAATTGAGAAACATCATGTAAACCCGTGTCATAAATTAAGAAGATAAAGTTATTGCATTTGTTTTGCTTTTATGCAGGGCTCCAAATGATAAAGCTATTACTTTGGGCTATTGTTGAAGTGTTTATTTTTTTCTTAAACTATGTAATCTTTTTGTTAGGTGTTTTATGCGGAGCATGCGCATTGTGTGGGTACTTATCTCACTCACTCACTATACATTTTTTTATTTTAATTATTGTATGACAGATTTTTTAGGTGCATTTACCCTTTAGGTTCTTAATGAAGGAAACCTATATTTTGTGTGCACTTATCTGATGTGTATGGGATATATAGCGATACGTGGCGCGTGGTTGTACTACCGGGAGAAGACTATTTTTTATTTTTTATTTTTCAGTTTAGGGTTTATTTTCATTTTCTTTTATTTTTAGTCTTTTATTAGTCTCTAATCATGTTTGAGACTAATGAGTCATTTTTTGTTATTAGTTTCCCTTTTTAGTCTTTTTGGGTCTTAGCTTGATTAGCAAGCTAACATCTCCTATAAATAGGGACTTGGCCCCCATTTGTAAACACACCTTGAATATTGAGAATTGAGAGATAAAGAAACCCATTTCATTAGTTTTGTTTATTTTTTTTTGTTGTTGTGGTGTAACAATAACGCTTCCGCATTTGTAGATTTACCTCAAATTGGTTTCAGAGATGAGTTTGTTCTTGGTGTTTGTCGTGGTGCATGAAGCGGATAATGAGTTGTGATTCCAACTTCGACAACTCTTTAATCAGTAGATTAATAAATGTCCAAATGGGAATTAGGTTGGAAAGCCTAAATTCCATCACCGCTAAAAGAGGGGATACCAACTCTTTTAGCCTCCTCCACCCTCCTCAACGTCCATCTCCTACTGTCATGCAACCACCACCACGTTTACATGAATCTCCATCTTCTATCTTACCCAAACCTTAACCCAAGAACCTACAAACCCTAACCCTAACTCACCTTCCCCCTCCTCCCCCACTTCGTCCCCAACCCCAAGAAACCCTAATACTACCCAAACCCCACCCCTACCCCTGCCAAGGCCGTCGCCAGCCAAACAGAGGTAGACCGGCCAATTTTTTCTTCCGTGAGAACACTTTCCCCCCGGTTTAACCACCACTGCCTCCTTACCCTACCGTCGACCACCAGCCAGCCCCAGGACCCAATTCCAACGCGACACACCACCCAAACCCCCAGACTACCCCTGGGCCTTTTTCGGTGCAAAACCCCTCCCCAATCGTTGATCTCCTCCCATAACCCCGCTGACCTCCCTGAACCACGATCTCACCCGAAAATTACCCCATAGGGGTCGTCCAACCTTAAAGATCGTTGACTGCCCTCGCCCCTTCAACCAACCACCGCGCCAAACCCAAAAAACCCTCCTCACTGCCAACAGCCTCCGACCCACCCTCCCAAACCTTGATCTGTCCCGCCACACATTCAAATCCTATTCCAGCTAAGAAACCCCTTCTTACCCTTTAGCCCTTCCCTTTTTTTAGCCCTAATATGCCCCACCCTTTTTTTTACCCCACCCTAATCTGCCCCACTCTTTTTTTTACCCCATTTTTCTTTCTTTCCCCACTCATTAATGCCCAAACACAATTAACTCCTATTGAGATGGTTAAATAGTTGTTATACTCTTTTATAATAGAGTTAGTTTAACTCTGTTATAACAGAGTTAGTGTAACCAATCTATTATAACAGATTTGGTTTGTTTAGATAGTTTGTTTTTCTTTGACAGCTATACAAATAGTTTAGTGTGTACCATTTTATATATATATTTGAAGTCATAGGTCTTGATAAATTAATCAAGCCATTCACAAAACAAAGTCACTCTCTCTCTAAGTTCTAAAAACTTAATTTGGTATCAGATCTCCTGAAGCAATGGCTTCTTCATCTTCAACCTCTGGACCTTCTGCGTTATCTTCTTCGATCCTACCTTCCATGGATATTCCGCATACAATCGCTCCAATTTCTCTCCGATTGGATCGCTCGAACTATGCCTACTGTAGATCTCAGATTCTTCCAGCTCTGAGAGCTCATGACCTTGGTGGTTTCATCTTTGGTACTAGACTTTGTCCCCCTGCCTTTATTCTTGATCCAACTAATCCAAATCTTTTTGTAAGCAATCCTGATTATATGATTTGGATTTGGCTTGATCAGTTCGTCATGAGATGGATTCTTTCTTCAATATCTGAAGCCGTGCTTGGACATGTTGTCCACTGCAACACTTCATCCGAGATCTGGCACACACTAGAGCAACTATTTTCTACTAAGTCTCGAGCTCGTACCTTGTAGCTCCATTTTCTTCTTCAGAGTACTAAGAAAGGATATATGTCTATTGATGAGTACATACTCAAAATGAAAGGCTTAGCTGATAGCCTTCTTGCTATTGGGCAGACCATCTCTACTGAAGAGCTGATTTTGTATATTCTTAGCGGTCTTGTAAATGAGTATGAGTCGGTGGTTGTAAATTTGAACTCACGACAAGATACTATTACGATTCAATAAGCTCAATTCATGCTTCAAATTCAAGAGATGCGACTTGAGAATCTACAATGTTATTCTTCTACATTGGATCTTTCCAGTGCTTCTGCAAATTACGCAAGCACTTCTAAGAAATCAAGTGGTGGTCCTCAGGCCAATAATGGATCTGGAAATTGTGGTGGATATAAAAACCGTGGTGGATATGGTGGATACCAAAATCGCGGTGGATATGGTCGAGGCCGTGGTAGTCGCAACAATAATCGACCTATTTTCCAAGTCTGTGGCAAAGCAGGTCATGTTTCCATCAAGTATTATCACAGATTTGATGTGAGTTTTCAAGGAGAATTTAGTTTTGGACAGTCCAATCAGTAGTCTACTCAATAACAAATTCCTCAAGCCTACAAAACTTCATCCTTAGATACTCAAGATGGATCTTGGTACATGGATTCTGGATCTTCAAATCATGTTATAGCTAAGATGAACGATATGTCCCTGCAATCTGATTACAAAGGTAAGGAAAAACTTGTAGTTGGTAATGGATCTAAACTCTTAATTCATCATATTGGTTCCTCTACTATTTCAGCATCTAAACATTTACATATGAACCATATCCTACATGTTCCTCAAATTAAAAAGAACCTAATCAGTATTTCTCAATTCACTCTTGACAATGATGTAATTGTTAAATTTTCCTCTGATTCTTGTGTTGTCAAGGACAAAGCTACTAAGAAAACTCTTTTGCAGGGCACTCTTAAAGATGGACTGTACCAGCTGCACATTCCTTCTTTAGTTGGTTCTTGCTCTCCCATGCCCAATGTTTCTCATTTATCCAGTTTTAATCCTAGTCTCTATATCTGTACCTCTGAAAATAGATCAATTTCTACCTGTAAATCTGAGTTTAAGTCTGGTTGTAATGTTCAACTTTGGCACAATAGGCTTGGCCATCCAAGCAATCCAATATTGTCCAAATTATTATCCACTGTAAATGTGTCTCATTCAATAAAAGACCTGATTTTTTGTAATGCTTGTCAATATGGAAAGCTTCATCAATCCGTGTTTCCTAGTACCTATACTAAAATAACTAAACCATTTGAAATAGTCCATTCTTATATATGGGGTCCTTCACCTCATTTATCTTTTGAAGGTTATAAATACTATCTACATTTTGTTGATGATTATACTAGGTACACTTGGATTTTTCCTTTAAAACAAAAATCTGAAGCTAAGCAAGTTTTCATTCATTTTAACACTTTTGTTGAAATAAATTTTGAATCCAAAATCAAGTGTCTCCAAACTGATTGGGGAGGAGAATTTAGAAACTTTCAACCCCTTCTTCTTCAATTAGGAATCCAGTTTAGACACCCCTATCCACATACACATCAACAGCAAGGCAAATCTAAAAGAAGACATCTTCACATTGTAGAAGTTTCATTAAGTTTACTAGAACAAGAAGATATGCCACTCAAATTTTGGTGGGATGCATCTGTTTCAGTTACTTTTCTAATAAATAGATTGCTCGCTCCTAATCTTGATCATGTTTCTCCTTATCAAAAACTTTTTAACCATGCTCCTGATTATAATTTTCTCAAAGTACTTGGTTGTTCACGCTTTCCCTTTTTTAGACCCTACAATCGTCATACGTTTGATTTAGAACTACTCAATGTCTGTTTTTGGGTTACAGTCCACTTCATAAAGGCTATAGGTGTTTAGCACCAACGGGTAGAGTTTATATTGCAAAGTGTGTCAGATTTAATGAGCACGGATTTCCTTACAAATCCTTATTTGTCAAAAATTCATCAGGAAAGTCAAATTCGTCTGATTTTCTATCTTTTACTCATCAGTATAATTGTCCTTCTTTTGTCATTCTCACTGTATCTAATGTCACTGGTGCAGGTCCTATATTTGAAACACCCACAGAAACAGTTTCCTCTTCATCTGACACGTATAGAAATCAATTACCGAGTCCCACACTTACTGTCATCCCATCTCAAACACCTCCTACTGTTGATTGTCCAAACCTAAACTCACTTAGCCCAAACCATCCACAAACCTCAAATTTCTTACCTGACCAAAATCAAACCTTAGACCATCCTTTATCACCCCATGTACACCCTCATCAAATCCAAAATCTACCCAATACTCACCCTATGACCATAAGAGCCGAAGCTGGCATTACCAAACCCAAAGTTTTTACCCTAACCAAAGTTGAAGACTTTCAGGAACCAACATCAGTTGAGAGAGCATTGGCAGATCCTAGGTGGTTTGAAGCTATGACATTTGAATACAAGGCTCTAATGAACAATGATACTTGGTGTTTAGTGCCTTTTGGTGAAGGGATGTATTTGGTTCAAAACAAGTGGGTGTTTAGAACAAAGTTCAAGGCAGATGGCTCGGTTGACAAATTCAAAGCTAGATTGGTGGCAAAAGGGTTTCAACAAACCCCAGGCATTGATTTTTCTGAAACTTTCAGCCTAGTAGTGAAAGCTTCAACAATTCGGGTAGTGTTTACCATTATTGTTTCACAAGGCTGGGATGTTAAGAACATTGATATAAATAATGCTTTTTTAAATGGTGAATTGCAAGAAACAATTTTTATGGTTCGACCTGAAGGAATTATTGATTCTACTAAACCAACCTATGTTTGCAAGCTCAAAAAAGCACTTTATGGACTTAAACAGGCCCCTCGAGCATGGTTTGTCAAACTCAAGGGAGTCCTTATGCAATGGGGGTTTCAGAACTCAATTTCAGACAAATTCTTATTCTTTTGCAAAGTGGAAGGTAGATGACTACTTCTTCTAGTATACCTTGATGATATCCTTTTTACAGGAGAGAGTGATAAGGATGTCCAAAAGGTGATTACTGATTTGAATAAGCAGTTTGCTTTAAAGACCTTAGGCTCAGTTGACTATTTTCTTAGTTTTAAAGAACATAGAACAACTTCTGGTCTGTATCTTACTCAAGCTAAGTACACTTTAGATCGTCTCACTAAAACCAACATGATCAACTCCAAGCCTTGTCCTACACCTATGATACTTGGTGCACATTTTTTTACTGAAGATAGTTCTAATTTTGATCAGCCCACACTTTAAATAAGTAGCATTGGTGCTCTTCAATATCTCACCATGACAAGACCTGACATTTCATTCTCAGTTAATAAGCTGAGTCAGTTTCTCAAACAGCCTACAGGCAAACGTGCGCTAAGATATCTTAAAGGCACCATTGGTCTTGGTCTCCATTTCAAGCCATCTTCTCACTAGCTTTTGGAAAGTTATTCAGATGCTGACTGGGCATGTAACATCGATGACAAAAAGTCCACAAGTGGCTATTGTGTCTTTCTAGGGGCAATCTCATAAATTGGTCATCCAAAAAGAAAAATGATGTTGTAAGATCTAGCCCAGAATCTGAATACAGGTGCCTTGCCTCTACTGCAACTTAGCTAGTGTGGTTACAGTCTTTGCTAAAGGAAATCGGACTTTCTGTTCCAACACCTGCTGTACTTTGCTGTGATAATTTAGGAGCCAAGTCTGTAGCTTCTAATCTCGTGTTCCATTCAAGAACTAAGCACATTGAACTTAATGTTCATTATATTAGAGAACAGGTTCAAGCTAAAGAAATTGAAGTGAGATATGTTCCTATAGAATAACAAACTGCAGATATCTTGACAAAGCCACTGTCTCATCCTCGGTTTGATTATCTTATCACCAAGCTCACTCTTGATTACCCTCCGTCTCGCTTGAGGGGGCATATTGAGGTAGTTAAATAATTGTTATACTCTTTTATAACAGAGTTAGTTTAACTCTGTTATAATAGAGTTAGTGTAACCAATCTGTTATAACATATTTGGTTTGTTTAGATAGTTTGTTTTTCTTTAACAGCTGTACAAATAGTTTAGTGTGTACCAATCCTCCATCCTCTATTTGATCTCAAATTCGGTCAAGATTTCATAGAGAAACATATGACTTCCATGAAAAATGCATCCCACTTGGGATCTATTTTCTGACTATTTGCTATTTTGGGTCCGGTTTTTCAGAATGTCACCTCCTTAAGTCCTCTTGTTTCGCCACCGTACTCACAAAGGTGCGGTCACTGTAGTTCCCGTTGGGTCAGATTCAAGGGTCCACCACTTCAAGTTGCAACCATGTACTCGTGGTGTCGAGAAGGTGTGTATGGTCATTAGTTTTTGGTTGCTCGAATTTCGTAGAGGGACATCGCCGGGACTTGGGTTCATTAGATCCATTTTTGATGATGTTCATACGCATGTGACTAATTCTAGTTGGGCTACCCACATTTTGTTGATTTTGATCGAGGTTCGAATCTTTTCTCGGTTCATATCATGTGGCATTGATGATTCACCTTCCAAGCTCGAGGACGGGGAGAATGATGTGTATGGGATATATAGCGATACGTGATGCGGGGTTGTGCCCTCGGGAGAAGACTATCTTTATTTTCTATTTTTTAGTTTAGGATTTATTATCATTTTCTATTATTTTTAGTCTTTTATTATTCTTCAAGCATGTTTGGGACTAATAAGTCATTTTTAGTTATTAGTTTCCCTTTTTAGTCTTTTTGGGTCTTAGCTTGATTAGCAAGCTAACCTTTCCTATAAATAGGTCCTTGACCCTCATTTGTAAACACACCTTGAATATTGAGAATTAAGAATAGAGAGAGAGAGAAACCTATTTCATTACTTTAGTTTATTTGTTGTTGTTGTTTTATAGTTAATAGTTATGTAGTCTAACAATAACGCTTCTTCATTTGTATATTTACATAAAATAATGATGTGAATGAAGAATATGCAGGATATTTTCGTCCTTTTTAGGATTTTATTGTATTTGTGTTATTTTATTTTATTTTGTTCATTGGTTGTATTTTCTTTTTGTTTGTTATTTTAGTATTAGAGGTGGGAAAGAGAGGCGGCATCTAGGGGCATAATTGTAATTAGTTTAATATCTTAGAGTCCAAGATACCTTCCACCTATAAATACCCCTTTTGTAGCCTCATTTGAGGTAGTCTATATTTTTTGGAGAGTTTATTGATTGAGAGTTGAGGCGTGTGATATCTTCTTCTTATTACCCATTTGGCATCATGTATGTCAATTGTAATCTCGGCCTCATTGGTTCTAATCGTTATTGTAACAAAACACAAAAAATCATAAACAACGACTAATGGGTTTTACGAGGAGATCCCATGGAAACTTGTAATGATCGAATTGTGAGGATCTTGGACCACCTCATGACGCGACTTGAAGATCTTGAGGCCCAACTCCCTTCCACCACCACCACCACCACCCAAAACCCTAACCCTAACCCTAGCCACCAAAACATCTCTACCTACGCTTCCGCAACCCATTTCATATCTTCACCGTAAAAAAATAAATCCAACAAACCTTAATCCTTACTCCCCCAAATCGAAGCCACCATGGGCGGTAGGGCCCCATCACCGCCGTCGGCCATTTCCCAACCTCTTTCAGCCATTGCCGACCACCATACACCTATGTGGAACCCCTCCAAGAAAGGTAGTTGCCACTGTCCTTGACTGTCACAACCGGCTACCACCCCATATGTTGTTGTTCACTACCCACCCGGTCGGAATACCCCCAAGTCGGTTGATTCGATCTGTTCGACCATAACTACAGTGGTCTATCGTTCGATCACCCCCAATCTGGGGTCCGCACCATCAGATCTACACCTACGAGGGTTGGTTGGTGCCAACATCACCTCATGCCTCATTTTCGATGGTCGACAGCAGCCCCGCGATCGCCGCCTTGCATGTATTGTACCCACACAGTCGGAGGCAGCCCCCTTCTGATGTCGATTAAACCTTTTGGCCATTCTTCGATAGCCTACACCTCTGATCATGCTCTAATCCATGCAACCGCTGCCAATCCAGTGAAAAAATCCCTAGAATTGCCCATTCAACTCAAGAACCGTAAAATTTTCAATCAAAAGAGGTTGCTTTCAGTCCCAACTTCAGCCACTACCCAACCAAAACCTAAAAAATACCCTTCCAACCCTCCGATGACCCTAAACAATCCAAGATCCAACCGGAACTAACCAAGAACCATTCTCCCACAAATTAAATCCAATCTTAGCCCATTTTGACCCCCCCCCCCCCCCCCCCCCCCGTGCTCGCTCATCTACACCCTAACCTAGGTGGAACCCTCCAACAAATTCAAGAACTAGGGTTTGACACCAAAAAAGTGGTTTTGACCCGAGTGGAGGATATTTTTGATGGTCGACATGAGAGATAAGAGGAAGATGATGGATCTTGAAGCAAGAATTGAAGAATGACCTCTTGCTCCCCAATTTTTCCAAAACATTATTTTTAACACCACAAGTTTTTGCCTCTCTCCCTCATATTTTTGGCACTTTTCAAGTGATTCTCCAATTTTGAAGTTACATTTTCCGCCATCCCATATATTCGACAAAATTATTTTGGGACCCCATAAATTTTTCTTGTCTTCTCGGCCCCATATTTTGAAGATTTTGTGCATTCTCAACTTTCAAAGCTCGAGGAAGAGCTTTTTTGAAGGCAGGGAGAACGATGTGAAGAATATGGAGGATATTTTCATACTTTTTAGGATTTTATATTATTTTTAGTATTTTCTTTTCTTTTGTTAATTGGTTGTATTTTCCTTTTCTTTGTTTGTTTAGTATTTAGAGGTGGGAAGGACAAGTGGCAATTAGGGGCATAATTGTAATTAGTTCAATAGCTTAGACCCCAAGCTACCTTCCACCTATAAATACCCCTTTTGTATCCTCATTTGATGTATTCTATATTTTTTGGAGAGTATATTAATTGAGAGTTAGGCGTGTGATATCATCTTCTTATTACCCATTTGGCGTCATTTACGTAATTATCTCACTCACTCACTCACTCGCTAAAGACTCATTTTTTCTTTTCAACATTTGTACCTATATGTTGAGGCTTTCGACATTTGTAGATTGTGGTAATAAAGTGACAATGGAAGGGGGTTCTTCAGGCGAAAAGAGAATAGTGCTTGAAAACAATGGTTTTAATGATTTGGTGTTCTCATGGTTAATGAATCTTCAACGAGGAATAATATAAGAAAATCAGGTTTACTTAGTTAGCATTCCATGATTTAATATTAGTGGTGTTGAAATTACTCTGTACAATGTTTTAGCAATCATTGAAGCATTAGATACTTATCTTCGTCTTTTTATATCTGTGAATTTTAGATGTTTGTATGGTGGTTCCAAAAGTATAATAAATGGTTGATACTTGATAAATGGATGTATTATAAAAAAAAATTTAATTCAGTTTCTTTAGGTACATTAATTTCATCGACTTAGTAAGCGCAATTATGATTTTTTATGTCCTGAAGTGTTGTCACAGGATTACATATTCTTATTTTCCCTCTTGAAGTTTTTTTGGTATATTAAGAAGATTAATTTTCATTAATTTGTTGTTGGATCTGGGTTATGAAATACACAATACTATTGGGTGCTCATACTATTTTATGGCGTCTGATTGTAAGTAACTAGTTGGATTTGGATAATGAAATAGGTTATTATGGATTTTTATGTCAACTTTGCGTGAGTAATTTATTATTTTATCAAGTTATTAAATGTTGAGTAATATAGTTTTATCAAGTTATTCATTATTGAGGTTATAGAAAAATGCAAGAAAAATAATTATATATTTTTTAAGTATCTTTTAATATTATTAACAGGCATTACCTTTAGAAAATTTGACTATAACTGTCATAATACATGTGTTTTAATAGTATGAAAATCCTCTACAAATATTTGTTTACCTTAAAAATCCCTTAGTAATGTATCAATAGTATCACTAAATGTGAGTTTGTAAATGCAGTTTTGCTAAGGGAAAAAAATTGTTACTAAGTTAGTGCTAGCGCCTTTTATCTAATGTAATGAAACCATTAGAAAATATATTTGTAACATAAATATAACGTTAGTGCTAGTGTATTTCGTTCTAGTGAAAAGAACCTTCGGGTAATGTATGTTTCATTTATTCAAGTAGATATCCCCATTACTAGATGGGAAATCAAACGAGGCAATACTTTTTCTAGGTGGATCATTTCGTATCTACAAATTTGTCCATTTAAAATTAGGTTAAGAGAGTACTCGGGTTTCTATTTTTCAGTAAAGCCTGGAATTTCCTTAGTCATTTATTCTTAGTTCTTTATATGTTATAATGTACATTGTTGGTAGTAAATCGCTAGATTTGTTTTCTGTTTGTGCACATGTTAGTGGGCATCAAACACTTTTTCTGATTAACCTTAATTTCCTCTAAATTGCTTCATGCGAATTTTATTCAATATGCTTAATTAATAAAGTATGAAGATGATATTTTATTTGGTGAAATGTGCATGAAGATGATATTACTTGTTAAGTTAGAGTTCTTTCAAAGTTGTGTTTTTTTTCTCCTCTTGTTTGTGAAGATATGAGTTCTGATGTACTTGAATAAGATTCTGAGGTGAATTTAAGAATGTGAAAGCGTTATTTTTACAACTACATACCAACTACTAACTACACCACCAAGAACAAAAAAATAAAACTAAACTAAGAAAAATGGTTTCTTTCTCTCTATATTCTTTTTTCAATATTCAAGTTGTGATTACAAATGATGACCAAAGGCCTATTTATAGGAGATGGTAACTTACTAGCCAAGCTAATACCCAAAAAGACAAAAAGGACAACGAATAACTAAAAAAGACTAATTAGCCCCAAATATGCTTGGAGACTATTATGATGGGATTAAGATAAGGATGATGATGATGATGCTTAGAGAACTAATAAAATACTAAAAATAAAAGAAAATGACAATAATACCTTAAACTAAAAATGCAAAATAAAAGATAGTTTTCTCCAGGGAGAACACAACCGCACGCCACGGGTCTCTAAAGATCACCATACACATCATTATCCCCATCTTCGAAACAGCTCGTCCTCGAGCTTGGAGGGTGAATCATCAATGCCACATGATATGAACCAAGAAAAGCATCAGAACTCAATCAAAAGTGGGCAGCCCAATTGGAATTAGTCCCATATATATGAACCTCATGAATAATGGGCCTAATAAATCCAAATCCCAACGATGTCCCTATACGAAATCCGAGCAATTAAAAACTGACAACCATATCCGTCTTTTCGACACCATAAGTACATGGTTGCTACTTGGAGTGGTGTATCCTTGAATCTGATCGGACGGGAACTCCGGCGATCGTACCTTTGTGAGTACAATGGCGAAATAAGCGGACTGAATATGGCGACATTCCGAAAATGGGCTCCAAGTTGGACGCATTTTTCATGAAAGTCATATGTTGTGTCACAAATAGGCCCTAGGGCCAATTTTGATCGGATTTGAGGTCAAATAGGGGATAGGGGATTGGATCGGAGTAGGGAAGTCCATTTTTGTTGGGTTTGATTGTGGTTGGACATAAATAAGTGAGGGAAATGGGGAAAATAGGGTAAAAATAGGGGTGGGGGGCTAGGGTTTTGGTCAGAGGGGGGTTTTGGATGGTTCTTGAAGGTTCTTGTTTTTTTTAGGGTTAGGATTTGTGTGAAGGTAGGATACGGTGTTTCATTTGACGCGGTGGTGGTTGTGTGGTGGTATGAGGTGGAGATGGAGGTGGAGGGAGGTGATGGTGGAGGATGGAGGCGGCTAAAAGGGTTGGTATCCCCCGGTGATGGAATTTAGGGTTTCTATCCACCTGATTCTCATTTGGACATTTATCAATCTAAATATTGAAGGGTTGTCGGAGTTGGAATCACAACTCGATACCCACTTCACGCACGACGACGAACACCAAGGACAAACATAGCTCTGATAACAATTTGATGTGAATCTAAGAATGTGGAAGCGTTATTGTTACAACTATACACCAACTAGTAACTACACCACCAATAACAAAAAAATAAAACTATACTAAGAAAAAGAGTTTCTTTTTCTCTCTATATATTGTTTTTTCAATATTCAAGTTGTGATTACAAATGATGGCAATGGCCTATTTATAGGAGAGGTTAGCTTGCTAGTCAAGCTAATACTAAAAAGATAAAAAATGACAACTAATAACTAAAAAAGACTTTAACTCCAAATATGCTTGGAGACTAATAAAAGACTAAAAATAAAAGAAAATGACAATAATACCCTAAACTAAAAATGCAAAATAAAAGATAATTATCTCTCGGGAGCACAAATACGCGCCATGTGTCTCTACGGATCACCATACACATCAGATTTTGTACATGTGTAATAGTTACATTTAACAGATTATGTACCAAGAGGATATTTATCAATCTTGATTTACTGATTGACCTTCAAAACGGACTTTTTGTGCACTTGGTCATTTCTTGGGTTATTCTGTCCTCTTGCTTTGCTTCATTGAGCAGATTGGCAACACCGTCATTTCTTGGGTTATTCTGTCCTCTTGCTTTGCTTCATTGAGCAGATTGGCAACACCGTATAAGGTCATTAGGTTTAGAAATTAACATATATATATATTTGTGTGTCTGTATTCTCGCTTTTATTTGGTGCATAATTTTCTTCAAATTAACACCAATGGAGATTTGGTAGAAACAAATGTTCCCCACTGTTGTGCAGTATATAATAGTATAACTAATTAACACTGGAACATTTTTCCCCTCATGTTAGGCCTTTAAGAGGGGGTTATATGGTAGTAAGACGTGGAGATGCTCGAGCAGGAGGTGTAGAGAGAGAAACTCCAACTTCTCTCTAGAAATACTATTCTATTTCTTTTATGTTATAGTATTTCGACTCTTATCATAGCTTCATCCAAATCTCCTTTATATAGTACAACCCAACCCTCCTTTTCCCAAATCCTTCAACTTGGATTGAATCCTCCAGATTCGGGCAGGAAACATCAATCTTTCTCCTCAAATGTTTCAACCCAAAAAAATATAGAGGCTGTTGCACCACACTTTTCCAACCTGCCAGACCCAATATACAAAGGTCAGGCTACAATCATAAAAATCTCGAAAGATATCTCTACAAGGCTTCTCTTAAATCATGTAAATCAACGCTTCTTGGAAGACTCATTCTTTACAAAGATAAAAAATCTATATCTCCGGAAGCACTCCATAAACTGTTGACTTCTGCTTGTCAAATTCCAAAACATTGGCGCCTAACCCCTAAAGGAAAAAGGGTTTTCAGTCTTCATTTTGAGGATGAAAATGTTCTGAACAAGGTTTGGATTCTTGGACAGGCTAAGATTGAGGTGGATCTATTCAAACTCCATTGGTGTCAAGACTTCAGGCCCAACAACTTCATTTCATCAACTGTCAATGTTTGGGGTTAGGTTTATGGACTTACCGGACGAATATTGGAACCCAAGGCTAATTCTCGAAATATCTAGAAGCATCGGCAATCCAATCAGAATAGATTTGGCAACTTTAGAGAAAAAATATGGCTTATTTGCTAGAGTCTTAATTGAAATTAATTTTTCTTACCATCTCCCTATGTTTGTCACTATTGGAATGGATAACTTCAGATTTCCAGTTAATATAGTGGTTGAACATCCTCCGGCTTACTATGATTTTTGCGGGCATGTAGGGCATCCTATATCCACATAAAAATTTGAAGAAACAGGCTCGTCCAGGTGCTTCATTTGGTTCAAATCTGATAAAGAAGTTGGTGGGTACTACTCTAACAGTGCAAATCAGTGTAGATAGTGATACCCATCAAATCTGGAAAAACAATCCATCTCTCAACACCCATGCCACTAAGAATTACAACTCTCAACTCCAAAGTCATGAAACAACAACCGAGCACAAAGACCCTTCCACGGCAGTGCGGTGGTCGGGCCTTCACCTATCCATGATGTAAGGTAACATCTCAATCCCAGTTACTCTCGGCACTGAGAGTGGGGATGGAGCGGCACCAAGCCTTTGGTGGAATACATGTGAATTAAATAAACACACTTTGCTTTAACATTCCACTAGCACAAAACCAAGAATTCATGCGGCCTCTTCTTTGGCACATGTGCCTACTTGGAGCAGTGGAAAACAAGACAACCCCCATACTCTACTGTCTGATGACACGACACGGGAATGAGTCCAAAATAATATTCCAATAAATGAAGAAATTGCAGATCACCGGATGGCAGCTCCTAGTGGCACGCAAGACAATGTTAGTGGGCATCCTGACTTGGGCCCATCTATGCCACGCATCGAAACTTCTTCCCTGAAACAGGTCCCTCTTTTGTATGTTGATTTTTCCAAGGATTTAAATAGCAGTGAAATTCGGACTGACAGGCAAAGCATGGAGAAATCTTATTTTAGGAGCCTCTTTGAACGGAAAAAATCATGGACTGAGTAAATCAGCTATGAGGGACCAAACACAAATTCCAACCGTCCAACCCCCTCTAAGATAGTTCCTACATACCCTCGTACTCCTAAAATTTTTCGGGTTCCAACCATCTGGCGGAACTCTCTAGTTTTATTTTTGGTAATTCCAAACTAACCAAAGCCATAAAAAAGAAAGAGCGTCAAAGTCGGTGTGAGTAAGATGAAACCAATAAAAAATTGTCCGGCGTTGAAATATTCAAAATAATGGCTGACGCAAAAATGGCCATTGAATATGGTCTCCAAAATATTCGTGACGAATATGGAAACTCCCATGACATGGATGCTAGAATGGCGCACTTCATGTTGGAGGCTCAAAAATTCAGAAATGCCCGTGTCGATGAAATCAAGACAAATTTTAATCTTCTAGAATTTTGCGTGAATACCCAAAAGGGTGAATAATATGTTATTTGTTTTTCTCTTGGGCTTCCATTGTTCGCCTTAGAAAGTCTCAGCCGGAAATTAGGGTGGAAAGGGGTCCCGAGCCCAGCCAAATCTGTTTACCCCAACAATTTCGCCCTTTGACAAAGCTGAATTCATATCCCGCATCGTACCCGGCGAATATTGGGGTACCGAGACATTCCCGGTGGGCCGAATAAATGACAAAGCATGTCTCACATTCCAAATTGTTTACACAAACATACTCCAGACTTCAAATGACTCCTCTATGCCCCCCCTTCAGGCGACCCTCGTTGATCATCGTTTTGATCCCAACACCACGATCCACTTGGTCCGTATCATCTACAAGGACATCTTTTTTGTGGCCTTGGACAAAAAGGGTGCCGCCCTTGTCCCTTATGCCCGACTCATCACTTCCAATCTAGTCGATGCTTGCATTTCTCCTCCCATCGAGTTTCCTCGCCTTCCCGATCCGATTGGGCAGGGCACCCGTACCAAAAGTGATAGGCAAAGGGAGATAATTCGAGCACGGAGGGCAGATGATGATGACGAAGAAGATGATGATGATGATGATGATGATGATGATGATGATGATGATGATGATGACGAGACGGATGCAAAAGATGAGGATGGGGATGACCCTGAGGATGAAGAGGATATGGACGTCGACATGGTTATAGGCGAGGGTGAAGAGGAGTAGAATGAAGATGACAATTCAGATTTCGAGCTGCCATGAGAAGATTTCGATAAACGCATCACCGTGCTCGAATCACGATTTGATGGGTTCATAAATCGATACGATGAAGACTAATATGGGCATACCAGCGCGACACAAGCACAATGCATTGTCTCTAGGCTGAGATGTATCTAATGACAATGGGAGCACCTCCACCGGATTACTTTTATGACCCATACAACCCGAATGCTCTCGGCACCTCTCACCCGCCACCTCAATAGCTTGCTTTGACTAGTTTGTTTGTGTATTTTTCCCGTTTACTGTTTCCACATGCTTGTATGTTGAATATCTAATGGAAATTAGTTTGCCTATCTTGGCTTGGTTTATACCTACTTATTTATGTCTTGCATCTTGTACTTTGTTCCATTTCTATGCTTTCTCTCTTCAATTTATCTTTTCGTCCTTCTGCATCGGGACTTTGCAAAAGTCTAAGCTAGGGGAGGGGGCACGCATGCGCTTCCAAATTTTACAAAGTTCAAAATGCCCAAAAAAAAAAAATTAAAATTCTTAAAAATCCAAAAATATTTTTCTTCAAAATAAATAAAAATTAGAATTTAAATTTTTCAAAAATATCACCGAAATTTTGTTTAAAATCTCAAATTTGTAAAATCCAAATGCACAAAGCCGAAATTGTACAAACATGGAAATTGAGCGAAAATTGACGACTTAACGAATAAGTGTGGAGATTAATCAACCCGGTGAGATTTTGAGCCTATCACTTTTTGTGAGTTATTAAATCAATCCGAGTTAATGGTTAACTCAAAGTTCAATTCAGCACGTTAAAACTTCGTTGAGGATCTCAAATTTCTTTGTTTTGATCGGTTACGGGAAACGAGTGTGATGTTGTCTTGAAAAACACGCTAAACATATCTCTAAACTGAAATAATCTCGAGACGCATATAGTAATATGATTAGTAATTCGAACAATAAAGTAGGCCCTCGTTTGTTACCCAAAAATATTAGCCATGAAAAGTAGTGAAAAATTATCCCAGTTGCTAACCCAATTTGAGCCTAATAAAATTTTCCCTCTTCATTTGGTTACCCGAAAAAACCAAATAGCCCGAAATTGTGAAAATTAGAAATTTCATCAAGTCCAAAAAGTGAATAAAAATGGCCAAGAAAAAAAATAAAATATAAATGATTAACAAAAATAGCAAGAAAAGAAAAATGTGAAAAATAGAAAAAAGTAGAAAAAGAAGAGAAAAATGAGCAAAATCCCGAAAAAATCACTAACAGACGTTATGAGAAAATTTCCAATTCCAAACTTTTCGACCATTCCCATTTTTTCCAAATACACCTTACAACCCGAGAAAGTCTTAACCGAGTCTGGATTGCGAAATTGATTACCGCGTGGAGAGCTAAAATATGAATTGATAAAAGGAGAGATTAAATGGTGTGAATAAAAGATGATGTTTCCATTTTCCAATGACCGTAATCCAATAAAGAGATCATTTCGCTATAAATATTCCGTCTTTCAAATTAGTGTGCATGACTTCGTGTTCCAATGCACTTACTCTTGTAAATCATGCATACCGAGCGAACTAGCCACATTCTGAGTGATTCGTTTGTGAGAGTATTCCGTGCGCATTTGAATAAAAACGAGTTTTTGAAAAGTAACGTAATGATCAATCGATGGAAATTTACGGTTAAATTTTTGGCTTCACGGACACACACGGCAAATTGAGACATGAGAATATAACTATATGCTGACTATTTTTAGAAAAGTTTGAATTATACAATTTATAGGTAATTTGAAATTTTTTGAGTCGAACCCGAATCTTGTGGGTATATTCATTGCAAACCCTCACGAGACACCACTCGTCCTACTAGGGTAACCTAGGGGTTTAAAGGCTTGTTGCATATATTAAATCTAATTGCTTGCCCGCGAAAGAAGTATTCTATCCTAATAAAATGTTTATCAAGAGTTGAGCCTAGTTACGATTCTTTTACATTGCTCGGGACGATCAAAGTTCTAAGTTAAGGGGTTTGATTAGGCATAAATTATTTCGATTTATCCCCTTAATTTATTGACTTTAGCACCTTGTGTGACGTAAAATGTGTTTATTTATCTCCTATCTTTGCTACTGACCTTTCCTATTTAGTGCATCGAGTTTTGTGAATTCTTCGTGCTTTTTACAGGTATTTTATATAAGTGAAGAGAAGAGGAAACTCAAAACTGAGAAAGAAAGGAAGAAAGAACAGAAGAAAAGTCAGAGTGCAAAATAGTAACATTACATCTGGAATTCGGACGAGGGACCAAAATGATAATTGAAGACCTTGCGTCTTCAAGCACGTAGGAAGAAATGGCATCCCAATCTGAGTCCCAGATCAGAAGATGAGAGAAAATCAAGAGAAAAGAAGAAAAGAAAGAATTCCAGAACCGGACCGGACTGGTCATTGCCAAAAACAAACCGATCCGAAAGAGATCCAGACTCTGAATAAAATTCAACAGCGACCCGATCCGGCTAAATAAAAAATTGAACTGGTCCGATGCCTTGAGAATCTTGGTATAAAATTGGAGACCGGATCGATCCGAATTAAATGGAAAATGAACCGATCCCGCTTATACCAAACCGAACCGAAAGACCACGTCGGACTGTTTCAGATGCGATTTTTTTGATTTTTCTTTTACAAATTGAGATTTTATCTTGTTCAAACTCTTGTAATTAATTTTAAGAATTTTTAAGGGCTCTTGCACCCAAGAACCCTAGGTTTTAAGATTTTGCAACATTTATTCAAGATTTAAGCTTCAATTCCAGAATTTCTTCATTACAAGTATTACTTATTTCTTGTTTTTAATTGCCTTCATAGTTTAGCTTGATTAGTCATTAAATTTTAGGTTGCAAGTCTTATTTCCAAATTTCATCTCAATTTCTCACATGGTTATGAATTCCTGCAATATTGATTTTGTGTTCATGCTTAGTTTAATCATGTCCAACTAAGTTTCTAAGGGTTGGGATGCATGAACGTAACCCGATGTAGTTTACATGTATAGAAAACAGGTCTTGAATTGAAAATTCATTGAATCATGTTGTGTAGTACACACAATCATCATAGGCCTTTTAACCTCTTTTGCCCTAGGTAACCTGGGTGCTTAAGGATGCGATGTGCGTGTTAGCTATTCAACACCGATTTAGTCTTACCTTTGATTACGTATGATGCGGGCTAGTACCCTCATATATCTAATGTTTTGGATTAATAAAGACCGGATTCAATCAACTTTCTAATTCAAAAGCTAGTATTGTATCTGGTAAATGTACTAGGGTTTGGGGGATCGTATCTTAATCTATCTTTCCCTTATTCATATTTACTTCACTGCAGTAGTTTATATCTGTGCACTTAGGCTAGTCAGTAGTTTAAATTTCCTTCTCATTTAGTTAGTAGTCATTTAGTTCACAATTAATCATCTTTTTATTTTATTTTCGAGAATCGAGTTAGGGTTAGTCTTTTATTCCTACATCGTCACGATTTTTTGTCCTAGTTTGCTATGGAGACGATCCTGACTTATCGGATTATTACTTGAGCGATAGGATTGCACTTGAGCCTATATAAGCACGCACTTTATACACATTTGTGGTCACGTCAAGTTTTTGTCCGTGGGGCTCGTTGAGAAAATGACACCACCCCCTCGGAAGGAAGAGATTGGTGATGGATTGGGTCAGCTCATTCCATCGCACTTGGCGCTCCATATATAGCTGTAGTGAATGGCTGAAAAAATGTTCACACCAAATTTGTTCTTGGTTCAATCAGAACGCGTCATTTTTGTGGTCAATAACCTCAACGGAGTTATATTTTTTCGTAGGGCTCGGTTGGCCATGTGGGAAAGAAGTTGGTTGAAGGTAGAATCTAGAAGAGAGAGTAAGAGGGTTGGTGGTTAAATGGGGGAAGAGAAAGGTGTATTTATAGGTGGGGAAGATGGAAGGGTTGGCTTTTGGAGGGAATGATTTTGGAGGGAAGGGGGAGTTAATTTGGAAGGGAAAGATGGATGGGGAAGAGGGAAAAAATGGTATGGAGGGAAAAGGGAGGATTGGGGGATGGGGGGTGTACCTCAAGAAGGAGCAAAAAAATACAGACGTCGAACCAATTCGATACTATATTTTTTTTATTTTTCCATAAATGAATCGATATGGACCCCAAGGGAGGACCGGTCTGAATTTATGAATCTTTCTTCTTCCCCTAACTGCAGAATGCACTCTTCTCTCTCAATTTCTGGATGTTCCCACAATTATTGTTTCGCATGATCGACTTAGAACCTCCCAACGTTTGCTTCGAAAACTTACTCTTATTTGATGTGCGTGCTATCTCCTATCTTACGTGCCTTATTAATAACGACTCTAACTACCCTAACCAACTCTTCTCTAATGTACACAAGGATCACCCTATACGCGTTGGGGGTGCATCGACCTTCCGTACTTCTCAATCAGTCCCCATAGATGGGATCTGACAACCAAATGGTGTTGGCTTATTCGACGCATGCCTCAAAGTACGATTTGAGGCGTTGGCCATTCACCTTAAAATTATTTCTCCCTTTTGAATCTTCCAACTCTATAGCTCCATGGGGAAACACTTCTCTAACCACAAATGGACACGTCCACTTTGAACAAACTTGTCGAGAAACAAGTGTAATCGAGAGTTGTAAAGAAGCATTTTTTGTCCCGAATGAAACTCTTTACGTCGAATTATCTTGTCATCCGTGAGTTTCATGCATTCCTTTGAACATATGCGTCATTGCACATCTCTTTCAACTCGTTCAATTGAAGCTTGCGATCTTCACCGGCTTTATCTAGGTTGTAATTCAATCTCTTAATGGCCCAATAGGCTTTGTGCTATAGCTCCACGGGGAAATGGAAAGGCTTGCCATAGACTAAAAGAAATGGGGACATCCAGAGGGGGTTCTTGTAGGCGGTGCGGTAAGTCCATAGCGCATCGTTTAATCGAAGGAACCAATCTTTTCGGGTAGGATCGATAATCTTTTCAAGGATGGTTTTGATCTAACAATTTGGTAACTCCGCTTGCCAACTTGTTTAAGGGTGATAAGTCATTCCAACCTTGTGGACTACCCTATACTTTCTCATTAATTTTTTAAATGGCCTATTGCAAAAATGCGTGCCGTTGTCACTTTTGATCGCCTTCGGAGCACCAAAGCGAGAAAGTATGTGTTCTTGTAAGAACTTTATCACCATTTTTTTGTCATTCATCTTGGTAACTATTTCCTTTACCCATTTGGAGTTGTAGTCTATCGTGACGAGAATGCATAAGAAGTCGAAGGAAGGAGGGAATGGTCCCATGAAGTCAATACCCCAACAATCAAATAACTCAATGACGAGTATAGGGGTTAGTGGCATCATGTCGCGGCGGGTAATAGCTCCCATCATTTGGCATCTATCACAAGATTTGCAATAGGCGTTCACATCCCAAAACATTGTGGGCCAATAGAGACCGCTTTGAAGGATTTTAGCGGCCATCTTATTCTTGGAGAAGTGGCCTCCACAAGCTTCCGTACGACAAAATCGAATTACACCTTAAATTTCCTCATCCGAAACACATCTTCGGATGAGTTGGTCCATAAATAGGAATGGATCACCATAAAAAAACATGCGGGACCAAGAGATGAATTTATTTTTCTCTTGTAATGTCCATCCGGGAGTAACGGCTCCCGTGACAAGATGGTTAACAATATCCGCAAACCAATGTAGGGAAGAAGTAGCAAAGAGTTGCTTATTCAAAAAGTACTCGTCTATGGGTATTGGATCACTAGGCACGTCGGACGAGAGCCGTGACAAATGGTCGGCGACAACATTTTCTACCCCATTCTTATCTTTTATAGAGAGATTAAACTCTTGTAGGAGTAGGATCCACCTTATGAGGCACGACTTCGCATCTTTCTTAGTAAGGAGATATTTAAGTGTCGCGTGGCTGGTAAAGCATGTGATGGGTACCCAATAAGGTATGAGCGGAATTTGTCCAAAGAAAAAATAACCAATAATAACTCTTTCTCCGTGGTGGAGTAGTTAAGTTGTGGCCCGGTTAACATCCTGCTAGCGTCTCGCATCACACATGAGATCGAATGGTAAGGACCAATTCGGAGCTTGCATAATGGGAGTAGAAATCATCATGATGTTCAATTTATCGAAAGCCTCTTGGCATGCGTCATTCCACTCAAAGGGAGTGTCCTTTATAAGGAGGTTACTCAAGGGTCTAGCGATGGTGCTAAAATCCTTGATAAACCGTCTATAAAATCATGTATGGCCCAAGAAGGAGAGCACATCCTTTAGTGATTTAGGCGGGGGGAGCTCGTCTATGACATCTATTTTTGCTCGGTCAACTTCTATGCCTTTAGATGAAACTATGCGGCCTAGAAATATGCCCTCGGTAATCATGAAGTGGCATTTTTCCCAATTGAGGACTAAGTTATTCTCCACACACAGGGATAAAACTTTCTCAAGATTTGCTAAATATTGGTCAAAAGAGGGGCCAAAAATGCTGAAATCGTCCATGAAAACCTCAAGTCCTCTCTCTACCATGTCGCTAAAGAGACTTAGCATTCACCGTTAAAAGGTCGCGGGTGCATTGCACAATCCAAAAGGCATAAGTTTATAGGCAAACGTGCCGAATGGATATGTAAAAGTCATTTTTTCTTGATCAAGTATATCTACCTCAATTCGGTTATATCCGGAATAACCATCAAGGAAGCAATAATATGGGTGGCTCGCTATGCATTCGAGCATTTGGTCGATGTATGGCAAGGGAAAGTTATCTTTTCTCATTCCGGCATTGAGTTTTCGGTAATCAATGCAAACACGCTACCCGGTGGTGTTGCGTTGAGGAATTAATTCTCCCTTAGCGTTTTTTACCACCGTCATTCCTGACTTCTTCGAGACAACTTGGATTGGGATCACCCATTTGCTATCCGAGATAGGGTGGACAATATTTACATCTAAATACTTGATAATCTCCTCTCTAATAACTTCTTTCATAGTTAGGTTTAGTCTCCTTTGCATTTCCCTCGAGGGCTTCATATCCTCCTCGAGGTGGATTTTGTGGGTACAAATAAAGGGACTTATACCCTGTAAATTTGCTATAGATGAGCCAAAATCATCTATATGCTTCCTCAATTTTTTTATCAACTTACCCTCTTGCTCTTTCTTTAGGCTAGAGGAGACAACAACAGGAAATGTCTCATCCTCTCCTAGAAAAGCATATTTCACATTAGAAGGTAGTTTATTCAACTCGAGGGCAGGAAATTTCTCTTCGGAGGGGATCAAGCATGATTCCTAGGGGGTAGCTAATTGAATCTAGAAACCCAGTGAATATCTCTTAAGTCCTCATTCGATGCTCCCTCATCTAATAGCTCTTTCAACCCCTCAACCTCTCACTCAAACTTAGTGTATGGAATATCACTCTCATTACCTCTTACTAGACATGCTTCTAAAGCGTCCCCACCTATGGTTCTCTTAATGTGATCCTCTACTACCTCCTCTATGAGATCGATCGTATGGATTTCATCTTCATCACCCACTTGGTTGGCAACATTGGAGATGTTCATCTCGAGGGTCATGTTCCCAAAAGTGAGATGCATTTTCCCATTTCGTGTATTGATTAAAGCATTAGTCATGGCTAAGAATGGGCGGCCTAGAATGATGGTAACATGGTTGCTAGAATGGATGGAGGGATCCGTGTCCTAAATGACAAAGTCTATTAGGAAGTGGAATGTTTCCACTTGGACGATCACGTCCTCAACAATCCCTCGAGGCACCTTCACTGTGCAATCCACTAATTGGAGAGTGATTCTTATGGACTTCAAGTCACCCAAATCAGGTTGCCTATAAATGGAGTAAGGAAGGATATTAACACTCATTCCTAAATCCAGCATGGCTTTCTCAATTCGACGCTCTCCAATGACACATGAAATCGTGCAAGCGTGCGGATCTTTAAACTTGGGTGAAAGGTCGTTAACTAGAACGGAGCTCACATTCTGTTGTAGGAAGACATCCTTCTTCAACTTTAGCCGTCTTTTCACCGTCAAAAGATCTTTAATGACTTTGGCATAGGTAGGAATTTGTCGGATGGCATCCAAGAATGGCAAATTTAGCTTCACTTGCTTAAGAACATCTAGCACTTCAGCACGGTAAGCTCCCTTTTGTGGTGGGCCAACCGTTGAGGGAATGGGGTGGCGGTGGGCATTTTCACTTCAACTTCAGGCTCATAGGCGTCGTCATTTTCACTCTCATTCGAGGTGGCATCTTCCGCCTCTTTCGTGTCGGGCGAAACCTCCTTGTCTTTTGGTTCCTCGCATGGGGGAGGTGATTAATCAACGACTCGCCCACTAAGTAAAGTGGTGATGGCATGACATTGCTCTTGCTGATCAGAAGACGTAGAGGTAACATTGGCTTGACCTTGAGACAGAAACTTTCCCTTCTCTTGGACATTTAACGGCGATTGGAACCTAGATATGCTAGTATGCATTTCAGTGAACATGCGCTCAAATTTGGCGTTGATTGCGTTTTAAGCTTTGATGAACTGGTTTAAATTTTCCTTAAGAGTCCTCTGTGGTGGGGTGATGTATGGGCTTGGAGGTGGTGCTGGCATGTGTGGCTGCATAGGTGGCGCTTGTTAAAATTGAGGAGGGGGTGGAGGTAGGGAAACATGTGAAGTAGGATTCAATGCAGCTTGATGTTGACTGTAGCTGAAACCTGGAAGGTTCCTCCACAAAGGGTTGTATGCATTTGCATGAGGGGTGTTAAAATTTCCCTTAAAACCTCCTATTGCTTCTACTTGCTTGGTAAGCATGGCTTTGTAGGGTATCGTTGGACATTTCTTTATGGAATGGCCCGCCTCACAAATAACACACACCTTTTCTTTCACAGCACGGGTGGATCCGGTAGCTTATCTTAGTCGAACCTCAAGTATGTCTCTCATACTCTTCTCAAACTGATCAAGTCGATGGTCTATTAAGGTATCTTTGTCCAATTGGTACATACCGAATGCAGCAGGAGCGGCGGATACTTGTTGAGGTCGGTTTTGGGCATTAGGATCAGATATGTCCCATGCTTAAGTAGTCTTGGTGACATATTTAAGATGGTCCTCAACATTGCTCGCATCTAATTCCCAAAATGATCTTTCACACACTGTTTCAACATGATTCTCAAATCCATGATGTGGGCAAGCGCTAACTAACTCTTGGAAACGCTCCCAACACCAATCAAATGACTCATTATCATGCGATTGAAAGGCTTGAATTTGAGCCTTGACGGAGTTGGTTTTATGTTATGGAAAGAACTTCGAGAGCAACTTGGAATGCATATCCTTCCAAGATATAATAGAGTTCGATGGTAAAGACCAAAGTCAGGTCATAGCTTTATCCTTTACGGAAAAAGGAAAAAGCTTTAGGCGAACGACATCTTGCATGCAGGATTGATCACTAAATGTTTCACACGCCTCTTTGAACTCTCGGATATGGAGGTATGGTTTCTCCGAATCCATGCCATGAAATGTTGGAAGAATCTGTATCATCCCATTATGGAAGTGGAACTGTCTTGCATTGTACGGAAGTAGAATGCATCCAGGGGTGACAGTTCGCTCGGGAAATAAAAGTTCTTTCATGGGGCGATAAGGTAAATCTCCATATCTAGTACCAAAACTCGTGTGGTCATACATCGCTCTCTCTCTAATAGACTCACAGTCCTCACTCAGTGCCCTAGAAGTGTGACTCGTGACGGAATTCGACACTGTAGGAGGTGGAACTATGGGGGCTATCAGGATCGTACTCAACAATGGGATTTTCGTGAATTCTTGTTGGAGTATTTTGAGGAGTCTGTGCAGGATGTTGCAGGTAAGGGCTTTTGAGAGATGAAAATAATTTTTATTTTTTTTATTTTGGAATCAAATTTGGGATTAAATCTACTAACCTAACAGTCTACCTAAGCTCCCCGACAATGGTTTTGACGCAACCACAAATGTGTCTAAAGTGCGTGCTTATATAGGCTCAAGTGCAAGCGTGTAACTCAAGTAATAATCCGATTAGTCAAGATCGACTTCGCAGGGAACTAGGACAAAAATTTGTGATGATGTAGGAATAGAAGACTAACCCTAACTTGATTCTCGAAAAGAAAATAAAAATATGATTAATTATGAACTAAATGACTACTAACTAAATGAGAAGGAAATTTAAACTAGTGACTAACCTAAGTGCACATATATAAACTACTGCAGTGAAGTAAATATGAATAAGGGAAAGATAGGTTAGGATACAATCCCCCAAATCCTAGTACATTTACCCGATAGAATACTAGCTTTTGAATTAGAAAGTTGATTGAACCCAGTCTTTATTAATCCTAAGCATTACATATATGAGGGTACTAGCCCGTATCATACGTAATCAAATGTAAGAGTAAATCGGTGTTGAATAGCTAACACTCACATCACATCCTTAAACATCCCGATTACCTAGGGCAAACGAGGTTAAAAGGCCAACGATGATTATGTGTACTACACAACATGATTCAATGAATTTTCAATTCAAGACCTATTTTCTATTCATGTAAACTACATCGGGTTGGGTTCATGCATCCCAACCCTTAGAAACTTCTCTAGACATGATTAAACTAAGCATGAACACAAAATCAATATTGTAGGAATTCATAACTACGTGAGAAATTGAGGTGAAATCTGGAAATAAGACTTGCAACCTAAAATTTAATGACTAATCAAGCTAAACTATTAAAGCAATTAAAAGTATGAAATAAATAATACTTACAATAAAGAAATTCTGGAATTGAAGCTTGAAGCTTGAATATTGAATAAATGTTGCAAAGTCTTAAAACCTAGGGTTCTTGTGTGCAAGATCCCTTCAAAATTCCTAAAAATACCCTTTTTAATGTGTGGTATAAAGCTCAAATAAATACCACTCATAAATTACAAGAATTTGAGGAAGATAAACCCTCAATTTGGAAAAGAAAAATCGCATCTGAATCCGTCCGGCGTGGTCTTTCGGATTGGTTTGGTATAAGTCAGATCGGTTCGTTTTCCATTTAATTCGGATCGGTCCGATCTCCAATTTTATGCATAGATTCTCAAGGCGTCTGGATCGGTTCGATGGTGAATTTATTCAGAGTCTGGATCTCTTCTGGATCGGTTTGTTTTTGGCAATGACCAGTCCGGTCCGGTTCTGTAATTCTTTCTTTTCTTCTTTTCTCTTGATTTTCTCTCATCTTTGATATTCCATAACTTCTGATCTGGGACTCAGATTGGGATGCCATTTCTTTCTACGTGCTTGTAGACGTGAGATATTCAATTATCACTTTAGTCCCTCATCCGAATTCCTGATGTAAAGTTACTATTTTGTCCTCTGACTTTTCTTCCTTTCTTTATTAGTTTTGAGTTTCCTCTTCTCTTCACTTGTACAAAATACTTGTAAAAAGAACAAAGAATACACGAAACTCGATGCACTATATCGGAAAGGTCAATGGCAAAGATATGAGATAAATCAACACGTTTCACAGCATACAAGGTGCTAAAAGCCTCTAAATTAAGGGGTTAAATCGAAAGAAGTTATGCCTAATCAGTGGGCTCACTCATCCACTATTTTTCCTTATTTATATATCATTTTCTCCCTCGAAGCATTTGCTTAAAAAAATATTAAATAAAAAAGGAATGAAAAAAAGTGGAGGTTATATGACGAATGAAAAAAATTAACTGACCTGCTAACCTGAAGTAAAAGATTTGGGGGTGTTTTTTTCAAAATTAAGAATTGCAACATTAGGAAAACGAATATAATTATAATTTCATAACTGGGGAATCAAGGCAACTGCTTAAGCTACTACATACAAGGGTTTGGCCATTGACTCACTACAGGTTTTGTTTTTATTTATTGCACATTATCAGATCTTTCAAAATCCATCATGGCTGATAGTTTCTACTGGGTCCTTGTCTTCCACTTTACTTTCCAAACAATCCTTACGGTCTTTATCCTACTCTACAAAATGCCCATCACGTCATTTCATTAAAACTTACATCTACAAATGGTCTATTTTCAAAAACCTAGCCGATCGCTGTAACACCCTGCCCGCCCGGGGAGAGCGAACGGAGCGCTACTACGATAAAACTAACCAAATCCACAAATCACAAGGTATAGAGCATCTAAATCCCACAATACAAAGAGAACTACTAATATCAATTTCTTCAAATAAATACAACAAGTCTCTTGAATAAAAAATAAGTATCTAACTCGAAATAAAATAAATCTCCAATGCTCTATACATCAAAAATAAATACAATTCTTCCAACTTGTATTCTCGAATAATCTTCCCAAAATAATCCATGCTAAAAAACCATTCTCCAAATCAAATCCATAGGGCCCAAATCCGAGTTAACCTGCCACTAAAAGAAAATATGGGGAAGTACACAATACGACAGGAAGATGCTCAACAAATATTAGCGGTGAATAAAAACGCAACAATACAAATATGAATATTCAAATAAAAGGAGAATCTCATAAGCAATTATATCAGTATAATTTCTCTACAACACACTAACCGGGTCACCAGGCCTCACCATCGTACCGGGCCTATGCATTTTTTTCTAGCATATCCGGAAAAAGGAATATTGGCGGGTGCCCAACCTCAATGCAATATTAAAATCTCATGACAACATGCTCAACACCAAATATAATACCACACGAATCAAAATTAGATTCCAACAAATAATTTTTCCAGATTTCAATGAATTTATCAATTCAAATAGGAGTTCAATTAAACATGAAATCAACGGAATAAACACTCACGAGATTTAGGAGCATATTGTGTAAAATCCCATACCTCAAACCACCAAAAGAACTAACATAATTCTGGCCAGAAATCACAGAACAAGCCATCAAAAAAAGCTCCAAGAATCATAAAAAACTCCTCCAATATTCAACACCAAAACAACCCCAAGAACACCTCAAAACCTAACGTTGAATGCATAAATTAAAGGGCATGTTTGTGTATAAAAATAGAGGAAATAAAAATATGTTTGCCGCATATTTTTGTGCCAAAAGATGCTTCAAAAATAGTCACCCACGACCCCTTTAAATAAGGCAAAAATAATAGAGTTGTAACCAAAACAAACATTCAAAACTGGTTGCAGCGCACGTTTTCTCTGGCCATCGATCGATCTATGAAAATCATCGATCGATCGATCATGCCTAAAATCTGACAGATTTCCTTAAAAATGCCATAAGGAAAAATATTTAAAAAAATCATATAAAATCCGTTTTAACTCCGATTTCAATTCCGCTTCAAGTTTTATTCTTCTAAAATCATACCAACATATTTGGGCAATAAAAATAATTTTATCTCAAAATTTATTTTTCCTCTTTATTTTGAAAATGCCCCAAAAATTACGCGGGTTGTTACAATCACTTTCCTCTATGGAAAAAAATGGTTGGCTTTATCGATGGCTCCTATACATGTCCTCCGTCTCGCATTAATACTCAACCCAACTCAATAAAGCCTTTTCATAATTATTTGGGTCTGCTACATGAATCCTATTTTTTCATTCCCATATGTTCAACATAATATCTTAGGTTAAACCACATATAATGTCCCTTTTTATAAAATCCTACCAAGTCAATTTAGGGCTACTATTACCCCTCATGTTACCATCAATACTAATTATTGAAGGTAAAATTTATACTCCCACATGGACCAATGGCGAGCGCACACTTGTCATCCAGCATGACCAACAAGTATACTTGATTGGCCCCAAATAATAATCGATTGGAATGCCAACCAACTCCAAAATGCAGACCGATCGGAATAGGAAGAGTTACTCAGATGAGAATGCCAATTGGCACTGAATTCCAAAATACATATTTATTGTATACAAATGTAAATGCTTGGCATATGAAGCTCAAGCTAGCTTCTACATTAGACGCATCAATCTGATTGATAAAGATGATGATAGACCCAGGAAGGTGAACAAAGACAACCTTGTCATTGGCTTCTCCAAAAATGACTTATCTGGAGTGTTGTATACTCACGACGATCCTTTGGTTGTCACGTTTAGATTCGATGAAGCCAGAATTTCCAGGGTCTTGATTGATAATGAAAGTTCAACAAACGTTTTATTCTTTGACTGCTTCCAGTGTTTGGGGTTGAAAATTAGTCAATTGGAACTATACCATTGACCTTTGATTATTTTTTTTAGGAGAAAAAGTCTATCCCTAGGGATTGTGACGTTGGAGGTGTTGCTAGGCACATGGCCAATTATCTGAACAGAGTTTTCAATAAAAAATTTAAATATGCTTATAACATGATTCTTGACAGGGTAGGTTTGAAGAAGTTTGAAGCAGTGCCATCCACTGTCTATTAGTGCCTAAAATTCCCTACTCATTTTGGAGTTAGTGTAGTCAAGGGTGATCAAAAGGTAGCCAGTGAATGTTATTACACTTCAGCCGAGAAAGGAGATGTTGTAGATCTAAATAAGAAGAAGAAGAAGAAGAAGAAGAATAAGAAGAAGAAGAAGACTGTCACATACCAAGTGGATACTTTGAATCCTAGAGAGGAGATAAAGCTGGTCAAAGGGGAAGCAGTGGAAATCACAGAGAAGGTAATCCTAGATTATCTCTATTCAAATCGGTTCCATATTAGCACCATCCTCAAATAGGAATTAATCACATTCCTTAGAAAGCGAAAAAGTGTTTTTGCTTGGAGTCATGAAGATATGTTTGGTATTGATCCTGATTTCATTTGTCATGAGCTTACTATCAACAAAGATGCCAAGCCGATCAAGCAGAGATGTAGAGTATTCAGTCCCGAGAAAAATATGGCTATTCAAGAGGAAATGGAGAAACTACAGAAAGCTCAATTCATTGAGGATGTCAAATAGTCTGATTGGCTAGCAAATGTGGTAATGGTCAAGAAGAAGAATGACAAGTGGCGCATGTGTGTAGATTTCACAGACCTGAATAAATCATGCCCAAAAGATCACTTTCCTTTACTAAGGATTGATCAACTGGTAAATGCAAATGCATGTCATTAGATGCTCATTTTCATGAAGCCTGAAGATAGGGAGAGCACTTATTTCATTACCAGTCGAGGAACTTACTCTTACAATGTTATGCCCTTTGGATTGAAAAATCTTGGAGATACTTATCAGAGACAGGTAAATAAAGTGTTTGAGAAATAAATCGGCAAAAACATGGAGGTTTATAAGACGATATGATCACCAAGATTAAACATGCTGCCGACCATATTGCAGATCTAGCTCAAAACTTTAATCAATTAGAAAAGCACAAGAGGAAACTCAACCCATCCAAGTGTGTGTTTGGTGTTCAAGAAGGAATGTTCCTGGGTTATGTTGTAAACCAGAGGGGAATAAGAGTTAATCCAGTAAAAATCAAAGCTCAAATGCAATCCCCAACCTGCAAGAAAGATGTTCCAAGACTCACTGGAAGAATAGTTGTTCTCAATCGGTTTGTGTCCTGAGCCATAGATAAATGCCTGCCATTCTTTAAGGTGATGAGAAATACCTTTGAGTGGAACAAGGAGTGCGAAAAGACATTTCAAGAATTGAAGAAATATTTTGGTTCTTCACCATTATTGTCCTAACCAACTCTGGGTGAGAAATTGTATTTGTATTTAGCTATTTCTAAATTTGCAGTTATCTCGGCACTTATCCGACTGGAAGATGGGGTGAAGAAACCAGTATACTACACTAGTAAGGCATTTAGAGGAGCGAAGATCAGATACCCACGCTTGGAAAAACTTGCTTTAGCCCTTATTGAAGCCTTTCGACGAATGAAGTTTTATTTCCAAGCTCATACAATAATGGTATATACAGATTTACCTCTTTGGCAAGCACTTCATAAGCCGGAGAAATCAGGCAAACTTGTGTGTTGGGCGGTAAAACTAGGAGAGTGATAAAATTAATGAGCCCAGATCATCATTGAAGGGCTAGGCTATGGCAGATTTTATTGTAGAGTTTACATACCCTGAGATAATGACTCAACCTACTTTTCCAGCCGAGCAAACTTCTCCGAAAGAGTGCTCAGTCCCAAAACAAGCTAAGCTTGCGGCCAATCAACTTGAATCATTTATTATTCAAGAAATGGCTCAAAAGTACTCGAAGGAGAGAAAAAATATTTTCAAGCAAGGAGTGCTATCTGTAGAAAGCTTCGATGAAGAAATTCCCTTGTGGAAATTGTATGTGGATGGATCTTCATGCACAATAGGCAACGGTGCTGGTATCATACTCCTGATAATCTTGATGTCGAATATGCTCTCAGATTTAAATTTTAGGCCTCAAACAATGAAGCCGAGTACGAGGCATTAATAACAGGTCTAGAATTAGCCTTTTCATTAGGCGTCGAGCAACTGATGGCGCATAGTGATTCCCAGTTGATTGTCGATCAGGTTCTTCAGATATACGGAGTTAAAGGAGATTTAATGGTAAAATACTTGGACAAAACCATGGAAGTGATTTCCAAATTTGTAGTTGCAAAGACGGTCAGGATACCATGGAAAGAAAATGCCCGAGCAGATGCACTTGCTCGGCTAGCTTCACTAACCAGAATAGAGCTCAGCAGAAGCATATCAATGGAGATCCCAGCATCAAGAAGCCTAGAAGAACATCTTATGGTTAGTTTCATTGGTATAGACTTGGGGCTATCATGATCCGATCATAGACTACATCGATAAAGGGGTACCACCAACTGATTCAAAGGATGCCAGAAAACTCAGGTACAAGGCAGTCGGATATGTGTTGGAGAGAGGAGTCCTATACAAAAGGGAGTATATTGTTTCCTTACTATAGTGTGTTCATCCTTTAGAAGTGGAAGAATTAATTAAGGAGGTGCATGAAGGATCTTGTGGGACTCACATAGCTAGTCGATCATTGGTCCAAGGAATTGCCATGCAGGGGTATTATTGGCCGACCATGAAGGCAGATTGTATAAATTTTTCCAGAAAGTGTGACAAGTGCCAAAAGTTTGCAATAATTCACAGAAGACCGGGGGCTACTCTGATACCAATCACTTCTCCTTGGCCTTTCTCCATTTGGGGAATTGACTCTGGCCCACTGCCAACCACAAAAGGCAAGTTCAAGTACTTAGTAGAGGTGTATTACTTCACAAAGTGGGTAGAAGCTAAGACATTAATAGACATGACCTATGAGAAAGTTTTTTAGTTCATATGGAAACACATCATATGTAGGTATGGAATGCCATATGCTTTCATTACCGACCATGGCACTCAATTTAACAATGATGATTTTGAGGGGTACTGTATCCAGTTAAAGAACATAGTGCAATGGCCAGATGGACATAACAAACAAAACTTTTCTTGATGGACTGAAGAACAGACTTGATGCTGCGAAGGGCAACTGGATTAATGAGTTGCACTCTATTCTCTGGGCATACAGAACCATGCCGAGAATGTCTATTGGATAAAGGCCTTACATGCTTGAATTTGTGACAAAAGCTATGGTACCAGCTAACGTAGGGCTACCAATGTAACACCCCGTGTTTTTATTTATTATTTTAATTAATTAATTAGAATTTTCGAGAAAAATAAATTTTTGAATTTAATAATTTTTATTGGCTAAATATGTTGGTTATGATTTTAGAAGAATAAAACTTCAAGCGGAATTAAAATCGGAGTTAAAACGGATTTTCTATTGATTTTACAATATTTTGCCTTATAGGCATTTTTTGGGCAAACTGTCAGTTTTTCGAGGTGATCGATCGATCGACCCCTGGGTAGATCGATCGACCCTCCCAAAAACGTGCGCTGTGAGCTGTTTTTTTTAGAATTTGGGTAGGATTAGGACTCCTAATCACTATATAACCTTGTTAATCCGTAAGGGGACTTCTCATAATCACTTTTTCTTCAGTTTTTCACGAGAGAACACTTCCAAATATTTTTCCTCTCACTCATAATCATCAACCTTCAACAAAATCAAGTTTTTTGTCACAAGTTTTGGCAAAAGTTTTTGAAGGCTTAATTGGGGTTTAATCAAGATCGTTCAAGAACACTCTTTTGCTAATTTTTCGAGAGGAATCCAGATTTCTAATCAGATTTTCAACACGATTTTACAGGCATGAATACTCTATTCTTTTCATTTAGTATTATGCGTTTTAAGTGTCGCCTAAACACTTAATTACATGTTTTCTTAAAAATAATTAGTAACTTAATTAGAAAAAGTGAACACTAATTATGGGGCTGTTTTTATTAAATCTTTTAAATCTGAATAATATTCATAACCCTTGGGTACGTAGGATTGATGAGTGATTTTGGGTTTTATTGGTGTAGGTTGCATGTATAAAAACCCTAGCTTTAAAACAAATGATTTTTGGGCGCGTATAACTCATGTAGTACATATAGAGATAATAAAATTTGGTTTTGATGAATATATGATGAGAACTTGGTATATTCAATTTAAAATAATTAAATGAGATTATTTGGGTATTGTTGATGTTATGATAATTAAATTAAAGATTTAATGGAATTGGGCTACCATGCGTTGTTTTATACATTAATTAATTATTGCTTGCTTGTGTGACTTGTTGGTATTATGATGTTGCCTTTGTGACGACGGGTTATTGGGTATTATTGCTCTCCCTATATTTTAGGATGCCTTCTAGGTATGGGACTAGTGGGTATGCCTTTTGATGATTTACGCCCTCTAGGTATGGGACTAGTGAGCGTAGATTATCGCATTTTTATCATCTTGAGGGTGGACTGATTTTTATTACTTTATCGTCGTTACGGTAGTAGTCTAAGTACGAGAATAAGTTAAGATTTATGTTAGAAAATCCTCCTATACATAGGATAGGACGTATTGATAACTTGGGGACCCTTAGGTATGGGACTAAGGGGTGTTTTGAGGATCTCACATCGATTAAAAGGGTGGGGTAATTTATAAATTGTGAAATTGAGAAATTGAGAATTAATGCCTAAGATAAAAATGGGTATTAAAATTTGTGGCGACATAATGTGTCGGGGCTGACAGTTTAAACGGGCCAGAGGGCGATTTATGTCATGTCGTGTGTGGAACCTTGTCATGTGTCGGGGCTGACAATAAACGGGTCAGAGGGCGATTGACAAGGGTAACCTTGTCATGTGTCGGGACCGACAGTAAATGGGTCAGAGGGTGATTGACAAGGGGAAGTGTGACACTTTAATAAAAAGTGAGAACAATAATAAAAGTTGGTTAATATAATTAAATTCACATCGTGGGACTTGGGAATTTAAAATCATATTGGTGTGCCTTTATAAATGGGGATTTATGCGGGTAGTTAGTGATTTATATCTATCGCATTTAATTATCCCGTTTAATTTAAAATATTCTATTGTGATATTTATTGCATATAATGCTATTGTCTGGATTCAAGGATCCTATTTGAGGAGAGTAGTGTGTATTCTTGCTCAGGGATTTGGCTCTGACCCATGAGTTGACTAATATTTTTCAGGATGAGAATTGGAGAAGCTGCATAAGTTTATCAGAGTTATCATTTGGAGGAGCAGATGGAGTTATTCATTCTATGGCATAGTTTGGTGAGACTTTCCTTTTCAGTCGAATTATTATGAGACTTCATTGAAGTTTTATTGGGCCATTCCGTTCCAAAGTTGTTTAGAGGATTTATGTTGGGATTATTCAGATTTTATTTAATCATTATTGGAGTATGGATTTCTTTTGGAGTTAGCATGTGATGGATCTTTTATCGCTTAGTTGTTTATGATCATTTGAGATTAATTCAATTATGTATCTTATGGACTGGTTTATTTATGTCTCATATATGTCTCATGCTAAGAATGGTATTTTATTTAGTTCACGCCCGGCTTAGTTTTGGTGGCGGCCGACGCCAGAATTAGGCGGGGTGTGACAACCAAGTCATAAAGTGTTGAACTTTGACTCTCCTAAAAGTGATTTGATGAGACGATTGGACTTGGATTTTGTGGAAGAAGTCAGAGAAGATGTTGCCCTCAGAGTTGTTGTCTATCAACAAAGAACTGCCCATTTTTACGACAAAAGGGTCAATCTGACCAACTTGAAAGAAGGGGATTATGCCCTTAAGAAAGTTATTCAGAAAGGAAATAAGCTGGAAACAAACTCGCATGGTCCTTATTGCATTTTGGAGACGTCCGACCAGGAACCTTTCGATTAGAAACTCTTGATGGGGAGGAATTCAAAAACCTCTGGAACGCAGACCATCTCCGAAAGTATTACCAGTAGTAGGAAAAATTTATGTATTTGTTCCTTTCAAGATTAAATAAATTTATGACTCCTGTTTAATTATACTCCTATTTTTGAATTTTTTTCCCGGAGTATAGTTAAATATGTCACCAAATAGATTTGGTCTTTTCCGACCAAAAGATAAAGTTACTATTACAACTGTTTAAATCAGGTTCCCAACACCTGCTACTTCATCATCAATTTCCCATCACATGCTATTTCATCAGGTTCCAATGCTTGCTCCCCTAATTATCGTTACTTCATATATGATTTTAGGTCATGAACTAGAATTGCCTAATGATCATTACTTCTTGTATGACTTCGCCTTTTGATGGGTCACGAACGAGAAGCCTGTAAAACTTCTTGTATATACAAAAAAAGCTTTACCCGATTAAGTTAAATCATGGGATATACATATACACATCCCTAATACACTTGGTCGCCACTGATAACTAATGATAACACTTAGATCAAAACTTTTTAGTTTTATTTAAGTATATTAGTAGAATCTAAGTCCCCATAACATCAAAAGTTCATACTTGTTAAAAAAGCAGATTACTTAATCGGACAACCGATTAACTAATCATTGGCTTTAACACAAATATCCAAATTGAAATTATATACGAACATGATTGCAAACCAAAATCTTTTCATTCCAACATAAAAGTATTACAAGTTACATTCAGCAAATAAAAAAAATATAATTATTTGGTCAGATGTTTTCCTAGTACTTTATCCATGCTTGCTGGAGGATCATCCAATGTATAGGGAGATTTTATGAAATTGAAGTCCCTCAACATTTGCCTATTGATGTTGCTTGGAATATTGATCAAGTGTGGAGGACGAACTATTTCAAGTTCATCATGCAAGCCATAATCCCCTAAATATTTAATGATAAGACTTTAGGGAATGGAATTAGGAGGGATCCAACTTATGTCACAATCTAGAAAAACTGGGTCATTCCAATGCCACACTTCACTGCTCTGATCATATCAGCAAAATCAACAGGTTGGTCCACCCCCATTTGTAGCCCTCACGATGGCTTTGACATAAGTGATCATTGATATGAGATAATGCTTCATTGTAGCCTTCCATCCAAACTTATCTGGGTTTGTGAAATTGGAAAGGTAGTCTCTCTACTTGATGTTGAAGTTTTTTGAGGACATCACTTTTTATCTACAACTGAGCAGTTTGGTCAGTAATGGCAGAATCTTTGCTTTAAGTTGGATTGTAAGTTCAGCAATGGAAGAAATTTTTGCCTTCAACTAGGAAGCCTAGTCGGCCAATGTTTTCTTTCTTTTTTTATCCTCAATATTAGGCCGAGCAATAATTATTCTTCTTGAAGACTGGCCCGACTTAGATATTTCTGTTTGCAAAGTCTCCAGCTCCTCTAGTAGCCTTGCATTCTCCTCTTCCAAAAAAGGAAGCACCTTCACTAAGACCAATAATGTTTGATTTCTTCAAGTTGTCGAGTTCATCCTTTGGGGCATTATTCTCTTTCTCTAACAGAGCAATAATTTCTTGAGCTAACCTAGTCTCTTGCTTCAACACAATCTCTTTATTCCCTAGTGCCGAGGTAAATTTTTGAATTTTCTTCTCAAAACCATCAGCATCACTTAAAGATTTGTATTTAACTTTGTAGTCGACATGAAGACAAGCTCTTGATTCATTATCATCATACTGCAATTGCTCGATCATCTCATAATACGCAACATTGTTAGCTATTTCCTGATCAAGGAGGCTTCGAAGATATGAGTAAGCTTCCTTCGCCTGAGATGAAACATCAATGCCTCTAGTAATTCCTCCTCGGACAAATCTAGGGGACCAGCTTGAAACAAACTGTTGCAACGTCTGAGTAGGTCAGAATCGGTCGAAGCAATCCTTTCCATCCTGACATTGAAGTGAAAATTGCAAGCATAAGAGCACAAACACACAGTCAGGAATAAATATATAAGAATTGTAAATAAGAGCACCCAAGTAAAGAAAAAAAAGCATATCAACATGAAGAATGAAAGCAGAAATATATCTTTTCATTGATATAAAGAGATATTACAATGGGAAGTTCTTATTACAAAACATAAGGATATACTAAGAAAGCTAGACCTTCTGCTTATCCTAAGGGTCAACTTGAGCAGGAAGTAGGTCGGGCACAACAGGTGGAACCAAGGCAGACTCATATGGGGCTAAAGAGGAATCCCATGGACCTCTTCATCATCAACTTCTTCGTCCAAGTTTGGAGGGGATCACGGATCTTTCCTATGGAACAATCCTGAATCTTCATAAGTGCCGACCTCCTTTAAAGTCTAAAATGAACCATCTTTAAAGAACTTCGTCTTTACATAAGAAATCTGAACAGAAGTTGCTAAAATTTCCTTTTCCTATCCCTGGTCAAAAGAAGTTTCCTTGGTCTTCTTTCCCTTGGCCTTATCGATGACTAAGTCAGCTGTCAAATCAATAATTTTCTTCTCGCCAACTTGGAGAAAAATCTTATTTAAAATCAACTTATTATCATCAGCCTTTGCCCTGTGCTCAGCTACAAGCAAGGCATCCACAACTTTTTGGCGAGCCTCTTCGGTGGCTATAATCTTAGTCGTCCACAATCGTTTCTCTCTCTCCAAAGCCTCTTCAGAAGTTTTTAAGGATTTTTGCAAACCCTCAAAAGCTTCTGCTACCTCAGTAGAAGATGATGCTCTCATTTTGGCATCCTTCTCAATCATTTGGTTAAAATCAACCAGTAACTGCAAGGAAAACACATTGTCAGTATGAGAAAATGACATATCCAACCAACACAAAATGTGGAAACTTACCGGAGCCAAACTTTGGATAACCCTCTCTATAAGTCTTAAAGGGGGCATGGGAGTAGAAGCAGCCCTATCCAGACTAGGACGAAAGGGCACAAAAGATGATCCATTAGCAGTTATAGCTTTTTCGACCAACTCTTGTTGATCAGAAGCAGTTTTCTTGGCCTGCTTATCAGTACCCTTTTTTAACCTCCTATATTGAGATGCAACAATTTTAATTTCAACACCAATACTAGTAGACTTAGTGGCTGAATATGTAGGCACATGATGTATGAGGTTCGTCCCCTATGATGACGTATGATGGTAACAAATATTTTGTAATTTTCGTTAATGATTATTAATATATTTGGGTTTATGCCATGGTGCATAAATCTAAAGTTCTTTCCGATTATAATTTTTAAGTTTATGTTGAACGTTAATATGATGCCAAGATAAAAGCATTTCAAACCCATTGGGGCGGTGAATACCGCACCTCAAATAAGCTTTTTGCTACTAGCTGAATTGACCGTCGTATATCATGCCCTCATACACACGAGCAAAATTGATCATTCGAGCGATGTCATTGCCATATAGTTGAAATGGGATTTGCTTTACTTGACCATGATTCCGTCCCTAAAAAATATTGGCACTTTGCAATTGAGACAACGGTGTATTTAATTAACCGTATGCCATCTCTTATCACCCATGGAATTTCTCCTTTTCAATACCCTTTTAACACAGACTCCCAATTATTTGTTTTTGAAAGTTTTCGTGTGCCTTTGTTTCCCCCATCACCATCCCTATAATAATCATAAAATGCCATTTCGGTATATTCCATTTGTCTTCTTTGGTTATGGGGACCTCTACATCTCGGGTATCATTGTCTGGGACTCGATAGTCACCGCATTTACATTGCTCACCATGTTCTCTTTGACGAACACTCATATCCTTTTTTGGGTCCATCCATTAGTAGTCCTGAACCTACAACTTCATCCCCACCTACACAATCATGGACGCCTACTACCATTTTCCCACTTTTTCAATACTTTCCGAATTCAAAAACCAGATCACTATCCTCCAGAAAATCATGTCAGAAAAATTCCACCGTGCATATTTCTTTCCATCCATATAATACACAAGACGAAACTCACTACCAACAGTTCACTCTTTTATCTCAAAACCAAAATCTCATATCCATTTCCCCGCTTGATTCCCCAGCGTTACCTTTAACATCTACCCATTTACAAAATCTTCATTTTCTCTCCTACTGACTCACAACACATATCACAGCATGGCCATGAACCCAAGCCAACTTCCCAATGTATTTTATCTCATAACCGTACCCAAAAATATCTTGGTTTTAACTGTTCCACCCCCGCCAACTTAAACCCACTATCAACCACTATCACCCACCACTCTCTCACCTATCTCTTTGCCTATTTCGGATCCACTCCAATATGGTTAACATATTATCTTTTGTTGTGGTTGACGTATTCAAACCTCACCCCATCACAACTACAACTACCCCCAACCGCACCCACTCCATGAGCTTCATCACATGGATAAATACACCCAAATATTCTATTTTTACAACTCTACCCATTGAATATACTAATTTTTCCTTGGCCAATAAATGTCCAAAATGACGTTAATCCCTGGACGATGAAATCAATGCCCACAATCAAAATAGAATTTGGTTGCTCGTTCCTCGTTCACCTCAAATGAATGTGGTTGGTTGCAACTGGTTGTACCAGATCAAACGAAAATTAGACGGCATTATATAACCGCACCAGGCGTGTTTGGTCGCCAAAGGTTTTTGTTAACAATCTGGCCTTGATCATCATGATGAGACATTTCGTCCCGTCGTTAAGACTACGAGTATTTGCACAGTTCTTTCCATTGCGGTCTCCAATGGTTGGCCAGTTTGATAAATCTATGTTAATAATGCCTTTTTGCATGGTGTTCTCACAGAAGATGTATATGTGCTTCAACCTCTGGGATTTTGAAGACATCTCTAGACCCGAACATGTGAGCAAACTTCATTGTTCCCTATACGGCATAAAACAGGGTGCTCACTGTTGGTTTGATCGTCTTACCCAGGTTCTACTCCATCTCGACTTCATTGCATCCAAGATAGATGGCCCTTTATGTATTCTACTCATGGTGTCACCATTTATGTGGATGATCTTTTCATTACGGAAAAAACACTACCCACATCAACACTCTCATTCACCAATTGGGCAATGAATTCTCAATTAAAGACCTTGGTGCACTTCATTATTTTCTGGGAATCGCAGCTACCCACCATCCTGCTGGACTATTTTTATCTCAAAGTCAGTACATTACCAAATTACTGGAGTGTTCTGGCATGTCACATCATAGCCCGTGCAAATCCCAATTTTATCTACTGCTAAACTCTCATAATCAGGGGTGAGCCATTCTCCGACCCCTCAAAAATTGGGCTAATTGTCGGAGAGTTATAATATCTCAACTCTCACTCGACCAAACTTAGTTTTTTGCTGTCAATAAAGTTTGTCAATTTATGCATAATCATACTGAAGATCACTGGGTTGTTATCAAATGAATACTTCGGTATCTCAAAGACGTTATTTCTCATGGATTACTCATCACCAAAGCTTCTGCTACCAACTTATAAGTTTACTCCGACTCTGAATGGGTTGGATGCCTTAATAACCATAAATTTACCGGAGGATATGCCATTTATCTTGGCTCAAACATCAACAGACAGTAGCTCAATCTTCCACCGAGTCTGAATATAAAGCTCTAGCTGACGTTGTTGCTGAACTCACATGGCGTCAATCGTTATTATTTTAACTGGGTATTACTCTCACTCGGATCCTCTCATTTGTTGCGTCAACATTGGCACTACGTATCTCTCTGCACATCCAATTTCTCACGCACGGACAAAACATGTTGAAATTGACCTCATTTTGTTCGTGACAAAGTTGCTCGCTATGATCTTCAGGTTAAATATACTCCCACAGACACTCAGTATAGCATATTGGTATCAGTATCCATTATATATGGGATCTTTACAAACATTCCCTGACAACTATACACATGAAAATTCTGTAAATTTTGTCACTGTCATTTCCTTTTTTTTCCTTTCTTTTTTGTTGTTGAACTTTTAAAAATAGCATATAGAAAAAGAACTTGAAGAAAGTTGGGGAGAACATAACATTGAATATTGTATCATGGTCTGTGTCTATGAGGCGTTCGCGACAAGTTGGCTTAGGTAATTACTTTTATATTTTAATTTTCTTACTTTATTTTTAATAATTGAGTTGGGTTATTTTCTTGACCTGTTAAGAGAGTGGATTTAATAGTCTTGTTATTGGTTGATTGAGCTTCAACAAGTAGTTGTATTTTTTGTTATGAGCCTAATGATATGAAATACCGTTCTTTAGCAGTACTTAGCTTCCATGGAGCTTTATTCTTGATCTTTGGCATTTCAGGAAATTCCTTCAAAAATTTACATGTCTAATTGATGTTAAGGTATTGGGAAATCTACATTGAGAAATGTATTCGAAACGATGAAGATTTTTTTATTTTTTTTAATTTCAATCTGGAATGTTAGGTAATGATAACTTTGCCAATAATTTGTATCAGACACAAATATTGGTCTTATATGGTAAAAACAATGGCATAAATTATATGAGTTTGGCTGATTATTAAGCATATTTAATTCCTTTATATGCTTCTCAATAAAATAGCAAAAGACAATGAGAATTTCAAGGCCTTCCATTGTGTATTTTGCACCGGGTTTGTTCTATTATATTTTGGCTGGAGTTCTTGAAGAGGGTATAATACAATATTTCCATGTTATACTTGTTTCCTATCTAGTAATGTGATTTCTTGTTATAATTTGTAGGTTTCTCACACTACCTTATTCTCCTTCTCTCTTCATTAGGTACATTTCGATGAATAGGATCACCACCTTGATAAATATAAGATATTTCTTTTACACCTCAAGTACAAGTTTCCTTTAACACATTCCTAACAATCATGTTGAGTTCTATTATTTTCATTGAGTCCTTAACCATTTTATATACATTATAGATGACTTACATTACAACTTCTACTGGATAATTGTTTGTTTTAAATTATCATAATAGGGATTACTTCATTTCTTCTCCATCTTGTTTTGTTTATATCATCAGAATGTGATTTCTTTGATATTTGAATTCTCAATTTCTGTATAGGTTAGATTTTTAGGAAAAAATGTATGCATGAGTAATAAGACGTTAGTATCTCATTCACAATTGGACGTGTATCTTACTTTATCGCTCTCTTTATTTACCATTAATATTCAAGTTTTTCTCACAGTGGAACCAAAAAGGGAAATAAGAGTAAATATCAATGTCATATAAATTCTTCAAGGTATGATTTCTCTTTTGGTGGACATCTAGAGAGAGTGTGCAGGAACAACTGAAGAAATATTACTCATGTTATATTCATTGTTGAAAACAATACTTGGGATATTTGTTTTTTTACTGTTTGCACAAAAACTGACAAGGCCTCCCAATGACTTTACAAAACACCTCTTTCAGTCTTGTTTTCAAAGCATATGTTTTTATCTTTTAGGATCATCTTTTGTTCTGATGTTTGGAGTAAATCTCTTTCTATAGGCATTCTCATTTTAACTATTATATATCAGCAGGTTTTGAAAGTGGGAAACATGAGAAAAGTTTTTTTACTTTGCTTGTGAATATCCATTATCTCAAGTTTAGCTCCCAATGGAAATAACTCATTCTCCGTTTCCTCTGTGGAACTACTTGCAAGATGTCTATTTTTTATATGACTTAAAATGGGATATCCGGGTAAAAGGTACACATGTTCATATAGAAGGGAGGTGGTTTTGAAAATAAGGCCTTCGGTTCTTATCTTGATTGTTTACTTCATATTTACTTATTACAAAGTGAATGTTAATTATATTCTATTCTCTCTCGATATCCGTTCTATGTGATTCTTTAGAACGATCTGTAGATTTTTTCTGACTATTTTTTTCATTCCTTCCTGCATAATGGTATTACTTTTCTAAAATTTGAATGATTGAAAATTAGTGGAAATATGCATCGGTCTTCTTGCATGTTTGTGTTTGTGAGGGCTATCCAATGCAATTGGCTCAATAGACTACGAATAATTGTTGGAGTTCATCACACGATATTTGATTATTGAATTGGGTTATTTTCCTTCTTTGTTAAAAGGTTATATACTAATATTCATTACATCAAGCATATAAATTTTGTGTTATGATGAGGATTATGCATGACATATTTTTCTTTTTGTAGTTACTAATCTTAGGAATTATAATTCAGTGGTTGCCATAGAGATTTATTCTTAATCTCAGGTATTTCAGCGTATTCTTTTACACCTTCGTTACAGTCTTACATGTCTCTTTTGAATATTCCTTGTAATTGTGTTGAGTTCCTCATTTCTGTATTTAAATTTTCAAAAAAATAAAAGTAGAAAACAATTTCTTCTTTTCTTCTCCATCCTCTTTAGTTTATATCATCATTATGTGATTTTATTAGAATAAAATTCATAGTTCTCATTTCTATATAGGTTAGAATCTTAATAAAAAAAATAGGGTTTTTTGTACTTTAATATGTTCTAACTCTTGATTTTGGACTTAAATACAATTTTAATTAAAAATTAGAGTTTGCCCGAAAAGGTTTTAAATTATGTTAATCTTAATAGACATGTGGAATTTTTAATTAAAATGATTTGAAAAATCCTCAAAAATATAAGAATAGAAAAAAATAGAAAGAAAATACAATTGAAATTAAAAAATGTCCAAAACATTAAGAAGAAAAAAAAGGAAAACAAAATTGTCTCCTCACAATCCCCTGCCATCGGAAAAAGAAAAAAAAATCAACGCGCGGCCCCTCCCACCGGCGCCCACCCACCACCCTCCTTGCCCCCATCGTACCCCAGTCTCGCCCCTCCCTCTGTAACCTACAACCCCTCCTCCCCACCTCCTTCCCCAGCCCCACCTGATCGTCGGGGCAGGTGGGTTTTTATTTTTATTTTTTGGATCTTTTTTTTTTGTGTTTCAATTTTCAGTGATTCATTCATTTTGAAGTCATTTAAATTTATTTTAGATTGTTTCACATTTAAATGTATTTTCTTTCCTTTTTAGGATTTAAAAATTACTTTTGAATTTAAAATGACACGTGTCTGTTAAAACTTAACAAACTTTAAAATGTTTTCGGGCAAACTCTAATTTTTAATTAAAAATGTATTTAAGTGTAAAATCGAGAATTAGTGCATATTACAGTAAAAAAACAAAAATATAAAGGCCTTAATGATCTGTTAAGAACAAGATGTTAGTAACTCATTCAAAATAGGAGGATCATCTTAACCTGATAATGTCTTCTTTAGCATTAATTTTTTGTTCTCTCATACTTACTAATGAGAGAAATAATTTGAAGGCGGATGTTAGAATAAATATGCAAGTTTTTCTCACAGTGGAAACGAAAAGGGAAATGGGAATGTTATATGTGTCAAGTAGCGTGTTTTTTCATGCATTTATATATATATATATATATATATATATATATATATATACACTGAGCCTGTTTTTTTGGTTTTGCGTGGGATGCATTTTCAATGGAATGTATAATTACAATATTTGTAAATAGAGAGTTTGTTCCTTATGTGTGGAAAAGAAAATAACTTTCTCCATTTTTTACATACGGTAATCAAATGAAATCATTGTCCATTTTCATTCATATATTTACAGTCATACAACATAATGTTATTTTTTTCGTCAGAGTGCGTAGTAGGCACTTGGAATATTTAGTTAGTTAAATTTCCTTCGACATTGAAGCACTAACTCTAGCCATTATTTGGTGATTGTCCAAGTCTGAGATTTTGTTGACTTCACTTTGGACTCGATCTCTAGGCACAAACGTTTTTTGTACCCCCATAAATTATTATACATGCTTTCTTTTTTAGTCTTGTCCAAATTAATAGTCATGTTTCTAAAAATAATATATAAAACTAGATTAGATTACAAAGTTACCCATCTGAACAATATCCATAAAACAACAATGCTGCAAGTGCATGTCTTGCATTCATAGGTATTTACCGTTTTTAGGAGGATAAATATGGAAAGTAAAAACTTTTCATTAATGTTTGACCTTTAAACTACAACTATTAATTTAGGACGGAGGTAGTAATTGGATATTTTCTATTTTTAATGGTTTGAGTTAATATACTGTTTTATGTGATGTGAAACTATGAATGCGAAAGTCTATGAAGCACGGACTCGACACGTAATACAGGATATGACTCTATTCGGGATGCAGGATACGTGATTTTTCCAAAATGTAGGATACGGATACGCTAGGATACATTAAATATTTATTATTTTATTTTATATATATTAATGATCAACTTGATAAAATGAAACTAAACCATCAAACAACATTATATTAATGTTCTCAAATATGATGATTGTTGTCTCCAAACAAACATCGTTACAATAAAACATCATTAACATAAAAGGTTCCAATAAAAACATAAGACAAAAATAAAGATAATATCCTTAGCATAAAATAAGATACAGAGAAGCTTCCCGAGAGCATCTAGGCTTCATAGTATCTTAATCACTAAGTGGACCTAATATCAACGGCATCATCGTATCCTTCAACCACATCATCAAGTACCATGAACAAAACATAGTTAAAAAAATAAAAAATAAAAACGTATCCTAAAAACGTATCCAAAATGTATCCTAACGTATCCCAAATGTATGCTAGGGTATCCTAGCCATTTAAAAAATAAATAAAAATTAGGATACTCTAGGATTCGCGTATCCTAGAATGTCCAACAAAAATTCGCGACCTCCCGAGAGTATCCGTGCTTCATAGGCGAAAGTATTATTATTACCACTATACAACTACTACCTACACAACACCACATAAAACTAAATTAAGGAAATGAGTTTCTTTCTCTCTATATATTCTCTTTCTCAATATTAAAGTGTCATTACAAATGAATTGCAAGGGCCTATTTATAGGAGAAAAATTACTTGGTAACCAAGTAATGACCCAAAACACTAAAAAGGACAACCAATAACTTAAAATGACTAATTAGTCCCAAACATGCTTGGAGGCTAATTAAAGACTAAAAATAAAAGGAAATGATAATATTATTACATTTAAAATAGAAAATAAAAGATAGTCTTCTCTCGGGATCACAACCACGCGCTATTTGTCGCTATGTATCACAAAACACATCATTCTCCCCTTCTTCGAAAAACTCGTTCTCAAGCGTGCATGGTGACTCATCAATAATGGGTCTAATATGCCCAAATCCTAACAATGTTCCTTAATAAATTCAAGCATTTAAAAACTGACGATCATACCCGCCTTCTCTACACCAAGCATTTGGTTGCAACTTAACTTGGTGGACCTTAGAATCTGACTAGGTGAAAACTCCGGTGACCACACTTTTGAGAGTACGATGGTAAAGGAAGTGGACTGAAGGTAACGAAATTTCAGAAAGTCGGACCAAAAAATGACAAATGGTAATGGATCCCAAGTGGGATGCATTTTTCATGAAAGCCTTCAGTTGTGTAAAAAATAGGCCATTGGACCAATTTTGACTGGATTTGAGGTCAAATAGGGGGTAGGGAATCGGGTTAAAGTAGGGGAGGTCAGTTTTTTATAAGGTTTGATTGTAGTTGAGCATATATAAATGGAGAAATGGTTAAAATAGGGTTAAAATGGGTTAGGTCAAATTAGGGTAAAAGTTGGGGGCTTATGATTTGGGGTTTGGGGGTGGTGGGCTTATGTTTAAGGCTATAGAGGAGGGCTGAAAAGAAGGAAAAAGGGGGTTCAAAAAAAGAGGCAAAATGGTCTGGAGGGGTGGCGGCCTCGGTCGACTTGAGGGCCACCGGTGATGGCCTTTTTGTTCAAGGCTTATGGGGAAAGGTGCGTCGGGGTGGGGGTGGGGATTGAGAGATCCAGAAAAAAATTTGAAAAAATTTGGTGGAGGAGCGTCAAACTGTCGCGTCAACTTCACCAGAGGCGAGGTGGAGATTGTGACATGCCGCTTATTATAATATTGGGTGACTAATCCTCTGCTAAAATAAAATAGAAATCCAATAAGACTTCATTCTCAGCATCACTGTCACCACAAGCAATAAAAATATACACGAATAAAAACGATATGACTCGATCAAAATAATGAATCATGGTTCAAAGTCTCGGTCGAGTCATCTCGATATCGGCCGAGTTGACTCGATATCATAGCTAGTCGATCCGATATCGCGAGGCGAATCAATTTTGTTGCGAGATTTTTGGAGATCGGGGTGAATCGACGAGATTTCGTTGTAACCATTTTATATCGGGGAAATAGCGGCCGATATCTCCGATACTGTCAAAGACTCGGTCGATTCTGTGTAGACTTGTAGTTGAAGAAGTGCGAGGAACTGTGAATAGGTTTTGGGAGGAAAGAAGGGTAAAAAGCCTATGTTCAATCATGTTGCCAACCTAAGGGTAAGAGGAACTGTCGGTTACGGCTTTCTCTTTTGGGAAAAAGGCTTCTAGGGTTTTTAGGTGGTTATTATTAGAGCTGAACCTTTGTTATATATGCGCTAAAAAAATGTTATATTTAATGGTTTTATGGATATTTTTAATACTTTATTAACAAAAATATTGTTTATTAGGTATGTTTTAACTTGATGTATTTCCAGGTTCAAAAAATGTACATCAGTTATACACAAATATGTAACAATCTGTTAAAAGAGTATATTCATAAGTTTAAAAAATGTACATTATTTATTAATGAATATGTATTAATCTATTTATATGTTTTAAAATAATGTATTAATAAGGTTAAAAATTTTAGAGTAGTTAGTAATAAATAGATATTGTCTAAAAAAAAGTAATAAATACGTAATGAATCTGTTAATATATTTTTTAAATGTCTTACATGTCTTTAAAGTGTAAATTATATATTAATAAAAATATGTACAAAATAATAGTTTATTTTGTTTAGTGGCGAAAATCTAAATTTTGTTTAATAGTTTATTTTCTGTTCAAAATAAAAATATTTACAAATCCTTATGTTTTAATTTTTTTTTTGTGCCAAAAAAATGTTAAAAGGGAATTTATTTTTATAAATTAACGTTTTTGTAAAAAGTAAAAAATGTTTGACTCACTTATGTTTAAAAGTTCTTTTTTTATGTACAAAATAAAAAATGTTTACATCAGCATTGGTTCAAAAGCTCTCGTTTTCACAAATTAAAATTGGCTACAACTCACATTTTTACGAATAGTGTTTTGTACAAAAAATGTTTAAAATAATGCTTAGTAATTCTATAAATTCCAAAAAATAATGTTTTGTACAAAATTCCTAAAACTTATGTTCAAATATTGTTTAGTAATTTTAAAAATTTCTAAAATAAATGTCTTATTCAAAATTTAATATGACAAGTACGTCGCGTTTCGGTATAACCAACTGTACAATGCAATACGTATTAAAGGGTGGTTTTGAGTGTATCTTATTGGTCCACATCGTTAATCTTATTTTTTTTAAATTTTCTATATCTTTTTCAAAAAAATTGTTCTCTCTAAATAGCGTCTCTTTGCGTATCGCCCGATACTGCGATCAATATCGCGACCGAGTTGAAAATCGAGTGTCCAATACCGGGATCGATACCGAGACATCGAACCATGGAATGAATCATCGTGCATAAATAAATAAATAAATGTAAACGAAATAAACCATCGGTCATTAACAATAATCATCCAACCGAAATAAAACTGAATAATAAAATATTATCTCTAACATAAAATAAAGTCCTATCCAAACTACGGGCAACACGCCCAAAATGAAAACTGGAATAATAAGAGTCTTATCTAAATAGAAAGATGTGAGGTGGTTAAGTCAAATCCTGTAGCGTCCACAGCTACTACAACGGAAAGAAATGATATATCCCTGCTGCTACTGCACACCTGTTTTTTTTAAAGAAAATAGAAAACAGATTTGCCCGCGGGTCAAAGCCGAAAATGTTATGAAAATATCTTGCCAGCGATTAATTACTTTAAATCAATAAAACACCTAGTGTATTACTTTCACAATTAATTTAGCGGTTGCACTCATATCAATCCAAAACCTCACCTCTCATCTACAGTGCACATCTAGTGTATTCATTTTATTATCCTAATTATACTACCCAGTCTAATGAGGACAATAACCGCTATCAAAGCCCAAACTCGCTAATAGTCACCACTAGCTAGGTATATACTACCCTCACTAGGTATACGTACATAAATAATATTATAGTGACACACGTGCTATAATTGAATGTTCACAGGTTATAATTAACATAGCCACACCCGTGCCATTAATAAATATACACATTATATCGTAAAACATACATATATATCGCTCGTTATATACGTATAATGGTATCCCAGGAGCATGAACCTTGGAGATACATCCCTTGACCATCAGGATCCAGGCATATCACCCATCACACTGAGTCACCGAGTCAGAATCTCACCACCGAACCCAACGTTAACACAAATAAATGGAGGCGGTCATAAACATACGTCCCGTGGTCGCAACCATACCATATCGCACCCCACCGGTCTCCAAACCAACACATATGCTGACACATTGATAGTGGCCATACAATCCCTGGAGAATAAATCTAACACCTGTTGGTCAACGCCAAGGTGGACTGCCCACTATGCGTAACCTCCTAACGATAACACTACCATGTCGGTATGTTCAATATACACAAGTAAAACAAACAAACGCACACACACACACACACACACACACACATATATATATATATTTAACCCTAATACGTATATATATAAAGTATTGACTTCGTACAGAAATCCCATAGCATATTAGTCTCCTAATGCTAAAATCCAAACCGACTTCCTTAGTATACGTATAAGTGTTCACTCACTTGAATTTCTTGATTCGTCTCACCCGAATTCATCTATCTGTTACCTTAACACACATACCAAACCCTGAAAATATTTACCAGTGGTCCCACACTACTTTGGAAGCCACTACGCTCATTCCCAAACGGATCAAAATAGTGCATAAAAAAAATTATGGCAACCAGCAAACCGAACCGGTTCGCTTGGCAGACCGAACTGATTCAGTCAAGCAAACTGATTCACTTCCCTAGAAAATTAGTTCGGTTTACAGGGTTGACAATCGTCTTCTTCCTCGGGTTTTCACCTATAAACCCCTCCAATGGAGGTCCCAAGCCTTCCCAAAACACAATTAATACTCCACATCAATGCAATATCATCCCAAAAGTATTCTAACATCAGATTAAACCCAAATCCATCATTTAAACATAAGGATTCCCGATCATTAATCAATTTAACCAAACCCATAATTAATCAAATTTGAATTTTCCATTTATTCTAATCCCTTATCAATGTTCTACATATTCATACTTGTAAACCCATAATTTAATCACGAAATTCTTACATATTCATCGTCAATTAATTATCCATTACAATCAAAGATTACTCATAACTTAACTCTCTTACTTTAATTCTCAAAGTTTCAATCTTTAATCTCAGATTTAGTCCCATCAATTATAAATGTAATTAACAACATAATTTTGCAATCTAAAGAAAGTAAATACATACCTTATGGATCTGAATCCGAAGTCTCATGCGTATGAATGATTTGAGTCCGAATATTAGCCCCTCTTTCTCTTCTTCAAGGTTCTTCTCTCCCTTTTCTTCATTTTTCTCTTCTCTTAAACTCTCCCTTAAGCACAATTATGCAGAGATTAAAAAGTGGGTTGTCCACCTCCCTAATCTTTAAATACTCTCTATACACACTCGAATCTCGTCTATAGGTTAAACCTTAGGTGTAAAAAGATCAATATACCCCCATACGGGTCCTACTATATCTAAAAATCCCTCGGAACCCAATTATAATACTCGAGTACCTATTCTAAACTTTTTCAACTTTTGGATCACCGATGCATTCAAAAAAGTCATCCGAGACATCCAATTACAAATACAACAACATCCCATTAACTGGGCCTAACACATGTGTGCAGTACACGTCGCCCATAAAATATACAAATCCACCGATTTAACTCTCTATCGACATAATATAATAACCCATCTCTTTTCACTCTCACGCGACATATACTAAATCACATCTCAATTTACTTATCACATGCATGTAAATAATAATGATAAATATTAATCCTTATCTTGCAAATTAATATCTACCAAAACCCAATTTTATTTTTCCAATTAAATAAATAATCATCAAAGTACGGGTTATCACATTGGCTTACGATCACATAGTGTTTCAAAGGGTGGGGAAAAAGATGGGGATGCATTTCAGAGTATAGTGGTGGTTATGTGGAGGCAGGAGGTGGTGATGGTGGAGGAAGATGAAATGGTAAAGGGTGAAAAGCGGTGGCAAAAAGGGTTGGTATCATCCTCCCTATTAGCGGTGATGGAATCTAGGGCTTCCATCCAATTTGATGTGAATCTATGAATGTGAAAGCATTATTATTACAACTTCACAACAACTACTAACTACACAACACCACAACCAACAACAAATAAAACTAAACTAAGGAAATTGGTTTATTTCTCTCTCTATATTCTCTTTCTCAATATTCAAGTGTAATTACAAATGAATGCCAAAAGCCTATTTATAGGAGAAAAATTACTTGGTAACCATGTAATGACACAAAAGGATAAAAACGACAACTAATAACTAAATATGACTAATTAGCCTCAAATATTTGGAGGCCAATTAAAGGCTAAAAATATAAGGAAATGACAATATTATTACATCTAAAATATAAAATAAAAGATAAGGTGAGTTTTGTATTTTAGAAGATAATATTGTCACCTTATCTTTTATTACCGCTAGAGTTTCGTACAAATCCGAATATGAAATAAAATGACAAAATACTAAAGTAAAACCTATACTAGAATCATTGGAGCGAAATTCACTACGTCCAATGCACTGCAAGTCTGATCCATCACCAGTCCTGCTATTCCTATCATTTAGAATACTTGGGGTGGGGGGAAACATTTATAATTTGGTTCAGAGACCTAAAGTTGCAAGGATTCTTCACCATGAAAAATATGCAAATTTTACTATCTCATACTTCACGTCTCTCCATCAATGCTCACGTGTAACGAGTACCTCACCTCTCATCTAGAAGCAGTCCTATTCGTATCCCCAAATTAAATTCCAATCATAAGTCCCATTGTTTAATCTGACATGTAAATAAATAAGCCATTTAGCGATGCATTCACTAATAGTGAGTATTTATATTAAACACTTTAGGCCCCTTAATGGACTTCATAATGTGGTTACTCATCCTGATATAATTTAGAGCATGTTATTATTACCTCATATAATATTCCATAACCTTACTCTATCTCTACAGACTATTTAATATTTAATTCTTACTCCTCATCGTCTACCCCATAGATTTTAGGTTTCATTCTCTTAGAATAACCAATTTATTATTTTGACTAATCATTGGTTATCACATCGTTTGTTCTCTTTAATTTTTGTCTATATTCTTAGATTGCCCAATTATTATACATATTAATAATTGTCTATCATATTATTGATTAGAACCCTTTTTTTCTTTAATTATCCACATCGTTACATTAACCTAATCTGGTTATCATTAAGCATTGTCTACATCTATAGACTAAGAGGGCACATTCCCATACAAGGCACACCGCAATGTGTAAAAGGATAATTATATATGTCCATATATATATATGACACACGAAGACATCTATCTTTGGCGTCTTGTTCGTGCTCTATCGGCGAGTCCGGAAGAATCCCTTATCCTAAGCGGACATCACAAAAACACATAAATTTGGGGTGGTCCCTACGCAGGACACTTGTTCATGGCCCATACCAAACTGTGATACAAGCAAGGTCAGCGGCAACACCTACCTCCTCGTAGATGGTGCCTCCACGTAGTACCTATATGACTTACACAACGTCAAGCCCACCGGTGCCGACGTGTGGTCTCTGGTCCGAACGCACAAACCCCCTAGCCGATAGGACAGTCCACAAATCCAGGTGTATCCGCAAAAAATAGCATAATACATATTATCATCCAATATGTATAAGTAGCTACTCTATAACAACTTCTATCAAAGAAAGTCTCAATCCATATAAAGCATAGCCTTCTTATCTTAACTATAACAATTTTAGTCAATTATTCCATAACTCATTGTAAGTTGTTATCATACGACCGCTTCTTGATTAATTATTAAGTTCCATGCATTGCCTTTTAGACTTAAATCACATTTACTTCATAATTTATTTCTCTTTAAATATATAGGTACAGCTATTCACAACTAACATTTCCAAAACATCATAAGTATAGTTATTCTCAAAATAACCTTTCCAAAACATTATAGGTGTAGTTGTTCCCAAACTATCCCTACAGGCACAATTATAGGTATAGTTATCCCAACTAACCTTCCACTACATTTAATGATTTCAACGTGTCATCCTCTTGACTTAGACTTAAGTCATTTTAGATTTCTAATAGTCATATACTTCTTATTGCCTTTCCAATAAGGTTTATATGTACATATATAAGGAGTCAATTAAATTGAATAAGGTTTATATGTACATGTATAAGAAATCCTCTAATATGGGTAAGTAGTCTCACTCGACCTATTACAATAGTTATTAACCATCTAAACTTAGCCCGCTAGGCTTAGGATACATTACTACTTAATATTGTTGTACGTTAATAATTTGAGGAAATTGATCATTAATTATAACCTCTCGCAATTTTACTTATCTCAAGTAAGTATTACCTTTTTATTTTAATTCATCCCGAATTAATCATAAGATTTTCACCGTATCTTTTAGGGTCTTATCCTCTACGTGCTCATACTAGAATTTCCCAAATCATCTAGGTACAACCCGACCTTTTATATATTTATTTCATATAGGTTTATTTAAAAATTTCGTCGAAATCATCTTGTTCGTATGGTCTCGTACATCCTTTCGTAAAAAAATCATAACTAATTAAAAAATTAGAAAAATATGCGATCGGCGCCCACGCAATCACAACGAAAAAATCTAAAAGCAGGTCATTCCGAATTGTTTCGGTAGGAGGCCGAATCGATTCGGTTTGTCCAATAAGCCGAGAGCAAGTCTTTTTCCAAGACGTGATTTTTCCAATGATTTCTAAATCTAACAAACTTTGTTCTTATAATTCAAAAATCTCAAATGGGTTATGGGGAAGGGGTTCTAACATGAAATAACATCAATTTAAACATGATTAAACGTCCAAATCATCAAGAATTTATTAAGAACTCATGAACATGAAATTTTTAGATTTCATCTTATACTTCCTTACTGATTTTGAGATTAATAGGGGGTTCTACAACATATTTTCTACAATTAATCTTGCATTTAAACCACATGAAAACATAGCTGATACAAAGGGTTACAAACCTAAACATGGATTACATAATTTTCATCAATTTCTACCCAATTTAAAAGATCTTTAAATAGGGAGTCCCAACATATGATAAAACCTTATTCTAAGAATGGTATCAACATTAATATAAGATTAGTACAATTTGAATAAGAATGGCAAGAGAATCTTTGCCTAAAATTAGGTAGAGCAGCCTCTCTTCGTCCTCCTCTTGAGTGGTTATCTCTAGGGTTCTTAGATGTAACTCTAATTATATAATGTTAACTCTAATTATATAATGTTCGTCTTCAATTCCCAAGTTGGGCTTTAGGCCCCAATTTTGGACCCCAAAATGAACCCAAATACATAATCTAATTAGCCCGATAAGTATCCAACTTATATATATATATATATATATATATATATACCTCGGGGCCATTCCTAGGGGTCTGAAATGCCCAAACGAGCCCATATAGCCTCCCAAATATTTTTATCCAAAAATATAATTTGATTTAGACGTGACAGAGGTAAATCATTTTTACTTAAAATAAATTCCCCTTTTGATTAAATTCGAAATCATTAAAGTCTAATTCCAAAAATTTATAATTAACAAGGAGTCTAATTGCTCACATCCTAGATTAATTAATTTCACCGAATTAATTCAATCCTTATTAAATTTTTATTTTCTTCAAAAAAAAAATATGGGGTATTACATATAAGGTGAGTTTTAATGGTTGAACTTTCTAATTTCGTCTTGTACTACTTAGAAGTCCATGTTTCTATTTTGTACTTCCGAAATACGAATGAACTTTAAATATCGATGAAGTAAATTTGACTATATTCAAGTAAATTTTAATTTCTTTAAATATCAATAAAGCAAATTTGATTATATTCAAGTAAGTTATAATTTTTTCCTCAATTATGTTAAAATTCAATTAAATGTAAAAAGTTTGACTTTCAGATGTGAACTCATAATTTTGGAAAATGACAGGAAATTTAACAATCTTAAACCCTTTTATGATATAGGTGTAGTATGAAAATCAATTTAACGGGAGAAAATGAACGTTATAATCTAGTACCATAGATCTCTTTAGAATATTGCATGATTGAATGAAAGGAAAGAGAAGTGCAAAGATATAATGGCTTCAATTTATTAGAAATGACAAAAAAAGTAAATTAAAATGGAAATAAATAATTAGAGTGGAAGAACTTACGGAGCGTAATGATTATTAAGTGGTTAGAGCCATATCTTTATTTGGGGGGGGGGGCTGGAGTTGCAGGAGTGGAATGCATGAAAATAATGATTTCTACCAAGTGTTTAAAAGATAACATTTATACCCCACATGAAAATTATCTCAAGAATTTTCATCAACCAGAAGAGCCAATTGCAAAATGATTAAGGCTTGAAATAGAAAAATACACGGTGTAAAAGTTCGTGCGGCGTTTCACGAATTTTGAAAAGACATCCTTATCACATAGTGATATGTGATATGCCCATTTGATTATTTTAACCTTCTTTGGATTGGAGAACATTATTAAAACATTAAAGGGTGTTTCATACGTGGAATGAACCCAACATACAAGTGAAAACCACTTAAAGCTTTCTCCGAATTATGTTTATTCCAAATTTAAGTGTCAAAACTTCCTGTCAAGTTTTAAATAGGGAGACCATGAATAAAAAAAGTCTCCCACATACATAAATTCACACAACACGATAAAATAGTCAACAACCATAAAAAAGTCAGAAGTGAAATACGTTAACAGTCATCCAGACTATGAAATGGGGAATAAAAAGCTTATATAAAACTACGTATACTTCTAATTCCCCGTAACTTTCTTACCCTTGTCCCCTCCACTATAACCTACAAAAAATAATATAAATATGAGTGAGCCTAGTCCTTGATAGAGTAGAGAGGTGGGATAAGGTTTGAATTATATTCAAATGAATATGTACCACATTCCTTAAGTATATATATAAAATACAACAATGAATGCAAGTAAATTAACACAAAATGTTAAACAATGTATATGGTTATGTTGGCAATTACTCTCGATACCCACGTATAAAAAAACACCACTTCACAAAGTACAAGCAAAGTCGAACACTTTGGGTGCACCTTCGAAGTGCAAAGGGCTGCTTTGATAAAGCCAAGTACTAAACTCAAAGATTCAAACACAAATACACAAGGCAAGCACAATCTACCACAAAAACACATTAGGTAGGAACTGTTATAAAATCAAAGTGATCAACCCCAACAAATAGGGCATATGGGGGAAAGTAGGGCCCAAGTCTTACCCCCTCTAAGGAACCATTAGGATATGTGACTTTATTCACACCTAAAGCCTAAAAAAATAAAATCGTTACAAACATCAATGAACTTTATCTCCTATGGTGAACCTGCACACAAAATCTCCTTTTATGTCACCTCAACCCCAACACCCCATTAACACTTTATCGAATATATAGGGTCGCTTCTCATTTAATGCACCTGACACTACTTCTTAATACTAATAATACCATTACAATATCTAAAGTCCCCAAATACATGAAACCTCACTAGAAATACCCCCTCTCCCTCATTCATACGTGTTTTTCAAATTTAACCTACCCAATTTACTATTTTGACTTTAAGAACTTAATTACTAACCAACATCTATTATGTCCATCTTTCCACTATACTAAGTTTTGAGACTCTCATCTCGACCTGGTTCTTTATTGAGGTGCCTACTCTCTCACCTTCCATTGCATAGCTCTTAAGAGTCTCTCTCTCTAGTCCAGTACAAGCTCTACGGGGTAAGTAACATCTAGGCTCTTGAAGAGCACTTCTTTCGAAGGACCAGTGGCTCACTACCCTTCTACACAATGATATGAACACTTTTTACTGTTGGGTATAGCACCTAGACCATCCATTCACAATTAGTCCAATAATCAACTTACCAAGCTATGGTAAAAATATGTCTCTGATATTGGATGTATCTAGTTTTGTGGATTTTTACTACTGGGAACTAAAGTCCCAATGATTTTTTAGTTAACAATTCCTGGTAGTGTATAAACCAAATGTTTATGGGTTATTTACTACATGGTGATAAGTAACCATCCCTACCAATATTCCTCTCTAGAACAAAACACGAGACCACATCGTTCATGTCCTTGAATGCATTTTCGACATAGTTCCGACTCTTCCTTCGACAACTGGAAATAAGCTCTTGACCCATACTTTTACAATTATGTTAAACAGGTGTATGTGGTCACCTCTCTAGACTTGCACCATCTTTTGATATAAAATCTACCAGATTGCTTGGATGCCAACCTAAGGAAAGAGCTACGCCAAAAAACTTCTCTTCTTTCAAACTGCGTTGCTTGTGTATTAACTCTTCCCCACTCGCATAACCTGAAGAAAACTTGACTTCTCTCACCCTCTCTGACAATCTCAAAGGACTCCCTCCCCCCTAACCAGCATGAAAATAGCTTTATCCTTTATTTCTCCCCTCACTCTTGGGGAAAATTTTGATCTACAACATTAACCATTCTCTCTTCAATATGGTGTGTTAACTAACTTGAAGGAGTTGCTTAACAGTGAGTTTCTCAGTTGAAATGTAGAGAGGGGGGTACTAATAAATTAAGAACAATATGTCTTTCTTGATTACTCAAATTCTTTATATGCTAATTAATAAGTTCATAACTGCTCTTACTTCATTTTAACTTTGTATGATCCAAAAGCTAGATGCAGTTGCAATAAATTTAGAAACAAATCATATTTTCATAAAGGAGGAGGTGTTATGGAATCCATATTATCTCACTAGGAGTCTAAATTCAGTTGAGAAACTTGACAAATTGTTTCGAATTCGTGACCTTTTTCTTTTGATTGTTTTAGTTTTTGTCAAGTTGTTACTCTGTCATTCCCAAATTAATAGTCGTTGTTTGAAACTCGAACATTTTAAGAAAAGTTTTTACTTTATAAATTTATCTTCTTAAAAAGGATGAATACCTTTGAATGCAAGACACGCGTTTGGATCATTGTTCTTTTAATGTGTATTGTTCATATGGGTAACTTTGTAATCTCATCTAGTTTTATATAATTTTTTTAGACACACGAGTATACATTTGTGACGGACTAAAAGGAACATATGACTATTAATTTGGGATAAATGGAGTATTTCATTATTTATAAGTTTGTTGTATACACCCTAACCAAATATTTAGTTTTTATACAAATCGTGCTAATGTAACACACGCAAGTTCATTTAATAAACAACAACATACTGAAACTAATACCAGGAGGTGCACCAGGAGCAAAAGAGGCTGTAAAAACAAAAGACTCAAACTCATAATCACTAATTGGAAATTGTAACAAAAATATAAATAAAGTGCAATATCACATTTGTGCACACACACACAAAACAAATTGTATATATGTGTGTATATATATACACGAAAGGAAATTTATAATTGAAGATGATAAAAATAAGAAATGAAAAGCTAGAGAACCTCTTCAAGAATATAAAATTGGAAAGAATATCAAGAAGCAATGGGAGTTAATTTGAATTTAAAGTGGGGAACAAGAGGAAAAAGTAGATTGCTTCTAAATATCAATATTCTTAATTCAGTTCCCAATGAAATGACTCATTCTCTATTTTCTCTATCCATCGGTTGTTCATTCATCATTACTAGAAAACTAGACCTTGTTGTATAAATCAACGAATCTACTTACAATTTACTTTTACTTTGTATATGGCTCAGTATTTATCGGTAGAAATTTTATTTGATTCACAATGATGATAGTAATATGGGGAAATAGCTATGATGACGGATCTGTTGATGATTCTTACAAGCTTCAAGCCTTAAACATGGAGAAAAAATTACTGGAAAGTGATATGACTATGACAAATTTATTATATAAATCCCCAATTAGTAACACTCTATTTTTTCTTTTTAAAGCATTTAGAATGTTATTTTTTCGATTTAGTAAATTTGGCTTCACTCTACTATTTCGCTTTTGTTATAGGTGTTTTTAATCATAATGTTAGGCTTTATTTAAGACATTAATACTTCGATTATGTAATTGTGCTGATAAGTATGCTTATGTGGTGGAATATTCTTGTCTCTTAAGTTGAATGTGTTATTGAATTGTTCTGATTGGTTTTCTTCATCAAGTCACTGATTTTCAGATTTTGATGATGTAGAGCAACATGGACTGGTAAATTAGCTGGAAGTATATTTTCTTGCCAATAAGATAAGGGTCGATTCTCTTCCCAATGCACGAGCTAAAATGACAGGTAAGTCTATGTTGTATAATATCTTATCATCTTTTTTTTACATGAGAACAACTTGTAAATTTTTTGATTTGGTAGGAACAATCTTGATGCTAATAATATATTTTTGGTGGAAGACAACAAAATTGAATTTACCTATGACTTTGCTACTAGTGTTGCTTTCGCTTTCAAATCTCTCTCACTCTCTCTCTATCTCTCCACACTTTCTAATTTTAGTTCTTTTTTGTTTTGTTTTAGGTGATGGTTTTTTCGTGTTTGTGGAAATGAATGCAAGTAGATTATGTTCCACATCATTTGGAGTCTTTTTTGCAATCGTCTGTACATTTTCTTCAAAATAAATTATTTGGTTTAATGAAGGTAAATTATCTCAATTGTGCTACGTTATATTTTTGGTTTAGTTATGGGTCTTGATTTTAATGAGTTTAAAATTCCAAATTTTGATGGTGGGAAAGCTGAGCATACATAGCTTACAAAATGGGATAAATAATTAAGTTTAAATATATGCTTATACTTAAGAAATATATATCCATAATGTGAACAGTTGGATCATAGCTATGTTATGATTATACATGGGGATCATTGGTTCGTCGTAATGCACTTTGGGGTCCAAATTTTTACTATTTACACTTTGGGGCCCATTTTCTATTGTTGCAACGCTTTCGTGACAAATTATCTTCAGAAACCTTACAAATTAAAAAAAAAAAAAACTCTTGTACATTGTGTAATGTTATAATTACTAACACAAGTTAGATTTGTATAAATTGTAAGAAAATTACACTTTCATTTTTGTTACACTTTTGTGGAAAAAAAGTGTCGCACAAATAGTTCCTTTTTTATTTATGGTTTAAAAGATTACTTTTCTTTCTAATCTATTTTAATGGAAATTATGGGCTATACTAGCATTCTCTTAACCCCATATGAAGCTAGAGTATGACTCAGTTATGTGATTTAACAACCAAATGATATTTCAAACTAGAGGAGGTTTAATCATTTAAAAGCATGACAGTGATATGTAAGCATTAAATGTAGTAAACTTGTTATTATCATTTACCTTTTTCACGAATTCATTCCTGTGTTTGCTAGAAAAGTGCTTTTAATTTTCATGAGTCTAGACAAAGCATGTTCCATGGTGATTCTCTCTGTCGGTGAATTTGTAGAACATTCCAAGGCTAAAACAAAGATGGATGACAAACATTTCTCCTTGGAAGATAAATACTCATCCTCTATTTCTATGAAATTTGTATCAAGATTATTCATTATTGAACCATAAGATGCTTCAAGAACCCAACTCCTCAAACTCATCCCACCAGAAAATAATTCATCGATTCGTTTCTTCCTTATAAATGTTTCCATTAGTATAATACCATAACTATAGACATCGACGCTTGTAGAGACTATTCCATTCGTTCCATATTCTACAAGATCATAAAATTCATGATATATAAATCAATTAATAAAATTGAATTATTATAGAAAATTTGAGCAAGCAAAAGTTATCAAAATATAAGAAAATTAGACTTTACCTGGTGCCATATACCCAATTGTTGCTAGGGTTTTAGTTTGTTCAATAAATTCCTTTCCACCCAAGAGTTTTGAAATACCAAAATCGCCAACATGTGCAGTCATATCTTCATCAAGAAGTATGTTGCTAGGCTTCAGATCACAATGAACAATAGGTGTTGCATAGTCGTAATGTAGATATTAGAAAGGCTGTTGCAACATCCATCATTACATTTAACCTCGTCAAAATGTCCAAACTATAATTATGAGAGTACAACCACTTCTCAAGGCTCCCATTAGGCATGTAAGTTAGAACTAAGGCCTTAAAATCCAAGTTCGTACAGCTATTAATGATTTTGACAAGGTTCCGATGATGAATGTTACGCATTACCTCACATTCAACGTCAAAACTCCTGGATGATCCTTCTAGATTTAAATTGAAAACTTTTATCGCAATAGTCACCCCGTCTGAAAGTATTCCTTTATATACCGAACCAACACTCTGTAACAACCCGCACTTTGTGGCAAATTAAATTTAATAATTAAGTGCAAATTGGGAATTTAATAGATTATCGTAAATAGTAATTTTTAGAGTTTTCAAGGATTTATGGATTGTCGGTGTGTATTATAATTACTCTTGGGATTTAGTGAATAAATTGGAGTATTTTAATAACATGTCGCAGCTGGGAAAAGCGACATATGGACAATATTTTAATGGGAATACTGCATTTATTTATGTTGGGTTGAAATAGTGATTTGTGGTCAAGTGCCTCGGATGGAGATTTCGAGTGTGTGATGAGTCTCGTAATGGCCGAGATAGTCAAAAAAGAGTGTCCGGGGGTCGTAATTGAGTTTCGGGGATTTTTGGATTAATAGGGGCTCGCAATTGAGTAAACGGGTCATTTTTGAATTTATTAAGGGATAAACCCTTTTCTTCTCTTATAAGATATAAGAGAGAAAGGGAAAGGCAGAAAGAGAAAGAAAAGAAAGAAAGAAAAGAGAGAAAGAAGAGAAGAGAGAAGAGGAGAAATGGGGGATTCCGGCCCAAACTCCGTCGGATTCGACTCGAGGTCGTCGGATTTCATCCTCCAGGCAAGTGTATACTTGCTTTATTTCATTTTATTCATTTATTTCATATTATAGTTGGTAAACTATATGATTTTGGGTTAGAACCCTTAAAATAAATTTGGTAAAATTTGAATATGAGTTTACATATTGATGTAATGTAAACTCTTAATGATTTCTAGTGTTAAATCAATGTAAATGGAGTGAAGAAATGGATTGAAATGGGTTAAAATGATAAGTTGGGGTTTTATGGTTTTAGGGTTCACATCTAAGAGAAATAGTTTAATACCCCAAATAAATTGATGTGTTAGTTGTAAAACATATATTAGATGTTTATTGAGTTATTGGATGAGCTTAGAAACAACAAAAATGGAGAATAATGGAGGTTTGGAAATTTTTTGAAGATGATTAATAGTGACCTGCGTCTTAACCGAATCGATTTGGCCAGGGCGAATCGATTCGATTCTTGGTCAAAAAATGAAATTTGTAGATCATTTCGATACGGTCGTGTGGGCGCCAACCGCGTATTTTTCTGATTTTTTTTGGATTTATAGTGATTTTTCTGCGAAAAGTTATCCGAGATCAAAATCGTTAGTTAGAAATTAAGGTTAGAATTAATTGGAGATAAGTATTAGGGGTTATCAAATAGAGTGTGAGGACCTCTAAAGGACTTGAGGAGGTATGAAAACTTTGGGTTTGTAGGAATAAATCCGAGCTATAATTTAAAGCGTGATGGGATTAAATTTTGGGTTTTGGGGTTATATATAAAACCCTAGGCAAATTTGGGATTTTCGGACAAGCCGAATCGATTCGGTAAGAGAGAGTTTGAAAGTAGAACCATTTTGAATCGATTCGGAAAGGCTGAATCGATTCAGTACCCTGCAAATCGATTCGAACAGGCCGAATGGATTCGGTACTGCAGACTTTTGAGGTTTTCTCCTTTTAAAGTTTAGGGATATTTAAACTATGGTTTTGGAGATTATTATAGGGGATTCTAGATATGATATTAGGACTCCTCGATAATGGTATTGAGGGTGAGTAAACCCCGTGACGAAAGAAGGAACCTCGGATTAATTTAGTGTACGATCTGGGGTATGGATTTAATGAATGCTTGGGAATACTTTTGGGTTAAGTATTGTGAGAGTGCGATTACTTAAATTCTATTATTAGTATAAATTGGTACATTCGGGTTTATGTACAAGTCCTTAATTAGCGACGTAGGTGTGAGTAATATTTAAGAGAGAATACTTAAATATTATTATGTGATTGGCAATTATGGCCATTTGTATATATTCGAGGAGGAATATATAGTATGTATACTATATGATTAAAGTATATATATGATGTGATGTAAATGACTTTTGAAAATGTAAAAATGGATGTTTTCAAAATGGAAAAGAAACAATTTTCATAAATGATAATTTATGCGTACACATCTCTCTAAATCGCTATCATAAGGGAAGTTCGCGCGTGTGGTGAAGTCTCTTGGCTAATGAATGCATGGGAATATAGTCCCAGGCCATACGAGCGATTATTGTATGTTTTGTGCGCTGAGGTAATTATGGGTGTAGTTATGACTCTCCCGCAGGCATATGGCCGTTTCCCGACGTCTTGCATTGTAGGATCCCAGGTTGTCTTGATGTATAGGCCCGAAAGATTATAGCCATTTAGGGCCGCGCACAGTGGGAAAACCCGGACGGGCGGTCTTAAAAAGCATTATATGATGTGTAATATAACTATTCTTAATAATGTGGGACATTATTGGTATTAAAGCAATTTATGATAATAAATTGGCTTTAAACACATCTCCTGGATGGAAGAAGGGAAATGGGATAAATGATTGGCTTCAAATACATTTCCTGGATGGAAGAAGGGAAATGGGAGCATATAAGATGAAAAAGCATTTTTATGATGATAAAATTGGCTTTTAAATACATTTCCTGGATATAAGAAAGGAAATGGAAAGTTTTGAGATAAAGATGAAATTGAATTGGTAAACCTCAGTCTGGGAGATATTATCCGGATGTATATTGTAAGATGTATATAAAAATGAATATGATATGTATATTATTATATAAGTATGTGTTTATATATTCGTTTTTCACTACGGGATTAATGGATCTCTACCATTAACCCTGCCAAGTAGTAGTGTATCGGAGGGGTTCCTTGTTTGGATTTAGCTTCGGAAGACACCCCACGCACAAACTTAGCGCAGTGTTGAGAATGGAGAGAAGTTTAGCCCTTAGTGCTCGGGTTGTAGAGGTTTCTAGTAGACGGGGGTATTAGATTAGTTAGGAAGGGTAGCATAACTAGAATGTTAAGTGCGTTAGGTGTGCACTCTTAGAAGAGAGGTAAGGGGTATCTCATGGGAGTGCGATACCAATTTAAATATGAGATAAAACATAATTTTAAAATAAAGCATTTATACACTTGCAAAATATTTTCACAACTCGGGCTCTGACCCGTTTATCTACTTTTCCCTCTCTTGATATATATATATATATATATATATAGGTGTCCAGACACAGGGACACCTGGATGACACTTCTTTCGAGTCAGACGTCTGCTGCAGCAGCTGTGGATGCATGCAGGTTCTCGATAGACGCTTATATTCTTGTACTCTAGATAGGAGGTACTATATAAATATTTGGGCCAATGGCCCAATTGGATTTATTTATTCTTTTACCGCCTTTTTATACGGATTCAATTTGGTTGTATAATATTTGAACCGAGTGTTCGATTATTCTATTTTATTTCAGTTTCATTTACGCAAACTGTGGGAATGTTTTAATTTGGTAATGGTTTAAAAAGAGTAGTTAAGTGAAATTTTGACACTAGCCTAATAGGTTATTAGTAATTAAATGGATTTTCGACAGTGATGCTAAGAATGATCCATATGAGACTCCTATTTTAATTTGATATAGGAGTGATCGCCCGGTATTTTATTAGGCGGGTTGTCACAGATAGTATCAGAGCATCAGGTTCTAGTGTCCTTAGGAATCTGTGCGGATGTACTACGCTTTCAGCGTTACTCTTGATTTGATATAGAGCCTCAGGATTAGGATTGTTGATTTCTCTTGTGAGATTTCGTTCTCCTGCCATATTATAAGATTATAGTAATCTTTTGCGCGCTCGTTTGTGATTCGTGTGCGGGGCTTGGATGGCAGTAGGAGGTGGGGCTTAGCTGGAGTAGCTGGTAGAAGTCGGGAATGAGGACCGTAGGAGAGGTCACTTCCTTTGTAGTGTTTGCTAAGGATTGTTGCAACGACTACTAAATTATAGTAGTTATGAGTACCGTAGTACCGTCGTAGTAGAGTGTGGTACTAAAGTTGAATTTTCCAGTGAAGTAAGGGTTAGAAGGGATCTTACGGATAGTTTTAACCGTGAGTCCTCATGATTTAGCAGGAATGAGAAGAATGTAGTTTTGGATTATTCACATAAGGATCGGTCAGAGGCTGACAGTGAATAAAATGTGATATGGGTATGTTCAAGGACACCATTGGTGGACATCCACCTGGGGAATTTGATAAAACGAAGACATTGTTATGAGTTTCACCTCAGAAGGAGGAGGTATAATTGGCATGTCTAGATAAAGTCGCGGTGTTCATTAGACCTAGACTCATGTGTGTAATTTGAGTTTTGTGGCGGTCTCGATAACATTATGTAATGTAGTCCTGTGTGTTTTCCACGGTAGCGAAGTTTTATTTACCTTCATTCTCCATAAAGGCGGGTGTTGATATTTTGAATATATAGATATATCTGGCTTGTGATACTCATTTTATGTGTTATACGAGTATGGTTATACGGTGAGTATGAAATGTTATGGTATTTTCAGAGCGATAGCATGCTAATGATGGAAAGACTATTGTGTCCGAAGTTCCAGGGTGGAACGGGTTGTTGTTGCGATATCTCACCTGGATACAGGTTGAGTTCGCCTTTATTATGTGCATAGATGGAACTTCGATGAACAGAGGTTTCATTATCGTGATTTGAGTATGTGGCGACCTTATAGATGTGATTTAAGGCATGCTGGGTTATTGCTGAGCTGTGAGTTTAAGCTCATTATTGATTGTGCAGAGACTGAGTGTAGTGCGATGCGCTTTGTGGTATGGCTCCTGGATAGAAGAAAGGAGTTCAGACCACATTCTGTTAAGAGAGGGGATAGGGTATCCCAATTGTGTGTTTGAAGTTGACGGACCTCCACGACCGACAAAGTTAAGTAGTAGTGTAATTGGAGGGGTTCCTATGCTACAAGTGTCGCTAAAAATACCCCAAAAGATATTTATGCAACAAAGTGCATACTGCAGGGATTTCTTTGCACTAAAATAGTTTTGGGGGTTGAGGGAGTGCGTTTTTTTTTTTTTGGGGGGGGGGGGGGGGGGTGCGCGTGAGGCAAAAACTGCAAAGTTTATACTACAGAAAGTTGCAAAACTTACAGCAAGAAAAGTGGTATCATTCCAGACAACTCTTTCCAACAATCGCTTCACCTTGTTTCCAAAAAATATGGGAGAAGTGAGCATTGCTTCAATCAAATTCTGATCTAGCAAAACTTTATTACATCCACTACAATCTGGATTATAACGCAACCTGGAAGATCCTTTGAGATCATAGAGCCGCATCACTTTTCTCCCAAACAAAATATTCTTCATAACCATCACATCCATTTTTTATTCCTTCCCTCCTTTGAGGTGCTTTGATGTAACCTTCAGATAGAAAGCCAATAAAAATATGAGATTCCGGGAAATATATAAACTAAGATGGAAACAAAAAATTTATTTTTAAAAACAGATTACAAGACGAGATTTATCATAAACCACCACAAATGTGGCCCGAGCTATGGTGCGTATAATTTGCTACCTATACAACTATTGCCTATAATTAGTTCTCACAACACTGTAATGTGTTGGAAACTTAACGCTGAAAATGAAGAAAAACAAAACCAACTCGGGCCATGTTGGTATGAAACATTTTGCTTTTACAAGGTAGTATTTATAATTTTAACTATAAGGAACTTGTTATTTTCCAAAACATGAAAAAATGAACTTATAATAAGCATGAGAATGTTATGTGATGGAAGTAATTATACAAAAATCGAGTAACGATGTAAAAATAACCAATTTTCTTACTATACCTTCAATTGGAAACACGATCGAGTAAAATCTTAGGCACTCGGTTAATCTATCCAAATTAACATTACACTCGCAAAAATTGGGTTTTTTTAACTTAAAAACCACCATAATTGAAGCTTTCAGACTTCAGTACATTTCACTAATTGATATTGACTTTGGTTGGCCAATTAGATTTACAGTGCAAGGCACATGAACGTAAATCTACTTGGCCACTGACGAAATCAATATCATTTGATGGAAGCTACAAGTCTGAAAGCCTAAATAATGAAGGTATTTAATAGTTAGAAAAAATACCTGATATATTCCCAGGATCTTTGCGAGGCATGTTGGGCTTCCAGTACCAATTGATTCAGATAGATACTTGAAATATCTGAGAGAAAACTTTATAAACGACTCTATCTCTGTCTTTGTAACCTGTTTGATTATAAACCGATCATCCAACGTTTTCTCAAAGAAGACATTGATCTTCCCACCTTGGGCACCCCACTTCTTACAACGACTAAGAGACCTCACATAATCCATTTCAGAAGGGCAACATATCCTCCTCAAGGCTTCAAAACGTTTTCGTAATAACAAGTCACTGTATATTTTACTTTACCGAGGGGCCCATCATTCCCAAAAGTAACCCTGGCATGCAGTGCCTTTGTGTATGACCACGGATCCAAAACGAGGGAGCTACGGGAACTATACATGGATAAAATGCTGTCATCTGTAGATCCAAGACTTTTGAAGGACTCCAATGTCATTTCATCGGTAGAACTAAAGGACGGGAAATTCCCCGAATCAAAGGACATCAGAGGAAAAGTAAATTCCCCGCTGTCTTTTCGTCTGTCAAGCTCGTCAGACACCTGGGCAAGATAATCTGGTGAAAGAAGCGTGTACGATATAATACTTGTGGGCTCATCATTATAAATCGGGACAACAGTGTTGTTAACACCCATGGGGAGAAGCAATCGTGACCCTCCTTTGAGTTCCGCCTCTCTAAATGACGAGATATAGATGGGATTATACTCGCTAAGCGAGTCAAGTTTATGACTACTACCTAAAAAGTTTTTGTTCAACGAGCGATAAAAATTTATGAAGTGTATTCCCAACCAGCCCATAGAATCCTCCATATTATCAGAACTTTTGGAGGATAAAATAGGTACCTTGGGTCCACATGGGTCTTCCCCGCGATCTTCTAAATCAAACGTTTCAGCCACTGAGGCGGTGGTTGAAGAATCTGCCGTAACTGAAAATGCATTTTCGGGGTTATTTTCATCGATCCAAGCTACATCAAGAGTATCGAACAAACTTTCGATAAGAGGAAACTGCCCATCCGAGAGGACCCGATGAACAGGAGGTAAACAAGATAGCTTGGGCCCACTTTGCTCCTCCTCGCGATCTTCCAAGCCCAACATAGTGGTTAAAGAATCTGTTTGGCCGTTAGGGAACTGCCTATCAGAGAGGGTTCTATGAACTATTGCATTGAGTTCCGAATGATGAAACCCATCACAACTGTTTGTACCAACACAAAATTTAGCCTGGTTTTCCTTGTTTGGATTTAAATCTAAACCCGTTTCAACACCATAGTCTCCTCCTGGGTTCTGATGTTCATCAAGTTTTGTGTTCGTAAGGAGAGAGTCAAAATTGTTTGAACCTTTTCCTCGATGAACAAGAATATCGATATCAATGAGATTCTCATTAGTAGAGAGAGGTTTCTCCATATGTTCACCCTGAATGTTATTGTTATCTCAACTCGCCACATAAATCAGGCGGTGGTCCCATATATAAGACTGGAATAGTAACTGTCTTCGCAGTCGATTAATCTCGAGAATATCAATGAGAGGCTGGCCTTTTTTCACCTCCTTGTTCATAATTTTTTGGAGATATTCCTGCAACGATATCAAGAAATACATCAAACCCCATGTGTCGAATGCATTTTCAAAATTAGTCAAGAAATGCGCCAGAGCCCACATATTGAGAGGGTCTACATTCTAACACAAAAATGGTACATTAATGTCTTGTTGAAAATGTGGGTTCTAAATTTGTTAAGAAAAAGAAAATACAATGTCTTATGATATTGCATGATCCCATTCTATGAAGTACGGACAAGAAGGTTCTACATTTAAATAAAAAAGATGGTACACAGGTTCTAAACTTATCCACAAAAACAAAATTCAATGCCTTGCGAAATTTCATTATCCCATTATACAAAGAACGGATACATCTATGAAGAGACGTATCTGTATTAAATACATCTCGTATGCCGATACTCTCAAATATCAGGCACTTATTCTGTGATGTGTCACCAATTTAATAGATAAATTCTTAATTTTGAAATCATGATAAAAAAAATTCTTGGAGACTACAATATGGTTTACAAGGAGCAAAACAAAGAAGATGAGTCTATAATACCAGCCTCACACCAGTTAAAAAAATTTTGGACACTACAATGTGATTTACAATGAGCATAACAAAGAAATTCAGTCTATTTTACCAGCCTCACACGAGTTTAAGTCTTGTTGGGGTGAGCTAAACTACCTACCAATCATATTTACACGGACATCATCATGAAAAGGTATATAAACTAAAGGTGCATGGTTATTTGCTCGTACTACTATCTGGCGTTTCTATATCAAAGGACTCACCTCATATAAATGATATAAATCCAAAGAACTCACCTCAAATTTTATCTTCTCATTCTGAAGCATTTCCTCTAAATCTGCTATTTGGTGTCTTGATTCGGGTAACTTCATGCTGATATTGAGTGAACATAGAGAATTGTGTACTTCAGAAAATAAAAGCTTCTCCCGACCAATCATCTGCCCAGTGTTTACAATGAGGTTATATATATACTCAATGAGGATTTAACACATGCCTTTAAATTCAAAAAAGTTATCATTGCACCTCATGAAGCTCCTTTCATATCCACTCCTAATTTTCGTAGTTAAAATCAAGTTTGTGGGGTGGAAGGTACACTGAGTGAACATCAATTGATGCATACCGAAAGCAAGCAACCAGATTTCCAAATCTGCAAACATGTGGTAAGTAAGAACTCGGAGAGAGATAGAGAGAGAGATGCATCATAGAGACAATAAAAATGAATAATAGACGATAAGAAACATTTTAAAAGGCCAACCGAAAAGATCACTTATGTCATAATCAATCTGATGGGAATCCACATTTTATTTTCCTTTTATGTTCTTTCATTGTATTTTCTATTTTCTTTTAAGTTCTTTTATATTCTTTTTAGCCTTTAATTAACCTCCAAGCATGTTTGGGACTAATTAGGCATTCTTTTATTTTTAGTAGGCCCTTTTAGTCATTTTAGCCAATTACTTGATTAACAAGTAATTCAGCCCCTATAAATAGGTTTGTTTCTCTCATTTGTACTTACTTTTCAATTCTTGAATAGAAGAACTCTTTTGTTTCTCTCCTTAGAAATCAAAGTGTCTTGATTTTTAGGTCATTGACGTGTTGTTCACGTCACAATCTCTTTGCTCGAAAAGTCATCTGAAATTGAAGTCCGTATATGGATGATAAGCTAGCAATGGCACGTACACACGACACACGACCCGACACGATTTATTTTAGAAAAAGGCCCAGACACGTTGGTAACATGTAAACTATTATTTATATTTTTCTATATATTACTAAAAGGAAAAAAATTAACATTGTTCCAATAATCGGACAAGGGCGTGATCTCCTAGAGAGTGTTGGTGCTTAATAGTCCCCAAAAATGAATAGCAGGCACAAATATTTTTTTAACAAATAACTCAAACCCAAAAATATCATCTAGGTCATATATCAATCTCTTTGATACACAACTCAAATTAAGTCAAGCACATATATGGATGATAAGAGGGATAAGATAGAGTATACCCGTAAAAATGAAGACAGTCTCTATGTAGAGAATGGCCACAACTTGCAACCCTGTTAGCAGCTGCATGATTTGAGAAACTGAGTTCCAAAAACTTCCCAAACGACAAACCCCAAGCAGCATTGGACATCACTATTCTTCGAGTTTCCAGAGGAAAACCAATGGTACGTGGACACCTCAGGCACCTATGCCACATCTAAATCTTTCCTTCCCTTTCACCTGGTAATAGAAATTCGGGCAACTTCTTCACGAAAATGGTGAGGGTTCCTTGTCGATGAGTATAACAATGAACATGTGCTTCTGACGGCATCTCACATGAACGACATCTATAACCCTGACAAACAAGTAAAGCTTCCTCAATTCCAACATACACTTCCACTAAGAGAAACATGTGCACATGCATGTCATGCACACACACAAACACAAGTAAGTCTGTCAATAGATCGGATCTTAGTCCGAATCCGAACCATTTATTCGGATATGGATTGACATTTAGTAATCCGATATTCCATCTATATGTTTATAGGATTAGTAAATGAATAGGATATGGATTTAAAATAATCCAATCTGCTCAAAATCTGACCCTGTTTAATATATTACAAAAATAGAATATTTCACACTAAATATTCAATGCTTTTAATTTAACCTTTTATATAGCTATTTCACTATTGTTATACTAATAAATAAATATTAGATGTCCAATCTTTATAATAATAATAAATATATTTGTGTTATTATCACAACTAGTATTACAGTTATGAATAAATATTATATATTTCATACTTTTTAAAAGAGTCGGACAATATCCCATCCGAACCCTAATGGGTTCAGATATGGATTGGAGATTTGATGATCCGACTTCGATTCAATACAATAATTTTCTTAAATTGACCGTAGTCCAATCTTAATTTGATTCGTTGACAAGCCTATGCGAGAGAGAGAGAGAGAGAGAGAGAGAGAGAGAGAGAGAGAGATTACCTGATCAAACAAATGATCTCGTAGAAAACGTCCCAACGGTTTATCAAAGTTGACATAGTATGTGATCCGGAAGAGATGGAACCTTTAACACACAGTCCCCTTCCACATGCACCGGGACGATAACGAAACCAAAATGCTCTGATGGTCGGAAGGCGACGGAGGAAACTCTTCCTTTTAAGTAACTTGCACATATGATGGATCTAAACTGCTTTGGTTTTCAATCATTGCACCACAATCATTTTGGGGCCCAAACCCATTTTCCCCAAGATAATTCCCTACGATGTCGAGACCATTATCAGTCGGGCCGACTACACTTTTATAAGTAGATGAATAAACAGATGGAGGGCCTCTAGGAGATTCTAAAACACCATTCCCGGAGGCAATAATGGAAGAGAGAGAATCAGTAAAGTTAGTAAAATTCAGAGAAGGCTTTGAATTTTGAACGCTTGGAACATTGGAAATCATAGAGACCAGTTCTGGAATGGGGACACTGTAGGACCGTTGTGGTTCACCAAAGAATTCGGACATGGGTAAAGAGAAACCAGATATAGTTGAGATGGACCGGTTGATAGTTAATAGTTTATCTGGAAGTGCAATAGTTATTGGAACGTTCAACGAAAGTTCTGGTAAAAGAGGCTCCTTCATTCGTAAGAAAAGACGTCTCTAAAGCCAAGTGATAAGCTGCAAAAACTCCATATTGAACCACATGCTTAACTTTCTTCAACTCATCTCCATTGGCACCTCAGAGTAATATCTGAAGAAAACAAAAATATAAAAAGACATTTGAAGTCAGTGTTGGATGTCAAACTGATCAACATATATGCAATAAAAAATTAGAAAATGGTATAATGTCATAATATCGACTTAAAACAAGAACAACCAAATCATGGGTCCACCACATATGGCCTTCTAGTCAACAATCATGACAAAAACAAAGATTTTGAAGGAACTATTACCCTTAAAGCTGTGTAATTTTTCATACATATACACCGTTGATAATGCAATAGTTTCAGATACCCCTCGCACGAGGAGGAATTTTGAGTTTACTCCCACTTTTATAACCATCTTTGCAATACTTCCCTTAATATTCGCAAGACAATCCCAATCTGTTAAGTTTCCATTCAATCCGTTATCCAAACTTTTTTAGCCAGCATAGATAAATATAAAACCTTTTTCAAGTTAAGTAAGCTAAAAAACAACTCAATTGATCTTCTTTCCTCCCTAATTTCACAAAGAGTCGTAAGGTCGTACCCAGTGCACAAGGCTCCTGCGTAAGTAAGAAAAATATTTTTTTCTTTATCAATGATAGTTGAACACTTTCAGTGCAACCCAATGGCTTTGGACACCCTTCAAAATACATCAATGTCTTCACCAACTTTTTCCCACCTTGGCCGGCAGTGCCATGCTCTTCCAGGAACCTCTCAACATGGAACATATCACAGTACCCCAACCTTTGCAAAGAGAGATGATCAATTGATGGGATTATTTAACCACCCGTGCAGCGGGCCATACGCTCCAAAAGAGGCCTCTTAATATTGAGAACAAGTGATGTCTTTCGCAAGAAGGTACTCTTGTGCATACCGTGAAACTACTTTCTCAACCAAAAGGATATCAAGATTGTGTGAATTTATCTTTACAACAGCCATTTTTAGATGATCCATTTCCTACATAATGATGTGAAAGTCATTAGAATATAGTTGAAGATCCATATAAAAACTAAATATATACTCACTCCATCCCAAATTAATAGCCCTACTTTTCGTTTAAGACATCCCAAATTAAAGGTGCCAAATAGGGTTTATTTGTCTAAGATATAAAATTAAAATAAGTCCTTTCAGAGATGATTTTAAACTTCAGATTCAAATAAAAACAAATGCACTCTAAGAGTCCACTTTCCTTTTTTGGGCGTATTAATGAATCGGTCTTGATCTTGGCCATTGATTGAGTGTATCCTTGATAATGTCGTTCTTAAATAGAGACTATTAATTTGCGAAGGAGGGAGTATTTATCAAATAAATAAATAAGGGGATTTTGTAAACTTGTTGCAACAGTGTGTCAAAACTTGACAAGTGGTTGGAAACCCGCTCGTACTCTAGAGCCCCCCTGAGAATAAAAAAATGAGGTTTCTCTTTTCTCGAAGTCATCCGCCGATGATGAATTCGATCAAGCTAAACTTATTAAATTGTTACTATGGATAAAATCCACATACAAACACTATAAAAGTCTCTGTATACTCGGCGTAACTATGGATAAAATCCACATACAAACACTATAAAAGGAAGAAAGAAACTTAAATTCGATACACGATAAAAAAAACATTTTACTAAACACTAAACTTATTAAATTTTGTAAGTATCCAGAATTGAAATCACTTAGAAATTGTTAAGTATCCAGAATAAGAATTAAAATCACTTAGAAATTGTTAAGTATCCAGAATAAGAGAAGTATAAACATAATATAACATACCTGGAAAAAAAGTGTATAACAAAAATATCTAATGATTCGTTAGACAATAATATTTCACCGTTCTTCTTACTTCACTATTTTTAATAAAAAGAAGGTTGAAATTTTCAATTTGAAGCGAGACAGTTTGGACCAAATTTAAGTAGATCAAGTTGAAACGATTGTAAGCAAACCAAAATACGTCAAGCTAAAGGTACCCCCATTTTTTATCCCCACATCCACATACCACTGCAAAGGATATTTGGGAGGTTGACTAACGAACATATTCAAAGGCTAAAGATGTAGCCCAAGTGTACAAGATCAAAATTAAAATTGGTGCAGCAAAGCAGGGAAGCAAAATAGTTACAGAATATGCTAACATGCTAAAAAATTTGTGGCAGGAACTGGATCATTATCAGTGTATTAAGAAGAAGTGCCCCGATGATGCAGTAATATTGAAGAACTACATTGAGAAGGATCGAGTCTATGACTTTCTTACTGGTCTCAATGATGAATTCGATCAAGCTAGAATTCAAATACTCGGTAAGGAGGAAGTTTTATCTCTGTATAAGGTCATCTCTATAATCCAAGCAGAGAAAAGTAGAAGAGGAGTCATGCTCGAACCTCAAACCTTAGAAGGCTCGGCTATGGTAGCGGGCAGTAGTAATAATCCAAACACAGGAGTAGAACAACCAGATATCCTACGAATGGAAGGGTAGATCTATCAACATCTCCGAGTCATGATAGAAAAGACAATTTGTGGTGTACCTACTGTAAGAAGTCAAGACACTCGAGAAAAGTGATGGAAACTCCATGACAAACCCTCTAATCCAACAAAGAGTGGGGATACAAAGGGGGGCAGTAGAGAAACAATGGGTAGGCATATGAAACCACAGTGCAATCAGAATAAAATAAAAAAGCTGAGAGCGTTGATTAGAACATATAAAAAAAACCTCAGGTACTTGCTCATTAGCACACTCAGGTAAGTCTCCTATTTTCATTGGATTAAATGTCTCGGATGAAACCTTTGTCAACTCTTGGGTCCTGGACTCGGAGCTACCGACCACATGACACACTCATCAAAAAAAGTTATCATGCATACACGTTGCCCAAGCAAAAGGAAAATTTCCACAGCAGGTAGTTCATTAACCACGGTAGCAAGAATAGGAGATATCCAAATTAGTCCTTCACTTGTGTCTTGGGGTCCATCCACTTTTCTAATATTTTTAGTGCACGATGTTTTGTATCATTCATTGATGATTGCACTAGGGTCTCTTGTATTTTTCTACTAAAAACAAATCAGATGTGAGTCTTGTTCCCCCTAATTTCCATGCCATGGTACAAAATCAGTTTGGTGTAAAAATCATACGTTTTAGGTTAGGCAATGCTAGGGATTATTTCAATCAAGTCAACTCCATACCTTCAAAAGGAAGGATTAATTCACAAGCCATTATGTGTAAATACCACACAATAGAATGAGTCGCTGGAAAAAAATGGTCATCTCCTTGATACAACTCGAGCATTTTTGTTTCAAAATAATGTGCTCAAGTCTTATTAGGGGAAAGAAGTTCTAATAGCAGTATACCTCATAAACACGTTACCATCTAGAGGCTTGGATTTCAAGAGTCCCTTGGAAATGCTTTCCAAATTCTATCCTAACCTACGTACTTTCAACAATCTCATTCCTAAGATCTTTGGGTGTGTGTCATTTGTCCATGTTCATAGTCCAAACAGGAGAAAATTAGATCGAAGAGCAATAAAGTGCATTTTTGTGGAATATTCTCCAACTCAAAAGGGATATAAATGCTATCATCCACCCACCAAAAGGTTTTATACCTCTGTCGATGTCACATTCCATGAAAGGAATCCTATTTTTCTACTCCTTATCTTCAGGGGGAGAATCGAGTCATGGAAGATAAGGACTTCTTTCTCATTGATCTTCCTTCATCATCAAAGCATGTGTCTTCTGTTGAGTCTGTTGAATCTACGTCATCTGTTGAAACTCCCTATTAAACCTGTATCTCGATCGCCTCGGTGGTTTGCCAAAGTGTACTCAGAGATAAAGCTTCAGTTACTCAACTTGTAGCAGTCCAAGAATCTGAACTGGACCTAGAAATGAGCTAACACTTCCTACTTCTTCTGTAAAAACAGAATTTGAAGGTCATTTGGGTAGCAACCTAAACCAAGACCTTCCTATTGATATTTGGAAGGAAACCAGAGTGTACCAAACGTCCATTGTACCCACTACATGTTGTGTCATTTGAAAAAACTTCAGCATCTCATAGGAGTTTCCTTGTAAGCCTAAACAGTATCCCCATTCTTACCAAACTATTCGAGGCTTTATATGATGAAAATTGGAAACAAGCTATAAATGTAGAGATGGAGGCCTTAGAATAGAACAAAACATGGGAGATTGTGAATTTACCTGCAGGAAAAAAGGCATGTGGGGTGCAAATGGATGTATACCGTGAAATACCGAGCAGATGGATCACTGGAAAGGTACAAAGTGAGGTTGGTAGCTAAAAGGGTATACTCAAATATATAGTGTGGATTATCAAGAGGGTATATTCAAATATATGGTGTGGATTATCAAGAGATATTCACCCCAGCTACCAAGATGAATACCCTAAGAACTCTGTTATCTTTGGCAGCTAATTATGAATGGGTCTTGCAACAGTTTGATGTCAAAAACATGTTTCTTCATGGAGACCTTGAAGAAGAGATTTATATGGAAATCCCTCCTTGATTTGGAAGTAATCGAGCTACTAATCAGGTATGTAAGCTTAAGAAAGCCTTGTATGAACTCAAACAGTCTCCAAGGGCATGGTTTGGAAAATTTGCTAAGGTGATAACTGATATGAGATACAGATAAAGCCAGGGAGATCATACGTTATTCGTCAAATTCAAAGAGAGTCACAACACTTCAATATATATTGACGATATCATCGTGACAGAAAATGATGGAAAGGAGAGACAGGATTTGAAGCAACACTTGGACAAAGAATTTGAAATCAAGGAAGTAGGGAGATAGGAGTACTTCCTAGGAATTGAAGTTGCACACTTTAAGAAGGGAATCTTTATCTCTCAATAAAAGTATGTCCCAGATCTACTAAGAGAGGCAGAAAAATTGGCGTGTAAACCAGCAAGCACACCAATAGACCCCAATCACAAGCTCGGAGAAGTTGGGGAGGATGTTGTAATAGATAGAGAAATGTATCAACGTCTAGTAGGCAGACTCATTTACTTATCTCACACTAGGCCAGATATAGCCTATAATATCACAATCCAAAGGAGGTTCATACACAAGCTATAAACCAAGTATTACAGTATCTTAAAGAATTCCAGGGAAAGGAATAATGTTCAAGAGAAGCACAAGCCTAGTGCTTGAGGCATATACTGATGTAGATTATGTTGGATCTGTAGTTGAGATTATGTTGGATCTGTGGTTGAGAAGAGATCGACCTCAGGGTATTGTACCTTTCTTGGTGGGAACCTAGTGACATAGAGAAATAAGAGACAAATTCTAATGAAAAGATCAAGTGTTGAAATGGAGTTTTGAGCAATGGTCATGGAGTTTGTGAACTATTATGGTTAAACATCATACAAGAAGATTTGAAGATCGTGTGGGATGGTCCGATGAGACTTTATTGTGACATAATCTTGTGCAACATGATCGAACAAAGCATATAGAAGTAAATAGGCACTTCATCAAAGAGAAGATAGATGTGTCTACTAACCGAGAACTGGTTAATGTGCTCACCAAAGGACTAACAGTGTGAGGTTTTAAATAATTGTGTCCAAGCTGAGAACTAGTTTGTATATTATAAATATGTACCATTCTTCTTCCATGAAATAGAAGAAAAATACAATTATTTTTCACAATTTAAATTAAAACTAACACCATCACAGCCATAATCAACCATCCACGAAAGTGACGCTGGCAAAGCTCGTGCTTTCGGAAAAAAATGTAACAGGTTATAGCCACAATGCAAACCCAAATGAGGATGCGAAAATTCTACTTAGCTTTTGGACTTTCAAAATGATTTGAATTTAACATAGCAATGGAAAGTTTTTCATCCATGAGGGATACTTGCTTAAATGATTTCAATATCATCTCTTGCCCCGGCTTTTCTCTACCGAGCTTGTACAAGAAGAGCAGGAATTATAAACTTGAGTCTCAATTTATAGCCCAAAAGCCTGGATCGGTGATCACGTTGAAATTGGAAAGATGGGGGCGAATGAGAGTTTCAAAGTAAAGAAGAAATAATGAATGCTGAAATTGTAAAGAATATCAAATCTCTCCCTACAGCAAAAATCATTTATCACATGGATTGTCTGAGTTGTGTGTGTATGTGTGTGTATGTCTGCGTGTGTGTGTGTGTGTGTCAGGGTAATGTCCTCCATGTTACAAGAGAATTTGTAGCACACACATCTCTTAAAACTTTTAAGGAGGGTATCTTTCACTTTAAAAAGATACTACCGTGCAATTTATTGGTGAGAAATTTACAACCCAAGTAGTCCAAAATTTCATATTGATGGTAAAGGGCAAATCTGTCCAAATTTTGTTTCTCGCCTAAGCATATAAGCTCCACACTAATAAAAAAATGAACTTGAGTTTTCACTAAATAAGATTTCAAACTGGACTGGATGGAATAAGATCTTCATATAAAGGGGTCTTGACCAAATTCTGCACACAACAAATAAAAAGAACACTTAAAGCTGTATAACACAGAAGAAAAATGTCAAATGTGATTGTTGAAGGATAAGTTCAATAAAAATATAGTGGTGGTGTGTGATTATATTCCTATATTAGAAAGTAAGATCTTAGGTTATTTACTTTGTTAACCCAATGGCACTTCTCTAACTAAATGGCCCAAGCACCAAGATCACTCTTACCCTAAGTAATAGGTTTGTTTACATCTCTCATCCAATTAGAACTACTACCAATGTAAAGTTCTGTAACTTGAAGCCTAAGGGCTAGTTACGTAGCCAAAAACACAACTAATCATTAAACTAGTGGAAAATTTTCATCATCAGTTTGATAAGCCCAAAAATAACATATTATAAATATAGGTTAAAGGGCATGGACACCCCTATATATGTTTGTGTCAGGCACCAGAACTTATACTCCGAGAATTGTGTCCATCACTCATTAGAAATGTTAAAAGTTTAATTAATCACAAGTTCAAATACTCCCAAGTAAAGAATGAGAAAATGTCATCAAACTCCATGTCACCCAGAATGAGAAAAGCTCCATTGTATGAGATGGGAATGTGGAATATTGCTTAGGTCGTACCCAGTGCACAAGGCTCCCGCTTAACTGCAGGGTCTGGGAGAGGCAGCCTTACCCCCATATATGGAGAGGTTACTCCCATGTCTCGAACTCGAGACAAACCGTAGCTTGAGCGACGGTACTTACCATAGCACCATTAATACTAAATAATTGAACAAATTAATCAACTACCTGAATTGAACTCCTTATGTTTTATGCAGTTTGTCCGGTTTAGCTTCAAAATTTTTCATCCTACTAAGTTCAAATTAATTAGTTTTACGGTTCTCTACAAAAAATGAAATACTGCGGTAACAAATAAGAATGGAATCAAGAAATATTTGGAGTAAACAATCTCAGTATAGTACGACTGATGTGTGACTTTTAGGATCATGCAACTGGTCCACAAATCAAAAATAATAATTTAATCTTATCAGACCCATGTTGCATCCATTCCAGTTATTGTATATAACTACGAAATCTACCTTAATAAGGTGAGTGTGAGAAAAAGTGTAAGCATAGCATAAGGGACAATGATGATATAAACTAGGATTAGTTGCATTTTGGGTCCAGAAATTATAAGTAATGTTAGGCCGGGGTCCATTATCACTTTTTGAGATGCTTTTGAATATTTCTCACAAACGCATCGCAAAAGTGAAAATGGACCCCATAGTGCATATATCCAACACTTCGGACCCTAACATAAAATTACCCCAATGTGCAAATAACCCTATAAATTATTATAGCATTTACCTCTCACAACGACGTCCAGATGCTATACATTTTATCTTCACATATCCTCCCGGGTCCATTCCCCCACCTTTGCTCGTGTATGGCTTCAATAACGAAGCGGACTCCCATGACAGATACGATATTATCTCTAACCAATTCTCGTTTTCATCTTCCTCACCCGTGAGAAGGTTTTCAACCTGCAACAGCTGAGACACTAACTCCCTAAAGTGACCATCAACCACGCTCTTCATGGCCTTCTTGTGCTCCTCGTTAGACCTATCCCTACTGCGAAACTCACCACTTCCAAAATTGTTTGAATTACGTAAACGACCCCATTCTCCAGTATCATCCCCGTCGCCATCATCTTCGTCGTCAAACAGAAGAGATTCCCTCTCATCTTCTCCGTCTTTTGGCTCAGGCGGGAGCCAAAGAACTCTATTGTTCTCAAAATCCACAGGCTCCGCACCAACATCTTTCGAAGCATATAAAGTGGAAGGCGCTTCACATTCATCGCCAATATCATATTTTGTGTATAAAAATTGTTGTATAAAGGAGTGTTGCTCATGCATTTCACATAAATGGCTTCTTCATCAGGATGCACTTTATGTGATCCATAGCCATTGTCAACCTCACCAAACTGAAACAGCCCATAATAACCATTAACCTGAGGGAAATTCACTGGGTTGGAATCTAATTGATAAACACCAAATTCGTCGTCATCATCATCAATCCTGATGACAAATAATGTAGAAGCAACAATTAACTGATTATAACTCAACAAAATCTGCAAAAATATACCGTAACTATACTAAAATTGTATGATTAAAAAAGAATAAGTAGCAAGGTAGGAACTCTTCAAAGTGATATATAAGCATCATTTGCAGGAACACAAAACAAGTGAAGTCCATTATCAATAGTTCAGTGAAAAAAATATTCCTTGATCAGTAAATAAAACTCTTTCACTACTCATAGATAGTCACTGATGGAAATCTCACTATACCAACTTATGCTTTAAATTAAATTATAATTTACAGAAGTCTTATGTATTTTGAATATTAATAGTTCTAAATTTCATGTTGATGAAACATCATGTAAGAGTGATTTGTCAAATTGAGATTTTTTAGGACTAAATCTTTCTATTAAACTTGTTCAATGACAAGTAATATTCAACTCATACATTTTAGTATAATCTTCTTAACTCATTTTTATTGTAATGCTATATTTAGTTTGATTTGTCTTACCAATGTGTATCCTTCCCATGCTACGAAGTATCAAACCAGTGTCAATTTAGTATCCAAATTTTAGAATTTAATCATTCAATTATATACACATAACTATAATGAATTATTTCTCTCACACGAATACCCTTTTAAAATAATCTTCTTCATTCTTACTTTTGTTGTGATTATGCTAAAGAAAAGTTTCATCTAGATATCCAATAATACTATTTATTTGTAACAAAATGTACCAAACATGCACTTTATATGTATCCACAAAGTATCTGAGATCATTTGTGAAGTATCCAGAATAAATGTTTCTTCATTTAATATTTGACACACACAAAAAGTATCAGAAACATATATATAAGTATCTACAGGTATCGGTATATCCAATACAGATACATAGCCTTCGTACAATATCCGTGCTTCTCAATTACGTGCAAGGGGAGCTTAAAACATAAGATGGAAACTTCTCCTTAGATTAAAGTGGAGGATTCACCTTCATCTTAGATAGACCAAGGAGGTGTAACTGCACAGCTCCTTAATTTTTGGTGTTGATTAAAAAACTCCCTATGAATAGAAAAAGTATACAAGGGATAATTCTCATACTTAGGTCCCTAATCGTACCATAATCCTCTTGTACAGTTTGGAGAGATTAAAAGACTTCAAGTATTCTTAGAATCGACGACTTTGTGAGTTTTCATCATCAAATCATAAGGTCTATAACAACGACAAGCGTCTGCACGCTATAAAAAATGTAGCAATTCATATACTCCCTCTGTCCCAAGTTAAGAAAATTCAGAGACCCATTTTCCTTTTTAGTCCTTCTAATAATAGTATATAAAATTTGGTGAGATTCCAAAGTTAATCCTCATCATAATAATTATTGGAGGGCAGTGACCCAAGTCCGTGTCTTGCATTCTAAAGGTATTCATAATTCATAGTAGGATAAATTTGAATGTTACAATTTTGACTTAAAAAAAATTACTTTCAAAGAGTGACTCGTAATTCGGTATGGAGGGAATGGGTTGTTGATTTGTAAACTTGTTTTTCAAGCCCAAATCCATTAGAGGGAAGTCCAACCTAGTTCTTAGGAGGCCCCACCCATAGAAGCTTCTAAGTTAGGTGAAGGAACTCAATCATGGAAATGACTCATCATACAAGTTTCTCTTCTTCTTGTGTGTGTGAACCAAAGTTGCAGCAAAATAGTGAGTTAAAGAGTGTTTTTCTTTTTATTAAATTTCCAAAAAAGTGGTATCAGAGCGATTGGAAATTTGTTTCAAAGTATACGCTATAGCATATCAAACCGAAGCTCTCGACGAGACGAATTCAACGTCACCAAATTCATCTCGATCGGAGGTCTGACGTGCCACCACGTGTCACGAGAACGTTGCTGCCAGAAAGTGAGTTAACTCACCGAGTTAGCCATATCATCCGAGTTGGAGCCGAGTTGACCTAGCCGTGAAGCCTGTTGATCGCACTATTTGAGCTGCTTGACCGAGTTGTTGAGCGTTGACCAAAGGTTGGCCATTGACTTTGACTATTGACTTTGACCAAAAAAAAATTGGTCCACATTGTTCCTAAGGTTTTGGGGGGTTCCGGATCCATCCGTGCAATCAAAATTTCCAAATTCTCACTAGAATTATGGCAAATGGGGGTATGGCATCCTTTCAAGTCCCGATACTCAACAACAACTATGATAATTGGAGTATTAAGATGAAGGCAATTTTGGGTGCACACGATGTTTGGGAAGTCGTAGAGAGAAGAGGTTACAGTGAGCCAAAAAATGAAGTTGTCTTAAATCAAACTCAGAATGAGAGTTTTAAAGACTCAAGAAAGAGAGACAGGAAAGCTCTTTATTTCATCTATCAAGCATTAAATAATGATGGTTTCGAGAAGATTTCAAGTGCAATCTCCTCTAAGCAAGCGTGGGAAAAACTGCAAACCTCTTACAAAGGAGCCAAACAAGTGAAGAAAGTTTGTCTTCAAACTTTAAGAGGTGATTTTGAATCTCTACATATGAAAGTGTTCGAGTCTATCTCCGACTACTTTTCAAGATTCTTAGCTGTTTCAAATAAATTAAAAAGAGATGGCAAGAAGTTAGAAGATGTGACGATCATGGAGAAGATACTCCGCTCGTTAGATCCAAAATTCGAGTACATCGTTACGATGATCGAAGAAACTAAAGACTTAAATGAGTTGGCAATTGAACAACTAATGGGGTCATTGCAATCATATGAAGAGGAGAAGAAGAAGAAGAAGAAGAAGAAGAAGAAGAAGAAGAAGAAGAAGAAGAAGAAGAAGAAGAAGAAGAAGAAGAAGAAGAAGAAGAAGAAGAAGAAGAATCAAGAGATTGTGGAACAACTTCTTAAGACAGAACTCTATCCGACAAAGAAAGAAGAAATCTTCAACAACGCTGGAAGCCAACGTGGAAGAGGTCGTGGCCGAGGATGAGGTTACGAACTTGGACGAGGTTGGAATTCTAACAACTACAATTCCAATAACAACTATAAGGGAGTGGAAAGCTAAACACGAGGTCATGGAAGAGGCAATCCGAACTCGAGGTATGACAAATCTCAAGTTCGATGTTATAATTGTCAAAAGTTTGGGCATTATGCTTCAGAATGCAGAGCACCCAACAATAGAGTTGAGGAGAAGGCCAATTATGCGGAGGAGAAGACAAATGAGAAAGAAAATCCTCTTCTTCTAGCATGGAAGGAGAGTGATGGTGGCCAAGAAAACTCTTGGTTTCTTGACAGCAGTGCAAGCAATCACATGTGTGGAAGGAAAGACATGTTCGTGGAGTTGGACGAGTCAATAAGTGAAAATGTCTTATTTGGAGATGATTCCACAATATCGGTGAAAGGAAAAGGTAACATCCTTATTCGTGCAAAATATGGTAGTCATCAATTAATTTCAAATGTCTACAATGTGCCTAATATGAAAACCAACATCTTGAGTTTGGGTCAACTCTGAGAAAAAGGCTATGATATCCATATGAAAAATTGTAGTCTTTTTATAAGAGATGGAAAAGGAGATTTAATTGTCAAGGTAAAAATGTCAAAGAATAGAATGTTCCCTTTGAATATTCATAACGACGTTGCAAAGTGTCTAAAGGTATGTTACAAAGATGCATCGTGGCTATGGTATCTTCGATTTGGGCATCTCAACTTTGGAGGATTGGAGATACTATCCAAGAAGGAAATGATGAGAGGCTTACCTTGCATTAATCACCCTGACCAACTGTACGAAGAGTGTTTACTTGAGAAGAATTCAGAAAAAGCTTTCCAAAGGAGTCAGACTCAAGAGCTAAGAATCCACTCGAGATAATCCATACCGACGTATGTGGTCCGATCAAGACAAGATCTCTTGGGAAAAGTAATTATTTCCTTCTATTCATTGATGATTCTTCAAGAAAACCTGGGTATATTTCTTGAAGCAGAAATCAGAAGTTTTTGAAATATTCAAGAAGTTCAAAGCTGCCGTAGAAAAGGAGAGTGGTCGTAAGATCAAGGCAATGAGATCTGATTGAGGAGGAGAATTTACTTCTAGTGAATTTTAAAAATTTTGTGAAGAAAATAGAATTCATCGACCAATGACAGTTCCTCGATCCCCTCAAAAAAACGGAGTAGCAGAAAGAAAGAACTGAACTATCCTCAACATAACTCGAAGTATGCTCAAAAGTAAGAAGCTGCCCAAGGAATTTTGGGCGGAAGCAGTGGCGTGTGATGTCTACTTATCCAACCGATCTCCAACAAGAAGTGTTTGGGGAAAGACACCGCAAGAACCATGGAGTGGAAGAAAATTGGGTATCTCCCACCTGAGAGTTTTGGGGAGCATAGCCCATGTACATGTACCAGACGAGAGAAGAACCAAACTTGATGACAAAAGTGAGAAGTTAATCTTCATTGGCTATGACAACAACTCCAAAGATTATAAATTGTACAATCCTCACAATGGAAAGATTGTAATTAGCCTAGATGTGATATTTGATGAAGAAGGAGAATTTAATTTCAGCTCAAATATAGATGATTTAAACTTCTTTCTCGATTATAAAAAAAAGAATGAAGAAACTATGATAGAGCAAGAAGGATAAGTTCAACAAGAGACCACTACTCCACCTACCTCACTAACATCAACAACTCATGGAGACTCATCACCATAGTTAAGTGAAAGTTTCGATAAAAGAATTATTCCCCGCACAAGAAGTCTACGGGATCTCTATGAGGTAACCGAACGATATGATAATCTTACACTCTTCTGCCTCTTTGCCGATTATGAACCAGTAAACTTCTAAGAAGCTGCACAAGACAATCAGTGGAGAGACGCGATGAACGAAGAAATCAGGGCCATTGAGAAGAATGACACTTGGGAACTCGCTTCACTTCCAAAAGGTCAGAAGGCTATCGGTGTCAAATGGGTGTACAAAATGAAGAGGAATGCTATGGGAGAAATAGAAAGACACAAGACGAGGCTAGTCACAAAAGGATATAGTCAAAGAGCTAGAATTGACTACGATAAGGTATTTGCTCCTGTTGCCCGCTTAGAAACTGTGAGATTAATTATCTCCCTAGCAACTCAAAATAGGTGGAAGATTCATCAGTTGGATGTAAAGTCTGCATTTCTAAATGGAATACTTGAAGAAGAAGTCTACATCGAGCAACCTTTGGGATATGTAGCAAAAGGACACGAAGACAAAGTTTTGAAACTGAAGAAAGCTCTCTGCGGGTTAAAGCAAGCACCAAGGGCATGGAATAGTCGTATTGACAAGTACTTTCAAGAGAATGCTTTCAGCAAATGTCCATACGAGCACGCTTTATATATCAATATCAAAGATGGAGATATTTTGATCGTGTGCCTGTATGTGGATGATTTTATTTTTATCGAAAGAAGCCCAAAGATGTTCAATGACTTCAACAAAGCAATGGCGAAAGAGTTCGAGATGACAAATATTGAACTAATGGCATACTATCTTGGCATCGAAGTTAAGCAACAAGAAAATGGAATTTTCATCTCATATGAAGGATACACAAAGGATATCCTCAAGAAGTTCAAGATGAGCGACTGCAAGCCAATTAACACACTGGTAGAATGCGGAGTTAAGCTATCAAATAATGACGAAGGCGAAAGCGTAGATCCAACTTTCTTCAAGAGTTTGGTTTGAAGTCGACGCTACCTAACCTTCGCGAGGCCTGATATCCTTCACGCAGTCGGATTGGTTAGCCTCTACATGGAATCTCCAACAACAACTCATTTCAAAGCCGCAAAGAAGATTCTTCGCTATCTAAAATGTACAATTGACTTTGGCCTGTGCTATTCAGTTTCTAATGATTACAAGCTTGTTGGATATAGCGATAGCGATTGGGATGGAGACATAGATAATCGAAGGAGCACTACTGGATTTATGTTTTTCATGGGACATACTTCTTTCACATGGGCATCGAAAACATAACCGATTGTCACATTATCCACTTGTGAAGCGGAATATTTTGCTGCCACCTCATGTGTTTGTCATGAAATTTGGCTCAAAAATCCAATGAAGGAGATATGCTTAACACAAGAAGAGCCCACCAAGGTTTTTGTCGACAACAAGTCATCCATTGCCTTAGCAAAGAATCCAGTATTCCATGATCGAAGCAAACACATCGATATTCCCTATCACTACATAAGGGGTGCATCACAAAAAAGGATGTTCAAGTCGAGTACGTGAAGTCTCAAGATCAAATTGCAGATATTTTCACTAAGCCCCTCAAGATTGAAGACCTTACGAAGTTAAGAAATTTTCTTGGTGTTATAAAACAAGTTTAAGGGGGAATGTTGATTTGTAAACTTGTTTTTCCTGCCCAAATCCATTAGAGGGAAGTCCAACCTAGTTCTTTGGAGGTCCAACCCATAGAGGCTTCTAAGTTAGGTCAAGTAACTTAATCATGGAAATGACTCATCATCCATTTCAACAAGAAAATAATGGGTGACTCCTCCTAAACTAGCTAGACTTGAAGTGTGTGGTTTATGTTTAAATTGTCTTAATATAATACGTGGTGTTTGTTAATTGCATTTTAGTATAAATAGAGAAGCCTTCTAAGTGTTAGATATCAAAAAAGAGAGTTATCAATAAAGAAACAAGTTTCTCTTCTTCTTGTGTGTGTGAATCAAAGTTGCAACAAAATAGTGAGTTAAAGAGTGTTTTTCCTTTTATTAAATTTCCAACATGGGTAATGTGAAAATGTCATAAACTGACACTTTTAAAATACCAGTACAATACTACTCATTGTAATACTATAGTGTGAACTATGCAGAAAGAAATTAGGGAGTTGGAAGGGGTGGACCTATCGAGAGTGGAGTTTGTGTGTGTGTACCAGGGGTGGGATTTTGGACGGGGATGGGTCTGCTGTGGGGGGGAGGGGCTGTCAGAAGTGGGGGGGGGGGGTAAACATAGTTCCACGATGAATGTAGGTGACAAAGTTGTCCTTAAATAGGAAGGGGGGAAGAAGTTTTATTGTGTTGACAAAAAATATTAAGAAATGTCTTCAAGTAAATAATAATTTTCATATATGAATAATTGAGAAAAAAATGCGCCAATGGGGTATGTCGACCCAAAAACTGTCAAGAGAAGATAGAAAATGATAATAAAATGCTACAAATGTCAAGGTGTTGGTCACGAGTCATTTGAATGCCCCATTAGACGAATGACGAAAGCCAATGAGAAGAAGGCTTTGATTTCACTCTTAGTAATAGTGACTCGAACTTCGAGAGTAGTGAGTATTCCTTTGAGAAAAATTCACAATGTTCAACACCATACAGGATATATCTAGTCCTAGGTCTTCCTTTATTGAAAATAAGGTTATAGATGAAGACATAAAATCCTAATCATAAAGCTCCTATGATGAAGAAGATAGATGTGAATATAGAGACGGAGGTAGACGTGAATATGGATATAGAAGTGAATAAGTTTATATATGAAGGCAGAGAGTCCCAATCGTTGCTGCTAGACAAAACTCTGCTCGAATGAACAAAGCTCTGCCTAACAAGGCACCTCAAAAGGGGACACTCTCCTAGGAAAAATTTGGCTCACACTGTGATGGTAAGTAAACTCTGCATGAATCTCGGTTAAAAACCCCATATATATATTATGATAAACTATCCATGTTTATTTATTTCATTTAGCCCGACCCCTAATTAGGGACCCGACTATGCACTTTATAATGTTTATATTTTTAAGCCTGGCCCTCATATATATTTTAATAAATTTGTCCATATTTGTTTATTGAAATGACATAATCATATGTTAAATAAATACTAATTAAATGCCACGAATAAATACATGCATGAAAACATAGTTTTTAAAATTGTTCTCAAGAAGTGTCCGTAAGTTGAGTTAGCCTAAAATGTTGCACAAGCCAAAAGTCTAAAATCAAACTACTCCCACCACTTTTTCGGTCGAATAAAACCCGTCTCAATGAGGGTACCCTCCCTAAATATATGTTTTCATATAAATACTTGTCAAGCTTTGGCCTTTGATTAACATATTGTTAACATATAAATATATCAATCCAACACAAATGAAAATGACCTATTAAGGACTAGGCTCCATAAATATTGTAATGTTGTATATTGTATACTTGGTATCCCATTGCTTACACCAGAAAATATCTACCCTTTGTTGGAACTACATTGGCTTTGATCCTAAGTCTTTTTGGATATGTAGGAATTATACCGAATAAAATTCGTGAATCCCAAACCTCATAATACGTATCTTGATGTGTTATTGATTAGGTATAAATTCTTCGCATTTATCCCCGTAATTTAGAATCTTTTAACATTTCGTGCGATGTAATTCAAGTTGATTTATCTATTATTATTGCTATTGACACTATCTAATGAGTACGCTGAGTTTCGTGTATTTCTCATAAATTTTGCAGGTTCGTAGTGCACGAGAAGAAAGAAAGAAACCAAAGCAAAGAAAGAAGAAAAAGGAAGAAAAGTCAAAAGGGAAAAAGGGTAATTTGTAGTTGGAATTCGGATAAGAAGATTAAAGAAGAGGTGAAGACCTATAGACTACGAGCACATAGAAAGAGATGGCATCCAAATCCGAGTCCCGGAGCCTAAGTTACAAAGCTTCAAAGTTGAGAGAAAAATTACAAGGAAGGAGGAAATTCTATAAAAGCCAAACCGAACCCATGGAGGCAAAAAAAACCGATCCGGATGCTGGCCAAGTTGCTGTAAAGACCAAACCGAACCGGTAGAGTAGAAAACAAACCGGTCCGATGATGAAGAATGTCCCTGAATAGAGCAAACCGAACCGATAGCGTGGAAAACGAACCGGTCCGGTTGTGGCAAGAATTCAGTGTAAACGAATCGGTGGATTTAACCGAATCGGTTCATCTATTTAATATCAGAATTATCCTCTTTCGAAATATGAGTTTTACATGGTTGAAACTCTTGCAAAAATAAAAGTGTATAAATTCCAACGTATTTTCAGAGTTTAGAGAGCCTTTTTTAGATTAATTTGGAGTCATTTTAATTTAGAGAGAAGAAGTTTACAAGTTTGATCTGCAATTTTGGAGTTCTGCTAATAAAGTTGTTCTTTCTTTTTTTTATTTAAATTCCATTGATTTTGTGCAAATTTTATTTAATTCAAAGTGATCTCAATTTCACTTTCTCCTTTTAGTTTTTACATCATGATGATTTTAATTTCCTCCATTCTAGATAATAGTCGTTTATTTAATTGCAGTATGCTAGGCTAGATTTCTAAGGGTTGGGGCGCATGAACCCAACCCAATGTAGTTTGCACGTATAAAAAATTTGTTTGAATTAAATGTTGATTGAATCGTGTTGTGTAGGGAACACATCCGTCGTAGATCTTTTAACCTCGTTTGCCCTAGGTAACCGGGGTGTTTAAGAATGCGATGTGCGTGTTTACTATTGTAGCACTGCTTTATTCTTGCTCTTAATTACGTATGATGCGGGATTGTACCCTCATATATGTAATTCTTGGGATTAATAAAGACCGGGTTTAATCAACTATCTAATTCAAAAGCTAGTTTTCTATCCGGCAAACGTACTAGGGTTTGGGGGATTGTATTCCAACCTACCTTCCTCATTCGTATTTAATCACTTGCAGTAGTTTTAATTTTGCTCACGTAATTTAGTTAGTAAGCTTAATTTAAATTTCATTTAGTTAATAGAAAATAGTCTCCAAATCAATCACCTTTTCGTTTCTTTCCTAGAGTCAGTTTAGTCGTCACGAGCGATCGTCCGATTTCCCCGAGGATTCGACCCCGTCTTACTGGGTTATTACTTACACGATCGGTTTTCACTTTAACTAATATATGAACGCACTATAGACACATTTTCAGTCTCGTCAATTATCAATAGGGTATGTCTATATCTCTAGTCCAAACATGAAGTAACCATCCCGAGGACTACGACACCTCAAAATTTTAATCATATCGATAAGGGATATGTAGATCTCTATCGATGGCTTCTGGTCCACTCCATTCCTATATACTCCCTACCATCTAGTGATCACCCAACAATGGTAATATTATATTCCCCTACCTGTGATTTTCAGACCCACTCTCATTATGAACCTCCACTAAAGCTACTTATTGCCCTACAAATAGTTTCTCCACCTTTACAATCCAATTCCTACATTTTCACACACATCACGTTGGAAAATGTGAACAATTTAACTATGTAATATTTGATATCGTTGCCAAACGAGTACGTAGGCATAACACCGAGTCCATATCGCGAGCACATACCTCGACAATATGTCTCTTAATATATTGTCCCAATCGAAATGCGTTCATATATTATCCCCCATTCCTTATCCATTTATAATTAGAAGGATATGTCAAAATATCTTAAAGTCGTGATCTTTCATGCACCTCCATACAAACGCTCAAATGCATACATATTGATCACAAACTGAACTACATATGCTTTGATCTCGAGGCTACATGGGTATGTAGGCGCAACACTAAGTCCTTCTCGTGAGCATAAGCGTCGACAATATTCCTCTTTATGTATTTTCCCTACGGATATGCTCTCATCTCCTACCTCATATACCATCTCTCTCACATACCGCAACTGAGATATCAAACTATCTCAAGCCACGACTTCTCGCGCATACACATACATAACTGATAACAGCCTCCTATTATACAATTTAAGCTCCCTCACACCCATATCTAGTAACCACATCCCGTTATACAAGTTGAGAGGCCCCGTACCCATATATGCTAACGGATACCTATTACCCAAGTCGAGATTTATTATAAGCCATACAAATTAATGGACACCCATTAACCTGAATATAGAGTCACACACAAGTACTCTAATGTACCCACATCAGTTTGAGTGACGTTCATACACCACTCACTTATACCATTTTCATACCTAAGCATCTATCTATGTTTTAAGGTAATCTTAAACTAAAGTCTCTAATCATGTTCTAAAATAATCTAAAAATTAATCACATAATGTTAAGAGCGATAATAAGCATATAATTAAAGAATTATAAAGAATAGGTAGGGTTCCTAATACCTTTTCCACTTGTAAGTCGGTTCTTGAATCCCAAGATAAAAATCTTTAAATCAATTGCAGACCTAAACCTGCCTTAGGATTAGCCCGAAAGGGCTAACTTGAACCTTTTGTTTTTTTATATAAAATAAACTAGCGTCTCTGAACAATCAAAAAACCCTAAGGCCTAAACTCGGGGCGTACGATAAATATTGGATATGATGTCTAATTGAGACAAACACTCGCACTTTCATAGGGATCACAATCCCCACACTACGAGGCCCCCTGCCCAAATGCAGCGAGCTTCTCGTTCACCTCGAGTCCTATTTTGGGGCCCTAACACCACAGTGGTGGCTCCGTTGAGGGATAAATCAAAATAATCGAACTATTCTTATGCTTACTTTATACTATGCTTATTATATCTCCCCCGGCGGATGGTCGACAGAGAAGGTTTTGTTGATGATCCTTTTATTGAACAAACCCACTATAGAGTATTTCATAGAAATATTGGATCCCTAAATAAAAAAAAAATCAATATAGAAGAACCAAAAATCTATATTAAAAGTCTAAAATTTTTGAAATCTATAAAAAAGTATTATGAGTAAGTTAAAAATGATGGTTTATCTCTTAATGAGACGATTGATTTTGACAGTAACGTACCTTAATGAGATTATTTGAAGGTTTAAAGTTGAATCTTGAAATGAAATATGGGTCAACCCTTAAAAACCCCTATCTCCCAACTCCCAACCATGGGTCGATGATCTAACTGACAACCATAGAACCACGGGAGGTTGGTATTGTGGGATTATTTTGCTGTGACGGGGAAGGCATAGATTGAGGCGGTTCCAGCGAATGAGGAATTTCTTTCTCGTATGATTTTCTTCATTGAAATGAGAAGTTGAGATGTCATCAATGGTTTAAATAAATACTATTAAAATATGGAAATCTCAAGTCCAATCGTTAACTACATCCCGGCTATTCTCTTCTCTCACAAACAAATTGGAATTTTATTGGTTAACTACATCCCCTTTCATCTTCAGCGTTTATATCTACCTGGACTTTCATCTTCGGCCATTATATCTACCTCCATACACGGCCACTTATATATTCACCATTCACCAACAACATTTGCCACGCTTCCTTGATTCAATCAAATTTTCTCTTTGTTAACAAAAATGTTATTTATCCCCAATTAATTAAATTAGTTTAATTAATGTACATTTTAGTTTAACTTAATATATTGATTTTGATGATTCCAAACATATTTTTATTAGATTATTCTATAGATATTTACTATTGTATAATCTTGTTTATATAGCATTACATACATATATGTATTATACTATAAAATGTTTGCATTTATGTATTGTCCTGATTACATATCTATTCTGACTAAGATATACCTGCTTATGTCATATTTTATTTTCACAATCCATCATGCCTTGACCTTACTAAACGAGCATTTTCGACTAAAGGTATTCATGTATATTGCACATTTGCACTTGACACATTAGGCACTCATGCATATATTAATTGTGTAGCTAATTAATTGTGAGCCTAAACCTTTTCTAAAAGAAATTATATTATCTTTATTAATTATTTTTTTTAAATAAAATTGGTATAAATTTTGTTTAGAATCATTTTCAGAATTGTTTGATAAATTTTTTTTAGATCATTTACCTACTAATTTTTTGGCCGAGATTTTTAAAATCCATATAAGTTAGTTTGGTATATAGGAACTCTTTTGATTAGACTTCCATAGTGCGACTATTCCGTTGAGTTGGTTTTTAAAGCCTTAGGCAAGTAGCCATAGGTTCCATATCTGTAGCCATAAGAGATTTCGTCTGAAAATATTTTTTATTTTTGACATCGCGTTCAACATAGCACAAGGCTCAAGGAGGATGTCTACAGTCCCTTTCTCTACGGCTCTTTCTTTTTTTTCCCTTTCTCCATTTTCCATACTCTGATCTAGTTTACTCTACGAGTTTTGCAGAAGGTACTTTGTGGTCAGACCCCAGAAACCCGTGCATAACCTGAACCAGGTCCCGAGTTGGGTGGCATATGGCTGATCGAACTAGTGTTGAAGCCTGCGACGGAGCCACAGCTGGATCCAAGCTCCTTCTTACTTACATTTTTTTGTTGTCCTCTAAATTGTTGGGGGCAGCGGTTTATCCGCTTTGATCTGTGTGCCTAAAATAATTGGCGTACCTCTATCTTGTACGCTTCGATCAGCTAGTATCCCTCAGCTTTAGTTTTAGGTGTACTTGACCAATGAAAATCTTTATGACATCTAAGACTTCTAGAATAATCCAGACTTACATCCTGCTATCACTTTTGTCCATACTCATTTATTGAGTACAGTCCTTCTGAATAGACCTTGTGTCGTACGACGTTATGTGCAATCTTTGGAATCAACTGTTAATTTTTTTTAATATATAAATAAATTAAAATATGCTTTAACGATTCATTTAAACATAGAATAAAAAAAATTTGGCTTGCTGTCAAACTTTGTACTCTTATCAAATGAGGTTGTCAAGTCAGTCTAAATGAATCAAAATATTATTTTTATTTAAAACATTCATTTCAAAATGTATTTCTCTCTTTTGGTCTAACATATTTTACAGGAATTTTTTTAAGATATCAAAAGAACTCATTTTCAGTCCAACCTTACACACCTTGGGTATTATCTCTTGGACTAACTTTTTCTTGACATAAAATATATGGGTCATCTACCTAGCCACTCTCAATCACATATGTTTTCAGATTACCACTTTTGTGATACAACAACTATATTCTTATGGAGAAGATAAATATGAAGATTTTCATATCAGATTTGGAGATTCCTGTAGCTATCTCATCTCAGCAAAATCAGGATCATTTAATGCTCAAAATACATGTGCCCACAGCTAGTTTTTGAAAGACATATTTTAAAGCTTTGAAGAGCTGCATTGAAGACACACACTTGAATGAGAAAATGATTAAGACTTGAAATATTATTGAGAGCATTTACTACTCAGCTACACATTCAAGAGAGCAACAAATTTTATCATCTTCTCAATCATTGAAGAAGAAGACTTGTGCCTACTTCAACATCATTTATTGAAGTCTGATAAAAGAAGGAGAAACTCAGATTACAAATTGTATTTTAAGGAGTTTCAGTATTTTGCCTTGTACTACAAAAATTCAGATTATTGTGAAGCTTTGTTGAAGCTTCGGTTTGTACCGGTAATTGGTTCCTACCCGTAAGTGGGCCACAGGGTTTGAAGCTCGGAGTTAGCTTGCAAACAGTTGTACGCGGTGGTTTGATCCTACCCGCAAGTGGATCAGGTTTAGTGAAGCGCAAAGGAGACAGGGGATCTAGGCGCGTGGACGTAGGCCGGGATTTGGCCGAACCACGTTAAATTTCGGTGTCATTTATTTTTCGCACCTTTATTTATTTATTTGCACATGCTTGCTTGAGTTAATATGTTCAGCACACTATCTTGCAAATAAATTAATTCCGAAATTTGACTTAATTAATTTTTAAGGTTAAAATAATTATTTTTGAATTAAATAATTAATTTCAGAATATCACTTTATATTAAATACAAAAATTAATTTAATATTCCTAGTGTGTTAAAATCTGCATCTCTAGTTGTTTAAATTAGTTAGTTCCATTTATTTGATATTGTTGGATTTATTTCTTATAGTTGTATTAATCTGAAATTTGTCTAAGTGATTTAAATTTACTATTTTTCTAAAATATTAATTTGACTTAAAGTTTGTAAAAACTCAATTCACCCTCCCTCTTGAGTATAATCTGGGCAACAATTGGTATCAGAGCTAGTGCTCTTCTTATTTTTAGATTTAACAATCTTAGAGTTAAAGATCAATGGCAAACTTTAATGTTTCATCTCTTGGTGAGGGTCAATCAATAAATAGACCTCCTTTATTTTCAGGAAATAATTATAGCTATTGGAAAAATAGAATGAAAAATTTTGTTCAATCAAATGATTATGCTGTTTGGAGAGTTATTATAAATGGCCCTAATATCCCCATGAAAGTTGTTAATAATGAAAATGTTCCTAAAGAAGAAAATGAATGGAATGAAGTTGATATTAGGAAAATTCAAATAAATGCTAAAGCTATGAATATTTTGCATTATGCACTTGATGTAAATGAGTATAATAGAATTTGTTATTGTGAATCTGGTAAAGAAATTTGGGACAGACTAGAAGTCACATATGAAGGAACTAGTCAAGTTAAAGAAGATAAAATTAGTATGCTTGTTCATAGTTATGAGTTACTTAAGATGATATCTGATGAATCTATTTCTGATATGTTCACTAGGTTCACTAATATTATTAATGGCCTTAAATCTCTTGGAAAAACCAATACTAACAATGAGATGGTGAGCAAAATTCTCAGGTCATTACCGGCGAATTGGATGACCAAAAAGTTAGCAATCAAGGAAGCAATTAGAGAAAGACCTATCTCTCTTGATGAGTTATTGGGTTCCTTAATCACCCATGATATGGAACTTAAGGAATTTGTTGAAGATGAGAAACCAAAAGCAAACAAAATTATTGCTTTGAAATCTTCAAGCAAAAATATAGAAATGACGATGATGATGACGATATTTCCCTATTGGCTAAAAATTTCAAAAAATATCTCAATTCTAAAAGGAAAGCCAAGGAAAGGAGAAAGAAAAAATTTTCAAAAGAGTTCAATGATGATCATCAATCCAAATCTGAACCAAGATGCTATCATTGTGATGAAGTTGGACACATTAAGCCTAATTGTCCAAAATATAAGAAAGGGAAGAAGGCATTGAAAGCCACAACATGGAGTGACTCCGACACAAGCTCTTCCGATGAAGATTCGAATGAAAATGAAGTTGCTCATCTATGTTTCATGGCTATGGAAAATGGGGTACATTCTATCCCTAACTCTAGTGATAGTGATAATGATGAAGTTGATGATTATGAAGTTTTACAAAATGTTTTTGATGAATTATGTGAAAGTTTTGAAGAACTTAAAAATAGATATATTAAACTTAAGAAGTCTCATTCATTAGTTTCAACTAAATATGATTCTATGACAAATGATTTTGATTAGTTGAAATTAGAAAATGAATCTTTGAAAAATGAAATTAAATCCTTGAAAAAGGAAAAATCTATTATTGTCACTACTCCTCTTGAAATTGAAAATATTGAGTTAAAAAGGGAAATTGAATATTTAAAGAAATCATTAGATACTTTCATGAAAGGAAGTGAATATTTTCATAAAATTGTTGAGACACAAAGAATTCGATTTAATAATAATGGCATAGGATATGATGATGGAAATGAGAAAAAGGCTTATTCTAATTTATTGAAATCTTATGCCTCATCTAGTCTACCTAACTATTTATGCACTTATTGTGGTAGACACACACATTTTTCAGATTTGTGTCCATATAAATTTAGAAAAAGAAAATTTGCATGGATTCCAAAAGGAACTAAGATGTATACTAACCCCTATGGACCTAACACATTTTGGGTACCAAAAGAGAAAATTTTCGAAGTTGTGTAGGTTGCATTTTGAGATGGAGTGTGGATTTTCAAGGCATATGATTTGGTCATATTACAAATTTCAAGTATCATTGCCTAATGATGGAAATGCCACACTTGGAAGAAGTTACTTGAATATATCTTTGGTATTGGTAAGGTGGTAAGGAACACCTTTCTTAAATTTAATATCATACATTTATTAATGATTCATTTCATAATTGATATACTTCCATGCATAGAATATTTGTTATAACACATGAGCATGTTGATTGATTATTTAGTATTCACATGTAAATCTGTATATTTCTTATGATTTTTTGATATATCACACATTTGATTTTGATAATTATTTTATAAGAAAATTCATATACTTTTTAAATTACTTCATAATTTTTTTTAATAATCTTTTGCTACATGATTAGTGTCCTTATTTAAATACTTGTGAATTTTTTTTGCTGAAAATGATCTTATGGAAATAAATGCTGAAATTATTTTATTTCATGAAAAGATGCACTTTAATTCTTTACATGCATATTTTCCTTAATTGGTACCCCTTTGGGGGAGATAAATACTTATTGAAACTTATTCGGAGATAAATGTTTATTGAAAATGATTATAATTTTTTTTTGGGTATTTATAATTCCAATAATTTTTTTTTTGGCTCGTATCTCGAAAATGGCAAATTTATTAACTACGCGACAAAATTTTATGGCTTTAAATACCACAACATTTTAGCCCATTTGTGCACTTCACATTTTATCTATTATCTATCTTTTAAGATGTCAAAGAGTTTCTATGTCGTGTGGGTTGGAAAATTCCCCGGAATTTATACTACTTGGGGAGATTGTGAATCCCAAATTAAGGGAGTTAGCGGTTCTCAATATAAAAAATATTCTTCATTTGATGCAGCAATGCATGCTATTCACTCATCTCCGCCACATGCCCCTTGAGTGAAACCTCTGTCATGGCCATTTGTCTTGCCTCCAAATACGCAGTCACATGCTCCTACTCCTTCTAATGAAAATGTTGCTTGCTCAACCTCTCAAAACAGTGCTGAAAATCCTATCAAAGTTGTTTTTGAGAAAATCACGATTGAAGGAAACGCTAAAGATGTGTACCATCTTGTTAACAATCTTAAGTTGTAATATTTTATGAATCATTGTGTGCAACGTATGTTTAGTGTGTGACTACAATAATTGGTATCATTTATTTTTTATCATTTTTTTATGCATTATTTGATGATATTTTTGTCTATCTAAAAAGTCAAATACATGTTATGAATATTTATGATGAATATATGTCGATGCATGTCCGTATTGAAAACTTTATGACCATTTACGATTTATGGTTATATCCCATGCATGAATTATTTTTGTGTAACAACCCTTGCTTTTGGGAGCCCATTTTATATTTAAATGCTATATTGAGTAGTTGCATGTATAAAATGCCGGATGTGGGTAAGTATTAATTTGATGTAATAAGTTAATATTTACTAAAAAGTTGCATAATTACCTTGTAGGTAGGTGATTATTATCATGTGGTGCTTTAAATTGTCATGATAATTAAAATGGCAATTTGAATTAAAATGGGACCGGAACTTAAATTGGATTATAAAATCTCCAAATGATAATTTGGAGGGTGTAGTTAGTTCCGGGAGGTGCGAGACAGTCAAAATGTGTGCCATATTGTATTTTGAGATTTTGGGCACTTTTGACTGGTTTGGGCATATTACGTATTATAAATTAACTTTTGCGGTATTGTTACTTAAAGGTGAGAGACCTTTTATTGTAGGCCACGTTTTAGTCTCCCCCAATTCTTTCTTTTCCTCTTATTTGCCCTAAGTATTCTAGCCCTAGAGTGAGAGAGAGAGAGTGGAAGATTGGAGAGAAAGAGAGAAATCTTGAAGATTGGTTGTTTGATCTTGCTTTCTTCTTCAACCAAGACTGAATTTGAAGCCCCAAGGCAAGTTTTATACTTGCTAATTATATAGTTTAAGATGAATAATTAGTATGGGTAGTTATATATAGTTTTGATGTAATATAATTTGTGGTTTTGGTTGGATTTATGGTACCAACATCTTGAGGTGGAAAAATGTTGTTGGAAGCATTTATGATCTTTTGGTATCATTAAATGTAGTTGGTTGATTTTGGGTTGGTTATTGATTTTGGGTTTAGAAAGAAAATAGGATAGAATGGTCTAGGTCTGCTATGGCCGGTGGACCGCGTCTCTCAGACCGGTCGACCGGGCCTTCGGAAGAGGGCTTACTGCTTTCTTGCTAAGGCACGAAATTAAGGGCGCAATCGACCACGTCCCACTATCGGTCGACCGGTCCGTCCGAAATGAACTTTCTGCATTCTTTCAAAAGCTAAAACTTGGTTCGCGGTCGACCGCGGTCCTGGGACCGGTCGACCGGTCCCCTGTTTTCTTCCCCAAGTTTCCTACTTTTGTTTTTAATCCCTTTCTTCCCCTAGGAACATAGGACTCTTCTTGAATGAAGTAAATCTTGGATTTTAGAGTCCTAGTTGAGTTGGTTGTCACCCTAGTGTTGAATGGGTTTCACTTGGGGTTAAGTCCTGGGGAGGGGTTGTCCTAAGTGATGTTAAGGTATCACTTTTCGTTGTGCATCCTAATTATATGGATGGGAGTTCTAGGCCCATACTTGGAGATTTTAAGGGCTTGAAATGAGTCACATAAGACCTTAAGCTCGGGAGACTAATATGATCCCTTGGAGATTTATTCGAGGCATAACCTACGATTATCCTACGATTATGGTTTCGAACAAATGAAACATGTAAATGAAATGAAAAGGAAAAAATGGTTTTTATAGTAAATGCTAATTTACTTAAACACACCTCTCTAAATGCTATCATAAGGGAAGCTCGCGCATGAGGTGATGTTCCTTGACTAGTGAATGCAGGGAGACTATAGTCCTCGGCCATATGCGGGTTTATTATATGTATTTTTCTGCGCTAGTGAAGTAATTCCGGGTGTGGTTATGACTCACTCGCAGGCATATGGCCACTTCCCGACGTGCGGTAGGTACCCAGGCGGCCTTGTTTGATGGGCCCCTGGAAGATGATAGTCATTTAGGGGCGCGCCCAGTGGGGAAACTCGGAGCGGAGGTCTTAGAATCGTTATATGTATAAGAATGTAACTTTTCTAAACTCAAGTGGGACTTGAGGGATGTATAATTTCCACTAATAGTATTATGATAATTACATTCCTGCTAAGGAATGGGAATTGGAATGAAATGAGAAGAAAATGATACTATATTCCTGTTAAGGAAATTAATCTAGTTTAAAGTGGAAATTAGAGAATAGAAGATTTTAATTTAATTTAATTTAAGTTAATTTAATTTAGCATCACATCATTCTCTTGCATAGTTTATTTTAGCCATGTCATTTCACTTGTTTCCTTATCCTTGATGTTTAGGTTGTTAGATTCCTGTTTTCCATGCTCCTGAATTAACTGTTCATATCTAGCATGCTTATTGTTCATCTGGGAACTATATATAAACCGGGTTCTGACCTGTTCATTTTCTTCTATGCTATGCTTATTATTGTATCCGCTCAGGTGCTCCTCCGCAAGGACGCCCGTGTTGATATTCCTACTCTTTTGGCTTTTAAGGAGCTGTATGAAATTGCGGATATTACAGGATATTTTGTTAGACGCCGTCATTCTTTTGATATCTAGTTATGATCGGGTCTATCACTCGGGCGAGTGGCCCAAGCTTGTAATTGTATTATGAATGTTAAACATAATATCTAACTGTTGTGATTACTTTTGTGTAGCTGTGAACCGACAGCATATTCGGTTCTCCTCTTAGTATATAGTTGTTTTAGATGTATATTAATTATGTTTCTTTGAATTCCACTATTGTTCTAGAATGGGTTGTTTAAATTGTTTTTCTTAACTTAACTTTCAATCACATAAATTATTTTGACAACCCGTTTTCTGAATTATTGGGTGGTTTTCTCGGTTACTCTTGCTATATTTGTAGTGCTGAGAATGATTTCTGTCCATAATTACTGTATATGTCGGAGTATCGGGCTGGCCACCCCTTATCTCGGAGTGCGGGTTGTCACAGATGGTATCAGAGCACTAGGTTCTAGAGTACTAGGATCTATGTGGACTTGCCACGATCTGCCGTAGCGTTCTTTGATATAGAGCCTAATGATAAGACTACTTTGTTACTTATAATTGCGATCTTCTGTGGATTAGATTGTTGTGAATCGTATTCTAACACTCTTGTCCCTTCATCTCAGATGCCGCCTAAGAGAGGTCGCCCTGCGAGACGCAATAGAGTTGTAGAAGAGGATGTTGGTCCTCCACCGCCCCAAGGAACTTTTAATGCTGCGGACGTATCCAATATTGTGGCCCATGCAGTTAATGCTACCATGACTGCAGTAGCTCAACAGATACCAACAGCTCAACAACGGGCACCGGATGCTCAAGCGCCTACGGGACCTTCTCCGTGGGAAAGAGTAAGGGAGTCCTTTTTAAAGGGCCATACCCCAGAGTTTGATGGAGGTTCTGATGTTGTTCGAGCAAATCAGTGGAAGAAGGATATGCAACGCCATTTGCGAATGGTGGATTGTAGTGAGGAAAAGAAGCAAGTCCTTGCTACTTTCAAGTTGGTTGGGGAAGCGTTACATTGGTGGGAGTCGATGACTACGCCAGAACAGAGGGATACAATGTCCATTACTGATTTATGGGTCTTGTATGATCGGAAATATTTTCCTCCCGCGATTCAGAGGGAGATGAGGAGGAAACTTCAAGATCTAGTTCAAGGAGAACGATCGGTTGTCGAATATGAGGAGGAGTTTACCCGGCTAGCTAGTTTTGTGCCGGAGGAGGTGACTCCTGAGAAAAGAAAAGTCTCCAAATTTATGGGAGGTCTAAACTGGAGAATCCGACAGCATTTGTTGGGTAATCCGGCCTTATAAACTTTTGGTGAAGTGATGAATGCGGCATTGCTTCATTGTCAGGAGCATCGGTTGTTTTTGCAGAGTAGCAAGAAAGCTTCAGGAATGGGGCAAGTAGGGAAGCCCGGGGTGAGTGGGAATGGAGGAGGAGCTTTTCCTTCATCCCAGCCTGCGGGTAATAAGCAACGAGAACGGGATCCCCAGCAAGGAGATGGGTTGAAAAGGCAACGATTTGGCGGGTTTAATGTTAGTGGAAATGCTAACCGGCAAGGCCAGGGCTCCGCGCCACAGCAAGCGGGTCGTGGTGGACAGGGAGGTAGGGGCCATCAGGGCCAAGGTTCCGGGCAGTTCAGAAATAACAGAGGTCGAGGTCAGGAGAATATGGTGGGGAAATGTTTCCAATGTGGAGAAGCTGGTTATTTTAAGAGAGATTGTCCTCAGGCGATCGGGGGACAACCTCCATGAGTTCCTCAGCAGCCTTATGTGCAGTTCCCTCCACAAGCACCGAATCTGGTTGTCCCTCTGCAGCAGGGTCAACTACAGTATGGGAGAGTCTACCACATTCAGGATGCTATGCTTCCTCCTGTTCAGCCAGTGCCGACTGCTATAGAGGGTAAGTTCCTTATTCAGGGACACATGGGTCGCGTTCTGTGTGACACGGGTGCGACGCATTCTTTTATTTACAGAAGTTTTGCTCAGTCCACAGAGTTGATAAAATCTGCGAAAAGTACCTTTACTAGTGTGGAATCCTCTATGGGTAACGGTTCCCTTATTTTCTTTGTTTGCAAACACGTAGGGATCACTCTTGGTAATTTGTGTTTTGAGGCCGACTTACTCGTCCTAGACATGGTCGGGTATGATGTTATTTTGGGCATGGATTGGCTTGTTAAGTATCATGCTATAGTTAATTGTTACGGGAAGAGTATAGTCTTCGCCGTTCCGGGACAAAATATGTTCCTGGTAGTTATGCCTCGATTAGAGGGAGATTCTGGTACTTATTTATATTGTATTGCGGAAGAGAATTCTCGGGATGTAGTTGTTGCCTTAGATTCTATTCCTGTTGTTCGGGATTTTAAGGACATGTTCCAGGAGATACCGGGTTTGCCTCCTAGTAGAGAGATTGAGTTTGTGATTGACTTAGCGCCGGGGACTCGACCAATTACGCGAACTCCATATCGTATGGCTCCTGTGGAGATGAGGGAGCTTAGAGATCAGATTCAACAGTTGTTGGAACAGGGGTTTATCAGGTGTAGCACGTCACCGTGGGGTGCTCCTGTGTTATTTTTGAAGAAAAGAGATGGTTGCCTCCAGTTGTGTGTTGACTATAGAGAGTTGAATAAGGTCACCATCCGGAATAAATACCCTTTGCCGCGCATAGATGATTTGTTTGATCAGCTCAGGGGAGCGACCTACTTCTCTAAGATAGATTTGAGAACGGGGTATCATCAGTTGAGGATACGGGAGCAAGACGTATCCAAGACTGCTTTTCTGACGAGGTACGGGTTTTATGAATTTTTGGTTATGCCTTTTGGGCTAACAAATGCCCCTGCGATATTCATGGATCTTATGAATAGAGTATTTCGGGACTTCCTGGACCAATTTGTTATCGTGTTTATCGATGACATCCTTGTGTATTCTCAAACGGAAGATGACCATGCTATTCATTTGGGGTTGGTCCTACAAAGGTTAAGGGATCACCAACTGTACGCTAAGTTTGAGAAATGTAGTTTTTGGTTGCGGGAAGTGCAATTTTTGGGTCATGTCGTGACTTCGTAAGGTATATCGGTGGACCCAAGTAAAGTTGTTGCGGTGAGGGAGTGGGGTCAGCCCACGACACCTACCGAGGTACTCAGTTTTCTGGGTTTGGCGGGTTATTACCGTCGATTTATCAAGGGATTTTCTAAGATTGCTAGTCCTTTGATAAATTTGACCCGTAAAGGGGTTAGATTTGTTTGGGATAATGCCTGCCAAGCGGCGTTCGATGAGCTCAAGGATAGATTGACTTCGGCTCCAGTCCTCGCTTTACCTAAGCCGGGGTTGGAATATTTAGTCTTCACCGATGCATCCCTACAGGGTCTGGGAGGTGTGCTTCAGCAGGAGTGACAAGCTATTGCATATGCTTCCAGGAAGCTCAAGCCTCATGAAAGAAATTACCCGGTGCACAACTTGGAATTAGCCGCAGTTGTCTTTGCCCTAAAGATTTGGAGGCATTATCTTCTTGGGGAGAAGTTTAGTCTTTTCATGGACCATAAGTCGTTGCAATATTTATTTTCTCAGAAATATTTGAATATGCGGCAGCGAAGATGGTTGGAGTTCATGAAAGATTATCAATTTGATATTCATTATCATCCGGGTAAGGCGAACGTGGTGGCGGATGCCTTGAGTAGGAAACCTGAGGGAGAACTAGCTGATGTGTGGAAAGCTAAATGGAAAGAACTCAGTCATGAGGATGCGGTTGCTAGGGCGTTTATGTCCGTGATGACCGTTACTCTGACGATTGTGGCAAGGGTTGTGGAAGCCCAAGGCAGAGATAAAGAATGTCAAGACCACATACGCCGATTATTGGCTGGGGGATCGGAGTCCTACTCGATAAGTTCTGAGGGTGGATTGCGCTTTCATGGAAGGCTTATTGTTCCGGAGGTTGGGGATTTGCGACGGGCTATAATGGCGGAGTCTCACGGCTCTAAATTTTCGGTACATCCGGGAAATGATAAAATGTATCAAGATATGCTCCGTCAATATTGGTGGCCGGTTATGAAACGAAATATTTTGGAGTTTGTATCTCGATGTACTACTTGTCAGTTGGTTAAGATTGACCATCAGCTACCGGCAGGTTTGTTGCAACCGTTGGAAATTCCCGTTTGGAAATGGGGGAGCATTTCAATGGATTTTATCACCGGTTTTCCTACGTCACAAAAGGGTCACGATTCGATATGGGTCATAGTTGATCGTTTGATGAAGTCGGCGCACTTCCTTCCTGTCCGTACCGATTATAATACCGCTCGTTACGCTCAGTTGTTCATTGAAGAGATTGTTAGATTGCATGGGGTGCCCTTGAATATTGTTTCTGACAGAGACAAGATCTTTGTTTCCCACTTTTGGCAAAGTTTCCAAGAGGCCATGGGAACCGAATTGAAATTAAGCACTTCTTATCATCCTCAAACAGATGTCCAGACCGAAAGGGTTAACCAAATGTTGGAGGATATGCTTCGTATGTGCATGCTTGATTTTAAGGGTAGTTGGGAACAATATCTCCCTTTGGTTGAATTTGTGTATAACAACTCGTACCAGTTCACTATTGGGATGGAGCCCTATGAAGCCTTGTATGGTAGGCCTTGTAGATCCCCCGCGTGTTGGCTAGAAGTGGGAGATAACAAGTTTCTCGGACCTGAAATGATTCGGGATACTTCTTCTAAGATCGAACTTATTCGAGATCGTATTCGGATAGCCCAAGATAGACAAAAGAGCTATGCCGATGCGTGAAGAAGACATGTGGAATTGGAGGTTGGAGACCAAGTGTTGGTTTGGGTGTCGCCTATGAAGGGCGTTAAGCGTTTCGGAAAGAAAGGGAAACTTGCACCACGTTTCGCTGGGACTTTTCCTGTGTTGGCTAAGGTAGGCCCAGTGGCGTATCAAATTGCCCTACCGGAACCTTTGCAACAGATTCATGATGTTTTCCACATCTCCTCTTTGAAGAAGTATAAGAGGTGTGATGGTGCCCTTTGGCACATTCCTTTTGAGGACATAGAGTTGCTACCCGATGTTTCTTATGAAGAGCAACCGGTGGCTATTTTGGAGCATGGGGAACGTAGATTGAGATCTCGTGTGGTGCCCTTGGTTAGAGTACAATGGAGTCATCATAGTATCGAGGAATCTACTTGGGAGCGTGAGGACGATATGCGGGATAAGTATCCGCATCTTTTTATCCAAGGTACGCTTGAATTTTGGGGGCAAAATTCCCTCATAAGGGGGGGAGTATGTAACAACCCTCGCTTTTGGGAGCCCATTTTATATTTAAATGCTATATTGAGTAGTTGCATGTATAAAATGCCGGATGTGGGTAAGTATTAATTTGATGTAATAAGTTAATATTTACTAAAAAGTTGCATAATTACCTTGTAGGTAGGTGATTATTATCATGTGGTGCTTTAAATTGTCATGATAATTAAAATGGAAATTTGAATTAAAATGGGACCGGAAATTAAATTGGTTTATAAAATCTCCAAATGATAATTTGGAGGGTGTAGTTAGTTCCGAGAGGTGCGAGACAGTCAAAATGTGTGCCATATTGTATTTTGAGATTTTGGGCACTTTTGATTGGTTTGGGCATATTGCGTATTATAAATTAACTTTTGCGGTATTGTTACTTAAAGGTGAGAGACCTTTTATTGTAGGCCACGTTTTAGTCTCCCCCAATTCTTTCTTTTCCTCTTATTTGCCCTAAGTATTCTAGCCCTAGAGTGAGAGAGAGAGAGTGGAAGATTGGAGAGAAAGAGAGAAATCTTGAAGATTGGTGGTTTGATCTTGCTTTCTTCTTTAACCAAGACTGAATTTGAAGCCCCAAGGCAAGTTTTCTACTTGCTAATTATATAGTTTGAGATGAATAATTAGTATGGGTAGTTATGTATAGTTTTGATGTAATATAATTTGTGGTTTTGGTTAGATTTATGGTACCAACATCTTTGATAGAGGTTGATTGTTGTTTGAGGTGGAAAAATGTTGTTGGAAGCATTTATGATCTTTTGGTATCATTAAATGTAGTTGGTTGATTTTGGGTTGGTTATTGATTTTGGGTTTAGAAGGAAAATAGGAGAGAATGGTCTAGGTCTGCTATGGCCGGTGGACCGCGTCTCTCAGACCGGTCGACCGGGCCTTCGGAAGAGGGCTTACTGCTTTCTTGCTAAGGCACGAAATTAAGGGCGCGATCGACCACGTCCCACTATCGGTCGACCGGTCCGTCCGAAATGAACTTTCTGCATTCTTTCAAAAGCTAAAACTTGGTTCGCGGTCGACCGCGGTCCTGGGACCGGTCGACCGGTCCCCTGTTTTCTTCCCCAAGTTTCCTACTTTTGTTTTTAATCCCTTTCTTCCCCTAGGAACATAGGACTCTTCTTGAATGAAGTAAATCTTGGATTTTAGAGTCCTAGTTGAGTTGGTTGTCACCCTAGTGTTGAATGGGTTTCACTTGGGGTTAAGTCCTGGGGAGGGGTTGTCCTAAGTGATGTTAAGGTATCACTTTTCGTTGTGCATCCTAATTATATGGATGGGAGTTCTAGGCCCATACTTGGAGATTTTAAGGGCTTGAAATGAGTCACATAAGACCTTAAGCTCGGGAGACTAATATGATCCCTTGGAGATTTATTCGAGGCATAACCTACGATTATCCTACGATTATGGTTTCGAACAAATGAAACATGTAAATGAAATGAAAAGGAAAAAATGGTTTTTATAGTAAATGCTAATTTACTTAAACACACCTCTCTAAATGCTATCATAAGGGAAGCTCGCGCATGAGGTGATGTTCCTTGACTAGTGAATGCAGGGAGACTATAGTCCTCGGCCATATGCGGGTTTATTATATGTATTTTTCTGCGCTAGTGAAGTAATTCCGGGTGTGGTTATGACTCACTCGTAGGCATATGGCCACTTCCCGACGTGCGGTAGGTACCCAAGCGGCCTTGTTTGATGGGCCCCTGGAAGATGATAGTCATTTAGGGGCGCGCCTAGTGGGGAAACTCGGAGGGGCGGTCTTAGAATCGTTATATGTATAAGAATGTAACTTTTCTAAACTCAAGTGGGACTTGCGGGAAGTATAATTTCCACTAATAGTATTATGATAATTACATTCCAGCTAAGGAGTGGGAATTGGAATGAAATGAGAAGAAAATGATACTATATTCCTGTTAAGGAAATTAATCTAGTTTAAAGTGAAAATTAGAGAATAGAAGCTTTTAATTTAATTTTATTTAAGTTAATTTAATTTAGCATCACATCATTCTCTTGCATAGTTTATTTTAGCCATGTCATTTCACTTGTTTCCTTATCCTTGATGTTTAGGTTGTTAGATTCCTGTTTTCCATTCTCCTGAATTAACTGTTCATATATAGAATGCTTATTGTTCATCTGGGAACTATATATAAATCGGGTTCTGACCCGTTCATTTTCTTCTAGGCTATGCTTGTTATTGTATCCGCTCAGGTGCTCCTCCGCAAGGACGCAGTGTTGATATTCCTACTCTTTCGACTTTTAAGGAGCTGTATGAAATTGCGGATATTACAGGATATTTTGTTAGACGCCGTCATTCTTTTGATATCTAGTTATGATCGGGTCTATCACTCGGGCGAGTGGCCCAAGCTTGTAATTGTATTATGAATGTTAAACATAATATCTAACTGTTGTGATTACTTTTGTGTAGCTGTGAACCGACAGCATATTCGGTTCTCCTCTTTGTACATAGTTGTTTTAGATGTATATTAATTATGTTTCTTTGAATTCCACTATTGTTCTAGAATGGGTTGTTTAAATTGTTTTTCTTAACTTAACTTTCAATCACATAAATTATTTTGACAACCCGTTTTCTGAATTATTGGGTGGTTTTCTCGGTTACTCTTGCTATATTTGTAGTGATGAGAATGATTTCCGTCCATGATTACCGTATATGTTGGAGTATCGGGCTGGCCATCCCTTATTTCGGAGTGCGGGTTGTCACATTTTGATAGGGGGAGCTTTGCACCTTTACCCGATGACACTCGATTTATATTGAAAAATCTTTTTGATAATGTCAAAAGGGGGAGAAGTATGTTTGATTCACTAATTATGCTTAATCTATACATCTTGTGAATCATTGTTTGTCATCATCAAAAAGGGGGAGATTGTTAACGAAAATTTTATTTATCCCTAATTAATTAAATTAGTTTAATTAATGTACATTTTAGTTTAACTTAATATATTGATTTTGATGATTCCAAACATATTTTTATTAGATTATTCAATAGATATTTACTATTGTATAATCTTGTTTATATACCATTATATACATATATGTATTATACTATAAAATGTTTGCATTTATGTATTATCCTGATAACATATCTATTCTGACTAAGATATACCTGCTTATGTCATGTTTTATTTTCACAATCCATCATGCCTTGACCTTACTAAACGAGCATTTTCGACTAAAGGTATTCATTTATATTGCACATTTTCACTTGACACATTAGGCACTCATGCATATATAAATTGTGTAGCTAATTAATTGTGAGCCTAAACCTTTTTATAAAAGAAATTATATTATCTTTATCAATTTTTTTTTTTAAATAAAATTGGTATAAATTTTGTTTAGAATCATTTTCGGAATTGTTTGATAAAAAATTTTTTTAGATCATTTACCTACTAATTTTTTGGCCGAGATTTTTAAAATCCATATAAGTTAGTTTGGTATATAGGAACTCTTTTGATTAGACTTCCATAGTGAGACTATTCTGTTGAGTTGGTTTTTAAAGCCTTAGGCAAGTATCCTTAGGTTCCATATCTGTAACCATACGAGATTTCGTCTGAAAATATTTTTTATTTTTGAGATCGCGTTCAACATAGCACAAGGCTCAAGGAGGATGTCTACAGTTCCTTTCTCTATGGCTCTTTCTTTTTTTTCCTTTCTCCATTTTCCATACTCTGATCTAGTTTACTCTACGAGTTTTGCAGAAGGTACTTTGTGGTCAGACCCGAGAAACCCGTGCATAACGTGAACCAGGTCCCGGGTTGGGTGGCACATGGATGATCGAACCAGTGTCGGAGCCTGCGACGGAGCCACAACTGGATCCAAGATCCTTCTTACTTACGTTTTTTTGTTGTCCTCTAAATTGTTGGGGGCAGCGGTTTATCCGCTTTGATCTATGTGGTTAAAACAATTGGCGTACCTCTGTCTTCTACGCTTAGATCAGCTAGTATACCTCAGCTTTAGTTTTAGGTGTACTTGACCAATGAAAATCTTTAGGACATCTAAGACTTCTAGACTAATCCAGACTTACAGCCTGCTATCACTTTCGGCCATACTCATTTATTAAGTACAGTCGTTTTGAATAGACCTTGAGTCCTACGAAGTTATGTGCAATCTTTGGAATCAACTGTTAATTTTTTTTAATATATAAATAAATTAAAATATGCTTTAACGATTCATTTAAACATAGAATAAAAAAAAATGGCTTGCTGTCAAACTTTGTACTCTTATCAAATGAGGTTGTCAAGTCAGTCTAAATGAATCAGAATATTATTTTTATTTAAAACATTCATTTCAAAATGTATTTCTCTCTTTTGGTCTAAAATATTTTACAGGAATTTTTTTAAGATATCAAAAGAACTCATTTTCAGTCCAACCTTACACACCTTGGATATTATCTCTTGGACTAACTTTTTCTTGACAGAAAATATATGGGTCATCTACCTAGCCACTCTCAATCACATATCTTTTCAGATTACCACTTTTGTGCTACAACAACTATATTCTTATGGAGAAGATAAATATGAAGATTTGCATATCAGATTTGGAGAGTCCTGTAGCTATCTCATCTCAGCAAAATTAGGAGCATTTAATGCTCAAAATACATGTGCCTAACAACTAGTTTTTGAAAGACATATTTTAAAGCTTTGAAGAGTTGCATTGAAGACACACACTTGAATGAGAAAATGATTAAGGCTTGAAATATTATTGAGAGCATTTACTACTCAGCTACACATTCAAGAGAGCAACAAATTTTATCATCTGCTCAATCATTGAAGAAGAAGACTTGTGCCTACTTCAAATCATTTATTGAAGTCTGATAAAAGAAGGAGAAACTCAGATTACAAATTGTATTTTAAGGAGTTTCAGTATTTTGCCTTGTACTACAAAAATTCAGAGTTATTGTGAAGCTTTGTTGAAGCTTCGGTTTGTACCAGTAATTGGTTCCTACCCGTAAGTGGGCCACGAGGTTTGAAGCTCGGAGTTAGCTTGCAAACAGTTGTACGCGGTGGTTTCATCCTACCCGCAAGTGGATCAGGTTTAGTGAAGAGCAAAGGAGACAGGGGCTCTAGGCGTGTGGACGTAGGCCGGGATTTGGCCGAACCACGTTAAATTTCGGTGTCATTTATTTTTCGCACCTTTATTTATTTATTTGCACATGCTTGCTTGAGTTAATATTTTCAGCACACTATCTTGCAAATAAATTAATTCCGAAATTTGACTTAATTAATTTTTAAGGTTAAAATAATTAATTTCAGAATATCTCTTTATATTAAATACGAAAATTAATTTAATATTCCTAGTGTGTTAAAATCTGCATCTCTAGTTGTTTAAATTAGTTAGTTGCATTTATTTGATATTGTTGGATTTTTTTCTTATAGTTGTATTAATCTGAAATTTGTCTTAGTGATTTAAATTTACTATTTTTCTAAAATATTAATTTGACTTAAAGTTTGTAAAAACTCAATTCACCTCCCCCCCCCCCCCCCCCCCTCTTGAGTTTAATCTGGGCAACACTCTTCCCTACAAGTAACTATTACATATACCTAATTCCATCGTGTTTATTTATTTGCCTTCATTTTGCCCAAGATTTCTGTCGATATCATTTTATTTTCCATTAATATTTAATTCTATCCTGTATTTTTTTTCCCGTTCGTCATGCTCAATATATCTGTCAATACCATTTTTGCAACTGAGAAAATTGGTCAAGAAATTGGGTTTTTGTTCTTTTGTCTTTGAGAGCATGGAATGTCCCAACTGTGTTAATTATAAAGAATTGAAAAAGAAATGGGTTGTGTTGTTTTGCCACACACTTTTGGAGTTGTTTTTGTATTAATCTCGTTTCTTTTTAATACATTTCTGTTTACATTCCCCTTCCAAATTCTAATAGTCAAACAGCTACTATTAACATCTGATCATGTTATCTTTTTTTCTTTCTTGTGAGCCATAAAATACTAAATAAAAATTAAGATCTATGATATATATATATATATATAGTTCTTGATGTTTAATTGATAATTTTAAATTTTAAAACCAAAGAAAATGCCAAAACTTAATTTATTGATTTTTTTATTAGAGTCATAAATGTTGCCCAGATTATACTCAAGAGGGGGGATGAATTGAGTTTTTACAAACTTTAAGTCAAATTAAGATTTTAGAAAAATATTAAATTTAAATCACTTAGACAAATTTTAGATTAATAAAACTATAAAGAATAAATTTAACAATATCAAATAAATGCAATCAACTAATTATAAACAACTAAAAATGCAGATTTTAATACACTAGGAATATTAAATTAATTTTTGTATTTAAAATAAATTAAAATTCTGAAGTTAATTATTTGGTTCAAAAATAATTATTTTAACCTTAAAATTAATTTAATCAAAATGCAGAATTAGTTTATTTGTAAGATAGTGTGCTAAAAATATTGACTCAACCAAGCCTGTGCAAATAAATAAATAAAAGTGCGGAAAATTAATGACACCGAAATTTAACGTGGTTCGGCCAAATCCCGGCATACGTCCACACGCCTAGAGCCCCTGTCTCCTTTGTGCTTCACTAAACCTGATCCACTTGTGGGTAGGATCAAACCACCACGTACAACTGTTTTCAAGCTAACTCTGAGCTTCAAACTTCGTGGCCCACTTGCGGGTAGGAACCAATTACCGGTACAGACCGAAGCTTCAACAAAGCTTCACAACAAATCTGAATTTTATAGTACAAGGTAAAATACTTAAACTCAAAAAAAAATTGTAATCTGAGTTTCTCCTTCTTTAATCAGATGTCAATAAATGATGTTGAAGTAGGCACAAGTCTTCTTCTTCAATTATTTGAGCAGATGACAAAATTAATAACACTCTTGAATGTGTAGCTAAGTAGTAAATTGAATGCTCTCTATAGTATTTCAAGTCTTGATGATATTCTCATTCAAGTGTCCCTATCTTCAATGCAACTCTTCAAAGCTTTAAAATATGTCTTTCAAAAACTAGTTGTTAGGCACATGTATTTTGAGCATTAAATGCTCTTGATTTTGCTGAGATGAGATAGCTACAGGACTCTCCAAATCTGATATGCAAATCTTCATATTTATCTTCTCCATAAGAAAATTATTGTTGTAGCATAAAAGTGGTAATCTGAAAACATATGTGATTGAGAGTGTCTAGGTAGATGACCCATATATTTTCTGTCAAGAGAGGGTTAGTCCAAGAGATAAAGAATGAATCTGATATGTAAATGTAAAGTGTTAGTACAAGAGTTGATATCAGATGATGGTAATCAACTGGCATGTTGGTTGAAAATAAATCTAATAGTTGTTGACAGCCTATTTGGTTATATTTTAGATATAATCTAATTAATATACACTTCTTATCGGTTGAAACCAACCCACACGATTATTTAAAAGAAAATTCTGTAAAAAAGAAATTAACCAAACTTTTAAAAACCGGAGTTTTCTAAAGTGACATAGAGGTAAAAAAAATCAACCTATGTCATTAAGGTCAAGTATGTATAAAGCCAGTACAATGCGTAAGGCTCAAAGTCTGAAATGAGACAGGTCTTGTACGAAATCTGTGTATGGCCGAAAGCTTGTAGCAAGTCTACTTACTAACAGTCAAAAGCCTAAAAGAAATGAATCCATCTAAGCTATAAAGTTCTTGGAAGTCTGTACACGGTAATTCATAAAACTGACAGCTCCGACAAATCAAATCCTAATGCATAAACGGAGTGTTATAATACCGACTGTTATAATATGAAACTGACTTGTTACAGATGTGACCTTACCGACTGCTATAAAACTGACAGCTTAGTCAATTGTATTGATCGGCCTAAGCAGATATGGTTTTTTTAAAAAATGACTGTTATAAAACTGACAGCTCAGTCAATCGTATTGATCGGCCTAAGCAGGTATGGTTTTTAAAAAATACCGACTGTTATAAAACTTGTACATGTATGGTATCGTCCTAAGCAGGTAGCTTCCTTATGATACTGACTTGACTTGAGAAAGTACACGCATGGCTCAAGAAAATTAATAATTATCAGTTGTACAGGATTTAAAAAAATTGGCCGAAGATTTCAAACGTGTAACATAACTATTTTTATCAATAAATTCAGAACATAATTAAAAAATAAAGCATTCATTTTAAACAATACTTGCACCCAAAAAAATATTTACATAAATATTATAAAATAAGAAATATTCACATAGTACTTAAGTATACTTGCACCCAAAAAAAATAGTTACATAAATATTATAAAATAAGAAATATTCACATACTACTTAAGTAAAGTTTGTTTGGAATCATCAAAATTAAATTAAACTGAGATGTACATTAATTAAACTAATATAATCAATTAGGGATACATTTTCGTTAACAATCTCCCCCTTTTTGATGATGACAAACAATGATTTACATATATTCATAAAATGTATGAATTAAGCACAAATGAGTGAATCAAACAAACTTCTCCCCCTTTTGACATTATCAAAAATATTTTCTTATAAATTTAGTGTCACAGGTAGAAATAATATCTCCCCCTATCAAAAATAATTCATGCATGAGATATATCTATGAATTGCAAGAGACATAAGGGAATACCATGAATTTTGAAGTAAGCACATATTCAACATAATTTTACGTAACATATATTTGAATAGATAGATAGGAATAACATCAAATAATGCGCAAGATATCAAATTGAAACACAACAACATATTCATAAAAGATTACAGCTTAAGGTTGTTAACAAGATGACACACATCTTTAGTGTTTCCCTCAATCGTGATTTTCTCAACAACAACTTTGATAGGATTTTCAGCACTGTTTTGAGAGGTGGAGCAAGCAACATTTTCATTTGAAGTAGTGGCATGTGACTGCATATTTGGAGGCAAGGCAAATGGCCATGACGGAGGTTTCACCCAAGGAGAAAATGGAGGAGAGAGATCAATGGCATTAAGAGCTTCGGGGTAAGAAGGGTATTTTTGAATTTATCATTACTTACACCTTTTATTTGAAGCTCACATTTTGCCCAAGTGGTATAAACCCCGGGTTGTTTTCCAATCCAAACAACATAGTAGGACTTCATGATTTGTGAGTGAAGAGGAGGAGCTCATGTATGTATATATATAGGAGTGGTGAATGACAACTAGTGATAAAGATAGTAAAGTGTGTCTACTTGTGATAAGATGTTTTTGGAAGATTGTGAGGATAACACAAAAATTATAAATTCAAGTCATTTATACATGCCATACCGAGTTCACGACAGATAAAGGTAAAACTATCTTCACATAATGGTTTTGTAAAAATGTCGGCTAATTGAAGATCCGTAGAAATAAATTCTATACGTACGTCACCTTTTTGAACGTGATCGCGTAAAAAATGATGTCTAATTTCAATATGCTTTGTTCTAGAGTGTAGAATTGGATTTTTTGTCAAACATATAGCGCTTGTATTATCACAAAATATTGGAGTATTGTGAAAGAATATATTGAAGTCTTCTAATTGTTGTTTCATGTATAATGTTTGAGCACAACTGCTACCAGAGGCAATATATTCTGCCTCGGCCGTGGAAAGAGCAACTGAATTTTACTTTTTACTAAACCAAGAAACTAGTGAATGTCCTAAGAAATGACATGTACCACTAGTGCTTTTTTTATCAATTCTACAACCCGCGAAATCTGCATCGGAATAACTTACTAGTTCGAACGAAGTACTTTTAGGATACCATAATCCTAAGTTTTTAGTACCAATTAAATATCTAAATATGCGTTTTACGGCACATAAATGAGATTCTTTAGGATTGGCTTGAAATCGAGCACATAAACATACACTAAACATAATAGCTGGTTTACTAGCATTTAAATATAGTAAACTACCAATCATGCCACGATATAAGGTAGTATTAACAGATTTCTCTTTGTCATCAATATCTAACTTTATAGAGGTGCTCATAGGTGTACCAAGTGCTTTACCATTCTCTAAACCATATTTTACTAAAAGATCTTTAATATATTTATATTGATTGATAAAGACGCCATCTTTAGTTTCCTTAATTTGTAAGCCTAAAAAGAATTTTAACTCACCCATCATACTCATTTCAAATTCTCTTTGCATAAATTCTGAAAAATCTTTACATAAATTTTCATTTGTGGATCCAAATATAATATCATCAACATACACTTGTACAAGAAGCATATCCTTGTTAAGAATTTTTATGAATAAGGTGGAATCCATTTTTCCTCTCACGAAATCATTTTCAAGTAAAGATCCACTTAACCTATCATACCAAGCCCTCGGTGCTTGTTTTAATCCATATAAAGCTTTATTTAGTTTATAAACATGATTTGGAAACTTGTGATTTTCAAAACCGGGAGGTTGCTTAACATAAATATCCTCACTTATAAAACCATTTAAGAAAGCGCTTTTGACATCCATTTGAAATAATTTAAAGTTTTTATAACATGCATATGCTAGTAACATACGAATAGCTACGGGGGCATAAGTTTCATCGTAATCAACACCTTCTTATTGGTTGAAACCTTGTGCAACTAGTCTAGCTTTATTTCTTATAATCAATCCGCCATCATCCTTTTTATTTCCAAAAACCCATTTTGTTCCAATAACGGTTTTATCTTTAGGTGTAGGAACAAGTGACCAAACATTATTACGCTCAAATTGTAACAATTCTTCTTGCATAGCGAACAACCAAAACTCATCTTTTTCGGCTTCATTTATATATTTTGGTTCAATTTCTGATACAAAAGCTAAATTATTACAAACATTCTTTAAGGAGGATCTTGTAAGAATACCACTTGAAGGTTCTCCTAAAATATTTTCAAAAGGATGATTATTAACGAATTTCCAATTTTTAGGTAAACTAGAATCATTATCATGTTTATCTTTATTTGGAGTACTTTCATTATTAATAGAATTATCAATTTTAGAAGTAAAGTTTTCTTCATTAATAGACTTATTTAGATCTAGAACCTCATCATCATCTTTGTAGTTTTTAGTAAGAGAGTTAGATTCATCAAAAGATACATGTATTGATTCTTGAACAACTAGGGTCCTTTTATTAAAAACTCTATATGCTTTACTATAAAGTGCATACCCAAGAAAAATACCTTCATCAAATTTTGCATCAAATTTTCTCAAATTATCTTTATCATTTAAAATAAAACATTTGCTTCCGAAAACCTTGAAATAACCAATATTTGGTCTTTTATTTTTTAATATTTCATAAGGAGTTTTATCTAAACCTTTTCTCACAATAGTTCTATTTATTACACAACAAGATGTATTAACAGCTTCCGCCCAAAAATATTTCGGTAGGTTATGTTCATTTAGCATAGTTCTAGCCATTTCTTGTAAAGATCTATTCTGTCTTTCTACTACACCATTTTGTTGAGGTGTCCTTGGTGCAGAAAAATTATGTTCAAAACCATTTTCATCACAAAATAATTCAACATATTTGTTATCAAATTCTCTTCCTCTATCACTTCTTATAAAGACAATATTGCTACCTTTTTCATTTTGAATTTTCTTACAAAATTTAGCAAAAATAGAGTGTGTATCATTTTTATGAGTAAGAAAGAAAACCCATGTAAATCGAGAATAATCATCAACAATAACAAAAGCATAATATTTTCCACCTAAACTAGCAACTTTGTTAGGTCCGAATAAGTCTAAGTGTAATAATTCTAAAGGCCTATTTGTTGATGTATCTCTTTTCTTTTTAAATGAAGTTTTGGTTTGTTTTCCAAATTGACATGCATTACACAATTTATCTTTAACAAACTTTATTTTGGGCAGCCCTCTAACTAACTCATTTTTGGACAAAATATTAAGTTGTTCCATGTTGGAATGACCTAATCTTCTATGCCATAACCAACAAGTATCATTTAGGACAGCTAAACACTTAACATTTTGTTGTGACAGAATATCAAAATCGAGAGTATAAACATTTTCATGTCTAGAAGCAATAAACACAACATTATTATCTTTAACATTTTTTATTAGACAGTAATCTTCTTTAAATATAACTTTATAACCTTTATCACACAATTGGCTAATACTAATTAAATTATGTTTAAGACCATCAACTAAAAGAACATTTTCAATGCAAAGGGAGGGATCCTTACCGACCTTACCTATGCCAATGATTTTGCTTTTGGAGTTGTCTCCGAATGTGACTAGTCCTCCATCTTTGGAAATTAAGCTAGAAAACTTACTTTTGTCACCCGTCATGTGCCTTGAACACCCGCTGTCTAAGAACCATTTTGATTTGATCGATCCAGCTTTAAAACAAACCTACAATGAACATTTAAATAATTTTTCTTTTGGTACCCAAAATGTGTTGGGTCCATACGGGTTAGCAAACATAGGAGTCTCTTTACGAATCCATGCCACTTTGGTAGAAAATCTATATTTACAAAAATTTGAGAAATGCGTACGTCTTCCACAATATGTACATAATGAATTTCCAATATTTTTAGAGTAATTTTCAAAACTTTTCTCATTTTCTTTTTCATTATATCCAATTCCAGCCTTATCATACATCCACCTTTGGTTTCCAAGTAGCAAATTCAATTTTTTTTCTCCATTTACAAACTTTTCAAGACACCAAGTTAAATCCTTAATTTTAAGTTTCAATTTTTCATTTTCAGAAAAAATGACTAGATGATTCTTTAATTTTTAGTTTTGCCATTTCAGATTTTATAGACTTATTTTCAGATTTCATTACTTCTATATTTTCAAGGAGAGAATCATAATTATGTGATAAAGAAGAATGTATCTTTTTAAGATTAATATATTTAGTTTTAAGTTCATCAAAATTAAAAAAAAAAGTTCATCAAAAGCATTTTGAAGTTCATCATGATCTTTTGAAGTTTCATATTCACTATCTGAATTAAAATTAGAAGATACCTCATCATCATTTGCCATAAGGCAAAGATTTGCAACTTCTCCATCACTTGAATCTTCATCGTTGCTACATTCATCACTATCACTCCAAGTAGTAGCTTTCATGGCCTTTTTGTATTTTTCATTTCTTTTCTCTTTTTTGTCATTCTTCTCTTCTTTGGCCTTAGGACAGTTAGGTCTAATATGGCCTAACTCTTTGCAGTTATAACATTTTGGTTCAAACTTGGAGGATGACTTTCCTTCATGTGCCTTCTTTGAAGAGAATTTTTTGTATTTTCCAGACAGTCCCTTCTTTTTGTCAAGAATTTTTTTGAATTTTCTGGTAAGAAGTGCTATGTCACCATCTTCATCATCATCAGCTTCCTCACTTTCTTCTTCTTCCTCAATGGATTTAAAAGCAATAGTTTTGCTTGCCTTGGGCTTTTCATCTTCAGCAAGTTCTTTGAGTTCCATTTCATGAGTAATTAAGGAGCCCAATAGTTCATCAAGAGAGATAGGTCTTTCTCGTATAGCTTCTTTGATTGCCAGCTTCTTTGTCATATAAGCGGATGGTAATGACCTGAGAATCTTGCTCACTAATTCTGAATCAGTATAAGATTTACCAAGAGATTTCAATCCATTTATAATATTTGAAAATTTAGTAAACATATCAGAGATAGTTTCATCTGCTTTCATTTTAAAAAGCTCATAGTTATGAACAAGCATGCTGATTTTATCCTCCTTGACTTGACTAGTTCCTTCATATGTAACTTCTAGTCTATCCCAAATTTCTTTAGCATATTCACAACAACAAATTCTGTTATACTCATTTACATCAAGTTCACAATGCAAAATATTCATAGCTTTAGCATTTATTTGAATTTTTTTAATATCAACATCATTCCATTCATTTTCTTCTTTAGGGACAGAAGCATTATTTACCATTTTAACAAGAATATAGGGACCATTCATGACAACTTTCCAAACTTCATAATCATGAGACTGAATAAAATATTTAATTCTATTTTTCCAATAACTATAATCTTTTCAAGAAAATAGAGGAGGTTTAAAAATGGATTGACCTTCACCAAGAGATGTAGTAACATATGCCATTGATCTTTAACTCTAACATTGTTAAATCTAAAGACGAGAAGAGCACTAGCTCTGATACCAATTGTTGCCCAGATTATACTCAAGAGGGGGGGTGAATTGAGTTTTTACAAACTTTAAGTCAAATTAAGATTTTAGAAAAATATTAAATTTAAATCACTTAGACAAATTTTAGATTAATAAAAATATAAAGAATAAATTTAATAATATCAAATAAATGCAATCAACTAATTAGAAACAACTAGAAATGCAGATTTTAATACACTAGGAATATTAAATTAATTTTCGTATTTAAAATAAAGTAAAATTCTGAAGTTAATTATTTGGTTCAAAAATAATTCTTTTAACCTTAAAATTAATTTAATCAAAACGCAGAATTAGTTTATTTGTAAGATAGTGTGCCTTTGCACTTCACTTAACCTGATCCACTTGTGGGTAGGATCAAACCACCGTGTACAACTGTTTGCAAGCTAACTCCGAGCTTCAAACTTCGTGGCCCACTTGCGGGTAGGAACCAATTACCGGTACAGACCGAAGCTTCAACAAAGCTTCACAACAAATCTAAATTTTCTAGTATAAGGTAAAATACTGAAACTCCAAAAAAAATTGTAATCTGAGTTTCTCCTTCTTTAATCAGACTTCAATAAATGATGTTGAAGTAGGCACAAGTCTTCTTCTTCAATTATTTGAGCAGATGACAAAATTAATAACACTCTTGAATGTGTAGCTAAGTAGTAAATTGAATGCTCTCAATAGTATTTCAAGTCTTGATGATATTCTCGTTCAAGTCTCTCTATCTTCAATGCATCTCTTCAAAGCTTTAAGTGTGTCTGCCAAAAAACTAGCTGTTAGACACATGTATTTCTTAGCATTAATTGCTCCTGATTTTGCTGAGAGGAGATAGCAAGAGAAATCTGCAACTCTGATATCCAAATCTTCATATTTATCTTCTCCGTAAGAAAATAGTTGTTGTAGCACAAAAGTGGTAATCTGAAAACATATGTGATTGAGAGTGGCTAGGTAGATGACCCATATATTTTATGTCAAGAGAGGGTTAGTCCAAGAGATAAAGAATGAATCTGATATGTAAATGTAAAGTGTTAGTACAAGAGTTGATATCAGATGATGGTAATCAACTGGCATGTTGGTTGAAAATAAATCTAATAGTTGTTGACAGCCTATTTGGTTATATTTTAGATATAATCTAATTAATATACACGTCTTATCGGTTTAAACCAACCCACGCGATCATTTAAAAGAAAATTCTGTAAGAAAGAAATTAACCAAACTTTTAAAAACCGGGGTTTTCTAAAGTGACACAGAGGTAAAAAAAAATCAACCTATGTCATTAAGGTCAAGTATGTATAAAGCCAGTACAACGCGTAAGGCTCAAAGTCTGAAATCAGACAGGTCTTGTACGAAATCTGTGTATGGCCGAAATCTTATAGCAAGTCTACTTACTAACAGTCAAAAGCCTAAAAGAAATGAATCCATCTAAGCTATAAAGTTCTTGGAAGTTTGTACACGGTAATTCATAAAACTGACAGCTCCGACAAATCAAATCCTAATGCATAAACGGAGTGTTATAATACCGACTGTTATAATATGAAACTGACTTGTTACAGATGTGACCTTACCGACTGCTATAAAACTGACAGCTCAGTCAATCGTATTGATCGGCCTAAGCATATATGGTTTTTTTTTAAAATGACTGTTATAAAATTGACATCTCAGTCAATCGTATTGATCGGCCTAAGCAGGTATGGTTTTTAAAAAATACCGATTGGTATAAAACTTGTACAGGTAAGGTAGCGTCCTAAGCAGGTAGCGTCCTAAGCAGGTAAGTAACATATGATATTGATTTGACTTGAGAAAGTACACGCATGGCTCAAGAAAATTAATAATTATCAGCTGTACAGGATTTAAAAAAACTGGCCGAAGATTTCAAACGTGTAACATAACTATTTTTATCAATAAATTCAGAACATAATTAAAAAATAAAGCATTCATTTTAAACAATACTTGCACCCAAAAAAATAGTTACATAAATATTATAAAATAAGAAATATTCACATACTACTTAAGTATACTTGCACCCAAAAAAAATAGTTACATAAATATTATAAAATAAGAAATATTCACATACTACTTAAGTAAAGTTCGTTTGGAATCATCAAAATTAAATTAAACTAAGATGTACATTAATTAAACTAATATAATCAATTAGGGATACATTTTTGTTAACAATAAATATTAAAGACTAAAGCATTCCAATCTTACACAAATATACACTTTTGAGTTTACTGAATACAACCCGTTTTGCATTACAGTTTAGCATGACTATAATTTGTTTATTTTTTCTAAAAGTAAAATGCACCTAGTAACACATTATAAAAAAACATTTATATCTATTCCTTGTGCTGCATTATGTATATTTGGTGAAAAGGGAAACCTACCAATGTTATGTTTGTAAAAAATTGAGTTTAATTTTGAGGATTTAATTCTTATTTTGTTTTGTAGTCCATTGGTACTATACTCTTTCTACCACTTCCTAATAAATTATTTGAATGCAATTTTATTTTACAAATCTACAAACTATTATAAAACAGTCTGAGCTTTAATCCTTAGACAAACAAGAATAAAAATAGAAAATTAAACCCATAATTTTCTCTTAATATTTTAGTATAGTATCTTATTTTCTTATATTATTGTAATTATTATCTTAATTTTCTCTCATTTATCTCATTTCATTTCCTTATTTTAATTTCTCATACTTTTTGGTTACTTTTGATATTGGATCACTACATCAACCTCTGTGATACTAAAGGAAAACATAGTTACCAAGATCACTACATCTCCCTCTGCAATGCATTCTGGAGTCCCACAATCCTAAATATGTTCCCCATTAAGCATTGACTACTTTAATTGTTATTACTTACGAGACAACTTTTGACTTCAACAATACAACAAATTGGAAGATATATATGACCTTTTTTTATACATCTAACTTATAGTCTTTGTCCCTCCCAAATTAAGAGTCCGTGTATTTATTTTGTACAGATTAATGACACACTCGATCAATGGCCACAATTAACTTTTGTTCACCATCGTGGAACTTATTTCGTTCATTATGTCCAAAAAGGAAAGGGGGGCCTTAATTTGGAAGAATCCAAAAAAGAATAATCGACTCATAATTTGGATTAGTAAATCAGTCTTCTTCATAGCGCATTTTTTACAGTAGAGTTCAAGGTGCCAATATTTATAATTCATGTTCAAAAATCATTATCCTTTTTCCTTTTTTACACTGTAAAGAAGTTTCACTTGGCTTTAAATCCATTCGGAAGGGGGGCTATAACCACATCAACTTTCAAGTTTTTAAATTTTGCACTTTATAATTTGTATAATCTACAATTGAGTCATTTTTTTAAACAAGTTTTATCAATGAAATATAGCTTTAGAAACATAATTTAGTATACAATGTAAATTCCAATAGATAATAAAATCATAACATTCATAATATAGTTATTTATGTATTGTAAACTTTCACAATAATACATTTATTTATTTAGTTAATTACTCCTAAACCCGAGTCAACTATTTTTCTAACCTAATTAATTGTAAAAAAACTATCTAGGCCCCCTTAACATATATTCTTCGCTTCGTCATTGGGTGTATTTACATTTTATTTGGTCCAATGAGTTTGTAAGTAGTATTTATATCCTTTATTGGTAGCTTTCACATAATTTAAATGGTAGTACAATACTTTAGGTAATCTCACCACATAGAATTAGATGTTTATAACTTTTATCTATAGAATGAACAAAATATCATTCTTTTAGGAATTGATGATCATTGTAAATGAGATTCATATTCTTTTTGAGAAATACTATTTGTGAAAGATTTGATCTTATTTAGATTAAAATTTAGGGGTTTATTACAACCTATTTTCCTATTTTATTATTCATAATCTTTTTTAGAGTTATTATTTGTGTAAGAACATCATATTTTCTTATTTTATTGTCACCACCGAATTTGTTATCATGGAGTCGGAAAAAGAATATTTTCATTTTATCCTTCTATGTAAATTATAGTTTCTTTGTATATATGTATTTCTATTTTAGAATTGTTTCCCTCAATAATGTTTAGCAAAACACGTCGATATCGTGCACATGGATACAAAAGTTTTTGCCCATCTACTGATTCTTATTTGCATGTTGCTAATATAATTACAATTTTCAACTCTAGCGTATCGTTATTGGTATCTTCCATATAAAAAATATAAGGTTTTATTATTGTGGTTCACATCGGTTTTTGTTTATTTTTCTATTTCTAAAGAGTTTTTTTCCCCAAAAGAGAAGCTTCATTCAAAACAAAGATATTTTACAAATAATGTTACTACGACTCTATCACTAAACAAAAAAGGACATAAAAAACTGGGAGCACGCCTTCATATATTAATTATGTTAAAACTTATATTTTCGTTCAAATTGTTACTTCTCTTTATTCGAAGAAAAGTCCCTCGACTATTTTTTAATTAACCTTTAGTCCAAAAAAAATTATTTTGTTCCAAAAAATCTCTTACCACATAAAACACTCGCAATTTTTTTCCCTCTTATCCTAGACTTTAAGAAAAAATTATCAAAAAAATAAACAATGGTACTTTTGCAAAATAAAACAATAAGGTGAACTAAATGCGAAATATAATTATCTCATAAGGACTGAACATTAATTGTGCTTCAATTTCATCTGCTTGGATTTTTATATGTATTTTTACTTCATGTACTAGCTAGATTATGCTTGCGTGTTAACCACTACCAATTTTACATTAGAGATTTCAAAAGAAAGCGAAGAACATTGACATGTGTACCGAGGACGGAGTTTGTAAGCCTTTGGGTTTTCTCTTGGGTTTGCCTTTCGCATTCTTTGCCATCCACATCTCCATGATCGGCGTCATGATCTGGATCCCATGGTCGGTCTCTCCCTCTCTCTATCTCGTTATTTGATTACATATGAAGTTAATTGTCAATGAACTTAGTGAAATGTTCTTTATTGTAATCAATAATTGTGCGGGGACACGGTTTTATCGTGTCGATATATTGTGACAACATAAAATTACTTTATATAAATGTTTAAGTGTAATATATGTATGTATGTGCAGGGCATTGACGACTCTTGTATGCCCGCCTTGCATGTGCATTGATGTGGTAGGAGACTGGGCATTTGGGATAATCAAGGCACCTATTCACGTCATGCGGTGGTTCATCTCATGTGTCCCTTATTAGATTTATTAATTTCATCAATATTATTATTATTATCTATACTCATTTTCAACTAGTTTCTTTCCTTAATACAAGTAATACTCTTACCTCGGTTACAAAAAAGACTGTGCTCGTAGTATCTAATGGTGTGACAATGGTGTTATTGAATGATCTTTATATGATTGATAAGAAGATTGAAAAATCATCGTAGAAACCTCTTTATTTTTTTTCTCATCATACTTTGTTCAGGTTAATTGGGTACGTGTAAGTGAAGTAAAAAGGAAATAGTAGGTTAATTTTAGTCCTTTCCCTTATATTTTTTCAATAATTTTTGTCAATTAAAACTTTACCACGTATTTTCTTTGAGTATGTAATAATAGTATAACTATTGTTCCTTATGTAACTTGTATGTAGCACGGAAGCATACAATATTGTTTAAATGAAAAGGTTGAAAAAAAACTAATTATCTAATGAATATTATATTTGGATTTGAAAATAAACTTTATACGAATCAATTATTTATTACTTTCTTCTAAAAATAAATTTGTATAGATGTAAAATTAAATTATGTATATTTCTGAAACTATATGTCACCAACACTGTGTGTGTGTGTGTGTGTGTGTGTGTGTGTGTGTGTGTGTGTCTATATATATATATATATATATATATATTGTGTGTGTGTGTGTGTGTATTCGATAATAAACAAGAACAAATGACATCCAAAATGCAAATAACCATTTATTTTTCATTATAGTCGTTTTCAACCTATAGTGTTTCTAGTATATAATTTAAAACTTGTTCATTGTAGGCTTAAAGATAGATATATAGTAGTTTTTTATACAAAAGGACCTCTAATTTGATATTACTTTTTATAGAAGAGAACACAAATTAACCTCATATAATATCTTCATTTTTAAAAATAATATGATCATTGCAAGAGTCAATCAATGTTGAAATGGTAGGGAGTCGTTAGGAGCAAAATTCGTAAAGAAAAACTGCATGTCTTCTCTATAATTTCGAATCACGTATTCTTTTTAGGACTTAACTTTAAAAAGTAGGCTTTACAAATGTTTAGTGTCAATTTCTTTATGGTTGAATAAGTTTTATATTTAAGAAACAATTGTTATTCCAGAATAAAAACAAAATGTATGAACAATAATAAAAAAATCTACAAATTATTTTGTATAATGTTTAAATTGAGTATAAACAGATAATCTGAACCCTGTGAATTCACGTTGTGTTTCGTTCCTATGGAAGCAAAATTGCAGTCGTCATAGGAACAGAAAAACTAAAAAAGAAAGGAGAGGAAGAATTTGCAGAATTTAAGTGAGAATTCATGGTAGGCCTAAGGACATTTATAGACTTATTCATGACTATTTAAACAATCATATTGTCTGTTGGTGTGGTTTTTCAACGAATAGACCATCAAGAAAAAAGTAACTATTTGACATGGCTTTTGTCCTTATCACCAATACATTTTAACCAAATTCCAAAGCTTGTAAAATAAAATTGGACCCATTTTCAAAATGGACCAAACGAAATTAATATTTGTATTATAGGTTGGGGTTAATTAGAACCAAAAATTATAAATGAACGAATTTTGGCCAATAAATCAAATAATCCATGATGTTAGCTAGGTTCAATGTTACAAAGTAATGGAGATATTAATGAGGATGTTACGAGTAGAATATCTACTAGTTGGATGAAATGGAGACAAGTGAGTGTGGTGTTATGTGATAAAAGAATAACTAATAAATCAAAAGAAATTTTTTATAGAACAGTTGTTAGGCCAGCGTACCTTTATGGAGTGGAGTGTTGGGCGTTAAAGGAAAAATATGAACAAAGTCTCTATGTTAGTGAGATGAGGATGCCCTGGTGGATGATAGGAATTACTAGAAAGGACAAAATTATAAACCAATACGTGAGAGAAAAGTTAGGAGTAGCTCCTGTAACAACCCGCCTAAAATAATAACGGGTGGTCAGCCCTATACTATATTAAATCAGGAGTTTCAGATGGTCCAGTCTCAACATCAACTGTCGGTACTATATAATATAGGACTAACTACCCGATATCATATAAGCGAGATGTTAAAATTAAATAAAGTATGCAACAGACAACAAACTAACATTACTAATAAAGGAAAGAAAGATGCATGAAAGAACTATGAGAAATGAAATGCTAGAATGAAATAAAATAAATAACTATAACTGAATATACCACAAGGAAGTAAACCCGAATAAGTTGTCGGGTCACAGCCAATACAATGACTGAAATGAAATAAATATACACATCTATGAATATCCCTTGGGTATAAACCCGATATACAACAAGAATCCTACCTAGATTTTTTTTAAAAGAAGTAGGAAGCGACTACAATCTACATCCCGCAACAGTCCGCACATGTCACGGCTCCCAAGACTCTGGATAGAAGGTCATCCGGCATCCATGCGGTAGGACACCTGTAATAATACATATACATGCAGGAGAGAAAAGTAAACGGGTCAGAGCCCGAGTGTCAAAAATATTTAGCAAGTGTGTTAACCGTGCATAATAAATATCGGTGCACTTATTTCATAATTAAAAGTGGATTCGCACTCTCGCGAATTCCTAACTCACCTCTCATCTAAAGGCGCGGACCTATTTGCGTCCTCAAATTTTGTTGTTAAATTTCCCCAATTATAAGGACAACCTAACATAACTTAGGCCCCGCCTATTCCCACGGGATTTGCCTTCCTATCTTAACCCAAGAATCCACTCCTTTTCTAATCATACTAGATTATGTTTACAAACAATTATGCCATAATAGGCTTAATGGATTCCGGTTTATAATTTATTTAATTATAATTCTCAATAAGTTACCCGTTTATATTTGGGTTGAATTTCTAATTAACATGCATACAACTTATTATTGACAAAGCTTCTCTCCACTCTCAACATTGTGCTACGTTTCGTGCGTGGGGTGTCTTGCAAAGCGAAATCCAAACAAGGAACCACCCCGTTACACTACTCCTGGACAACGTCGATCCTAGAGATCCATTATGCCACACATAACTATTTGACAAAACTTTTCTTTAATCTCAACACTGCACTACGTTTCGTGCGTGGGGTGTCTCGCAACGCGAAATCCAAACAAGGAACCACCCCGTTACACTACTCCAAACAAGCAACTCTTATCTAAAAAAATTCACAATTGTTAGTGCACTTTTACATCCCAAGAGCTACGATCCCATTCGACTATTGTCATTCTCATCAGTGATCAAACCTCTTCACCCAAATCAGACCACAAAGCTTTGGGGCAATTCTTGGGGAATAATCCAAACATTTTGACTTATTCGGAATAGATGATACATGTCCATCATCAAGGGATAAGTGCCATCCAATAGGGATAAGCATAGAGGAGAATCCAATCAGGTGGGATCTTGGGGATGATCAACTCAACTTTGTTATGGAAGGAGCTAAATGCTCCTAGAGTCCTATATGGAATAACCTCCTCGCATTCCCTATAAATGCAACCCACACTCCTGGCAAAAGGGACATGAAAAATCTGTCAAGAATTAATAAAAAAAAATAGGGAACAACACCGAGTGGACGTAGGCACGTTATCAAATCACGTATATCTTTTATTTATTGTGTGATTGTTACATTGTCTTCGTTTCAGTTTGGTTTGGATTAATCTTGAGTAGGTTTGTTGCACCTACAGTTACCATCCTCATACAAATTTTGAGCTATTTCATTTAAAGATTGAAATGTAAGTTCTAGATACATTTCTCATTTTGCTATGAATTGTGTCCATCTACTGTAGAATGTCAACAATTTTTTCATCTTAATACATAGCATTATCGATTATAAGTGAAAACGTTGATTCTGAATCAGATCCAACAGAGAAACGAATAAAATGATAATCCAAAACCTCATACTCTATGAGTTTAGTCAGTATATTGTTTGTTATTTATTGTTTTCATTTGAAATTATATCCAAATCTATTGTAAAAATTCATTTATTCTTATTAATATTTTGAACTGTTCGTAACGTCAAACATTGTGAAGAGATTATGGTTGATATTTGTATTTCGATCTACGAAATACAGTACATTATAATTCAATTTTGTTCATGGTCTCTGTTACTTCTTAGTGTTATATAACATAGTGAGACCCCATTGCGAAATTAGTGTTATATAACATAGTAAGACCTCATTGCGAATTAACAATTAGGAAAGTAAATGATGATCAATGCGAAATCGGAGTGCGAAATACAAAATTCATATTTCTAATCGTAATTGTCATACAACAATGCGAAAAAAACCAAAAATTTCTTTTATCTTTAATATTTTTTGAGAAATTGCATTAGTAATATATCTCTTTCCTTGGGTGGTAATAGTACTTGATATCATTTCTTTTATTTTTAAAACATGTTAAAAAGAATTTCCAACAGTTAAACTAAATATTATTTTTCATTTATATTTTTAAATACAACCAGCGCAAGCCCCCAAACACGGAGTGGAACGGACGACGGCGGTGTGTGCGTTTGTGAGCTTTGGTCCAATAAATTTCTCTACCCAACACGCACAAAAATTTAATGCTCAAATGGTTTGCCCATTAGTCTCAAAACAAGTGTAGATATATTGTACTAAAAATAACTTTCCCACCTATGTTGGACTTTAGTAAAAGCTGGCCAAAACCTACCTGTCTTTATCAAAAGATCAAAGAAGAATCTTTTTTTCAAAGTTTATACAAGCACTTTTGTTCCAAAATGACGTAACTGAGATACTTCATCCAAACAAACCATATAAATTGTGTAATTATGTTGCATTGATTTACAAGTTGATTAGGTTTATATCATTCAATGCTTTCTTGATCCATAATGGATTAAGATCATCCAAATCGTTCATTGCATAAATCACAATTGAATTAATTCGGAAATGATACAAATTATTATGGTCCTGTTTAGTTGCGCAAATTATTTGATTATGTAAATTGGTTTATTGTAAATGAGTGGATTTTAAATGAGTTTAAATTCAATTTTACGCAATGTTTGGTAATCTAAAATTGATATTAAGGTTGTATGAAAAAATATAAAAACAGATTAAGAGAGAGAAAGCAGGAGGAGGAGGGGAGAGGGAAGGGAGGGAAAGAGAGAGAGGGACATGTATTTCATGTGACTCCTATTTCAAATGGATGCATTTCATATTTTTTTATGAAATGATCCAATTTCAGATTTTACACATGAGCTAAAATGGGACATTTAATGAATCATTTCATTAATGAAAGGAAACACAATTAATGGATCAATTTGTAAATGGATCAATTTATTGATGGGCGAATTTATAATTTTGGAATGACCAAACGGGGCCTATAATTTCCACCTCACTCGTTTTACACTGGTATACCTAAAATAACAATAAAATGTTAGATTGTTTTCATTTATTTTGTTAATACTGAAAATAAAGTAAAGGTTATCACCTCGAGCAATGACATAATATTAACTAGGAGTGACAAATTTCGAATAAGATAAAATATGATAAGAAATCGACCCAAATTGACACGATATATTATGTTCGTATTATTTTTTAAAGCAAAATCGTGTCGTGCTTGTGTAAGAGTTATGACTATAATTATTGTCTTAATTGTGTCATTTCATGCCTTAATATATTGCATTCATGTCTTCTCGTCCTATTAGATTAACTCATAATTGAAAATCATGAATTGTGTTAATGGACCAAAAAATGTAGTCGTGTCTTGTTTTAATAAGTATGTCTTGTAATTTTCTAAAAACACAATTTGTCACCCCCATTATTGGCCTCTTGGTGTTGTGGCATTTGTTGCATAAAAAGTCATTCAAAAACTATGTCTTGCAAAAATCACATAATTCATGAGATTTTTTTAGATATTCTCTAACAAATTCTCAATTAAACGGCAGTATTATTTAATTTCTACATCAATATGTAATAAAACTCGCACATTTTTTCAATATGTTTAACTATACTTTTCACAAGAAGTATTTCAATACCATACCAATATATCTCACCTTATAATTCCTATTGAATCACATCACAAAAACTATTTAATTATCTTGTGGGGAATGCTTTAGTTAAACAAGTGATGCACATGATATCCTTTTAGTAATTTTAATTATATACAATTAATACTATAGTATGTCACAACAAATTGAATAGTATTTGCGTTTCGCTTGTTTTTTACCTGAATCTGAAATCTAAATTTTAAATTTGAAGTCTAAAATCTGAATCTGAAAAATATATTTCTTTGTATATCTGAAGCACCTGAATGAATGAATGTATTTAGACTCATTCAGATTTCATATTTAGAGTTCAAAAGTAATTTTACCTTTCAATCATTCAGAGTCAAATATAATCGTTAACATAAATGGTGTCTTTTAAGTCTGAATAGTTTAGATTCAGACTTAAGAGGCAAAAATAAACAACCCCTTAATTTTTTATTTTAGCTAAACATAACTATTTGTAATTTTACATAACTTTTATATGTATTATTTGCAAGTAAATTTTTTAGCACAATAATGAACAATTAAAGAGTCCACATATAAAATTTGTAACGAAAATTGATACCCAAATAATAGTCAAGTACATTATAGTTTTTACCATTTACCTTATAACTATGCAACCACTACCCTTCTAATCTGTAGTATGGAAAAAAAAATTATATAATTTCAGGAGGTATAAAAAAAATTCGGCGACCATGCCTCCTCAACCCCATTTGCATGTGCCATTGCCTTTTCTTGTTTGGTTAGAGTTTTTTTTTCTTAAGTCTCAAGGAATTTCGCATTTATAATTTCATATGGAAGTTGGAGTTATAAATAAGGTCTTGATATCTTATCTTACAAACTCTTGTCATGAATTGTGAGACTCGGCATGTAAATTCCTTATATAAAATTTTCAAAAAATACGAAAACTCGAACCGAACAACCACTTTAACGAATTAATCAAAACCATCTTCTAATTTTTGTTGCTAATGCATTGACTAGTTATCCATCTCTTTTCTGCAACAAGCTTCGACAAAAAATTTCCCAACCTCACCCCAAAAATCCCAGGCTTAATCGAGTTTATATCACGCCAATCTCTCTCATCACCCATCGAACTACTAGTTGCATTCACTTCTCGATATGTGCACCATTTCCCAGACGCAAACCCATCGGCTGTATGGTTTAGGATATTTTTTTCGATCTCTAATAAAATCCGATCGCCTTCTTTGAATGGCCTACCAAAAATTGAGTCACTCGACAACATTCGATCATAGTCAGATATGTTTACCGTGTGGGGTTCATTTTGAGTAATATATCTCAAGTTGTGGTTGATTGTCGCATTTTGGAACTCGGGTCAGTTACAAAGGATTGTTTAGAAGTATGTTTCGAGAGGAAATGCAGTGTTGCTTAAGTACATTAATAGTTTTCTAGGGAAATTGTCCCATCCTTTCACACAATACTCTATGAAGCCTCTGCTTAGTATCACCCAAGGGGAACCTGCTTGGGAAAAACAGAATGAGAATCACTGCAACAAAATGAGTTTTCCAAGTTAATTTAAGTAACTTCTAGTTTGGAGTGAAATATTTTTCACTTGGGTTTGAAATGAATTGGTAAAATGTACATTCACCTATTTGGAGTAAAAAAGTTTGTTTGTATAAAATTATCAATAAATGTACTCGGTGCTAGTTCTATGGTTTCAGTCGAAATAGTGAATAAAATTTAATTTTGAATGGGTACAAATGTTTGTCAAGTGAAATGGTAAAAATATATATGTATAAATTTTTTTTGTTCAAAATTATATAATTATAACATGCCCAATTATTCATAACGTTAAATGAACAAAAATTTAAATTAAAATCTCTAAAAGAAAATAAAATGTCACCATTTTACTTTCACGACAGTTGAAATATTTCACCTTGAACCAAAAAGTGCCTTATATAGTTATATGATTGCCAGATTTCAAATTAAGCACTATTGAATATGTTTGTTCATCCAATTATATTATTCCCAACTTAATAGCAAATATACATGACAAAAACATTTATGAATCACAATCTTACGTTAAGGCTATTTGAAGTTTGCCCCTATTAATTATTTGATATTTTCTTTGGCTCCCTATATTTTCACTGCTTGGAGTTGACCACGAAAATGAATTTCACCGACACAAAAGTGTCGCAAATAAAAGTTGCTAGAACTTTTTGTGTTGCTTTTGATATTGCTAAAAGTCTTTGTGGGAGTGAAACCCTAAGAAATTAAAATTATAGGAGTTAAGTTAATTGTAAAAAACAAATTGAGGACAAACTCCAAATAACCCTTAAACTAGTGCTAAAGTTCCACCGCATGTAGCATTAGAAACTAACCTACAACTACAACCTTAATGACTTGCAAAAATTCGAATTAATGATATAAGATTTTGAGCCATTACAATAAAAAGCAATTTTTTTACTTTACCCCTAAATATTTTGGTATTTCCAGTTACCACTATGCATTCATTAAATAGACTTATCCCTCGCCCCACCCCGCATGATATAGGTAATGCATACAATACAATTGGATTAATGCACAAGCGAAGGTTAAGTTTAATTAATAAACATAAGTGGGGTATGTCTCAATATTGAATTATCTCAGGGTTAAAGTCAAAATATTTCTTAAAAATCTGAATTTCCTAACATATATATATTAGACCATTTGTACCTTAATTGCATGAGTGAAACTAACCTCTAAATATCTTGAAAGTGTCCGGTTCTGCTCTAGTCTCCGAAACAATAATTATTGGAGTATTCTTGTTAAGATAAAGGCGGGGGGGTCTACAATAATTTGATTAATCTGTTGTCGCTTGCACCATATCATTTATTGTAATGTCATCAAAAGGTAAGGATATAATTTGATATTTGGCCTGTTTGAAATAGATTATTTTGGGTAAATTATGAACTTTATGTAAGTCAATTTTATGTTAAAATTAGATTTATGATTAGGAACATAGAGTTTTTGGGTTCTAAAATCATGATACCTAGGTCCCTCAAATACCCATTTCTCCAATACTCTCTTATTTTTAAAGGTCCAGCGCCCCCTCACTACCGGAGCTTCAGTCACCTCGCTGGATTGAGGTTGCCGGATCTCCGACGAGCTCACCGAAACTCCGGCAGGATGGGAGCAAGGTAGCCTATTTGGTGGTGGGGGTGGCAGAAGACAAAGAAGGGGAGAGGATGTGGTTTACCCTCTAAAGGTTTTTCTCTGGAAGATCTCTGCAATGGGACATCCAAGAAGCTTTCCCTTTCACGCAACGTTCTTTGCTCCAAGTGAAAAAGCAAAGGGTCCAAGTCAGGTGCTTCAATGAAATGTGCTGGATGTCAAGGTTCTGGAATGAAGGTTTCTATTAGACACCTTGGCCCATCTATGATCCAGCAGATGCAGCATCCTTGTAATGAGTGCAAAGGGACTGGGGAATCCATCAATGATAAAGATCGCTGCCCACAGTGCAAAGGTGAGAAGGTGTGCAGGAGAAGAAGGTTTTGGAAGGGTATGCAAAATGGACAGAGAATTACATTCCCTGAAGAGGCTGATGACACAGTCACTGGGGATGTAGTGTTTGTAGTACAACAGAAAGAGCACCCCAAGTTCAAGCGAAAGGGCAATGACCTATTTGTGGAACACACCTTGACATTAACCGAGTCAATTTGTGGCTTTCAGTTTATCTCAACTCATCTAGATAACAGGCAGCTCCTTATTAAATCCCCACCTGGAGAAGTTGTCAAGCCTGATTAAACGACGAAGGAATGCCAATGTACCAGAGGCCATTCCTGAGAGGCAAATTATATATTCCCTTCACCGTGGATTGCCCAGAATCTTTGAGCACATATCAGTGCAAAGCCCTCGAATCTGTGTTGCCCCCCAGGCCTTCAAAGCAGATGGCAGATATGGAGGTGGATGAATGCGACGAGACCACGCTCCATGATGTTAACATTGAGGACGAGATGCTAGGAAACAACAACGAAAGAAAACAAGAGGTATACGATGAAGATGACAACGATATGCATGGTCACCTCTCATTTGATGATGACAATGGTGGGAAAGCTGACCTGGATCAGAGTCATTGGTTTGCCTAGACAAAATAACACATTCTCCCACTGCTTGTCTTCCTATGATATTATAGGGCTTTAGATTTATTAGTTATTATTGGGTATGAAATTTTCTTATCCTAGCAAACTGAAAATGTATGCAAATTTACTTTTTGTTTGACCATTTGGGGAACAGGTAACCATTCTCTATACTCTTGTTTTGCTGTGTGATTTTATATGAATTATTCAATTTTATATGCTAAAAAAAAGGTGATCCGTGTCTGACGCGGATAGATTGTCTCTAAATACAAATTTAGCTTAAGAGAAAAGAAACAAAAAAGTATCTAAATACAAATTTATCTTAAGAAGAGAAGGAAAAAAATGTACTCATCTGTTTGCATTTTAGCATAGAAATATGTTAATCTCAACTAAGTCTATTTTACATCTACCCTGCATGCTAAAATGTATTGCAACATATAAATTGCCTTGTCTAACAGGTAATCCGATACATTAAACTTTATATTCAAAACAAAGAGAGGGAGATAATAAAACATGAAAATGATTTGGATCTTACTCTTTCAAGCTGGTGCTGTTTGTAATATGGACAAAATTGATATCCCTAGGAAGGAATGTAAAAGCATGGAGCATATCTGCATATAATAAAAACATCTTTGAAGTTAATTTGTAAGTCATTGCGACCTGTGATTAAAAAAGTTATAATTTTCTTATCTACAAAACAGACATGTAAATGGAATAAGTCAAAAGAGAAATTAAGGCCCTAACACAAATAAATCTTCATACATCAAGGAGAGCTATAAGAGATCATAAGCATTTGGTTGCAAAAAAAAAAAAAAGATTCGAATTCAAAAAAAAAAAAATATGCCTAAATGAAAATTATAAAATGAGTTCAAATTTGATGTTTTTTTTATATAAAGTAAAAAATACTTTTAATTCCGACTTAAGCGAATAACTACTTTAACAAGTTTTCGTCATATTTTTAAAACACCATTAACCAAAAAATTACATGTAAACACTTGAATTTGTTTTAACTTACAACCAGGACCTTGAGATTTTGAAAAATCACAAACTATAAACTTTGTAAATTATATTTTGACCCCTAAACTTTATATAAATTTCACTTAGATATAATAACTCTTTGTAAAGTTATTATAACCCCTAAACATTATGTAAATAGAATTTGGCTCCTAAACTTTGTGTAATTTTATTTTCACTCAAAAGTTTTGCAAATTACGTTGTGACCCCCATGGTTCTAGAATTTATATTCTACAAATAATAATTTATTTTTACCATATGAATGTGTTTTCAATTGTTATAATATTCCCTATTAAAGATGAAAATTGGAAATGCTGATTAAAAAAAATAGAGATAGAAAAAACAGAAAAAAAAATCTCATTGTTAAAAAAGGTCAAAAAATTCTTACCATCCTGGGTCATGAGTGGATAATCAGAGGCACTTAGGGTGTGTTTGATAAATAAGATGGAAAATAACTCCTAAGAGTCAATTTCCATGGAATTGAAAACTTGGAAATATTTTCCATGGAAAAATTTTGTTGGTGTTGTTTGATTGCAATTATTTTCCAGGTGGAAAATGTTCTATTTTACATCTTTTGTGCGTTTGATTTCTAATATTTTTCATGAAAAAAAAAGTAGAAAATATATATAAAAAACAGAAAATTAATAAAAATCCCAAAAAAATAATAAAAATAGCAAAAAATTAATAAAATTTCCAGAATATTAATAAAAAAAAACAAAAAACTTTAAAAAAAACACAAAAAATGAATAAAAGACTAGGAAATAAATATTAACCCGACATTAAATATAAAAAACGGAAAAAATGTATTCGGAGTATTAAGAAAAATAAAAAATGAATAAAAATCAAGTCCACCACGCCCCCCCACCCCCATCCCAACCCCCAACTGTTTCATCCCCCCGGTATTAAATATAAAAAACGAAAAAAATGTATTCGGAGTATTAAGACAAAATAAAAAAATGAATAAAAACCAAGTCCACCACGCCCCCCCCCCCCCCCCATCCCAACCCCCAACTGTTTCATTCCCCCGTGTCGTCAGGTCTGTTCTTTTTTTTTTTAATTCTCTTGTGTTTTTTTAATTTTTTTCAAATATTTGCATTTTTATTAGTTTTCTAGGGTATTCATTCATTTCCATTTTTAAAATTTTTTGAGCGCTTTTTTATTTTTGTTGAATTAATAAATTTCTGACTTTTTAATAAAATTCTGGGCGTTCTTAAAATAAATTCAGGGTTAATATTTATTTTCTATTTTTTATTCATTTTCTATATTTTTTTCATTATTTTGTGTTTTTATTGATTTCTCTCTTTTTTTCTTGTTTTTTTTATTTTCTAATGTTTTTTAAAATTAATTCTGGGACTAATATTTTTTTATGTATTTTTTTCATTTTATGTTATTTTCTTTCTTAATTAATAAGTTTAGGACTTTTTAATAAATTTTTGGGTGTTTTTTATTCACTTTCTGTATTTTTTTCATTATTTTGGGTTTTTATTCACTTTCTAAATTTTTTTCATGATATTTAAATTTTTATTCACTTTCTGTATTTTTTTCATTATTTTTTGAGGTTTTATTCACTTTCTGGATTTTTTTTTCATTATTTTTTGGGGTTTATTCACTTTCTGTATTTTTTTCATTATCTTATTCACTTTTCTGGACTTTTTTTTCCTTAATTTTTGGGTTTTATTTCACATTCTGGATTTTTTTAATTATTTTTAGTGATTTATTCACTTTTTAGAATATTTTTCAATATTTTGGGTTTTTATTCACTTTCTAGAATTTTTTTCATTTTTTGGCACGTTTTTGAATGTTGAGGGGTTTATTCACTTTCTGAATTTTTTTTCATTATTTTTGGGTTTTTATTCGCTTTCTAGAAAATTTTCATTATTTTTGGGTTTTTATTCACTTTCTGAAATTTTTCATTTTTTGGGGGGTTTATTCACTTTCTGTATCTTTTCATTATTTTTGCGTTTTTATTTAGTTTCTGAATTTTTTTTCATTATTTTAGGAGTTTTATTCACTTTCTGCATTTATTATTATTATTTTTGGATTTTATTCATTTTATGGATTTTTTGGGATTTTATTCACTTTCTGTATTTTTTTTCATTGCTTTTGGTGATTTTATTCACTTTCTAGATTTATTTTATTATTTTTGGAATTTTATTAATTTTTTGGATTTATTTCAATTTTTTTAGGTTTTTATTCACTTTCTGAATTTTTTTCATTTTTTGGGGAGGTTATTCACTTTTTGATTTTTTTTCATTATTTTTGGAATTTTATTCACTTTCTGTATTTTTTCATTATTTTTGGATTTCTATTCACTTTCTGATTTTTTTTTCATTATTTTTGGGTTTTTATTCACATTCTGAATTTTTTTCATTATTTTTGGGCTTTTACTCGTTTTCTGAATTTTTTATCAATTTTTTGGGCGTAGCAATTCTTTTCCCTGGAAAATGAATAACAAGGTGGGAGGAGGTTTTTTAATTCCATCTTTTTGTGGAAAAAGTGGTTATGTGAGTTGTTTTAAGGAAATCAATTCCATGCAAAATTTTGTTTACCAAACATTCAAAAGATGGAAAATGACTCCATATATGGTATTTTCCATGAAAAATAAGTGTTATCAAACACACCCTTAATGTAATAAACCAATCCCAATTCCCACTAATTTTTAGCAACAAAGCAGCAGCATGAAGTGTAGCAGCAAGACCTGACCCACCCATCAAGTTCAACCCATAACTTCTCCCCACAACATTCACATTCCCAAATTCCCAAAATACCCTTTCAGATTAAACCCAATTAGCCAATTCCCTCCTCTCATAAACTGAAGCCCCGGCATCAAGTTGCAAAAGGTATTGGTTTCTTGGGTGATAAATAGCCTTCAATAATCTCAACATCTTTTTATTATCTCTATTGGACCCACATATCCAATAAGCTAGAATTGGTGGATTAGTAGGCCCTTTTGAGGGAAATTGAACCCTCTTTGATGAATTTGAATTATCAACTTCATAATTTGAGTACCCATGTTGAGAATTATCAAAAATTGTTGACAATAGTATAAGTAGAAAAGTGATGGTGCACAAACCCAAAACCCAAGAAGAAAATTTTTATATGCTCATTTCAATTTTTGATGTAAAGATGAATTTAGTGATATAAAGGAATATAGAAAAAAGGGTGGAAGAGATGGTTTATTAGTTGTTAAGATGTTAAATTAGTTACCAAACCAATGTGGGGTATGGAGGAAATCTTCAAGTGAAAGGAAACAAGCGCAAGAGATAGAGATTGATTATTCAAAGGCTAACTAAAAAGAGTTGATTATAGATGATGTATAGTGAATTGTCAATGTTTGTGGGGGAATATTTGAAAGATACCCACGGGCTATGTCAAAATTGTATACATAAGGTGAGAAGAACGAATAATCTCATTTTTATAAATTTAAGTTATGTGTGTATCCAAATTAAAATTTTGCTCTCTTAATGACGTTCCAAATCAAAAATCCATGCTCCTTTTTTAAATGTAACCAGGGGCGGAGCTGCTTGGGTGTTGGGGAGGGCAAGTGTCAACCCCAACATTTCTAAAAAAAAATAATATATATATATATATATATATATATATATATATATATATATATATATATAAGGATAAATATCTTGACTTTTAAAGTTAAGGATATAAATATGTAATTTTTACTTTAAACTTTCAAACCACACCCACTTTACACACTTTCACCCACTTATTTTATATAGTAATTACGTAATTTACTTGGATGAAATGACGTTTTGACATTAAATTTGATTACTTATTTGGATTAATTTTGTTAATGTTTACGTTAGGGTTTAAATTAAATTTGTTGTTATTTGTTTTGGTGGTTTGATATATTTAATGATTTGAGTTAATTTGATTTGGTTGTTATTTAGAATTTTGCAAATTGAAGTGGTGAATTGCTAATTTTAACGATTTTAGTTCTTGTTTTAATCAAATACAATACTTCAAATACAAGACGGAGCCTTGAACTTTTGTTATTGTACCTGATGTTTTATTTGAGTTATAATTGTCTAAAAATACAAATTATCAATGAAATATTTTTAAAATCGCAAAAATAGCCCTAAATTTTTTTTTAGCCCCCCACTAGGGTCTATGCCCCACCCAAAAAAAAAAATCATGGCTTCGCCAATGAATGTAACCAATGAACTTCCATAGTGAATAAATCTTGATCTTGTTTACGGGCGGAGTTAGGGACAGTGGCGGCGAATCCAGGATTTTTATTCAACCGGGGCGAAAGTTTCTAGTGGTATCGAGGGTTCAGTGCGGGAGCCCCCGAGGCGATTTTTTTTGGGTTATTTCAAGTTTTATACAAATTATAGCTTTATAATGCCCAAACAACTACAAATTATAGCGTTATTTCGAGTTTTATACAAATTATAGTTCATCGAAATTGACCCCAATATTAGGTGAGTGTTGGGACTCTGCGATTTGTGCCACAATTTAGGGTTGAACTTTTTGATGGAGAAGATTATCGAATTCCTCATTGGGAGATGATTGAACCTCATCTTTCGATACGATTTGTGTGTTGTTTTCTCTTTTACGTTTAAAAAATTTCTCCATGGCCATGACTTTCTATTTAAAAAAACCATATATTTCAGACTACATATATCACTACAAATTAAACTACATATTTTAAAAAAAAAAACTACAGATTACACATTAAGGGCATATAAAAATGCAAAAAATTACAAATTAAGGGCATATAAAAAAAATTATAGATTACAAAAAATTAGGATGATTGCTATGAAGGGCATAAAAAAAATCCAGACTACAAAAAATTAAAAATTACAGAAATTTGAGACTACACATACAAATACAAAAAATTCAGATTAAACTACAATTACATAAAATTTCTCCAAATACAAAAAATATACCTTGAAGTTTTGTAAATAATTAGAGGTATACTTTGAAGTTTGAAGTTTTACCTGAAAACCAAATATATATATATATATATATATATATATATATATATATATATATATATATACATATATATATATATGTGTGTGTGTGTGTGTGTGTGTGTGTGTGTGTGTGTGCGTGTGTGTGTATTTATTTATTTATTTTTTTAAAAATTGAACCGGGGCCGCCGCCTCCCTTGGGCCTTATCTCCACTCGCCCCTGGGCTAGGGGTGACAAAACAGGTCGATGGATCATGTTTTGACATGACGCGACATGACACGATAAGAGTCTAGTAGATATGAACACGATAGCGTATTTATTTGCTTAACCCGAACACGACACTTTTAAAATGCGTCACGACATGATAACACGATAAGTAAATACGATTCGATTGGACACGATTAATCCGAACCGACACGACAATCCACTTAAATTTAATCACATCTTTCCCAATTAGTGAGGAATTAAAAAAATAGTGGGTTGATAATGGGTCCAAATGAGGTCTATACTGAATCTAAATAGGATGTGCCCTTAATTGGATCTATATTGGGTCATTATCGTATCCAATTCGGATCAATTTCGTGACAGAAATTGGACACGAACAGGATACAACTCGTTGACAGATCCAAAAAAGCTGACCCAAATACGAAAAGTCATCAATTTCATGCCAATTTTATTTCGTGCCGTGTTAATGTTTTCTTTACAAAATTGTCACCCCTAGACGGAGCCATGCCTAAGGTATGGTGGGTATTTACCTACCTTAAGTTGTGAGAATTTTGTACATTACTATTATTCGGTGTGAAAAGTTTACAAAAAATCAAAGTAAAGTTTGAACATTATAACATATTGCCCACCTTAATATTTGGCTAAACTATTAGTATTACTTTTTGTCCACCTTAATTAAAACTTCTTGATCTGCCCCTGATATTGACCATTAATCGATAGTGCTCTTGAAAGTCGTTGTTTTTAAATAGAAACTATCAATTTGGGAGGAGAAAGTATGCAAAAATATTACTGTAAAAAGCTACCCATCATAACATATCTCGAATAAGAATATTCATTTAAGTGCTTGTCTTACATTCAAGTGTATCCATCATTTGTAGAAGAACAAATTCGAAAAGTAAAATTCTACTTTACATTGCTTGACTTTTAAACGACAACTATTAATTTGCCTAGAAATGAGGATTATATGTTAAGATTTGTTTTAAGTGGACAAAAAATTAAATATATTTTAAATATTAAAAACTTGATTTTTTAACCAAAATATTTTTTAAATATTAAACATTGAGTCCCAATCGGTCTTGCATCTTCTTGATTTCATTGTCCCGGAGCTTAGCCACCTTGGAACCACCTTGAGATTGATATCTTGGGAGCAACAGCCTGTCCTTGACAAGAATATAGGTTATCGATCATTAGGGGGACCTAGGCACACCCTCTAGATTATTTTCCTTCTCTAATTTGGGCTCATAGATCTCCCCTGTATTGCAATAGATCTCCCCTGTATTGCAATATTCTGGTACCATTGGTTCCTAACCACTTGGAATAAAGGATGCCTACTGATAATGGTAGCTAGTTGCTCCTGGAACTCCTTTTTCAAAGCTTCCATTTCCCTGAAAGAATAAGCCAAAACGGTGTTAGCTGGCATCCACAACACCAAAACAGGTCAATTGTAATTGGCAAAAACCGTTACAAAAAATATTTGTAACGGATTAAATCCGTTAGAAAATTGGCGTTATTTATTTTACTAACAGAATTTGTAACGGATAAAATCCGTTACAACATTAATATTTCTAACGGACGAGAACCTTTACAATTTATTTTGTAACGGATTTAGCATTGGTACACATACTATGTATTTGTAACGGATTTACTAAATTGTAACGGTGTTTATCCGTTACAAATATAGATTTTGTAACGGATGCAAACCGTTACAAAATACATTGTAATGGATTGGAAGTGTCATATATTTACAACGAATGTTTTGATTTGTAACGGTTAAAGTCCGTTAGCAATATTAATATATTTTTAATAATTTATTAATTTCTTATTAAATAACTAGATATAACGTCACTCTGTAATCATTTATCACAATTTCAGTCAGCCTTAAATATATTTTTCCTATGTACAAACTGCGTTTTTATGTATTATAACGTCAATCAGACTTGCCAGTTCAATTTTATTTTTTAGAACAAGCAGATCCTAGAAAGAAATTTAAGCATTAAAGGCCATCATTTAGCAAAAAAATTGACATTTTTCAAGTCTATAATTCATACCATTCAATTGAATTAGGAAGTTCAAACTCACCACTTCTCCTGTAACAAGCATGTAGAAATTTGTGGGTCCTTCATTTTGCAAAATGACGTCTTCCTTGGGAGAAAAATATTCAGCTTTCATTTCCGAAACCTTTAGTAGTTACAAAGTAAATTAATACTAATATTGAACAATATCGTAAATTTAAAAAGAAAAAAAGAAAAACAATGGAAAACAAGGCAATCTTTGGTGAATTACCAACTAAAAAAGCAAATCATTGGACGCCTCACGAAATAAGTATGCCCTATCTAAAAGAAAATAATAAAAAAATTAAATGCTAGAACATATTGCTTTTGGAAGGGAATCAAGAGTCTCTTGATGCTACAACCCCTCAGAATTTGTTCTGAACTTTAGGCACAAATGGGCAAGCATTTGATCTTGTAGTCGGACAGGCAACCGATTCCTCTGTGCAAAACTTGAGGCAGCTTCAGGCACAAGTGGGCAAGCATTCTACGGTGACTCTTGTTAGAACCATATTCACAAATTTTCGAGTTCTACTGGCACCGTGGACAACTAAGTTGGTCATATTTCCTACTAAATATGAAATCAACCTAAGATTGAAGAGCTTGTAGAATATATCAAAGATCATCTCCCTTATGTTTTGAGCATGTAAATCACCATACCCAACAGTGGTTAGACTAGTGATTGATCGGTAAATTAAGGTCATGTAATGAATCCACAAGCTCTGTTGGAGGAAGTCGGGCATATTTGCCCCAATCCAAGTTTTTTCTGGGTCATGATAATGAGCATCAAGTAAATAACAGAAGCACCGAGCACAATGAAACCCGAAAAGGGTGACCAGTAAATTCATCCAGAGTCAAATAAGATGGTGCATTGAAAATTTAAATTAATTCAGTTTGGTACGTGTATGGTATGAGTTTTTGTTCTTTCCTGGAATCATAACTTGGTAATTTCACATTGGAAGTTTCTGTTTATATTCGAACTTGTGAATCTCGAATTCCAGAAAAGTACAGAAACTAGAACCCAACAAGCACTTGAAGTAGAGCCGGAGCGACAACTATCATATATTTACACTCACACAAATAAGCTTAGCATATGGCGATGGAAAGTGGGCCTTTTGGTTTATCAAGAAACCCACATTCAAAGGGGGACACCCAAGAAGTGTACACCACCAGAACAACCGGAAACGTCTCCCATACCCTGCCCAATTTAGTTCAACTTTAGCAATTATCATATTTTGCAAATCTCGAATTACAAAGAAGCCTCCTTCATAATTAACCAACAACATAATTATGAACTAAGGGTCCGTTTGATAGAAAACTGGAAAAATGTAAATGATTCCAGGACATTTGATTCCAGGGGAAACAATTCCAAGGCAAACGAATATTTTCCAGCTTGTGTCTGTTTGATACAAGTTGGAAAATCATCAATTTTCCACATTTTCTATCAAACGCAAAAGCTGGAAAACAGATATAAAAGTGGAAAATTTGTTTACGGAATATATATATATAATAAATATATATTACTAAATATACAAAATATATGAATATATATTATATTATTTGCGGAACATATATATTCCATATATGAATATATATATTATTTACGGAATATATATTATATTATATTCCGCAAATAATATATATATTCATATATGGAATATATATGTTCCGCAAATAATATAATATATATTCATATATTTAATATATTAAATATAATAATATATTTAATATAATATAATATATATTCATATATTAAATATAATAATATATTTAATATATGAATATATTTCGTAAATAAAATATTATATTTTCATAGATTTTGTACATTTAATAATATAAAAATCTATTATATTATTAAATATAATAGATTTTTATATTATTAAATGTACAAAATCATCTATTATATTTAATAATATAATAGATTTTTATATTATTAAATGTACAAAATCTATGAAAATATAATATTTTATTTACGAAATATATTCATATATTAAATATATTATTATATTTAATATATGAATATATATTATATTATATACTGAATATACTAAATATATATTATTTACAGAATATATACATATATATAGAATATATATTTACATATATAAAGAATATTATATTCTGTATATATGTAAATTATATATATATATATATATATATATATATATATATATATATATATATATATATATATATATATATATATTATTTACAGAATATATACATATATATTATGTATTTATGAATATATACATATATATAATATACGTATAAAATATAATATGCACATATATAATATACATTATTATGTATATTATGTATATATATACAGAATAATGTATATTATATATGTGCATATTATATTGTATACGTATATTATATATATGTATATATACAGAATATAATATACATATATATTATATATATGTATATATTTTGTAAATAATATATATCAAATATAAGGAATATATGAAATATACAAAATTTATGAAATATAAATATATATTAAAATATATGAATTATATAAATTATATAAATGTACGAAATATATAAATATATGAAATATATATAAATATACGAAATATACGCAATATACATATATGTGCTAAAATATATAAAATATACGAATATATATTAAAATATACAAAATATATATATTTATATATTTATTAACAATATATATTTATATATTTATGAAATATATAGAGTTATATAAAAAAATTTGTTTCAAGTGATTTGCCACCCAAAGGTGGCAAAAACCTAACCCCCCCCCCCCCCCCCAAAGAATTGAATTCCACCCTAGGGTGGCAAATTGTGCTTAAGGGGTGTTATACATAGAAAATAAATTCCAGTGCAAATTAAGGCTATCAAACAGCCTAAAAGCTGGAAAATACCAGAATTTTCCAACTTTTGGGAATTTGCCTTGAAATTTTTGTGCTATCAAACGGACCCTAAGTTCTATCCAACTTTGTCATGGATTTTCTGACTCGCGTATAGAGTAATGGACTTCAATAGCATAAAAAGTTTCATCTCAGCATTAGTAAACCAACATTTAATAGAGAGGACGGATTACTACCTACATCCCTTTACTTTTTGCTCATTTAAATATAAGATTCAACGCTTCGAACAATATCCCTCTGAAAGTGCTACATGAGAAAAAAATTTAAGAGTCAAGACTTAAGAAGAAATCATTTTATGCATTAAATGTAGTTGATCTAGAGGAATGAATCAATAGGACCCATATAATGAACAAAACCAAACTAATAGATTTGAAGATACTTAGCAAGGGCTCGACGAATGTACCTTAGCTACCCTTGTAGAAGTGTATATATTTTGAAGTTTTTAAGGAAATTGAAGTTGGGTATCGTCAAATATTATCGTTTCTTTACCCGGTTATTTTAAAACAGCCTGGCAAATCAAAATATCACGCGATATCACTCGTTTGGTTGGAGTTTTGGGGCTTTCTGGGAATTCTCAATTGGTAAATTCACCTGTAAAGTCTCAAAATTCAAGTAAGACCCTTAAAGCGTCTTTTGCCCTAAGACTCACACTTCACATGTGAAAGTACCAATGATAAATTCCCCCAAAGCACAAAAACTTGAAGCAAATGAGCACTTAAAGCACATAATTTTCTTTAATATGTGATATATATAATCAATCACTACATATTTAAGTCACAATCTTTAAAAGCTAATCGATTTGAGCCCCTTTGTCCTCTATTCTTTTTTTCCTTATTATTCGAATTAATTGTAGGAACGGGGAAGAAAAGCAAACTATTAGATTTACTTTTGTACTTTTGGTAGCTGAAATGAATGAAAACCACCTCAATTAGTCATACTTGAACATAATATTATTAATATTACTTCAGTTATCACAAAAAAACTCGCGTTTAAGAATATAATCTCTTTTCTTTCCCACAAAAATTAGCAAACAGGGCTCTGCATTGCTTGTTGTACTTTAATTCAATCCCTATCAAAATCAAATTCCAGACTGTTTTTCTCCCCTAATAGCTCAACTAGGCTAAATCAAAGAAATAACAAATACCTAATACAAATTTCACAGCTCAGACCCTTAAACAAGTTCCCCTCATATTCTCAAAATGTTCACAAATTTTCAATGTCTAAATCAACAATAAAGACCAAAAGAGATTCAAATATGACTATTTAATTGCTAAAATTTATATATAACATTCCATTCTAGCTCATAATCGTAAGCATCTAATGAAAATTGTCATCTACGATGAATTTTAATCCACAACCTATCTTTCCCAACTTAATATATGCTTAACTTAATCAAGTAGTTGAAATGTCTTTACCATGTATGTTTTGACACTTCTCTCCATATATACTTAGCTAAATCAACTTAGTATAATACGCTTCTCAATAATATTACAGCTAAACAAACTTGAAGCAAATGAAATTAGTGTGTCTAAATGAAAACACAGTATTTAACTGAATGGATATTTTACTCTGAACTTGAGTTTTCATAACTCAAGTCATTGACTATAATTTTAAAATTATGCAACCACAAAAAATAAATGTTACACGCACACACACACACACACACACACACACACACACACACACACACACATATATATATATATATATATAGAAAGTCTCATGTAAGGACTCCTTATGGTACAGACGCCGGTACATACTATTTTTTTTAAATCGTAAAAAAATGAATTTTTTAGTGAAACCTTATGAATATGATTTCCATAGTTAGAAGACCATCTCCAATTTTTTTTATCAAAAAATTCAATAAAAAAACCGTTGAGATGAGGTGATATGTAAAAAAATGGTATAAATATTCATTTTCAACCGTTGAAATGTTAGGTCGGCGCCAGCCACTTTATTGATTGAATTTTTTGATGAAACGTCATGGATATGATCTTCTCACTGTCTAGATCATATCCATGAAGTTTCGTCAAAAAATTCAATCAAAAACTGGGTGAGACGATCATCAACATTTCAACGGTCGAAAATGCATATTTATACCATTTTTTCATATATCCCCTCATCTCAACGGTTTTTTTATTGAATTTTTTGATGAAAGAAATTGGAGATGATCTTCTCACCGTGGAGATCATATCCATGAAGTTTAATCAAGAAATTCATTTTTTTACTATTTTAAAAAAATGGTATGTACTGGGGTCTGCACCATAAGGGTTCCTTATAGGAGGGTCTCTCTCTCTCTCTCTCTCTCTCTGTATATATATATAGAGTTGAAAAAGGGGGACCTTATCAAACTGAACAAGGACTTGGATGGCGAGCTTGGGACTGAGAATGCCTTTGGAAACCATCTCATCCAATATTTCAATCACACAGATACCAATTGTCGATCATCTTTACAATTTAAATAATTCCATTATTATTCTCCTTCTTCCTTACCAATATCTAAACTTCAAAATCCAAATAAATTACTAACGAATCAAAAACTCCATGACAATTATGGAAATTAAACTAATCGAATATATACAATACTGTAGCTAGTAAGATCCATCAAAATTCTCACACACACACACACACACAGATATATATATATATATAGAGAGAGAGAGAGAAAGAGAGGGAGGATCACAAGTGGACCAAAAGAATGGACTTTTTAATGGACTTAACAAAAAACACTAATAACTAATTAATTTTAATTCTTATAATTTAGTTGGTCCGCGCCAGCGGCACCCGAGGCCTCACCTTCACCCCTACCCACTCACCCCTACCCCACCCCCTACCCCATTGAGTCACAATTGCTGCTCCGATTTCAGTCCCGGGCTATTACAATCAAACCAAGAAAAAAAATATAAAAACACCTTCTCTCTCTCCTCTATTTGAAAGAACGAAAAAGAAGAAAAATTAACAGGTACATGACATTGGCTTTGTTTTTGTTTTTTTTGGTTCCAATCTCACCTGTTTGGGTTTGTTGGCTATGGTCGTGGGAGGTATAAGGGGTTAAGGGTTGGTCCGGGTTGAGGACAGCAGGTGGGCAGCGGCTAGGCCGCTGGGTCTTGGTGGAATGGCTGCCGACGAGGATAGTTGGGTTGCGGGACTATTGTCTCTGGCCAGAGCAAGCTCTCCGGAGGTTTAAGGTTGGGTATTACAAGGTTGGGTCTCATTTAGATGGTTTGACAGGTGATGGATAAGATGAGATAGTTTGGAGTAGGGGGTGGGGGTGGGGGTGGGGGTGGGGTAGGGGGTAGGGGTAGGGGTGGGTGGGTAGGTAGGGCGTAGGGGTGAAGGTGGGGTTGCCGCTGGCGCGGACCAATTAAATTATAGTAATTAAAATTAATTGGTTATTAGTGTTTTTTGTTAAGTCCATTAAAAAGTCCATTCTTTTGGTCCACTTGTGATCCCTCTCTCTCTCTCTCTCTCTCTCTCTCTCTCTCTCTTTATATATATATATATATATATATATATATATATATATATATATATATATATATAAAGAGAGAGAGAGAGACAGAGAGAGAGAGAGATTGAGAGATTGAATTTTAATCATTTACTAATTGATGCAAATTTTTCACCCCCACCCACCATAATATCACAAATCCAATCACTGACCTGGAGATCCCATAAGCATATATTAAACAATAGGGACCATACTAAAATCAATTTACAAATCGTGTGGTAATGGTTAGCCTTAGATTAACTAAAAACCATGGATCGAAGAGTCCTCTTTGAATTTAAGAAATTAAAAAGCATCAGAAATATCAAAACAAACCTAGGTATCTAGAATTGCCCAAAAAGAGAGGCCGAGAGAGAACAAAAAATACTATCTATAACTGATTAGGGTTTGATCTGATAGATATGAAACTAAAACCTCCAGAATATAAAAGATGGAGAGATAAAGAGACATCAACCTTTGGGTGAAGGAGTGAGGCATGGCATTGGATTACGTTGTCCACGATGCTATTTGGCGGGGAGAGAAACACAAGTCGGACGACAGAGAAAGGGAAGGAGTACTGTGGGGAAACGGTCGACCAAATTGGGGGGAAATAGAGTCTAGAGAATAATCCCGCCCTACCTTGCGCACTTTTTTTCCTTTTTTTTAATTAATAACATTTGTAACTGTTCGAGGTATTTTGCAACGGATATATTTTATTTGTAATAGTTTTTACACGTTACAACTTTCTAATGGATAAAATCCATTACAAATAAAAGAAATAATTCGTTACAAAATAAGTAATTTGGTGTAGTGATCTTGAAATGAAAAATGTTGATTTGTGAAAGAAATGGAACTTGACATCCCTATAGATGGCCCCAAACTGATGGGCGTTGAAATCGTATATATGACCTCAGACCCACAGGTGCTCTCCTTTGGACCTTGGGCAGGTTAGATGAGAAGAGTGTCAAAGTATGAAACAATTGTTTAACCCGGTTCAGACCTCAGTTGAGAATCCTATGTCCACTGATAAAAAGTGTGTATGTTACTTATTAGATCGTAAAAGAGTTATTGCAATATAAGATACCTCTTGAGCTTTGGTTAAGAAAGACTGAGGTCTTACGACCTTTTCAACAATCCAAAGGACTTTAGGAAGTAACTAGTGGACTTCTCTAAGGGTTCCCGGCTATTAAGTTAGGGCTCAACAAGGTATAAAAGATATAAGATAACTGAAAATTATCCAAATTATAAGTATATGCTCACAAAAGTAGGTTAAGAGAGTTTAGAATAAGGAGTCACACTCAAGGATGCTCAAAACTCATGGTTTTATGGTAGTATGATCTCTTAAATGTGTTAACCTCTTAGATTTCTCGAGATTAGTTTCCTTTAAACATTCACTAGCCTTCCTTTTATATGCAAACTCCTGGAGAAAGAATGGGTGGACTATCACAATATGGTTGTGGTGCCTCTGAGGTCTGATGGTGTCAACAAGGTGGTATAGTGTTGTCAAAGGTTTTTTTATGGTGTAAGGTAGTCTCTAGGTGCATTAAATGAGGATGGGAGCCATAAATGCAAGTGGAGCTGAGTAGTGGAGGTAGTTGGAATAGTGTTTTTATTTCTACCTACCTGCTAGACTGGTCACAAGCGCTCTACTGAAGGCCTAGGAGCTCAGAAACTACTATAGTATTGCCATAGGTTGACCTTGAGATATTACAAGATAATATACCTCAATGCTGAGGATTAGGAGACCTTGAGAAGTTATTTCTCTTCAAATTAACGTATGCCCTTGGCATCATACTTGGCGAAATTCTAATGTTGTGGTCATGAACTTGGTATGGGAGATATATTGGAGCGACAAACCCTTTTAGGAGGTAAAAGGGATTACTAAGGTCTGTAACAGTATTACGGCCTTTTCAAGAATACAACGAAAGTCTAGAGGGACAAGTAGCGGTCTGTCGGAGGTCATAGGTCAGCCTCGAGACCTCTGTTCTTGCCTGAGGGTAGTCGAGGGGAAAAATATGCTTTTATATACCAAGCGTTTAATAGGGTATCATCATATTGTAGTTGTAATTTTCCCCAAGAGCCATATAGTTTCCTAATTATGAAAAGCATTTGGAGCATGAGAAGCTTTACTTGTGAGATTCTGAACATTAAGAGAATATTAAAGTCCGCATATATGAGGAATTGGAAACCTTTGCATATTATTTGGATGGGAAGATTATGAGATATAAATCTAATAAAGAAAAACCTAATAAGAAGATCGTAAATATCCCAAGTGAAGTTACAAATGATAAGAATCATGATCCAATAGTGGTCAAGATCTTCCTAAAGATTCTCTCTTTAGAAAAATCATAAGGTCAAGTTTTAAGCTTTAATCTAAATTCATTAACTAAATTTATAAATGTTAAATTGTTTATGTTAGAATTTGAGATGAGTTAATAACAAGACTACTGGTAGAAGAATTAAGAAGTTGATCAAATTGCAGAACGACCAGCCATTGCTTTACTTGAACCAAAGGTTAACCAAGATAAGTTAAGAAATTTTCAAATAAAGTGGTGATTTAAGGGGGTTATCTTGAATGAGTCTAATAAAATTTTGTTTTTTAAAAGCATGGTATGAAGGTATCTAATTTACATGATGAACACCAGATTCTAACTCTTAAGTTTGGGCACCAAATGTTGCAAGAATAACTGGTTATTTCCATTGTGTATGCCAAATGCACGAGAGGTGAAAGGATAACTCTATGGAATTCTTTAGAGGATCATGTTGACCAATATATGGGATTTCATCATCTAGCTATTAGTGACTTTAATGCGGTTCTATCTCAAAGTGAAAAAAATAGGGGAAATGCTATTGATTTCGTTATATACACTAGTTTATTTATTCCATTTCCAATTGTGGTCTTATTGATCTTAGTTATTCTGGTAATAAATACAATTGGTGTAATAATAGAGAGGAAGAATGTATTATTTTTTCCAGACCGGATAGGGATTAATCTAATTTAATATGGTGAAATGTGTTTCCAAACTCCTTTATATCTTATTTAAACAAGAACTGCTCTGACCATTCTTTTTTACTGTTGTTTATCAAATCTAATTTTGATAATTATCCTAAACCTTATAAATTCCATAAAATATGGTGTAATCATCATAATATCATATCCATTATTCAACATTCTTGGGAAGGTCGTGTTGATGGTGCTCTTATGAGGATATTTTTTTTAATATACAAATCTTAAAATTTCTTTGAGATATTAGAATAAATCCTAATTTATGGATATTTTTCAGTCTATTAGATATCTTGAAGATGATATCTTGGCTAAAGAAATTCAATTTGAACATAATGCTTCGGTTGCTAATAGAGAAGAGTTGCATAAGGTGGATGATAATTTGAATAATGCTCTGAAGAATGAGGAGACTTCTTGATGGCAAAAATCTAATATGAAGTGGTTTGCATAGGGAGACTTAAATACCAAATTCTTTCACTCAGCTATTAACTCTAGAAGAAGAATACAAATTAACTAATTATGCTAATGTTTAGGTGAACGCTCTAGAGGAGGTTAAAAATTTATTGCGAATGGTTTTCAAAGATATCTTATTGATGTTCCTCATTCCAAAGAAAACTGTGTTCTTGAAGATAATCCTAATCTTATATATAATGAACTAATGACTGAATTTCCTAATGAAAACGATATTTTCAAAGAAGTTCTTAATCTTAATGAAATAGTGTAGTTGGTCCTGATGGTTATGGGGGGTGTTTATATAAACACTCTTCGGGGATTATTAAAAAAAATTGGATAGATCATTCAGTCTTTCTTTGCTTGTGATCATGTTCCTAAAAGCTACACAAATATTACTATTGTATTGATTCCTAAAATGGCAAACTCATCTCTATATTTTCGCTTTTGACCTATCAGTCTAAGTTGCTTCTCCTTTAAAATTATCTTCAATATAATCAACTCTAGAATTGTCGGAGCATTTTCAAATAATATTTCTCCTAACCAAAATGGTTTAATAAAAGACATATATATTCTTAATAATATTTTTTGGCTCAAGAATTGACCAATGATTGGGGTAAGAAAGATCATGGATTCAATGTTATTATAAAGCTTGATATGAAAAAGGCGTATGACATATTGTCCTAAATGTTCCTTATCTCAATGAGATATTCATTGATTTAGTATGGTTATATATTCTAGTTGATAGTCAAATGGCTTGTTTTTTAAGTCTAATAGAGGAATTAGGCAGGGAGATTCATTTCCCAAGCTATTCATTATAGCAACCGAGATTTCATGGAGAGGTCTTTATTTTCTTATGACGAACAACTTGATTGATCATTATTCCCATCCACAATGTAGTCACTGTATTTCTCATTTCAATTTTACAGATGATCTTATTATCTTTGTCAATGGAAAAAAGAGAAGTTTATGTAACCTTATAAGGTTTCTTAATGAATATGTAAAGGTCTTTGGTCAGTTCATGAATAAGACAAAAAGCATTTTCACAGTATATGATAAAGTTCAATTGAAAAGAAGAGAGTAATATTAGTTTGAATCATAAATAGTTGCCTACTAAGTACACATGATGCCCTCTAATAAAAGGTAGAACGAAAAATTATTATTTCTCTGAGTTGATAGATAAAATTCGATACAAAATGAAAGTACATCAATCCAAATTCTTATCTCTTGCAAGTAAATTGGTGCTTATAAGACATTTGTCACCGTTTGTTCCTTTATACACTGTTGATGTAAAAAATTAGATTATCTCTAATTATTTAATCACGGATAAAATAAATAAGACAAAAGAATTTTTAGAGTGGTTCACCCTTAAAAGAATGGCCTACGTCCACTGTTTTTGTTATTGCTGAGTGTTTGGGAATTCTCGACAACAGGTTTTTACCAAGAAATTCCCAGTTTTTTTACAATGAGGATGATACAATGTATTTATAGCCCTGAGGTTGTACATGTGGAAGGATAATACATAGTTGTCCAATAAGCGTATACATATGTATGATAATAATCAGCATTTAATGCGCATTTAATCCTCTTAATTGTCTGATAATAAATGCTCTGATCGAGGTGCAGCTCGGACCGCCTAAGCTGCTCGGACCGCCTAAGTACCTCGGTATCCATGAGTTGCTCGGTGCAGTAAAGTTCCTCGGAGAGCACATACTGCTCGGAGTATCTGAGAAGGTCGTAGGAATTGAGTTCCTCGAAGTCAAGGTATTGTTCAGAAGTGTTTGTTATTGCCACGCAGATTGCCACGTGTCTCCACTTAATTGAGCCATGTCAGCAGACTAAATTTGGTATCAACAGAAGCCCCCAATGTTTCACAATTCGAGAATGAGGAGTGTGGAACATTCTTCTCGAAATATGGCGGGATTAAATGGTCATCCTGAATTTTAGGAGTGTTTTCTTCGCATTTATTTTTCTTTTCGAATTCATAGAATCAAACTTTTCGAATTTTTCTAACTGCTTGGATCTCCGCGCCCATTTTGTCCTTTTACCCACCGGTAGCGTAAACGTCTCCCTTTATAATCATTATTTTTACCTTTTCCCAAGGTAAGGTATTTAAGCGTTGCAGAAAATCATATCGTCTTTTACTTTTTCAAATCTGTATCTTTGAGTTTTCCACTTTCTCTCTCTCTTGTGTGTTCATCCTTTTCATCGTTCGTTGTCAACAGATCCATCCTTTTTCTGTAAGATCTTCTTCCTTCTCTTTTATTTCCTTTATTCATCATGGTTTACCTTGTTGAGTCGCTTGATAAGTTTCGTTCTGATTTCTCTATTCCTTCATGGGTTGCTTTGGAGGAACTTTCTGAACCTTCAGATTATTTTCGTTTGGCTGAGGGACATTGGTTCCCCAGTCTCTTTGTGGCTGAATGTGGCTTTTCTTTTCCTCCAAACCCTTTGTGTTTGGAATTCTGTCAATATTTTGACGTGGTTCCTACAAAACTAGCCCCCAGTACATGGAGAATAGTTAATGGAGTTCATAGATTAAATCAAATTCATGGAACTCGTATAGGAATTCCAGAAATTATGTTTTGCTATATATGGGCTATCAGCGACAGTACTTTTTACTTGAAAACTAGGTTTTTAAATAGAGCTTTAGTGGTCAATCTCTCAGATGCCAATAGGGATTATTTCGAGCATGGTGTTGTTATGAAAAATTGGCAACATGCTCCACTAACTGGAAATGATGTGTATCAGGGTCCCAGATGCCCTCCCTATGGCAATAGGATAGGTTATTTTTACTTTACTTTATTTTTGAAATTATGCTTTCTTTGTGTTTGATAAAATGTGTCACTGATATTTTAATTTTCATTTATTTGCAGTTGATAGCAAAAGAGGGTCTCCAAAAGAGACAGAAGTTAACTTAAAACATCTGAAACTTATCTGGGGTTTGCATCAGACTGTTGCCGACGAGCATATCATATCAGCTTCATATTTGTTGCAGTATAAGAGTTACACCTCATCTTTTACTGCTCGTCCGGTGATAAGTGACGTAGAACCAGTACCAACTTCTGCAAGTTCTTCACCTGAGTCACATATTCCTCTGAGTGAAAGAATGAAGAGAAGAAGAGCTACTGCCTTCTTCGAGAAATCTACCTCTATTGCTGGAGAGGCAAAGAAAAGCAAGCATGATGTCCCAGAAGCAGGGACAAGAAAAATCGATGCACCTCCTCCGGCTGCTACTGTGAAGGTTGCCGAGAAGCCCCCAGTGGCTCCGAGAAAGGTCGCCGCTCCAAGCGAGGTTATAGACATATCCCCGACTAAGACTACATCCTTGGTCGATACTGTTGATGCTCCTCCGAGGAGGTTGAAGAAGAGCTCCTCGGTCAATTTGGCTGAATCCATCTCTCAGCCTCCAACTATTGGAAGTGGTGTTCCCACTTTCAATTCTCCTAGCTCTGCCATAAGCTCGGTGAAATCTTGGATCATCCCCGAGATCCAAGGTATTGAAGAAAATCTTTCTCGGGATATGGTTACCACATTGGCTGCTCGTCATATTGCTTCTGTAAGTATTATTGTCCTAAACTTTCATTTTTCCACTGTTATATTTTTGCACTGACTTGCTATTGTTTTCTTTTCCCAGTTGGTAACCTGTTTCAATATAATTTTGAAGAAGGATGAAGCTATTAAAGCTTCAAGTTCCTCGTCAGGTGTAGAGGAAGCTTTGGTGGGTCTGTCGCAGTCTCTGAAGGATTCTCGTCAGAAGTATGTTGATAATAAAGCTGCTTGGGAGAAGAAGCTTAATTCCACCGAGCAGGAGATGGATCAAGTTGTTGAGGTCTCCAAGGGATTGGACCAGAAAATAAAAGACTTGGAAAGTAAAAATAAAGAGCTCGAAGGGAAGCTCAAAAATTCTGGGGAGCTTGAAGGTAGGCTCAAGTCTGCCGGGGAAGAGTTGGGCAGACTTCGTGAGGTGGATCGCCAGAGGGACGAGGTAGAAAAGAAATTGAAAGCTGCCAAGGAACTCATGACTGAGAAGATTTCCTCAGATAAAGTGAAAAGGAAAATGGCTATTAAGAAGGCCTTCAGCTCTGGCTGGGATTAAGGATGGAATAAGGGTCTGGCTGCCATGATGTCACAAGTGGAATATGGTAGCCTTAAGTACTTTAGGGATGGCTGGGTCGCTGCTCTGAAAGAGATGAATGTTGATGAAAATTCTGACCTGTTTCAGTGACACGTCCCTGGCCCCCCTCCAACCCCTGAAGAAGAAGAAGAGGACGAAACTTCCTCTGAGGAATCCTCCATGGTGATGGGAGATCAAATTTCTCGTCCCCTAGTTGTCCAGTCCTCCTGCGAGCAACTTCAACCATCCATTATTTCAACCGAGCAGCTTCCAGCACCAACCGAGCAACCATCTGTGCCATCCGAGCAACCTACCTCCTCGTCCCAACCTCCCGAGAAAGTTTTGGGAGACAAGGAGAAGGTGTAGAGTTGTTCGGATTTTTCTCTCTGTTTATTTTTGCCAATTGTAACTCTGAACTATGTACTTCTCTTTTATGATGTAATAAAATTTGAAATTTTAACTATTCATATTGTTGATTCTCTTCCTCTTGCTCCTTATTGATTCTTGTTATCTCTTCTTTTTACTAGTTTATGGCCAGGATGGAATTGTTATCTTCTCATGATATAAAATTGTTGAGACAATGCAATGAGTACTTCAAAGCTGGTCATACAGATATGACTGAAGCTCAAATCGTTGATATCCTCAGTCAAGATGCTTCAGAGCAAGCAGTTGAAGCCTACCAGTATTTAAAGTGTCTGCTCGACCGGGCAGTGGCTAATAATGTCGTATATTATGAGATGATGGAAGACCTCCAGGGCACTCTCGAGGAGCTTCAACAACAATACAAGGAATCTACAGCCCTCTTGCACCAAGGATATGAGAAGAAGTATCAGCAACTGAATGTTGATAAGGGATATGATAAGTTATTTGATGCTTACGATGTGAGGGAGAGAACTTTGAAGGCCGAGGTCGAAGAGCACAGGCAGATAGCTGAGTTGCTGGAGCAGAAAAACAATAACCTGCGAGGAGAGGTGTCTCAGTTGAAATCTGCAGCGTCTTCCTCGAACGCTTTGGTCCCTATCAACGACGAGGGTTTCTCTTTCTTGGAGGTTGAAAATGCCAATATGAGAGATGAATTGGAAACCTTGAAGAGAGCTGGTCCTTCTACCTCTGCTCGTGGACGAGCAAGAGGTTCTCGAGGACGAGCAAGGGCTGCTCGACTTACTGTTGAAGAGCAAGAACTCAAGCTTCTCTGGAAAATCAAGCAGTTCAGTTAGTTGCGAAGAATAAAGCTCTGGCAGAGATGTCCAGGAAGATCCGGAATCTGGATGAGCAGCTCTCTGCACAAAAGTCTGCCTTGGAGAATAAAGAACTCTTTGTAAAAAATCTTCGCGAGCAGTTGGAAAGGTTGACTTATCAATTTCACAAGCAGCCCAGAGAGTTCTGGATGGATGGTTATAATGAGGCTCTCTACCATCTATATGATCGGATCCAAAATGCAAATAATAAGGGTTATAAACAAGGGTGGTTGAATGCCTTGGGTGTGCTGCAATTGGAACAGGGTCACTATTTGTGGGATTACTTACTATAATCCTGGGTTGCTCGACCTGCCAGTGCCACCATTCAAACTCGACATGAGCTGGATTCCTGCTCGGGCAATCCCTCAGTGTTTGATTTCCAAATATCTTGGCGACTATAGTCTCCATTCCAATGTTGAGATAGCTCGCCCAGAGCACCTACTCGATCGGCCATCTGTGATGAACATCAAGATGCTCAAAGACCTTAATTTCATAAATTCCCCTTATGCCTTAGACGATCCTCCTGCTAGCGAGGAACCTGTTTCAAAAGCATAGGGGAAGAAACCAATAGAATAGGAATCTTGATGTAATAATTAATATGTATTTCATTCTCAATGTATTTTGTTTTAGATTTAATGAAAGACTTCTATTTTTCTTTGCAATCTTGATTGCCATTGTCTTGTAGGTATTTTGTAAAACACTTTACTTATTTACTAATGAATGTGCATGTATATCTGTTAAAAAGATAACAACATTGTGTTATTTGCCGATCAACTAAAGTTGGTTAAAACTTATTATCGACTATCCTGAATTTATGGTAATCATTTGTCGATTAACCAAAATGGATGATATTTTGTTTCTCGACCAACTTGGTGTTAATTTGAAATGTTACAAGTATTAAAATTTTGCTTGATCACTTTTTAATTCTAAGCCATTAGTTGACTTTTATCACATAATCCTTCTTTTTTTAATATAAATGTTCCCGACCAACCGGAGTTGGTGGATTTTCTTCCCAACCAACCGTAGTTGGTATTTCTAGGAAATATTTTTCTTCTCGACCAACCGGAGTTGGTGGATTTTCTTCCCAACCAACCGGAGTTGGTATTTCTGGGAAATATTTTTCTTCCCGACCAACCGGAGTTGGTGGATTTTCTTCCCAACCAACCGGAGTTGGTATTTCTGGGAAATATTTTTTATTCCCGACCAACCGAAGTTAGTGGATTTTCTTCCCAACCAACCGTAATTGGTATTTCTGGGAAATATTTTTATTCCCGACCAACCGGAGTTGGTGGATTTTCTTCCCAACCAACCGTAGTTGGAATTTCTGGGAAATATTTTTATTCCCGACCTACTGGAGTTGATGGATTTTCTTCCCAACCAACCGTAGTTGGTATTTCTGGGACATATTTTTATTCCCAACCAACCGAAGTTGGTGGATTTTGCTGAGTAGTGTGTAGCACTAGTATTCCGGGAAAAAATTTTAACAAAAGGAGAGAATTGGGTAGAATATTCACATTTTATTCATACTGAAGAAACTTCATTACATGAGGGTTTACATTACTGATAATATTTACGCAGATTCTCTACATTCCATGCATTCTTAAACTCCTCCCCTTCTAAAGTTTCTATTCTGTAGGTCCATGGTCGAACAACTTCTGTTACTCTGTAGGGCCCATGCCAGTTAGCTTCCAGTTTATTGTGCTTTTGAATTACTTTCTTCAACACATAATCCGCTTCTTTCAGGTCGCACTTCTTCACTCTCTTGTTATAGAATAAGGCTGTTCGTTACTGGTAAGCGGCATTCCTGATGGCTGCTTCTTCTCTAACTTCTTCAAGCATGTCCAAGTCTAACCTTCTCATTAAGTCGCTGACAAGGGAGTTGAAGTTCATCACTCGGTGTGTTGGGAGGCCCAACTCGGTAGGTATAACAGCTTCACTTCCAAATGCCAGCATATATGGAGATTCTCCACTTGCTGCTCGGGGAGTAGTACGATAAGCCCATAGTACTGAATGTAGCTCTTTGATCCAGTTTGCTTTCGCGTCATTCAGCCTTTTCTTCAATCCATTTAGCAACGTTTTGTTTGTCACTTCAGTTTGTCCATTGCTTTGGGGATGGCCTGGTGCCGAGTGGATTTTCAAGATATTTGACTGATGACAATAGGCAGTGAACTCCTCGTTGTCAAATTGTGTTCCATGGTCGGTGATGAATGCATGGGGAAGACCATATCTACAAATGATATTTTTTCAAATAAATTGGTACACCTTTTCGTACGTCATGTCGACAAGAGGCTCGGCTTCAACCCACTTAGTAAAGTAATCCACTATGACGATGAGATATTTAAATCTTCCTCTGGTCATTGGAAGTGGCCCAACCAAGTCAATTCCCCACATGGCAAATGGCCAAGGGGAAGTAATGGGTGTCAACAATGCTTGGGGAGTTCTTCAGATAGTGGAGAAGCGTTGACACTTGTCACATTTCTTAGCATAGGCTATACAATCAGCCCTCATCGTTGGCCAGTAGTATCCTTGTGTCATCACTCTTTGCAAAAGCGTCCGACCTGCTACATGGGCTCCACAGGACCCTTCACGGACCTCTTCAATCAAGTCTTTTACCTCGGAGGGATGCACACATCTTTGCAAACCTGCCATAATTCCTCATCTGTATAGAATACCATTAGTCAGTACATAACGAGCAGCTTTAAACTTTAATTTCTTGGCTGTGAGTTTGTCAATCGGTAATTCTCCCTCCTCAATATATGCCCTGATGGGATCCATCCAAGATGGCCCTAAATCAAGGGTAATAAAATTCATCGTCAGCTATTCATCTATGCTCCTACCATCTAGAATTTCAATTGGGATTGTTCTTCGTAGCTCGGTACGAGTAGCCGATGCTAATCGAGCTAAAGCGTCTGCTCTTTCATTCTCCATTCTTGGTATTCTGACCAGTTGAACAGTAACAAATTTTGATACCAATTCCATTGCCTTTGCATGGTACTTAATCATCAACTCTCCTTTTGTTGTATATACACCAAGCATTAGGTTTACAATCAACTGTGAGTCACTGCATACGATTACCTGCTCTGCCTTCATGGTTTTTGCCAGACTAAGACCTACAATCATTGCTTCATATTCGGCCTCATTATTAGAAGATTGAAATTGAAAGCGCAGAGCATATTCTATATCGACCTCGTCTGGACTTATCAATACAATTCCAACTCCACTACCTGAGGTGCATGATGAGCCATCCACATATAGGTTCCATACAGGTATTTCGTCCTCAAACTTCTTATTAGACAAAGTTCCTCGATGAAATATTTGTTGCTGCTTTATCTCCATTTCTACCACACCTCGCTGCTCGTCGACCTTCTCCTCTTGCTCTCCGACCAACTTAATTTGACCGGGGTTTAAATTTGATGATCCTGTAACATCCACAGGTTGGTCGGTGTTCAGCTTTTGCTCCTCGGGGGTATCAGGATAAGTGAACTCTGCTATAAAATCTGCTACTACTTGCCCTTTTAGTGACGATCTAGGCTTATATTATATCATATTCACCGAGTTCTATTGCCCAATACATCAATCTCCCTGATTTTTTTGGTTTATGAAGAGCTTGCCTCAACGGCATATCGGTATATACGACTATGGTATGAGCCTGAAAGTGTGGCTTTATTCTTCTACTCGCTTCGATTAGTGCCAGTGCCAACTTTTCCAGTTTTGGATATCTGATCTCTTCTCCTCGGAAGACCTTACTAGTGTAATAAATTGGTTTTTGTACTCCATCCTCTACTCTTATTAATGCCGAGCTAACTGCATTTTCCGAAATTGCCAGATACAAGTACAACTTTTCTCCCATCACTGGTCTGGACAACAGTGGAGGTGCTCCCAAATATTTCTTTAATTCTTGGAAAGCTTTCTCGCATTCTTCATTCCATTAAAAAGTCTTTCGGAGCGTTTTGAAGAATGGGAGGCATCTATCAGTTGCTCGCGATACAAATTTGTTAAGTGCTGCTACTCGCCCTATAAGACTTTGCACGTCTTTCTTCGTCGTTGGAGATCGTAGTCCCAATAGAGCTTTGATCTTTTCAGGGTTTGCTTCAATGCCTCGTTGATTGACAATATACCCGAGAAACATGCCTTCTCGTACTCCAAATATGCACTTGGTCGGGTTCAACTTCATTTGATATTTATCTAATTGATCAAAGGTCTGGCCTAAGTCAACTAGATGGTCAGCAGCTCTCTTGCTCTTTGTCAGCATATCATCAATATAAACTTCCATATTGTAACTAATTTGCTTTATAAATACCTTGTTCATCAGCCGCTGATATGTTGCACCTGCATTTTTCAAACCAAAAGGCATAACATTATAACAATAAGTTCCCCTAGGGGTAATGAAAGAGGTACTCTCTCTATCTTCAGGTTTCATTTTAATATGGTTATATCCAGAATAAGCATCCATGAAGCTCAGCAGCTCGTGTTCCGAGGTAGCATCCACTAATTGATCAATTCGGGGCAAGGGAAAATAATCCTTTGGACATGCCTTGTTGAGGTCGGTGAAGTATACACACATCCTCCATTTGTTGTTCTTCTTTTTCACCATCACTACATTTGCTAACCAGTCTGGATATTTAACATCTTCACTAAAGCAAGCTTTCTGGAGCTTCTCAACCTCCTCCTGTATATCTTGGTTCTTCTCGGGGCTGAACACTCTTCTTCTTTGCTTCACTGGTTTGATCTCCTTATTCACATTGAGCTCGTGACATAAGAAATTTGGGTCTATTCCGGGCATATCCTCATGACTCCAAGAAAAATTTTGTTTTCTACTTTTTAAGAAAACTATCAATTCCTGTTTTAGTGAGGCATCTAACGACGAACCTATCTGAGTTGTTCGTTCAGGGTGCTCGTCGTCCAGAATGATGTTTTCAGTACCTTCCACCACCTGACCTTTCACGAGTTGCGGCTCATCTCTAGGATCCAATGTTTTAATTTCTGCACCCTTATCCACCTGATAGGTAGTAGTCTTTTTCCTAGATTCCTCCAGTTCCTCCTACTCGTCAGATGAATAGTAGCATTCCCGAGCTACTTTTTTATCACCCTTCACAACTCCTACTCCAAAATTAGTTGGAAATTTTAGGCATTGATGTACCGTAGATGGCACTGCTTCGAACTTCTTCAATCCTACCCTTACCATGATGATATTATAGGTTGATTGAACATTCTTATCCATCACAAAGAAGCGTACTCTTTCTGTTTGACAAGCAGGCCATGTACCAATGAACATATCCAACTTGATTGTCCCAAGTGGAAAAACTTTCTCGCCAGCAAAACCGAGGAGGGGCCTATGATAAGGCTCCAACTGAGACAACTTTAGATTTAAGCTGTCGAAGCACGAGTAGAACATAATATCAGTCGATCTGCCATTATCAACCAGTACTCTCGAGATCATCACTTCCTTTATTCTCATTTTTATCACCAATAGGTCATCATGAGGATACAGCACACCTGCGAGATCATTCTTTGATAAATCAATGACCAGTTTTTCTTTGTTGACCTTCCTCGGGCGATCATCTTCTGCCAAGTTTATTCATTGAATATATGAACAGGCTTGAGCCTCATTGAGGTAAGCTTTTCTTTCTGCAGTAAGGTCTCCACCTCCTTCATCTCCACCTGTAATAACATTACAATCAAATGATGCAAAACGTATTGAAAATACCTCACGTTCTGGCTGCCTTGGTCTTTTGGGAAGATCGGGGTCGTCTTCTGGATCATCTTCATGGTCTCTTTTCTTGTTCTCCTCTGCTCGACGAGGAGATCTAGACCTCTCTCTTGCTCGGTCGTTGTTTCTTCTTTCATTTCTACGATCAACATACTTTGCCAGTTTTTCTCGTCTAATTAGTGCTTCGATCTCATTCTGAAGAGCTATGCAATTTTTGGTCGTGTGGCCATGATCTTTGTGGAACTCGCAATATTTGGCCTTATTCCTCTTGTCAGGGTCTGACTTCATTTTCTCCGACCAGTTTAACTCGCCGTTGTTCTTAATTTCTTCTAGAATATGGTTGATGTTTACCTTCAAAGGGGTATAATTTTCAAATTTCTTTAATACCTCCCATGATGGCTTTGTTTTTGAGTGCTTGTCACCACCATTGTTCTTATGCTCTTTATTTTTGGCCTTATCAACCTCCACATTGGTCTCTTTGGTATCCATATTCTTCTTTGCAACCATAGCCTCCTCGACATTCATAATCTTGGCCGCTTTTGCCATAAGTTCTGACATGGTTCAGGGTGGATCTTTGGCTAAAGTGTAGTACAACTTGTTGGGCAGCAGCCCACTCATTAGAGCAGTAATCTTTGTCTTTTCCTCATAATCAATAACTTTGAGTTTCTCGTTATTGAAACGAGTTATATAATTCCTGGTGCTCTCGCCTGCTTTTTGTCTAACACTTAACAAGTGTGCTACTCGTTTAATAAGTTTTCCTCCAAAATAGAAGTTTCCAATGAAGAGCTCGGCCAGTTGAAAGAAAGTTGAAATCTTACCCAGAGGAAGATTATTGTACCATATTTGAGCAGATCCTGTAAGAGTTCCCGAGAATGCCTTGCATCTCATCTCATCTGGCACAGCATAGATGTCCGCAGGAACTTGGTATTTCTCTATATGAAGGACAGGGTTGGTTTTTCCATCATATTTAGGAGTCACAACAGGTGCTTTGAACTTTGATGGTGTGGAAAAATTCACAATTGCTTGGACAAAAGGTGTCCCTTGAACAAAAGTTGTTTGTAGAGGATTCTTGGCCTTAGCCATTTCCCCTAATCTATCCTCTAACCTCTGAATAGAGCCTTTCCATGCATCATTTCCCTTCTCGGGCCTACTGGTTCAAGCAATTGATCGTATTGAAGTCGCTTCCTGGGATCCATCTTGTCGAGCAACTGGTTGTGATTGGGCAGAACCCTCTCTTAGATCAATTGGTCGTCGAAAGTTTCTCGACATAGCTTTAGGAGGACTTTTATTCTTTCTAGGGCCCAATTGATCAAAAGGAGAGACACTACTTAATCTTTCCAGTGCACTGGTCCTTTCTGGAGAGAGAGTGATGTGTTGTTCAGTATCTGTGGCTCGTACTAACGAAGTTCGACCCGATTGATAAGAAAAATCTTTAAATTTCTCAGTGCGATATGAATCTCTTTGCCTAATGAGTGGAGAAAGTAAACGAGTATTTCGTTAAACACTTCGTTGTCCTGAATAGGTTGATGCTCCACCCTGGATAATTTGCATGAGTTGTCGCATTGTTTCTTACATGGCTGTCTGACCTTGAGCCAAACTGGCCATGATTCCAGCCAGATCTTGGATATTTGGAGGAGCGGATGGATTTGAGGGGTTTCCAGCGTTTCGATTGCTGGATTCAGGATTGTCAGCCATTGGTGATGAATTGTTTTCGGTGAAAAACGAAAATTACAGTCGTTTCCCACAGACGGCGCCAATCTGTTGATGTAAAAAATTATATTATCTCTAATTATTTAATCACAGATAAAATAAATAAGACAAAAGAATTTTTAGAGTGGTTCAGCCTTAAAAGAATGGCCTACGTCCACTGTTTTTGTTATTGCTGAGTGTTTGGGAATTCTCGACAACAGGTTTTTACCAAGAAATTCCCCATTTTTTTACAATGAGGATGACACAATGTATTTATAGCCCTGAGGCTGTACATGTGGAAGGATAATACATAGCTATCCAATAAGCGTATACATTTGTATGATAATAATGAGCATTTAATGCGCTTTTAATCCTCTTAATTGTCTAATAATAAATGCTCTGATCGAGGTGTAGCTCGGACCGCCTAAGCTGATCGGACCGCCTAAGTACCTCGGTATCCATGAGTTGCTCGGTGCAGTAAAGTTCCTCGGAGAGAACATACTGCTCGGATTATCTGAGAAGGTCGGGGGAATTGAGTTCCTCGAAGTCAAGGTATTGTTCAAAAGTGTTTGTTATTTCCACGCAGATTGCCACGTGTCTCCACTTAATTGAGCCATGTCAGCAGACTAAATTTGGTATCAACATACACCTTAGCGTCTCTTATTCCATCTAAAATGGTTATTACAAGAATTCATAGAATTGTTTTAAATTAGTTTGGGGTGTTTGTAAAGATAAAGGAAGGTAACAGTGAATCAAATAGGATGGAGCATGCTTCCTAATAGAAGAAGGAGGGTAAGTTTGATTATATATATATATATAATAGAGAGAGAGAGAGGTCCTTAAGTGAACCAAAATAATGACATTTTTAATGAACTTAATAAGACATTCAAAAATAACCCTTAATTCCTTATTGTAATTAATTCACGCTAGCGGCAACAGAAACACCCACACACCTGACAAACCTTACCCCCCCCCCCCGACACACACACCAACCCAACCAATCTTCCATCACTTATACACCCCACTACACCCAACCCATCTGCCATCAGGTAATTAAAATTTTCTCTCATCTACCTCCATATCACATATTCCCCAATACCCATATTTCGACCCACCTGCTTCCTCTATACCTGCCCGTAACCCATCCAACTGACCCAATCAGCCAGGACCCGAACTCCTCCACCTTGACCCAAGCTACCAGATCGCCCTTACGTGCTTAACCCGAAAAACCAATCCCAATGCCCGTCGACTTAACCCGCAACTATGATACCCGACTCCCTTGCCCGATATCGCAACCTACATACCCCTTGCAGTGGCGTCAACCCAAACTAGGAGCTACTCCTATACCTGCTACTCGACCCGACGCGTGTCCGTTGCCACTAGTGCAGACTAATTACAACAAGGAATTGAGGGTTATTCTTTAATGTTTTATTAGGTTCATTAAAAAGTTCATTATTTTGGTTCACTTAAGAACTTCTCTCTCTCTCTCTCTCTCTCTATATATATATATATATATATATATATATATATATATATATATATATATATATATATATATATATATTATGAAACATAATGCCAAAAGTTAGCTAAAGAAGAATAATTGAACTTGGATAAGGATTTGAGTAAATGCTTTGAATGTCAAAGAGTGGGTCAGAAGTCCCGTGAGTGTCCCACTAAACTAAAGTGTGAGGAAATAAGGAGTTGAATTTCATCCTTAGTTATAGTGATTAAAATATGATGATGAGACTCTCGTTAAGAACAATTAAACTGCATTCATCGCTATTGTTGATGATATTCTTATTACTTCCCTTATTGTATACAATTTTTAAGTATGGTGGAATTGATTTCTATTATGAGATCTCCTATGATGATGATGAGGATTTTGAAGATGATGGAGAAGAAGAGGTTGACATTTAAAAATTTTACTTCGAGGTTCTTAATATGTCCCCAAGATGGATAAGGTTAATCTTAGGCTTTTATCTTAGCTTTATAAGTGCGATGAGAATATTTATGACATGAATGAATGTGAGTCACTTGTGAGACCATTAAAGGCTCATCAAGTTACTAATAGATATAAGTATAGGTAATTAATGTATATTACCTAGTTGGATTTACTACCCCCGTAGTTGATTACTTTGCATGAACTTTATGTGTGAATCACATTCCCATTTATCATATGGTAGAATCCTAAACCCACCTATCGTGGGCTAGTTGTAGTGACTTATATATGTGTGTGTCATGCAATGAATTTGTGGAACCATGTAGCGTTAACTCTGTTGGTGAATTATATTCAATTATGATATTTATGTGTGTGTCACATGTTGCAATGTGGCACCGTGGGGTATTAACTCCATTAGTGGACTAGTTATAGTAACTCGATTTTGTAATACCCCGTATTTTTATGCTATATTAATTTGGGGATTTATTAAATTTAATGTGAGTTAATTATTTAATAAAAATCCGGAAATTAATTATGTTATAATTATTAACATGACGAGAGTTAGTAATTATGGGAAACTTATAGAATATTACTTATGAGCAAAGTAATATATTATATTGGTTATTGTTGATACCAAATTTAATCTGCTGATGTGGACCAATAAGAAGAAGACACGTGTCAATCTACATGGCACAATAACAACGAGGAAGTTTATTTCCCCCGACCAAGTCATGTTCTCCCCGAGCAATGAGGAGGACACCCCGAGGAACTCTATCATCCCGAGATACTCTAAGCACTCCGAGGAACTCTTGATCAACGAGCAACTAAGGCGGTCCGAACTGCATCTCGGCCGTATCATTAATTACCAGACGGACAACTGTTCAACTATTCATTATATTCTTGACGCACACGCTGCATTAAATGTATTACCCTTTCATATGTATATCATTTAATGTATTGGACCTTTCATGTACAGCCTAAGGGCTATAAATACCTTGTATCATCCTCATTCAAGGGGACCGGAATTTCTTGAGAGAACTTGTAATCAAGAATTCCACAAACACTCAGCAATAACATAATAGTGGACGTAGGCTTTATTCCTAGCCGAACCACTTTAAAAATCTTTGTCTTATTTATTTATCTGTGATTGAAAAATTAGAGCGATCTAGTTTTTTACATCAACAGATTGGCGCCGTCTGTGGGAACGTGTTACAAGCGTTGTTCTCCACCAAAAGCTAAGTTTTTATTTTCTCTACGTATAATCAATTATACATAAATCTTTTGATTCAATCATGATTTTTATGTTTATATACATAAATTAATTGTCCAATTTTTATCTGCAAAATGTTGCATATCATGATTTTTAAATCATAACTGTTAGATTAATTCTTATTTAGAAATCTGAAAAATAGTAGATTTCATAAATCATAATTCTTTGCTTGATTCTCAAGTTTTAATTTTATATCATGGAATAAATATTTTAAATGATTACATATGCCAATATATACGACGATGATAAGATTTGATCATTTTCATTGTTGATTTTGAAATAAATTTTGTAAGATATTTGATGTCTATTCAAATTCCCATCATATTTTTAATAAAAGAATGGGAAAAGGTTAAAGACAATGAAAAGTCTTCTCATTAAAATCATGACCCATATCTATTTTCTCTCTCTTCAAGTTTGAGTCTCTTTGCATTCACAAGTTTGAGTCTCTTTGCATTCACTTTTATGAATTATATACTTAATTTGGTTCATCTTCCATCTATGTGAATAAAGTCAAATTGATTGATTTTTTATATAAATTTGGTAATAATTTCGATAATTCACCATATTTTTATCTCTCCAAATTGGGAATAGGAAGGGATCAATATAAAAAATAATTTTCTCTCACCTGAAAAATCATTACCCACCTCTTATAAAAGAGGATCAGTAAAATAATCATGACCATATCAAGACTCTGGGCACAAATTTGATATGTTGGCCCCTCGTTCATCACATCACAAGGTTTCTTTGTCGAAATCACACGATCTAGTGGGTTATATATTTATTCATTTAATTAACATTCTTAAGGCTTAAATTTTACATTGAATGTTATTTTTTGATCTAAATATTCGAGATATTCTGGTCATCCAACCATATATTCTATAACTTGAGATATCCTTAAATGTTGGTCGGCAACATCCATGTCGTTTGTCGGCAGCAGTAGAATCTTGGGGTATTAAAAAATGCTAAACACCCCTGATATTTCTTTAAACACGAGTTCGGCTTGGGGACAAGCAGGGGGCTTAAGTCTTTTTAACTTATGATCACCCCAAAAATATTTTTTAAACAGTAACTAATACCTGATTAGTTGTTGGAGATTAAATACCTTTACGTCTTATTTATGATGCATATTTGATAATAATTTGTACATCTCACACACATGTGGCACAAAAATATTATTTCATATTTTGAAATTTTTATGCTGATACATATCATATATTGATTGGATGAGTAAATTATTCTCATGACTAATCAATTCAGCATACACATATGGTAGAGCAAATTATTAATTTTTACAGGCACAAGATTCAATGCCGACGAATGCTGAAGCACAAATTATTCTATATCCGTTGGGATTCATATTCTATATTCATCTCAACATGGAGCACGGCGAGATACTTATTATCATATTCAGCTCTGAGGAAAGCTACAACATTTATTATATTTCCCCCCCAACGGATAGTTGGTCGGGGTAATTCTTATTTATATGCAGGCCCATCAAAGTTCTCGGCCATATTCTTATGTTCTGGAAAATATTATTCTTATTCGGCATTCTGCAATTATGCCTCGACAAGATACTTATTCAGCTTTAAGGAGAATTACAACATTCGTTCGGATAATTCTTATTTATATTCAGGCCTGACAACGTTCTCGGCCATATTCTTATGTTTTGAAAGATCTTATTCTTGTTCGGCATTATATGATTCTACCTCGACGGATCGGCGAGGCACTTTATTATTTTTTAATTATTCTTTATATCTATTTGGATGCATATTCTATTCTCATTTCAGCATGGAGCTCGACAAATATTTATAATCTTACTCAGCTCCAAGGATGTCTCCAACATTTATTATATCTTATTCAGCTCCAAGGATGTCTCCAGCATTTATTATATCTTATTCCCAACAATCTGTTGGTCATCGCCGAGGAGGTATCCTGCATTTATTATATCTTATTCCCAACAATCTGTTGGTCATCGCCGAGGAGGTATCCTGCATTTATTATATCTTATTCCCAACAATCTGTTGGTCATCGCCGAGGAGGTATCCTGTATTTATTATATCTTATTCCCAACAATCTGTTGGTCAGCGTCGAGGAGGTCTCTAGCATTTATATTATCTTATTCCCAACAAATATGTTGGTCAGCGCCGAGGAGGTCTCTAGCATTTATATTATCTTATTCCCAACAAATTTGTTGGTCAGCGCCGAGGAGGTCTCTAGCATTTATATTATCTTATTCCCAACAAATCTGTTGGTCAGCGCCAAGGAGGTCTCTAGCATTTATATTATCTTATTCCCAACAAATCTGTTGGTCAGCGCCGAGGAGGTCTCTAGCATTTATATTATCTTATTCCCAACAAATCTGTTGGTCAGTGCCGAGGACGTCTCCAGCATTTATATTATCTTAGTCCCAACAATCTGTTGGTCAGCTCCGAGGAAGTCTTCATCATTCATTATCAATTACCACCAACTCCGATTGGTAGATAAAATCCAACTCCGGTTGGTAGACAAAATCCAACTCCGGTTGGTAGATAAAATCCAACTCCGGTTGGTATTGGTCGATAAATCTCATTCAAAGTTCACATTCCACAGTTGGGGGCTTCTATTACAGATATATTTGGTGGCACATTCTTATATCATCATGCAGTCGAGCATCAAATTCAACCCCGACTAATCATCATTCAGGAGTTATTTTTCTTTCTCAGGAATTACTTTTGATATTGAAGTTCAGGAGGAATATTGAAGTTCAGGAGGAATATTGAAGTTCAGGAGGAATATTGAAGTTCAGGGGGAATATTGAAGTTCAGGAGGAATATTGAAGTTCAGGAGGAATATTGAAGTTCAGGAGGAATATTGAAGTTCAGGAGGAATATTGAAGCTCAGGAGGTATATTGAAATTCAAGAGGTGTATTCAGAAGTATCAGGACATGATGAAAGAAAGCGACAAGTATTCCACCGAGGAACTCTGTCAGACCAGAAATTAGAAGACAAGTTGCCTATATGGAGGCTATATGTAGACGGCTCATCTTGCACTACAGGTTGTGGAGCAGGGATCATTTTGAACAGCCCAGACGAGGTCGACATGGAATACGCCATACGTTTCTAATTCAAAGCTTCTAATAATGAGGTTGAGTATGAGGCCATGATTGCAGGTCTTAATTTGTCAAATACTATGGAGGCACAGCAGGTTATTGTCTTCAGTGATTCTCAATTGATCGTAAACCAAATGTTGGGAAAATAATGAGCTGAAGGAGAATTGATGATCAAGTATCAAGCAAAGGTGATGGAGTTGGTATCAGAGTTTTTTGCTGTTCAAACTGGTAAGAATATCAAGAATGGAGAATGTGAGAGCATACACCTTGGCCCGATTAGCATCAGCTACTCGTACCGAGCTGCGAAGAACGATACCAATTGAAGTATTAGAAAGTCGGAGCATAGATGAAGACCTGACGATGAATATTATTACCCTTGATTTAGGACCATCTTGGATGGATCCCATCGGAGCATATATTGAGGAGGAAGAATTACCGGAGGATAAGTTCGCTGCCAAGAAATAGAAGTTTAAAGCTGCTCGGTATAATGGTATTCGGAGGATAAGTTCTCTGCCAAGAAATGGAAGTTTAAAGCTGCTCGATGAGGAATTATGGCAGGTTTGCAAAGATGTGTACATCCCTCCGAGGTGAATTGATTAAAGAGATCCATGAAGGGTCCTGTGGAGCCCGTGTAGCAGGTCGAACACTTTTGCAAAAGGTGATGACGTATGGATACTACTGGCCGACGATGAGAGTTGATTGTATAGCTTATGCCAAGAAATGTGACAAGTACCAACGTTTTTCCTCCATCCGAAAAACTTCACAAACATTGTTGACACCCATTATTTATCCTTGGCCATTTTCCATGTGGGGATTGATTTGGTTGGACCATTGCCGACGACTCGAGGAAGATTCAAATACCTCGTCATCGCAGTAGATTATTTTACTTAGTGGATAGAAGCTGAGCCACTTATTGACATGACATACGAGAAGGAAGGTGTACCAATTTGTTTGGAAGAACATCATCTGCCGATATGGTCTCCCTCATGCCTTCATCACAGACCATGGAACACAATTTAAAAACGAGGAGTTTGCTGCCTATTATCATCAGTTAAACATTTTGAAGGTTCATTCAGCGCCAGGATATCCTCAGAGCTAATGGACCAAAAGCTCTAAGGAGCTAAAAAGTGCTCTAAGGAGCCAAAAAGTGCTTTAAGGAGCCAAAAAGTGCTATAAGTAGCCAAAAGTGCTCTAAGGAGCCAAAAAGTGCTATAAGTAGCCAACCTCCTTTGGTTATGAGGACAGCTCTAAGGAGCAAAAGTGCTATAAGTAGCCAACCTCCTTTGGTTAGGAGGACAGCTCTAAGGAGCAAAAGTGCTATAAGTAGCCAACCCCCTTTGGTTAGGAGGACATGCTCTAAGGAGCCAAAAAATGCTCTAAGGAGCCAAAAGCTTTAAGGAGCCAAAAAGTGTACACCAGCATGATCAACTACGGTTGGTAAGATAAAAATATATTCTCACATTACAACTTATGTTGGTCGGGAGGTAAGATTATTACAAAAAGTTCTTTGAAGAACAAAATATTCCAAAATACACCAAGTACAGTTGGTCGGGGATAAAAACCCACTAACTGTAGTTGGTCAACGAGGAAAAATTATTGACCTTAGTTGGTTGGACACATTTTATGAAAATATTTAAAAGTCTACCAAGTATGGCTAGTCGAGGATAAAAACCCACTAACTGTAGTTGGTCGACAAGCATAATTTAACAACCTTGGTTGGTTGGAAAAATTTTAACATTTTTATACTCATTACTTTATTATTAAGTGATCGAGCAACATTACTAATACTTGTAACTTCTTTATTACTAAGTTGGTCGATGAACAACACAATATTGTTATACATATGCACACATGTAAAGTATTTTACAAGACAATAGCAATTAAGATTACGAATAAAAATGAAAGTCTTTCGTTAAATTCAAAAAACAAAATACATTGAGAATGAAAATGTATACTAACTATTACATTGAGATTCCTATTCTATTGGTTTCTTTTCCTTCTACTTTTGAAATAGGTTCCTCACCAGCAGGAGGATCATCTAAAATATAAGAGGAGTTTATGAAGTTAAGACCTTTCAACATTCTGATATTCATCACAGATGATCTATCCGAGAAGCATTAGCCCATTCCCGAGAAGCACTTGCTCGTCCCTGAGAACCTCTTATTCGTCCCCGAGCAGAGGTAGAAATCAAAATCAACATCAACAGTATTGAGATCTTTGCTACTACTATCCCAACCAATATTGAAGAAGAAGTTATATGAAAATGTTTCGAAGTCCACCACTAGCTCATAGGAGGCAGTAGGTCGGCTAGCAAACCAATCAACATACTTGAAGATTATGACAAACTACAAACGGCATCATATGTCGTCCAAAAGATAATGCACTTTATGTTAAACAAATCAAGAAGGTAGATCAAGAATTTCACGAGCACCGAGCAACATTGCAGAATAAATACTCCATCCTTTCAAGTAACCCATCAAGCATGAAGCATTGGGGGCTTCTGTTGATACCAAATTTAATCTGCTGATGTGGACCAATAATAAGAAGACACGTGTCAATCTACATGGCACAATAACAACGAGGAAGTTTATTTCCCCCGACCAAGTCATGTTCTCCCCGAGCAATGAGGAGGACACCCCGAGGAACTCTATCATCCCGAGATACTCTAAGCACTCCGAGGAACTCTTGATCAACGAGCAACTAAGGCGGTCCGAACTGCATCTCGGCCGTATCATTAATTACCAGACGGACAACTGTTCAACTATTCATTATATTCTTGACGCACACGCTGCATTAAATGTATTACCCTTTCATATGTATATCATTTAATGTATTGGACCTTTCATGTACAGCCTAAGGGCTATAAATACCTTGTATCATCCTCATTCAAGGGGACCGGAATTTCTTGAGAGAACTTGTAATCAAGAATTCCACAAACACTCAGCAATAACATAACAGTGGACGTAGGCTTTATTCCTAGCCGAACCACTTTAAAAATCTTTGTCTTATTTATTTATCTGTGATTGAAAAATTAGAGCGATCTAGTTTTTTACATCAACAGTTATATAGAATGTCATGAGTGAATTAAATGACTACTTCGGAAATTTAAGTCGGGACGTGCCCGTGTCACGTCAGGACTAATTTTTGTTAAATAAAAAGTGAATATTTTATAAGTTGTTCGTATGGTCATTTTGAGTGCGTCAACGCGTCCCGAAGGGTCGAGATAGTCGAAAAAGTGTACTCGGGGGTTTAGTTTGGGTCTCGGGGCATTTTTAGGCGTAATTGGTACCCCGGGAAGGCAATTTAGTCATTTCACCTTTTTGAGTAATTAAACCCACGAAATTCAGCAACCTATATCAGCCATTTCGGTTAGCCTTTAGGGTTAGAATATCCAGAAATCAAGTGACGGCCATTGGAGAAGAGAGGAGAGAGCTCCAAGGCAATTCAAGGCCAAAAAGTCACCGGTTTGCACCGCCGCCACCACCACCGCGTAGATCGCGAGACGAGGAACGCAGCCATACCAAAATCAGCCGTGAATCAGATTACCAAAAATCCCAGGCAAGTGTTTAACTTGCTATTTTCGTTGGTACAATCTTCATATTAGTTTAAGAATGATTTGTGATGAAAACTATGGAAGAAAACCCAATTTATGATAGGAGAATCCATGTAGTATTGATGTATATGTTGATTCTGGAAACCCTTGCCATGTAGAGGAAATAAACCATGAAATTTGATGACCATAAGAAAGAAATTCGGGAGAAAGATTTGTTAGAAATCTGTTTAAGAAAATTCTAGGGTTCTTGATAATTGGACAAAATTTTAGGTTGAAAATCCATGTTTAAATGATGAATATGTACATGCCTTACGTTAGAATCATCTAGTATATTGTTATAATGTTAGTAGTAGAATTCTGGGACGATTGGAACTTGAAAATATGGATTTGGTGTAATTTTGGTTATGAAACCCGTAACTGCATTCTGCAGAATTTTTCCCAGACCTGCTTGATCGATCGATCGAGCCTAGAGCTTCGATCGATCGATCGAGCCCCAAGCTTCGATCGATCGACCCCTCCTGGCAGACTCCTAATTTCCTCTTTAAATGAGTTAAATTCAAATTGTCGTGATATAATCCTTGGGTATTCTTGATAAATTGATTTGGGAGACATTGAGGACCAGTAGGGCATATGGATAAATGTTGGGACCTTTAATCTTCAACGAGAATGGTATTTATGGGACAATTACGTTAGGGTTGGTATATTTATAAATTTAAAGGGTGAGGTGCGTAAGAGAGTTACGTTGGAATCCTAATAAAGATACTTACTGAATTTCAGATTTGTGAGGATATAGTCCACGAGTGTCAGGTAGTAAGTGAGAAAACCCTTCGAGTTAAGGTTAGGAATGAAACCTTATACGTAATTCTATAAATGTGAAATTAAGGATAAATGGTATAATTATGGGTGACGAGAAGTACCTATATTAATATGATGAAGTGGTATATTTATATGATTGTGTGTACATATATTATATACTTGTGAAAATCATGCCCACGCTACTTGCTATCCCTGAGGTTTCCGCGCTGGGACAGTCTTATCTCGATGGGACCTTTATGGGGGATATTGACTGTACCCTAGAAGATAGATATCCTTGGTACAGGCTAGTGATTTTATAGTTCAGACGGTCCTAAGAGACGCAGGCATGTGCCATCCTCTTAGAGACTTGGAATCTATTCTTCACCTCATCTTGTTTGTATATAGATATCCTTGGTACAGGCTATCGCAGTGATAGTTCAGACGGTCCTACAAGACTTGGAATCTATACTTCGTCTCAATATTGTTTGAGTATGTGTTAATACAATTCGAGAGTGATTCCGAATTTGTATTCCCCTTAATGTGAGTGATATGGGGTTTGGATAGTAGAGTATGCCCGCACCATAATTTAGTTGGGGTGCTGTTATAATATATATATTATTCGAGTAGTTAATATATATATATGAAATTCTGAAATCTGGAACTGCCTACTGTGACTTGTTATGTAGGACATGGTTGATGACTTAAATTGTAAATACTTGTTTTGAGAAAGTATAATATGACACTGGAAAACTTTATTGATTTATAAAGTAAAATGAGAACTTTGGTTACTAATTGAAATATTCTTTTCAAATCATCAAATCGTTGAAGTGTAAATCTTACGAGTAATCTAAGATAAGTTAAATCATTTAGGGAGACTAGTGCGATATATGATAAGACAAACCGTTGGGAAGGTTAGTGCGATAGGTGTGCACATTAGAAGAGAGGTGAGTATTTCTCAAGAGAGTGACGCACTAATATGTTGTTGCATTGGCCTGTATCAATTTAAATACTTGCTAAACGTATTTTAAATCAAACACACTTTCGGGATCTGACCCGTTTCTCTTTCTCTCTCTCTCTTGTATATATATGTATATATTTCAGGTGCCCAGCCACAGGGGCATCTTGCTTAGGATCCCTTGAGAGGAACGTGTTGTAGCTTAGGTGGGAGTTGCAGGTCACTTGCGTAGACGGCTTCTTTTATTGACTCCACTTCTAGCATTCTCATTTATTGGGCACGTGTCGCCCCTTCCATTATTTCATTGTTATTGGGACATTCATATTTCAGTTATTTCCAGTATTGTTCTATGGGATTTATTCAGTATGGATTTGTGATTTTAGTATTCATATGTTGACATTCGATTGACGAATGTATTATATCATTTGGTTTATCGTGGCGTGATTCTTAATTGTAGGAATGTTGTTTTTAAATAAATAAATCTTTTTCTTTAAATTAAAATTTGGAAAGTATGTATGAAAATGGTTTTGACACTCAGCTTAATTATTTAGGGTGTTAAATTGGAAAATTCATTTTTTATCGATAGTGATGCTGAGAATGAACCAACTGTATACCTTGATTTAATTTAATAAAGGAGTGATCGCCCGGTATTTAATTAGGCAGGGTGTCACAGGTGGTATCAGAGCATCAGGTTCTAGTGTCCTTAGGATCTGTACGGCTTATTATGCTTTCAGCGTTGCTTTGTTTGTTATAGAGCCCTATGTTTAGGATTGTCGATTCCTTTGACGATATTTCGTTCTCCTGCTATAATGTGTATACACTAGTGAATTCTAATTTCGTTCGGATGTGTGCGTGTGCCGAGCGATGACGGATGTCCGAAGAGGACCGTTAAGCGTACATCAGGAGGCAGGGCTCAGTTGAGATTATGAAATATATCCGAGGATGATGACCGTAGCCGAGGTCACCTCCATTATGGCACGAGATGCCACGACTAAAAAGGCGACTAAGGAGCAACAATGATTTTCAAATGCTGTTATAGTCAAATGAGGTGCAAAGGTAAACTTACCCAACGTATTACGAAAACGTGTAGAGACTGTCAGTGGGAGACCAACTTGCAATAATCGTTGATAATACTCGAGGAGGAAATTCTGATGGACGACTGATTCAGAGGTTGACAATGTCATATTTTGTCAAAATAGATGATAACGCTTCTTTGTGGGGGAGGTTAAAGGAATCAAAGAATTTAGTCGAGAATAAGACTGAATACAACAGTGGTGGTATAGCACCACAAAAGGATGTGGATACACATCAGGAAAACCATTTAAATGCTTCAGATAGTTAAATTCTTACCAAGTGATGGTAAATTCAGTAAGTACTATTATAGATAGTAACATGATCTTTATGGCCTAAAAAGCTAAGGGAACAACCGGGATGGCTAACAGGAATCGAGACTACTAAAGTCTGAGAGAAGGACAATCCTAACCTGGTTAGAAGGACAGGTGGTAAGTGGATTATGTGTTGAGGTATTTTTTGCGGAGTGAGATCGCTAACGATATTATGTTCCAAAATGGGAAAAAAGACAAGACTACGATGCCTAGTAAAAGGCAACGATTAAAATAATTTTGTTTTGGTTTGGGCAGACGTGCTACATCTGAAAACCATTTGTGCAGTCAAGATGATTGCCAGGATGGAAGTATAAGTTGTATCCTTAGAGGATGCGGCGTGTTAGGTGACACGAGCGAATCACCATATTTTGTTCATTGCTAGATTAGCATGTGAGACGAGTTTAATGCATATCATTATAAATGTTACCATTATGTGAATATTTTTCCTTAGTATAGCGGGATTTTTCTTTAGTGCTATCCGCGGAGGATGAGTGAGTATATTAGCAGTGTTTTATACTTTATTGAGGTTACTCGTTGTAGAGATGCGATACACGAGTATAATATTATTTTTGTTAAAATGTTATAAAAATGGGTAGTATGATAGTCTACATTGATTGCAAGGCTATCGGAGTAGTTGCATTGGTGCAACATGTTTTATGTTTGTTTTGGGCGAGGCCTTACCTGTAAGAAAGTTGGACTTGCACTTATATTATCTATCCTAGATACTTCGGAGGAGATAGCGGGCTCGAGATATTCGATGCCAAAGTATGTGTAGATCTTGTCAGTATAATTCCGTATGTATCGGGATTTACCCTTGAGCGAAAAGATTTGACTCAGTATTATGTTTAGCACTCCGGACTTAGTGATAGGAAAAGTGCGCTGTTATATTCATCCTTTAGAGATGTGGGAGTTAATATTTATACCCCTATTATTAGGAAAAGGAATTTCGAAAATTGCGATTGTATGTATTCGAGGCTTATGGAATGCTATTACTACCAACCGATACTGAACAATAGTGCAACTAGTGAAATGTTCTTTGTTAAGCATAATTTCGGGAGAAAATTGCAACTTTCTGTCAAGGGACGGAATAAAAGGGGTACACGCTATGGACGGAGGACCTAACGGATTCCGATAACCGACAATGCTAGGTAGTAGTGTATCGGGAGGGTTCCTTGTTTGGATTTCGCTTTGCGAGACATCCCACGCATGAAGCTTAGCGTAAAGTTAGAAATAGGGAGACGTTTGGTCACTATTCCATGAGTTCGGTACCCTGATCGAAATGGGATCGAGTAATTATGTATGTAAGTTGGAAGTTGAATTTTGTTTTAAGGTCATTGGAGCCGGATTTTTTTTGTGGTAGGAAAGCATTGAAAGTTATCCCCACGAGTTGAGGGGTGGAACAATGATAAGGAGAATTTAAGAATTTTGATTTCTAGGGTGATTGAGAGCACCTAAATGTCATAACCGCGTACAGAACACAAGGTGAATAAAGAGTTGAAATGATTTTTAGCATGGATTATCTGGAAGAACTTTATATTATACAAAAGAGATGACATGTAATTATTTTGATGAATAGAACGTTAGTGATTTATTTTGGTTGTTGTACCTATTTGGGAAAATTGTTGTACTTATCTGAGGAAGGTTGAGAATTATTATTCCTATTTTGTTGTCATGGAATTTGAATACCTTATTCCTTCTATTCCGTTGAATTTAGTTAGTCCTACAGATGAGTAGCACGCCGTTCGCTCTCCCACGGCGGTCGGAATGTTGTAAAAATGTGGGTATCTTAGTTAACTACAGTTAAAATAGTCCGAGTCGAAGGGACGTGGTAATAGACGTGTGAAATATATGTTTGTGGGACTAGTATAACGAAGTGGAAGTGATAAAGTGGATTAAACGTCACATGAGGGGCGATAATTCATACATAAGTGTGCAAATAGAATAACACGCCCTAACTTGATTGGAAGGCTGTGGGAAGCCATTCAAGAATTGGTATTCCTGGAATAGGGTAGAACTTAATTGTTATGAAGCACACCCGGAGCGGAGTGGTCATTAGTCAAGTGTGAGAGCGACTTGCGCATACAAAGAGTAATGATGTTAGGATGGCATAAGAGATCCAGAAGTGCCCTTCGTGGAGAGGAAAGCACGGGTCGGAACTCTCGGCATACTCCAAGGAAGGAAGGGGAGTATTACGTGTCACTTAATGTGAGACATTTCAAGGGAAGAATCGATGTTTAGCGAGACGTAGTGAGTAGTCTCTACATGCACTGCCCATAGGTAAAGTTTGGTTGAAAAAGGAGAATCAACCAAAGAATTTTGTGTTTATCGAAAATTCCTGAAATTTGAAGAGGTCAGTAAAGCCGGTTAAGTTCTTGAATGAGTTGCCATCCTCAAAGAAAGATCAAGGATTTATCCTGAGCATGTGAATTAAGTCGCCGAGAAGGAAGTGATTGATATTCCTTTGGGCTGGCTTATAATATTAACTAGTATGCCCCAGGCTTCCTTTGAAAGGAAGGATCGCGCCAGTGCATGGTCCGGCGCAGTATAAATTTCTGAATCAAGATGAGATTGGTGAATCCCACCTTTGATATGGGATTTCAGGTACCAGCAGAGATAAGATTTCGTTTCGAGTAGGATGTATCACCCTTAGCCAGGGAATAAGCGCATGGTGATTAAAGATTAGTGGAACCACGTGAAGGAGATTTTGGAATCTTGGTACGATGATTTCAAGAATGATCTGTAGAAGCACTCGTACCTGCTTGTCGCGTACGAGGTACTTGTTAAGGTTTTGTTATGGAAGAACCTCGAATATTCTCCTTCCGTATATTTAAGAGGAGAGTAGATAATCAGAATTTTTGGATCGGTCGAGTAAATATCCGATAACTATGGTGGAATTTCACGACTGTTTTAGGCAGTCAAGAGTGGTCAAATGTTCGTATGATCTTCTCAGAATGGGAATTTGGTGTATGAATAAATCCGAGTAGTTGTCATGTAGTGAGGTGCGGCCTCCTAATGATAGTGAGATATGGAATTTATAACGTATAGGAGTGACCTATGCGAATATTTTCGGGTGGGATCAATTTGTGAAGTATCGCTAATGAGAATGTAAAACAATGTTGCTGTGAGGAAAAGGCTATAGTGATTGAGCGTCGTACTATGTAGTTAGTTTACGTACTGTCGAGAGATATCCAGAGTTGTTTTTACCAGGTATGCCTTATTTTCCGAATTTCGGGACGAAATTCCGTTATTAGGGGGGAAGTATGTAATACCCCGTATTTTTATGCCATATTAATTTGGGGATTTATTAAATTTAATGTGAGTTAATTATTTAATAAAAATCCGGAAATTAATTATGTTATAATTATTAACGTGATGAGAGTTAGTAATTATGGGAAACTTGTTGAATATTACTTATGAGCAAAGTAATATATTATATTGGTTATATAGAATGTCATGAGTGAATTAAATGACTACTTCGGAAATTTAAGTCGGGACGTGCCCGTGTCACGTCAGGACTAATTTTTGTTAAATAAAAAGTGAATATTTTATAAGTTGTTCGTATGGTCGTTTTGAGTGCGCCAATGCGTCCGAAAGGGTCGAGATAGTCGAAAAAGTGTACCCGGGGGTTTAGTTTGGGTCTCGGGGCGTTTTTAGGCCTAATTGGTACCCCGGGAAGGCAATTTAGTCATTTCACCTTTTTGAGTAATTAAACCCACGAAATTCAGCAACCTATATCAGCCATTTAGGCTAGACTTTAGGGTTAGAATATCCAGAAATCAAGTGACGGCCATTGGAGAAGAGAGGAGAGAGCTCCAAGGCAATTCAAGGCCAAAAAGTCACCGGTTTGCACCGCCGCCACCACCACCGCGTAGATCGCGAGACGAGGAACGCAGCCATACCAAAATCAGTCGTGAATCAGATTACCAAAAATCCCAGGCAAGTGTTTAACTTGCTATTTTCGTTGGTACAATCTTCATATTAGTTTAAGAATGATTTGTGATGAAAACTATGGAAGAAAACCCAATTTATGATAGGAGAATCCATGTAGTATTGATGTATATGTTGATTCTGGAAACCCTTGCCATGTAGAGGAAATAAACCATGAAATTGGATGATCATAAGAAAGAAATTCGGGAGAAAGATTTGTTAGAAATCTGTTTAAGAAAATTCTAGGGTTCTTGATAATTGGACAAAATTTTAGGTTGAAAATCCATGTTTAAATGATGAATATGTACATGCCTTACGTTAGAATCATCTAGTATATTGTTATAATGTTAGCAGTAGAATTCTGGGACGATTGGAACTTGAAAATATGGATTTGGTGTAATTTTGGTTATGAAACCCGTAACTGCATTCTGTAGAATTTTTCCCAGACCTGCTTGATCGATCGATCGAGCCTAGAGCTTCGATCGATCGATCGAGCCCCAAGCTTCGATCGATCGACCCCTCCTGGCAGACTCCTAATTTCCTCTTTAAATGAGTTAAATTCAAATTGTCGTGATATAATCCTTAGGCATTCTTGATAAATTGATTTGGGAGACATTGAGGACCAGTAGGGCATATGGATAAATGTTGGGACCTTTAATCTTCAACGAGAATGGTATTTATGGGACAATTACGTTAGGGTTGGTATATTTATAAATTTAAAGGGTGAGGTTCGTAAGAGAGTTACGTTGGAATCCTAATAAAGATACTTACAGAATTTCAGATTTGTGAGGATATAGTCCACGAGTGTCAGGTAATAAGTGAGAAAACCCTTCGAGTTAAGGTTAGGAATGAAACCTTATACGTAATTCTATAAATGTGAAATTAAGGATAAATGGTATAATTATGGGTGACGAGAAGTACCTATATTAATATGATGAAGTGGTATATTTATATGATTGTGTGTACATATATTATATACTTGTGAAAATCATGCCCACGCTACTTGCTATCCCTGAGGTTTCCGCGCTGGGACAGTCTTATCTCGATGGGACCTTTATGGGGGATATTGACTGTACCCTAGAAGATAGATATCCTTGGTACAGGCTAGTGATTTGATAGTTCAGACGGTCCTAAGAGACGCAGGCATGTGCCATCCTCTTAGAGACTTGGAATCTATTCTTCGCCTCATCTTGTTTGTATATAGATATCCTTGGTACAGGCTATCGCAGTGATAGTTCAGACGGTCCTACAAGACTTGGAATCTATACTTCGTCTCAATATTGTTTGAGTATGTGTTAATACAATTCGAGAGTGATTCCGAATTTGTATTCCCCTTAATGTGAGTGATATGGGGTTTGGATAGTAGAGTATGCCCGCACCATAATTTAGTTGGGGTGCTGTTATAATATATATTATTCGAGTAGTTAATATATATATATGAAATTCTGAAATCTGGAACTGCCTACTGTGACTTGTTATGTAGGACATGGTTGATGACTTAAATTGTAAATACTTGTTTTGAGAAAGTATAAAATGACACTGGAAAACTTTATTGATTTATAAAGTAAAATGAGAACTTTGGTTACTAATTGAAATATTCTTTTCAAATCATCAAATCGTTGAAGTGTAAATCTTACGAGTAATCTAAGATAAGTTAAATCATTTAGGGAGACTAGTGCGATATATGATAAGACAAACCGTTGGGAATGTTAGTGCGATAGGTGTGCACATTAGAAGAGAGGTGAGTATTTCTCAAGAGAGTGACGCACTAATATGTTGTTACATTGGCCTGTATCAATTTAAATACTTGCTAAACATATTTTAAATCAAACACACTTTCGGGTTCTGACCCGTTTCTCTTTCTCTCTCTCTCTCTTGTATATATATGTATATATTTCAGGTGCCCAGCCACAGGGACGTCTTGCTTAGGATCCCTTGAGAGGAACGTGCTGCAGCTTAGGTGGGAGTTGCAGGTCACTTGCGTAGACGGCTTCTTTTATTGACTCCACTTCTAGCATTCTCATTTATTGGGCACGTGTCGCCCCTTCCATTATTTCATTGTTATTGGGACATTTATATTTCAGTTATTTCCAGTATTGTTCTATGGGATTTATTCAGTATGGATTTGTGATTTTAGTTTTCATATGTTGACATTCGATTGACGAATGTATTATATCATTTGGTTTATCGTGGCGTGATTCTTAATTGTAGGAATGTTGTTTTTAAATAAATAAATCTTTTTCTTTAAATTAAAATTTGGAAAGTATGTATGAAAATGGTTTTGACACTTAGCTTAATTATTTAGGGTGTTAAATTGGAAAATTCATTTTTTATCGACAGTGATGCTTAGAATGAACCAACTGTATACCTTGATTTAATTCAATAAAGGAGTGATCGCCCGGTATTTAATTAGGCGGGGTGTCATAGATTTATATATGTATCACTAGTCGGGGTATGACCTTCATGATAGGATACATAACTATATGATATTACTATAAGTTACACTAGTACGATGATTTATGATGTATCATGTAATACATAAAGGTTAAAATATATTTTGGTAAAGTAATACTAGTTAGATTATTGTTTGACGTTTATAAAAATATCTTTTGTTATCACCCTGACTCACCTTTATTGTCTATCATCTCAAGTCCTCATAGTGCACCTTTGGGACAAGTATCTAAGAAGGTTTATAGTTTTAAAAATTATTTATTTATTCTACATATGTAGAAATTTTATCTCATTATTTCAATTAATGTTATAAGTGTTACGATATGGATCCTATCATGTTGGGGATTTATGGGTTGTAGTTTCGCCATATTTATTATCTCATTTATTTTACATGCATAAAATGGAATTTAATTTATTTGACAAATGTATTTTTATTATTTCAGATTGTCCATCTTAAACATTGGAAATGCAGGTCGTTATAATGAGATAAGAGATATTAATCCACATACCCGAAATAACTAGAACAAGGATATTGAAATCGAAGGGAGAAAATTTGGCCATGAATAAATGACGTAGCATAAATTATTTAATTTCTTAACAAATTGTCCATTCCCAGTAGTTTTAAATTATAAGGGTACTTATACAGCGGGAGAAGGGGAGCGATAACATAATCGATGAATTGTTCAACTGGCCTTATGTTTCATTATATATTATGTTTAATAAATATACATATATAGATTATTCTAATAACTAGAAACAAAAATTCTAGTTGAACGATTAGTTTCTAAAGAAAAAATATTTTATTCTAAAGGAGACTATATCATACAATATGATTTACTATCTATCAATTTCTAGTTCTCAAATTTATTTTTTCGTCTAAAGTTTTGAAAACTTGATCGTGTGATAACATATCTAAAACTCATTCAATTTTAATCATTTATTTAGAAATCACACATTAGTTTTGTGATATTTCACTTAGTTAAATAGGTTTTTATTTACTTATGATTTTGAATTTTTGTAATCCAAAATGATATACGTTTTAGTATTCATAAATTAAACATTCGTTTTGTGATATTTCAATTTAGATACTATTTTTTAGTTTTATAATCTATTATCACATAACATGTTCACTTCAAGTAGTGCAAGTCTAAGATTTAGGTGATGAAAAATTTGTATGGTCTCGGGTTTATATAATATCGAACATATAAATTTATTTAACTATTGTTATGTAATATTTTCATACATTTTAATTTTCCAAAATGGAACCTTTTATTATATAATATTGTAACTTTATGTAATCGTAGATGTAATGGATTTAGGTAATCTGAAACATTCAAATTTAACGATATAGTTTTTATGTAATATTTTATTTTTTAATTTTATATAATTATACAAACTTTTAGTATCAAATTTAATAGCGTTCTTAGAAAACAATGATGTTTTTTTTTCAATTAAACAAAAATTGTTATGTGAACTGCTTTAATCAATAAACGAACAAAAATAATTTATTTGTTTATTAATTAAAATGGTTGGCGATATCATGGCCTTTTCTCCTTTGTTTGCAATAAAAAATACCATTAGATAATAAAATCATAAAAATGTGATACCCTAACTTTTTTGAAAAAATTTTAAAAATATTAAAATAAACAATTGTACATTTATCAAAATGAAAAAAAACAAAATAATATGTTAATATAAAAACTACGTAACTAAATTTTTACAGTTAAAATATTACACAATTAAAGGTTTTGTTTGAAGATTTTGAAATCATGAAAGCAATACATAAAGTAAAATTATGATTTAAATAAATTTTATTGTTAAGATTACTAAAATCTTGGACTACTTAGGAATACCAAAATCCTAGACATTAAGGATTTACCTAAATCTTCGACAATTTACCATTACCTAAAATCATAGACCATTCTGAAGTACCTAATATCTCCCCACCTCTCTCACCTTATAAGTACCCTTGAGCAAATTAAAATTTTAGATTAAGAGTTATGGATAAATTTCCTCTATTTAATTTATACATCCTTGTTCTAGTTCTCTCGAGTATGTACAATAATATTTCATATTTCATATCCTTATCTTTTAATCTAGATACATCATTCTTGCGTCTACTATGATATTGTTGTGTAATAATAGCTTCAAAATTATTGCGTGAGCTAAACTATTTAGAGGTTAAGTATTATAAGAAGGCTTGTTTTAATCTCAATAGTTTCAATCATGCATTTAGATGTAATCTCAGTAATATATTCATCTATTAATGTACACAATCCTATTATTAAAAAATTTGTAGTGAACATTTATTTTAAGATTATTTGGGATTTGGCGCTCATCAATTATTTGATATTAAACATTTGTACTTTTGGGGTTTGACACCCAAGATGATTTTTAGCGACATAAAAAGTGTTAGAAAAAAATACTTGGTAAAACTTTTTTGCGGCACTTTTTACGTCGCAAAAAGTCAATTGGGGGGTCAAACCTCAAGAAATGAAAATTGTGGGGCTTAAACTCAACTTAAAAAAATTAGTGGGGTCCTAAATCCAAATAACCCTTTTACTTTATGCTAAAATTTTAGCTTTACTAAGTTGCCTCGTGAATTAATTTCAATATTTTTTTTCTTGTTTTTTGCATTTTGTATGGGATCATACAAAATGTCGTACCTAGTGGGTCAGTGCACAAGTCTCCCGCTTAACTATAGGGTCCAGGAGAAGCAGACGTCGGTTGGCCTTACTCCTATATATAGAGAGGCTGCTCCCATATCTCGAACCGCACCAAAACTATATTTTTTGTGTACAAAAGTAATATGAAAAATATTTTTTCATAAATAATTGGCTTATTTGAATTTTACCCCCATTAGTTATACACGTTTGGGTTTTGGCCTCCAATTAAAAACTTTTATATCTTTGGGCCCCATTTTTCACTTTTAACAATATTTTATTAATTTTTTTATATTTTTAGCGACACTTTTTTTATTTTTAGCAACACATTTTTTAAAATTAATAATTTATATTAATCTGTTGTGACTTTCATATTTTCTTGGAGTCACAATGGTGTCTCAAGTGGAATCATCTCAAGTGAATTCTCACACTCTATGTTTTGTGCAGATTCGTCCCCCCCCCCCCCCCCCCCCCCCCCCTCGCATCCTTGGGACGTGTGTTAAGGAGTGCTTACATTATCATGGTAGTTCAAAGGGAGAGGGCCACGATGTTCTTAGTTGTTATTGTAGATACAATTGTTAAAGGTTTTACCTTGGTAATAAATCAATTTACTTTCAATTTATTTCAGCCTGAAAGATGGATCTTATGTTATTTTTAATATAATGAAAACCTTCGATTTATTGTTGCGCATTGATTTGTGGGTATTTTCTTCTATTTTTATTAATTATACACTCTTATATGTACGTGATGATAGTCGAAAAGTTTGAATGAAAAATTATGTGAGTATGTGGGTGGAGCTAATTAACGTAGGAAAATACACGCGATGTATTGAAAGCATGTATGAAACTAAAAATGTCACCAAATTAAGGTTAAGGAATTAACAAATAATAAATTATATATCTATATGGAAGGAAATTATGTAGATATATAGATATTTTCATAAAAAAATTGTTTTTATAAATTTTATATCATGAACTACTAACGAGGACATACCCCGTGCACAAGGCTCCCGCTTAACTGTAGGGTCTCGGAGAGACGGAAGTCGACAGACCTTACCCCCATATATGAAGAGATTGTTCTCATGCCGACTGACATTACCCCCATATACCATAAACTCCTAAAGTATGATATTATTTATCTCTTAAATATGATTTTACATTAATTGTAAAAAATTATATTAATCTTTGTGTCTTTATAATATTCTTGAAGACATGACTATCTTAGTACGTTGGAGACTAGGTTTATGTGCACACATTTAATCAAAGCATGCAATATTTTCGTAACTATGGCATCCTTGCACTTTCTGAGTCTAATGTATGGAAATATGGTCTTTGTTTCATTGGTGAGTGCGTTATGTTTTCTATTGTATATCTTCTTGTTAGTTAAGAATTTGGCATCATAAATATTACAAATACTAAATTTTAACCCCGCGCGATGCGCAGGCAATTTATAGTCCTTTTAATACATAGGTACTGTGCAAATAATGAAATAAGTTATTTGAGGTAATTCTGAAATTGGAAAATTAAAGAGAATGATTGTAAAAATGTTATATTTCAAACTTTATGTTACACAATGGACAGATTTACAAAAAGATATGTATAATCATTTTGAGATAATGATACATAATAATGAATAAAAAATACTAATTATGTTAATTTTTTTTCAAGAAAAACAAAATAAAAAAAAATTATGTGACAATTTGTCAAAAGATTTCTACCCACTATATCTAACATAAAGTTGCTAAAGTAATAGCTACCAAATAAGTTCATTTTATTGGTAAAAGAATTGCAGTAATTTTCAACTTTGTGATGTTTTATCTATCAGGTCACTGCCTTCCAATATTGAGAAGTAAATAAAGAACATAAAATGAGATATATGCACATACACAATTAAGTATTGATACATATAATGCCATGAGGAAACACAAATATTTGCATATGAAAAGTAATAACTAAAAAATTAGAGACCGCGTTTGTGTTAGGAGAGACATATTCCAAAATTAGATAATATAGATCTAAATAATGTCACAATGTATACCAATCTAATTTCGATGACGTATTGCATACTGTAAATTTAATATAAAGGTCAAACACACGTTGTAAACAACATTCTTATTACAAAAATCTTTGTGGAATTTACCCAAAATATTGCATGTGCATGCTAAATAACAAATAACATATAATAACACATTGTATTGAACAGAACAGAGCACAAATCAAGACGAATATGAAATCTACCATAACCTCTGTCTTTCAAGTATGTAAGAACACAAAAAAAGGGATATATACGAAATAGTCCCTCGAACATTTTTTAATACTCATTTAGTCCAAGATTTTTTATTTTGCTTTAAAAAGTCATTTGCCACATATTTTGGAGAGGGAGTGCCGCTGGCGCGGACCTCTAAAAATAAGAGAATATTGAGTACTTGAGGGACTAAATGGGTTAAACTAAAAATATGTGTCATTTTTAAAATATATATATTTATAGTAGGAACTATTCAATAATTGATCCAAAAAAAATATGTCGAATATGTAAAAATAAAGTATTAGATTAAAATGAAAAAAGTAAAGAGTTGAAAAAGGAAAGAAGTATTTAATTGAAGTTTTGCATTGAAATTGATGAGTATCATTTTCTTGAAATTTTGTGGAAGTGTTTGTGGGGCAGTATTGTTGGTGGGGGGTCTTTACTATTTCTTGTGGGGGGGAAATGATGAGGCAGAAAGAGAAAGAGAAAGAGAAACAGCTCAGCAAAAACCCCAAAACAAAGAGGAAAGCATATTGGAGTGTATTGCACATCGGTGATCGATGGAATAGGTTATTTTAAATGGGCTTGATAAACAAATGTCCGCCTCAACGGGTTATCCATATACATTTTTCAGTAGGCTACCTTTTGTACAAAATGTAGGCTATAGAGTTCTCAACATTTTCATTTTATATATATTCTATTTATTTGGTTACTTAACAAAACTTCAAGAAGAAGACAAATAATATAAGTGCGATATCTTTTGTTAGGGTCCGTTTGGTTCGTGGTGAAATATTTTTTGCCGCGTTAAAATATAATTCACCTAGGTAAAATATGTGTTTGGTTGGGCATTTAACACGGTGAAATAAAATGAATATGGTGAAAAGTGAGGTGAAACTTTAACCATTTTAAACCATGGGTAAAGTGAATAATTTAACAGGTGAAAACAATGAAATTTATCTTATTACCAAAGTAACCTTTCTTATTTCCACTTACAACTATCACACATTCATTTCTCCCTCTCAATTAATACGATCATCAAATATTCATTTGAAAAAATATTTTTTTCTAAAATTAATTTTTTATTTTAAAAAATTAAAAAAAAAATAAAAATTAAAAAAAAAATAATTAAAATAATTAAAATTTTTAAAAATAAATAAAAAATAGAATAGCTATTCCTACACCCTCTATGTCTTTCCCCACACCCTTTTTAATATTTAAATACTAAAAGATCAAAAGACCCTCTATGCATATATGATTTAAGAAAATATAATATTTTGCCCAAAAATCTATTATTTAAAAAAAAAGGTAATATTATGAAAAAAATAAAACATAATATTTTGAAAATAAAAATCCTAATATTCTAGAAAATTAAAATTTTAATATTCTGAAAATATAAAAATTATAAAAGTTATTTTTTCATTTAAAAAACATTATGTTATTTATAAAAAAACATATTACTTTTTATTTAAATGGACGTTGATAAAAAAACTGTTTCGTTATTTATTTTAAAAAATGGACATTCTTTTTATCATTTCTAGTTAAAAAACCGTTTCTTTTATTTATTTAAAAAAATTGTTTCGTTATTTATTTTTTGAGTTAAAAAATGTTTTTTTTCTATTTTAAAAATAATCTTTTTACTATACAAAAAAATGGTCCACGTCAGCGGTATGTATAGGGAGTTCGACCACTTATACATACCGTTAACGCGGACCAACAAATTAGGCAAAAATGCTCCGCGCTAGCAGTATGTATAGGTGGTCGGACCGCCTATACATACCGCTGCCGCAGACAATATTTTTTAAAAATAGTAAAAAGATTATTTTTAATATAGTACAAAAAAACAGTTTTTAACCAAAAATAAAATTTGTAAATAAAAAATAAAACACTTTTTAAGAAAAGAGTTTCTTAAGAAAAATAAATTTTACGTTTTATATACAGTTTTTTAATAAAACAAATAGATAAGATTTTACGTTTTATAAACAGTTTTTTTTATTATTACTTATAAAAAATAAATTTTTTTATTGAAAATATAATTTTTTTGTTTTTATCAAATGTATTTATTTTAGTTGGAGGTGAAAAAATTGGACATTTGGATTTTATAAATTTAAGGGCACAATTGTCATTTATTATTCAAAGGGTGTGGGGGAACATATAAATGGTGTGGGAATATCTATTCCCATAAAAAAAATAAAAAAATGAATATTTGTTTGGTGCATGGTAATGTGTTGGGAATTTAATTACTAATTGGGACGGTTTCATAGTTGGGAACTATTTTTTTTTTAATTCTTTTAATTGGAACACTTTTTTTTCATAGTTGAGACTTTTTTTTTTAATTGGGATTATTTTTTTTTCAATGTTGAAAGCTTTTCTTTTAATTGGGATTGTTTTTTCATTGTTGAGAACTTTTTTTTTATTATGGACTACTGTTTTTATAGTTGACTCTTTTTTTTTAATTGTGATTATTTTTTTTACAAATGACAGTTTTTTTTCATTGTTGGAATTTTTTTTTTTAATTGGAACTGTTTTATTTTTTAATAAGGACTTTATTTTTAATTGGTACTGTTTTTTTACTTATTTGTCTTGCGTAGCTAAATATGACTAGCTGTGTGGGGGGGGAGGTGATTATGTCAAATTTTAGTTTGAGGTAAATGCATATTTTTTAATGGCCATTGACACTTGTGTGATGAAAATCAAAATAGTTATGTGCATTTGAAGTATGAGGGTAATATGGTCATTTTATTTTTTCACCATATTAATCTTGACCATCCAAACAACAAATGGTGAAAAAATTAAAATTTTCATCTAGTGAAAACTCGACCATCCAAACGGAGATGGTGAAAATAAAATCACCGCACTAATAATTCACCTTTTACTTTTAACACGGTGAAAATTATTTCACCACGAACCAAACGGACCCTTAGTGAGATATCTTTCCTCGGTTTCTCGAGTTTCAATCTTTAAAAAACTTTCTTTTGACTCAGTACCATTTCTCCTCGCCTTTTAATGCCACTCATTTCCCATTTCTATCCCACGTTATTTGGTGAAATGAATGGTGGTTGACTCCAGTGGCGGAGCAAAGAATTAGAGATGGTCTAGGCATAAAAAGAAATTTTTGAGGGTTGAAGGGCAAGAACTCCCGATTTTTTTTTTAGGGCTATTTATAATAATCATTTGAATGCATAGAAATTTGCATATTAATAAATGAATTACAATTATTTCAAAAATTAAACATCATTACAAAACCAGTCTAATATAAAATACAAAAATATATAGTTGTCATTAATTTCAACAACATTAATTTAATGGATAAGCATTAATTTCAACAACTCCATGCCCAAACATTAATTACTACAAACCAATAACAACAACATTTATAATAATATTAAAAGGGGTAAAGCGAAAAATAAGCATATTTTCAGAATTTCAACAAACCCTAACAATGAATATTTGCTACACAAAATTTCTACAAATCCTAACAAACCCTAACAATAGATATTTGCTAAAAAAAGGAGAAAAACTAAGAGGAAGAACAAAGATATAATAAACCTTTGATAAAATGGAGAGAGGTTGAAGAACAAACATTTATTTAATGTGAAACTCAAATATGCGTATATATTAAAAAAGGGGGGGGGGGGGGGGGGGTACCGGAGCTGGCTTGGGCCTCTGCCCAGGTCAGCTGCAAAGTGGCTCCGCCACTGGTTGCCTCGTTTCAGATAGAGAGAGAGATAGAAGGTTAAGGGAATGGTTTTATGAAAAAAAAAGTTAGGGGGATTAAACAGAGAGAAAAAAAGTGTTGTTTCAATACCGAAACAGAGATAATTAATAACGAATACTCCTTAGCCACATGTCACAATATCTGAAAAAGACACCATTTTTAATAGGATCCTTGATAATATGTGCTCTAAGGGCACACATTAAGGTCCCAAAAATAACAGAGTTCCGACATATATTTAATAGGGAGTAGATACTCATGTGGAGCTCGCTTACTTACTATTTTGAGGTTCAAAACATGTGCCCTAAGGGCACATGTTATCATTTTCCTTTTTAATATTAGATATTAGATGATTGTCAAATAAATTTGAAAAGTGCGACGGTGTGATAGTTGATTAATTTCTCAAATATCCAATTAAACCTTATTTAATTAGGGTCTACTTTTAAATCAAATAAATTCAGCAACATGCATCTAAATCAACCCATCAAATATAAAGCATGTGACACAGTAAATATGCTAAGACACAGATTTCAGGAAAAAAAACCTTTCGGGTAAAACCTTTATTTCACTATGAATTTATAAATCGCAACTAACAATTACATAGAGAAATCTGCAATGGATCAATGCGCAGCCAACCCACAAAGACACGTAGTCTTGAACTCAGCAAGAGAATACACGCGGCACCGTCCAAGGACTCGCAGCCCAATATTTAGCAAAGAATCTTCACGCAGCAAGATCCTCAATGACACACAGCCATATGGTGTAGAGACGCACTCCACAACAGATGAACAAAAGCAAAGTGTTCTTGGGTTCCAAAAGATTCACAAAAGTATATGAGAATTTTGTGTGAATCAAAACATAAGTCTTGGGACTCAAAAATATGAAGAGTATAGCAATTAGAACTCTCAAAATCGTCTCTCCAAGTCTTGCAAACTAACTCCCTCGAAGTTGGCTTTTATAAGGAAACCAAAAAGAGTTTTAAAAATATGGAACTCTTGCCAACGTCAGGTGCCCCGAACCGATTCGGGTGTACCGCGAACCGGTTCGCCGCCCGAACCGGTTTGGCCTTCGATTCACAAAAGATCGCTGGTTTGGGGCTTAAACACATAGCATTCTTCCAAGGGTTTTTCTTGGATTTTTCTCCATTTTCAAAGGGTCGTAACTTCTTTACCGTAGCTCAGATTGAGGCGCCGTTTCTTCTAATATCTTCGTTGTGTCATGATCTTCAACTTTCCAGTTGACCGGACCTCCAAACGATAGCTGTAAAATTACCAAAATTCCCTTGAACTTCTATATCTTGCCTTCTTTCACTGTTTTGACTTCTCTTGCGCACCACTTGCATAAAGCCCCTAAAATCAAGGAACATGAAGTCGTTGAGGCAGATGTGGGACATATGATGGAGATGATGAATGCTTGATTCTCGAAATTCGGATTGAGGCCGTCATATGAGATCGTATAGAGACGTGCCAAATGTAGCAGCGTACGACATACATAAATGTAAGATATCGGACATGACAAAAATATCCTTACAAATCTCCCCCTACATAAAAATATCCAAATTATCAAATACCAAAATGCCTATACAAATCTACCCTCCCATGAACCCAAAACTGGAAAGATACGAATGAATAAGTCTTCATCGTTTGTTCTTCAAATCTTCAAAATCCTCAAATCTTTTCTCATCAGGGTGTGCAACATAATGATCATCAATGTAGTACCTACACACATGAGATAAAGAAAAATACCAAGTGACGTATCGAGTTTGAAATGAGATAAACATAGATACCAATTTATACAAAAAGCATAAGGCAAATCTCAAAAACTTGCCCAAAATTCAAACTCCCCCATAAATGATAATTCTTTCTCCCCCTTTTTTATTATGTCCTCAAATAGACAAATGAGAAGAATAAATCAAACAAGAAAAGTCGGGGTGTCACGGTATATAAAACAAGGCATTAATCAGGTGGCAAACGCGCTCTTGCAAAGAGATACACAAAAAATCTTCACAAACTATTTTTGAATTTTTTAAATTTTTGGTACAAAAATAAGATAGCAAGTTGAAAATATGATACAAAAATCACACCATGGAATTAAACTCAAACAACCAAGCCATGGAAACGGAATGAATGGGTGTGAACACATTCGATAGGTAAATTAACTCAATCAATCATATGTGCACGATGCATATGTGTACCCCTAACGAATGAACATCAAAAGTATCCTTAGGTGGAAAAATTATTGAATTTAGATGACATCGTCTTATGAAAATCAACAAATCAAAGTCAAAGTGATTTCCACCCCAATAACGTCCAAAACTATGTAGCGCATTTTCAAAAATTTCAAGGACGTGCAAACCCGTTTTAAAATCTCCAACCAAACTCCCTCATATATATTTTCTTTTAGAGGTAATCCAAATTATCAAACATTGGAGAATTGGTGCAAAAACCTAATTGGCCCATTTTTGGCATGAATTTCTTTTTATTGCCTTTAAATTTTTTCGGGCTCTTTTAAACCTCTTTGGACCCCGGATAATAAAATTCCTCCATTTTTTAGGTCCAATTTAACGGTGGCTTAGTATTCGCAAAGGTAAAAAGAACCTTTCGCAACCCTTCCTCGTTTTTAATTAAAGCACACAAACTCACAAAACGGTTCTTATATGCACAATTTCCTTATCAGAATTTATCGCGCTTGGCTCGTTTTAAAGGACAGAACTGAAGTGAAAACACCCAACCAACATGTGATAAGACAAGCACAATAATCAAACAAATTTGTGCATGTGTGCAATAAATGAAATTATGAGTCAAACATGTAGAAAGTAACACTTAATTACATCTTAATGACTCCAAACGTTATAAAGAATAAGGATGAATTGACCTATTGTCTCAAAACACTATCAAATAGTCACATGAAGATAATGGAATGATGTTGTGACTCGGTCATCCTAAGTGTCCATCCATAAATGGTGCAAACAAAATACAAAAATCTTTTTGGATTTTATCAAAAAATTTCAAAAAAAATTTAAAACATACAAACATGATACATACTAGCAATAGGCAAATAATATCATCATGAAAAATATCCTATGCTAGTAAACAAGTCAAACCTCAATCGTTAGGTGCGGAGGGGTTTTTCAAAGGTGGTGACAACTTATGAAAAACCTCCATCAATTCTTGTGAAGTTTTGACTAAAAAATTAACTTTCTCACCTAAACGTGCAAACTCTCTCATGTAGTCTCCGGGAGCATGTAAAGTATCATGTGTGGGTGCATGTGTGACAGAAACACGTGTAGAAGAAAAACGTGACACATAACCCAACTTAAAATAAAATTCCCTAAGGTGCCCTCTCCTCTTGCAATGTGAGCAAACGTAAATAGGCCTTTCAACACCTCTCTCAAAAACTCTAGGACGTGCTCTCCTAATAGGAATGGGACGCCTAGGTGGGTTAGGGTGAGAGTCACGTGAATCAAATACTAAAGTGGGAACCGGCTCGGGTGCTAATTGGGAAGTAGAAGCACCGTCATGACTTATTCCTAACTTCTCACCTTTACCCTTATGAACCACCTTTTCAACCTTCTTAGGTGCGTTAACAAAATTGACTTTGACCTCCCTGGAACATTCGAGATCACTCTCGAGTTGGGATAGACGTGTCATCAGACTAGATAACGTGTTGGTCAAATAACACTTCTCCTTTCTTAAAACCTCCTTCTCTCTCTCCAAATCTAAAACCCGACGACCTAAATCCCTATTATACTTATTTGTTTTCAAGGTCTCGGTGTACAAATCTCTAAATGTCTTTTGGAGATCACTTTCATCTCCACTCTCCTCCGCGCTTTCTCCCTCACTTGAAGAACACAAATCACTATCATCGCTCTCGTGTGCACTCTCGTGAGACAAAGTGGGTAAGCTCACACGACTAAAAAAAGCGATAACCATTCCATGTGCTAAACCTTTATCGGTCTCATCTCCCTAACTATCACTAAGTGTGGCAGGTATGGCTACTTTCGTCCCTTTCTTTCTAAGTCACGTAGTACACTCAAACGACTTATGCCCCTTACCCCCACATTCCAAACAAGTCACGTTCTCAAAATCTTCCTCACACTCCTCATCGGAGTCATTCTCTTTTTCCCTCTCACCGCTTTCTTTGGCCTTAATGGTTTTGGGAAACATGTCAATCTCATAGGTTTGAAGATCTCCTACAAGTTCTTCCAACTTTAGTGATTTCAAATTTCCCAAAGAGTTCAAAACAGTGACTTTAGAAATAAAGCGCTTTGGGAGAGATCTCAAAAAAAAATTAACGACACGCGTGTTATCAATCACCTCACCCAAATTAAAACATATGTTAACAATGTCCGACAAACGTGTATAAAAATCATCAAAGCATTCAGACATGGTGATAGTCTCAAATTGGGTGGCCAAATTTTATAATTTTGATTCTTTAACCACGTTCGTACCCTCATGTATCAATTTAAAAACATCACAAGCCTCTTTAGACGTGGTGCGCGTCATGATTCGGCGGAACTCGTCAGGAGTGACAGCTCCAGAAATAGCACTCAGACCACAGGAATTAAAATTAGACATTTTATAATCATCTTCAGTCCATGCTGACACGGTTTTTAAAGAGGTGGCATTATTAACGGTGACCGTGGGAGGAGTACACCCATTTTCACAAAGCAACCAAACACGCTCGTCAATAGCTTTTAAACTAGATTTCATGCGAGCTTTCCAATAGGCATAATTATTCCCATAAAAATAGGCACCTTATTAAATGAACGTTCCATTGGAAAAATTGCGATTTTTCACAAACTTGATTTTTAAAAAAAATCAATATCACACGGTTTTGCGGAAAATAAGAATACGCGATAAATTAGCGCAACCTGCTCTGATACTTTGAAAAGTGCGACGGTGTGATAATTGATTAAATTCTCAAATATCCAATTCAACCTTATTTAATTAGGGTCTACTTTTAAATCAAATAAATTCAGCCCTTAAACATGCATCTAAATCAACCCATCAAATATAAAGCATGGGACACAGTAAATATACTGAGACACAGATTTCAGGAAAAAAAAACTTTTGGGTAAAACCTTTATTTCACTATGAATTTATAAATCGCAACTTACAATTACATAGAGAAATCTGCAATGGATCAACGCGCAGTCAACCCACAAAGACACGCAGTCTTGAACTCAGCAAGAGAATACATGCAACACCCTCCAAGGACTCGCATCCCAATATTCAGCAAAGAATCTTCACGCAGCAAGATCCTCAATGACACGCAGCCATACGGTGTAGAGACGCACTCCATAACAGATGAACAAAAGCAAAGTGTTCTTGGGTTCCAAAGGATTCACAAAAGAATATGAGAATTTTGTGTGAAACAAAACATGAGTCTTGGGACTCAAAAATATGAAGACTAGAGAAATTAGAACTCTCAAAATTGTCTCTCCAAGTCTTTCAAACTAACTCCCCCGAAGTTGGCTTTTACGAGGAAACCAAAAAGAGTTTTAAAAATATGGAACTCTTGCAAGCGTCAGGTACCCTGAATTGGTTCCGATGTACCGCGAACCGGTTCGCCCCCCGAACCGGTTTGACCTTCGGATCGCAAAAGATCGTTGGTTTGGGGCTTAAACACATAGCATTGTTCCAAGGGTTTTTCTTGGATTTTTCTCCATTTTCATACGGCCATAACTTCTTTACCGTAGCTCGGATTGAGGTGTCGTTTCTTCCAGTATCTTCGTTGCGTCGTGCTCTTCAACTTTCCAGTTTATCGGACCTCCTAACAGTGGCTATAAAATTACCAAAATGCCCTTGAACTTTCATATGTTGCCTTATTTCACTGTTTTAACTTCTCTTGCGCACCACATGCATAAAGTCCCTAAAATCAAGGAACGTGAAGTCGTTGAGGTAAATGTGGGACACATGATGGAGATAATGAATGCTTGATTCCCGGAATTCGAATTGAGGTCGTCATATGAGATCGTATAGAGACGTGTCAAATGTAGCGGCGTACGACATACATAAATGTAAGATATCGGACATGACAAAAATGTCCTTACAAAATTAATTATCCTTCTAATCACGAAAATTAAAAGCATAAATAAATAAAGATAATAAGTCTAAAGAGAGAGAATCATCACCCATCCATAAAAAAAGCTAATTGTGGAAACCTCGTGGATCTAAAACTATTATATGTCTTTAACATAAACATAATACAACTAGAAATCAAATGGAGATATCTCCTACTTCTTTAGAATGAAGAATGCAATTCTACCCTCTCAACAATTTGGCTACAATCGCTTTTAGGATGGAGGTGAACCACGAGGACCTAAAATGATAGAGAATGAAGGTGGTTCAATCCCACAACACGATAAGTTGTCTTAAATAATCATTTCTTAATGTACTCATATCCTCGCATACTTGAAATAATTGTGTACCTCATGAAATAACGTTGCCAAAGCCGTTTATGAAAATAAACTATTTAAGCAACTCCGAAAGTTTGTTGAAGAAACTCTTTACTTAAATCAAAAAGATTTTGAACACAAGATGTGTTAACAAAAATTATTTACGAGATATGGACAAGATTTGATAACAAGTTTTAGTAAACAGTTTTAAATGTTTTAAACTCAGCACACATCAGAATGAGATGAGAAGATGTAGAAACATTAATACTCAGGATTTTTAACGTGGTAAAACCTCAACCTTGAGGAACCATCCACGACTCCCTCTACGGAGTAAAACAAAAACAATCACTAAAACAAATATGTGAGTTACAACCTATTTAACTAACATGCACACAAAAACAAATCTATACAAGTTCAGGATTGTACCCTCTGGCGTCCTTAACTTTTCTGCAGATCTTGTTTGTTGATGTAGTCCTCTCAGTTTGTCAACTCTTCTTTTGTTTCAGCACTTTACGTCGACTTATTGTTCACCAAATCTTATAGCCAACACTTTCAGTGTTTGTAGTGTGAAGATGTTTGTGAAAAGTGTTCTAAAACACATGCATGCACACACACACACACTTATTAGTTACAGACAATCCTAACAAATCACATATAAAGTCTATATGCAGTGAGTTTGTTATATTTCTTTCTTACAAAACCAAAAGCCTTTTTGACCTTTCAAAATAACCCAGATTCCACGGAGATCTTGCTTAAGAAATCGGTCAAGACCTTTCTCAATCTATTTTGAAAATATTTAGGAGATTGAGAACCCTTCAAGTGCGAATCCAACTAGGTCAGACTAGGTTTTGTAAAAACAGAAACTAGAAAACATTTATATGTTGATTCTGAAGTAAGAAAATATTTTAATCAGAAAACAATCAACAACGAAATTCTCAAGATGAGAAAAAAATGCAACTAAGTGTATTATGACATGCAAAACTTCAGATCTATGATTTCTATTGAATCAGAAACAAGATCTGAGTATGTGTCTAAGTTGGAAATAAGATTTTATGAACAAAAGGATTCAGCAACCCAGAAATCACTCAACTCGAACTCTCATAACTCAAGAAACACTAAGGATGGTGTTTATTTGGTTATGGTGTTTATGGAGAGGTAAGTGGTTTAGGTTTGGAGAAGGATTTGACGAAGTTAGGGTTTCTAACAAGGCTCTCTGGTTTCTCTCTCTAACTTCTCTCTTCTCTCTTCTCTCTTCTCTCTTCTCTCTTCTCTCTCTCTCTCTCTCTCTCTCTCTCTCTCTCTCTCTCTCTCTCTCTCTATTCTTTTTCTGAGAAAACTCAAAGTGGAAAAAAGCTTTCGAAGGCTGAGATAAGAGGCCTTTAAATAGCAAGAGAAGAAGATTCCAGACCCTCGTTCAAAAACAATGGCTGAGATTGAGTCAAGTTCCTTTGACTGCAATCCAAGGGCTCACAACAGGCGGTGGATTAAACAGGCTGTGATTGGCTTAAGGGTTTACACGGGGATTCACTCAGGCGACATGCAGGCCATCGATATGGGTTGATCCAAGGGCTGAAAACATGCTATGGTTTATCTCAGTAAAGAAACACATCTCTGGCCAATCAGAGGACAGCAAGTGTTGGCCATAGGACGAATGCAAACGCGCGTCCCAAACTAATTACAAAGCCAACCCTGGAGTCTCTAGCGCTTTCGGTTCCTACCCAAAGTAACTTTATGCCAAAAATCACAACATAACATATTTAGATATTAACCCCAAAACTTTTTAAATCAAGTTTTAATTAAATAAAACCTTGTTTAAAATATGTTTAAAATTCCCAAAAAATTAATAATAATCAAATTGAGGGATTAGAACACACTCACCACATTAATACACATAAGGGTGCAATATGATATGCAAGAATTAAATTCTAAGTGTGTGAGTGATGGCTGTAGTCACAGGATCATCAAAAGATGAATAGAAGAAGAAGCAACCCAATCTCTGAAGCTCTTTGGTTTCTAGGATGGACACTATTTTGTCACTATTTCCAAACTAGATGAGCTCTTATACAATCTAGACTCAAATGAGTCAAAAGTATAAGGGCTTCAATCTCCCCCTTTGGAAATATGAGACAAAATCTCCTTTGAGTCATCTAGAACTCGTAGGGTGACAACAAATAAGAAAATCCTATTCCTATAAAAGTTCTATCTACCCAAATCCTAGAAAGCAAAAATTACATAACTCAACTATATACAGTTTAACATCCTATTATTACAGAAGAGAATGACTGTACAAGAAGAATACCTGCAATGAATTACTAAGATCAAGCTTTTTAGTATATGCAGTAGACTCAAATTTCTCCCCCATTTTGTCTCAAATGGACAAAGGGAAGGAACTTAGAAAATATAACAGGTATTTACTCAACACAAATCATACCAATCGATTTACGTAAGGAAATTAATCTATTATAATCAAGAGGTTTGGTAAACAAATCTGCGAGTTGTAGATCAGTTGGAAGATAGTTAATTTCTAATTCCTTGGTTTCCACTAATTCACGAATAAAGTGATGTCATATCTTAATGTGCTTAGTTCGCGAGTGTTGAACTGGGTTCTTAGAAATATTAATCGCGCTTTGATTATCACAATAGAGATGAAGTGTGGGTTCAAGAATACCATAATCACTTAGCATTTGTTTAAGCCATAATAATTGGGCACAACAGCTACCGGCGGCTATGTATTCAGATTCAGCAGTCAAGAGAGATGTGCAGTTCTGTTTTTTACTACTCCATCCTACCAAGTTATTACCAATATAACAACATGCGCCTGAAGTGCTTTTACTATCATCAGTACAACCAGCCCAATCAGCATCAGTGTACCCAATAATAGTGCTCGGTGTGTCATTCGTGTACCAAATTTCTAAATTTAGAGTGCCTTTAACATATTTAATTATCCGTTTAACAGAGTTTAAATGGCTCTCTTTGGGGTTGTTTTGATATCGCGCACAAACACACACAGCATACATGATATCAGGACGCGAGGCAGTCAGATAGAGTAATGTGCCAATCATACTACGATATAAAGTAGAGTCTACAGATTTTCCATTTTCATCTTTAGATAATTTCTCTGTAGTACTCATAGGCGTTTTAGCACTTTTAGCACTCTCGAGGCCAAATTTCTTAACTATCTCTAATGCGTACTTAGTTTGTGAGAGAAACAATCCATCTGGTTGTTGTTTGACTTGGAGTCCTAGGAAGAACTGTAACTCCCCCATAAGGGACATCTGAAATTCCTTACTCATAATTTCAGCAAAAGATTTTACTTCTGAGGTAGAAGTGGATCCAAATATGATATCGTCTACATAGATTTGAGCGATAGTAATGTGTTTGCCAAAATGTTTGACAAATAAGGTTTGGTCATTTCCACCTCTTTTGAAACCTTTATCCAGCAGAAAACTGGACAGGCGCTCATACCAAGCTCTAGGAGCTTGTTTAAGACCATATAAAGCCTTTTTCAACCGAAATACATGATTAGGATAATTAGGGTCAATGAACCCTTTAGGTTGTTCTACATAGGTTTCCTCAGCAAGTATTCCATTAAGGAACGCAGATTTTTCATCCATTTGATATAATGTAAAATGCATGTGACAAGCTATAGCAAGAAGCAGACGAACTGATTCTAAGCGAGTAACAGGAGCAAAGATCTCGTTAAAATCAATTCCTTCTATTTGAGAATAACCTTGAGCAACTAGTCTAGCTTTATTTCTAATTATCATCCCATTTTCATCAGTTTTATTTTTGAAAATCCAACGAGTACCAATAGCCTTTTTGTGATCAGGACGTGGAACTAGATACCAAACATCATGAATGACAAATTGTAAAAGTTCATCCTGCATCGCAGAAATCCAGTGAGAGTCATTCAATGCCTTATTTACATTCTTTGGTTCCACAAGAGAAACAAAGCATGCATAAAGAGCATAATTTCTAAGTTGGGATCTTGTGCGTACTGGCTCACTAGGGTTACCAACTACGTTGTTTATGGGATGGTCTTTAGAAACCCAGTTAGGTACTTCAGGTGACTCAATAGGTAATGAATTATCTATTTCAGAAGAGTCATTTTCTAAAACATTTGATGATTCTTCTTCTATAGTTAATTCACTAGTCTTGCTTTCTATAGTAGTGTCACTAACAATTACATTTATAGATTCCATTATGGTCTTAGTGCGAAGATTGTACACTCGATAAGCTCTACTGTTAGGTGAATATCCTAAGAATATGGCTTTATCTCCCCTACTCTCAAATTTAGATAAGTGTTCCCTATCTTTGCAAACATAACAGGTACTACCAAAAGTTCTAAGGTATTTAAGATTTGGCTTTTTATTGTACCAAAGTTCATAAGGGGTTTGTTTGGAATTCTTTCTAAGATAGACCCTATTAATAAGATGGCAAGCTGTACGAATGGATTCTACCCAAAAATACTTAGGTAAATTCTTGGCATGGAGCATGACACGTGCCATCTCTTGAAGAGTTCGATTCTTTCTCTCAGCTATACCATTTTGTTGAGGGGTCTTAGGAGCACTGAACTCATGTTTGTAACCATTATAGTCACAATATTCTACAATACCAGTGTCTTTAAATTCACCACCTCTATCACTTCGGATTCTATTCACTTGAGTGTCTTTCTCATTTTCAATCCGTAAAAGAATTTTTAAAAAAGTTTGGAAAGTATAGGATTTCTGTTTTAAGAAAGCTACCCAAGTGAATCTGGTGAAGTCATCAACCATAACTAGAATATAACTGTGTCCACAAAGACTAACAGTTTGAGAAGGACCCATTAGGTCCATATGGATGAGTTCTAAAGGATTAGAGGTAAGGATATCTTTAACCCTTTTATGAGGTGCTTTAACAATTTTCCCTTCTTGACAGGGACCACAGACAATGTTATGAATAGGTTTAATTTTTGGTATTCCTCTAACTATTTGTTGACAGGACAATTTACTTAAATTTTCGTAATTAATGTGACCCATTCTGTTATGCCATATCTCATTGTCATCCATTCTGGCAACATTACAGATTTCAGAACTAGACATGACAGTATAACAATTGTCAGGAGTCCTGAATCCTGTAATTAAGCATTCTCCCTTTTCATTTAAAATCTTGCAATTGTTCTTTGAAAAGGTAACAGTATAGTTTGAGTCACAAAATTGCGAATTGCTAAGTAAATTATCCTTAAGACCTTTTACTAAGAGAACATTTTCAAGAACAGGAAGTCCTTTTTCTTTAAGAGTTCCTTTGCCTATGATCTGGGATGATACTCCATCACCAAAAACAACTTTTCCACCATCAAAGATGGTTTTATTTAAAAGTTTTGTATCATCACCTGTCATATGCTTGGAACAACCAGAATCCAAATACCAACAAGAAGATGTAAGTTCAGCTTTTAGGGCAGAAATAACAATGTTACACTTCATCTGGGGTACTAGATCATCTTTTCTAACCCAAATTGCTCTGGTTTTTAGTTTGCGCTTGTTTGCTCTCATTTGATAAAATTTGCGAGCATTAGATTTTTGTTGAAAAACATTTTGCGCATGATTTTGAGTAAATTTAAACTCCTGAGCATTTGATTTAGAAAAGTTTCTGGTAATCCTTCTAGTAAATGTCCTTTTAGATTTAGTCTTTCTATTCCTATAGTTGGAGTTTTTGTCTGGTGGCCTGGGAAGGACATAGTTGTTACGACTCCTCCTCCTAGAGTAGTTAAAGTTTTTATACATGGAGGTACTGTAGATAGGCTTAATCAGTCTCCTGGCGTAGCAATTGTCAAAGGAATGCCCGTATATATCACAATAGGAGCAATAAAGATTGCTCAGAATTGGGTTTTCCTTAGGAAAGTCTCTAAACAAAGGTTTTGAGAGATTTTGAGGTTGAATTTTATTCCTAGGTAGCACAGGTTTGAAAGGAGGTTCACTTTTCCTAATTGGGGGGCAGACATATTTTCCCTTTGGTAAACTTTCATGCTTAGAACAACTTGCATCTCCAGTGTTAGTGTTTTGATGATCAAACTTAGTTTTTAGAGAATGAAAGTCTGGACATGTTTTAATAGGTCTTTTGCGTCCTGACACAAATTTGATAGGTTCAACATGTTTAGTTTGTGTCTTCAAATTGGGGCAAAATCCTATACCAGTTCTATCATCAGAATTGGTTTTAGATTCAGCAACAAATCCATCAAAAGAGTTTAAATTATTTTCAAATTTGGTAAAAAATTTTAAAACAGTTGCTGTCTTTTCTTTGGTTTGTTCCAATTCTAATAATGTCCCTTTGTATTTTTTCTCCAGAATTTCATTAGCTTCAGTCAAAGTTTTCAGTTTTTCATCAAACACTTTAACTTCACTGTCATGAGACATGCATTGAGTAGTATACTCTTCAGCATTCAGTTTTACCATTAGGCTTAGATCCTCTAGCTTTTTGGTAAGATCTTTCACAATCTTTTCTAGTCTAGTGCTTTTCTTAAGAGTTTTAGCATATAAAGTGTGAATGTCTGGGAGATCTTCATTGTCTGAGTCACTAAGTGAAGTGTGTGAAGTGACCCCTAAGGTTTCATTTCTTAAACTCACGCACCCATTGACATCAGCAGTATCGATTCCCCTTTGACTCACACACCCCGAGGAGGATGTATTAATGTTCTCAGTAAGTAAAGCATCTAAACCAGTTAAAGTATGATTCAAAACAACAGAACTAGAATTACTAAACTCATCCTCACTATCAAGCATAGGCATATCATCATTATATATGATTTGGGCAAAGAAGGATAAACAAGGATCAAAACCATCAGGTGTCTCAGGTTCCTCATTTTCAGAGTCACTTGAGTCATCCCAGGTTTTGCATATGTTGGCTCTAGAGTGTTTGTTTTGGGAATTTAAATTAACTCTACAGTCTTGAGCAATGTGACCTAGTTTACCACATCTATAGCATTCAATTTTCTTGAGGTATCTGTGAGGTCTTGTGTTGTCCTTGTTCTGTTTGTCATGAGGTTTCTCATGGGGCTTGTGATTTGAGGGAGTAGAATAATTAGACTTGCCCTGTCTATTAGCAATACTGTTTCTAAATTTAACAATTTTCTTAAATTGTTTTGACATTAGGGCAATCTGATTATCTAGACTTTCTAAATCACAGTCCTCATCAGAATCATTACTAGGAGTGTTTAACTCAGGTTTAGTCATCTTAGAAGTAAAGCTAAGATTGGAATTGGTATGTTTCCTATGAGTGTGGGTAAATTGTTTCTTAAACTCCAATTCCATTTCCACAGTTCTTAATTTACTACTGAGTAATTCAGGAGTGAGATTAATATCACACATCTCCTCAATAGCATATCTTTTATTGTCAAATTTTTGTGGTAATGATCTCAGAATTTTAGACACAATTTCTTGTCTATCATAAGTTATACCATTAGCATGAAGTTTAGTGACAATATCAGTAAGATTCATGTAGAAATCATCAAAAGACTCCGATTCAGACATGATTAAAGAATTATACTGTTGAATTAACATCTGAGTCTTAGCAGCTTTTACCCTAGAGTCTCCTTCATGGGCAGTAATCAAGGTATCCCATGCTTCCTTGGAAGTGGTACAAGAAGAGATTATCTTGAACTCATGTTCATTTATAGACATAAATATAGCATTCTTTCCTTTATTATTATTGCGAGAAACTTGTTTCTCTTCTTGAGTAAACTCACTTAATATTTTCTTAACCCTCTCAGTACTTCCTTCAGTGGCTGGTTTAGTAGGATAAAAGTATCCATTTTCAATAATATCCCAGACATCATCTCCCAGGGTTCCTTGAATGAAGGCAATCATTCTTACTTTCCAGTAAGAAAAATTGGTTCCATCAAAGACTGGGGGTCTGGTCAAGTTACCATATCTTTCATTTTTCTCGTCCATTATTGATTTTGAGAAAACAGTTTCAGAAACTCAGGATCTTTTTGAAAAAGTTCACCAAAAGCTCTGATACCAATTGAAATAACGTTGCCAAAGCCGTTTATGAAAATAAACTATTTAAGCAACTCCGAAAGTTTGTTGAAGAAACTCTTTACTTAAATCAAAAAGATTTTGAACACAAGATGTGTTAACAAAAATTATGTACGAGATATGGACAAGATTTGATAACAAGTTTTAGTAAACAGTTTAAAATGTTTTAAACTCAGCACACATCAGAATGAGATGAGAAGATGTAGAAACATTAATACTCAGGATTTTTAACGTGGTAAAACCTCAACCTTGAGGAAACATCCACGACTCCCTCTACGGAGTAAAACAAAAACAATCACTAAAACAAATATGTGAGTTACAACCTATTTAACTAACATGCACACAAAAACAAATCTATTTAAGTTTAGGATTTTACCCTCTGGCGTCCTTAACTTTTCTGCAGATCTTGTTTGTTGATGTAGTCCTCTCAGTTTGTCAACTCTTCTTTTGTTTCAGCACTTTACGTCGACTTATTGTTCACCAAATCTTATAGCCAACACTTTCAGTGTTTGTAGTGTGAAGATGTTTGTGAAAAGTGTTCTAAAACACATGCATGCACACACACACACACTTATTAGTTACAGACAATCCTAACAAATCACATATAAAGTCTATATGCAGTGAGTTTGTTATATTTCTTTCTTACAAAACCAAAAGCCTTTTTGACCTTTCAAAATAACCCAGATTCCACGGAGATCTTGCTTAAGAAATCGGTCAAGACCTTTCTCAATCTATTTTGAAAATATTTAGGAGATTGAGAACCCTCCAAGTGCGAATCCAACTAGGTCAGACTAGGTTTTGTAAAAACAGAAACTAGAAAATATTTATATGTTGATTCTGAAGTAAGAAAATATTTTAATCAGAAAACAATCAACAACGAAATTCTCAAGATGAGAAAAAAAATGCAACTAAGTGTATTATGACATGCAAAACTTCAGATCTATGATTTCCATTGAATCAGAAACAAGATCTGAGTATGTGTCTAAGTTGGAAATAAGATTTTATGAACAAAAGGATTCAGCAACCCAGAAATCACTCAACTCGAACTCTCATAACTCAAGAAACACTAAGGATGGTGTTTATTTGGTTATGGTGTTTATGGAGAGGTAAGTGGTTTAGGTTTGGAGAAGGATTTGACGAAGTTAGGGTTTCTAACAAGGCTCTCTGGTTTCTCTCTCTAACTTCTCTCTTCTCTCTTCTCTCTTCTCTCTTCTCTCTTCTCTCTTCTCTCTTCTCTCTCTCTCTCTCTCTCTCTATTCTTTTTCTGAGAAAACTCAAAGTGGCAAAAAGTTTTCGAAGGCTGAGATGAGAGGCCTTTAAATAGCAAGAGAAGAAGATTCCAGACCATCGTTCAAAAACAATGGCTGAGATTGAGTTAAGCTCCTTTGACTGCAATCCAAGGGCTCACAACAGGCGGTGGATTAAACAGGCTATGATTGGCTTAAGGGTTTACACGGGGATTCACTCAGGCGACATGCAGGCCATCGATAAGGGTTGATCCAAGGGCTGAAAACATGCGATGGTTTATCTCAGTAAAGAAACACAGCTCTGGCCAATCAGAGGACAGCAAGTGTTGGCCATAGGACGAATGCAAACGCGCGTCCCAAACTAATTACAAAGCCAACCCTGGAGTCTCTAGCGCTTTCGGTTCCTACCCAAAGTAACTTTATGCCAAAAATCACAACATAACATATTTAGATATTAACCCCAAAACTTTTTAAATCAAGTTTTAATTAAATAAAACCTTGTTTAAAATATGTTTAAAATTCCCCAAAAATTAATAAAAATCAAATTGAGGGATTAGAACACACTCACCACATTAATACACATAAGGGTGCAATATGATATGCAAGAATTAAATTCTAAAAGTGTGAGTGATGGCTATAGTCACAGGATCATCACAAGATGAATAGAAGAAGAAGCAACCCAATCTCTGAAGCTCTTTGGTTTCTAGGATGGACACTATTTTGTCACTATTTCCAAACTAGATGAGCTCTTATACAATCTAGACTCAAATGAGTCAAAAGTATAAGGGCTTCACCTCATACTAGCAAAATATAATCATATATCCCGCCGCATAATCATACACCGACCAACAATGCTAACATAAATTTGTTACTGGAGTCCGTCCCCATATTTAAAGGAATTAAATAATTAAGTAAATAAATTACAATTGGGCTACTTAATGGAAATTCAGATTACATAATTTGATCTTGTTAATTTAAATTTAATTTGAATGATAATTATGTGAATTGAAAGTTAAGTTGGATTAAAATGGAATTCTAAAATTTATTTTATAACTTGTTAAAGATTTATGGGCTATAATTTAATATTTAAAAATTTGAGCTTAAATTGCAATTTATTAGTTTAGAAATTTTTAGATTGGGCATGTGGGGGATTTGGGACAACCCCATCGTCCGCTTATTATTTTAAACATTTCTTGTGTAGGACGTATAGGGTTTAGTGGCCAAAAGGTGGGAGAATTGAGTAAACAAGTCGAATTTTTGAAATGTGGTTGTTTTAGCAAGTACGTCCACGTCTATAGCGGGTATCCCTGCCACTATAGAGGCTAAGGAAGTTTTTTAGCAGGGTTTTCCCCTTTTTGTCTTGTTTTGCACACAACTTATTTTCTCTCCCTACAATCCTCACCAAACCCTCTACCCCTGTATAAAATCATTTTATCTCTTTAATCCTTTACCCAATTATAAGCTCATTTCAAAATCAAATTACAAGGTTTTCTAAATACACATTCTAGCAAGAATAAGAAGAAGAGCAAATCAGATTTAATTTTCAACATTTTTTTCAAAGTTTCTACAATTCAACAATCTAATTACATTTTTGGACATTTCGAGGCAAGTTAATAATCTATTATCCTCCTTTTATATATACGAGTGTTAATTTCATTTAAATTAAATTTCAATAAAAGTTTAGTATAATTTCTTAGGTTTTAAAATCCCTCGCTTTATCGCCTTGTTATGATATAAATATAATGGATTCACATGATTTAGGTTGATTTAGATTTCAATTGAGTTAAAAATCTTTAAAATTGGATTGATTATAATTAGAATTGCATTTAGGGTTTTGAATATTGATTTATGGTTTTGTGATATTATGAAATTAATAATTGACCCTTAATTAGAATTATATAATTGTTGCCAAATTGGCATTCTTCGTAGGGTTGTACCTTTATCTGGGAAGGTTGTACTTTTAGGAGGTGGCACCTAATTAACATAGCTCAATGCATAACGTTTAATTATTGAAGTTTAATTTTTTATGTAAACTTATATAAGGAGGATAGCCCATGATTATCGTCTTTGATAAGGAATTAGTTATTGAACCTTAATGAATTATAATTGGAATTGAATCCTTAATTTTATCTCTTAAATTGTTTGAATTGAAATAGTAATAGTTGGATTAGAAGAAGTACGGGAATGTGTTGTTGGCTTATCGTGGGTTATTGTATTGTTTGCTTATGGTGGGTGCTTGTTGTTGGATTTGAAATAAGTTATCTAATTCATTAAAATTTAATAAAATAGCCTTAGTTATTCCATAACTAATTGTAGTGTCTCTACGAATACCCTATCTAGACATAAGTGTATCCAAGGGATATCTTATTTGGATTTTATTTATGAGATGTCTCACTCATGGAGTCTAGAGACGGGTAGGAGTGAGGAATTTAGGAACCTTTTAATTAACTTATTTCTTTTATTCGTAAATCTTAATCGTTGAGAAGTTCCATGCTAGTTATATTCTCATATGTAGTTCGATAAATCCCTTAGAAAATGATGAAATAACATAACTCGTAATTAAAGTCTAGTTTGATATGGTACGATGGGTGGAGTGAAAAAAAAATTATATTATGACTTGAGTAATAAATTACATAAAAAGGGTGAAATGTTATTTAATAACGATGATAATGATTAATTAACATGATTAAATTGAAATGGTTATAGGTGTGTGCCGAGAGAGAGCATCCTCACTTGTTGCATGTCGAAGGGAGCATGGCCTTATTTGTGTATCACACTTGTTATTGTAGTTGTTCTAACCACGTCATTGAAAGGTGGTGTCTGATTTGCGTAACGGGATCTTATATGTGCAAGGTTGTTGTTTTCCTCCACACTAGAGAATATGGTTGGTTATCGTAGTAGGTTAGATAATTATGGACTTATCATTTGTATATATAACTGATTTTGAGTTGCGTAGATTTGATAACTTGTTAGGTTTTGACTCGTTTATTATGGTGGAAACATTTCACAATCGAGGGTTGGACCTCACGAGGGGCTTTCTCTCCATCCATCATGGGCCATTATTTATATCCCTTCCAATATATTTTGTAGGAGATCTGATGCATGTATATCTCCTTAGATTATATATTTACATTCAGTTGCGAGAGTTGGATACATTGGATTTTAATTAGCGTGTATTTGGAAGGATAGTCTTGGCATGTAGTAATTACTTTCAGTTGTATGTGGCTCTTAGAATCAATCTTTATTATTTCAGTTTCCTAAATGAGTTTCATATAACATTATTTTTTAGACATTCTTATATCTTGTGGTGGTGGTATTATAATTTTAGATTTGAGTTTTATTAGTCCGGTTGATTTATTCAATTGGATTTATTTATGAGATTTGAGGCTATTTCATTTATTTATTTTGGATGATGAGACACTTGATTTTTTCCAATATTTACTATTTTATTGTTATCGCATGTTGTGAATGGATTAAATTCACTATAGTTATTATTTCTTATTATTGATACTGAGAATAATATAAAGTGATTAATGTGCCTTATCTTTGGTGTACTGAACTAGTATGTGAAAAAAATGAGGTTGTTATAGTTGGTATCAAAATATCCCTGGCTATGGTGTCTTTTGTTCCTTGGGATTCCCGTTACGCTATACATTGAAGTCTTTGATTTATTAGAGACTTAATCTTGGTTTCCTTTCAGATGGCAAACACACGAGGAGGACGGTCGTTTTCCAACAAGGTTATCGTAAATTCTTAGTGAGAGCAACAGTCACAATTGTTGCAGCTACCACATGCAACACCCGCATCGAATATGGCTACCATTATTTCATAAAAAGTCACCGTTGGGATGGCGACCGTGTTGCAGCACTTTCAACAACCCCCACAACTATATACACATCTGCAAGTAGTATTGCCTGCCCAATCATGAGTTTCTACTTTGGAGAGAGAACGTTGTGCCTCTTTAAAAGTCAACCCACTTGAGTTCGCAGTGAGGACCAATATCAGTGGAGGAAGGACATCCAAAGGCACCTGTAGATGATTGAGTGCACACGGATGTCTAGACGAGGATGTTGGCCATCTTTAAGTTGGTAGGATATGTATTACAGTGGTCGAATTGTATCACCACTATAGACCAAAGGATTACTATGACCATTACTACGTTCTAGGTCAAGTTTGGTGGCAAGTATTTTTCCACTAGCCGTCAGGGCTCAAAAGAATTCGTGCACCTATAATTTGAAATACAAATAATTAAAATTGTGTTATGAAATACAAATAATTAGAGTTGTGTTATTAAATTAACAAAAACCTGTAACACACAAATAATTATAATCGTTTTATTAAATTAACAAGTCATGCACCTATAATCTAAAGTTATCATTTTAAATTTCGATTAATAATCCAAACCAATTAATCTCAATAAATTACTCAAGTAAATATTAATTAATAATTAGATAAAAAAATTTAATTCCTAAAAATGCGGGGTCTTTTCATATTATTAAAATAAGGTGTTCTATTGACAACACCTCCATTTCTCAAGTTATTCATATCCACAATTAAGATCTAAAGACCAAATAAAATAAATCTAGGAGAAAAAACACACTAAGAAACAAATAATCACGAATCTACTTTAGTGTGTGAATGCTAACAAAAAGATTACTCCTATTATACCAATTAAGGATTGTGAAAATGTGTTAAATCAAATAAACCTAGAGGGTGTGAATAGTTTTCTCTGTAGAATTGTCACAAGACCGATTTAAAATTCTCTTCAAAATAACGATGAGGCAAGTAGATCTACAATTAAACCAATTAAACAGGAAATCAAAATTAGCTTTAAGGTTTAATTTTAATAGATTTATATAAATTCAATTTAGATTTACGTGTTGTGTATTAGAAATGTACTAATGTCGTGTGTATTAGCAATGTAATAATAAATTTAAATAATACATAGACAATCCATAAGATAGATGTATAAGGAAAACTCCCACCTAGGAATAAAAAAATGTCGATGCATCATAATCTCTCAGTCAACTTGAAAAGATTTTATACAATGAAAGAAGATACATATCTCTTATTTTTTTAACAAGATATTATCTGATTAACATTGAACTCTCCCCCATTGAAAATGAGTGATCCATTCAAAGCTCCAACGAACGAATGAGAAAGTCGCACTCTCCTCCTTAGAATCGCATAATGTTTGAACTCCACAATAGCTCAAACACAATAGATCAAGTAAAGAGGTGAAATTGATATGCTCTCAACCTTGAAAATAATCTTTAGTTATAGAATAATTATAGAGGAATTCAGATATTTTAAAACCGGGGAAAAAGGATCTATTTATAGAGAAGTTTTACAAATATGGCAGTGTCGTGCGCACGGCTAAAAATATATCCATGTGTATAATTTTTTACATTGAGCAAGTCACACAAAAAAATTGCAGTCGTGCACATGGGTACAAAATCCAGTTGTGTTTTAGACGGTACCCTAAAACCTTACAGGTCATGCGCAAGGGCTCAAAACATAGTTATGCAAATGGCAGTTTGCAGAAGAAAGCAATTTTCTTCCTAAACAAACTGCGTTTTTCATATCAAGAATTTTCCTTAGGTTAAACATAAGACGTCTCAATACATAAAGTCACTTGTTCATTTCAAAACAACATTTTAGCAAAGTCAAATGAAAAACGTGTGTGTGTGTAGCCTTAAACGTTCAATCGAAAATCTGTAAGAAGGATAAATCTTCAAATGAAAGGCAACATAGTCTTTAATATATAGAAGTCGCTTATGATCTTTAGTGTTCAATGTTGACCAATGTCTAACGAACAAACCTCTATTTACTAAACGTTTATATAAAATCAAGCATTTTTTCTTGGTAACGAATAACTCAAATGCTTTTACATGGAATTAAGTCAACTATACTATAACAAATGAATACATACATTTTTAAAAGGGTAATTAATTAAAAAACACTTTATGAAGTTAAAAAAACATAGTAGGAGCTTTGTATTTTTCAATTACTACTAATTGCGAACTTGTATGCGTTGTTCTTAGTGAGACATGGAACAATGAACTATAGGTGAAACACATGTGAACATGGTAATTGACTACAATCAATAATAATCGTCAACCCCACTAAGAAGATTGGACAAAAATATCATCGTTATCCAAACCATCTAAATTTCTCAATATCATTCTTGTAACTTCCACCATACCCACAATGTAACAACCCCCATTTTCCCACGTAAAGGCTGGCCATGCACGGTACGCCGAAGATGGGGGCTTATCAATCATTTATACCATTCGTAGCACTGAAGGAATAAAAATTTTCTTTATTTTATATCAACATCCACAATGAATAAGCATTTGAATAAATTTTATTTTAACACATGAATAATAAAAACTCATTCATCATACAATGTCCATAATGTAAAACTAAGTACAGCTGATATAAATAAACCCTTAGGCTTCTACCCGTACAAATCCTAGTGTGAAATAAAATGAAAAAATGCTGAAATACAACCTACGCTAGAATCAATGGAGCGGAATCCTCTACGTCCAATGCAACTGCAAATCTGATCCATCGTCAATCCTGTTATCCCTGCCATTAAGAATACCTAGGGGAAAAACATTTATAATTTGGGTCAGAGCCCTAGATATGCAAAGATTCTTCATCAGTAAATATGCAATTTGTCACTAACTCATACTTCATATCTCTCCATCGACGCTCACATATAACGAGTACATCACCTCTCATCTAGAAGCAGTCCTACTCGTATCCTCAAACAAAATGCCAATTGTAACTTCCATTATTTAATCTGACATGTAAAGAATAAGCCATCTAACTATACGTTAATTAAAAATGGGTGCTTATATCTAACACCCCAATTCCCGAATGGATTTCATAATGTTGACCACACAGTTTACATAAACTCGATGCAAATTCTTACGTCATATATATATTTCATTATCCTAGTCTATCTCTACAGACTCTTCGATATTTAATTCATACTCCTCGTCGTCTACCCCATTAGACTATAAGTTTCATTCTCTTAGATTACCAAATTACTATTCTCAATTATAATTGTCTAACACATTAATCATTAGGACTTATCTTCGTCCTTAATTATTCACATCATTTTATTAACCAGACTTTACTATCATTAAGCGTTGTCTACATCTTTAGACTAACAGGACACATTTCGAAACAAGGTACACGACAATGTGTAAATATATATATATATATATATATATATATATATATATATATATATATATATATATATATATATATATATATATATATATATATATATATGTGTGTGTGTGTGTGTGTGTGTGTGTGTGTGTGTGTGTGTGTGTGTGACACAAAGGCACCTGGTGTCTCGTTCGTGCTCTATCGGCAAGTCCGGATGAATCTCTTGTCCAAAGCGGACACCACAAAACACACATAAATTAGGGGTGGTTCCTACGCAGGATGTCAGTTCACGACCCATACCCAGCGGTGATAAAGGCTGGTAATCGTCAACACCTACCTCTTATAGATGGAGCCTCTACGTACTACCTATATGACCTACACAATGGCCAAGCCCACAAGTGTCAGAGTGTGATACCCGATCCAAATGCACCAACCCCCAAGCCCATAGGACGGTCCACGAACCCAGGTATGTCCACACAAAATAATATAATACATATTATCATCCAATATGTATAAGCAGCTACTCTATAACTTCTTTTATCCCGTGAATGTCTATCCATATAATTATAGCCTTCTTAGCTTAATTATCACGTTTCAATCAATTTTTACACAACTCATATTAAGTCTTGATCCTACGACTACTTCCTAATTAAAAGTTACTTCTCATATATTGCCTCCTAGGCTGAACAATCATATTTATTTCATTATTTATCTCTCCATAAATATCTAGGTATAGTTACCCGAACTAACCTTCCTAACGCCATTAAATAATTATTCCCCAAACTAACCTCACCACTATAATTATAGGTATAGTTACTCCCAAACTACCCTTACCAGCACGATTATAGGTATAGTTATCCCCAACTACCTTACCAATATAATTACTGATTTTAACATATTGTCCCCTTGACTTAGATTTAAATCATTTCCAATTATCACTAGTTATTCGCTTCTTCTTACCTTTTCAATAAGGCTTATATGTATATATATAAGGAGTCAACTATGGTGAATACGGGTTATATGTACATATATAAAAAATCCTCTGAAGGTGCCATTTTCTATGAGGAAAGTGTTTTAAGGATGACAAAATAATTTTCTCTTTTTGAAAAACCTTTTTTAAATCCACCAAATTGTGAACCAATTTGCACTTAACCAAATTTTATCTTGATTGATCCTAAACATACATCTAGTGATTAAAACAATTAAAGTAAGAAAAAGAATGCTCACAACACTGGATGTATGAGGAAACCACAAAGGAAAAAAATCTCGGACGGCCCAAGCCACACAATCACTATAAATGTGGATTTACAAGGAACAAACACAAGTCTTACTTAACGACTCGATCCCCACGAGACTTGATGCTCTTTTGATCTTTCACCACTCCTCTCAAAGTGCCCACGTGAATCCTTTCGCGATACCTGACCACAGCAGTCGCCTCCACTAGTGCCTCGATGTCCATCGATATAGCTTGTGACATCTATGATGTTGAACACGGCTCTTCCGCTTCTCCATCACAAAACCCAATAAAGTTCTATGAAGAACAAACTCCAATGGTGCCAACAAAGATCACTATAGCATATAGTAATGAAAACTCAGATCATTGAAACTTTAAGGATGTTTTAGACTTAGAAAACCTTAGAAAACAGTGTGCAGAATACGTACTGGTTTGTAAATTATTTTTCAGATTGCACACTTAACGGAATTCTGAGAAAACACGCATTCAATAATTTTTTTAAGTCAGCATCTCGCTCGAACGACATGGGCCTATTGCTCAAACGATACCCCCATGTTGCTCGAACGACTGACAGAGTCATTTGAACGAAAGAACACGTGTGTTTGATTTTAACACAACTCTAAATGATGTTTATCCCAGAATAAACGAAATGCAAACATTTTCAAACACTTTTAAAAACATTTTAAAATTATTTCTTTAATAAAATAACATCCTTAAATATTTTAAAATAAATTCTGAGTCCCATTAAAATTACGCATTCATACCTGAGTTATCTCGGAATGCAATTTGATTTGAAGACGACATATGCACCATAAAACTGACATGATAAATCTTTGAAGCTTTGTCGCAACGTCTTCAATAATCTTCAACACGTCATAGTCTGTGTGGGATCATGACAATAAAAATGTGACCTATGACTCAAATATGTTTTGTTCCGGGAATAAGTCAAATAAACATACAACGGACTCAATTGGAAATTTTGTCCTTACGAATCTCCCCTTTCAATTATTCAGGGACAAAACCAACAGTGAAAAGCCTAAGCTGGGCCATCAAGCCGTATGAAGCCTAAATCCCATCGCATAAAACTCAAAATAAAAAATTACAGGACAAGAATAGTAAATGATGGTCCAGTAAGCATGAACTGTCTGAATGTGATGTACACTTGAAATCGAATATCTTATGCATACCTGCACACATGAAACAGATAGATACCCAGTGAAGTATGGAGGAAAAAATGATATAAACCAATATGAAAAAATCAAATCCAAATTATTTGTTATGTGAGAAAAACATGATATCAATTTGTAAACAACATTTAAGTCTGGATACCAATTTATACCAATGCAAAAATAATATGATACCAATTTGTGTAAGCTAATCAATATAAAATTGAAAGCGTATGATCACAAATAGGATACTAAAAAGTAATGCAACAAATGTATCTGCTCATCACACAAACTCTCCCCTACATCACATACATCTCTCCCCCTTTTTGTCTCGAATAGACAACCTGGTGAAAGGATAAACATATCTAGTATGAGATAAATCAATGAAATATATCTAGATAATTATGAAAACAACCAGCTAATAATGATCAAAAGATATCAAATCTGTATCTAGCAAACAATAATCGCACAACAGGAATCATCAATCTAAGTAGGTGTGATTAAATGAACACAATGCCGTAAAATATGATCAAGATGAATTGTGTAACATAAACCCATTAGTAACCCAGCAGTAGCAAAATAAATACCAATATGAGCCAGGGTGCTGAAACAGAAGGAAACAATAGAAAAATCCCTCAGCTGGTCGCTCGAACGAGACAACCCTGTTGTTCGAACGACAGAAGCTTCTCACGAGATGGCTTCGTGCTACATCTTTTTCTCGCTCGAACGAGAAAATCAAACCCTCACATCCAGTTCTAAAAATTAAACAGTTTCGCCCATAGAAAAAACTTCTTGAAAAAACTAATTGGAAGTTTTAAAAAACTGCAAAACAGTATCAAAAAATAGAGAAAACAACAAAAACAATATGAGTTACATGCTAACATAGTACCGATGTGCTCAAACATGAACATGGAATGTATGGGCGTGAACTACAACAAATGAAGCACAATTCCAAATACATCGAAACGATCAAGAAGCTCTAATTGATAGCTATAAATCGTTATACTTCATTTTAGTCATATGTGACATTTAAAGTGTGAGTTTAATGAACTAAACTAACATCATGCACATAAATCCAGAATTTTGACGATTCTACAAACAATAGCGTCATGATACAATTTTTCAATGTTAGGATTCGTGGTAAAAACCCGTTTAAATTTTCTCTTTTTCAAGTTCTTTTGAGGTTTTTGTCATTCTCAACTTAAAGAAAATCCTATTGGCCCTATATTTGATATTTGTTTCCTTTTATTGCCTTGATTTTCTTTTGGGCTCTTTTAAATGGTGGCTTTCACGATGAGTCAATTTTGCACTCTCGCGGCCCTTTCCTGTGAACACTCATCATTTTTTCAGTATTCTCTTACATGCACATATCCTCCTTAAGTCTACTTAAGCATAGATGACAAGATTGAGATAAGAACATCTCACCAAACTCAAATATACATGAGATGTTAAACATTCATATAAACTCGTGCATGTGTACAAAGATACATATATACAAAGTCGAATCAAAATTCATATCAACTTCGAAAAAACCCCATAATACAATGGTTAAGATTATTCTAAGCATCAATAATTATGACCAAATGTCCTAGCCACATGGATAATGAAAGGAACGGGTACAAGCACACCAATATGCCACATCAAACATGTAAACTCACGACAAAAAAAAATGAAAATATTTTTGGCTCTTCAACATATTTTGACTGAAAAATTAAAAAAAAATTGTATTTTTCTCAAAAATATTTAAACCAAAAATCATTTTGTATTTTTTAAAAAAATTTATCAAAAACAAAATCTTTTTGTATTTTTAATGAAGACTCAATAAATGAAAAATACAATACAAAATGATATGCATGTCATAACACTACCAAGATATAAATCATGATGCAAAGACTAGCATATGACAAACATGGTAACACAATCATCCATTAGATCTAGCATGGGAAGAATCAAGTTCAACGAAATGAGAACCGTGAATTTTTAGCCCGAATGCCTCTAAGTCCGATTTCCTAACCTAAGTAGGTGTGACATGACGCATGGGTTTTTTGGCAACCGAAACGACTTTGTTCCTAAACTCCCTAGGAGCATTTCAAAGGTCATAGGAAAAACATTTAAGGTGACATTTCCTATCGCAATATGTGCAAGTGTAAAGACGTCGGGAATGATTATCAAAATGTCGACCTCTCCTCACGCTCCTATTGGGATCTCTCACACGATTGGTATTGGCTATGGAAATGGGAACAACGTGATCATCGTAGCCTATACCGAACCTATCTCTCTTGACTTGGACGGTTCCCAACATCCTATCCAACTTCACCGACCTAGATTCGAAGTCAAACATAACCTTACTTGAGTCTTTTAACTTCTCTTCTAACTCACAAATCCTATACTCAAGCACACGCCTAGACTCCTCTGACTCTAAGACCTCCTTTTTTAGTACCTCCATTAAACCACGAAGGCTATTTCTCTCTTTTTCAATGTACTCTAGTTTCTCCCTAAGCTTCTTCTCTCGTGCCCTAAGATCCTCAATCAAAGCATTGTTATTTTCTATGGCACTCTCATTCAACCTAGCTTGCAATTTAGAGTTTGCCTTTTTCACCTTCACCGCGTTGGCATACAATTCATTAAAGGTAACTTGCAACTCTTTCACATCAAATTCTTCTTCCTCACTAGCTTCACCCTCACTCACTTGGGATTCAATGGCCTCGAAAGTGTCATGCACATGAGAATCTTCATGGGAAGATTTTATTAAAGTAACTCAGTTGGCGATTCTGAGTGTTTGGTAGGTTCCTAATGGGTCGAGATGGTCAAAAAAGAGTACCCGGAGGTAGTATTGGGGCCATTTTTATTTGGCCCGTAAGATCAATTTCGGGATTAGCATAATAAAACCTAAGTTAGAGATTTTATGGCAGTCGTAACTCAAAAAGAAAACCCTAATTCGACAGAGAAGAAAATAAGGAGAAATTGGGATAGCTTTTGAGAGTCAAACCAAGAGAAGAGGGATGTGTGCTTCGTCAAATATTCGTCTACATCAAAGAAAATCAGACCCTACGAATTTGTTCAAGCAAGTAGTTAAACTTGCCTTCATTTAAATTATGGTATTGCGATTCATATCATGGCTGGTGTAAACCATATTCATTTTGGGGGTGGGTTATTACATCAAAATGGGTTTTTAGCTATTGTGCATGTGATGTATTCACTACAAACCCTCACGAGACAAAACTCGTCCTACTAGGGTAACCTAGGGATTTAAGGGCTTATTGCATATGCTCAATGCAATCGCTTGCCTGCGAAAGTGGAATTTTATTTTAATAAAGGAATTTTCAAGAGTGGAATTTCGGTTAGATTCATTTACATTTCATCCCCATCTTGGGGTTAGACCCAGATGACGCGTGGGCACACTTAAAATATTATGCCGAGACTACCTAAGTTTAGGACACCTCGGACCCTAGCAAAGCCAATTCACGTTCAACCATTCTGCCCTCCTCAAGCCATGGAATATATCACCTCGTCGATGGGGATGATATGTCCTTAAAAGTAGCTCAACTTGCCAAGCGTGTCGAGGCCATGGATCAAAAGTGTTAGGAACTTATCAACTCTAATCCTTCTCCTTCGCACATTGAAGAGTCGTGTGCCATTTTTGACGTGGAAGATCACTCAACCAAGGATTTTTCTACAATCCCAGCGTACAAATTGATGCTTCACGACCAAGAAAATGCAATGGCTACATATAATAAATAATTTATGACTTCTTTAGGAGAAGGGTATAATCCTTCGTGGAGAAACCACCTCGGTTTCTCTTACGGGCAATCCCATTAATCTCAGAATCCTCCGCACCTAAATTATCAACAACCATACAATCAATTTCCTCCTCATCAAGTACAAATGTAAGGTCCCCCTCTGGGATCTATTCCTCCTGTTATACCCATGTATGTTCACCCAAATAAAAAAATTCTTGAAGAAGCTCTTCAATATTTCATGGCTTCTCAACAAGCCACCAATGCTCGACGCAAGGCTCAAATTTCTAAGTTGACCTCATCTCTAATCATTCAAGAAAAGGGAAAGTTCCCTTCACAACCCTAACATCCCAGTGGGTAAATTAGTATGAATTCCGACGTCTCAACTCCCCCTTTCGCTCAATGCTGATCAATAGAATAAGCCAATTCCATCACCACTCTTAGGAGTGGGAATGTGATTCAAAGTCCAATCCTACCTTCCCCAAAAGAATCTAATGAGAACACACTAACTCCTCGAGAGAGTGAAGTGACTCCGAATAAGAGGAGTGGTAGGTTACCGTCCAAGGAGCCGAAAATTTCAGTCCCGTGTCCATTTCCCTCACCCTACCTTCAAAGGCTCCTTCCTATAGTCAAACCCAACAAGATCAAGAAATTATTGAGACATTTAAACAAGTGAAAGTCAATCTCCCTCTCTTTGACACGATTAAGCAAATACTAGCCTACAACAAGTTTTTAAAAGATTTGTGCACCTTTAAGAGAGAGCACGTTTCTCGAAAAAAGGTAGAGTTGACTCAACAGGTGAGTTCCATTTTCCAACACAACATGATTCCAAAATTTAAGGACCCAGGACTATTTCGTGTGTGATTGGAAACTTCTCCATTAATCCCGCCTTTATTGACCTTGGAGCTAGTGTGAACCTCTTGCCGTATTCGATTTATATTCAATTGGGCCTAAGAAATCTAAGCCCAACCAAAACTATAATCCAATTGGCTGATGGCTCCACCAAAATTCCATGGGGTGTCTTGGAAGATATCTTCATCCAGATTGACATCTTTGTGTTCCCGATCGACTTTATCGTTCTTGATACCCATCCCATTTCAAGTCCCAACACTCAACCTCCGGTCATCTTAGGACAACCATTCCTTGCAACCGCGAACGCATCGATCAATTATAGGAATGGTGAAACTAACTTGTCCTTTGGAAATATGACATTACATGTCAATATTTTTAATGTGTTGCACCTCTCGAGTGACGAGTATGAGTGTATTAAGGACGTGAACTTTGCTGGAAAGGTATTTGTGGATGATGACCAAATTGTGAGGGAGGAAATTGAATGGAATGTTCTATACGCATGTTTCGACATGATAGGAGAGGATAACGTATGTGAAAACCATGATTTAGGGAAGGAATTGGAGAGTGGTGATTTCACTCTGATTGACGATAATGTTATATCCGAAATTAGCATTTACCTAGCGTCGTCAATCCCGCCTGAGAAGCATTTTTCGGAGGAAAGTAGGGTTGATAATGTAGCTATCAAACTATGCACCGAACTACCGAGCATTCACTTGAATAACACATGGCCCCCACTTTCAAATATCAATCAGTTTTCTAAAACTAAACATGGGTCAAATAGTAGGAGTTGTTCATTTTTATAGGCATTATATATTTGGATCTCGAACCAGATACAATTGTTGAGTGGTTAAAATTAAATTAGAACGAAGTCGAAAGAATTGGAAGAACGGGAGCTCATATAGGAAATTACGTTCTAATAATATCCGTGGATTTACCGCTAGACATCGTACGCAGCAGCCCCAGTTGCGGGGTTGATTCGGTTCGGTGAATCCTTGATTTTTGGTACCGAGCAACCCCCGCCACGTGTGGGGTTGCAACATTTTGTCTCGGACCAGTTTAAACGTCATGTATATCTTATAGGTCTAAGAAAACAAAGTTGAAACATCTAAATCCTTGAATTCCATGAGATTAGCCATTATAGCTCAAGCAGAATGTTGTTAGAGTTCATTTATTTTATTTTATTCCATGAGATTAGCCATTGCGTTATTTAGTTAGACTTTCTTTTTCAGTCGTATTTAATTATGAGACTTCATTTGAGTTTTTATTGGGCCATTCGGTTCCAAAGTTGTTAGAGGATTCAGTTGGTTTATTATTCAAATTTGATTTAAATCATTATTGGAGATTGAATTTAATTAAAGTTTTAGCATGTGATGGATCTTTTATCGCTCAATTATTTATGATCATTTGGTATTGATTCAATTATTTATCTTATGGACTGATTTATTTATGTCTCCTATCTGTCTCATGCTAAGAATGGTATTTATTTAGTTCACGCTCGGTGTAGACTGGCGGCGGTGGCTGGACACCCCGTCTGTCGGATTGCGCGGGGTGTGATAGATGGTATCAGTGCATGGTCTTAGGTCTCATAGGTTATGAGTCCATTTTAGCTTCCGCATTGCTTATCTTTGATTCCCTTTTTGATGATTTGTACTCTTAGTCATTCCGAGTCTGATGTTGTTTTGTTCCTATCTATTCAGATGGAGAACACAAAGAGAGCTGGGAATAGGAGAGAGGAGTCTGTTTCTAGTTCCACGGATCAAGAGAGGCAGCGACAGATTATTTTAGAGGTCGAGGAGTTAGCAGCTATCATTCGTGAGGCCACAGAGGCCGGTATGGAGATGGGTAGGCAAAGATGGTTGACTTTGTAGGGGCAGGAGCAGGCTACACCCGCTTCGGCCTAGGATAGGGTGAGGACCAAATTCCTTAAGGGAAATCCTTCCATCTTTAGAGGGCTATCTGACCCAACGGTTGCTCACCAATGAAGGAGGGACATGGAGAGGCATTTGAGTATGGTTGAGTGCACAGATGTGCATAAGCAAATGTTAGCAACATTTAAGCTGACAGTGGATGCGTTGCAATGGTGGGAGAGTGCCACCACATCATAGGAGAGAGATCAGTTGGGTTATGCAAATTTTCTAATAAAGTTTAACAATAAGTACTTTTCGTATGCAATTAAGCGAAGAAGAAAGAATTTATGGACTTGGACTAAGGTTCAAAGTCGTTTGTCGAGTATGAACAGGAGTTCACCAATTTATTTATGTTTGTACCATAGGAGGTTAGCAATGAGGTGAAGAAAATGGAGTGTTTTATTAAGGGATTGTCTTGGTCAATTAGGCAGATGGTGTTGGGAAATTCGACGTACACTACCTATGCTCAGGTGGTGGATGTCGCAGTGTTATTATATCAAGAGAAGGCTAATTATCAAAAGAAGGTTGCAAAGAGACAAGAGTCAAATGGACAAGGAGGTGAGAATAAGAGTCGCAATGACCAAGCATGGAAAAAATAAAATACCAATCAGGAATAATAGGGACAAAGAGAAGAGCGAGAGAATACTAGACGTTACGGACCTTTTATGGGTGAATGCTTTGTCTGTGGGAAAGTAGGATATCCAACGGCTAGGCGTTACATGAGAGCGGTCCAACAAAACCAAGGAGTATAGGCCCAACAAGGTCAAGTTACACAAGGACAACAAGGGCAAGGAGTTCAAGGGCAGCTAGGACTGAGGCCTCCAGTCTTAGCAGCAACGAGTGTTCAGGGAGCGCCAGCAGCACCGACAGCGTTAGGTGTTCAAGGGGCGCCAACAACACCAATAGAACCGATAGCGTCAGGTGCGCAGGGGGTGGTCGTAGCACTAATGATTACCAGTTATGGGAGGTGTTATGTACCTCAGCATCAGGCAGAGCATAATAGATTGTGTGGCTAGAGGAGTGTCGGTACGTAATCACTATTTTCTAGATACTAAATTGTGTAGGTGTATATATATTGTATTTTAAAATAGTGAGTTTTAGTGCGGTTAGGATTGGGTGTATGGGCGCCTAATTATGACACTCTACGTGTAGGCATATGTGAGCCTTATTGTGTGTTGTGTGTTTACATTTTCATTGAATTTCTAGGGCGAAATTCCTTTGCTAGTGGGGAAGTATGTAACACCCTGTGTTTTAATTTTTTGACTTTAATTAATTTGGAGAAAAATAAAATTTTGGAGTTAATGGCCTTTAAGAATTTAATTGGGCTTTATTAGTAAATTTTCAATAGAGAATTAATTCGGGTGTTTTACAAAAATGTTATAAAAAAATTTATCGTTTAACTAACATGTGTATTTTTAAGAATATTTATCAAATTAAAACGTCGGATTTTAAAAGATTGCATTTTGGATGTAGGGGTTGTTCGAACGACGTCGCATGTCGTTCGAACCACAGTCATCCTCGTTCGAGTGACAGTAAGGCGGTGGATTTTTGAGACTCCTAATTGTGTTTTAATTCTTAAACCTTGATGGGGCTGGAACTCTTAAAATCACTTTTCTCTCAAACTTTCTCCAGAAAGCTTTTCCAAACCCTTTTCCTCTCATATTCAACCCCTAGCCACAACTTTTAAAAGAAGTGAAGGTTCCATTAGTGTTTCATCTAGAAGGGTTCAACAGTCTATTCAAATTTTGATCAAATTAATCACAGGCATGAATACTCTATTCTTCTCCTTTAGTATTATGCGTTTTAAGTGTTGCCTAAAACTTAATTTCATGTGTTTCTTAAAATCAATTAGCAATCTAATTAGAGAAAGTGGACACTAAAACTTGGGGTTGTTTTTATGAAATCTTTTAATATGAATAATATTCATAACCCTTGGGGGCGTAGGATTCATGAGTGGATTTTGAATTTTTTTTTTGTAGGTTGCATGTAGAAAAACCCTAGTTTTGAATTAAATGAATTTGGAGGCGTATAACTCACGTAATTTTGATGAGATAATGAAGTTGGAAATATGATGTATTAATGATGAAATCTTGGCGTATTTAATTTAAAATAATTAAATGGGATTAATTGGGTGTTTATGACGTTGTGATAATTAAATTAAGATTTAATTGAATTGGACTATTATGCGTAGTTTTATACGTTTATTAATTATACTTGTTTGTGTGATTTGTTGGTATTATTTTATTGCCATTTGTGACAAGTTGTTGGGTATTTATGCTCTCCCTATATTTTAGGATGCCTACTAGGTATGAGACTAGCGGGTAGGCCCTTTGGATGATTTACACCTTCTAGGTATGGGACTAGTGAGGGTAGATTATTACGACTTTATTATATTGGGGGTGGACTGATTTTGATACTTTATTGTTACACCCCGTATTTTTGTGTATTTAATATTTAATTAATTCGAGAATTTAAAATTACTTGTGTGTCTTAATTTTAATTGAATTAAGTATGGAAAAATATATTTAAATATTAATCGGGGAGTGAATGGTTAATATTTAGGAAAATTTATTTACTAAGTGAATAGTAATAAATTGTTTACGTCATTTCGGGTATTAATGACGGGGTATGTACTTATCTCAGCCGGAAGTCAGTATAGACTAATTTAGGTGTGAGATAAAGATTTTTATAAATTAATTCGGATGCCCATTCTGAGTGTACGGTTGAGTCCGGATGGGCCGAGATAGTCATAAAAGTGTACCCGGGGTAGTAAACGGGTCACGAGACATTTTTAGGCATAGTCGTGCCCACACGGGGGCATTTGGATCACTTGAGCTTAGCCCATTAGGAAAAAAATGGGAATTAGCCTAATTAAATCATTTTTAGGAAAAAGATAACGGGTGATTAGAGTTTAAAAAATACTTAGTGGGAGAGAAAACCCTAAGAGGTAGTTAAAGGCAAATTTGGTGGACAAAGGAAAGAGCCAAAAAGAAAGGAGTTCATCTTCATTCTTGGGAATTCACAACCGCAAATCAGACCCTACGAATCATAAGGCGAGTGGTTAACTTGTTGTAGCATTTAATTTGCTTTTCGATTCATATTTATGTGATGTGAGTAATTTAAAATTCGTTTTGAGATTTAAAGGGTATAAACATAGTCTTTTTGTAAACCAATTTTCTGATTTCTAAATTGGGTAGAAATTCATGTGTAATCTGAGAGTAGTATATATATATATATAATAGGATGTAATCCGGATGAACTAGACACAAATTTGAGGCAAAGATTTGATGTTTAAATAGGTCAAAGGTTTAATCGGATTTTTCCCCTATTTATGAAAACAGTAGAGAACGGAAATTAAATGATGTTTGAGGACTTTATGGGGGTCTCTCATGAGGTTTTTCGTGTATTTTATTTATGAGAAGACTTGGGTTTGCTGGTAGAAGTAGTTAGGGTTTTTAGATTTGCGTCCATGGCTGAAACAGATAACTTGGAGAAGACGATGACATGTTCGATCGACCGATCGATCGAGGGTTGGGGATCGATCGATCGAAGGTCGGAAATTTCTGGCAGTTCGGCCAGTTTGTATATATAAGGTAAATTAAATTTAAATCTCTTCCTATACCTTATGAAATGATAAATAGACATGGGGTACAATCAAATTAATTGGGAGGGAAAATTAATTAGGATTTTAAGGAAATTATGTGTGTCACGCCATGGTTAAATTTTGGGAATAATATTTCAAAATAATTAAATACGGATTGAGTGGGCAAGTCCGGGGTTATTGGTTGAGCGATACCAAGACATTAAATTTATTTAGAATGAAGGCTAAATAATTTGGAGTCGAGAATTTAGACTCGGGTATTTTTTTATTTGGACACGAGAGTGAGTCCGAATATATTGGTTGGAACGACACCAAATATAATTTAATTAATGTGTAAATTAATTAATAATTAGAGTTGGACCATAAACTCATAATAACCTGAATAGGCTCGTGTTACGGACTTAGTACACGGTATAGCCGAGGTAGTTTAGTTATATATATATATACGGTGTGCGATAGTATATATATATTGTGTGTGCATTAATATCAGTGGTTATATATTATTATTTTATACTCTAATGCTATAGGGGGTGGTTGTGCGTAGTGGATGAATCCCCTAGCTTGAGGAGTAGGGCGAGTATATTCCCAGGTCATAGCGTCCGTTATATGGGTGAGGGGCATCTCACTTTCAGGGAATGAATATGACCTCCTCCAATTATATGTTTTAACCAAGTTAGTGAGCTATTCTAACTTGGGGTATCTATGTTATGTAAATATACCTAGTGGGATAGCACTTTAGAGAATATACGTCTGGTGAGTTATTACTCGGGAGGATGCCTATTATTAATTATTATTTCAGCATGTTTGAGAATGTTGTAATATGGCTATACGTATATAATGAGGTAAATAATTATATACGGTTAAGATTAATGCAGGCTGTGAATTGTATTATATATAATAGGTGTGAAAGTTATGTGAATTTAAAAAAGGAAAATGATTAATTAAGTTAATGTTGATATTAACTTAGAAATCATAATTTTGGCACACTCGGTTAGAGTAGGGTGGTTGCAAGGGGTTATATGAATTATCTAGTCATGAGATAAATAACTAGGTAAATTAATTAGGGTATTAGTAGTGCACATTAGAGGAGGGGTGAGGATGTCCTCAACGGAGTGCGACACTAACTAAAATATGGAGAGCATGCATATTTACTTATTACTGCAAGTTAATCATTTGCTAAATCTTTTCCAAATGTTTTGGGTACTAACCCTTGATATAAAATATTTTAGGTGTCCAGCCATAGGGACGCCAGGATTGACTCATTCTAGAGATTCATTGTTGCAGCATATGTGGATGTTGCAGGAATTTGATAGACGCCTCATTCCTTTCATTTCTAGTGTGGGAATTTCCTATCAGTTATTCGAGCATGTTGCTCACTGTTTTATTCAGTACTTATGTCAGACTTGTTGAGATTTAATTGCTTGTCTTTACTTCTTTTGGATTTTTAACCGATGGTTTATTCGGTCAGTTATTTAATTGTGAATGGTTGAATTTAGTTAATTGTGATTGTCATATTATTTTGTTTCCGCATGAGTATTTCATTTAAGTTAATGAAAGATAAAATTGGCACCAGTCTAATTTTCTCACTTAGGTGGTTAGTAATTAAAAAGGCGACAGTGATGCTAAGAATGAACCAACTGAGAAACCTGTTCTAATTTAATTTAGGACTGATCACCCGGGGTTAATTAGGCGGGGTGTCACATTTATCATCATTACACTAGCCTAGGCATGAGACTAGGTCGAGGTTTATATTAGAAACTCATCCTATACATAGGGTAGGACGCAATGATAACTTGGGGACCCTTAGGTATGGGACTAAGGGATATTTTGAGGATATCACATCGATTAAAAGGGTGGAGTAATTTATAAATTGAGAAATTGAGAAAATGAGAATTAATGCCTAAGATAAAAATGGGTATTAACATTTGTGGCGACATAATGTGTCAGGGACAGCGGACGATTTATGTCGTGTCGTATGTGGAACCTTGTCATGGGATGGGGTCGACAGTTTAAACGGATCAAAGGCCATTTAACAAGGGGGAGTGTGACACTTTGGTGGATTATCACCCGAGGTGGGAGGACCGCCATAATAAAAAGTGAAAACAATAATAAAAATGGGTTAATTTAATTAAATTAACATCGTGGGGACTTGGGAATTAAAAATCATATTGGTGTTTGATTAGGGGTGAAAAACGACGCGCGTCAAGCGCCGATCGTTGTTTTCTGTTAACCCCCCCAAATACAAAAACCTACACTTATGACTACACTCAACGGGTGAGTATAGCGGCCATGTCCGGGTATCAAAAAATTCACAAGGACGAGTTGCTAGAATTCAATTGGTTTAATATTCCTAAACTAAAAGTGTAAAAGATTAATTACAAACAAAAAGGAAAAGACGCAAAAAGGAAAAATATTAATCTAGGAGAGTGTAAAATAAACTAGATTAACAAAGCGAGTAAAAACTATAGGTTGCGTCGAATATCCCTCACCCGAGTTAATTAGTATAAAATGGTTACATGGTTCGACGAGTTATGATTGCGTCTCATTTCGACAGTTAATTAAATCAAAGGTTGTCACACCCCTAAATTAGTATAAAGGCCTAATATGATTTTGACGTCAACAAATACCCCGAAAATTACGCATGCAAGGTCGTAAGCACGGAACATACATGATATGCCCTGTCAAATCTCCTAGGCGCAATAACTAGCACAACGCACCCAAAATAGACCCGTAAACTCCACCACCTAAGCAAAGCAACACGTCAACCCGAGTGAGTTCAATCCGACACAACCTAGACTAAATTAGCTAGAAAGCTTATTAAAAAAGCGGTAAATAAACACAATAAAACTACACTAGAAAGCACGGAAATAAAGCATGTAAACCTAATTATGAAAGCATGTAAATTAACTACAAAGCAAGAATAAAGGAAATATGACTTATATTAATGGAGAGGGAAGACGAATAGTCAACTTACAAACCCTATTGGGTGTCAATCCAAGAAGAAATGAAGAAGAACTCTTAAAGAACCTAAACCCTAAGCTAAAACTAACCTAAAACGAATTATAACTATGTATCTATGATATTTACAACAAAATTGGTTTATATAGTAAGTGGAATAAAAATAGAAAAGAAAAGGGAAAAGAAAAGAAAAGGCAAAATATCAGCTGGAAATAGGGGATCGATCCCTTTGATCGATCGGTAGATCGCTCAGAAATGAGACCACTGTCTCCCATCGAAGAATGAAAACTGAGGGATCGATCGATCGATCCCTTTGATCGATCGATCGATCAAGCAGGTATGCATAATCTTCCTCATGTTTTGGTGTAGTTGGTTTTCTCTTCCGCTAAAAATATCGTAACTTCTTCGTTAGGGACCGGATTCATGCACCGTTCACGGCCACGCGAAGCTTGCGAGGAGGGATACAACTTCCGTGAAGACGTTAGGCCAGGTGACCAAGTTGTGAAATTACTAAATTGCCCTTAAACGTGCGATTGCGAACGGAACTTGAGCGGAATGCGTCCGAACTCCATACTTAGTACCTAAATACCTACAAAAGTCCAATTATACCTCATATAGCATGTTAACATTATAAATCCAGTGTTATCTGGTTAACGGGCTTAAATATAGCGATGAAGGCACCCGAGGGGGCGAAAATGCGTAGGTTCGAAGGATGAAATACGTAATATTTGCATATTATCACACCCCCTAACTTGCACATTACTAGTGTCTAGCAATGAAATAGGATACAATAAGAACTACAATCAAACCAAAAGTAGGAGATAGTAAAAAAGTATGGTATAAAAGCATAAGGTCACTTTTGTGGGAGATTCGATTGCATTTAGCTTATGCAATAAGCCGTTAAACCCCTAGGTTACCCTAGCGGACGAGTGTCGTCTCGTGAGGGTTTTAAGGGATGAAGCCCACAAACATCATATGGTTTCCTCAAATTATGCCCAAACCAACATGCGACAAGCCCGATAATGGAGAAAAGGATTTCATAGGCATTATTAGTAAAATGAACGAATTCAAACAAAAGTCCAAATCATTAACATTATAGAATGCACATCATATAATTGAAACCTTAAAATGTGGGAGGGGAGCGAGCATATGCAAAGTGTGATTTGGAAAAAACTTATATAAACCGGATACTAAATAAAGTGAGCATATATTCAATCCTCACAGGCATTACACTCATTAAGTGAATTCACTCGAAACAGGGAGTTAACACATGGAACATACGGGAATAAAGAGTAAATGTAAATGGAAACTAGGTCGCACAAATGTCACAGATGAAGAACACAATATAGGAAATAAAAATTATAATCTCAATGAAAGATACCGCACATTAAAGGAGGCGAAATTCATTTTCACAGATTATCAAAACTATTATGACTTTTAAATTAAATCGACCTAATATCACATAGGACTTATATAGGGTTATAATGTAGGTTTCGCTAGGGTACAAAATGAATGAATGTATGTACGGATTCAAAGTGTTTGGAAATGAAAACTCGGGATAATGGGAAATATGCAGGCAATTTCAAAATTGGAAAACAAGTTCCAAACAAGGCATTAGATATACAAATGGGGAGAGTAATCAAAGCTTGTTGAACACTATACATAATATACAACTTTCTCTTTCTTTTCTTTTCTTCTTTTTCTCATTTTTCTCTTTTGTTTTCTTCTTTATCTTTTTCTCTTTTTCTCTTTTTCACTACTCTTTTCTTTACTTTTCTTTACTTTTCTCACTCTCATATGCCTAAATTGAAACCACAACACAACAACATCATTCAATCCCAAGTAACATTCCAAACAAAGGTATGTAAGGTGTATGTATGGTTTTAACTCCAATTTGGAGTTGGCTGTGGGATTCTTTGGATATGAAACGAAGGGCTATATTAAGGCTCAAAGGGGTTGATGAGGGGAAACATATAAGGTGAGGCCAAGGGTAATATGGGTGATATAACAAGGATGGCCTATGATTATTTCAAAAAGTTTACGCAATTCTCGAGTCAAAACAAACTTTGAAAATTATGCTCAAGTAATACATTTCAAGTATGAACTCTGTAGAGGGGGCTTGAAGGTAGTCCTGAGATTAGGGATAATTCCTTAATTGGCAAAAGTGTTTGAGATTAAGTAACCAAAGCAACTCAAGCGTGGCAACTCAGCGAGGCAGCTTGGCGTGGCAAGTCATACTTTGGCTTGTTGTATTAATCATATTGTATTTCTGTTTATATTGACTGTAAGCTATAACGGTTGTAATGTTGTAACGAGATTAATAACGAGTTTTAGTGAGAGGTCAAACAGTACTCGCGAGAGATCAGGCTTGGCAGGGCCTGGGAGAGCTTTCATGCTCTACCGAATGACCTCACCATGGGAACTTTAGAGGGACCTGGTTTGGAGGATTTAGAAATGAGGCACCGTTGGGGTGTGTCCTGACCATCTTAGAGACACCTGGTAAAAATATCGAAGGACCCTGACCGTGGAACCTCGGGCGGAGTAGCTTCAAGTTCCATCGAGCGTTGAGTTGAGAACCAAACAACCCTCTACTTAATGTCACATGTACTTGTAACAACTCGAGACTTTAGAGACGATAATTCATTTATTTTGGGAGAAATAAAAATTATTTTAGTTAAAGAATTTTTAAGTTGGCAATTGAGGTTAAAATTTGAAGTTGTTATAAAGTGCTTTTAATGGCAATTCTAAGGGTGTAGTTATGGGCCTATCGGACGACTAAGAGGAAGCCTACGGGGTATACTCCGTTATTTCTTATTCATGAGGCTAAGGTAATTCTCCCGGTAGAGTTAGAGGTTCCCTCGACTCAATATGCTCTACGAAGCAGCATGCTCCCTCAGAAGAGACACGTACAGTTGGAAGTGTTGGACGAGCACAGGGATAATACGATGCAACACTTTCAAATGTATACGAGGCAGCTCTCCAGGGCATATGACAACTTGGTGAGACCAAGAAAGTACGTGGAAGGAGATCTCGTATTAAAGGCAGCAGTTAAACATATTAGGGGGCTTCCTCTACCTAAGTTTACAGCGAATTGGGAGGGACCTTTCATCGTAAAGGAGGCTCATGACTCAGGTTATTGCTTAATTTCTAAGATAGAAGAAGACATGCCATTTAAGATTAACAACAAATGGTTGAAGGTCTATCACGTGTAAGCAATTACATTTGGAGTCACCGATGTATCTAACTGATATGAATATATGAGTTCATTTTGTTTATGCAAGTTCTCTTTATTTTTAATTCAAATAGAGATGAAAGAACTACAGAACTTCATATCACAATCTATGTAAACTGCTGTAACACAAAGAAATAGTATGGGAATAAGTTTTTTCTTCCATTTATATACTTTGGGGCATTACAAAAATGGGAACTATCTCCCAAGGATTACATAGGAAGAAAGGAAAAAAAATACATATACAAAAAACTCATTAACCCAGGAGGAACCACAGATCAGGGGAAGAAAAGAAATCTCCAGGGAGACCCAAAGAAGCTGCTTGGCAAGACGTTGGGCGTTGATAGAGACCTCCAACCTTGTCTGTGCCTGTGTGTGCTCGATCAGGAGTTTCTCTCGTTTTGACTTCGCCGCTCGTAGAGCCTCTTCGAGTTCCTCCACCTCCTCATCAATGCCTCAAAGGAGAGGTGCTAGCTCGGCCAACTTAGCTTCCTCGGCACGCTGATCATCCCGATGTTTTTGAAGGAGCTCCCTCTGGCTGCCCAATCGCTAGTTCTTCAAAGTCTTTAAGTGAGCAATGAGCCAGTCAAGGCGGAACCCATCACGACCTAGCTCCCTCTGATAGCCCAAGAACTGGTTAAGGAGGGGCCTGGTCATATTCGCAGTTGGAGTGTTGGCAATTTTAGCAATAACGGTGGCCATGCCTTGAAGCCTATGGCTCATAACTGGGATGTTTAAATGTAGGAAGTCCACCGTGAAGGTCTCAGGATGATAGCTCACAAGTTGCTCGATGACCAAACGATGGTTGGCAGGCATTTGGGGTGAACATTGGCGTACCATCAGGCAGAAGGCGGGAGGAGCCAAGTCGGGCTGAGGGAGCTCACACCCAGATTCGCTCTCCGCAGCAGAACCTGTCGTGGAACCTTGATCATAATGGCTTGATTCTTTGGAGGAGACAGGTTCACGATGTGGTGAGGCAACGGGGGAAGGAACTAGTGGAGAACCCTCCCGAGCAACCTGAGAACAGGTGGGAAGAAATAATGAGCTCACGAAAAAAAAAATCTTAACAAGTGTTTGCATTGTTAAGTCACCGTTATAGGTGGAGCTTATGAAAAATGTTAACAAGTGTTTGCATTATTAAGTCACCATTATAGGTGGAGCTTATGAGAAATATTAACAAGTGTTTACGTTGTTAAGTCACCGTTATAGGTGGAGTTTGCGAAAATATCTTAACAAGTGTTTGCGTTGTTAAGTCACCGTTATAGGTGGAGTTTGTGAAAATCTTAACAAGTGTTTGCGTTGTTAAGTCACCGTTATAGGTGGAGTTTGAGAAGCAAAGAAATACAGAGAAATTAGAGAAGTACTTCAGCAGCAGCAGGAGCGAGATTAGTAGTTACCACGGGAGCCATAATGCTAGAAACCGTGGGAGGTGGGCTCATTACCTCAGCAGCCTCAACGGATCCCTTGGAGGTAGACACTTCAGGGGTGGGCACACTACCCTCGCCGGCATAGGGTACTATGGCTAACATAGGCGCATCATCGGAAGGAGATGTTGTACCTTCCAGAGATGCCCCAATGAGACCAGCTGCACCTACTCGGGCCTGAGAAGGGATAAGGCCACTCAACGCAAAAGGCGAAGAAAGACTTGGAGAAAGCTACAAATGAAAAAAAAATAAGTGTTAGATAGAAGCAGTAATCGCAAAAGGATAATAGAGAGGTAATTCACCTAGAGACGCCACTAGGAGTAACCCCCGTTATGGCACTAAAGAGAGGAACTACAGTAATGGGTCTTGACAGTACAGGTGGAAGGAGAATGTTGGCTATCAGTGATGCCACTTCCACCTAAAATGGCACAACATGTTACAATTGAGGAATAAACTAATGGGACAAACAAAATGTGTAGGGTTGGGAAAAACATTTACCCATGGGACACTCACTTCGACCACAACCAGGGGCAGAGAGACCTCCCGCTCCGAAGGTAACTCAGAGGAAGCTGGAACAGTTGCCTCGGGCTGACCAGACATCTCAACGGCACCCGTGGAGGCATCCCTGGATCGATGGGAGGAGGAACAGCGTGAATAGGTGAGGCTTATTAAAGAAGGACGAGGAAGGGAGGCAGTGGCTGGATGAGTACTGAAACGTCCCCCCACGAAACGACACACTGGGAGACTAGGGGGACTAGGAGGACTGACCCTCATTTCTTCAACTCCCTGCACCAAAGATATCAGGCAATAAGTAGGGACGCTGTGTCAAGAAAAGAAGAATGAGAAATAAAGAAGGCACATATACCTCAGATTCGAAGGGAGAACGAGAGGATATAACCACTGGTGAAGACGGTGAAGAAGCAGGGGCAGAAGAAGTTGGTGATGAAGGTCGCTCAGATGTATGTTTCTTCTGGGGCTTATTACCCAGCGTCTTCCTTCTTGAGCCCATGGCACAACCACTTTCAGGCACATTCGGCCTTCTTCTTCTCTTTGCTAAGGGCTCACTAGGATCCACCACTATTTTGGGGAATGCACCCGAAGGAGGAATTGTCACTGCGCGCCGTTGGAATTTAACATTTATTCGGGCAACTTCGGCCTCTACCTGCCTCCTCAGTTCTTCAGCTAGTTCCGGAGATATAAAAGGGGGAACGGAGTCAATTGGGAATGCCTCTAAGGGAGTTTGCATTTGACCTTGGGCCTTAGGTTTCTTAGACTTGGACTTCTTAGCCTTCTTAGCAGGTGGATGAGAAGACCCTTCTCCCATGGCAGCTGCGGTCGTGGGGACAGATGGTTTGGGGATCGCAGTGGCTTTTGCTTTGGTCGTAGCAACAGGGACCATGGGGAAGTATGGAGAAAGTTCCGTGGGAGGTGCTTTGGGGATCTGACTCAGAGGGAACTCAACCCCAAGAACGGAATTGCCTTTTAGGCCTAGCGCCAAGGCAGAAAAAGAAAGAACTGGGGGGTACACGGGATCACCCTCTATGAATTCGGCAATCTGGGCCAATTGCCTCGGCCAATACTTTGTGGAAAACAGAGGGGTCACGTCCCTTTGCCTAGTGATGCTGGGAATGGTGACTCACCCAGCCAATGTCGAACTCACTCCCCACGCAGTCATCGAGGAGAATAGAGAACATGCCTCGCCAAAAGATACCTTGGGGTTAGATAACTGAAACATCGAGTGAAGAGCCCCTTGATCAAAGCCAAATTGACGGCTGCATCGGTTAGGATTATAGTGTTCGCTGGTGTATCCCCACTCGGTGTATGAGGGCAGGTATCCAGGCGAGAAAAGAAGTACAACGACGAATGAGGGGTCTTCGGTAATGAGGTCTACAGTGGTTGGTTGGACCACTCTTGCCCCATGCTTGAAAAAATCACAAGTATGGAGAAAAATATCCTCCCCATAGGGCCTCATTACGAAACTTAAAAGTCATCAATAAAGGAGGTCAACTCCTTATGGCTCTGCCTCTTGTGGTAAACAAATGAGCGAGGGGGCAGGATTGTTTCCCCCGAGGGAGGACAGTTAGTCTTAGCGGCCACGGTCGGGAAGCGCACATAAAGGAAACCCATCAGAAGAACACAATTGGCAAAATTGGCTAGGTTGTAGCGACCCAGAGATCGTTCCATGTCAAAAAGGACCCTATCAAGCCATGTGTAGAGGGATCCCAAGGCAATTGCAGCCAGAAGGAGCTTGATATCCCGGGCCAATCGGAGAGATAAGTTGATGAGATCCCTCCGAGTCTGGTCATTGGGTTTTCTCGTTAAAAAGAAGTGAGAAAGGATGACAAGGATATAGGCAGGAAGCTCTAACGATGTACCTTGCCCAGGGGCGGCCTCGGAGGAACTTTCGTCCGAGGGGTCTTTGAAGAAGTAATTGATGAGGGGAGTAAATATGGCTTTATTTAAAGTACCGATGCACCTTCGGCATATACGGTGCAGCTCCAAACAATCAACAGTTTCTTGGGCATCCATGGCTTCATCGGAATAAGGCTCATGACCTATTGCCTCAAGGCCTAAGAGCTCGTACACGTCCTCTAACGTTATTGTAAACTCTCCCCATGTAGCAATGAACGTGTGAGTAGTAACATTCCAGCGAGATACCAAAACAGGAAAAGCAGCATTATTTTTAGAGAGAGTGAACTCACCATACCACTTGGCTCAATGAAGCCCAATCTTAGCAAGGGTATCAACGTGGGAACTCTGCATATGAGAATTCCAAGAAGCAAAGTGAGCAGGAGAGCCCCCAGGACTTTCAAAATCAATGTGGTACCATAGGAAGTCCCCTCGCTCAAGACAAAATCTGAGAGTCCCCTCGGGAGGTAGAAAGCCACATTCATCAGAGCTCTCATCTTCATCACCAAGCGTAAGGGCATTATACTTGGCATTAAAAATGCAGCTCTTGCAAAACCCAGCAAAGTCATCACCTTCGCCAAAAATGAGGGATCGACCGTAGAAACGCAACTGTTCTTCACTAGCAGCGGTCAATGAGGCAGCAGAAGGGGTGGCAACAACATGGGCGGCAGGAGGAGCACTAGTGACAGTAGTGGAAAGGTTAATTGACGAGGCCATTACAAACAATAGAAGTATAAAAAGGTCTGGTAAAAGAAAAGTTGGAAAGGAAGAAGGAGGGGTACAACTGCGGATAGTGGTGAAACAGATGAGAGAAGGAGGCGATTGAGAAAATAAGAGGGCAACAATGGAGGTCGCACAAACTTTCTCTCTCTAAAGGAAGCGGGGAGTTTTGAAGAAGATAAAGAAGACGAAGATATAGAAGAGTTTTGAAATAAAAAAGAGACGTTTGAAGGGTTTCAAACTCGATGGTTGACGTTTTCCACGAGCGCACGTGCAAGGGCGACCATAATCATTTCAAATGAACACGTGGCACATCAAGAAGGGTCTCGACAGCTGAAAAGGCAGCGTTACGTCAAATAGCGACACCTTGGGAATAAAAGGGGTTGCCTTCTTAACCAAGTTTATGTTTTGGCTCCAAATTGGTGTCAGACTTATCCATCAATGCCTAACGGACGATATGTTTCAACGATTCAGAAAATGCTACGATGTCCCCTCGCCACATATACAAACCTTGTTTAAAGGGTGACTCAGTTACATCGAGATGCATTTCTGCTTTTTTGAACACAGCGAAGCATCCTAAGGGATAATTTTACTTACCAGTCCAACCGAGTATTTGAGAAGATTAGTAGGCCTTTTGGGAGAATCTCAAATAGTAAAGTTAGAACGGTTGAGGCTCAGTATGAGAAAAAAGTGGCGATGTCCCTTCGCCCAAGCCCTGATGACAATGGTGTTTTGGCTCAGATACATCGGGGAGAATTTTACTTTTTCCAGGAGATTATATCGCTGCGATTCTAACGAAGAGAGGAACCCATATTTTTTTTTTACACAGAGAGGGTTCATCGAATTGAGAAGTTTCGTGCAGACATTTCTTGGTCCAACAAATCTCTCCTCGAAGGGGAAAATATAGAGGGGGCTTTAAGGTAGTCCTGTGATTAGGGATAATTCCTTAATTGGCAAAAGTGTTTGAGATTAAGTAACCGAAGCAACTCAAGCGTGGCAACTCAGCGAGGTAGCTTGGCGTGGAAAGTCATACTTTGGCTTGTTGTATTAATCATATTGTGTTTTTGTTTATGTTAAGTGTAAGCTATAACGGTTGTAATGTTGTAACGAGATTAATAACGAGTTTTAGTATGAGGTCAAACGGTACTCGCGAGAGACCAGGCTTGGCAGGGCCTGGGAGGGCTTTCATGCTCTATCGAATGACCTCACTTTGGGAACTTTAGAGGAACCTGGTTTGGAGGATTAAGAAGTGAGGCACCATTGGGGCTTGTCCTGACCATCTTAGATACACCTAGTAAAAACACTGAAGGACCCTGACCATGGAACCTCGGGCAAAGTAGCTTGGAGTTCCATCGGGCGTTGAGTTGAGAACCAAACAACCCTCTACTTAATGTCACATCTACTATAGGTGAAGTCACTAGCCAGCTAAACAATGTCAGACCTATACTTGAGTAAACCACCGTGGTATTTAGGGTTGTCAGGCAGTTGGTGAGCCACCTCTGCGACAACAACCCCCTGACACACAATGGTTAGGCAAAAGTCATGTCTTGGCATTTAATGTTTATGGCGTGGAGACAACTAGTGCATCAGGCATTTAATGTTGTGACATAAATTATGAGGGATATCTTTCATAGTCTTTAATGACTGAGTTACCTCGGGGATGGTGTGGGGGGCTATTTAAAGACCCCAACCACCCCTGAGGAGAGGATGGTTCCTTGAGAATTCAAAAGTTATTGCTAGAGAGAATATACATCAGAGAGAGTTATTGCAAACCAGAAAGTTTGCTCCCTCACCATTGTTATTTATTACGAAGCTTTTAATACTTGATAGAGATTCTCGATAGCGTTTGGTGTGATTCTACATGCCTACTAAGGTGTATCTAGGGTGCTTACTTCTCTCTCCCTCTATCCAAGTTACTTATAAAGTTCATTACTATTCCTTGAGTTATACACGAGAGTTTTATGAGTTTATACTGAGTTTATCTTCATTGGGTTTGTGTTTGTGTATCCTATCATTAACTTAAAGCTTTGGCCAGATTAACTTATCATTACCATACTCGAATAGGGGTTACACCTCTTATCTAAAGTACCCTCTTACAAACTCGATTAATGAACGATCAAATGAAAGAATAGATAGATTACCAATGAATTCAACGTTTTCAAAGAGGAAAGAATAGTGTATACACTCACAAATGACGAAAGGTACAAAGCTTACTCAGTGTAAGTATATACAATGCAATAAAAGATTACTGAGTTATAAAAATCTTAAACCAAATCAATAAAGTATGAAAAGTTCATGTGCTCATGGGATTAAATTTTAATTCATGAAGTTATTCATAATATCAATAATATGAGGACTAAAGTCTAATAACTTCTAAAATCAAGAACATGCATCATTGAGTTGTCTATTGGATCGGGCAATTATTGAAATTTATCATCGGAAACAAAAGCAAAAAAGAAAATCTTTTTGAAAATTTTGAATTTTTCTAAGAAAAGCATACTAATTAACTAACATGTGAGAAAAAACATGGACACAACCAATGAATGGATAGAATATCCCACAGCCCTAACTTAAAACCTGACATTGTCCTCAATGTTAATTAAGAACCAAGTTAAAGAAGGAAAAGAGCGATATTACCCAAAATGGAGCGATCTAGGGAAAGTACAAGTCCAAAGATTCTACAAAACAAGTTAGTAACAAGCATATCAAAAACCAATAACAAAAAGTTAACTAATTACACTAGATTAAATTAAAAGGAAAGAAAAGAAAAATAAAAAGAAAGAAAGAATAAAAGGCTAACTATATACAACCTACTATTTAGGCTTCACACTAACTAGACACTACAAGTCTAAATAGTTGAGGGTCTACCATAAAAATGATTTGACTTTGGAGGATAAACAGTGTACCCTCACACACATGCACGCCCTTCGAAAAATATGAATTCCGTTTGAACAACGGAAGGAATTTATAAGGCGTAAGAAAGGAACCATCGTCAATTAAAAGTTTTGGAGGGACGATGGGGGATTTGGATTGAACGGGTGACAAAAACATGTGGGGACCGAGAAAAGCAGAAAATCCTACCAAGGATTTAGCAAGCAGAATGGGAGGTGGCGCACAAAAAGGCAAGGATACGTCATGAAGGGCAAATCGAGCAAGTAATCCTCATCGACGAAAAGGTTTAAAACATTAAAGTTTGAAACCGAATCATCGGGTACTTGTGGCGGTGTGATAACAGAAAATGAAAATGGGGAGGAAAGAAATTCAAACTCAATAGATGCATCATCATCGCTTGAGGATTGAGTTTCGAAAGAAATAAGATCATTTTCAATGAAATGTTCTTCTTTGGGGGGAAAAGAAGAAATCATTTCATTGCAAATAGATATTACGTCATTTTCATCCTCACTTTCAATATCTATTACGCAATGGGCAAAGTCGACAATGATTTGTTCCAAAGTAGGCACAAATACCTCATTTGATTCAAAACAATCTTCGACTTCAAAAGTCTCAGAAGAAAAATCTTCGTCGGATTCAAATAATAAATCCAATTCATGTTCCCACAAACGATTTTCTTCCCGATAACGATTTTCAATTTTCTCATTTTCAAGCATGCGCAAACCCTCACCGAATGTCATAGGTTGAGGTGCGGATCCTTGAAAATGCGAACTTTGAAAATTACCATCGGACTTAAACTTAAACTCATTATTATAGGAATTTTGAAAACTATTGCAATTCGTTTCCAAATTCCTATTATAAGGAGGTAGAGGACTAAAATCATTATCATCGTCCTCAAAATTCCAATAACCTAAATTTTTACTTTCGTTATACTCGCCCAAAGTAATTTTTGAATTTGTATTTTTTAGGACTCTAAGTATTGACCGAAAGTCAAAAGTTTGCGAGAATTTTGAGAATTATAAAAACGATTACCGAAAGAATTGGAATAAGACATGCTTACCCCAAAAATGGCTCGAAGTGGCGAATTCCACAAAGTAGATGCGCACGTGATGAATTCAAGCGTTTCTAGATGCTCAAACCTAAACTTATGACTACACTCAACGGGTGAGTATACCGACCAAGTCCGGGTATTGAAAATCCACAGGGACGAGTTGCTAGAATTTAATTGGTTTAATATTCCTAAAATAAAAAGTGTAAAAGATAAATTACAAACAAAAAGGAAAAGATGCAAAAATGGAAAAGATTAATCTAGGCGAGTGTAAAATAAACAAGATTGACAAAGCGAGTAAAAACTATAGGTTGCGTCGAATATCCCTCACCCGAGTTAATTAGTATAAAATGGTTACATGGTTCGACAAGTTATTACGATTGCACTCGTTTCGATAGTTAATTAAATCAAAGGTTGTCACACCCCTAAATTCGCATAAAATCCTAATATGATTTTGGCGTCAACAAATACCTCAAAAATTACGCACGCAAGGTCGTAAGCACGGAACATACATGATACGCCCCGTCAAATCTCCTAGGCATAATAACTAGGAAAATGCACCCAAAATAGACCCGTAAACTCCATCACCAAAGCAAAGCAACACGTCAACTCGAGTGAGTTCAATCCGACACGACCTAGACTAAATTAGCTAGAAAGCATATTAAAAATGCGATAAAGAAACGCGGTAAACAAACGCAATAAAACTACACTAGAAAGCATGGGAAAAAAGCATGTAAACCTAATTATGAAAGCATGTAAATTAACTACAAAGCAAGAATAAAGGAAATACAACTTATATTAATGGAGAGGGAAGATGAATAGTCAACTTACAAACCCAATTGGGTGTCAATACAAGAAGAAATGAAGAAGAACTCTTCAAGAACCCAAACCCTAAGCTAAAACTAACCTAAAATGAATTATAACTATGTTTCTATGATATTTACAACAAAATTGGTTTATATAGTAAGTGGAATAAAAATAGAAAAGAAAAGGCAAAATATCAGCTGGAAACAGGGGATCGATCAATCGATACCTTTGATCGATCGATCGATCGATCGCTCAGAAATGAGCCCATTGTCTCCCATCGAAGAATAAAAACTGAGGGATCGATCGATCGATCAAGCATGTCTGCATAATCTTCCTCCTGTTTTGGTGTAGTTTGTTTTCTCTTCCGTTACAAAATGCCGTAACTTCTTCGTTAGGGATCGGATTCATGCAGTGTTCATGGCCACGCAAAGCTTGCGAGGAGAGATACAACTTCCGTGTGAATGTTGGGTCAGGTGCCCAAGCTGTGAAATTACTAAATTGCTCTTGAACGTGTGGTTGCATACGGAACTTGAGCGGAATGCGTCCGAACTCCATACTTAGTACCTAAATACCTACAAAAGTCCAATTATACCTCATATAGCGTGTTAACACCGTAAATCTGAGGTTGTCTGGTTAACGAGCTAAAATATAGAGATTAAGGCATCCGAGGGGGCTAAAATGCGTAGGTTCGAGGGATAAAATACGCAATATTTGCGTATTATCAGTGTCTTCTTTTGAAATGGGGATCCCAGCGGGTAGTTAGTGATCTATATTTATCACGTTTAATTATCTCGTTTAATTAAAATATTCTATTTTGATATTTATTGCATATAATGCTACTTTCTGGATTCAAGGATCCTATTTGAGGGGAATAGTGTGTATTCATGCTCGGGGCTCTGACCTCGTGTGTTGACTAACTTTTTCAGGATAAGTTTTGGAGAAGCTGCATAGGATTATCGGAGTTTATCGTTTGGAGGAGCCATTGGAGTTCATTCATTTTATTGCTTTATTTAGTTAGACTTTATTTTTCAGTCGTTTTAATTGTGAGACTTTATTTGAGTTTTTATTGAGCCATTCGGTTCCAAAGTTGTCAGAGGATTTCAGTTGGTTTATTATTTAGATTTTATTTAATTCATTATTGGAGATTGAATTTAATTGGAGTTTTAGAATGTAATGGATCTTTTATCGCTCACTTGTTTATGATCATTTGGGATTAATTTAATTGTTTATCTTATGGAATGATTTATTTATGTCTCATATCTATCTCATGCTAAGAATAGTATTTATTTAGTTCACCTCCAGCGTAGCCCGGTGACGATGTCTGGCCACCCCGTCTGTCGGATTGCGGGGGTGTGACATTCGGTCTAATCCAGTAGCCAATTCCTAGTTTGCTAATCGATTCAAGTTAAAGACGAATCGATTCGGTGAAGGGAAAGTGTTTGGTCTAAAGAACGAATCGATTCGGGTGATTGGCGAATCGATTCGATCTTAGTCAGTGTCGAATTTTGAGGTTCGCAAATCGATTCGGGTTATTTTGGAATCGATTCGGCTTACCAGGTCACTTAAAATCCCCCTTCTAGTTTTAGTCTCCCACTTCAATTTCAAACTCCCCCCCCCCCCCCCCCTTAAACCTTCGAAGTGCTCCTCTCCCATATCATTTACCTCCTACCAATATCTTCAGGTCTTCACAATCCCCTCATCCAAGGTAACATTCCTCTTCATTCTTTGTCATTTTCAACTTATGTTTGTGGGTATTGTATACAAAGTAGGGTGAAATGCCATTAGTTGCTTATTTTTGTTCATTTTTCAAGAAATAACCATTTTTATCTATTGATTCTCTTAGATAACCATCAAATACAACATGTGTACATTGTTTTGCTGATTATGTTGTATTTATTGGGGGTGTTCCATATAGCAATGACATTTTCACCCTAGTTTCCATACAATGCACACAATGTGTTCGGTAAAATGCCCCAATGGGGATTTTATGCGCTAAAGCTATATTTTCGCACCGTTTATAATAAAATCATTCTTGATTTGACCTTGTTTGAGTATGGTGCACATTGGGTGCATTTTTCTGACTCATTTTCTCCCGACGTGCACCCTTCGTGCCTAGTTTCCCTGTTTTTCATGCATACGTTAATTTTGTGCATTACACTAGTAGTGTGTGTATTGAATTAATGTTTTGAAGGATTATATGGGTTTGAATCCTTCCGAACTAGGGAGGAAAGAGATTGGTACCGAGCTAAATTCCCATCCAACTGAGTCATTACGCTTGAGAGGCCTGTGCACCTTGCTCATATGCCTGCCTCTGTTAGGCATTATCTTCAAAAGGTTCTCTTGGAAGGCCCACCTAGCCGAGGGAGGGGAAGTAAACGGAGAACATGTTCGGAGGTTTTATGCATCTCTTATCTCAACTGAAGACGGGACATACGAAGCCTATGTTCGGGGTAGGAGGATCCAGATATCGAAGCCTATCCTTTCTATGCGACTACACGAGGTGAATAACCCCGAGGTTTATGCCTTACCCATCCATGACGATGCGACGAGGCTCTCTAACAATACTCTGATTGCGCGACTGGTGCCAAGAAAGGTCTAGGCCGGTGAGACTTTCCCCACTTTCGGCATGTCCGACGTATGCCGCATTCTTCATCTTATCGCCGTCAATTCCGTGAACACAACCCAAATAAAATTAGTCCATCACTCCAACCAGGCCCACTTCCTCTACTACCTCCTGGGTGAGAATTTTGTGGTTAGCCTCCCCACCGTGATACTTCAGTGGATATTGGGAGTCGCGTACTGCGATAAGGGATCTATTACACTTCCTTACGCGCGACTAGTGTCCTGAAAATGCAAAGACGCTAGGTGCGAGACAGCTGGGATGGATAAAATTTTGAGGCTCCCCACTTTGCTCGATAAGGGGGCTATTAAAAAGAGTTTAGGGAAGTATTATTGGGAGAGACGCAAAAAGAGGATGTTGGATCATCCAGTAGCGGAGGGCGAACTTGATGATGATGATGCCCCATCAGTGCCACCCCCGGTTCCACCTCTGATGGACCCCATTAGATATATAAGAGTGAGAATGGACATGCTCAAGGCGAACTTCACATCTTTCCAAGGCGACTATCAGTGCGATATATATATGTTCGCCAGGGCTCAGATAGGGTTATTATCTCATATCTGTGGGGTTGAGGCTGGGGTACCTCCCTATCTATTTAATCTATACGCACCTCGTGATCCCCACGCGCCCAAATCCTTGAGCCACCAGGACCTTCATTAGGGAGATGCTCCTTTCTGCTGCTACTGTTTATGTTATATCAGCTTGTTGTTAGTTTTTGTTTCTAGGTTTTCCCTAGTTGTGTATTTGTGAGGGAAGGGAGAGTGCATTTATTGTATTTTATAATTTTGGTTTTTGATCCCCATGTACGCAACTCCATATTATATTAATGAAATTACTCAGTTTCTTTATTTTATCTCTCTTGTATATATATCTTTTATGTATATATTGTAGTTTTTAGTACTAGCATGTAGGAGGTATGCCGTTGTGCGGTTCTCGAGTTACTCCTAACGGGGTGATTTTTTAACCCCTTTTCCCTTTTTGTCCCTTCTAACATTGGGGATAATGTTCATTTCAAGTTAGGGGTTTTGAATTACATTTCTGATACCGGTTATGATGTTAGTAGTTATTTATTTATTTATTAAAAAAAATCTTATTTTTCTCCCTTATCTCCAATGATTACGTATATGATCGCCTTATCCTTTTGTATAGCGATGATGCATGCTTAGAGTATATGGTTTATTAACTCGTAGCCCGTACATTGTTTGCATTGCGAATAACCTCATAGAATTAAACTGTGAAGCTTTGAGCGCAATACACAAATAATTGATTATGATTTGGTTTAAAGCGTTTCAAATCCGTGATCATAAGGCGCATGTTATACCCTTACAAAAGTGAAATTCTGGATTTATCTTCAATTGTTAGCCTATACATATACTCTATCTCTTTCTTGAAAAATTATCTTGTTGCCAATCTCATTTCTTTTAATTGATTGCATATTAATTGAATTATCACTTGAGCATGATTTTCAATGGTGTTGAGTCCCGATTATCACATAAAATTTAGGAAAGGATCTTAGGCCCTCTTTTTTGTTAAACCCCATACGACCTTAACCTTACCCTTATTCATGTCCCTAGTCAACCTCGATGAGCCCTATTATGACCTTTCTTTTCATCCCAAATCCCCTCACCAACTCCACATTGGAGTTTTTCCCTTATACACATCTCCCGTACCTTGACTTAAGATTATTCTCAGGATTTAATGATGTTTGACTTATGTGGATTGCAAAAGAAAGAAAAGAGAAAGAATCCAAAAAAAAATAATAAATGGTTCCAATGTACATGGAAATAAAAGTCTTACTCTCATGAATTCAATTCCTTATATTTCCCACTAATTCCATTATCCCGCGTGTTATTCTCGAATCCCCTTTGCTCTCGTACATAGACTTTCGCTTCCAAACCCTAGGCTTCCCCAAATCATATACTCGAAAAGTCCTACTTGATCCTAAGGTAATGTGATTCAAATGTCGAACATAAGTGATAATCTGTTTAAGTGCATTTCACACTAGTTAATATGCGATATCCTTTCATGAGATTATATTTTTCACTTTCATATATCGTTCTTCATTGATGACATGTGCGCGGATTTGTTTCCTTTTACGATCACTCATTATTCCTACATGTCCCGTGTGTCTTACGTCCTATTTCTGAGCGCTTTCATTTGGTGAGTGTAACAATCGGAGAGAACTTCAGTATGCATGCTTTAGCATTTACATGGATTATAAAAGTTTTGCTAAATCTAATTTACCACATGTTTCCGCTTATTTCACATTTCATTGGTTTCAAATTCTATTGAAGTTACTTGTTTAATGCCGATAATTTTCGTCTTTAGTGTGAGCTTTGTTCACTTTGTTAATAGATTATACTTCTTTGATAATTATAGAACTTCGCATTGGTTTTCGATTTATCATTGTATGAGTTGACTTGATGTTTGTGGGTATCATCCCTGAAAACCCTCATGAGACGACACTCGTCACCTAGGGCCACCTAGGGGTTTAACGGCTTATTGCATACGCTAAATTCAATCATTTGCCCGCGAAAGTGGCATTTTCCTTCTTTGAAAATATTTCTCCTATTTTGGTTTTTTTGATAGCCCTTGTTTCTTCATACTTCATTACTCAGGACTAGCAATGTATAAGTTAGGGGATGTGATAAGTTACTTTTATTGTATTTCTAACCCCATTAATTTTTACATTCTATCATTCCCGCACATATTATTCTCGGTTCTTATGCTCATTTATTGACTAACTCCCATTTTGGTCATATATATCTTTGCGTGTGCCTTATTTGAGTTTTTATAGGTCTCGGGAATGCAAGTTGTGAAGTTTTAATAAGTTCCAGAAAAGTTCCGTTGATAGTTACATCTTTGGGAGAATTTTAGTAAATTCAGCACTCGGGTTTTGGTCCTGATCTCTTCGCATAAGTTATTGCCCTCCTTCTCATCTTCGTGTGGCCTTCGACGGTGCATGAATCCGATCTAAAACGAAGAAGTTATGGATGATTCGGTGAAACTTGGGGAAAATAAAGCCAAAAGGAAGCAACCTCATTTTGAAAGCAGGCCCGAATTAATGCAAAGACTTGAATTATCACACATTAGTTCTCAATTAATGCAAGCTTTATTCATCCATTCCATATCTGCTTGTGTTACTTAGCTTTAAATTGCTTTTATTATCATATATTGTTTTGTGTTTACCATTGATGGTTAGATTAATTATGTGGTTCATTTGCATGTGTAGTCTAATTCCTAATATGAGTAGCTAAATTTAAGGTTGAGGATCATAATCCCACGTAGGATACTTGAACATCATATTTAGGGTTTGGTTTATAATTGTTCTAATTAAACTTCATGTGTTAGTATTGGAGTATCCTAGTCTCTTAACTTCCCTTACCATGCAAGGGGTAGTATTTGAAGCTTTACTACAACCCCAACCCATTTTATTAATAACTAATTAACCCTAATCCTCCATCGATGAGTTTAATCTCTACATGGTTGATGTTTGGATCTAATTAGTTATGCTCGATTTTAATTAATTTGAACCAAGACCTATCATCTTTATTAGCGAATACAAGGTGGGACAATGATCCTTGATTCCTTTTTATCTCTTGAACTCAAGCTTAACTTAGTTCGTGTTGGTATATCTTTGTAGTTGCCTTGTTATTTGTTAATTATACGCATGATAGTTTAGCGGTTAATCACTGTCACATTTTTAAAAAATTAAATCATCTTTTACAGTTTCATTTTGTGACGTTTAGAGAGTCTCCTTTAACCTAATCTTGTTCTCTTAGGAGTGTTCAATCCATGAGGAATACGATCCCGATCTTGCCCGGTTACTACTTGTTACGAATAATTTGCGCTTAAATCTTATACACTCCATAGAGAACACCACCATGATCATCTCAAACTCACTTATCATCTCCTCCTCAAAGTGGCGATCATGTTGGGAGCACGTGGATCCAAAAACTGTGTCATCCACATAGACTTGGGCAACCAAAATAGCACCGTCATCTCTAATGACCAACAACGTCATATCAACTCTACCTCTCTTGAAGCCACAGGCTAAGAGATAATAAGTAAGCCTCTCGTACCAAGCACGTGGTGCTTGCTTCAAACAATACAAGGCTTTCCTTAAATAGTAGACGTGATCAGGGACTTAGGTTATTCAAACCCTTTTGGTTGTTCCACATAAACCTCATCCCTTAGAATTCCATTCAGAAAGGCACTCTTGACGTCCATATGATATAAATTGAAGCGCAGATGACATACGATGGCTAGTAGTAAGCGAACGGACTCAAGCCTCGCAACAGGAGAAAATGTCTCGTTAAAGTCTACACCATATATCTGTGTGTAGCCTTGAGTGACCAACCTAGCCTTATTTTGGATAATAGTACCAGTCTCATATATCTTATTCTTAAAAATCCACTTGCTACCTATCACGTTTGTCTTACTAGGTCGAGGGACCAGTTCTCAGATATCATTCTTTCTAAACTGAAGCAACTCATACTTCATAGTACGTATCAAGTGTTCATCTTTGAGTGCTTCCTTATAATTCTTGGGGTTGACTTTGGACGTGTAGTAAACATGGCTAATAATGTTCTCTAGCTGAGCACGAGTCTTGACCCCTAGAGTAGGATCTCCTAGAATAACAGTAGGCTCATGACTCTTGCGAACCCAAGCAGGAGTGTCCTCTAAGTCTGAAATAGGATCCACTCTAGGTGTGGGAGGCATAATGGGATCATCAGTAGGAAGTGCATCATCCTCACATAAAAGGTTAGATACAATAAACACCGACAATTCGTCATATTGCATGGTGACATTTATTGACTCCATAACCTTATAGCTACTCAGGTTAAAATCCCGATAAGCTCTACTAGTTGATGAATATCCTAACAATATTCCCTCATCGCTCCGGGAGTCGAACTTTCTTTATTGCTCTATATCCCGTAGTATGTAGCATTTTCTCCCAAAGATACGAAAATATGAAAGGTTGGGCTTCTTTCTAGTCCTCAATTCAAAGGGAATTTTAAGTGTGAATGGGCGAAGGTAAACCCTATTCATCATATAGCACGCGGTAAACACCGCCTCTGCCCAAAATATCCTAGCAACTTTACACCTAGAAGCATAAATCTAGCCATCGTCTGAATCATCTGATTCTCCCTCTCAATAATTCCATTTTGCTGAGGAGTCTTCACTGCCGAAAATTCATATTTGATCCTAAGGCTATCACAATAAATATCTACTTTAGCTTCCTTAAACTCAGTGCTATTGTCACTACGTATCCTATTGATAGTGACCCCTTGTTAATTTTGCAGGACACGACACTTAGTCGTGAGAAATTCCATAGCATCTGATTTCTCTCTCAAAAAACCTACAATCAAGTAATGAGAGAAATCATCTACCATCACGAGGATATACCTCTTACCACCCAAACTCTGAGTACGAGTAGAACTTATAAGATCCATGTGCATCAACTCAAGCACTCGTGAAGTGGAAATGGGATTCAACTTCATGTGGGGGCTGCATACTTATTTACCCAACTGATAGGTTCCACAAACTGCAGAAGTGTAATACCCGTAATCTTAATGGCTTTTAATATGCGATTAATTAAAAGTAAAATGAGGATTAATTGGAATTAATTATGAATAATTGGAATTAATTCGGATTGAATATTAATAGAGAGTAAAGTAATATGTGATTTATATTGAATATTACTTAGTGATAAAAAGTAATATATGATTATATGGCCGCGAGTTGATAATACGCGATTTATTAAAATTAAGTTGGGAAGCGCGTATGAGTAGTGTCGGGAGTAAATTAAAAGGTAAAAAGAAGAAATTACTTTTCAGTCATTCAAATGGTCATTTCGACTACGCCAATGAGTCCGAAAGGGTCGAAATAGGAAGAAAAGTCTACCCGGGGGTTTGATTTAGGTCTAGGGTTAATTGGGAACCAAAAGGACACCCTGAAAGGGTATTTTGGTCATTTCTCTTGGGAGGTGAACAATACCTGCGGGATTTAATTTTTATTATTTAATTTTAGAGTTTGTTAAACCAAGAGATCATTTACCACAAGGCTAATGAGATGAAAAGGAGATAATTCTCTTAGAAGAGGAAGGGAGGAAACCAAGGGACAACCACCTTAGACCACCACCGAAAAAGTGATTGGAAAAGAGAAGGAAATATTCTACACACATCTTCTCCAAAGGATCAGACCTACACTTTAAGGAAAGTGTAATTCTTGTTCCAATTAGTGAGTATAATATCCATGTTAAATTAGGAGTGATAAACATTCATGAAAACTATATATCAAAGATGAAAGTTTGATGATTTTGATGTAATTCTTGAAAACAAAATTATTTAGGATTATTCCTCTTATGAAATTAGAAATAACACTGTGAAATTTTGGGTTTAACTGATGAGGGAATTCGGGGTTTATGCGTGTTCTTGAGAAAGAATTTTATCACGTAGATTTTCTTGAATTTAAAATAAGATTAGTATGATTCATCGAAATTCCCTGATGATTTTGATATGATTTGATGTTATAAATCATGTTTTTACTTGGGTATATCATTTGGGATGAATTATAAGGAGTTTGGGATCATTTGGTAGAGGTTTTGAGGATGAATGATCTTACAACCCGAAGGTAGAAATATGTAGAAAAATGATGCATATTGTATGATAATTTTATGATTATTTTAAGCGGAATTGGGTAGTGTGCTCGCAAGTTCTTGTATAAAATCACATTCTGCACAACTTTGTAGTTCTTGTATAATATATGCCCTATTGTTGATATATATATATAGGTTGAGTGTATCCTTGTTGCTTGATTATTTATGTGTATGACATACCTAGCCTACTTGCTATCAACGGGAGGTTTGCGCGTAGAGGGATGTCATATCCAGATGAGCCTTATGGAGGATTTTTGACTTGTTGCCTCAGAACATAGGACTTTGGTCAGGTTGCCATTAGTGAAAACAATGGAACTGAGCGATTATTTGGGTGCGTAGGTGCGTAGGTATGTGCGTAGCCCAAAGGCATAGGATTATGTTCGCCTCCAATAATTATGTATGATATTTGTGGTTCGAGGGATACACAAAACCAACAGCCCTTTATACAGTGACGAGATGCACTAGGACTAGATAACAAAGCAGTGCTTGCACCCCAGCTGTGTCTCGGGGTACAGTATTATATATATATATATATATATATACACACACTTGTGATGTTATCTGCTATGTGAATTGAGTAGACATGAAAGATAGTGAAATCTAAAATTAATTAAGTATGAGAACACTTAATTACATTGAGAATTGAATTAGTATATTTATTTACTACATGTATGGTGAAGGAAATACGTGGGAAAAGATAAGGGCTATGTTCAGTTGATACAATGAGATATCTAGTGAAAATGGGAATAGTAACTAGAATAATTTGGGTATGCGTTAGGCGTGCACATTAGTTGAGAGGTGATAATATCAAGTGAGAGTCTGAGAATCTAACATGTATATAATAATTACTAATTGTAGCATGTATTCACTTGCAGTTTTAAAAATCTTTTTACAATCGGGCTCTGACCCGTTTTCTCTTGCATATTCTCTTCTCTCTTGTATATATATATATATATATATTATATCATGTGTCCAGCCACAGGGATGCTCAGCATAGAGGATTGCATATTTATTTTCCATGGAAACTAGGGGGTTGTGGACCTTGCATTAGATGCCTCATTCTATTGATTCATGTACTCTATAGTCATTTCTCTTTATGGCATGTTTCCAAAGGATTCATGTCATTCCATTCTATCTCAGTCAGTGGTCTTATTTGTGTCGATTTGGATACATTTGGTTTATTTGGTTTATTGTATTGAGATGTTTTAAACTGGGGAGTTTATTCGAGTTATACTGAATAAGTTGTGATGATTACTATTTATTATTTATTGTGGTGGATTAAATTTATGTTAAATTGTTAGTATTGTTAAAAAGGAATTTTATTTAAAATTAAAATTGAAAGTTTTAGATAACTGAATGGAAATGATGGATGCGTATAATGCAAGGACCTACGGCTTCCACAACAGCTGCATCACGTAAAGCAATTCAAATCTCTAGTTCTGGTAACCCTGTGGCTGAGCACCTGATATAAAACAAAAATATTGCAAAAGAGAGAAGAGTTGCAAGAAACGGGTCAGAGCCCAATGTTTTAAAATATTTAGCAAGTATTTAAAACTGCAATGAAGCAAGTATTATGTGCATGTTAAATATCGCACTCTCACATGAGATTCTCACCTCTCTTCTATTGTGCACACCTAACATACATCTAACCCACACTAGCTGTAAGGACATTTTTGTCCATTATCAATTTGTATGTCATACGCCGTTACACCGTTGAAGAAACTCAAGATCGCATCTACAGCAACGGATCCGAATATCAAAGCAACTTCAACATCATAGCCTCTGCAAGAATGAACTTGGTAAAATTTTGTTTTTACGTTCCTTAAAGTTCATATTTAGTATTGGGAAATTTTTATAAAATGCTTTTTGTAAAAATAAGAAGTAAGTTTTTTTAAGCAAAATGAGGCTTTTAAAAGGATTTTATTTTTCTGGGAAAATCGGACCGATCCGGCCCCATACCGGACCGATCCGCTTGCTCGAAGTCCAGTAGACCCCGGATCCATAGCGAACCGATGAAGATAAATATCCGAACCGATCCGATGTCAACCGGACCGATCCGGTTGCAATTAAAAGAACCGATCTGGTCTACCGGACCGATCCGCCCTCAATCCGGACCGGTCCGCCTGGGATAATTACGAGCAGTCCCAGTTTTTGAAAACTCTTTCCTTGGTTTTTTTATTTATACCAACTTCCGGAGAGTTATTTTTAAGACTTTTCAACACGATTTTCAGAGTCCTAAATACTCTAAGTCTTCACCTTTTTGAGTCCCAAGACTCTTTTTGATTCACACCAAAAATCCCAATTACTTTTGTGAATCTTTTGGAACCCTAGAACACAAACTTTGTTGTTGTTCATCTTTGTGGAGAGATCTTTGCAACCGAGGGCTGCGTGTCATTGCTGAGGGAGTCTCTACAAAGTTTTATGACTGCGTGTCATTGAGGAGAGCTGCGGTTCTTCCTTCGTTGTTCGGGCTGCGAGTCCTTGGAGGGTGCTGCGTGTATTCTCTTGCTGAGTTCAAGACTGCGTGTCTTTGTGGGTTGGCTGCGCGTTGATCCATTGCAGATTTCTCTATGTAATTGTAAGTTGCGGCTTGTATATTCATAGTGAAATAAAGGTTTTACCCGAAAGGGGTTTTTTCCTGATATCTGTGTCTCAGCATATTTTTTGTGTCACATGCTTTATTTATGGTTTGACACACACACGCACTTTAGATGCATGATTAGGGGCTGAAATTAAATAAGTGTGCCATATTAGAAAGTTGTGAAGTTAATCAATTATCACACGTAATTCTTGGTTTCTCACTAGCTATGCTACCCGGCCTAACTAGTTCAAAATCATAATATCACCATATGCATTCTCCAGTAGTATACCCATATCGCCCATACAATACGTTAAATAAATAGTTTATCTCACATAACTAAGTTCCATTATTCACTGTTCGAACAGTTAATCTTTTACCCACTAAGATTACTTTATTTTTCATTTATAATACATCTACTAATTTCACAAAGTAGAATGTTCCCAAGTATATTCATATATATACAGTCACATCATCCCTATATATATATATATACTAATCCTGCACCCTTAGGTTAAGACCACTTGGCGCAAAGCATTTATTATTATTTCCATATCTACTAGTTTCACACAACATAAATATTCACAAGTTCATATATATATATACATAGTCACATCATCCCTATACATAAATATACAAATCCTGCACTCCTGCGCTAAGACCCATTATATATATGTATAGGGATGATGTGACTATATATATATATATATATATATATATATATATATATATATAGTCACATCATCCCTATACATATATATACAAATCTTGCACCCCCGCGCTAAGACCCATTAGCGCAATTAACCATAATAATCCTGCACCCTCGGGCTAACACCCATTAATGCACTTAACAAAAATATTCTTGTACTCCCAAGTTATCACCCATTAGTACACATAATGATAATATTCTTGTACCCCTGGGTTATCACCCATTATTACACTTAACGATATTATTCTTGTACTCCCGGGTTATCACCTATTAGTACACTTAACAATAAAATTCCTGCACCCCCGAGTTATCACTCATTAGTGAGCCTAGCAATAAGATTCTTGCAACCTCGGGTTATCACCCATTAGTGCACTTAACAATAATATCACATAATAGGCATACACACGTCCTATTAGAATTCATAGGTATTCACCCAACCAATTCATATAGATATATTCCATACGTATTATTCTCGCATTCCTATGTATAATATATTTAATTCGATTACTATCACTCATGTAATCTCCAAGGTCAACATACCGTTCCAATTATTTAAAGTATTATTTCCCAAATACTTCGTAAAAATTCTGCACTAGGCTAAGTCCATCAAATAGCAGTTTTATCACTCAAATTAATTGTGTAACTTAATTTGGGGTAGAAATAGAAATTTCCAGAATTTTAGACCTACCGTTCGAACCAAAAGGTCAAGTTGTTTGAACGACTTACACATGTTGCTCGAACCAGCTTCGTGCGACTCCGCGCGACAACTCTATATCGCTCGAAAGACTACGCGCGACATCGCACGAGATGCACTGTTTCGTCTTCTTACCCAGATTTCAACGTTTTCCCACCATTAACACCTCTAATGTTCAATCCCAGACACCCAAACATCAAATTCAATTGATGTCCTAATATATCTAGATGATTTGTAACAACCTAGAATCATTAAATCTTCACCATACATCAATTAAACATGACATCCCCAAATTTATTTAATAAGAACCCTAGTTCTTAAATTAAGAGCATAACTCCAAATTAAACCCGGATTTGTTTTATCATCAATTCGTGAATCTAATCCTATCTACATGAAGGGATTTAATCTCTTAAAATCTCGGTCCCAATATACGAATCATAACATCAATTTTTCATCAAAATTAACTTTAATAATTAATGGGTTATCACGTTCTCTAACATGAACACAATTATTACTAAAGCATGCAAGTAATAAACAATTGCCTTAAATTAAAGTTCTGATCCTTTGGTGATGTTGGTATAGACACGTTCCTCTCTTCGCGATCTACGCATTGGTGGAATTTCCGGTGTAAAAGCTTGAGCCTTTCTCCAAGAACATATATGGAGTCCTTCTTCTCCCTCTTAGGTTTTCCCTCTTTCTCACTTAGGTTTAGAATCTGATGGGTAATGTCTTACCCACGTACCTTTCTTATTTAATTACCGGTTTGGCCTAAAATATTCCGGACTTCAAATAAAATACCCGGGTAGTGTTTTCTGACTATCTCAATCCTCCCGGACTCAACGGCACACTCGAAATGACCAAATGAGTTAGTACTAATAAATTATCTTTCCATCCCAATCAATTAGTCTCGACACGACTCACACGCGCGTCAGACTTAAATTATCAAACTGTCGTATTGCTCACTTTCAACAATTTATCAAATTTCATAATTCCATATTACACATCACACAGTAATATTAAATAATTCTCAACAATAAGTATTAACCCTTGGCACGCTAGTTAATAATTATTTTAATTCGGATTAATAAACAATTAATTTCTCGCATTTTAATTTAATTAATCCAACAATAATAATTAATCACATATTTATTTAAATCATAAAAAATATGGGGTATTACAGTAATTTTATGTTTCTAGGATATTGGGTAGATAGAATTTTTGTATAGGAATAGGATTTTCTTATTTCTTTTGTATCCCTACGAGTCCTCTTTGACTAAAAGGAGATTATGTCTCATATTTCCAAAGGGGGAGATTGAAGCACCCTATATCCTTGACTTACTTAAGTCTATACTATATAGGTGCTCATCTAGTTTGAAAATTGTGACAAAATTTAAGTCCTATCCCTAGTTACCAAAGAACCTCAAACTCTTCATTCAATTCCTCTACAAGTTCTTAAAAGGTAGCTCAACAACACCACACACTAGGATTGCATACATATATCATATCATGCTAAATTTGGTTGTGTGTGAGTTAATTCCCTTAAAATTGATTTTCTACTATTTTTGGGAATTTTTAAATAATTTCTAAGATTTTAAAATGATTTTTTGAAATTAATTTAGTTGGCTTAACAACCTTTAGGGTTGATTTATAAATTGTTTTTATGGCATAAATTCTGGTTGGGTAAAATTCGAAAGCTCTTGAGAATATTGTGTGTGCAAGTTGTATTTCTAAATCTTCAAAAACACGCATTTTTCACTCGATCTCAGCCTTACACGTGTTGAATTTTTAACAGCTTGATATGTGTTTTCTCACACTCACATACTTGTGACTCACTGTGCACCATTGGATCCTCTTAATCAATGATCTGCGTGTGTTTTATTATAATCCCCATGTTTGATTTTGAACCAATCAAATCTATTTTAAATGCAGTGCTTTGGCAGCCCTTTGATTGATTTTGAATCAATCCTAATCGTTTATTTCCCTCAATCTTCCATAGCCTTCTTCTCTCAGTATATAAGGAGACTTAGTCTTCAATTTTGTAACTTTTGGTCATTTTGTTTCCTCTGAGAGAAAAGAGAGAGAAGAGAGAGTAGAAAGAGAGAGTCCGTAAAGTTTTTTACAAATCCTAACTCAAACTTCAAACCAAATCTATACCAGAAAACCTTTTAGTGAGTGTTTATAGTTCGTGATTTGAGAAGTTTTTCCCACTACACCAAAATGGGTGATTTGTGAGTGTTGTTAGCAGTCACAAATTAGCTTTATAACTGTTATTTACTGTCATAAGTTAGAGGGTGATAAAAAAAATTGTAACTCCTAAAAGCAGTCACAAATTTTTATAACCCCTACGGGGTTATGACTGGTGACCCAAATTTGTAACTGGTAATTGTAACTGCTAACAACGGTCACAAATATAAGATTCGTAACTACTGTTAGCAGTTACAAAATTGATAATATTGACAACTTTATGACTTCTATTAACAGTTACGAAATTGAATTTGTTTAATGTGGTAAGAGCTATTACAAATATCTTTATATTTTCACAAAAATGATGAAATAATGAAAGTTAAATAAATATCATGATAAAAAATCTAAAATTTTTGACAACATTTCATTTATATTTATGATATTCCAAATATCTAGTACACATAAAACTTGTTTAAACTTAATTTAACATCAAACAACCCCTTTTGGTGTCTAATATCTCTTTGCCAACTTAATCACATTGATTAAGTCTCTATTTCTTTATATAGAACTCTGAGATTTGATTTGTATGATACAAATCACGTACGTATTTGCTAGATTTGATTTCTTATTTCGAGAAATCTATTTTTTGTTGGTTGATTTCAAAATAAATATTGTTTTTAAACCCTAAATCGACAATAACCTTTCCGATTTCAACTTACTCAAACTGTCAGACTTAGATCTAGTTTTGAGATCTTGATTGGGGATTTCACTTCCAATTACTATTTTTAAAACAAAGAAAGTGCAAAGGATCTTGGCTTGTTTATGTAGCAAGATTCCTTCTTTGAAAGATCCAAAGTCTGACTTATTTGACTAAGCTCATTTTAGAAAACTTTGCATCTAGGAGATCTGTTTGTAATTTGATAGCTTATATTGTATGTAATTAAGTGTGTGTGAGTTGCATGCGTGAGTTTAGATCACTTCAACACATACAATTTCACACTACTACACTGAAACGTTTTAGTGTAGAGATACTGGACTGCTAGAGTCGACGTAAAGCTAAAAGGGGTAAAGATAAGAAGCTGGGAAAACATTAGCAACAATCAGAACCTTAGGAGAAGTCAGAACATGCCAGAGGAGTTGGTACATTTCTGAACTTAGATTAGGTTTGTTTGTGTGTCTTGATTGTTATATAGCTTGTAATATGTTACTCATTTTTAGTGGACTTTTTACTTTTGTGGCGTAGAGGTCACCGTGGACGTTTCCCCAATTGGGTGGGGTTTTACCACGTTAAAATTGCTTCTGTACACTTCCTTTTACTCTCATCACTTTCTTATGGTTGTGCTGGCTTATTTTGTTTAAGTTTTGTTTTTCAAAACTGGTAAACCTATAACTGAAATTGCTCTTTCAATAACTGTTTTACACATCATGTGTTTAAAATTTGTTTTAAGAAAAGAGTTTCTTCAACAAATTATTCGGAACCATTTAGATAGTTTAATCTTATATTAAACGACTTAAGTGGTAGTTTTTCACAGTCCACATCGCCCCAAACCAAGTCAATCCCCTATAATCTCGTGGATATATTCAAGGGATTCATGGATCATCATGGGCATCGTGGAGTCACTTGAACAACAAAAATTCTACATCTATAAATTGTAACCCCTGGACCGGGGCATAGGGGCATGTAACCAAGCATATTTATAGATATTTAATAAAATAGTAGACCTCTTCATGGATGTAGGCAGGTTATCGAATCACGTACATAGTTATGTTGTGTGTGTGAATATATGCTTTCTTGCTTGATTATGATTGTTCTTAATAAACCATCTATTGTGATATTTTTTGATACCATAATTGGGTCGTCTATGGGAACGACTGTTATTCCTACGAGAACACTCACTAATTGAAAGCCCTTAATGTCTCACCACAGAAGTAACATCCCTCAAGCCGATGATGTTCAGGAAGAACCTGTCCCTCCCAGGGTAAGGTAAAAAAATTTCTAGCCAAATCCAAGACTTCGTCAATAAAGGCAGCCTTCTGAAGAGAGTTATGGACCACCAAGGTCCACACAGATTTCCAGGTTGGTCGACGCTTATGTGGCCAAACTTCGAGAATAAAAAGAAGCCACTCATTGCCAAGAAGCGGAGAATACTCGCCTAAGTAGGCGACGGGAAAGAATAGAGAGGGATCTCCATAGAAATACGACGTTATGATCGAATTCTTAGTCCTCTGGTGAGTGAGTCTCACAGCCGAGGAAGGAGACCCAGACGCGACCAAAGTAGAATTGAGAAAAATAAGTGAGAGGATGGTCGATCAAAATGGCTACAGCTAGCTCAACGTCGTGGGAGTCTTGGTCGACAGAATGATGAAATCAAGAGTTTGGTTCGTAGGGAGATGGATCAGCGCCCAGACCACTGAGTGGCCAGATCCACATGAGAGCTAACCAGAAGAGCTCTTAACGTCGAGATGAACTCCCCTTTTTTTAAGGGCAATAGAAGAATAAGATCCCCTCAAGAAGTTCACAATCCTAAATTCAAGATCTATAATGTGAAAACTGACCATATTGATCATGTCCGATAGTACAGGCAGGCCATGACCCTGTGGAGCCATAACGACGCGTTGATGTGTCGCATCTTCCCTTCCAGCTTACATGATGTGGACCAAAAATGGTTCGAGAGGCTTCCATATAGATCTATCAAGATATTTAAGGCTTTGGATGAATTATTCATGGCTCCCTTCAAAACTAGTAGCTCCCACCCCAAGCGGATGGATGCACTACTCACAATGAAGAAAAAACTACAAGAGAAGATCAGTGAGTATGCCAAGAGGTATTAGGAGATTTTGAATGAGATTGAGGATTGCTCAGAGTAGGTTGTCGTAGAATTATTCAAGATCGATTTACCAAACACTTCCTTACTTCACTAATCCCAAACTAAGAAGGAGGCTAATTCCATTGATGACCTAATGGCCCGTATTGAAAAATATGTCGAAGTCGAAGATGTAATCCATCTTAATGCAGGGGATAATGGTCGCGCGAAGAAGAATAAAGGGACAGAGAAGAATGATTCCTAGAAGAAAGGAAACAAGAATGGGGGCAGGAATGGCATAAAAAATGGCAACAAGAATGACCCCTCAAAATCGTTCCAAGCTGTTAACACATACTTCAAGGAACTGGTCCTCACTAAGATCAAGGAAGAGCCATTTGTCAAGTGGCCCAAGAAGATGGGAGGATATCCAAGGAAGCGCAATAATGCATTGAGGTGTGTGTTCCACAAAGAGGGTAGTCATAGGAATGAACATTGCAAATCACTCAAATCTCATCTCGAGGAGCTAGCCCAGGCTAGTCCTCTCAATAAGTTCATAGATAAGAAGGTAAACAAAGTCGCAGTCAATGGAGACCAAAAGCCAGACAACATCCTCGAGGATGAGATAGGCCACGAGTTCGCAGTAATTTATGAGGCATCAAACCTCAAGCAAATACAAGGAAACGTTATTCGGATGAAAGTTAAGAAGCTTACTGTCGTTATACAAGCCTTTCAAATAGACCCCGCCAAGTATTAGGTCGGGAAGCATTGGTGACCAGAAGATGTCGACTACAGCAAACACATTGTGTTTACTAAAAATGAATTATTTAGGGTGAGAACCCCTCATCATAACACATTGGTCATCACACTTAGGATAACTAATTGGGACATCGACAGGTTGCTCGTCGACCAAGGTAGCTCTTCCAAAGTGATGTACCTAGACTTATTCCACAAATTAAAGTTAAATATTATCGACCTCAAAGAGGCCACCATTCCGTTGGTCGACTTTATAGGAGAGATAACCATACCACTGGGTATGATAGACCTGCCTGTTAGGGAAGGAAGTATTTCGAAGATGATCGAGTTTTTGGCATTACATATTGAATCCCCCTATCATGCCATTCTAGGTAGGGGATGGATCCATGACATAAAGGCCGTTCCATCCTCATTTCATTAAAAACTCAAGTGCATAATAGATCAGGGGTGGTCGAGATTCGTAGCGACCAAGATTTGGCTAGAAAAGGCTTCATCATAGCTATCCGCCCCAAGCACGAGAAGAAAAAAGATGAGAGGAAACTCCAGAAGGAAGCCCAAGAAGGCGTATTGCCTTCAAAATAGAAATTACAGTACGGTCGACCAGGGATGGAGGAAACCGTCCACCCCGCAAATAGGGTCATCGAAGACCTGGAGGAAGTTACAGCATGAGTCAACTTACCTGAAAGGAAGTTTTTGATTGGATCCTCCCTCACCGACCAAGAAAAGAAGGATCTCACCACGTTCCTCCAGAGTAATCTGAATGTTTTCGCTTGGGAACCATACGAGCTGCCAAGGATAGATCCCTCAGTTGCATGCCATTGATTGCACGTCGACCCAGCTTTCAAACCAGTCACTCAGAAGGATCGACGAACAGACCCAGAAAAGGAGAAGGCAGTAAAGAAAGAGGTAGGAAAATTACTGAATGCAGGGTCCATTTGAGAAGTTAAATTCCCCAAATGGCTATCCAACCCAGTCGTAGTACCCAAAAGCAATGAAAGTTGGAGGGTATGTATTGACTTTACCGATACTAACAGCGCCTGTCCAAAAGATATTTTTACTCTCCCAATGATAGATCAGCTGGTCGATGCCACTGCAACGCATTAAAGAATGAGCTTTCTGGATGCTTACTTCGGATACCACCAGATCTCGCTTTATGAACCAGATCAAGATAAGACCTCCTTCATAATGCCTGTTGGTTTGTATTATTACAAAGTTATGCCGTTCAGCCTAAAAAACATAAGAGTGACTTATCAGCGACTGGTCACCAGGATGTTCAATAAATAAATAGGATAAACAATAGAGGTATACGTCGATGACATGCTCATCAAAACTAAACTCAAGGGCGACCATCTCTCAGACCTACCAGGAACCTTTGAGATCCGCAGGAAATACCGAATGAAACTTAATGCTAGCGAGTGTTCATTCGGTGTCCAGTCAGGAAAGTTCCTAGGATACCTGGTCATCAAAAGAGGGATTGAAGCAAACCCTGATCAGATCGACGCCATCAGAAAAATCCATCCCCTCAGATGATTAGAGATGTCCAAAAGCTTATCGTCATGCTTGTTGCACTCAAATACTTCATCTCTAAGTCTTCGGAGCGTTGTCGCCCATTCTTACAACTATTGAAGAAAGATAAAGTCTTAGTATGGAATGATGACTGCTCTAAAGCCCTGGAAGAGCTCGAGTCTTACCTCAGAAAACCACCCTTGCTAGTGATCCCAAGTGAAGGCGGCCCCTTATATCTCTATCTTGCCGGTCAGACCACATTGTGAGCTCTGCCTTGGTATGTGAGAAGGAAGGAGGCCAACACCTGGTCGATTACGCAAGCAAAACACTCTTTGATGCAGAGCAACGTTATTTTCCCTAGAAAATCTCACCTATGCCTTTGTAATATCCTTGAGGAAGATGAAGCATTACTTTGAGGCTTATTTCATCATTTTGATCACCTCACACCCCCTCAAAGATGTTATAAGGAAAGTTGAACTCTCCGGTCGATTGTCAAAATGGTTAGTATAGCTTGGAAGATTCGATATCCACTTTCAACTAAGAACAATAATTAAAGGGAAAATTCCAGAAGATTTTATCGCTGAGTGAATGGGGAATCAGCCTACTGCCTGATTAGAAATTGAGTGACCAACAGAAGAGGCAGCAAAAACCTTCGACTGGACCCTTTACATTGGCGGAGCCTCCAACTCCAGGGGACAGGAGTAGGCATTGTATTGGTTACCATAAAGAAGACTGTGCTTGAATAAGGGATAAATCTAGGATTTGAAGCCTCCAATAAGAAATCAGAATATGAAGCGCTGATTACCGGCCTGCACAAAGCACAATTACTAAGGGAAAAAAGCCTTCGGGTATTATGTGATTCAAAGCTAGTGTCCAAGAAGATAAGTGGAGACTTCAATGCCAAGAATGAGAGGATGGAAGATTACCTCTTTATTGTATGGGACTTGTGGAAAAGTTTGACAGTGTTGATATTCAGTAGTTCCCAGGGGGCAGAACAGTCACGTCGATGCCCTAACAACTCCAAGCTCCGCCATTGACTCCGATTTAAGGATAACTATTCAGGAAGAATTCCCCGCGCAACCAAGCATCAACCAGACAGTTATAGAGCAAGTCCTCCACATAAAAAGGCACCCAGTTGGATGGATCCCATCACAACTTATCGATTGAGTAACACACTACCACACGATAAGAGATCGGTGCACCAGATAAGAGTCTTACTTATCTCCTAAAGGAAAACTCTACAGAAAGTCTTTTATTGGCCCCTACCTCCAGTGCATCCACCCAAAAGATGTCGAGCAGGTTCTTAGTGAACTTAATGAAGGCATTTGTGGGAATCCTGCAAGAGGGAGATCATTGGCTTTTCGAGCGATCAATGAAGGATACTAGTGGTCGTACATACAGAAGGATGCTGGAGTTTATGTTCGCAAGTGTGAGAAGTGCCAGAAGCACTCCCCTATGGTCCACCAACCAGCCAGCGACCTCAAGTCATTAACCAGCCCATGGTCGTTCGCCTAGTGGGACCTGGATATTATAGGGCCTCTGCCTACCGCTCTGGAAATCATAAGTATTTGTTGGTCGGCACTGACTACTTCACCAAATGGGTAGAAGAAGAACCACTCACAAACATCCGGGACTCTGATATGACGAGGTTCATATAGAAGAACATCATCACCCGCTTTAGGACGCCAAGGACGATCATTACTTATAATGGCATGCAATTTGAAAATGGCTTCTTTCAAGGCTTTTGCGACGAGAATGGCATCAAGCACCACTTTAGTTCTCTAGCATATCCCCAGAGCAACGAGCAAACTGAAGCTTCAAACAAGAAAATAATCGAAGGACTGAAGAAACGGATGAAAAGAGCCAAAGGTGCCAGGGTTGACGAGCTACCTCACATTTTGTGGGATTATCGTACAACTCCCAGGAGAGAAATGGGAGAAACTCCCTTTGCGCTCGCCTATGGAATGGAGGCATTCATCCCAGTGGAAGCATGACTCCCTATTATGAGGACCACATTGGTCGACCAAGACCTCAATGATGATGCATTACTCACTGAACTTGACTTAGCTGACGAGTGACGAGAACTAGCACTAGTTAAGTTGGCATCCTACCAACAAAAACTAGCCAAACAATACAATTAAAAAGTCAACCTGAGGAAATTTTTAGTAGGGGATTACGTCCTAAGAAAAGTCCTCGATAATGCTGTAAGACCATCAGACGAAAAACTTGGACCAAATTGGGAGAGATCTTTTAAGATAATAAGAGACGACTTACATTTGGTCTATGACATAGAAACGCTAGAGGGCAGGGAGATACCATGGGACTGGAATGCATCCAACCTTAAGAAGTTCTACTTTTAAACTTCTATATCTTTTATTTCTCGATATCATTAGTTTAGGAAAATTTTCATTTACAAACTAATGTTGCCTTTTATTTATCATTTTAGTCAATAAAGGTTTGAAAATTCCCTCCCCCGAGGAAAGGAAACATTTCTTGAGATGCGCCCATGAAACAATCTCCATACGCACACATAAACATACTCTGATTTCATGCAAGTTTTTCTAATAACATATATCTAATCAAATCAAGAAAAACTTTATTATCTAACTAATCAGATTTTAATACATGCGGAAATTAAAATCAATTAAATCTGATTTAATTAAAAGTTAAATTAATAACAATCTGATTTATTACGTTACAATTATCAAATATGAAGAATTATTCCAATTTAAATCATGTAACAATTTTAATTCTAAATCATTCAAAGAATAATATGAGGATAAGAAGATAACAAGTATGATTTTTTTAACGTGGTAAAAATCCAAATTAGGGAAAACATCCACGACTCCCTCTACGGAGTAAAACAAAAATTTAACCAAAAAGAATTATCGGTTACAAGCTATATAACAAACTAAACACACAAATCAGACCTATACAAGTTTAGGAATGTACCCTCTGGTATCCTTCTAACTTCTCTGCGGTTTTGATTGTTGTAGTTGTTCTCTCAACTTCGTAATTCCGTTCTTCTTTTTTAGCAAATTCCAACTCAGTCAAAAAATGATCTCTCAACAACATACTAGTTGTGCAAAACGTGTAAGTGAATATGTTCTAAATGCAAACCATGCAAGAACTTAATTCAAATCACAAGAATATAAGTTTTCTTCAAAAACTTAACAAAAATATATTTGTAATCAAGCAAATAAGTTTTCTATAAAAACTTAAGAAAAATTCATTTTCAATTAACAATCAATTAAGTTTTCTACAAAAACTTACAAAATAAATTTTCTATCAAAAATCTTATAAACATTCTTTATGAGAAATACATACAACACTTATCATGAACACACAAAAAGATTTATTCAATCATTTAAGAAATATGTGTTCTCAATCAAAAATATAACATTCAATTTTATGAGGAAAGTGTTTTGCAAATAATTTCTCAAATATGAGAAAACAGATCTTTAAAAAGATTTTTAATAAACATGCAAGATCCGGAGAAATTCTGATTTAAACATCATATAGCATCTAACACAAAATCAGAATATTTAGATCATAAAAATATTCAATAAAATTCGGATATAAAAATCTAAGGAATTCTAGTTTTTGTAAAAATTATTTCAGCATGGAAGCACTTAAATTCTCTCTACAATAACATAATATTTCAATCTCTAAAGTTATGAGATGATGCGCAAGATCGTTGAGAATCAAAAATAAAAACAGAATAAAGATGAAGTAGAATGAACACAATGTGTGTGAAAATAATACTTTCTTCTCTCTCTTAGATATTCTCTCTAATTCTCTATATTTTCCTCTCTAAAAATATTAAACCCTCTTGTGTTTCTCACTCTAGAAGATATGACTGAAAAAGTCTCTCAAAAAATCTAACTCCAATAAACTCTTCAATGAGGTTTATATAGGTGAGAAAACATTATTCTAGAAACTTTAAAATCAAGGGTTCAGATTAAAAATTATTAATCAAAGGTCGAGATTAATTCGAGTTAAAACTAATTAACAGGTTTTAACAACTCAAGAATCTAAAAACCATACAAGATATAAACAAGGAAGTATAGGGTTTTAGTTGTAACAAACTCTCCAACGGATATAATAATGGCAGCTAGTATGGTAGCTCTGACAGGTCAACATCAAATCCAAAACAGAAAGACATGCTCCTATAAACCAACAGTTATAAAAGTCTAATTGTACCTGTACTCGCCCAAGGCTAAAATCTAAGGTTTAAGAAAAATAAACCTAAAATCTAAATAGGAAATATAGGCATGAGGCTCTAATTAAATAACCCATAAGGCAAGCATCTAAAAGGTAATAGCAGGTAATATTCGGCATGGGGCTTAACAGCTCCTAAGCTTGTGTATTGTTTCGGCCTAGTAGACAAGTCACATAAAGTGACGAAAACTTCCTAAGAAATCCTATATCTTCTTAAACATCATAAGGTACCAAAGAAGGTATGGAACCTGATAAGACCAATGGATAATAGGACGAAAACAACTAAGACTTCTCCTAAGGATGAAGCAGGTACAAGGGGTATCACCTAAACATTAAACATCAAATCTAATATAGCAACAGTACACTAGCAGGTGAATAGGTCGAAAGTTAATTGACCCAAGGTCAAATCATAAAGGACTAAAAACACTAACAAGGGTACATGTCACACAAAGGGATGAAACCAACTAGATATCCTAATAGGTCTAGTCGCCAAAACTAGTAGCAGGTAAAGTACATGGGTATGGCCAAATCATGAGGAATAATGAACAGGTACACTAAGTACACCTAGGGCCGAAATCTTACACCTTAAAGATTATTAGGTCATGTCAAATCGGCAAGGCCAAGAGTATGGCCGAACCTAAACTTGGACAGTTAGGTGACTTCTCCTATAAGGTCAAATCGTGTCATTTTATTAAACAAAAAAATTGTTTTGAAAAATTCATTTTAGTTTATAAAATAATTCCGAAAATTATTTTAAACAAATGTGAACTTTATTTAAAACAAGTCTTACACCAATTTTACTTTAAAAATTATTTTCAAAAAAATATAATTTAATTTTTAGAAAAAAAATGTTTCGACTCATAATTAATTAGTCACACAATAAAAAAAACATAGATCAAGAAATATGCATGTGTGCCTAATGTGTCAAGTGCAAATGTGCAACATACGTGAATACCTTTACTCGGATATGTCGTGGAGTAGAGTCAAGGCATGTTGAGTTGTCGAGTAACGTTGCAAGATGTACCAAGGAGAAGGCTCGCACTAAAAAATATGTTTTGATACAATATCCAAATTAGTTGAAACGTCTAAATAATGAAGACTTAAGTAAGTCAAAGATTTAGGGTGTTTCAATCTCCCCCTTTGGATATTTGTGACAAAACCCTTCGAGTACATTATGATACTCTTAGGAAAAAATAAAATAACCTAATTCCTATACAACAATTACTATTCTACCCAATCCACAAAAAAAATCCTAGAAATTAAAGCAGTATCCCATTAACTAAGATACAATTCACCTAAGATTTTAATTCAAAATTCTATTTCCACTATCGTAAATTACATCGGGTGGAGTTCATGCACCCCAACCCTTGAAAACTTAGCCGAACATATTAAAACTAGAAGAAAATATGTTTTGAATGAAAGAAAACATTTTTACTAACAACTGAAGGTGAAGAGGAATGAAATTACTAACTAAAGAATTAACTACTGCAACAATGAAAGCAAGAATTGGAATAAAATTACTTGAATTGCAGAACTGGAATAAAAACTAGGGTTTCTTGTTGTTGTCTTCTCTATACTGATTACAATGCTTATCTAAATGAATTAGAAGCCTCCCCTAATGTATGGGAGGTGTTTTAAACTTATACTCTACGAATTTCTAAGAGTTTCAACCATACAAGACTCTTATTTTACAAGGGGATAAGTCCAATTTTTTTATACTCGAACCGATCCTATTTAGGTGATTTGGTTCAGTTTTCCTTTTGACAGAAGTTTTTCCTTGAATCGGTTCGGTTCATTTTTTTCTTCTTCGGTTCGGTTCCATCTTTTTATGCTTCACAGGAAGTTTTTCCAGGATAGGATCGGTTCATTTTTCCAACCCTTCGGTTCGGTTCCATCTCTTCAGGAACTTTCCCTCCTGGTAATTTTGAGAACTTTCATTTTATTTTTGGTCCGGATTCCTTACTCAGATTACTCTTTTACCCTTTTACTTTCCTGTATTTGTCTTCGTTCTTCCTTCCTTGTGTGCACTGAATACCTGAAAAATAGATAGGAGATACACGAAACTCATCATAGTAATTAGAAAATGTCAATAACAATGATATGAGATAAATCCACTTGAATTACACATTGCAGAGCGATAAAAGCCTCTAAGTAAAGGGGATAAATGGGAAGAATTTAAGCCTAATCAAAATATTTAGTCAACAAATGCTCCAGACATAAATAAACAGTTGTATCTGTCATTAAGAATCATATGATTACATTTACATCAGAAGACCAAAAAATACTTAAATACCTACGATGGCCCGGCACAACGAGCAAGGTAGTCCTCTACTTGAGCTCTCCAACCATCATCAAGATGAGTAACTAAGTCTTCTTCAAATCTCTCTAGGCGTGGCTCTAGAAGCTGTGCAGGAATAATATTGGGATCCAACGGTCATCCCTCAAAAAGGGATTTCACAGAGCAGATGAGAGAACGGTTTGATATTTATACCACGGGGCAGATTCCTTAGGAAACTTCAATTCCTTAAGAACGTTAAGCCATTTCCTGTTAAATGCAAGTTCTTTCGTCTCTTTCGATCTTACCGGGGCATCTGTCTAACCTTGGTCATACCCATCAGCCCAAACCTGCTGAGGACCCTTTCGAAATAACTTTCTTAATCGTGTGACATCCCTTTGAAGACTAGCAGTAATTACATAGGCTCGACAAACATCTTCTTTCAGCTCAGTAATCTCCCTCCTGGAAGCTTGATTGTCAGTTAGAGCAACTATAGCAGATGATGAGGATCCTCGCGGCACTAAAGGGGGACCAGATTGAGTGTTTTCTTTAAGGCGAACAATTTATCTCCTCAAAGCGTCATTATCTATTTACAATAATTCTCCCACTTGGTTGATTTCAGACACATCCAGAAGCTTTGCTTTTAAGGCGTCCATATCCTCCTGTACAAAGGCATCAATTCCCTCCATCTCCTCGAGCTTATCCTTTAGCTTGGCGACTACCTCAGATCGATCTTTATAATCCTGGTTTCTCCCCCTCAGGGATTTACAAATCCTTACAAAAGCTCAGCGCGCTTATGATCGGACCAAGAATTTGTCCTAGACGGGAGTTAACAGGGATGTTTTCATCTAAATCAATGAGTTATAACCAACCAAACAAGCAACAAAGGTATCAAGTATCAGTGAAAGGATAAAAAGGTTTACTTTTCATTTAAATCAAAGGCACAAGCCAATATAGATGAATGGAAGAATAAAAAATACAACAGGTGAACAAAAATAAGAGCAAGGCCTAAAATTCCAAAGAGGCCTCAACTTGGTCAGATATGGAGAGCCCCTTCACTTTATCAACAGCTTGGTACAGGAATCTCACCTTCACCAGCACCTGGGGCAGCTGCTCCAGTTGGGATTACGGCCCCCTCTGGATTGACCATTGCAGCCCCAACAGCAGGAGTCATGGGATCCATGCCATCCTGAGTATCTGGTTGGGCAGAAGGAGACTCTTCAATAAGATTGGGACCAGGATGATGATGGGAGAAAAGGAGGAGTCAACAGCAACTCCAATAGCAGTCAAGGCTTGATCCCAACCTTTTTTGAAATATGCTGGCAGAAGATAAGCAATATGGCATTTGGTGTCATTATACGCTCTATTCCAACCTTCATTATATCCACTTTCTCGAATGATCTATGCTTCCTTCTTCAGCTTCTCAACCTTTGTGACCAGCTCCTTATTTTCCTCTACCACTGCCAGTTTGTCCATAATCACGACACCGTAAGCTTCGCGGGGGTCAGATAGCTCTTTGGCAGACTTCTCGCTCTCCTTTTCAAAGGTAGCCTTCATATCTGTAAGGGCCTTCTCGAAACACTTTAGATCTTTATCCAACTCTGAGTTTCTCCTCGATAGCTCATCTCGACCACAGGACAACATAGTATAGTCAAAGATAAACTGTAAAATAATAAAGACACAGGATAAGCATGAGATGTTAAAGGAAAACATAAAACAAAGAAGAGTAGAGAAAGAAGTACTTACCAAAGCAAGCCCTTGGGAAGACTTGAGGGTTAACTGGTCTCCCCCCATGCTCGATGAGCGCTCGCGATCATCCGTGAGCACTACTTTCTCTAGTAGCAGAGGGGCAAGTTAAGGAGCAACAACCACCAAGGCTCTCTCAACAATAACAACATAAGGTACTGTCGAGGCCTCTCCCCTTTTTTTCACCTTATCCCTTTTTCTCTCCTTCTCTCTCTCTCTCTCTCGGGCGCGCGCTCTCTTATCCTATTATTCTCTCTTCTTTATCTCCACCTCCTTCTCCTGAACCACCACCTTAGAGCTACCAATAGAGTCTCCATACTTCTACTTGAAGAACTTCATCCTGTTGGATAGCAGATCGTCATCATCGTCATCCTGGATTAAGATTCTTCTCCTCGGAGGGAACACCTCTTATTCGCTAGACTCTTCTTCAACGGACACTTACTCGCTGCTCTCATCTTCGTCACTCTCTTCCTCGTGACCTTCTACCCAATCCTCTCTCGAGCTACTTTCTTCCTCATCCTATACCTTAATGGGTTCAGATGTACCACCAACTTCTTCTCTTGGAACTTCTAGATAAGGGATTGTGTCTACTGGACGAGCAATAAATTTGGAAGTTGTATTCCTATATTCTAGTAAGAATACAGCAAATCGAGGATGTTCCTCTTTAGCAATAATATCTCTTATCCTCAAAGCTTTCAGAAGTTCAGCAGCTCGGATCTGCAAAGAGTAGGCTCTTAATTCTTGGCTTTGTTATAAAAGAAAAAATAAAATACTAGAAGGAATGTACACAGGAAGGCAAATAAGCAATAAAATAGAGATGGAGATAATAACCTATGTATTCCTCCCTAAAGGTAGGGATCCGAGGTCCCGTGTACCTAATATGCCCTGATTAGGGAGGATATTGCCAATTTCTGGCAATAAAACCTTCAGACAAATAGTACTTATGGGCATCAGGTAGATTTACTATCAATACCCTATCAGGACTTCTTCCTTTCAAGTACAAAATACCCCCACTGGTGCGAGAGAAAGAATAACAATAATAAATCTCAACTCTTCGTAAGTTAGTGCGATAGAGCGGGTTTATCCTATGAACTCCATTAACAATCTTCCATACGTTGGGAGAACATTGAGCAGGAACTATGTTGACGTATTGGAAAAAATGTAAAAACAGAGGGTTAGGGAGAAACATTAAACCCCCTTGTGAAACTAACAGAACATGGATCCAGTGACCATTTTCTAAATCACTAATATTTCTGGGGACTAAAGTACACTCTATCTCTACCCAATCAGGAATATTGTAACATTTTATAAACTCAAGCAAAGACTTATTATCAAGCATCAACATGAGAGAAAACACAAAAACCCTAGCTACAATTAGGAGTGGAAATTTTAGGAATTAAATGATAACTCAACACGAAACGAAACGAAATTGACACGATCTTTCGTGTTCGGGTCATGTTCAGGTCTGGGTTTTTGGACCCGCTAACGGGTCGTGTCGTGTTTGTGTCCAATTACTGCCACGAAATTGACTCGATAAGGACCCAATTAAGTACATGATATAAATTCTATATAGACCCACTATCGACCCCCGGTTAGACCCATTATCAACCCACTATTTAGATCCATTATTTTTTTAATTCCTCCTAAATTGGTCTAATCGTGCCCAATTGTACCATGTTGGGTCGGATCTAATCGTGCCCAATCGAACCATATTCACTTATTATGTTATCGTGTAGTATTTTTAACATGTTGTGTTCGGGTTATGGAAAAAAACATGCTATCGTGTCGTGTCGTGTCGTGTTTGGGTCCATTGAATTCTTATCGTGTCGAATCGGGTTGTGTGAAAACATGACCCATTGACTCGTTTTTCCACCCCTAGCTACAGTAAAAGATCGATGTACAAAAGAAAGGACACTAGAAGGAGAAAGCTGAAACGTATGAGACAAAGAGGAGGCTTGGAAAGCTGAAGAAAGTTTTAAGTTTGAAGAGCAAAAGTAAGGAATGAAGCCTGAGGACACAGTATGCACAAAAACGAACAGAGACGATGAACTAACGGTTGAGTTTTTTACAAACCAGTTTCAAACACTCAAATGATGTTTTACACTTCTCGAGAAAGATTTTGCGCTTTAATATCTTACAGAAAGACAAGCACACCTCTCCTGCTTCAATAAATTACAAGTATGCCACTGATGAGGTCGTATCCTTAACCACATGTAAAATCCATCGGCCCAAGAATTTTAGGTGCAATTATGGGGACTAATTTTATTCTTAGCCTATAAGAAAGACCGAACTGGCCCAACAAATTTAAAGAGATACCCGACCTCATATCATGGAAATAAGCTACGAATATGTGCAGTCCACATCGCCCCAAAACCAAGTCAATCCCCTTATAATCTCGTGGAGATATTCAAGGGATTCATGGATCATCTTGGCATCGTGGAGTCACTTGAACAACAAAAATTCTACATCTATAAATTGTAACCCCTGGCCCGCGAAATAGGGGCATGTAACCAAGCATATTGAGAGATACTTAATAAAATAGTAGACCTCTCCGTGGTCGTAGACAAGTTGTCTAACCACACACATAGTTGTGTTGTGTGTGTGAATATCTGTTTTCTTGCTTGACTGTGATTGTTCTTCGTAAAACATCTATTGTGATATTTTTTTTATACCACAATCATCATCATCATTATTTTCACTATCATTATTATCATCATCACTTTATTGATCATTATTCTACTATTATTATATCATTATCCCCACAATTACATTTTGCATTATTATATGATCATTTATCACAATACCATCGTTAGCATATCATCACGTTATCGTTATCATCACATATCTCCACATTACCATTTTTACTTTATTATCAACATTTCAACTTTTACCACCATTTCTACTAGTAACTATTAAAAAATTTATCTTATTTTGTCACCCACCATCATCAGTAGCACGTTACCATCAAAACATTTATTGTCATTATCCTTTTTAGGCCACACCCTATTTGTCTCATAAAAACACTTCCTATTATTATTATCATGGTTAGGATTGTTATTTTATCACTTTTATCATATTATAGAATTTATCACCTTTTCCACGTATCATGTTAAAAGCAAGGAACATACAATAACCATATAAACATGTGATACATAACGTACACATGCGATAAAAAAAATAAAAATAGAAAACTTACACTTCAGAGTACGCTCCCCAACAGCATGGTGGCTCTTGCAATCCCGCAAAAGCACATTGGTGTCCTCCCCATTGGATGACATTGTAGCCTCATACACCAACACATGTGACCTAAACACCGCATCCTTGCCATGTCGATCGACCCCTGCGCAATCATCCTAATGTGGGGCCACCCCCGATGCCTTATGGGCCCCATAGTGAATACCTCCGGCCACACCCACGCATCTACAACACCCTCCTGCACTGCCACTCTACCATCACCTCCCACGTCCCTTTGGCCGAATTCAACTCTAAAAACTCCTCATCCTCCGCCAATATAGGCCGCAAAGGGTGTCGTAAGGATGAAAAATACACTCACGAGGTACTGACACTTCGAACTGGGCAAGAGAGATTAAGATAATGTGAGAATAAACAGAGAAAGTTGCTCTGCCACCTGGATTTATATGTTTGAGCAAATGGAACATTTAACTGGTCGGTTAAACATTTCAGAAAGTTAATCGATTGGTTAACCCCTGGCTCTCGGCAAAAAAATCCATTTCTCCCCTAATGTATCCGAACTATTCCCCCTAAAACCCATTTTTTTCTAAAAATAGGCAAACCTAGTTCTGGAGTCCTTTCAATTTCAACGAAGAGTATCCGTATGCACACACTCTTAGTAAACCAGTGGACACCTCGATCCGCAATTAAGGTTCGAGGATGCTTCGTCCCATTAAAAAAAGCCTCGGGCATGAACCCTAGAAGATCCCGTGAAAATATCAACTTTCAAAACCTCCAACTAAAGTTTAAGGGGTCAAAAATGCTAAGAGCTAAACTATATAGGGCCAAAGTGAAAATAATTTAAATCAAATAATCCAGTAAACAACAAACAAACAAGCCCTCTGGGACCGCTTACTTCGAGAAGAGGTAAGTTGGAACAGTACTATGACAAGCAATAAGAGAATAAGGTTGCAGTGCGCTAGTTGAATCTAGCCATTAAGATTGGGTAGATCAAGCAAATAGCAGTTGCAGCTGCAATAGGAGCTGAATATTCAACAACAATCCAAGGTCGCAACTGCTAGTTTTCTCTTTCTTGGTTTTCTAGTAGGACCAGTTAACTGTTTCCCCTCAGATAACCAATCGGTTATCCATCCTATAAAAGAATCATTAAAAAATCTTTGAAGATCTAATCTTAACCATCCATGTGGCACATACTAAAAATTGGGGGCCGAGGACCTTTAATCGATCGGTTAAAGGCCTTATCAAGACCCTTATAAATAAAGGTCCCTGCCATCCATTTCAAAGCATTCCAAAACCCGACCTCGATCATGTTTTTTAAACTTCTTCACCCTCAGGTGTCCGATATACTCGAGCTCGTTCTGAAAGTCCCCAAGAAGCTCGTACTTTAGAAACGTCACTTTTCCCTCAAGAAAAGATCGTACTTCCATGAAGTCTCTTCCAAGTACTAAAAGAAGTTCATACTTTTAAAAGTCACCTCCGAGAAATAAACGAAATCGAACCTCTGCACAAATTCCGCAAAGAGAACTTTTCTAAAAGAAGCTCTATCCGATTGAAAAACACCAAAAATAAAGGGCACTCCCCCGAATTAAAAAGTCGGCTTTGGCCGCAAGGGTAAATAACCTCTACACAAATTTCGGGCAAATACCCCCACATATACACATACTGTGATGAACTGTACATATCTATTTATCTTCTTTAGCCCAATCACTGTTTGGGGAACGAGTATGCAATTTACAACATCTATATTTCAAAATCCCGGTTTCTAATCTGTCACCTCTATTTTCGAATTTTCTTTTATTTTAAATATCAAATTTCTAAATTTAAATAATAAGGAGTTTAAATATTAATATTAATATTTATAATAGTTTAAATATTAAATATTAAATATTAATATTTTTTTATTATGTAAAAAAATCTTTAAAATTGGGATAGTAAACGTTAAAAGTAATGTTTCAGTAATGTTAATTCGCGATTGGACATATAACACAATTACATCAATCTCTATCTCTACTACTTACAAAGAGCATAAAACTTAAGAACTAATAATTTGACTATATTATCCCTAGTGTTGCTCATATATCCATTCCTACCCTTCATCATATTTTATTCATTACCCATAGAATAATGCTTTTGGTACTGGGTGAATACGACCGGTTAAGCCAACCGGCTGAGGTGGCTAGTTTGTAGGTATGAGGAGGATTTTCTTTTGTGAGTTGTTATGTGTCCATTGTTTTACCTTTTTTTTCCTCAAAAACTGTTTTTAAAACTATATTTTTTTTTTGTTATAAACTCTTTTTTTTTAAACTATTATTTAAGAAGAATTTTTTAGTGTAAAAATTACTTTTTTGGAAACTATTTTTTTAATAACTATTTTGTTTTCATATTTGTTTTGGTTAAAAAATAATTTTTATATATCAATTTGTTAACAATTGAGACATTTTTTTAATATATAAGTTTGGAAAAAAAATTTGGTGTCTCTCAAACATCAAAACGTTTATATCTTAAGTCAGCGATCGGTTATTGTCGTCGGCGTGAATCCGCATCATTTAATGGATGTGGGTCCGCGCCAGCGGCACTAACAAATCGATTTAAAAAAATATTTTTTTTGCTAAAATCTATTCGTTAAATACATGCTATATATAAATATACGTTAAAATATATATCAACGATCGGTTATTGTCACTGGCGCGGATCCGCATCATTTAATGGATGTGGGTCCGCGCCAGCGGCACTAACAAATCGATGTTAAAAAATATTAATTTTTTTTTGCTAAAATCTATACGTTAAATACACGCTGTATATAAAAATATGTAAAAAAAATATACGTTAAAATATACACCAACGATCAGTTATTGTCGCTGGCGCGGATCCGCATCATTTAATGGAAGTGGGTTCGCGCGCAGCGGTACTAATAAATCGATTTTAAAAAATAATATTTTTTTTGCTAAAATCTATATGTTAAATACACGTATATTTAACGTGTATCCGCGCGGATCCACGCTAGCGATAATAACCGATCGGTGATTTATATTTTATAAAAAAAATTAGCATGTATTTATATATACACGTTAAATATTTTTGGGGGGCTAAAATCTATATGTCAAATATACGCTATATATAAATATACATAAAAAATATACGTTAAAATATATATCAACAATCGCTTATTGTAGTTGGCGCGGATTCTCAACATTTAATGGATGTGGGTCCGCGCCAGCAGCACTAACAAATCATGTGTGTCGGTTGCGACACGCTGACATGACGTGTTGCGATTGATTATTGTCGTATGAATGTAGATCCGCATCAACGACAATAATTAGTGTCACGATTGACATATAAAAATCACACGTAGACATAATTTTTTTTTATGTTAAAACTAGTTTAAAAATTGTATTTTACTAAAAAATATTTTTCGTTAATTTTTTTGAGTAATGATACTCTTACCGGGTCCAAGTACCGGTTTAGTATCAAATGCGCTTTATTTTATTGTACATTGGTGGGACCTACAGCATTCCCTGACGGGACCCACACCATAGTACAAACAAATAAAATAGTACCGGTACTAACACCCGGTGTGTCTAACATTTTCCTTTTTTTTTTGTTAAAATTATTTTTATTATAAAAGAATTTCTCTTTTTTTGTGTGTGTGTGTGTGCGCGTAGAAAGCAACATGTATATTTTGGCCAACTCATGTGGCCACATCAGCCAGTTGGGTTATCTGGTTGATGCAATCGGTACATATAGCACTCCTCTTACCCATATTATCTCACTCTCATAAAAACACACGAAGTGACTCTCGGAACTCAACGAGTGCTATTAGGTTTCAAGTCGGCTCTCCAGTTTCCCCCACCCCATCAATGGATCCTAAACGACTTAAACCCCCTGGTTTCCCCGACATTAATTATCCTCAATCTGAACAGTCCTATAAAAGATTTCGTTATATGTACTCCACCCAATTTCTCAACCCAAATTGGTTATTGCTCTTGATTGTCCCTCAACTATAGGTATGGGATTTTTAATAAATATATTTCTATTTGAAATGTTGTTGTGTATTCCTTCAACTTGTATCGTGTTTATTCTTTGAATTGTGAGTTACCTACTCCAATCACATTACCATCAACTGCAATTTCACTCGATATTCTGTAAATGGGTCAAATGTTTTAAACAATAGTCCCTATTGAAACCATTGTTTAGGGTATTTAAATTAAGAATTGGGTTTCATACCAGCTCTTTTATTGATTAGGTAAATAATTTTTATTTTTGTCTTTAGCATAATTTTTTTAATGTTCAGTTCAACATCTTTTGAATATTACATGGTTTATTTACATTTTTTATTTTTTATGTTTGTTTTCGGTTCATTATATGTGCACACCAGTTTAAGCCAAATTAACATAGGCATAATAGTCACAAGTAACGAGAGTAATGATACTCTATTTGGGTGTCAACACGGTGCAAGTCCCGAAATGATGAACTCTCCTTATAAAACAAAATCCACCATTATTGTTTGGGTAATACTAGGGCTACCCCTTTTTGTTACTCCCAGCTTCAAAGTGTTGTACCTTGCTTTGTCTTTTATGCCCTTGCGGGATCCATACAAGTAAAGACAAAGCAAGGTACAACACTTTGAAGTCGATGGTAACAAAAAGGGGTAGCCTAACATTATCCTTATTGTTTAGATAATAATATCTTGAGATTATTGTACAAGTATCATTCATGGAAGTTATACTTTTTAGTTAACATTTTTTTAGAAACTAACCTTATTTCATATAAAATCATTAGTCAAAACTCAATACTAATATATTATATAGAAAATATTCCACCGGCCCCATTTAAGAGTCTTTATATGACTTTAGCCTTTATTGCCCACTTCTCAATGGTCAAAATCAAGATGATTATGACCATGAACGAAATGTCCTCGACACGACATGACACAAAATCCTCTTTTTAACCAAACACAAACACAATCCAATAAACATGCGACGCAACAGAACACACCACGATTTTTTTTTAACATAGCACAAAACTTGATACGATACGACTAATTAAACACGACATAAGATGAAATCTTATTTTTTTTACCCTAACACAAATTCAACTGAAATAGGATGCGACATAACACAAAATCATATATTTTACCCAACATATGAACAATAATACATTTCTAAGTATTTATTATGATATATGAATGTTTATGTATAATCATATATTTTTAAGTATTAATTAATGTATATTTTTTAATTTATACTGTGTATGTTAACATACGTATGGATAAAAGCGTATGTAAGTATTATTTTTCTATTTGCATCTATGTGCGAGGATTAAAAGTAATTTGTGAACATCAATTTGTCACTTAATGATTATATTTGGATTTTATAGTAATGAATATATTAACAAAAGTATAAAACGGTATTCTCTATAAATCCCAATAACGCTTAACATTGATCTAGTGAGGCCTTTAATGACAAAGATGTAATGTGAGGAACATGGACTATGCCCATAAATCTTTCGATCACAAAACCCATCTTATTCACATAACGCACAACAATAGTCATTTGTTCTTTAATTGACACGTCTCGTGCTTCATCAATTAATATCGCAAATAAATCCCCCCTCCCCCCGATCATTTAATATTTCTTTAATAACCGAACTAGCAATTGCATTTACAACATCTTTTTGAATATCGGGAGATGTCAATTTTAAATTTTTAGGAGCATTGTTAAGTACAACATTATTAACAAATGCCTCCCTACGAGCAAGAAATTCCAAGAGTTCAAGAAAGTTACCTTTATTCATCGAGTTTTCTGATTCATCATGAGAACGGAAAGATAACCCTTGTCTCAACAAAAATCGAACGACATCAATTGTGACAACTAACCTTCGGTGGTACTCAACTCGGCACTCATTCGATTGCTTATGAATTATTGTCTTTATATGTTGATCTTGATTCAACAAATTCTAACTCTTCATGTACGCCGTGTGATGACCAATACTACTAGCATGCTCATTTAGCCTCTGTTTGCACTTCTAATTACTAAACCCACCCCTAACAAATACATCACTTTTATTTCCATCGGGAGACTCATAAAAAAATAAGTAACAAACCAAATAAAAAGCGGAGTTCTTCTTAACGCTATATTCCAACCAACTAGGAAATTCAACAAACCAATCAGTGTTGAAACGATGAACCTTGTTTACAATATTTGTTTTTAGGAAATGTATGCGAATATGGTTAGCAAGGACCCAATTGCATGTATGATTGTCTAATTTTATCTTGATCATTAACATCATAATCTGACATGCGTGGCCATAAAGTATGATCGGAAGGAAGATTTGACAAGTCAATATTAATGCAGCTTCGACTGACTCAATTTGGATTAGGCTTGTTTTGAACAACATTGGTGTCAATTGGAGTGGACATCGGCGCTTCGACTGTCTTCACGAGCCCTCTTAAAAAATCTCTCCATAACTGGATTTGTGAAAACGTCATGTAATACTGATTTAAATTAAATTTCGCAAGTTTTCAAGTAACCCTTATTTAATTAGAGTCTACTTTTAAATCAAATAAATTCAGCCCCTAAACATCCATCTACGGTGCGTGTGTCAACCCATAAACAAATAAAGTATGCGAAACAAGTTTAAGGAAAAATCCCCGCAAGGCAAAACCTTTTATTTCACTATAATAAGTAAATCGCAACTTACACGGATTACAATGAAATACAGTGACACACGAATACCCGCAGGCGTCGGTCGGTGTCGTCAGCAATGGAACAACCGCAGCTACTCCACAAGAACACGCAGTTCTATCTTCAGCAAAGATCCACACGCAGCGAACCTCAATGACCGCAGTCTTCGATTAGCACCAAGAGCGGTACCAAAATCACCATCAAAATATTTTAGAAAAATATATCTTGGGTTCCACAAAACAATTCATAAAAAATAGTTGGGATTATGAATTTATTGAACAAAAGTTTTGGACCCTTAAAAGTGAGAAGAAGACACTCTCAAAAATTATAGAACAAAAACTTTCTTCTTGAAAAGTGTTCTGTAAAAAAAATAAACTTTTCTTCTCTACCGAAAATTGAACGTGCTTGATCCCATTTTATAGAAAAGATTTTGTTAAAGAAGATAACTATTGACATGCAGATTTTTCCAAAACACAAAAGGCGCAAGGTTCTAAAATAGTAGTGGCGTGGCAAAAAAAAGTTTTGCTTTTAAACAAAAACAAGTTTCTGTACGTAACCTAATTTTGAAAAAAAACTTTTCAAAAAGTCTTAATGCCAAATGCCAATCATTAGTAAATAAAAAAAACTCGGCGACCCTTTTTTTTTAAGACCCAAAGTGCGAGACAAATAAAAGGAAACAATTAAAAACCTTTTCCTTGTTTACATGACTATACGCAAGTTCCTTTTGAAAAAAAAGTTACTTGAAAAACAATATGCCATTTAAGCCAATCATTGGCTTAATCATGGACTAATGATAACTACAACTTTTGCACCAAAGTTTTTACATGCAAGCCTTTAAGGCTTTTGGAAATACCTGTACGAAACAAGGCAAAGCTTTTGAATTTATTTTTTTTTTCTTTTTTTTTTAAATAGAACTTCTTTTATGCAAAAGAAATTTTATATTTAAAAAATTAAACCTTTTAAAAATAATCCCAATACTTTAAATATAAAATGTCAATGGAACTTAAAACATATTTTTACCAAAATTATCTCGTTGGAGCTTGGATGTTGAAGTCAACTTGTAATTCGGATCCGTCTTTTGTAGATGTAATAGCGGTATACGACATAATAAATTGTAACGGACTTATGAAAAATATGTCCTTACAAATCTCCCCCTATGTCTATGCCGGTACATACATAAAAAAATCCGAATTATCAAAAAACCAAAATACCTATACAAATCTACCCTCTCATGAATAAATTTGCAAGATCTCAAAACTGTTCTTCAATCATTTTCGTCAAATCTCAAATCTTATCTCATCAGGGTGTGTAATCCAGTGATCATCAATGCAGTACCTACACACATGAGATAAAGAAAAATACCAAGTGACGTATCGAGTTTGAAATGAGATAAACATTGATACCAATATATGATAAGCATAAGTCAAATCTCAAAAACTCCCCCAAAATTCAAACTCCCCCAAAATAAGATAATTATTTCTCCCCCTTTTTATGATGTCCCCAAATAGACAAATAAGAAGAATGAATCAAACAAGAAAAATCGGGGTGTCACGGTATACAAAAAATACACAAACTATTTTTTTTTTTTTTTTTATTTTTTATACAAAACATAGATACCATTTTGAAAAAAAATGTAAAACATGATACAAAAATCACACCATGGATTTAGACTCAAACAACCAAGTCATGGAAATGGAATGAATGGGTGTGAACACATTCGATAGGTAAATCAACTCAATCAATCATATGTGCACGATGCATATGTGTACTCCTAACGAATGATCATCAAAAGTATCCTTAGGTGTAAAAAATTTGTTGAATTTAGATGACATCGTCTTATACAAATCAACAAATCAAAGTTAAAGTGATTTCCACACCAATAACGTCCAAAACTATGTAGCGCATTTTCAAGCAATTCAAGGACGTGCAAACCCGTTTTAAATTCTCCAACCAAACTCCCTCATATATATTTTCTTTTAGAGGTGATCTAAATTCTCAAACTTTGGAGAATTGGTGCAAAAACCTAAATGGCCCCTTTTTGGCATGAATATCTTTTTATTGCCTTTCAATTTTTTCGGGCTCTTTTAACCTCTTTGGAACCCGGATTTAAAATTCCTCCATTTTTTAGATCCTTTGGAACGGTGGCTTTTGCGCAAAGAAGAGATAATTACCTTTCGCAACCCCTCCCCGTTCTTAAACAAAGCACACAATCTCACAAAACGGTTTTTATATGCACAGTTTCCTTATCAAAATTTATCGCGCTTGGTTCGTTTTAAGGACAGAATTGAAGTGAAAACACACAACCAACATGTGATAAGACAAGCACAATAATCAAACAAATTCGTGCATGTGTGCATTAAAGGAAACATGAGTCAAACATGTAGGAAGTAACACTTAATTACATCTTAATGACTCCAAACATTATAAAGCACAAGGATGAATTGACCTATTGTCTCAAAACACTATCAAATAGTCACATGAAAAATGGAATGATGTTGTGACTCGGTCATCCTAAGTGTTCATCCATAAACGGTGCAAACAAAATACAAAAATCTTTTTGGATTTTTTTTTTTAAAAATTTTATCAAAATAAAATCTTTTTGTATTTTTCAAAATTTTTCAAAAAATAAAAATTTATACAAAAATGATACATACTAGCAATAGGCAAACAATGTCATCATGAAAAGTACCCTATGCTAGTAAACAAGTCAAGCCTCAATCATTAGGTGCGGAGGGGTTTTCCAAAGGTGGTGACAACTTATGAAAAACCTCCATCAATTCTTGTGAAGTTTTGGCTAAAAACTTAACTTGCTCACCTAAATGTGCAAACTCTCTCATATAGTCTCCGGGAGCATGTAAAGAATCATGTGTGGGTGCATGTGTGTCAGAAACACGTGTAGAGGCAAAACGTGACACATACCCCAACTTAAAGCAAAATTCCCTAAGGTGTCCTCTCCTTTTGCAATGTGAGCAAACATAAATAGGCCTTGGAACACCTCTCTCAAAAACTCTAGGACGCACTTTCCTAATAGGAATGGGACGCCTAGGTGGGTGAGGGCGAGACTCATGTGAATTTATCACTAAAGTGGGAACCGGCTCGGGTGCTAATTGGAAAATAGAAGCACCGTCATGACTTATTCCTAACTTCTCAACTTTACCCTTAAGAACCACCTTTTCAACCTTCTTGGGTGCGTTCTCAATGAATTTGACCTCCTTGGCACGTTCGAGATCACTCTCGAGTTGGAATACACGTGTCGTCAGACTAGACAACGTGTCGGTTAAATCACACTTCTCCTTTCTTAAAACCTTCTTCTCTCTCTCCAAATCTAAAACCCGACGACCTAAATCTCTATTATACTCCTTTGTTTTCAAGGTCTCGGTATACAAATCTTTAAAAGCTTTTTGGAGCTCACTTTCATCTTCACTTTCACTCTTACTTTCTCCCTCACTTGAAGCGCTAAAATCATCATTGTCGCATTCGTGTGCACTATTGTGGGACAAGGTGGGTGTGCTCACATGACTAGAAAAAGCTAAAAACTTCTCACCACTGGTCTCATTACCCTCACCTTCACTACTATCACTAAGTGTGACGGGTAAAGCTACTTTCTTTCCTTTCTTTCTAAGCCACGTAGGACACTCAAATGACTTATGCCCCTTACCCCCACATTCAAAACAAGTGACGTTCTGAAAATCTTTCTCACACTCCTCATTTGAGTCATTCTCTTTTTCCATCTCACCACTTTCTTTGGCCTTTCCTTTCTTTTTATTTTTCTCAAAAAATTTCTTTTTATTGGAAGAATTATTTTTGTTCATGTTGAGAAATTTTTTAAAATTTTTCGCAAACAAGTCCATATCATTAAAATCAAAATCTCCCTCAGAATAAGACTCACAAACTTTTTTTTTCTTTTTCTTAAAATGAGTCTTTAAAGCAATGCCATTATCCTTAGCCTTAATGGTTTTGGGAAACATGTCAATCTCATAGGTTTGAAGATCTCCTACAAGTTCTTCCAACTTAATTGATTTCAAATTTCCCAAAGAGTTCAAAACAGTGACTTTAGGAATAAAGCGTTTTGGGAGAGATCTCAAAATCTTTTTAATGACACGCGTGTTATCAATCACTTCACCAAAATTAAAACATGTGATAACAATGTCTGACAAACGTGCATAAAAATCATCAAAGCATTCGGACTCAGACATGGTGATAGTCTCAAATTGGGTGGCCAAATTTTGTAATTTTGATTCTTTAACCGCGTTCGTACCCTCATGTGTCAATTTCAAAACATCCCAAGCCTCTTTAAACGTGGTGCACGTCATAATTCAGCGAAACTCATCAGGAGAGATAGCTCCAGAAATAGCACTCAAACCACGGGAATTAAAATTGGACAATTTATAATCATCTTCAGTCCAGGCTGATACGGGTTTTTAAGTGGTGATGTTATTAACAGTGACCGTGGGAGGAGTCCAACCATTTTCACAAAGCAACCAAACACGCTCGTCAATAGATTTTAAAATCGATTTCATACGAGCTTTCTAGTAGGCATAATTAGACCCGTCAAAGATAGGCATCTTATTATATAAGTGCTCCATAGAAAAAAATGCGATTTTTCACAAAATAGATTTTTAAAAAAAAATCAATATCACACGATTTTGAGAAAAATAGGATCACGCGATAAATTAGCGTAACCCGCTCTGATACCAATTTGAAAACGTCGTGTAATACTGATTTAAATTAAATTTCGCAAGTTTTCAAGTAACCCTTATTTAATTAGAGTCTACTTTTAAATCAAATAAATTCAGCCCCTAAACATCCATCTACGGTGCGTGTGTCAACCCATAAACAAATAAAGTATGCGAAACAAGTTTAAGGAAAAATCCCCGCAGGGCAAAACCTTTTATTTCACTATAATAAGTAAATCGCAACTTACACGGATTACAATGAAATACAGTGACACACGAATACCCGCAGGCGTCGGTCGGTGTCGTCAGCAATGGAACAACCGCAGCTACTCCACAAGAACACGCAGTTCTATCTTCAGCAAAGATCCACACGCAGCGAACCTCAATGACCGCAGTCTTCGATTAGCACCAAGAGCGGTACCAAAATCACCATCAAAATATTTTAGAAAAATATATCTTGGGTTCCACAAAACAATTCATAAAAAATAGTTGGGATTATGAATTTATTGAACAAAAGTTTTGGACCCTTAAAAGTGAGAAGAAGACACTCTCAAAAATTATAGAACAAAAACTTTCTTCTTGAAAAGTGTTCTGTAAAAAAAATAAACTTTTCTTCTCTACCGAAAATTGAACGTGCTTGATTTCATTTTATAGAAAAGATTTTGTTAAAGAAGATAACTATTGACATGCAGATTTTTCCAAAACACAAAAGGCGCAAGGTTCTAAAATAGTAGTAGCGTGGCAAAAAAAGGTTTTGCTTTTAAACAAAAACAAGTTTCTGTACGTAACCTAATTTTGAAAAAAAAACTTTTCAAAAAGTCTTAATGCCAAATGCCAATCATTAGTAAATAAAAAAAACTCGGCGACCCTTTTTTTTTAAGACCCAAAGTGCGAGACAAATAAAAGGAAACAATTAAAAACCTTTTCCTTGTTTACATGACTATACGCAAGTTCCTTTTGAAAAAAAAGTTACTTGAAAAACAATATGCCATTTAAGCCAATCATTGGCTTAATCATGGACTAATGATAACTACAACTTTTGCACCAAAGTTTTTACATGCAAGCCTTTAAGGCTTTTGGAAATACCTGTATGAAACAAGGCAAAGCTTTTGAATTTTATTTTTTTTTTCTTTTTTTTTTAAATAGAACTTCTTTTATGCAAAAGAAATTTTATATTTAAAAAATTAAACCTTTTAAAAATAATCCCAATACTTTAAATATAAAATGCCAATGGAACTTAAAACATATTTTTACCAAAATTATCTCGTTGGAGCTTGGATGTTGAAGTCAACTTGTAATTCGGATCCGTCTTTTGTAGATGTAATAGCGGTATACGACATAATAAATTGTAACGGACTTATGAAAAATATGTCCTTACAATATATATATATATGTTTGTGTGTGTGTGACGACATTGTGTACCGCACTCCTGAGTTGGATGACTCAGGATTTTATGGAGATCGATATGTTATGATCGCTCGTTTAGGATGGTCGAAATTTGTTTTTTGTTAGTTGAGAATGTGCTTAACACTAGTAACACAATTAAAATCCTATGTCTTTTTTTAGGATTTGAAAAATGCTTAAATGAAAACTTTTACTTTTTCGATGTGAAAATGTCAACTTCAGTGATTCGTAATAAAATGAAATTTTGTTCTCGAGGTATCAAATTATGTAATGTTTATATACCCATTAAGGAAAATATGATGTGCTTACCATATTTTTTCTTTGTGTGTTATTTTTTCTTTAAAAGTGTAAGTGCTTACCAACACAAGCAACTTTCTGTGTCGGATTCCATGTATAATATTACCAACATGAGCAATTTTGTCGTACAATGGTAGATTTGTACTAATTTTATACTAAATGTATAGTTAAGAAACCTTATATGTATTATTATGGTAAGGCGTTGTCTTACCATAATGGTAGATTTCTGCTAATCTTGTTTATATAGCGTCTCGTAGCCTTATTTTATAACAATACTATCACCATTTGAATACCTAAAGGGAGGTAGGCTCGTCTCTTGCCTCTACGTCTTGTCTTTGTCTCATGTTGACGGATTATGTTATGAAACTTGTGCATTTGATTTATTTTTTATTTTCTTTGAGTTATGGTATAGACTAGTAGATATCATTAATTTTATATACGTGCAGGAAAGAAGATGGTGCTTGATTTGGATCTCAATAGTCCTCCGCCAAATGAGATTGTCCGCAAGACTGTATATGTAGTCCGCAACCATGTTTTCTTCTGTCATCATGTGATGCAATTGTTGCGTGTTAGAATCTCCCAGTGGCAAGTGCCTAATTTTAATGAAGACGCTGATGACGAGATCACGATAGGCTCCCCAAGGAACTTTGCTGAGGTATTCACCCTTATATTCGTAAATTATCTCATTTTTTATATGAAATTGATCATTATTTTTCAAGGACATTTCTTATGAATTTGCTTGCTATTCAACCGAACTCAGGCTCTGCGGCATCAAGCTAAAAGGAAGCGTAAGGTGAATGAAGACCATTCAGGTTTTGTTTATACGAATATTATTCCCTGGCTTTTCTTATTATTCTTTAATGATATGAAATGTTCCATATGACATTTTGAGAAATGCCCACTACTAGAACTTTCTATTGGTTATCAATTTGTTGGTAATGTTATTGTTTTTAGTTTCATGTTAATAGTGTAGTTTCAGTTGTATTACAGCATTTAAGCTGCCAACAGATCAGATTCATTGCACTCAAGGTAAATCAAAATTTATTTATTACGAAAAATTTTGTTTCGAATGGGCTTCGAAATATACGTAGGATCATCATAATTCAATTCGATTAGGTGATTAGGCACATATTCTTCACATTTATCCCCTTAATTTCGGTATTTTTATGATCCCGTGCAGTGTATTTAGCTTGGATTTGTCTCTTATTTATGATACTAACCTTTTTTGGAAAGTATTTCGTGTTTTGTGTATTTCTCATGTGTTTTACAGGTATTTCACGCAAGTTAGTGCGAAGGAGAAATCAAAACAGTGAAAGAAACCAAGAAATGGAGAGTTGAAGGGCATTTTCGTAATTTTGCAGCCTTAGTCCGGAGGTGGGGCCAACTATAAAGTTTAAGATCTCTAAATTACAAGAATACTGAAAAAAACGGCACCTCAATCCGAGCTACGGTGAAGAAGTTACGATGTTTTGAAGTTGCGCGATAATGAAGAGTCTGGATGTGCGAATTTCTGTCATTAATTATGCATTTAATGCAGTGCAACTCTTGGAAAACTTGTGCCACAAGCGAAATTTGATGCCAAATTCGTGCAACTTGGTGCTATAAAAGACCAAGCCCTACCTCATTTTCAAGGAGAGTTGAATTCTAGAGAGAGGGAGTCAAATTCTAGAGGGTAGGAGTAGGATTAGAGAGAGAAAGTTAGATTGTAGTTTTCTTTGGTAGAAGTTTTCATAAACCCTAGTTGTAAGTTTGAAGAAGAAGTTTTGCTGGATTCAAATTCATCTCTTTCTCATCTTGCTAAATACAAGTATCAATTTCTATTCTCTATTTTATTTTTCCATTCAATTCTCAATTGTTTTGCAAATTGTTAACAATGTTTGTTAGAGTTTTCTTTTGTTTTCATCATGTTTAGCTAATTTTTAAGGTTTGGGATGCATGAACCCATCCCGATGTAATTTATCTACGTAGGAAATAGAATTTAAATTTAAATTTGAAAGAATCGTGTAAGAAAAGTTCACAATCATCCTAGATCTTTTAATCTCTCTTGCCCTAGGTACTTGGGATATTTAAGAATATGATGTGCGTGTAATTATTTAGCATCGCTTTATATTTATCTTTGATTTCATATGATGCGGGCTTGAACCTCATATATGTAATGCTTAGGATCTATAAAGACTGGATTCATTCAAATTTATAATTTACAATTCTAGTATTCTAATGGGTAATTACTAGGGATTGGGGGATTGTATTCCAACCTATTTCCTCATTCATTTTAATTAGTTTTATAAATTTGTTCCAACTTATTTCCCCTTGTCAACCATCATCATCTTTTTCACTTTTATTTTAGAAGTAATAAATCAATTAAATTCTATAAAACATTCCATGTGGATTCGATACCCAGACTTACTACTATACTCCATAAAAGTGTAGTTAAAAGTTTAGGTTTTTTTTGTATTGAGGTTGGAAGGCGATAACAACGACTAGCGTATTACACGGACGCTCGGTTTTCCACTCGATCATTAGGGTTGGATCGAAACGGATTGGATGTTATCCGACATTATTAAAAATATGATATTTATTCAAACGAGTAATAATAGTTGTGAAATTAGCACAAATTTAAATAATATTATAAGCTAATTAATATTGTCTTGTGTGAATCAATTGTATTTGTGTCCTTGAATAGGTGTAGACGAGAGATTTATTATTGAAGCCTTATCAATGGAAAATCTATAAAGTTTAATTTTTAAGTGAGATTTATTGTTGAAGTCTTATCAACTGCAACTTTGTGAGTATTTTGTTTCGCGTATCTAGTTTCCATAATGATGCTACACTCTATATCGTATTTTGTTCAACCGCAAGAATGCGACCTTTTAATTGATTCACGTTTTATTTATTTTTCTATCTATTTTTTTGGTATTTTTGACTGTCCTTAAATATCATATTAGTAATCAACTTGAGCTACATTTTTTTGGAACTTGGGTTCATTGTTTGTCATTCATATGCTTGTATAAAAAGCTGAAACAGTTGCAGTTCGTCTTGTTGCATTTCTCTGTTTTGAGCTTATTGAATTGTTGTTTAGTTATATATATATATATATATATATATATATATATATGCTCCTTACAGAACAGTCCTTTTTTCCCATTTGGTATTACATCTAGGGGGTCAACTAGTGCCTGCCCCCACGAAAGAGCTCAAGTAAATGGAAGGATCGTTTGTGGGTGTGGTTGTATGAACATGGTAATACGTCTGCCTTTTTAGCTAAACAACTTTTTTCTGCACAACTTAAAGAGCTACATGTTTATATTTGTATCTCTCTTTTGTTATCTATTATTTGGTATTTAATACAGTTTGGAAATTGAACCGACCCATTATTATTTAACGGGCATTGGGTCAGCGTGAATACATGATTAACTATGGCATGATCTATACACTCTTCTTAAGGAAGCGGGTATTTTTGTATGCATACTTAATATTACACGAACCTACCCATTGACAGATACCTTGATGACAAATACGGTCAATAATTAGAATGTGGAACTTTTATTAATATTGATTGTCGTGTAATGAAGAGTTTCAAGTAAATATAAAGGCAAAACATAGTAGAGCTCTCAATCACGGATAAATATTACAAAAAGGAATTATAAAGAAACGAGGAAGCTTTAGAAGATAGTTACTAAATGTAAACATAATATTTTTTTAAATTAATCTTACTAACACAAAAGGATCTTTAGTACTAATATACCCAAAATAATACTTGAGATTTTCCGTGTACGATGTCTTTGTTGTTCTATTATTAGGATTATTGAAAATATCGACCATATCATGTTTATTGATTCTGTGGGGTGCATTAAAGTGTATGTTCTATACAAAAATTAAGCAGGGCTGATAGATTTGTATGTATATTTATATAGTAACATCAACGCAATGATCTATCTTTTAATCTTACATAGAACAAAATTATTAGATGGTTTCGAAATTGGTATTATGATATAGATGTGAAACGGTTATCCTTAATTTATTGAGTATTACACCTTAGTTTAGTCACTGATATATAGTGGTACATTGCTTTCACTCAGATTGGGGAAAGTGCGAAAACTACCCCTGGATTATTAATTTTTTGAAAGAAACCCCCTAACTTATTTACAATACCCCCCCACCCTCATCCCCACCCAACTTTGCATATTGTTGGAAAGATAACCTCTTGAGGGGTTGGTAGTGAAGTTTTAGGGGGGGGGGGGGGGGGGGGTTGTAAAGAAATGAACAATTTACCGAAGTTTTTTTGCCTTAAAATAGTTTGGATGGTACAAAAACTGCACAATTATTACTGTTAAATCTAACTCTGCAACTTTTCGATGACAGAATAAAATTGTTGTGGTGCCACCTCGGCCTAAAGCACCCGTCTTGAACTGCCCCATTTGCGTGGACCCCCTTGTTGAAGAAATCGCAACCAAGTGCGGTCACATCTTTTGCAATAAATGCATTAAAAAGCGATAACAGCTCAGAAAAAATCTCCCACCTGTAGGAAAAGCCTTAAACAAAAGGACATTTTCAGGATTTACCTTCCTATGTAAATCTCATGATCCAATTATGTAAGTTCTACTATCTAGTGTTTGATTAATTTTTACAATTATGTGTGTTTATGTAATTTGACACCAAATTTCTCACTATTTTGTAGGTTTCTTGCTTGGGAAAGAAATATAGGAGAATGGAGTAATTTGAGTTGTCTAGTTACTATCTAACTGATTTAATTGAGTTATTTTTTTAGCCTCTTTTCTCCTTTTATCAGGAGAGGCTATCTATCTTTGGCAGATGTTTTTTTATCATGAAATTTTCAAAACTTAACTTTAGTGGTTTAACTGTCACCGTTTAATTTGGTATGTATTTGGATGAATTACGCTATGGTCGGCATAAGGACAAGATTTGTGAACTCATAATAAGAATCTTCAGATGATTATGGATTCCATAACTGAAGTTTATTGTTGAAAACTTTTCTATTGCAAATTCTTCGCATTTTGTGGTGAAATTCTTGTTTTGTTGCAGAATGTCACATTAAGTAGTGGCAAAAATTGGTGCGTAATATTAATTTGTAATTATGCCATGCGGAATTGGAGAGTTGCAGTAAATGCGAATCGAATATGTATGTTAATCAGTCAGTACTTGTGAGGAGTCATGCCTAAGGTGACTCGAATGATTGTTTTTTGGTGACCAGTACATTTTGAATCATTTGTGCTTAAAGATAATGAATTAAATGCAAACAATAAAATGTTGTTGTGTTTTTTGTTTATGATATTTCAGACCCTTAGCAAGCCGAAACGAACTAGAGTCACCGGAGTTTTTTTCATTTATTGTGTTCTTTTGGAAATTTCTCTTCTAACTTCTCTTCGTGTGGGAACACATTCTACTTTCAAAATTATTTTTTTATCTCATTCTCACCCTCTTTTCAACTTCCTTTTAAAGACACACCTGTTTTGAGTGACCTCTGTAGGAGAGATCTCAAGATTTTCCTCAGCTGCCTATGATCAAGAATATTTATGTGACAACCCGCCTAATAAAATACCCGGCGATCACTCCTATATTAAATTAAAACAGGAGTCGCATATGGATCATTCTCAGCATCACTGTCGAAAACCAATTTAATTACTAATAACCTATTAGGCTGGCATCAAAATTTTACTTAACTAATCTTTTTAAACAACTACACAATTAAACATCCACGCAGTATATCTAAATGAAACTGAAATGAAATAAAATAACCGAACACTCGGTTTAAACATCATACAACCATATCGAATGCCGCACTAAAAGGCAGTAAAAGAATAATTAAATGCAATTGGGTTATCAGCCCGAATGTTTATACAGTACCTCCTATCTAGAATACAAGGATAAAGGCGTCTATGGCAAACCTGCATGCATCCACAGCTGCTGCAGCAGACGTCTGACTCAAAGAAAGTGTCATCCAGGCGTCCCTGTGTCTGGACACACACACACACACACACACACACACACACACACACACACACACACACATATATATAGCAAGAGAGGGAAAATATAGAAACGGGTCAGAGCCCGAGTTGTAAAAATATTTAGCAAGTGCATAAATGCTTTATTTTTAAAAAAATATGTTTTTCTCATATTTAAATTGGTATTGCACTTCCATGAGATACCCCTCACCCATCTTCTAATAGTGCACGCCTAACGCCCTCATCTAAAACATCCTAGTTAAGATACCTCGCCTAACTAATCTAATTCACCCGTCTGCTAAAAACCTCAACAACCGAGTACTAAGGGCTAAACTTCTCTCCATTCTTAATACTGCGCTAAGTTCGTGCGCGGGGTGTCTCGCGAAACGAAATCCAAACAAGGAACCCCCCCGATACACTACTACTTGGCAGTGTCAATGGTCGAGATCCATTAGGCCCTTCGTACAAAACGAGTTTATAAACATTATTTATACAATAATATACATATTATATTCATTTTCATATACATCTTACAATATACATCCGGATAATATCTCCCGGACTGAGGTTTACTCTATATTCATTTCTATAATGCACATTCGGATATATAATGTCCCGAACTGAGAATTTATCCTTTTTCATATTTATCTCTTTACAATCATAGAGATATATATTTCCTTGTTTTCATATACATGTAATATACTATACACACAAGTATAATAACCATCCCACCGAGTTATCACTCGAGGATACGATCTCTCAATGCTATCATCATCCAGTGCCCGACTCACATAGCATACTGGGGACCACCGGTAGGACTAAACGACACCTACTTCGTGGTAAAAAATATCACAACGTCTGGGAAGCGGTCATAGTTCCTCACCATCAATGAGACAAAACATACCCACCACGTCTCATCCCAAAAATATGTATATCACATAATAAAACAATGGACGACTATAACCAGGAGAATATCCACACTCTGCTCCTCGAGCCAGGGTGCTCAACCTCATCGCGCAACTTCCCAATGATAGCATTAGAGGGGGTATGCTTCACGCATATGTATACCATCATATATAGATATATATACATATCCGTCTCATATAATATATATACTTTATTCAAATAGTATATATTTATCCACATTTATCAGTCCTCAATTGTATATATGACTACAATTGCCAATCACATAAGTATGTTCCTACTTCAATGTGCCTCACACCTTAATTGCTATTTGGAATTTATACATTCTCCAAATATCCGATTCATAATCGTATAATAAGTATACTCTCAACTTTTCTTTAACCTATAACCCAAATTTCATCCCATTCGCCTCATAGGATTTTTTCATCCATAATCGATATATAATTATAACCTCTACACACATAATTCGATACATATAATCCCTCACCGAAAAACCAACTCGAGTGTTACTCGTCCTAAACACCCTTAAATAATTAAGTCATGGATATCCTTTTTACATGAACTCAAGGTCCAGATTCCACTCAAATGTTAATCTATAGGTTCCCACTCTATTTTAGGAACCCCGATCATTTATTTTCTTAATCCATTTATATTTCCTCTAAAATGAATAATTAGTGCCACAAAATCCCAGCACTCTCCTAGCCCATATAAATAACCCCAAATTGGCTAGATGTTAAATTCCTAAATGAATACTTATATCCTCAAATTTATAAGCTAGAATCCATTTCAATTGGAATTCACCCCAATATTTAACCCTAGGCAAAAAATATCGATCGACCCATGATCCTCGATCGATCGATGGTCGATCGATCGATCCTCTACCTTCGATCGATCGATGGCCTCGGACAGCTTCTTCTCCGAGAAGTTGTTTCGGCCATTAAAGCTTCTCCCAAGCTTTTATCTCCGCTCCCAACATCCTACAACCTCAACCAACTACATACACGTATATAAAATGGGTTCTAAACATCCTAGAACCCAAAACCAACAATTAATTTCGATTAAATCCTAGGTTTTCCAAATTGGAAATTATTCGGGGTTTATTCGTGTTAACTTTCGAAAACCCATTTTTGATTCACAAAACCCATCCCGAAAATCTTCTAATTTGTTATTACCAAAATATGATATGAGATTTATGCTCAAAATAAATAAAGCAAGTACACACTTGCCTCGTGGATAGAATCCGACGACCTCGAGCCGAATCCCGCGAAGTTTGGTCGGAGTTTCCCCTTTTCCTCCTCTTTTCTCTCCTCCTCTCTCTCTTCTCTCTTTTCTTTCTCTTCTCTCCCCCTCTCCCTCCTTATATAGGGAGAAAAAGGGTTTATACCTTTTAAAATCCAAAAATGACTCGTTTACTCAATTGCGAGTCCCTACTCGTTTAAGAGTTCCCGGTGCCTAAACATTACCCCCGGACACTTTATTCTGACTATCTCAGCCATTCCGAGACCAACCGCACACTCAAATTCTCCATTCGAGGTACTTGACCGCAACCCACTAATTTAACCTAATATCTTTCAATGCGGGTTATCCCATTTAAAATCTTACCTTTTGTCACTTTATTCAATCGCGGCATATAATTAAAATACACCGACATATTTACTTAATACCAAAAGTAAATATATCACCCATCGAAAATCATCTAATCCTTAAAAATTCCAAAAATTACTATTCTGGGAAATTCCTCAAATTTCCCATTTTCACCCATTTATGGAATTTAATTATCCCTAAACGTACGGGTTGTTACATAATTCCCCCCTTACAATGGAATTTCATCCTCGAAATTCGGATATAACCTACACCATCAGCCTAGGATTACAAATTCCACTACGTTTTAGTACCCCAAAAATCAAAAGGTGCTAACACGATGGTCCCTTACCATATTCCACCTACCTCAAGGTGTACTCAAATGTAATAGCTTTACCACAAGCTCATCTTAATTTATATCTGCTAACGCACAACAGCGATGTGTTACTCCGATTGCTTCTCTTACTGCTAATAAGAGAAACGAGTCTATAATTACCTCTCTAACGTCTCGAAAAGCCGATACTCTTGCTTATCATCTACTTCTAATAGTTCCGTCACTTATCTCGGGGGTGCTACCTCCCCTTATACCATTGGATCATCGCACACCTCTCACTACGTTCCATCCAACACACTCCCAATCCATTCGTGACTAGCTCACGGCATAAACTTTAACTTTATATACTACACCCCTTTCTATTTCAGGCGGTATATAAACCAACTTACTAAGGTGCCCATACACCTTTTTTTTAACCCGTGCACCTCTGTACATCTATTGTGAACATCCGACACGTAACACTCTCTCTAAACAATGGGTCTTACTTCTTCGGCGTAATACTCATACATGGGTCTTCCCAACCCGCAAAATCCCATTCTTCTCAAGGTTAACCAACCAATCCTCTCGTGGTTATCTCATGACTATCTCCTTATATCTGCGCCACTAATCCTTCTGACTTAAAATTCTTATAATCCTACGATCGATGCATTTCCAACACACGTAAAACTAGCACTATCCTAAGTATATCCCTAGTACCCAAGGCCTCTCTCAACTTCTGACATTTGCTTGGTTTCATGCCTGGGACGTCTCGCAAAGAGAAATCCAGACAAGGAACCCTCCCGTTACACTTCTCCCTCGCATCGTCGGTCACCGAGATATAACGGTCAAAGGCACATCAGCGGGACGTCCTAAATCCTACCTTGCTAACCTACTCACGTACCTCTACCCTTCTATCCTTCTACCCAGGCGAAAAGGATATTCTAACTAATCGAGGCACCAACTCTCTGCCAAAGTGTTACTAACATCATACCCAAAATATACTTCCTCTAAAATTTTCCTTTTCATTAAGGCTTGGCTATCAGCCTCAAATCAATTTCTTTCACCTCGCCTCACCCTCATACTTGCGGTGAGAAAACATTTTAGTGCTTTCCCATAGTACTTCCATCTCTCTAATTATACAATCGTCACACGACTCTCAGTTCATAGTGTTTTATCTACACGAGGTAAGTGATCATCACAACCAACATCCTTGCATCTTATAACATCTCTCCACTCCTGACGTCGTTAAGGTTCATGCGTGGAGCATCTTGCAAGAAAAATCCAGACAAAGAACCCCTCCAATAGACTACTACTTAACTTTGTCAATCGTGGAGGTCCGTTATCTTCAAATATGCAATCGGGATAAACCTATCCCCTCTTCCAATAAAAGGTGGTTTGAACTCCTATCTCTATCCAGGATCCACACCACCAAGCGCTCACACTACACTCAATCCTTGCGCAATCAATAATGAGCTTAAATTCACAGCTCAACAATTAACCCGGCATACCTTAAATCATATCTATAAGGTCGCCACACACTCAAATCATGATAATAAAACCTCTGCTCACCGAAGTTCCATCTATGCACATAATAAAGGCGAACTCAGCCTGTATCCAGGTGAGATATCGCAACAACCACATGTTCCACTCTGGAACTGCAGACACGATAGTCTTGCCATCATTAGCCTGCTATCGCTCCGAACAACGAATAATATAATATACTCACAATACTACCATACTCGTATAACACATAAAAAATGAGTATCACAAGCCAGATATATATATTCAAAATATCAACACCCGCTTTTATAGCGAATTAAGGAAAATATAACTCCGCTACCGCGAAAAACACATAGGCCTACATTATGTAATGTTATCGATACCGCCACAAAGCTCAAATTACACACACGAGTCTAGGGCTAACAAACCACGCCAATAATACCTCTTCCTTCTGAGGTGAAACTCATAACAACATTCTTGCCAATTACCCTGGCTACTCCAAAAGGTTCCCGGACTTAGTACCCTTGTCCTAATCGAACCTAAAAATTACTTTTAATTGATGCCCCATCTCGGCACTCCATTCTTGTCCTTCAACTCCTACCCGATAAGGACTAATTGTGTGGTTCTACTCTCTGCATTACAACATTCTCCATCTCTGGACACCCTGACCCTGTTAAGATTATCAATATCTTAGACTCTATAGTTTCAATTTTGGCAATCACCTTCATAGTTCCTCCCTTTACTTCTTCATAAAAAGGGAACACCGCCTCTAGCCTCAACTGCCTTGTTCCAAGGAATTTCCCCGGGTGGATTTCCACCAATGGGGTTCCGCGAACACAAATTCTCCATAAGGGTGAGGAATACTTTCTAATAGCTCAATCACTCTTTTGAAGAACTATCTCTCCATTATACCTACTTCACTTCGGTACAAGGTTCACTTCTCCATAACTATTTATTTACTACCGGTATCTGACTGATCCTTATGTGAACAATCCAAAAACTTCATTCTCCTACGAGTGAACAATTTTCCTCAAGTCTTCACATATGGGTATTTCCATACCCCACGATAAGCCAAAGCTTCTGAGACTTCTACTCATACTAAGTGAAGTTACATCGTCTTCGTATAACTTAAACCTCCACGTAGGGTCCTTATCCAATACCCTTCAAACTATACCCCAACTTAGCTTTATGGTGTAATACCACTTTAGTACCACTCTCTACTACAGCGGTACTTAGATACTCATGACTACTATACTCTAGTAGTCGTCACCAAAATCCTTAGCAAATGCCACAAAGGGAGTGACCTCTACCACGGTCCTAGTCCCTGACTTACTAGATGTTCCAGCTAAGCCCTACCTCCTGCTGCCTTCCTTGCCCTGCACACGAATCTCGATCAAGCATACAAAAGATTTCCATAATCTTATACTATGGCAGGAGAACGAAATCTCACAAGAGAAATCAACAACCCTAATCCTGAGGCTCTATATCAAATCGAGAGTAACGCTGAAAGCGTAGTACGTCCGCACAGATTCCTAAGGACACTAGAACTTGATGCTCTAATACCATCTGTGACAACCCGCCTAATAAAATATCGGGCGATCACTCCTATATTAAATTAAAACAGGAGTCGCATATGGATCATTCTCAGCATCATTGTCGAAAACCAATTTAATTACTAATAACCTATTAGGCTGGCGTCAAAATTTTACTTAACTACTCTTTTTAAACAACTACACAATTAAACATCCATGCATCATATCTAAATGAAACTGAAATGAAATAAAATAACCGAACACTCGGTTTAAACATCATACAACCATATCGAATGCCGCACTAAAAGGCGATAAAAGAATAATTAAATGCAATTGGGTTATCAGCCCGAATGTTTATACAGTACCTCCTATCTAGATTACAAGGATAGAAGCGTCTATGGCAAACCTGCATGCATCCACAGCTACTGCAGCAGACGTCTGACTTGAAGGAAGTGTCATCCAGGCGTCCTTGTGTCTGGACACTAGGGGTGTAAGCGGTACAGTTTGGTCGGTAAATAGTAGATACCAATACCAAAACCAAACTCTGGATGGTAAAACCAAACCGTACCAGTTTACCACCCGGTACACCAAAATCAATGCCAAAACCAAACCAACCGGTATTTCGGTTTTTTCGATAATTTTGGTTTTTTCTAGTTTCGGTAAATTATGGTTTTTTCTGGTTTCTGGTTTCAGGTTTTGGTTTTTTCTGGTTTCGGTAAACAGCACTAAAAGCTCCAAAAAACCAAAAACATAACCAACCAACTTTTTTAAATATTAAAACCAAAACCAAAATCAATTTTTTCTGGTTTTGGTAAATTTGGTACGATAATTTTGGTAAATTCGGTACGGTACGGTAATTTCAATACGGTTTTCTCTGGTTTTGGTAAATTCGGTACGGTACGGTAATTTCGGTACGTTTTTTTTTTGTTTCGGTAAATTTGGTACGGTAATTTCGGTAAATCGGTTCTTTAAATATTAAAACCAAAACCAACACTCTTTTTTACGGTAATTTCGATTTCGGTAAGATCGGTTTCTGGTATTTTAATATATGAAGCCAAAACCATTTTTTTCGGACCAAAATGGTACGGTATGGTATATATATATATATATATATATATATATATATATATATATATATATATATAACGCAAGAGAGGAAAAATATAGAAACGGGTCAGAGCCCGAGTTGTAAAAATATTTAGCAATGGCATAAATGCTTTATTTTTAAAACATATGTTTTTCTCATATTTAAATTGGTATCGCACTCCCATGAGATACCCCTCACCCCTCTTCTAATAGTGCACGCCTAACGCACTCGTATAAAATGTCCTAGTTATGCTACCCCGTCTAACTAATCTAATTCACCCGTCTGCTAAAAACCTCAACAACCGAGTACTAAGGGATAAACTTCTCTCCATTCTTAACACTGCGCTAAGTTCGTGCGTGGGGTGTCTCGCTAAGCGAAATTCAAACAAGGAACCCCCCGATACACTACTACTTGGCAGTGTCAATGGTCAAGATCCATTAGGCCCTTCATACAAAATGAGTTTATAAACATTATTTAAACAATAATATACATATTATATTCATTTTCATATACATCTTACAATATACATCCGGATAATATCTCCTGGACTAAGGTTTACTCTATATTCATTTCTATAATGCACATCCGGATATATAATCTCTGGGGCTGAGAATTTATCCTTTTTCATTTTTATATTTTTACTCTCATAGAGATATATATTTCCTTGTTTTCATATACAAGTAATATATTATACAGACAAGTATAATAACCATCCCACCGAGTTATCACTCGAGGATGCGAACTCTCAATGCTATCATCATCCAGTGCCCGACTCATGTAGCATACCGGGGACTACCGGTAGGACTAAACGACACCTACTTCGTGGTAAAAAATATCACAACGTCTGGGAAGCGGTCATAGTTCCTCACCATCAATGATATAAAACATACCCACCACGTCTCATCCCAAAAATATGTATATCACATAATAAAACAATGGACGACTATAACCAGGAGAATATCCACACTCTGCTCCTCGAGCCAGGGTGCTCACCCTCATCGCGCAACTTTCCAATGATAGCATTAGAGGGGGTTTGCTTCACACATATGTATACCATCACATATAGATATATATACATATCTTTGTTATATAATATATATACTTTATTCACATAGTATATATATATCCACATTAATCAGTCCTCAATTGTATATACGACTACAATTGCCAATCACATAAGTATTTTCCTACTTCAATGTGCCTCACACCTTAATCTCTATTTGGGATTTATACATTCTCCAAATATCCAATTCATAATCGTATGATAAGTATACTCTCAACTTATCTTTAACCTATAACCCAAATTTCATCCCATTTGCCTCATAGGATTTTCTCATCCATAATCGATATATAATTATAACCTCTACACGCATAATTCGATACATATAATCCATCCCCGAAAAACCAACTCGAGTGTTACTAGTCCTAAACACCCTTAAATAATTAAGTCATAGATTTCCTTTTTCCATGAACTCAAGGTCCACATTCCACTCAAATGTTAATCTATATGTCCCCACTCTATTTTAGGAACCCCAATCATTTATTTTCTTAATCCATTTATTTTTCCTCGAAAATGAATAATTAGTGCCACAAAATCCTAGCACTCTCCTAGCCCATATAAATTACCCCCAATTGGCTAGATGTTAAATTCCTAAATGAATACTTATATCCTCAAATTTATAAGCTAGAATCCATTTCAATTGGAATTCACTCCAATATTTAACCCTAGGCAAAAATTGCCAAAAATTCTGAAGGGTCGATCGATCGATCGACCCATGACCCTCGATCGATCGATGGTCGATCGATCGATCATCTACCTTCGATCGATCGATGGCCTCGGACAGCTTCTTCTCCGAGAAACTGTTTCGGCCATTAAAGCTTCTCCCAAGCTTTTATCTCCGCTCCCAACATCCTATAACCTCAACCAACTACATACACGTATATAAAATGGGTTCTAAACATCGTATAATCCAAAACTAACAATTAATTTCGATTAAATCCTAAATTTTCCAAATTGGAAATTATTCAGGGTTTATTCTTGTTAACTTCCGAAAACCCGTTTTTGATTCACAAAACCCATCCCGAAAATCTTCTAATTTGTTATTACCAAAATATGATATGAGATTTATGCTCAAAATAAATAAAGCAAGTAAACACTTGCCTCGTGGATAAAATCCGACGACCTCGAGCCAAATCCCACGGAGTTTGGTTGGAGTTTCCCCTTCTCCTCCTCTTTTCTCTCCTCCTCTCTCTCTTGTCTCTTTTCTTTCTCTTCTCTCCCCCTCTCCCTCCTTATATAGGGAGAAAAAGGGTTTATACCTTTTAAAACCCAAAAATGATTCGTTTACTCAATTGTGAGTCCCTACTCATTTAAAAGTTCTCGGAGCCTAAACATTACCTCCGGACACTTTATTTTGACTATCTCAGCCATTACGAGACCAATCGCACACTCGAAATCTCCATCCGAGGTACTTGACCGCAACCCACTAATTTAACCCAATATCTTTCAATGCGAGTTTTTCCATTTAAAATCTTACCTTTTGTTGGTTTACTCAATCGTGACATATAATTAAAATACTCTGACACGTTTACTTAATACCAAAAGTAAATATATCACCCATCGAAAATCATCTAATCCTTAAAAATTCCAAAAATTACTATTCCGGGAAATTCCTCATATTTCCCATTTTCACCCATTTATGGAATTTAATTATCCCCAAAAGTACGGGTAGTTACAATTTCACTACTATATTTTGGCTGGATCGGATGAAATAGCGTTACCTATGATTTTTATGGTTGATTTTTTTTAATCGTTGATTCTGATTTTTTTAGAAATCGGATTTTTTGTAACAATTAGAAATTTCAACAAATTTGGAGTTTTTTGAAATTTTGAAATATTGAGAAATCAGAATAGTTTTAGGGAAAAACTTAACAAACATCCCTAGTTTTCACCAGAGTTATATGATGAAAGCCTACCAAACATTTTCCCCATCAATTTCATCAATCTCGTTCTCAACTTTACGAAAAATTTTAACCTCTTCATTTCTCGAATTTCAATGTAGAACTTCCCTTCCTAGCACTTTGAAGATACTGAATTTCGAGAAACGCCCAAAAGACAAACATTTAAGGGGAATCATCGTAAGAAAAATTATAGGATGATGAAGATGACCTACGGTTGGGCTTCTACATCCAAGGGCTCTACTAACGGAGAAAATAGGGTTGTGGGAAAATGTTGCCTACATTTTCAACATGTAGAACCAGTAAATCTATTGTCGTTCTCCATGCTCGCTAAGCACACAGTTTAACACCTTTATTTGGATCGTGAATAAATTTTACGCCATAATTGGACAATCAAACGTGGTCGCACCAGCAATGATGTTTGATATCTTGTCCGTTAGCCATACAAGTTAGAAGTGGTGGGTGGCGGGGGGGGGGGGGGGGGATTTAGACATTTTGAGTTCATGAAGTTATACCTTGCACTCAAGGATAGTTTAGAATTGAATAGCAAGATCCAAACATGGTGCAAGCCAAGGAAGAAGGCTAGGATTTCCTCAACATAAGGCGAAAATGTGCTCATTGATTCCTAGCCAGGTTATCCTCTCCGCTTGCCAAGGAATGATATTTTCCATCAATGGAGGGCATATCATTGGAGGACAACGCCCTTTACGTTCACTCAGCCAAGAGTGCGGCAACCCATTAGCAGCACCATCGTGAATGAGAAGAGGAAAACCAACATCATCTCATCCACCACCACTAATCCCGAGTTTGTGGAGAGATTAAATGCATGATTACGTTCTCTTGATCAAATTACATTAGTCGAGGCTGAGACCAAGCAGACCTTGTTGGATACGAAGTTAAGGATCACCTTGAAAAAAAGAAGGCATAAGAAAGAAAAGAGGAAGAAGGTATAGTCAATTGCGACAACCCTAACATGGACACCTATACACGTCCGTATTGGGAGGACCAAAAACTTGTTATCCTCACCTTACATGGAATTCTATTTGGTTTCAAGCTTTTTAGGTAGGTAGGATATGACTACTCTTAATTATCAAATATTCTTAAAATTAATCACTCATTGTAAATTATTGAAGTGCCCAATCAAGTTGATAATGTGCAAATTTTTTAATAAATTCAGAAAATGAAGTCCCCTTTTTCAGGAAACTATATTTATTCTTTATAGTGGGCACTACCTAATGTTAAAACAATTCCTTGAGAAAATTTATAGATATCTTAATTATTGCGCTAAAGCAAGACTATCCCTAGCGACCAAGACAGTAAAATCCACTCGGGAATTTTATCAAACACTTGGTGTGCGAAAAATAACCAAGACCTTGTTTCGAAAATGAACTAGTGTGCAAACTCCTAATCAAAACAACCAAGCATCAATGAAGTGACAATAAGAACATACAAGTAACAAACAATCAAAGAAACAACAATTTACATGGTTCACACAAGCTTTGGGCTACATCTACAAATGGTAGGATATATTCTTGTATAGATAAATGGCTAGGAACCAATGGTTACACACACACCTCACTTATCTCTCTTAAAAGTCAATCACTAACCAACCTCAAGAACTCACCTTGCTCAAAGTATCTCTCTATCTCTCTTTGTCTTTGATTAGCTCTCAAATATGACCACTCTTATAAAACCTAGAAATAGCACTTGTATTTATAGGTTTGAGCCAAAATGGCAAATTTGTAAATAAACCAAAACTAAAAATAACACACAATACAAAGTTGGAGGCCCCTGCCTCAAATCTCAGTTTTTCCCCAAACATCGTACGAGAGCCAAAACCAACAAACTCCACCTTGGCGATCCTGGCGTTCCAACTAATCTCTAGAATGCTGACATTGAACCGTTTGAAGACCATCCCACTAACTACAAAGCTAATGCCAATCCCCTAGGCGATCCTTACGATCCAACCGAACTCGGAATACAAGCATCGAATCCGCTTGAAGATCATTCAGACATTTAACAAGCCAATACGCTCCACCCGACGCTAAGCCACCCCAAATTTCAACCATGAAGTGAGATATCACAAGTCTTCACTCCAAGGCTCCAAACGACTTCACCCATCGAGGAACCAAGTTCTAAACTAAGAACTCTCCATATCATGCATCTGAATGCTTCCCATCTAACCATACGGTGAATCTTATTCCTCATGTAACCCGGTGAGTACACCCCACACAATACATATAGCGTACACTCTCTTTACACGAAACATTCAAACACATCAACATCATCTTCTACCTTAAGAAATAACCACGGATGAGAGGGAAAATTCCTCACCTCCCACACCCTCCAAATCTCACCCTCGAAAGATGTACCAAGTCTTTGTCACAAAAAACTCTCGTTTGCCAATGCTCATAAATAATAACTTATCCGCCTTCCTTGAACTAGCTACATACACCTCGAATCCATCACAATCCTGCACTTCCTCGATTCTAATCGGCCAATGCATTTGTGCAACTAAACCAAGTCAACATCACCCGTTGGCCCTAGAGGGGGACTTGTATCCATCTCCTCCACTAGTAGGTATTATCCCATCACTACCGTCTACTCTCGAAAATCTAGCACCCAATGTCTCAGCTTTGTTCACAAACGAGACATGCCTCGAACATTCGATCACTTGTGCACACAGCTTCCCCATCTTTCTCGCAGTCTGATTTAGACGATTCAACCCCTCCCTCTCCTCTCCCCTCTCTAGGACCGTACAATCGCATGTGACTTTCAAGACTCCACCCGCCACGGACACTCGACAAATATTAGAATCCAAACGACTAATGGATATCAAATTCTTTCGCAGCTTTGGGACATAAACCACACCACCCAAAGTGCGCTCCATCCCATCGAACATCTTGAGTTTTACCATATCGACACCCTCAATGGCAACCTTCTCTCCATTAGCTAAAAACATGGAACCTTTTCCATTTTCCGTTAAAGTCTCAAAATATTACCTCTTGGAGTAAACGTGATCCGATGATCCCGAATCTAATATCCAATCATCTTGGGAAAGAGAGTTAGCCTTGGATATTGTGAGAAGTTCTCCAAGTTCATCTTCATAATCCGCACCCGCTACTGCTGCCCTCTCAAAATCAACCTTCACCTTAACCTTGTCGTTCCGCAAAGGACATTCTTAGATCATATGACCACATTCCCGGCACTTGTAGTATTTTGAACCTTTACCACCAATACCCCTCGATCTAAACCTACTACCATCGTTAAATCCTCGGTTGGAGTTCCTCTCGCCATTTTTCCCACCTCCATCTCTCGCCGTAAGGCCTTCGTTATGGGAATACTCATATGAATCTGGTCATGATGCAAGCAATAACAATGCTCGTTCCTCATCAATGAATTGAATATCTATCCGATTCAAGTCATTTATCAAGGCATTAAAAATGTTTATATGCTTCATCATATCCTCACCCTCCATCATATCAAACTTGAAGAATTTATTCATGAGGAACAATTTATTTGACAACGACTTTCCAAAATAAATCTCTCCTAGCTTATCCCACATGCCTTTAGCCATCGTCTCCGCTATCACGTTATTTAACACATCATCCTTGATAAGCATCTTAATACATGAAACTGCTCTTTGATCATTGTCAATCCACTCGGCATCGATCATGCCTACCGGTCGCCTTTCTACCCCCAACAATGTTAATTGCAACCTCTGTTGGACAAGAACGCCTCGTATTCGTCTTTGTTATAAGTTAAAATTAATCTTCTCATCAAAAGCCTTCATATCCATCTTCATTGAGCCACCCGATCCATAACTCGGATCCCATCTCTTAGAGCCTCCGCTAGTAGAGGTTGATTCTCGATTACTCTTTACATTTTTCGTTATTTGGAATAAAAACAAAAGCTATGCCAAAATTGATTCAACCTCGAATAAAAATACCGGGAAAAAATAGCAACCTAAGCTCTGATACCACTTGTTGCACTAAAATAAGACTATCCCCAGCGACCAAGACGGTAAAACTCACTTGAGAATTTTATTAAACATGTGGTGTACGGAAAACACCTTGTTTCAAAAATGAACTAGTGGGCAAACTCCCAATTAAAACAATCAAGCATCAATGAAGAGACAGTAAGAACATACATGCAACAAACAATCAAAGCAACAACAATTTACGTGGTTCACCTAAGTTTTGGGCTACATTTACAAATGGTAGGATATCTTCTTTTATAGATAAATGGCTAGGAACCAATGGTTACATACACACCTCACTTATCTCTCTCAAAAGTCAATCACTAACCAACCTCAAGAACTCACCTTGCTCAAAGTTGCTCTTTATCTCTCTTTGCCTTTGATTAGCTCTCAAATATGCCCACTCTTACAAAACCTAGAAATAACATTTGTATTTATAGGTTTGAGACAAAATGGCAAATTTAAAAATAAACCAAAACTAAAAATAACACACAACACAAAGTTGGAGGCCCCTGCCTCAATCTCAGTTCTGCCCCAAACATCGTAGGAGAGCCAAAACTAAAATTAGTAATGTTTATACGTACATGATATCCTCAAAGCACCGGAAAGTATTTCTTTGACATTTACTGCTTATTGTTTGTTCATTATGCATGAATTCGTACACACACACAAACACACACATACACACACACATAGTTGGAACTCTCGGAAAGCCCCAAACTCCCAAAATAATTTTCTCACAATTTTTCATTTTTTGAATTAAAAAAATAAGTGTCACCGCCTCCTACTAACCAAAATCCGAATCGACCCCATATAACCTCGCTCCTAAAATACTTCATATCTCTCTGTTTCTCGGAACTTCCTACGTCTCTCCCTGCTCCTAATTGACACCTCACAACCACCTACCTTTTGTCAATTTTTAATATCGATTGGTCTAGATTATTGATTCAAAATCACGCAGTCAAAATATTAGGTAATCAATGATTTAACTTTCAATTTTCTGTTGTCGGATCCACTAAATGTCGGCTTGGAGTCCTAAGTAGTTCTTATGATATTTATATAGAGTTCTTTAAAAATATGCAGGGATCAAAGTAAAACCTTGCTCGAATCTATATTCCGGGCATATATACTTGAAAATTATATCAATATTTTTACTCCATTCTATCGTTTTGTTCATGTTGATTATCTTTTCTCATTATACTCATCTTTCATTGGATAAGAATGGGAGATTTGTGATTTTGCAATTTAGGTAGCAATGTTACTGAAGTGCATTAAACAGTTTAGAGAAATGTGGCAAATGAATGAAATATTGGGTGTATGCCATTACAAATAACTTCCCAGGTATACATTTATAATGTCTCACGATACATACAGCTGCAATGCAATTATTAATTTCCTACTATATTTCTTTTCCATTATGAGTTTTTGGAATGAACTCCACCTATATAGTAGCAACTTTTGATTTAAGATGATGGATAATTGATAATATTAAGGTGTATATTTTGACAGTAGTTATGTCTTTGCTGGTCGCACGAAGCAATTCTCTATGTTTGTCATACTTGCGTATTACTGTCATGGTGTGATAGAGGAGGGGATTGTGTCAGGTAATAGGTGAAAAGGTGTTTTGTAAGCAAGGATAGGTCTATATTCTTAATTATATATAATATATACACTTCTTAATTATAATATCCTGCGGGTTAAGGGCTCCAGGACGACCATCTATAGCTTATGACCTCGTGATGATTGTGCTGTACTCTTCTAGGTACATCCTGGAATTGATGAAGGAACTAATTGATAATATTTCTAGCCCCCCAAATTACAAACCTGGCCCCTTATTTGATGTGTGTTATATCCCTTAAGATTCTCAAGGATGTAAATACTGAACTCATTCGTCCCAAGCGATCATGGATGTTATACTGTGGAATTGTTAAGGGGAATCTTACTGTAAATTCGGCAGAGCTACGTCTTAATGGTTCTTTCCCGCTTATGCTAGAAGAGGTAAGAAATTGCCCTACTTATCATGTAATGTTGTTGTGGTAATTCACTTTTTAGTCTTGGAGGGAGGAGGGGATGGAAGGGTTTTTAAATTTTACTTGGGGTTTTTTTAGGGAAAAAAATCTCTTGAATGTAGGCTTGGTACTTTTAGCAATTAGGATGCGCTCCAGGTACCTTCCGATTAGGCAATTTATTTGGACTGCGTCCGAATACCCCTATTCATTGACGGACTTCTTCCTAAAGCTCCTTCTCAATATGGAGCTTTTTTTGTGAAGCCAAAAATTCAAACACTAAGTGGACTTCACTCAACCACTTTATTAAACTTTCTAAATTGTCCCCGTTGCATTGTTTTCAGATGATATTATATACACTTTCTCCTCTATGCTTCAATTATCTTAATAATCAATTAATGCTTTCCAAAGCACAATATAATACAGTCATATATTCAACTTTTTAATCTGGTCATATTCCCATGTAGGAAAACCGCACCCTTCAAACAACTATGGAATGATTTGGGAGATTCAGTTAGTTATTTGAGACTTGTGGAAGTAACTACTTAACCCGTTCCTGCTATTTGGTTGACCAGTTAGTGATGTGTTACATTGATCATTGGTCATTAAAATTTCAATTTAAGAAGTAACTTGTTTTAGTTTTTGAATAGGCTTCGCTTACACTATTGCAAAAAAAAGTGTACAAATTGATCTGGTAGTGCCACGGAATAATGTGATGTGGCCCACATTTTAATCTTTTCACTTTCACTTTCCACTTTTCAGTGAATTGCCAGTTTGTATGAAATAATTTGCAAATTATTAATGTGATTGGGAAGTTGTCAAAGGATTTGGGCCTAGATTTGCAAGTCTAGTACCATCAACATGTACTTCCCGCACTAACTGCATCTGTGGACGACTTCTAGAATCCATTATGTGAGTACAAGTTAGTAGGTTTTGTTTTGCATTGCATTGGTGTATATGGGATAAGTAATTATAACTTTCCTTTCCTTTAGTACATATGAATTTCATTATGAAATGTTGTGTATGTATGCAAAGTCACTTCTAAGTATTCAATATCACTTATATTATCCATTGGTCTAATGGACTCCATATATCTACCCTACTTAGATTTTATGTTCTTTGAACTGTTTGTATTTTGTTCAAGGTAATGTTTATATGTGGTCACTATTGATATTTAAAGATGTAATAAATGGAAAAACAGCCTTTTTGAAAGATTTAGTGAATGGGAAACAAACTTGTGAAATATTTGGTACATATTTCATTTAGTGGTCTTTTTAGGATCTGGTAGTGGAAAGTGTCCCTGTCGAGATTAGGAGGATCATTTTAGTGCTAGTGGTATTTTGTAGCATTCCTATTTACATCTATTTTTTCACGTGCAATAAAATTTGTTACTACAATTGAAAAACTCACGAAGTGCTTTCCATGGGGAGGGTAAATGTGAGCATTTAGTACATCGCAAGGTTTGTCTATAAATAAGAAAAAAAGGTCGTTATAGCGTGGCTAATTGGATAAAGAAACATAGCACTTTTGGGTAAATGAATTTGAATAGTTCTTCTTGAGCAAAATTTCCTCTGGTGTTCAACTATTCGAAGCAATATCATATCCAAGCCAGTGGGTAAACTCCAGTATAGTATGTAGGGGAACTTTTTGTTTTCAATGGAAGTTCATTTCTCAAGAATTGAAGTCTTTCTAATATGATGTTTGTCTAGTTGTTGTGGCAGGGGCATAAATCTGTTTGTGGGAGGATATTTGGGAGCCAAATGAAGATGATGATTGGGAGCATCTAGAAGAGTTTCCTCCCGAAATTATTTGGTAAGGAAATGAGATCATTTTTAAGAAAAAAAGACTTAGGGTGAATAAGAAAGATGCAGACAAAGAGACTAAAAAAGAGGTATTGCTAATTGACACATAAATTCTCATTTTTTATGTGCATTGAGATAGTATGATTTGCACTTTTGATTGTGGCAAACTAATCTTTTTATCCCTTTCTTTTCTTTTATTTTCAGAATATCAATAGACCTACATCAAATCCTCTTCCCCTGCAATCTAAAGCCTTTGCTGATTATAAGAACACAGCCGTGGTTTCAGCCCAACTATTATTGGAGAATGTTGCTCAGCAAGTCCCAAACTTTGGAACAAAACAAGTGAGACTTTAATGCCCTCTCTTATCTCTCTCAGTATCTATATTTTCAATTTTAAGGGCAACCCCTCCAAACTACTGTCCTGATTGTCAATACCCCGTAGTGTTATAAATAGCCCCCTAAACCATGAAATTTGCAAATACTCTAATGTGTTGACAAAAATTGCTTATGTGCTTATATTTTTGATAGGGTCCCTAAGGGGCCCTATGTATGTTCTATTTGTTTGATCATCACCTCATGGAAATGATTTTGATTTTCTTTTTCTTTTTCTTTTTGCTTCTCTTCTTCCTTGTTTGGATAATATATCTAGAGTGTCATAGTGAATTTACATGTATTACTATCACACCCATATATGGTAGAAGTGTGCATGGCTTTCACTTGTTAGATTTTTATTACTTATCTTGCCAAACGATCATATGGTTTATGAATTTGAGGCCCTATTCAGAACCTCAATATGTATATACTAGTTTATGCAGATCTCCTAGTGTTTCATACAGTGATTTCCCTCATTAACAATTTTATTCAACTGTTTTATATTCTTGGCATGGAAAGAACATCATCTCGTTATTAAATAAAGAAAGCCTACCACAATCCGGCATTGCGACGACATCCTGTTAAGAATCCTTATGAAATTTAAACAGCATCCTACTAGTGCTTGCTGCTACTTTTGCACTTGAGATCTCTTCGTAATTTCACATCTCACATCTGAGCTCAACCAGTTTTTGGCAGAAATCATATGGTTAGTATAAAGATCAATGTTAATTTAGTTGTTGTTTTTATGACTGTGATATAGGTAGTACTTCCTGAAATGCGAGCAAAGTTAGTGAAGACTACCTCCACCAACTATCTCATTTTTGTTTAAGTTATATCCTCTAACCTTCCTTTAAGTGAAGTTGTCTATCATCTTGACTCGCTGTTTCAAAACCATCTTTTTGTTTCAGAGTAACTGTGTCAGTACCATTTAATACTATTTGGTTACATTATTGGGAAATTTTGGAGTATAAAACTGTCAAATTATTATTCTTCAACAGGTTTATTAAGTTATATTGAATTTCAAGTACAAATTTCCCCCTGATTTGTTCACTTTGAGTTATTCGCCAATCCTTTTTATCAAGAATTAACTGCAAGGTGAATTCGAAGAATATCCAAATAATTCAATATATAGAAACTGTATTTACCTAAGATTCTTGTTTCACCAGCTTTTAAGTGGGGTGAGCATCACATATGTTAACAACTCTTTTTCTGAGTCTTGTTTTATGTCTTTTTATTGGAAATGCTTTTGATGTTATTTTCCAGTTTTCTCAATTTGATTTTGAGGCTTCTGGAAATTAGATGAACTAGAAATCTTATGATCAATTACATAAAATGCCCTATTTAACACAAAGATATTAACACGCGATATCTGCGCATTCTCAAACACATCGATAATATTATGTTATGGTTTAATGTGCTCCAATAAACTATTTGTGGAGTGATTGGAGCTATCGTTGAAGGTCGCCCAAGGCGTTTCGAGAGCTATTTATTACATATATATCCATGTCCTAGCTATGCATTGATGGTTGGTCTAAAGATTTTGCATCCTCTTTTCTCTAATAGTTGATGTTACTTTAAACACGAGTCCAAGTTTTCCTTGTTATTTTCCAAATTGCACTTATTCCTTTTATGTTAACTTAGGGTTTACGCTTTAATGCATTTTCTTATATGCCATATGAGTTATCTTTAGAACTTGGAATTTTAGGTAAGTATGAGACCTAACAATTTTGGATGAATAACAACACTTCAAGAAAGTATAAAGTTCTAAGTTAATCCACACAATAAGCAACATTTAATGGATAAAGAAGGGAGAAACGCAAGCAAGAAAATCTAAAGAATAAAAATTTCCATTAGGAGTTAATAATTTTGTAAATTATATGGGGCCACACATATAATTTTGAAATTATTAAATATATACATACTATTATTTTGGAATTTTCTTGTATTTTAAATATCAAATTTCTAAATTTAAATAATAAGGAATTTAAATCTTAATATTTATAATAGTTTTTTATTTATTAAAGATCATTTTTATTATGGAAAAAAAATCTTTAAAATTGGGATAGTAAATGTTAAAAGAAACATTTCACTAATGTGAATTCGAGATTGGACATACAACACAATTAGACCAATTTCAAAACGAGCCAAAGACAAGTTGTCTACGCATTTTTTTCCACGTGTCTAATAGAAATGAGTTACGAACTTACCATATAACACTTTGCTCTGTGTATTTATATGGTGTCCCTTCGTCTCATTTCAAACCATCTTCTCTCAAAATCTAAACTAAGGTTAGCCCTTTAAGTTTTTGTCTCATTGTTGAATTATGTTGTTTTACTTCTCGGTTTGATATGTTTTTTGGTTTTCTTTGAGTTTAGGCAAGACATTCATCAACCGTATTTATATTCCCAGGTATATAGATTGTTTTTTCTTTTGTATGCTTCTTTAAAGTTCAAGTCTTCTTTTTTCTAATTTCGTTTTGGGTTTGATCATTTCTGGTTCTTTTTCAATCCATAAGGTGATAAAATAAATTCTTTTTGTATGTTTTTGTATGCTTGTATACACAAGTGTGTATATCTACTTATAGATGTATTCTTGTGTGTGCATGTACATACATTTGTGTTTGTTATACTGCATACAAATTGATTAATCAAGTTTTTATACGTAAAGCAAATATTCATCACATGTTTTTGTAATGAAACCTATTGGAATAAAAATGTTTTTTTCATTGGACCCGTTGGAACAAAAAAAACACAGTCGTGTGACTTAGTTGACTACATACTTAGTAATGTAGTTAATTCGTAAAAAAACTTTATAGATTGATGTTGTTCAAGATTTTTTTAAAATTTCCCCACAATCGAGGGACTATTAAATTTTATTTTGAAGGGATAAAAAAAGTGATTTGGATTACGGGTCAGGGTAGATTGTTGTTTAACATTGGGGATTAGGATGCGGTGGAAGAGAAATAACGCTGGAGGGTGTCGTTAGTGGCAGATCTAGGAATTAGGGTATGGGGGGGAATGAATATATAATTAGTTTTTAGGGGGACAAATGTGTAGATATAATTTATTTTGAAAGTATCATAAATTTCAAGGGTAAGAAAATTAATTTTTAAAAGTTAGCCCCCCTGGATCCACCTCTGATTATCGTAAAGATCTGGCTGAGGAGGATGGGGATGGTAGGCTCAGATTGGGGTGGGCTTGGGGTTAAGGAAATAATGTTTTTTTTCAGCTGAAGATACATTTGAGTAAGGACTAAGGTTTTGGGGGTTTGAGTTTTTTGATATATTTTGGTTTGTGGGGGTTGGAGGTGAAGATGAATCAACCAAGGTGAGTGAGGAGGAAGAAATATGAATTTGGTGAAGAGTGGTGGTGAGGTAGCCATTATTATTGTCTTGGAAGGTTAATGTGTGCTCTGGTCATATGTGAGGTTTGAGAAAATAAGTTACATGATAAAAAGATTTGGCTTGATTTATGAAATAACATGAAGTGAATGGGGTATTAAGTCAAATAAGTCATTAATGAAATGCTTGTTAAGTCACAAAAAAACCCTTCTCATTCATACGAGGTTTCTATGAAAATTAAGGTTTCATTATGAAACAGTTTTAGCAAATGAGTATTATTAACTTTGAAAATTTACAAATGTGCGCTCAAACGTCATAGACTATGTAACAACTTGATCCTTTATTCACAGCCATAACCATGGTATATAATTTGATCAAACTGGACACAGATAAAATTGAATTTTGGCTCCAAAGGATCCCAATTGAACATCATGCTATTTATGGAATATTAGTCTTTAGGCCTTCTTAAAATGTTTTACAAGATTTTTGCTATTTTTGATATTGAACATGACTTGAGAACGCATCTATTAATGTAAGTAATTTGTGATACAATAGTAGATCGAAAATTGCAGAAATAGGTGGTGGCATCCAATGATCATTAGAGAACTGACTAAACATCTGTCAAATACATATAATCAGTGTTCTAAAAGGCGCGCCTAGACTTGAGGTTTGGGAGAACCGCTCACCTTAATCCTTTTACGCCTTATTCTTGGTAAAAGCCTTAAGGCGTACTTTTTTTTAAAACAAACTTTCTTTAGTTTAACGATATCGCCTTTTAAAGATTTTTTTTACAAACCTGACCAATATCTCGTCCAAAACAATCAAATAATATTTTAATTTGGAAATATTGAGTCATATTTTAAAGGTATGTACAATTTTAATATTTTAACAGCCTTGTAATGACTACAAATATATAAATATATTAAAAAAATGCTTAAATGCCTTTTTACGCCTAAGGCTCGCCTATGCTTCTAAGGCTTAAGGCTTGGCCTCCACGCCTCTGTCACGCCCCGTGTTTTTTAGAACCTTGCATATAACAAACAAAATATAACAAATATAAATAGATCTAAGCGACCTTTTTTGGAGATTTGGTGTCCTTTGCCTTAGATGGAGACTTTGGTTCATTTCTAGCCTTGTCAGATTTCTTTGGCTAATGTTAGGAAGGACTCCATCGTGTGCTAAGGTAACACTAGCAATTTTTCAAGCTCCTTGTCATTCCTCACGACCAACAACACATATCTTGGGATAATTATGTTCTTGTTGTCACACGAGAAACATTTCTTGCCAACAGTAACATCTTTCCAGCTAGATATTCGAGAACGAAGGCAGGGTAGACAGGAGCACTGGTTCCAACACATCGAGCATAATGTCCATTCTTCAAATTACTGAATTTATTGACTGGGAACTAGAGACCAGCCTTCACAGAGCGGGTGACAGATTTCTTTCTTGGATTACTGACTTTCTTTCCTTCAGCTCCATTCTTCGATTTATTGGCAGCATCTATTTCTGATGTTTAGAACTTTAGAAAATGATATGCTTTGGACTTGGAAATTCTAAACAAATTACTTCAGCTATTGTTAGTATTGTGAACTTTGTGTTGAACTGAGGCACATTATATAATACTCTAGGATCTGTGGAATGTGCTAATAGGACCGCTCAGTTTGCCTTAATCGACGGTAATGGATTCTTCGATCCGTGTCTTATAAATAGTGACCATGATTTCAAATCGAGAGATGTGATTGTCCTTTTCCCACAGAATATTCAATTTTTTATTCTTTCCCTCCTCCACGAATATTTATATCACATGGTGTTGATACCAAATTTAGTCTGCTGACATGGCTCAATTAAGTGGAGACACGTGGCAATCTGCGTGGCAATAACAAACACTTCTGAAAAATACCTTGACTTCGAGGAACTCAATTCCACCGACCTTCTCAGATACTCCGAGTAGTATGTGCTCTCCGAGGAACTTTACTGCACCGAGCAACTCATGGATACCAAGGTACTTAGGCGGTCCGAGCAGCTTAGGCGGTCCGAGCTGCTCCTCGATCAGAGCATTTATTATCAGATAATTAAGAGGATTAAATGAGCATTAAATGCTGATTATTATCATACAGATGTATACGCTTATTGGACAGCTATGTATTATCCTTCCACATGTACAACCTCAGGGCTATAAATACATTGTGTCATCCTCGTTGTAAGGGAACTGGGAATTTCTTGGTAAAAACCTGTTATCGAGAAGAATGTTCCACACTCCTCATTCTCGAATTGTGAAACATTGGGGGCTTCTGTTGATACCAAATTTAGTCTGCTGACATGGCTCAATTAAGTGGAGACACGTGGCAATCTGCGTGGCAATAACAAACACTTCTGAACAATACCTTGACTTCGAGGAACTCAATTCCCCCGACCTTCTCAGATACTCCGAGCAGTATGTGCTCTCCGAGGAACTTTACTGCACCGAGCAACTCATCGATACCGAGGTACTTAGGCGGTCCGAGCAGCTTAGGCGGTCCGAGCTGTACCTCGATCAGAGCATTTATTATCAGACAATTAAGAGGATTAAATGCGCATTAAATGCTGATTATTATCATACAGATGTATACGCTTATTGGACAGCTATGTATTATCCTTCCACATGTACTGCCTCAGGGCTATAAATACATTGTGTCATCCTCATTGTAAGGAAACTGGGAATTTCTTGGTAAAAACCTGTTGTCGAGAATTTCCAAACACTCAGCAATAACAAAAATAGTGGACGTAGGCCATTCTTTTAAGGCTGAACCACTCTAAAAATTCTTTTGTCTTATTTATTTTATCTGTGATTAAATAATTAGAGATAATCTAATTTTTTACATCAACAGATTGGCGACATCTGTGGAAAACGACTGTAATTTTCGTTTTTCACCAAAAATAATTCATCACCAATGGCTGACAATCCTGAATCCAGCAATTGAAACGCTGGAAACCCCCCAAATCCATCCGCTCCTCCAAACATCCAAGATCTGGCTGAAATCGTGGCCAGTTTGGCTCAAGGCCAGACAGCCATGCAAGAAACAATGCGACAACTCATGCAAACTATCCAGGGTGGAGCATCAACCTATTCAGGACAGCAACGTGTTCAAAGAAATACTCGTTTACTTTCTTGACGCATTAGGCAAAGCGATTCATATCGCACTGAGAATCTGAAGATTTTTCTTATCAACCGGGTTGAACTTCGTCAGTACGAGCCACAGATACTGAACAACACATCACTCTCTCTCTAGAAAGGACCAGTGCACTGGAAAGATTAAGTAGGGTCTCTCCTTTTGATCGATTGGGCCCTAGGAAGAATAAAAGTCCTCCTAAATCTATGTCGAGAAACTTTCGAAGACCAATTGATCTAAGAGAGGGTTCTACCCAATCACAAACAGTTGCTCGACAAGATGGATCAATACGATCAATTGCTCGAACCAGTAGGCCCGAGGAGGGAAATGATGTGTCGAAAGGCTCTATTCAGAGGTTGGAGGATAGATTAGGGGAAGTGGCTAAGACCAAGAATCATCTACAAAGAACTTTTGTTCAAGGGACACCTTTTATCCAAGCAATTGTGGATTTTCCCACACCATCAAAGTTCAAAGCACCTGTTGTGACTCCTAAATATGATGGAAAAACCAACCCTGTCCTTCATATAGAGCAATACCAAGCTGCTGCTGACATCTATGCTGTGCCAGATGAGATGAGATGCAGGGCATTCTCGGGAACTCTTACAGGATCTGATCAAATATGGTACAATAATCTTCCTCGGGGTAAGATTTCAACTTTCTTTCAACTGGCCAAGCTCTTCATTGGAAACTTCTGTTTTGGAGCAAAACATGTTAAACGAGTAGCACACTTGTTAAGTGTTAGACAAAAAGCAGGTGAGAGCACCAGGGATTATATAACTCATTTCAATAACGAGAAACTCGAAGTTATTGATTATGAGGAAAAGACAGCGATTACTGCTCTGATGAGTGGGTTGTTTCCCAACAAGTTGTACTACACTTTAGCCAAAGATCCACCCCGAACGATGTCAGAACTGATGGCAAAAGCGGCCAAGATCATGAATGCCCAGGAGGCTATGTCTGCAAAGAAGAATATAGATACAAAAGAAACCAAGGTGGAGATTGATAAGGCCAAAAAGAAAGAGCATAAGAACAATGGTGGTGACAAGCACTCAAAAACAAAGCCATCATGGGAGGTATTAAAGAAATTTGAAAATTATACCCCTTTGAAGGTAGACATCAACCATGTTCTAGAAGAAATCAAGAACAGCGAGGAGTTAAACTGGCCGAAGAAAATGAAGTCAGACCCTGACAAGAGGAATAACGCCAAATAGTACGAGTTCCACAAAGATCATGGCCACACAACCAAAAATTGCATAGCTCTTCAGAATGAGATCGAAGCACTCATTAGACGAGGAAAACTGACAAAGTATATTGATCGTAGAAATGAAAGAAGAAACAACGACCGAGCAAGAGAGAGGTCTAGATCTCCTCGTCAAGTAGAGGAGAATAAGAAAAGAGACCATGAAGATGATCCAGAAGACGACCCCGATCTTCCCAAAAGACCAAGGCAGCCAGAACGTGAGGTATTTTCAATACGTTTTGGATCATTTGATTGTAATGTTATTACAGGTGGAGATGCAGGAGGTGGAGACCTTACTGCAGAAAGAAAAGCTTACCTCAATGAGGCTCAAGCCTGTTCATATATTCAACGAATAAACTTGGCTGAAGATGATCTCCCGAAGAAGGTCAATAAAGAAAAACTGATCATCGGTTTCTCAAAGAACGACCTCGCAGGTGTGCTGTATCCTCATGATGACCCATTGGTGATCAAAATGAGAATGAAGGAAGTGATGATCTCGAGAGTACTGGTTGATAATGGTAGCTCGGCTGATATTATATTCTACTCGTGCTTCGACAGCTTAAATCTAAAGTTGTCTCAGTTGGAGCCTTATCATAGGCCCCTCCTCGGTTTTGCTGGCGATAAAGTTTTTCCACTTGGAACGATCAAGTTGGATATGTTCATTGGTACATGGCCTGCTTATCGAATAGAAAGAGTACACTTCTTCGTGATGGATAAGAATGTTCAATCAACCTACAATATCATCATGGGAAGGGTAGGATTGAAGAAGTTTGAAGCAGTACCATCTGCGGTACATCAATGCCTAAAATTTTCAACTAATTTTGGAGTAGGAGTTGTGAAGGGTGATCAAAAAGTAGCTCGAGAATGCTACTATTCATCTACCGAGTAGGAGGAACTGGAGGAATCTAGGAAAAAGACTACTACCTATCAGGTGGATGAGGGTGTAGAAATTGAAACATTGGATCCTAGAGATGAGTCGCAACTCGTGAAAGGTCAGGTGGTGGAAGCTACTGAAAACATCATTCTGGACGACGAGCACCCTGAACGAACAACTCAGATAGGCTCTTCGTTAGATGCCTCACTAAAACAGGAATTGATAGTTTTCTTAAAAAATAGAAAACAGACTTTTGCTTGGATTCATGAGGTAGACCCAACTTTATTATGTCACGAGCTCAATGTGAATAAGGAGATCAAGCCAGTGAAGCAAAGAAGAAGAGTGTTCAGCCCCGAGAAGAACCAAGCTATACAGGAGGAGGTCGAGAAGCTCCAGAAAGCTTGCTTTATTAAAGATGTTAAATATCCAGACTGGTTAGCAAATGTAGTGATGGTGAAAAAGAAGAACAACAAATGGAGGATGTGTGTAGACTTCACCGACCTCAACAAGGCATGTCCAAAGGATCATTTTCCCTTGCCCCAAATTGATTAATTAGTGGATGCTACCTCGGGACACGAGCTGCTGAGCTTCATGGATGCTTATTCTGGATATAACCAGATTAAAATAAAACCTGAAGATAGAGACAGTACCTCTTTCATTACCCCTAGGGGAACTTATTGTTATAATGTTATGCCTTTTGGTTTGAAAAATGCAGGTGCAACATATCAGCGGCTAATGAACAAGGTATTTACAGAGCAAATCAGTTACAATATAGAAGTTTATGTTGATGATATGCTGACAAAGAGTAAGAGAGCTGCTGACCATCTAGTTGACTTAGGCCAGACCTTTAATCAATTAGATAAATATCAAATGAAGTTGAACCAGACCAAGTGCATATTTGGAGTACGAGAAGGCATGTTTCTCGGGTATATTGTCAATCAACGAGGCATTGAAGCAAACCCTGAAAAGATCAAAGCTCTATTGGGACTACGATCTCCAACGACGAAGAAAGAAATGCAAAGTCTTATAGGGCGAGTAGCAGCAGTTAACAGATTTGTATCGCGAGCAAGTGATAGATGCCTCCCATTCTTCAAAACGCTCTGAAAGTCTTTTGAATGGAATGAAGAATGCGATAAAGATTTTCAAGAATTGAAAAAATATTTGGGAGCACCTCCACTGTTGTCCAGACCAGTGATGGGAGAAAAGTTGTACTTGTATCTGGAAGTTTCGGAAATTATAGTTAGCTCGGCATTAATAAGAGTAGAGGATGGAGTATAAAAACTAATTTATTACACTAGTAAGGCCTTCCGAGGAGCAGAGATCAGATATCCAAAATTGGAAAAGTTGGCACTAGCACTGATCGAAGCGAGTAGAAGAATGAAGCCATACTTCCAGGCTCATACCATAGTCATATATATCGATATGCCGTTGAGGCAAGCTCTTCATAAATCAGAAAAATCAGGGAGATTGATGTATTCGGCAATAGAACTCGGTGAATATGATATAATTTATGAGCCTAGATCGTCACTAAAAGGGCAAGCAGTAGCAGATTTTATAGCAGAGTTCACTTATCCTGATACCCCCGAGGAGCAAAAGTTGAACACCGACCAACCTGTGGATGTTACAGGATCATCAAATTTAAACCCCGATCAACTTAAGTTGGTCGGAGAGCAAGAGGAGAAGGTCGACGAGCAGCGAGGTGTGGTAGAAATGGAGATAAAGGAGCAATAAATATTCCATCGAGGAACTTTGTCCAATAAGAAGTTTGAGGACGAAATACCTTTATGGAACCTTTATGTGGATGGATCATCATGCACCTCAGGTAGTGGAGCTAGGATTGTATTTAAAAGTCCAGACGAGGTCGATATAGAATATGCTCTGCGCTTTCAATTTCAAGCTTCTAATAATGAGGCCGAATATGAAGCGATGATTGTAGGTCTTAGTGTGGCAAAAACCATGAAGGCAGAGCAGGTAATCGTATGCAGTGACTCACAGTTGATTGTAAACCAAATGCTTGGTGTATATACAGCGAAAGGAGAGTTGATGATTAAGTACCATGCAAAGGCAATGGAATTGGTATCGAAATTTATTAGTGTTCAACTGGTCAGAATACCAAGAATGGAGAATGCAAGAGCAGACGCTTTAGCTTGATTAGCATCGGCTACTCATACCGAGCTATGAAGAATAATCCCAATTGAAATTCTAGCTGGTCGAAGCATAGATGAAGATCTGACGATGAATTTTATTACCCTTGATTTAGGGCCATCTTGGATGGATCCCATCAGGGCATTTATTGAGGAGGGAGAATTATCGATTGACAAACTCGCAGCCAAGAAATTGAAGTTTAAAGTTTCTCTTTATGTACTGACTAATGGTATTCTATACAGACGAGGAATTATAGCAGGTTTGCTGTAAGGACATTTTTCTCATGTTTCAGTTATTTATGTCGTACGCCGCTACATTTGGCACGTCACCTCACGATCTCACATGACGGCCTCTATCCGAATTCCGGGAATCACGCATGCATTCTCTCCATTAATGTGTCCCTCATCTGCATCAACGACTTCACGTTCCTTGATTCTAGGCTCGTAATGCAAGTGGTACGCAAGAGAAGTCAAATAAGTGAAACAAGGCATGATAGGGATGTTCAAGGGAAAAATTTGTAATTTTACAGCCACCGTCCGAAGGACTGGTCAACTGAAAAGTTGAAGAGCTTGCCGCAACAAAGATACTGGAAGAAACGGCACCTCAATCCGAGCTACGGTGAACAAGTTATGGCCCGTTGAAAATGGAGATATTTATATTAAAAATACTGGGAATTTTTCTAAGTGTTTAAGCCCCTGTTCCCAACACACTTTCCCGAACCCAGTCCGAAACCGGTTCGGGGGGGCGAACCGGTTCGCAGTGTACCCGAATCGGTTCGGGGTACCTGTATGCTGGATAGAATTTCAGCGTTTTAAATTCATGGGTCTCTTCATGTATTTCCCTATAAATACCAACTTCGGGGGAGTTGTTTTGCAAGACTTTAGAAGACGTTTTTGAGAGTCCAAATACCTCTAGTCTTCATATTTTTGAGTCCCAAGACTCATGTTTTGATTCACACATCCTTGCCAAATATTTGTGAATCCTTTTGCAACCCAAGAACACCACTTTGGTTTGTTCAACCCTTGTGGAGGAGACCGTTCTTCTTCTTCATTGCAGCCCTACTGGAAAGGGATAATTCCAGCCGCGACTACAGAATCCGATACCCGAGGGTAATTCTTAGTCAACTTGTATTTTCATTGTAATCCGATTGTAAGCCGTTTTCTTACAAATTATAGTGAAAATAAATGGTTTTGCCCCTGTGGGGATTTTTTTCCTTAATTGCATGTGTTTGAATGTTCTTGCGTAGATTATCAATTTATTCAATCACATACTGCTGCATGTTTAGGGTTTGTTTGGGTTAAAAGGGTTTTATATATAATTTGATCATTTGAACGCGAGCACACACGTTCTCAAATTGGTATCAGAGCAGGTTACGCTAATCTATCGCGTATTCCTTTTTCCGCAAAATTTTTCTAAGATACCAATTTTCTGAAAAAATTGATTTTTGAAAAAGTGCTTGTTCAAATGGAGAAGTCATATTATAAAATGCATGTTTTTGACGGGACAAATTATGCTTATTGGAAAGCCCGTATGAGGTCGGCTTTAAAAGCCATTGATGAACGTGTCTGGATTTTGGTTGAACGAGGGTGGACTCCTCCCACCGTGACTGTTGATAATGTGACCAACTTGAAACCTGACACTTCTTGGACTGATGAAGAATTTAAATGGTCATCTTTTAATTCTAAGGGTCTAAGTGCTATTTCTGGGTCTGTCACACCTGATGAGTTCAAACGCATAATGACGTGCACCACGTCAAAAGAGGCATGGGATGTTTTACAACTCACCCATGAAGGAACTAATGCTGTGAAAGAGTCTAAGTTGCAAAATTTGACAACTCAATTTGAAACAATCACCATGCATGAATCTGAATGCTTTGATGAATTTTATGCTAGACTTTCTGACATTGTGAATACTAGCTTTAATCTTGGTGAACATATTCCGAATGCTAGAGTTGTTAAAAAGATTCTTCGTTCTTTGCCTAAGCGTTTTATCCCTAAAGTCACTGTGCTAAATTCTATGGGCAATTAATACGCTAAAATTGGAAGAACTTGTAGGAGATTTGCAAACTTATGAAATTGATATGTTCCCAAAAAATGCTAAATCTAAAGATAAGGGAATTGCACTTAAAGCCCAAGATAGAAGGAGTGAGGGGGTAGCTAGAAAGAGGGTAGAGTCATCTAGGAAGAGAGAGACCGACACGTCAGATTCTGAGTGCGATTTTGACTTAGATGATTTGGCTCTTTTCGCAAAAAATTTCAAGAGGATTCTCAAATTTAAGAAAAATGGCAATTTTAAAGATAAAAAGAAATTTGAGAAAAATAAGTTTGAAAAGAAAAATGAAAAAGATTCCAAAAATCCTCCTCTGAAAGAAAGTGAGAGATGTTTTGAGTGCGATGGTAGGGGTCATAGAGCTTTTGAGTGTGCCAATCGTCTGAATAGAGAGAAAGGGAAAGCGGTCCTTAATGCTACCCTTAGTGACGACAGTGAGGTCGAGACGGTGGATTCAGGAGATGAGTCACCGCATGAGTGTAACTTCACCGCATTCATGGCCAGCCAAGTGAGCACTCCTAGTTCTCCTCACGACGTTGAGGATGATGCTTCACAGGAGCACCTCGATAGTGAGATCGATGTGAGTGAGGGGGAGGATGACACAAGTGAGAGCGAGAGTGATATACAACACGTCTACGCTGAGTTATATTCTGAGTCTTTTAAAACTAAAAAGCGTAACAAAGCGTTAGTTCTTAAGATCGCCTGCTTAGAGAAAGAGAGTTCTCCACCTGCACCGCCCTGAGAGAGAGAGAATCTACATGTGTCGAGAATGAGAATTTGTTTAGAGAGAGAGAGTGTGTTTTAGAGAAAGAGAGAGGGGACTTGATTAAGCAAGTGGATAGTCTTACGAGTCAGATCCATTCCTCCGTGGAGACTCGGAAGAAACTTGAAGCCCTTGTTGCCCAACTGACTCATGATCTTGAGAAAGCACGGGAAGTCAAGGTTCAAATCGAGGACAGATCTGGGAAGATGGGAAAGATGCTCCTCGGACCCGCTTTAGGTTTTGGTGATCGACAAGGAATTGGTTATGATGGTGCCTCCACGTCCCAAATTGCACCTGGACCAGTTCCTGAGTTTACTACTACCCCTTATGGTCACCGTCAAAAACCTCGTAGGAGAGTTCGACCAAGAAAAGCAAACCAAGGTCCGCCTTTGACTGTGCTCTTTTGTACTTATTGTAAAAGAAAAGGACACCTTAGGGAGTATTGCTATAGCATGGGTCGGACACGACGTACTACTGCTCCACCACGTCATACTGATGAGTTTTCTAGTCTGAGAGAGCGTGTTGAGTTCTTAGCTTCCACGACTCAGAGTTTAATGGAAGAATTCCGACGGATGTCTATGCCGTTAGTAAATACTTCTCACATTTCAGCTAAAACCAACAACAACAAAGGCAAACAAAAGGTAAGCTCTGCTTGGGTACCTAAGAAAGATAAAAAGGTCTTTGTTGTTCATGTTGCTCTCAAAGCACATAATACCTCTCAGTGGTATTTTGATAGTGGGTGCTCCAGACACATGACAAGTGATGCCTCATTTTTTACGACTCTTGAGGACTATCAGGATGGCAGAGCCACCTTTGGAGATGGGAGCAAGTCTAGCATTATAGGACGTGGTACTGTCGAGTTACCTGGATTTCCTAAGCTAGAAAATGTTTTGTACGTCAAAGGTTTGAAAGCAAACCTTCTCAGCATTAGCCAGCTGTGCGACACTGACTTTGCAGTAAAGTTTGACCGGGACGCGTGTAAAGTCTACAATCAAGCCGGTAAACTTTTGATGCAAGGGGTGAGGACCGAGGATAATTGTTATGGGACTGAGCCCACATCCTCACTTGTCTGCAACAGCGCCACGATCACTCCTATGGATCTGTGGCACCAACGTCTAGGTCATGTGAACGTTAGAGATATTAATCGTTTAGCTAAAAAGGACCTAGTACGTGGCTTACCATCTCTTGGAAAGTCAACTTTGACCGTTTGCGGACCCTGTCAGTTGGGAAAACAAATTCGTAGTCCTCATAGGAAGTTACATTCCATTACCACCTCTCGTGTTCTGGAGTTGATTCACATGGATATTATGGGTCCCACTCGTACTGAGAGTCTAGGTTATAAGAGGTACATCCTCGTAATGGTAGATGATTTCTCCAGGTACTCCATTGTAGGTTTTCTGAGAGAGAAATCCGATGCTGTAGAATTTTTAACGACCAAGTGCCATGTCATACAAAATCAACACGGTGTCACTATTAACAGAATACGTAGTGACAACGGCACTGAATTTAAGGAAGCAAAGGTGGATTTGTACTGTGATAGCCTTGGGATCAAACATGAGTTTTCTGCTGTGAGAACTCCTCAGCAAAATGGGATTGTTGAGAGAAAGAATATAACGATCCAAGAGATGGCTAGATCTATGCTTCTAGGTCGTAAAGTTTCTAGGAGATTTTGGGCAGAGGCAGTGTCTACTGCATGCCACACGGTGAATAGGGTTTATTTGCGTCCACACACACTACAGACACCTTATGAGTTATGGACCGGCACGAAGCCCAACCTGGCGTATTTCCGTGTTTTTGGGAGTAAATGCTACATCCTACGGGATAGAGAGCAATTAGGAAAGTTCGACTCCCGGAGCGACGAGGGAATATTTCTAGGATATTCATCGAATAGTAGAGCATACCGGGTATTTAACCTGAAGAGCTCTAGGGTTATGGAATCAATAAACGTTACCGTGCAAGATGATGAACCTTCGACGGTTATTGATCCTAACCTTCAGTGTGAGGATGAGGATTGTTCTGACAGTGATTTACCTGTTCCTCTCTCACACTCTGTGGACCCTACTCCTGTGTTAGGGGACACACCTGCTTGGGTTTGCAAGAGTCATGACCCATCTTCCATTGTTGGTGATCCCACTCTAGGGGTCAAGACTCGTGCTCAGCTAGATAACGTTGTTAGCCATCTTTGCTACACGTCCAAAGTCGAGCCCAAGAACCATAAAGAAGCACTCAAGGATGAACACTGGATATTTGCTATGCAGGATGAGTTGCTTCAGTTTAAAAAGAATAATGTCTGGGAATTAGTCCCCCGACCTAGTGAGACTAATGTGATAGGTACCCGGTGGATTTTCAAGAACAAAATGGATGAATATGGTACCATAATCAGAAATAAGGCTAGGTTGGTCGCTCAAGGCTACACACAGATAGAGGGTGTAGACTTTGGGGAGACATTTGCTCCTGTTGCAAGGCTTGAGTCCGTCCGTCTTCTGCTCGCCATCGCATGTCATCTGCGCTTCAAGGTGTATTAGATGGATGTCAAGAGTGCCTTTTTGAATGGCATTCTATAGGAGGAGGTTTATGTGGAACAACCAAAAGGGTTTGAAGACCCTCAGCACCCTGAGCACGTCTACTATCTGAGGAAAGCCTTGTATGGTTTGAAGCAAACACCCCGTGCTTGGTACGAGAGGCTTACTTCCTATCTCTTAGCTCGTGGCTTCAAGAGAGGGGGAGTAGATATGACGTTGTTCGTCAGGAGAGATGACGGTGCTATTTTGGTTGCCCAGGTCTATGTGGACTACATAGTCTTTGGATCCACATGCTCCCAGCATGCTCATCACTTTGAGGAGGAGATGAAAAGTGAGTTTGAAATGAGCATGGTTGGTGAGCTTACATTCTTCCTTGGTCTCCAGGCTCGTCAGCTAGAGGATGGGATGTTCATCTCCCAATCCAAGTATGCTAGAGACCTAGTGAAGAAATTTGGTTTAGACTCCGCTAAGCATGCCCGTACACCTATGAGTACCACTACCAAGCTTAGTAAGGACACTTCAGGCAAGGACGTAGAGCAAACCTTATATCGGAGTATGATATGTAGTCTTCTCTATTTGACTGCCAGTCGTCCCGACATCGCCTTTAGTGTTGGAGTCTGTGCGCGATATCAGGCATCCCCAAAAGAGTCACATTTACTTGCTCTAAAACGTATTATTAAATACGTAAGTAGGACTCTCTCATACGGGAATTGGTATTCCTTTGATACCGATGACCGTCTGTCTGCCTATTCGGATGCGATTGGGCTGGGGATGTAGATGGATGTAGGAGCACTTCTGGTGGGTGTTTCTATTTTGGTTCTGCTCTTGTCTCCTGGCTGAGCAAGAAGCAAAATTCCATATCTTTGTCCACTGCGGAGGCTGAGTACATAGCCGCCGGGAGTTGTTGCACACAACTCTTATGGATGAAGCAAATGCTGGAGGATTATGGGATATCACAGGACACCATGACCATTTATTGTGATAACACGAGCGCGATACACATATCCCGCAATCCAGTTCAGCATTCGCGCACAAAACACATCAGGATACGTGAGCACTTTATACGTCAGTTAGTTGAAGAGAAAGTCGTATCCCTGAGTTTTGTTCCTGCCGACCGTCAGTTAGCCGATATTTTCACGAAACCTTTAGATGCCCTTAGATTTGAGAGTCTTAGGAATTCTTTAGGGATTTGCACAGTTGACTGAGGGGTTGGTCTATGTTTAGAATAGGATGCTTCTTCATGTTCATATCTTATGCTTCCTATTGCTAGTCTATTTTATATGTACCATTGCTTAGTTGTACATCTTTGTTTTATTTTTTTTTATTTTTCTAATTCTTTTGAAAAATACAAAAAGATTTTCTTTATTCTGTTTAAAGAAAAGCACAAAAAGATTTTATTTTGATAAAATTTTTGAAAAAGACCAAAAAGATTTTTGTACTTTTAAGCACCTTTTATGGTTGAGCATTTAAGATAGCCAAGTCACAACTTCATTCCATGTATCCATGTGACTGTTTGATAGAGATTTGAGAGGCTACATCATTTCATCCATGTGCTTTACATTGATTGGAGTCTTTGAGATGTAATTAGTGATATCATCCTATATGTTTGACTCCTATATCCTTTATTGCACACATGCACGGCTATATTTGATTATTGCACTTGTCTATCTCATATTGGCTTAAGTGTTTCCATCTCAATTCTGTCTATACAATGTACAATATGCGATAAAAGTTGACAAGATTGGAATGCATGTAAAAAACCGTTTTGGTGAGACTGTGTGTTTTTGTATAACGGGGAGGGGCTGCGAAAGGTTATCCTTTGCGCAAAAGCCACCGTTAAAAAGGACCTAAAAATGGAGGAATTTTAATATCCGAGGTCCAAAGAGGTTAAAAGAGCCCGAAAAATTTACAAGCAATAAAAAAGCACTTCATGCCAAATATGGGCCACTTAGGTTTCACCATCAATTCTCCAAAGTTTTAGAATTTAGAATGCCACTATTCAAAATTATACCTGAGGGAGTTTGGTTGGAGAATTTTTAAACGGGTTTGCACTTCCTTGACAGTCCTGAAAAAGCATAAAATCGTTTTGGACGTTATTGGTGTGAAAATCACTTTGAGCTTTGATTTGTTGATTTGACTGAGTCAATACATTATATTGTCACTATTTTACACCAAAGGAAGCATTTGAGTTCATTTCGCTAGGAATATCCAATATTCATCGTGCACATATGTCATGTTTGTATGCATTGATTTTCCTATCGAATTTTATCACACCACTTCATTTACGCTATCATCGACTTGGGTGCTTTGTGTTCATTCATGGTGTGGTTTTATCCTAGTGTCACCCCGCTCTTGCTTATTTGATTTGTTTCTCTCATTTGTCTATTTGGGGACATCATAAAAAGGGGGATAATGAATTATGGGGGAGATTTGAAATTTGAGTTTGCTCATAAATTTATATATATATGTTTATCTCATCATTTCAAACTCGATATGTCACTTGGTATTCTGCTGTGTCTCATGTGTGTAGGTACTACATTGATGATTTTTGAATTGCACACCCTGATGAGAAAAGATCTGTGATTCCTGAAGAATTGAAGAACAAACGATGAAGACTATTCATTTGTACCTTTTCCAGTTTTGGGTTCATGGGAGGGTAGATTTGTATAGGCAATTTCTTATTTGATAATTCGGATTTTTTATGTATGTACCGGCATAGACATAGGGGGAGATTTGTAAGGACATTTTTCTCATGTCCGAAATGTTTCAGTTATTTATGTCGTACGCCGCTACATTTGGCACGTCACCTCACGATCTCACATGACGGCCTCTATCCAAATTTTGGGAATCACGCATGCATTATCTCCATTAATGTGTCCCTCATCTGCATCAACAACTTCACGTTCCTTGATTCTAGGCTCGTAATGCAAGTGGTACGCAAGAGAAGTCAAATCAGTGAAACAAGGCATGATAGGGATGTTCAAGGGCAAATTGGTAATTTTACAGCCACCGTCCGGAGGACTGGTCAACTGAAAAGTTGAAGAGCTTGCCGCAACAAAGATACTGGAAGAAACGGCACCTCAATCCGAGCTACGGTGAACAAGTTATGGCCCGTTGAAAATGGAGATATTTACTTTAAAAATACTGGGAATTTTTCTAAGTGTTTAAGCCCCTGTTCCCAGCACACTTTCCCGAACCCAGTCCGAAACCGGTTCGGGGGGGCGAACCGGTTCGCAGTGTGCCCGAACCGGTTCGGGGTACCTGTACGCTGGATAGAATTTCAGCGTTTTAAAATCATGGGTCTCTTCATGTATTTCCCTATAAATACCAACTTCGGGGGAGTTGTTTTGCAAGACTTTAGAAGACGTTTTTGAGAGTCCAAATACCTCTAGTCTTCATATTTTTGAATCCCAAGACTCATGTTTTGATTCACACATCCTTGCCAAATATTTGTGAATCCTTTTGCAACCCAAGAACACAACTTTGGTTTGTTCAACCCTTGTGGAGGAGACCGTTCTTCTTCTTCATTGCAGCCCTACTGGAAAGGGATAATTCCAGCCGCGACTACAGAATCCGATACCCGAGGGTAATTCTTAGTCAACTTGTATTTTCATTGTAATCCGATTGTAAGCCGTTTTCTTACAAATTATAGTGAAAATAAATGGTTTTGCCCCTGTGGGGATTTTTTTCCTTAATTGCATGTATTTGAATGTTCTTGCGTTGATTATCAATTTATTCAATCACATACTGCTGCATGTTTAGGGTTTGTTTGGGTTAAAAGGGTTTTATATATAATTTGATCATTTGAACGCGAGCACACACGTTCTCATTTGCAAAGATGTGTGCATCCCTCCGAGGTGAAAGACTTGATTGAAGAGGTCCATGAAGGGTCCTGTTGAGACCACGTAGCAGGTCGGACGCTTTTGCAAAGAGTGATGACGCCAGGATACTACTAGCCAACGATGAGGGCTGATTGTATAGCCTATGCCAAAAAATGTGACAAGTGTCAACGCTTCTCCACTATCCGAAGAACTCCCCAAGCATTGTTGACACCCATTACTTCCCCTTGGCCATTTGCCATGTGGGGAATTGACTTGGTTGGGCCACTTCCAACGACCAGAGGAAGATTTAAATATCTCGTCATCGCAGTGGATTACTTTACTAAGTGGGTTGAAGCCGAGCCTCTTGTCGACATGACGTACGAAAAGGTGTACCAATTTATTTGGAAAAATATCATTTGTAGATATGGTCTTCCCCATGCATTCACCACCGACCATGGAACACAATTTGACAATGAGGAGTTTGCTGCCTATTGCCATCAGTCAAATATCTTGAAAATCCACTCGGCACCAGGCCATCCCCAAAGAAATGGACAAACTGAAGTGACAAACAGAACGCTGCTAAATGGCTTGAAGAAAAGACTGAATGAAGCAAAAGCAAACTGGATCAACGAGTTACATTCAGTACTATGGGCTTATCGTACTACTCCCCGAGCAGCAACTGGAAAATCTCCATATATGCTGGCATTTGGAAGTGAAGCTGTTATACCTGCCGATTTGGGCCTCCCAACACACCGAGTGCTGAACTTCAACTCCCCTGTCAGCGACTTAATGAGAAGGTTAGACTTGGACATGCTCGAAGAAGTTAGAGAAGAATAAGCCATCAGGAATGCCGTTTACCAGCAACGAACAGCCTTGTTCTATAACAAGAGAGTAAAGAAGTGCGACCTGAAAGAAGGGGACTATGTGCTGAAGAAAGTAATTCAAAAGCACAATAAACTGGAAGATAACTGGCATGGGCCCTACAGAGTAACAGAAGTTGTTCGACCAGGGACCTATAGAATAGAAACTTTAGAAGGGGAGGAGTTTAAGAATGCATGGAATGCAGAGCATCTGTGCAAATATTATCAGTAATGTAAACCCCATGTAATGCAGTTTCTTCAGTATGAATAAAATGTGAATATTCTACCCAATTCTCTCCTTTTGTTGAATTTTTTTTACGGAATACTAGTGCTACACACTACTCAGCAAAATCCACCAACTCCGGTTGGTCGGGAATAAAAATATTTCCCAGAAATACCAACTACGGTTGGTTGGGAAGAAAATCCACCAACTCCGGTTGGTCGGGAATAAAAATATTTCCCAGAAATACCAACTACAGTTGGTTAGGAAGAAAATCCACCAACTCCGGTTGGTCGGGAATAAAAATATTTCCCAGAAATACCAACTACGGTTGGTCGGGAATAAAAAATATTTCCCAGAAATACCAACTATGGTTGGTTGGGAAGAAAATCCACCAACTCCGGTTGGTCGGGAAGAAAAATATTTCCCAGAAATACCAACTACGGTTGGTTGGGAAGAAAATCCACCAACTCCGGTTGGTCGGGAATAAAAATATTTCCCAGAAATACCAACTACAGTTGGTTAGGAAGAAAATCCACCAACTCCGGTTGGTCGGGAATAAAAATATTTCCACCAACTCCGGTTAGGAAGAAAATCCACCAACTCCGGTTGGTCGGCAAATAACACAATGTTGTTATCTTTTTAACAGATATACATGCAAATTCATTAGTAAATAATTAAAGTGTTTTACAAAATACCTACAAGACAATGGCAATCAAGATTGCAAAGAAAAATAGAAGTCTTTCATTAAATCCAAAACAAAATACATTGAGAATGAAATACATATTAATTATTACATTAAGATTCCTATTCTATTGGTTTCTTCCCCTCTGCTTTTGAAACAGGTTCCTCGCCAGCAGGAGGATCGTCTAAGGCATAAGGGGAATTTATGAAATTAAGGTCTTTGAGCATCCAGATGTTCATCACAGATGGACGATCGAGTAGGTGCTCTAGGCGAGATATCTTAACATTGGAATGGAGACTGTAGTCACCAAGATATTTGGAAATCAAACACTGAGGGATTACCCGAGCAGGAATCCAGCTCATGTCGAGTTTGAATGGTGGCACTGGTAGGTCGAGCAACCCAGGATTATAGTAATCCCACAAATAGTGACCCTGTTCCAATTGCAACACACCCAAAGCATTCAACCACCCTTGTTTATAACCCTCATTATTTGCATTTTAGATCCGATCATCTAGATGGTATAGAGCCTCATTATAACCAGCCATCCAGAACTCTCTGGGCTGCTTGTGAAATTGATAAGTCAACCTTTCCAGCTGCTCGTGAAGATTTTTTACAAAGAGTTCTTTATTCTCAAATGCAGACTTTTGTGCAGAGAGATGCTCGTCCAGATTCTGGATCTTCCTGGACATCTCTGCCAGAGCTTTATTCTTCGCAACTAACTGAACTGCTTGATTTTCCAGAGAAGCTTGAGTTCTTTCCTCTTCAACAGTAAGCCGAGCAGCCCTTGCTCGTCCCCGATAACCTCTTGCTCGTCCACGAGCAGAGGTAGAAGGACCAGCTCTCTTCAAGGTTTTCAATTCGTCTCTCAGATTGGCATTTTCAACCTCCAAGAAAGAGAAACCCTCGTCGTTGATAGGGACCAAATCATTTGAGGAAGACGCTGCAGATTTCAACTGAGATACCTCTCCTCGTAGGTTATTGTTTTCCTGCTCCAGCAACTCAGCTATCTTCCTGTGCTCTTCGACCTCGGCCTTCAAATTTCTCTCCCTCACATCGTAAGCAGCAAATAACTTATCATATCCCTTATCAGCATTCAGTTATTGATACTTCTTCTAATATCCTTGGTGCAAGAGGGTTGTAGATTCCTTGTATTATTGTTGAAGCTCCTCGAGAGTGCCCTGGAGGTCTTCAATCATCTCATAATATGCTACATTATTAGCCACTGCCCGGTCGAGAAGACACTTTAAATACTGGTAGGCTTCAACTGCTTGCTCTGAAGCATCTTGACCGAGGATATCAACGATTTGAGCTTCAGTCATATCTGTATGACCAGCTTTGAAGTACTCATTACATTGTCTCAACAATTTTGTATCATGAGCAGATAACAATTCCATCCTGGCCATAAACTAGTAAAAAGAAGAGATAGCAAGAATCAATAAGGAGCAAGAGGAAGAGAATCAACAGTATAAATAGTCAAAATTTCAAATTTTATTACATCATAAAAGAGAAGTACATAGTTCAGAGTTACAATTGGCAAAAATAAACAAAGAGAAAAATTCGAACAACTCTACACCTTCTCCTTGTCTCCCAAAACTTTCTCGGGAGGCTGGGAAGAGGAGGTAGGTTGCTCAGATGGCACAGATGGCTGCTCGGTGGGTGCTAGAAGCTGCTCGGTTGAAATAATGGATGGTTGAAGTTGCTCGCAAGAGGACTGGACAACTGGGGGATGAGAAATTTGATCTCCCATCACCATGGAGGATTCCTCAGTGGCAGCTTCGTCCTCTTCTTCTTCTTTAGGAGTTGGAGGGGGGCCAGGGACGTGTCGCTGAAAAAGGTCAGAATTTTCATCAACATTCATCTCTTTCAGAGCAGCGACCCAGCCATCCCTAAAGTACTTAAGGCTACCATATTCCACTTGTGACATCATGGCAGCCAGACCCTTATTCCATCCTTTATCCCAGCCAGCGCTCAAGGACTTCTTAATAGCCATTTTCCTTTTCACTTTCTCTGAGGAAATCTTCTCAGTCATGAGTTCCTCGACAGCTTTCAATTTCTTTTCTGCCTCGTCCCTCTGGCGATCCACCTCACGAAGTTTGCCCAACTCTTCCTCGGAAGACTTGAGCCTACCTTCAAGCTCCCCAGCATTTTGGAGCTTCCCTTCGAGCTCTTTATTTTTACTTTCCAAGTCTTTTATTTTCTTCTCCAATCCCTTGGAGACCTCAAAAACCTGATACCTCTCCTTCTCGGTGGAATTAAGCTTCTTCTCCCAAGCAGCTTTATCATCAACATACTTCTGACGAGAATCCTTCAGAGACTGCGTCAGACCCACCAAAGCTTCCTCTACACCTGACGAGGAACTTGAAGCTTTAATAGCTTCATCCTTCTTCAAAATTGTATTGAAATAGGTTACCAACTGGGAAAATAAAACAATAGCAAGTCGGTGCAAAGATATAACAGTGGAAAAATGAAAGTTTAGGACAATAATACTTACAGAAGCAATATGACGAGCAGCCAATGTGGTAACCATATACCGAGAAAGATTTTCTTTAATACCTTGGATCTCGGGAATGATCCAAGATTTCACCGAGCTCATGGCAGAGCTCGGAGCAATGAAAGTGGGAACACCACTTCCAGTAGCTGGAGGCTGAGAGATGGATTCAGCCAAATTGACCGAGGAGCTCTTCTTCAACCTTCTCGGAGGAGCATCAACAGTCTCGACCAAGGATATAGTCTTAGTCGGGGATATGACTATAACCTCGCTTGGAGCAACGACATTGCTTGGAGCCATTGGGGGCTTCTCGGCAACCTTCACAGTAGCAGCCTATAGGAGGTGCATCGATTTTTCTTGTCCCTTCTTCTGGGACATCATGCTTGCTTTTCTTTGCCTCTCCAGCAATAGAGACAGATTTCTCGAAGAGGGCAGGAGCTCTTCTTCTCTTCATTCTTTCACTCAGAGGAATATGTGACTCAGGTGAAGAACTTGCAGAAGCTGGTACTGGTTCTACGTCACTTATCACCGGACGAGCAGTAAAAGACGAGGTGTAACTCTTACACTGCAGCAAACATGAAGCTGATCTGATATGCTCGTCGGCAACAGTCTGATGCAAACCCCAGATAAGTTTCAGATGTTTTAAGTTAACTTCTGTCTCTTTTGGAGACCTTCTTTTGCTATCAACTGTAAATAAATGAAAATTAAAATATCAGTGACACGTTTTATGAAACACAAAGAAAGCATAATTTCAAAAATAAAGTAAAGTAAAAATAACCTATCCCATTGCCATAGGGAGGGAATCTGGGACCCTGATACACATCATTTCCAGTTAGTGGAGCATGTTTCCAATTTTTCATAACAACACCATGCTATCTGGGAGATTGACCACTAAAGCTCTATTTAAAAACCTAGTTTTCAAGTAAAAAGTATTGTCGCTGACAGCCCATCTATAGCAAAACATAATTTTTGGAATTCCTATACGAGTTCCATGAATCTGATCTAATCTATGAACTCCATTAACTATTCTCCATGTGTTGGGGGCTATTTTTGCAGGAACCATGTCAAAATATTGACAGAATTCTAGACACAAAGGGTTTGGGGGAAAAGAAAAGCCACATTCAGCCACAAAGAGACTGGGGAACCAATGTCCCTCAGCCAAACGGAAATAATCTGAAGGTTCAGAAAGTTCCTCCAAAACAACCCATGAAGGAATGGAGAAATAAGAACGAAACTTATCAAGCGACTCAACAAGGTAAACCATGATGAATAAAGGAAATAAAAGAGAAGGAAGAAGATCTTACAGAAAAAGGATGGATCTGTTGACAACGAACGATGAAAAGGATGAACACACAAGAGAGAGAGAAAATGGAAAACTCAAAGATACAAATTTGAAAAAGTAAAAGACGATATGATTTTCTGCAATGCTTAAATACCTTACCTTGGGAAAAGGTAAAAATAATGATTATAAAGGGAGACGTTTACGCTACCGGCGGCTAAAAGGACAAAATGGGCGCGGAGATCGAAGCAGTTAGAAAAATTCGAAAAACCTGATTCTATGAATTCGAAAAGAAAAATAAATGCGAAGAAAACACTCCTAAAATTCAGGATGACCATTTAATCTCGCCATATTTCGAGAAGAATGTTCCACACTCCTCATTCTCGAATTGTGAAACATTGGGGGCTTCTGTTGATACCAAATTTAGTCTGCTGACATGGCTCAATTAAGTGGAGACACGTGGCAATCTGCGTGGCAATAACAAACACTTCTGAACAATACCTTGACTTCGAGGAACTCAATTCCCCCGACCTTCTCAGATACTCCGAGCAGTATGTGCTCTCCGAGGAACTTTACTGCACCTAGGAACTCATGGATACCGAGGTACTTCGGCGGTCTGAGCTGCACCTCGATCAGAGCATTTATTATCAGACAATTAAGAGGATTAAATGCGCATTAAATGCTGATTATTATCATACAGATGTATACGCTTATTGGACAGCTATGTATTATCCTTCCACATGTACAGCCTCAGGGCTATAAATACATTGTGTCATCCTCGTTGTAAGGGAACTGGGAATTTCTTGGTAAAAACCTGTTGTCGAGAATTCCCAAACACTCAGCAATAACAAAAACAGTGGACGTAGGCCATTCTTTTAAGGCTGAACCACTCTAAAAATTCTTTTGTCTTATTTATTTTATCTATGATTAAATAATTAGATATAATTTAATTTTTTACATCAACACATGATGTTTTTATTTAAGAAATTTTTTAGAGATACCCTCTCATTATACTCATAAAATGGATCCATTTGAGTTGTAAGAAATGCATTATTGATTGTTATTTTAAATCGACCGCGTGTGAACCCCACACACCAACCAACATATTTGAGAATATTCTTAATAGAATTATTCTTTGTTCAAATCCACGGTAAGTTCTCAGAGTTAAATGCCCTCTGAAAAAATAAAGTTAGGATCTCATAATCCGAATTTAAATACTAATCATATTTTGAAACAAATACATCAATAGTACATATTGGGTAATTAAAGAAATGCTCAGTATTTTTTTTTTCATATTCAAATTTTTATTTTTAATAAATATTTTGTTGATTACAAATTTTAAATAAAAGAGACATGAACCTGGAAGTTTGATGTGAATTTGGGTGGGGAAGTGTAAAAGAAGAAGTTGTCTACACAACAACAACAACAACTTGAAATATGGAAGAGAGTTTCTTATTTCTCTCTCTAGCTCTTAATCTGAGAATGTCAAAAGTGTAACAAATGAAAGCCCTGAGGCTATTTATACTGAAGATACAAAATGGTAAAAAAAAAAAGAACAAGATAAAAGAATTTTAAAAAGGACGCCCATGTCCCTATGCTCCTGCATCACTCTCCCCTCCTTGAGAAAACTCCATATACTCCGTATATTGGTGATAGAAATCGGGGTTGATGTGCTGGAGGGTGGCTTCGGTGATCCAATAATCTTCCTCCTTCAGACGTCCAACCCAACGAACTAAATAACGTGTATAATCACCCAAAGAAGAAGACACAAACTCAGAGGCGAGAATCCCCTCAATGCGATCTACATGAGAATGAACCGGGTGGCCTGTGGCCGAAGGAATGGAAATAGGTGGAGCATAATTGCCTCGAAACGGAGAAAGGTCTACCGCATTAAACGTGCGGTGCATGCGGAACTCATCAGGGAGATCGACCTCGTAGGCATTCGTCCCACAAGCTCTAATAATTAGAAAAGGGCCAAAATGACGCATAATAAGTTTGGTACCCATGCCCCGTCGTCGTACCTTATGGAGGTATACCATGACAAGATCACCGAGAAGGAAGGAAACAAACCGAAGGTGCTCATAAGAATCCTCTTTATAAGAGGTATGCATAGGCTGTAATCGAGTACAAACATCGGCCTGTATGGATGTCAGGCGAGCGACAAACTACTCATGTGAAACTATCAGGGCGGATGGTCGAGACATCGGGAATGGTCGCATATGATAGAGGAAAAAGTTCTTCCCCTCATGCGTAAATGGCATTCTTCTTTATCGATTGTTTTCAAAGATAGTATACGATTTTTTCTGTTCACTTTTGGGATAGGAGACAACAAGATATAAGCTTTTTACAATACAATAAATAATTCTTAATTTTTCAAAAACAATTTATCCCAAATGGGGCCATACTTTTTCATTTAGTCTTGTGAAAGATTTGATGTTGGTCAAGGGCTCCCATATGATCTAATTTTTTGTGCGCGTGATCTTGTTTTTCTATATGATCCAGGTGGAATCGGTCCCTGATTGGTCAGTATTGCTCATCTCAGGTAAGCTCGCAATGCTATGTGATTATTTATATTTAACATTTTTTCCCTGGTCACTATCTCTCTCTGACAGTTGATGTAAATTTAATGAAGTCCCCTCCCTAATTGCTTTTTTATCTACAAGTAAGAAAATTTTACTTTTCAATGAAGGAATAATTTACGTGTTCATGGAGTGCTGAGGAATTTCTCAAGTTTGAAAGATACTATCTACAAGAACTACGATGATGAATCTAAGGTGAGAATGGTAATCCTGCTTTTAAGGTGTTACTTTTTTTCACAAACTAATTAAGTGAGGCAATTGCTTAAGTCATTGTAGAACTTAACTAATGCAATTATCATATAAATTTTGTTTTTGTTTTTGTTCTTATGGATTATCCACCTTATTTTGATAGTAAAGTTAGTTTTTGTTGGAGAATTATCTTGTCATGTTCATTGTATGTGGGTTTTATTAGAATTCAACTGTTAGTTTTCCTATTTGATAATTTTTTTTAGATTTGGCTCATGCTGCTATCGTTTGTTTAAGTAGAGATTTGATGCATCTTGATTTGTTGCGGTGTTAGTATGTTGAGGCCAATTATGTATGAAATTTACATTCAAATTATTGTTCTAATCACTGTAACCTTATTGTATTTACCATTGTTGTTTTGTCTTATAGTGTCACTTTCTCAGCCCCAACAACCCACACACACAAAAAAAAATTGAACGCCTGTGCAAAATATCTGCAAGCAAGATGTTCGTTGTCAAACTGCAATGACAGGCTTTGGGCCCTGATTTCATGTCTCCTCCATATTAATTCCATTCTCTACACATTTGATTACTTGCAAATACATTGACTGGTGTTAAAAGAACATGGGAGTTGATCCCATATACTCTTGAGGTTAGATATTCCATGGATTTCATTGGAGCTTGGGTAAAGAAATAAAATGCATATTTATATGTGTACCAAAATGACATCTGATGTGCAGAAATGGTTCAAGTTTCCTAAAAACAGTGTAGAGTTGTACACTGAGAAAGTCAACAGCAGGGGGCTTTGTGCAATTGCTCAGGCTGAGTCTCTTTGTTACAAGCTTCTCGGTGGCCTTGCAGTTATGAGATAATATAATCATATTCTTTTGTGTCACCATTTTGTATTTCCTGTGATTTATATGTTAAAACATACGTGTTTAGTAGTGCTTTGTGCATGGTTAAAACAGAACACACATGAACCCACCCACCCACACGTGCATGCACGCACGCACGCACACACACACATATTAAAACATGATTAGCTTGTAATGCACCTTTTCCCACTAATCAAAATCAATAACAAGGCATTCTGATTTACAATACCTGTAGTGTTACAAATTACCACCTAAACCATGAAATTTACAAATACTCCAATATGTGGCGACAAATTGCTTATGTGCTTGTATTTTTTATAGGGGTCCTCGAGGATCTATGTATGTTCCATTTGTTTGATCATCACCTTATGGAAATGATTTCAATTTTACTTTTCTTTTCGCTTCTCTGCAGCCTTTTTTGGATAATATATCTAGAGTGTCATAGTGAATTAACATGTATTATTATCACACCCATATGTTGTATAAGTCCACATTGCTTTCACTTGTTAGTTTTTTGTAACTTATCTTGCCAAACGATCATATGGTTCATGAAATAAAGGCCCTATTCATGAATTTGTGCAGATCTCCTAGTGTTTCATACAACTGATTTCCCTGGTTAACAATTTGATTTGACTGTTTTAGGTTCTTGGCGTGGAAAGAACATCATCTCAGTAGTAAATAAAGAAAGCCTGCCACAATTTGGCATTGCGATGGCATCCTGATAAGAATCCTGGTGTTGAGCTGAAATTTGAACAGCATCCCACTAGTGCTTGCTACTACTTTTGCACTTGATATCTCTTCGGAATTTCACATCTCACATCTGAGCTCAACCAGTTTTTGACAGAAATCATATGGCTAATAAAATGAGCAATGTTAATTTAGATATTTTTAAATGACTGTGATAAAGACTGTACTTCCTGAAATGTGAGCAAAGTTGGTGAAGACTACCTGCACCATCTCATTTTTTTTAAGTTGTATCCTCTGACCTTTCTTTAAGTTGAGTTGTCTATCTTCTTGATGCACTGTTTGAAAACCATCTTTTTGTTTCAGATTAACTGTATTAATACCATCTAATACAACTAGGTCACATTATTGGGAACTTTGGAAGTATAATACTGATGTAAATCTTCAAATGCGAAAGCGTTATTGTTACACTACACAGCTATTAACTACACAACAACAACAACAACAACAACAACAACTAAACTAAAGAAATGAAATGGGTTTCTTTCTCTCTATTCTCAATTCTCAACATTCTAGAGTGATTACAAATGAGGGCCAATGGGCCAATTTATAGGAGAAATTAGCTTGCCAATCAAGCTGATACCCAAAATGACTTAAAAAGGCAACTAATAACCAAAAATGACATATTAGTCTCAAACATACTTTGAAACTAATTAAGCACTAAAAATAAAGGAAAAATGACAACTAACCCTAAACTAAAAATAAAAAATAGTCTTCTCCCGGAGGCAGAACCACGCGCTACGTGTCGCTAGAGATTCCATTCACATTATCCTCCCTATCTTTGAAAAAGATCGTCCTCGAACTTGGAGGGTGAGTTATCATTTCCACATGAACACGTGTCGGTACAAGTGTTATCTTCCAAAGTAAAGCAAAACCCCAAATCAAATTCAACATGCAAATGGACCGATTGAACTTCAATTAGACCTATATGGACCTTCAACAAATGGGCTAATATACCCAAATTTCAACGATGCCTCCCTACAGAATCCGAACAACCAAAAATTGACTACCACTCCGTCTTGTCAACACCATATTCACATGGTTACAACTTGGCTTGGTGGACCCTTGAATCTGGTCGGTCGGTAACTCCGACGAACTCACCTTAGAGAGTACGATGGAGAAACAAGAAAAATGAAGACGGAGACATCTTGGAAAGCTGGGCCCAAAATGGCAAATAGTCAGAAAATGTATCCCAAGTGGGTACATTTCTCATGGAAGTCATATGTTGTGTTAAAAATTGACTGGAATAAAGGTCAATATCGGGTTGAAGTATGACAGGACCGATTTTGATTGAATTTACTTGTGGTTAGGCATTAATGAGTGGAAAAAGGAGTAAAAATGGGTTAAAGGGGGTGGGGTTGCTTTGGGTTAAAAGGAATAGGGGATAGGGTTTGGTTTTGTAGGGAAAATATGGTTTTCGAGTGCAGTAGGGAAGCGGGGTAGGGAGGGGGTTGGATGGAGTTTGGTTGAGTTTTGCAAGGGTGGTCGGCAGTCATAATGGTTGGTCGCCCCCCTGAGGGGAGTTCCGATCAGATCGGGGCAGGGGGTTTGAATTCGGACAATTGGGGTTTTTCGACATTTTTTTTAAGCAAGAGGGGGTGGTTAGGTGGGGTAAAAATGGTTGGTGCATATCGGAGGTATAGGGTTAGGTCGACGGGGGCTAGAGGGGTTGGGGATGAGAAATCAGCAGGGGAAATGGGCTTGGAGGCTTGGTCGGTGGTCGGTGACAGGGGCAATGGTCGAAAAAGGTGTCGGGGTAGTAGTAGGGGTTGTTCGGTAGAAGGTGGAGCTAGGGTTTGTTAGGTTCTTAGTTAGTGTTTGTAGCTTCTTGTATTCTTAGGGATGAGGGTTAGGGTTTGGGAAAAATTTGAAGACGGAGATTCATGTAGACATGGTTGTGGTTGTGTGGTGGTAGGAGGTGGAGATGGAGGTGGGGAGCTAAAAGAGGTGGTATCCCCTCTTTTAGTGGTGATGGAATTTAGGGTTTCCATTCACCCGATTATCTTTTGGGCATTTATCAATCTTTCGATTTAAGGGTTGCCGGAGTTGGATTCTCCACTTGTGACCCACTTCACGCCCCTCGACGAACACCAAGAACAAATCGAGCTCTGATACCAATTTGATTTAAATCTTCAAATGCAGAAGCGTTATTGTTATACTACACAACACAACAACAACAATAATAACTAAACTAAAGAAATGAAACAGGTTTCTTTTTCTCTCTATTCTCAATTCTCAATATTCAAGGGTGATTACAAATGAGGTCCAAGGAGCCTATTTATAGGATATATTATCTTGCTAATCAAGATAATACCCAAAATGACTAAAAAGATAACTAATAACCAAAAATGATATATTAGTCCCAATCATACTTGGAAACTAATTAAGCACTAAAAATAAAGGAAAATGATAATAAACCCTAAATTAAAAATAGAAAATAAAAGATAGTATTCTCCCGGAGGCACATACACATCAAAATACTGTCAAATTGTTATTCTTCAGCGGGTTAATGTTTATTAAGGTGCATTGAATTTCAAGTACAAACTTCCCCTTGATTGGTTCACTTTAAGTTGTTCACCAGTCCTTTTATCAAGAATTAACTGTAAGAAAGTGAAATTGGCACTCTTTGTTATTGTCCATGTGGTGATGAATTCGAAGAATATCCAAATAGTTCAATATATAGAAAATTCATTTTCCTAAGATTCTTTTTCCACCAGCTTTTAAGTGGGGTAAGCATCACATGTGTTAACAACTCTTTTCTGATTCTTATTTTCAGTCTTATTATTGGAATGCTTTTGATGTTATTTGTCGGTTTTCTCAATTTGATTTTGAGGCTTCTGGAAATTAGATTAACTAGAATCTTATGATCAATTACATAGAATGCCTTATTTAACATAATGATATTAACATGTGATGTTTGCGTATTCTCAAACACACCGATAATATTATATGCAGTGATTGGAGCTATCATTGAAGGTCCCCCAAGACATTTCGAGAGCTATTTATTACATATATATCCCTAACCTAGCTATGCATAGGGGTTGGTCTAAAGATTTTGCATTCCCTTGTCTCTAATAGTTGATGTTATTTTAAATACATGTCCAAGTTTTCCATTTTATTATCCATTTTTTCACTTATTCCTTTTATGTTAACTATGGGTTTCACATGCTTCAATGCCTTTTCTCATATTCCACATGATGTAATCAAGGGCACGAAAGAGTAAAAAAAGGAAGTTATCTACACAACAATAACAACGCCACTAATAACAACAACAACAACAACAACAACAACAACAACAACAACAACAACAACAACAATAAAAGAAAGATCAAGGGTTTCTTATTTCTCTCTCTAGTCTCTCATTCCCAATTCGACAAAAGTGATACAAATGTTGGGCCTTCTAACTATTTATACTAGAGGTAAAAAAAGGGTAAAAATAATAAGAAATTAATAAAAAAAATGCAAAAATGAAGGATAAGTCCCTATGCCCTTGCATCATTCTCCCCTACTTATGAGAGCTCGTCCCGAGAGAAGAAAATGTATGCTAGGGCATCATCCTCGGGCTCCCCTACTTGAGAGGGAAGTCTTCCTTTAAAGCATCCCGCATAACGACTCGCAAAATATTCTTGAAGAGTAACCACAAATTTACGTCATGACCGATGAATAGGAATGTGGACTCTACTCCGTCCAATTAAAGTGCTAACATAAGATCGACACGGAGAGGGCCATTGATGCCAAATTTCATCCAAATTCCTCATGATGAGCCTCCATAGCATCAAATCATGTAAATGAGTCGTGGAGAGCTCCTCATAAGTAACCCAAAAAGGGTCCACAAATCCCACACCATTTGTGATCACCCCACGTAACATATACTCCTCAAAGGAAATAATCACCGAACCATCATCATAAAACTCATCATCGTGATAAAAAAATTGGAAAAAAATCCGTCAAATCTAATATTTCCACCTCGCTATAGTGAGTGTCTCCCAACCTTCTTAAACAAATAAATTAAAAAAATCACATCATATATCCCAAAGATAGGAATGAAGTCCACAATCACAAATACCTCCAAATACGTATATCGAGTACGAGTGATCCACTTATCCTCCCCGAATATGGGAATAAAGTCAGAAAGAAGGTACACGTAGTCACTATCAAGCATCGTCGGGGTCTCAACAACCTCAGAGACATCCTCGTAAAGCATAACCGAAGAGATAGTATCATCGATATGCGCGGGAATGGCATTGGATGTAGTAGGGAGTACACTGCTGGACAAGTACTCGAAATATTGGACCAAATGTCTCACTCTTGCACGTACCCATTGTTCACATCCCATCTCAAGTCAAGATACTCAACTCGACACCTATTTAGGTGTTAATGGTAGATCTCAGACTCCCCGATGGAGTAAGCACTATAAGTGAATGTGTGAAGCTTTTGAGATAGATATGAATCAGTTGCGGCCCAAGAATCTACAAGATTTTGGAGTTTCTTGATGATGGAACAACTTACCATATTGAAATCGACACGTGCATTCATATCGAGCCCGTATTTTGTACCATCCCACAATAATTTGGAATAAAGGTATTCTTTGAGTGGGAGAGGGATTAAATCGTAGGGTCTTGATAAATTTGGGGTGGGGAAGATTTGTAATTTTTAGAAAATTCAAGGGCTTATTATAAGTTTAAAAAATTGGCAGGGGACTAGTGTGTTGAAGAGGTCCAAGTGGTGGTAAAGTTTGATTAGGGTTTGTGATGTGGTGGGAGGTTTTCGAGGTTGAACATGAATGTTTATTAGGGTTAGAGTTTTTAGATGGAGCAAGTTTTAGGGTTTCTTGAGGATTAGGAAGGTAGGGTTTGGGTTTAATTTTTTTTCCTAAAATTGAATGGAGTTTGAAATAAGAGGAGTTTTAGGTAGGTTGGGATGAATCTTGGGTTGCTTGGAAATACCTTCTTGAAATTTCGGTGGTTCTTGATTTTTTCGGGTTTGATTCTTGAAAATCTGGTGGTTTTCTCGGGTTTTGGACTGATTTTCATTATCGGAAGTGACAGGTTTCAGTCTGGTCGGAGGCTGCAGTTGCTGAAGGCACGCTGGCCAAGGCAGTGAGTTGGACCGCAGCAACGGTTGAGGGGTCTGCCCACACTGGGGTTGTCATGGATCGAAGCAGGTCGTATTTTGACGGCCATGGTTGTTTGGGTACCAGGGCTGCTTCGGTTGATTGTGCGAGTATAATTGGCCTGCCATTGGTGGTGGACGATGGCGGTGAAATGTTGAGATTAGGGTTTATTTCAAATTATCCAGATGAACCCAATGGAAGTCCCAATCTTCCATGAATATGGTTGATTCAAGAACAAATCACACTCTGATACCAATTTGATGTAATATAGGGTGCGGAAGCGTAAAAAAAGTTATCTACACAACAACAACAATGACAACAACAACAACAAAAGAAAGATCAAGGGTTTCTTATTTCTTTCTCGTCTCTCATTCTAAATTAGGCAAAATTGATACAAATGAGGACCTTCTGGCTGTTTATACTAGAGGTACAAAAAAGGTTAAAAGTAATAAGAAATGCAAAAATAACGGATAGGTCCCTATGCCCTTGCATCACCATGAGTTATCTGTAGAACTTGGAATTTTGGGTAAGTATGAGACCTAAAAATTTTGGGATAACAAGTTTCATAAGTTCCTACACATTTATACGATAATGAGACACTTCAAGAAAGTATAAAATTCTAAGTTAATACACACAATATGAAACATTTAGTGGATAAAGAAAGGAGAAACACAAGCAAGAGAATCTAAAGAATAAAAATTATCATTAGGAGTTAAATTTTTTGGAAATCATATGGTTCCACACTTATAATATCGAAATTATTATATACATACTAATATTTATTTTATTGTAAATCTAAATATTAATATTTATAATAGTTTAATTTATTTAAGATCATTTTTTAGTATGGAAAAAAATCTATAAAATTGGGATAGTAAACATTAAAAATAACATTTCACTGATGTCAATTCGAGATTGGATATATAACACAATTATTTTATATAGGGGGAGGGGTAAGACATAATAAATTATAGAGGGTGGAGTAAAATGTAAATTAGACTAATTTGAAAAAGAGCCAAAGACAAGTTGTCTGTGCATTTGCTTTCCATGTCTCATAGAAATGAGTTACTAACTTACCATATAACACTTTGCTATGTTTATTCATATAGCGTCCCTTGGTCTCATTTGAAACCATCTCTTTTAAAAATCTAAACTAAGGTTAGCCCTTTTAAGTTTTTGTCTCATTGTTGAATTATGTTGTTATACTTCTCGGTTTGATAAAAATTTTAGTTTTCTTTGAGTTCAGGCAAGACATTCATCGACCGTTTTTGTATTCCAAGGTATGGTATATTGTTTTTTTCTTTTACATGCTTCTTTAGATTTCAAGTTTTCTTTTTCTGATTTCGTTTTGGGAATTAGATTAAATGGGGGTTTGATCAGTTTGGGATCTTTTTCAATTCAAAAGATGATAAAACAACTTATTATTGTATGTTTTTGCATAGTTGTATAAACACGCATGTATATCTACTTATAGACGTATGTGTGTGTGAATATACATTTGTGTTTGTTATGCTGCATGCAAATTGACTAATTAAGCGTTTGTAGTTTTTATTCATTTGCACGTCTTTTTAATGTTCAAAAATATTTTTTTTAGTTGAGAATGTTCTTGTAAAAGTTAGATGATTCGTTAAAACGTGTTTTTGTCATATCCGCATGTATTCACATGTGCGCACAAATGAGTGTGGTTTGTGTATAATTTAGTGTTGAGATTGTGCTAATCTATAGAATCTTAATGTATACAATTAAAGTGTTTATAGAATTGGATATGTCATATATGGGATTATGAGAAAAATGAGAAGAGACAGAAATGTATTGAAAAGAATTATTTCTCTCAATTAAAATGCATGGTTTCCATACAGAGTTATATATGAAGGCAACAGCTAATGATAAGCCAAAAAATAATGAACAAATCTCGTTATTCTTGTTGTACAGGATTTCCTGATAACATTTTTCCAACTAAATGCCTAAGAATCAGGTTGAGATTTCAACTCTAATCTTAACAGATTTTAACGCTCCCCTTCAAGTTGGAGCATGAATATCTATCATGCCTAACTTGCAAAGATGAGTATGATAGAGGGTTTTTCCAAGCGGTTTGGTCATTAGGAGTGTAACTTGAGTTTGTGATGAAGTGTAGGTAGTAACAGTGTATCCTGGTTGTATCTTCTCTCTAACCACATGACAATCCATCTCAATGTTCTTTGTACGTTCATGAAATACACTATTCACTGCATGTGTAATCCTGCTTGATTATCACACTATAGTCTAGCGAGAATAAAGGACTTAACTCGCAAATCTTTGAAGAGATATCTAAACCATGTAAGTTCACAACTTATATTCTGCTTTTGTTGAGGAACAGTCTACTGTCGTTTATTTCTTAGGCCTCGTTTGGGAGTTTGGGAGAGAAAATAAAGGAAAGAAAAATTTTATTAGGAGAGAAAAGAAAAGAAGAAAAAGTTAATAGGATAGAAAAGAAAAGAAGAGAAGAGAAAGGAATTTGAGAGAGAATAAAACAATTTTCTTTCTTGCGTTTGGGAGTTTGGGAGGAAAACAATTTTTTTAAGAGGAAGAAGGAACAATTCATTAAAAAACTTTCCTTTCTCTCCATTTCTTTCCGATTTGGAAAGAAAGTTTTGGAGAGAAAGGAAGAGAAAGTTCTTTAAAAAATTTCCTTTCTCTTCTCTCATTTTAAACTCCCAAACGAGAGAAAGTCACTTTATTTCCTACTTAAACTCCCAAACGAAGGAAAGGAAACACACTTTCTCTTCCTTTCCTTTCTTTTCTCTCCAAAAATAGAACTCGCAAACGAGGCCTTAGTCTTCCAAGAGATAAGAGAGGAGTCAAGAAAGACACAATAACCTGAAACCGATCTCTTTGTGGTATGAAAACCTCCCCAATATGCAACGCAATAACCAGTTAGCTTTAAATTATTTTCGACTGGAAAGATAAACCCTTGCCATGGTGTATCTTTTAGGTATCGAAGTACTCGAATAGCTGCGTCTAGATGAGGCTTGCGTGGCTGATTCATGAACTGGCTAAGGAGGTGAACAGAGTATGTGATATCAGATACCAAGCCTTGTGATCGTTAGATAAATAAGACGACCCACCAACCTTCTAAACTTTGATGGTTCTTTGAGGAGCTCACCTTCTGATATAGTGATTTTCAAGTTCTATTCCATTAGAAAGGTAGTTGGTGAAGTAGCAAGGAGTCCCATATCATTAAGTACATCCACAGTGTATTTTCGCTAAGAAATGGAAATGCCCTTCTTGGATCGAGCAACTTATATTCCCAAATAATACTTCAGCTTCCCAAGGTTCTAAATCCAAAAATGTGTATGAAGGAAATCTTTGAGACTTGTTATTTCCACTAGATCATTACTTGTAATTATCATATCATCCACATAGATAAAAACTATTGTAAACGACTCTCCATGTATTCTGGAAAATAAAGAGTAGTCATCCATTGATCACTTGAAACCTGCCTTACATATAGCTATTAGCATAAGAGAACTTTGAATTCCAATTTTGTGACGCTTGCTTTAGCCCATTGAGAGATTTGTGAAGTCGATAACCATGTTCCCCCCCTATCGACTGTAACCAAGTGGTGGAAGCATGTATACCTTTTCATCCAAATTACCATGAAGGAAGGCGTTTTGAATGTCAAATTGATGAAGAGACCAATTTTTAGCTGCTACGAGACACCGGACGGTGATAAGCTTGGAAACTGGGGCAAAAGTCATTATAGTCCATCCCTTCAAATTGAGTAATACCCTTAGCAACGAGACGAGCTTTGAAATGCTCAATGGTGTTACAAGGGTGATATTTTATTTTGTAAGCCCATTTGAAACCAGTTGCCTGCTTACCTTGTGACAGTGTAGTGAAGGTCCAGGTGCCATTTGCTTCTAGAGCTTCTATTTCCAAATTCATGGCTTCTCGCCACTTAAGATCCTGTTTCTGCTAAGCAAATATAGGAGGCTCGATAACATTTGAAAGATGGTTATATGACATGAAGTTAGTCAAAGGATAAATTGTGCCTTTGCCAGGCCGTAGCTTCGAAGATACCATTGAGTTGGGGGCAGCATAGTGACATGTGAGCAATGAAAATCACTAAGCCAGGATAAAGACTATCGAACGCGATCAGATCGTCTGAGTGGAAGATTGTTTTGTGGAACTTGAGCTGAGGTGAAAGTTTTATCTTTGTGTTTGAGGGGTATCTAGTTTAGTCTCAGATGAATAAGGTTGATCGACAAGTAAGGCATTAATTGGGATGGTCTCAGTTTTTTCTTGATCTATGAGAAGTAAGGGCAAAACTTGGAAACTGGCATCTGTATTTGTTACTGAAGTGGAGTATAGAAATAAATACTCATGAAAAATGATATCATAATTCGATAATACTTTCTTTATGTCTAAATCATAAACCTAGTAAGCTTTTTGGCCAGAAGGATAGCCAACAAAAATGCATTTGCTGGCACGTTGATAAATTCATGCTTAGGATGCATATCGGTGGCAAAACACAAATACCCAAACACACGCAAATGATCATAAGTTGGTGATTGTTTATACAATATCTCAAAAGGTGTTTTGTGAGAAAGTAAGGGTGTGGGTGTGAAATTAATAAGATAAACATTTGTTAAAACACTTTCTCCCCAAAAGGTTAGAGGCAAGTGGGATTAGAACCTCAAAGTACAAGCTCCGTTCAAGATATGTTTGTGTTTGCGTTCTACCACACCATTTTGTTGCGGTGTTGAGACGCCATTATACTGAAATAGTATTCCATGATCATTAAAGAATTCGATCATGGAAGAAAATTCTTGACCACTGTCTACTCGTAATCTATGTACCTTTCAATTGAATTGTGTGTTAACAAGAGCAAAGAAAGATTTTAAGAGACCCTGTGTATCATATTTAATATGCAATATGTAAACCCATGTATGTCTAGAAAAATCATCCACAATGGTTCAAACATAAGAAGCACCAGAAATAGAGGGGACTCGAAAAGTTTCCCAAATGTCACAATCAATTAATTCAAAAGGTTCTCTAGTAGAAATGGAACTCAGACCAAAAGGTAATCTTTTTTTCTTAGCCAAAGGACAAACATCACAACTTTTATTGGGAACATAAGAAATTTTTGGTACTAAATCTGCAAGATACTTCAGGAAGGATGGAAGGATGACCAAGACGTTGATGCCAAAGGTTCGAATGAGTGCAAGTTTGGTTGACGCTTTTGGAATGGACAGATTGTGTGGAGAAATAATGTTTGTGGGGAAATAATATAGTCCTTTATGCTGCCTCCACAAACCAATCATCCTCTTCTTTGCAATATCCTGCAAGATACAAATTTCAGGATAGAAAGTAATTGTACAATTCAGTTATTTACTCATTTTTCTAACTGATAATAAGTTAACACAAAAGGAAGGCACATTAAATATTTTTGGAAATGCAAGATTTGGACCAAGACTAACTTAACCTTTTGAGAGTATTTTGGCTTTATGTCCATCGGGTAATGAGACGGAAGAATGTAGTGAAGTTGATGTATCTTTTAGAAAATTTAAGTGAAGGGTGATATGATCTGTTTCACTACTGTCTATTACCCATTTGTTCAAATGAATGTTGCAAGTATGAGATGAAAGACATGGGGGAATAATCTGACCTGTTACATTTGCCTTAGGTTGAGCATTACCATCATTTAAAGAGCTAAATTTTTTTGATATTGCTCCTGTGTGAGAGTTGGTATCTCTAAATGTGTTTTGTCGATGAAGGACGCTTATTCTTATTTCCAGCTCTCTCACCCTTGTGAAACTTATGATCCGGAGGAAAGCCATTCAAATGAAAACTTTTGTCAACAGTCTGATTATTTCCATTGAAGTGGCTACAATGCAACTTTACCTCGCCTTTGTTGAAATCTGTGAAAACATCTGTCAATAGTTACCTCTAATGTTGCCCCTTCGCAAATCTGCCATTAAAATTTCTCTTGACACAATCAAGTCCCATTGCTTCTCTTCACTTTAGGAGCGGAAGCATTGGTATCACTATAGCCTAGACCTATGTTGTCATTTTTTATTTGAATGGTTCCTAAAATTTTATCCTACTTTTACAACTTAGATTTCAAATCAAATTTGACATAACTTGAGTCTCTTAATCATCTTTTAATTAAAAATTCTAGACTTAAGAAAAACTTTAGACTTGTCAAATTTTAGGAACTCATTATTCATATTTTTAACTATTCATAGAAGGTTATATATCTCCTCCTCAATGTATGTGATCTTCTCTCGAAGAGTCTTTATCACTTGCACTTAAATCTTCAATCAATTTATCATGATTTACTATGTCTCTTTCTTTAAACTTAGCCTCTAATTTTGAGTTTGCCCTTTTCAACTTTAAAGACTCCGTATGAAACTCACTTAAGGCAACTTGAAGTTCCTTCTCCTCTTCATCACTCATCTCCTCTTATTCCTCCTCTTCATAAACTTAGGAATCACAAGACCGAACCTTGGGACTGTCATGTACGTGATTATCTTCATCGTTGGAATATTTTTCATTTAGTCTCATATGACTAGATATGAAAGCGGTGTAGTTACGCTCCACATTATAATTCGTTTCCTCTACCAACTCACTATCACTAAGGGTTGTATTGTAAACCGTGTTCTTCTTACTTTCCTTTCCTACTTTAGTAGGATACTTAAAAAAGCATGACTCATAACATTTGTCCTAATCATCTACCTTTTTAAGATTATCCATCTTCTTGCTATCACAGTCATTGTTAAAGTTCTTAGATTTCTTACAGAACTTTTTGTAAGCTTAAGAAATTTTTTGAACTTTTTTCAAACCTAGCAATCTGGTCGGGTTCTAACTCAAACTCACTCTCAAAATCTGACACATCCTCCTTGCGGGTTTTCAAAGTTAATTTCTTCTACTTATTTTCTTCCTTTTTCTTAGGAGGACACGTGTTCATATCATAGGTTTGGATATCACTTACAAGTTCTTTAACTCTCATAATATCAACACCGCCAAGAGAATCTAGGACAGTGACCTTAGTATTGAATCGCATATTATTAGTCATTGAGACACACGAGTAACTACATTACCTTACTCCATTATTCTCGTTCTTTATTTTTCTTGATTGCACCACCAGTGCAGATAGGAAGATCATTATAAGATGAAACTTCATCCCACAGGCCCTTCAATTTGGAGTAGTAGGCTACCACAGACATGCTTCCATGATGTAAAGAAATAATATCTCTTTCGATTTGAAATATTCAAGGAGCATTATTTGGGAAAAACCTCTCTTTTAGGCCTGACCAAACACCTTTTGCAAATTCTCTATATAACACGCTGTCACCAAGATTAGTTTGTGATAGCTTTTTTCCATTAGTTTGTGATGGATTTTTTAGTGAACCATCAACGAATCCTGATTTATTTTTGGCACTCAAAGCTATGCTCGTAGATCGACTCCAGGTGGCATAGTTGTCACCATTCAATTATTTAGTGACCAAGCAAATTCCTGGTTAATCCGAAGGGTGGAGAAGATAGGGATCTGAAGAGTCAATGGTGTCACTGTTTTCTGTTGGTGGAGTATCCATTCTGATAAAAATAAATACAAAAATTCTTTCCTAAGAGCAATTGCTCTGACAGCATGAGAAAAATGAGAAGAGAAGAAATGTATTAAAGAAAATTCTCTCTCAATTAAAATGCATTGTTTGTTTTTTTGGTGAAATGTTATTTAATTAAAACAGGCAAAAGCCCAGAGAACACAAAAAGACCCAGCCAAAAAGAACACAACACCGCCCAAGAAAAACCCACACATAAAAGAAAAACCAAATCAAAACCCAAAACCCAAATAGAAAAAAGCCTGAACTAAACAACAATAACCTATATCAACCTACCTAGCCTATACTGCATTGTTTCTATACATAGTTATATACAAAGGTAGCAGCTAATGATAAGTCAAAAAATAATGAACAAATGTCGTTATTCTATTTCCTGATAACATTTTCCAACTAAATGCCCAAGAATCAGACTGAGACTTTGCCTCCAATCTTAACAGATCACTACATCAAAACTGCTAATCTGGCATGCTTTGATAAGGAGAATCTGGCATAGTTTAAAACCGTGCCAGATTCTGGCACGGTTTATTCCCAATGTCTTCATGTCCAAAGTTTGGGATCCTAGCTTTTTCTCTAACTAAGTCTTGTTGTTCAAATGATTTTCTAGGTTTAATTATCGGGGCTTGTCTTAGTAAACTAGCAGTAGTCTGGCACAGTTTAAAACAGTGCCAAGATCTGACACGATTTAAAATCGTGCCAAAATTTGTTCTAAAAAAATACTAAAACTAAATTCAATTTTCATTTTGGAGGCAAGACCTCCCTCCCCCGCTCTTTCTCTACCGAGTGCGATGTCAACATTATCGAAAAGAGGCCCGAAAATCTCGCCCTGGTGACTTGGGATGAGCAACTTCACCAAGGATCCTCATTAGTAGTAGTTTGTGTTCACAATTGGATCTAGATCTGGTTGATTACCACAAAGTTAAAGATATGTATGTCTCACTGTCACTCACACTCTCTTTCTTAAATTTTTTATACCTAGGTTTTGTTTTTGGGTTGTAAAATAGCTTACCTTATATGCAATTTGGAGGGTTTATATCTCCAAGCATTGGTAGATTAAACAGGCTTCAGAGACTGTAAGTTCATATATCATTGTTTATAATAATCCTTAGTAAATAGTGAATTGAGACAATTATTATGGCACTGTGTTGATTTGTTTTATTTAATTTGACCAGGGCACTTCAACGGAACAATTTACAACCCAAAAACAAAACCTAGGTATGGGACTAGTGAATTTCACTAGAACAATTTTATTCCTAGTGAAATCACCAATTATTCTGAACTCAAAGCCCTATAAGTGATTATGGGACTCTATCTCTCTCTTGAATAACTGTGTATCTTCTGTTTCCCCCTTTTGTGTTATTTTATTTGATTGATATGAAATAAGTCCGATGAATTGTATTTACATTGTATAGGTACTGGAGGTCTAATTACCTCCAAGGAGGCACACTATTAAATATTGGAAATCTTTCCTTACTCAAAATACTGTAAGATATCAATTCCATTTCTCCTGTTCAAAAAAGGAATAATTTTAAAATTCTTTCAATTTTTAATTCTAATATTAAACTTTCGCTAATTTTTTTAGTCATGTCAGGATTTTGGGTTTTTAGTTCTTGTATTTTTGTTAAATTGAAAATTATATATAGGGATTTGTCTAGAAATTCACTTATGGGTACGATTCCTTCGTCCCTTGGTTGGATCACGCGTCTTCGGTATCTGTACATCCATTTCAATTCTTATTTGATGTTCAATAATTTGTTTTGGGTTCTGTTTGAATTGCTGGAGTTCCACTTTCTCACTCTGGTCTGCTATGATTTGATACTTTCTCCGGCTCTCTAGTTCTTGTGGTTCAATGCTACCACCTTCATCAATAAGTAGGCAATTTCATATTATAATTAAATTCTCTTTCTCACATGTGTGATCACAACTTATGACTGCTAAGTACTTGGGTTTATATAATGTTAGGTCTCTACTGCATATTCCATAAGTTAAAATACCAGAGGAGCCAGTCCGTCAGGTAGCAGTTGCTCTCAGGATTGAGATCAATCATGCTTTTGCAAACCCATAATTTACCGGCCTATTCTTTGAAGCTACTAATATGAGTACTGTTTTTTGTCCTAGGATGTCGTTGTTGGTTTTTCTATAAAATATTAGTACATACCTCTCTTTCAATTTCATCTTTACTTATTAATATTTATCCATTAATATTTGTGTATATGTATATATCTTTATGATGCATGATGTATTATATCGTGACTTGTTCTGAGTTAATAATTACTAATAATATAGTTCAAAGTGAGAAAATTGATCGCGTTGGATTTGGAATCATTTTCTTGCCATCAATGACTTTTACACAACAATGTTCTCACTGTTCAGTTTGTTTTACTTCCAACCTTTTCATATACAATTTCTTCTTCTTTTTCTTGCAATATTTACTCGTTTGCAATCCAAAATGTTATGAATTGAATGACTGTTTAATAAAATGTGCTTATGCAGTTCTATGCAGTTGTAGTCGCCTTTCATGTGGTTGCTTCTATTGGCATCAAACTGACGCTAATAAGTATCTTTGGCGATTTGAATACTGCACCTTCCGTAAACTTGAGTTCACTCAATTTCTTGCTTTCTCTTATTTAAAATCTTCCGCTCAATTTATTTAAAATGTTACACTAAATTTATGTGTGTTTAACTGTTTACTAAAAGTGTGTATATGACTGAATTAAAGAAGTCTCAAATGAGATAGGACTTATGATATTAAAATGCAGAATTTAGGTATCTACACATATTAAGGAATTAAACTAAATTATAATATTTTTTTGTCTACAAACTTAACATTATGTTTAAGAATACAAAAAAACCAACATAACTATACAAAGACTAACCCTCCACAGTCCAAGCTGGTAAATCAATAACTATTATTAAATAGATGTAATAATATTAGAACTGGATTGCATAACACATATACTCTGTTTGCTTATATGATTCTTTATGGTGAATGCTTCCCAAGACTATAATTATCATAGATAGAATGGAAAAGTTAAACCACTTGATCTTCTTTCCTACTATTGTTGTGAGGCCCTATGGATGGTGGTGATGAGATTATAGCCTGTAAACCTATAAATTAGAAACACAACATAAATTTTGTTAAATATGTTTTTCTTACAGGACTATACAACCCCTCAAATTTAACTCCGTGCATTTGAGTTCTATGAGTTTTCTCATAGTTGGGGGAAGTCAAGGCAAGATAAGTCTACTTGAGGATTATCTTGGATCTATGAAGTTGGGGCTTGAGGATTATGTTTTCAGGCACGGGAACAGCCTTAATAGTACTTGTCACTCTTGCTTCTCAAGTGGGGAATGTCTGAAGGTTGGCAGTGGGATGGCTTGCTGCACATAAAGAAATAACAGTAATGGACTGGTGATTGAACTTGTGATTATTATCACTGAATCATCAGATCAAATGATGTCCTACTGTTTCAGGGCATGCGGCACGAAAATGATGGTTTTATATTTCAAGGACTTCTCACCTTGTTCAGTTTCCCAATCATCTTTAACTGCATTGACGAGCGTTGATTGGAAAAGTTACGGGTTGAATTTTAGGAGCGTGGCGGACCAAGATGGTTGTTTATTACTTGAATGGGAGAACTTGCCACCATATTCCCATATTGATATTGCCATCCAATGTTACAATAAGCAGGTCATGATCCTTCCTGCGAAGAAAAAGACTCAACTTGATTGAAAACTTACCAAGAAATCTATTAAACTTATGTTTAATGATTTGAAGGAGAAATTACAGAGTTCTTCTCAGTGCACATGCACTCAAGATTCGGAGTTATGCGCCTAATCTTGCAAAAATAATCGTCGGTCTGATCTTTTCTTCCAATGACTCAAACTTTCAAGGAGAATGTGCATCTCTTCTTGGATTCGATTGTCAAGAGATTGAAACAGAGACTGTTGAACCTTTCGTTAAGGAGAGGATTATTTCAGTCATAGAAATGAATGATATAAACCCACAGAAAAGCAGAGAAGCCACACCTATTCTTTTTGAAGATGAAGGCTATCATGAACACGACTGCATGGATGAAAAATACGAAGAAGGCGAGGAAGCTTTTAATTCTTTGGAGCTATAAAATAATATTTTATATGGTCTCTTTATTGTTTTACAATAGATATTGTTGATAATCCTGGGAGCGGGAAGGGGCCAGAAATAAGTGTAAATTATGGAAGTCATTTTCTTATTTGGATACTTCATGATGGCTAATCTTAATTTCAGTAACAAGTTAGAAAAATATAAGACTCGCTGTGCATGTTGTTTGAAGACTTGTTCAATTGATCGCTCAAATTATTAGTTTTAAAAAAAATAAAAAATAAAAAATGCGAGAGTCTCAGCTCAATTAATTTAAAAGTATTGCTTAGATGCATTTTAAAGCAGTTCAACTCTAATTTTTTTATTTTTATCATAGGCTTTTGTAGTTTCTATCTCAAAGTATATGGGAGAAAATCTTAAATGTTGAATGGTTGCTCTTTGTCTCGCTCTATTCTCTGACGCATGATTCTGAATGGGCTCCTTGTATCAGCATTTGTGAGTTTAATCGTTAAAATTTTATGTACGTTTTCTCCCTGACCAGGAGAATGAGAATGAGAAACGAAAGATAGAACAGGTACAGATATTAGAGGAGAATAACGGATTACACGAGCAGAATAAAAAACTATCTAAAGAAACTTCTTATGCAAAAGAATTGGTCTCTGCTGTCGCTGTTGAACTGAAGAATTTGGCTGGTGAAGTCACCAAGCTCTCATTACATAATGCAAAACTAGAAAAATAATTATTGTATGCCCGAGAGATGGTGAAATCTAGAGGTGGTACCCGCAAGTATGCTGATGGAATAAGATCGAGTCGAAAAGGTCGGGTCTCTAGGCAAGCAGAGGCTGCTATAGGCCTGCTACGGGTCTGCTATGGTAGCAGCTGCTATGGGGATCTACGATTGCTGCCGCCCTCTATGGTTGCTTCCACCCTCACCCTCCCTCTCCAAAATCGACGGATCTCCATAGGATCTGCTCATATTAAAAATCTCCACTGGTCTCCTAGGTACAAATGATTAATCTTTTTTCAATTGTAAAATTATTTTTTCAACTGTTTTAATAATCCACCGCTCTCCTAGATAATTATTTTTCAACTTTTTCAATTGTACAAATGATTAATCGATAGATGTTTGTTTTACTAATCATTTTTTCAATTGTATATATGACTAAGATTGGTTTATTTGTTTGCTGGTTTTGTTCCTAGGTTTTTATTCCTATTGTTTGATATCTAGAGATTATGAGATGTTTTACTGTTGATATAACTCACATGTGATTCTTTATTTTGTATTATTTGATATGTAAACTATTTTTCATAGTGGTGATGTTTTATGTTTATTGGCCATACGTGTTTTAGAACAGATCTACGGTATACGATAAATTCTCGTGCACCACCAACTGGTATTTCATTTTGTGCTGTTCATTTCGTGTTGTTTCACTAATTGATTCCATTTCGGACAGTGCTGATTTTTTTTCTCTCTCCTTTTTGTAGATTCAATCTTAAACCATTGCAATTTTAAGTTGGTAAGTCGCTTTTTAAAAAGAACAGTCTAAAGCCCTCAAACCTAAGTTGATATATATGTGATTTTTTTTATGAAGTTTGTTTCGTTGAAGTATTTGTTAGATGAATTTGAGATCATTGAATATTGTTGGATTGGTTGTTATCCCTTAAGAGGGCGGATAGTCCAATAAACAAAGGAGACTGTGTACAATTTTTTTCTTCTAAATTGACACTTTGTAAAACCTTTATGTGATTGAGTTCTGTTTTTCTCGCGCTCATCGTTTAAGTGGTATTGACCTTTGGTACTATTTTGCAGAATCATATCAACAAAGCCTCGTGAAGTTGATTCATGTCGACAAAGCCTCGTGAAGTTGATGCAAGAGCATTTTATTTGCGTAGAGCTCATGGTGTTTGGGATGATGGAAAGTTGCAAACTTTTTACCAACGGATCTCTATGATCCACATTTGGATATGCCTTTTATTACTTGTGCTCCTTGTATGTATCTATTTCATTCGCATCTAAAAAAATCCCCACTTTTCCTTTTTTGATTATCCTTGGCTTGGGTATCATTGGTTTAATACTCAACAGTAGACTTTAGTTTCTTGTAGCCATCTGTAAGGCTTTAGGTTCTTCCATTATTTTCATTTTGGGGATTTTTTGTCTCCTTGTTCTAATTTTTGTTTTAATAAATTTAGCTCTCCGAGTTTGTTATGAAAATAGTCATTTGTGAATTTGTCTATAAGATTTAATTAACTAAAGTTATTCATTAATTATTTATTACTTGATATGTAGGATTAATTAATTTTTTTGTAATATAATTTATAATTTTTTTTTTACGAATTTGAAAATCTGGAACTGTGCCAAAAGCGAACCAAATTTTGGCATGATTTTGACTGTGCGAAAAATGTACTAAAATGTACTCAATTTGGCACAGTTAGAAACTATGCCAAAAGTGTGCGAGAAATATCAAATTCTCGCACGGTTTAAAAGTGTGCCAGAAGTGAACCTATTTGGCAGAATTTCATACACTTTTAAATCGTGCCAGAAAAAAATGCCAGTTTAGAACACACGATTCTAGCACAGTTCAAAACTGTGCCAGATTTGATCCAGCTCAGTTTTAAATCGTGCCAAATTGTTGCTTTTAGTGTAGTGGATTTTATCAGATTATGATGAGAGGAAAATATAACAAACATTTAATGATTGATCAATAAAGTGTAGGATCCTCTGTCATTTCCAAAAAAATAATTAATAATTGCCCAATTTGGACAACGGGTGACAAAAAATGTGATTTAGAACAATCCGGCAAGTCTTTGACAGTTTTGCTTAAGAAATCTCGCATGAAAACTAAAGAAAATTATTGTTTTCCATATCTACTACCTTTTCTTTTGAAATTTATTTTTGCACACATCGGGAAAGGAAGGGTATGTTATATATTTTGTTTAGTAATTCGTAATAAAATGGAAAATGTCAACTTCAATAATTCGTAATAAAATGGAATTTGTTTTCTAGGTATCAAATCATGTAAAGTTTATATACTTAAGGAAAATATGATGCATCGTTGACTTTGTGTGTTATTTTTTCTTTAATTGTGTATGCGCTAACCAACACACGCAACTTTGTGTGTCGAATTCCGTTTATAATATTACCAACACAAGCAATTTAGTCGTACAATGGTAGATTTGTACTAATCTTATTCTAAATGAATTATTAAGAAATGGTATATAATGAGACATTATTTTACCATAATGGTAGATTTGTACTAATCTTATATATATATAGCATCTTGTAGTCTCATTTCATAACAATACTATCACCATTTGAATGCCTAAAGAAATGTAGGCTCTTCTCTAGCCTTTACGTCTTGTCTTCGTCTCATTGTTGACGGATTATGTTATAAAACTTGTGTGTTTGATTTATTTTTGGTTTTCTTTGCATTAGGGAAACAAATTCTACGATTAATTGACTATACTTTGGTTGATGTGTTTAGTTAGTAGTATGTTTTTTATTTACATTTAAGAGTTCGAGTTTTTTTCTTCTATTTTTTTTCGAATTATAATAAACATAGTTCTTTTCTATACGGTAAAGAGTAGTAAATATCATTAATTTCATATATATGCATGAAAGAAGATGGTGCTTGATTTGGATCTCAATAGTCCCCCACCAAATGAGATTGTATATGTAGTCCGCAACTTCATTTTCTACTGTCCTCATGTGATGCAATTGTCATGTGATGGTGAGATTACGATAGGCTCCCCAAGGGACTTTGCTGAGGTATGCACCCTTATATTTGTAAATTATCTCGTTTTTTATATGAAATTGATCATTGTTTTTTCAAGGACATCTCTTATGAATTTCCTAGCTATTCAACTGAACTCAAGCTCGGTGGCGTCAAGCTAAAAGGAAGTGTAAGGTGAATGAAGGACATTCAGGTTTTGTTTATCTAGATATTATTATTTAATGATATGAAATGTTCCACGTGACATTTTTAGAAATACCCACTACTATTACTTTTTATTGGTTATTAATTTGTTGGTAATGTTATTGTTTTCAGTTTCATGTTAATAGTGTAGTTTTAGTTATCTTATATCTTTATTCTATCAACAGTTTTGATTGGATTTGATGGAGTAAGGTAAATCAAAATTCATTTTATTAAGAAAAATATTGGTTCGAATGGGATTCAAAGTGTACGTTATATTATCATAAATCCAATCCATTAGGGTTCATATCGGATCAGAATGATTATATTAATAAGGCTTATAAATGAAACTCTGAAGGCAACAAGTTGTAGAGTAGAGTTTTATTATTGAAGTCTTATTAATGGAAAATCTATTACGTTGAATTTTAAAGTGAGATTACTCTCTTAACTTTGTTGTTTCGCGAACCTTGTTTCCATAATAATGCTACACTCCCTACCATATTATGTTTTACTGCAAGAAAGATATAATTTAATTAAACCATGTTTTTTATTTTTTACCTTCATTATGGGTATATATGACTGTCTTTAAATACCAGTTTAGCAATCAACTTGAAGTACATTATGTTAGGTCCTTTTTTGGTCATCCATAAGCTTTTATAAAAGGATGAAACTATTGGTCGTGTTATATTTATATTTTTTTAGCTTATTTGATTTGCTGTTTAGTTATATATGTGTGTGTGTGTGTGTGTGTGTGTGTGTGTATTCCTAACAAAACACTATTTTTTTTTCCATTTGGTATTACAGCTAGGGGGTCAACTAGTGCTTGTCCCCGCAAAAGAGTTCAGACAAATGGAAGAACTGTTTGTGAGTGTAGTTGTATGAACATGGTAGTATGTCTTCCTTTTTAGCTAAACTACTTTTTCTTTTTACACAACTTAACACTTCCTTGTTCTTATTTGTATCTTCATTTCGTTATCTATCAAATTCGGTTTTTAATATGGTTTGGATCTAGACTGGAAAGATGAGGCATGACTCGAAAATAAAACACGAATTGCTACAAAAATGTAATACCTCGTATTTTTATGACTTTTAATTTTGGGGATTTATTAAATTTAATTAAAGATATTAATTTAATATTAATCTGAAAAATCATTTAATACTTACTAGCGTGATGAGAGTTAGTAATTATTGGAATTTTGTTGTAAGTTACTTTATGGATAAAGTAAGAGGTGTAATTGTATTTAGTAAAATTATCACAAGAATCTAATTTGATAATTTTGGAAATTTATCAGGACGCGCTTGTGTCATGTCGGGATTAAATTCGAATTATTAAAAGTGAATAAATTATAAGTCACTCGTATGGTCATTTTGAGTGCGTCAATGTGTCCGGAAGGGTCGAGATAGTCAAAATAATGTACCTGGGGGTTTAGTTTGGGTCTCGGAGCGCTTTTAGGCCTAATTAACATCCCGGGAGGGTGTTTTAGACATTTTATATTTTTGGGCATGGAAACCCACGATTTTTCTAAGGTTATATCAGTTGGTAGGAGTCATTTTCTAGGGTTAGAAGAACCATAAACCAAAGGCGGTCATTGGATAGGAAGAGGAGAAGCTATCCAAGGAGTTCTAGGCAAAGAACTCCACCATTTGCACCGCCGTCACCGCCAAACTTTAGATCGCGCAACGAGAATCACAACCACACCAATATTCTCCACAAATCTGAGCTAAATATTTCCAGGCAAGTATCTATCTTGCTCTATTTCAGTTAATGCTTCAATGATGTTAGTCTAGGGTTGATTAGGACTAGTTTTTATAAAAGAAAGCATGTATGGGAGACTCTAATTTGCATGTTATAGAGGTAAAAGACGTATTCTAGAAATCTAATTCATATGTAGAGATTGAACCACGAAATTCATTGAGTTAGGAGTAAAAAATATGGGAAAAGAATGGGAAGAACTAAGTTAAAGGAATTATTAGGGTTCTTGTAATTTTTCTGGATTTTAACCCTTTTAATTCGTTATAATTGATGAAAACTCGCATGTCTTATGCAGAATATTCATTATTTGGGGATATAACACTTGTGGTATAATTTTTTGGAAGTTTGGAAATCAAATATGATGATTTGAATGATTTTGGAATAGCATTCCCGTAACTGGAAATTCTACAGTTTCGCCATACCTGCTTGATCGAGCACCTGCCATCGATCGATCGACCCCTCCTGAAAAACTCAAATTCCCCTTTTTAAATAGGTTGTTCCAACTTAAATGAATAGAAATTCTTGGACATTATTGTTAGAACATTTTGATATATAAAGAAGACCAATATGACTTTATAAAAAAAATGGAACCTTTAATGTAAGACGAGATTAACATTTAACGGAGGTGTTTTACACTTAAGGAACAATGGGAACGTGTGTCTAAAGGGTGAGACTCGTAAGGAAGTTACGTCGTAAAGTAAAAGAGTACTTACTGAAATTTCACTTAGGGAGATAGGATTTCACTAGTGTTACGAAGAAGGTTTGGAATAATCCCATAAATAAGAATAAGAGACGAACCGTTATACGAGATAATCTAGTAATGTGCAATAAGAATAAATATCATAAGTATGGGTCGTAGGTGTACCTAAATTTGAAATGGGAATGGTAGTATACATATATGACTGTATTTATGCATATACTAAATACGTGTAAAAAACATGTCCGCGCTACTTGTTATCACTGAGGTTACCGCGCTGGGACAGTCTTATCTCAATGGGACCTTTATGGGGCATATTGAATTGTACCCTAGAACATAGAAATCCTTGGTACAGGCTATCGGATCGATAGTCAGACGGTCCTAAGAGACGTGAGGGTATGTGCTGACCTCTTAGTGACTTGGGACTATGCTTCGCCTCAATTTGTATGTGTTTTGTGCTAATACAGTTCGAGAGTGATTCTGAACTAGTATTTCCCTTAGTACGAGTGATACGGGCACTTGATAACAGAGTATGCCAGCACCATAAATTTTATGTGGGGTGCCGATATTATATATATTATATGAGTGATTAATATATATATAAACTTGAAATTGGGGAATTATCTACTGTGACTAAAGGTAGGTAAGTAATGAATAATTATTTCAACTTGGATATAAGTGTTTGAAAAGTTTGAGGAAATAGTGAGAAACTTTATAATCAAATGAGGTTTATGTGAGAACTTTTCTTTTAAAAAAATTAATTTTCTTAATACTAGAAATTGTCGGCGTGAAACCTTTGAGTAACTTAAGATGAGCTAAACTATTGGGAGTAGTAGTGCGGTAGGTGTGCACATTAGAAGAGAGGTGAGAATTTCTCAAGAGAGTGTCGCACACTAACATGATTGTTGCATTAGCCGGTAAGCATTTTAAATACTTGCTAAACTAAATTTTAAATTGTTTTACAATCGGGCTCTATCCTGTTTCCTATTTTCTCTTCTCTCTTGTATATATATGTATATATTACAGGTGCCCAGCCACAGGGACGTCTTGCATAGGATCCTTTGGAAGGAACGTGTTGCAGCTTAGGTGGGAGTTGCAGGCCTTTTGCTTGGACAACCTCATTATTGATTCCACTTCTAGTTCTATTTCATCAAGTTGGGCATGTGTCGCCCTTTTTCCATTATTCAGTTGGTTTTATCAGAGATTGTAATTTGTTTACTGCCAGTATTTATACTTTGGGATTGTTACTGTCAGGATGTTTTTCCTTTGAAGTTTTAAAGTTGGAATTATTTAGTTGAATGCTTAAATTGCTTAGATTATCTTTTTCAGTCTAGTTGTTATGTGATTGATGATGCTAAAATCTAGCACTACCAAATAAGTGATGATGAGCTCAAACTGTAAGTACCATGGCAGCCATAGAGATGTATGTGTGTAAGTGTATAGAAGGAGATGAGTATAAGAGGAATAAGACAATGATGTATAGTGGTTCAGCCAATTAGGCCTACATCCACTGTGAGTGTGTGATCCACTAAGTATGGGCACTAATGGCCTTGGATACAATGCACATAAGCTCACTTTCTCTTTCTACTGTGTGTCCAAGCAGAGTTTTAGCTAGGGATATAATTTTTCGATCCCTTGTAGGGTTGTAGGTGACAAGTATATATAGGTCTTGGGGGGTGTAGTGTACCCCCCAAGTATGCATGGTGCATGTGAATGATGATCTAGCCAATCCCCTGTTGACACCTGTAGATGCCACCTGTGACTAATGATGATATAATATTCCCTCACGTGAGGGGGTGATATTGTTATAACGATCTTCTACGTTCCATGTGAGCCTCACGCGCACTGTTCCACGCGTCTTCCAAACTACGCGTTGTGATGATGTCACCCTCGGCCTATGATACGAGGCCGAGGGAAAAATTCCCTCTGGCAGTGTCTGGCTTAATTTAGGCCTCGTACTGTCGTACCCTCGGGGGGTTATCTGGGCCTGGTGAGGGGTCGGCCCCTTGGAGGGTCGTTTGGGCCTGGTGAGGGGTCGGCCCCTTGGAGGGTCGTCTGAGCCTTAAGAGGGGTCGGCCCCTTGAAGGGTCGTTTGGACCATCTTGGGCTTGTCTTGGTGGAGGGTTCCCTCGGCCTGGCTGAGGGTATATATGGGCATATCAATCACCCCCATCCCTTAGCCATAGATGTTGTTGAGATGGCTGAGGGATAATGTTACCGATGAGATGAGTGTATGATCAGTTACGTGAGTGACACCTGTCAAGCTGATGTGACACCTAGGCAGGTATCCATTGTCATTTCAGTTTTCCAGGCATGATGGCTGCACACTTTGCTTGGAACTTTGCACCCCAATGATGCCTTCCTCGTGGGCTGTGCTCTGCCATAGTTAATGGGCCCACTCATTAGCAAGATATTTAAATAATTTTTGAAGTCATTTTCCCTCCTTCCTCTTCTTTGTGCCCAAGCTCTCTCTCTCTCTCTCTAGATTTTCCACAGCTCCATAGCCATAGCCATTTCTGCGACTTCTACATCAAGCCTCGTCGTCCCTTCTCAGGTAATCCTTCTGAGCCAGTGCCCTCTTTACATTCCATTGCTTTTTAACACTTCGACTGCTTTAGGTCTGTAGGACTAGATTTTTCTTTGGCTACTTCATAACTTTTCGACGTTCTTCTCCGGTGGCTTGTTCTTGAATGTTCTTGGTTAAAACTTTTACTTTCCTTAGTTTCAATCCAAAAGTCCAACTTAGTCAATTGCCAACTTATTTGTAGTTATGTTAGCCAAATTCCTCTAAGTGTAGGGTCCTCCTCTTAATGCTTAGGAGGCTTTACAATTTAGCTGAGTAATTCCCCTCCCTGAGAGAGAAGTTCTTTGTAGAGATCAGACGGGTAGAGGAAGAGGAGGAAAGAAGACGAGGGGCTGATCCTAATTGGGTATGACCCATTTTCCCAATTCCACTAGCCACCATTTTACCATCTGAGTTCGGCGGGTCGTCTTGTCGTCCCGCCGAGAGTCATTCAGGAGAGATGGATGAGAGAACATCATCACCAATAGGCGCTGGGCGCTCTGGGAGGAGAGAGACACCTGATCTATGTCCGAGACGAGAGGCCGAGCAAGTTGTCCCTTCTCAGGCTATCCCCGTAATAACTTTATCTCCTCATGCCTTCCAGATGGCCTTTCCTCATGGACCTCTGACAGGTGACGAGGCCGAGGGAGAGGAGTCTGAGGATGATGGTGAGGATTCATACATTAACCAAGTTGACACCTCCCATGCCTCGGCTTATAGTTCTTCCGTTAGGGATCGTGACCTCTTGCTGTGGAGGCATACATTTGGTGTGTCTCCCAACATAAGTATGAGGGTCCCCTATGATTCTGAGAGAGTCTTTGAGGGTGATGAGGGGGAGATAGCAGTATTTGAACAGATGTTCAAGGTCAGCGTTAGGTTCCCTCTGCACCCTGCCATAGTCAACATACTGTCAGCCCTCGGCGTTGCTCCCTCTCAACTTCCTCCCAACTCCTGGAGGATGATCCTCGGCTACGTCTCCTTATGGAAGAATGCCTTCACTGACGAGCCTTCGGCCGACTTGTTTTTTGGCTTGTTATAATATCACTTCCTCGTCCAAATAGCCTGGGTACTATCACCTGGGGGGAGGAGGTCTGATAAAAAACTTATCCACGTGGCACAAACCTCCAACCACGACCAAAAGAAGAGATTTTTCTTTATTTCTGGAGAATGGGAATTTACTGCCGAGACTCAACCTTTGGACGATGGTCCGAGGGTTGCAAAGAGATGGTCTAACCCCTCGATGAAGGCTAGGTCAGACCCCGGACTTAGTCTGGATGAAAAGGACATAGTAGAGTATCTGAGAGAATGAGGGAGAGAGGGTGGACTTACAAAGTTTGAAGATCTTATGACCCCTCGGTTCCTCAAAGAAGCTGGTCTGAGGGTCGGCCCCTTGACAGAGCTATGTGAGTTATTATTATTTTTTGCACAATCTTTGCATTTTTCCAAGTGTTTCATCTTTTTCCTCTGTATTTTTCTGATGTGTCGTCTCCTTTTTAGGTCGTCCTGTAGGTATCTCTAATTATCTTTGAGAAATGACTGCCCCAAGCTTATTATCTGGTTTAGGCAAGAAGAAAGGCAAAGAGCCTCAGCAGGCTCCTAGGAAGTCAAAGGTTGTGGGGCCGACGTAGGATGAGCCGACTGCCGACAGTCGTAAAAGGAAAGAGCCTGAAGTCCCTGCTGACCCTCGGCCGGATTCTAGGACGAGGGCAAGGGTGAAGGCATCTGAGGGGACTGGTTCCTCTTCCAGTATGGGGGCCTATTGGTCTCAGAACTTAGCATTCCTGAAGGCTGAACCGTCTTCTCTCATTGTTAACTTGCGGGCGGCCAAGGCCTCGATGTTCTCTGCTCCCTCGATCGCGGACTATGAATTATTGTCAAAGATGCCCCCGACCAAGATTTATAATTATGGTCTGCACACACTGGCTCAGGTATTTATTTTTACTTCATCTACTTCGTTGAATTTTTCACCAACTATTTCCTCGGCCTCTTAATAAGTGTCTTTTTCTGTGCAGTCTGTCTGTGCCTTTACCTCGGCCACTAAGTGGATGGCTGAAAATCAATAAAAAACTCATGAAGTCGAGAAGGCCATTCAGCACGAGGCTGATCTGCGGACAGAGCTTGAGACTGCAAGGGCTGAATTGGAGAGTGCCAGGACCGAATATGCCAGGGTCTTGGATGAGCTGACGAAGCAGCACGATGCCGACCTGAAGGCTAAGGATGATCTGTTCAAGACAAAGGAAGAGGCCCTGACCGCTCAATTCAAGAGTGATCTAACCGAGGTTGTAAAGAAGCCAGAGGCCGATGCTGTTGAGGCCTACAAACTTTTGGACGAGTTTCAAGGCTTCGATCGTGAGTACTTAGAGAGGGGAATTAGGACGGCCTATCGGTGGGTCGTCCTAAAGTTCGCTGATGCAGTGTCGTGTTTCCGACCTTCTCTCAAAGCAGTTCAACTGGAAGATCCCCTGATTGCTTAGGCCTTAGCCCAAGAGGAGTCCCAAGTGCAGGTCGAGGGTACCGACACGTCTGAGGATCAGCCTCTCTTGGTCATAGAAGAAACCCCCATAATTAATGTTGAAACATTACCCTCCGATGTTGCTCAATAGGGTGGCTGTTTGTATCCTATACCCTCTTCATGTAACCCATATTTTTGTACTCATTTATTGGACAAACATCAACATTTTGTAATATAATGCCTTTATTTGTCTTCTATACTTGTCTCTTGTATGATTTGCCTTGTGATGTTTTTAAATTAACTCACTAACCCCTCCCTTGTCTTTCTTGAGGGTGAATGAGGGGTCGTCCCCACCATTGACCCTCATCATAGTCGAGAGTGGTTTTCACCAATCTTAATTGATGTTTTTAATCAAGTCCCCCCCGTCTTTTTTTAGGGTAAATGAGGGGTCGTCCCCACCATTTGCCCTCATTATAGCCGAGGGTGGTTTTCACCAATCTTACTTGATGTTTTTAATCAAGTCCCCCCTCGTCTTTCTTGAGGATAAAGGAGGGGTCGTCCCCACCATTGACCCTTATCATAGCCGAGGGTGGTTTTCACCAATCTTAATTGATTTTTTTAATCAAGTCACCCCTCATCTTTCTTGAGGGTAAAGGAGGGGTCGTCCCCACCATTTGCCCTCATTATAGCCGAGAGTGGTTTTTCACCAACCTAATGGTTTTCAAGTCCCCTCTCGTCTTTCTTGAGGGTGAATGAGGGGTCGTCCCCACCATTTGCCCTCATTATAGCCGAGGGTGGACCTAACGAGCATCACCCCAATTACACTAGAACCAATCGAACACAAAATGAGGGACCAATATGACATTTTCATTAACATTCCAAGTGTTCTGTTGGAGCAACACATCCATTACAACTGCTTTTCGATAGGACCTTACAAAATTACTGATAGTATTTCTTCAAATGATCTGTATTCCAGGGGTTGGAAAAGGACTCCCCTTCTAGGTTTTCTAGTCTATAGGTTCCAGGGACCACTTCGTCGATGACCCTATATGGGCTATGCCAACTTGGGTGGAGCTTGTTGGGCTTCTGCCAAGTCTTTTTGAGGACTAAGTCCCCCACTGCAATTGGCCTATGCTTCACCCTCTGGTTGTAAAACCTTGCAGTCCTCTGCTGGTAGGCAGTTTGCCTTATCTCGGCGTCTTCCCTCCTTTCCTCAATCAGGTCTAAGTCAAGTCTCCTCTCTTCCATATTTTTCCATGAGTCATACATTTGGACCCTGTGAGTAGGAAACTCAATCTCGGTGGGGATGACGGCTTCTGAACCATAAGCTAGCATGAACGGGGTTTCTCCAGTAGAGGTCTTTGTCGTCGTCCTGTATACCCACAGTACAACATATAACTCCTCAACCCATCTTCATTTTGACTCATCAACTCTCTTCTTGATCCCATCCAGGATTGTCCTATTTGTAACTTTCGTTTGCCCATTGGCCTGAGGTCGATCTGGGATAGAAAAGAATTGCTTGATACTCACCCTTTCACAGTACTTCTCTAGAGATGTATTCTTGAATTGAGTCCCGTTATTTGAGATGAGGGTGTTGGGGAGACTATATATGCATATAATATTTTTCCAGATGAACTGGAAGGTCTTTTGCTCAGTAATCGTGACCATCGGCTCCGCCTCCACCCATTTTGAAAAATAGTCAATTGCCACGATGAGGAACCGATAGTTATTGATGGCCCTAGGCAAGGGGCCTACTAGATCGATCCCCCACACTGCAAATGTCCATGGGGATGTAATGGAGGTAAGAGGTTGATGGGGCTGGTGAGGGATGGTGGCAAATCTTTGACATTTATCACACTTTTTTACATATGTCGTGGCATCCTTCCCCAAGGTCAGCCACCAGTACCCCTGGGTGACCACCCACATTGCTAAAGATCTGCCTCCAATGTGACTTGAACATGACCTCTCGTGCACATCTTGCAAAATGAGTGGGACTTCAGATGGGTGCACACACCTAAGTAAGTGAAGCAAAAAAACCTTTTTGTACAAGGTGTCTCCGATGACAGTGAATTTCGCAGCTCTGTATCTTAACTTCTTCCTTTCTTGCCTTGCTTCTGGCATCTCCCCCTCTTTAATGTATCTGATCAGAGGGTCCATCCATGAAGCTTCCTTAGAAACATTTAAGAAAGTGCCAAGTGTTCCCTCAGCATCTTCAATAGTTGGTCGAAGCAAAATTTCCACTGGGACTGTCCTCCTGATTTCTGTCCTAGTTGCCGAGGCCAACCTAGCAAGTGCATCAGCTCGACCATTATCGAGCCTAGGTATCCTCCTCAATTTCACTTATCTGAAGCTCTTCAGTAATGACCTCACCTTCTCAAGGTACTTGGTCATCCGCTCATCCTTGGCCTCGTAGGCTCCTAGTATCTGATTTACTACTAGCCTTGAATCGCTATGGACCAAAATCTGGCCGACACTAAGAGACTTGGCCAAGGAGAGCCCTGCTATCAAGGCCTCATATTCAGACTCGTTTTTGGAGGCTTTAAAGTTGAACCTCAGGGCGTACTCAATGTCTGTGCCATCGGGTGCTGATACTATCAGTCCAGCCCCACTTTCGCTGTCGCAGGAGGACCCGTTAACGAAGAGGCTCCACACAGTTTGTTCTTCTGAGAAATTTCCCTCGGTGAGGGACCCTTGTCTAAAGAGATATCTTCCCTCTTTATTTTCGGCCACTTTCCTTCTGGCGGTGCTTGTCTCAGCCTTATCTGCAGGTGTTAGGCTCAGCCTGTCTTGTTGGGTATCTGTCTTCCTGAGGCTCTCATCTTCAGTTTCATCGTCTTCCCAAGTAAATTCGGCCATGAAATCTACCAATGCTTGCCCCTCAATGGCCGTCTTAGGTTGATACACAATGTCAAACCCCCCCAGCTCTATAGCCCAGGCCATTAGCCTCCCTGATTTTTCTGGCTTATGTAAGACCTGTCTAAGAGGAGAGTCGGTGAGGATGACCATTGTATGGGATTGGAAGTATGGCTTCATCTTTATTAATGCATGGATCAAGGCATATGCTAACTTCTCCATCCTTGGGTATCTTTGCTCTGCCCCTTGGAGTGCCTTATTATTGAAATACACAGGCTTCTGTACCCGATCTTCATCTCTGACGATTGTTGCACTGATGGTTGATTCTGAGACAACGAGGTACACATAAAGTCATTCACCCTGCACGGGTCGTGACAACAGCAAGGGAGACCCTATGTATGACTTTAACTCCTTGAAGGCATCATCACACTCTTAACTCCATTCGAAGGCCTTTCTGAGAATTTTGAAGAACGGTAAACACTTGTTTGTGGCTCTGGACACAAACCTATTCAAAGCAGCCACTCGCCCCGTGAGCCTCTGAACGTCTTTAATGGTCTTGGGGGTCTTCATCTCTATAAGGGCCTTTATCTTTTCAGGGTTGGCCTCGATGCCTCTTTGGTTGACAATGAACCCCACGAACTTCCCTGCCCCGACCCCGAAGACACATTTGGCCGGATTGAGCTTCATTTGGTACTTGTCCATTGTATTATCAGCCACATGATCCTCTACCTTCAAACTCTTAGTCAGCATGTAATCTACATAGACCTCCATAGACTTTCCAATTTAGTCTTCAAACATTTTGTTCACAAGGCGCTGATACGTTGCCCCTGTATTCTTCAGACCAAAGGGCATGACCCTATAACAGTATGTTCCCTTGTCGGTAATGAACGTTGTCTTCTCCGAGTACCCCCGGTTCATAAAGATCTGGTTGTAACTTGAGTAGGCATCCATAAAACTCATTAGTTCATGGCCTGCGATAGGATCTACCATCTGATCAATGCGGGGGAGAGGGAAGTTGTCTTTGGGATAATGCTTATTGAGGTCTGTGAAGTTTACACACATTCTCCACTTCCCGTTGGCTTTTGGGACAATAACTGCGTTGGACAACCATTCGGGGTAGATGTCCTCTCTGATAAACTCAGCATCTTCTAACTTCTTGACCTCGTCCCTTATGACCTCATATTTTTCTCGAGAGTAAATTCTCCTCTTCTGCTTTACTGGTTTTGCACCCTCTACCACGTTGAGCTTGTGGCACATGATTTCGGGGTCGATCCCCGGCATATCTGTATGACTCCATGCAAAGACGCTCTGTCTTCTCCTCAACAGCTTGATGAGGTCTTCCTTGATGTTTGACTTCAGGGTCTTGCCGACTTGGACGTTTTTTTTTTGCTCATCCTCATTGAGGATGATAGATTCTACCTCTTCCGCGGCTTCTCCTTTCGTCAGCTTTGTCTCGTTCCTGGGGTCGAGGGTATTAATATTGTAAGTGGTTGTTGCCTTCTTGTATGCCTCTCTTTTTTCGACGGAGTTGAAATAACATTCTCGTGCTGTCGTCTGGTCTCCTTGAACTTCCCCTACCCCGTAAGGGGTCGGGAATTTAATCATGTGATGGACCGTAGACGGTACAGCTTCAAACCCCTTGAGGGCTACCCGCCCCAGTATAATACTATAGACCAAAAAAGACATGTTCATCTATCATAAAAAAGCTGACCTTCCTTGTAATCCATCTCGGCCACTCGTCCCCCATCTTGACATCGGCCTCATATACTCCAAGGGGATGAACCTTTTACCCACTGAACCCAATCAATAGGTGATGGTATGGGATGATTCTAGCACGGCTGAGACCTAAGGCTTTGAAGTATGGCCAAAACATTACATCTGCAGAGCTGCCCCCATTTACCAAGATCCCCGACACCTCGTACCCATGTACCCTAGTAGTAATGACGAGTGGGTCATCATGTGGGGCTAAGAGGTTTTTGAAGTCCATTCTTGATAATCCCACTATCAGGGTGTCCATATCGACCTTCCTCCTCTTTTCTGACTTTGCCTCCAGAGAGGTTGTGTGTACAACTTTTGTCACCGCCTTGGCTTCAGCTACATGGGCCTTCCTGTTTGCGACCTCTGACCCTCCTCCTGCTATACCCTCGGAGATCATTCCCACACCGAGCGAGATCATATTAAGTCTCTTGACAGGGTCGTGGTCATCTCTTGGAGGGAGGTCAGGGTCGTCCTCATCATCAGAAGGCTCGTCCCCTCTTTTTGGAGGATCTTCTCGGCATGCATCACCTCTATTATTTTTGGTGTCGTCCGCTCGGCCCCTCTTGAAGTCACCTTTGTCGACGTACTTCCTGAGCTTCCCTTCTTTCAGCATCTTTTCAATCTCATCTTTCAGAGCAAAGCATTTGTCGATCATGCGGCCATGGTCTTGGTGAAATTCACACCACATGTTTTTGTTCCTCTTATTGGGGGATGCCCTCAACTTCTCAGGCCACTTCAGGGACCGGTCGCTCTTTATCTCATTGAGAATATGTTCACATATGACCATTAGAGGGGTGTAATCAGCGAACTTGTCGTCCGTAGACCTCTTCTTCCCCTCTTTGTTCTTCTTATGGTACTTACCCCCACTAGTGCCTCCTTTTTCATCTTCATATTCCGCGACCATCGCCTCTTCGACGTTCATCACCTTTCCTGCTGTCGATAGCAATTCAGCCATCACCCTCGAAGGGCCTTCAGCAAGCTTCCATAACAGCTTCCCCTTTTGGAGTCCTCCAATCAGGGCTGTCATAGCTATGCTCTCCTCATAGTCCTCAACCTCTAACTTTTCTTTGTTGAATCTGGTTATGTAGTCTCTTAGACTCTCATTATTCCCCTGCTTAACATAGAGCAGGTGTGTGGTCTTCTTTTGTGGCCTCACCCCAAAGCAAAAGTTATGGATGAACCGATCTACCAACTACTTAAAGCTTTCAATGGAGTTTTTTGGAAGAGACATATACCAGACATGTACAGCCCCAGTCAGAGTGCCAGAAAAGGCACGACACCTCATCTCATCTGAGATAGAGTATATGTCTGCCGTCGATTGATACATCTCAATATGATGGACAAGGTTTGTACTCCCGTCATACCTTGGGGTGACCACAGGTGGCTTAAACTTTGATGGCGTTGGGAAGTTGACTATCTTCGCCACAAAGGGTTAGCCTATGGAGTATCCTCTCTGAAGAGGGTCCCGGCTCTTCAGAATATCACCGATCTTATCCTCTAGTCGCTGGATCGAGTCATTCTAGGGCCTCGTAGGGTTAGCCTAGCCGATGTTATCCCCCGTCGCCTCTTTGAGGTGGACAGAGGGTTCTGCAGCAGCAGGCCTGTGTTGGCTGTTTACTTCCCCTTGACCATCGTCTCGTCCTTGGGGTTGGCCATCTGCTGCCTCCCTTATGGACCTCACAACACTCCTTGATCTGGATAATTTTTCCCGCAACTCATTTACTGGGCCCAGCCTCTCAAAGGCCGACCCCCTGCTCAAGCGATAAAAAGCAGAGCCTCTCGGGCGATCGTCAGGATTTTGCCTTCCACACTTCCCTCTGCTCTCCTGGAGAGGTCGCACAGTATTGTTGGAGACCTCGTACGGCTCCCCGCACTCTATGGGGGCCTCCTCCCCCGCCAGATCATCATACTTATCCTCGGATCAAGGGTTTCCTTGCCTCCCCAGGCGTAAACGTCGGGGGTCAGCAACATCCCTCCACCGCTGTGGGGGTGGCAAGTCTTTGCGTGGTGCCTGGGGTGGTCCCCTGGCCTAATGCTGCCCTGGAGTCGCTGCCGGAGTGATCATCTCAGGTGAGACCCCTGGTGGTCTTAGTATGTTCTGGCTTAGAGCTGTAAACTGCTCCTGCATGATCCGTTGGCTTGTTGCCGCCACATCAGCCATCTCAGACTAAGGTGGTGGCTGACTGGAACTGGGTCCTACTCCACTATCCGGTGGAGGAAGTAGCGGTGGTCGCATCTCCGGTGCCATGTGTTTGAGCTATGAAGAGCTGAACTGAAGAAAAGACTAGTGAGCTTGAGAGCCTTAATGGATCTCTTTCAATGGTGGAACATCTCCACATAGGGGGAGAACTGGCTCACCACCATAGTGCCCAGTGAGGTCAAGCTGTACAAAGGAAGAGATGTCTTCTCGGTTCCCACAGACGGCGCTAAACTGATGATGCTGAAATCTAGCACCACCAGATAAGTGATGATGAGCTCAAACTGTAAGTACCATGGAAACCATAGAGATGTATGTGCGTAAGTGTATAGAAGGAGATGAGTATAAGAGGAATAAGACAATGATGTATAGTGGTTCAGCCAATTAGGCCTACATCCGCTGTGAGTGTGTGATCCACTAAGTATGGGCACTAATGGCCTTGGATACAATGCACATAAGCTCACTTTCTCTTTCTACTGTGTGTCCAAGCAGAGTTTTAGCTAGGGTTATAATTTTTTGATCCCTTGTAGGGTTATAGGTGACAAGTATATATAGGTCTTGGGGAGTGTAGTGTACCCCCCAAGTATGCATGGTTCATGTGAATGATGGTCTAGTCAATCCCTTGTTGACACCTGTAGATGCCACCTGTGACTAATGATGACATAATATTCCCTCACGTGAGGGGGTGATATTGTTATAACGGTCTTCCACGTGCCATGTGAGCCTCACGTGCACTGTTCCACGCGTCTTCCAAACCACGCGCTATGATGATGTCACCCTCGGCCTATGATACGAGGCCGAGGGCAAAATTCCCTCTGGCAGTGTCTGGCCTAATTTAGGCCTCGTACTGTCGTGACCTCGGAGGGTCGTCTGGGCTTGGTGAGGGGTCGGCCCCTTGGAGGGTCGTCTGGGCCTGGTGAGGGGTCGGCCCCTTGGAGGGTCGTCTGGGCCTTATGAGGGGTCGATCCCTTGGAGGGTCGGCTGGACCATCTTGGGCTCGTAATGGTGGAGGGCGCCCTCAGCCTGGCCGAGGGTATATATGGGCATATCAGTGATTTTTAATCCATGGATTATGAAAGGTTTTAAATATTGGTTTTAAATTAAATTTGGAAATTGATGACGTAAAAATGGTTTTGTCACTTAGCTTAATTATTTAGGGTGTTTAATTTGAAAAGTTATTTTTGCGACAATGATGCTAAGAATGAACCAACCGTTCACCTTGGTTATAATTTAATAAATGACTGATCACCCGGTATTTAATTAGGCGGGGTGTCACAAAAAAATCATTTAATGGGCATTGGGACATTATGAATACATGATCAATTATGACATGATCTATTCACTCCTTTCATGGAAGCGGGTATGGGTTGATATTTTTGTACGCATACTTGATATGACATAAACCCGACCCGTTGAAATACCTTCATGACAAGCACACTCAATGGTTATAACGTTGAACTTTTATTAATAAATGAGTGCCTGCAAAATGTGGTCCCAATTTTTAAAAAACAATTCTCTTTGGGCCAATTTTATGCATTACAAATATAAAAATCTTGCTCATGTTAACTACAGGGGGATTCCTTCTTTTGCTAGTGTCACATGGAAGCGAATGCAAGCTATTGAGGAAGATTTTGATGAAGATAATCTTTCTTGCCAACAATATTGGAAAGACAGAAATTTTACTTTTAAAACTGCTTGGGAAATAATTCGGAAGAAACATTGTTCTCAATTCTCATTTTCCATGATATGGGATCCGAGGATTATGCCTAAAGCTTCTATTTTATTATGGCGTATTCTTTATAAAGCTCTCCCTTTGGACCTCAAACTCAAGTCCATCTATATTCCCATGGTTTCTAAATGTCGATGTTGTAATCAATCCCAAGAAGAAGATGACGATCATTTATTTCTTTCCAGTGAAATTGCTAAGGAAGTGTGGACTCATTTTGAAAATCTAATGGGCCTCAGAATTCAAAATTTTACATTGAGATCTAAAATCATTTCATGGTGGATAAATTGCCGTGGAAAAAATATTAGATCTATTCTTTGTAAAATTCTTCCCCTCTTTATTTGTTGGCAGATTTGGTGCTCCAGGAACAAAGCTAATTTTGACGGTATCCCAATGAAATCCAAATCGATCATCCAGGCCATTCACTATGATATTGTTATTGTTTTTAAAGCTCGACCTTATAAAGGTCCTTTCTCTAGATTTTTTAATGCTTTTATTGATGACTTTGACATCTCCAATTCTAGAATGTAAGCCACCGGAGAAAGGCTATTTTTCTCCTTTATCATCAATAATATTCTAATTTTAAAAAATAAAAAATAAAAATAAAAATAATGAAGAGCTGCTACTACATATACATGAAAAACCTAGTAGACTTCTCGATCACAGATAAATCTTAGAAAATGAATTATTAAGAAATACGGAAACTTTAGAAGATAGTTGCTAAATATAAACCTAATATTTGTTCAATTTCATAGTACTAACACAAAATGATATTTAGTGATAATACATCCAAAATACTACTTGAGATTTTCCATGTATGCTCTATTTGTTTTTCTTTTATTTGGATAATTTAAAATATCAACCCTATCATGTTTATTTAGTGGTCCAAACCTTGATTTTATAAAAAAAAGTTTTTACTTTGGACTGTGATTATGTGGGTGCATTTAAGTGAATGTTCTATACAGAAATTAAACAGGGATAATAGATTTGTATGTATATATATTAACTTGAATGAAATGATTTATCTTTTAATCTTACATAGAACAAAATCATTAGTTGGTTTGGAAATTGGTATTATTATATAGGTGTGAAACATTTATCCTTAACTTATTGAGTATTACACCTTAGTTTAGTCACTGATATAGTGGTAGATTGATTTCACTCAGATTGGGGGAAGTGCGAAAACTAACCCCGTATAATTAAATTTTTGAAAGAAACCCTTAACTTATTTTCAATCCCCCCCCCCCCACTTTGCATTTTGTTGGAAAGATACCCTCTCGAGGGTTTTTTAGTGAATTTTTAGGGGGTGTTTTGCAAATAAATGCACAAGTTACCAAAGTTTTTTCATTAAAAATAGTTTGGGTAATAAAAAAACTGTTTTAAAGTTAAATATAAAACTACAACTTTCCGATGATAGAATAAAATTGTTTCTGTGCCACCTGAGCCTAAAGCACTCGCCTTGAACTGCCCAATTTGCATGGACCCACTTGTTGAAGAAACTGCAACCAAGTTCGGTCACATCTTTTGCAATAAATGCATTACAAAAGCGATGGCAGTTCAAAAACAATGTCCCACCTGTAGAAAAAACCTTAAACAGAAGGACATTTTTCAGGATTTACCTTCCTATGTAAACCTCATGATGCCAACTTATGTAAGTTCTACTATCTAGTATTTTTTTTAGCTTATTAATTTTTGCAGTTATTTGTGTTTACATAATTTGACACCAAACTTCTCACTATTTTGCAGGTTTCTTACTTGGGAAAGAGACACGAGAAGGGAGTAATCTGAGTTGTCTAGTTACTGTCTAGCTGATTTAACTGAGTTATTTCTTGAGGCATTTTTTCTCCTTTCGGAAAGGCTATCTATCTTTGGCAGATTTTTTTTTTATTATGAAATTTTCAAAACTTAATTTTAGTGGCTTAATTGTCAATGTTTTAATTTGGTACGTCTTTGGATGAATTGTGCTATGGTCAACATAAGGACAAGATTTGTGAACTTGTAATAAGAATTTTCAGATGATTGTGGATTCCATAACTGAACTTTATTGTTGAAAACTTTCTATTGCAGATTCTTCGCATTTTGTGGTGAAATTTGTGTTTTGTTGCAGAATGTCACACTAAGTAGTGGAAAAAATGGGTGTGTAACATCAATGTGTAATTATGCCTTGTGGGATTGGAGAGTTGCAGTAAATGCAAATCCTACAAGTATGTAAATCAGTCATTACTTGCGAGGAGTCACGCCTAAGGTGACTCGAATGATTGTTTATTGATGGCCAGTACATTTTGAATCTTTTTTGCTTAAAGATAATGAATTAAATACAAACAATAAAAATTTGTTGTTTTTCTATTTATTATATTTTGGACCCTTGGCACGCCGAAACGGACCACTCATCGGAGTTTTTAACATCTATTGTGTTCTTTTGGAAATTTCTCTTCTGACTTATCTTGATGTGAGAACACATCCTATTTTCAAAAATATTTTTTTTATCTCATTCTCACCCTCTTTTTCAACTGCCTTTTAAAGTCACCCCTGTTTTGAGGGACCTTTGTAGGAGAGATCTCAAGATTTTCCTCAACACCCTATGATCAAGAAAATTTCACTACTATATTTCTATTGGATCGTATGAAATAGCAGGAGAATTTCTTATTTTTATTGTTATTTTTTTTTATCGTTGATTCTCATTTTTTCAGAAATAAGATTTTTTGTCAAAATTAGAAATTTCATCAAATTCATAATTTTTTGAAATTTTGGAAATATTGAGAAATCAGAATAGTTTTAGGGAAAAACTCGGAAAACTCTTAATCGACAAATATTATAAAAATAAAATTGGAATAGTATAGCTTTGGGAAAAAAATAAAAATAAAGATTAGACTAAAAAATGGAAAACTGGGATCAACATATTTTCAAAAAAGGGGATAGAAAACTCGAAACTAGAAGTTTAATTATTATTCCAAAATTGGAAAATTTATTATCGGATTTTGGAAAATCGAAAGTAAAAAAAAACACCCCTAGTTTTCACCAGAGTTATATAATGAATTAACAACTTATTTGAGTTTTTTTTTACTCTTTTTTGAAAAAGGCTATCAAACATTTTCTCCACTAATTTCATCAATCTCATCCTCAACTTTATGAGAACTTTTAACCTTTTCATTTCTTGAATTTCAATGTAGAACTTCCCTTCCTAGCACTTTGAAGAAATCGAATTCCGAGAAACACCCAAAAGAAAAACATTTAAGGGCAATCATCGCAAGAAAAATTATAGGATGATGAAGACGACCTACGGTTAGGCTTCTACATCCGAGGGCTCTTTTAGTGGAGCAAATAAGAAAATGGGGTTGCGGGAGAATATTTCCAACATTTTCAACAAGTAGAACCAGTAAATCTATCGTTCTCCATGCACACAGTTTGACACCATTATCTGGACACACTATTATCTAGATCGTGAATAAATTTTACGCCATCATTGCCCAATCAAACACGGCCGCACCAGCAATGATGTTGGATCCCTTGACAGTTAGATATACAAGTTGGAAACGGGTGGTGGGGGTGGGGTGGGAGGGCATTTCAAGTTCATCAAGTGAGGCCTTGCTCTCAAGGACACCTTAGAATTGAACCGCGAGATCAAAACAGGGTGCAAGCTAAGGAAGAAGGCTACGGTTACCTCCACATAAGGGGAATGAAGCCCGAGGACACAATATGCACAAAAACGAACACAGACGATGAACTAACGATTGAGTTTTTTACAAACCAGTTTCAAATGCTCAAATGATGTTTTACACTTCTCGAGAAATATTTTGTGCTTTAATATCTTACAGAAAGGCAAGGGCACCTCTCCTGCTTCAATAAATTACGAGTATGCCACTGACGAGGCTGCATCCTTAACCACATGTAAAATCCATCGGCCCAAGCAATGGCCCAAGGATTTTAGGGGCAATTGTGGGGACCAATTTTATTCTTAGCCCACAAGAACGATCGAACTGTCCCAACAAATTTAAAGAGATACTCGACCTCATATCATGGAAACAAGCTACGAATATGTGCAGGCCACATCGCCCCAAAACCAAATCAATCCCTATAATCTCATGAATATATTCAAGGGATTCATGGATCATCATGGCATCGTGGTGTCACTTGAACAACGAAAATTCTACATCAATAAATTGTAACCCTTGGCCCGGGGAATAGGGGCATGTAACCAAGCATATTGAGAGATACTTAATAAAACAGTAGACCTCTCCGTGGTCGTAGGCAAGTTATCGAACCACATACATAGTTGTGTTGTGTGTGTGAATATCTGCTTTCTTGCTTGATTGTGATTGTTCTTCGTAAAACATATATTGTGATATTTTTTTATACCACAATCATCATCATCATTTTCACTATCATTATTATCATCATCACTTTATTGATCATTATTCTACTATTATTATATCATTATCCCCACTATTACATTTTGCATACCATCGTTAGCATGTCATCACGTTATCATTATCATCATATATCTCCACGTTACCCTTTTTACTTTATTACCACCATTTTTACTGGTAACTATTAAAAAATTTATCTTATTTTGTCACCCGCCATCATCAATAGCGCGTTACCATAAAAACATTTATAGTCATTATCCTTTTTAGGCCACACCCTATTTGTCTCATAAAAACACTTCCTATTATTATTATTATTATTATTATTATTATTATTATTATTATTATTATTATTATTATTATTATTATTATTATTATTATTATTATTATTATTATTATTATCATGGTTAGGATTATTATTTTTATCACTTTTATCAAATTATAGACTTTGTCACCTTTTTCCACGTATCATGTTAAAGGCAAGGAACATACAATAACCATATAAACATGTGATACATAGCGTATACATGCGATAAAAAAAATAAAAATAAAAAACTTACACTTGGAGCATTCGGAGTACGCTCCCCAACAGCACGATGGCTCTTGCACTCCCGCAAAAGGACATAGGTGTCCTCCTCATCGGCTGACATTGGAGCCTCATACACCAACACATGTGACCTAAACACCGCATCCTTTCCATGTCGATCGACCCATGCGCAATTATCCTAATGTGGGGCCACCCCCTGATGCCCCGTGGCCCCATAGTGAATACCTCCAGCCACACCCCCGCATCTACAACACCCTCCTGTACTGCACTACATCGGGCGGACGTCTTACGCCGAGGTGGAGGACATGATGGTAAGTTTTTTATTTTTCTATAATTATAATTTTATGTTATTTTGCATTACTTACTAATCTTGCATTATTTTATTTCAGGAGACGAGGAGTGGCCCTGGGGGTAGGCCACATAGGCTCGATGCCTATGTGGTAATCCAAACGAATAAGGGCAAGGACAATGAGGTGTCCCCGAGCGTCGCGAACACAATTGTAAGTTATAAATGTTTAATTTTTGTTAATTGTGTTATAATTTTTTATTTACTTAATTAACTAATCGTGTGTTTTTATCGTTTCAGATAAATCTTAAGGAATTGCATGAGTCGCGGTCTGATGCCGACAAGGCATCTTTGCCTATGGACACACTCAGCCAAGTGCTCGGTGCTGATCGCAAAGGGAGGAATAGGGGGTGTTCACGAGCGGGGAAGTCTAGGATCATCGGGATGGAGACGGGAAACATCGGGTTAGCTCGTCAGGTGGACACGCATGACAGGAAGCTATCAAGGTTGGAGGCGACGATCTTAGATATGTATGCCTTCATGAAGCGTAAGTTGGGCAAGGGAAAGGGGAAGGAGAAGATGGTGGAGGTGAACCAGGACGAGGATGTGGACGTAGATTCATTGTCGATACGTGCGAACTCGTAGCTATATGATCCAGTTCCCATCTTGACTCCCGTTGAACGGCCTATGTCAATAATCGGTTGATCGAGCATGTTATTAATCTACATATATGATGGCCATCCGATATCGAGGGGTTAGAGGACGCGAGAACCCTCCCGGTTATGCCGGTTCATGGACGTTTCCTTCAAGACATTGAGGCCAAGGTGCTCATCACGCATGTGTTGCCCAACAAGGAGAACTTCGTATTGTGGTTGCACGAACAATGCGGTGTGATACATATTGAGGTGTGTTTCATTGAGTATATCGTTTGGACTTCCTTCCTCCTCTGACCTACTGCTGACTCTATGTATTGACATTATTTGTATCTATTTTATTTGGACACTTGGATTATATTTGTATTGTTTTGATTTGTAACATTTTGGTTTGGATATGGATTGTATTTCTATATTATTTCGATATGAAATTATATATGCAATGATTTGGTGCATTCTTTAGATTTTATTTAGATATATGTTATTTGAACATGTACAATTTCTCTAAAACAGATACAAATATTCTGTTGGGCAGTAGCAGTGGACATACTGCCCAACAATTTTTTTTTTAATTATTCCCAGAATTGTCACGGTTAATGATCGTGACAATTTTTTTGTCACGGGTTTGTCATGGTCCTTGATCGTAACAAACCTTGTTAAGGTTAAATATCATGACAGGACCGTGACAAGTCTAATGAACTTGTCAAGGTCTTTGACCGTGACAAAAAAATTTGTCACCCCCATACTTATCATGGTCATTGACCTTGATAATTCGACAATTTTGGTGTAGTGGTAGATGAGGGCTGGATTAATTCCAACAATGCCGTGAAACAACTAGTGTCGACTAATCATGTTTTTGGGGAAGCTCAAGTAATGCGAAAGATGCGTGACTATGTTGACGACCCAATTATATTACAGGAAGCCATCAATCTTTCCTGGGTCGATACTTAATCGCCTCCTACACTTCACCCCGGAGCTACTTCAAATAGAGAACTTATCAAAATTTCCTCAGAATCTTCCAGTGACTCTACCGCTGATGATCCCTCTGAGCCTGATTTTGACATTGATCCGTCCGATATTGATACAATAGCCCCGAATTAAGAAAATTCAAAGTCTATACCCTCCTAATTTTAAAATAATGAATAAAGTAGTTGTACATATTGTGTCCAGATTACTAATTAGGAGGATGACTGACTTGAGACTTTATGTGAAGCTAGAATATGTAGGTTGTATTATAAAATACTACTTTAACTCTCCTGAATAATATACCTAAAGTTGTTTCTATGTGCCCTTTAAGATTTCTTCTTACACATTTTGTCATGCAACTATTATATTATTCTCAAGGATTGTTAGCACTCGAACTCCTTCTACCGGAACTAAAACTGAGAAGATCCACACTGAAGGAATCATGAAATGCCTTCAATAATTTACATCTCTAGCTCAACAACAGCAAGTACCACACTCAGTTCCAGAAGAAATTTCAGACGAAACACGTCGAATGAATGCTCTCAAGGAATTTTTGAGACAACGACCCCCTGCATTTGTTAGAAAACGAGGTGCTAGTGAAACTGAAAAGTGGATGCGTCGGATTATTAAAATATTTAGTGGGGTAGGAATCATTACAAATCTTCGAGTAACCTTGGCATTACATATTTGAAGGTGAAGTCGATTATTGGTGGCAAGCTGTGGCTCGAAATCGCCATCTAGCCACTTTGACCTAGGAAAAATTTAAAGAGATCTTCTTCAAAAAGTACTTTTTTGAGGTCGAAAGAGATCGATTGGTCGTGGATTTCTTGAGGTTATAACAAATCAATTTGTGTGTGGTTTAGTATGAAGCCAAGTTTACTGAATTATCCCATTATAAAGCTGAGCTAAAGAAGTGTAAACAGTTCGAAAGAGGATTACACCCAAGGATCAAAATTTTCGTTACCCCTTTGTAAATCTGCGAATTTTCTCAACTCATCAAAGTCGCTTCAATTGTCGAACAAAATTCCCCATCAGGAGGATATGTGCATTAGCCTCACCCTATTAATAGGAATAATCACATTGTTAGAACTTTAACTTGACCTCGACCCCAACCTTATCCCAATCTAAGTGGGCAAGTTTACTCCCAAAATTCGCCATAGTACCACCTACCCCTTAATTCATTGGCACGAATGCCCGGAAGTAGGACATATCTGCCCTAGTGCCCTAAATTGAATCCCTTGCAATTTGACATCAACCAAATAATAACCCTTCATTTCCAAAAACATTGTTGGCCTAACACTATCAGGAAATTTCAACCAGTCCCAATCGTGGAAATAATTGTTCATACTGCATATACGAAATTAATGCGAAGTGATATAAGATACAATACTCTTTCATAAGTTCCCCCTTCATATTTTATTTGTTTTGGTTCAACTCATTCATTCGTTAGCCTTAAACTAGCTAAAGTTTTACAAATTGTGCCTACATCTTTAAATACTCCCTTTAAAATAGAATTACCTACATGTGAAATTAATACACCTACCCAAGGATATGATAATTGTAAAATTAAGCTAGGTTGTGAACCTAATAATCATAAATGTACGCAGATTCGATAACATTATCGGAATGGATGTATTGTTAAGACATCATGATTATATCAATTGCCATTCAAAGAGAATATATTTTCGAGACCAAGAGAATTGTTCTTTTATGTTCCAAGGAACCGATCATTCCTAACCTTTAACATCCCAAATCCCAAATTTCTCTTCTTCCTTAATTCTTAGAATTTTGGAGCATTTTGAGGATGTTTTCCCATAAGAATTTCCAGGTATAGACCCTTCAGGAGAAATCAAATTTACCATCAATCTCTACCCAAACACTTCTCATATTTCGATACCTCCATATAAAATAGCTCCTTTAGAACTTCACGAACTTCGTACCCAATTATATGATCTACTCAAAAAAGGTTTCATTCACCTTAGTTTATGTCCTTGGGGAGCACCTGTGTTATTTATGAGAAAGAATGATGGAAGCTTTAGATTATGCATAGATTATCGTAAGTTGAATTCACTGACAATTAAGAATAAATATCCTCTACCAAGAATTGGAGATTTATTCGATCAAATTAGAGGTGCGAGAGTCTTTTTTAAGATAGACTTATGATCTTGTTACCATCAATTATGAGTAAGAGAAGAAGACGTTCCAAAGATTGCTTTTCAAACGCTTTATGGACATTTCAAATTTACTGTAATCTCTTTAGGATTAACCAATGCTTCTGCATACTTTATGGATCTTATGCACTGAATCTTTAGGAATTTCCTTGATCAATTCGTTATCATATTCATTTATGATATCTTTGTGCCCATCCAGGTTGGATTCCTCTGGTGCGGGCCTGGCCCTGAAGTCAGGATGAGGGGAGAAGGTGGAAAAGGGTCCCCCACTCTCTCCCACCCCTATTTTGCTATGCGCATGTGGGTGATTCAAGGATATGGATATTGCTGTTAATTTTATAAAATACCGCAAGTGCACGGGCTATTATAGAATAGCGAGTGTAAGTACGAGTCGAACCCACGAAGGATTTATTATTTTTTCTTTCGTTAAAAATTATTGTGATTGTCCAACTAGACTAAATTGGGTTGGAGATGAGATGTAATATTAAACTACGCAATACAAACAAGAAATAGGAGTACGAGAGATATAATCAAGGTAGCGTGAAAACTAGGAGGTTGGATCAATTTATCACGTTAAACTAACACTGTGCAATAATTTAAATTCGCCATTCCCGATTTTATAACTCAAATTAAACTGACTCTCGTCGTATTTAATTCAAAAAAATAACACATTAGAAGTCCAAAATAAAATTTAACGTCTCTAAATTTAGACGCCTAAAATCCCTATTCCCTTCAAAAGTTCACTTTTAAATTTTAAAATATAGTCGTTAAGCATGGACTATCAATTAATTTAATAAAAGTATAACCCATCAAAAAGTACCCATACTTAAAATATAAAAATGATTTTTTTTCAAACAATGCCGAAGGTTTAAAATGCACTCTCGCGTCGTTTTAAATGAATACCGAATTTTTAAAACGTTTAGCATATATCGGGAAATAAAGACGAAATTAAATCACACACAATATTAATTACACATGATAAATTTCACCTAGTCCTAGTGAGAAAATTAAGCTAGCATAATTGTAGACATAAAATTACAAGAATGAATACTCAATTTCATTAAATAAACAAACTTACAATCGATGTGTCATAAATATTCTTCACAAAAATTCCACTCACAAAATAGTTATTGGCCCTCAATAAGGAACCAAAAGCTATACCTAAAGCTCTCTCTACAATTCTCTCTACAACTCCCTGTAAAAAATAATGAACCCAAGGGTCCTATTTATAGGCTTAAGATTAGGATATTTAGATGAGATGGGACTCTCCCTGATTGGTTGTATTTGAGCTGATAATTATCTCATGGAGTCTTGAAAAAAGTTGGGGATAATTATCCCCAAATTCATCACTATTCACGCCACTATTCCCGTCACTATTCACATCACCAACTTTAATCGCACTTTTGACCTCCAAAACTTTAAAATCTCATTTTCGTTCGAACTTCAAAGTTGTGAGTCTTGTCAGGACCTTTTCGAAAAGCTATGGCACGGCCTCAACGGACACTCGAACGATTTTATAAAAAATATTTAGTCCAGCTGTATCAACCGTGTCGTATCGCGTCGCATCCTGACAATTTTTGCACATCGACTCCTTTGTAGTACAAATTTCCGGGGGTACCGATAAAAATACAAAAAAATAAAAATAATTAATTCAAATTTAGGGTCTCAAATATTTAAAATTTACAAAATTATCACTCTTTGCATTTTAGCCATCGAAATTCATTAATTGCTCGTTTTAATTCAGAATTCAACCAAATTTCAGAGAAAACTTTATTTTGCCTAGATAAATATTTAAAAATTATTTTTAGGCCCATAAAGTTTGATAATTATGATTTCACCCCCCAGAGTTATTCAAATTGCATTTTAACTCGAATTTTATTCAAACTTGTATTTTTCTTTTCTTTTATGAAAACAACTCTAAAAACTCATTATTTATGATACAATGGGTCTAACAAGGTCTAGATTTGGGCATAATTCATATAAAATAATGCACGTATCAGAGATCCTCTTTTCACCACTCGTGTCGACGTCTTCGCGACCTGCCTCAGATATAAAATTGGCCGTCGCCAAATCGGGATAACACGAAGGGATGGAGTCGCCATCCTATTTTGCTCAAAACAGAAAAAAGAATGTCGTCGTCTCGAGAGAATGACATCAAGGTCATACTGATGCATATGAAACTAAGTGATTCGAAGATCAGGGGACTAATTTACGAAATAGGTAGGTGTTAGGCACTCATTCCGCCTTTTCGATCTCTCATGGGCTATGTTGTTCTTCTACTTTTTCTCCGTGATATGTGTGTGTACACGTGTTTAATATAAATAATGGGAGAATGGAATTATCCAACTCACGTCATGGAATGGACGGAGATGACTCATCCGTAAGAGTGTTCCCAAAAATAATAATAAACATATGATATAAGTGTTCGTTGAATCACGAATAGATATGGAAAAGCTAATGTGCATATCAGACGAGACACAAATATGTAGGAGTTCAAGACTCACAAAATAGATATAATATACTACCAAAGACATAAAATGAAAAGGGAGGACTCGAATCTCGGGATTGGCCCAAGACGCCTACGTAGCCTAAAGTTCACGTAGTTCGAAAATAGCATAGGGGTGGGGTTCAACCCATAAATCCAAATGTAGGACTCCTCTTTGTGTACTTTTGAAGGAAAATGTGTTCAAGTGTGAGAAAATAAGGAATCTTACTTTTGGAATTTATGAATAAACCTCTTTTTTTTGTCTTTTTTGGGCTTTTATGAAAATAAGTTACGTGTAATACTAATAGTAAAAAATAAAGATTATTTTATGTGAGATAATGAAACAAAACTAGAAGATATCACAAAATGAGAATAAAGTGAATAATAATACTTAAATGAATAAACTAGAAAAAGGGTGAGAGATGGACCTCCTTGTAGACCTTTGTTATTGACTTTAGATTAAATCTAGGATAGTTTTTTTAGTGGTATGAAGTTCATATGATAGGGTGAGGTGGGTGACTAAGTGTGGTAAGAAAGTGAGGTGGGGGAATGTGGAAAATATATTTTACTATAAAGAGAAGCTCTGATTTTGAGAGAATATTTGATGATTACTGAAAATGACCTCTCTTTAGGGGTGAGGTTATGAGCCCTTAATATAGTTCCTTTTAGGGTTGGGAAGGGGGTGTCGATCGACTTGGCCCTTGGCATGCTTATTGGCACAGTGTTAGTCTGGCCAAGCAAGGAAAGTACACCCTGTTGATAGGCATAGGGTCTGGGGTGCCTATAGCCAGTCCGGAACAGATTTTTTCGGAAAAATATGCATATATGTAAAACGTAAGTCTGAATCGCACATATATGGGACTGTTGGAAAGGAAATTCAGAGCCCTTAAAGAATCCACAAGCCACTATCAGGTTCGAAAGTTAACCAGAGTCAAATGGGGCTCGGAAGCTCCCGATGGTCTCTAGACTGGGGGTTTCATAGGAAAATGGGTCGTTCGTGGGATTCGTGAGGCTGATTCGAACACGACATGGACCGTTGGAAAGGAAATTGAGAGCCCTTCGAGATTTCATTAGCTTCACTTGGTTTGGAGAGTTGATCGGGGTCAAACGGGGCTCAAGAGCACTCGATGGCCTTTCGGAGTAAAACAAGTCATTCATGAAAACCGGGAGGCCGATCTATGGGGTCGGTATTTCCATCGTATATCTTAAATCATGGGGTTATGAATTTCCTTGGAGGCTCCTCCTCCTCAATTGCCCGTGAAAAGGTGGACTCATCTGTGTAATGAGGGACCTTCTTACCAGCTCTTTTGTAGATCTTGCCCCATGATGAGCTGGGTGTTAATCCATCTCTCTTCGGATAAAGCTTCATATATCTTGTTTGTGACATAAGTCATCCTGGTTTCGTCTTTCCAGAAAACTCCCGTGCTCTGAATGATCCTTCTCGTCGCTAGTACTCCTTTCTCGACTGTGAGTTTTGCTCGCTTGAGGACTGGGCATTTGACCACGGCGCTTTCGATTTCCCTCACGGAGTTCTTTCTTCATATTCTACGGTCGTCGCTGGAGACGTGCATTCTCTTCCATTGGGAGTTGAGTTGCCTCTTCTTGCTAGTGGAGTCGTTTTTCATAAGCGTCGACGAGTCGTGAGATTTATGTTGATCTAGACTACTCATTGCTTTGCTCAGAAAGCTGCTTCGCTAGGCAAAATATGAGATTTCTGTCTCAATGAATCTCAAATCCGACTCTGGGTAGGGACAAATCCGCTCGTAGGTCACAAGCAGGGGGTTCAATGTGTGGGTGATGAGACATTGTGATCACTCTTTGGTTTCAAAAAATAGAATCGTTCCTACAAACGATGCCAATTGTGAGTGCAATAAATCATAATTAGTAATTCTAAAGAGCAAGGGAAATAAGGCAGTAAGAAATGACCACAACACACTGTATTTAGTGGTTCGATAACTGTCTACATCCACAGAGAATTTCTCATTTTTTATTAATTCGTCGGAGGTTCATAATTATATGTTCCATTGTTCCGGAGTAAGGGTCTTATTTATATTAATAAAAAGTAGTTGAGTTGTACAAAAACTCTCATCGCTCTCCAAAAAGTGGTTTGTTCGAGATTGGTGAGTGTGAATCTCATTCTCTAAATAATTTCGGCTTTCTTTTTTGAAATCTCAATCTTATTTTTGTGGTTGAGTTGGAAGTCCTTGCGGGAGCAAACGAAACTACAATGGCCATTGGAATGAAGAAAGATAGTAGCGCTTTTATCCATGCAATGTTGAATTTGGCTTGGGCAGCGTGTTGGGCTTGCTTGGACTACCGAAAATTAGATCTCCATGGTTTTGCACCCACATTTGTCAAAACTATTTTTTTTTCAAACTACTTTTAAAAAATGTTGTTTTTTGATACAAGGTGTTTTTCTTGAAAAAACAATTTTTTTCCTCGTTATAAATTGTTTTTATTGTTAAAGAATTTTTTTAGTTATAAATTGTTTTTTAGAAACTATTTTTTTTAATAACTATTTTATGTTTAAGAATTGTTTTTGGGGTTAAAAACTATTTTTTATATATCAATTTATTTACATTTGTCACTTTTGCCATTAATTCAATCAAACATTTCACTTTTATCTTCTAAAAAATTAATACTATCGAAAAATTCTTTTAAAAAAGTTACGGAATTTGACATGAAAATTTTTGTCATACCGAAATTTACCATCTAGGTCATTTGGCCACTTTAGAAATCAAACGAACCCTTAATTATTAGGGACATTTACACTTTGAGATCCACTAGGTCTTCATATTTTCTCATGAGATATACTAGTTTTCATATTTATTCATTGGGATCAGTTTTCACCTTTAACGATGGGTTTTTGAAACAAATCGTCATTGCTAACGGTGAAAACGGACTCTAACGAATAAATACAAAAATTAGCGTGTCCGATAAGAATATATGTAGAAGTAGATATATGTATTAAATATCCTCTTCTAAGACCTAAGGGTCCGTTTGATTCAAAAGTTGGCAAAAGTCAAGTTGGCAAAATTTTCCATGGGTAAAGTTTGCCTAGGCAAATTTTACCTAGTTTTTTCACACGAAGCTATCAAACAACAATTAGGCGAAATTAAAGTCAATCCAATTAATTTATTTAAATATTTTATAAAAAGTTTTTAAACAATTTTTAAAACATTTCTAAAACAGTTTTTTTTTAAATTTGATAAAACAGTTTTTTAAAATAATTTTTACAATATTCGAAACAGTTTTTAAATTCGAAACAGTTTTTAAATTTTAAACCTTTTAAAATAATGTTTTTAATAGTTTTAAAGAAAGTTTTTAATAAACAGTTTTATAAAACATTTTTTTAAAACCGTTTTTAAATTGTTTTTAAAAACATTTTTGTAATATTTTTCATAAAACAATATTTTTTTTATAACAGTTTTTTTTAAACATTTCAAAAACAGTTTTTATAAAACATTATTAAAACAGTTTTTAAAATAATTTTTAAAGCAGTTTTTAACAACATTTTTATAAAACAATTTTTACAATATTCGAAATAGTTTTTTTAATTATTCAAAACAGTTTTAAACTTTTTAAAATAGTGTTTTAAACAGTTTTAAAACAGATTTTAATAAAACAGTTTTAAAAATATTTTTTAAACAGTTTTTAAAACAATTTTTTAACAGTTTTAAAACATTTTTTAAAATAATTTAAAAACATTTTTTATAAAACAGTTTTTTATTTAAAACAATTTTATAAAACAGATGGTAAAATAATTTTTAAAATATTTTAGCATAAAAATATAAAACAAGCAATTGTAAGAAGTGACAAATTGTTTGGCAAATAATTCTTCTCCAAATAGCAAAGCAAAATTTGCCCACTTTTCATGCATTAGAGGTATTGTACATAGACAAATGGGTTATAGGTAAATTTGTGAATCAAACAGACCAAAAAGTGAGCAAATGCCATATTTATCAACTGATTTAACATTTACCATGACAAATGTGCGAATCAAACGGACCCTAAATGTGATTTCTCCGGCTGACGGCATTGTATGTATTTGAGATATCTTTTTTTCTCTCTGTCATTAAATGACACCCACCTCTTCATTTTCTATTGCCTCTTGGGATTCTTCTCAATTCGGTCTCCTCGATTGTCTATTTAATTCTTCACATCTCTTATTCACCTGTACTCTTCCTCTCTTCTCTTTGATTCTCTCTCATCTGTATTCTTACCGTCTCCTTGATTCTCTCTCTTCTGTATTATTTTTTACACCCAGCATCCCAAATCTAAATGCTGACTCCCCCACCGAGTGATCGATTTCTAGGTCATTACCGAGGCCAACGAGGTAGGGAGGTTCGTGGGTTCTACTGAAACGATCGCATTCAAACTAGAATCTTGCCTCTCCACATTGAAATCCTGCTTCTGCTGCCGCTGCCGCCGCTGCCGGTGAGAGGTAAACTTTTATTTTGATATGGGTTTTTGGTTTTGGTTTTCATTTTGATTTAATACCTCTATTTTGATTTTGATATGATGAGATATCTCGAATATATATGTTTGGTTTTTGCTATTTGAGATGAGTTTTTTTTTATTTTTATTTTTTATGTTTGATGAGATGAGAAAGCATGGATAGATATAGCATCATCTGAGGTTTCCTTATTAGGGCTTGATTGAAAGACGTACGAGAAAGACAAGATTATTTTTTGACCAGGTAAGACTTTAAAGATGTACCATCACCAAAAAAGACAATCTGGTGAAGGGTTTGATGGGTTAGTCTTTTGCTTAGCGGGAAGGGTTGTTACAACCTACTGTATATGTGTAGGTACCGTATGATATATATGGACTTAAAAGCGGTTTTTGTTTAAATTGTATTCTTAGGGTGTCATGGAAAAATATTTCAAGCGAAAAAAATACGTATAAAACTCGAATGTTACGTAATGTTACTAACAATACGTGTATAAAGCTCGAATTTACCAATAATGTTTATGTTTTCAGTTTTATTATTCTAATAGTCATGTCATTTCAATTTGCGATTCTGAATTGGTTTGCCAACAATGAATTTGCGAAACCTCAATCTTCTTTCATTCGTAAAATATATTGTATGAAAAAGACTACTATAGCAAAAATAATATAGTTTGCATAAATTCGGCATGCTAGTGTTCCTAAATATTTTTTAGGCCAAAAAGAAAAGTAAATAGTCAGAACACGAAGGAAAAAATGGAGAAGGCAAAAGATGAAAGAGAAAAATTGAAAGAAGAAAAAGTAAAGGCATAGGTATGCAAAAGGTGCAAAGAAACATTTATCCCATCCTCAAACAACTCAACTTCTTGCCGTTTTCATCCTTCTTTCTTCGTTTGTCGCCACAATGATCAAAAAAGGTAACCCATTATTATTATTATTATTATTATTATTATTATTATTATTATTATTATTATTATTATTATTATTATTATTATTATTATTATTATTATTATTATTATTATTATTATTATTATTATTATTATTATTATTATTATTATTATTATTATTATTATTATTATTATTATTATTATTATTATTATTATTATTATTATTATTATTATTATTATTATTATTATTATTATTATTATTATTATTATTATTATTATTATTATTATTATTATTATTATTATTATTATTATTATTATTATTATTATTATTATTATTATTATTATTATTATTATTATTATTATTATTATTATTATTATTATTATTATTATTATTATTATTATTATTATTATTATTATTATTATTATTATTATTATTATTATTATTATTATTATTATTATTATTATTATTATTATTATTATTATTATTATTATTATTATTATTATTATTATTATTATTATTATTATTATTATTATTATTATTATTATTATTATTATTATTATTATTATTATTATTATTATTATTATTATTATTATTATTATTATTATTATTATTATTATTATTATTATTATTATTATTATTATTATTATTATTATTATTATTATTATTATTATTATTATTATTATTATTATTATTATTATTATTATTATTATTATTATTATTATTATTATTATTATTATTATTATTATTATTATTATTATTATTATTATTATTATTATTATTATTATTATTATTATTATTATTATTATTATTATTATTATTATTATTATTATTATTATTATTATTATTATTATTATTATTATTATTATTATTATTATTATTATTATTATTATTATTATTATTATTATTATTATTATTATTATTATTATTATTATTATTATTATTATTATTATTATTATTATTATTATTATTATTATTATTATTATTATTAAAAACGTGTGGCGTTAAGAGAATCCCATTTATTACTTCATAATACCACGAGATTTTTATATTTTTTTGCTAAGCGCCACCATATGGTATGCATATTTTTTTAATTTTCTCTCAACCGTTCTCTCAAACCATTTTCTCAACTTTCTCTCAACCATTCTCTCACTCAAAACCCTATATAACCTTCCCGTTCGAACCCTATATAATCTTCACCAACAAATTACCATATTAATTATTGAAATAACATACTAGTTAGGGTTTTCAGCCATTGAGGTTACCATATTGAAGTTGTAACAACTAATGGAGGTGTTAACAATGGGTGTGGCAACCCTAAAACTAATGAAAATAGCTCAAATATTATGTTTGCGGTAATATTTTTCTAAAAACAATAATGCTTTAGTGAAACGATATCGCCCTTTAAAGAATTTTTTTACAAATCGGACCATTGACATATTTTTATGATATGTACAATTTTACTATTTTAATAGTCTTGTTATGGTTAAAAAATATTAAAATATATTAAGAAGGCCCGAACGCCTTTTCACGCCTAAGGCCCGCCTAGGCTTCTAAGGCTTGAGGCTTGGCCTCCACGCCTCGATCACGCCCCGCGTTTTTTAGAACTTCGATTTTTCATTCAACAATAAATCACATATATGTCTTTTGAAGTCGAGCCACATCACATGGATAGCAGGCTACTGCTGGAGACTTAAATTGGAGAGTCTCGCCCATTGTTATCGGTGATGTGCCTGCCAACTAGACAAAGGGATAACTACAAATCCAAACATAATCCCCTCCCAATAAATAAATCAAATAAACATAAAATGGAATAGAAATCTAATAACACAAGTCTAGACAGAGATCCATTGAGCTAGCTATACAAGAAATAAACCAGTACATAGAGCAGTGACTAGCAAATATCAAAGACCATAGATAAGTAGAAGAAACACTAAAATCTCACTATATCAAGCACCATTTAAAATGACGATGAGATGCCTAATCTAAAGGTGTCGGTTCCACGAATTGTCCTCGCGGTTGTTCCTGAAAGCACAACATCCAATGGAGTAGACAATGATAAGGAAGATGACGTTCACAACGGCTACCTTTTTCCAGTCACTCTTGATGTTGTCGAGTAGCCCCGTCTTGCACGACTGACAGTTGAAGCAGAGGACGCTCGACTCATTACCCCACAAATTGCAGTCGGGGTTGTTCGAAGTTGAGTTGGCCGTTCTAGTCCAGTTGGTAGAGCTCCCGTAGTCGAAATTACTACGTGAGGTCTACCAATTGGAGTAGAACGATCGATTCAACTTCGAACAACCCCGACTGCAATTTGTGGGGTAATGAGCCGAGCGTCCTCTACTTCAACTGCCAGTCGTGCAAGGCGGTGCTACTCTACAACATCAAAAGTGACTGGAAAAAGTTGGTCGTTGTGAACGTCATCTTCCTTGTCATTGTCTACTCCATTGGAAGTTGTGCTTTCATGAACAACCGTGAGAACAATTCGTGGAACCGATACCCTTAGATTAGGCATCTCATCATCATTTTAAATGGTGTTTGATATAGTGAGATTTTAGTGCTTCTTCTACTCATCTATGATCTTTGATATTTTCTTGTATAGCTAGCTCAATGGATCTCTGTCTAGACTTGTGTTATTAGATTTCTATTCCATTTGTGTTTATTTAATTTATTTATTGGGAGTGAATTATGTTTGGTTTTGTAGTTATCCCTTGTCTAGTTGGCAGGCACATCACCGATAACAATGGGCGAGACTCTCCAATTTAAGTCTCCAGCAGTAGCCTGCTATCCATGTGATGTGGCTCGACTTCAAGAGACATAAATGTGATTTATTGTTGAATGAAAAACCGAGGTTCTAAAAAGCGCGGGGCGCGATAGAGGCGTGGAGGCCAAGCCTTAAGCCTTAGAAGCCTAGGCGAGCCTTTAGGCGTGAAAAGGCGTTCATGCCTTCTTAATATATTTTAATATTTTTTAACCATAGCAAGACTATTAAAATAGTAAAATTGTACATATCATAAAAATATGTCAATGGTCCGATTTTTAAAAAAATTCTTTAAAGGGCGATATCGTTTCACTAAAGCATTGTTGTTTTTAGAAAACATTCGAGATGTTTACCTCGAGTCATTGTTCTTTATTAGTTATAAATGCTCCGAAATTTACTATGTTTACTCAGGACAGAGGTAACGAATTGAACCCTAGAAAATGAAATGTAACAGACGAAAATTCCGATTCCATGGATCTCAAACCAACGGTTCCAACTTAAATGATTCGCTTTTCATTGATAAGAACGTTTGAAACTTAATTAGTGTTTAAAACATTATTAGGGTTTTATGTTCATTGTTAACAAGGTTTTAAACATTATCAAATATGGCAAAATCCTATTTTTTCTTTTTTTGTGAATGATGTTAATTATGTTGAGAACCAGTCTGATTTAATGGGTGTTGATGATGATTGTTGGTCTTTGAAGTTGAGAGCTTGATTGTTGATGTTTAGATGTTAGAAGTTGAGAGGTTTTTGTGTTTAGAGAGGAGGGAAAGGGGAAAAATGAAAATTTTTAACTTTAAGTAATGGGTACCCTTTATGGTGGTATAATTGTGTAAATAATGAATTTGTGTGGTATTTTAGAGTTAAAATTGTCTTGTGCTATTTTGGAGCAAATAGTGTGGGGCTCTTAGCGCCACCCTTAAAAAAACACTAATTTTGTTATATTCAGTGCTAAATATAAAGATACATTTAACTATCACAAAAGTTTGCCAAGAAAATACTAATTTTGATGTATTCAATGAGCAGTATGAAAACTTGTTTAGTTACGATTTGGCGAATTGAAATTCAAAACATTACTCATATTTGAGAAAAAGATAATTGTGAATTGAAAGAAAACAAGGTTGGTACAAAATGCACACATTGAGACGAAATTGCTCTCCAATAAAATCATGGATTGTTATTGTGGTGTGGTGTGGTGTGGGGGGTGGGGTGGGGTGGGGGTGGGGGTGGGGGGGCGATATACACCTCCAATAGTAGCATGACACATGACAAGTGGACCAATCAAGATAGCGACCCATATCCATTCTAGCAAGATAAGGACGATTAGACTCCTTGATAAAATAAAAACACTATTTTAATGTAACTCAAACTTTACGAGGATAGGACTTATCCAATTGTAATCCCGAACTCTATATATAAAGGGGACACCCCTCATTGTAAAGGGGAGGCTCAGAGGCTACAAAAATACTCATGTGAATTCTTTCATTGATTATAGTGAAGTCCTGTGGACGTAGGCCATTAGTGGTTCGACCATGTAAATCTTTGTCTCTTTCTCATTTATTTTTATACTCTCATCGTGATGGTTTGGCACCCCCTTTGAGTGGATTTTGTGACACCACAGATGGGGTAATCATTTAAATGTAGAGTGTTGAATTTGGGAAAAAAAAAGATTTGTATAGGATGCGTACACATTGAGACAATAATGCTCTCAATAAAAATTTTGATTATTAGGATAATCATTTAGGTGTAGAGGGTATCTTAGACAGTTTTCACATTCAACCTGCAAATAAGTATTATTGCTATAGTGGATTTTTTTCTAATACAACAATGAATCCGACAAAATAATGACATTTTGGATCGACGATTCATTGTAAACAATTGCATTAGAGATAATTTTAATCCATTTGTCTATGAGTAATTATTTCGTACCATGATCAATAAGGGGAAGATTAGAAGCATAGTTGATGAGAAATGTTGCACAACTCCATCTTGATCTTGCGAATGGTGAGTTCTATCTGACCTCACTTGTAAATACAAAATTCTATGTTTTGTTTTTTTGCACTGAATACCATTTAACATAGCAAGAGATTCGGTCTGCAAGTTGGATCGAGTCCCATAGAATTCAGAAAAAAATCTCTCACAAATTCGCCATTATCATTTCTAATGAGACCCCCCCCCCCCCCCCCCCCCCAAACCTCACAAACGAGTTTACACAACCCCCCTTTAGGTCTAAATCATTGCAACATTAACACTTAAATGTTTTGAATGTGAGGTTTCTGTGAGTTCAGATCCTTAGTTAATTGTGCTTCAGCTGTTGCGAGAACCTGTGCCTTGTTGAATTGAACAAACATGCTTTTAACCTCAAATTGCACATGTACTATCCTCTAACCAACCGTAATTCACCCCCTCAAACTTACTCTGTTTTAGCTTTCCTTGAGCCACAATTTATTAAATTGAAGGTGGAGAATTACGGCTGTATATTGTACTCCACCAAGTCTATAAAAGTGATCCCGCAGTTCAACTGCAAATTTGCTACTAGAGAATAGATGCTAGACAGTTTCTATTTCGCTATTATAATAGCAGCAGTATTTCGAACCCCTGCCTTGTTACAAATGATATGAACTGGCCTTCATCTTTCTAGACGGTTTATAACTAATTTTAGTGCAAAATTGACCCTTATTTGTAGCCCTACAAGACAAATTTATCTCCACTTTCATGATTAAATTGGACATCCTCCAAACTGTGCTTAAGATCAGCCATATTCACCACGCTCTTCAATTTTTAAGTGTTCCATTTATCCACCAGCCAATAATTTTTAACACAGCCATCACAGTTTCTGTTTATGTCAATCCTACCAGTAGTTATCTAAGGTTCCAATCAGAATTTGATGTCCCTAGTACCAGTACACCACAATAAATCTTTCCCAACATCATTTGTCACTTTGATCATTCTTTTCCATATATGAGAAGTCTTGACATCAGGTTTCAACACAGTACAGTGCTAGATGTTGTAATCCAGAATACTTTCGTGTAAGATATTTAGCCCAGAGAGTATTCCCTTCTCTAAAACCCCACCCATAGCTTACAACCAAGAGCACTGACCTTATCTTCAAACTTCTCAATGCCCCCAAACCCCCTTCTTTACGAGGATAACAAATCTTGTTCCATTTTAACCAATGGTGATTGTGCCTTCCCTCTTTTTTCTCTCCCCACAAGAAATTAGCAAAGATGGCCTCAATATTGGAAATGACTTGCTTGAGAGGTTTTATATCAACAACAATATGGATAAGTATGGACTGTAAACATGTTTGATCAAAATGATCATTCCTCCAGGCGATAGGAGTCTACCTTTCCATCCATCTAACTTCCTTCTTTTCTTGACAACTAATTCCTCAAATAGGCTTTGAGTCTCCCCTCCCATATACGAAGGACATCCAAGACCTGTTGTGTCAATAATTTTATCAATTTGTGGCAAGATACATTGCTAGATACTAAGATACAACTCTTTTCCTTGTTAATCACATGCTCAGAGGTCTCTTCTGATCATTTGATGAATCTAACCAGATTCTTCAGACATATATGAACATAATGGCATCATCAACATAGCTGAGATGAGAAACAATTGGGGATACAATAGGAGTATAGAAAAGTTGTATAACACATAGAGCCATATGCGATAATATAAGGCTAGGAGAGATTGGGGCTGATATAAAATTTAATGAGTATATGCGATTTAATACTAACTACATAACAGTAATATAATAAAATGAAATGTTATTCTCTCTCTATATTCGCATTCTCAAAGTAAGGAGTGAGTACAAAAGCGTGGATTAAAGCCCTATTTAAAGAGAGAGCTTAGCCAAAATAGGTAAATGACTAGAAAGGACCTAAAAAGGACAACATAACCAAATGATCAAAATAACCCGCCATTATTATGCTCTTGCATCACTCTCCCTCATATGAGAACTCGTCACGTACTCTGTATATTTGTGAAAGAAATCCGGGTTGACGCGCTGGAGGGTGGACTCTGTGGTCTAGGAGTCCTCCGCCTCGGGACAAGCATGCCAACGAAATAAGTAACAAGTATAATTGTCGGACAGGGATGAAATTTCCTTTGATGCGAGGACACCCTCGACGTGGTCAACATGCGAACAGACATGATGGCTCTCAGCTAGGGGTAATAGGATCGGGGGAAGATGCGTACCCCCGAATGGCGATGGATCCAAAATTTTGAGTGTGCAGTGCATCCCGAACTCAACAGGTAAGTCAACCTCGTACGCGTTGTCCCCACAACTACGAATGATTAGGAAGGGACCAAAACGGTGCAGTTGTAACTTATGCCCTTTCCCCTAACGACGTGCTTTGTGTAGGTAAATCATGACAAGGTCCCCAAGTTGATAGGCCACGAAACGACGGTACTTATCTGCATGATCTTTATAAAAAGAGTAGACCCGCTGCAGGCGAGTCCGAACATTAGACTGTATAGCTGTCGATCGGGTGACGAACTCAGCTACCGAGGGGCTGACTGCACAATAGGCGGGAGCTCGGCGAGATCCACTGGGATGGTGGGTGAGGTAACGGAGAGAGGCCATTAGAGCGGTTGATCGCATTATTGAACGCAAACTCAGCCTGCACGATGACTATGTCCCAACGCCTCAGAGTCTCTCAGAGGCAAGGCATCGAAGGTGGTCACCCATGCTCTGATTAATGACCTTTGTTTGGCCATTTGTGTAGGGATGAAAGGAGGTGGAAAATTGTAAGGAGTAACGGAGCAAATCCCTGAGAGTGCCAGAAGTTTCCAGTGAAGCATACGTCCTTATACGAGGTGATGCTGTGAGGAACCCCGTGAAGCTAGACGACTGTCTGAAAATAAAGAGTGACAATGTAGGAGGCATCAGATGTCCTAGTGCACGAGATAAATTGGGCCATCTTCGAGAAGCGGTCCACCATGAGTAAGATGGAACATGCCCTTCATAGTGCGAGGGATTCTGACAATGAAATCCATGGAAACATCTTGCCATGGCCGATCCGGGATCGATAGGGATGAGTATAGGCCAACATTAGAGTGTTGGCCCTTGGCCATCGGATATGTTTAACATCGACTGATGTAAGCGTTGGTGTCCCGTCTTATAGTAGGCCAGTAAAATTGACTACATAGTGTGAAGTGAGTTCAAGTCTATCCCATGTGACTGGGCAATCCCTGGAATGGATCTCTGTAATAATCTTCTCTCGTAGGGAGGAAGTCGAAATAAACAAAGCAGTGCCTCGAAATAAAAATCCGTCTTGAAGCAAGTAGTCACCAGAGACGCTGTTGTTTTGCTGACAAGCGGCATATGTGGTGCCAAATTGGACATCCGTCGAGTAGAGAGCCCGAACCTCGTCAAAATAAAACACTTGACTGCGTAGGGTGACCAAGACATGTGTCTATCGACTGAGGGCATCAATAACCTAGTTTTCTTTCCCAGGTTTAGAATGGAGATGGAAGGTGGACTGTTGTAAATAGGCTGTCCATTTAGCATGTCGATCGCTGCCTAATGCTGGTTGTGAAGATAATGGAGAGCCTCAGGATCGGACTTGATAACAAACTCCATATGAAGGAGGTAGGCTTGCCAAAACTTAACCGTCGTAACCACGACATAAAAGTCGAGGTTGTAGGTAAAGTAATTCAGGGGTGCCCTTGTCAACTTCTGGCCAAAAACACGATTAATTTCCCATTCTAGCCATGGTTCAAAGTCAAGGCCGATACCGCGACGATACGACCGAGTTGACTAGGTATCGGTGCCCACCGATCCGATTCCGAGTTACGAGTTGAGTTTTCAATTATTGATGTAAATCGACCCTATATTGGTAATTTCTCGGTAGTATCGGTGATATAGCGGTATAATCGGCCCATATCGACGATATCGCAATAAAATCGGCCCATATCGGCGATATCACGATGGAATCGGCCCATATCGGCGATATCGCGATGAAATCGGCCATATCGGCGATATCACAATAGTATCGACCCATATCGGTGATATATCGGCCCATATGGTATAAGTTACTAAGAATCAATCTCTCTCTCTCTCTCTCTCTCTCTCTCTCCAGTGTTGTGTTGGTAAGTGTGGTTTTTTGGGGGGATTACGAAATGCTAATTGTTTTTTAATTTAGTGTGCTGTGTGGGGGTTATTTGGTCATCCTGTGGATTTAATTTAGTGCGTTGTATATGTGCCAGTTTTTATTTTTAAAGAATGCAAATGATCCAAATGTTATTTGTTATTATTTCTTATAATAATGTTCCCAATGTTATATTTTAATATGTTATTATTTATAAAAAAAAACGTAAATGTTATTCTTTTACAAACAAATATACAACTGTAATTATTGTAAAAATAATATTTGTATCCTCTAAACATTTGTAAAAATAATATTTGCATCCTTTATGTAAAAATAACATTTGCAACACAAGTAAAAAAAAAATATTTGCATCCTCTTTGTAAAAAAATAACATTTCCATCAATTTAAAAAAAAAATAACATTTGCATCATTTTTGTAAGAAAATAACATTTGCATCATTTTTGTGAAAAACGATTGTAAAAAAAATGTAGTGTTTTGTCAAAATCATTATTTGTATCATCTTTGTAAAAAAATAACAATACTAAAAAAGAAACATTTCTATCCTTTTTAGAAAAATATAACATACTTAAAAAACATATTTGTATCCTCTTACTAAAAATAATACTAAGAATATAATAGTTGTATCCTCTTTGTAAAAAAAAAATTATCCTCTTACTAAAAAAGTAACATTTGTTTTTCTTTGTAAAAACATAATATTTGTATCCTCCGTGAAAAAAACATTGATTTATTATGGAACATTGAATCTGGCAAGTTCGCAGCATGTCAATATAATCAATTGTACAATGTTATGCATATTAAAGGATAGTTTTAAACTCATCTGATTGGTCCACATTGTTAATCGTATTTTTTTTAAGTTGTCTAGATTTTTTTCGGAATTTTTGGCGCTCTCTAAATAGTGTATCTTTGCGTATCGCCCGATACCGCGATCGAATTGAAAATCGAGTGGCCGATACCGGGACCGATACCGAGACTTTGATCCATGATTCTAGCTGAGGATCGCACATATGCCAGTCTTGCAAGCATTGCAAGAGCTTGTATAACTAGGTGAAATCTAAGAGTGTAAGAATGTGGGTGGAGTTCATTAATTCTTTGATGGGACAGAAGGCGTTGTCCGCCTTATCCATCCACCGAAACTCTATGCCTGGTGATATAGACAGTAAGTCTGTAATGGGAGCCATAACCGTGCTGAACTCCGCAATAAAAAGCTGATAAATGCTGCGAGGTTGTGGAAACTGCGGACCTGGGATGCAGAGGCAGGTGTAGGCTAATCGACTATTGCCTGTACCTTGGAGGTATCTATCCAGACTCCCTCACTTCATACGACATATGCTAGAAATTTAGCCGAAAAAACCACGAATGCGCATTTCTTCATGTGGAGGTAGAAGCGCTCAGCCCGAAGAACGGTTAGGGCTTGGGAGATGTGATCTAAATGCTCCTCCTCTGATTGGCTGTAGATGAGGATGTAGTAAAAATGCATTACCACAAACTTGTCCATAAACGGGTGGACAATCTGAGTTATAACTCCCATAAACGTGGACAGAGCATTAGAGAATTCAAAGGCATCACTGTCCACTCATATTACCCATCCTTCATCTCAAAGGGGGCCTTCCACTCACCTCTAAATCACATCCTGATCTGGTGACTACCTCTCTTCAAGTCCAATTTAGAAAAGTCTCGGCCCATGCAAGTGGTATAACGTCCTCGAATTTGGGAATGGGAAAACGATACTTAACGGTAATTTTGTTGATGGCACGACTGCCCACACACGTGCCAACTCTCGTCCTTCGTTGGGGATACCAAAGCAAGGATGGTTACACAAGTCTATAACTTGGTACCGTAACTCTTAGTGCTCCGTGGGGGTCATGCGTTAGTGTGGTAAATTGGAGAGGGAAGCTCGCGACATACAATCAATGGCATGCTATATGTCACAAAGCGGTGGTAGCTCGTCTGGTGGGGTGTAGACGTTGGAATATGAGTCCAACAGGTCCTGAATCACCGAGGGAACATCTGTCTCTGGAGTACTGATGGGGTTGATGAGTAGAGATCGACATATGAGGTCTCAATGGTCAAGTCCTCATGGGAAATGATGAGAACGGAGGGCCAAGCGGGGCAGATCTCACACATCGGCCGTAACTGAAATTGCTGCCATTAATGCTGAAAAGTATAGGTGTGGGCACGCCCGTCGTGCGTGCTCCAATGATTTTGCCAAGAAAAATCAAGGAGCAAATGACACACCCTCATCTCAACAATTTTGCACGAAACCTCATCCGCGTAAGCACCGATGGAAAAAAAACCCGACACTTCCGGCTTGGAGCAATAGACCGGCTACTGCTGAGCCAAGCGATACGGCATGGTCTGGAAGTGGGCTCTGTGGGGAGGGCCAATTTATGACACGTCCCTCCATCAATGATGACGGTACACAAACGACCCTTAGCCGTGCAATGTGTGAAGAATAGTCTCGTGCGAAGCCAGCTGGAATCCTCTAGAGATTCGGCCTGTGGTATGAGGGTCGGGGGGTGGGGGTGGGGAACCACTAATGTATGGATAAAGTCAGCTGAAGGGTCGTTTGTGTACCGTCATCATTGAAAGAGGTAGGATTATTCACTTTAGGGATAAGAGCAATCAAAGTGCATGTAACTGCATGTAACTGATCTAGCCTAGGCATGGGGAACAATTAAAAGATGCTTTAATAGCAGCTGCAATATCATTGCAGTTATCTCCCAGCATTGCTTGTAGGGTTGACATGTCAAGCCATCAAGCCCTGCTTCACTGGTTGTATCTATGCTAAATATAGTCTCTCTAATCTCATCTCCAGGCATTGCAATTAATACATCATTCTCAGCTTCATTAATCAACTTAGGTCTGTAATTATGAATTTCTCCCTACCCACAGTGGGAAATAATTCCCAATTGATTTTGGAAATACTCTAAAGCTGCTTCAGATATGTCACTAGGACTATCAACCTAATGTCCTATACTATTCTGGATTTTATGCATAATGAACCTTCTTCTTTTTACATTAGTAATACTCCATCCGTTCCAAATTAAAAGTCCACTATTCCTTTTTGGGCTGCCCCAATTAGGGGTCCACTTTCCATTTTTGGACATAATTAACGAACCAAGTTCAATGTTGGTGAACAAGAATCTTGATCATTGATTGAGTGTATCCTTGATCTATACAAAATGAAAAGATGGACGCTTTATTGGGGCGGAGGGATTGATCCACTTCATTTTAGATTTGTCTCCACAGTTCCTTTTCTTCTTGTCTGAGATTCTTATTAAAAATAGGTTTAGCAAAGTGGAGTGCTCTTGTGCAATTATGTATCTTTGTGAAAGAGTTTCTTCTTACTAAGAACCAAGTCTTCTGCATCATATGTATATTTTGGAAAGAATTTGTAAAAGTGTCTTTATTCCATTGCTTAAGCAGAATCTTGATTCTCTTCAGTTTAGCACATAACCTACCATTAAGAGGACTCACAACAAACTTTATGTAACATCAACTTCAACTTTATCATGAGACCTCCATATATTCTGAAATATACGAGGGACTTTTATCCCATCTAGAATTGTGCTGATAGAAATTAGGAGGGGAGAGTGGCCAGATTCGAGTCTGTTAAGATGATTCACAGTAGTGTGATACAGACCCTGTCGAAATCCCCCCAAAATCTATCAATTCTCTGCCCCCAAATATCATTGTCTATAGGCTCGTGTTACTAAAGATACACATTAGGCAAAGAATCCAGACATAATAATTCTTCCAAAGAACAAGAGAAAAGAGGTACATAGGAGGTTCATGAGGCGCATCTGGAAATCTATGTTTATGGATGGGTTTGTTTGCCATCGGTGGTTGGTATGTGGGCTATTTTGATTGCGTGGAATGTTAAACTAGCAGAGGTATTGGATGTTTTATTGGGCAGTTATAGATTTAGTATGTATTAAGCCTTAATAGGGGATAATGAGTGGTTACTGGAAGTGTATGAACCAGATCGTTATAAGGAGAGGACATCTTTTGGGTGGAGATTGCAGAGTTATTTGATTTGTGTATTCTTGGGTAGTATATCGATAGTGACTATAATGTGGTTAGAGTTGGGTTTGAAAGATGATCTTGTATGAGAGGATTCACTATGGCAACACTTCAGAATTGTTTAGAGAGATTGTTAAAGTAGTTTCCCACAGAAAATATCAATAATGGAGTGGTTAATGTGTGAACTAATAAAACATATCTTCTTGATTCCAGAATAGTGAGTTCTTTGAAATTGAGCCTTTAGGTCTATCATTCTGCTGACAAGTATGTATAAGTTGTCAATTATTGTTTTATTTGAAATTGAGGGAGTTATGGGATGAAACCATAGTAGTCACATGGGGCCTTTGCAAGGCTGTGAAATATTTTATATTTGCCTATAAAGCACGGACACTTCCCCGAAGACCCGTACGAGTGTCGGACACTCTAAGGACACGAACACGCTTTGGACACGTGTCCGACACGCCACGTGTCAAACTAAAAAACAAAACTGACCAGTGGAAGTCTTCTTCACTCTGATCTCTGCACTTCTGCTTTTGCTACCAAACATATTACTTCTTCTTTTGCTGCCACACCTGAAATAGCATATTACTTGTACTTTTGTTACTAAAAAAAAAAACTGAGCATTTGACAACCCAAAGGGCATCACTGCCCACTTATAAAACCCATCCTTCGTCTTTGAAGGTGGTCTTTTACTCATCTATGGGTCGTATCTTGATCCGGTGATGACCTCTTCAAGTCCAACCTAGAAAAGACTCGGGCCATGGTTCAAAGTCTCGGTATCGGACACTTGATTTTCAACTCGGTCGCGGTATCGGGCGATACGCAAAGATACGCTATTTAGAGAGCACGAAAAATTGCGAAAAAAAAAAAAAAAAAAGATTAACAATATGTACCAATCAGATATGTTCAAACCATTATTTAATATGCATGTAATTTAGTATGCATTACATTGTACGATTAGTTATTCTGAAGTGCGGCGGACTTGGAATATTGCTAACGTACTAATTTTGTTTTTATTTTTAATTATTTAAAATCTCTAAATAATTACGTATTAGTGACCAATTGTTGATTTTAATTTATGTAGGAGGATGTTTGATATTCATGGACGAGACTAGACTTATGGGGATTCTTTTTTCCCCCAATCTTTGTCTCTTCCATTTTTGGACATCATTATGTGACATTATATTTTGATATGATATTTTGTTCCAAGCTAAAATATTTTTATGTACGGTGAATGTTATTAGTTTTATATTAGTGACATTTTGTTCCAAGCAGTGGCGCTCGGAGATGGGGACATAGGGGGTCACTTTGGGGTGGATGGCATCAAATGGAGAAACATCTGTGCGCCACTCGGTAGGAGGGGATGGATCAAATTCAGAAGCGGAGTGGGGACGGGTTAAAGGAGGATCGGCATGGGGAGGTAAGGTAATCCATTCCCGGACCCCTCACATGGGAGTCAACGGGTGCGGAGTGAAAGGAGCGGGTATCCCACGGGGGTGGCTGATGTGGGGGAGAGGTATATAAAAGAGGTGGGGGCGGAAGCGTGGGGAACGTGGAATGGTGTGGGTGAGGATGTGGGGGAAGAGAAGGAGTGGGGGGTATAGGTGGCATGTGGGGGTTTTCAAGGTGCTTCTGTGGGTGGTGGCGAGGGTAAATGGAGATAGGGGGTAAGGAAGGGTCATGTTGGAGGGGAATTGAATATGGGGGTGGATGTGATGGCGGGGAGTGAGATGGGATGAGAATACGGGGTGGGGGAAAATGGGGCGAGGGTAATTGGTGGTGTATGGATATATTCGGCGGTGGAGGTATAGGAGGTGGTGGTGAAATTTGGGGGGTAAAATTTTAGGGAATGTGGGAAGATGAAAATTCTAGGGTTTTGGGTGCAAGATTCGGATTAAATTGTATGGGGTTTGTGTCAGTGGGGTGGATGGGAGACGGATTTGATTTTTTTGTGTGATGAATGTCACGGATCATTTCGGCAATGGTGGGGGAGTATGTCCCGATCATAGGTGGTACTGTTTGGATACACAAAGGGGTAGGGTTTACCTGAAGAGTTTCGACATGTCCTGAAGAAGGTGGATGTCCCTCCGGGAGGTTGGTTAAATGGTGGTGGTGTCGGTACAAGGAAGAGGAGTGTCCGGAGGGTTCCATGGATGGAAAAGGGTTCGCCGGGGCTTGGTAAGGAACCGTACGGTTTCGGAGGGCATAACCGGAGGTGTGAGGGTGGGTTTCCGGGGGTAGGGGTTGAGTGCGGATCGGAATGGGGTGGGTTAGGGCTGGGCGGCTGCTGGGATGGGGTTGGGGGCTTGCGGCGGGGTGTTCAGGGGAGGTCGAGGTCGGGCGAGGGTATGGGTTAGTGTCGGGTTGAAGAGGGATGGGATTACGGGCAGCGATGGGGCTGCTCTGGGGCAGGGGAGGGGCTTTCAGGTCCTGTTGGGTTTTTCTGTTGGCTTTTTTTTTTTTTTTTTCCGGCGGTGGGGAGTGGTGGCCCAGTGGTTGTGTTCGTGGGAAGGATATAGGGTTAGGGTTTGAGGGATTAGGGTTTTTTTGGGGAAGGGGTGTAGAATGGCTTGATCTTGGGGAACTAGGGTTAGGGTTTAGAGATGTTACCGGTGCGGTGTGAGGGCGGTCCGTGGTGGTTGCCGGCGAAGAACTACGGGAGTCCATCGCATCCATTCGAGCCGTCAATCGGTTGAGGGCTTCGATAATTTGGTTGAAAGGGTTTGCGTCGGAGGAGTCCATCTTTTCTTGAATCCACCTAGATGTTGTTTACGAGTTTTTGTTTTACAACAACAACAACAACAACAACAACAACCGGGTGGAGCGACTAGGCTCTGATACCAATTGACGTAAATGACGTCAAATGGGAGCAATAAATGATATTTCTCTCTCTATTCACAATCTCTCAAAATTAAGGAATGACTCAAATTAGTCTACAAGAGAGGTATTTATAGGAAGGAGGTTGCTTGGCCTCTAAGCTAACAATCTAATTATAATTATACCCTTAAGTGCCACTTAACCTTCCTTCTTCTAAATACCAAAAAAAAAAGAAAAATACAATGAATGCTCCAAATAAAAGAAATACTTAAAAGAACAAAAAAAGATAAAATGACGTCCTCGTCCCTGATTTACATCAGAAAAAAGTCCTATAAAAACCTCAATAATCACAGAAGAAAAAAGCAGTGGATACCCTGCTGTAAAAAATACATAATAAAAGACTTGTTGTCTCCTATTTTGTGTACTATTTCCAATTTATCAATAGAGTTTGTGTTTTGAATTATCTCATGATCCTTTCATTGAGTCCCTATATTTACACATCGACCCGTAGTTAAATTTTTCTGTTGTATGTGGCGAAGAATATATTATGTTTTGAATTATCTAATAAATACTTTTCAACATAAGCTTTTCACCTTCTGCACGTCTCTGGAAATTCTTGTTTTTCTTTCCTGCCAAAAACAATAGATCAATACAACATACATGAATTTCCTTACCATTACCACTAGAGCAAATTGAGCTCATCACTTGAGACCACTTATATATCATAATAGGAGACCATCCTCTATACAGTACGTTGTTCCATATTTTGTAATTATGAAGGAAAATAACCATGTATATAATTGCGTTCACTTTATGTCGTAAATGATGGTAAAATTCGTAAGTTTGAAAATTAAGAACAATTAAGTTCTTATCATGATATTTTTATAAATATGTTTAAATAGATATGAGAGTATTGATTAATGATCGTGGGTTATAAGAATGTTATTTAGTCTCATATCTCTGTGGATGATGTTTTTTTGTGTGGAGATATTCTAAACCTTTGGCAGCACCCAATGCTATTTTTATCCTCTTTCACAATGGAGAGGTCTTTATGTGTATTTGCTACATATGTTAGCAAATATATGTTGATTTAGATTTCAGGTTCCTACCTTCTCACAGTAATACAAAGGATATAAACTTGGTGGGCCTTCAGCTGCATGTCTTTTAATTTAAAAAGAGTTTGAATGAGATCCATGGTATTTTGATATTTAGAAATTGATCTGTCAGTGCAAATACAAGAATTACTCAAGTGTAGTATAATTGTCAAAAAAATAACATACTAGAGACGGGACCTAAATGTGTATAAATTTTGTGGATTCAAGATTTTATTGTTTCTTACTTGTTAAGTGTTGATGTAGCGAACCATGGCAGACATGCTCATAAACAAGCAGCCCTTGGCTTCATTCTAAACATGAGCCCAACAGCATGATGAGTACGAAAGAGCATTTATCACACTGCTCGACGAAGCAGTTGCTTTCATAGGCTGCTCAGTTCCAACTTTCATCGATTCAAAAGAAAAGGTACGACTATTCGTATTCAAAATTTATTTTTTACTAGATAACTTTTCTATATTCAATATTCATTCCATATACTTGTTATTCCTGAATGATAATTTCAACCGCAGGGCATTACGCATTCTGATTACATTCGAAGTCTATATACCTGCATCAGAAAATTGTTCAAGTTCTAACTCAAAGGCAAATCACTTAAAGATTCCGATCGAAAGCTTGGATGTTTTGTCGTGCATAAAGTAGAAGAAGTGGATGAAACATCCAATACTAATAAATGTCAAAAACACAATATTTGATACTTTTGTTTTCATCTTATATCTTGATCAATATGTATTTCTATTCGCTTTATCATGGATTTTTTGGCGTCACATTCGTCGTGGATTTATAATCTACTTATGAATTTTTGCTCCCTAATTTTATTCATTAAATTTCATATCATGAATTTATTTTAGTCATGTTGTGAATTTATGAGGTTATTATAAATTTATGTACTTATAATGCATTTCTCATTAATTTCGATCATCACATTGAATATTCGGATTCGCTCGCACGTGCAACGCACGTGAGCACGGCTAGTGTACAAAAATATGTCAGATTAAAATTGTTTAAAAAAATAATGAATTAGTTTATTTTTGTTAGGTAGATATATTTTGTTTTGCCTTTTGGAGTAAAAAACTTTGATAAAACCACAAATTTTAACTTTTGAATATAAGACGGATGGGGGAGATATTTCATTCCATAGGTAACTCAACGTGTTTTCTTTGTGAATAAGTATTTTGTGTCATTTTTTGACTAATCTCACCGCTCTCTCTCACCAACTTTGGTATACCTATATATGTACCTCAACTTGTTTTGTTTGGAAACCAATAAACCATTACGTGTGATGATCGAATATCTGTTGTGCAAACCATTATGCGTATGGCATGTTTCAAAAATCAAAGAATTCTATTCATTCGTTTCCATACGCATAATGATAGTTTTGATTCTTGAAGATGCCATACACATACGGGTTGTGCTTCAGGCGAATGGACATGGCAACATCACATTCTCTGTTACACCTCAATATTTTTTATGCCAAAAGAACAAGTAGAATAGATTCAAGACTAGGTATGACTTAAAACTTACGCATTGTTTTGCTTTCTTTTTTTAGACTTCAATAATTAAGTGATCATTGATTCAAGGAATTTGAAAATTTCACATTGTCTTGATCATTGATTAAATGTTTTAGTATTTCACTTCTTTACATAAAAGAGACAAATTGAAATATCAAATTAGGAAAGGAGAGTTTTCTTATCGTAATGTGGATAAATCGAATAATCAAAGAGAAAACAAAATATATTTCTTTCTTTTTGTTTGTTGGAAGACAATAAATAATAAAGTTAGCTAAAATGAGAGTTCTTCATTGATAGGATGGAGATAAGGCAATAAATCAGTGAAGCAATGTCAAAAACCAGGTTTTCTTTATATTTTTTTTAACAGGAAAGCAAGAATTGAAGGATCAAAGTCAAAGTGTAGGTATAGTTTTTTTACAGGAAGGCGTTGAGGCAATAAATCGAAGGCCATAAAACAGCTATGTTTTTACAGGACAGGTATTTTTGTTTTTGACAAAAAGCCCAAAGGAGATTTTTCTTTTACAGGAAAGGTGATAAATCGAGGAGTAGAGGCCAAAAGGTTTCTCTTTTACTTTTTGACAAGTAAATCAAAGACTCGATGCCCAAAGGAGAGATACACTATTTTTTACAGGAAGAAGATAGATTGAAGATTCAAGACCAGGTTTTTGTGTTTTCTTCTAACTTACTCTCTTCTTCCCAAATTAAGAGTCATACTTACCTTTTTGAGACTTCCAATATTAATAGCCCACTTTTCGTTTTGGGACATAATCGAAGAACCAAACTTTACATTGATTAAAAAGTTTTGATCTTGACCATTGATTAAAAGTATCCTTAATTTACACAACAAAAAGAAAGATAGGGACTCTTAATTTGGGACGGAGAACCTTTTTTAACTCCGCCAATGCAAAAGTTTGTTTCGTATTGCCGGTCCCAAGCCCGGATAAAGGAGGAGGGGAAGAGGCTTGTTATACAATTCATTTGAATTCTCCATTCAAGGTAATCATTGAATATATGAAGAAGAGGCAAATAAAACTTTATAATTCTTACCAAATATGGGTCTTTTGTGCCTGAAATTCAGGTCGAGCAACAACTTTTCACATCACAAAATTATAAATTTTGCCTTTTGTTTTTTCTGCTTAGTTAAAAATAATCCAGGATCGATTAGGGAACATTCGAAAGAATTGGTGATGTAAAGTTTAAGTCATGGGAGGATTGGAGGAGATTAAATTCTGACTATTGTTGGCAGGTCACTCATGGCTATGTCATAGTCCTTTAGAATTTAAAAATTTAGATTGCCTACATGTTATCGTTGTGGAAATTTGAAAATTCGTCCTCAATTAGTTTATATAGGGGTTCACTAGGTTGGTACAGCTGAAATATGTCATGTATATATATACTGCTTGGTTGGTATTAACATATGCTGGAAACCTATCATCTTTTATGTTAGTAATGTTGTCGCTACAATGTTAGATGTTACTTTTCTTTTACTTTCTAAGCCTTTTTTTTTTAATTTTGCAGAGTCGTATATGTACCAATCAAAGTTCCGGTATGCGATCAGAATCTTCTTTTCGGTGTCTTTCTGAAACTCTGGGATAATTTTTTTCCAGTTCTTACTTTTAATGGATTAATTGACATACATATGCACATCCTAAGCCTCATTGCCAGTTAATAATTTCGCCATTTAGTATAGCGTAGACACCTTTGAAACGGTTTGGATTTCGGGAGTAAAAAGTGTGTCATGCATTAGTTGAGTAATAACATTATGTTTCTACTCCTCAGCAATTAAAAGCAGAGTTTCGTACATTCCTCTTTCTGTAACTCATTAGTTATGTCGTGAACATGGAGAGAAAATTCAGCATTTGAGAACTCACAGTATTGTTTTTAATTGTATATATATTAAGTTGAGTTTGTTTTTTGTGAACCAGGGCGTTTTAATATCTGAAGGATATGTTTGTCAACAATTGATTATTTTTAAATTGCAAGTCGATGCTCTCTGATTAGGGGGTTATCTCTAACTATATGGGCAGCTGTGATGCATGGTTGATGTTAAAATTTTTAGGTACTACCAATATTGACGTACATTAGACACAATGAAAGTACAGTAGTAAAAGCAACTTCAATCTATCAAAGTCTCTTCATATGTATTCTGAATTACAAGAGAAGAAGAGCCTCTTTAAATAGGCATTACGAAACATGGGGCCCAATTCTCTTGATAAATTTCGTTAGCAAAAAATTTAATCTCCGCTCTCTTTTGCTCACCTCTCCCCCCCCCCCCCCCCCCCTCCTCCTCACTCTCACAATTCTCATCACTCTCCCCTTTTGAGAAAGCTCAGTGTCATGCTAAAATGGGATCGCCTTCTGTCTTAACGAACATAGGCCAACATCACCTCTCTGGGAACTTCTCAACTGTTTCCCCTACCGCTGTTCCATCGGTGATAATTACAATGTGCTTCTTTTTCTTCGGATAATCCACCATCTTATGCCCACAACCGCCATACTCATAACTCTTGATATTTTCTGAGGCGGGGATGTTGAATTTGTCATCTTTGACGGAGTTACATGTGTCACAAAGATAGTCTTCGTCCTTGGGAGCGTATTCAACTGCTTATTGGAGTATAGAGATTCATCTGAGATTCAACTCGACATGACAAGTCATTTCTAACGATTGAAAATAGTGACCAATATTTTGTTTCGTTCTTTCATTCTCTGTTGTCCCGGTATGTACCATATAAAATTTCTGTATTATTGGCATTAAACCTTTCTGTAAACTTTTTACCCGAGCAAACACATTTTTCTTATTAAAATTGGATATGAACGCCATTTGTATGTTTTCTTCAGCGGGGCCATGATCGGCCATCCCGACTGCGCGCAGTCCCACATAAATTCATTTCACCTTACAAGAGCATTCCCTCCTCTTTTCTAAACCCAACCATGGCCACCTAACGTTATCCCCCCAAAGATGGCTTCTGCCCTGTGTTAATCGATCGAGAGCCTAAATCTCCCATGTTCTCGTTTTGGACAATCAAGCACCATGTGGCATATTGTCTTTGCAACCGTAACACCTCCTATCATTAAGCGGGACTAAAGAAGAATCGGTGTTGTGTTTCCTGTTCCTATAATTTGATGTTATCATTGGCAGGAATCGCAGTCAATAGCTCTGAATGGGTTCACCTCAATTTCAGAAATTTTTTTACTTTAATAAATTACTAATTATCATTTTTAGACTTCAATACAAGTTAATCTATTTATTAGACATTAATACATTTTTTGTCGCTATGTTACCAAAGATCACTTTTAGTGGTGACCTTTTCATATTTAGTGACCAAAAATTTACTAAAGTCTAATAAACTGATAAATTTGTATTAAAGTCTAAAAATTGAAAATAAATAATGTATTAAATTTTAAAAAACGTTTCAGATCCTCAATCAAAATTGACCAATGCTAGGTGTTCGATTTTTTGTTGCTGAATCCAGTCCCGCGCTCATTTATATTGATCGTGATCCAATATCGCGCTCATTTTGAAATTTGTTAATTTCAGTAACATATACAATGATCTTTATTTCTGCACTCTAGTCTTTGGGTTTCACATAGGATTTTCACAATGTTTTTGCTAATGACTCAATTGGCACTATTAATTGAATCTGCAACAGCAGGTTCAATAAGCTAAATTGTTCTGTTTGGCTTATTTAGTCATAATACTCCCTTCTGAAGGCCTGGTAAGGGAAATACTAACTAGTTTCTCTTTTTATTTGATTTAATCTAACCAATTTCTTTAATGTTGTAGCAAATGTCTGAAACACTAAGGTCCCCCATGTTAGTGGTTTTGTGATATTATTTAATCACAATAAAAAAACTTTAGTTGGGTTTCAGTTTTATCAACTTTTTTATCACACGTTTTTAGTAATTGTCCATACCAGTTGCAAATGAGATTTACTTACGTAGACTATAACTATTCTGAACTGTTACATATGGCACTTTGGAGGAAAATTAACATCCAAATTTTATGAAGGGGACTCTAATCTATTTCAGTAATAGTTTTGCACTCGCTTTACTTTCCACTATTACTTGTCTAACATTTCAAAGTCCTCTGCAAGTGCCATGAATACTTCTTGTACTTACTTTGGAATACAGCTACCGTGTAGGAAACATGCTATACATACACAATGCCAGAATATTAAAAATTTCATTTGCTTAGTTGCTTTCTTGACTGATTAATAAATGTGCTGGACATTTAGTATTTTATGCAAGTCTTGTGGAAACTGTAATAGATTTTAAAGGTGCATTAACAATTGAAGAGATTTTGAAACAGAAGTAACAACATTCTCATTACTTGATTCTCGGATATACAATAAATCGAATTATTTATATACACATATCTTAACAACTTTGTACACGTGGCATTACATAATTCGATCTCTTCTAACTAAATGCCTAATTGATTTAACTATCTAACGAACACTTAGCTGGCTGCTAACACCTAACTAACTTGTGCATCAATTGTAGGCTTCTGAATCAGATCTGAATCTCTGTCAGCCCCCCTCAAGTGAATCGGGGAAGCGGTCACCATGAGCCTGGGTTTAAAATATTGGAAACGAGTAGGAGATAAGGCTTTTGTAAAAATATCAGCTATTTGGTCAGTGGAAGAGACATGGTGAATGACTATATTTAGTAAGAACTTGTACTCGGACATAGTGATAAACTACTTCAATGTGCTTTGTTCTAGCATTAACAACAGGGTTAGATGTTAAAGCAATAGCTGAGAGGTTGTCGCACCACACAATAGGAGAGGGTTGAGTTTGAATATGAAGATCATGAAGAAGCATACAAAGCCAAGTGACTTCAGCTGTAACTTGGGCTAGAGCCCTATACTCGGTCTCTGTAGAAGATTTGACAATTATAGCCTTTTTCTTTACAGACCAAAAAATCAGATTTGAACCGAGAAATACACAATTGCCCGATGTTGATCTTCTATCTTAAGCATCACCAATCCAATTCAAATCAACATAAGTAGTGAGAACAAATGAACTGAGATTGAAGGTAAGACCATGATCAATATTCCCTTTCAGATACCTCAACATTATTTTGACATTGCAAAAGTCACTGATTGTTGGATTTAGCGTATGTTGACATTCTCGATTAACTGAGATGCCTAAATCCGGTCTGGTAATTGTTAAGTATCGTAGAGCTCTCACTAAGCTACTGTATAGGAAAGGTTGATCAAAAGGGATTGAACTCTGTGATGAGACTGAAGGCTTAGTAGGTCATTGAGAAGAGTAAGGTTTGCAGTTTGTCATAAATTAATTCCCCAATTCGTTTATATATGGGTTCACTAGGTTGTTACAGCTGAAATATGTAATGTATAGATATACTGCTTAGTTTGTATTTACAGCTGAAATATGTAATGTATAGATATACTGCTTAGTTTGTATTAAAATGTGCTGGAAACCTATAAGCTTTTGTCTCAGTAATTTTGTCGATGCAATGTTAGATATTACTTTTCTTTTACTTTCTAAGCCTTTTTAATCTTGCATTGCAGTTGTAACATTTTTCGTGTATTTTCTAAGTCTTTTTTTTATCCTGCAGAGTCGTATGTCTACCAATCAAAGTTCCGGTATACGATCGGAATCTTCTTTTTGGGGTCTTTCTGAAACTCTGGGGGATAATTTTTTTTCAGTTCTTACTTTTAATGGATTAATTAACATACATATGCACATCCTAAGCCTCATTGCCAGTCAATAATTTCGCCATTTTGTACAGCAAAAACTGAAAAAATATAGGTGAAGATGTAAAAGGCATTCAAGACTTCTGGTCTTGACATTAGATTTAATATCGCAACAATATAACTGGATGTTTGATGTTAAAATTTTAAGGTACTACCAATATTGACATACACTGCACACACAATGGAAAAAAGCACAGCAACAAAAGAAACTTCAATCCCTCAAAATCTGTTCATATGTATTATGAATTACAAGAGAAGAATAGCCTCTTTAAATGGCCATTACGAAACATGGTGCCCAAGTATGTTGACAATATAAATCTAGTAATTTTATTTTAAAGAAATATCTCTAGTGATTAGTTACCTAAAATAAGGATAAATTTTAAAAATAAAAAAAATTAATCTCCGTTCTCTTATGCTCAGCCCCCCCCCCCCCCCCCCCCCTCCCTCTCAGTTCTCATCACTCTCCCCTTTTGAGAAAGCTCAGCGTCATGCTTAAATGGGCTCGCCTTCTGTCTTAGGTGGAACACAAACATGGGCGAACATCATCTCTCTCTAAACTTCTTGTCAACTGTTTCCCCTACCGCTGTTCCATCGGTGATGATTACATTGCGTTTCTTTTTCTTCGGATGATCCACCATCTTATACCCGCAACGGCCTTACTCATAACTCTTGATATTTTCTGAGTCGGGGATATTGAATTTGTCACCTTTTACTGAGTTACTTGTGTTGCGAATATAGTCTTCGTCCTTGAGAGCGTATTCCACTGCTTATTGGAGTATAGAGATTCATTGGAGATTCAACTCAACATGATAACTCATTTGTTATGCTAGAAAATAACGGCCAACCAGATTCATATTGCTATTGAACATGGGGGCATAAATGCAAATATCCCCACGAGGAGCCTTCTCTAGGAGGCATAGCATGATGCCAATGTTACACCTTCCATCACTAGTCACTGCCTCCGGACCCTCTACGATCTCCCCGCCCTTGCCTTCTTCCATTAGGACTCCCTCCTCTTTTCGAAACCCCAGGCATGACCACCTAACGTTGTCCCCCCAAAGATGGCTCTGCCCCGTGCTAATCGCTCGACAGCCTAAATCCCGCATGTTCTCGTTTTGGAGAATCAAGCACCATGTGGACGATTATCTTTGCAACTATAACAACCCCCTCTCATTAATCGGGAAAAAAGAGAATCGGTGTTGTGTTTACCGTTCCTATAATTTGATGTTATCATTGGCAGGAATGGTAGAGTCATCAGCTCTGAATGGGTTTACCTCAATTTCAGAGTTTTTTTTACTTTAATACAATACTAATTATCATTTTTAGACTTTAATACAAAGTAATTTGTTTATTAGACTTTAATACATTTTTCGCTGCTAAATTTTGACATAAATGACGCCAAATGGGAAGAAGAAAAGACAATTCTCTCTCAAACTCTCTCCAATCAAATCTCAAAACATGGAAGAATGACTCAAATGAGTCTACAAAAGGGGTATTTATAGGAAGGAGGTTGCTTGGCTTCTAAGCTAACAATCTAATTACAATTATGCCCTTAAGTGCCAATTAACCTTCCTTCTTCTATAATACCAAACAAAAACTAATAAAAGAAAAAACATCTAATAAAAGAAATAACAAAAATACAATAAACCCCTAAAATTACTAAAAATAACCCATATTCTTCATTCACATCAAATTTCCACATTTAGCCACCAAAAATGTACTAGAGTCTAGTAAACTGATAAGTTTGTACTAAAGTATAAAATTGATAATTTATAATGTGTTGAAATAAAAATAAAACAACATTTCAGATCCTCAATCAAAATTGACCAATGCTAGGGGTTCGGTTTTTGGTGGTTGAATCCAGTTCCGCGCTCAGTTTGAAATTTATTAATTTCAGTAACGTATACAATGATCTCTGTTTCTGCACTCTTGATCTTTGGGTTTCACATTGAATTTGCACGATATTTTCGCTAATGACTCAATTGGCACCATTAAATGAATCCGCAACAGCAGGTTCAGCAAGCTAAAAGGTTCCATTTGTCCTATTTAGTGATAATACTCCCTTTCGAAGACTTGGTTAAGGAAATACTAACTAGATTCTCTTTTTATTTGATTTAATCTAACCGATTTTTTTAGTGTTATTGCAAATGTATGAAAAACTAAGGTCCCCCCTGTTAGTGGTTTTGTGATATAGTTTAATCACAAAAACAAAAAAAAAATTAGTTGGGTTTCAGTTTTTTCATCTTTTTGTTCACACATTGTTCTTAGTAATTGTCCATAACAGTTGCAAATGAGATTTAGTTAAGCACACTATAACTATTCTGAACTGTTACATATAGAATTTTGAAAGAAAATTAACATATAAATTTTGTAAAGGGGACTCTAATCCATTTCAGTAATAGTTTGAACTGTCACTTTACTTTCTACTATTACTTGTCTAACACGATTGATAATTAACTAGTATGTGTACACTTTATGGTTAAACCATTCCGAAGCCCTTTGTAAATATCATGAATACTTGTAGTACTTACTTTGGAATATAGCTACCATGCAGGAAATGTGCTATACATACACAATGCCAGAATATTAAAAATTTCATATGCTTAGTTGCTTTCTTGACCTATCAAGAAACATGCTCGAAATTTAGTACTTTATGCAAGTCTCATGGACAGTGAAATAAATTTTAAAGGTGCATTAATAATTGAAGAAATTTTCAAATTGAAGTAATAACATTCTCATTACTTGATTCTCGAATTTACAATAGATCGATTTATATACGCATATCTCATAACAACGTTGCACACGTGGCATTACATAATTGGATCTCTTCTAACTAAATGCCTAACCGATTTAACTATCTAACGAACACTTAGTTGACTGCTAACTCCTGACTAACTTGTGCATTAATCGCAGGCTTCTGGGTAGGATCTGAATCTCTGTCAGCCCCCAAGTGAATGGGGAAAGTGGTCACCATGAATTTGGATGTCAAATATTGGAAACGAGTACGAGATAAGGCTTTTGTAAAAATATCAGCTAGTTGCTCATTGGAAGAGGCATGGTGAAGGACTATTTTTAGCAAGAACTTGTTCTCGGACATAGTGATAAACTACTTCAATGTGCTTTGTTCTACCATGAAAAACAGGGTTAGATGTTAAAGAAATAGCTGAGAAGTTGTCACAACACACTATAGGAGAGGGTTGACTTTGAATATGAAGATCATGAAGACGCATACGAAGCCAAGTGAGTTCAGCTGTAGCTTAGGCTAGATCCCTATACTTAGCCTTTGTAGAAGATTTGGCAATTGTAGCCTTTTTCTTTGCGGACCAAAAAAATTAGATTTGAACAAATAAAACACAATAGCCCGTTGTTGATCTTCGATCTTTAGTATCACCCACCCAATCCGAATCAGCATAAGTAGTGAGAACAAATGAAATGCGATTGAAGGTAAGACCATGATCAGTATTCCCTTTGAGATACCTCAACATTCTTTTGACATTGCAAAAGTCATTGATTGTTGGATTTTTCATATAGTGACATGCTCGATTAAGTGCGAAGGCCAAATCTGGTTTGGTAATTGTTAAGTATTGCAGAGCCTCTTTAAATAGCCATTACAAAACATGGGGCCCTAGTCTCTTGACAAAATAAATCTAGTAATTTTATTTTAAAGAAATATCTCTTGACAAAATAAAAAATTTAATCTCCGCTCTTATGCTCGCTCCCTCACCCCCCCTCTCCTCTCAATTCTCATCTTTCTCCCCTTTTGAGAAAGCTCAGTGTCATGCTAAAATGGGCTTGCCTTCTGTCTTAGGTGGATCACGAAAATCGGCCAACATGACCACTCTTGAAACTTCTTGTCAACCGTTTCCCCTACCACTATTCCATCAGTGATGATTACAATGCGTTTCTTTTTCTTTGTATAATCTACCATCTTAAGCCCGCAACTGCCATATTCCTAACTCTTGATATTTTCTGAGGCGGGGATTTTGAATTTGTCATCTTTGACGGAGTTACTTGTGTTGCGAATATAGTCTTCATCCTTGAGAGCGGATTGTACTACTTATTGGCGTATAGAGATTCATCGGAGATTCAACTCGACATGATAACTTATTTGTAACGCTTGAAAAAAACGATCAATATTTTGTTTCGTTCTCTCATTCGACCTTGTCCTGGTACGGACCATAAAAAATTACTATATTATTGACATTACACCTTGTCGTAAACTTGTTACAAGAGCAAACACATCTTTCTTTTTAAAGTGGGATATGAATTCCATTTGTATGTTTTGCTTCCACTGGGCCATGATCAACCGGCCCCACTGCTCGCAGTGCCACATAAATTCATCCCACCTTACAAGAGCATTCCCTTGTAGTCTAGCTGTAACCAACTTCACGCACATGGCCTCAGTGGTGTTCTCCTAATCGAACACTTTCTCGATGGTGTTGAGCTAATCAACGATTTCATCTAGATTCCTATTGCTATTGAACATGGAGACATAAATACAAATATCCCTACAAGGAAACTTTTCTAGGAGGCATAGCATGATGCCAATGTTACCCTTTCATCACTAGTCGATGCCTCCGGACCCTCTAGGATCTCCCCGCCCTTGCGTTCTTCCATCAGGACTCCTTCCTCTTTCGAAACCCCAACCATGTCCACCTAACGTTTTCCCCCCAAATATGGCCTCTGCCTCGTGCTAATCACTCGAGAGCCTAAATCCCGCATGTTCTCGTTTTGGATAATGAAGCACCATGTGGCCAATTAACTTTGCAACCACAACACCTCCTATCATTAATCGGGACAACAGAAGAATCGATTTTGTGTTTCCCGTTCTTATAATTTGATGTTATCATTAGCAGACATGGCGTAGTCATAAGCTCTGAATGGATTCATGTCAATTTCAGATTTTATTCTAATACATTACTAATTATCATTTTTAGACTGTAATACAAATTAATATGTTTATTAGACTTTAATACATTTTTGTCGCTAAATGTCACCAAAGATCACTTTTAGTGGTGAAATTTTCACATTTAGCGACCTAAAATGTATTAAAGTCTAATAAACTCGTAAGTTTGTATTAAATTCTAAAATAGAAAATTAATAATGTATTAAAATAAAAAAACATTTCAGATTCTCAATCCAAATTGACCAATGTAGAGGACCTATTTTTGGTTGTTGAATCCAGAACCGCGCTCATTTATATTGGTCCTGATCCCTTCTGGCTCTCATTTTGAAATTTAGTGATTTCAGCGATTTCTTTAATGATCCTTATTTATGCACTCTTGATCTTTGGGTTTCACTCTCTTGTTTTAATTGCAGGAGAGGAGATGAGATTGGGGAAGACTTTGCAAGCTCTCTCTTTCTTGAGCTATTTGAAGGTTCATCGAAAGTCTCCTGGGCCATTTTTGATACCATGTTCTCTCAGTGTGACTGATGGTTGGGTATATGAGGCAGCCAATTTCGCAACGAATTTAAGGATGCTTCGTTATGTTGGAGATAAGGAGCATCGATGCAACTTGCATCAAAAAATGTATGAGCATGTAAACGTATCTGATGGGAAAACTTTACCTTTTGATGTGTTATTGACTACGTATGACATAGTATTGATGGATCATAATTTTCTCTCTCAAATTCCATGGCATTATGTTGTTATTGACGAAGCAGAAAGGCTAAAAAATCCCTCGAGTGCTTCGTATAATATCCTTAGAGACCACTTTATCATTCCCAGGCGGTTATTGCTGACTGGCACACCGATTCAGAACAACATTACAGAAATTTGGGCTTTGATGAGTTTTTGTATGCCTTCAATCTTTGGGACATTGGAGCAACTCCTTTCTACGTTTAAAGAAGCTGGAGATCCTTCGTCATATCATGATACAACAAAGGTTAAGGAACAATTTAAAATATTAAAATATATTTTGGGAGGATTCATGCATCGGAGAACAAAATCTAAGCTTATCGAATCAGGAACTCTTGTACTGCCACGTCTTACTGAGATCATCGTAATGGCACCTCCGCACTGCAGAAAAAGGTTATGTCAATATTAAGGAAGGATCTCCCTAGGCTTCTAGCACTCGCTTCTGGAGCCTCTAATCATCAGTAACTGCAGAAAATTATAATATAGCTACGAAAAGCATGTAGTCATCCGTATCTTTTCCCTGGTATCGAGCTTGAACCATATGAAGAGGGTGAACACTTGGTTCAGGCTTGTGGCAAACTTATAATATTGGACCAAATACTTCAGGACCAACACGCTTCTGGACATCGTATCCTCCTGTTTGCCCAGATGACCCATATCCTTGATATATTGCAGGACTTTATGGAGTTGAGGAAATATTCTTATGAGTGTCTTGAGGGATCAATACAGGCTGAGGAACGATTTGCTACAATTAGAAGCTTCAGCCGAAAATCAGTCGAAGGAAATTTGAGCCCTGAAGCTGATCCGAACAGTGCGCTCGTATTCATGATTTCTACAAGAGCTGGAAGAGTGGGCCTGAATCTTGTGGCTGCTGATACGTTTATATTTTATGAGCAAGATTAGAATCCCCAAGTTGACAAGCAGGCACTGCAGCATGCACACCGAATTGGTCAGATGAATTCGTGTTATCTAAAAACTTGGTTACTGAACAAACAATGGAAGAGATTTTTATGCATAGAGCAGAAAGGAAATTGCAGCTGAGTCATAATGTTGTAGGTGATGACATTATGGATCATGAAGGGAAAGAAACAGCGGGACTTGAAGCTGGTGACATTCAATCAGTCATATTTGGGTTACATATGTTAGATCCAACAGAGGTAAGCAATGAAGATCCAGATCAATTGAATGTGCCTAATTTGAGTGCTATGGTTGATAGGGTACTTTCATTACGACATGGACAATGTTCAGGCATGGATGAACAGAACGTCGAGATCAATCCAATGGATCAAGTGAATGAACATTATCACCCTTCTTCTATCACTTTTGACCCAGATCTAGATGAGGCTACATATCTCTCGTGGGTTGAGAAGTTCAAGGAAGCATTACAGTCAAATGACAATTCTATCTTGGAGTTGAGAAGTAGGAGAAGGTTACCCGAGGAGAAGCATACCAAAGCTGAGGCTGCGAGGAAGAAATTAGAGGAGAAGAAAATGTCGAAGTGGGACTCTTGGGTATCACTCATTAAGGAGACTGTGCGCCCTGAAGATAGGGATACAACTTCAGATTCTGGTTCTATTCATTTTGTTTACGGCGATTGTACACACAACCAACAAAAGTTTCTCTATCAGAGCCTACAATCGTATTGAGCTGTGTGGATAATTCTGGAAACTTGGGCCACTGGGCTATGTTTGATGCATTGGCTAAGCTTTCATCAAGAATCCCCACTACATATGAACAAGCTTTGGAATTTGATGATCTTCATATATGCGACCTCCATCTTATCGATGTTACAGAGGACAGTAATGAACAGGGTGAACATTGTAATACCGCACAGTAGGTGGCTTTAGCAGTCGTGCAATCGTACAATCCTAGGAGAAAAGTTCCACGCAGCAGCATTTCAGTGCATAAATTGGAGCGTTGTCTATCTAAAGTATCATTCTCGACTGCTCAAAGTTCAGCTTCGATCTACATACCACAAATTGGGTATCAGGATGTAGCAGACTGCTCAGAGTGGTATACTGTTGAATGTCTTCTTCGGAAGTCTGCTGCTATGTAGGGCATAAATATTTATGTGTATTACTTTCGTTGTGTCTCTTCAGGCTAGAGGTAAAACAGTCTTGTAACATCTAGTGTAGCCAAAGACTGGAGTGATGTATCTGTATTTCATCATGATGTATGTTTTCTCCCTCACTTATGGGTTGAGGTTTAAAAAAAACAAGTGGGTGCTTGATATAGATGATTTTCTACATGTTTATGCTCAAAATGGAATGTACATTATAAATGCCATCTTCGGGGTCATTACCTATTATTTGCTCACTCGGACAGTCTTGTTATAACATTGTTATAGGTCTAGAGAAAATAAGAAAAAGAAAAAAACAAATCCTGAAGTAGTTTTTGTAAAGAACTTTCCTGAAATATGCATTCTTTTACGGAAAAAAAATCTCAATGAGCACCATTAATTGAATTTACAACAGAAGGTTCATCAAGCTAAAAGCACCATTAATCGATTTATATACACATATCTTATAACAAATTTGTTCACATGGCATTACGTAATTGGATATATTCTAACTAAATCCCTGACTGATTTAATTATCTAACTAACACTTAGCTGAATGTTAACTAGCTGAGTTAACACCTAACTAACTTGTGAAACAATCGTAAGCTTCTGTTCTGATCTGAATCTCCGTCACCCCCCTCAAGTGAAATGGGGAAGTGGTCACCATGAGAATGGGTGTCAAATATTGTAAACGAGTAGGAGATGAGGCTTTTGTAAAAATATAAGCTAGTTGGTCAGTGGAAGAGGCATGACAATTTTTAGCAAGAACGTGTTCTCGTACATAGTGATAAACTACTTCAATGTGCTTTATTATAGCTTGAAAAACAGGGTTAGATGTTGAAGCAATAGCTGAGAGATTACCACACCACACAATAGGAGAGGGTTAACTTTGAATATGAAGATCATGTAGAAGCATACGAAGCCAAGTGAGTTCAGATGTAACTTGGGCTAGAGCCATATACTAGTCTTTGTAGAAGATTTGGAAATTGTAGCCGTTCTCTTTGCAGACAAAAAAACAGATTTGAACAAATACCAATATCCTGTTATTGATCCTTTATCTTTAGCATCACCCACCCAATCCGAATCAGCATAAGCATAAGCAGTGAGAACAAATGAACTGAGATTGAAGGTAAGACCATGATCAATATTCCCTTTGAGATACCTCAACATTCTCTTAAAATTGGAAAAAACACTGATTGTTGGATTTTGCATATGTTGACATTAGAAGAATCAGTGTTTTTTCCCATTCCTATAATTTGATGTTATCATTGGCAGGAATGACACAGTCATCGGCTCTAAATGGGTTCACATCAATTTCAGATTTTTTTTACTTTAATACATTAGTAATTATCATTTTTAAACTTTACTTTAAATAATTCTCGTCACTAAATGTCACCAAAGATCACTTTTAGTGGAAGAATTTTCAAATTTAGCGACCCAAAAAGTATCAAAGTCTAATAAACTGATGAATTTGCATTGAAGTCTAAAATAAAAAATTAATAATGTGTTAAAGTAAAAAAAAAGATTTCAGATCCTCAATCAAAATTGACCAATGCTAGGGGTCCGGTTTTTGGTTGTTGAATCCAGTCTTGCACTCATTTATATTGTTCTTGATCCAGTCCAGAGCTCATTTTGAAATTTGTTAATTTCAGTAGCGTATACAATGATCTCGGTTTTTCACTCTTGGTCTTTGGGTTTCACATAGAATTTACACGACATTTTCACTAATGACTCAATTGGCACCATTAATTGAATTCACAATAGCAGGTTCAACAGCTAAAATGTTGTGTTCGGCTTCTTTAGTGATAATACTCCCTTTCAAAGACTTGGCGAGGGAAATATTAAGGGGCATATACTAAATAGTCCCTCGAACTTTTTTTAATACACATTTAGTCCAAGCCTTTTTATTTTGCACCAAAAAGTCCTTCACCATGTCAAAAGGGCTTTACCATGCCGCTGGCGCGGACCTTTAAAGATATGAGAATAAGGGACATTTTGGTCTAAAATAAAAGGCTTGGACTAAATGTGTATTAAAAAATATTTGAGGGACTTTTCGGTATTTGATCCAAATATTAACTAGATTATCTTTTTATTTGATTTGATCTAAGTGATTTCTTTAATGTTCTAGCAAATGTCTGAAAAGCTAAGGTCCCCTATTAGTGGATAGGTGATATTGTTTTATCAAATACAATTTTTTTTAGTTAGGTTTATGTTTTTTCAACTTTTTGTTAGTACATTGTTTTTAGTAATGGTCCATACCAATTGCAAATGAGATTTACTTTAGCATACTATAACCATTCTGAATTGTTACATACGGCATTTTGAAAGAAAATTAACATGTAAATTTTGTAAAAGGGTACTCTACTCCATTTCAGTAATACTTTGCACTGTCGCTTTACTTCAACTATTACTTGTCTAACATGATTGATAATTAACTAGTATGTGGATAGTTTAAGGTTAAACCATTCCAAACCCCTCTGTAAGTGGCTTGAATACTTCTACTCGGTGGCGGATCCAGGATTTTTGTTCAAAGGGAGTCTAACTTTCGAGTGGTGCCGGGGGGTTCAGGAGCGGAAGCCCCAAAGGCAAATTTTTTTGGGCTTAGTTTAAGTTTGATTCAAGTTTTAAACAGGTAAAATATTAGCCCTAACAAGGAAATTAATAAAAACTAGAAACAAATTGACTTAACAGTTAACAAATGATTCTACGTTAGCCATGAAACACAATCATTTTCTTTTTCCTTTTTAGATTCAAAACTTCAGAAAAAACATCAATTGTAATCTAAATTAAAGAGCATGAATCATATAAACCCGCTTTAGTTTAGAGGGATTTATTATATTACCGTAAAATTAACCTTTATGGCTAAATATACTTATATGTTAAAGCTTCGTATTTATTTGCACCGCGCTGTTTGAATTTTGAGCAAAAAATGTGCAATATTTCGACAAATATTTTTTCAATTGTAAAATGAGCTTTTAAGTGATCTCTCTTTGATGGTAAACATGTAGAACAATTAGTTCAACCATAAAACACGTTTAGTGAGAACCCCCTATTAACCTCAACAATATTTTACTTAACATATTTTCCCCTTTAAAATTAAATATCTCTCAAACTATTAGTCGATTTGAATAAAAATTTATATATCTAGAAATCTCGCGACGAGATGTATCAAAAAATTTATATATCTAGAAATCTCTCGACGAGATCTATCAAAAGAGATATATGAATGATATTTAATTTTGAAGTTTGAAATTTCCGTCGAAGTCACCTTTATGTCATCGGGTACTCGCCGGAGTCACTAGGGTGTCTTCGGCATTCACCGGAGTGCGTTCGAGTTCACCGGAGCATCACCGGAGTTCACGGGGTGTCACCAAAGACATGAAGTGGGTTAAAATAGAGAGATAATTAATTAATAGTGAGTTAGTTATGATAGAGGGTTTTTTGGTTTACTCTAAAATATGAGGTGATCCTCACAAAACATGTTTTAATCTTGAGTTTTTTGTTCCAAGGTTTGGAATTAAGGGTATATGTAAGTGCTTCTTGTAATATTTGTAGCAAAATGGATATTTTAAAATACAAATTTTATAAGTAAAAGAACTACTAACTACAGCAACAACAACATAAAAGGAGTTGGAGTAGGTCCTTTAACCATAAGATTGACAATGACAAGTCTGTTTTTATTTTGTGCAGTGAAACCAAGTGCTCTGCTCTGCATACATTTAAAGCCTTGTCTTATATATTTTTAATTTGGGCCTTTGTTCAACCTCTTGTATAGATATAGTGCACAACTAATAGACCATTTTACAAGTTTGTTCAGCTCCAACTCAGTGCAAAATGAGTATTAATAGTTTGTCTTGCCTAGGTTATTCCATTTTTTACATAATAGTGTTGATTTAACACCATCTCACAGGCTTGTTTGTGAATGATGATTTTGGATCTACAAAGCATGGACCAAACTTAATAACCATACTAATAAAGAACTCCCAAACAAAAAAAATGTTTATTTGCATGACAAAATAATTGTCGGGGAAGGATCACGCACAACAGTTGGAATGTCACAGGCGACTACAATACCTATTTTTCATATTTTTAACCATTTTTTTATAATTTCAGTCTTTTTTAGAACATTACAAATGAACATGCCATTATATTTTTTAAATCAAAACATTTTTTTATAAAAAAAATAATACTTAACTTGTTGCAGCATTCTAACTGCTGCAGGGTGAGACGCACGCAGAAAATGAAATGTCATGGGAAGGTTAAATATGCCCAATGCCTTGGATAAAATCAATGTTTGGGGGGGAGAGAAGTAGCACGGGAGCATTTCAGCATGACATTTAAACTGACACTTGCACAACTTGAAAAGACACTTGAAATGTCCCCTAATGCTCAGACCATATGTGCACATCAGCTTAATTTTAACTTATTTGCATTTTAACAAAATTCACTTTCTTTTATTTTATAATACCAACAAATGGGGTTGGTATAAAATAAGGGAATCCTAAGAGTACAACATATCAATGCCTTCTGAAGTATATATGCTACTGGTCTGAAAGATTAATAGTAACACATAAAAGAATAATTTGTATCCAATACTAGTGTTATTCTAAATATCTGACAAACAAGAGTAATTTATACTTCATTAGTTATCATCATAAGAAACATGAAAATTGGTACTGCATCCAGATGCCTCAGGGTCCTCAGCTCCAGAATAATCATAGAACTTTGCAGCATATAGAGGATCATTTGGTCCCAACTCATAGTACCTTTTATTAACATCACATATGCAAAAAACATCAATAACCATAACTATCTGTTAATTTATAAGCCCCACCAAAAAGATTAGCACATGGTTGGCAAGCAAGGTAAATTATGTGAAAAACATCACATATGCAAAAAACATCAATAACCATAACTATCTGTTAATTTATAAGCCCCACCAAAAAGATTAGCACATGGTTGGCAAGCAAGGTAAATTATGTGAAAAACATCACATTCAAAATTTTACATGCTGTTCCAGAACAATGATAAATTTCCCATCATTCCATACAGAAGAAAATTTTAAAGGACAATGCTGCCACAAATTTGTAACCTATAGTTTCAACATCAATAATTGGTTGGTTTGTACTAAAGCAAGACTTTATCCTGGTGCTTGTTTTGTTCGAGTTTTAGTGGTTTCCCTGAATTTAAATTGGTAAATTCGCACATACAATTTTAGCATATGAGACTGCACATGTTAAATTACCAATTCAGGATTCCAGAAACCATAAAATCTCGAGCCAAACAAGCACTTGGAATAAAGTATATAACACTTACCCCTATTAATCCACGAATTCATTTGGTCAAACCCGAAGGCTACAAAATATTTCCCAGTTTTTCGTTGAGAGATGAACAAGTGGCTGTGACGGTCAATTTGCAAGGTTCATTGTGATGTAAAATAAGTAGGCCAAATTGAAAACCTGTTGCAACCTGTATTAGTTGCTTAGGAAGACACTTTCAACAGATCCCCTTTGGTCAAATGTTTTTAAGTAGAGTTGTTCTATTATTTTGAACATTATTAGTAAAACTACATATTGTTATATTTATATGAAACAACATCCATCTTATCTATCTCCTAAATTGAAATAAACTTGTCAAATATTTCAGAATTATTTATTGTTGATTTTATTTGTCAGATTTATTATCGCACATGGGAGGAGCAACTCAGAGATGAAATACTGTTTAACGATGACAAGGATTTATTTGTGTGTATGGTTAAAGGTGTAAGGTCAGGTGAAGTTGTGAGAAATATTTGCCTTTGCAAATCAGTTAATTGCTGCGTTGCGTTGATAAATGGAGAGACGGGTCAAAGTCTGGATTTAAATGGTCCGTGTAGCAAGGGACATCCGATTCCTCCACTCCATACTGCTGCTCAAGCCTTTTCTCCTCAGCTTGTGGAGCTATTTATCTACCACGGAGCTCGGACAAATCTCAGATGCATGTCTCATTACGCATGTCCAGAGAACCCTGGGAAACTCCCTTTCAATTTAGCACTCGAGAGTTTGCGGTACACACATTTCATTTTTAATACTTGCTTCTAAAATTAGATGAAAAAAATAGATCAATCATAACAATTAGATGAAAATATTGACATTGAAAATTGAATCGGATCTTAATTACACAATAGTCATCTTGTTTGGTAGTTCACATCTTAACTTTACCTTCGACCGTCTATCTTTACATATTGCACACCTAAAAAAAATTCTCGGTAATTTTTTCGCGAAATCTCATCAGCCCCCCTCTCTTAAGCCCTATCTAAATCCACCCTTGGTCGACACCCAAAATCGACACATTTTGAGGCGACACTTTGACGTGTCGCACCTACACTGGTTCGTGTCCGTCCGACCAACAATGGAGCCCAAACACGAGCCAATACAAGTGCGACACATCAGGGTGTCGCATTTGGGTGTCAGCCTATAATTATTTTCAAAATAATGAATTATTTTGAATTGTGTACAAATTGGCATATTAGCTCATTTTTAAACATAAGTAGGCGCATTAGTTCATTGTCATTACAAGCACTTTCATTTAGTAAATTCGTTAGGATTAATTTAACATTAAGCTACATAATCTTAGGGATAGGAAAGAGGCGGGTTTGGTGTGGGTTTTGCAAAACCCAAACCCGCCCTGTTTAAGAAAATACCAAACCCGACCCACTAATTAAATTTAGTTAATTTAATGAACTTATATTTTACATACTTAAAATAATGCATAAACATACCACCATTTAGGGGTGGCAATTGGGGCATTTTGGGTCGTATTTTAACACGACACGACACGACAAAAAGTATATTAAACCCGAGCACGACACGACACAACTTCGTGTTTTTTTAGTAACACGAACACGACACGATTAACACGAATTATAATTTTCCATCCAATTTGACACGAGAAACACGATTGGCACGAATTATAATTTATCATCCAATTTTTGTTTTCGGGGCTACATCTAGATCACTTTTAGTAAACAAATTATCAACAACAATTATAAAAATTATTCAAATTCTGCACAAAAATAATTTTGCAGCGAAAAAGGTGCGACACTATTATAATTCTGCACAAAAATAGGTGCAGAGTTTAACTTCTGCACAAAAGGAATTAAATTTTGCACAAAATAAGTGTGTTAACATTGAATGAGAACAACAAAAATTCTACATAATAGCAAAAGTTATGCACAAAATAACAGTAAAAAAAGAGAACATTCTTCCATAATTATGCCATTCCAAAAAAAAGGACATCACACTGTTGTGAACTCTGCATAACAGTGATAGTGAAAGACAAAAAAAGTGTCCAAAATAAAATAGCAAAACAACATTTATAGTCCAAAACAAAAAGAGCAACACTCTAAATAAAGTGACAAAGTTAGTATGCCATTCCAAAACAAAAGAGTAACTCTCTAAATAACAGTGACAGTCTCCAAAACAACGGCCATTCCTCTTGTGCTTCAATTATCACCTCAAACTCAAACCATTCCTCTTGTGCTTCAATTATCATCTCAACCTCAACTGCATTTTTATTGTCATCCTCGCATGAGTTGTCTTCTTCGCTCTCCTCCATCTAAAACACAACATACAGTGTGTTAAAAAAAATACATATTCAAAAAAATATACTCCCAAAAAAAAATACACTATAAAAAAACACTATAAAAAACATATACACACTATGAGATTTGGTTTGTTATTCCACTGTAAATTTAGAGAAATTAAAAAATACATGATTTAAATTATATTACACAAGTAAACTTAAATATAAGAATGTAGTCGGAATAATAATAGATAAAAACTTTAAGAATGACATGGTAACTATTATTAGGAGATGCGGTACACTTATATTTGTAAAATATATGACAGAGATGAATAAAAATAGCCGGAGATGAATTGAAATATACGACAAGTCTTTAAAAATAATCAGATTACATGATCAATCCCGTTTCTCTCATTAGATGCATAATCTTTTAGAGATCTCAAACAAGTAGATATATTGGTGAAAAACGGCTCTCGCAGTACAGTAACTTACATCTCGTTTGTTGACATTTTGTTATCATCTTCTTTATTTTTATTTTCTATTTTTCGAAAACATATCATAAAACTTTTTTTTGCATCATGAGGGTGCTTGGAAAAATGGTCAGGGTGCTTAAACGCGCTTTGAATTACCAGTGTTGTGCAGATCGGGTTTGTTTTAATATAAATTAATACAATCAAATCCTATAATATAAATTAATATATTAACATTTAGTTTTTATCTATTATGAGATTTGGGTTTGTTATTCGAGATCGGATTGTCAAAAAATACAACCAAAAAATATATTCTAAAAAAATAATCCAAATCGGGTGTTCTAAAAAATACACCCAATATCAACGCACAAAATGGTTTTCATCGAGATGAGATTACCTCGTCATAAATAAATATCAACGCACAAAAATACATCCAATATCAATGCACATAATATGACATTTATGAGATCGAGTTTAATAAACGCACATAAATAAATATGAGATCAGATTTTGAGAGTGTTACCTCGTCATTTTCATCCAGATCGGGTTCAATATCAACAAGATTTGTTGGGTCAAAAGTGACTTTAGCTTTCTTCTTTACATTCATAGTGTGGGACCTTTTTTTTTTGGTTGTTTAGAGTTGTGTTGGAGGTGAGATTTGCAAATCTTGAGTATTTCTCTCTCATTTTTTTGGGTTTGTTTAACAAGTTTATAGGTTTTCATATTCAGGGGAAGTGAAACCGAATAGAAGATCTTTGGAAAGGTAAAAGTCACGTATGAAGCGTTGGAAGTATTATGTTTGGAAAACCAAAAGGTTTTAGAGTCAAGGAAGAGGAATCGATCAAGTCTTAAAACTGGGAGAGAAAGGGACGCTCCCTCCATCTCCTCATCTTTTATTGACATCTTTCCTTCTTTTTTTCAAAATTATAATACCTTTTTTATTAAGTTAAAGGAAAGAATTTTTTTTATAAACAAATATAAGGAAAAACCCTCTCCTAGTGGCTCTCACAATTGCTAATAAAAAAACTAATCAAAGTACAAAAATTTAAGATTTTTGTAGGTAAGTTATTTTCTCTCATCACTTATTTTTAATTTCGAGTTATATAGTTTTGAGTAAACTATTCCATTAGTCCTCCACCTTTCCATTTATCTCAATTTCGTTCATGTCCTTTTTTTTCAATTTAACCCTCAGCCTTTTATTTTGTGTCAATTTACTCCCTTTGTTAACTATTTTGGATACATTTGAATATTTTACCCATCTTTATTGATAAATAATAAAATGGGTGTTATAAAATTTGAAAAATAAACTATTTATTATTATTATTATTATCTGGGAATAAAAAGCAATTTTTATCAAAGAATAATAATAAAAAAATTTGGTTTAACTTTTTTTTATCCCAGTTGTGTTTAATTTTTTAACACAAAAAATAGTGACAATCCCAAAAGATTTTTTCTTTTATTTCCAGTTTTTCTACAAAAAATTGATTTTTAGATATTTTTAATAGAAAAATGATAAACATTTCGAAAATATTCTTTCCATTAAAGCAAAGAAAAAACGATAAAAAAATTTATTCTCATATCTTTTTTCAAATTCTTATCTCAGTGAATATTTTTACCGTTTTTTCTTTCCTTTAATTAGAAAAACTGTAAATGAAGAAACAAATTTTTTTGGGAGTGTTTAGCGTTTTTCAATTAAAAATATCTAAAAACGAGTTTTTAATTGAAAAATTGGAAATAAAAGAAAAACAATTTTGGGATTGTAACCATTTTCTGAAAAAAAAGGTTTTAAAAAATAAGACTTTTTTTCAATAAGAAAGGAAATAATTTTTTTTCCAAATTTTACAACGCTCATTTGATTTTATTAATAATGAAAATGAAACAAGAATGTAAAGAAATCCGAAAGTGAATATTTGTACCGTTTTTCTTTGCTTTAATAGAAAGATTATTTTTAAAATTTTAACGTTTTCTATTAAAAATATCTAAAAAACAAATTTTTTAATTGAAAAACTAGAAATAAAAGAAGAAAAAAGGTTTTGGGATTGTCACCGATATTTTCGTTAAAAAATTTAAAAGAATTGGAAGAAAAGAAGAATAAAAATATTTTTTTATTACTATTCTCGGATAAAAAGCTGTTTTTATCCCCAAATAATAATAATAAAATAGTCTATTTTTCAAATTTTATAACACCTATTTTGTTATTTTCCAGTAAAGAGGGATAAAATAGTAATATGTATCCAAAATAGTTTATAGAAAAACTAAATTGAGACAATGAGCGGTTGAGGATGGAATTAAAACAAAAGAAAGTGACAAAAGTCAGATAAATGGAAAGGTGGAGGACTAATGGGGTAGTTTACGCTACAATTGAAATTTTTTATTTGCGCCCGCGCATGCGCACACACACACACACACACACACACACACACACACACATATATATATATATATATATTAAAATTAGGACATATACCGAATAGTCCCTCGAACATTTTTTAATACACATTTAGTCGAACCTTTTTTATTTTGTTTCAAAAAGTTCCTTACCACATAAAAATATTCAAAACAAGGACACATACAAACTCATTTACCAACCTCCCTCCACCCACGAGCTCCCACCCCACCCCCTTGTCGGAGCTCCGGTAACCCCACCGGAGCTCCAGTGTGGTTCGTTAGAGCTCCGACAGTTGAAGGTGGGGTGGGGGTCGGGGGAGGGGGTGCCGCTAGCATGTACCTTTAAAAATAAGAGAATATTTGGTAAATGGGTGTTTGAGGGACTAAATGAATTAAACTAAAAATAAGTATTTTATTTGTGTTTTTATGTGGTGAGTGACTTTTAGTAACAAAATAAAAAGGCTTAGACCAAACGTGAATTAAAAAATGTTCGAGGCAATTTTTCAAAATTGATCCTAAAAAAGGTCGTATCGAGTGCACAAGGCTCCCGTTAAACTGTAGGGTATGCGAGACGTGAATGTCAATTTATATGGATAGACTGCTCCCATAATTGGAACCGAAGACCATGTTATATAAATATATATATATATAACCATGTCGATGGCAAGACAGTAATTCACTCTGCAATGTTTTGATAAAAAATGCAATTATTACAAATTAATAATTATTTTTTTGTCAATTATAATAAATTAACTAATTGCGCCTACATTATATTAATCCCATTGCCTTTATAGGACCTGATAGTGCTAACAGTACAAATTGTTCCAACGAAACATAAGCGACAATCAAAACATAAATCATGCCACTTTCACATAAGCGACAATCAAAACACAAACCTTTATAATCAAACACATAAATACAAATTTTTCACTTGTTGCTCATTAGTTTGGCCTCAATCTAAAAAATAAGCAACTCAAGTGGAGACGTTAAAATATTTTGTAGTGGTTCCTCTTAGAGCAGTTCTACTCTCACGGAAACATGGACTGAAAAACTAACCAAATGTCAACATGGGAAGTAGGAGAGGTGTGAAAACCATTACAAATTATTTTTTTATCTTAACATTAAACTGTAACAACCTGTATTTTTATCTTAACAAATTCTAGTTGTGCTAGGTAGCATAGCTAGGAAGGAGACATTAGGTGTGCACTTTAGTAGGAGAGGTGAGGAACTCAAGGCATTGTCTGTTGTACTAACATGGGTATCTAATAACTAATTTAAACGGTGATTCAAACACTTGCAATAATAAAATAGTCTATTTTTCAGTTAAAAAAAAACAATTGGATGAAAATAAGAATAAAAATGGTTTTTTATTATTATTCTCGGATAAAAAGATATTTTTATCCACAAATAATAATAATAAAAGAGTCTCTTTTTCAAATTTTATAACACCTATTTTGTTATTTTTCAGTAAAGAGGGATAAAATAGTAATATGTATCCAAAATAGTTAATAGAAAAACTAAATTGAGACAATGAACGATTGAGGACGGAATTAAAACAAAAAAAAAGTGACAAAAGTGAGATAAATGGAAAGGTGGAGGACTAATGGGGTAGTTTACGCTACAATTGAATTTCTTATATGCACACACCGTATCGATGGCAGACAGCAATTCACTCTGCAATGTTCTGATAAAAAATGCAATTATTACAAATTAGTAATTATTTTTTGTCAATTATAATAAATTAACTAATTGCGCATACATTATGTTAATCCCATTGCCTTTATAGGACCTGATAGTGCCAACAGTACAAATTGTTCCAACGAAACATAAGCGATAATCAAAACATAAATCATGCCACTTTCACATAAGCGACAATCAAAACACAAACCTTTATAATCAAACACATAAATACAAAATTTTCACTTGTTTCTCATTAGTTTGGCCTCAATCTAAAAAATAAGCAACTGAAGTGGAGAAGTTAAAATATTTTGTAGTCGTTCCTCTTAGAGCATTTCTACTCTCACGGAAACATGGACTGAAAAACTAACCGAATGTCAACATGGGAAGTAGGAGAGGTGTGAAAACCATTTCAAGTTGTTTTTGTATCTTAACAACAAACTGTAACAACCCGTATTTTTATCTTAACAAATTCTAGTTGCGCTAGGTAGCATAGCTAGGAAGGAGACATTAAGTGTGCACTTTAGAAGGAGAGGTGAGGAACTCAAGGCATTGTGCGTTGTACTAACATGGGTATCTAATAACTAATTTCAACAGTGATTCAAACACTTGAAATAATAAAATAATCTATTTTTTAGTTAAACAATTAAAAATAGTTGGAAGAAAATAAGAATAAAAATAGTTTTTTATTATTATTCTCGGATAAAAAACTATTTTTATCCCCAAATAATAATAATAAAAGGGTCTCTTTTTCAAATTTTATAACACTATTTTGTTATTTTTTAGTAAAGAGGGATAAAATAGTAATATGTATCCAAAATAGTTAATAGAAAAACTAAATTGAGACAATGAACGGTTGAGGACGGAATTAAAACAAAAAAAGTGACAAAAGTGAGATAAATGGAAAGGTGGAGGACTAATGGGGTAGTTTACGCTATAATTGAATTTCTTATATGCACCCCCCCCCCCCCCCACATATATATATATATTAAAAATAGGACATATAGCGAATAGTCCCTCGAACATTTTGAATACACATTTAGTCAAAAGTTTTTTATTTTGTTCCAAAAAGTTATTCACCACATAAAAATACTCAAAACAAGGACATATACAAACTCATTTACCAACCTCCCTCCACCCCCGACCTCCCACCCCACCCCCTCGTCGGAGCTCCGATAACCCCACCGGAGCTCTAGTGTGGGGTCGTCAGAGCTCTGACAGTTGGGGGTGGGGTGGGTAGGGGGTGCCGCTAGCATGTACCTTTAAAAATAAGAGAATATTCCGTAAATGGGTGTTTGAGGGACTAAATGAATTAAACTAAAAATAGTTTTTGTTTTGTGTTTTTAAGTGGTGAGTGACTTTTAGGAACAAAATAAAAAGGCTTAGACCAAACGTGACTTAAAAAATGTTCGAGTGAATTTTTGGTAATTGATCCTAGAAAGGTCATATCGAGTGCACAAGGCTCCCGTTAAACTGTAGGGTACGCGAGAGGTGAATGTCCATTTATATGGATAGATTGCTTCCATAATTGGAACCGAAGACCATGTTATATATATATATATATATATAACCGTATCGATGGCACGACAACAATTCGCTCTGCAATGTTCTGATAAAAAATGCAATTATTACAAATTAATAATTATTTTTTGTCAATTATAATAAATTAACTAATTGCGCCTACATTATATTAATCCCATTTCCTTTATAGGATCTGATAGCGCCAATAGTACAAATTGTTCCAACGAAACATAAGCGACAATCAAAACATAAATCATGCCACTTTCACATAAGCGACAATCAAAATACAAACCTTTATAATCAAACACATAAATACAAATTTTTCACTTGTTTCTCATTAGTTTGGTCTCAATTTAAAAAATAATCAACTCAAGTGGAGACGTTAAAATATTTTGTAATGGTTCCTCTTAGAGCAGTTCTACTCTCACAGAAACATGGACTGAAAAGCTAACCTAATGTCAACATGGGAAGTAAGAGAGGTGTGAAAACCATTACAAATTGTTTTTTTTTATCTTAACAACAAACTGTAACAACCCATATTTTTATCTTAACAAATTCTAGTTGTGCTAGGTAGCATCGCTAGGTAGGAGAGATTAGGTGTGCACTTTAGCAGGAGAGGTGAGGAACTCAAGGCATTGTGCGTTGTACTAACATGGGTATCTAATAACTAATTTAAACAGTGATTCAAACACTTTCAAAAAAATATTTTTCAAAAGGTTTTCTTAGGCTCTGACCGGTGTCAAATCTATTTTTCAAAACCTTTTAGCTGTCCAGCCACAACGACGCAAAGCTTAAGGATTATTTCTAGGGATGAATAGCAACAACACTTGTGGAGGCTTGCATGAGTTGATGTAGATGTTTCAGTTATTCATTCCTAGTTTAGGAGTTTCATTCATTATTTATTTTGAGAGTGTCGCCCCTTCAGAGGTTTTAACACTTTTGTATAGTTATTAGACTTTGTGGATTAAGTTTATTATTTCAGACTTGTACTTGGATTTGTCATGGAACCGATGGTTTATTCGGTATTATTTATTTATTTATTTATTTATTGTGTGTTGGATTCAGATATTTATATTGTGGATGGTTTGTTACTTTATTTATTTTCCGCATGTTTTCATTATAATGAAATATAAAAACTTGACACTGGCTTAATTTAACATAGGGGGATAGTGTGAAAATCTTGAATCTCCTCCCTCCAGTGAGGCGGGAAAAAACGGAGAGAAGGTCTCGTGCCCTCTTACTCTAGGAGCGCTTTATCCTTTGTTGGTGTGGAATGAATGTAAAGAGATGGAGTTACCAGCCTATTTTGCACAAAACAGGAAAAAGAACATGTCTCCGCTTCGGGAGAGCGGCATCAAGGACAAACTGATGCTTAGGAAATCAATAGTTCGAAGGTTCGGGGGCTAAGCTACAGAGTGGGAAGGTTTTAGGCACCCATCCTACCCTTTTGGCCTCTCATGGGCTTGTGTTATTGTTTTTCTTTATTTCTCCGTGAAATGTCTGTGTGTGTGTGTGTGTAATGGATATCGGAATAACCCAACTCAGACCATGGAAGAGACAAAGTGAGGTCATCCATAGGAATTTTCCCAAAATAATATTAAAAATATGATTTACGCCCTTATAGTGGCATTGATCCTTATAATTAAATGATAATATGTGTTATATAAAATGCTTCTAAGGATCACAAAAATAATATGTATTAAAATAATGCAAGAATATGATAAATACGGAAATGGGGAATTTGGGAAAATTAAAAATTTTAAAAATTGGAAAATTGAAAATTTGGACTCGAGTTTCGGGTTTTAACCCGAAACACCTACGTAGCCTATAAAGGCATCAAAGTCCATGTAGTTCACATATGGCATAAGGGTGGGGTTTATCCCATATATTCGAACAAGATTTTATTAGACGTGTGTGTAGAAAATGTGTTTTAGTTTTGAGAAATTGTGATGGATAATCTGGTTGGAATTTATAGGTGTAATCCTCTTTTTTTTATTAATAGAAATTAAAGTATGTGCAATATAACTAATAAAAATGTGAGATGTTACTAAGTATGAACTAAAGTAAAATCTAGATTATGAGTTTATGTAATTAATGCGAAAATAAGAAATTTAAAAAGAGAGAGAATGATTTTGGACCTTATTTGAAGAATTGAAGCTTGATTTTAATCTTGTATGAAATACCTTGAGCTTTGAGATGAATGTTGGATGAGAGAGAATGTGATTTTTTCAAATTGGGTATGAAAAGGATGGAAATGAATTTCACATAAGGAAACTTCACCGATTGCAAGAGAATGTTACTGATATCACCGATGCTAATGCATTTGCGGTGTGCCTTAGGAGTGAGATCATGCCCTCTATTTATAGGGTAAGGATGGTGTCGATCGACATGGTCCCAACCTTGCCAATCGATAGGTAACCCTAGACACACTGCCTATAGGTAGGAAAATGATCCTGCCAATCGGCAGTCTCGCACAGATTTTTTCGAAAAAATGTTGTAAAACATAATTCGTTGATCGAAATTGTGCACGGGGCATACCGTTATAAAGGTAATTCAAATACCTTTAAGAGTCCTTTGGATCTATCCTGGGTTCGATATTTAACTTTGGGTCAAATGAGGCTCGAAAATGCTCATCGGTCATTTGGATAGGAGATCATTAGACGAAAACGGATTGTTCGTCTGAATGGTAAGTCAAAATCATGGACGGGGTGGATCATTGGAATGGTTATGTGAGCTAATTCGACATTCCAAAGAGTTTCGCTTAGTTTGGAAAATTGACCTTGGTCAAATGGGGGCCGAAAGTGATCAGTGACCTCCGGATCAATTTTTGCGTGAAAATGAATCGTTTGTCCGTACACTTCTGTTGTTTCATGCATGGGGTGGATGTTGGAAAGGGGTTTCAGTTACCTTTGAAGATTCAAAGATCTTTCGCTCTGACAATGAAGTTTATTAGGGTCAAATCGGGGATCGTTACCGCCCGATGGCCTCCCGATTGATTTTCAGTAGTAAGACGGTTCATTTGCCCAAATAGTTATGTCGTTTCGTACATGGGTGGATCATTGGAAAGTGGATTCAGCGCCCTTTAAAGATTCATTTATCTTTTGCTCTAATGATGAAGCTATCGGAGAAAATGGGCCCCGAAAGTGCCCGATGGCCTCTAGATCAGTACTCAGAGTGTTTGCAGTGAAATGGGGAGGTTCTAGGGACCTAAGGAGGGGTCCTAGAATTTGGTGTATACAGATCCCCTCAACGGGTGATCTTGGAACAAGTGAAAGCGATCGAATTGACACCACTTGATGGTTAAGAGGTCGATTCTTTGGACCTAAGGAACGAGGATAACCATTTCAGAGGGTCAAGGCTGATTCAGAGGACCTAGGGAAATGCTGGGGATATTCAATTTTATGAGCTGAGGTCGATTCTAAGCACCTAGGGTAGGGAAAGACCAATTCTATGGGCCAAGGTCAATTTTGAGGATCTAAAGTGGGAGCGACCAATTATGTGGGTCGAGGTCAATTCTGAGGGCTTAAGTTGTGGTGACGAATTCTGCAGGTTGAGGTCAATTCTGAGGACCTTAAGTAGAAATGAACAATTCTAAGGGTCGAAGCCAGTTCTGAGGGCTTAAGATAAATGTGACCAATTCTGAGGGTCTAAGCCGATTCTGAGGGCTTAAGTAGAGGTGACCAATTCTGTGGGTCGAAGCCAATTCTGAGGGCTTAGGTTAGGGAACGACCAATTCTGCGGGCCAAGTTCAATTCTAAGGACCTAAAATGGGAATGCCCAATTCTATGGGTCAAAGCCAATTCTGAGTGCCGAAGCCAATTCTGAGGGCCGAAGCCAATTTTGAGGGCTTGAGTAGAGATGACCAATTCTGAGGGTCAAATCTAATTCTGAGGGCTGAAAGCGGGAGCAACCAATTCTACGGGTCGAGGTCAATTCTGAGGACCTTGAGTTGAGGTGACGAATTCTAAGGGTCGAATCCAATTCTGAAAGCTGAAAGTGGGATCGACCAATTCTGCGGGTCGAGGTTAATTTTGAGGACCTAAAGTTGAGGTGACCAATTCTTTAGGTCTAAGCTAATTCTGAGGGATGAGGTCAATTATGAGGACCTAAGTTGAAGCGACCAATTCTGCGGGACGAAGCCATTTCAGAGGGCTTAAGTATAAGCGACCAATTTTGAGGGTCAAAGACAATTCTGAGGGCTTTAAGTAGAGGCGACCAATTTTGAGGGTTGAGGTCAATTCTGAGGACCTTAAGTAGGGAGCGACCAATTATAAGGGTCGAGGCCAATTATAAAGACCTTAAGTACAGGTGACCAATTCTGAGGGTCTAGCTCAATTATTAGGACCTTAAGTTGGAGTTTTCTTGGGAAAATTTGGAGACTCCATCGGGGAAAGTTTCTTTGTGGTTTCGATGAGAATTTTTGGGAAGCATTTGATTTTGAGTTTTTAGTTCTGCTGGGGAAGATAAATTAATCCGAGGATCGGATGTTTCCTTGTTGAGGAATTTTTTTATTTTTGCGCTCTCCTTTAGAGATGTTGGTGGGGAGATATCCAATTGATTTGGGGAATTTCGCTGGATAAGTAAGTATTCTGCTGGGATGTAAGTGTGGTATTAAATGTTTTTCTTGGTGAAAAAGGTTCTAAAATTTACTTGGCAATTTTGGGGATTTTCTGGGGATTTTTTGACATTTTTTCGGATTTTTTGTACGAATTTTTTGGGAGGGTACCTACCGACATGGTGTAAGAGATGCCAAATGGCACTAGCACAGTATTTTAGGATACCTCGAGCTGGTAAAGGGACTACAATCGGTATGTTACTGGGAGCTACCGATCGGCATGCCCCTTAGCCTCTTATAAAAAGGGTTAAGATTTTCTCATTTTTCACAGCTTCCTAACGTTCCAAAATCAAGAAATGGATAATTTCTCAAGCAGCGAGGTTCACATGGCATGGATATATGTCGATGACTAGGCGAACTTGGAATGGAGGGACATGATTACCCTTGCGCTGGGTAGTGAGAATGCTTTCGACTCATTCGAGCCAGTTGTAGATGAGCGGATTCTTTTGCGCGAGCTGGCACGCCATCAATCTTCTAAGGTGGTGAACCCTGGGACTATGTAAGTTTTGATAACCTTTGGTATTATTTTCTTCTTTCTTGGTTATATTTCCTTATTTCTTAAATTTTTGCAAAGGTTTTTCCTCTTTGTCAAAATAGAGTTATATCTCTACGTCAAACCTGCGTTCTCGAGTGACGACAGGGTTTAAGGACGTCTAGGAGCGCCTTCCTCCGGTGGTGCATTGAATGATGTCGTCAGCCAATTTTGGTATATTGTCATATGAGGTATTTTATTCAGGCAGGGGAATTTTAGCGACCCCAGGATGTAGATGATGATGAGGTTGGTTCTTCTGGCATCTATGGACAGGATCCCTGGGGAATTTATTTGTGAAGCTTTTGGTATGGTGCCTAGTTATTTATCTGGGTTTTTTCGTGTTGTGTGAGGATAATTTGGGATGGTTCTTTAGGAGTGATTTTTTTTTTAGTTTTAGGAAAGTAAGGAGGTTGGTTAGGGAATTTTATTGACTCCCTATGCTGATGTAATTGTAACAGCATTTTCATCAATGGAATAAAGAAAATTTTAATTATATTGTTGTGCCTATTCATGAGTTTTTGCATTTGAATTATCTATACCAAATCGCTAAGGCATATATAATCATATTGTTCATGTACGTGATAAAATGAATTATCGTTCTCAGGGATAAGAAAATAATAGCATTTTGTGAGAAAGAAGGGGGATGTGCTCATGTGAAGCATATGGGCTGCCTACATACCTCTAGGGGTTTTGAAAATTTTTTAAGTTTCATTTTGAAAGTAAAAAGACTTTTAGAGGATCAGGGACAATGTAGTTCTGAGTAGAGGAAAATGAAGATTTTATTTTATTTTCAAATATAAGGGAGATGAGAAGAGTCGTAGCGCGCCGAGATTTCGAACTAAGGGTAGAATTTCTTGAGACAATCCCAATTGATTAGAAGGGCCATCTCTTCCCCATCTAAGTCGGTGAGCATAGTGGCGCCACCTGATAGGATCTTGTTTGTAATATAGGGTCCGCTCCAATTGTGCTTGAATTTCCCTGTGGGGTCCCAGATGGGATCTACAATTTCTTTAAGGGATAAATCCCCTTCTCGGACACCACAGACCTTGACTCTCTTACTAAATAATCGTGATATTTGGCGATGTTACCCTTGTATGTGATATAGATCCTTCAGTCTCCTTTCCTCCAAGAGTGATAACTCGTCAATATGGCCATGATGCTAGTCTTCCTCGTTGACTCTGCTTTCAAGCATGATGCATAGTGGAGGAATTTCTACCTCCACGGGTAGGAATGCTTCCATGTCGTATACTAGAGAGTAAAGGGTAGCCCCAATAGAGGTTCGAACTAAAGTGTGGTATCCCCAGAGGGAGTAAGAGATTCTATCAGCCCAATCTTAGCAAGTCTCAATTATCTTGCTAATGATTGCTTTGAGCTTTTTATTAGTGGCTTCAACGGATCCATTGGTTTGAGGTTTGTAAGGACAAGATTTGTGTCTTTTAATTCCATACTCGTTGACCACTTCTGTGACCTATGCTACGAAATGCAAGTCTTTATCTGACACTAGCTCATGCGAGACCCCATATCGATAGATGATACTCTTTCGGATGAACTTTGTCACCTTTCTGGCTTTCAAAACTGTGTATGATTCATCTTTGACCCATTTTGTGAAGTAGTCAATGACAACCAAGATGAATTCATGCCCGTTGGAGGCTTTGGGCGTAACTTTCTCTATGATATCAATGCCTTATATGGAAAATGTCTAGGGAGAAGTCATGTTGTATAATTCCTGCGAAGGTAAGTGCAAGAGGTTGGAAAATTGCTGGCATTTAAGACATATTCAGATACAAGTGGTGAAATCCTAAACCAGGGTAGTCCAGTAGTAACCCTGTCATTTCTTGGCGAGTATATGGCCATTCATGTGGGGTTTGTATTCCCCATTGTGAATTTTCTGCATCATCTCTTCAATATCAGCCCCTGCAATGCAGTGTAAATGGGTTCCATCGAAGTTCCTCTTGAATAGTGCTTTATCACAAAAAATATAATAGGCGGCCTGTCTGCAGAGAGTTGATAGGTCTTTCTTGTTAGAATCTTGGAGATACCTACCATGCTTGAGGAGGCACCAAATATATAGTACCAGTAATCGCTTACTTCAGGATTTTCTTCTATGATGAGCTCAATGTGGTAGCAGTGGGTAGGTTTATATTGCTTCTGAACTAGGAAGGGGGCCATTATTATTCCTTCAGGTATATCAATCATGGAGGATAAGGTAGTAAGGGCGTCAGCTAGGTCGTTCTTTTCTCGGGGCAGGTAGTGGAAGGTCATATCTTGGAATTGGGAGGCCAACTCTTCTAGGTGGGCATGGAAAGGTAAGAGTTTCTCATCCTTGACTTTTCATCTTCTGAGTACTTGACTGACGATGAGAGTTGAATCCCCGTAGACATTTAGGTATCGAATTCCTTTCGTAAGAGCAACTTTGAGGCCTACCGTGAATGCCTCGCATTCAGTCATGTTGGTGCGAGAAAAATCTAGTTTGATGGTAATGGGAGTGTGAGAGTTATCAGGGGAAATTAGGAATATCCCAATGCCATACCCTTTTTTATTGGGAGTGCCATCAAAGAACATTTGACATCAGAGGTCTTTTTAGAAGCTACAAAGGATATTCTCATTCGGGAATTCAGAAATCCAAACATCGATTTCTTCTATAGGGTAGTCCGCGAGGTAGTCAAAGATGGATCTTCCTTTCGTGGCTTTCTGCATAATATATACAATATAAAATTCGGCTAGAAGCATCAACCATCAGGCCATTCGGACGGACATGGCATGTTTCTCAAGTAGGTACTTGATGGGATCCATTTGGGATACATGCTTGATGGGAAAGGTAAGCATGTAGTGCCATAAGTTTTGGGTGACCCCGACCAGAGAGACACATGCTTTCTCCAAGGCAGTGTAATTAACATCGTACCCGCCCAATTTACGACTGGTATAATAGATGTCTCTCTCTTTGTGGGACTCTTCAAGGTATTGAGATAATAAAACCCCAACTGTAGTATCTGTTACAATTAGTTATTAGGAGTAGGGGAAGATCAGGCTGCGACGGTATGAGTACCGGAGGTCGGGTTAGTTATTTCCTGATTCGATCAAAGGGCTTTTGGAAAGATTCATTCTAAACTTTGGTTGAATCCTTTCAGAAGATTTTGAAGATGGATTCACAGATTGAACTCAATTGGCTGATGAACCGACTGATATACTGCAATTTTCCAAGGAATCCTCAGACTTCCTTCTCCGTTCGAGTCGTAGCATTTTGAATATGTCTTTTAGTTTGGTAGGATTTACTTTTATCCCTTTCTCACTAACCATGAATCCCAAGATCTTCCCTTTTGGTAATGCCGAAGACACATTTTTGTGGGTCAAGTCGCATCTGATACTGTTGTAGTCGCTCGAAGAACTTTTGGAGAGCGGGAAAATGACCTTCCCTAATTTTAGACTTGATAATCATATCATCCACGTAGACCTTGACTTCTTTTTGTATCAGATCATGCAAGATGGTGGTGGCAGCCATTTAGTAGGTAGCCCTTGCATTTTTTAGACCAAATGGCATGACGGTGTAGCAAAAGGTTCGCTAAGGGGTGATGAATGCAGTTTTCTCTTAATGATCTGGGTGCATCTTTATCTGATTATATCCAAAAAAACCATCAATAAATGACTTTAAAGTGTGGATAGCCATGTTATCTACAATCATGTCGATATTGGGTAGCGAGTAATCATCCTTTGGAGAGGCCTTGTTCAAGTCTTGGTTGTCAACACACCTGTGAACCTTCCCTCCTGATTTTGGCATGGGTAAGATATTGGCTAGCCATATGGGATATTTAATCGCGCAAATGAAACCCACGCTCAATTATTTGATCACTTCTTCCTTAACCTTGATCAATAATTCGGTGCGGAGCTTTCATAGTTTCTATTTGGCGATTTGCATTCTGGGAGCGTTGAAATCTCGTGTTGAGCAATCTTGAGATCAATGTCAGGCATGTCGTCATAGGACCATTCGAAGACATCCACAAATTCCTTTAGTAATTCTTCGAGTTACGCATCCTCATGCTCATTAAGGGTAGACCCTATCTAAATCTCGCACAGTTAATAACAACAGTTTCATCTTCATTAACTTGAATGCAGTTATATTTTCTGTTATTAACCTTATTTAGATTAGTTAAGAATTGTTCATTTATAAAATCATCATCATCAAGAGTTTGATTAGAATCAATACAATTAATGTAAGGCACAGCAAGATACTCAAAATCTTTGTTTATTTCATTGTTAGGAAAAATAACATTGAGAACCTCATCGAAGGAGGTCTCGATTATATCAGAATACGGAGACATAAAAAAAAGGACATGAGATAAACATCTGGGTTGGGTTTTATTTCAGTAGGTGGAACTGGTACAACAAGCCAGTTAAGGAGAAGTACATCAGTAGCTTTGAGCAGTCAGGATGGATCTAATGATGCAACATTTGAGTGTACTATGAAGAGCGTCAACCCCAGTGTCTATAAATTGAATGAATAATCAGAGTCACTTCCCTCAAAATCTCTGATATCCTCTACACTCTTCTCAATGAGTGGTTGCACATGATGTTGGGAACTTTCAGCCTATAAGTAGCTATCTTGTAAACAGATCTCCATTCCTAGTTTTAACTTCTTGTCCATATGATCATACCACGGTTCAGGAAACCTGCAAAAGGGGAAATCTTCACCGTCTCTGATGAATCTTCCGTTCAAAGAATCTCTTGAGATAGTTTTGGCGCTTTCTAGCCTTCTCTCCAGCCGAGGTTGGCGGAGAACTCTGAGTTCCTCTGGTGATGGTTGATAACCCAAGGCACAAGGAGAAAAATCTTTCTTCAATACAATGGGTTTAGGTATTCCCTATTATTATCGTCCCATCCCTAATTCGGGCATGAAGTGCGTGTTTTTTAAGATCTGGATCGCATTGACATTGCCATGAGGGTTATATTCTAGACAAACCCTATCTTTGAAATCGTCCCCTGCTACGAGTAGAAGTGGTTCAACTTGGAAACCTGGTAGAAGTATATCACTTTCCCCATGTTATATCTCCAGTACTGGATTGCTGGTGCTTACATTCTTAGTGTTATCATCATCGTCCAAGATGGTGATGACCTTCCCATTGGTGAAGAACTTTAGTTTCTAATGAAGGGAAGAAGACATACCCTTGAAACTATGGAGACATGGTCATCCAAGAAATAGATTAAAACAAGCCGAAATGTCCATGACTTGGGATTCAACAACAATATTTATAGGGCCGAGCCATATTGTAAGTTTTATAGATCCCATCACTTCTTAACGAGTATTATCATAAGCACGCACCGTAATAGAGGTTGGAGCAAGGTCGCTCCCTTATAGTCCCAAGCAATTGAGGGTTCTATACGGACAAACATTTAGAGTTGATCCATTATCAATAAGCCAAAGTGGGAGGGCCTTTCCCATGACTTCAACAAAGATATTGAGAGCATAGTTGTGGTTTGGTCCTATCTTAGTGATTTCTTCCTCGGAGAAGGAGAGCATTCTATTAAAAGTTAGAGATTCGACCAGATTCACTGCTTCTTGTGGCGTGGTGCAAGGAGGGACTGTGGGTACGATGAGTAGTTTGATCATGGCATCTCGGTACAGTTGGGAAGACATAAAGAGTACCCACAGAGTGATGTTAGCTTGGGTTTTCTTTAACTGATCGAGGACCTTTCTCTCCTAGAAGGTCATGTCTGGCATAGAAAGATTCTCAACACCTTTTCCCTTATCGATCGCTGATGATTGCAGTTTTGGAACTTGGTAATGCCTCCCTGATCTTGTCATATGGTTCACATAAGAGGGGAAAAATAGAAACCCCGTTTCCTCATCTATCTTGGATTATTCGGCCACCTTATTGATTTCTCATAGCAGCTCCTCATATGATATCATTCCACATATGCTGACTATTGGGTTATCTTTTCTTGGTTTTTCTCTTCATTTGAACTATCGAATTCACCCCCCCATTCGGTGGCAACGACATCATATTTCACGAGAATTTAATGCACTCCACAAACTCAATGGCTTCTTTATATAGACCTTCCCATCCGATGGGAAGATGTATAATTGAAGATACCAGACACCCCTGTAGTTTCAAAGCATCAAATAGCTCTAACATGCTGTAAATTTCACCTGTCTATCGATATAAGTCTTCCATGATCTGGACCACATCATTTAAACCCACTACATCGGTAGATACCACCCAATTTTCTGACACTCGAGCCTATTTCTTAGCTTTTAATAACAATATATTGAATCTCTAGCAGTCAATGGTCATCTTAAAGGGAAATTTCATCTCGAACTCTAAAAGCAAGTTCAATACTATTGACGATTCCATTTCTTTTCCTCTAGAATGTGTACGAACAATAATGCATGATTTAAGAAGTGACTGAGATTCATCGGCAAAATAAGTAGGGTGCAGGAGAAAATATGGGAAACTTGGAGGGGTTTAGGGAATATATGGATATGATGGGTGATTTACTAGGTACGATCTGGGTATATCGATCAAATTCTAGGTCTTCTTCTAGGAAAATGGAATTTGTATGATTTGGGAGTGGATTGTGAATAGTGTTTGGTTTAAGATTGGTTGGTGGGGCTATGATACCCCGGTCAATCAGACCTTGGATTAAATTTTGAAGGTGGAAACATTGATCAGTGGTGTGTCCGACACTTTGGTGAAAGTCACAATTGGCATCTGGTTTGAAATTTCTAGGAAATTGGTTTGGTAATGGATGAGGGTCTTATGGATTGACGAGATTTTGGCTTAAAAGGGCTTAGTAAACTTTAGAAAGGGGAGCGTGGATACCGGGTTAGGGCGAATTTCTGGTGACCATGAAGTGGCAGACTGAGAGATGTTATTGATGGTTGAAATCTCAGTATTGGAAAGATTCTCATACATTCTTCGGTTCAACTTCTGTCTTGGCAAGAATTTCCTCGATCTCTGCTCCTGCTTCTCGAAGGGCTCGAAAATGAGGGTAATATTGTCCTTCCATTGTCGCTCGGACATGGGGTAAGAAATTCTTCTTCACAATACTGACTCGCTCCTTTTCGAAAGGCCGGTTGGTCATGGCGGCTACTTTCTCTCTCCACCTTGCTATGAAGTTACTGACTGATTCCCTAGGACTCTCTTTGAGCAATTCTAATTCACGGCGGGTAACCTTCAATTGTTTGTTGTACTAATATTGTGACATGAATTCGCGGGCAACATCTTCCTAACTATGGATTCTTGATTCTTCGAGAGATAAGAACCAATAAAGAGCTATGTCCTTCAAAGTCTGTTGGAACATTTGGGCCATTATTTCCTCTGAGGTTCCTAAGAGAGTCATGGCTTAGTGGTAACTTCGGAGATGAAGAATTGGGGGTCCACTACCCCCGAACTTCTTGATGTTAGGCATCTTAAACTTTTTCTACAGCCTTATTTTAGGATAGGGAGACATATGGGTGTAATCCATGTAGTTCCTAGACATCCGGACTTGGTCAAACTTATTGGTCAACATCTTGAGGTATTCCTTGACCTTGTTTAACTCTTCTTCCTTTGGATCAACAATTAGCGGTAGGTTATCCCCTGGATGGGCAAGATTCGACGTAGGGAGCTGGGCTGATGGCGACCCATTTGCACGGGGAGAACATGGAGAGTGTTGATATTCCTCTTGGAACCAAATAGTCTCGGGTGTGGACGGACCCATAGCGTGAGGGAAGAAGACCTCGGTATCTTCAGGAATAGGGACCCAATTTCGTTACATTTCATGATCCTCAGTTTGAAGGTTGTCAATCTTGGCATTGAGTTAGGCTAGGGCTGTCATCAAATCCAGCTGCACATTCGATATTTGGTATGTGTTATCTATGGAAAGTGGATGGAGGTGAATTTTGAAATCGAAGGAAGTAACGATGGAACTAACAGAGCCTCGGGACGATTCGACGGAAGACCAAAGCCAATAGGGAAGGCCAAGGGTCGGGTATGCGATTGACCTTAGAAGGAGAAAATATTGAATTTATTTTTGAAAGAGAAAGGGGAAAATTGTTATTTTTGAATTTTTTGATAAAGAGGAGGACAAAATGTTTTTGGGTAAAAAGGCGAAAAAATATTTTTTGGTAAAAGGAAGAAAAAATTCTTTTTGTATATTTGATAAAAGAGGGGAAAATTATTTTTGACACTTTTGGTGAAGAAAGAGGTAGTATGAGAAAAAGGGTCTTCGCATGATTATTATGTTTATTATGTTCTCACTTGTATTAGTTTTAACTAAATGCAAAAAGAAATGTCGGACGGGACCCGAGCCTGGGAAAATTGAGTTTGAAAAATATGTATGTCAAAGGTATGAAGTGACCCGAGCAGGGGGAACCGTTTGATATACGTCAAATGTACTTGGCCAATGGAAGATGAAAGTCATATCGCTTAGGCTAACTGCGGTCTGATGGACCAGCGCTAATGACGAAGTGACCCCGGGACAAAATTTGGTCAATAGCCATGCTCTTTGGTGATGTAGTGCGCAAAAATGCATGATTCTATATTAGTATATTATGGAGAGAGTATCTTTATTTAACACGATGAGCATTAAGTCGGGGATAATCTACAAGTATAAAAAATAAAGCTACTAACGCAATCCAAGTAAACAAACCTACTAACGCAAAGATAAATAAAGTACTTACCTGTAAAATGCCCTCAATATACGAAACCGCTACTAACTCGCGTTAACAAAGCGGGTATGTGAGGCTATGTCCAGTAGCAATACACAAGTAGTATAGAAATGAATGGCAAGAAGGACACTCGCACGCTACAACCACACGCATGCGAAAATATACATGTAACTTCACAAATATGCTTATAAACCTTTGAAATACATATTCCAATGCATTAATCATTTTACTTCCGAAAATCTAACTTGTCTAGATTAATTTACCTTAATCTTATAAAATACATCATTTGCTCGTACTTAGCATTTCTCGCTTTATTTAACATACCTGATTCAACACTTGAAACCATGACTTAATTTATTCGAACCCTTCCTTTCACAGAATTACCCTTTTTATTTTAACTCAATACGCTTTAGTATTTTCCTTGAAACTCACCCTTTCAACACACCCAAGCATTGTGTTATTTGTCATTTGAAAACCTTTTTTCAATACATACTTGTGGAATTCATGGGTTTAACCATGAGGTTGCTTACTCACCCATTTACCCACTTACTTTACCCCATTTACCTTATCTTATGGACATTAATAGATTAACCACTATGCCAAGTTAAGAAAACTACACTTTAGCCCTTAAGACTATATACTCAATATAAACCTAGCAAGGACCAAAAACCTAGAAAGTTTACAATCAGACCAGCTGATTAGGATTTCAACTAGCCTTGGACCCATAGGTTTCCATGTGGAAACACATGTTTTCTCCTTATCCCATACCCAAAACTATCCTATATTAATCTGAAATCTTCCTGCAAATTCACCAATCAAATGATCCTAACCTCCCCTATAAAATTACCAGCATCCCTCTCCCAAAACACACCAGTTAGTGTGAGAAAAACAAATCTCCAAATGAAATTTTTGCATTTCATTATTTTATGTACTAAATTCAGTTCTATCAATCCTAGATGGTTTCTAATGTGAAAATTCACGTATAAATACACTAGAAAGGATCAAAAGTAAAAAAACATTAAAGCTTAAGATTCGATGGTGAATTCTATATTCCTGACCGTGAACCAGTTTGAAGGTGGTAATATTTGATCTTATACCTCCAAGAATTTAGTTGCAACACTCAATTTGATTATAAGATGGTTAGAAGATTCAAATCACAAAATTTCAATTTAGACAGTGAAACTTTCATAAATTGAATTCTTCTTCCATACTATGAATGAAACCTTCAAACCAAAATAATTTTTTTTTTCTAAAAACACTTAGGAACAAAATCACATCCCTGCCATAACTCAAAATTTTGTTGAGAAACCATGAATGTTAAATTGAAAATTTTGGATATTTACAAAAACTGGTTAGGAGGCTACATTCCACCTCAATCTATAAAATTTATATTTTTGGAATCGTTGTGAAAAAATAAAAAAGAATGGCTTTAGAGTCACTCAAAATGGTATGTTTTTTACAGGATTTAATTGAAGGTAAAAGTTTTAAACCCTAAATTCAAAATTAGAAGGTTGAAGATGATGTGTTCAACAAGTGAGCGAGTAGGGTTACAACAGCACGTGAGAAGTTTGGCCCAACGCATGAAGGCGCGTGCCAAATCAGAAAATTCTGAAAATCATTTTCAAAAATTTTATTTTATTTTTCTGGTCAAAATGGTATATTACATCACCCTGTTTGGTCAACCAGAAACCGAATTCGAAGAAACCCCAAAATTTCAATTATAATTTAAAAACATTCTTTTACACATAAACCCCTGACTTTTCCAACTTATGAATTTCAATCCTAAACATCACAAAATTATTTTTGATAACCCTAGGAACAAAAAAGTTTATTTTAACAAAGTTAAAAAATGTATGGAAACATGAGTAATTATACAAAAAATAAATTTATATATTATCCTCTAAAAGTTATTTTAAAATGCAAAAGTACCTTTATGCACTATAACACTTTCAAATTTAGAACCTTACTTAGTTCATTTTCTAAATTTTAGACAATCTCGAACCCCCAATTTAAACACCTCAACTCGAAATTAAATCTCATAAGCCCTAAATAAGTAGGTGATTCTTATTCATTATTATTTCATGCAAATCTTATGTATACGTGAATCATTCATATCACTATGTGATAGTCGTAGTTTTCTTATTATCCTGTACGAACTCATTTGTGTAGTTTAAACTTCCTTACCTTTGATTCGATTTTAAAACCTTGTGTTGATTTCACCCAATGATATCAATTTAATATGATTTCATTGTTTTTCAATTACAACCTACATGACAAATAGGGAATAGACTACCATTATACCCATGGTAATATTATTTGGCCTGCAAGACTCAGGGTATTTAGTGCCTAGTTTATGCTTGCAATATGGGTGCCCATTGTAGCTCAGCACTATTCCTTTATCTCTAAATGTGTTGGATTTATTTGTTATTTGTATGCATATTAACCTTAATCCTCTTTAATAAATAATTATGGATTATCTTGTTTTAGAAACTATCCGTATCTTTAACTATTATAAACGTGATATCTCTAATTGTAGCAATATTATCATATTGTTGTTGAATAGTGTTTTAGAAAAATTATCGAATGTGGTTTCTTGTATGCATTTGATTATATTAATATTTGAAGATTATTTTGCAATCAGAATTATCTACTGGTAAACTTTTTCTTATTATTTTAAAATTCCATATGGATCTTGAGCGTAAGAAAGGCAACATTTCCCTTAACCCCGTAAATTTTTGTGCATCATCGCGTGTGTCTCTAGTATTCAGTTACATATGGAAACTCGTTAACAGGACCGACAAACCCATTGTTATCATATACACTACTCCTTACCAGTTGATGCCGCATCGTTGTATACCTTTATTTTCCTTTTCTTTATTTTTTTCTTTATTTCAGTAAGCTATCCGCAGCAGGTCATGATTCTAATAAATAAAGTTCCCTGTCACTGTACTTAGTTCGTGTTGGATGTAATAAAAATATTTCATGGACTATTTTTCCAAGAGTAATAGATTTTTCTAGAGTGTATATCTGGATGACTCCAATGAACCCATGGTCGGCCAAAGTTATCTGTGCCATATCTGTTTTTCTAAAAAGATAAATTTTTGGAATTTCTTTGGAGAAACCCCTAATCATTAAGGCATATCTATTAATCTAAGATAATAACATATTGAAATGTTCAATAATGCTATCACCCTCTTTTTGACATTCTTTTGAAAATAAAAGATTATCATGACCAAATGATATAATAATCTTAGTCTTAAAATTCTTTTATTGATAATAAAAAATACCAATTGGTCTAGTTCTGGAGGATTCCCCAAGAGTTTGAGCATATGTTTAAGTCTGTGGCCTAGGAGTAGCAGTACTACTGAGTTGAGTCACTGCAAGTCTTTAAAGTCTCATGAATTTGGCAATAGCTACCAAATTCAGTTTGAATCCTACCCATAGCTTGTTCTTTACATTCTACCGTAGGGCGTCTATTAGAGTATTTTTGTCATCTGAAAATTCTCGTCTAAATTTTATCAAATATGGGTATCTTTGGTCTGGTTTATATTGGGGAAAATACATTTTCATAACGAGTCTATTTTGGGAAACAATTTCATCTCTAGATTTTTTGGGAGGAACTAGAATATCGTCAACATAAAATAAACATTTGAGAGTCTTGAATATGAGTTTGTCTTTGCGTCATACCAGCATTTGGTGTTATGCGTCTAAGATAGTCTGCTATGTCTTCTTTGTTTAGTCTATTCATTCCAGAGGAACTCATGATGTCTAAGTCTTCTTTTTGCATCATAAAACAAGAGATAACATTATTGTTAGTAATAATAGGCTCTTTAGATATGATGTCTGGAATGGTATTTTTGCTTCCCTTAATATGTATAGAAGAGAAGCCATAACCATTAAGCAATTATTTATATTTAATAAGTCTATTAGTCCTTGATTTCGATAAGTCTAAGTCTCTAAATTTTACTGCATAAGAATAATCAGTATAAATATTTAAATGTTTAGGTGTGAGAAACAACATATATTTCTCTATAGCCCTTACTATGGCTAAAACTTCTTTCCCATGAGCTGTTTATCTTGTTTCTGGATCAGTAAAAGTTCCAAAACTATATCTACAAAGTTTCTTATTTTTATTCTGATGATCAATCGCAAAGTATATTTCTCCCCATTATTTATCAGAGGCATCCGTTTCTATTATAAACTAGTCTTCAACATTAGGCAGTTCAAGTAAAGGAATATTCTTGAGTGCTTCTTTGATTTTTCTTATAACTTCAAAATCATCTTTTATCCATTTAAAAGGATTAGTTTTATCAGTTCCTTTTAATTTGGAAGTTAATCTTTGTCTTTTTAGAGGTGGAAATTCGGGTAGGTCGTGTCATTTTTGGGTCGTATTAATTTTGATTTGAATATAAGTTTTGGGTACTTTTAAATCTATACAAGATAATCAGGTCATTTTGGGTTATTACCATAAACGGGTTATCATGTCAAAAATTGCCAGCTCTAGTCTTTTTGAGGTTAGGTTCTTAATAAAACTGCAGCACAATTTAGCAATCCTAAAAATGATTGTAATTGTTTTTTATCTTTGAGTTAGTCTGGAAATTCAAGAATCTTTTTGGTTATTTGTTTGCTAAAGATATTTTTTCTTTATCGATATGAATTCCCACAAAGTCTATTTCAGTCTATAATTGCATTTTCTTTTCAAAAATTACAATCCGATGTTTATCTAATTCTAGAACAATCTTTTTAAGATGGTCTACATGTTCTATCTTAGTTTTGTTGGCTATTAGAATCTCATCTATGTAAACAAGAAAAAATCTGAATAAGGTTTAAAAATATTTCTTTGGAATACTTGAGGGGCATTCAAATATTCAAATGACATTACTAACCATTCATATTTTCCTTGGGGCACACTAAAGGTTGTCCAAGTTATACTATCTGAATGCATCTTTATTTGCCAGAAACCTGATTTACAATCAAACTTGCTGAAAATAATTATGTCTTTAATCAAACTAATTAGATTATTCTTGTCTGATATCTTATAAGAATAAAATTCACAATTCTTATTAAGGTGTCTATAGTCTATGATCAAACGTCTTTTTTCTCTCTTTCGTTCAGACTCATTTTGCATATAGAAGGCAAAGTTATTATGTCTATTTTTTCTTTTTCTAATAATGCCTACCTTAAGCATTTCATCTAAGTCTTTTTTGAATTCTTCTCTATCTTCTTGTGAATAGACTTTCTTACAGGTTCCAGCAGTAATAGTGGCATCAAGGTTAATAGGGATGATTTCACAATAACTTTGATCATTGCCCCAATTAGCAATGGGATTTTCTCCTAAGGTAGGCTCTACTAATTCACTAATCTTTTCTTTTTCTGCTTCTATATCCTTTTTCTTTTATTTGGATATAGGTTGGACCCTTAATAAGGTTTGTTAGGCTTAATCTAAAATGTCTTGTTCTATAAGCGTTATTTGCTTATAACATTTTTGGTCTGGACACGTACATTCTTTTTTTAAGGGTTTAGTTATTTCTAGGACTTCTTGTTGTTTTATATGTCTAGGTCCATCATTCTCAGCTGAAGAACTCTGATGGGATAGTTGACCATAATTACGTTTGACCTGCATAAGGTCAACGACAGTCTTGTGATCAATAAGATGAACATTAATGTTAAATTCCTCTTTATCACTAAGTAACATCTTATCATTACACTGAGCATAAGTATGGTATTTACTAATAAATTCTTATCCTAAAATAATATTTCTTGTGAAACTAGGATGGGGATCCATAATCCAAAACTGATGATTTGTAGTTTTGTTCGTCTGATTTCCTAATTTGAAATAAATAGGAATAGTCTGAAAATATAAGGTAAATGGTTCTCCATTATCTACCTTACCATGGATATTTTAATTACTATCTAGAAAATATTCTTCAGGGAAGGCATTAACCTATAAATACTCTGAGAGGATCTCGTATCTATAAATGGTGAAAGTCTTTTAGGATAATCTTTGCGTTTTATGAATAATTCTACAAAACAAGCATTAAGTTTAGTAGAGATTCCTAAATTATTCTTTTCTAGTATATATATTCCTATTTGAGTTTTTTTTCTAAAATATTTGTTGGTGTTAAATCTTTTGTACTACTATCAGAGCAGTTTTCTTCTAAATCATAGGAAATTCTCTTTCCCTTTAAGTCTTCATTTTCTTGTAATCTTTTGACTACATTTCTATCAATGTCTTGATAATATGTTGTAATATCTTGGTCTATTTGAGCATTATACTGGGTAGTATAAATTGCTTTAAATCTAGTTCTCCAATAGTTTTCATGGTAGTATAATTGACAAATAACACAAACCATAAATAATTATGTTTATATAGTCTCAAAACATTCGACACATCTAAAGTCTTTCTTGCTACATTTCATTTGTAATGTGCAATAATGTTTTTCATCATAGTAACATCTAGGTATATATGGTAATAACTCAGGATTACCAACTGTCCATCTTTTCTTTAAAAAGGGGCTTAATATACATTTATACCAAGATCCTTCAAAATATATATAATCATCTTCTTGATAAGTTTGCATCATATATAAATCTAGAGTGTCTTAAGAGTCTTCATACTCATCAGTATCACTATTATAGTCTTATGAATCACTATCTATGTATACAATATAGATACTACTATCATCATAATTTATATGTTTGATATTTTTATAGAATATAGAATATAGAATATCTAATTCTTCTTGATCTATGAAGTCTTGTATTGTATTCGTAATCTTAATACCTTCATTATCTTTTTATTAGGACAATACTTAGCAAAGTATCCTTCTTTGTCGCAAGTCCAACATTCTTTGGTAGCAGTCTTAGATTGATTTGCTTCTTTTTCCTTCCTATAATTAGGAACCTTCTTATGTTTATCGATACTTTTCTTAAAATATCTTATTTGGTTAAATATATTTTCTTAGCTCTGAAATTCCTTTATCTAAAGGTAGTAGATGATCTGAATTTATATTTCTTTGGAAAACCTAAAGGCCTGGCCTTAAACGTATTTTGTTTCTAATTTATCTTATTCTTTTTTAATTTCTTATCCTTAGATTCACTACCACAACCCCATTGGATTAGAGCAATGTCTCTTTCATTTGTAATTGGAGGAAATCGTTTGAAGTTTCTTCAATTAACTTTCCTTGAGTTATATCTTGTCCTTTAGATATGATATAGTCTTTGGCAAAATTGATTCTTTCACCAAGGGAGTTATTCTTAACTCCAGCAACTCTTGGACAATTCTTGTATTCATTAATTAGGATTTGTCTAATAGCTAGTATTTCTCTAAAATATTCATCTTTTAAGGTCTCACCAAATTCTTTAATTTAATAATATAGTTGTTCATAATTATTGTTATATTCATTAACCTTGTCTAGTTTGCAAATACTAAGAAGAGTGTAAGAACATATTTCTTCTCATGTCCATTTGTTTTAATTAGCTTAATTCCGGACAAAATAAATTAAGTCTATTCTAGTTTTATTATAGAGTTTATTGAAGCCTACGACAAAGTTCAAGTCCAAGAATGTGCAATTAAACTCGTCTCTGCGAAAGTTTTACTAGGCAGAACAGTTTCGAAAACTTATTCCCATACAGTTTTTCATCATCCAGAATTTATTCAAGATCAAGTTATTCAATTCTAAAGTTTGTGATCTTGAACGCGTTTACCGGAAGACGATTCATGCACTACACTATTTTGCGCTTTGTGGGGAGAACTCTACAACCGGAGAGTTGCGTGCTATTGTGGAGGGAGTCCTTATGAAGTAACTTATGGAAAAGTTGTTTCTTTTCCATTGCTGACCATCTGGAGTTCTTGCCGGAGATTCCAGCCGACGACATCAGAACCGACACCTGTGGGTATTTCGTATGTCACCCTATTTCATTGTAATCCGTGTAAGTTGTGTCTTACAAATTATAGTGAAATAAAAAGGTTTTGCCCTTCGGGGATTTTTCCTGAAATTGTTTCTTGTAACCGCATGCTATATTCATGGAATGGAGTTAATCACTTAGATGCATCTTTAGGGTTTAAAAAATTAAAATTGGTTTTTAACTAAAAATTGGAACAAAGTTGTTTTTAACTAAAGTTCACACTAAAGGGACTTTTCAAATTGGTATCATAGCTTGTTGCACTATCTAATTGTGTTTGTGATCCCGTGACTTTAGGAATGCCTTTTGGTGGTTTTGATGATTTTAGAATTCACTTGTTTCAATCATCTAATTGGAAATCACACATGAAAACTGCTCTTAAAAAATTGATTAATAAGGATGATTGTGAAAAGTGTCTTTGCTGCGAAGGGTTTGGTCACAGGATAGATGAGTGTCCCACTAAAATTAGGGAGAATTTTAATAAACCGATAAATCCTGTTTCTACCCTTAGTGATAGTGACCCAGAAGAAGAAAACTTTTATGCTAGTAAGCGTGAACTTTCCATCTTTGTGGTTAGTCATGTAAATGATAAAGGCTGACCTTTGCATGTGTAAGGACACAAATTTCCATTTGAGTCCTTTGTAGTTTTGGCTCAATTTCGGACAAAAACGTTTGAGTCATAGGACAAAAACGTGTTTTGTTGAAGACGTAGCGGCCAAGTGTATAAAGCTCCATCCAAATGCCGAGTTTAAGTGCCTCGTTTCTACGTCATCAACAGTGGTTCCATGCTCCCAAGGTATGAATGCATTACATATATATATAGGGGCTTGGAACAGTTTATATTGGGTGAATGTTTATTTAAAACAGTTATTTATTTTCAAAAAGATTTTTATTAAAAATTTAAAAAAAAGTTTATAAAGTTTCTGGGCTAAAAATGAAAATTTTCAACTTTCTGGAAGTTCGTTCAATATGTCTTTCAAACGAGTTTTTCGTTCGAACCAAATGTCGTTCGAACGAGTTTTCCAAAGAGTTACCAGTTTGGCCTCTGTAACTTCATTCGAAATGTCGTTCGAACGAGATGGATGCTCGAACGAGATTTCTAACGAGTTCATTTTTAAACACACTAGAACTTCGTTAGAAGGCCGTTCGAACGAGATTTGGCGGGAATAGTTAAATGGCAGTTTTTGACAGTTTTCACCCACTTTCCCATTATCTTTCCCCACTAACTTTTGACTGATTATTTAAGTGAGAGAATCAACTTTGGAAATTTAACTTTTTCATACACATCTATCTCCAAGAGAGAGTTTGAGAAAAAAAGAAAAAGAGAAAAAGTTCATGTTTTAAAGTGTTTGTTTCTCAAAGAAAAAATCCATTTACACTTTAGTTTTCACCCATATTGTTTATCCAAGTTCATATATATATATTCATTGCTTGGATTTTGGCACCGGTTTATCTCTACATATTGAAGAAGAGATTGTTTGGGTTTGCTTCTACATCCCACAAAGAGGAAGATGTTTGTGTTGATTTACCCACTTGGAGAAGGGCTCCTAGTTCGGGTGACGGTGACCATATAAAGTCCGATCGGAAGATTTCGAGACCGCGGTGGAGCTCCGTGGTTATTCACTAGGAAGAGGTTGATACAAGAAGACGCCGACGGGCTTGATAGGGATCGAGTCGAGTGTTGTAAGTCATCTTGCTTGTATTTGTAAATTCCGTACTTAGTGGATTTGAGGCTAGGGCCGTCCGAGGTTTTTTTTCGTTGTGGGTTTTTCCTCGTACATCGCAGCGTAGTGGTTTCATTGTTTATTTCATCTTGTGCAAACTCGCCTAGAATGCATGCTTAAGTAATTCAAGATCAAATTTGGTTTTAATCACTACATGTTTAATTTGGTGCTAAATTAAATATTGGGTAATGTTTAGTTAATTTAATTCAAGTCATTTAATTTAATTTGATAAAATTGGTTTGGCCTAATTTGGTAAAATTGAGAAATATGACTTAGGCAAATTTTCTAGGACTTGGATTAATTGTGTTTAAGTGAAATTAACACAAGTGTGTGTTTTAATCATATTTCACTTTGGTTTTATTTTAATCTGAAGTAAATTAAAATTTGGTGTTTTTGTGAACCATCTTTCGCTTCCGCATCTTTCTATAAAAGGAAATTATCACTTCTCGTGAAGTTGAAAAGAATTTTATTTAAAATTGGGGGCCTATCCTTATCAGCATGATTCTTTCCCAACCACAGAAGTTGATACACATGAGAGTGAGGGTGAGGTGAGTGAGGATGAGATCGAAGACGAGAGAGACTTGCAAACTGCTTTCAAAGAATTGTATGAAGAAATATTAAAAGCAAAGAAAGCAAACGTGAAATTAGGAGCTATGTTGAAATAACGTGCCATAGAAATAAATAATTCCAATGCTTTAATGGAGGATCTTAGGTCACGTGAAAAGAAAATTCGAGAGAAACTGGAATATGTCAAGGGTGAGAGAGATAGTTTTTAAGGGTTGATGGAGACTATGAAAAAGGAACTTCTTGAGTTTGACAACTCTACGCGTTTACTTGAGTCAAGGATAGGTGAGCTTGAGGAGAAATTGATAGATTCGAGTAAAGTTAAGTTTGATTTGGAGGCTAGGTCTGAAAAGTTGAAAAAAATCTTAGGCACCGTCAAAATCAAAGATAATCGGTGTGGTATTGGCTTCGAGAATCATGTCGCACCTGCTCCCAAGGCCAAAACCGTGCAAATAAGAGAGCCGCTTAAGAACTTTAGAAGCGAGCCACGTAGGAACGTGAGCTATAATCGGCTTATAGCACATACTCCTCACCGTACCTACACTTGCACTCATTGTGGTAGGATAGGTCATCTTAGATGGCTTTGCTATGATCTTAAGAACACTCCTAGAAAGTCTAAAGCCATTCTGGTTCCCTATACCCATTCTCTTCGATTCACACCTACTTGGGTTAAGAAGTCAGATTTAGAGGCGTTAGGTATTATGCTTGGTGATTCTCGCGTCATTGTCCATAGTACTCCTCATGTTTCATCTTTCGATTGAGCTTATTCGTCGGTTCGTCATACTTTAGTATTTGCATCATGTGTTATTTTTTGCTAGTGTTATGATGTGTGTCTAGTTTTTGCTATTTATTTGTGTCTTATAAAAAAAATACAAAAAGATTTTGCTTTTTATAAAACTTTTGAAAATACAAAAAGATTTTTGATTTTTGAGTCGTGAGGTTACATGGTTGATGTGGCATATTGGTGTGTTTGAATCCGCCCTTCCTTTCATTATTCATGTGGCTAGGACTTTTGGTCATGATTAGTGATGCTTAGATCGACCTTAACCATTTCACTATGGGGTTGTTTTGAAGTTGATATGCACTTTGATTCGACTTTGTGTATATGCCAGTCTTGCACACATGCACGAGTTTATATGAATGTTTGACTTCTCTTGCATATTTGAGTTTGGTGAGACGTTTTTATCTCAATTTTGTCATCTATGCGTAAGTAAACTTAAGGAGGAGGTGTGCTTGTAAGAATCGTTTTTCATGAGAATTGATATTGAAAAACTGATGAGTGTTCACGAGAAAGGGCTGCGAGAGTATAAAATTGACTCGTCGTGAAAGCCACCATTTAAAAGAGCCCAAAAGAAAGTCAAGGAAATAAAAATAAATAAATGTCATAATTGGGGCCAATAGGACTTTCTCTAAGTAGAGATTGATAGATATTTCTAAATATCATGAAAAATTCATATATATGAGGGAGTTTGGTTGGAGATAAATTTAAATGGGTTTTCACCACGAATCCTACGTTGAAACCTCGTATTATGACGCTATTGTTCTTAGAATCGTCAATAATCTGGACTTGTATGCATGTAGTTAGTATAAGTCATTAAACTCATACTTATTTTGTCACAAATGGCTTTGATGAAGTTTGATGATTTCTTGCTATCAATTAGAACTCCTTGATCGGTTCGACATATTGAAAGTGTAACTCATTTGTTCTAGCTCATGCCCATTCAGTCCACAATCCATGATTGAGAACATTGGTACTATGTTACCATGTAATTCTTGTTGGTCGTTTTACTTTGTTTTCTGTTTTCTCTTCTGTTTTGAGTCTGTTTCTAATTTCTAGGCACTGTTTTGAGATAATTTTTTCACTGGGCAAATCCTTAATGTTTTTGGGATATTTTTGGGATTTTCATTTTCTCGTTCGAATGACATCACATGTCGCGCGAACATGTCGTTCAAGCGACATCAAAAATTGTTCAAGCGACATCACCAAGTCGCTCGAGCGACGTCTAGCGAGATCAGGGTTTCATTAAACACCAGTCGTTCTCTCTTCTCTCTTTTCGTTCTCTCTTCTCTCTTTCTCTGCATAACAAGCGGCGACATCAGTTTATTTTTATAAAAAAACCGCCATTAATTTGCTTTTGAAGCTTCATTTTTCTCGATTTTCATCTCAGTCTTGGGTGCGTATTTCTATCCATTCAGCCATTGTTGCTCCCGAGTTCTTTCGGTAATAGAACCAGTTCAAAAAGTGTTTATCGATGACCATTTTTTCTTCTGAGTTGATTCTCCGGCGTGTGGTTCTTCGGCGTATAAACACCAGTTCCCTTATTCCCGGCGATTTCACCTTCGCGGTGATTTTGTGTGTTTCTCCGACGTGTTTCTCCAGAGGTCTGTTCCACGGCGTCTGTCCCTCCAAAGTTTTAGTTCCTCCAGATTTTTACACATTTCAGGGACGGTTTCCCATTTTCGACGATGTCAAGGTATTTTTATGTTCTGATCTTTATTTTTTTGAAATCATTTGTTGAGAGGAATTTGTTGTTGGTCTAGTATATTATTTCTGATTTTTGCTGTTATTGTGGTTGGTGTTCGCGGTGGTTCAGTTGGATGTGTGTACGGAGATAAGTCCTTAGGTGTGTATTTCTCGGTGTCAGTACCCTCACACTTTTCACACCCTTCTGTCATGCCGCCTAGATGTCGTGGTGTCCCGACAAGCCGAATCGATGATCCACCACCCTCTGATCGAGCTCAGAGAGATCAGGCTAGTAGGACCCCATACTCCCCAGTGAGATGGACCACCCGCGTTGAGTATGATCATTACTGCTTATTGGGTCTCCACATTCGGTCTGTTGTTCAGGAGAGGGTGTTTCGGTATTCCGAGTTTCATGAGCTAGGTATTCCACACTGGTTATCTGATAGGGGTTGGGATCACTTGTTTGAGGTTCGTGGGGTTGTCTATCCGGACATTATCTGAGAGTTCTTCTTTCGTGCTCTTCCCCACACTGAGGGGATTTTTCTATTATTCGTGGCATTCCTATTCTCGTCATAGCAGGTCTCATAACAACATTTCTACACCTTCCCCGTGTCCCTGGCGCTGTGTTTCCTCGTTATACCGATGATGGACCTACATATGATGACATTTTACGTCATTGCTTTTAGGAGATTCCCCAGGCAGGTACTACCATATATCACCGCCAGCTCTTCCCTGCCTTTCGTGTACTTAATAGGTTTATGTCAGCATCCATTTATCCTCGAATAAATCATACTCATATTGGGTCTGACATTGTCTATTTTATGTACCATATCTCTCATAAGTGGGATATCGATTTATCGATTATCATTCTACGTGTTATATCATCTGTCACAGTCAGTGGTACCACCCCTGTCCGCCCTGCCCTTCCTTATGGGATTCTCTTTTCCTTCATTTGCACTGCTGCTGAGGTTCCTGTTTCAGAGTTTGATCAGCGTCTCCCTACACCTGGTATTATTGATCATAATACTTTCACTCGTTCAGAGAGTCATTTACCACAGGCGGCAAGAGCTAGAGCTCCACCCTCAGAGGGAGTCTTCTTTGATGTTGATTCTTATCAGGCTGCTGATCACACTGGTCCGAGCACTTCTGATTTTTCTCAGCCACCACCCTCCACTCCTGCATGCACACGTCCTATTAAGGAGGAGGTTTCTACTTTACACGCACATGTAGCTGCCCAGACCAGGATGTATGACACTATCCTTGCCAGATTTGATGCTGAGGCCAAAGCACGTGTTCATACTAAATCCAGGATGACATCATTCTTTGATAAGATGAGGCAGAGAGAGCAGCTGAGAGGTGCAGGATCCTCTGGACTTGGCCATATTTCATCTACATACTTTTGATGATGATGCTGTTGTTGATGATGATACTCCTACTTATACATAGTTTTATTTGTTTTATCATTGTATCTGAGACACTGATCTTCTTGATGTATTCATTTATTCTCTGATATGATGTACTCTTATTATCAGTTGTATCACCCTTGGTTTTATGACATGAATGTACAGTTTCTTTTGCAGTTTTAGAAATTCTCTCATTATTATTTAGATACTGTTATCTTTTGCTTTCCATTGTCATACTGATATTGTTTCTCTAGCCATGTTCTTCATTCTAATATTTTATTGCTAGATTTGGTGTGTCTGTCCCACCTTTTGTCTATTGGAAAAAGGGGGAGAGATATGTGATGTAGGGGGAGTATTTATCATGATATTATACTTGTTGTGTTCCTTCATACTTCACTTAGGTATCTGTTTATGTCTCGTGTGTGTAGGTATATTGTTAAGAGATTCAGATATTTATGGATACATCACATTCAGAGATAGAATCAGATTCATATACTTGCTATTCAGAGACAGAATCAGATTCAGATGCTTGCCGTTTATTCAGTTTCATTATGTCCTGTATTTTTTTACATTTTGGGATATGACATGTATTTATTTTATGGCATATAGCATTTCTGTTTAGTTTTGTCCCGAAATAGCCAAAGGGGAAGATTTGTAAGAACATATTTCTTATCATGTCCATTTGTTTTAATTGGATTAGTTTCGGACAAAATAAATTAAGTTTAGGCTAGTTTTATTATGGAGTTTAATTGAAGCCTACGACAAAGTTCAAGTCCAAGAATGTGCAATTAAAGCTTTGAAGAAGATTTCAAGTCAAAACGTGTTGCATATGTTTAAGATCACTCAGGTATGAATACTTGTGAGTAGTTGGGTAATTTTGCATGTTGATTAAAAGCTGGGTGATTTAAATGTTTGGGAATCAAATATTTTTATGTTTAAAAATATTTCTGAGTTACATATAGTTTAAAGAAAATGCGAGGATTTATTTAAAAGAAAAATATTATTTTTAAACACTATCGCTCGAACGAGACAGTGGGTCGTTCAAACGACATCCCCATGTCGCACGAACGAGATCCACTTCTCGCTCGAATGACCTGCCGCCTCGATTTTCGTGTTTTCATTTTCTTGGACTCTGTGCTGCTCAGTTATAAATAAAAACGTCTCTGCGAAAGTTTTACAAGGTAGAACAGTTTCGAAAACTTATTCCCATACAGTTTTTCATCATCTGGAATTTATTCAAGATCAAGTTATTCAATTCTAAAGTTTGTTATCTTGAACGCGTTTACCGGAAGACGATTCATTCACAGCATCGTTTTGCGCTTTGTGGGGAGAACTCTACAACCGGAGAGTTATGTGCTATTGTGTAGGGAGTCCTTACGAAGTAACTTATGGAAAAGCCGTTTCTTTTCCATTGCTGACCATCTGGAGTTCTTGCGGGAGATTCCAGCCGACGACATCGAAACTGACACCTGTGGGTATTTCGTATGTCACCCTATTTCATTGTAATCCGTGTAAGTTGTGTCTTACAAATTATAGTGAAATAAAAAGGTTTTTCCCTTCGAGGATTTTCCTTAAATTGTTTCTTTTAACCGTATGCTATATTCATGGAATGGATTTAATCACTTAGATGCATGTTTAGGGTTTAAAAAGTTAAAATTAGTTTTTAACTCAAAATTGGAACAAAGTTGTTTTGACCTAAAGTTCACACTAAAGGGCCTTTTCAAAGAGCTAACTTAGTTTTTGCTAAGTCTTGTTCATTGATTTGAGCTAAATGTCCAGCTCCAATGAATTCTGAAGTAAATAATTGAATATGCTCTTCGATTGGTATTTCTTCCAGGTTTTGTTTCAATTTCTCAATATTAGCTAGGGATTCTAAATCTGTAGCTTGCCTTAGGTTGCCTAAATAATCTTTTGTAATACTTCTAATTGGATTGCTTAGCGTATTATTTACATAAACTTACATCCCATTGTTCATTGAATGCAAAACACATATTCATTTAATCACGCCATTCATCTAAGGCTTTCTTCCTATCTTGGACATTGTCTAAATTAAGGTATATCCCAACTGGATTTATGGCTTGACTTGCCATAGTCTTAACAGGAGTAAAACTCTAAACACTAGTTGGAAAGTCTTTTATATAATCAGTTTTGGTCTTTACCAAGGTGTTTGAATAAATAGGAATATTTTTCCTATTGATTTACTAAAGAGTCTAGGAGCATCATTTATCCTACTAATGGTTCCTATTTCTTGCTTATTAGGACCTACCTGTGTAGCTGGCATTAATTTTTCTTCTCCTTCTTCCATTAGTCTTAAGTTTCAAGGAAGTTCTTTACTATTCCTAAATTCTTTTAGTTCTAATATATGGTCGTGGGATATCATATTAAATCTATCTTTATATTGGAACCTAACAGAATGACTTACGTTAAGATGTTACTTAAATGTCTTCATATCCAATTCTGAGGATTCATGTCCAAAGTTTTGAATTCTAGACTTTTCTCTAACTAAGTCTTTTTGTTCAAATGATCTTATAGGTCTAATTACTGGAGCTTGTCTTAACAAGCTAGAGCTACTTTGCTACTACATTATCCTTCTAAAGGATCATTAATTATGGTTTCTCTCATATTTCTAAATATAATTTCTTTGGTGTGGATATTCTTACTGGTAATCTTAGGGGGCCCAAACTGGATAGTAACATTTCCAGTGACATTGTCTTAATTAATAAACAAAAGTTTATTCTGTATGGTGTTAGTTTCTTGAAATTCTGGCAATTTCGAAAGAGTCTTAGCCTTTTCTTTCATAGGTCTAGTATTCCTAATACTGTAAGTATGATTGTAGTATGAATTATTTGTTCTAATTAATATTTTTCATTAATTCTACCGTTAGGAATTCTCGATTGCATTCCTTCATACGGGAATTGGGAGAATTTTACATAGCTTTGGAATTTTATATTGATATTAGCATATGGGATAATATAGTTTTCATAGCCACTAGCATATAAGATTAACTTAAACTGTTTGGTTATGTCTATAGTTACTGTAAATGCCGGAATGACATTAAAGTATCTTATATTGCCTGACATTTCTAATTGGGTTATCCCAATAAGGATTTTCTCAAAATCTTTTCATCTTTTATCTATTAAACAACATAATATGTTTATATTATTTTGAGGTATATGTAATCCTTGGAATCTTGCTTGAAAGAGTCCAGAGGTTAGGAACTTGAATTTTCTATTAGTTCCTATTAATCTTAGCCATTCTGAGTCAAAAACTTGAAACTCAGTGCATAATTTCTACAATGATAAATCATGTTATAATTTGGGAGTGGTTCCTTCTTTAAATATGTTTATGTATATAACTTATGGAAGTTGTCCATTATGTATGGAGTCTTTTACAATTTCTAGTCAACCTTAATTTCGTTTATAATTTCTTCATATTTTTCTTTTGCTTGAGATATATTCCATCTAAGTTCATTAACAATACAATCCATTCTTGATATGTTATGGCTTTCCATATTGTTAAGATTATTGGCTAAATTCTGTTAGAATTTAACAAAACCTGTATAGAAGGTGGTTAATCCTTCTGTCTTAGCCTTTAAATCTTGGTGTAAGTCTTTAACAAAGCTACTATTGTAGTCTTGTGTAGATGTGATTGATATTGAGATTAAATTTAATCTCACAAGTAAAAGTCTTGATCCTTTAGCATCATTAGCAATCTCATTTTCATTTATCCAATAATCAAATCTTTCATCATTTATCTTTTTTAGAATTCTTTCGTACAAATCTGCTAGGGTCTGAATGGAGAGGTTTTCAGGTACCTCATTCCAGTCTGATCTAACCATTTTCATTAGGAAGATAATTGTCTAATCTACAAATAAGTTTGGCTTGTTCCTTGGTGAGTTTAATTACCTCACTTTATTGATTTTTGGTCAAAGTTTCAATTTCTAAAATGTCTTTGTTAAGGACTTCTATGTGGTTAGTCTTAATATTTATTTCTTGTAATACTTGTACAAGGTCAATTAGGATTTGGCTGTCTACTTCTTGTATTTGTTTAGAGATATTTTTTATTTTCGTTTCTAGGGTTTGGATGTCTTTAAATAATTGTCTTAATATAAGTAGGATACACTTATTTTGGTCTATTATGCTATTGATAACACTAGCAGTAACTTGTTTATTGTTTGCTTGTTTACCTGGGATATGTTCTACGTGTGAACAACCGTCTATGCGTGAGCTTAAACAACCTTCTCGGTCTAAATCAGTTATGGGTATGGGTGGTAGTCTGGATGGGTTCCAAAAATATCTTTGTAAATGCGTAGGATAAATTCCAAGGGCATTAAAGTCTTTTATTAGTGTAGGCCTGAGTCGGAATTCGGTCGGGTTTTTCTTTTTAAAGCTCTAAAGCTTTTGATACCAAATTAGGGTTACACTTTTCTTCTTATTTTTTTAGGGTCTAAAATATAAATCTAATATAATTATAGTCTTGAAAAAGGATTTTGCTATAAGACAAGAGGGGACCATTATGGGATAATAACAAAAATTTCTTTGGGACCATGGGGGACCACTTTTTGGAAAGAGACAAATTTCGCGCCGTGTTCACACGGATCTATTCACACTATATATATATATATATATATATATATATATATATAGAGAGAGAGAGAGAGAGAGAGAGAGAGAGAGGCAGGCTCCTGTGCACACTAAGTTTGCACACTAAGTTTGCACATTACCTTTTAAAAGTAGTAAAAAAAATATTTTTGAGTTGATTTTTTTTTTGTGATATTTAAACATTTCAAAGAACCCATATAAAAAAAATCAGCTCAAAAAAACTTTTTTTGCTAGTTTTAAAAAATCGGTCAAACTTTCTATGCTTTTAAGCTCTTTAAAAACTGCGAAAGTTTGACCGATTTTTTAAAAATAGGAAAAAAAGTTTTTTTGAGCTAATTTTTTTTATGTGAGTCCGTTGAAATGTTAAAATATCACATAAAAAAATTGGTGTGCGCCAGCACTCAAAAATATTTTTTTTACTACTTTAAAAACTTAATGTGCAAACTTAGTGTGCACAGGAGCCTGCCTATATATATATATATATATACATATATATATATATATTTATTTATTTATTTATTTATTTTTATTTTATTTTTTTCCTTTTGGGGGGTGGGGGTGGGACGGAAGAGGGTGAGGTCGAGATAAAGCAAAAGAAAGCAAATAATAGTGAACTAAGTTCTGAGGACTTAACCTCCATGAATCATCCCCAACCATCATCTTGTTATCCTCATCGTCAGCATAGACAATGTAAGGACACAAATTTCCAATTGAGTCCATATATAGTTTTGGCTCAATTCCGGACAAAAACATTTATTCATAGGATAGTATTCAATTGTAATATTCTCAAGCCTATGAAGTGTATGTTGAAGACGTAGCGGCAAAGAATTTAAAGCTTCATCAAAATGCCGGTTTGTGTGCCTCGTTTCTACGTCATCAACTAAGGTTCCATGCTCCCAAGGTATGAATGTAATTATATTTATATAAGAGCTTGGAACAAAGTTTAATGGGTGTTAGGTTTAATAAAAAACCATGTTTAATTTCAGAATAATTTAAATAAAACTTTATATTAAAAATATATAAAAGTTTCTGGGCCAAAATTAAATTTTAGAAAAATTTCTGGAAGTCGTTCGAAATCTCGTTCGAACGAGAATTTCGTTCGAACCAAGTTTCGTTCGAACGAAACTGCCAACGAACCTAACTGGTCAGTTCGTTAGATAAGTCGTTCGAACGACTTTCTCGTTCTAACGAGGTATCTAACGAGGTTCTAACGAGCCCAGGCTGGTCGCTCGTTAGAAGCCTCGTTCGAACGACAGTCAAAGTCGTTCGAACGAGAATGCCAGGCGGGAACAGTTTTGAGCAGTTTTTGGCAGTTTTCTCCCACTTTCCCCACTTGGTTTTTAACCAACTTTTTCATACTTTATTATGTGCGGGAAACACATTTTCCAAGACAACTTTTCCATACCATATCCATCTCTTAGAGAGAGTTTGAGAGCTAATCTTTTTAGGGAAAATGTTCATGTTTTGAGTGTCAATTTCTAAAGAAAAATTCATACACACTCTAGTTTACACCCAATAGTTGTTTATCCAAGTTCCATATATACATATCTTTACTTGGAGTTTTTGGCACCGGTTTTCTCTACCGAATTCAAGAGACGTTTCGGGTTTGCTTCTACACCCCATCACAAAGAAGACTTTTGGTGATATTTTACCCGTTTGGAGAAAGGCTCCATGTTCGGGCGACGGTGTCCGTTTAAAGTCCTATCGGTGCATTCCGAGACCACGGTGGAGCTCCGTTGGTTATCCGCTAATTGGAGGTTGATACAAGAAGAAGCGTCACGGCTTGAGAGGGTTCGAGTTTAGGAAGTAAGTCTTTTGTCTTGTATTTTGTAATACCGTTTTTAGTGGATTTGAGGCTAGGGCCGTCCCGAGGTTTTTTCCCGTTAGTGGGTTTTTCCTCGTATATCGCGGTGTAGTGTGACTTTGTTTATTTTATCTTGTTCTATATCACTTAGAACGCATGCTAGATCAATTCAAGATAAAATCAGTTTAATTATCACACTATATTTAATTAGGGATAAAATTGGTTTATTCAAGTCACTTGCTAAATTGGTTTCGCCTAACTTTGAATAATTGTTAATTATGACTTAGGCAAATTCTAGGACTTGAATTATATATGTTGTTTTAATTTGTTTTGAGAAATTAAAATTTGGCTTTGTTTATGTGTGAACCATCACTTTATAACGCTTCCGCATCATCTATTGAGTTTATATTCAAAAAGGAATTAAATATTTTTAATTGAGATATTTATAATCTAAAATCCGGGGATCCACAATCAATTGCGCTTACAGACAACTTTCCATTTCTTTGTTAATCGACAAAGTTCACCTTCAATCTCAAACATCTCTTCAAGTTTTCTGAGCAGATCCTCATACTCATTAAACCTTGTCAAATCTACTGCCCTACCAACAACCATCTCTTTCATGTGAACGTGCATGTTTAATGATCATATATTCCATCAAAATTCTCTGATTTGAAGAGAGAGAGGTGGGTATAAGAGGAAAAACTTAACTTTCACTTCCATAAATGAAGCTAGAAAAACAAGTTAAATAGAATAATCGAATAAATCAACCTAGGTAGTACTCTAGTTTAGAAATTTTAGCACAATAAGTTTCATATTCACACACGATTATCTCTTTCAATTTCCATTCGAGTAATGGTTAATCATCTTAGGGAAGATATTTGGAGCTACCACAGAAGCAAATGCAAGGGTGTGCAAATAGTTGTTCATGTTGGATGGGTAAACCTACAATCGGCTACAATATCCACATTGAGACCTCGCTTAAATTTTTGTTCACAAGTGCATGCAAGTGCCCCTACTTTGGAGAACAGATATCCACACACTCTTTTCTTTTGCATTGTAAATAATTTTCAACCTATGTCTCATTTGGTTCAAGCTGAAATATTTTTAACTTGGTTAAAATAAAATGGTGAAAATTATTATCACCTATTTGGAATTTTGTTCACTATTCTTGTCAAAAATTTCACGATAATTATAAACGAACACTTATTTACAATTTTAGACGAACAAAAATTCAACTCCACATAGGTAGAAATACTTCTCATCATTTTACTTTTCATTCACATGGAAGATATTTCACCCCGAATTAAAGGGGGGTTTAAGAAATATTGAATAACATTCCTAATAATATAAAGGGAAGATTAATTGAAAGTCAACAGAAGGCCGACATACTATGAAGATGTATTTTAAAATAAGTTGTTATACCAATGGCAAAAAGATCTAGCATTTTTTAAGGTAAAACTAGAAGTCGTGCTCGCTTATTCCTTTGTTAAGGTTGTGTGTTTGAAGGAGTTGCTGCCACAAGAGGCTCTAATTCCCACGGTGAAACCCTATTTGGACGCAGAATTTAGGAAGGTTAATTCCATTGAACCTGAACATGGATGATGAGATCGTGCCAGCAATCAAAGATCAAAGTTGTTTATTTAAATTCCAATTTTATGCCCAGTTATTAATAAAACCCTAACTCAAGCAAATAATTGTGGTTGACTAATTATATGAAATTAATCCAGCACACAATCACAAATTTGAGGAAAAATACCCCAAAGGGGCAAAATCTTTTCATTTCATTATATTGTGTAACGACTTACAAATACAGAGAAATCCAGCTTGACATACGAATACCCGCAGACGTTGGTTCGTTATCATCGACAATATATCCCACAAGAGCTCCAATAGTCAGCAATGGAGAAACAACCTTCTTCTCCACAAGAGTACTCCAGATGAGTAAAAAGAGTAACTAGGATTTATAACGATTCACATATATATTTGGGACAATTTGGTGAATCAAAAGAGGTGTAAAACTCAAAATATGAAGTCTTTAAATCGCAACTGTTTTTGTAGAAAATGGAGTTGTAAAGACTTGAAAAATCTGAATGCAGAAGTAGGTATTTCTATATAAAAAAAATGAGTTCGCGTGGTCGCTCGAACGACAAGGGGATATCGCTCAAATGACATATGATGTCGTTTGATCCTTCTTCGCCCGACACAATACACAAAATTAAAACACCAAAATAGTATGGGTTCGTTCGATGACTTCTTCAAGAGAGCTTCATGTAACCTATCGCGCGACATGTAATGTCGTTTGATAAGGTCATTTGAACGACATCATCGTGTCATTTGAATGACAAGGCTTAGTCGCTTGAACGACTGAAGCGTCATTTTCTAAGTTCTCCTTCATCATTTTAGAAATTAATAAATACGAAAACATTAAAAACTCCAAATTAAAAAATTACCATATTCGACAGTGGAGTTAGTGGGAACCGATGAAGATGCACGTTGCATGTTGCTTGATGATGTTGCACTATGCACATATGAAGATGATGGGTGCTTGAAGCTTCGGATTCAGATCAAGGCCATCATGGATGATCATGTTGACGTGCCAAATGAAGCGATATACGACATACTTGCTGTGATCTAGGAAACTAAGAAAAACTACTAGATTCTAAACGAACATTTATAAAATCATGTCCTTATAAATCCCCCTATGTCATTGCGGGTACATACATAAAAATATCTGAATTATGCTACCCAAACTCGAAACAAATGACATACAAGTTAATATCCTCATAAACCCAAAAACTGGAAATACTAAATGACATGTCTTCAAAAAATCTTCAACATCTTCAATTCTTCAACTCTCCAATGTTTCTTTGTCATCATCAGGGTGTGCAAAAATAATCCTCAATATTATACCTACACATGAGACAAGAAACAATACTCGTGACACGCAAAAGTTTGACAAATAATGATAAGCAAAAATCAATATCATTTAAGCTCAAGCAAACCATAATTTAAACATGCAAGCAAATCTCCCCCATAATTCGTTCTCCCCTTTTATCGTGTCCCCAAGTAGACAAATATGAAGAACACAAAGCGAAGCATATGGAGATCGTCACAAGGTAATAAACTTTCTCTTTTTGAATTTTTCAAAAATTTTCGCACAAAAAAAATTATACAATGAAGAATCACACCATGAAAGAACATGAAAATAACCAAGTCGGTGATAACGAAAATGAAGGGATGTGAACAAATTCGATAGGAAAATCAAGGCAAACAAACATAACATATGTGCACGATGAATTTCGAATATTCCTAGTGAATGAACTCAACATCTTCCTTCGGTGTAAAAGTGGTGGAATTATAAGAAATTGACTCAATCTAATCATCAAATCAAAGTTCAAAGTGATTTCCACACCAATAGCATCCAAAACTATTTAACGCTTTTTCGAGATTTTTAAGAAAGTGCAAAGGCATTAAACCCAACCAAACTCCCTCAAATTTGTATTCATTTTCTTTTCAAGTTCTTTGAGGTGCCTAATTTTATCAACTTAGAGAAATCCTATTGGCCCCTTTTTGCCATATGATTATTTTTATTGCCTTAATTTTTTCTCGGACTCTTTTAAATGGTGGTTGTCATGACGTGATTACTATTCACTCACTGCCTTTTCCTGTGAACACTCATTATTTTTTCATTTATGCAATTTAAATCCTCGCGGTAAACGGTTCTTACATGCACAACTATTATTATTCCCGTTTTATCGCATTTGGTTCATTGTATAGATAGAATTTAGATAGAAACACCCAAACCAACATGTGATAGACAAGTACAATATTCAAATAAAATCGTGCATATGTGCATTAAAGGAGATAAGGATCCAAACATGTAGAAATATATCACTAATCACATGTTAATGACTTCGTACATTATAAAGCACATGGATGAAATGATGTAGCATCTCAAATCACTATCAAACAGTCACGTGGAATATGGAAATGAATTTGTGGCTATGGCTATCTTAAATGTTCATCCATAAACGGTGTAAACAAAATACAAAACTATTTTTTTGTTTTTCAAAAAAAAAATATAAAAAGAATTTTTTGTGTATTTTTCAAAATTTTATTATAAAAAAATATTTTTGGATTTTTCAATTTTTTAAAAAGATAGAAAATCTTTTTGTATTTTTCTAAAATTAAGAAAAAAATAAAACAAAAAAATGATACAAATGATACAATCTGGAAATACGCCCCTTAGTGGATAAAGAAAGTATAAAATTCTAAAATTATCATTTGTATCCACACAATGTATAAAATTCTAAAGAATAAAATTCCAAGTTAATCCACACAATATGCAACATTTATCATTAGGAGTTAAATTCTAAGTATATACAACACAATATCCACTGAGGGGCGTATTTCCAGATTGTATCATTTGTATCATTTTTTTGTTTTATTTTTTTCTTAATTTTAGAAAAATACAAAAAGATTTTCTATCTAAAGAATATGCCACACAATATCCACACAATGTATATACGATAATGAGACACTTCAAGAAAGTATAAAATTCTAAGTTAATCCACACAATATGCAACATTTAGTGGATAAAGAAGGGAGAAACACAAGCAAGAGAATCTAAAGAATAAAAATTATCATTAGGAGTTAATTTTTTTGGAAATCATATGGTGCCACACTTAAAATATCGAAATTATTATATACATACTAATATTTATTTTATTGTAAATCTAAATATTAATATTTATAATAGTTTTATTTATTTAAGATCATTTTTTAGTATGGAAAAAAATCTTTAAGATTGGGATAATGAACATTAAAAATAACATTTCACTGATGTCAATTCGAGATTGGATATATAACACAATTATTTTATATAGGGGGAGGGGTAAGACATAATAAATTATAGAGGGTGGGGTAAAATGTAAATTAGACTAATTTGAAAAAGAGCCAAAGACAAGTTGTCTGTGCATTTGCTTTCCATGTCTCATAGAAATGAGTTACTAACTTACCATATAACACTTTGCTATGTTTATTCATATGGCGTCCCTTGGTCTCATTTGAAACCATCTCTTTTAAAAATCTAAACTAAGGTTAGCCCTTTTAAGTTTTTGTCTCATTGTTGAATTATGTTGTTATACTTCTCGGTTTGATAAAAATTTTAGTTTTCTTTGAGTTCAGGCAAGACATTCATCGACCGTTTTTGTCAAGGGCGGATCCAGCCCTGGGCAGAAAGGGCAAATTTTGGACTTCACCTCATGGTGTATTAGTTATGTATCCCTTTCTATTAATGTAGCCCACCCAATTGGAGGTCACACGGAGTTAGTCAATGGTTAAAGTGGTGTTTTCTTTTTATAAGTGAGATTATTTCTCAGTTTTCATGTCCTATCCGTGTGGGAGAGTATCTGTAATGGCATTGAGTTGTTCATTATCCTATAGGTTAATGACAAAACTAATAAGAAAAAAAATTCTCTCAAGCGATTTGATCCTCACGTTTAATATCTATTTATATGTAATAGGTATAAAATAATAACGAAATCTATAATGTAGTATTTAAAAATATATAATATGACTTTAGATTAAGTCCAAAGAGTAGAAGTTATATTTTTTTTGTCAGCACTTGCAAAGAATATAAATCCTCATATGATGATAATTGAAAAAAAAATTATATTGTTAACCAATAATTATATATATTTCTAATTTCATGAGCATCGATAGGGAGGTGCCTAATCGAAAAGGACACTAACTCAAAAATATTAGCCCACCCCTCTTATGAATCCTGGATCCGCCCTTGGTTTTTGTATTCCAAGGTATGGTATATTGTTTTTTTCTTTTACATGCTTCTTTAGATTTCAAGTTTTCTTTTTCTGATTTCGTTTTGGGAATTAGATTAAATGGGGGTTTGATCAGTTTGGGATCTTTTTCAATTCAAAAGGTGATAAAATAACTTATTATTGTATGTTTTTGCATAGTTGTATAAACACGCATGTATATCTACTTATAGACGTATGTGTGTGTGTGAATATACATTTGTGTTTGTTATGCTGCATGCAAATTGACTAATTAAGCGTTTGTAGTTTTTATTCATTTGCACGTCTTTTTAATGTTCAAAAATATTTTTTTTAGTTGAGAATGTTCTTGTAAAAGTTAGATGATTCGTTAAAACGTGTTTTGGTCGTATCCGCATGTATTCACATGTGCGCACAAATGAGTGTGGTTTGTGTATAATTTAGTGTTGAGATTGTGCTAATCTATAGAATCTTAATGTATACAATTAAAGTGTTTATAAAATTGGATATGTCATATATGGGATTATGAGAAAAATGAGAAGAGACAGAAATGTATTGAAAAGAATTATTTCTCTCAATTAAAATGCATGGTTTCCATACAGAGTTATATACGAAGGCAACAGCTAATGATAAGCCAAAAAATAATGAACAAATCTCGTTATTCTTGTTGTACAGGATTTCCTGATAACATTTTTCCGACTAAATGCCTAAGAATCAGGTTGAGACTTCAACTCTAATCTTAACATATTTTAAGGCTCCCCTTCAAGTTGGAGCATGAATATCTATCATGCCTAACTTGCAAAGATGAGTATGAAAGAGGGTTTTTCCAAGCGGTTTGGTCATTAGGAGTGTAACTTGAGTTTGTGATGAAGTGTAGGTAGTAACAGTGTATCCTGGTTGTATCTTCTCTCTAACCACATGACAATCCATCTCAATGTTCTTTGTACGTTCATGAAATACACTATTCACTGCATGTGTAATCCTGCTTGATTATCACACTATAGTCTAGCGAGAATAAAGGACTTAACTCGCAAATCTTTGAAGAGATATCTAAACCATGTAAGTTCACAACTTATTTCTGCCATGGCTCTATATTCTGCTTTTGTTGAGGACCAGTCTACTGTCGTTTATTTCTTAGTCTTCCAAGAGATAAGAGAGGAGTCAAGAAAGACACAATAACCTGAAACCGATCTCTTTGTGGTAGGAAAACCTCCCCAATATGCAACGCAATAACCAGTTAGCTTTAAATTATTTTCGACTGGACAGATAAACCCTTGCCATGGTGTATCTTTTAGGTATCGAAGTACTCAAATAGCTGCGTCTAGATGAGGCTTGCGTGGCCGATTCATGAACTGGCTAAGGAGGTGCACAGAGTATGTGATATCAGATACCAAGCCTTGTGATCGTTAGATAAATAAGACGACCCACCAACCTTCTAAACTTTGATGGTTCTTTGAGGAGCTCACCTTCTGATATAGTGATTTTCAAGTTCTATTCCATTAGAAAGGTAGTTGGTGAAGCAGCAAGGAGTCCCATATCATTAAGTACATCCACAGTGTATTTTCGCTAAGAAATGGAAATGCCCTTCTTGGATCGAGCAACTTATATTCCCAAAAAAATACTTCAGCTTCCCAAGGTTCTAAATCCAAAAATGTGTATGAAGGAAATCTTTGAGACTTGTTATTTCCACTAGATCATTACCTGTAATTATCATATCATTGTTGTATCTTTGTATTTTAAAATACAAGTGGGAGAAATAATGCACCCACTAAATCCAATCTTTCTCCACTTTAGGCTAAAAGAAAAAAAAAAGGCACCCACTAGAAAAAAGTTTTGACTAATATAAACCCACTTTGACACCCACTATCACCTACTAACCCAACTAGTTCATCTATAATGGAAACAATGATTTCCTACTTATTTTTTTAGTGGTTGAACGGCTACATTTACAAAGCTAAAGGCTTTGGTGTTGAAAAAAAGGATAAGTAAGAAGAAGAGCTTGAGAGCTTAAGTTTTTAAAATGAAAAAAAACTTGAGTTTAGTTTTGGAAGAGAAGAAAAACCTTCTCTCCCTCTAATACTGAAAATATTTTCTTCACGAAAATATTTATTCCCCTAAAATTTTTTTGAACAGTTTGTTCCCCCAAACTGAAATTTCGGATATTGAGCAATTAATGTGGAATGGGTGTTAGAAGACATATAACTACGGTGCATGGTTATATGATACAGAGGTGATTATGGGCTTGTTTTATCCTGAGGACGGCGTGACTGTAGACTACCTGCACAAAGAGGGGAGAGCCGCGAAACGTCTTAAAGAGAGCGACCTAGTCCGCGACTCAACCCAAGAATCGTCTACGACGAATTTATAAACAATTGAGGTAATATTGTTTATTTTTATTGTGCAGTATTTATTTGGAATTCACGCATGCGGTTCATATTTGCGATGATAATCATATGAGGTAATAATTTAATTTTGAGCCGTAGACTTAAAATTAATTTATGATTTTATTTTTCGATTTCTCCATAAAACTCTTTGATGTGATATTTAATCACAATATATAAAGTGTACCAACAATTTTAAGACGTTTCATGTCTACCATGGAGGCCGAAAAAATAAATCTTATGGGCATATATGATTATTTTTATGATGTCGAAATGAAAAAAAAAAGGCCAACTAAGTTTCTATGTCTAGAAATTATAATTTTGACCTTTTACCTCTAGAAATGACCGTTTAGCCCCTGAACTTCCTAAATGTTATATTTTGTGAAGTAGATACATAAATTTCAGTATTTTTGATCAATTCAAAATCGATCAATAATTTCGTGAGAAATTATAATTTGAACAAAAATGAACCCCTTCATGGAAAACTTTTAAATTGGTCAATCCTATTTTTTAGTTATGAATGTGAAATATTATTTCACATAAGATGTTATTGTTGGAAATGGAATTGTATTCTGTTTTTGGACAATTCATTTTGAGCCACTTGTCGTTAAGAAAACATATTAAAAATTTGTTATATGGAATCAAATAAAAAAATTTGATATTTGGAAACAAATGAAAATTTGTTATATGAAAACAAATGAACATTTGTTATATGGATTCGAAGGGTAATTAATAAACATTTGCTCCTTACGCTATATATACTATATAAAAAAAAATTGTTCAAATATATTTGAAGTGTTTATGTGAAAGTGTAGTTGATATTTTTCAACACACTAAAGTGATCGATGATGAGAAAAAAAAAACTGAAATTTTTGTTATGAATTATGTTGGAATATCAGCTCAGTTTTTTGATGATATATAGATTGAAATTTCATGAATTTTGGCATGCACGTAGTATGTTGAGATTATAAATATTGGGCTTTGGAATTTATGAAAAAAGAGTTGTATATCTTTTATTATGATTTTTACAAATGGGATGCGCAATGCTGAATTGTTTGAACAACTTGTAGTAAAACTAGTTTATCTTCATTTGTACTTAATATTTTTGGGTGATTCCAATTTTGGATAAAACTAGACTCATAAAGGATGAATTCTGAATAATTTCATAAATTTTCAATAAGCGGTTTGGTCATGGTGAAATTTCAAACTTGAAGTTTTTCCGTTTGAACAAATATTTTGGACAACATTTTCTTAGAAAAGTGTATCGTGTCGTGTTCCCAACGGATTCAAAATATTTTGAAGCGTTAATAAATTTCTTATTCAAGGATTTATGAAGTACTTAGAAAATTTTGGACTCAAATTTATGGAAGATGAATTTCAAAGAAATTGTATAAGGACTTATACAATATTTGAGTTTGGAGTGCAACCGCTAGAATTTTATATGAATAATTCTTTGTATTATTCATTTATATGAGTTGGAAAAGGTATATAATAAAATTGTATTCTGCTATGTTGGAATCAATTTGGTATGCTTCATACGCGTGTAGAAATAATTTAGTTGGGTAAAATTATTTTGACCGTATGCTTTGAATTGGAATAAAGGTTTAAACTCTAATATGCAGTATTATTGTATATACTGTGAAAAATTGTATATTATAATTTTTTATGAAATAGATTGTATAATCTATATGTGACTTTCAGACCTTCGAAAATCTGAATTTATGACTAAAACAATGAACATGTATTTTTTGATTCGGCTATACATGATGACATTAAGCATGTATTTATTTAAGAAATAAGATTAATTCTTATTTAATGTTGAAACTCACAATTTTAGATTTTATTTTATGAATTGAAGATATAGTGGGGGCACATTATATGTTGCTTCTCAATGCTATACCTAGAGGATAGTGGGGGCACTCAATCGAGTACCTCTCAACTATATTTGAAGAACATTTAATAGAATCTGAAACTTTGGTTATTTTTTGAGTTGTGAGTTAAAAATAAAAGCTTGCTTATGTTATTGAAAAGGATTCGAAAAATTCTTAGAGATGCCATGCCATAAATGATTGATTGAATTCCTTGGAATAAACTAGAAATTAGTTTATAATTGACTTATCTTATAACTTTAAGTTAATAAGGTGTATACACACCATTTGAAGGAATATTGAGACCATTATCATTTATGAATATGAACTTTGTTTAATAGCCGAAATTCATCAATATAACTTAGTTATACATGATGCATGCTAAATTATTCTCATGAAAATGAAGAAGCTTCATTTAATTTGAATGCCATTGATATTATATATGATGTTGAGTTAAAAACTAAATATATATAATAGTGCTTTTCGGATGGTGACCTATGTAATGCAACTTACATGGACCAACTTGAAGTTGAAAAAATAATAAGGAAGGCACCAATAAATCGCATGATATTTTGATAAATTATCAAATGAGAATGAATTGAGAATATTATGAATCGTGTTTATCACTAAGCATGTTGAAATATGAATGCACTCTTATTTATTGTGCAAGAATGATTAGCCAATATTTGGTTATAATATGTTGTTGCCTAGAAAACCAAATTCATGCTAAGTCAAAGTGTTATCATAAAGAGTTTCAATGAAATGAGAATAGTACTTGTTAATATTACAAGGCTATATGGATCAATTAATTGATCGAGTACATTGAAATACAAGAATATCTATTTATTAGATATATGATTATTATGAACCATCTTGTACTCTACATGATCCAAGTATAAGAACACTATATATAGTGATAAGAAAAGATGAATATGCGAACATCTTAAGTAGTCTCAACTGAGCTACTAAATACGGTTGACTTGGAATTATTTGTGGGAGTACTATGAAGGTTTATAATTAAAAAGTGCATTCTTATGCTATTGAGAAAGGTTATGTGTTTTGATAAAAACCACAAACCTAGAATTGATTCTGAATCAATAATGGATATGTGTTTAACACATATTATGTTGCTATTTTTTGGAACTCCCAAAAATAGTAATTATTGGCATAATTAATGATGGAGTATATGGTGATACCAATAGATATGGCTAGTGAGGATATGAAAGGTTAAAAGACCTATTATAAGATACCATTTATGGTAGAGATTGACACAGTCATTTTATCCACAACAATAGAACCATGGCTATTGTAAAATTTTAGAACCGTTATCATAACGGAAAGAACGGCAAATATGTCGTAAGCACAACATAGTTTGAGAATTTAAAAACTAATGAGTTGTGAGTGTTTAACACCTAGAAAGGGATCGGACTAAAGCCCGTTGATATTGAATCATTTGTGATGGTAACCCAACCTCTAGACTGGAGATCCCAAGAAATAGGTTCAAAGGGTAATAACAAGTCACGGTGATATGGGTTGAATCATGCTAATAATTATGTACGGGGTTTTACTCCGAGTCCATCCCTATGGAGCATGATATCCTGAAGCGAGTTAAGGTTGAGTTAATTATAACTCTTAATGAAGATCTATAGCTCTATTTTGAGTGGGGTACCTAGCTACGGGAGTATCCTTGATAGACTCACCTATGTGGATGTGGAAGTGTGGCCGCTTCCTATGGTAATTTGGGGCAAATTCCCTAGAGCTTTCACATACTGGGATATAAGCACATGGCCGTAACGTGCTGGCTTGAGGACTACACCCAAGTAGGGTTGTGTGTGGGATGTTGTCAGAGATAGAGTTCAAAACTACGAGTTACTCTAGTATAATCTGAATCATCTTTACTACGTAAAGGTTCAAGTCGAAAGACACATTTGCTTATGCACAATTCTATTAATTATTATTGCTCAATAATTTTTTTTAAAATTTACAAGAGGGGGATTGTTTCTGATGAGTGTGTTTTAAAATCCAAGTGGGGGATTGTTGTATGTTTGTATTTTAAAATACAAGTGGGAGAAATAATGCACCCACTAAACCCACTCTTTCTCCACTTTCGGCTAAAAGAAAAAAAAAGGCACCCACTAGAAAAAAGTTTTGACTAATATAAACCCACTTTGACACCTACTAACCCCACTAGTTTATCTATAATGGAAACAATGATTTCCTACTTATTTTTTTTAGTGGTTGAACGGCTACATTTACAAAGCTAAGGCTTTGGTGTTGAAAAAAAGGATAAGTAAGAAGAAGAGCTAGAGAGAGCTTGAGAGCTTAAGTTTTTAAAATGAAAAAAAACTTGAGTTTAGTTTTGGAAGAGAAGAAAAATCACTCCTTCTCTCCCTCTAAGACTGAAAATATTTTCTTCACGAAAATATTTATTCCCCTAAATTTTTTTTTGAACAGTTTGTTCCCCCAAACTGAAATTTCGAATATTGAGCAATTAATTTGGAATGGGTGTTAGAAGACATATAACTACGGTGCGTGGTTATATGATACAGAGGTGATTCTGGGCTTGTTTTATCCTGGGGACGGCGTGACTGTAGACTACCTGCACAAAGAGGGTAGAGCCGCGAAACGTCTTAAAGAGAGCGACCTAGTCCGCGACTCAACCCAAGAATCGTCTACGACGAATTTATAAACAATTGAGGTAATATTGTTTATTTTTATTGTGCAGTATTTATTTGGAATTCACGCATGCGGTTCATATTTGAGATGATAATCATATGAGGTAATAATTTAATTTTGAGCTGTAGACTTAAAATTAATTTATGATTTTATTTTTCGATTTCTCCATAAAACTCTTTAATGTGATATTTAATCACAATATATAAAGTGTACCGACAATCCACATAGATAAAACTATTGTAAACGACTCTCCATGTATTCTGGTAAATAAAGAGTAGTCAGCCATTGATCGCTTGAAACCTGCCTTGCATATAGCTATTAGCATAAAAGAACTTTGAATACCAATTTTGTGACGCTTGCTTTAGCCCATTGAGAGATTTGTGAAGTCGATAACCATGTTCTCCCCCTATCGACTGTAACCAAGTGGTGGAAGCATGTATACCTTTTCATCCAAATTACCATGAAGAAAGGCGTTTTGAATGTCAAATTGATGAAGAGACCAATTTTTAGCTGCTACAATAATTAGGAGACACCGGACGGTGATAAGCTTGGAAACTGGGGCAAAAGTCTTTATAGTTCATCCCTTCAAATTGAGTAATACCCTTAGCAACGAGACAAGCTTTGAAACGCTCAATGGTGTTACCAGGGTGGTATTTTATTTTATAAGCCCATTTGCAACCAGTTGCCTGCTTACCTTGTGACAGTGTAGTGAAGGTCCAGGTGCCATTTGCTTCTGGAGCTTCTATTTCCAAATTCATGGCTTCTTGCCACTTAAGATCCTGTTTCTGCCTAGCAAATGTAGGAGGTTCGATAACATTTGAAAGATGGTTATATGACATGAAGTTAGTCAAAGGATAAATTGTGCCTTTGTCAGGCCGTAGCTTCGAAGATACCATTGAGTTGGGGGCAGCATAGTGACATGTGAGAAATGAAAATCACTAATCCAGGATAAAGACTATCGAACGCGATCAGATCGTCTGAGTGGAAGATTATTTTGTGGAACTTGAGCTGAGGTGAAAGTTTTATCTTTGTGTTTGAGGGGTATCTAGTTTAGTCACAGATGAATAAGGTTGATCGACAAGTAAGGCATTAATTGGGATGGTCTCAGTTTTTTCTTGATCTATGAGAAGAAAGGGAAAAACTTGGAAACTTGCATCTGTATTTGTTACTGAAGTGGAGTATAGAAATAAATACTCATGAAAAATGATATCACAATTCGATAATACTTTCTTTATGTCTAAATCATAAACCTAGTAAGCTTTTTGGCCAGAAGGATAGCCAACAAAAATGCATTTGCTGGCACGTTGATAAATTTATGCTCAAGATGCATATCGGTGGCAAAAACACAAATACCCAAACACACGCAAATGATCATAAGTTGGTGATTGTTTATACAATATCTCAAAAGGTGTTTTGTGAGAAAGTAAGGGTGTGGGTGTGCAATTAATAAGATAAACATTTGTCAAAACACTTTCTCCCCAAAAGGTTAGAGGCAAGTGGGATTGGAACCTCAAAGTACAAGCTCCGTTCAAGATATGTTTGTGTTTGCGCTCTACCATACCATTTTGTTGCGGTGTTGATACGCCATTATACTGAAATAGTATTCCATAATCATTAAAGAATTCGATCGTGGAAGAAAATTCTTGACCACTGTCTACTCGTAATCTATGTACCTTTCAATTGAATTGTGTGTTAACAAGAGCAAAGAAAGATTTTAAGAGACCCTGTGTATCATATTTAATATGCAATATGTAAACCCATGTATGTCTAGAAAAATCATCCACAATGGTTAAAACATAAGAAGCACCAGAAATAGAAGGGACTCGAAAAGTTCCCCAAATGTCACAATCAATTAATTCAAAAGGTTCTCTAGTAGAAATGGAACTCAGACCAAAAGGTAATCTTTTTTTATTAGCCAAAGGACAAACATCACAACTTTTATTGGGAACATAAGAAATTTCTGGTACTAAATCTGCAAGATACTTTGTAATACCCCGTATTTTCATGGTTTTTAAATTTAAGGATTTATTAAATTTAATTGAGATAAATTAATTTAATTTTAATCCGAAATGTTGTTTTAAATATTTACTAGCGTGACAAGAATTAGTAATTATTGGGAATATATTATTTGTTGCATATTACTGGATGAGTATAGTAATATATGAGATTTATTTTTATAATATTGTCACGTGTGAATAAAATGACAATTGTGGAAATTTAAGTCGGGACGCGCCTGTGTCACGTCGGGACTAAATGTGGATTAGTAAAAGTGAATATTTTATAGGTTGTTCGTATGGTCGTTTTGAGTGCTCCAACGCGTCCGGAAGGGTCGAGATAGTCAGAAAAGTATACCCAGGGATTTGATTTGGGTCTCGGGGCATTTTTAGGCCTAATTAGTACCCCGGGAGGGCATTTTAGTCATTTTGTATTTTTGGGTAATTAAACCCACGAAAATTAAAGGGGTTATATCAGATGTTTAGGTTATCTCCTAGGGTTAGATAACTCAAAACACTAGAACGGCCATTGGAGAGGAGAGGAGAGAGCTCTCAAGGCATTCCAAGGCTCAAAACTCATCCGTTTACACCGCCGCCACCGCCAACGCGTAGATCGCGAGACGGGGAACGCAACCACACCAAATTCAACACCAAACCAGATTTCTGAAATCCCAGGCAAGTGTTTATCTTGCTTATTTCGTTGATGCATCATCCATATTAGTTTAGGAGTTACTAGGATGAGATTTATGGAAGAAAAACCCAATTTGAGATGGGAAATTTTCATGTAGTGATGATTTATATGATATTCTGGAAACCCTTTGTCATGTAAAGGATTAAGAGTTTGATTAAGAAAAGAGTTCTAATCAGATATAAACACACAAAAAAAAATTTATTCCGGATGATCGGACCGTTGGAATTGGATGAAATTTTACAGAGAATTAGCTGAAGACGAGAAGAAGCTACAGAAAAAAAAAATTCAGCTCGATCGGATCGTTCAATATTTTTAATATTTTTTTTGCTAGACAGTTTTATGTTTTGAGGACTCTTAGAGATAAAAAAAAATCAATTAAAACTCCATTTTAATTCCGATTTCGAAACCGTTTGAAATTCTCATCTTTGAAAATAAAATTCAAAATCCTTTAATGTAAGGCGAAATCTATATTTTTGGGATATTTTGCATAAGGGATAATGTAAGTATATATTAAAGGGGAGAGACACGTAAGAAAGAGTTACGTTGGAACATAAATAGATATCTACTGAATTGTACATTTGGAAGAATAGAGTCCATGAGGGTTACGTAGTAAGTTGGAAAAACCCTTCGAATTAAAGTTAGAAACGAACCATTATACTTGATAAATAATAATGGGAAAATAAGGATAAATGTTGTGAATGTGGGTTATTGGATAAACCTAAATTGATATAATAAAAGTGTTATATTTATATGATTGTGTATGCATATATTATATACTTGTGAAAATCATGCCCGCGCTACTTCCTATCCCTGAGGTTTCCGCGCTGGGACGATCTTATCTCGTGTGCCTTATGGGGGATATTGACTCGTACCCTAGAAGATAGAAATCATAGGTACAGGAGACGTGAGGGCATGTACTGACCTCTTGGACTTGGAAACTATGCTTCGCCTCAATATTGTTTGTGTATGTATTTATACAGTTCGAGAGTGATTTCGAACTTGTATTCCCTTTAGTACGATTGATACGGGGATTGGATAGCAAAGTATGCCCGCACCATAGTTTTTATGTGGGGTGCTGTTATGATATATATATTATACGAGTAGTTAATATATATATATGAAATTCTGAAATCTGGAACTGCCTACTGTGATTTGATATGTAGGACATGGTTGTTGACTCAAATTATAAATAATTGTTTTGAGAAAGTATAATATGACACTGGAAAACTTTATTGATTAATAAAGTTAAAAGGAGAACCTTGGTTATAAATTGAAATCTTACGTTTTAAATACTTGTGTTGTTCAGTTGTAAATCCTGCGAATAACCTAAGATAAGTTAAATCATTGGGGAAAGATAGTGTGGTATATGACGAGATAGACCATTGGGAAGGTTAGTGCGATAGGAGTGCACATTAGAAGAGAGGTGAGAATTTCTCAAGAGAGTGTCGCACTAATATGTTGTTGCATTAGCCTGTAATCAATTTAAATACTTGCTAAACGAATTTTTAAATCATATACACTATCGGGCTCTGACCCATTTCTATTTCCTTTTCGCTCTTGTATATATATGTATGTATTACAGGTGCCCAGCCACAGGGGTGTCTTACTTAGGATCCTTTGGAAGGAACGTGCTGCAGCTTAGGTGGGAGTTGCAGGCCTGTTGTTTAGACGACTTCATCCATTCGATTCTACTCCTAGTTCAGTTTTATCCAGCAGGGGCATGTGTCGCCCTCTTTCTATTATTTAGTTGGTATTGTCAGAGATTGAAATTTTTACTTTCAGTACCTTTATTTCGGGATTTATTACTGTCAGGATGTTTTCCTTTAGTGTTGTAAATGTTGGGATTTAGTATTGATGATTAAATTCGTGTATGGTCAATTCTATTTTTATTCTTAATGTGTGACTCTTTAGATGTTAATGGTTTAAGGTTTTATAACCGGATTTAATAAAATGAGAATAAGGTTTTAAATGGTTTTAACACTTAGCTTAATTATTTAGGGTGTTTAAATTGGAAAAGTATTTTTACGACAGTGATGCTAAGAATGAACCAACTGTTCACCTTGGTTTCAATTTAATAAAGGAGTGATCGCCCGGTATTTAATTAGGCGGGGTGTCACAGGTGGTATCAGAGCATCAGGTTCTAGTGTCCTTAGGATCTGTACGGCTTATTATGCTTTCAGCGTTGCTTTGTTTGTTATAGGGCCCTATGTTTAGGATTGTTGATTCCTTTGACGAGATTTCGTTCTCCTGCTATAATTTGTATACACTAGTGAATTCTAATTTCGTTCGGATGTGTGCGTGTGCCGAACGATGACGGATGTCAGAAGAGGACCGTTAAGCGTACATCAGGAGGCAGGGCTCACTTGAGATTATGAAATATATCCGAGGATGATGACCGTAGTCGAGGTCACCTCCATTATGGCACGAGAAGCCACGACTAGAAAGGCGACTAAGGTGCAGCAATGATTTTCAAATGCTATTATAGTCAAATGAGGTGCGAGGGTAAACTTACCCAACGTATTACAAAAACGTGTAGAGACTGTCAGTGGGAAATTTTAGAAACGCGAAAATTGTATGTGTTTACCAAATGAGGTAAAGTATCCAAAGGCTTAAATATAGGACGGAGTGTGGGAAACTGAAAGTGAAAATTTAGAGAAAATTTTCTTGGCTTTCGGGACGAAATTATAATGGTTGGAGTCAACCACCAATTTTAGAAGTGGAATGCTATGCCTATAGGAGAACCTTAGGTACAGTGTTGACCGTATGTTCCTTCCTCAACTGTTCAGAATGAGAAGCAAACGTGGTTCTGAACTCATCGCAGGAGGACATGACAGAAGTCCAATTATGGATATGAATCCTAATCGTTAGCAAATTTTGTATCGAAAGAGGTAGATACTAGTGGAGGAAACGACTCCAAGTGGGAGACCAACTTGTAATAATAGTTGATAATACTCGAGGAGGAAATTCGGATGGACGACCGATTCAGAGGTTGACAATGTCATAGTTTGTCAATATAGATGATAACGCTTCTTTGTGGGGGAAGTTAAAGGAATCGAAGAATTTAGTCGAGAAGAAGACTGGATACAATGATGGTGGTATAGCACCACAAAAGGATGTGGATACACATCAGGAAAACCATTTAAATGCTTCAGATAGTTAAATTCTTACCAAGTGATGGTAAATTCAGTAAGTACTATTATAGATAGTAACATGATCTTTATGGCCTAAAAAGCTAAGGGAACAACCGGGATGGCTAACAGGAATCGAGTCTACTAAAGTCCGAGAGAAGGACAATCCTAACCTGGTTAGTAGGACAGGTGATAAGTGGATTATGTGTTGAGGTATTTTGGTGCGGAGTGAAATTTCTCGCGATAATATGTTCCAAAGTGAGAAAAAGGGACAAGAATACGGTGCCTAGTAAAGGACGACGATTAAAAATAACTTTGTTTTGGTTTGGGCAGACGTGTTACGTCCGAAAACCATTTGTGCAATCAAGACGATTGACAAGATGGAAGTATAAGTTGTATCCTTAGAGGATGCGGCGTGTTTATGTGACACGACCGAGTCACCATATTTTGTTCATTGCTAGATTAGCATGTGAGACGAGTTTAATGCATATCATTATAAATGTTACCATTATGTGAATATTTTTCCTTAGTATAGCGGGATTTTTCTTTGGTGCTATCCGCGGGGGATGAATGAGTATATTAACAGTGTTTTATACTTTATTGAGGTTACTCGTTGTAGTGATGCGATACACGAGTATGATATTATCTTTGTTAAAATGTTATAGAAATGGGTAGTATGATAGTGGGCATTTATTGCAAGGCTATCGGAGTAGTTACATTAGTGCAACACATTTTGTTTTGGCGAGGCTTTACCTGTAAGAAGGTTGGACTCGCACTTATATTATCTATCCTAGAGACTTCGGAGGAGATAGTGGGCTCGAGATATTCGATACCAATGTATGTATAGACTTTGTCAGTATGATTCAGTATGTACCGGGATTTACCGTTGAGCGAAAAGACTTGACTCGGTATTATGTTTAGCACTCCGGATTTAGTGATAGGAAGAGTGCAGTGTTATATTTATCCTTAAGAGATGTGGGAGTTAAGAGTTATACCCCTAATGTTAGAAAAAGGAAATTTAGAGAATTTCGATCGTATGTATCCGAGGTTTATAGAATGTAATTACCATCAACCAATACGGGACGATAGTGAAATTGGTGAAACGTTCTTTGTTAAGCATAATTACAGGAGAAATTGTAACTTTTCTGTCAAGAGACGGAATAAAGGGGTATATACTATGGACGGAGGACCTAAAGGATTTCGATAACCGATAATGCTAGGTAGTAGTGTATCGGGGGGTTCCTTGTTTGGATTTTGCTTTGCGAGACATCCCACGCATGAAACTTAGCGTAAGGTTGGAAATAGGGAGACGTTTGGTCACTATTCCATGAGTTTGGTACCCTGGTCGAAATGGGATCAAGTAATTATGTATGTAAGTTGGAAGTTGAATTTTGTTTTAAGGTCATTGGAGACGGATTTTTGTGGTAGGAAAGCATTGAAAGTTATCCCCACGAGTTGAGGGGTGGAACGATGATAAGGAGAATTTAAGAATTTTGATTTCTAGGGTGATTGAGAGTACCCAAATGTCATAATTGCGTACAGAACACAAGGTGAATAAAGAGTTGGAATGATTTTTAGCATGGATTATCTGGAAAGAACTTTATATTATACAAAAGAGATGACCTGTAATTATTTTGATGAATAGAGCGTTAGTGATTTATTTTGGTTGTTGTACCTATTTGGGAAAATTGTTGTACTTATCTGAGGAAGGTTGAGAATTATTATTCCTCTTTTATTGTCATGGAATTTGAATGCCCTATTCCTTCTATTCCGTTGAATTTAGTTAGTCCTACAGATGAGTAGCACTCCGTTCGCTCTCCCAGGGCGGTCGGAGTGTTGCAAAAATGTGGGCATCTTGGTTAACTACAGTTAAAATAGTCCGAGTCGAAGGGACGTGGTAATAGACGTGTGAAATATATGTTTGTGGGACTAGTATATCGAAGTGGAAGTGATAGAGTGGATTAAACGTCACATGAGGGGCGATAATCCATACTTAAGTGTGCAATTAGAATAGCACGCCCTAACTTAATTGGAAGGCTGTGGGAAGCCATTCAAGAATTGGTATTCCTTTAATAGAGTAGAATTTAATTGTTATGAAGCACACCCGGATCGGAGTTGTTATTAGTCAAGTGTGAGAGCGACTTGCGCATACAAAGAGTAATGATGTTAGTATAGTATAAGAGATCCAGAAGTGCGCTTCGTGGAGAGAAGAGCACGGGTCGGAACTTTCGGCATACTCCAAGGAAGGAAGGGGAGTATTACGTGTCACTTAATGTGAGACATTTCAAGGGAAGAATCGATGCTTAGCGAGACGTAGTGAGTAGTCTCTACATGCACTGCCCATAGGTAAGGTTTGGTTGAAAGAGGAGAATCAACCAAAGAATTTTGTGTTTATCAAAAATTCCTGAAATTGGAAGAGGTTGGTAAAGTCGGTAAAGTTCTTGGATGGGTTGCCATCCTCAAAAAAAGATCAAGGGTTTATCCCGAACATGTGAATTAAGTCGCCGAGAAGGAAGTGATTGATATTCCTTTGGGATGGCTTACAATATTAACTAGTATGCCCCAGACTTCCTTTGAAAGGAAGGATCGCGCCAGTGCATGGTCCGGCGCAGTATAAATTTCTGAATCAGGATGAGATTGGTGAATCCCACCTTTGATATGGGATTTCAGGAACCAGCGGAGATAAGATTTCGTTTCGAGTAGGATGTATCACCCTTAGCCAGGGAATAAGCGCATGGTGATTAAAGATTAGTGGAGCCACGTGAAAGAGATTTTGGAATCTTGGTACGATGATTTCAAGAATGCTCTGTAGAAGCACTCGTACCTGTTTGTCACGTACGAGGTACTTATAAAGGTTTTGTTATGGAAGAACCTCGACTATTCTCCTTTCATATGTTTAGAGGAGAGTAGATAATCAGAATTTTTGGATCGGTCGAGAAAATATCCGATAACTATGGTGGAATTCCACGACTGTTTTAGGCAGTCAAGAGTGGTCAAATGTTCGTATGATCTTCTCAGAATGGGAATTTTGTGTATGAATAAATCCGAGTAGTTGTCATGTAGTGAGGTGCGGCCTCCTAATGATAGTGAGATAATGGAATTTATAACGTATAGACGTAACCTATTCAAATGTTGTCATTTGGGAGTGCAATGTGAAGTGTCTCCAATGAGAATGTAAAAACATGTTGCTGTGAGGAAAAAGCTATAGTGATTGAGCACCGTACTATGTAGATAGTTTGCGTACTGACAAGGATATCCAGAATTGTGCTACCTGGTAAGCCTTATTTTTCGAATTTCGGGACGAAATTCCGTTATTAGGGGGGAAGTATGTAATACCCCGTATTTTCATGGCTTTTAAATTTAAGGATTTATTAAATTTAATTGAGATAAATTAATTTAATTTTAATCCGAAATGTTGTTTTAAATATTTACTAGCGTGACAAGAGTTAGTAATTATTGGGAATATATTATTTGTTGCATATTACTGGATGAGTATAGTAATATATGAGATTTATTTTTATAATATTGTCACGTGTGAATAAAATGACAATTGTGGAAATTTAAGTCGGGACGCGCCTGTGTCGTGTCGGGACTAAATGTGGATTAATAAAAGTGAATATTTTATAGGTTGTTCGTATGGTCGTTTTGAGTGCGCCAACGCGTCCGGAAGGGTCGAGATAGTCAGAAAAGTATAACCGGGGATTTGATTTGGGTCTCGGGGCATTTTTAGGCCTAATTAGTACCCCGGGAGGGCATTTTAGTCATTTTGTATTTTTGGGTAATTAAACCCACGAAAATTCAAGGGGTTATATCAGATGTTTAGGTTATCTCCTAGGGTTAGATAACTCAAAACACTAGAACGACCATTGGAGAGGAGAGGAGAGAGCTCTCAAGGCATTCCAAGGCTCAAAACTCATCCGTTTACACCACCGCCACCGCCAACGCGTAGATCGCGAGACGGGGAACACAACCACACCAAATTCAACACCAAACCAGATTTCTGAAAATCCCAGGCAAGTGTTTATCTTGCTTATTTCGTTGATGCATCATCCATATTAGTTTAGGAGTTATTAGGATGAGATTTATGGAAGAAAAACCCAATTTGAGATGGGAAATTTTCATGTAGTGATGATTTATATGATATTCTGGAAACCCTTTGTCATGTAAAGGATTAAGAGTTTGATTAAGAAAATACTTCTAATCAGATACAAACACAAAAAAAAAAAATTATTCCAGACGATCGAACCGTTGGAATTGGATGAAATTTTACAGAGAATTAGCTGAAGACGAGAGGAAGCTATAGAAAAAAATTCAGCTCGATCGGACCGTTCAATATTTTTTAATATTTTTTTTTGCTAGACAGTTTTATGTTTTGAGGACTCTGAGAGATAAAAAAAAATTCAATTAAAACTCCATTTTAATTCCGATTTCGAAACCGTTTGAAATTCTCATCTTTGAAAATAAAATTCAAAATCCTTTAATGTAAGGCGAAATCTATATTTTTGGGATATTTTGCATAAGGGATAATGTAAGTATATATTAAAGGGGAGAGACACGTAAGAGAGAGTTACGTTGGAACATAAATAGATATCTACTGAATTGTACATTTGGAAGAATAGAGTCCATGAGGGTTACGTAGTAAGTTGGAAAAACCCTTCGAATTAAAGTTAGAAACAAACCATTATACTTGATAAATAATAATGGGAAGTAAGGATAAATGTTGTGAATGTGGGTTATTGGATAAACCTAAATTGATATAATAAAAGTGGTATATTTATATGATTGTGTATGCATATATTATATACTTGTGAAAATCATGTCCGCGCTACTTGCTATCCCTGAGGTTTCCGCGCTGGGACGATCTTATCTCGTGTGCCTTATGGGGGATATTGACTCGTACCCTAGAAAATATAAATCTTAGGTACAGGCTATCGAATCGGTAGTCACGGTCCTAAGAGACGTGAGGGCATGTACTGACCTCTTGGATTTGGAAACTATGCTTCGCCTCAATATTGTTTATGTATGTATTTATACAGTTCGAGAGTGATTCCGAACTTGTATTCCCTTTAGTACGATTGATACAGGGATTGGATAACAGAGTATGCCCGCACCATGGTTTTTATGTGGGGTGCTGTTATGATATATATATATATATTATACGAGTAGTTAATATATATATGAAATTCTGAAATCTAGAACTGCCTACTATGATTTGATATGTAGGACATGGTTGTTGACTCAAATTATAAATAATTGTTTTGAGAAAGTATAATATGACACTGGAAAACTTTATTGATTAATAAAGTTAAAAGGAGAACCTTGGTTACAAATTGAAATCTTACGTTTTAAATACTTGTGTTGTTCAGTTGTAAATCCTGCGAATAACCTAAGATAAGTTAAATCATTGGGGAAAGATAGTGTGGTATATGACGAGATAGACCATTGGGAAGGTTAGTGCGATAGGTGTGCACATTAGAAGAGAGGTGAGAATTTCTCAAGAGAGTGTCGCACTAATATGTTGTTGCATTAGCCTGTAATCAATTTAAATACTTGCTAAACGAATTTTTAAATCATATACACTATCGGGCTCTGACCCGTTTCTATTTCCTTTTCTCTCTTGTATATATATGTATGTATTACAGGTGCCCAGCCACAGGGGCGTCTTACTAAGGATCCTTTGGAAGGAACGTGTTGCAGCTTAGGTGGGAGTTGCAGGCCTGTTGTTTAGACGACTTCATCCATTTGATTCTACTCCTAGTTCAGTTTTATCCAGCAGGGGCATGTGTCGCCCTCTTTCTATTATTTAGTTGGTATTGTCAGAGATTGAAATTTTTACTTTCAGTACCTTTATTTCGGGATTTATTACTGTCAGGATGTTTTCCTTTAGTGTTGTAAATGTTGGGATTTATTATTGATGATTAAATTCATGTATGTTCAATTCTATTTTTATTCTTAATGTGTGACTCTTTAGATGTTAATGGTTTAAGGTTTTATAACCGGATTTAATAAAATGAGAATAAGGTTTTAAATGGTTTTGACACTTAGCTTAATTATTTAGGGTGTTTAAATTGGAAAAGTATTTTTACGACAGTGATGCTAAGAATGAACCAATTGTTCACCTTGATTTTGATTTAATAAAGGAGTGATCGCCCGGTATTTAATTAGGCGGGGTGTCACATACTTAAGGGAGGATGGAAGGATGACCAAGACGTTGATGCCAAAGGTTCGAATGAGTGCAAGTTTGGTTGACGCTTTTGGAATGGACAGATTGTGTGGAGAAATAATGTTTGTGGAGAAATAATATAGTCCTTTATGCTGCCTCCATAAACCAATCATCCTCTTCTTTGCAATATCCTGCAAGATACAAATTTCAGGATAGAAAGTAATTGTACAATTCAGTTATTTAGTTATTTTTCTAACTGATAACAAGTTAACACAAAAGGAAGGCACATTAAATATTTTTGGAAATGCAAGATTTGGGCCAAGACTAACTGAACCTTTTGAGAGTATTTTGGCTCTATGTCCATCGGGTAATGAGATGGAAGAATGTAGTGAAGTTGATGTATCTTGTAGAAAATTTAAGTGAAGGGTGATATGATCTGTTTCACTACTGTCTATTACCCATTTGTTCAAATGAATGTTGCAAGTATGAGATGAAAGACATGGGGGAATAATCTGACCTATTACATTTGCCTTAGGTTGAGCATTACCATCATTTAAAAGAGCTAAAAAAATTTGATATTGCTCATGTGTGAGAGTTGGTATCTCTAACTGTGTTTTGTCGATGAAGGACGCTTATTCTTATTTCCAGCTCTCTCACCCTTTTGAAACTTATGATCCGGAGGAAAGCCATTCAAATGAAAACTTTTGTCAACAGTCTGATTATTTCCATTGAAGTGGCTACAATGCAACTTTACCTCGCTTTTGTTGAAATCTGTGAAAACATCTGTCAATAGTTACCTCTAATGTTGCCCCTTCGCAAATCTGCCATTAAAATTTCTCTTGACACAATCAAGTCCCATTGCTTCTCTTCACTTTAGGAGCGGAAGCATTGGTATCACTATAGCCTAGACCTATGTTATCATTTTTTATTTGGATGGTTCCTAAAATTTTATCCTACTTTTACAACTTAGATTTCAAATCAAATTTGACATAACTTGAGTCTCTTAATCATCTTTTAATTAAAAATTCTAGACTTAAGAAAAACTTTAGACTTGTCAAATTTTAGGAACTCATTCTTCATATTTTCAACTATTCATAGAAGGTTATATATCTCCTCCTTAATGTATGTGATCTTCTCTCGAAGAGTCTTTATCACTTGCTCTTAAATCTTCAATCAATTTATCATTATTTACTATGTCTCTTTCTTTAAACTTAGCCTCTAATTTTGAGTTTTCCCTTTTCAACTTTAAAGACTCCGTATGAAACTCACTTAAGGCAACTTGAAGTTCCCTCTCCTCTTCATCACTCATCTCCTCTTATTCCTCCTCTTCATAAACTTAGGAATCACAAGACCGAACCTTGGGACTGTCATGTACGTGATTATCTTCATCGTTGGAATATTTTTCATTTAGTCTCATATGACTAGATATGAAAGCGGTGTAGTTACGCTCCACATTATAATTCGTTTCCTCTACCAACTCACTATCACTAAGGGTTGTATTGTAAACTGTGTGCTTCTTACTTTCCTTCCCTAGTTTAATAGGATACTTAAAAAAACATGACTCATAACATTTGTCCTAATCATCTACCTTTTTAATATTATCCATCTTCTTGCTATCACAGTCATTGTTAAAGTTCTTAGATTTCTTACAGAATTTTTTGTAAGCTTAAGAAATTTTTTAAACTTTTTTCAAACCTAGAAATCTGGTCGGGTTCTAACTCAAACTCACTCTCAAAATCTGACACATCCTCCTTGTGAGTTTTTAAAGTTAATTTCTTCTACTTATTTTCTTCCTTTTTCTTAGGAGGACACCTATTCATATCATAGGTTTGGATATCACTTACAAGTTCTTGAACTCTCATAATATCAACACCGCCAAGAGAATCTAGGACAATGACCTTAGTATTGAATCGCATATTATTAGTCATTGAGACACACGAGTAACTGCATTACCTTACTCCATTATTCTCGTTCTTTATTTTTCTTAATTGCACCACCAGTGCAGATAGGAAGATCATTATAAGATGAAACCTCATCCCACAGGCCCTTCAATTTGGAGTAGTAGGCTACCACAGACATGCTTCCATGATGTAAAGAAATAATATCTCTTTCGATTTGAAATATTCAAGGAGCATTATTTGGGGAAAACCTCTCTTTTAGGCCTGACCAAACACCTTCTGCAGATTCTCTATATAACACGTTGTCACCAATATTAGTTTGTGATGGCTTTTTTCCATTAGTTTGTGATGGATTTTTTAGTGAACCATCAACGAATCCTGATTTATTTTTGGCACTCAAAGCTATGCTAGTAGATCGACTCCAGGTGGCATAGTTGTCACCATTCAATTATTTAGTGACCGAGCAAATTCCTGGTTAATCCGAAGGGTGGAGATGATAGGGATCTGAAGAGTCAATGGTGTCACTGTTTTCTGTTGATGGAGTATCCATTATGATAAAAATAAATACAAAAATTCTTTCCTAAGAGCAATTGCTCTGACAGCATGAGAAAAATGAGAAGAGAAGAAATGTATTAAAGAAAATTCTCTCTCAATTAAAATGCATTGTTTGTTTTTTTGGTGAAATGTTATTTAATTAAAACAGGCAAAAGCCCAGAGAACACAAAAAGACCCAGCCAAAAAGAACACAACGCCGCCCAAGAAAAACCCACACACAAAAGAAAAACCAAATCAAAAGCCAAAACCTAAATAGAAAAAAGCCCGAACTAAACAACAACAACCTATATCAACCTACCTAGCCTATACTGCATTGTTTCTATACATAGTTATATACAAAGGTAGCAGCTAATGATAAGTCAAAAAATAATGAACAAATGTCGTTATTCTATTTCCTGATAACATTTTCCAACTAAATGCCCAAGAATCAGACTGAGACTTCGCCTCCAATCTTAACAGATCACTACATCAAAACTGCTAATCTGGCATGCTTTGATAAGCAGAATCTGGCATAGTTTAAAACAGTGCCAGATTCTGGCACGGTTTATTCCCAATGTCTTCATGTCCAAAGTTTTGGATCCTAGCTTTTTCTTTAACTAAGTCTTGTTGTTCAAATGATTTTCTAGGTTTAATTATCGGGGCTTGTCTTAGTAAACTAGCACTAGTTTGGCACAGTTTAAAACAGTGCCAAAATCTGACACGATTTAAAATCGTGCCAAAATTTGTTCTAAAAAAATACTAAAACTAAATTCAATTTTCATTTTGGAGGCAAGACCTCCCTCCCCCGCTATTTCTCTACCGAGTGCGATGTCAACATTGTCGAAAAGAGGCCCGAAAATCTCCCCCTGGTGACTTGGGATGAGCAACTTCACCAAGGATCCTCATTAGTAGTAGTTTGTGTTCACAATTGGATCTAGATCTGGTTGATTACCACAAAGTTAAAGATATGTATGTCTCACTGTCACTCACACTCTCTTTCTTAAATTTTTTATATTTGATTCCTTGCTCAGAAACTAAACCTAGGTTTTGTTTTTGGGTTGTAAAATAGCTTACCTTATATGCAATTTGGAGGGTTTATATCTCCAAGCATTGGTAGATTAAACAGGCTTCAGAGACTGTAAGTTCATATATCATTGTTTATAATATTTTTTAGTAAATAGTGAATTGAGACAATTATTATGGCACTGTGTTGATTTGTTTTATTTAATTTGACCAGGGCACTTCAACGGAACAATTTACAACCCAAAAACAAAACCTAGGTATGGGACTAGGGAATTTCACCGGAACAATTTTATTCCTAGTGAAATCACCAACTATTCTAAACTCAGAGCCCTATAAGTGATTATGGGACTCTATCTCTCTCTTGAATAATTGTGTATCTTCTGTTTCCCCCTTTTGTGTTATTTTATTTGATTGATATGAAATAAGTCTGATGAATTGTATTTACATTGTATAGGTACTGGATGTCTAATTACCTCCAAGGAGGCACACTATCAAATATTGGAAATCTTTCCTTACTCAAAATACTGTAAGATATCAATTCCATTTATCCTGTTCAAAAAAGGAATAATTTTAAAATTCTTTCAATTTTTAATTCAAATATTAAACTTTCGCTAATTTTTTTAGTCATGTCAGGATTTTGGGTTTTTAGTTCTTGTATTTTTGTTAAACTAAAAATTATATATAGGGATTTGTCTAGCAATTCACTTATGGGTACGATTCCTTCGTCCCTTGGTTGGCTCACGCGTCTTCGGTATCTGTACGTCCATTTCAATTCTTATTTGATGTTCAACAATTTGTTTTGGGTTCTGTTTGAATTGCTGGAGTACCACTTTCTCACTCTGGTCTGCCATGGTTTGATACTTTCTCCGGCTCTCTAGTTCTTGTGGTTCAATGCTACCACCTTCATCAATAAGTAGGCAATTTCATATTGTAATTAAATTCTCTTTCTCACATGTGTGATCACAACTTATGACTGCTAAATACTTGGGTGTATATAATGTTAGGTCTCTACTGCATATTCCATAAGTTAAAATACCAGAGGAGCCAGTCCGTCAGGTAGCAGTTGCTCTCAGGATTGAGATCAATCGTGCTTTTGCAAACCCATCATTTACCGGCCTATTCTTTGAAGCTACTAATATGAGTACTGTTGTTTGTCCTACGATGTCGTTGTTGGTTTTTCTATAAAATATTAGTACATACCTCTCTTTCAATTTTAGCTTTACTTATTAATATTTATCCATTAATATTTGTGTGTGTGTATATATCTTTATGATGCATGATGTATTATATCGTGACTTGTTCTGAGTTAATAATTACTAATAATATAGTTCAGAGTGAGAAAATTGATCGCGTTGGATTTGGAATCATTTTCTTGCCATCAATGACTTTTACACAACAATGTTCTCACTGTTCAGTTTGTTTTACTTCCAACCTTTTCATATACAATTTCTTCTTCTTTTTCTTGCAATATTTACTCGTCTGCAATCCAAAATGTTATGAATCGAATGACTGTTTAATAAAATGTGCTTATGCAGTTCTATGCAGTTGTAGTCGCCTTTCCTGTGGTTGCTTCTATTGGCATCAAACTGACGCTAATAAGTATCTTTGGCGATTTGAATATTGTACCTTCCGTAAACTTGAGTTCACTCAATTTCTTGCTTTCTCTTATTTAAAATCTTCCGCTCAATTTATTTAAAATGTTACACTAAATTTATGTGTGTTTAACTGTTTACTAAAAGTGTGTATATGACTGAATTAAAGAAGTCTCAAATGAGATAGGACTTATGATATTAAAATGAAGAATTTAGGTATCTACACATATTAAGGAATTAAACTAAATTATAATATTTTTTGTCTATAAACTTAACATTATGTTTAAGAATACAAAAAAACCAACATAACTATACAAAGACTAACCCTCCACAGTCCAAGCTGGTAAATCAATAACTATTATTACATAGATGTAATAATATTATAACTGGATTGCATAACACATATACTCTGTTTGCTTATATGATTCTTTATGGTGAATGCTTCCCAAGACTATAATTATCATAGATAGAATGGAAAAGTTGAACCACTTGATCTTCTTTCCTACTATTGTTTTGAGGCCCTATGGATGGTGGTGGTGAGATTATAGCCTGTAAACCTATAAATTTGAAACACAACATAAATTTTGTTAAATATGTTTTTCTTACAGGACTATACAACCCCTCAAATTTTACTCCGTGCATTTGAGTTCTATGAGTTTTCTCATAGTTGGGGGAAGTCAAGGCAAGATAAGTCTACTTGAGGATTATCTTGGATCTCTGAAGTTGGGGCTTGAGGATTATGTTTTCAGGCACGAGAACAGCCTTAATAGTACTTCTCACTCTTGCTTCTCAAGTGGGGAATGTCTGAAGGTTGGCAGTGGGATGGCTTGCTGCACATAAAGCAATAACAGTAATGGACTGGTGATTGAACTTGTGATTATTATCACTGAATCATCAGATCAAATGATGCCCTCCTGTTTCAGGGCATGCGGCACGAAAATGGTGGTTTTATATTTCAAGGACTTCTCACCTTGTTCATTTTCCTAATCATCTCTGACTGCATTGACGAGCGTTGATTGGAAAAGTTACGGGTTGAATTTTAGGAGCGTGGCGGACCAAGATGGTTGTTTATTACTTGAATGGGAGAACTTGCCACCATATTCCCATATTGATATTGCCATCCAATGTTACAATAAGCATGTCATGATCCTTCCTGTGAAGAAAAAGACTCAACTTGATTGAAAACTTATCAAGAAATCTATTAAACTTACGTTTAATGATTTGAAGGAGAAATTACGGAGTTCTTCTCAGTGCACATGCACTCAAGATTCGGAGTTATGCGCCTAATCTTGCAAAAACAATCATCGGTCTGATCTTTTCTTCCAATGACTCAAACTTCCAAGGAGAATGTGCATCTCTTCTTGGATTCGATTGTCAAGAGATTGAAACAGAAACTGTTGAAGCTTTCGTTAAGGAGAGGATTATTTCAGTCATAGAAATGAATGATATAAAGCCACAGAAAAGCAGAGAAGCCACACCTTTTCTTTTTGAAGATGAAGGCTATCATGAACACGACTGCATGGATGAAAAATACGAAGAAGGCGAGGAAGCTTTTAATTCTTTAGAGCTATAAAATAATATTTTATACGGTCTCTTTATTGTTTTACAATAGATATTGTTGATAATGCTGGGAGCGGGAAGGGGCTAGAAATAAGTGTCAATTATGGAAGTCATTCTCTTATTTGGATACTTCATGATGGCTAATCTCAATTTCAATAACAAGTTAGAAAAATATAAGACTCGCTGTGCATGTTGTTTGAAGACTTGGTCAATTGATCGCTCCAATTATTAGTTTTAAAAAAAATAAAAAATAAAAAATGCGAGAGTCTCGGCTCAATTAATTTAAAAGTATTGCTTAGATGCATTTTAAAGCAGTTCAACTCTAATTTTTTTATTTTGATCATAGGCTTTTGTAGTTTCTATCTCAGAGTATATGGAAGAAATCTTAAATGCTTAATGGTTGCTCTTTGTCTCACTCTATTCTCTGACGCAGGATTCTGAATGGGCTCCTTATATCAGCATTTGTGAGTTTAATCGTTAAAATTTGATGTACGTTTTCTCCCTGAGAAGGAGAATGAGAATGAGAAACGAAAGATAGAACAGGTACAGATATTAGAGGAGAATAGTGGATTACACGAGCAGAATCAAAAACTATCTGAAGAAACTTCTTATGCAAAAGAATTGGTCTCTGCTGCCACTGTTGAACTGAAGAATTTGGCTGGTGAAGTCACCAAGAATTTGGCTAATCTTAATAAAAAACTATGTGATTCTTTATTTTGTATTATTTGATATGTAAACTATTTTTCATAGTGGTGATGTTTTATGTTAATTGGTCATACGTGTTTTAGAACAGATCTACGGTATACGATAAATTCTCGTGCACCACCAACTGGTATTTCATTTTGTGTTGTTCATTTCGTGTTGTTTCACTAATTGATTCCATTTCGGACAGTGCTGATTTTTTCTCTCTCTCCTTTTTGCAGATTCAATCTTAAACCATTGCAATTTTAAGTTGGTAAGTCGCTTTTTAAAGAACCGTCTAAAGCCCTCAAACCTAAGTTGATATATATGTGATTTTTTTTACGAAGTTTGTTTCGTTGAAGTATTTGTTAGATGAATTTGAGATCATTGAATATTGTTGGATTGGTTGTTATCCCTTAAAAGGGCGGATAGTCCAAGAAACAAAGGAGACTGTGTACAATTTTTTTCTTCTAAATGGACACTTTGTAAAACCTTTATGTGATTGAGTTCTGTTTTTCTCCCGCTCATCGTTTAAGTGGTATTGACCTTTGGTACTATTTTGCAGAATCATGTCAACAAAGCCTCGTGAAGTTGATTCATGTCGACAAAGCCTCGTGAAGTTGATGCAAGAGCATTTTATTTGCATAGAGCTCATGGTGTTTGGGATGATGGAAAGTTGCAAACTTTTTACCAACGGATCTCTATGATCCACATTTGGATATGCTTTTTATTACTTGTGCTCCCTGTATGTATCTATTTCATTCGCATCTAAAAAAATCCCCACTTTTCCTTTTTTGATTATCCTTGGCTTGGGTATCATTGGTTTAATACTCAACAGAAGACTTTAGTTTCTTGTAGCCATCTGTAAGGCTTTAGGTTCTTCCATTATTTTCATTTTGGGGATTTTTTGTCCCCTTGTTCTAATTTTTGTTTTAATAAATTTAGCTCTCCGAGTTTGTTATGAAAATAGTCATTTGTGAATTTGTTTATAAGATTTAATTAGCTAAAGTTATTCATTAATTATTTATTACTTGGTATGTAGGATTAATTAATTTTTTTGTAATATAATTTATAATTTTTTTTTTACGAATTTGAAAATCTGGCACAGTTCAAAACTGTGCCAAAAGCGAACCAAATTTTGGCATGATTTTGACTGTGCGAAAAATGTACTAAAATGTACTCAATTTGGCATAGTTAGAAACTATGCCAAAAGTGTGCGAGAAATATCAAATTCTCGCACGGCTTAAAAGTGTGCCAGAAGTGAACCTATTTGGCAGAATTTCATACACTTTTAAATCGTGCTAGAAAAAAATGCCAGTTTAGAACACACGATTCTAGCACAGTTCAAAACTGTGCCAGATTTGATCTAGCTCGGTTTTAAATCGTGCCAAATTGTTGCTTTTAGTGTAGTGGATTTTATCAGATTATGATGAGAGGAAAATATAACAAACATTCAATGATTGATCAATAAAGTGTAGGATCCTCTGTCATTTCCAAAAAAATAATTAATAATTACCCAATTTGGACAACGGGTGACTAAAAATGTGATTTAGAACAATCCCGCAAGTCTTTGACAGTTTTGCTTAAGAAATCTCGCATGAAAACTAAAGAAAATTATTGTTTTCCATATCTACTACCTTTTCTTTTGAAATTTATTTTTGCATACATCGGGAAAGGAAGGGAATGTTATATATTTTGTTTAGTAATTCGTAATAAAATGGAAAATGTCAACTTCAATAATTCATAATAAAATGGAATTTGTTTTCTAGGTATCAAATCATGTAAAGTTTATATACCAATTAAGGAAAATATGATGCATCGTTGACTTTGTGTGTTATTTTTTCTTTAATTGTGTATGCGCTAACCAACACACGCAACTTTGTGTGTCGAATTCCGTTTATAATATTACCAACACAAGCAATTTAGTCGTACAATGGTAGATTTGTACTAATCTTATTCTAAATGAATTATTAAGAAATGGTATATAATGAGACATTATTTTACCATAATGGTAGATTTGTACTAATCTTATATATATAGCATCTTGTAGTCTCATTTCATAACAATACTATCACCATTTGAATACCTAAAGAAAGGTAGGCTCTTCTCTAGCCTTTATGTCTTGTATTCGTCTTATTGTTGACGGATTATGTTATGAAACTTGTGTGTTTGATTTATTTTTGGTTTTCTTTGCATTAGGGAAACAAATTCTACGATTAATTGACTATACTTTGGTTGATGAGTTTAGTTAGTAGTATGTTTTTTATTTACATTTAAGAGTTCGAGTTTTTTTCTTCTCTTTTTTTTTTGAATTAGAATAAACATAGTTCTTTTCTATACGGTAAAGAGTAGTAAATATCATTAATTTCATATATATGCATGAAAGAAGATGTTGCTTGATTTGGATCTCAATAGTCCCCCACCAAATGAGATAGTATATGTAGTCCGCAACTTCATTTTCTACTGTCCTCATGTGATGCAATTGTCACGTGTTGAAATCTCCCCATGGCAAGTGCCTAATTTTAATGAACACTCTGATGGCGAGATTACGATAGGCTCCACAAGGGATTTTGCTGAGGTATGCACCCTTATATTTGTAAATTATCTCATTTTTTATATGAAATTGATCATTGTTTTTTCAAGGACATCTCTTATGAATTTCCTAGCTATTCAACTAAACTTAAGCTCGGTGGTGTCAAGCTAAAAGGAAGTGTAAGGTGAATGAAGGACATTCAGGTTTTGTTTATCTAAATATTATTATTTAATGATATGAAATGTTCCAAGTGACATTTTTAGAAATACCCACTACTATTACTTTCTATTGGTTAATAATTTGTTAGTAATGTTATTGTTTTAAGTTTCATGTTAATAGTGTAGTTTTAGTTATCTTATATCTTTATTCTGTCAACAGTTTTGATTGGATTTGATGGAGTAAGGTAAATCAAAATTCATTTTATTAAGAAAAATATTGGTTCGAATGGGATTCAAAATGTACATTAGATTATCATAACTCTAATCCATTAGGGTTCATATCGGATCAGAATGATTATATTAATAAGGCTTATAAATGAAACCCTGAAGGCAACAAGTTGTAGAGTAGAGTTTTATTATTGAAGTCTTATCAATGGAAAATCTATTACGTTGAATTTTAAAGTGAGATTACTCTCTTAACTTTGTTGTTTCGCGAACCTTGTTTCCATAATAATGCTACACTCCCTACCATATTATGTTTTACTGCAAGAAAGATATAATTTAATTAAATCATGTTTTTTATTTTTTACCTTCATTATGGGTATATATGACTGTCTTTAAATACCAATTTAGCAATCAACTTGAAGTACATTATGTTAGGTCCTTTTTTGGTCATCCATATGCTTTTATAAAAGGATGAAACTATTGGCCGTGTTATATTTATATTTTTTTAGCTTATTTGATTTGTTGTTTAGTTATATATATATATATATATGTGTGTGTGTGTGTGTGTGTGTGTGTGTGTGTGTGTGTATTCCTAACAAAACACTATTTTTTCCATTTGGTATAACAGCTAGGGGGTCAACTAGTGCTTGTCCCCACAAAAGAGTTCAGACAAATGGAAGGACTGTTTGTGAGTGTGGTTGTATGAACATGGTAATATGTCTTCCTTTTTAGCTAAACTACTTTTTCTTTTTACACAACTTAACACTTCCTTGTTCTTATTTGTATCTTCATTTCATTATCTATCAAATTCGGTTTTTAATATGGTTTGGATCTAGACTGGAAAGATGAGACATGACTCGAAAATAAAACATGAATTGCTACAAAAATGTAATACCTCGTGTTTTTATGACTTTTAATTTTGGGGATTTATTAAATTTAATTAGAGATATTAATTTAATATTAATCTGGAAAATCATTTAATACTTACTAGCGTGATGAGAGTTAGTAATTATTGAAATTTTGTTGTAAGTTACTTTATGGATAAAGTAAGAGGTGTAATTGTATTTAGTAAAATTATCACGAGAATCTAATTTGATAATTTTGGAAATTTATCGGGACGCGATTGTGTCGTGTCGGGATTAAATTCGAATTATTCAAAGTGAATAAATTATAAGTCACCCGTATGGTCATTTTGAGTACGTCAATGTGTCCGGAAGGGTCGAGATAGTCAAAATAAAGTACCTGGGGGTTTAGTTTGGGTCTCGGAGCGTTTTTAGTCCTAATTAACATCCCGGGAGGGTGTTTTAGACATTTTATATTTTTGGGCATGGAAACCCACGATTTTTCTAAGGTTATATCAGATGGTAGGAGTCATCTTCTAGGCTTAGAAGAACCATAAATCAAAGACGACCATTGGATAGGAAGAGGAGAAGCTTTCCAAGGAGTTCTAGGCCAAGAACTCCACCGTTTGCACCGCCGTCACCGCCAAACTTTAGATCGCGCAACGAGGATCATAACCACACCAATATTCTCCACAAATCTGAGCCAAATATTTCCAGGCAAGTATCTATCTTGCTCTATTTCAGTTAATGCTTCAATGATGTTAGTCTAGGGTTGATTAGGACTAGTTTTTATAAAAGAAAGCATGTATGGGAGACTCTAATTTGCATGTTGTAGAGGTAAAAGACGTATTCTGGAAATATAATTCATATGTAGATATTGAACCACGAAATTCATTGAGTTAGGAGTAAAAAATATGGGAAAAGAATGGGAAGAACTAAGTTAAAGGAATTATTAGGGTTCTTGTAATTTTTCTGGATTTTAACCCTTTTAATTCGTTATAATTGATGAAAACTCGCATGTCTTACGTAGAATATTCATCATTTGGGGGATATAACACTTGTGGTATAATTTTTTGGAAGTTTGGAAATCAAATATGATGATTTGAATGATTTTGGAATAGCATTCCCGTAACTGGAAATTCTGCAGTTTCGTCATACCTGCTTGATCGAGCACCTGCCATCGATCGATCGACCCCTCCTGAAAAACTCAAATTCCCCTTTTTAAATAGGTTGTTCCAACTTAAATGAATAGAAATTCTTGGACATTATTGTTAGAACATTTTGAGATATAAAGAAGACCAATATGACTTTATAAAAAAAATGGAACCTTTAATGTAAGACGAGATTAACATTTAACGGAGGTGTTTTACACTTAAGGAACAATGAGAACGTGTGTCTAAAGGGTGAGACTCGTAAGGAAGTTACGTCATAAAGTAAAAGAGTACCTACTGAAATTTCACTTAGGGAGATAGAATTTCACTAGTGTTACGAAGAAGGTTTGGAATAATCCCATAAATAAGAATAAGAGACGAACCGTTATACGGGATAATCTAGTAATGTGCAATAAGAATAAATATCATAAGTATGGGTCGTGGGTGTACCTAAATTTGAAATGGGAATGGTAGTATGCATATATGACTGTGTTTATGCATATACTAAATACGTGTAAAAAATATGTTCGCGCTATTGCTATCACTGAGGTTACCGCGCTGGGACAGTCTTATCTCGATGGGACCTTTATGGGGCATATTGACTTGTACCCTAGAACATAGAAATCCTTGGTATAGGCTATCGGATCGATAGTCAGACGGTCCTAAGAGACGTGAGGGTATGTGCTGACCTCTTAGTGAGTTGGAACTATGCTTCACCTCAATTTGTATGTGCTTTGTGCTAATACAGTTCGAGAGTGACTTTGAACTAGTATTTCCCTTAGTACGAGTGATACGGGGACTTGATAGCAGAGTATGCCAGCACCATAAATTTTATGTGGGGTGCCGATAGTATATATATATTATATGAGTGATTAATATATATATAAACTTGAAATTGGGGAATTATCTACTGTGACTAAAGGTAGGTAAGTAATGAATAATTATTTTAACTTGGATATAAGTGTTTGAAAAGTTTGAGGAAATACTGAGAAACTTTATAATCAAATGAGGTTTATGTGAGAACTTTGCTTTTAAAAAAAAAAAATTTCTTAATACTAGAAATTGTCGGCATGAAACCTTTGAGTAACTTAAGATAAGCTAAACTATTGGGAGTAGTAGTGCGGTAGGTGTGCACATTAGAAGAGAGGTGAGAATTTCTCAAGAGAGTGTCGCGCACTAATATGATTGTTGCATTAGCCGGGAAGCATTTTAAATACTTGCTAAACTAAATTTTAAATTGTTTTACAATCGGGCTCTGACCCGTTTCCTATTTTCTCTTCTCTCTTGTATATATATGTATATATTACAGGTGCCCAGCCAAAGGGACGTCTTACATAGGATCATTTGGAAGGAACGTGTTGCAGCTTAGGTGAGAGTTGCAGGCCTTTTGCTTGGATAACCTCATTATTAATTCCACTTCTAGTTCTATTTCATCAAGTTGGGCATGTGTCGCCCTTTTTCCATTATTCAGTTGGTTTTATCAGAGATTGTAATTTGTTTACTTCCAGTATTTATACTTTGGGATTGTTACTGTCATGATGTTTTTCCTTTGAAGTTTTAAAGTTGGAATTATTTAGTTGAATGCTTAAATTGCTTAGATTATCTTTTTCAGTCTAGTTGTTATGTGATTGATGATGCTAAAATCTAGCACCACCAAATAAGTGATGATGAGCTCAAACTGTAAGTACCATGGAAGCCATAGATATGTATGTGTGTAAGTTTATAGAAGGAGATGAGTATAAGAGGAATAAGACAATGATGTATAGTGGTTCAGCCAATTAGGCCTACATCCACTGTGAGTGTGTGATCCACTAATTATGGGCACTAATGGCCTTGGATACAATGCACATAAGCTCACTTTCTCTTTCTACTGTGTGTCCAAGCAGAGTTTTAGCTAGGGTTATAATTTTTCGATACCTTGTAGGGTTATAGGTGACAAGTATATATAGGTCTTGGGGGGTGTAGTGTACCCCCCAAGTATGCATGGTGCATGTGAATGATGATCTAGCCAATCCCCTGTTGACACCTGTTAATGCCACCTGTGACTAATGATGACATAATATTCCCTCACGTGAGGGGGTGATATTGTTATAACGGTCTTCCACGTGCCATGTGAGCATCACGCGCACTGTTCCACGCATCTTCCAAACCACGCGCTATGATGATGTCACCCTCGGACTATGATACGAGGCCGAGGGAAAAATTCCCTCCGGTAGTGTCTGGCCTAATTTAGGCCTCGTACTGTCGTATCCTCGGGGGGTTGTCTGGGCCTGGTGAGGGGTCGGCCCTAGGCCTTATGAGGGGTCGGCCCCTTGGAGGGTCGTTTGGGCCTGGTGAGGGGTCGGCCCCTTGGAGGGTCGTCTGGACCATCTTGGTCTTGTCTTGGTGGAGGGTGCCCTCGGCCTGGTTGAGGGTATATATGGGCATATCAATCACCCCCAGCCCTTAGCCATATATGTTGTTGAGATGGTTGAGGCATAATGTTACCGATGAGATGAGTGTATGATCAGTTAGGTGAGTGACACCTGTCAAGCTGATGTGACACCTAGGCAGGTATCCATTGTCGTTTCAGTTTTCCAGGCATGACGGGTGCACACTTTGCTTGGAACTTTGCACCCCAATGATGCCTTCCTCGTGGGATGTGCTCTGTCATGGTTAATGGCCCCACTCATTAGCAAGATATTTAAATAATTTTTGAAGTCATTTTCCCTCCTTCCTCTTCTTCGCGCCCAAGCTCTCTCTCTCTCTCCCTAGATTTTCCACAGCTCCATAGCCATAGCCAATTCTGCGACTTTTGCATCAAGCCTCGCCATCCCTTATCAGGTAATCCTTCTGAGCCAGTGCCCTCTTTACATTCCATTGCTTTTTAACACTTCGACTGCTTTAGGTCTGTAGGACTGGATTTTTCTTTGGCTACTTCATAACTTTTCGGCGTTCTTCTCCAGTGGCTTGTTCTTGAATGTTCTTGGTTAAAACTTTTACTTTCCTTAGTTTCAATCCAAAAGTCCAACTTAGTCAATTGCCAACTTATTTGTAGTTAGGTTATCCAAATTCCTCTAAGTGTAGGGTCCTCCTCTTAATGCTTAGGAGGCTTTACAATTTAGCTGAGGAATTCCCCTCCCTGAGAGAGAAGTTCTTTGTAGAGATCAGACGGGTAGAGGAAGAGGAGGAAAGAAGATGAGGGGCTGACCCTAATTGGGTATGATCCATTTTCCCAATTCCACTAGCCACCATTTTACCATCTGAGTTCGACGGGTCGTCTTGTCGTCCCGCCGAGAGTCATTCAGGAGAGATGGATAAGAGAACATCATCGCCACTAGGCGCTGGGCCCTCTAGGAGGAGAGAGACATATGATATAAGCCCGAGCTGAGAGGCCGAGCAAGTTGTCCCTTCTGAGGCTATCCCCGTAACAACTTTATCTCCTCATGCCTTCCAGATAGCCTTTCCTCATGGACCTCTGACAGGTGACGAGGCCGAGGGAGAGGGGTCTGAGGATGATGGTGAGGATTCAGACATTGACCAAGTTGACACCTCCCATGCCTCGGCTTATACTTCTTCCGTTAGGGATCGTGACCTCTTGTTGTGGAGGCGTACATTTGGTGTGTCTCCCAACATAAGTATGAGGGTCCCCTCTGATTCTGAGAGAGTCTTTGAGGGTGATCAGGGGGAGATAGCAGTATATGAACAGATGTTCAAGGTCAGAGTTAGGTTCCCTCTACACCCTGCCATAGTCAACATACTGTCAGCCCTCGGCATTGCTCCCTCTCAACTTCCTCCCAACTCCTGGAGGACGATCCTCGGCTACGTCTCCTTATGGAAGAATGCCTTCACTGACGAGCCTTCAGCCGACTTGTTTTTTGGCTTGTTATAATATCACTTCCTCGTCCAAATAGCCTGGGTACTATCACCTGGGGGCGAGGAGGTCTGATAAAAAACTTATCCACGTGGCACAAACCTCCAACCACGACTGAAAGAAGAGATTTTTCTTCATTTCTGGAGAATGGGAATTTGCTGCCGAGACTCAACCTTTGGACGATGGTCCGAGGATTGCAAGGAGATGGTCTGACCCCTCGATGAAGGCTAGGTCAGACCCCGAACTTAGTCTGGATGAAAAGGACATAGTCGAGTATCTGAGAGAACGAGGGAGAGAGGGTGGATTTGAAAAGTTTGAAGATCTTATGACCCCTCGGTTCCTCAAAGAAGCTGGTCTGAGGGTCGGCCCCTTGACAGAGCTATGTGAGTTATTATTATTTTTTGCTCAATCCTTGTTTTTTTCCAAGTGTTTCATCTTTTGCCTCTGTATTTTTCTGATGTGTCGTCTCCTTTTCAGGTCGTCCTGTAAGTATCTCTAATTATATTTGGGAAATGAATGTCCCAAGCTTATTATCTGGTTTAGGCAAGAAGAAAGGCAAAGAGCCTCAGCAGGCTCCTAGGAAGTCAAAGGTCATGGGGCCGACATATGATGAGCCGACTGCCGACAGTCGTAAAAGGAAAGAGCCTGAAGTCCCTGCTGACCCTCGGTCGGATTCTAGGACGAGGGCAAGGGTGAAGGCATCTGAGGGGACTGGTTCCTCTTCCAGTATGGGGGCCTATTAGTCTCAGAACCTAGCATTCCTGAAGGCTGAACCGTCTTCTCTCATTGTTAACTTGCGGGCGGCCAAGGCCTCGATGTTCTCTGCTCCCTCGGTCGCGGACTATGAATTCTTATCAAAGATGCCCCCGGCCAAGATTTATGATTATGGTTTGCACACACTGGCTCGGGTATTTGTTTTTACTTCATCTACTTAGTTGAATTTTTCACCAACTGTTTCCTCGGCCTCTTAATAAGTGTATTTTTCTGTGCAGTCTGTCTGTGCCTTTACCTCGGCCACTAAGTGGATGGCTGAAAATCAATAAAAATTTCATGAAGCCGAGAGGGCCATTCAGCACGAGGCTGATCGGCAGACAGAGCTTGAGACTGCAAGGGCTGAATTGAAGAGTGTCAGGACCGAACATGCCAGGGTCTTGGATGAGCTGACGAAGCAGCACGATGCCGACCTGAAGGCTAGGGATGATCTGTTCAAGACGAAGGAAGAGGCCCTGGTCGCTCAATTCAAGAGTGATCTAGCCGAAGTTATAAAGAAGGCAGAGGTCGATGTTGTTGAGGCCTATAAACTTTTGGACGAGTTTCAAGGCTTCGATCTTGAGTACTTGGAGAGGGGAATTAGGACGGCCTGTCGGTGGGTCGTCTTAAAGTTCGCTGATGCAGTGTCGTGTTTCCGACCTTCTCTCAAAGCCGTTCAACTGGAAGATCCCCTGATTGCTGAGGCCTTAGCCCAAATGGAGTCCCAAGTGCAGGTCGAGGGTACCGGCACGTCTGAGGATCAGCCTCTCTTGGTTATAGAAGAAACCCCCATAATTAATGTTAAAATATTACCCTCCGATGTTGCTCAATAGGGTGTTGTTTGTAGCCTATACCCTCTTTATGTAACCCATATTTTTGTACTCATTTATTGGATAAACATCAACATTTTGTAATATAATGCCTCTCTTTGTCTTCTATACTTGTCTCTTGTATGATTTGCCTTGTGATGTTTTTAAATTAACTCACTAACCCCTCCCTTCTCTTTCTTGAGGGTGAATGAGGGGTCGTCCCCACCATTGACCCTCATCATAGTCGAGAGTGGTTTTCACCAATCTTAATTGATGTTTTTAATCAAGTCCCCCCCGTCTTTTTTTAGGGTAAAGGAGGGGTCGTCCCCACCATTTGCCCTCATTATAGCCGAGGGTGGTTTTCACCAATCTTAATTAATACTTTTAATCAAGTCCCCCTCGTCTTTCTTGAGGGTAAAGGAGGGGTCATCCCCACCATTGACCCTTATCATAGCCGAGGGTGGTTTTCACCAATCTTAATTGATGTTTTTAATCAAGTCCCCCCTCATCTTTCTTGAGGGTAAAGGAGGGGTCGTCCCCACCATTTGCCCTCATTATAGCCGAGAGTGATATTTCACCAACCTAATGGTTTTCAAGTCCCCTCTCGTCTTTCTTGAGGGTGAATGAGGGGTCGTCCCCACTATTTGCCCTCATTATAGCCGAGGGTGGACCTAACGAGCATCACCCCAATTACATTAGAACCAATCGAACACAAAATGAGGGACCAATGTGACATTTTCATTAACATTCCAAGTGTTTTGTTGGAGCAACACATCCATTACAACTGCTTTTCGATAGGACCTTACAAAATTACTGATAGTATTTCTTCAAATGATTTGCATTCCAGGGGTTGGAAAAGGGCTCCCCTTCTAGGTTTTCTAGTCTATAGGTTCCAGGGACCACTTCGTCGATGACCCTATATGGGCCATGCCAACTTGGGTGGAGCTTGTTGGGCTTCTGCCAAGTCTTTTTGAGGACTAAGTCCCCCACTGCAATTGGCCTATGCTTCACCCTCTGGTTGTAAAACCTTGCAGTCCTCTGCTGGTAGGCAGCTTGCCTTATCTCGGCGTCTTCCCTCCTTTCCTCAATCAGGTCTAAATCAAATCTCCTCTCTTCCATATTTTTCTGTGGGTCATACATTTGGACCCTGTGAGTAGGAAACTCAATCTCGGTGGGGATGATGGCTTCTGAACCATAAGCTAGCATGAACAGGGTTTCTCCAGTAGAGGTCTTTGACGTCGTCCTGTAGACCCACAGTACAGCATATAACTCCTCAACCCATCTTCATTTTGCCTCATCAACTCTCTTCTTGATCCCATCCAGGATTATCCTATTTGTAACTTCCGTTTGATCATTGGCCTGAGGTCGATCTGGGGTAGAAAAGAATTGCTTGATACTCACCCTTTCACAGTACTTCTCTAGAGATGTATTCTTGAATTGAGTCCCGTTATTTGAGATGAGGGTGTTGGGGAGACCATATCTGCATATAATATTTTTTTAGATGAACTAGAAGGTCTTCTGCTCGGTAATCGTGACCATCGACTCTGCCTCCACCCATTTTGAAAAATAGTCAATTGCCACGATGAGGAATCGATAGTTATTGATGGCCCTAGGCAAGGGGCCTACTAGATCGATCCCCCACACTGCAAATGACCATGGGGATGTAATGGAGGTAAGAGGTTGATGGGGCTGGTGAGGGATGGTGGCAAATCTTTGACATTTGTCACACTTTTTTACATATGTCGTGGCATCCTTCCCCAAGGTCAGCCACCAGTACCCCTGGGTGACCACCCACTTCGCTAAAGATTTGCCTCCAATGTGACTTAAACATGACCTCTCGTGCACGTCTTACAAAATGAGTGGGACTTCAGATGGGTGCACACACCTAAGTAAGTGAAGCAAAAAACCCTTTTTGTACAAGGTGTCTCCGATGACAGTGAATTTCGCAGCTCTGTATCTTAACTTCTTCCTTTATTGCCTTGCTTCTAGCATCTCCCCCTCTTTAATGTATCTGATCAGAGGGTCCATCCATAAAGCTTCCTTAGAAACATTTAAGCAAGTGCCAAGTGTTCCCTCAGCATCTTCAATAGTTGGTCGAAGCAAAATTTCCACTGGGACTGTCCTCCTGATTTCTGTCCTAGTTGTCGAGCCCAACCTAGCAAGTGAATCAGCTCGGCCATTATCGAGCCAAGGTATCCTCCTCAATTTCACTTCTCTGAAGCTCTTCATTAATGACCTCACCTTCTCAAGGTACTTGACCATCTGCTCATCCTTGGCCTCATAGGCTCCTAGAATCTGATTTACTACTAACCTTGAATCGCTATGGACCAAAATCTGGCGACACTAAGAGACTTGGCCAAGGAGAGCCCTGCTATCAAGGCCTCATATTCAGACTCGTTGTTGGAGGCTTTAAAGTTGAACCTCAGGGCGTACTCAATGTCTGTGCCATCGGGTGCTGATACTATCAGTCCAGCCCCACTTTCGCTGTCGCAGGAGGACCCGTCAACGAAGAGGCTCCACAAAGTTTATTCTTTTGAGAAATTTCCCTCGGCGAGGGACCCCTGTCTAAAGAGATTTCTTCCCTCTTCATTTTCGGCCACTTTCCTTCTAGCGGTGCTTGTCTCAGCCTTATCTGTAGGTGTTAGGCTCAGCCTGTCCTGAGGCTCTCATCTTCAGCTTCATCGTCTTCCCAAGTAAATTCGGCCATGAAATCTACCAATGCTTGCCCCTTAATGTCCGTCCTAGGTTGATACACAATGTCAAACTCCCCCAGCTCTATAGCCCAGGCCATTAGCCTCCCTGATTTTTCTGGCTTATGTAAGACCTGCCTAAGAGGAGAGTCAGTGAGGATGACCATTGTATGGGATTGGAAGTATGGTTTCATCTTTTTTGATACATGAATCAAGGCATAGGCTAACTTCTCCATCCTTGGGTAACTTTTCTCTGCCCCTTGGAGTGCCTTACTATTGAAATACACAGGCTTCTGTACCCGATCTTCATCTCTGACGATTGTTGCATTGATGGTTGATTCTGAGACAGTGAGGTACACATAAAGTCGTTCACCCTGAACGGGCCGTGACAACAGCAAGGGAGACCCTAGGTATGACTTTAACTCCTTGAAATCATCATCACACTCTTCACTCCATTCGAAGGCCTTTCTGAGAATTTTGAGGAACGGTAAACACTTGTTTGTGGCTCTGGACACAAACCTATTCAAAGCAGCCACTCGCCCGTGAGCCTCTGAACGTCTTTAATGGTCTTGGGGGTCTTCATCTCTATAAGGGCCTTTATCTTTTCAGGGTTGGCCTCGATGCCTCTTTGGTTGACAATGAACCCCAAGAACTTTCCTGCCCCGACCCCGAAGACACACTTGGCCGGGTTGAGCTTCATTTGGTACTTTTTCATTGTATTAAAGGTCCTCTCGAGGTCAGCCACATGATCCTCTACCTTCAAACTCTTAGTCAGCATGTCATCTACATAGACCTCCATAGACTTTCCAATTTAGTCTTCAAACATTTTGTTCACAAGGCGCTGATACGTTGCCCCTGTATTCTTCAGACCAAAGGGCATGACCCTATAACAGTATATCCCCTTGTTGGTAATGAACGTTGTCTTCTTCGAGTCCCCCGGGTTCATAAAGATCTGGTTGTAACCTGAGTAGGCATCCATGAAACTCATTAGTTCATGGCCTGCGATAGGATCTACCATCTGATCAATGCGGGGGAGAGGGAAGCTGTCTTTGGGACAATGCTTATTGAGGTCTGTGAAGTCTACACACATTCTCCACTTCCCGTTGGCTTTTGGGACAATGACTGCGTTGGACAGCCATTCGAGGTAGATGACCTCTCTGATAAACTCAGCATCTTCTAACTTCTTGACCTCGTCCCTTATGACCTCATATTTTTCTCGAGAGTAAATTCTCCTCTTCTACTTTACTGGCTTTGCACCCTCTACTACGTTCAGATTGTGGCACGTGATTTCGAGGTTGATCCCCGGTATATCTGTATGACTCCATGCAAATACACTTTGTCTTCTCCTCAACAGCTTGATGAGGTCTTCCTTGATGTTTGACTTCAGGGTCTTGCCGACTTGGACGGTTTTTTTTGGCTCATCCTCATTGAGGATGATAGATTCTACCTCTTCCGCGGCTTCTCCTTTCTTCAGCTTTATCTCGTCCCTGGGGTCGAGGGTATCAATATTGTAAGTGGTTGTTGCCTTCTTGTATGCCTCTCTTTCTTCGACGGAGTTGAAATAACATTCTCGTGCTGTCGTCTGGTATCCTTGAACTTCCCCTACCCCGTAAGGGGTCGGGAATTTAATCATCCGATGGACCGTAGACGGCACAGCTTCAAACCCCTTGAGGGCTACCCGCCCCAGTATAATATTATAGACCAAAAAAGACATGTTCATCTATCATAAAAAAGCTGACCTTCCTTGTAAGCCATCTCGGCCACTCGTCCCCCATCCTGACATCGGCCTCATATACTCCAAGGGGATTTACCTTTTACCCACTGAATCCAATCAATGGGTGATGATATGGGATGAGTCTAGCACGGCTGAGACCTAAGGCTTTGAAGCATGGCTAAAACATTACATTTGTAGAGCTGCCCCCATCTACCAAGATCCCCGGCACCTCGTACCCATGTACCCTAGTACTAATGACGAGTGGGTCATCATGTGGGGCTAAGAGGTCTTTGAAGTCCATTCTTGATAATCCCACTATCAGGGTGTCTATATCGACCTTCCTCCTCTTTTCTGACTTTGCCTCCAGAGAGGTTGAGTGTACAGCTTTTGTCACCGCCTTGGCTTCAGCTACATGGGCCTTCCTGTCTGCGACCTCTGACCCTCCTCCTGCTATACCCCCGGAGATCATTCCCACACCGAGCGAGATCATATTAAGTCTCTTGACAGGGCCGTGGTCGTCTCTTGGAGGGAGGTCAGGGTCGTCATCATCATCAGAAGGCTCGTCCCCTCTTTTTGGAGGATCTTCTCGGCATGCATCACCTCTCTTCTTTTTGGTGTCGGCCCCTCGGCCCCTCTTGAAGGCAGCTTTGTCAATGTACTTCCTGAGCTTCCCTTCTTTCAGCATCTTTTCAATCTCATCTTTCAGAGCAAAGAATTTGTCGGTCACGTGGCCATGGTCTTGGTGAAATTCATACCACATGTTTTTGTTCCTCTTGTTGGGGGCTGCCCTCAACTTCTCAGGCCACTTCAGGGACCAGTCACTCTTTATCTCATTGAGAATATGTTCACAGATGACCGTCAGAGGGGTGTAATCAGCGAACTTGTCATCTGTAGACCTCTTATTCCCCTCTTTGTTCTTCTTATGGTACTTACCCCCACTAGTGCCTCCTTTTTCATCTTCATATTTCGCGACCATCGCCTCTTCGACGTTCATCACCTTTCCTGCTGTCGACATCAATTCAGCCATCGTCCTCGAAGGGTCTTCAGCAAGCTTCCATAACAGCTTCCCCTTTTGGAGTCCTCCAATCAGGGTTGTCATAGCTATGCTCTCCTCATAATCCTCAACCTCTAACTTTTCTTTGTTGAATCTGGCTATGTAGTCTCTTAGACTCTCATTCTTCCACTGCTTAACATAGAGCAGGTGTGTGGTCTTCTTTTGTGGCCTCACCCCAAAGCAAAAGTTGTGGATGAACCGGTCTACCAACTGCTTAAAGCTTTCAATGGAGTTTTTTGGAAGAGACATATACCAGACATGTGCAGCCCCAGTCAGAGTGTCAGAAAAGGCACGACACCTCATCTCATCTGAGATAAAGTATATGTCTGCCGTTGATTGATACATCTCAATATGATGGACAGGGTTTGTACTCCCGTCATACCTTGGGGTGACCACAGGTGGCTTAAACTTTGATGGCGTTGGGAAGTTGACTATCTTCGCCACAAAGGGTGAGCCTATAGAGTATCCTCTCTGAAGAGGGTCCCGGCTCTTCAGAATATCATCGATCTTATCCTCTAGTCACTGGATCGAGTCATTCCAGGGCCTCGTAGGGTCGGCCTGGCCGATGTTATCCCCTGTCGCCTCTTTGAGGTGGACGGAGGGTTCTGCGGCAGCAGGCCTGTGTCGGCTGTTTACTTCCCCTTGACCATCGTCCCGTCCTTGGGTTCGGCCATCTGCTTCCTCCCTTATGGACCTCGCAGCACTCCTTGATCTGGATAATTTTTCCCGCAGGTCATTTACTCGGCCCAGCCTCTCAAAGGCCGACCCCCTGCTCAAGCGATAAAAAGCAGAGCCTCTCGGGCGATCGTCGGGATTTTGCCTTCCACACTTCCCTCTGCTCTCCTGGAGAGGTCGCACAGTATTGTTGGAGACCTCGTACGGCTCCCAACACTCTATGGGGGCCTCCTCCCCCTCCAGATCATCATACTTATCCTCGAGGCAAGGGTTTCCTTTCCTCCCCAGGCGTAAACGCCGGGGGTCAGTAACATCCCTCCGCCGCTGTGGGGGTGGCAAGTCTTTGCGTGGTGCCTGGGGTGGTCCCTTGGCCTAATGCTGCCCTGGAGCCGCTGCCGTAGTGATCATCTCAGGTGAGACCCCTGGTGGTCTTAGTATGTTCTGGCTTAGAGCTGTAAACTGCTCCTGCATGATCCGCTGGCTTGCTGCCGCCACATCAGCCATCTCAGACTGAGGTGGTGGCTGACTGGAACTGGGTCCTACTCCACTATCCGGTGGAGGAAGTAGCGGTGGTGGCATCTCCGGTGCCATGTGTTTGAGCTATGAAGAGCTGAACGGAAGAAAATACTAGTGATCTTGAGAGCCTTAATGGATCTCTTTTAATGGTGAAACATCTCCACACAGGGGGAGAACTGGCTCACCACCAGAGTGCCCAGTGAGGTCAAGTTGTACAAAGGAAGAGGTGTCTTCTCGGTTCCCACAGATGGCGCTAAACTGATGATGCTGCACTCTAGCACCACCAGATAAGTGATAATGAGCTCAAACTGTAAGTACCATGGCAACCATAGAGATGTATGTGTGTAAGTGTATAGAAGGAGATGAGTATAAGAGGAATAAGACAATGATGTATAGTGGTTCAGCCAATTAGGCCTACATTCGCTGTGAGTGTGTGATCCACTAAGTATGGGCACTAATGGCCTTGGATACAATGCACATAAGCTCACTTTCTCTTTCTACTGTGTGTCCAAGCAGAGTTTTAGCTAGGGTTATAATTTTTCGATCCCTTGTAGGGTTATAGGTGACAAGTATATATAAGTCTTGGGGAGTGTAGTGTACCCCCCAAGTATGCATGGTTCATGTGAATGATGATCTAGTCAATCCCTTGTTGACACCTGTAGATGCCACATGTGACTAATGATGACATAATAGGTCTTCCACGTGTCATGTGAGCCTCACGCGCACTGTTCCACACGTCTTCCAAACCACGCGCTGTGATGATGTCACCCTCGGCCTATGATACGAGGCCGAGGGCGAAATTCCCTCTGGCAGTGTCTGGCCTAATTTAGGCCTCGTACTGTCGTACCCTCGGAGGGTCGTCTGGGCCTGGTGAGGGGTCGGCCCTTGGAGGGTCGTCTGGTCCTGGTGAGGGGTCGGCCCCTTGGAGGGTCGGCTGGACCATCTTGGGCTCGTCTTGGTGGAGGGCGCCCTCAGCCTGGCCGAGGGTATATATGGGCATATCAGTGATTTTTAATCCATGGATTATGAAAGGTTTTAAATATTGGTTTTAAATTAAATTTGGAAATTGATGACTTAAAAATGGTTTTGTCACTTAGCTTAATTATTTAGGGTGTTTAATTTGAAAAGTTATTTTTGCGACAATGATGCTAAGAATGAACCAACCGTTCACCTTGGTTATAATTTAATAAAGGACTGATCACCCGGTATTTAATTAGGCGGGGTGTCACAAAAAAATCATTTAATGGGCATTGGGACATCATGAATACATGATCAATTATGACATGATCTATTCACTCCTTTCATGGAAGCGGTTATGGGTTGATATTTTTATACGCATACTTGATATGACATAAACCCGACCCGTTGAAATACCTTCATGACAAGCACACTCAATGGTTATAACGTAGAACTTTTATTAATATTTGAGTGCCTTATAATGAAGAGCTGCTACTACATATACATGAAAAACCTAGTAGACTTCTCGATCACGGATAAATCTTAGAAAATGAATTATTAAGAAATACGGAAACTTTAGAAGATAGTTGCTAAATATAAACCTAATATTTGTTCAATTTCATAGTACTAACACAAAATGATATTTAGTGCTAATACACCCAAAATACTACTTGAGATTTTCCATGTATGCTCTCTTTGTTTTTCTTTTATTTGGATAATTTAAAATATCAACCCTATCATGTTTATTTAGTGGTCCAAACCTAGATTTTATAAAAAAAAAACTTTTTACTTTGTGGACTGTGATTATGTGGGTGCATTTAAGTGAATGTTCTGTACAGAAATTAAACAGGGATGATAGATTTGTATGTATATATATTAACTTGAATGAAATGATTTATCTTTTAATCTTACATAGAACAAAATCATTAGTTAGTTTGGAAATTGGTATTATTATATAGGTGTGAAACATTTATCCTTAACTTATTGAGTATTACACCTTAGTTTAGTCACTGATATAGTGGTAGATTGATTTCACTCAGATTGGGGGAAGTGCGAAAACTAACCCCGTATAATTAAATTTTTGAAAGAAACCCCTTAACTTATTTTCAATCCCCCCCCCCCCCAACTTTGCATTTTGTTGGAAAGATACCCTCTCGGGGGGTTTTTAGTGAATTTTTAGGGGATGTTTTGCAAATTAATGCACAATTTACCAAAGTTTTTTTCATTAAAAAAAGTTTGGGTAATACAAAAACTGTTTTAAAGTTAAATATAAAACTGCAACTTTCCGATGATAGAATAAAATTGTTTCTGTGCCACCTGAGCCTAAAGCACTCGCCTTGAACTGCCCAATTTGCATGGACCCCCTTGTTGAAGAAACTGCAACCAAGTTTGGTCACATCTTTTGCAATAAATGCATCACAAAAGCGATGGCAGTTCAAAAACAATGTCCCACCTGTAAAAAAACCTTAAATAGAAGGACATTTTCAGGATTTACCTTCCTATGTAAACCTCATGATGCCAACTTATGTAAGTTCTACTATCTAGTATTTTTTTAGCTGATTAATTTTTGCAGTTATTTGTGTTTACATAATTTGACACCAAACTTCTCACTATTTTGCAGGTTTCTTAATTGGGAAAGAGACACGAGAAGGGAGTAATCTGAGTTGTCTAGTTACTGCCTAGCTGATTTAACTGAGTTATTTCTTAAGGCATTTTTTCTCGTTTCGGAGAGGCTATCTATCTTTGGCAGATTTTTTTTTTTATTATGAAATTTTCAAAACTTAATTTTAGTGGCTTAATTGTCAATGTTTTAATTTGGTACGTCTTTGGATGAATTGTGCTATGGTCAACATAAGGACAAGATTTGTGAACTTGTAATAAGAATTTTCAGATGATTGTGGATTCCATAACTGAACTTTATTGTTGAAAACTTTCTATTGCAGATTCTTCGCATTTTGTGGTGAAATTTGTGTTTTGTTGCAGAATGTCACATTAAGTAGTGGAAAAAATGGGTGTGTAACATCAATGTGTAATTATGCCTTGTGGTATTGGAGAGTTGCAGTAAATGCAAATCCTACAAGTATGTAAATCAGTCATTACTTGCGAGGAGTCACGCCTAAGGTGACTCGAATGATTGTTTATTGATGGCCAGTACATTTTGAATTTTTTTGCTTAAAGATAATGAATTAAATACAAACAATAAAAATTTGTTGTGTTTTCTGTTTATTATATTTTGGACCCTTGGCACGCCAAAACGGACCACTCACCGGAGTTTTTAACATCTATTGTGTTCTTTTGGAAATTTCTCTTCTGACTTATCTTGATGTGAGAACACATCCTATTTTCAAAAATATTTTTTTTTATCTCATTCTCACCCTCTTTCTCAACTGCCTTTTAAAGTCACCCCTGTTTTGAGGGACCTTTGTAGGAAAGATCTCAAGATTTTCCTCAGCACCCTATGATCAAGAAAATTTCACTACTATATTTCGGTTGGATCGTATGAAATAGCAGGAAAATTTCTTATTTTTATTGTTATTTTTTTTATCGCTGATTCTCATTTTTTCAGAAATAAGATTTTTTGTCAAAATTAGAAATTTCATCAAATTCATAATTTTTTGAAATTTTGGAAATATTGAGAAATCAGAATAGTTTTAGGGAAAAACTCGGAAAACTCTTAATCGACAAATATTATAAAAATAAAATTGGAATAGTATAGCTTTGGGAAAAAAATAAAAATAAAGATTAGACTAAAAAATGGAAAACTGGGATCAACATATTTTCAGAAAAGGGGATAGAAAACTCGAAACTAGAAGCTTAATTATTATTCCAAAATTGGAAAATTTATTATCGAATTTTGGAAAATCGGAAGTAAAAAAAAACACCCCTAGTTTTCACCAGAGTTATATAATGAATTAACCACTTATTTGAGTTTTTTTTTACTCTTTTTTTGAAAAAGGCTATCGAACATTTTCTCCACTAATTTCATCAATCTCATCCTCAACTTTACGAGAACTTTTAACCTTTTCATTTCTTGAATTTCAATGTAGAACTTCCCTTCCTAGCACTTTGAAGAAATCGATTTCCGAGAAACACCCAAAAGAAAAATATTTAGGGCCTATTTGGCAACCCAATTCCAAGCCTTGGAATTGGATTGCCAAACGGACCCTTAAGGGCAATCATCGCAAGAAAAATTATAGGATGATGAAGACGACCTACGGTTGGGCTTCTACATCCGAGGGCTCTTTTAGTGGAGCAAATAAGAAAATGGGGTTGTGGGAGAATATTTCCAACATTTTCAACAAGTAGAACCAGTAAATCTATCGTTCTCCGTGCACACAGTTTGACACCATTATCTGGACACACTATTATCTAGATCGTGAATAAATTTTACGCCATCATTGCCCAATCAAACACGGCCGCACCAGCAATGATGTTGGATCCCTTGACAGTTAGATATACAAGTTGGAAACGGGTGGTGGGGGTGGGGTGGGAGGGCATTTCAAGTTCATCAAGTGAGGCCTTGCTCTCAAGGACACCTTAGAATTGAACTACGAGATCAAAACAGGGTGCAAGCTAAGGAAGAAGGCTACGGTTACCTCCACATAAGGGGAATGAAGTCCGATGACACAATATGCACAAAAACGAACATAGACGATGAACTAGCGGTTGAGTTTTTTACAAACCAGTTTCAAAAGCTTAAATGATGTTTTACACTTCTCGAGAAAGATTTTGTGCTTTAATATCTTACAGAAAGGCAAGCGCACCTCTCCTGCTTCAATAAATTACGAGTATGCCACTGACGAGGCTGCATCCTTAACCACATGTAAAATCCATCGGCCCAAGCAATAGCCCAAGGATTTTAGGGGCAATTGTGGGGACCAATTTTATTCTTAGCCCACAAGAACGATCGAACTGTCCCAACAAATTTAAAGAGCTACTCGACCTCATATCATGGAAATAAGCTACGAATATGTGCAGTCCACATCGCCCCAAAACCAAATCAATCCCCTATAATCTCGTGAATATATTCAAGGGATTCATGGATCATCATGGCATCGTGGTGTCACTTGAACAACGAAAATTCTACATCAATAAATTGTAACCCCTGGCCCGGGGAATAGGGGCATGTAACCAAGCATATTGAGAGATACTTAATAAAACAGTAGACCTCTCTGTGGTCGTAGGCAAGTTGTCGAACCACATACATAGTTGTGTTGTGTGTGTGAATATCTGCTTTCTTGCTTGATTGTGATTGTTCTTCGTAAAACATATATTATGATATTTTTTTATACCACAATCATCATCATCATTTTCACTATCATTATTATCATCATCACTTTATTGATTATTATTCTACTATTATTATATCATTATCCCCACTATTACATTTTGCATTATTATATGATCATTTATCACAATACCATCGTTAGCATGTCATCACGTTATCGTTATCATCATATATCTCCACGTTACCCTTTTTACTTTATTACCACCATTTTTACTAGTAACTATTAAAAAATTTATCTTATTTTGTCACCCGCCATCATCAATAGCGCGTTACCATAAAAACATTTATAGTCATTATCCTTTTTAGGCCACACCCTATTTGTCTCATAAAAACACTTCCTATTATTATTACTATTATTATTATTATCATGGTTAGGATTATTATTTTTATCCCTTTTATCAAATTATAGACTTTATCACCTTTTTCCACGTATCATGTTAAAGGCAAGGAACATACAATAACCATATAAACATGTGATACATAGCGTATACATGCGATAAAAAAAATAAAAATAGAAAACTTACACTTGGAGCATTCGGAGCACGCTCCCCAACAGCACGGTGGCTCTTGCACTCCAGCAAAAGGACATAGGTGCCCTCCTCATCGGCTGACATTGGAGCCTCATACACCAACACATGTGACCTAAACACCGCATCCTTTCCATGTTGATCGACCCCTGCGCAATTATCCTAATGTGGGGCCACCCCCTGATGCCCCGTGGCCCCATAGTGAATACCTCCAGCCACACCCCCGCATCTACAACACCCTCCTGTACTGCATTACATCGGGCGGATGTCTTACGCCGAGGTGGAGGACATGATGGTAAGTTTTTTATTTTTCTATAATTATAATTTTATGTTATTTTGCATTACTTACTAATCTTGCATTATTTTATTTCAGGAGACGAGGAGTGGCCCTGGGGGTAGGCCACATAGGCTCGATGCCTATGTGGTAATCCAAACGAATAAGGGCAAGGACAATGAGGTGTCCCCGAGCGTCGCGAACACAATTGTAAGTTATAAATGTTTAATTTTTGTTAATTGTGTTATAATTTTTTATTTTTTAATTAACTAATCGTGTGCTTTTGTCGTTTCAGATAAATCTTAAGGAATTGCATGAGTCGCAGTCTGATGCCGACAAGGCATCTTTGGCAATGGACACACTCAGCCAAGTGCTCGGTGCTGATCGCAAAGGGAGGAATAGGGGGAGCTCACGAGCGGGGAAGTCTAGGATCATCGGGATGGAGACGGGAAACATCGGGTTGGCTCGTCAGGTGGACACGCATGACAGGAAGCTATCAAGGTTGGAGGCGACGATCTTAAATATGTATGCCTTCATGAAGCGTAAGTTGGGCAAGGGCAAGGGGAAGGAGAAGATGGTGGAGGTGAACCAGTACGAGGATGTGGACGTAGATTCATTGTCGATACGTGCGAACTCGTAGATATATGATCCAGTTCCCATCTTGACTCCCGTTGAACGGCCTATGTCAATAATCGGTTGATCGAGCATGTTATTAATCTACATATATGATGGCCATCCGATATCGAGGGGTTAGAGGACGCGAGAACCCTCCCGGTTATGCCGGTTCATGGATGTTTCCTTCAAGACATTGAGGCCAAGGTGCTCATCACGCATGTGTTGCCCAACAAGGAGAACTTCGTATTGTGGTTGCGCGAACAATGCGGTGTGATTCATATTGAGGTGTGTTTCATTGAGTATATCGTTTGGACTTCCTTCCTCCTCTGACCTACTGCTGACTCTATGTATTGACATTATTTGTATCTATTTTATTTGGACACTTGGATTATATTTGTATTGTTTTGATTTGTAACATTTTTGTTTGGATATGGATTGTATTTCTATATTATTTCGATATGAAATTATATATGCAATGATTTGGTGCATTATTTAGATATTATTTAGATATATGTTATTTGAACATGTACAATTTCTCTAAAACAGATACAAATATACTGTTGGGCAGTAGCAGTGGACATACTGCCCAACATATTTTTTTTTAATTATTCCTAGAATTGTCACGGTTAATGACCGTGACAATTTTTTTTGTCACGGGTTTGTCATGGTCTTTGATCGTGACAAACCTTGTTAAGGTTAAATATCATGACAGGACCGTGACAAGTCTAATGAACTTGTCAAGGTCTTTGACCGTGACAAAAAAATTTGTCACCCCCATACTTGTCATGGTCATTGACCTTGATAATCTGACAATTTTGGTGTAGTGGTAGATAAGGGCTGGATTAATTCCAACAATGCCGTGAAATAACTAGTGTCGACTAATCATGTTTCTGGGGAAGCTCAAGTAATGCGAAAGATGCGTGACTATGTTGACGACCCAATTATATTACAGGAAGCCATCAATCTTTCCTGGGTCGATACTTAATCGCCTTCTACACTTCACCCTGGAGCTACTTCAAATAGAGAACTTATCAAGATTTCCTTAGAATCTTCCAGTGACTCTACCACTGATGATCCCTCTGAGCCTGATTTTGACATTGATCCGTCCGATATTGATACAATAGCCCCGAATTAAGAAGATTCAAAAACTATACCCTCCTAATTGTAAAATAATGAATAAAGTAGTTGTACATATTGTGTCCAGATTACTAATTAGGAGGATGACTGACTTGAGACTTTATGTGAAGCTAGAATATGTAGGCTGTATTATAAAATACTACTTTAACTCTCCTGAATAATATACCTAAAGTTGTTTCTATGTGCCCTTTAAGATTTCTTCTTACACATTTTGTCATGCAACTATTATATTATTCTCAAGGATTGTTAGCACTTGAACTCCTTCTACCGGAACTAAAACTGAGAAGATCCACACTGAAGGAATCATGAAATGCCTTCAATAATTTACATCTCTAGCTCAACAACAGCAAGTCCCACACTCAGTTCCAGAAGAAATTTCAGACGAAACACGTCGAATGAATGCTCTCAAGGAATTTTTGAGACAACGGCCCCCTGTATTTCTTAGAAAACCAGGTGCTAGTGAAACTGAAAAGTGGATGCGTCAGATTATTAAAATATTTAGTGGGGTAGGAATCATTACAAATCTTCGAGTAACCTTGACATTACATATTTGAAGGTGAAGTCGATTATTGGTGGCAAGCCGTGGCCCGAAATCGCCATCTAGCCACTCTGACCTAGGAAAAATTTAAAGAGATCTTCTTCAAAAAGTACTTTTTGAGATCGAAAGAGATCGATTGGCCGTGGATTTCTTGAGGTTATAAAAAATCAATTTGTTTGTGGTTTAGTATGAAGCCAAGTTTACTGAATTATCCCGTTATAAAGCTGAGCTAAAGAAGTGTAAACAGTTCGAAAGAGGATTACACCTAAGGATCAAAATTTTCGTTACCCCTTTGTAAATCTGCGAATTTTCTCAACTCATCGAAGTCGCTTCAATTGTCGAACAAAATTCCCCAACAGGAGGATATGTGCATTAGCCTCACCCTATTAATAGGAATAATCACATTGTTAGAACTTTAACTTGACCTCGACCCCAACCTTATCCCAATCTAAGTGGGCAAGTTCACTCCCAAAATTCGCCATAGTACCACCTACCCCTTAATTCATTGGCACGAATGCCCGGAAGTAGGACATATCTGCCCTAGTGCCCTAAATTGAATCCCCTGCAATTTAACATCAACCAAATAATCCCTCGAGAATTCGAGAAACCCTTCATTTCCAAAACCATTGTTGGCCTAACACTATCAGGAAATTTCAACCAGTCCCAATCATGGAAATAATTGTTCATACTGCATATACGAAATTAATGCGAAGTGATATAAGATACAATACTCTTTCATAATTTCCCCCTTCATATTTTATTTGTTTTGGTTCAACTCATTCATTCGTTAGCCTTAAACTAGCTAAAGTTTTACAAATTGTGCCTACATCTTTAAATACTCCCTTCAAAATAGAATTACCTACATGTGAAATTAATACACCTACCCAAGGATATGATAATTGTAAAATTAAGCTAGGTTGTGAACCTAATAATCATAAATGTACGCAGATTCGATAACATTATCGGAATGGATGTATTGTTAAGACATCATGATTATATCAATTGCCATTCAAAGAGAATATATTTTTGAGACCAAGAGAATCGTTCTTTTATGTTCCAAGGAACCGATCATTCCTAAACTTTAACATCCCAAATCCCAAATTTCTCTTCTTCCTTAATTCTTAGAATTTTGGAGCATTTTGAGGATGTTTTCCCAGAAGAATTTCCAGGTATAGACCCTTCAGGAGAAATCAAATTTACCATCAATCTCTACCCAAACACTTCTCCTATTTCGATACCTCGATATAAAATAGCTCCTTTAGAACTTCACGAACTTCGTACCCAATTATATGATCTACTCAAAAAAGGTTTCATTCACCTTAGTTTATGTCCTTGGGGAGCACCTGTGTTATTTATGAGAAAGAATGATGGAAGCTTTAGATTATGCATAGATTATCGTAAGTTGAATTCACTGACAATTAAGAATAAATATCGTCTACCAAGAATTGGAGATTTATTCGATCAAATTAGAGGTGCGAGAGTCTTTTTTAAGATAGACTTATGATCTTGTTACCATCAATTATGCGTAAGAGAAGAAGACGTTCCAAAGATTGCTTTTCAAACGCTTTATGGACATTTCAAATTTACTGTAATCTCTTCCGGATTAACCAATGCTTCTGCATACTTTATGGATCTTATGCATTGAATCTTTAGGAATTTCCTTGATCAATTCGTTATCATATTCATTTATGATATCTTTGTGCCCATCCAGGTTGGATTCCTCTGGTGCGGGCCTGGCCCTGAAGTCAGGATGAGGGGAGAAGGTGGAAAAGGGTCCCCCACTCTCTCCCACCCCTATTTTGCTATGCGCATGTGGGTGATTCAAGGATATGGATATTGCTGTTAATTTTATAAAATACCGCAAGTGCACGGGCTATTATAGAATAGCGAGTGTAAGTACGGGTCGAACCCACGAGGATTTATTATTTTTTCTTTCGTTAAAATTATTGTGATTGTCCAACTAGACTAAATTGGGTTGGAGATGAGATGTAATATTAAACTACGCAACACAAACAAGAAATAGGAGTACGAGAGATATAATCAAGGTAGCGTGAAAACTAGGAGGTTGGATCAATTTATCACGTTAAACTAACACTGTGCAATAATTTAAATTCGCCATTCCCGATTTTATAACTCAAATTAAACCGACTCTCGTCGTATTTAATTCGAAAAATAACACATTAGAAGTCCAAAATAAAATTTAACGTCTCTAAATTTTGACGCCTAAAATCCCTATTCCCTTCAAAAGTTCACTTTTAAATTTTAAAATAGTCTTTAAGCATGGACTATCAATTAATTTAGTAAAAGTATAACCCATCAAAAAGTACCCATACTTAAAATATAAAAATGATTTTTTTTTCAAACAATGCCGAAGGTTTAAAATGCACTCTCGTGTCGTTTTAAATGAATACCGAATTTTTAAAACGTTTAGCATATATCGGGAAATAAAAAAGAAATTAAATCACACACAATATTAATCACACATGATAAATTTCACCTAGTCCTAGTGAGAAAATTAAGTAAGCATAATTGTAGACATAAAATTACAAGAATGAATACTCAATTTCATTAAATAAACAAACTTACAATCGATGTGTCATAAATATTCTTCACAAAAATTCCACTCAAAAAATAGTTATTGGCCCTCAATAAGGAACCAAAAGCTCTCTCTACAATTCTCTCTACAACTCCCTGTAAAAAATGAAGCCCTTATACTTTTGACTCACTTGAGTCTATATTGTATAAGTGCTCATCTAGTTTGGAAATTGTGACAAAATTATGTCCTCCCTAGAAACCAAAGAACCTCAGAAATTGGTTTGCTACTTCATCTCTCTATCTTGTAGTGATCAAGAACAAATTGCCAACACTCACACACAGTAGAATTTATTTAATGCATATCATACTGCATAATAATGTGTGTACATATGTTGAGTGTGTTTAAATCCCTAAGTTTGAATTTTAATAATTTTTTGGGATTTTATAAACACTTTTTAAATAAGGTTTTCTTAATTAAAACTTGATTTATAAGTTTTTGTGGTCAATCTGTAAATATACTTTGTTGGGTATATTGGCCTAATGTTACCTTGGGTAGAATCCGAAAGCGGAGTAAACCTTAGGGTGTGGTTTTAATTACTTTAAGATGCGCGTTTCATATCCATTATTTGGCCAACACTTGTCTTCATCTGATTGACTGAGATTGTGTTTCTTTACTGAGTTATAAACGCGTATGTTTTCAACCCTTGGATCATTGGTTATCGACGATCTGCATATTGTCTTGGTGAATCCCCGTACAACATTTTAAACCAATCAGGTATCGTTTAAGCACCGCGTTCTTAGAACCCTTCGATCAAAGTCAATTTAACTTGACTTAATCCTGGCCCTTGGTTTTGATCCAGTCTCTCGAACCTTCTCTTCACACTATAAAAGGAACCCTAATCTCAGACTTCGAAGACTTTTGCCATTTTCATTTTTCTGAGAGAAATAGAGAGAGAAGAGAGAGAAGAGAGAAACCAGAGATAGAGAGAGAGTTAGAAACCCTAACTTTGTTCGTCAAAACCTCTTCAATCCAAAATCAAACACTTCTTCAAAACTCCTTCAGATCCAAAGCACTACCCCGAGTGTTCTTGAGTGTTTGAGAGTTTGAGTTGAGTTTGTAATTGTTGCTGTAACCTCTTGTTCGTTAGATCTTATTTTCAACTTAAACTATTACTTAGATCTACTTTCTGATTTCATAGAAATTTCAGATCTGAGTTATTTATGTTACATTACACATAGTTTCATTCTTTATTTCTCATCTTGAGAAATATATTGTTGATTATTTTCTATAAAACGTTTGCTTACTTTGAAATCAACAATAAATGCTTTCTATTTCTTGTAAAACTAAACCTTTCACCTAGTTTGGAATCTCACTTGGAGGTTTTCAATCTCGAAAAACTTTTCTAAATTCTGAGATTGATTAAGACCTTGACTGTCTTCTTAGCAAGGTATCCGTGGATTCTGGGATTGATTTAAAGGTCAAATAAGGTTCAAAGTTTTGTTAGGACTGTTTGTACTTAATAAGTGTGTGTGTGTGTGTGCATGCATGTGTTAGAGAGCACCTCCACAAACACTTTCACCCTACAACACGAAAAGTGTTGGTAATAAGATCTTGTGAACAAGAGTCGACGTAAAGTGCTGGAACAAATCAGAAGTTAACAAACTGGGAGAACTACATCTACAATTAGAATTGCAGAGAAGTTATAAGGACACCAGAGGGTACATTCCTAAACTTATATAGGTCTGAATTGTTTGCATGTTAGTTATATAGTTTGTAACTCATAAATTTGTTTTAGTGAATTTTTCATTTTACTCCGTAGAGGGAGTCGTGGATGTTTCCTCAATTGGTGAGGTTTTACCACGTAAAAACATCGTGAACATAATCTTTCTACATCTCCTCATCTCATTCTTGGTTGTGCTGAGTTTAAGTTTTTTAAACTACATTATAAACCTGTTATTCAAATTTTGAATAGATCTCGTACATACTGATTTGTTAAACACATCTTGTGTTCAAATAGTTTGGTTTTTACGAAAAGAGTTTCTTAAAAAAACAGATCGGAGTTACTTAAATAGTTTATTTTTAATAAACGGCTTTAGTAACATATTTTTCACTTGGTATCAGAGCTTGTTAAACTGCTTTCAAAAGAGATCCTGTGTTTCTGAAATTATTTTCTGAAAATCAAATATGGACGAGAAAAATGAAAGATTTGGTAACTTGACCAGACCTCCAATCTTTGATTGAACCAATTTTGCTTACTGGAAAGTAAGGATGATTGCTTTCATTCAAGGAACTCTGGGAGATGATGTCTGGGACATTGTTGAAAATGGTTACACTTTTCCTACAAAACCAGCCACCGAAGGAAGTAATGAGAGGGTTAAGAAAGCATTAAGTGAGTTCACTCAAGAAGAGAAATAAGTTTCTCGAAATAATAACAAAGGAAAGAATGCCATATTTATGTCCATAAATGAACATGAGTTCAAAAGAATCTCATCCTGTACCACTTCTAAGGAATCTTGGGACCCCTTGGTTACTGCTCATGAAGGAGACACTAGAGTTAAGGCTGCTAAAACTCAAATGCTCATTCAGCAGTATAACTCCTTAATTATGTCTGAGACTGAGTCATTTGATGACTTCTATATGAACGTGACTGATATTGTGACCAAACTGCATGCTAATGGGGTGACTTATGACAGACATGAAATTGTATCTAAAATTCTAAGATCATTACCACAGAAATTTGATAACAAAAGATATGTTATTGAGGAAATGTGTGATCAAAATCTCACTCCTGAATTACTCAGTAGTAAACTAAGAACTGTGGAAATGGAACTAGAATTTAAGAAACAATTGACCCAAACCCATAGGAAACAGACTAGTTCCAATCTGAGCTTCTCTTCTAAGTTAACTAAGCCTGAGCTTAAATTCCCCACTTATGACTCTGATGAGGAATGCAATATAGAGAGTTTGGACAATCAGATTGCCTTAATTACAAAACAGTTTAAGAAAATCATTAAGTTTAGAAACAAAGTGGCAAATAAACAAGGCAATTCAAATTATCCAACTCCCTCTAATCACAAACCTCATGAGAAAAACCATGACAAAAATCACAAGGACTCTCATATTAGACCTAATAGAGACCTTAAGAAGACAGAATGCTATAGATGTGGTAAACTGGGGCACATTGCACAAGACTGTAGAGTTAACTTGAACACTCAAAACAAACACACTAGAGCTAACATTTTCAAAACATGGGATGATTCAAGTGACTCTGAAAATGAGGAACCTGAGTCATCTGATGTTTTTTACCCTTGCATGTCTTTCTTTGCCAAGATCATATATAATGATGATGTGCCTATGCCTGTGTATGAAAATGTTTCTAGTAACTCTACTCCTGCTATTGAGAATCATGTTTACACTAGTTTTGATGCTTTGATTACTGAGAATGTTGCATGTTCTACCTCGGGGTGTGTGAGTCAAAGGGATAGCGATAATGACGATGTCAATGGGTGTGTGAGTTTAAAAAATGAATCTTTAGGAGTCACTCCACACACCACACTTAGTGACTCGGACAATGAAGACCTCCCAGACATTCACACACTTTATGCTAAAACTCTCAAGAAAAGCGCCAGACTAGAAAAAATTGTGAAAGAACTTACTAAAAAGTTGGAAGATCTAAGCCTGATGGTCAAACTGAATGCTGAAGAGTATACTACCCAATGTTTAATTCATGAAAGTGAAATTAAAGTGTTTGATGAAAAATTGAAGAATTTAACTGAAACAAATGAAATTCTGGAGAAAAAGTACAAAGGGACATTGTTAGAAATGGAACAAACTAAAGAAAAGACAGCAACTGTTTTTAAAAAATTTATAAAATTTAAAAATAATTCAAAATGTTTTGATGAATTTGTTGCTGAATCAAAAACCAATTCTGACGATCGAACTGGAATAGGGTTTTGCCCCAATTTGAAAACACAAACAAAATCTCTTGAACCTATCAAGTTTGTGTCAGGAGGCAAAAGACCTATTGAAACATGCCCAGACTTTCATTCTCTAAAAACTGAGTTTGATTCAAACCATCAAAACTTTAACATTGGGGAATCAAGTTGCTCTAAACATGAAAGTTCACCTAAGGCTAAATACGTTTGCCCCTCTATTAGTAAGAGTGAGTCTGCATACAAGACTGTCATACCTAGGAATAGAGTTCAACCTCAAAACTTCTCAAAATCTTTGTTTAGAGACTTTCCCAAGGAGACCCCAATCTTGAGCAATCTTTATTGTTCTTACTGTGATATATACGGTCACTCTTTTGATAGTTACTATGCTAGGAGACTAGTTAAACCTGTCTATAATCCTCATATCTATAAGAACTTTAACTATTCTAGGAGGAGCCGCAACAATTATATACTTCCTCGACAGCCAGATAGAAACTCTAATTATAGAAAGAGAAAGACCAAACCTAAAAGAACATTTCCTATAAGGAATCCTAAGCACTTTCCTAAACCAAATGCTCAAGTCTTTCACAAAATTCAAAATCATGCGCAAAACATTTTTCAGCAAAAATCTAAAGCTCGCAAATTTTATCAATTGAGAGCTAATAGGCGCAAGATGAAAACCATGGCAATTTGGGTTAGAAAAGATGATCTATTACCTTAGATGAAGTGTAATGTTGTTGTTACTGCTTTAAAAGCTGAACACACATCATCTGATTGGTATTTAGACTCTGGATGTTCTAAGCATATGACTGGTGATGAAACTAAACATTAAACAAAACCAGCTTTGCTGGTGGTAAAGTTATTTTTGGTGATGGAGTTTCATCTCAAATCATAGGCAAAGGAACTCTCCAAGAAGATGGGCTTTCTATTCTTCAAGATGTTCTTCTAGTCAAAGGTCTTAAGGCAAATCTACTTAGCATATCGCAATTTTGTGACTCAGATCATACTGTTACCTTTTCAAAGAACAACTGCAAAATTTTAAATGAAAAAGGTGAATGCATAATTACTGGATTCAGAACTCCTGACAATTGTTACACTGTCATGAATAATTCTGAAATCTGTAATGTTGCCAGAATGGATGACAATGAGATATGGCATAACAGAATGGGTCATATAAATTACAATAACCTTAGTAGACTGAATTCTCGGGAAATAGTTAGAGGAGTTCCTAAAATCAAACTCATACCCAATCTTATTTGTGGTTGAGGAAGGTAAAATTGTTAAGGCACCTCATAAGAAAGTCAAAGATATTCTTACCTCTAATCCCTTAGAACTCATCCATATGGACCTAATGGGTCTCTCCCAAACTGTTAGTCTCTGTGGACACAGTTACATCCTTGTTATGGTTGATGACTTCACTAGATTTACTTGGGTAGCCTTCTTAAAACAAAAATCTGAATACATAGCCGCTGGTAGCTGTTGTGCTCAATTATTGTGGCTTAACAAATGCTAAGTGATTATGGTATTCAAGAAAACCAATTGCATCTCTATTGTGATAATCAAAGCGCGATTAATATTTCTAAGAACCCTGTTCAACACTCGCGAACAAATCATATAAAAATAAGACATCATTTTATACGCGAATTGGTTGAATCTAAGGAATTAGAAATCAATTATCTTCCTACTGATCTACAACTCGCAGATATGTTTACCAAACCTCTAGATTATAATAGATTCATTTCATTACGTAAATCTATTGGTATGGTTTATGCTGAGTAATAACTTTGCTGTTTATCCAAGTTTTTCCCTTTGTCCATTTGAGAAAAAATGGGGGAGAAATTTGAGTCTATTAATTTCTTACATATGCTAAACAGCTTGATCTTAGTGATTTATTGCAGGTTTTTATTGTACAACTACTCTCAACAGTTGTAATAGGGTATTCAAATGTACTTAGTTGAGTTATGTACTTTTTGATTTCTAGGTATTGGGTAAATAGAATTTTGATAGGAATAAGTTTTTCTTATTTTTTGTTGCCCTACGAGTCCTAGATGACTCAAAGGAGATTTTGTCTCATATTTCCAAAGGGGGAGATTGAAGCCCTTATACTTTTGACTCACTTGAGTCTATATTGTATAAGTGCTCATCTAGTTTGGAAATTGTGACAAAATTATGTCCTCCCTAAAAACCAAAGAACCTCAAAAATTGGTTTGCTACTTCATCTCTCTATCTTGTAGTGATCAAGAACAAATTGCCAACACTCACACACAGTAGAATTTATTTAATGCATATCATACTGCATAATAATGTGTGTACATATGTTGAGTGTGTTTAAATCCCTATGTTTGAATTTTAATAATTTTTTGGGATTTTATAAACACTTTTTAAATAAGGTTTTCTTAATTAAAACTTGATTTATAAGTTTTTGTGGTCAATCTGTAAATATACTTTGTTGGGTATATCGGCCTAATGTTACCTCGGGTAGAATCCGAAAGCGGAGTAAACCATAGGGTGTGGTTTTAATTACTTTAAGACGCGCGTTTCATATCCATTATTTGGCCAACACCTGTCTTCATCTGATTGACTGAGATTGTGTTTCTTTACTGAGTTATAAACGCGTATGTTTTTAACCCTTGGATCATTGGTTATCGACGGTCTGCATGTTGTCTTGGTGAATCCCCGTACAACATTTTAAACCAATCAGGTATCGTTTAAGCACCGCGTTCTTAGAACCCTTCGATCAAAGTCAATTTAACTTGACTTAATCCTGGCCCTTGGTTTTGATCCAGTCTCTCGAACCTTCTCTTCACACTATAAAAGGAACCCTAATCTCAGACTTCGAAGACTTTTGCCATTTTCATTTTTCTGAGAGAAATAGAGAGAGAAGAGAGAAACCAGAGAGAGAGAGAGTTAGAAACCCTAACCTTGTTCGTCAAAACCTCTTCAATCCAAAATCAAACACTTCTTCAAAACTCCTTCATATCCAAAACACTACCCTGAGTGTTCTTGAGTGTTTGAGAGTTTGAGTTGAGTTTGTAATTGTTGCTGTAACCTCTTGTTCGTTAGATCTTGTTTTCAACTTAAACTATTACTTAGATCTACTTTCTGATTTCATAGAAATTTCAGATATGAGTTATTCATGTTACATTACACTTAGTTTCATTCTTTATTTCTCATCTTGAGAAATATATTGTTGATTATTTTCTATAAAACGTTTGCTTACTTTGAAATCAACAATAAATGCTTTCTGTTTCTAGTTCTTGTAAAACTAAACCTTTAACCTAGTTTGGAATCTCACTTGGAGGTTTTTAATCTCGAAAAACTTTTCTAAATTCTGAGATTGATTAAGACCTTGACTATCTTCTTAGTAAGGTATCCGTGGATTCTGGGATTGATTTAAATGTCAAATAAGGTTCAAAGTTTTGTAAGAAGAAAGAAAAAGGAAAGATCACAACATATAGTGTTACTGTAATTTGTTAGGACTGTTTGTACTTAATAAGTGTGTGTGTGTGCATGCATGTGTTAGAGAGCACCTCCACAAACACTTTCACCCTACAACACGAAAAGTGTTGGTAATAAGATCTTGTGAACAAGAGTCGACGTAAAGTGCTGGAACAAATCAGAAGTTAACAAACTGGGAGAACTACATCTACAATCAGAACTGCAGAGAAGTTATAAGGACACCAGAGGGTACATTCCTAAACTTATATAGGTCTGAGTTGTTTGCATGTTAGTTATATAGTTTGTAACTCATAAATTTGTTTTAGTGAATTTTTCATTTTACTCCGTAGAGGGAGTCGTGGATGTTTCCTCAATTGGTGAGGTTTTACCATGTAAAAACATCGTGAACATAATCTTTCTACATCTCCTCATCTCATTCTTGGTTGTGCTGAGTTTAAGTTTTTTAAACTACATTATAAACCTGTTATTCAAATTTTGAATAGATCTCGTACATACTAATTTGTTAAACACATCTTGTGTTCAAATAGTTTGATTTTTACGAAAAGAGTTTCTTAAAAAAACAGATTGGAGTTACTTAAATAGTTTATTTTTAATAAACGGCTTTAGTAACATATTTTTCAAAAAGTAATGAACCCAAGGGTCCTATTTATAGGCTTAAGGTTAGGGTATTTAGATAAGATGGGACTCTCCCTGATTGGTTGTATTTGAGCTGATAATTATCTCATGGAGTCTTGAAAAAAGTTGGGGATAATTATCCCCAAATTCATCACTATTCACGCCACTATTCCCGTCACTATTCACATCACCAACTTTAATCGCACTTTTGACCTCCAAAACTTCAAAATCTCATTTTCGTTCGAACTTCAAAGTTGTGAGTCTTGTCAGGACCTTTCCGAAAAGCTATGTCACGGCCTCAACGGACAGTCGAACGATTTTATAAAAAATATTTAGTCCAGTTGTATCAACCGTGTCGTATCGCGTCGCATCCTGATAATTTTTGCACATCGACTCCTTTGTAGTACAAATTTTTGGGGTACCTATAAAAATACAAAAAAAATAAAAATAATTAATTCAAATTTAGGGTCTCAAATATTTAAAATTTACAAAATTATCACTCTTTGCATTTTAGCCCTCGAAATTCATTAATTGCTCGTTTTAATTCAGAATTCAACCAAATTTCAGAGAAAACTTTATTTTGCCTAGATAAACATTTAAAAATTATTTTTAGGCCCATAAAGTTTGATAATTATGATTTCACCCCCCCAGAGTTATTAAAATTGCATTTTTAACTCGAATTTTATTCAAACTTGTATTTTTCTTTTCTTTTATGAAAATAACTCTAAAAACTCATTATTTATGATACAATGGGTCTAACAAGGTCTAGATTTGGGCATAATTCATACAAAATAATGCACGTATCAGAGATCCTCTTTTCGCCACTCGTGTCGGCGTCTTCGCGACCTGCCTAAGATATAAAATTGGCTGTCGTCAAATGGGGATAACACGAAGGGATGGAGTCGCCATCCTATTTTGCTCAAAACAGAAAAAAGAATGTCGTCGTCTCGAGAGAATGACATCAAGGTCATACTGATGCATATGAAACTAAGTGATTCGAAGATCAGGGGACTAATTTACGAAATAGGTAGGTGTTAGGCACTCATTCCGCCTTTTCGATCTCTCATGGGCTATGTTGTTCTTCTACTTTTTCTCCGTGATATGTGTGTGTACACGTGTTTAATATAAATAATGGGAGAATGGAATTATCCAACTCACGTCATGGAATGGACGGAGAGGACTCATCCGTAAGAGTGCACCCACAAATAATAATAAACATATGATATAAGTGTTCGCTGAATCACGAATAGATATGGAAAAGCTAATGTGCATATCAGACGAGACACAAATATGTAGGAGTTCAAGACTCACAAAATAGATATAATGTAATACCAAAGACATAAAATGAAAAGGGAGGACTCGAATCTCGGGATTGGCCTAAGACGCCTACGTAGCCTAAAGTTCACGTAGTTCGAAAACAGCATAGGGGTGGGGTTCAACCCATAAATCCAAATGTAGGACTCTTCTTTGTGTACTTTTGAAGGAAAATGTGTTCAAGTGTGAGAAAATAAGGAATCTTACTTTTGGAATTTATGAATAAACCTCTTTTTTTGTCTTTTTTGGGCTTTTATGAAAATAAGTTACGTGTAATACTAATAGTAAAAAATAAAGATTATTTTATGTGAGATAATGAAACAAAACTAGAAGATATCACAAAATGAGAATAAAGTGAATAATAATACTTAAATGAATAAACTAGAAAAAGGGTGAGAGATGGACCTCCTTGTAGACCTTTGTTACTGACTTTAGATTATATCTAGGATAGTTTTTTTAGTGGTATGAAGTTCATATGATAGGGTGAGGTGGGTGACTAAGTGTGGTAAGAAAGTGAGGTGGGGGAATGTGGAAAATAGATTTTACTATAAAGTGAAGCTCTGATTTTGAGAGAATATTTGATGATTACTGAAAATGACCTCTGTTTAGGGGTGAGGTTATGAGCCCTTTATATAGTTCCTTTTAGGGTTGGGAAGGGGGTGTCGATCGACTTGGCCCTTGGAATGCTTATTGGCACAGTGTCAGTCTGGCCAAGTAAGGAAAGTACACCCTGTTGATGGGCATAGGGTCTGGGGTGCCTATAGCCAGTCCGGAACAGACTTTTTCGAAAAAATATGCATAAATGTAAAACGTAAGTCTGAATCGCACATATATGGGACCGTTGGAAAGAAAATTCAGAGCCCTTCAAGAATCCACAAGCCACTATCGGGTTCGAAAGTTAACCAGAGTCAAATGGGGCTCGGAAGCTCCCGATGGTCTCTAGACTGGGGGTTTTCATAGGAAAATGGGTCGTTCGTGGGATTCGTGAGGCTGATTCGCACACGACATGGACCGTTGGAAAGGAAATTCAGAGCCCTTCGAGATTTCATTAGCTTCACTTGGTTTGGAGAGTTGATCAGGGTCAAACGGGGCTCAAGAGCACTCGATGGCCTTTCCGAGTAAAACAAGTCATTCATGCAAACCGGGAGGCCGATCTATGGGGTCGGTATTTCCGTCGTATATCTTAAATCTTGGGGTTGTGAATTTCCTTGGAGGCTCCTCCTCCTCAATTGCCCGTGAAAAGGTGGACTCATCTGTGTAATGAGGGACCTTCTTACCAGCTCTTTTGTAGATCTTGCCCCATGATGAGCTGGGTGTTAATCCATCTCTCTTCGGATAAAGCTTCATATATCTTGCTTGTGACATAAGTCATCCTGGTTTCGTCTTGCCGGAAAACTCCCGTGCTCTGAATGATCCTTCTCGTCGCTAGTACTCCTTCCTCGACTGCGAGTTTTGCTCGCTTGAGGACTCGGCATTTGACCACGACGTTTTCGATTTCCCTCACGGAGTTCTTTCTTCATATTCTCCAGTCGTCGCTGGAGACGTGCATTCTCTTCCATTGGGAGTTGAGTTGCCTCTTCTTGCTAGTGGAGTCGTTTGTCATAAGCGTCGACGAGTCGTGAGATTTATGTTGATCTAGACTACTCATTGCTTTGCTCAGAAAGCTGCTTCGCTGGGCAAAATATGAGATTTCTGTCTCAATGAACCTCAAATCTGACTCTGGGTAGGGACAAATCCGCTCGTAGGTCACAAGCTGGGGGTTCAATGTGTGGGTGATGAGACATTGTGATCACTCTTTGGTTTCAAAAAATAGAATCGTTCCTATAAACGATGCCAATTGTGAGTGCAATAAATCATAATTAGTAATTCTAAAGAGCAAGGGAAATAAGGCAGTAAGAAATGGCCACAACACACAGTATTTAGTGGTTCGATAACTGTCTACATCCACAGAGAATTTCTCAATTTTTATTAATTCGTCGGAGGTTCATAATTATATGTTCCATTGCTCCGGAGTAAGGGTCTTATTTATATTAATAAAAAGTAGTTGAGTTGTACAAAAACTCTCATCGCTGTCCAAAAAGTGGTTTGTTCGAGATTGGTGAGTGTGAATCTCATTCTCTAAATAATTTCGGCTTTCTTTTTTGAAATCTCAATCTTATTTTTGTGGTTGAGTTGGAAGTCCTTGCGGGAGCAAACGAAACTACAATGGCCATTGGAATGAAGAAAGATAGTAACACTTTTATCCATGCAATGTTGAATTTGGCTTGGGCAGCGTGTTGGGCTTGCTTGGCCTACCGAAAATTAGATCTCCATGGTTTTGCACCCACATTTGTCAAAACTATTTTTTTTTTCAAACTACTTTTAAAAAATGTTGTTTTTTGATACAAGGTGTTTTTCTTGAAAAAAATATTTTTTTCCTCGTTATAAATTGTTTTTATTGTTAAAGAATTTTTTTAGTTATAAATTATTTTTTAGAAACTATTTTTTTTAATAACTATTTTATGTTTACGAATTGTTTTTGGGGTTAAAAACTATTTTTTATATATCAATTTATTTACATTTGTCACTTTTGCCATTAATTCAATCAAACATTTCACTTTTATCATCTAAAAAATTAATACTATCGAAAATTTCTTTTCAAAAAGTTATGGAATTTGACACGAACCCTTAATTATTAGGGACATTTACACTTTGAGATCCACTAGCTCTTCATATTTTCTCATGAGATACACTAGTTTTCATATTTATTTATTGGGATCAGTTTTCACCTTTAACGATGGATTTTTGAAACAAATCGTCATTGCTAACGGTGAAAACGGACTCTAACGAATAAATACAAAAAATAGCGTGTCCGATAAGAATATATGTAGAAGTAGATATATGTATTAAGAGTAATGCTAGGCTTACCGAAGCCATTACCGACCCACTACCGAACTTAATCTTGGCCCTTCATCTCTTGTTCCAAAGCCATGCCTTCATTTTCAACTTAACGTTTAAAATACATTTAACGTGGGATTCTCAACTTAACGTTTAAGAAATTATCATGGACCAAACTTTGATCCATGATAATTTCTTAAATATATTCATTTATCTTAGATTGATATTTCATTACTTTTTTTAAAGTTGAGTGAAATTTGATAAAAATTTGTATTTTTTATATATAAAAACTGTGTTTAAAGAAAAAGGAACATGACTAAATAAAAATAATCGTAATCCAACCCAATTAAATGCGATAAAAAATAATATTTTTTTATCAAATATGAACATGACCTAATTAAAATACGACATTATACGACATAAGTTTTTTCGATAATAATTTTTTTTTGTTAAAATCAGTTTTATATCTTTTTTGGGGGTAGTTTTTTTTTTTTTTTTTTTTTTTAAATCAGTTTTAGGTCCTATAATTAAGGTTTTATTATAAAATCAATTTTTTTTGGGTAATAATTTTTTTTGACTAGTGCCGCTGGCGCGGACTCAAATTCAACAAATGATATTGCTCCGGAAATATAGATTCACGCCAGTGGCACTAATTTTTTTGGACATGCTACATATGTATTAATTTTTTTTTATAATAATTTTGTTTTTTGTGAAAATATTTTTTGACCTACAGCGACGCACAAATTCGACTCATTTTGTGCGACGCACTGACGTGTCGCGTCTGTATTGGTTCATTTTTGGGCCGTGGCGGGACCTACACCATAGGACTCTCAAAACGAACCAATGTAGACACAACACGTTAGTGAGTCACACAAAATAAGTCAGGTTCGTGAGTTCACCTAGAAATACTGTTTTTTTTATCATACGACATAATTAAGACGCGACACCACATAATATAAAATTTTATTTTTTTGCCTAAAGAGAGCACGACAAAAAAAACTCGACACCAATTGAATGTTTTTTTCATTTTTTTATATACCAAATCCAAAATAACCCAATTATATATTAATTTAATATAAAGTTTATTAACTTTAAAATAATTGGGGCATATACCAAATAGTCACTCGAATAGTGTTTTTAAATGGAGAATATTTTTAATAGTTACTCGAGTATTTTTTTTAAACACTCAAAGTGTGTCGCTGACGCGGACTTTTAAAAATAAGAGAATATTTGTTAAATTAGTGTTTGAGGACTTTTTGGAATAATATTAAAATGATTGAATTAAATGTATATTAAAAACTGTCCGAGAGACTTTTGGGTAATTAATCCATTAAATATTAATTTAATGTAAATTTTATTTAATTTTAAAATAAATCATAACTCTAGTTATTTATTAATCTTTTGTTAAATTTAAAAAAATTAAGAGAATATCTTTTAATTTTTGTTTAAAATAAATAACAAGTATAGAGATATAATGTATTGCTTTTTAAAAATACATTAAGGGTCAAGATTGGTTTGAATGAAATTAAGGGTCCGGATGAAATTGGGTATGGGATCGGTAGATTCCCTTTCGGGGAGTCTATCATTATTGAGTGATGCTAGGCTTACTGAATGTCTTATACCCATTTCATACCGATTTGCATTATCAGCCTCTACAAAACTAAAATCAATTAACCAAATGCATTATTTTGAACTCAAAATGTTATATACTTAAAAAAAATGTTGGCGCGTCGCGATGGGTTAGTGCCGTTGGCGCGGACCACACATCCATTAGACACTAACTAATCGCGACTCGTCACGTCAGTGTGTCGCGACCGACACATGAAAATCATGTGTTGACCGATTAGTGCCGCTGGCGCGGACCCAAATTCATAAGACACTAACCAATCGCGACACGTCACATCAGTGTGTCACGGCTGACACATAAAAATCATGTGTCCGCTTAGACTTAATTAAAACACACTATGACACGACACAAATTTCTTAGGTAGTAATTTTTTTTCTTTTAAAAAACCATTACGTACTTTTTTTCTTTATTAATTTTACAACGGCGCACAAATTCGACTCATTTTGTGCGATGCACTGACGTGTCGCGTTTGTATGGGTTCATTTTTTAGCCCTGACGGAACTCACATCATATGACCCTAAAAATGAACCAATCTAGACATGACACGTCAGTGACTCGCATAAAATGAGCCGAATTCGTTAGCCGACCTAGAATTATTGTTTTATGTTGTTTTCTTATAACTAACATAACGGAATACTGGTGTGTGTGTGTGGGGGGGGGGGGGGGGGGGGTGCAGCGGATCTTAAAAAAAAGGAATATTTGTCGACCGCGATATACTGACATGGCGTGTCACGATTGGTTAGTGCCGCTGACATGAATCCACATGCATAAGACACTAACCAATCGCGACATGTCACGTCAATGTGTCATCTTTTTTATATACGAAAAAATGGGACTACAAATGGAAAAAAAATTAATAGAGAATCATTGGGATAAAAAAGTAACCTAAAAAATATTTTTTTATATACGAAAAACTGGGACAAAGAAAAGAAAAAAAATCTCGGAGTAAAAACAGAAAAAAAATAGTCAAAAACTAGATCTTATTTTTTAAAATAATTGTACAATTTTTTTAAAAAAAAATATCTAATTTTTTATATTTATAAAAATTAGATATTTTTTTTTAAATTGTACAATTATGTATGTATAAAGATCTAATGCATTATTTTGCAAAAGAGATTTGATGTATTGTTTGGAAAAGAAATCAACGGTTAGGATTATGTTGGGTATGGAATCGGTAGGGTGAATTCGGGAAGCATATCATTATTCATGTATTAAATATCCTCTTTTAAGACCTAAATTTGATTTCTCCGGCTGACGGCATTGTATGTATTTGAGATATCTTTTTTTCTCTCTGTCATTAAATGACACCCACCTCTTCATTTTCTATTTTCTCTTGGGATTCTTCATGGATCTCAAACCAACGGTTCCAACTTATTTTTAATGATTCGCTTTTCATTGATAAGAACGTTTGAAACTTAATTAGTGTTTAAAACATTATTAGGGTTTTATGTTCATTGTTAACAAGGTTTTAAACATTATCAAATATGGCAAAATCCTATTTTTTCTTTTTTTGTGAATGATGTTAATTATGTTGAGAACCAGTCTGATTTAATGGGTGTTGATGATGATTGTTGGTCTTTGAAGTTGAGAGCTTGATTGTTGATGTTTAGATGTTAGAAGTTGAGAGGTTTTTGTGTTTAGAGAGGAGGGAAAGGGGAAAAATGAAAATTTTTAACTTTAAGTAATGGGTACCCTTTATGGTGGTATAATTGTGTAAATAATGAATGTGTGTGGTATTTTAGAGTTAAAATTGTCTTGTGCTATTTTGGAGCAAATAGTGTGGGGCTCTTAGCGCCACCCTTAAAAAAACACTAATTTTGTTATATTCAGTGCTAAATATAAAGATACATTTAACTATCACAAAAGTTTGCCAAGAAAATACTAATTTTGATGTATTCAATGAGCAGTATGAAAACTTGTTTAGTTACGATTTGGCGAATTGAAATTCAAAACATTACTCATATTTGAGAAAAAGATAATTGTGAATTGAAAGAAAACAAGGTTGGTACAAAATGCACACATTGAGACGAAATTGCTCTCCAATAAAATCATGGATTGTTATTGTGGTGTGGTGTGGTGTGGGGGGTGGGGGGGGGGGGGGTGGGGGGGCAATATACACCTCCAATAGTAGCATGACACATGACAAGTGGACCAATCAAGATAGCGACCCATATCCATTCTAGCAAGATAAGGACGATTAGACTCCTTGATAAAATAAAAACACTATTTTAATGTAACAAATCGTCATTGCTAACGATGGGTTTTTGAAACAAATCGTCATTGCTAACGGTGAAAACGGACTCTAACGAATAAATACAAAAATTAGCGTGTCCGATAAGAATATATGTAGAAGTAGATATATGTATTAAATATCCTCTTCTAAGACCTAAGGGTCCGTTTGATTCAAAAGTTGGCAAAAGTCAAGATGGCAAAATTTTCCACGGGTAAAGTTTGCCTAGGCAAATTTTACCTAGTTTTTTCACACGAAGCTATCAAACAACAATTAGGCGAAATTAAAGTCAATCCAATTAATTTATTTAAATATTTTATAAAAAGTTTTTAAACAATTTTTAAAACATTTCTAAAACAGTTTTTTTTTTAAATTTGATAAAACAGTTTTTTAAAATAATTTTTACAATATTCGAAACAGTTTTTAAATTCGAAACAGTTTTTAAATTTTAAACCTTTTAAAATAGTGTTTTTAATAGTTTTAAAGCAAGTTTTTAATAAAACAGTTTTATAAAACATTTTTTTAAAACCGTTTTTAAATTGTTTTTAAAAACATTTTTGTAATATTTTTCATAAAACAGTATTTTTTTTATAACAGTTTTTTTTAAACATTTCAAAAACAGTTTTTATAAAACATTATTAAAACAGTTTTTAAAATAATTTTTAAAGCAGTTTTTAACAACATTTTTATAAAACAATTTTTACAATATTCGAAATAGTTTTTTTAATTATTCAAAACAGTTTTAAACTTTTTAAAATAGTGTTTTAAACAGTTTTAAAACAGATTTTAATAAAACAGTTTTAAAAATATTTTTTAAACAGTTTTTAAATTATTTTTAAAACAATTTTTTAACAGTTTTAAAACATTTTTTAAACATTTTTTAAAATAATTTAAAAACATTTTTTATAAAACAGTTTTTTATTTAAAACAGTTTTTTATTTAAAACAGTTTTATAAAACAGTTGGTAAAATAATTTTTAAAATATTTTAGCATAAAAATATAAAACAAGCAATTGTAAGAAGTGACAAATTGTTTGACAAATAATTCTTCTCCAAATAGCAAAGCAAAATTTGTCCACTTTTCATGCATTAGAGGTATTGTACATAGACAAATGGGTTGTAGGTAAATTTGTGAATCAAACAGACCAAAAAGTGAGCAAATGCCATATTTGTCAACTGATTTAACATTTGCCATGACAAATGTGCGAATCAAACGGACCCTAAACGTGATTTCTCCGGCTGACGGCATTGTATGTATTTGAGATATCTTTTTTTCTCTCTGTCATTAAATGACACCCACCTCTTCATTTTCTATTGCCTCTTGGGATTCTTCTCAATTCGGTCTCCTCGATTGTCTATTTAATTCTTCACATCTCTTATTCACCTGTACTCTTCCTCTCTTCTCTTTGATTCTCTCTCATCTGTATTCTTACCGTCTCCTTGATTCTCTCTCTTCTGTATTATTTTTTACACCCAGCATCCCAAATCTAAATGCTGACTCCCCCACCGAGTGATCGATTTCTAGGTCATTACCGAGGCCAACGAGGTAGGGAGGTTCGTGGGTTCTACTGAAACGATCGCATTCAAACTAGAATCTTGCCTCTCCACATTGAAATCCTGCTTCTGCTGCTGCTGCTGCCGCTGCCGCTGCCGCTGCCGGTGAGAGGTAAGCTTTTATTTGATGTGGGTTTTTGGTTTTGGTTTTCATTTTGATTTAATACCTCTATTTTGATTTTAATATGATGAGATATCTCGAATATATATGTTTGGTTTTTGCTATTTGAGATGAGTTTTTTTTTATTTTTATTTTTTATGTTTGATGAGATGAGAAAGCATGGATAGATATAGCATCATCTGAGGTTTCCTTATTAGGGCTTGATTGAAAGACGTACGAGAAAGACAAGATTATTTTTTGACCAGGTAAGACTTTAAAGATGTACCATCACCAAAAAAGACAATCTGGTGAAGGGTTTGATGGGTTAGTCTTTTGCTTAGCAAGAAGGGTTGTTACAACCTACTGTATATGTGTAGGTACCGTATGATATATATGGACTTAAAAGCGGTTTTTGTTTAAATTGTATTCTTAGGGTGTCATGGAAAAATATTTCAAGCGGAAAAAATACGTATAAAACTCGAATGTTACGTAATGTTACTAACAATACGTGTATAAAGCTCGAATTTACCAATAATGTTTATGTTTTCAGTTTTATTATTCTAATAGTCATGTCATTTCAATTTGCGATTCTGAATTGGTTTGCCAACAATGAATTTGCGAAACCTCAATCTTCTTTCATTCGTAAAATATATTGTATGAAAAAGACTACTATAACAAAAATAATATAGTTTGCATAAATTCGGCATGCTAGTGTTCCTAAATATTTTTTAGGCCAAAAAGAAAAGTAAATAGTCAGAACACGGAGGAAAAAATGGAGAAGGCAGAAGATGAAAGAGAAAAATTGAAAGAAGAAAAAGTAAAGGCATAGGTATGCAAAAGGTGCAAAGAAACATTTATCCCATCCTCAAACAACTCAACTTCTTGCCGTTTTCATCCTTCTTTCTTCGTTTGTCGCCACAATGATCAAAAAAGGTAACCCATTATTATTATTATTATTATTATTATTATTATTATTATTATTATTATTATTATTATTATTATTTCTATGTAAATGTTACTTGTTTAGACACGAACCCAATCACTATTGTTAAAGGCGCGCCTAAGCGTGCGCCTAGGCTCCAGGCTCATCTAGGCTCAGCATCAGCGTCTTGCCACACTCAGGCTCGACTCCTTCAATAAGGCGCGCGCCTTGTGCGCTTAGGCTCCAGGCTCAAAGCGCAGCTCAGGCGTGCCTTGTGGAATTTTTTTGGATAACGCTTCCAATGCAAGAATGGATCAATTGATATGCTTATATTACATATTTTCCAACGGAATAAAGAAGATTAGATGATTCCCTACCCCAAAACTAAGCAAAGTAAGTCCTTGAGAATCCTAGGGAAACTTAATCTTTCTCAAAAGCACTGTTCTAATAAACCTCGGCACGCCTAGGCTTAAGGCTTGGGAGAAACGTCTCGCCTTAAGCTTTTTACGCCTTATTCTTGGTAAAACCCTTAAGGCGCACTTTTTTCTAAAAACAACAATGCTTTAGTGAAACAATATTGCCTTTTGAAGATTTTTTTTACAAAGCGGACCATTATCTCATCCAAAATAATCAAATAGTATTTTAATTTGCAAATATTTAGACATATTTTTATGATATGTACAATTTTTGTATTTTAATAGCCTTGTTATGGTTAAAAAATATTAAAATATATTAAAAAGGCCTAAACGCCTTTTCACGCCTTTTTACTCCTAAGGCTTAAGGCTTGGCCTCCACGCCTCGATCATCCCCCGCGTTTTTAAGAACCTTGCTCAAAAGAAACAAACAAAATTTAACTCCAATAATATTGCATCTTTGAATAATTTATATGTTGATTTTGATTTCTTCTTTTCACACACAAGAGTATTTATTATATGATGAATATGTCAATATATTTTCTTTTGTTGATTATTGAATAGTCAAATTGTTACATAAATTTGATATTTAAATATATATTTTTTTCATATAGTGGTATAAGCTCTATCCCCTTTTGACTTGTCTCTTCATTAGCGTGTATAATAATAATAATAATTTATGCTATATATTTCTAATTTTAGATCGCTAATGATATTATTAATAAATATACAACTTTTGCACGTTCTATAAACTTTGCGCCTCACTTCGATCAGGCGCGCGCCTCGCCTTGCGCCTAGGCTCCACAAGGACCTTGGCGCCTTGGTGCGCCTTTCGCCTCTGACTACTATGAACCCAATAATACTCTGTGGGATGGAATTGAGGTTCCAAACACACCCTTATTTAACTATCACATGAACGGGTCGTGTCAAGTCGTGTTGGTATTATTTTTTTTATCGTGATCGGGTGTTATAGGGTTCGTGCCTAAAGATGTGGCATTTTTTACATCAGGCAATGGTCGTGTCGAGTCATGTTGGTTTATTTAAACTTTTTATGAAAATATTAATTTTGATGTATCCATTGCTTAATATGCAACTTATTAGTTATGTTGGTGTCATTTTTTTTATTGTGATCCGGTCTTATCAACAAGTGATTTTTTTTTATGACCTGACTACGGGTTGAGTTGAGTCATGTTGGTTTAGTCAAACTTTTTATGAAAATATTAATTTTGATGTATCCAATGCTCAAAATGAAACTTAGATAAGGCTGTAGTTACATTGGTTTATTTAAGCTTATTAAAAACGTGTGGCGCTAAGAGAATCCCATTTATTACTTCATAATACCACGAGATTTTTATATTTTTTTGCTAAGCGCCACCATATGGTATGCATATTTTTTTAATTTTCTCTCAACCGTTCTCTCAAACCATTTTCTCAACTTTCTCTCAACCATTCTCTCACTCAAAACCCTATATAACCTTCCCGTTCGAACCCTATATAATCTTCACCAACAAATTACCATATTAATTATTGAAATAACATACTAGTTAGGGTTTTCAGCCATTGAGGTTACCATATTGAAGTTGTAACAACTAATGGAGGTGTTAACAATGGGTGTGGCAACCCTAAAACTAATGAAAATAGCTCAAATATTATGTTTGCGGTAATATTTTTCTAAAAACAATAATGCTTTAGTGAAACGATATCGCCCTTTAAAGAATTTTTTTACAAATCGGACCATTGACATATTTTTATGATATGTACAATTTTACTATTTTAATAGTCTTGTTATGGTTAAAAAATATTAAAATATATTAAGAAGGCCCGAACGCCTTTTCACGCCTAAGGCCCGCCTAGGCTTCTAAGGCTTGAGGCTTGGCCTCCACGCCTCGATCACGCCCCGCGTTTTTTAGAACTTCGATTTTTCATTCAACAATAAATCACATATATGTCTTTTGAAGTCGAGCCACATCACATGGATAGCAGGCTACTGCTGGAGACTTAAATTGGAGAGTCTCGCCCATTGTTATCGGTGATGTGCCTGCCAACTAGACAAAGGGATAACTACAAATCCAAACATAATCCCCTCCCAATAAATAAATCAAATAAACATAAAATGGAATAGAAATCTAATAACACAAGTCTAGAGATCCATTGAGCTAGCTATACAAGAAATAAACCAGTACATAGAGCAGTGACTAGCAAATATCAAAGACCATAGATAAGTAGAAGAAACACTAAAATCTCACTATATCAAGCACCATTTAAAATGACGATGAGATGCCTAATCTAAAGGTGTCGGTTCCACGAATTGTCCTCGCGGTTGTTCCTGAAAGCACAACATCCAATGGAGTAGAGAATGATAAGGAAGATGACGTTCACAACGGCTACCTTTTTCCAGTCACTCTTGATGTTGTCGAGTAGCCCCGTCTTGCACGACTGACAGTTGAAGCAGAGGACGCTCGACTCATTACCCCACAAATTGCAGTCGGGGTTGTTCGAAGTTGAGTTGGCCGTTCTAGTCCAGTTGGTAGAGCTCCCGTAGTCGAAATTACTACGTGAGGTCTACCTATTGGAGTAGAACGATCGATTCAACTTCGAACAACCCCGACTGCAATTTGTGGGGTAATGAGCCGAGCGTCCTCTACTTCAACTGCCAGTCGTGTTAGGCGGTGCTACTCCACAACACCAAAAGTGACTGGAAAAAGTTGGTCGTTGTGAACGTCATCTTCCTTGTCATTGTCTACTCCATTGGAAGTTGTGCTTTCATGAACAACCGTGAGAACAATTCGTGGAACCGATACCCTTAGATTAGGCATCTCATCATCATTTTAAATGGTGTTTGATATAGTGAGATTTTAGTGCTTCTTCTACTCATCTATGATCTTTGATATTTTCTTGTATAGCTAGCTCAATGGATCTCTGTCTAGACTTGTGTTATTAGATTTCTATTCCATTTGTGTTTATTTAATTTATTTATTGGGAGTGAATTATGTTTGGTTTTGTAGTTATCCCTTGTCTAGTTGGCAGGCACATCACCGATAACAATAGGCGAGACTCTCCAATTTAAGTCTCCAGCAGTAGCCTGCTATCCATGTGATGTGGCTCGACTTCAAGAGACATAAATGTGATTTATTGTTGAATGAAAAACCGAGGTTCTAAAAAGCGCGGGGCGCGATAGAGGCGTGGAGGCCAAGCCTTAAGCCTTAGAAGCCTAGGCGAGCCTTTAGGCGTGAAAAGGCGTTCATGCCTTCTTAATATATTTTAATATTTTTTAACCATAGCAAGACTATTAAAATAGTAAAATTGTACATATCATAAAAATATGTCAATGGTCCGATTTTTAAATTTTTTTTTTAAAGGGCGATATCGTTTCACTAAAGCATTGTTGTTTTTAGAAAACATTCGAGATGTTTACCTCGAGTCATTGTTCTTTATTAGTTATAAATGCTCCGAAATTTACTATGTTTACTCAGGACAGAGGTAACGAATTGAACCCTAGAAAATGAAATGTAACAGACGAAAATTCCGATTCCATGGATCTCAAACCAACGGTTCCAACTTATTTTTAATGATTCGCTTTTCATTGATAAGAACGTTTGAAACTTAATTAGTGTTTAAAACATTATTAGGGTTTTATGTTCATTGTTAACAAGGTTTTAAACATTATCAAATATGGCAAAATCCTATTTTTTCTTTTTTTGTGAATGATGTTAATTATGTTGAGAACCAGTCTGATTTAATGGGTGTTGATGATGATTGTTGGTCTTTGAAGTTGAGAGCTTGATTGTTGATGTTTAGATGTTAGAAGTTGAGAGGTTTTTGTGTTTAGAGAGGAGGGAAAGGGGAAAAATGAAAATTTTTAACTTTAAGTAATGGGTACCCTTTATGGTGGTATAATTGTGTAAATAATGAATTTGTGTGGTATTTTAGAGTTAAAATTGTCTTGTGCTATTTTGGAGCAAATAGTGTGGGGCTCTTAGCGCCACCCTTAAAAAAACACTAATTTTGTTATATTCAGTGCTAAATATAAAGATACATTTAACTATCACAAAAGTTTGCCAAGAAAATACTAATTTTGATGTATTCAATGAGCAGTATGAAAACTTGTTTAGTTACGATTTGGCGAATTGAAATTCAAAACATTACTCATATTTGAGAAAAAGATAATTGTGAATTGAAAGAAAACAAGGTTGGTACAAAATGCACACATTGAGACGAAATTGCTCTCCAATAAAATCATGGATTGTTATTGTGGTGTGGTGTGGTGTGGTGTGGGGGGTGGGGTGGGGGGGCGATATACACCTCCAATAGTAGCATGACACATGACAAGTGGACCAATCAAGATAGCGACCCATATCCATTCTAGCAAGATAAGGACGATTAGACTCCTTGATAAAATAAAAACACTATTTTAATGTAACTCAAACTTTACGAGGATAGGACTTATCCAATTGTAATCCCGAACTCTATATATAAAGGGGACACCCCTCATTGTAAAGGGGAGGCTCAGAGGCTACAAAAATACTCTCATGTGAATTCTTTCATTGATTATAGTGAAATACTGTTGAAGTCCCGTGGACGTAGGCCATTACTGGTTCGACCATGTAAATCTTTGCCTCTTTCTCATTTATTTTTATACTCTCATCGTGATGGTTTGGCACCCCGTTTGAGTGGATTTTGTGACACCACAGATAGGGTAATCATTTAAATGTAGAGTGTTGAATTTGGGAAAAAAAAAGACAATTTTGATTATTAGGATAATCATTTAGGTGTAGAGGGTATCTTAGACAGTTACATTCAACCTGCAAATAAGTATTGCTATAGTGGATTTTTTTCTAATACAACAATGAATCCGACAAAATAATGACATTTTGGATCGACGATTCATTGTAAACAATTGCATTAGAGATAATTTTAATCCATTTGTCTATGAGTAATTATTTCGTACCATGATCAATAAGGGGAAGATTAGAAGCATAGGTGATGAGAAATGTTGCACAACTCCATCTTGGTCTTGCGAATGGTGAGTTCTATCTGACCTCACTTGTAAATACAAAATTCTATGTTTTCTTTTTTTGCACTGAATACCATTTAACATAGCAAGAGATTCGGTATGCAAGTTGGATCGAGTCCCATAGAATTCAGAAAAAAATCACTCACAAATTTGCCATTATCATTTCTAATGAGACCCCCCCCCCCCCCCCCCCCCCCCCCAACCACACAAACGAGTTTACACAACCCCACTTTAGGTCTAAATCATTGCAACATTAACACTTAAATGTTTTGAATGTGAGGTTTCTGTGAGTTGAGATCCTTAGTTAATTGTGCTTCAGCTGTTGCGAGAACCTGTGCCTTGTTGAATTGAACAAACATGCTTTTAACCTCAAATTGCACATGTACTATCCTCTAACCAACCGTAATTCACCCCCTCAAACTTACTCTGTTTTAGCTTTCCTTGAGCCACAATTTATTAAATTGAAGGTGGAGAATTACGGCTGTATATTGTACTCCACCAAGTCTATAAAAGTGATCCCGCAGTTCAACTGCAAATTTGCTACTAGAGAATAGATGCTAGACAGTTTCTATTTCGCTATTATAATAGCAGCAGTATTTCGAACCCCTGCCTTGTTACAAATGATATGAACTGGCCATCATCTTTCTAGACGGTTTATAACTAATTTTAGTGCAAAATTGACCCTTATTTGTAGCCCTTCAAGACAAATTTATCTCCACTTTCATGATTAAATTGGACATCCTCCAAACTGTGCTTAAGATCAGCCATATTCACCACGCTCTTCAAATTTTTAGTGTTCCATTTATCCACCAACCAATAATTTTTAACACAGCCATCACAGTTTCTGAATATGTCAAGCCTACCAGTAGCTATCTAAGGTTCCAATCAGAATTTGATGTCCCTAGTACCATTACACCACAATAAATCTTTCCCAACATCATTTGTCACTTTGATCATTCTTTTCCATATATGAGAAGTCTTGACATCAAGTTTCAACACAGTACAGTGCTAGATGTTGTAATCTAGAATACTTTCGTGTAAGATATTTAGCCCAGAGAGTATTCCCTTCTCTAAAACCCCACCCATAGCTTACAACCAAGAGCACTGACCTTATCTTCAAACTTCTCAATGCCCCCAAACCCCCTTCTTTACGAGGATAACAAAGCTTGTTCCATTTTAACCAATGGTGATTGTGCCTTCCCCCTTTTTTCTCTCCCCACAAGAAATTAGCAAAGATGGCCTCAATATTGGAAATGACTTGCTTGAGAGGTTTTATAGCAACAACAATATGGATAAGTATGGATTGTAAACATGTTTGATCAAAATGATCATTCCTCCAGGCGATAGGAGTCTACCTTTCCATCCATCTAACTTCCTTCTTTTCTTGACAACTAATTCCTCCAATAGGCTTTGAGTCTCCCCTCCCATATACGAAGGACATCTAAGACCTGTTGTGTCAATAATTTTATCAATTTGTGGCAAGATACATTGCTAGATACTAAGATACAACTCTTTTCCTTGTTAATCACATGCTCAGAGGTCTCTTCTGATCATTTGATGAATCTAACCAGATTCTGCAGACATATGTGAACATAATGGCATCATCAACATAGCTGAGATGAGAAACAATTGGGGATACAATAGGAGTATAGAAAAGTTGTATAACACATAGAGCCATATGCGATAATATAAAGACTAGGACAGATTGGGGCTGATATAAAATTTAATGAGTATATGCGATTTAATACTAACTACATAACAATAATATAATAAAACGAAATGTTATTCTCTCTCTATATTCGCATTCTCAAAGTAAGGAGTGAGTACAAAAGCGTGGATTAAAGCCCTATTTAAAGGGAGAGCATAGCCAAAAGAGGTAAATGACTAGAAAGGACCTAAAAAGGACAACATAACCAAATGATCAAAATAACCCGCCATTATTATGCTCTTGCATCACTCTCCCACATATGAGAACTCGTCACGTACTCTGTATATTTGTGAAAGAAATCCGGGTTGACGCGCTGGAGGGTGGACTCTGTGGTCTAGGAGTCCTCCGCCTCGGGACAATCATGCCAACGAAATAAGTAACGGGTATAATTGCCGGACAGGGATGAAATTTCCTTTGATGCGAGGACACCCTCGACGTGGTCAACATGCGAACAGACATGATGGCTCTCAGCTAGGGGTAATAGGATCGGGGGAAGATGCGTACCCCCGAATGGCGATGGATCCAAAATTTTGAGTGTGCAGTGCATCCCAAACTCAACAGGTAAGTCAACCTCGTACGCGTTGTCCCCACAACTACGAATGATTAGGAAGGGACCAAAACGGTGCAGTTGTAACTTATGCCCTTTCCCCTAACGACGTGCTTTGTGTGGGTAAATCATGAAAAGGTCCCCAAGTTGATAGGCCACGAAACGACGGTACTTATCTGCATGATCTTTATAAAAAGAGTAGACCCGCTGCAGGCGAGTTCGAACATTAGACTGTATAGCTGTCGATCGGGCGACGAACTCAGCTACTGAGGGGCTGACTGAACAAGAGCTCGGCGAGATCCACTGGGATGGTGGGTGAGGTAACGGAGAGAGGCCAGTAGAGCGGTTGATCGCATTATTGAACGCAAACTCAACCTGAACGATGACTATGTCCCAACGCCTCAGAGTCTCTCAGAGGCAAGGCATCGAAGGTGGTCACCCATGCTCTAATTAATGACCTTTGTTTGGCCATTTGTCTAGGGATGAAAGGAGGTGGAAAATTGTAAGGAGTAACGGAGCAAATCCCTGAGAGTTCCAGAAGTTTCCTGTGAAGCATACGTCCTTATACGAGGTGATGCTGTGAGGAACCCCGTGAAGCTAGACGACTGTCTGAAAATAAAGAGTGACAACGTAGGAGGCATCAGATGTCCTAGTGCACGAGATAAATTGGGCCATCTTCGAGAAGCGGTCCACCATGAGTAAGATGGAACATGCCCTTCATAGTGCGAGGGATTCTGACAATGAAATCCATGGAAACATCTTGCCATGGCCGATCCGGGATCGATAGGGATGAGTATAGGCCAACATTAGAGTGTTGGCCCTTGGCCATCTGATATGTTTAACATCAACTGATGTAAGCGTTGGTGTCCCGTCTTATAGTAGGCCAGTAAAATTGACTACATAGTGTGAAGTGAGTTCAAGTCTGTCCCATGTGACTGGGCAATCCCTGGAATGGATCTCTGTAATAATCTTCTCTCGTAGGGAGGAAGTCGAAATAAAGAAAGCAGTGCCTCGAAATAAAAATCCGTCTTGAAGCAAGTAGTCACCATAAACGCTGTTGTTTTGCTGACAAGCGGCATATGTGGTGCCAAATTGGACATCCGTCGAGTAGAGAGCCCGAACCTCGTCAAAATAAAACACTTGACTGCGTAGGGTGACCAAGACATGTGTCTATCGACTGAGGGCATCAATAACCTAGTTTTCTTTCCCAGGTTTAGAATGGAGATGGAAGGTGGACTGTTGTAAATAGGCTGTCCATTTAGCATGTCGATCGCTGCCTAATGCTGGTTGTGAAGATAATGGAGAGCCTCAGGATCGGACTTGATAACAAACTCCATATGAAGGAGGTAGGCTTGCCAAAACTTAACCGTCGTAACCACGACATAAAAGTCGAGGTTGTAGGTAAAGTAATTCAGGGGTGCCCTTGTCAACTTCTGGCAAAAAACACGATTAATTTCCCATTCTAGCCATGGTTCAAAGTCAAGGCCGATACCGCGACGATACGACCGAGTTGACTAGGTATCGGTGCCCACCGATCCGATTCCGAGTTACGAGTTGAGTTTTCAATTATTGATGTAAATCGACCCTATATTAGTAATTTCTCGGTAGTATCGGTGATATAGCGGTATAATCGGCCCATATCGACGATATTGCAATAAAATCGGCCCATATCGGCGATATCACGATGGAATCGGCCCATATCGGCGATATCGCGATGGAATCGACCATATCGGCGATATCACAATAGTATCGACCCATATCGGTGATATATCGGCCCAGATGGTATAAGTTACTAAGAATCAATCTCTCTCTCTCTCTCTCTCTCTCCAATGTTGTGTTGGTAAGTGTGGTTTTTTGGGGGGATTACGAAATGCTAATTGTTTTTTAATTTAGTGTGCTGTGTGGGGGTTATTTGGTCATCCTGTGGATTTAATTTAGTGCGTTGTATATGTGCCAGTTTTTTTTCTAAAGAATGCAAATGATCCAAATGTTATTTGTTATTATTTCTTATAATAATGTTCCCAATGTTATATTTTAATATGTTATTATTTATAAAAAAAAACGTAAATGTTATTCTTTTACAAACAAATATACAACTGTAATTATTGAAAAAATAATATTTGTATCCTCTAAACATTTGTAAAAATAATATTTGCATCCTTTATGTAAAAATAACATTTGCAACACAAGTAAAAAAAAAAATATTTGCATCCTCTTTGTAAAAAAATAACATTTCCATCAATTTAAAAAAAAATAACATTTGCAACCCAACAAAAAAAAAACATTTACATTCCTTTTATAAAAAAATAACATTTGCATCATTTTTTGTAAGAAAATAACATTTGCATCATTTTTGTGAAAAACGATTGTAAAAAAAATGTAGTGTTTTGTCAAAATCATTATTTGTATCATCTTTGTAAAAAAATAACAATACTAAAAAAGAAACATTTCTATCCTTTTTAGAAAAATATAACATACTTAAAAAACGTATTTGTATCCTCTTACTAAAAATAATACTAAGAATATAATAGTTGTATCCTCTTTGTAAAAAAAAAATTATCCTCTTACTAAAAAAGTAACATTTGTTTTTCTTTGTAAAAACATAATATTTGTATCCTCCGTGAAAAAAAACATTGATTTATTATGGAACATTGAATCTGGCAAGTTCGCAGCACGTCAATATAATCAATTGTACAATGTTATGCATATTAAAGGATAGTTTTAAACTCATCTGATTGGTCCACATTGTTAATCGTATTTTTTTAAAGTTGTCTAGATTTTTTTCGGAATTTTTGGCGCTCTCTAAATAGTGTATCTTTGCGTATCGCCCGATACCGCGATCGAATTGAAAATCGAGTGGCCGATACCGGGATCGATACCGAGACTTTGATCCATGATTCTAGCTGAGGATCGCACATATGCCAGTCTTGCAAGCATTGCAAGAGCTTGAATAACTAGGTGAAATCTAAGAGTGTAAGAATGTGGGTGGAGTTCATTAATTCTTTGATGGGACAGAAGGCGTTGTCCGCCGAAACTCTATGCCTGGTGATATAGACAGTAAGTCTGTAATGGGAGCCATAACCGTGCTGAACTCCGCAATAAAAAGCTGATAAATGCTGCGAGGTTGTGGAAACTGCGGACCTGGAATGCAGAGGCAGGTGTAGGCTAATCGACTATTGCCTGTACCTTGGAGGTATCCATCCAGACTCCCTCACTTCATACGACATATGCTAGAAATTTAGCCGAAGGAACCACGAATGCGCATTTCTTCATGTGGAGGTAGAAGCGCTCAGCCCGAAGAACGGTTAGGGCTTCTGAGATGTGATCTAAATGCTCCTCCTCAGATTGGCTGTAGATGAGGATTTAGTAAAAATGCATTACCACAAACTTGCCCATAAACGGGTGGACAATCTGAGTTATAACTCCCATAAACGTGGACAGAGCATTAGAGAATTCAAAGGCATCACTGTCCACTCATATTACCCATCCTTCATCTCAAAGGGGGCCTTCCACTCACCTCTAAATCACATCCTGATCTGGTGATTACCTCTCTTCAAGTCCAATTTAGAAAAGTCTCGGCCCATGCAAGTGGTATAACATGTCCTCGAATTTGGGAATGGGAAAACGATACTTAACGGTAATTTTGTTGATGGCACGACTGACCACACACGTGCTAACTCTCGTCCTTCGTTGGGGATACCAAAACAAGGATGGTTACACAAGTCTATAACTTGGTACCGTAACCATAGTTGTCAAAATCGTCCGATTCGCGATTCGAATCGGACGATTCGATTCGATTCACTACCAAAACGATTCGAATCAACCTTAGAATCGCAAATGTCTAAAGAATTGGACTGAATCGGCGATTCATGATTCGAATCTTCCGATTCGGGTCCGATTCGGTCCGATTCAGTTTTTTTTTTTTTCATTAAATTAATATATAGGCTCTTTATGATATATATTTTTTTTATGTAGGGTGTTTTAAATTAATATGTAGGCTGTTTTATGATATATTTTTGGTTTTTACATTTTTAAGCTTAAAATGAATGAGAACATGTGCTACGGTTAATTTTTGTGATATATTTTGGTTTATTATCATGTGCTACGATTAGTTTTTTGTCATATTACGCTTAATTACCAATTCTATAGTGTTAAATTCCATTTACGTATGTTTTACTACGTTTTTATTGTTTGGTTCCGATTCGACCGATACGATTCACGATTCGATTCACGATTCGCGATTCGGGGGGTAAACGATTCACGATACGATTCGCGATTTGACAACTATGACCGTAACTCTTAGTGCTCCGTGGGGGTCATGCGTTAGTGTGGTAAATTGGAGAGGGAAGCTCGCGACATACAATCAATGGCATGCTATATGTCGCAAAGCGGTGGTAGCTCGTCTGGTGGGGTGTAGACGTTGGAATATGAGTCCAACAGGTCCTGAATCACCGAGGGAACATCTGTCTCTTGAGTACTGATGGGGTTGATGAGTAGAGATCGACATATGAGGTCTCAATGGTCAAGTCCTCATGGGAAATGATGAGAACGGAGGGCCAAGCGGGGCAGATCTCACACATCGGCAGTAACTGAAATTGCTGCCATTAATGCTGAAAAGTATAGGTGTTGGCACGCTCGTCGTGCGTGCTCCAATGATTATGCCAAGAAAAATCGAGGAGCAAATGACACACCCTCATCTCAACAATTTTGCACGAAACCTCATCCGCGTAAGCACCGATGGAAAAAAAACCCGACACTTCCGGCTGGGAGCAATAGACCGGCTACTGCTGAGCCAAGCGATACGGCATGGTCTGGAAGTGGGCTCTGTGGGGAGGGCCAATTTATGACACGTCCCTCCATCAATGATGACGGTACACAAACGACCCTTAGCCGTGCAATGTGTGAAGAATAGTCTCGTGCGAAGCCAGCTGGAATCCTCTAGAGATTCGGCCTGTGGTATGAGGGTCGGGGGGTGGGGGTGGGGAACCACTAATGTATGGATAAAGTCAGCTGAAGGGTCGTTTGTGTACCGTCATCATTGAAAGAGGTAGGATTATTCACTTTAGGGATAAGAGCAATCAAAGTGCATGTAACTGCATGTAACTGATCTAGCCTAGGCATGGGGAACAATTAAAACATGCTTTAATAGCAGCTGCAATATCATTGCAGTTATCTCCCAGCATTGCTTGTACGGTTGACATGTCAAGCCATCAGGCCCTGCTTCACTGGTTGTATCTATGCTAAATATAGTCTCTCTAATCTCATCTCCAGGCATTGCAATTAATACATCATTCTCAGCTTCATTAATCAGCTTAGGTCTGTAATTATGAATTTCTCCCTACCCACAGTGGGAAATAATTCCCAATTGATTTTGGAAATACTCTAAAGCTGCTTCAGATATGTCACTAGGACTATCAACCTAATGTCCTATACTATTCTGGATTTTATGCATAATGAACCTTCTTCTTTTTACATTAGTAATACTCCATCCGTTCCAAATTAAAAGTCCACTATTCCTTTTTGGGCTGTCCCAATTAGGGGTCCACTTCCATTTTTGGACATAATTAACGAACCAAGTTCAATGTTGGTGAACAAGAATCTTGATCATTGATTGAGTGTATCCTTGATCTATACAAAATGAAAAGATGGACACTTTATTGGGGCGGAGGGATTGATCCACTTCATTTTAGATTTGTCTCCACAGTTCCTTTTCTTCTTGTTTGAGATTCTTGTTAAAAATAGGTTTAGCAAAGTGGAGTGCTCTTGTGCAATTATGTATCTTCGTGAAAGAGTTTCTTCTTACTAAGAACCAAGTTTTCTGCATCATATGTATATTTTGGAAAGAATTTGTAAAAGTGTCTTTATTCCATTGCTTAAGCAGAATCTTGATTCTCTTCAGTTTAGCACATAACCTACCATTAAGAGGACTCACAACAAACTTTATGTAACATCAACTTCAACTTTATCATGAGACCTCCATATATTCTGAAATATACGAGGGACTTTTATCCCATCTAGAATTGTGCTGATAGAAATTAGGAGGGGAGAATGGCCAGATTCGAGTCTGTTAAGATGATTCACAGTAGTGTGATACAGACCCTGTCGAAATCCCCCCAAAATCTATCAATCCCCAAATGATTCTGTCCATGTAGACTTATTACTAGTATAGCCCACATCTAAAAAACTACATTAAGAGCAAGAGTGATTAAAGTCCATAATTTGTTACCCCCAATTCTTTCTTTAAAGAGCAGCCACCGTATTGAAATTACCTAGGGCCATCACAAGTATTTGCTACACATTTCAAACTTTCCCGTAGAGCCAATCTTTCAGATCTAGTGCATTTAGCATCCGCTATAGTAATCCATATATCATTGTCTATAGGCTCGTGTTACTAAAGATACACATTAGGCAAAGAGTCCAGACATAATAATTCTTCCAAAGAACTAGAGAAAATAGGTACATAGGAGGTTCATGAGGCGCATCTGGAAATCTATGTTTACGGATGGGTTTGTTTGCCATCGGTGGTTGGTATGTGGGCTATTTTGATTGCGTGGAATGTTAAACTAGCAGAGGTATTGGATGTTTTATTGGGCAGTTATAGATTTAGTATGTATTAAGCCTTAATAGGGAATAATGAGTGGTTACTGGATGTGTATGAACCAGATCGTTATAGGGAGAGGACATCTTTTGGGTGGAGATTGCGGAGTTATTTGATTTGTGTATTCCTGGGTAGTATATCGATAGTGACTATAATGTGGTTAGAGTTGGGTTTGAAAGATGACCTTGTATGAGAGGATTCACTATGGCAACACTTCAGAATTGTTTAGAGAGATTGTTAAAGTAGTTTCCCACAGAAAATATCAATAATGGAGTGGTTAATGTGTGAACTAATAAAACATATTTTCTTGATTCCAGAATAGTGAGTTCTTTGAAATTGAGCCTTTAGGTCTATCATTCTGGTGACAAGTATGTATAAGTTGTCAATTATTGTTTTATTTGAGATTGAGGGAGTTATGGGATGAAACCATAGTAGTCACATGGGGCCTTTGCAAGGCTGTGAAATATTTTATATTTGCCTATAAAGCACGGACACTTCCCCGAAGACCCGTACGCACTCTAAGGACACGAACACGCTTTGGACACGTGTCCGACACGCCACGTGTCAAACTAAAAAACAAAACTGACCAGTGGAAGTCTTCTTCACTCTGTTCTCTGCACTTCTGCTTTTGCTACCAAACATATTACTTCTTCTTTTGCTGCCACACCAGAAATAACATATTACTTGTACTTTTGTTACTAAAAATAAAACTGAGCATTTGACAACCCAAAGGGCATCACTGCCCACTTATAAAACCCATCCTTCGTCTTTGAAGGTGGTCTTTTACTCATCTATGGGTCGTATCTTGATCCGGTGATGACCTCTTCAAGTCCAACCTAGAAAAGACTCGGGCCATGGTTCAAAGTCTCGGTATCGGACACTTGATTTTCAACTCGGTCGCGGTATCGGGCGATACGCAAAGATACGCTATTTAGAGAGCACGAAAAATTGCGGAAAAAAAAAAAAAAAAAGATTAACAATATGTACCAATCAGATATGTCCAAACCATTATTTAATATGCATGTAATTTAGTATGCATTACATTGTACGATTAGCTATTCTGAAGTGCGGCGGACTTGGAATATTGCTAACGTACTAATTTTGTTTTTATTTTTAATTATTTAAAATCTCTAAATAATTACGTATTAGTGACCAATTGTTGATTTTAATTTATGTAGGAGGATGTTTGATATTCATGGACGAGACTAGACTTATGGGGATTCTTTTTTCCCCCAATCTTTGTCTCTTCCATTTTTGGACATCATTATGTGACATTATATTTTGATATGATATTTTGTTCCAAGCTAAAATATTTTTATGTACGGTGAATGTTATTAGTTTTATATTAGTGACATTTTAATTTTATTGCAATTGTTTAATTTAATCTTAGTGTGTAAAAGTATTCTGCATGTATATGTTATGTGGACAAACTTATATAGGTCATGTTTCCGTAAATGTTACAATATATTTCCAACAACGAAGAAATATGGTAAAAGATTAAAAGTCTATCAAAAAATAAAAGAAAATATGATAATGTTCAAATAATGATGCAATTTTTTCCCCATATTACTCGGAAAAATTATATAAGGTTTTTGCAAACAAAATTAAAAAATATTTTGGAGAAAAATGCCTTTTGGGTACCAAAAAAATGTCAAAAGGGTTAAAAAAAAATGTGTCGTTTGAATCGGTTGTCTCGGCCGATATCGCGGCGAGGCGTCTCGAACTCCGTTGCCCCGATCGATATCGCGGCGAGACAACACGATTCAATGTTTTTTTGAAACGCCTCTCGGTATCGTATCGGTTCCCTCCGATTCCTAGTTGATTCGGCCGATATCGAGTCAACTCGGCCGATACTTTGAACCATGACTCGGGGCCATGCAACTTGTCTAACATGTCCTCGAGCCTGAGAAAGGGAAAATCATACTTAACTGTGATTTTATTGATGGCGTGACTGTCCGCGCACATGTGCCAACTCCCGTCCTTTGGGGTGACCAAAGCTAGGACGACACACGACGACATGCTCTCTCTCTAATAAGGAACCGGTCACACAAGTTTGGCACTGTAACTCCTTGTGATCCATGGGGGACATGAGGTAGTGTGGTAAATTGGGGAGGGAAGCTTCCGTCATAAAATCAATGTCATGTTGTATGTCGCGAAGCGGTGGTAGTTCGTCTTGTGGGTGTAGACATCGGCATATGAGTCCAAAATGTCCTGAATCACCGAGGGAACATCTGTCTCTGGAGTATTGATGGGCTGATGAATGCGTAATAGAGACCGACATATGAGGCCTCAATGGTCAAGCTCTCATGGGAAATGATGAGAGCGAAGGGCCGAGCAAGGAGTCTTGACGAAGAGACTGAACCTGTAAAAATAAGTCTCGTTCATATGTAGCGGGAATGAAAGCGGACATCAACTGCGCTCGGAGCTCGGTCCAGGATTGGATGGGAGGAAGGCCCTCATTGACACGTCGCTGCTCCAGGTCATTCCACCATACACTAGCATAACCTTGAAGCTTAGTTGCAGCTAAAAAAACACATCTACGACCTTTCAGCCGTTTGTACTCAAAACTCCGCTCCATAGCGGCAAGCCAATCAACAACGGCATCAGGCTGCAGGTGGCCGTCAAACATGGGAACATCAACTTGGATATCACCCTGCATACTCCGGAAAAGTAACTGGAGGGCTAGCGGTGTGATAGTATCACCACCTTGAAGGGCGAGGGTATCCTCATCAATATCATCATCGCCTAACGGACGCTCAGGAAGTAAGGCTCGTCGTGGTTGCCCTCGAGGCGGTGGATGAGTAGGGTCAGGAGCGGGTGGATGAACTGAAGCGGTAGGATTGTGAGGTGGGGGAGGTTCACGAGGTAGGGGAGGAGGTGGAGGAACCAATGGTTGGCATTGATTCATTTGATGGCCTTTTTGGTGGCAAACAAAGCAGTGGCGCTCGGAGATGGGGACATAGGGGGTCACTTTGGGGTGGAGGGAATCAAATGGAGAAACATCTGTGCGCCACTCGGTAGGAGGGGATGGGTCAAATTCAGGAGCGGAGTGGGGACGGGTTGAAGGAGGATCGGCATGGGGAGGTAAGGTAATCCATTCCCGGACCCCTCACATGGGAGTCAACGGGTGCGGAGTGAAAGGAACGGGTATCCCACAAGGGTGGCTGATGTGGGGAGAGGTATATAAAAGAGGTGGGGGCGGAAGCGTGGGGAACGTGGAATGGTGTGGGTGAGGATGTGGGGGAAGAGAAGGAGTGGGGGGTATAGGTGGCATGTGGGGGTTTTGAAGGTGCTTCTGTGGGTGGTGGCGAGGGTAAATGGAGATAGGGGGTAAGGAAGCGTCATGTTGGAGGGGAATTGAATATGGGGGTGGATGTGATGGCGGGGAGTGAGATGGGATGAGAATACGGGGTGGGGGAAAATGGGGCGAGGGTAATTGGTGGTGTATGGATATATTCGGCGGTGGAGGTGGAGGTATAGGAGGTGGTGGTGAAATTTGGGGGGTAAAATTTTAGGGAATGTGGGAAGATGAAAATTCTAGGGTTTTGGGTGCAAGATTCGGATTAAATTGTATGGGGTTTGTGTCAGTGGGGTGGATGGGAGACGGATTTGATTTTTTTGTGTGATGAATGTCACGGATCATTTCGGCAATGGTGGGGGAGTATGTCCCGATCATAGGTGGTACTGTTTGGATACACAAAGGGGTAGGGTTTACCTGAATTGTTTCGACATGTCCTGAAGAAGGTGGATGTCCCTCCGGGAGGTTGGTTAAATGGTGGTGGTGTCGGTACAAGGAAGAGGAGTGTCCGGAGGGTTCCATGGATGGAAAAGGGTTCGCTGGGGCTTGGTAAGGAACCGTACGGTTTCGGAGGTCTTAACCGGAGGTGTGAGGGTGGGTTTCAGGTCCTGTTGGCTTTTTTTGTTGGCTTTTTTTTTTATTTTCCGGCGGTGGGGAGTGGTGGCACAGTGGTTGTGTGGGTGGTTGTGTTCGTTGGGAAGGATATAGGGTTAGGGTTTGAGGGATTAGGGTTTTTTTGGGGAAGGGGTGTAGAATGGCTTGATCTTGGGGAACTAGGGTTAGGGTTTAGAGATGTTACCGGTGCGGTGTGAGGGCGGTCCGTGGTGGTTGCCGGCGAAGAACTACGGGAGTCCATCGCATCCATTCGAACCGTCAATCGGTTGAGGGCTTCGATAATTTGGTTGAAAGGGTTTGCGTCGGAGTAGTCCATCTTTTCTTGAATCCACCTAGATGTTGTTTACGAGTTTTTGTTTTACAACAACAACAACAACAACAACCGGGTGGAGCGACTAGGCTCTGATACCAATTGACGTAAATGGGAGCAATAAATGATATTTCTCTCTCTATTCACAATCTCTCAAAATTAAGGAATGACTCAAATTAGTCTACAATAGAGGTATTTATAGGAAGGAGGTTGCTTGGCCTCTAAGCTAACAATCTAATTATAATTATACCCTTAAGTGCCACTTAACCTTCCTTCTTCTAAATACCAAAAAAAAAGAAAAATACAATGAATGCTCCAAATAAAAGAAATACTTAAAAGAACAAAAAAAGATAAAATGACGTCCTCGTCCCTGATTTACATCAGAAAAAAGTCCTATAAAAACCTCAATAATCACAGAAAAAAGCAGTGGATACCCTGCTGTAAAAAATACATAATAAAAGACTTGTTGTCTCCTATTTTGTGTACTATTTCCAATTTATCTATAGAGTTTGTGTTTTGAATTATCTCATGATCCTTTAATTGAGTCCCTATATTTACACATCGACCCGTAGTTAAATTTTTCTGTTGTATGTGGCGAAGAATATATTATGTTTTGAATTATCTAATAAATACTTTTCAACATAAGCTTTTCACCTTCTGCACATCTCTGGAAATTCTTGTTTTTCTTTCCTGCCAAAAACAATAGATCAATACAACATACATGAATTTCCTTACCATTACCACTAGAGCAAATTGAGCTCATCACTTGAGACCACTTATGTATGATAATAGGAGACCATCCTCTATACAGTACGTTGTTCCATATTTTGTAATTATGAAGGAAAATAACCATGTATATAATTGCGTTCACTTTATGTCGTAAATGATGGTAAAATTCGTAAGTTTGAAAATTAAGAAAAATTAAGTTCTTATCATGATATTTTTATAAATATGTTTAAATAGATATGAGAGTATTGATTAATGATCGTGGGTTATAAGAATGTTGTTTAGTCTCATATCTCTGTGGATGATGTTTTTTTGTGTGGGGATATTCTAAACCTTTGGCAGCACCCAATGCTATTTTTATCCTCTTTCACAATGGAGAGGTCTTTATGTGTATTCTACATATGTTAGCAAATATATGTTGATTTAGATTTCAGCTTCCTACCTTCTCACAGTAATACAAAGGATATAAACTTGGGGGGCCTTCAGCTGCAGGTCTTTTAATTTAAAAAGAGTTTGAATGAGATCCATGGTATTTTGATATTTAGAAATTGATCTGTCTGTGCAAATACAAGAATTACTTAAGTGTAGTATAATTGTCAAAAAAATAACATACTAGAGACGGGACCTAAATGTGTATAAATTTTGTGGATTCAAGATTTTATTGTTTCTTACTTGTTAAGTGTTGATGTAGCGAACCATGGCAGACATGCTCATAAACAAGCAGCCCTTGGCTTCATTCTAACATGAGCCCAACAGCATGATGAGTACGAAAGAGCATTTATCACACTGCTCGACGAAGCAGTTGCTTTCATAGGCTGCTCAGTTCCAACTTTCATCGATTCAAAAGAAAAGGTACGACTATTCGTATTCAAAATTTATTTTTTACTAGATAACTTTTCTATATTCAATAGTCATTCCATATACTTGTTATTCCTGAATGATAATTTCAACCGCAGGGCATTACGCATTCTGATTACATTCGAAGTCTATATACCTGCATCAGAAAATTGTTCAAGTTCTAACCAAGGCAAATCACTTAAAGATTCCGATCGAAAGCTTGGATGTTTTGCATAAAGTAGGAAGTGGATGAAACATCCAATACTAATAAATGTCAAAAACACAATATTTGATACTTTTGTTTTCATCTTATATCTTGATCAATATGTATTTCTATTCGCTTTTTCATGGATTTTTTGGCGTCACATTCGTCGTGGATTTATGATCTACTTATGAATTTTTGCTCCCTAATTTTATTCATTAAATTTCATATCATGTATTTATTTTAGTCATGTTGTGAATTTATGAGGTTATTATAAATTTATGTACTTATAATGCATTTCTCACTAATTTCGATCATCACATTGAATATTCGGATTCACTCGCACGTGCAACGCACGTGAGCACGGCTAGTGTACAAAAATATGTCAGATTAAAATTGTTTAAAAAAATAATGAATTAGTTTATTTTTGTTAGGTAGATATATTTTGTTTTGCCTTTTGGAGTAAAAAACTTTGATAAAACCACAAATTTTAACTTTTGAATATAAGACGATGGGGGAGATATTTCATTCCATGGGTAACTCAACGTGTTTTCTTTGTGAATAAGTATTTTGTGTCATTTTTTGACTAATCTCACCGCTCTCTCTCACCAACTTTGGTATACCTATATATGTACCTCAACGTGTTTTGTTTGGAAACCAATAAACCATTACGTGTGATGATCGAATATCTGTTGTGCAAACCATTATGCGTATGGCATGTTTCAAAAATCAAAGAATTCTATTCATTCGTTTCCATACGCATAATGATAGTTTTGATTCTTGAAGATGCCATACACATACGGGTTGTGCTTCAGGCGAATGGACATGGCAACATCACATTCTCTGTTACACCTCAATATTTTTTATGCCAAAAGAACAAGTAGAATAGATTCAAGACTAGGTATGACTTAAAACTTACGCATTGTTTTGCTTTCTTTTTTTAGACTTCAATAATTAAGTGATCATTGATTCAAGGAATTTGAAAATTTCACATTGTCTTGATCATTGATTAAATGTTTTAGTATTTCACTTCTTTACATAAAAGAGACAAATTGAAATATCAAATTAGGAAAGGAGAGTTTTCTTATCGTAATGTGGATAAATCGAATAATCAAAGAGAAAACAAAATATATTTCTTTCTTTTTGTTTGTTGGAAGACAATAAATAATAAAGTTAGCTAAAATGAGAGTTCTTCATTGATAGGATGGAGATACGGCAATAAATCAGTGAAGCAATGTCAAAAACCAGGTTTTCTTTATATTTTTTTTAACAGGAAAGCAAGAATTGAAGGATCAAAGTCAAAGTGTAGGTATAGTTTTTTTACAGGAAGGCGTTGAGGCAATAAATCGAAGGCCATAAAACAGCTATGTTTTTACAGGACAGGTATTTTTGTTTTTGACAAAAAGCCCAAAGGAGATTTTTCTTTTACAGGAAAGGTGATAAATCGAGGAGTAGAGGCCAAAAGGTTTCTCTTTTACTTTTTGACAAGTAAATCAAAGACTCGATGCCCAAAGGAGAGATACACTATTTTTTACAGGAAGAAGATAGATTGAAGATTCAAGACCAGGTTTTTGTGTTTTCTTCTAACTTACTCTCTTCTTCCCAAATTAAGAGTCATACTTACCTTTTTGAGACTTCCAATATTAATAGCCCACTTTTCGTTTTGGGACATAATCAAAGAACCAAACTTTACATTGATTAAAAAGTTTTGATCTTGACCATTGATTAAAAGTATCCTTAATTTACACAACAAAAAGAAAGATAGGGACTCTTAATTTGGGACGGAGAACCTTTTTTAACTCCGCCAATGCAAAAGTTTGTTTCGTATTGCCGGTCCCAAGCCCGGATAAAGGAGGAGGGGAAGAGGCTTGTTATACAATTCATTTGAATTCTCCATTCAAGGTAATCATTGAATATATGAAGAAGAGGCAAATAAAACTTTATAATTTTTACAAAATATGGGTCTTTTGTGCCTGAAATTCAGGTCGAGCAACAACTTTTCACATCACAAAATTATAAATTTTGCCTTTTGTTTTTTCTGCTTAGTTAAAAATAATCCAGGATCGATTAGGGAACATTCGAAAGAATTGGTGATGTAAAGTTTAAGTCATGGGAGGATTGGAGGAGATTAAATTCTGACTATTGTTGGCAGATCACTCATGGCTATGTCATAGTCCTTTAGAATTTAAAAATTTAGATTGCCTACATGTTATCGTTGTGGAAATTTGAAAATTCGTCCTCAATTAGTTTATATAGGGGTTCACTAGGTTGGTACAGCTGAAATATGTCGTATATATATACTGCTTGGTTGGTATTAACATATGCTGGAAACCTATCATCTTTTATCTTAGTAATGTTGTCGCCACAATGTTAGATGTTACTTTTCTTTTACTTTCTAAGCCTTTTTTTTTTTAATTTTGCAGAGTCGTATATGTACCAATCAAAGTTCCGGTATGCGATCAGAATCTTCTTTTCGGTGTCTTTCTGAAACTCTGTGGGATAATTTTTTTCCAGTTCATACTTTTAATGGATTAATTGACATACATATGCACATCCTAAGCCTCATTGCCAGTTAATATTCGCCATTTAGTATAGCGTAGACACCTTTGAAACGGTTTGGATTTCGGGAGTAAAAAGTGTGTCATGCATTAGTTGAGTAATAACATTATGTTTCTACTCCTCAGCAATTAAAAGCAGAGTTTCGTACATTCCTCTTTCTGTAACTCTTTAGTTATGTTGTGAACATGGAGAGAGAATTCAGCATTTGAGAACTCACAGTATTGTTTTTAATTGTATATATATTAAGTTGAGTTTGTTTTTTGTGAACCAGGGCGTTTTAATATCTGAAGGATATGTTTGTCAACAATTGATTATTTTTAAATTGCAAGTCGATGCTCTCTGATTAGGGGGTTATCTCTAACTATATGGGCAGCTGTGATGCATGGTTGATGTTAAAATTTTAAGGTACTACCAATATTGACGTACATTAGACACAATGGAAGTACAGTAGTAAAAGCAACTTCAATCTATCAAAATCTCTTCATATGTATTCTGAATTACAAGAGAAGAAGAGCCTCTTTAAATAGGCATTACGAAACATGGGGCCCAATTCTCTTGATAAATTTCGTTAGCAAAAAATTTAATCTCCGCTCTCTTTTGCTCGCCTCTCCCCCCCCCCCCCCCCCCCTTCCTCCTCACTCTCACAATTCTCATCACTCTCCCCTTTTGAGAAAGCTCAGTGTCATGCTAAAATGGGATCGCCTTCTGTCTTAACGAACATAGGCCAACATCACCTCTCTGGGAACTTCTCAACTGTTTCCCCTACCGCTGTTCCATCGGTGATAATTACAATGTGCTTCTTTTTCTTCGGATAATCCACCATCTTATGCCCACAACCGCCATACTCATAACTCTTGATATTTTCTGAGGCGGGGATGTTGAATTTGTCATCTTTGACGGAGTTACTTGTGTCACAAAGATAGTCTTCGTCCTTGGGAGCGTATTCAACTGCTTATTGGAGTATAGAGATTCATCTGAGATTCAACTCGACATGACAAGTCATTTCTAACGATTGAAAATAGTGACCAATATTTTGTTTCGTTCTTTCATTCTCTGTTGTCCCGGTATGTACCATATAAAATTTCTGTATTATTGGCATTAAACCTTTCTGTAAACTTTTTACCCGAGCAAACACATTTTTCTTATTAAAATTGGATATGAACGCCATTTGTATGTTTTCTTCAGCGGGGCCATGATCGGCCATCCCAACTGCGCGCAGTCCCACATAAATTCATTTCACCTTACAAGAGCATTCCCTCCTCTTTTCTAAACCCAACCATGGCCACCTAACGTTATCCCCCCAAAGATGGCCTCTGCCCTGTGTTAATCGATCGAGAACCTAAATCTCCCATGTTCTCGTTTTGGACAATCAAGCACCATGTGGCATATTGTCTTTGCAACCGTAACACCTCCTATCATTAAGAGGGACTAAAGAAGAATCGGTGTTGTGTTTCCCGTTCCTATAATTTGATGCTATCATTGGCAGGAATCGCAGTCAATAGCTCTGAATGGGTTCACCTCAATTTCAGAATTTTTTTTACTTTAATAAATTACTAATTATCATTTTTAGACTTCAATACAAGTTAATCTATTTATTAGACATTAATACATTTTTTGTCGCTATGTTACCAAAGATCACTTTTAGTCGTGACCTTTTCATATTTAGTGACCAAAAATTTACTAAAGTCTAATAAACTGATAAATTTGTATTAAAGTCTAAAAATTGAAAATAAATAATGTATTAAATTTTAAAAAACGTTTCAGATCCTCAATCAAAATTGACCAATGCTAGGTGTTCGATTTTTTGTTGCTGAATCCAGTCCCGCGCTCATTTATATTGATCGTGATCCAATCTCGCGCTCATTTTGAAATTTGTTAATTTCAGTAACATATACAATGATCTTTATTTCTGCACTCTAGTCTTTGGGTTTCACATAGGATTTTCACAATGTTTTTGCTAATGACTCAATTGGCACTATTAATTGAATCTGCAACAGCAGGTTCAATAAGCTAAATTGTTCTGTTTGGCTTATTTAGTCATAATACTCCCTTCTGAAGGCCTGGTAAGGGAAATACTAACTAGTTTCTCTTTTTATTTGATTTAATCTAACCAATTTCTTTAATGTTGTAGCAAATGTCTGAAACACTAAGGTCCCCCATGTTAGTGGTTTTGTGATATTATTTAATCACAATAAAAAAACTTTAGTTGGGTTTCAGTTTTATCAACTTTTTTATCACACGTTTTTAGTAATTGTCCATACCAGTTGCAAATGAGATTTACTTACGTAGAATATAACTATTCTGAACTGTTACATATGGCACTTTGGAGGAAAATTAACATCCAAATTTTATGAAGGGGACTCTAATCTATTTCAGTAATAGTTTTGCACTCGCTTTACTTTCCACTATTACTTGTCTAACATTTCAAAGCCCTCTGCAAGTGCCATGAATACTTCTTGTACTTACTTTGGAATACAGCTACTGTGTAGGAAACATGCTATACATACACAATGCCAGAATATTAAAAATTTCATTTGCTTAGTTGCTTTCTTGACCGATTAATAAATGTGCTGGACATTTAGTATTTTATGCAAGTCTTGTGGAAACTGAAATAGATTTTAAAGGTGCATTAACAATTGAAGAGATTTTGAAACAGAAGTAACAACATTCTCATTACTTGATTCTCAGATATACAATAGATCGAATTATTTATATACACATATCTTAACAACTTTGTACACGTGGCATTACATAATTCGATCTCTTCTAACTAAATGCCTAATTGATTTAACTATCTAACGAACACTTAGCTGGCTGCTAACACCTAACTAACTTGTGCATCCATTGTAGGCTTCTGAATCAGATCTGAATCTCTGTCAGCCCCCCTCAAGTGAATCGGGGAAGCAGTCACCATGAGCCTGGGTTTAAAATATTGGAAACGAGTAGGAGATGAGGCTTTTGTAAAAATATCAGCTATTTGGTCAGTGGAAGAGACATGGTGAATGACTATATTTAGTAAGAACTTGTACTCGGACATAGTGATATACTACTTCAATGTGCTTTGTTCTAGCATTAACAACAGGGTTAGATGTTAAAGCAATAGCTGAGAGGTTGTCGCACCACACAATAGGAGAGGGTTGAGTTTGAATATGAAGATCATGAAGAAGCATACAAAGCCAAGTGACTTCAGCTGTAACTTGGGCTAGAGCCCTATACTCGGTTTCTGTAGAAGATTTGGCAATTATAGCCTTTTTCTTTACAGACCAAAAAATCAGATTTGAACCGAGAAATACACAATTGCCCGATGTTGATCTTCTATCTTGAGCATCACCAATCCAATTCGAATCAACATAAGTAGTGAGAACAAATGAACTGAGATTGAAGGTAAGACCATGATCAATATTCCCTTTCAGATACCTCAACATTATTTTGACATTGCAAAAGTCACTGATTGTTGGATTTAGCATATGTTGACATTCTCGATTAACTGAGAAGGCTAAATCCGGTCTGGTAATTGTTAAGTATCGTAGAGCTCTCACTAAGCTACTGTATAGGAAAGGTTGATCAAAAGGGATTGAACTCTGTGACGAGACTGAAGGCTTAGTAGGTCATTGAGAAGAGTAAGGTTTGCAGTTTGTCATAAACTAATTCCTCAATTCGTTTATATATGGGTTCACTATTAAAATGTGCTGGAAACCTATAAGCTTTGGTCTCAGTAATTTTGTCGATGCAATGTTAGATATTACTTTTCTTTTACTTTCGAAGCCTTTTTAATCTTGCATTGCAGTTGTAACATTTTTCGTTTACTTTCTAAGCCTTTTTTTTATCCTGCAGAGTCGTATGTCTACCAATCAAAGTTCCGGTATACGATCGGAATCTTCTTTTTGGGGTCTTTCTGAAACTCTGGGGGATAATTTTTTTTCAGTTCTTACTTTTAATGGATTAATTAACATACATATGCACATCCTAAGCCTCATTGCCAGTTAATAATTTCGCCATTTTGTACAGCAAAAACTGAAAAAATATAGGTGAAGATGTAAAAGGCATTCAAGACTTCTGGTCTTGACATTAGATTTAATATCGCAACAATATAACTGGATGGTTGATGTTAAAATTTTAAGGTACTACCAATATTGACATACACTGCACACACAATGGAAAAAAGCACAGCAGCAAAAGAAACTTCAATCCCTCAAAATCTGTTCGTATGTATTATGAATTACAAGAGAAGAATAGCCTCTTTAAATGGCCATTACGAAACATGGTGCCCAAGTATGTTGACAATATAAATCTAGTAATTTTATTTTAAAGAAATATCTCTAGTGATTAGTTACCTAAAATAAGGATAAATTTTAAAAATAAAAAAAATTAATCTCCGTTCTCTTACGCTCAGGACCCCCCCCCCCCCAGTTCTCATCACTCTCCCCTTTTGAGAAAGCTCAGCGTCATGCTTAAATGGGCTCGCCTTCTGTCTTAGGTGGAACACAAACATGGGGGAACATCATCTCTCTCTAAACTTCTTGTCAACTGTTTCCCCTACCGCTATTCCATCGGTGATGATTACATTGCGTTTCTTTTTCTTCGGATGATCCACCATCTTATACCCGCAACGGCCTTACTCATAACTCTTGATATTTTCTGAGTCGGGGATATTGAATTTGTCACCTTTTACTGAGTTACTTGTGTTGCGAATATAGTCTTCGTCCTTGAGAGCGTATTCCACTGCTTATTGGAGTATAGAGATTCATTGGAGATTCAACTCAACATGATAACTCATTTGTTATGCTAGAAAATAACAGCCAACCAGATTCATATTGCTATTGAACATGGGGGCATAAATGCAAATATCCCCACGAGGAGCCTTCTCTAGGGGGCATAACATGATGCCAATGTTACACCTTCCATCACTAGTCACTGCCTCCGGACCCTCTACGATCTCCCCGCCCTTGCCTTCTTCCATTAGGACTCCCTCCTCTTTTCGAAACCCCAGGCATGGCCACCTAACGTTGTCCCCCCAAAGATGGCTCTGCCCCGTGCTAATCGCTCGACAGCCTAAATCCCGCATGTTCTCGTTTTGGACAATCAAGCACCATGTGGACGATTATCTTTGCAACTATAACAACCCCCTCTCATTAATCGGGAAAAAAGAGAATCGGTGTTGTGTTTATCGTTCCTATAATTTGATGTTATCATTGGCAGGAATGGCAGAGTCATCAGCTCTGAATGGGTTTACCTCAATTTCAGAGTTTTTTTTTTACTTTAATACATTACTAATTATCATTTTTAGACTTTAATACAAAGTAATTGTTTATTAGACTTTAATACATTTTTCGCTGCTAAATTTTGACATAAATGACGCCAAATGGGAAGAAGAAAAGACAATTCTCTCTCAAACTCTCTCCAATCAAATCTCAAAACATGGAAGAATGACTCAAATGAGTCTACAAAAGGGGTATTTATAGGAAGGAGGTTGCTTGGCTTCTAAGCTAATAATCTAATTACAATTATGCCCTTAAGTGCCAATTAACCTTCCTTCTTCTATAATACCAAACAAAAACTAATAAAAGAAAAAACATCTAATAAAAGAAATAACAAAAATACAATAAACCCCTAAAATTACTAAAAATAACCCATATTCTTCATTCACATCAAATTTCCACATTTAGCCACCAAAAATGTACTAGAGTCTAGTAAACTGATAAGTTTGTACTAAAGTATAAAATTGATAATTTATAACGTGTTGAAATAAAAATAAAACAACATTTCAGATCCTCAATCAAAATTGACCAATGCTAGGGGTTCGGTTTTTGGTGGTTGAATCCAGTTCCGCGCTCAGTTTGAAATTTATTAATTTCAGTAACGTATACAATGATCTCTGTTTCTGCACTCTTGATCTCTGGGTTTCACATTGAATTTGCACGATATTTTCGCTAATGACTCAATTGGCACCATTAAATGAATCCGCAACAGCAGGTTCAGCAAGCTAAAAGGTTATATTTGTCCTATTTAGTGATAATACTCCCTTTCGAAGACTTGGTTAAGGAAATACTAACTAGATTCTCTTTTTATTTGATTTAATCTAACCGATTTTTTTAATGTTATAGCAAATGTATGAAAAACTAAGGTCCCCCCTGTTAGTGGTTTTGTGATATAGTTTAATCATAAAAACTATAAAAAAATTAGTTGGGTTTCAGTTTTTTCATCTTTTTGTTCACACATTGTTCTTAGTAATTATCCATAACAGTTGCAAATGAGATTTAGTTAAGCACACTATAACTATTCTGAACTGTTACATATAGCATTTTGAAAGAAAATTAACACATAATTGTAAAGGGGACTCTAATCCATTTCAGTAATAGTTTGAACTGTCACTTTACTTTCTACTATTACTTGTCTAACACGATTAATAATTAACTAGTATGTGTACACTTTATGGTTAAACCGTTCCGAAGCCCTTTGTAAATATCATGAATACTTGTAGTACTTACTTTGGAATACAGCTACCATGCAGGAAATGTGCTATACATACACAATGCCAGAATATTAAAAATTTCATATGCTTAGTTGCTTTCTTGACCTATTAAGAAACATGCTCGAAATTTAGTACTTTATGCAAGTCTCGTGGACAGTGAAATAAATTTTAAAGGTGCATAATAATTGAAGAAATTTTCAAATAGAGGTAATAACATTCTCATTACTTGATTCTCGGATTTACAATAAATCGATTTATATACACATATCTCATAACAACGTTGCACACGTGGCATTACATAATTGGATCTCTTCTAACTAAATGCCTAACCGATTTAACTATCTAACGAACACTTAGTTGACTGCTAACTCCTAACTAACTTGTGCATTAATCGCAGGCTTCAGGGTCGGATCTGAATCTCTGTCAGCCCCCAAGTGAATGGGGGAAGTGGTCACCATGAATTTGGATGTCAAATATTGGAAACGAGTACGAGATAAGGCTTTTGTAAAAATATCAGCTAGTTGTTCATTGGAAGAGGCATGGTGAAGGACTATTTTTAGCAAGAACTTGTTCTCGGACATAGTGATAAACTACTTCAATGTGCTTTGTTCTACCATGAAAAACAGGGTTAGATGTTAAAGAAATAGCTGAGAAGTTGTCACAACACACTATATGAGAGGGTTGACTTTGAATATGAAGATCATGAAGATGCATACGAAGCCAAGTGAGTTCAGCTGTAGCTTAGGCTAGAGCCCTATACTTAGCCTTTGTAGAAGATTTGGCAATTGTAGCCTTTTTCTTTACGGACCAAAAAAATTAGATTTGAACAAAGAAAACACAATAGCCCGTTGTTGATCTTCGATCTTTAGCATCACCCACCCAATCCGAATTAGCATAAGCAGTGAGAACAAATGAAATGCGATTGAAGGTAAGACCATGATCAGTATTCCCTTTGAGATACCTCAACATTCTTTTGACATTGCAAAAGTCATTGATTGTTGGATTTTGCATATAGTGACATGCTCGATTAAGTGCGAAGGCCAAATCTGGTTTGGTAATTGTTAAGTATTGCAGAGCCTCTTTAAATAGCCATTACAAAACATGGGGCCCTAGTCTCTTGACAAAATAAATCTAGTAATTTTATTTTAAAGAAATATCTCTTGACAAAATAAAAAATTTAATCTCCGCTCTTATGCTCGCTCCCCCACCCCCCCTCTCCTCTCAATTCTCATCTTTATCCCCTTTTGAGAAAGCTCAGTGTCATGCTAAAATGGGCTTGCCTTCTGTCTTAGGTGGATCACGAAAATCGGCCAACATGACCTCTTTTGAAACTTCTTGTCAACCGTTACCCCTACCACTATTCCATCAGTGATGATTACAATGCGTTTCTTTTTCTTCGTATAATCCACCATCTTAAGCCCGCAACTGCCATATTCCTAACTCTTGATATTTTCTGAGGCGGGGATTTTGAATTTGTCATCTTTGGCGGAGTTACTTGTGTTGCGAATATAGTCTTCATCCTTGAGAGCGGATTGTACTACTTATTGGCGTATAGAGATTCATCGGAGATTCAACTCGGCATGATAACTTATTTGTAACGCTTGAAAAAAACGACCAATATTTTGTTTCGTTCTCTCATTCGACCTTGTCCTAGTACGAACCATAAAAAATTACTATATTATTGACATTACACCTTGCCGTAAACTTGTTACAAGAGCAAACACATCTTTCTTTTGAAAGTGGGATATGAATTCCATTTGTATGTTTTGCTTCCACTGGGCCATGATCAACCGGCCCCACTGCTCGCAGTGCCACATAAATTCATCCCACCTTACAAGAGCATTCCCTTGTAGTCTAGCTGTAACCAACTTCACGCACATGGCCTCAGTGGTGTTCTCCTAATCGAACACTTTCTCAATGGTGTTGAGCTAATCAACGATTTCATCTAGATTCCTATTGCTATTGAACACGGAGACATAAATACAAATATCCCTACAAGGAAACTTTTCTAGGAGGCATAACATGATGCCAATGTTACCCTTTCATCACTAGTCGATGCCTCCGGACCCTCTAGGATCTCCCCGCCCTTGCGTTCTTCCATCAGGACTCCTTCCTCTTTTGAAACCCCAACCATGTCCACCTAATGTTTTCCCCCCAAATATGGTCTCTGCCTCGTGCTAATCACTCGAGAGCCTAAATCTCGCATGTTCTCATTTTGGATAATGAAACACCATGTGGCCAATTAACTTTGCAACCACAACACCTCCTATCATTAATCGGGACAACAGAAGAATCGGTTTTGTGTTTCCCGTTCTTATAATTTGATGTTATCATTAGCAGACATGGTGTAGTCATAAACTCTGAATGGATTCATGTCAATTTCAGAGTTTATTCTAATACATTACTAATTATCATTTTTAGACTGTAATACGAATTAATATGTTTATTAGACTTTAATACATTTTTGTCGCTAAATGTCACCAAAGATCACTTTTAGTGGTGAAATTTTCACATTTAGCGACCTAAAATGTATTAAAGTCTAATAAACTCATAAGTTTGTATTAAATTCTAAAATAGAAAATTAATAATGTATTACAATAAAAAAAACATTTCAGATTCTCAATCCAAATTGACCAATGTAGAGGACCTATTTTTGGTTGTTGAATCCAGAACCGCGCTCATTTATATTGGTCCTGATCCATTCTCGCTCTCATTTTGAAATTTAGTGATTTCAGCGATTTCTTTAATGATCCTTATTTCTGCACTCTTGATCTTTGGGTTTCACTCTCTTGTTTTAATTGCAGTAGAGGAGATGAGATTGGGGAAGACTTTGCAAGCTCTCTCTTTCTTGAGCTATTTGAAGGTTCATCGAAAATCTCCTGGGCCATTTTTGATACCATGTCCTCTCAGTGTGACTGATGGTTGGGTATCTGAGGCAGCCAATTTCGCAACGAATTTAAGGGTGCTTCGTTATGTTGGAGATAAGGAGCATCGATGCAACTTGCATCGAAAAATGTATGAGCATGTAAACGTATCTGATGGGAAAACTTTACCTTTTGATGTGTTATTGACTACGTATGACATAGTATTGATGGATCATAATTTTCTCTCTCAAATTCCATGGCATTATGTTGTTATTGACGAAGCACAAAGACTAAAAAATCCCTCGAGTGCTTCGTATAATATCCTTAAAGACCGCTTTATCATTCCCAGGCGGTTATTGCTGACTGGCACACCGATTCAGAACAACATTACAGAACTTTGGGCTTTGATGAGTTTTTGTATGCCTTCAATCTTTGGGACATTGGAGCAACTCCTTTCTACGTTTAAAGAAGCTGGAGATCCTTCGTCATATCATGATGCAACAAAGGTTAAGGAACAATTTAAAATATTAAAATATATTTTGGGAGGATTCATGCTTCGGAGAACAAAATCTAAGCTTATCGAATCAGGAACTCTTGTACTGCCACGTCTTACTGAGATCATCGTAATGGCTCCTCTGCCCTGCAGAAAAAGGTTATGTCAATATTAAGGAAGGATCTCCCTAGGCTTATAGCACTCACTTCTGGAGCTTCTAATCATCAGTAACTGCAGAAAATTGTAATATAGCTACGAAAAGCATGTAGTCATCCGTATCTTTTCCCTGGTATCGAGCTTGAACCATATGAAGAGGGTGAACACTTGGTTCAGGCTTGTGGCAAACTTATAATCTTGAACCAAATACTTCAGGACCAACATGCTTCTGGACATCGTATTCTCCTGTTTGCCCAGATGAACCATATCCTTGATATATTGCAGGACTTTATGGAGTTGAGGAAATATTCTTATGAGTGTCTTGAGGGATCAATACAGGCTGAGGAGCGATTTACTGCAATTAGAAGCTTCAGCCGAAAATCAGTCGAAGGAAATTTGAGCCCTGAAGCTGATCCGAACAGTGCGCTTGTATTCATGATTTCTACAAGAGCTGGAGGAGTGGGCCTGAATCTTGTGGCTGCTGATAGGTTTATATTTTATGAAAAAGATTAGAATCCCCAAGTTGACAAGCAGGCACTGCAGCATGCACACCAAATTGATCAAATGAATTCGTGTTATCTAGAAACTTGGTTACTGAACAAACAATGGAAGAGATTTTTATGCATAGAGAAGAAAGGAAGTTGCAGCTGAGTCATAATGTTGTAGGTGATGACATTATGGATCATGAAGGGAAAGAAACAGCGGGACTTGAAGCTGGTGACATTCAATCAGTCATATTTGGGTTACATATGTTAGATCCAACAGAGGTAAGCAATGAAGATCCAGATCAATTGAATGTGCCTAATTTGAGTGCTATGGTTGATAGGGTACTTTCATTACGACATGGACAATGTTCAGGCATGGATGAACAGAAGGTCGAGATCAATCCGATGGATCAAGTGAACGGACATTATCACCCTTCTTCTATCACTTTTGACCTAGATCTAGATGAGGCTACATATCTCTCGTGGGTCGAGAAGTTCAAGGAAGCATTACAGTCAAATTACAATTCTATCTTGGAGTTGAGAAGTAGGAGAAGGTTACCCGAGGAGAAGCATGCCAAAGCTGAGGCTGCGAGGAAGAAATTAGAGGAGAAGAAAATGTCGAAGTGGGACACTTGGATATCACTCATTAAGGAGCCTGTGTGCCCTGAAGATAGGGATACAACTTCAGATTCTGGTTCTATTCATTTTGTTTACGGAGATTGTACACAACCAACAAAAGTTTCTCTATCAGAGCCTACAATCGTATTGAGCTGTGTGGATAATTATGGAAACTTGGGCCACTGGGCTATGTTTGATGCATTGGCTAAGCTTTCATCAAGAATCCCCACTACATATGAACAAGCTTTGGAATTTGATGATCTTCATATAGGCGACCTCCATCTTATCGATGTTACAGAGGACAGTAATGAACATGGTGAACATTGTAATACCGCACAGTAGGTGGCTTTAGCAGTCGTGCAATCGTACAATCCTAGGAGAAAAGTTCCACGCAGCAGCATTTCAGTGCATAAATTGGAGCGTTGTCTATCTAAAGTATCATTCTCGACTGCTCAAAGTTCAGCTTCGATCTACATGCCACAAATTGGGTATCAGGATGTAGCAGATTGCTCAGAGTGGTATACTGTTGAATGTCTTCTTCGAAAGTCTGCTGCTATGTAGGGCAAAATATTTATGTGTATTACTTTCGTTGTGTCTCTTCAAGCTAGAGGTAAAACAGTCTTGTAACATCTAGTGTAGCCAAAGACTGGAGTGATGTATCTGTATTTCATCATGATGTATGTTTTCTCCCTCACTTATGGGTTGAGGTTTAAAAAAAACAAGTGGGTGCTTGATATAGATGATTTTCTACATGTTTATGTTCAAAATGGAATGTACATTATAAATGCCATCTTCGGGGTCATTACCTATTATTTGCTCACTCGGACAGTCTTGTTATAACATTGTTATAGGTCTAGAGAAAATAAGAAAAAGAAAAAAACAAATCCTGATGTAGTTTTTGTAAAGAACTTTCCTGAAATATGCATTCTTTTACGGAAAAAAATCTCAATGAGCACCATTAATTGAATTTACAACAGAAGGTTCAGCAAGCTAAAAGCACCATTAATCGATTTATATACACATATCTTATAACAAATTTGTTCACATGGCATTACGTAATTGGATATCTTCTAACTAAATCCCTGACTGATTTAATTATCTAACTAACACTTAGCTGAATGTTAACTAGCTGAGTTAATACCTAACTAACTTGTGCAACAATCGTAAGCTTCTGTTCTGATCTAAATCTCCGTCATCCCCCCTCAAGTGAAATGGGGAAGTGGTCACCATGAGAATGGGTGTCAAATATTGTAAACGAGTAGGAGATGAGGCCTTTGTAAAAATATAAGCTAGTTGGTCAGTGGAAGAGGCATGACTATTTTTAGCAAGAACGTGTTCTCGTACATAGTGATAAACTACTTCAATGTGCTTTATTATAGCTTGAAAAACAGGGTTAGATGTTGAAGTAATAGCTGAGAGATTACCACACCACACAATAGGAGAGGGTTGACTTTTAATATGAAGATCATGTAGAAGCATACGAAGCCAAGTGAGTTCAGCTGTAACTTGGGCTAGAGCCATATACTAGTCTTTGTAGAAGATTTGGCAATTGTAGCCGTTTTCTTTGCAGAAAAAAAAAACAGGTTTGAACAAATACCAATATCCTGTTATTGATCCTTTATCTTTAGCATCACCCACCCAATCCGAATCAGCATAAGCATAAGCATAAGCAGTGAGAACAAATGCACTGAGATTGAAGGTAAGACCATGATCAACATTCCCTTTGAGATACCTCAACATTCTCTTAAAATTGGAAAAAACACTGATTGTTGGATTTTGCATATGTTGACATTAGAAGAATCGGTGTTTTTTCCCGTTCCTATAATTTGATGTTATCATTGGCAGGAATGGCACAGTCATCGACTTTAAATGGGTTCACATCAATTTCAGATTTTTTTTACTTTAATACATTAGTAATTATCATTTTTAAACTTTACTTTAAATAATTCTCGTCACTAAATGTCACCAAAGATCACTTTTAGTGGCAAAATTTTCACATTTAGCGACCCAAAAAGTATCAAAGTCTAATAAACTGATGAATTTGCATTGAAGTCTAAAATAAAAATTTAATAATGTGTTAGAGTAAAAAAAAAGATTTCAGATCCTCAATCAAAATTGACCAATGCTAGGGGTCCGGTTTTTGGTTGTTGAATCCAGTCTTGCACTCATTTATATTGTTCTTGATCCAGTCCCGAGCTCATTTTGAAATTTGTTAATTTCAGTAGCGTATACAATGATCTCGATTTTTCACTCTTGGTCTTTGGGTTTCACATAGAATTTACACGATATTTTCACCAATGACTCAATTGGCACCATTAATTGAATTCACAATAGCAGGTTTAGCAAGCTAAAATGTTGTGTTCGGCTTCTTTAGTGATAATACTCCCTTTCAAAGACTTGGCGAGGGAAATATTAAGGGGCATATACCAAATAGTCCCTCGAACTTTTTTTAATACACATTTAGTCCAAGCCTTTTTATTTTGCACCAAAAAGTCCTTCACCATGTCAAAAAGGCTTTACCATGCTGCTGGCGCGGACCTTTAAAAATATGAGAATAAGGGACATTTTGGTCGAAAATAAAAGGCTTGTCCTAAATGTGTATTAAAAAATATTTGAGGGATTTTTCGGTATTTGATCCAAATATTAACTAGATTATCTTTTTATTTTATTTCATCTAAGTGATTTCTTTAATGTTCTAGCAAATGTTTGAAAAACTAAGGTCCCCTATTAGTGGATAGGTGATATTGTTTTATCAAATACAATTTTTTTTAGTTAGGTTTATGTTTTTTCAACTTTTTGTTAGCACATTGTTTTTAGTAATGGTCCATACCAATTGCAAATGAGATTTACTTTAGCATACTATAACCATTCTGAATTGTTACATACGGCATTTTGAAAGAAAATTAACATGTAAATTTTGTAAAAGGGTACTCTACTCCATTTCAATAATACTTTGCACTGTCGCTTTACTTCAACTATTACTTGTCTAACATGATTGATAATTAACTAGTATGTGGATAGTTTAAGGTTAAACCATTCCAAACCCCTCTGTAAGTGGCTTGAATACTTCTACTCGGTGGCGGATCCAGGATTTTTGTTCAAAGGGAGTCTAACTTTCGAGTGGTGCCGGGGGGTTCAGGAGCGGAAGCCCCGAAGGCAAATTTTTTTGGGCTTAGTTTAAGTTTGATTCAAGTTTTAAACATGTAAAATATTATCCCTAACAAGGAAATTAATAAAACCTAGCAACAAATTGACTTAACAGTTAACAAATGATTCTATGTTAGCCATGAAACACAATCATTTTCTTTTTCCTTTTAATATTCAAAACTTCAGAAAAAATATAAATTGTAATCTAAATTAAAGAGCATGAATCATATAAACCCGCTTTAGTTTAGAGGGATTTATTGTATTACCGTAAAATTAACCTTTATGGCTAAATATACTTAGATGTTAAAGCTTCGTATTTATTTGCACCGCGCTGTTTGAATTTTGAGCAAAAAATGTGCAATATTTCGACAAATATTTTTTCAATTGTAAAATGAGCTTTTAAGTGATCTCTCTTTGATGGTAAACATGTAGAACAATTAGTTCAACCATAAAACACGTTTAGTGAGAACCCCCTATTAACCTCAACAATATTTTACTTAACATATTTGCCCCTTTAAAATTAAATATCTCTCAAACTATTAGTCGATTTGAATAAAAATTTATATATCTAGAAATCTCGCGACGAGATGTATCAAAAAATTTATATATCTAGAAATCTCTCGACGAGATCTATCAAAAGAGATATATGAATGATATTTAATTTTGAAGTTTGAAATTTCCGTCGAAGTCACCTTTTTGTCATCGGGTACTCGCCGGAGTCACTAGGGTGTCTTCGGCATTCACCGGAGTGCGTTCGAGTTCACCAGAGCATCACCGGAGTTCACGGAGTGTCACCAAAGACATGAAGTGGGTTAAAATAGAGAGAGAATTAATTAATAGTGAGTTAGTTATGATAGAGGGTTTTTTGGGTTACTCTAAAATATGAGGGGATTCTCACAAAACATGTTTTAATCTTGAGTTTTTTGTTCCAAGGTTTGGAATTAAGGGTATATTTAAGTGCCTCTTGTAATATTTGTAGCAAAATGGATATTTTAAAATACAAATTTTATAAGTAAAAGAACTACTAACTACAACAACAACAACATAAAAGGAGTTGGAGTAGGTCCTTTAACCATAAGATTGACAATGACAAGTCTGTTTTTATTTTGTGCAGTGTAACCAAGTGCTCTGCTCTGCATACACGTAAAGCCTAGTCTTATATATTTTTAATTTGGGCCTTTGTTTAACCTCTTGTATAGCTATAGTGCACAACTAATAGACCATTTTACAAGTTTGTTCAGCTCCAACTCATTGCAAAATGAGTATTAATAGTTTGTCTTGCCTAGGTTATTCCATTTTTTTCATAATTGTGTTAATTTAACACCATCTCCCAGGCTTGTTTGTGAATGATGATTTTGGATCTACAAAGCATGGACCAAACTTAATAACCATACTAATAAAGAACTCGCAAACAAAAAAAATGTTTATTTGCATGACAAAATAATTGTCGGGGAAGGATCACGCACAACAGTTGGAATGTCGCAGGCGACTACAATACCTATTTTTCATATTTTTAACCATTTTTTTTTATAATTTCAGTCTTTTTTAGAACATTACAAATGAACATGCAATTATATTTTTTAAATCAAAACATTTTTTTATAAAAAAAATAATACTTAACTTGTTGCAGCATTCTAACTGCTACAGGGTGAGACGCACGCAGAAAATGAAATGTCACGGGAAGGTTAAATATGCCCAATGCCTTGGATAAAATCAATGTTTGGGGGGAGAGAAGTAGCACGGGAGCATTTCAGCTTGACATTTAAACTGACACTTGCACAACTTGAAAAGACACTTGAAATGTCCCCTAATGCTCGGACCATATGTGCACATCAGCTTAATTTCAACTTATTTGCATTTTAACAAAATTCACTTTCTTTTATTTTATAATACCAACAAATGGGGTTGGTATAAAATAAGGGAATCCTAAGAGTACAACATATCAATGCCTTCTGAAGTATATATGCTACTGGTTTGAAAGATTAATAGTAACACATAAAAGAATAATTTGTATCCAATACTAGTGTTATTCTAAATATCTGACAAACAAGAGTAATTTATACTTCATTAGTTATCATCATAAGAAACATGAAAATTGGTAGTGCATCCAGATGCCTCAGGGTCCTCAGCTCCAGAATAATCATAGAACTTTGCATCATATAGAGGATCATTTGGTCCCAACTCATAGTACCTTTTATTAACATCACATATGCAAAAAACATCAATAACCATAACTATCTGTTAATTTATAAGCCCCACCAAAAAGATTAGCACATGGTTGGCAAGCAAGGTAAATTATGTGAAAAACATCACATATGCAAAAAACATCAATAACCATAACTATCTGTTAATTTATAAGCCCCACGAAAAATATTAGCACATGGTTGGCAAGCAAGGTAAATTATGTGAAAAACATCACATTCAAAATTTTACATGCTGTTCCAGAACAATGATAAATTTCCCATCATTCCATACAGAAGAAAATTTTAAAGGACAATGCTGCCACAAATTTGTAACCTATAGTTTCAACATCAATAATTGGTTGGTTCTTACTAAAGCAAGACTTTATCCTGGTGCTTGTTTTGTTCGAGTTTTAGTGGTTTCCCTGAATTTAAATCGGTAAATTCGTACATACAATTTTAGCATATGAGACTACACATGTTAAATTACCAATTCAGGATTCCAGAAACCATAAAATATCGAACCAAACAAGCACTTAGTATAAAGTGTATAACACTTACCCCTATTAATCCACGAATTCATTTGGTCAAACCCGAAGGCTACAAAATATTTCCAAGTTTTTCGTTGAGAGATGAACAAGTGGCTGTGACGGTCAATTTGCAAGGTTCATTGTGATGTAAAATAAGTAGGCCAAATTGAAAACCTGCTGCAACCTGTATTAGTTGCTTAGGAAGACACTTTCAACAGATCCCCTTTGGTCAAATGTTTTTAAGTAGAGTTGTTCTATTATTTTGAACATTATTGGTAAAACTACATATTGTTATATTTATATGAAACAACATCCATCTTATCTATCTCCTAAATTGAAATAAACTTGTCAAATATTTTAGAATTATTTATTATTGATTTTATTTGTCAGATTTATTATTGTACATGGGAGGAGCAACTCAGAGATGAAATACTGTTTAACGATGACAAGGATTTATTTGTGTGTATGGTTAAAGGTGTAAGGTCAGCTAAAGTTGTGAGAAATATTTGCCTTTGTAAATCAGTTAATTGCTGCGTTGCGTTGATAAATGGAGAGACGGGTCAAAGTCTGGATTTAAATGGTCCGTGTAGCAAGGGACATCCGATTCCTCCACTCCATACTGCTGCTCAAGCCTTTTCTCCTCAGCTTGTGGAGCTATTTATCTACCACGGAGCTCGGACAGATTTCAGATGCATGTCTCATTACGCATGCCCAGAGAACCCTGGGAAACTCCCTTTCAATTTAGCACTTGAGAGTTTGCGGTACACATATTTCATTTTTAATACTTGCTTCTAAAATTAGATGAAAAAAATAGATCAATCATAACAATTAGATGAAAATATTGACAAAGAAAATTGAATCGGGTCTTAATAACACAATACGCATCTTGTTTGGTAGTTCACATCTTAACTTTACCTTCGACCGTCTATCTTTACATATTGCACACCTAAAAAAAATTCTCGGTAATTTTTTCGCGAAATCTCATCAGCGCCCCTCTCTTCAGCCCTATCTAAATCCACCCTTGGTCGACACCCAAAATCGACACATTTTGAGGCGACACTTTGACGTGTCGTACCTACATTGGTTCGTGTCCGTCCGACCAACAATGGAGCCCAAACATGAGCCAATACAAGTGCGACACGTCAGGGTGTCGCATTTGGGTGTCAGCCTATAATTATTTTCAAAATAATGAATTATTTTGAATTGTGTACAAATTGGCATATTAGCTCATTTTTAAACATAAGTAGGCGCATTAGTTCATTGTCATTACAAGCACTTTCATTTAGTAAATTCGTTAGGATTAATTTAACATTAAGCTACATAATCTTAGGGATAGGAAAGAGGCGGGTTTGGTGTGGGTTTTGCAAAACCCAAACCCGCCCTGTTTAAGAAAATACCAAACCTGACCCACTAATTAAATTTAGTTAATTTAATGAACTTATATTTTACATACTTAAAATAATGCATAAACATACCACCATTTAGGGGTGGCAATTGGGGCATTTTGGGTCGTATTTTAACCTGACACGACACGACACGACAAAAAATATATTAAACCCGAGCACAACACGACACAACTTCGTGTTTTTTTTAGTAACACGAACACGACACGATTAACACGAATTATAATTTTCCATCCAATTTGACACGAGAAACACGATTGACACGAATTATAATTTATCATCCAATTTTTGTTTTCGGGGCTACATCTAGATCACTTTTAGTAAACAAATTATCAACAACAATTATAAAAATTATTCAAATTCTTCACAAAAATAATTTTGCAGCGAAAAAGGTGCGACACTATTATAATTCTGCACAAAAATAGGTGCAGAGTTTAACTTCTGCACAAAAGGAATTAAATTTTGCACAAAATAAGTGGGTTAACATTGAATGAGAACAACAAAAATTCTGCATAATAGCAAAAGTTCTGTGTAATACCCCGTACTTTTGGCTATATTTATTTATGGGATTAATTAATTAAATTCGTATTAATTGGAAATTAATCCGGGTTATAAATACTAATGTGATGCGAATTGGTATTTGATTATGTGCATATATGATTATATATGAACTTGGTATTATAAAATTTGTCGTGAGATTTATATACGGCATTTTAGAAATTTTGTTGAGACGCGTGGGACCGCCGCGTCACGGTATAATATTTTGATTATAAAAAGTGAATTTAAAATCTATAATCCGTATGGTCGTTTTGAGTGCGCCAACGCGTCCGGAAGGGTCGAGATAGTCAGAAAACACTAGCCGGGGGTATAGTTTGGGTCCCGGGGTATTTTTAGGCCATACCGGCAACTAAAAGGGTATTTTGGTAATTTTACATTTTGAGGAATTAAAAGTGACGAAAATTAGAGATGTAAATCTGATGTGAATTAAACCCATTAAGCCCATTAACCAACCCATATTAACCTAGAAGGCTACGTAGGTTGTCATTAGGTTTACAATCTTCCCCAAATCAAACCCTAGCCACCTTAAGCCACCATTGGAGGAAAAGCTTGGAGAGAGGAAAATTCTGCAGAAAACTTCATCAAATCTACACCAAAACCAGAAATCAAACCAAGGCAAGTGATTTAAATTACATTCCTTATGCAGTGAACGCTTTTTCCATGTTAGAAACCTTGTTAATCAATCTTATATAAGAGATAAATGAAAACCCATGATTAATTGGACTTAGGTTCTGAATATTGAGGATAAATTGCATGTAGAATAGTTTGGAGACGATTAATCTGATGTAATAACATGATTGGGTGAAAGAAAAACGGATTTAATTTGATGAATTGAGGATTCCAAATTCTAGGGTTCATGTTCATGAATGAATTGGGGAAAAGTTTAATTATTTGTAAATTGATTGATGATTAGGGTGAATAAATCCATAGAAACGTGATAGGATGTGGTTATATTATGTTTAGGATTGTTTAGAGACTTTAAAACAATCGTTGGGATAAATTTTAGAGGTGATTTGAGGAGTAAAAATGGTGAAAAACGTATTATGGAAAAATCTGGGCCGGAGCTGGTAGCTCGTTAGAAGCAGCCCCCAGGTCGTTCGAACGAACTCGTTCGAACGAGCTTCTAACGAGTTGACCAGTCGTTACTAACGAGTAGGAATTTCGTTCGATATCTCGTTCGAACGAGATATCGTTAGAAGGGACAGTTCGTTCGAACGAACTGGGATCTCGTTCGAACAGCCTCGTTCGAACGAGACTTCTAACGAGCTGACAGTCCAAACTCGTTCGAACAGTCTCGTTCGAACGAGACTTCTAACGAGGTGGCAGTTTGGGCCTTTTTGGACTGTTTTGATTTTTGGAGTTCCGTGAACTAGTTCGAGGATATAGATAGTATTCCTTTGATGATATATGGTTAGATTTGGGAACCTTTGGACTATTACGAGGAGTATATTATATACGAGAGTTACATTAAATGTACGGTTTGGGTTGAGACGTGAGTGTCTACTACGACGTGAGAATATATTATGGCGCGTATGATGATAAACCGGAATAGTATGGATTGTGATAATTATAGTTAGTACGAGAGTGCAATATGTACTACGATTAAAATACGGTATTACTAAGATGTGTGTTTACTTAGTATTCGTATATGGATTGTGTGTATGACATACCTACCATACTTGCTATCACGGGAGGTTGCGTTCGCTTAGGACCCTCTAATCCTTGTGTGCCTACGGGGGGGATATAGACTGGTACCTTGATGAACATAGGTCATAGAAAGACTTATTGTGATATTAATAAGTCCGCTGACCGTGGGAGCGTAGGTATGTGCGTGACCCACGTGATGGTGACTGTGTTCGCCTCCACTATTTGTGATTTGTGTTATCTGAACTATTCCTGAGAGATTCGGAATGTGTGATCCTTATGTACGTGATGTACCGGGATGGATAGCAGAGTATGTGTGCACCATAGCTTAGATTGCGGGGTGCTTGTATCGTATATTTATGATGTGAATAATATACATTTAATTAATGAAAATCCTCCTGTTAATATTGTGAACATATTACGGTATTATTTCGAGTTATATAAGGAGTTAACTGATACTTATATATATGGCATATTTAGTAACTGAGTTTACTTTAAATCCCTATCTAATTACGAGCGTTGTATGTTATAGAACCGGGTAATAAGGGTAGGTCCTATTACAGTCTAGCTAGATATGATGTCACTTAGCTAGTGGTTTATACCGTTGTAGATGGGTACTTACGTTAGGAGTGCACAGTTAGACGAGAGGTGAGAATATCACGTGAGTGCACGTCCTAACATGTACTTTGCATTTAATGTTTTAAATGTTTTTAAAGCACTTGCAGGTTTTTAAAATATAACTCCACATTCGGGCTCTGACCCGTTTGCTTTTCAAATCTTTTTCTTGTAAAACCATTTTAGGTGCCCAGCCACAGGGACACCAAGCATAGGATTCTCACTCAGGTGACGAGCTGTAGCTGGTTGTGGAAGCTACAGGGATTTGCATGTAGACGCTTCTATCTTTTGGATTCCAGAGTCACCATCTATCAGTTGTAGGGCATGTTGCCCATTTCCTTAGAGACATCTTTTACATTTCAGTTTTCAGACCTTAGCATGTATTGTTTCAGTTTATTTATTTCAGTTATGGGATTGTAGTGAGGAGTTTTCCTCCAGACTTTATTTACTCTATTGTGATGGTTATTCATTTTACTTCAGTATGGTGAATGGTGTTATTTATTTCTTCATTACACTTGTTGCATGTTAATCAGACTTTAAATTAAAATTTGGCACTTACTTTTTAAATACTAGGTGGTTAGTAATCTTTAAAATGTTTTCGACAGTGATGCTATTAACTGAGCCAACTTGGAATTTTGAATTAATTTAATAAAGGAGTAGCTACCCGGTATTTAATTAGTCGGGTGTCTCAGGTGGTATCAGAGCATCAGGTTCTAGTGGCCTTTAGGATCTGTACGGCTATTATGTTTCCGCTACGTTTCTTTGATATAGAGCCCTATATTTTAGGACTGTTGTACTCTTTTTGTGTATGCTTCGTTCTTCAGCTATATTAAGTTTATAAACCGTGAACTTATAAACTTTGTTCTTATTTCAGATGCCTCCACGACGTGTACGACGAGTTCCCAGGGATGCAACGCCCGAACCCCAGCCCGCTCCAGTTCAGGGCATGATGAACGCCGCTGAGGTTGCTGCTATAGTAACCCAAGCGGTAAATGCCGCTATTGCCGTGATTCAGCAGGCACCACCTCAGGCGCCGGTTGCCGCGCCAGTTCAGGTTAATGCATTCCCGTCTGCTTGGGAACGTGTACGTGACGCTTTTCAGAAAGCGCATCCGCCAGAGTTTGCAGGAAGCTCAGATGTGGTTGTCTCGGGCCAATGGAGGAAAGACATGCAGAGGCACTTGAGGATGCATGAGTGCACTGATGTTCAGAAGCAGGTGCTAGCTACTTTCAAGCTAGTTGGATCTGCGCTACAGTGGTGGGAGTCTATTACCACCGCGGAGGAGAGGGATACCCTCACGATTCAGGAGTTCTGGGTGCGGTTTGACCGCAAGTACTTTCCATCCGCAGTTCATACTGAGATGAGGAGGAAGCTGATGAGTTTGAAGCAGGAGGGAAAGACAGTGGCCGAGTATGAGACCGAGTTTACTAATCTGTTGAACATCGTTCCAGACGAAATACCAACAGAGAAGAAGAAGATAGAGAAGTTCACCGATGGGTTGAATTGGAGGATCCGTCAGCATCTGCTAGGGAACCTATCGTTGGCCACGTATTCTGATGTGGTTAACGCTGCATTATTGCACTGCCAGGACCACCGTTTTCATATGGCCGAGGGCAAGCGGTCGGGAGAGTCTAGCCATCAGGGCAGGACTGGAGGACATGGTGCCAGCGGGGCACAATCTGGTCAGGGACAGCGACAGACTGAGCAGGGCTCCCAGCAGGGGGATAATAAGAGGTTCCGGTCAGGGAACTACAGGCAGGGACAAGGAGGTTTCCGTCAGGGCCATCAGGGTCCAAACGGCCAGCAGGGCCAACAGGGGCAGAATGGGCAACAGTTTCACCAAGGCCAGCAGGGCCAAGGGAGGAACTGTAACGGCCACCAGGGCCGGGGTCAGCAAGGGCAGAGAGGAGGGAACTTCCCAGGGAAGTGCTTCACTTGTGGCAAGACTGGCCATAAGAAGCAGGATTGTCCTGATAGGGGTAGGGCCCCACAGCAGCAGCAGCAGGGTGCTCGCCAGGAACCACAAAGGCCTATGTTTCCCGCCGCTCTTCCCGCACCGCCACAGATGGCAGCATTGCCACCCATTCCAGCCGTCCCAGTACAGCAGGGGCAGCTACAGTATGGACGTGTCTACAACGTTCACCAGGCTGCAGTTCCACAGGCACCGCCCGCGATCGAGGGTACGTTTCCTATCCATGGCACTATGGGTCGGGTGTTATTTGATACGGGTGCTACACATTGTTTTATAGCTACACACTTCGCGAAAGCTTTAGGATTGTTAGCTACGGCAGAGAGCACAGTGACGTGTGTCGACTCACCATTGGGGAGTGGGTCACTTGTTTTTCAGTAAAGAAGGATAAAATAGTAATATGTATCCAAAATAGTTTATAGAAAAACTAAATTGAGACAATGAGCGGTTGAGGATGGAATTAAAACAAAAGAAAGTGACAAAAGTGAGATAAATGGAAAGGTGGAGGACTAATGGGGTAGTTTACGCTACAATTGAATTTTTTATTTGCGCCCGCGCATGCACGCACGCACGCGCGCGCGCGCGCACACACACACACACACACACACACACACACACACACATATATATATATATATATATTAAAATTAGGACATATACCGAATAGTCCCTCGAACATTTTTTAATACACATTTAGTCGAACCTTTTTTATTTTGTTTCAAAAAGTTCCTTACCACATAAAAATATTCAAAACAAGGACACATACAAACTCATTTACCAACCTCCCTCCACCCCCGAGCTCCCACCTCACCCCCTTGTCGGAGCTCCGGTAACCCCACCGGAGCTCCAGTGTGGTTCGTTAGAGCTCCGACAGTTGAGGGTGGGGGTCGGGGGTGCCGCTAGCATGTACCTTTAAAAATAAGAGAATATTCGGTAAATGGGTGTTTGAGGGACTAAATGCATTAAACTAAAAATAAGTTTTTTATTTGTATTTTTATGTGGTGAGTGACTTTTAGTAACAAAATAAAAAGGCTTAGACCAAACGTGAATTAAAAAATGTTCGAGGCAATTTTTCAAAATTGATCCTAAATACAAATTTTTCACTTGTTGCTCATTAGTTTGGCCTCAATCTAAAAATTTTGCAACTGAAGTGGAGACGTTAAAATATTTTGTAGTGGTTCCTCTTAGAGCAGTTCTACTCTCACGGAAACATGGACTGAAAAACTAACCAAATGTCAACATGGGAAGTAGGAGAGGTGTGAAAACCATTACAAATTATTTTTTTATCTTAACAACAAACTGTAACAACCCGTATTTTTATCTTAACAAATTCTAGTTGCGCTAGGTAGCATAGCTAGGAAGGAGACATTAGGTGTGCACTTTAGTAGGAGAGCTGAGGAACTCAAGGCATTGTCTGTTGTACTAACATGGGTATCTAATAACTAATTTAAACGGTGATTCAAACACTTGCAATAATAAAATAGTCTATTTTTCAGTTAAAAAATAAAAAAACAATTGGATGAAGATAAGAATAAAAATAGTTTTTTATTATTATTCTCGGATAAAAAGATATTTTTATCCACAAATAATAATAATAAAAGAGTCTCTTTTTCAAATTTTATAACACCTATTTTGTTATTTTTCAGTAAAGAGGGATAAAATAGTAATATGTATCCAAAATAGTTAATAGAAAAACTAAATTGAGACAATGAACGATTGAGGACGGAATTAAAACAAAAAACAAGTGACAAAAGTGAGATAAATGGAAAGGTGGAGGACTAATGGGGTAGTTTACTCTACAATTGAATTTCTTATATGCACACACACACGCACACACACACATACATACATATATATATATATATATATATATATATATATATATATATATATATATATATAATAGGACATATACCGAATAGTCCCTCGAACATTTTTTAATACACATTTAGTCGAACGTCTTTTATTTTGTTCCAAAAAGTTCTTCACCACATAAAAATACTCAAAACAAGGACACATACAAACTCATTTACCCACCTCCCTCCACCCCCGACCTCCCACCCTACCCCCTCGTCGGAGCTCTGGTAACCCCACCGGAGCTCCAGTGAGGGTGGTCAGAGCTCCGACAGTTGGGGGTGGGTGTGACACCCCGCCAAATAAAATACCATGTGATCAATCCTATACCAAATTAAAACAGGAATCCCAGTTGGTTCATCCTTAGCATCACTGTCGAAAACCTTTTTAAAACTTACTAACCACCTAGTATTCCAAAAAGCTGGTGCCAAATTTTATCTTTTTAATTAAACAAAATAATAACATGTGGAAATAAATATAAACCATTCACACAACTAAATTTAAATCAACTGAACAAATAATAAAACGACATGCCGAATAAACCATTGGCCACCCAAGTAAATAGTCTAATACAAACATCCAACACCTGAATAAATAAATCTGAAAATTGTACTGAAAAGTCTGGGCGACATGCCCTAAGTAAACTGAAACTGATAGATGATTCCTACTCTAGGAATGAATGAACGATGCATCTAATCCAAGCTCCTGCTAGCATCCACATATGCCGCAGCTCCACGTCCCTGGAATAGAATATCAATCCTGGCGTCCCTGTGTCTGGACACCTAAATGGTTTTGAAACTAGTTTTATAGCGAGGGTTAGAACCCAAAATATTTTGAAAATATTTAGCAGGTGAATTAACTGCAGTAATAAAAAAATATATGAATGCGCTTCATATTTAAGTTAGTGTCGCACTCCCTTGAGGGCATACTCACCCCTTCACTAATGTGCACACCTAACGGTTACCATAACCCCACCTAGTTGTTCTACTCCGTCCAACTAGTCCTGGTGTAATCTCCCCTTGCCATACTACTCTAACCCGAGTATAATAATTCCTAGATTGTAATCTATCTCATCAATTAACTTATATTAATCTCTTTTAAATCATAACATATAACCGTGACACAAGTTATATAAAGTATATACCTCACACACTGTATTATTTCCCGCATATAATATTTACTACCATTATATACGCACCTTTACTAAGAACAACCACACACATATATATGTACATCCATTCCTCCGAGTATACCCTCACCGAATGATTCCCTTTAAAGTGCTATCTCACTAGGTGTGCGCACATAACCTAGTTCCCCAAGTGGGAATCACTCACCAACCTGGCTCAAAATGTAAACGTAGTGGAGGCGGTCATATTCCATCCCTGAAAGTGAGATAAGCCCCTCACCCATATACCGGACGCTATGACCTGGGATATACTCACCCTACTCCTCAAGCTAGGGGATTCACCCACAACGCGCAACCTCCCTTGATAGCACTAGAGTATATAACTTAAATAAATATCTAATCCCTGATATTTAATAGCACACACAAAGTACACACATATATATATATACTATCACCACACTGTATATATATAAAATATAAATCCCGGCTTTACCGTGTACTAAAACCCGTAACATTAGCCTATATATTCCCGAGTCTATGGTCCGACTCAAATTTAATTAATTCACTCCTTAATAATTTATTACCGTCCCGAGTCTACAGTCCGACTCTAATTTAATTAATTTACACATTAATTAATACTAATCTGAGTCTATGGTCCGACTCACAATTAATTAATTTACACATTAATTAATTAATACCAATCCGAGTCTATGGTCCTACTCTAATTTAATTAATTTACACATGAATTAATTTAACACTTGGTGTCGCCCAACTATTATACCCGGACTCGCTCACTTGGCTCGTACTATCGTTAATACCCGATTCTATATTTCGTCCCATAAATAATTAATTACACCTAAATTCCTTTAATAATGTAGTGCCACTCAACTACAATACCCAAATATTTTCCCTCGGTCTAAAATCAATACTTATGAATTTTTTCTCGAAATTCGTTCATCTAATGACATACAATTATCACCCTCCTAAACCCAATTATATCACCTTATAATTGCTAAGGAATATGTGCTACATATGAATTTATCACTACATAAAAAGTAGGGGAAAAATCTAAATTAAATTTCTCTTTATATATAAAACTGGACGAATTGTCAAAATGCTGGGACCATCGATCGATCGATCCCCTTGGGTCGATCAATCGATCGAATAGGTATTTGTCTTCTCCGGCTTGTTGTTTCAGCTATTGTTAACCCCAAAAGCTTCTACTTTCTCCCCTAGAAATCTTCAATCATAATCCACCATTTTAACATATGCAAACAGGTTCTACTCAACCTAGAAGCCTTAATTCAATAACCAATTTCCATAAATTTTAACGTTTTCCAGATTCGGGTTTTACCCGGGTTTCAAACACCCAAATACTTTACATATCTAATATAAGAATTTAAATGTCCATTCATGCTGGATTAGATCATACGGCTCATATTAATAAACTACAGAATCGTGAAACCTACTTATATCATCTCAAATCTCATCAAGATATACCATCCCCCCAAAACCCGATTTTACCCGAATACCCATTTATACCCAAAATGAATTTTGGTTTATACATCACAAAAATAAGAATTGATTATCACTAGTTTAAGAAATTTAACTGTTAACCACTTTCCTGGAATTGTTCGTAGAGTCTGATCCGTTGGTGTAGTTGAGGTGTTGATGAAGAACACTCACTTTTGTTCCTTAATTTGGCTCCAAAAATCCCCAATTGGCTCTTGATTTGCTTTCCCCAAATTCCCTCTCAAGCCCTAGGTTTAGAATTTGTGTTAACTACCGTTCAACACTTCCCCAATTAGTTTTAAATCCCTAATCCCATTTTCGGCCACATGGACCTAATTAAAATGGCCCGAATCACCCTGTGTGGGCCCGGCTATGCCCAAAAATGTCCCGAGACCCGATTACAACCCCCGAGTACTCTTTTCTGACTATCTCAACCCATACGGACTCAACCGTGCACTCAGAATTGTCATCCGAAATACTTTATAACGTTCTCCAATTTTGACCTCAAAAAATGCGACACACATTAATTAGACAATTTAGCTTAAAGTCACCCAATATAAATAATTCTTCCGAGTTAAATAAATTCTCCAAATTATAATTTATGTTTCTCCAATTTAAATATTTTTATATCTCCCAAAATAATTAAATACTAAATCCTCGAAATTACGGGGTGTTACATACTTCCCCCCTTACAAAGGAATTCCGTCCTAGAAATTTAGATGAGCTTAGTACTCCAAGTCTCGAATACCACTCCCTATTTCTGTGCCTCTAAGATCGCTACACCTATCTCTCCCGCTTCTAACTATGAGTTACATAATTATGCATTTTAATTAACTAGGGCGCCCATACACCCCGTACCCATGCTTGACCGCACAAAAGTTGCTTTAATTAACCCGGGTGCCCATACACCCTATCCCCGTGCTTTACTGCACGAAAGTTACCCGAATATGCTAGTTGTGAACCGTAATATAACTTCCAACCCGTAGTCATATCACATATATAAATAACAATACTCGGGGTGCCCAACCCATGTACAAACGACCAAACATCTCCCCACTTCCAACGTTACGCTAAGTTTCATGCGTGGGACGTCTGACAAAGCGAAATCCAAACAAGGAACCCCCCCGATACACTACTACCTAATATTGTTGGTAGTTGAGATCCGTTAGACCCTCAGTCCATAGCACATACCCCCAAACACTTATCTCTTAACACAAAAGCATACACGCCTACCCTTATGCTACAAAAGACAACATAAATACCGCGCCCTTACTATCACTAGTTCTTGCGCAAAATAAACCCTGAGCTATCTCTCCCTGCTCGAAAATAAATTTAACCACCCTGATTCACTTCAGTAAACACCCCTACTTATCGGGATAAAATATGAGAACACAAGGACTCATTATGTGTCTATCGCACCTCATAATACAATATATATACACACATATATTATAGGCTAGACGACCTATCAGGTGATACCTAGTAAAATCATTCATACCCTGGTGTCACGAACACCAAGACTTACCCCCACTATTCACAATAGTTCAAATCCATCGCTATCCAGCCGATAAAAATAATCATTTACCCTAATTCTATAATTCTCAAAAGTAGTAACCCCTCGCATGATACCAATCCCATCTCTGTGCACACCCCCACTCTCTCGTGCTTAACACCAAAGAAATCCACTACTCCATAGAAATATATATGTACTATGGCTGCTATAACTCGCACACCCACTAAATTCGACTTACCCGCGAACTCTAGTGAAAATAATTCTTATATTATGACACCCTCACTGTCACTCCCAAAACTTACCCCATGCCCATAGGATAAAAGATAATTACCTCCATACTCTAGCTGCAATGGCTGATTCTCGGGTTCCTGAGCAGCTTCCCCTACCCGAACGCACCCATAACTTGTTGTAGTGGTTGTACATCCAGGACCTCGTCCTGTAGTTGACCCCTATCTCGCTTAGGACAATATCTCTTTACGTGTCTCGCTTCCCCACAAACGAAACACCTCTATATAAATTCACCTTTCCACTGATCCCTTCCTTACTGGCCTTGTCGGAAGTCCTGGCCATCGTGTCGATAGCCTCCAAACCTAAATCGCTTATCCTGATTCCCCTTCGAAAATCTTGCCCCTGATGTCCCCCTGTCTGCTGCTGGGATACCCCACTGGCACTATTCCCTCCTGCTTTATTCGACTGACTGGATTCCACTCCCCTCTTGCTTCCTTTCATGTGGAAGCGATATTCCTGGCAGTGCAGGAGTGCTGCATTAAAAACATATGTATAAGCTACTAAAGCGGGATTACCAATCAAATGTTGTCTGATCCTCCAGACCAACCCATCCATGAACCTTTCTTTCTTTCTTTCTTTCTTTCTTCATCGCTTACTTAATCAGGTACAAAATTTTCCAAACGAGTGAATTCTTCCTCGTAATCGGCCACTGAACGGTCCCCTTGAGTCACCTCTCTAAATTTTCTCCTCATTTTAGTCTCAACTGCTGGTGGAGAATACTTGCGATCGAACCGCACCCAAAACTCTGTAATAGTTAATGTATCCCTTTCCCCAATTGTGGCGATCGACTCCCACCACTATAGCGCTGCTCCCACTAACCTAAAAGTGGCTAGCATTTGCTTCTATACCTAATTGAAATCTACTATGCGTAGGTGATGCTGGATATCTCTCTTCCACTGACACGCTAGCACCACATCTGAACCCCCTCGAAACTTTGGCGGATGCCATTTTTGAAAAACCTCTCGTACTTGCTGCCACCCCGACGACCTCGGGTGGGACTGAACATCCGGTATAACTAACGACTATGGATGATCTCGTGGAAAGTGTCTTTCCATTACGACCATCATCTCTTCAACTGCCTGCGCCACTAATTCATTTACCTGTGCTGCCGAAATCATCTCTAGCAGTTGTTGCTGTAACTCTTGTTCCTGACGAGCCTCTCTAGTCTCATATCCCCCTGCTGCCCTAGCTGCTCTCTCTCTCCTGGGCGGCATCTGAAATGAGAATCGAATTGTACGAGTTCACCCTCAAATATAAAATAATTGGCAGAGGAACGTAAATGCGCATACGTATGAGAATACAACAATCCTATGATAGGGTTCTACATCAAAGAACGCTAAGCTGAAACGTGAAAAGCCGTACAGATCCTAAGAACACTAGAACCTGATGCTCTGATACCATCTGTGACACCCCGCCTAATAAAATACCGTGTGATCAGTCCTATACCAAATTAAAACAGGAATCCCAGTTGGTTCATCCTTAGCATCACTGTCGAAAACCTTTTTAAAACTTACTAACCACCTAGTATTCCAAAAAGCTAGTGCCAAATTTTATCTTTTCAATTAAACAAAACAATAACATGCGGAAATAAATATAAACAATTCACACAACTGAATTTAAATCAACTGAACAAATAATAAAATGACATGCCGAATAAACCATCGGCCATTCAAGTAAATAGTCCAACACAAACATCCAACACTTGAATAAATAAATCCGAAAACTGTACTGAAAAAGTCTGGGCGACATGCCCTAAGTAAACTGAAACTGATAGATGATTCCTACTCTAGGAATGAATGAACGATGCGTCTAATCCAAGCTCCTGCTAGCATTCACATATGCCGCATCTCCGTGTCCCTAGAATAGAATATCAATCATGGCGTCCTTGTGGCTGGACACCTAAAAGGTTTTGAAAATAGTTTTATAGCAAGGGTTAGAACCCAAAACATTTTGAAAATATTTAGCAAGTGAATTAACTGCAGTAATAAAAAAATTTATGAATGCGCTTCATATTTAAGTTAGTGTCGCACTTCCTTGAGGGCATACTCACCCCTTCACTAATGTGCACACCTAATGTTTACCTTAACCCCACCTAGTTGTACTACCCCGTCATCCTAGTCCTGGTGTAATCTCCCCTTTCCATACTACTCTAACCCGAGTATAATAATTCTTGGATTATAGTCTATCTCATCAATTAACTTATATTAACATATAATCGTGACACAAGTTATATAAAGTATATACATCATACACTCTATTATTTCCCGCATATAATATTTACTACCATTATATACGTACCTTTACTAAGAACAACCACACATATATATATGTACATCCATCCCTCCGAGTATAGCCTCACCAGATGATTCCCTCTGAAATGCTATCTCACTAGGCGTGCGCACATAACGTAGTTACCCAAGTTGGAATCGCTCACCAACCTGGCTCAAAATGTAAACGTAGTGGAGGCGATCATATTCCTTCCCTGAAAGTGAGATAAGCCCCTCACCCATATACCGGACGCTATGACCTAGGAATATACTCACCCTACTCCTCAAGCTAGGGGATTCACCCACATCGCGCAACCTCCCTTGATAGCACTAGAGTATATAACTTAAATAAATATCTAGTCCCTAATATTTAATAGCACACACAAAGTACACATATGTATATATATACTATCACCACACCGTATATATATAAAATATAAATCCCAGCTTTACCGTATACTTAAACCCGTAACACTAGCCAATATATTCCCGAGTCTATGGTCAGACTCAAATTTAATTAATTCACTCCTTAATAATTTATTACTATCCCGAGTCTACAGTCCGACTCACATTTAATTAATTTACACATTAATTAATTAATACTAATCCGAGTCTATGGTCCGACTCAAATTTAATTAATTTACACATTAATTAATTAATACCAATCCGAGTCTATGGTCCGACTGTAGTTTAATTTATTTACACATTAATTAATTTAAGACTTGGTATCGCCCAACCATTATACCCGGACTCTCTCACTTGGCCCTTACCATCGTTAGTACCCGGTTCTATATTTCGCCCTGTAAGGACACAAATTTCCAATTGAGTCCTTTGTAGTTTTGGCTCAATTCCGGACAAAAAACGTTTGAGTCATAGGATAGAGTATATTGATCATCCTTAAAGCCTATGACGTGTAAGTTGAAGACGTAGCGGGCAAGAGTATAAAGCTTCATCATTTTGCCGAGTTTAAAGTGCCTTGTTTCTACGTCATCAAACATGGTTCCCAAGGTATGAATGCATTACATATATATATAGGAGCTTGGAACGTTTTATAATAGGTGTAGGTTTAATACAAAACTGTTGTTTATTTTTCAGGAAGATTTAATTAAAACTTTAAATAAAGTTTATAAAGTTTCTAGGCTAAAAATGAAAATTTTCAACTTTCTAGAAGTTCGTTCGATATGTCGTTCGAATGAGTTTTTCGTTCAAACCAGATGTCATTCGAACGAGTTTGCCAACGAGTTCCCAGTCTGGCCTCTGGAACTTTGTTCGAAATGTCGTTCGAACGAGATGGCTGTTCGAACGAGATTTCCAACGAGATTTCTATCGAGTTCACACTGGAACTTCGTTAGAAGCCTCGTTTGAACAAAATCTCGTTCGAACGAAAATGTCATTCGAACGAGTTTTGGCGGGAACAGTTAAATGGCAGCTTTGAGCCACCTTCCCACTTGTTTTTCCCACTAACTTTTTGGCAGCTTCAATATGTACGGAAATGAAATTTTCTAACTTAACTTTTCATTCCATTCTAAAGTCTAGAGAGACTTTTTGAGAGAAAATTCTTCCAAGAAAAGTTCATGGTTTTGAGTGTTTATCTTTCAAAGAAAAATTCATTTGACACTCTAGTTTACACCCAATTGTTTGTTTAATCCAAGTTCCATATATATATATATACTTTGCGTGGAGTTTTGGCACCGGTTTTTCATCTCTACCGTTTTGAAGAGACGCTTGGGTTTGCTTCTAAATCCCACAAATAAGAAGATGTTTGCGTCGATTTACCCCCTTCCAGAAAGGCTCCTAGTTCGGGTGACGGTGACCATATAAAGTCCGATCGGTGGATTCCGAGATCGCGGTGGAGCTCCGTGGTTATTCGCTAGGCAGAGGTGGATACAAGAAGATGCGTCGGGGCTTTAGAGGGATCGAGTCAAGTGTTGTAAGTCATCTTGCTTATTTTTGTAAATTCCGTACTTAGTGGATTTAAGGCTAGGGCCGTCCGAGGTTTTTTCCCGTTGTGGGTTTTTCCTCGTACATCGCGGCGTAGTGATTTATTGTTTATTTTATCTTGATATACTCAACTAGAACGCATGCTTAGGTAATTCAAGATAAATTTGGTTTTAATCACTACATGTTTAATTTGGTGCTAAATTAAATATTGGGTAATGTTTAATTAATTCAAGTCATTAATTTAATGTGTAAAAATTTGGTTTGGCCTAATTTGTTAAAATTGAGAAGTATGAGTTAGGCAAATTTTCTAGGACTTGGATTAATCGTGTTTAAGTGTAATTAACATAAGTGTGTGTTTTAATCATATTTCACTTGGTTTAATTTTAATTTATATAGAAATTAAAATTTGTAATTTGTTTAATTGAACCATCATCTAACGCTTCCGCACATCTAAAAAGGAAATTATTACTTTTGAAGTATAAAAAGGTTTTAAATTAAAAATTGGGGAATATCGCTCTTTCAAATTGGTATCAGAGCCAAAGCGATAAACTATTTTGTTAAGATCCTTTAAATAGTTTTTGGCAAAAATGGAATTTTCCCCATTTTCAAAATTTCCTATTTTCGATGGTTCTAATTACGCGTACTGGAAAGCGCATATGAAATCGGCACTTAAATATATCGACAAGAGGGTTTGGTTATCTGTAGTTAACGGGTGGTCCCCACCAACTCATTTAGTAGATAATGAACGTGTTCCCAAACCGGCCGATAGATGGAGTGAGAATGAGTTTAAACTTTCTAATTTTAATTCCCGAGGTTTAAATGCCTTATTTAGCGCTGTCACACCGGATGAATTCCGACGCATTATGACGTGTGAGACCGCTAAAGAAGCGTGGGATATTTTGCAACTTACTCATGAAGGTACTAGTGTCGTTAAAGTTCAAAACTCCAAAACCTCACCACTCAATTTGAAACTATCAAAATGAACAATAAAGAAACTTTTGATGAATTTTATGCTAGACTTTCTGATATTGTTAATTTATCTTTTAACTTGGGAGATAAAATACCTGACAACCGAGTTGTAAAGAAAATTTTAAGGTCACTACCCGATAGATTTATTCCAAAAGTGATCGTGTTAATTTTTTTACCAACTTTAGCCTCTATGAAATTAGAAGAGCTTGTAGGTGATTTATAAACCTATGAACTTGACATGTTTCCCTCTAAAACTGAAAAGAAAATAGAAAAGGGCGTTGCTTTAAAAGCCCGGAAAGTGGAAAAACAAGTAGTAGAGAGCGAGAGTGATAGTGACATGGCCTTGTTTGCTAGGAAATTTAGAAAGTTTCTTAAAATTAACAAAGATAAATTTAAAAATGACTTTAAGAAATTTGAAACTTATAAGCATGACAAAGCCGAGAGAATTCCTAAAACTATTAATGAAAATTTAAATAGGGACGAGTCAAATAGGTGTTTTGGTTGTGAGGGTTATGGCCATAGGGCTTCTGAGTGCCCCACTAAACTAAGGAGAGAGGGTAAGTGACACATTTCATACAATGCGACCCTTAGTGATAATGATAAGGAAGAGGGACCCAATTCCCCCACTAAGCCCAACTTCGTGGCTTTTATGGCTAGTCATGTGAGCAGTGACAGTGAATCTTCTCGTGAAGATATTTAAACACATGATCCTTCCAAGGTCATTGTTTATGATTCCCTTATTTTTGATGATAGTGAGAGTTAAGAAGAAAGAGAGAGTGAAAATGAAGAAGAGGTTAATGTGAGTGAACTTCAAAATGCTTTTCAAGAACTTTATGAAGAATCTATTAAATTGAAAAGAGATAATTTGAAGTTAGAAGCAAATTTAAAAGAGCGTATCAAGATCGATGATGATAGTGAGTTAGTGGAAGACCTTAGGACATGAGAGAGAACTCTTTGAGAGAAGCTAGAATATGTAGAAGGCGAGAGAGATAGCCTTAGAGGTTTAATGGAATCCTTGAAAAAGGAGCTTCTCGAGTTTGAAGAGAGAAATGTTTTATTAGAGTCTAACATCCTAGAATTAGAAAATAAATTAAAAGACTCTAGTAACGTCAAATTTGATTTGGAGTGTCGTTCAGAAAAATGCGATAAAATATTAGGAACGGTCCAAATTAAAAATGACACTTGTCATTTAGGCTTCGATACTTGTAGTGAATCAACTCATTAAGCCAAAACCAATGTTTTAGGAGAATCGCCTAGGAAAACCTTTAGAGATCACTCCTTAGGTAAATCTTTTCGCCGTGAGTTCAAGTGTTCATATTGTGGTCGAAAAGGTCATCTTAGGAAATTTTGTTTTGATCTTAAACGAGTTCCTAGAAAATCCAAAGGTAAGGCAACCGAGGTAGCCAAGATTTCTACAACTCGAGATCGTCATTCGTCATTAGTTTGGGTTAGGAGATCCGACTTGGTAGTTTTACAAGATAGGGTTTTTGATTCTCATTTACTTTCACATGCTTCTTCACTTGCAAAATCTAAAGGTTGAATGTGTTAGTTTTATTTGCATACTTTAGCGTTTGTACTTCATGCTATATTCACATGCTAAATGTATGCTTATTTAATCATTTTCTAGTCTATGCTCCATGCTTAATCACATGCTAGAATTATGACTTTTGTTTATCTTTTGTATTATATTTCCTTCATTTTGTTTACATTAAATGAAAAATACAAAAAGATTTTTGGTTTATCATTTGTGTTTTATTTGTTTAGTAAATTAGGCTTAATGAAAAATACAAATGATTTTTGTTTGTCTTTTGAGTACATCTTTTTTATTTTTGGTTAAAGCTTTCAAAAAACTCAAAAAGATTTTATTTTTGGTGTATTTTAGTTTGACACACTTTAAGTGGCATACACTTGTGTTAGAATTCCATCTTTTACGCTCCCATGTGGCTAGAACTTTTGGTTTAGATTGTCCATCCTTATTATGTTCTTTACCATGCTTACATGGAGTAGTTGGATTTTGTGTTGATATAATGGATTCTATATTTATATGCCTCTTTTCACATATGCACGTGCTCTTTCAAAATTTAGCTTCATATGTATATTTGAGCTTTGTGAGGTGTTCTCCTACCAATCTTGTCATCTACATATTTGTGACCTAGGAGGACTAGTGCATGTCAAAATCCGTTGCACGTGAGATTTGTGAGAAATAAAAAAAAATGATAAATATAAATGTGCACGGGGAAGGGCTCCGAAAGGATTTATTGTCCTTTGCGAATAGTAAGCCACCATTTGATTGGACCTAAAAGAAATACGTGGTCCAAAGGCCTAAAAATTGAAAAATATGGCATTAAAAAGAAAATAATTTCCAAGGCCTATGTTTGATTGATATATTCATTCAAAATTAATAATATATATGCTTATTGAGGGAGATTGGATGGTATATCAACGGTTTGCACAATGTCCGTTTATCCTAGTTGCGTTTTCAATGTCATGACTCTATTGGTTTGTAGAATCATCAACATGCTAGGCTTGTATGCATTGTGTATGTTTGTTCATTGAGTTCAATTTATATTGTCACATGAGGTTATATTCAAATGTGATGAAGTTTGCAATCAATTGAGAACTCCGTGAACATGTTTTAAGTGATTGGGTCTAAATTTAATTGTTTCTAGTTCACACCCCAACATTTCCGTTTCCATATGACACATTTTTGCCATACGAGTGAGAAAAGCTTATCTTGTTTTGTGTCATTTGTGTGTTTATATCTATATATGTGTACTTGAGTCTATTAGGTATATATTATGTATACATATATTTGATATCTTTGTTTAGTCTTTGCCTTGCTTTCTAGTCCATATATGCTTTAATTCATAATTGGTATCCATCTTGTTGCATTCTTTGTTGATATCACATGCTTAATACTTATGTATCACATTGGTATCTGTTTCTTGCATCTTAGTTGATATCCATTATTATTTGTTGGATTAGTTATGATATTGTTGCCCTTGTGCTTTAATGTTCTCATCACTTTATGCGCAATTGCATGTTTTTAGCTTGTTATCCCATTCTATTTATCCATTTCTTCATTTAGAGAATGTATATGCTTTAATTGGGGAATATAAGTTAATGTTTTTATTCTTTAGCTTTGGTCTATTCCTGAACAAAAAGGGGGAGAATGATTGGGGGAGAAATGGTATTTAAACCTATTATGATCGTATCTTAGGTTGGGGGAGATTTATCTTTGGGGGAGACGTCTTTCTAAGTAGGTCATTTGTTTTGATAAAGGGGAGAATTAATTAAGGGGAGTCCTAATTTATTTGCATTTAATATTTTGATATTTGCTATGCGTTTAATGTGTTTGCTTAAGTGTGCAGGAATTACTTTCTAAGTGGCAACTTTCACCGGCAAAGATTTTGATCATTTGGGTTGTTTGAGTCAAGCATTGTATTTTTATTTTGGGTGGGACATTTTCGTCAGTCTAGTAGAGCTTGACGGCCCTTTAGGATTTTTGTTTAATTTTTGTCCCGGAATAGCCAAAGGGGGAGATTTGTAAGGACACAAATTTCCAATTGAGTCCTTTGTAGTTTTGGGTCAATTCCGGACAAAAAACGTTTGAGTCATAGGATAGAGTATATTGATCATCCTTCAAGCCTATGACGTGTTTGTTGAAGAAGTAACGGCCAAGAGTATAAAGCTTCATCATTTTGCCGAGTTTAAAGTGCCTTGTTTCTACATCATCAAACATGGTTCCATGCTCCCAAGGTATGAATGCCTTACATATATATATATGTGCTTGGAAATTTTATAATGGGTGTAGGTTTAATACAAAACTTTTGTTTATTTTTCAAAAAGATTTAATTAAAACTTTAAATAAAGTTTATAAAGTTTCTGGGCTAAAAATGAAAATTTCTAACTTTCTGGAAGTTCATTCGATATGTCGTTCGAACGAGTTTGTCGTTCGAACCAGATGTCGTTCGAACGAGTTTGCCAACGAGTTCCTAGTCTGGCCTCTGGAACTTTGTTCGAAATGTCGTTCGAATGAGATGGCTATTCAAACGAGATTTCCAATGAGATTTCTAACGAGTTCACACTGGAACTTCGTTAGAAGCCTCGTTCGAACGAGATTTCGTTCGAACGAAATTTCGTTCGAACGAGTTTTGGCGGGAACTATTAAATGACAGCTTTGAGCCACCTTCCCACTTGTTTTTCCCACTAACTTTTTGGCAGCTTCAATATGTGCGGAAATGAACTTTCCTAACTTAACTTTTCATTCCGTTCTAACTTCTAGAGAGAATTTTTGAGAGCAAATTCTTCTAAGAAAAGTTCATGGTTTTGAGTGTTCATCTTTCAAAGAAAAATTCATTTGACACTCTAGTTTACACCCAATTGTTTGTTTAACCCAAGTTCCATATATATATATATATATATATATATATATATACTTTGCTTGGAGTTTTGGAACCGGTTTTTCATATCTACCGTCTTGAAGAGACATTTGGGTTTGCTTCTAAATCCCACAAAGAAGAAGATGTTTGCGTTGATTTACCCACTTGAAGAAAAGGCTCCTAGTTCAGGTGACGGTGACCATATAAAGTCCGATCGGTGGATTCCGAGACCGCGGTGGAGCTCTGTGGTTATTCTCTAGGCAGAGGTGGATACAAGAAGACGCGTCTGGGCTTGAGAGGGATCGAGTCAAGTGTTGTAATTCATCTTGATTGTATTTGTAAATTCCGTACTTTTAGTGGATTTGAGGCTAGGTCCGTCCGAGGTTTTTTCCCGTTATGGGTTTTTCCTCGTACATCGTGGCGTATTTATTTATTGTTTATTTTATCTTGCTATACTCAGCTAGAACGCATGCTTAGGTAATTCAAGATAAAATTTGGTTTTAGTCACTACATGTTTAATTTGGTGCTAAATTAAATATTGGGTAATGTTTAATTAATTCAAGTCATTAGTTTAATGTGTAATAATTTGGTTTGGCCTAATTTGTTAAAATTGAGAAATATGACTTAGGCAAATTTTCTAGGACTTGGATTAATTGTGTTTAAGTGAAATTAACCTAAGTGTGTGTTTTAATCATATTTCACTTTGTTTAATTTTAATTTATATAGAAATTAAAATTTGTAATTTGTTTAATTGAACCATCATCTTACGCTTCTGCATATCTAAAAAGGAAATTATTACTTTCGAAGTATAAAAAGGTTTTAAATTAAAAATTGGGGCCTATCGCTCTTTCATGCCCCATAACTAATTAATTACACCTAAATTCCTTTAATAATGTAGTGCCACTCAACTAAAATACCCGAATATTTTCCCTCGGTCTAAAATCAATACTTATGAATTTTTTCCCGAAATTCGTTCATCTCATGACATACAATTATCACCCTCCTAAACCCAATTATATCACCTTATAATTTCTAAGGAAATGTGCTACATATGAATTTATAACTACATAAAAATTAGGAGAAATGTATAAATTAAATTTCCCTTTATATATAAAACTGGCCGAATTGCCAAAATTCTGGAACCATCGGTCGATCGATCCCCCTCGGTCGATCAATCGATCGAACAGGTATTTGTCTTCTCCGGCTTACTGTTTCAGCCATTGTTAACCCAACAAGCTTCTACTTTCTCCCCTAGAAATCTCTGATCATAACCCACCATTTTAACATATGCAAACAGTATCTACTCAACCTAGAAGCCTTAATTTAATGACCAATTTCCACAAATTTTAACATTTTCCAGATTCGGGTTTTTACCCGGGTTTCAAACACCCAAATACTTTACATCTCTAATATCAGAATTTAAATGTCCATTCATGCTGGATTAAATCATACGCTCATATTTCTAAACTACAGAATCATGAAACCTACTAATATCATCTCAAACTCATCAAGATATAACATCTCCCCAAAACCCAATTTCACCCGAATACCCATTATACCCAAAACGGATTTTGGTTTATACATCATAAAAATATGAATTGATTATCACCAATTTAAGAATTATAACAGTTAACCACTTGCCTGGAATTGTTCGTAGAGTCTGATCCGTTTGTGTAGTTAAGGTGTTGATGAAGAACATTCACTTTTGTCCCTTAATTTGGCTCCAAAAATCCCCAATTGGCTCTTGATTTGCTTTCCCCAAATTCTCTCTCAAGCCCTAGGTTTAGAATTTGTGTTAACTGCCGTTCAACACTTCCCTAATTAGGTTTAAATCCCTGATACCGTTTTTGGCCACATGTGCCAAATTAAAATGGCCCAAATCACCTCGCGTGGGCCCGGCTATGCCCAAAAATGCCCCGAGACCCGAATACAACCCCCGAGTACTCTTTTTTAACTATCTCGACCCATCCGAACTCAACCTCGCACTCAGAATCATCATCCGAAATACTTTATAACATTCTTCAATTTTGACCTCAAAAAATGCAACACATATTAATTCGGACAATTTAACTTAAAGTTGCCCATATAAATAATTCTTCCCACTTAAATAAATTCTCCAAATTATAATTGAAGTTTCTCCAATTTAAATATTTTATATCTCCCAAAATAATTAAATACTAAATCCTCAAAATTACGGGGTGTTACAGTGGGGTGGGTGTGTGTGTGTGTGTGGGGGGGGGGGGGGGGGAGGGGGTGCCGCTAGCATGTAGCTTTAAAAATTAAAGAATATTCGGTAAATGGGTGTTTGAGGTACTAAATGAATTAAACTAAAAATAGGTATTTTTTTTGTGTTTTTATGTGGTGAGTGACTTTTAGGAACACAATAAAAAGGCTTAGACCAAACGTGAATTAAAAAATGTTCGAGGGAATTTTTGGTAATTGATCCTAAAAAGGTCGTATCGAATGTCCAGTTATATGGATAGATTTATCCCATAATTGGAACTGAAGACCTCATTATATATATATATATAACCGTATCGATGGCAGACAACAATTCACTCTGCAATGTTCTGATAAAAAATGCAATTATTACAAATTAGTAATTATTTTTTGTCAATTATAATAAATTAACTAATTGCGCATACATTATGTTAATCCCATTGCCTTTATAGGACCTGATAGTGCCAACAGTACAAATTGTTCCAACGAAACATAAGCGACAATCAAAACATAAATCATGCCACTTTCACATAAGCGAAAATCAAAACACAAACCTTTATAATCAAACACATAAATACAAAATTTTCACTTGTTTCTCATTAGTTTGACCTCAATCTAAAAAATAAGCAACTGAAGTGGAGACGTTAAAATATTTTGTAGTCGTTCCTCTTAGAGCAGTTCTACTCTCACGGAAACATGGACTGAAAAACTAACCGAGTGTCAACATGGGAAGTAGGAGAGGTGTGAAAACCATTTCAAATTGTTTTTGTATCTTAACAACAAACTGTAACAACCCGTATTTTTATCTTAACAAATTCTAGTTGCGCTAGGTAGCATGGCTAGGAAGGAGACATTAAGTGTGCACTTTAGAAGGAGAGGTGAGGAACTCAAGGCATTGTGCATTGTACTAACATGGGTATCTAATAACTAATTTAAACAGTGATTCAAACACTTGCAATAATAAAATAATCTATTTTTTAGTTAAACAATTAAAAATAGTTGGAAGAAAATAAGAATAAAAATAGTTTTTTATTATTATTCTCGGATAAAAAACTATTTTTATCCCCAAATAATAATAATAAAAGAGTCTCTTTTTCAAATTTTATAACACTATTTTGTTATTTTTTAGTAAAGAGGGATAAAATAGTAATATGTATCCAAAATAGTTAATAGAAAAACTAAATTGAGACAATGAACGGTTGAGGACGGAATTAAAACAAAAAAAGTTACAAAAGTGAGATAAATGGAAAGGTGGAGGACTAATGGGGTTGTTTACGCTACAATTGAATTTCTTATATGCACCCCCCCCCACATATATATATATATATATATATATATTAAAAATAGGACATATACCGAATAGCCCCTCGAACATTTTTAATACACATTTAGTCGAAAGTTTTTTATTTTGTTCCAAAAAGTTATTCACCACATAAAAATACTCAAAACAAGGACATATACAAACTCATTTACCAACCTCCCTCCACCCCTGACCTCCCACCCCACCCCTTCGTCGGAGCTCCGATAACCCCACCGGAGCTCCAGTGTGGGGTCGTCAGAGCTCCGACAGTTGGGGGTGGGGTGGGTAGGGGGTGCCGCTAGCATGTACCTTTTAAAATAAGAGAATATTCGATAAATGGGTGTTTGGGGGACTAAATGAATTAAACTAAAAATAGTTTTTTTTTGTGTTTTTAAGTGGTGAGTGACTTTTAGGAACAAAATAAAAAGGCTTAGACCAAACGTGAATTAAAAAATGTTCGAGGGAATTTTTGGTAATTGATCCTAGAAAGGTCGTATCGAGTGCACAAGGCTCCCGTTAAACTGTAGGGTACGCGAGAGGTGAATGTTCATTTATATGGATAGATTGCTTCCATAATTGGAACCGAAGACCATGTTATATATATATATATATATATATATATATATATATATAACCGTATCGAAGGCACGACAACAATTCGCTCTGCAATGTTCTGATAAAAAATGCAATTATTACAAATTAATAATTATTTTTTGTCAATTATAATAAATTAACTAATTGCGCCTACATTATATTAATCCCATTGCCTTTATAGGATCTGATAGCGCCAATAGTACAAATTTTTCCAACGAAACATAAGCGACAATCAAAACATAAATCATGCCACTTTCACATAAGCGACAATCAAAACACAAACCTTTATAATCAAACACATAAATACAAATTTTTCACTTGTTTCTCATTAGTTTGGTCTCAATTTAAAAAATAATCAACTCAAGTGGAGACGTTAAAATATTTTGTAATGGTTCCTCTTAGAGTAGTTCTACTCTCACAGAAACATGGACTGAAAAACTAACCTAATGTCAACATGGGAAGTAAGAGAGGTGTGAAAACCATTACAAATTATTTTTTTTATCTTAACAACAAACTGTAACAACCCATATTTTTATCTTAACAAATTCTAGTTGCGCTAGGTAGCATCGCTAGGTAGGAGAGATTAGGTGTGCACTTTAGCAGGAGAGGTGAGGAACTCAAGGCATTGTGCATTGTACTAACATGTGTATCTAATAACTAATTTAAACAGTGATTCAAACACTTTCAAAAAAATATTTTTCAAAAGGTTTTCTTAGGCTCTGACCCGTGTCAAATCTATTTTTCAAAACCTTTTAGCTGTCCAGCCACAACGACGCAAAGCTTAAGGATTATTTCTAGGGATGAATAGCAACAACACTTGTGGAGGCTTGCATGAGTTGATGTAGATGCTTCAGTTATTCATTCCTAGTTTAGGAGTTTCATTCAGTATTTATTTTGAGAGTGTTGCCCCTTCAGAGGTTTTAGCACTTTTGTATAGTTATTAGACTTTGTGGATTAAGTTTATTATTTCAGACTTGTATTTGGATTTGTCATGGAACCGATGGTTTATTCGGTATTATTTATTTATTGTGTGTTGGATTCAGATATTTATATTGTGGATGGTTTGTTACTTTATTTATTTTCCGCATGTTTTCATTATAATGAAATATAAAAACTTGACACTGGCTCAATTTAACATAGGGGGATAGTGTGAAAATCTTGAATCTCCTCCCTCCAGTGAGGCAGGAAAAAACGGAGAGAAGGTCTCGCGCCCTCTTACTCTAGGAGCGCTTTATCCTTTGTTGGTGTGGAATGAATGCAAAGAGATGGAGTTACCATCCTATTTTGCACAAAACAGGAAAAAGAACATGTCTCCGCTTCGGGAGATCGGCATCAAGGACAAACTGATGCTTAGGAAACCAATAGTTCGAAGGTTCGGGGGCTAAGTTACAGAGTGCGAAGGTTTTAGGCACCCATACTACCCTTTCGGCCTCTCATGGGCTTGTGTTATTGTTTTTCTTTATTTCTCCATGAAATGTCTGTGTGTGTTTGTGTAATGGATATCGGAATAACCCAACTCAGACCATGGAAGAGACAAAGTGAGGTCATCCATAGGAATGTTCCCAAAATAATATTAAAAATATGATTTACGCCCTTATAGTGGCATTGATCCTTATAATGAAATGATAATATGTGTTGTATAAAATGCTTCTAAGGATCACAAAAATAATATGTATTAAAATAATGCAAGAATATGATAAATACGGAAATGGGGAATTTGGGAAAATTAAAAATTTAAAAAATTGGAAAATTGAAAATTTGGACTCGAGTTTCGGGTTTTAACCCGAAACACCTACGTAGCCTATAAAGTCATCAAAGTCCATGTAGTTCGCATATGGCATAAGGGTGGGGTTTATCCCATATATTCGAACGAGATTTTATTAGACGTGTATGTAGAAAATGTGTTTTAGTTTTGAGAAATTGTGATGGATAATCCAGTTGGAATTTATAGGTGTAACCCTCTTTTTTTATTAATAGAAATTAAAGTATGTGCAATATAACTAATAAAAATGTGAGATGTTACTAAGTATGAACTAAAGTAAAATCTAGACTATGAGTTTATGTAATTAATGCGAAAATAAGAAATTTAAAAAGAGAGAGAATGATTTTGGACCTTATTTAAAGAATTGAAACTTGATCTTAATCTTGTATGAAATACCTTGAGCTTTGAGATGAATGTTGGATGAGAGAGAATGCGATTTTGTCAAATTGGGTATGAAAAGGATGGAAATGAATTTCACATAAGGAAACTTCGGCGATTGCAAGAGAATGTTACTGAGATCACTGATGCTAATGCATTTGAGGTGTGCCTTAGGAGTGAGATCATGCCCTCTATTTATAGGGTAAGGATGGTGTCGATCGATGTGGTCCCAGCGTTGCCAATCGATAGGTAACCCTAGACACACTGCCTATAGGTAGGAAAATTATCCTGCCAATCGGCAGTCTCGCACAGATTTTTTCAAAAAAATGTTGTAAAACGTAATTCGTTGATCGAAATCGTGCTCGGGGCATACCGTTATAAAGGTAATTCAAAGACCTTTAAGAGTCCTTTAGATCTATCATGGGTTCGATATTTAACTTTTGGTCAAACGAGGCTAAAAAATGCTCATCGGTCATTTGGATAGGAGATCATTAGACGAAAATGGATTGTTCGTCTGAATGGTAAGTCAAAATCACAGACGGGGTGGATCATTGGAATGGTTATGTGAGCTAATTCGACATTCCAAAGAGTTTCGCTTAGTTTGGAAAATTGACCTTGGTCAAATGGGGGCCGAAAGTGATCGGTGACCTCCGGATCAATTTTTGCGTGAAAATGAATCGTTTGTCCGTACACTTCTATTGTTTCATGCATGGGGTGGATGTTGGAAAGGGATTTCAGTTCCCTTTGAAGATTCAAAGAGCTTTCGATCTGACAATGAATTTTATTAGGGTCAAATCGGGGCTCGTTATCGCCCGATGGCCTCCCGATTGATTTTCAGTAGTAAGACGGTTCATTTGACCAAATAGTTATGTCGTTTCGTACATGGGCTGGACCATTGGAAAGTGGATTCAACGCCCTTTAAAGATTCATTGAGATTTTGCTCTAACGATGAAGCTATCGGAGCAAATGGGCCCCGAAAGTGCCCGATGGACTCTAGATAAGTACTCAGAATGTTTGCAGTGAAATGGGGAGGTTCTAGGGACCTAAGGAGGGGTCCTAGAATTTGGTGTATACAGATCCCCTCAACGGGTGATCTTGGAACAAGTGAAAGCGATCGAATTGACACCACTTGATGGTTAAGAGGTCGATTCTTTGGACCTAAGGAACGAGGATGACCATTTCAGAGGGTCAAGGATGATTCAGAGGACCTAAGGAAATGCTGGGGATATCCAATTTTGTGAGCTGAGGTCAATTCTAAGGACCTAGGGTAGGGAAAGACCAATTCTGTGGGCCAAGGTCAATTCTGAGGATCTAAAGTGGGAGCGACCAATTATGTGGGTCGAGGTCAATTCTGAGGGCTTAAGTTATGGTGATGAATTCTGCAGGTTGAGGTCAATTCTGAGGACCTTAAGTAGAAATGAACAATTCTAAGGGTCGAAGCCAGTTCTGAGGGCTTAAGATAAAGGTGACCAATTCTGAGGGTCTAAGCCGATTCTGAGGGCTTAAGTAGAGGTGACCAATTCTGTGGGTCGAAGACAATTCTGAGGGATTAGGTTAGGGAGCGACCAATTCTGTGGGCCAAGTTCAATTCTAAGGACCTAAAATGGGAATGCCCAATTCTATGGGTCAAAGCCAATTCTGAGTGCTGAAGCCAATTCTGAGGGCCGAAGCCAATTTTGAGGGCTTGAGTAGAGATGACCAATTCTGAGGGTCGAAGACAATTTTGAGGACCTTATGTTGAGGTGAACAATTCTGAGGGTCAAATCTAATTCTGAGGGCTGAAAGCGGGAGCGACCAATTCTACGGGTCGAGGTCAATTCTGAGGACCTTAAGTTGAGGTGACCAATTCTAAGGGTCGAATCCAATTCTGAAAGCTGAAAGTGGGATCGACCAATTCTGCGGGTTGAGGTTAATTTTGAGGACCTAAAGTTGAGGTGACCAATTCTGTAGGTCTAAGCTAATTCTGAGGGATGAGGTCAATTATGAGGACCTAAGTTAAAGCGACCAATTCTGCGGGACGAAGCCATTTCAGAGGGCTTAAGTATAAGCGACCAATTTTGAGGGTCAAAGACAATTCTGAGGGCTTTAAGTAGAGGCAACCAATTTTGAGGGTAGAGGTCAATTCTGAGGACCTTAAGTAGGGAGCGACCAATTATAAGGGTCGAGGCCAATTATAAGGACCTTAAGTACAGGTGACCAATTCTGAGGGTCTAACTCAATTATTAGGACCTTAAGTTGGAGTTTTCTTGGGAAAATTTGGAGACTCCATCGGTTAAAGTTTCTTTGTGGTTTCGCTGAGAATTTTTAGGAAGCATTTGATTTTGAGTTTTTAGTTCTGCGGGGGAAGATAAATTAATCCGAGGATCGGATGTTTCCTTGTTGGGGAATTTTTTTATTTTTGCGCTCTTAGAGATGTTGGTGGGGAGATATCCAATTGATTTGGGGAATTTCGCTGGATAAGTAAGTATTCTGCTGGGAAGTAAGTGTGGTATTAAATGTTTTTCTTGGTGAAAAAGGTTCTAAAATTTACTTGGCAATTTTGGGAATTTTCTGGGGATTTTTCGACATTTTTTTGGATTTTTTGTACTAATTTTTTGGGAGGGTACCTACCGACATGGTGTAAGAGATGACAAATGGCACTAGCACGGTATTTTGGGATACCTCGAGCTGGTAAAGGGACATGTCAATCGGTATGTTTCTGGGAGCTACCGATCGGCATGCCCCTTAGCCTCTTATAAAAAGGGTCAAGATTTTCTCATTTTTCACAGCTTCTTAACGTTCCAAAATCAAGAAATGGATAATTTCTCAAGCAAATAGGTTCACATGGCATGGATATATGTCGACGACTAGGTGAACTTGGAATGGAGGGACATGATTACCCTCGCGCTGGGTAGTGAGAATGCTTTCGACTCATTCGAGCCAGTTGTAGATGAGCAGATTCTTTTGCGCGAGCTGGCGCGCCATCAATCTTCTAAGGTGGTGAACCCTGGGACTATGTAAGTTTTGATAACCTTTGGTATTATTTTCTTCTTTCTTGGTTATATTTCCTTATTTTTTAAATTTTTGCAAAGGTTTTTCCTCTTTGTCTAAATAGAGTGATATCTCTACGTCAAACCTGCGTTCTCGAGTGATGACAGGTTTAAGGACGTCTAGGAGCGCCTTCCGCCGGTGGTGCATTAAATGATGTCGTCAGCCAATTTTGTCATATGAGGTATTCTATTCAGGCAGGGGAATTTTAGCGACCCCAGGATGTAAATGATGATGGGGCTGGTTCTTCTGGCATCTGTGGACAGGATCCCTAGGGAATTTATTTGTGAAGCTTTTGGTATGGTGCTTAGTTATTTATCTGGTTGTTTTCGTGTTGTGTGGGGATAATTTGGGATGGTTCTTTAGGAGTGATTTTTTTTTAGTTTTAGGAAAGTAAGGAGGTTGGTTAGGGAATTTGTTTGACTCCCTATGCTGATGTAATTGTAACAGCATTTTCATCAATGGAATAAAGAAAATTTTAATTATATTGTTGTGCCTATTCATGAGTTTTTGCATTTGAATTATCTATACCAAATCGCTAAGGCATATATAATCATATTGTTCATGTACGTGATAAAATGAATTTCCGTTCTCAGGGATAAGAAAATAATAGCATTTTGTGAGAAAGAAGGGGGATGTGCTCATGTGAAGCATATGGGCTGCCTACATACCTCTAGGGGTTTTGAAAATTTTCTAAGTTTCATTTTGAAAGTAAAAGGACTTTTAGAGGATCAGGGCCAATGTAGTTCTGAGTAGAGGAAAATGAAGATTTTATTTTATTTTCAAATATAAGGGAGATGAGAAGAGTCGTAGCGCGCCGAGATTTCGAACTAAGGGTAGAATTTCTCGAGACAATCCCAATTGATTGGAAGGGCCATCTCTTCCCCATCTAGGTCGGTGAGCATAGTGGCTCCACCTGATAGGATCTTCTTTGTAATATAGGGTCCGCTCCAATTGTGCTTGAATTTCCCTGTGGGGTCCTAGATGGGCTCTACAATTTCTTTAAGGGATAAATCCCTTCTCGGACACCACGGACCTTGACTCTCTTACTAAATAATCGTGATATTCGGCGATGGTACCCTTGTATGTGATATAGATCCTTTCAGTATCCTTTCCTTCGAGAGTGATAACTTGTCAAGATGGCCATGATGCTAGTCTTCCTCGTTTGACTCTGCTTTCAAGCATGACACATAGTGGAGGAATTTCTACCTCCACGGGTAGGAATGCTTCCATGTCGTATACTAGAGAGTAAAGGGTAGCCCCAATAGAGGTTCGAACTGAAGTGTGGTATCCCCAGAGGGAGTAAGAGATTCTATCGGCCCAATCTTAGCAAGTCTCAATCATCTTGCTGATGATTGCTTTGAGCTTTTTATTAGTGGCTTCAATGGATCCATTGGTTTGAGGTCAGTAAGGACAAGATTTATGTCTTTTAATTCCATACTCGTCGACCATTTCTGTGACCTATGCTACGAAATGCAAGTCTTTATCTGACACTAGCTCATGCGAGGCCCCATATCGGCAGATGATACTCTTCCGGATGAACTTTGCCACCTTTTTGGCTTTCAAAACTGTGTATGATTCATCTTTGACCCATTTTGTGAAGTAGTCAATGACAACCAAGATGAATTCATGCCCGTTGGAGGCTTTGGGCATAACTTTCTCTATGATATCAATGCCTTATATGGAAAATGTCTAGGGAGAAGTCATGTTGTATAATTACTGCGGAGGTAAGTGCTAGAGTTTGGAAAATTGCTGGCATTTAAGACATATTCAGATACAAGTGGTGAAATCCTGAACCAGGGTAGTCTAGTAGTAACCCTGTCTTTTCTTGGCGAGTATATAGCCATTCATGTGGGGTTTTCATTCCCCATTGTGAATTTTCTGCATCATCTCTTCAATATCAGCCCCTGCAATGCAGTGTAAATGGGTTCCATCGAAGTTCCTCTTTAATAGTGCTTTATCACAGAAAATATACTAGGCGGCCTGTCTGCAGAGAGTTGATAGGTCTTTCTTGTTAGAATCTTGGGGATACCTACCATGCTTGAGGAGGCGCCAAATATATAGTACCAGTAATCGCTTACTTCAGGATTTTCTTCTATGATGAGCTCAATGTGGTAGCAGTGGGTAGGTTTATATTGCTTCTGAACTAGGAAGGGGGCCATTATTATTCCTTCAGGTATATCAATCATGGAGGATAAGGTAGTAAGGGCGTCAGCTAGGTCGTTCTTTTCTCGGGGCAGGTAGTGGAAGGTGATATCTTGGAATTAGGAGGCCAACTCTTCTAGGTGGGCATGGAAAGGTAAGAGTTTCTCATCCTTGACTTTTCATCTTCTGAGTACTTGACGGACGATGAGAGTTGAATCCCCGTAGACATTTAGGTATCGAATTCCTTTCTTAAGAGAAACTTTGAGGCCTACCGTGAATGCCTCGCATTCAGTCATGTTGGTGCGAGAAAAATCTAGTTTGATGGTAATGGGAGTGTGAGAGTCATCAGGGGCAATTAGGAATATCCCAATTCCATACCCTTTTTTATTGGGTGTGCCATCAAAGAACATTTGACATCAGAGGTCTTCTTAGAAGCTACAAAGGATATTCTCATCTGGGAATTCAGAAATCCAAACATCGATTTCTTCTATAGGGTAGTTCGCGAGGTAGTCAAAGATGGATCTTCCTTTCGTGGCTTTCTGCATGATATATATAATATAAAATTCGTCTAGAAGCATCAACCATCAGGCCATTCGGACCGACATGGCATGTTTCCAAGTAGGTACTTGATGGCTTCCATTTGGGATACATGCTTGATGGGAAAGGTAAGCATGTAGAGCCATAACTTTTGGGTGACCCCGACCAGAGAGACACATGCTTTCTCCAAGGCAGTGTAATTAACATCGTACCCGCCCAATTTACGACTGGCATAATAGATGTCTCTCTCTTTGTGGGACTCTTCAAGGTATTGAGATAATAAAACCCCAACTGTAGTATCTGTTACAATTAGTTATTAGGAGTAGGGGAAGATCAGGCTGCGACGGTATGAGTACCGGAGGTCGGGTTAGTTATTTCTTGATTTGGTCAAAGGGATTTTGGAAAGATTCATTCCAAACTTTGGTTGAATCCTTTCAGAAGATTTTGAAGATGGGTTCACAGATTGAACTCAATTGGCTGATGAACCGACTGATATACTGCAATTTTCTAAGGAATCCTCAGACTTCCTTCTCCGTTCGAGTGGTAGAATTTTGAATGTGTCTTTTAGTTTGGTAGGATCTACTTTTATCCCTTTCTCACTAACCATGAATCCCAAGATCTTCCCTTTTGGTAATGTCGAAGACACATGTTTGTGGGTCAAGTCGCATCTGATACTGTTGTAGTCGCTCGAAGAACTTTTGGAGAGCGGGAAGATGACCTTCCCCAATTTTAGACTTGATAATCATACCATCCACGTAGACCTTGACTTCTTTTTGTATTAGATCATGCAAGATGGTGGTGGCATCCATCTAGTAGGTAGCCCTTGCATTTTTTAGACCAAATGGCATGACGGTGTAGCAAAAGGTTCGCCAAGGGGTGATGAATGCAGTTTTCTCTTAATGATCTGGGTGCATCTTTATCTGATTATATCCAAAAAAACCCATCAATAAATGACTTTAAAGTGTGGATAGCCATGTTATCTACAATCATATCGATATTGGGTAGCGAGTAATCATCCTTTGGAGAGGCCTTGTTCAAGTCTTGGTTGTCAACACACCTGTGAACCTTACCTCCTGATTTTGGCATGGGTACGATATTGGCTAGCCATGTGGGATATTTAATTACACGAATGAAACCCACGTTCAATTATTTGATCACTTCTTCCTTAACCTTGAGCAATAATTCGGTGCGGAACTTTCATAGTTTCTATTTGGCGATTTGCATTCTGGGAGCGTTGGAATCTCGTGTTGAGCAATCTCGTGATCAATGTCAGGCATGTCGTCATAGGACCATTCGAAGACATCCACAAATTCCTTTAGTAATTCTTCGAGTTAAGCATCCTCATGCTCGTTAAGGGTAGACCCTATCTAAATCTCGCACAGTTAATAACAACAATTTCATCTTCATTAACTTGAATGCAGTTATATTTTCTGTTATTAACCTTATTTAGATTAGTTAAGAATTGTTCATTTATAAAATCATCATCATCATCAAGAGTTTGATTAGAATCAATACAATTAATGTAAGGCACAACAAGATCCTCAAAATCTTTGTTTATTTCATTGTTAGGAAAAATAACATTGAGAACCTCATCGAAGGAGGTCTCGATTATATCAGAATATGGAGAAATAAAAAAAAGGACATGAGATAAAAATCTGGGTTGGGTTTTATTTCAGTAGGTGGAACTGGTACAACAAGCCAGTTAAGGAGAATTACATCAGTAGCTTTGAGCAGGCAGGATGGATCTAATGATGCAACATTTGAGTGGACTATGAAGAGCGTCAACCCCAGTGTCTATAAATTGAATGAATTATCAAAGTCACTTCCCTCAAAATCTCTGATATCCTCTACACTCTTCTCAATGAGTGGTTGCACATGATGTTGGGAACTTTCAGCCTATAAGTAGCTATCTTGGAAACAGATCTCCATTCCTAGTTTTAACTTCTTGTTCATATGATCATACCACGGTTCAGGAAATCTGCAAAAGGGGAAATCTTCACCGTCTATGATGAATCTTCCATTCAAAGAATCTCTTGAGATAGTTTTGGCGCTTTCTAGCCTTCTCTCCATCCGAGGTTGGCGGAGAATTCTGAGTTCCTCTGGTGATGGTTGATAACCCAAGGCACAAGGAGAAAAATCTTTCTTCAATACAATGGGTTTAAGTATTCCCTATTATTGTCGTCCCATCCCTAGTTCGGGCATGAAGTGCATGTTTTTTAACATCTGGATCGCATTGAAATTGCCATGAGGGTTATATTCTAGACAAACCCTATCTTTGAAATCGTCCCCTGCTAGGACTAGAAGTGGTTCAACTTGGAAACCTGGTAGAAGTATATCACTTTCCCCATGTTATATCTCCAGTACTGGATTGCTGGTGCTTACATTCTTAGTGTTATCATCATCGTCCAAGATGGTGATGACCTTCCCATTGGTGAAGAACTTTAGTTTCTAATGAAGGGAAGAAGACATACCCTTGAAACTATGGAGACATGGTCATCCAAGAAATAGATTGAAACATGCCGAAATGTCCATGACTTGGGATTCAACAACAATATTTATAGGGCCGAGCCATATTGTAAGGTTTATAGATCCCATCACTTCTTAACGAGTATTATCATAAGCACGCACCGTAATAGAGGTTGGAGCAAGGTCGCTCCGTTTTAGTCCCAAGCAATTGAGGGTTCTACACGGACAAACATTTAGAGTTGATCCATTATCAATAAGCTAAAGTGGGAGGGCCTTTCCCATGACTTCAACAAAGATATTGAGAGCATAGTTGTGGTTTGGTCCTATCTTAGTAATTTCTTCCTCGGAGAAGGAGAGCATTCTATTAAAAGTTAGAGATTCGACCAGATTCACTGCTTCTTGTGGCGTGGTGGAAGGAGGGACTGTGGGTACGATGAGTAGTTTGATCATGTCATTTCGGTACAGTTGGGAAGACATAAAGAGTCCCCACAGAGTGATGTTAGCTTGGGTTTTCTTTAACTGATCGAGGACCTTGCTCTCCTAGAAGGTCATGTCTGGCATAGGAAGATTCTCAACACCTTTTCCCTTATCGATCGCTGATGATTGTAGTTTTGGAACTTGGTAATGCCTCCCTGATCTTGTCATATGGTTCACATAAGAGGGGAAAAATAGAAACCCCGTTTCCCCATCTATCTTGGATTATTCGGCCACCTTATTGATTTCTCCTAGCAGCTCCTCATATGATATCATTCCACATATGCTGACTATTGGGTTATCTTTTCTTGGCTTTTCTCTTCATTTGAACTATCGAATTCATCCCCCCATTCGGTGGCAACGACATCATATTTCACGAGAATTTAATGCACTCCACAAACTCAATGGCTTCTTTATATAGACCTTCCCATCCGATGGGAAGATGTATAATTGAAGATACCAGACACCCCTGTAGTTTCAAAGCATCAAATAGCTCTAACATGCTATAAATTTCACCTGTCTATCGATATAAGTCTTCCATGATCTGGACCACATCATCTAAACCCACTACATCGGTAGATACCACCCAATTTTCTGACACTCGAGCCTATTTCTTAGCTTTTAATAACAATATATTGAATCTCTAGCAGGCAATGGTCATCTAAAAGGGAAATTTCATCTCGAACTCTAAAAGCAAGTTCAATACTATTGACGATTCCATTTATTTTCCTCTAGAATGTGTACGAACAATAATGCATGATTTAAGAAGTGACAGAGATTCATCGGTAAAATAAGTAGGGTGCAGGAGAAAATATGGGAAACTTGGATGGGTTTAGGGAATATATGGATATGATGGGTGATTTACTAGGTACGATCTGGGTATATCGATCAAATTCTAGGTCTTCTTCTAGGAAAATGGAATTTGTATGATTTGGGAGTGGATTGTGAATAGTGTTTGGTTTAAGATTGGCTGGTGGGGCTATGATACCCCGGTCAATCAGACCTTGGATTAAATTTTGAAGGTGGAAACATTGATCAGTGGTGTGTCCGACACTTTGGTGAAAGTCACAATTGGCATCTGGTTTGAAATTTCTGGGAAATTGGTTTGGTAATGGATGAGGGTCTTATGGATTGACGAGATTTTGGCTTAAAAGGGCTTAGTAAACTTTAGAAAGGGGAGCGTGGATACCGGGTTAGGGCGAATTTATGGTGACCATGAAGTGACAGACTGAGAGATGTTATTGATGGTTGAAATCTCAGTATTGGAAAGATTCTCATACATTCTTCGGTTCAACTTCTGTCTTGGCAAGAATTTCCTCGATCTCTACTCCTGCTTCTCGAAGGGCTCGAAAATGAGGGTAATACTGTCCTTCCATCGTCGCTCGGACATGGGGTAAGAAATTCTTCTTCACAATACTGACTCGCTCCTTTTCGAAAGGCTGGTTGGTCATGGCGGCTACTTTCTCTCTCCACCTTGCTATGAAGTTACTGACTGATTCCCTAGGACTCTCTTTGAACATTTCTTACTCACGGAGGGTAACCTTCAATTGTTTGTTGTACTAATATTGTGACATGAATTCGCGGGCAACATCTTCCTAACTATGGATTCTTGATTCTTCAAGAGATAAGAACCAACAAAGAGCTATGTCCTTTAAAGTCTGTTGGAACATTTGGGCCATTATTTCCTCTGAGGTTCCTAGGAGAGTCATGGCTTAGTGGTAACTTCGAAGATAAAGAATTATGAGTCCACTACCCCCGAACTTCTTGATGTTAGGCATCTTAAACTTTTTCTACAACCTTGTTTTAGGATAGGGAGACATATGGGTGTAATCCATGTAGTTCCTAGACATCCGGACTTGGTCAAACTTATTGGTCAACATCTTGAGGTATTCCTTGACCTTGTTTAATTCTTCTTCCTTTGGATCAACAATTAGCGGTAGGTTATCCCCTGGTTGGGCAAGATTCGACGTAGGGAGCTGGGCTGATGGCGACCCATTAGCAGGGGGAGAACATGGAGAGTGTTGATATTCCTCTTGGAACTAAATAGTCTCGGGTGTGGACGGACCCATAGTGTGAGGGAAGAAGACCTCGGGATCTTCAGGAATAGGGACCCAATTTCGTTACATTTCATGATCCTCAGTTTGAAGGTTGTCAATCTTGGCAGTGAGTTAGGCTAGGGCTGTCATCAAATCCAGCTGCACATTCGATATTTGGTATGTGTTATCTATGGAAAGTGGATGGAGGTGAATTTTGAAATCGAAGGAAGTAACGATGGAACTAACAGAGCCTCGGGGCGATTCGACGGAAGACCAAAGCCAATAGGGAAGGCCAAGGGTCGGGTATGCGATTGACCTTAGAAGGAGAAAATATTGAATTTATTTTTGAAAGAGAAAGGGGAAAATTGTTATTTTTGAAATTTTTGATAAAGAGGAGGACAAAATGTTTTTGGGTAAAAAGGGGAAAAAATATTTTTTGGTAAAAAGAAGAAAAAATTCTTTTTGTATATTTGATAAAAGAGGGGAAAATTATTTTTGACACTTTTGGTGAAGAAAGAGGTAGTATGAGAAAAAGGGTCTTCGCATGATTATTATATTTATTATGTTCTCACTTGTATTAGTTTTAACTAAATGCAAAAAGAAATGTCGGACGGGACCCGAGCCTGGGAAAATTGGGTTTGAAAAATATGTACGTCAAAGGTATGAAGTGACCCGAGCAGGGGGAACCGTTCGATATACGTCAAATGTACTTGGCCAATGGAAGATGAGAGTCATATCGCTTAGGCTAACTGCGATCTGATGGACCAGTGCTAATCACGAAGTGACCCCCCAGTTACGGGACAAAATTTGGTCAATAGCCATGCTCTTTGGTGATGTAGTGCGTAAAAATGCATGATTCCATATTAGTATATTATGGAGAGAGTATCTTTATTTAGCACGATGAGCATTAAGTCGGGGATAATCTACAAGTATAAAAAATAAAGCTACTGACGCAATCCAAGTAAACAAACCTACTAACGCAAAGATAAATAAAGTACTTACCTGTAAAATTCCCACAATATACGAAACCGCTACTAACCCGCGTTAACAAAGCGGGTATGTGAGGCTATGTCCAGTAGCAATACACAAGTAGTATAGAAATGAATGGCAAGAAGGATACTCGCACGCTACAACCACACGCATGCGAAAATATACATGTAACTTCACAAATATGCTTATAAACCTTTGAAATACATATTCCAATGCATTAATCATTTTACTTCTGAAAATCTAACTTGTCTAGATTAATTTACCTTAATCTTATAAAATACATCATTTGCTCGTACTTAGCATTTCTCACTTTATTTAACATACCCGATTCAACACTTGAAACCATGACTTAATTTATTCGAACCCTTCCTTTCACAGAATTACCCTTTTTATTTTAACTCAATACGCTTTAGTATTTTCCTTGAAACTCACCCTTTCAACACACCCAAGCATTGTGTTATTTTTCATTTGAAAACCTTTTTCAATACATACTTGTGGAGTTCATGGGTTTAACCACGAGGTTGCTTACTCACCCATTTACCCACTTACTTTACCCTTTTTACCTTATCTTATGGACATTAATAGATTAACCACTATGCCAAGTTAAGAAAATTACACTTTAGCCCTTAAAGACTATATACTCAATATAAACCTAGCAAGGACCAAAAACCTAGAAAGTTTACAATCAGACCAGCTGATTAGGATTTTAACTAGCCTTGGACCCATAGGTTTCCATGTGGAAACACATGTTTTCTCCTTATCCCATACCCAAAACTAGCCTATATTAATCTGAAATCTTCCTGCAAATTCACCAATCAAATGACCCTAACCTCCCCTATAAAATTACCAGCACCCCTCTCCCAAAACACACCAGTTAGTGTGAGAAAAACAAATCTCCAAATGAAATTTTTGCATTTCATTATTTTATGTACTAAATTCAGTTCTATCAATCCAAGATGGTTTCTAATGTGACAATTCACGTAGAAATACACTAGAAAGGATCAAAAGTAAAAAAACATTAAATCTCAAGATTCAATGGTGAATTCTATATTCCTGACCGTGAACCAGTTTGAAGGTGGTAATATTTGATCTTAGACCTCAAGGAATTTAGTTGCAACACTCAATTTGATTATAAGATGGTTAGAATATTCAAATCACAAAATTTCAATTTAGACAGTGAAAATTTCATAAATTGAATTCTTCTTCCATACTATGAATGAAACCTTCAAACCAAAATAATTTTTTTTTCTAAAAACACTTAGGAACAAAATCACATCCCTGCCATAACTCAAAATTTTGCTGAGAAACCATGAATGTTAAATTGAAAATTTTGGATATTTACAAAAACTGGTTAGGAGGCTACATTCCACCTCAATCTATAAAATTTATATTTTTGGAATCGTTGTGAAAAAATAAAAAAATTGGCTTTTGAGTCACTCAAAATGGTATTTTTTTACTGGATTTAATTGAAGGTAAAAGTTTTAAACTCTAAATTCAAAATTAGAAGGTTGAAGATGATGTGTTCAACAAGTGAGCGAGTAGGGTTACAACAGCACGTGGGAAGTTTGGCCCAACGCATGAAGGCGCGTGCCAAATCAGAAAATTCTGAAAATTATTTTCAAAAATTTTATTTTATTTTTCTGGTCAAAATGGTATATTACATCACCCTGTTTGGTCAACCAGAAACCGAATTCGAAGAAACCCCAAAATTTCAATTATAATTTAAAAACATTCTTTTACACATAAACCCCTGACTTTTCCAACTTATGAATTTCAATCCTAAACATCATAAAATTATTTTTGATAACCCTAGGAACAAAAAAGTCTATTTTAACAAAGTTAAAAAATGTATGGAAACATGAGTAATTAAACAAAAAATAAATTTATATATTATCCTCTAAAAGTTATTTTAATATGCAAAAGTACCTTTATGCACTATAACACTTTCAAATTTAGAACCTTACTTAGTTCATTTTCTAAATTTTATACAATCTCGAACCCCCAATTTAAACACCTCAACTCAAAATTAAATCTCATAAGCCCTAAATAAGTAGTTGATTCTTATTCATTATTATTTCATGCAAAGCTTATGTATACATGAATTATTCATATCACTACGTGATAGTCGTAGTTTTCTTATTATCCCGTACGAACTCATTTGCGTAGTTTAAACTTCCTTACACTTGATTCGATTTTAAAACCCTGTGTTGATTTTACCCAATGATATCAATTTAATATGATTTCATTGTTGTTCAATTACGACCTACATGACAAATAGGGAATAGATTACCATTATACCCATGGTAATATTATTTGGCCTGCAAGACTCAAGGTATTTAGTGCCTAGTTTATGCTTGCAATATGGGTGCCCATTGTAGCTCAGCACTATTCCTTTATCTCTAAATGTGTTGGATTTATTTGTTATTTGTATGCATATTAACCTTAATTCTCTTTAATAAATAATTATGGATTATCTTTTTTTAGAAACTATCCGTATCTTTAACTATTATAAACGTGATATCTCTAATTGTAGCAATATTATCATATTGTTGTTGAATAGTGTTTTAGAAAAATTATTGAATCTGGTTTCTTGTATGCATTTGATTATATTAATATTTGAAGATTATTTTGCAATCATAATTATCTACTGGTAAACTTTTTCTTATTATTTTAAAATTCCATATGGATCTTGAGCGTAAGGAAGGCAACATTTCCCTTAACCCCGTAAATTTTTGTCCATCACCGCGTGTGTCTCTAGTATTCAGTTACATATGGAAACTCGTTAGCAGGACCGACAAACCCATTGTTATCATATACACTACTCCTTACTAGTTGATGCTGCATCGTTGTATACCTTTATTTTCCTTTTCTCTATTTTTTTTCTTTATTTCAGTAAGCTATCCGCAGCAGGTCATGATTCTAATAAATAAAGTTCCCTGTCACTATACTTAGTTCGTGTTGGATGTAATAAAAATATTTCATGGACTATTTTTCCAAGAGTAATAGATTTTTCTACAGTCTATATCTGGATGACTCCAATGAACCCATGGTCTGCCAAAGTTATCTGTGCCATATCTGTTTTTCTAAAAAGATAAATTTTTGGAATGTCTTTGGAGAAACCCCTAATCATTAAGGCATCTCTATTAATCTAAGATAATAACATATTGAAATGTTCAATAATGCTATCACCCTCTTTTTGACAGTCTTTTGAAAATAAAAGATTATCATGACCAAATGATATAATAATCTTAGTCTTAAAATTCTTTTATTGATAATAAAAAATATCAACTGGTCTAGTTCTGGAGGATTCCCCAAGAGTCTGAGCATATGTTTAAGTCTGTGGTCTAGGAGTAGCAGTACTACTGAGTTGAGTCACTGCAAGTCTTTAAAGTCTCATGAATTTGGCAATAGCTACCAAATTCAGTTTGAATTCTACCCATAGCTTGTTCTTTACATTCTACCGTAGGGCGTCTATTAGAGTATTTTTGTCATCTGAAAATTCTCGTCTAAATTGTATCAAGTATGGGTATCTTTGGTCTGGTTTATATTAGGGAAAATACATTTTCATAACGAGTCTATTTTGGGAAACAATTTCATCTCTAGATTTTTTGGGAGGAACTAGAATATCGTCAACATAAAATAAACATTTGAGAGTCTTGAATATGAGTTTGTCTTTGCGTCATACCAACATTTGGTATTATGCATCTAAGATAGTCTGCTATGTCTTCTTTGTTTAGTCTATTCATTCCAGAGGAACTCATGATGTCTAAGTCTTCTTTTTGCATCATAAAACAAGAGATAACATTATTGTTAGTAACCATAGGCTCTTTAGATATGATGTCTGGAATGGTATTTTTGCTTCCCTTAATATGTATAGAAGAGAAGTCATAACCATTAAGCAATTATTTATATTTAGTAAGTCTATTAGTCCTTGATTTGGATAAGTCTAAGTCTTTAAATTTTACTGCATAAGAATAATCAGTATAAATATTTAAATGTTTAGGTGTGAGAAACAACATATATTTCTCTATAGCCCTTACTATGGCTAAAACTTCTTTCTCATGGGCCGTTTATCTTGTTTCAGGATCAGTAAAAGTTCCAAAACTATATCTACAAAGTTTCTTCTTTTTATTCTGATGATCAATCGCAAAGTATATTGCTCCCCATTATTTATCAGAGGCATCCGTTTCTATTATAAACTAGTCTTCAACATTAGGCAGTTCAAGTAAAGGAATATTCTTGAGTGCTTCTTTGATTTTTCTTATAACTTCAAAATCATCTTTTATCCATTTAAAAGGATTAGTTTTATCAGTTCCTTTTAATTTGGAAGTTAATCTTTGTCTTTTTAGAGGTGGAAATTCAGGTTAGTCGTGTAATTTTTGGGTCGTATTAATTTTGATTTGAATATAAGTTTTGGGTACTTTTAAATCTATACAAGATAATCAGGTCATTTTGGGTTATTACCATAAACGGGTTATCGTGTCAAAAATTGCCAGCTCTAGTCTTTTTGAGGTTAGGTTCTTAATAAATCTGTAGCACAATTTAGCAATCCTAAAAATGATTGCAATTGTTTTTTATCTTTGAGTTAGTCTGGAAATTCAAGAATCTTTTTAGTTATGTGTTTTGCTAAAGATATTTTTCCTTTATCGATATAAATTCCCACAAAGTCTATTTCAGTCTATAATTGCATTTTCTTTTAAAAAATTACAATCCGATGTTTATCTAATTCTAGAACAATCTTTTTAAGATGGTCTACATGTTCTATCTTAGTTTTGTTGGCTATTAGAATCTCATCTATGTAAACAAGAAAAAATCTGAATAAGGTTTAAAAATATTTCTTTGGAATACTTGAGGGGCATTCAAATATCCAAATGACATTACTAACCATTCATATTTTCCTTGGGGTACACTAAAGGTTGTCCAAGTTATACTATCTGAATGCATCTTTATTTGCCAGAAACCTGATTTACAATCAAACTTGCTGAAAATAATTATGTCTTTAATCAAACTAATTAGATTATTCTTATCTGATATCTTATAAGAATCAAATTTACAATTCTTATTAAGGTGTCTATAGTCTATGATCAAACGCCTTTTTTCTCTCTTTCGTTCAGACTCATTTTGCATATAGAAGGCAAAGTTATTATGTCTATTTTTTCTTTTTCTAATAATGCCTACCTTAAGCATTTCATCTAAGTCTTTTTTGAATTCTTCTCTATCTTCTTGTGAATAGACTTTCTTACAGGTTCCAGCACTAATAGTGGCATCAAGGTTAATAGGGATGATTTCACAATAACTTTGATCATTGCCCCAATGGGATTTTCTCCTAAGGTAGGCTCTACTAATTCACTAATCTTTTCTTTTTCTGCTTCTATACCCTTTTTCTTTTATTTGGATATAGTTTGGACCCTTAATAAGGTTTGTTAGGCTAAATCTAAAATGTCTTGTTCTATAAGCGTTATTTGCTTATAACATTTTTGGTCTGGACACTTACATTCTTTTTTTAAGGGTTTAGTTATTTCTAGGACTTCTTGTTGTTTTATATGTCTAGGTCCATCATTCTCAGCTGAAGAACTCTGATGGGATAGTTGTCCATAATTACGTTTGACCTTCATAAGGTCAACAACAGTCTTGTGATCAATAATATGAACATTAATGTTAAATTCCTCTTTATCACTAAGTAATATCTTATCATTACACTGAGCATAAGTATGGTATTTACTAATAAATTCTTATCCTAAAATAATATTTCTTGTGAAACTAGGATGGGGATCCATAATCCAAAACTGATGATTTATAGTTTTGTTCGTCTGATTTCCCAATTTGAAATAAATAGGAATAGTCTGAACATATAAGGTAAATGGTTCTCCATTAGCTACCTTACCATGGATCTTTTAATTACTGTCTAGAAAATATTTTTCAGGGAAGGCATTAACCTCATAAATACTCTGAGAGGATCTCGTATCTATAAAAGGTGAAAGTCTTTTAGGATAATCTTTATGTTTTATGAATAATTCTACAAAACAAGCATTAAGTTTAGTAGAGATTCCTAAATTATTCTTTTCTAGTATATGTATTCCTATTTGAGTTTTTTTCTAAAATATTTGCTGGTGTTAAATCTTTTGTACTACTATGAGAGCAGTTTTCTTCTAAATCATAGGAAATTCTCTTTCCCTTTAAGTTTTCATTTTCTTGTAATCTTTTGACTAAATTTCTATCAATGTCTTGATAATATGTTGTAATATCTTGGTCTATTTGAGCATCATACTGGGTAGTATAAATTGCTTTAAATCTAGTTCTCCAACAGTTTTCATGGTAGTGTAATTGACAAATAACACAAACCATAAATAATTATGTTTATATAGTCTCAAAACATTCTACACATCTAAAGTCTTTCTTGCTACATTTCATTTGGAATGTGCAATAATGTTTTTCATCATAGTAACATCTAGGTATATATGTAATAACTCAGGATTACCAACTGTCCATCTTTTCTTTAAAAAAGGGCTTAATATACATTTATACCAAGATCCTTCAAAATATATATAATCATCTTCTTGATAATTTTGCATCATATATAAATCTAGAGTGTCTTGAGAGTCTTCATACTCATCAGTATCACTCTTATAGTCTTATGAATAACTATCTATGTATACATTATAGATACTACTATCATCATAATTTATATGTTTGATATTTTTTATAGAATATATAATATCTAATTCTTCTTGATCTGTGAAGTCTGGTATTGTATTAGTAATCTTAATACCTTCATTATCTTTTTTATTAGGACAATACTTAGCAAAGTATCCTTCTTTGTCGCAAGTCCAACATTCTTTGGTAGCAGTCTTAGACTGATTTGCTTCTTTTTCCTTCCTATAATTAGGAACCTTCTTATGTTTATCAATACTTTTCTTAAAATATCTTATTTGGTTAAATATATTTTCTTAGCTCTGAAATTCCTTTCTCTAAAGGTAGTAGATGATCTGAATTTATATTTCTTTGGAAAACCTAAAGGCCTGGCCTTAAACTTATTTTGTTTCTAATTTATCTTATTCTTTTTTAATTTCTTATCCTTAGATTCACTACCACAACCCCATTGGATTAGAGTAATGTCTCTTTCATTTGTAATTGGAGGAAATCGTTTGAAGTTTCTTCAATTAACTTTCCTTGAGTTATATCTTGTCCTTTAGATATGATATAGTCTTTAGCAAAATTGATTCTTTCACCAAGGGAGTTATTCTTAACTCCAACAACTCCTGGACAATTCTTGTATTCATTAATTAGGATTTGTCTAATAGCTAGTATTTTTCTAAAATATTCATCTTTTAAGGTCTCACCAAATTCTTTAATTTAGTAATATAGTTGTTCATAATTATTGTTATATTCATTAACCTTGTCTAGTTTGCAAATACTAAGAAGAGTGTAAGAACATATTTCTTATCATGTCCATTTGTTTTAATTAGCTTAATTCCGGAAAAAATAAATTAAGTATATTCTAGTTTTATTATAGAGTTTATTGAAGCCTACGACAAAGTTCAAGTCCAAGAATGTGCAATTAAAGCTTTGAAGAAGATTTCAAGTCAAAACGTGTTACATATGTTTAAGATTACTCAGGTATGAATACTTGTGAGTAGTTGGGTAATTTTGTATGTTGATTAAAAGATGGGTGATTTAAATGTTTGGGAATCAAATATTTTTATGTTTAAAAATATTTCTGAGTTACATATAGTTTAAAGAAAATTCGAGGATTTATTTAAAAGAAAAATATTATTTTTAAACACTGTCGCTCGAACGATACAGTGGGTCGTTCAAATGACATCCCCATGTCGCATGAATGAGATCCACTTCTCACTCGAACGACCTGCCGCCTCGATTTTCATGTTTACATTTTCTTGGACTCTGCGCTGCTCAGTTATAAATAAAAATGTCTCTGCGAAAGTTTTACTAGGCAGAACAGTTTCGAAAACTTATTCCCATACAGTTTTTCATCATCCAGAATTTATTCAAGATCAAGTTATTCAATTCTAAAGTTTGTGATCTTGAACGCGTTTACCGGAAGACGATTCATGCACTACACTATTTTGCGCTTTGTGGGGAGAACTCTACAATCGGAGAGTTGCGTGCTATTGTGGAGGGAGTCCTTATGAAGTAACTTATGGAAAAGCTGTTTCTTTTCCATTGCTGACCATCTGGAGTTCTTGCCGGAGATTCCAGCCGACGACATCGGAACCGACACTTGTGGGTATTTCGTATGTCACCCTATTTCATTGTAATCCGTGTAAGTTGTGTCTTACAAATTATAGTGAAATAAAAAGGTTTTGCCCTTCGGGGATTTTTCCTAAAATTGTTTCTTGTAACCGCATGCTATATTCATGGAATGGAGTTAATCACTTAGATGCATCTTTAGGGTTTAAAAAATTAAAATTGGTTTTTAACTAAAAATTGGAACAAAGTTGTTTTTACCTAAAGTTCACACTAAAGGGACTTTTCAAATTGGTATCATAGCTTGTTGCACTATCTTATTGTGTTTGTGATCCCGTGACTTTAGGAATGCCTTTTGGTGGTTTTGATGATTTTAGAATTCACTTGTTTGAATCATCTAATTGGAAATCACACATGAAAACTGCTCTTAAAAAATTGATTAATAAGGATGATTGTGAAAAGTGTCTTTGCTGCGAAGGGTTTGGTTACAGGATAGATGAGTGTCCCACTAAACTTAGGGAGAATTTTAATAAACCGATAAATCGTGTTTCTACCCTTAGTGATAGTGACCCAGAAGAAGAAAACTTTTATGCTAGTAAGCGTGAACTTCCCATCTTTGTGGTTAGTCATGTAAATGATAAAGACTTACCTTTGCATGTGTAAGGACACAAATTTCCATTTGAGTCCTTTGTAGTTTTGGCTCAATTTTGGACAAAAACGTTTGAGTCATAGGATAGAGTATATTGATCATCCTTCAAGCCTAAGACGTGTTTTGTTGAAGACGTAGCGGCCAAGTGTATAAAGCTTCACCCAAATGACGAGTTTAAGTGCCTCGTTTCTACGTCATCAACAGTGGTTCCATGCTCCCAAGGTATGAATGCATTACATATATATATAGGGGCTTGGAACAGTTTATATTGGGTGAATGTTTATTTAAAACTGTTATTTATTTTCAAAAAGATTTTTATTAAAACTTTAAAACAAAGTTTATAAAGTTTCTGGGCTAAAAATGAAAATTTCCAACTTTCTGGAAGTTCGTTCGATATGTCGTTCAAACGAGTTTTTCGTTCGAACCAAATGTCGTTCGAACGAGTTTGCCAAAGAGTTCCCAGTTTGGCCTCTGTAACTTCGTTCGAAATGTCGTTCGAACGAGATGGAGGTTCGAACGAGATTTCTAACGAGTTCATTTTTAAACACACTGGAACTTCATTAGAATGTCGTTAGAAGGCCGTTCGAACGAGACTTCATTCAAACGACAAATCTCGTTCGAACGAGATTTGGCGGGAACAGTTAAATGGCAGTTTTTGACAGTTTTCACCCAGTTTCCCATTATCTTTCTCCACTAACTTTTAACTGATTATCTAAGTGCGGGAATCAACTTTGGAAAGTTAACTTTTTCATACACATCTATCTCCAAGAGAGAGTTTGAGAAAAAAAGAAAAAGAGAAAAAGTTCATGTTTTAAAGTGTTTGTTTCTCAAAGAAAAAATCCATTTACACTTTAGTTTTCACCCATATTGTTTATCCAAGTTCATATATATATATTCATTGCTTGGAGTTTGGCACCGATTTATCTCTACATATTGAAGAAGAGATTGTTTGGGTTTGCTTCTACATCCCACAAAGAGGAAGATGTTTGTGTTGATTTACCCACTTGGAGAAGGGCTCCTAGTTCGGGTGACGGTGACCATATAAAGTCCGATCAGAAGATTCCGAGACCGCGGTAGAGCTCCGTGGTTATTCACTAGGAAGAGGTTGATACATGAAGACGCGTCGGGGCTTGAGAGGGATCGAGTCGAGTGTTGTAAGTCATCTTGCTTGTATTTGTAAATTCCGTACTTAGTGGATTTGAGGCTAGGGCCGTCCGAGGTTTTTTTTCGTTGTGGGTTTTTCCTCGTACATCGCGGCGTAGTGGTTTCATTGTTTATTTCATCTTGTGCAAACTCACCTAGAATGCATGCTTAGGTAATTCAAGATCAAATTTGGTTTTAATCACTACATGTTTAATTTGGTGCTAAATTAAATATTGGGTAATGTTTAGTTAATTTAATTCAAGTCCACTAATTTAATTTGTTAAAATTGGTTTAGCCTAATTTGGTAAAATTAAGAAATATGACTTAGGCAAATTTTCTAGGACTTGGGTTAAATTAAATTGGTTTAAGTGAAATTTAAGTTGTATATGTGTTTAAGTTAATTTCACTTGGTTTTATTGAAAAAGAAATTAAAATTTGAAATTTGTTTAATTGAACAACCATCTCGCTTCCGCATATTTAAAAAGGAAATTATCTTTTTGTAGTAAGAATTTAAAAATTGGGGGCCTTCGCCTTTTCAAATTGGTATCAGAGCCAAAGCGATAAATTATTTCGTTAAGATCCTTTAAATAAATTTTGGCTAAAATGGAATTTTCCCCATTCTCGAAATTTCCTATTTTCGATGGTTCAAATTACGCGTACTGGAAAGCGCGTATGAAATCGGCACTTAAATCTATCGATGAGAGGGTTTGGTTATCTGTAGTTAACGGGTGGTCTCCACCAACTCATTTAGTAGATAATGAACGTGTTCCCAAACCGGCCGATAGATGGAGTGAGAATGAGTTTAAACTTTCTAATTTTAATTCCCGAGGTTTAAACGCCTTGTTTAGCGTTGTCACACCGAATGAATTCTGACGCATTATGACGTGTGAGACCGCTAAAAAAGCGTGGGATATTTTACAACTCACTCATGAAGGTACTAGTGTCGTTAAAGCTTTAAAACTTCAAAACCTCACCACTCAATTTGAAACCATCAAAATGAACGAAAAAGAAACTTTTGATGAATTCTATGCTAGACTTTCAGATATTGTTAATTCATCTTTTAACTTGGGAGAGAAAATACCCGACAACTGAGTAGTAAAGAAAATTTTAAGGTCCTTACCCGATAGATTTATTCCAAAAGTGGCCGTGTTAAATTCTTTACTAACTTTAGCCTCTACGAAATTAGAAGAGCTTGTAGGTGATTTACAAACATATGAACTGGACATGTTTTTTCTAAAACTGAAAAGAAAATAGAAAAGGGAGTTGCTTTAAAAGCCCGAAAAGAGGAAAAACAAGTAGTAGAGAGCGAGAGTGATAGTGACTCGAAAGATATGGCCTTGTTTGCTAGGAAATTTAGAAAATTTCTTAAAATTAACAAAGTTAAATTTAAAAACGACTTTAAGAAATTTGAAACTTCTAAGCATGATAAAGCCGAGAAGATCCCTAAAACTATTAAAGAGAATTTAAATAGGGACGAGTCAAATAAGTGCTTTGGTTGTGAGGGTTATGGCCATAGGGCTTCTGAGTTCCCCACTACACTAAGGAGAGAGGGTAAGCGACCCATTTCATATAATGCGCCCCTTAGTGATAGTGATAAGTAAGAGGGACCCGATTCCCCCACTAAGCCCAATTTTGTGGCTTTTATGGCTAGTCATGTGAGTGATAGTGAGAACTCATCTATAGATGAAAATTTATCACATGATACCTCCAAGGTTATTGTTTATGATTCCCTTGTTTTTGATGTTAGTGAGAGTGAAGAAGAGAGAGAGAGTGAAAATGAAGAAGAGGTTAATGTGAGTGAACTTCAAAATGCTTTTCAAGAACTATATGAAGAATCAATTAAATTAAAAAGAGAAAATTTAAAGTTAGAAGAAAGTTTAAGAGAGCGTGTGAAGGTCGTTGATGATAGTGTGTTGGTAGAAGACCTTAGGACACGAGAGAAAACTCTTCGAGAGAAGCTAGAATATATAGAAGGCGAGAGAGATAGCCTTAGAGGTTTAATGGAATCCTTGAAAAAGGAGCTTCTCGAGTTTGAAGAGAGAAATGGTCTGTTAGAGTCTAGAATTTTCAATTAGAAGAACAATTAAAAGACTCTAGTAACGTCAAATTTGATTTGGAGTGTCGTTTGGAAAAATTAGATAAAATGTTAGGAACGATCCAAATTAAAAATGACACTTGTGGTTTAGACTTCGATACTTGTAGTGAATCAACCCATAAATCCAAAACAAATGTTTTATGAGAATCCACTAGGAAAGATTTTAGAGATCAATCCTCAGGTAAATCTTTTCGCCGTGAGTTTAGGTGTTCACATTGTGGTCGAAAAGGCCATCTTAGGAAATTCTGATTCGATCTTAAAAGAGGTCCTAGAAAATTCCAACGTAAGGCAACCAAGGTAGCTAAGATTCCTACACCCCAAGATAGTGACTCTTCATTAGTTTGGGTTAGGTGATCCGACTTGGTAGCTTTACAAGATAGGGTACTTGATTCTCATTTACTTTCACATGCTTCCTCCCTTGCAAAATCTAAAGGTTGAATGTGTTAGTTTTATTTGCATACTTTAGCTTTTGTACTTCATGCTATATTCACATGCTAAATGTATGTTTGTTTAATCATTTTCTACTCTATGCTCCATGCTTAATCACATGCTAGAATTATGATTTTTGTTTATCTTTTGTACTATATTTCCTTCATTCTGTTTGCATTGATTGACAAATACAAAAAGATTTTTGGTTTATCATTTGTGTTTTATTTGTTTAGTAATTTAGGCTTAATGAAAAATACAAATGATTTTTGTTTGTCTTTTGAGTATATATTTTTTATTTTTGGTTAAAACTTTCAAAAAACTCAAAAAGATTTTATTTTTGGTGTATTTTAGTTTGACACACTTTAAGTGGCATACACTTGTGTTAGAATTCCATCTTTTGCGCTCCCATGTGGCTAGAACTTTTGGTTTAGATTGTCAATCCTTATTATGTTCTTTACCATGCCTACATGGAGTAGTTGGATTTTGCGTTGCCTAAATGGATTCTATTTTTATATGCCTCTTTTCACACATGCACGAGCTCATTTGAAATTTTAACTTCATATGTATATTTGAGCTTTGTGAGATGTTCTCCTACCAATCTTTCCATCTACATATGTGTGACCTAGGAGGACTAATGCATGTCAAAATCCGTTGCACGTGAGATTTGTGAGAAATAAAAAATGATAAATATAAATGTGCACGGGGAAGGGCTCTGAAAGGATTTATTGTCCTTTGTGAATAGTAAGCCACCGTTTGATTGGACCTAAAAGAAATACGTGGTCCAAAGGCCTAAAAACAGAAAATATGGCATTAAAAAGAAAATAATTGCCAAGGCCTATATTTGATTGATATATTCAAAATTAATAATATATATGCTTATTGAGGGAGATTGGATGGTATATCAACGGGTTTCACAACGTACGTTTACCCTAGTTGAGTTTTCAATGTCATGACTCTATTGGTTTGTAGAATCATCAACATGCTAGGCTTGCATGCATTGTGCATGTTTGTTCATTGAGTTCCATTTATCTTGTCACATGAGGTTATATTCAAATGTGACGAAGTTTACAATCAATTGAGAACTCCGTGAACATGTTTTAAGTGATTGGGTCTAAATTTAATTGTTACTTGTTTACACCCCAACACTTCCATTTCCATATGACACATTTTTGCAATACGAGTGCGAAAGACTCCTTTTATATTTTATGTGTGTCATTTGTGTTTATATATATATATATATATGTGCGTGTGCATCTTTGGTATATCTAGAGTACGTATATATATATAATATTTTTATTTAGTCTTTGCCTTACTTTCTAGTCCATCTATGCTTTAATTCATAATTGGTATCTATCTTGTTACATTCTTTGTTGATATCACATGCTTAATACTTTATGTATCTTATTGGTATCATTTTCTTGCATCCTAGTTGGTATCGTTTATTATTTGTTGGATTAGTTGTACTTTTGTTGCTCATATGCTTTAAAGTTCTCATCACTTTTGCACATTTGCATGTTTAGATTGTTATCCCATTTTATTTATCCCTTGTTTAGTTTAAGGGTAATATGCTTTAATTGGGGGAGATAAGTTAATTTTTGATTCTTTAGCCTTTTTCTATTCCTAAACAAAAAGGGGGAGAATGATAGGGGAGAAATGGTATCTATTCCTATTATAATCGTATCTTAGTTTGGGGGAGATTTATCTTAGGGGGTGACGTCTTTCTAAGTAGGTCATTTGTTTGATAATGGGGAGAATTAATTTAGGGGGAGTATTGATTTTATGCATTTAATATCCTTGATATTCCCTATGCGTTTAATGTGTTTGCTTAAGTGTGCATGAATTCTTCTATATAGTGGCAACTTTCACCGACAAAGATTTTGATCCTTGGGTTGTTTGAGTCAAGCATTGCATTTTTATTTTGGGTGGGACTTTTTGTCAGTCTAGTAGAGCTTGACGTCCCTTTAGGATTTTTGTTTGGTTTTTGTCCCGGAATAGCCAAAGGGGGAGATTTGTAAGGACACAAATTTTAAATTGAGTCCTTTGTAGTTTTGGCTCAATTCCGAACAAAAAAGTTTGAGTCATAGGATAGAATATATTGATCATTCTTCAAGCCTATGATGTGTTTGTTGAAGACGTAGAGGCCAAGTGTATAAAGCTTCATCCAAATGCCGAGTTTAAGTGCCTCATTCCTACGTCATCAACAGTGGTTCCATGCTCCCAAGGTATGAATGCATTACATATATATATAGAAGCTTGGAACAATTTATATTGGGTGAACGTTTATTTAAAATTGTTATTTATTTTCATAAAGATTTTTATTAAAACTTTAAAACAAAGTTTATGAAGTTTCTGGGCTAAAAATGAAAATTTCTAACTTTTTGGAAGTTCGTTCGATATGTCGTTCGAACGAATTTTTCGTTCGAACCAAATGTCGTTCGAACGAGTTTGCCAACGAGTTCCTAGTTTGGCCTCTGTAACTTCATTCGAAATGTCATTCGAACGAGATGGATGTTCGAACGAGATTTCTAACGAGTTCATTTTTAAAGACACTGGAACTTCATTAAAATGTAGTTAGAAGGCCATTCGAACGAGACTTCGTTCGAGCGACAAATCTCGTTCGAACGAGATATTGCGGGAACAGTTAAATGCCAGTTTTTGACAGTTTTCACCCACTTTTCCCACTAACGTTTGACTGATTCTCTAAGTGCGGGAATCAACTTTGGAAAGTTAACTTTTTCATACACATCTATCTCCAAGAGAGAGTTTGAGAAAAAAATAAAAAGAGAAAAAGTTCAGGTTTTAAAGTGTTTATTTCTCAAAGAAAAAATCCATTTACACTTTAGTTTTCACCCATATTGTTTATCCAAGTTCATATATATATATTCATTGCTTGGAGTTTGGCACCGGTTTAACTCTACATATTTAAGAAGAGATTGTTTGGGTTTGCTTCTACATCCCACAAAGAAGAAGATGTTTGTGTTTATTTACCCACTTGGAGAAGGGCTCCTAGTTCGGGTGACGGTGACCATATAAAGTCCGATCGGAAGATTTCGAGACCGCGGTGATGCTCCGTGGTTATTCACTAGGCAGAGGTTGATACAAGAAGGCGTGTCAGGGCTTGAGAGGGATCGAGTCGAGTGTTGTAAGTCATCTTGCTTGTATTTGTAAATTCCGTACTTAGTGGATTTGAGGCTAGGGCCGTCCGAGGTTTTTTCCCATTGTGGGTTTTTCCTCGTACATCGCGGCGTAGTGATTTATTGTTTATTTTATCTTGCTATACTCACCTAGAACTCATGCTTAGGTAATTCAAGATAAAATTTGGTTTTAATCACTACATGTTTAATTTGGAGCTAAATTAAATATTAGGTAATGTTTAGGTAGTTTAATTCAAGTCATTTAATTTAATTTGATAAAATTGGTTTGGCCTAATTTGGTAAAATTGCGAAATATGACTTAGGCAAATTTTCTAGGACTTGGATTAATTGTGTTTAAGTGAAATTAACACAAGTGTGTGTTTAATCATATTTCACTTTGGTTTTATTTTAATTTGAAGTAAATTAAAATTTGGTGTTTTTGTGAACCATCTTTCGCTTCCGCATCTTTCTATAAAAGGAAATTATCACTTCTCATGAAGTTGAAAAGAATTTTATTTAAAATTGGGGGCCTATCCTTATCAGCATGATTCTTTCGCAACCATAGAAGTTGATACACATGAGAGTGAGGGTGAGGTGAGTGAGGATGAGAGCGAAGACGAGAGAGACTTGCAAACTTCTTTCAAAGAATTGTATGAAGAAATATTAAAAGCAAAGAAAGCAAATGTGAAATTAGGAGCTATGTTGAAATAACGTGCCATAGAAATAAATAATTCCAATGCTTTAATTGAGGATCTTAGGTCACGTGAAAAGAAAATTCGAGAGAAACTGGAATATGTCGAGGGTGAGAGAGATAGTCTTTAAGGGTTGATGGAGACTATGAAAAAGGAACTTCTTGAGTTTGACAACTCTACGCATTTACTTGAGTCAAGGATAGGTGAGCTTGAGGAGAAATTGAGAGATTTGAGTAAAGTTAAGTTTGATTTGGAGGCTAGGTCTGAAAAGTTAAAAAAAATCTTAGGCACCATCAAAATCAAAGGTAATCGGTGTGGTATTGGCTTCGAGAATAATGTCGCACCTGCTCCCAAAGCCAAAACCGTGCAAACAAGAGAGCCGCTTAAGAACTTTAGAAGCGAGCCACGTAGGAACGTGAGGTATAATCGGCTTATAGCACATACTCCTCACCGTACCTACACTTGCACTCATTGTGGTAGGAGAGGTCATCTTAGATGGATTTGCTATGATATTAAGAACACTCCTAGAAAGTCTAAAGCCATTCTGGTTCCCTATACCCATTCTCGTCGATTCACACCTACTTGGGTTAAGAAGTCGGATTTAGAGGCATTAGGTATTATGCTTGGTGATTCTCGCGTCATTGTCCATAGTACTCCTCATGTTTCATCTTTCGATTGAGGTTATTCTTCGGTTTGTCATACTTTAGTATTTGCATCATGTGTTATTTTTTGCTAGTGTTATGATGTGTGTCTAGTTTTTGCTATTTATTTGTGTCTTATAAAAAAAATACAAAAAGATTTTGCTTTTTATAAAACTTTTGAAAATACAAAAAGATTTTTGATTTTTGAGTCGTGAGGTTACATGGTTGATGTGGCATATTGGTGTGCTTGAACCCCCCCTTCCTTTCATTATTCATGTGGCTAGGACTTTTGGTCATGATTAGTGATGCTTAGAACGACCTTAACCATTGCACTATGGGGTTGTTTTGAAGATGATATGCACTTTGATTCGACTTTGTGTATATGCCAGTCTTGCACACATGCACGAGTTTATATGAATGTTTGACTTCTCTTGCATATTTGAGTTTGGTGAGACGTTTTTATCTCAATTTTGTCATCTATGCGTAAGTAAACTTAAGGAGGAGGTGTGCTTGTAAGAACCGTTTTTCGTGAGAATTGATATTGAAAAACTGATGAGTGTTCACGAGAAAGGGCTGCGAGAGTATAAAATTGACTCGTCGTGAAAGCCACCGTTTAAAAGAGCCCAAAAGAAAATCAAGGAAATAAAAAGAAATAAATGCCATAATTGGGGCCAATAGGACTTTCTCTAAGTAGAGATTGATAGATATTTCTAAAGATCATGAAAAATTCATATATATGAGGGAGTTTGGTTGGAGATAAATTTAAACGGGTTTTCACCACGAATCCTACGTTGAAACCTCGTATCATGACGCTATTGTTCTTAGAATCGTCAATAATCTGGACTTGTATGCATTTAGTTAGTATAAGTCATTAAAATCATACTTATTTTGTCACAAATGGCTTTGATGAAGTTTGATGATTTCCTGCTATCAATTAGAACTCCTTGATCGGTTCGACATATTGAAAGTGTAACTCATTTGTTCTAGCTCACGCCCATTCAGTCCACAATCCATGATTGAGAACATTGGTACTATGTTACCATGTAATTCTTGTTGGTCGTTTTACTTTTTTTTCTGTTTTCTCTTCTGTTTTGAGTCTGTTTTAAGTCTGTTTCTGATTTCTTGGCACTGTTTTGAGATAATTTTTTCACTGGGAAAATCCTTACTGTTTTTGGGATATTTTTGGGATTTTCATTTTCTCGTTCGAACGACATCACATGTCGCGCGAACATGTCATTCAAGCGACATCGAAAATTGTTCAAGCGACATCACCAAGTCACTCGAGCGACGTCTAGCGAGATCAGGGTTTCATTAAACACCAGTCGTTCTCTCTTCTCTCTTTTCGTTCTCTCATATCTCTTTCCCTGCATAACAAGCGGCGACATAAGTTTTTTTTTTTATAAAAAAACCGCCATTAATTTGCTTTTGAAGCTTCATTTTTCTTTGGATTTTCATCTCAGTCTTGGGTGCGTATTTCTATCCATATCAACCATTGTTGCTCCCGAGTTCTTTCGGTAACAGAACCAGTTCAAAAAGTTTTTATCGATGACCATTTTTTCTTCTGAGTTGATTCTCCGGCATATAAACCCCAGTTCCCTTATTCCCGGCGATTTCACCTTCGCGGTGATTTTGTGTGTTTCTCCGACGTGTTTCTCCAGAGGTCTGTTCCACGGCGTCTGTCCCTCCAAAGTTTTAGTTCCTCCAAATTTTTACACATTTCAGGGACGGTTTCCCATTTCCGGCGATGTCAAGGTATTTTTATGTTCTGATCTTTATTTTTTTGAAATCATTTGTTGAGAGGAATTTGATGCTGGTCTAGTATATTATTTATGATTTTTGCTGTTATTGTGGTTGGTGTTCGCGGTGGTTCAGTTGGATGTGTGTACGGAGACAGGTCCTTAGGTGTGTATTTCTCGGTGTCAGTACCCTCACACTTTTCGCACCCTTATGTCATGCCGCCTAGATGTCATGGTGCCCCGACAGGCCGAATCGATGATCCACCACCCTCTGATCGAGCTCAGTGAGATCAGGCTAGTAGGACCCCATACTCCCCAGTGAGATGGACCACCCGTGTTGAGTATGATCATTACTGCTTATTGGGTCTCCACATTCGGTCTATTGTTCAGGAGAGGTTGTTTCGATATTCTGAGTTTCATGAGCTAGGTATTCCACACTGGTTATCTGATAGGGGTTGGGATCACCTGTTTGAGGTTCGTGGGGTTGTCTATCCGGACATTATCCGAGAGTTCTACTTTCGTGCTCTTCCCCACACCGAGGGGATTTTTTCTATTATTCGTGGCATTCCTGTTCTCGACATAGCAGATCTCATAGCAACATTTATACACCTTCCCCGTGTCCCTGGCGCTGTGTTTCCTCGTTATACCGATGATGGACCTACATATGATGACATTTTACGTCATTGCTTTTAGGATATTCCCCAGGCAGGTACTACCATGTATCACCTCCAGCTCTTCCCTGCCTTCCGTGTACTTAATAGGTTTGTGTCAGCATCCATTTATCCTCGAATAAATCATACTCAGATTGGGTATGACATTGTCTATTTTATCTACCATATCTCTCATAAGTGGGATATCGATTTACCGATTATCATTCTACGTGTTATATCCTCTGTCACAGTCAGTGGTACGACCCCTGTCCACCCTGCCCTTCCTTATGGGATTCTCTTTTCCTTCATTTGCACTACTGCTGGGGTTCCTATTTTAGAGTTTGATTAGCGTCTCCCTACACCTGGTATTATTGATCATAATACTTTCACTCGTTCAGAGAGTCATTTACCACAGGCGGCAAGAGCTAGAGCTCCACCCTCAGAGGGAGTCTTCCTTGATGCTGATTCTTATCAGGCTGCTGATCACACTGGTCCGAGTACTTCTGATTTTTCTCAGCCACCACCCTCCACTCCTGCACGCACACGTCCTATTAAGGAGGAGGTTTCTACTTTACACGCACATGTAGCTGCCCAGACCAGGATGTATGACACTATCCTTGCCAGATTTGATGCTGAGGCCAAAGCACGTGTTCGTACTAAATCCAGGATGACATCATTCTTTGATGAGATGAGGCAGAGAGAGCAGCTGAGAGGTGCAGGATCCTCTCGACTTGGCCATATTTCATCTACATACTTTTGATGCTGCTGCTGCTGCTGATGATGATACTCCTACTGATACATAGTTTTATTTGTTTTATCATTGTATCTGAGACACTGATATTCTTGATGTATTAATTTATTCTCTGATATGATGTACTCTTATTATCAGTTGTATCACCCTTGGTTTTATGACATGAATGTACAGTTTCTTTTACAGTTTTAGTAATTCACTCATTATTATTTAGATACTGCTATATTTTGCTTTCCATTGTCATACTGATATTGTTTCTCTATCCATGTTGTTCATTCTAATATTTTATTGCTAGATTTGGTGTGTCTGTCCCACCTTTTGTCTATTGGAAAAAGTGGGAGAGATATGTGATGTAGGGGGAGTATTTATTATGATATTATACTTGTTGTGTTCCTCCATACTTCACTTAGGTATCTGTTTATGTCTCGTGTGTGTAGGTATATTGTTAAGAGATTCAGATATTTATGGATACATCACATTCAGAGATAGTATCAGATTCAGATACTTGCTATTCAGAGACAGAATCAGATTCAGATGCTTGCCGTTTATTCAGTTTCATTATGTCCTGTATTTTTTTACATTTTGGGATATGACATGTATTTATTTTATGGCATATAGCATTTCTGTTTATTTTTGTCCCGGAATAGCCAAAGGGAAAAATTTGTAAGAACATATTTCTTATCATGTCCATTTGTTTTAATTGGATTAATTTCGGACAAAATAAATTAAGTTTAGGCTAGTTTTATTATGGAGTTTAATTGAAGCCTACGACAAAGTTCAAGTCCAAGAATGTGCAATTAAAGCTTTGAAGAAGATTTAAAGTCAAAATGTGTTGCATATGTTTAAGATCACTCAGGTATGAATACTTGTGAGTAGTTGGGTAATTTTGCATGTTGATTAAAAGCTGGGTGATTTAAATGTTTGGGAATCAAATATTTTTATGTTTAAAAATATTTCTGAGTTACATATAGTTTAAAGAAAATGCGAGGATTTATTTAAAAGAAAAATATTATTTTTAAACACTGTCGCTCGAACGAGACAGTGGGTCGTTCAAACGACATCCCCATGTCGCACGAACGAGATCCACTTCTCACTCGAATGACCTGCCGCCTCGATTTTCGTGTTTTCATTTTCTTGGACTATGTGCTGCTTAGTTATAAATAAAAACGTCTCTGCGAAAGTTTTACAAGGCAGAACAGTTTCGAAAACTTATTCCCATACAGTTTTTCATCATCTAGAATTTATTCAAGATCAAGTTATTCAATTCTAAAGTTTGTTATCTTGAACGCGTTTATCGGAAGACGATTCATTCACTACACCGTTTTGTGCTTTGTGGGGAGAACTCTACAACCGGAGAGTTGTGTGCTATTGTGTAGGGAGTCCTTATGAAGTAACTTATGGAAAAGCCATTTCTTTTCCATTGCTGACCATCTGGAGTTCTTGCGGGAGATTCCAGCCGATGACATCGAAACTGACACCTGTGAGTATTTCGTATGTCACCCTATTTCATTGTAATCCGTGTAAGTTGTGTCTTACAAATTATAGTGAAATAAAAAGGTTTTGCCCTTCGAGGATTTTTCCTGAAATTGTTTCTTTTAAACGCATGCTATATTTATGGAATGGATTTAATCACTTAGATGCATGTTTAGGGTTTAAAAAGTTTAAATTAGTTTTTAACTCAAAATTGGAACAAAGTTCTTTTGACCTAAAGTTCACACTAAAGGGCCTTTTCAAAGAGCTAACTTAGTTTTTGCTAAGTCTTGTTCATTGATTTGAGCTAAATGTCCAACTCCAATGAATTCTGAAGTAAATAATTGAATATGCTCTTCGTTTGGTATTTCTTCCAGGTTTTGTTTCAATTTCTCAATATTAGCTAGGGATTCTAAATCTGTAGCTTGCCTTAGGTTGCCTAAATAATCTTTTGTAATACTTCTAATTGGATTTCTTAGCGTATTATTTACATAAACTTACATCCCATTGTTCATTGAATGCAAAACACATATTCATTTGATCACGCCATTCATCTAAGGCTTTCTTCCTATCTTGGACATTGTCTAAATTAAGGTATATCCCAACTGGATTTATGGCTTGACTTGCCATGGTCTTAACAGGAGTAAAACTATAAACACTAGTTGGAAAGTCTTTTATATAAACAGTTTTGGTCTTTACCAAGGTGTTTGAATAAATAGGAATATTTATTCCTATTGGTTTACTAAAGAGTCTAGGAGCATCATTTAGCCTACTAATGGTTCCTATTTCTTGATTATTAGGACCTACCTATGTAGATGACATTAATTTTTCTTCTCCTTCTTCCATTAGTCTTAAGTTTCAAGGAAGTTCTTTACTATTCCTAGATTCTTTTAGTTCTAATATATGGTCTTGGGATATCATATTAAATCTATCTTTATCTTGGAACCTAACATAATGACTTACGTTAAGATGTTACTTAAATGTCTTCATATCCAATTCTGAGGATTCATGTCCAAAGTTTTGAATTCTAGACTTTTCTCTAACTAAGTCTTTTTGTTCAAATGATCTTATAGGTCTAATTACTGGAGCTTGTCTTAACAAGTAGAGCTACTTTGCTACTACATTATCCTTCTAAAGGATCATTAATTATGGTTTCTCTCATATTTCTAAATATAATTTCTTCGGTGTGGATATTCTTACTGGTAATCTTAGGGGGCCCAAACTGGATTGTAACATTTCCAGTGACATTTGCTTGATTAATAAACAAAAGTTTATTCTGTATGGTGTTAGTTTCCTGAAATTCTGGCAATTTCGAAAGAGTCTTAGCCTTTTCTTTCATAGGTCTAGTATTCCTAATACTGTAAGTATGATTGTAGTCTGAATTATTTGTTCTAATTAATATTTCTTCATTAAGGCTACCATTAGGAATTCTCGATTGCATTCCTTCATACGGGAATTGGGAGAATTTCACATAGCTTTGGAATTCTATATTGATATTAGCATATGGGATAGTATAGTTTTCATAGCCACTAGCATATAAGATTAACTTAAACTGTTTGGTTATGTCTATAGTTACTGTTAATGCCGGAATGACATTAAAGTATCTTATATTGCCTGACATTTCTAATTGGGTTATCCCAATAAGGATTTTCTCAAAATCTTTTCATCTTTTATCTATTAAACAACATAATATGTTTATATTATTTTGAGGTATATGTAATCCTTGGAATCTTGATTGAAAGAGTCCAGAGGTTAGGAACTGGAATTTTCTATTAGTTCCTATTGATCTTAGCCATTCTGAGTCAAAAACTTGAAACTCAGTGCATAATTTCTACAATGATAAATCATGTTATAATTTGGGAGTGGTTCCTTCTTTAAATAAGTTTATGTATATAACTTATGGAAGTTGTCCATTATGTATGGAGTCTTTTACAATTTCTAGTCAACCTTAATTTCGTTTATAATTTCTTCATATTTTTCTTTTTCTTGAGATATATTCCATCTAAGTTCATAAACAATACAATCCATTCTTGATATGTTATGGCTTTCCATATTGTTAAGATTATTGGCTAAATTCTGTTAGAATTTAACAAAACCTGTATAGAAGGTGGTTAATCCTTCTGTCTTAGCCTTTAAATCTTGTTGTAAATCTTTAACAAAGCTACTATTGTAGTCTTGTGTAGATGTGATTGATATTGAGATTAAATTTAATCTCACAAGTATAAGTCTTGATCCCTTAGCATCATTAGCAATCTCATTTTCATTTATCCAATAATCATATCTTTCATCATTTATCTTTTTTAGAATTCTTTCGTAAAAATCTGCTAGGGTCTGAATGGAGAGGTTTTCAGGTACCTCATTCCAGTCTGATCTAACCATTTTCATTAGGAAGATAATTGTCTAATCTACGAATAAGTTTGGCTTGTTCCTTGGTGAGTTTAATTACCTCACTTTATTGATTTTTGGTCAAAGTTTCAATTTCTAAAATGTCTTTGTTAAGGACTTCTATGTGGTTAGTCTTAATATTTATTTCTTGTAATACTTGTACAAGATCTATTGGGATTTGGCTGTCTACTTCTTGTATTTGTTTAGAGATATTTTTTATTTTTGCTTCTAGGGTTTGGATGTCTTTAAATAATTGTCTTAATATAAGTAGGATACACTTATTTTGGTCTATTATGCTATTGATAACACTAGCAGTAACTTGTTTATTGTTTGCTTGTTTACCTGGGATATGTTTTACGTGTGAACAACCGTCTATGCGTGAGCTTAAACAACCTTCTCGGTCTAAATCAGTTATGGGTATGGGCTGGTAGTCTGGATGGGTTCCAAAAATATCTTTGTAAATGCGTGGGATAAATTCCAAGGGCATTAAAGTCTTTTATTAGTTTAGGCCTGAGTCGGAATTCGGTCGGGTTTTTCTTTTTAAAGCTCTAAAGCTTTTGATACCAAATTAGGGTTACACTTTTCTTCTTATTTTTTTAGGGTCTAAAATATAAATCTAATATAATTATAGTCTTGAAAAAGGATTTTGCTATAAGACGAGAGGACCATTATGGGATAATAACAAAAATTTCTTTGGGACCATGGGGGACCACTTTTTGGAAAGAGACAAATTTCACACCGTGTTCACACGGATCTGTTCACACTATATATATATTTTTTTTTTCCTTTTTGGGGGTGGGGGTGGGAGGGAAGAGGGTGAGGTCGAGATGAAGAAAGCAAATAATAGTGAACTAAGTTCTGAGGACTTAACCGCCATGAATCATCCCCAACCATCATCTTGTCATCCTCATCCTCAGCATAGACAACTTTCCATTTCTTTGTTAATCGACAAAGTTCACCTTCAATCTCAAAAATCTCTTCAAGTTTTCTGAGCAGATCCTCATACTGATTAAACCTTGTCAAATCTACTGCCCTACCAACAACCATCTCTTTCATGTGAACGTGCATGTTTAATGATCATACATTCCATCAAAATTCTCTGATTTGAAGAGAGAGAGAGGGGGGTATAAGAGGAAAAACTTAACTTTCACTTCCATAAATGAAGCTAGAAAAACAAGTTAAATAGAATAATCGAATAAATCAACCTAGGTAGTACTCTAGTTTAGACATTTTAGCACAATAAGTTTCATATTCACACACGATTATCTCATCCAATTTCCATTCGAGTAATGTTTAATTATCTCAGGGAAGATATTTGGAGCTACCACAGAAGCAAATGCAAGGGTGTACAAACAGTTGTTCATGCTGGATGGGTAAACCTACAATCGGCTACAATATCCACATTGAGACCTCGCTTAAATTTTCGTTCACAAGTGCATGCAAGTGCCCCTACTTTGGAGAACAGATATCCACACACTCTTTTCTTTTGCATTGTAAATAATTTTCAACCTATGTCTTATTTGGTTCAAGCTGAAATATTTTTAATTTGGTTAAAATAAAATGGTGAAAATTATTATCACCTATTTGGAATTTTGTTCACTATTCTTGTCCAAAATTTCATGATAATTATAAACGAACACTTATTTACAATTTTAGACGAACAAAAATTCAACTCCACATAGGTAGAAATACTTCTCATCATTTTACTTTTCATTCACATGGAAGATATTTCACCCCGAATTAAAGGGGGGTTTAAGAAATATTGAATAACATTCCTAATAATATAAAGGGAAGATTAATTGAAAGTCAACAGAAGGCCGACATACTATGAAGATGTATTTTAAAATAAGTTGTTATACCAATGGCAAAAAGATCTGGCATTTGTGAAGGTAAAACTGGAGGTCGTGCTCGCTTATTCCTTTATTGAGGTTGTGTGTTTGAAGGAGTTGCTGCCACAAGAGGCTCTAATTCCCACGGTGAAACCCTCTTTGGACGCAGAATTTAGGAAGGTTAATTCCATTGAACCTGAACATGGATGATGAGATCGTTCCAGCAATCAAAGATCAAAGTTGTTTATTTAAATTCCAATTTTATGCCCAGTTATTAGTAAAACCCTAACTCATGCAAATAATTGTGGTTGACTAATTATATGAAATTAAGCCAACACACAATCACAAATTTGAGGAAAAATACCCCAAAGGGGCAAAATCTTTTCATTTCACTATATTTTGTAACGACTTACAAATACAGAGAAATCCAACTTGACATACGAATACCCGCAGACGTTGGTTCGTTATCATCGACAATATATCCCACAAGAGCTCCAATAGTCAGCAAGGGAGAAACAACCTTCTTCTCCACAAGAGTACTCCAGATGAGTAAAAAGAGTAACTAGGATTTATAACGATTCACATATATATTTGGGACAGTTTGGTGAATCAAAAGAGGTGTAAAACTCAAAATATGAAGTCTTTAAATCGCAACTGTTTTTGTAGAAAATGGAGTTGTAAAGACTTGAAAAATCTAAATGCAGAAATAGGTATTTCTATATAAAAAAAATGAGTTCGCGTGGTCGTTCGAACGACAAGGGGATGTCGCTCAAATGACATATGATGTCGTTTGATCCTTCTTCGCACGACACAATACACAAAATTAAAACACCAAAATAGTATGGGTTCGTTCGATGACTTCTTCAAGAGAGCTTCATGCGACCTATCGCACGATATGTATTGTCGTTTGATAAGGTCATTTGAACGACATCATCATGTCATTTAAATGACAAGGATTAGTCGCTTGAACGACTGAAGCGTCATTTTCTAAGTTCTCCTTCATCATTTTAGAAATTAATAAATACGAAAACATTAAAAACTCCAAATTAAAAAATTACCATATTTGATAGTGGAGTTAGTGGGAACCGATGAAGACGCACGTTGCATGTTGCTTGATGATGTTTCACTATGCACATATGAAGATGATGGGTGCTTGAAGCTTCGGATTCAGATCAAAGCCATCATGGATGATCATGTTGACGTGCCAAATGTAGCGATATACGACATACTTGCTGTGATCTAGGAAAGTAAGAAAAACTACTAGATTCTAAACGAACATTTATGAAATCATGTCCTTATAAATCCCCTTATGTCATTGCGGGTACATACATAAAAATATCTGAATTATGCTACCCAAACTCGAAACAAATGACATACAAGTTAATATCCTCATAAACCCAAAAACTGGAAATACTAAATGACATATCTTCAAAAAATCTTCAACATCTTCAATTCTTCAACTCTCCAATGTTTCTTTGTCATCATCAGGGTGTGCAAAAATAATCCTCAATATTATACCTACACATGAGACAAGAAATAATACTCGTGACATGCAAAAGTTTGACAAATAATGATAAGCAAAAATCAATATCATTTAAGCTCAAGCAAACCATAATTTAAACATGCAAGCAAATCTCCCCCATAATTCGTTCTCCCCTTTTATCGTGTCCCCAAGTAGACAAATATGAAGAACACAAAGCAAAGCATATGGAGATTGTCACAAGGTAATAAACTTTCTCTTTTTGAATTTTTCAAAAATTTTCGCACAAAAAAAATTATACAATGAAGAATCACACCATGAAAGAACATGAAAATAACCAAGTCGGTGATAACGAAAATGAAGGGATGTGAACAAATTCGATAGGAAAATCAAGGCAAACAAACATAACATATGTGCACGATGAATTTCGAATATTCCTAATGAATGAACTCAACATCTTCCTTCGGTGTAAAAGTGGTGGAATTATAAGAAATTGACTCAATCTAATCATCAAATCAAAGTTCAAAGTGATTTCCACACCAATAACATCCAAAACTATTTAACGCTTTTTCGAGATTTTTAAGAAAGTGCAAAGGCATTAAACCCAACCAAACTCCATCAAATTTGTATTCATTTTCTTTTCAAGTTCTTTGAGGTGCCTATTTTTATCAACTTAGAGAAATCCTATTGGCCCCTTTTTGCCATATGATTATTTTTATTGCCTTAATTTTTTCTCGGACTCTTTTAAATGGTGGTTGTCATGAAGTGATTACTATTCACTCACTGCCTTTTCCTGTGAACACTCATTATTTTTTCATTTATGCAATTTAAATCCTCGCGGTAAACGGTTCTTACATGCACAACTATTATTATTCCCGTTTTAGCGCATTTGGTTCATTGTATAGATAGAATTTAGATGGAAACACCCAAACCAACATGTGATAGACAAGTACAATATTCAAATAAAATCGTGCATATGTGCATTAAAGGAGATAAGGATCCAAACATGTAGAAATATATCACTAATCACATCTTAATGACTCCGTACATTATAAAGAACATGGATGAAATGATGTAGCATCTCAAATCACTATCAAACAGTCACGTGGAATATGGAAATGAACTTGTGACTATGGCTATCTTAAATGTTCAACCATAAACGGTGTAAACAAAATACAAAACTATTTTTATGTTTTTCAAAAAAAAATATAAAAAGAAATTTTTGTGTATTTTTCAAAATTTTATTATAAAAAAATATTTTTGGATTTTTCAATTTTTCAAAAAGATAGAAAATCTTTTTGTATTTTTCTAAAATTAAGAAAAAAATAAAACAAAAAAATGATACAAATGATACAATCTGGAAATACGTATCATATGATATGAACATGAAAAATACATCCTACTCTAGACATGGTAACCAACCCTTAGTCAATTGTGCAAATTCCTAAAGACTTCCTAAGACTCTCGAATCTAAGGGATTTATAAAAATATTGGCTAGCTGGAGGTCGATAGACACGAACCTCAAGGATACGACTTTCTCTTCTACTAACTCACAGATAAAGTGCCCGCGTATCCTAATGTGCTTTATGCGTGAATGCTGGACTAGATTGGGGGATATGTGTATCGCGCTCGTGTTATCACATAAAATAGTCATGGTGTCATGTGATTTACCATAATCCACAGAAGTTGCGTACAACAACTCCCGACAGCTATGTACTCCACCTTCATAGTGGATAAATGGATGGAGTGTTTCTTCTTGCTCAACCAAGAGATAAGATCATAATCAAAGAAGAAACACCCACCAGAAGTGCTCCTATATCCATCTTCATACCCGACCCAATCGACATTCGAAGAGGCAAATAAACGGTCGTCGGTATCAAAGGAATACCAAATACCAAATGAGAGAGTCCCAATCACGTATTTGATAATACATTTAAGAGAGAGTAAGGATGACTCTTTAGGGGACGCCTTATATCGTGCACAGACTCCAACACTAAAGGCTATATCGGGATGACTAAAAGTCAAGTAAATAAGACTACCTATCATACTCCAATACAAGATTTGCTCTATGTCCTTACTTGAAGTTTCCTTGCCAAGATTAGTTGAGATACTCATCGGGGTAAGTGCGTGCTTAGCAGAGTCTAAACCAAATTTATTCACTTGGTCTCTAGAATACTTGGATTGGGAGATGAACATCCCATCCTCTAGCTGATGAACCTGGAGACCAAGGGAGAATGTAAGCTCACCAACCATATGTAATACCCCGTATTTTCATGCTATATTAATTTGGGGATTTATTAAATTTAACGTGAACGATTTATTTAATAAAAATCCGAAAATTAATTATATTATAATTATTAACGTGACGAGAGTTAGTAATTATGGGAAACTTGTTGAATATTACTAATGAGCAAAGTAATATATTATATTGGTTATATTGAATGTCATGAGTGAATTAAATGACTATTTCGGAAATTTAAGTCAGGACGTGCCCGTGTCACGTCAGGACTAATTTTGTTAAATAAAAAGTGAATTTTTTATAAGTTGTTCGTATGGTCATTTTGAGTGGGCCAACGCGTCCGGAAGGGTCGAGATAGTCAGAAAAGTGTACCCGGGGGTTTAGTTTGGGTCTCGGGGCATTTTTAGGCCTAATTAGTACCCCGGGAGGGCAATTTAGTCATTTCACCTTTCTGGGTAATTAAACCCACGAAATTCAGCAACCTATATCAGCCTTTTAGGTTAGTCTTTTAGGGTTAGAACATTCAGAAATCAAGTGACGGCCATTGGAGAAGAGAGGAGAGAGCTCCAAGGCAATTCAAGGCCAAAAAGTCACCGGTTTACACCGCCGCCACCACCACCGCGTAGATCGCGAGACGAGGAACGCAATCATACCAAAATCAGTCGTGAATTAGAATACCAAAAATCCCAGGCAAGTGTTTAACTTGCTATTTTCGTTGGTGCAATCTTCATATTAGTTTAGGAATGATTTGTGATGAAAACTATGGAAGAAAACCCAATTTATGATAGGAGAATCCATGTAGTATTGATTTATATGTTGATTCTGAAACCCTTGCCATGTAGAGGAAATAAACCACAAAATTTTGATGATCATAAGAAAGAAATTCTGAAGAAAGATTTGTTAGAAATCTGTTTAAGAAAATTTTAGGGTTCTTGATAATTGGATATAATTTTAGGTTGAAAATCCATGTTTAAATGATGAATATGTACATGCCTTACGTTAGAATCATCTAGTACATTGTTATAATGTTAGTAGTAGAATTCTGGGACGATTGGAACTTAAAAATATGGATTTGGTGTAATTTTGGTGATGAAACCCGTAACTGCATTCTGCAGAATTTTTCGCAGACCTGCTTGATCGATTGATCGAGCCTAGAGCTTCGATCGATCGAAGGTTCGATCGATCGAGCCCCAAGCTTCGATCGATCGACCCTTCCTGGCAGACTCCTAATTCCCTTTTTAAATAAGTTAAATTCAAATTGTCGTGATATAATTCTTGGGCATTCTTGATAAAATGATTTGGGAGACATTGAGGACCAGTAGGGCATATGAATAAATGTTGAGACCTTTAATCTTCGACGAGAATGGTATTTATGCGACATTTACTTTAGGGTTGGTAAATTTATAAATTGAAAGGGGTGAGGTGCGTGAGAGAGTTACGTTGGAACCTAATAAAGACACTTACTGAATTTCAGATTTGTGAGGAGATAGTTCACGAGTGTCACGTATTAAGTGAGAAAACCCTTCGAGTTTAGGTTAGAGATGAAACCTTATACGTAATACTAATAATGTGAAGTGTAGAATAAATGGTATAATTATGGGTGACGATAAGAACCTATATTAATATGATAAAGTGGTATATTTATATGATTGTGTGTACATATATTATATACTTGTGAAAATCATGCCCACGCTACTTGCTATCCCTGAGGTTACCGCGCTGGGACAAGTCTTATCTCGATGGGACCTTTATGGGGGATATTGACTTGTACCCTAGAAGATAGATATCCTTGGTACAGGCTATCGACGTGATAGTTCAGACGGTCCTAAGAGACGCAGGCATGTGCCATCCTCTTAGAGACTTGGAATCTATTCTTCACCTCAATATTGTTTGTGCATGTATGTTAATACATTTCGAGAGTGATTCCGAATGTATTCCCCTTAATATGAGTGATATGGGGCTTTGGATAGTAGAGTATGCTCGCACCATAATTTAGTTGGGGTGCTGTTATATATATATATATTATACGAGTAGTTAATATATATGAGATTATGAAATTTGGAACTACCTCCTGTGAATTGATAAGTAGGACATGGTTGTTGACTCAAATTATAAATACTTGCTTTGAGAAAGTATAATATGTCACTGGAAAACTTTATTGGTTTTATAAAGTTAAAATTGAGAATTTTTGTTACTAATTGAAACATTTTTTTTATGGAATCGTTGTATTTTAAATCTTAAGAGTAATTTAAGATAAATTGAATTATTGGGAGAGTTAGTGTGATAAAAATGATAAGATGAACCGTTGGGAAGGTTAGAACGATAGGCGTGCACATTAGAAGAGAGGTGAGAATTTCTCAAGAGAGTGTCGTTCTAATATGTTGTTGCATTGGCCTGTATCAATTTAAATACTTGCTAAACGTATTTTAAAATCAAACACACTTTTGGGCTGTGACCCGTTTTCTCTCTCTCTCTCTCTCTCATGTGTATATATGTATGTATTACAGGTGCCCAGCCACAGGGGCTTCTTGCTTAGGATCTCTTGGCAGGAACGCGCTGCAGCTTAGGTGGGAGTTGCAGGTCACTTGCGTAGACGGCTTCCTTTATTGACTCCACCTCTAGCATTCTCATCTATTGGGCATGTGTCGCCCTTTCCATTACTTCATTATTATTGGGACATTTGTATTTCAGTTATTTCCAGTATTGTTATTATGGGATTTATTCAGTTTGGTTATGTGGTTTTAGATTTCGTATGTTGACATTCGATTGACGAATGTACTCTATTAATTGGTTTATGTTGCAGAATTTAATGTGGTGTGATTCTTACTTATTGTATGTTGTTAATAATTAATTAAATCTTTTTCTTTAAATAAAATTTGGAAAGTTATGTATGAAAAATGTTTTTGACACTTAGCTTAATTAATTAGGGTGTTAAATTGGAAAATTTATTTTTATCGACAGTGATGCTAAGAATGAACCAACTGTTCACCTTGATTTAATTTAATAAAGGAGTGATCACCTGGTATTTAATTAGGCGGGGTGCCACAGGTGGTATCAGAGCGTCAGGTTCTAGTGTCCTTTAGGATCTGTGCGGCTTATTATGCTTTCAACGCTGTTTTCTTTGATATAGAGCCCTAATACTAGGAATGTTGCGCTCATCTCTATACATTGGGAACTCGTGCTTCTGCGATTTGTTTATTTGAATGATGAACTCATCCTAATTCATTTAAATTTTCAGATGGACCGTCGAGAAGAACTATCTAAAACGGTTGAGGGAGTCGACGAGCAAGATCGACTCACACCTCAGGTTTTCCCAGAGAGAATATCAACCGTCGAGTTAGCAGGCATCGTAGCACAAGCAGTCACCACTGCAGTTTTACAATACCAAGAACACAACATGCAACTTAGGGAAGGCAAAAGACCTAGAGAGGTTAGCCAAATGCATGTGACTAAAGCTGACAAATGTGCGAAGACTCCGAAATTGCGACAGCAAACTACCCAAGACCGGGTCAGTTCTAGTCAACAACGTGGTAAAATGAAGCAGTTTCGAAAGAGGAATAAAGTCCCAAGTCAGCAAGGCCGACACCAACAGCAGCAGGGTCAGAGGGGGAGTAACTTCAGAGGCAAATGTTTTGTGTGTGGCACGCATGGCCATAAACGCCAAGATTGACCAGAGGGTGTTAGGGCCTCACAGCAACAATGTGCCCGTAAGAAGCCGCAAGGGCCACTTTTTCCAGTCGCTCTCCCAGCACCAGCTCAGGTACAAGACCTACCAACCTTTCCAGTAGCTACAGTGCAACAGTGGCAGTTACAGTACATACATATCTATAATGTCCACCAGGCAGCAGCCCCACAGGCACCACCCGCGATTTGGGGTATGTTTTCTATCCATGGAACTTTGGGTCGAATTCTATTTGTTACTGGGGAAACACATTGTTTTATAGCTACATATTATGCGAAGACCTTAGGGTTATTAACCACAGTAGAGAACACTGTAACGTACACAGATTCACCACTGGGGAATGGTTCATTTTTCTTTATATGTCGGGGAGTGGGGGTAAAGATTGGTAGTTTAGTATTACCTACAGACATGTTAGTCTTAGAAATACATGAGCATGATGTTATTATCGGTATGGTTTGGCTCGCAGCTTATAGAGCCAGGATTGATTGCTTCAGTGGGAGCATTATTTTTGCCATTCAGGAGCAAGAGATGTTTGTGGTGGCGATGCCTCGCATAGAGGGAGGTTCGACCACTCATTTGTATTATATAGAGGAGGATACCTCTAAGGAGGTTGTGATTCCTTTAGACTCGATCCCAGTCGTTCATGAGTATTCCGATATATTCCAGGAGATACTAGGCCTACCCCCAGTCGTGAGATAGACTTTGTCATAGATTTATTTCCAGATACGAGACCTATAGCACACGCACCGTACCGTATGGCTCCGACAGAGATGCGAGAGCTACGAGATCAGATAGAGCAACTGTTAGGTCAGGGCTTCATTCGTAGGAGTACCTCGCCTTGGGGCTCTCCAGTCTTGTTTGTAAAGAAGAGAGATGGTTCACTGAGATTGTGTGTGGACTACCGGGAGTTGAACAAGGTTACGATACGGAATGAGTATCCGTTGTCTCGAATCGATGATCTGTTCGACCAGTTGAGGGGAGCAACTTTCTTTTCGAAGATATATCTGAGGTCGGGGTACCATCAGTTACGTATTAGAGAGCAGGATATTTCAAAGACTGCCTTCTTGACAAGATATGGGTCCTATGAGTTTAGGGTGATGCCGTTCGGACTCACAAACGCTCCAGCCGTTTTCATGGCTTAATGAATCGAGTATTCAGAGAGTTCTTGGATCAGTTTGTCATCGTCTTCATAGATGACATCTTGATATATTCACACTCTGAGGAGGAGCATGCCGAGCACTTGAGGCAGGTTCTTCAAATCCTATGCGAGCATCAGTTGTATGCTAAGTACGAGAAGTGTGGATTCTGGTTGCGAGAGGTACAGTTCTTGGGCCATGTTGTTTCTGAGCAGGGGATTGCAGTTGACCCGAGCAAAGTGTTAGCGGTGAGGGAGTGGGGACAGCCCACGACACCGACGAAAGTGCGTAATTTCTTGGAGTTATCCGGATACTACAGGAAATTCATTCGGGGATTCTTCAAAATAGCGGGTCCATTGACGAATCCGACTCGCAAGGGAGTACCATATGTTTGGGTTGATGCTTGTCAATTAGCTTTTGACGAGCTGAAAGACAAGCTTACTTCAGCACCAGTCCTTGCGTTACCAAAGCCGGGTGTGGAGTACCTGGTTTACACCGATGCGTCTTTACGAGGACTTGGAGGAGTACTTCAGCAGGAGGAGAAGGCTATAACTTTTGCTTCCCGCAAGCTCAAGCCACATGAAAAGAATTACCCCACCCACGACCTGGAGTTAGCAGCGGTCGTCTTTGCATTGAGGATTTGGAGGCACTACTTATTGGGTGAGAAATTTCATTTGTTCACAGACCACAAGTCATTGCAATACCTGTTCACTCAGCGAGAGCTGAATATGCGTCAGCGCAGATGGCTAGAGTTTGTGAAAGACTATTAGTTCGAAATACAGTATCATCCGGGGAAGGCCAACGTAGTTGCGGATGCATTGAGCCGTAGACCGGTAGACGATGTAGCGGATGTCTGGAAAGCAGAGTGGAAGGAGTTGGGTCACCAGGACGCAGTAGCCCGTTCTTTCATATCCGTTATGTCATCCACACCCGAGATTGTTACGAGGGTGCTACAGGCACAGACCACAGACCCATTTTGCCAGGAGCAGATTATGCGACTTCTAGCCGAGGGTGCTGAGTCCTATTCTGTTAGTTCTGATGGAGGTTTGCGGTTTAATGGGAGATTGGTGGTTCCAGAAGGAGCAAAATTACGTCATGAAGCGATGACTCATTCTCATGGGTCCCGATTTGCAATACATCCGGGAGGCGATAAGATGTACCAGGACATGAGGTGACAATACTGGTGGAGTGGGATGAAGAAGGACATTGCTGAGTTTGTGTCCAAGTGTTCTACCTGCCAAGCGGTAAAGGTGGACCACCGAGAAACCGTCAGGATTGCTTCAGCCATTGGAAGTACCCGCGTGGAAGTGGGAGAGTATTTCCATGGATTTTATTACAGGGTTGCCTACATCACAGCGGGGCCACGATTCTATCTGGGTGATTGTAGACCGTTTGACCAAGGTATCTCATGTTCTGCCACTGCAGACAGATTATACTACGGGCCAGTATGCTCAGTTGTTCATCGCTGAGATTTTCAGATTACATGGGGTGCCCCTGAATATTGTGTCAGATAGAGACAAGATTTTTGTGTCACGTTTTGGGGAAGCTTTCAGGAGGCTATGGGTACTGAGTTGAGGTTGAGTTCGGCTTACCACCCACCGACAGACGGACAGACAGAGCGTACTAATCAAATGTTAGAAGATATGCTACGCATGTGTGTTCTCGATTTTGGAGGAGGATGGGAGCCACATCTTCCACTGGTAGAGTTTGCTTATAATAACTCTTATCAGTTTACGATTGGTATGGCTCCATTTGAGGCCTTATATGGCAGGCCTTGTCGTTCTCCAACTTGTTGGCTCGAGGTGGGGATAACAAGTTGCTAGGACGAGAAGTGATTCAGGAGACCTCCGCGAGGATTGAGATGATCAGGAGTCGTATTCGGGTAGCCCAGGACAGGCAGAAGAGCTACGCCGATGCGAAACGGTTCTTCCGGGAGTTTAGTGTGGGGGACCAAGTGTTATTGCGTGTATCTCCTATGAAGGGGGTGATGAGGTTTGAGAAGAAGGGGAAGTTGGATCCGAGGTACGTGGGACCATTTCCCATCATCAAGAGGATTGGTCCGGTTGCATACAGGTTGGGATTGCCAGAACATTTACATAGCATCCACGATGCATTCCATATCTCGTCGTTGAGACGATATCTTCGGGATGATATGGCCCATACTCACATTGCGATAGATGAGATAGACTTACAGTCTGATAGCTCTTACGAGGAGAGACCAGTGGCTATTCTAGACTATAGTGAGAGGAGATTGAGGTAAAAAATAGTTCCACTAGTGCGAGTCCAGTGGGAGCATCATAATGTGGAGGAATCCACTTGGGAGCGCGAGGCAGATATGCGCGATAGATACCCAGATTTGTTATTACCAGGTATGCCTTATTTTCCAAATTTCGGGAAGAAATTCCGTTATTAGGGGGGAAGTATGTAATACCCCGTATTTTCATGCTATATTAATTTGGGGATTTATTAAATTTAACATGAACGATTTATTTAATAAAAATCCGGAAATTAATTATGTTATAATTATTAACGTGACGAGAGTTAGTAATTATGGGAAACTTGTTGAATATTACTAATGAGCAAAGTAATATATTATATTGGTTATATTGAATGTTATGAGTGAATTAAATGACTATTTCAGAAATTTAAGTCGGGACGTGCCCGTGTCACGTCAGGACTAATTTTGTTAAATAAAAAGTGAATTTTTTATAAGTTGTTCGTATGGTCGTTTTGAGTGCCCCAACGCGTCCGGAAGGGTCGAGATAGTCAGAAAAGTGTACCCGGGGGTTTAGTTTGGGTCTCGGGGCATTTTTAGGCCTAATTACTACCCCGGGAGGGCAATTTAGTCATTTCACCTTTTTGGGTAATTAAACCCACGAAATTCAGCAACCTATATCAGCCTTTTAGGTTAGTCTTTTAGGGTTAGAACATTCATAAATCAAGTGACGGCCATTGGAGAAGAGAGGAGAGAGCTCCAAGGCAATTCAAGGCCAAAAAGTCACCGGTTTACACTGCCGCCACCACCACCGCGTAGATCGCGAGACGAGGAACGCAGTTATACCAAAATCAGCCGTGAATCAGAATACCAAAAATCCCAGGCAAGTGTTTAACTTGCTATTTTCGTTGGTGCAATCTTCATATTAGTTTAGGAATGATTTGTGATGAAAACTATGGAAGAAAACCCAATTTATGATAGGAGAATCCATGTAGTATTGATTTATATGTTGATTCTGAAACACTTGCCATGTAGAGGAAATAAACCACGAAATTTTGATGATCATAAGAAAGAAATTCTGGAGAAAGATTTGTTAGAAATCTGTTTAAGAAAATTTTAGGGTTCTTGATAATTGGATATAATTTTAGGTTGAAAATCCATGTTTAAATGATGAATATGTACATGCCATACGTTAGAATCATCTAGTACATTGTTATAATGTTAGTAGTAGAATTCTGGGACGATTGGAACTTAAAAATATGGATTTAGTGTAATTTTGGTGATGAAACCCATAACTGCATTCTGCAGAATTTTTCGCAGACGTGCTTGATCGATCGATCGAGCCTAGAGCTTCGATCGATCAAAGGTTCGATCGATCGAGCCCCAAGATTCGATTGATCGACCCCTCCTGGTAAACTCCTAATTCCCTCTTTAAATAAGTTAAATTCAAATTGTCGTGATATAATTCTTGGGCATTCTTGATAAAATGATTTGGGAGACATTGAGGACCAGTAGGGCATATGAATAAATGTTGAGACCTTTAATCTTCGACGAGAATGGTATTTATGGGACATTTACTTTAGGGTTGGTAAATTTATAAATTGAAAGGGGTGAGGTGCGTGAGAGAGTTACGTTGGAACCTAATAAAGACACTTACTGAATTTCAGATTTGTGAGGAGATAGTTCACGAGTGTCACGTATTAAGTGAGAAAACCCTTCGAATTTAGGTTAGAGATGAAACCTTATATGTAATACTAATAATGTGAAGTGTAGAATAAATGGTATAATTATGGGTGACGAGAAGAACCTATATTAATATGATAAAGTGGTATATTTATATGATTGTGTGTACATATATTATATACTTGTGAAAATCATGCCCACGCTACTTGCTATCCCCGAGGTTACCGCGCTGGGACAAGTCTTATCTCGATGGGACCTTTATGGGGGATATTGACTTGTACCCTAGAAGATAGATATCTTTGGTACAGGCTATCGACGTGATAGTTCAGACGGTCCTAAGAGACGCAGGCATGTGCCATCCTCTTAGAGACTTGGAATCTATTCTTCGCCTCAATATTGTTTGTGCATGTATGTTAATACATTTCGAGAGTGATTCCGAATGTATTCCCCTTAATATTAGTGATATGGGGCTTTGGATAGTAGAGTATGCCCGCACCATAATTTAGTTGGGGTGCTTTTATATATATATATATTATACGAGTAGTTAATATATATGAGATTATGAAATTTGGAACTACCTCCTGTGAATTGATAAGTAGGACATGGTTGTTGACTCAAATTATAAATACTTGCTTTGAGAAAGTATAATATGTCACTGGAAAACTTTATTGGTTTTATAAAGTTTAAATGGAGAATTTTTGTTACTAATTGAAACATTTTTTTTATGGAATCGTTGTATTTTAAATCTTAAGAGTAAGTTAAGATAAATTGAATTATTGGGAGAGTTAGTGTGATAAAAATGATAAGATGAACCGTTGGGAAGGTTAGAACGATAGGCGTGCACATTAGAAGATAGGTGAGAATTTCTCAAGAGAGTGTCGTTCTAATATGTTGTTGCATTGGCCTGTATCAATTTAAATACTTGCTAAACGTATTTTAAAATCAAACACACTTTCGGGCTGTGACCCGTTTTCTCTCTCTCTCTCTCTCATGTGTATATATGTATGTATTACAGGTGCCCAGCCACAGGGGCGTCTTGCTTAGGATCTCTTGGCAGAAACGCGCTGCAGCTTAGGTGGGAGTTGCAGGTCACTTGCGTAGACGGCTTCCTTTATTGACTCCACCTCTAGCATTCTCATCTATTGGGGATGTGTCGCCCTTTCCATTACTTCATTATTATTTGGACATTTGTATTTTAGTTATTTCCAGTATTGTTATTATGGGATTTATTCAGTTTGGTTATGTGGTTTTAGATTTCGTATGTTGACATTCGATTGACGAATGTACTCTATTAATTGGTTTATGTTGTAGAATTTAATGTGGTGTGATTCTTACTTATTGTATGTTGTTAATAATTAATTAAATATTTTTCTTTAAATAAAATTTGGAAAGTTATGTATGAAAAATGTTTTTGACACTTAGCTTAATTAATTAGGAAGTTAAATTGGAAAATTTATTTTTATCGACAGTGATGCTAAGAATGAACCAACTGTTCACCTTGATTTCATTTAATAAAGGAGTGATCACCTGGTATTTAATTAGGCGGGGTGCCACACCATGCTCATCATAAAGTCACTCTTCATCTCCTCCTCGAAGTCGTGAGCATGTCGAAAGCACGTGGATCCAAAGATTATGTCATCCACATAAACCCGGGCAACCACCATAGCACCATATCCTCTCTTAACAAACAACGTCTTATTAACTCCCCCTCTCATGGAGCCATAGGCTAACAGATAGGAAGTTAGCCTCTCGTACCAAGCACAGGGTGCTTTCTTCAAACCACACATGGATTTTATCATAAAATAAATGTGATGAGGGTTCTTAGGGTCTTCAAACCCTTTTGGTTATTACACGTAAACCTCATCATATAGAATTCCATTCAGAAAGGCACTCTTGACATCGATCTGGTATAACTTGAAGCACAGATGACATGCGATGGCGAATAGTAAGCGGACAGACTCAAGCCTCGCAATAGGAGCAAATGTCTCATCAAAGTCTACACCCTCTATCTGTGTGTAGCCTTGAGCGACCAATCTATCCTTATTTCGATTAATGGTACCATTCTCATCCCTTTTATTCTTGTAAATCCACTTGGTACCAATCACATTATTCTCACTAGGTTCGGGGATAAGATACCGAACATCATTCTTTCTAAACTGAAGCAACTCATCCTATATAGAAGATATCCAATGTTCATCATTGAGTGTTCCTTGACGTTCTTGGGCTCAACTTTATACGTGTATAACAGAAAGTTAACCACGTTCTCTAGTTGAGCACGAGTCTTGACACCTAAGGTGGGATCTCTTAGAATGGTACTAGGGTCATGAATCTTGCGAACCCAAGCGGGAGTGTCTCCTAAGTTAGGAGTAGGGTCCACCTTGGGAGTGTGAGGGACAATGGGATCATTTGATGAAAATGGGTTATCCTCACACAAAAGGTTAAAATAAACAAATGTCGGTGGTTCGTCATCTTGTACGATGATGTTTATTGACTCCATAACCTTAGATCTCTTCAGGTTAAAAACTCGGTATGCTCTACTTGTTGATGAATATCCTAAAAATATTTCCACGTCACTCCAGGAGTTAAACTTTCATAATTGCACTCTATCCTATAGGATGTAGTATTTGCTCCCAAATACATGAAAATATGAAAGGTTGGGCTTTATAAAAGTCCACAATTCATAAGGCGTGTGAAGTGTGTGTGGATGAAGGTAAATCCTATTCACCGTGTGGCATGCGGTAGACACTGTCTCTGCCCAAAATCTCTTAGCAACTCTATGACTTAGAAGCATAGATCTAGTCATCTCATGAATCGATCGATTATTCCTTTCAACAATCCCATTTTACCGAGGAGTCTTCACGGCCAAAAATTCATGTATGATCCCAAGGCTATCACAGTAAAGATCTTCCTTTGCTTTCGTAAACTCAGTGCCATTGTCACTACGCATTCTATTAATAGTGACACTGTGTTGATTTTTTAGGAGATATCACTTGGTCGTAAGAAATTCTACAGCATCAAATTTCTTTCTCCGAAAACCTACTATCTAGTAACACGAGAAATCATCTACCATTACGAGGATATACCTCTTACCACCTAAACTCTTAGTATGAGTAGGAACCATAAGATCCATGTGTATCAACTCAAGCACTCGTGAAGTGGTAATGTAATTCAACTTCTTTTGGGGGCTACAGACTTTTTCCCCAACTAAAAGGGTCCACAAATCACGAAAGTCGGATTCCCAAGTGATGGCAAGACACGTACTAGGTCATTTTTAGCTAATCTCTCCAAATATTTAAAATTCACGTGACCTAGACGTTGATGTCATAGATCCATAGGAGTGTTCATGGTGCTATTACAGACAAATAAGGACTTGGGCATAATCCCATAATAATTATCTTCAGTCCTCACCCCTTGCAATAGAAGTTTACCACCTTGATCATAAACATTGAACCTGTTCCGATCAAACTTTACTGCAAAGTCAACGTCTCACAGCTGGCTAATGTTGAGAAGGTTCGCTTTCAAACCTTTGACGTACAAAACATTCTCTAGCTAGGAAATCCTAGTATCTCTACCGTACCTCGTCGTACAATGCTAGACTTGCTCCCATCTCCAAAAGAGACTTTACCTTCCTTACGATCTTCTAGGTAGGTAAAAATGTGACGTCACTCGTCAAGTGCCTGGAGCACCCACTATCAAAATACCACTGAGAGGTATTATGGATTCATAGTAAACTCAAGAATTGGTTCCGATGTAACATGAGATGTGGAAGAGCCATCAAAACCTATTCCTTGCCTTTCACAAACCCTAAGCAGGGGTGAGGAGCATCTTTCCCATATTTTCAGATCTGTCCTCTATCTTTACCTTGACCTCTTGGGCTCTCTCAAGGTCATGAGTGATTTGGGCTACAAGGGCTTCAAGGTTCTTTGAGTCTCCATGGAGTAATAGAGCTCACTCGTAAGACTAGCCACTTGCTTGGTCAAGTATCCTTTCTCTTTATCAAAACAACTATCTCTTTCTCTCTCTCTCTCTCTCTCTCTCTCTAAACTGGCTCTCTTTTTCTACATAAAACCTCTCTCTATCTCAACACAAATAGTCTCTCTCTCTCTCTCTCTCAAGGCAGTGCTAATGTAGGACTCTAAATCTCTCGTCTCTCCCAAATATTTCTATAGGGCAATGATCCTAAGAGCTAACACTTTGTTATGCTTTCTAGTTTTAAATGAATCAGCATACAAATTGGTGTAGGCGCGTCGTAGGTCACTCTCTCTCTTACTTGCACATCCTCCCCCTCACTCACATCGCTTTCATTGTCGAGGTGTCCCTATGAAGTAGAATCCTCATCATTGTGAGGCGCACTGTTAGTACTCACATGACTAGCCATGGATGCGATGAAGTTACATTCATGTGATGACTCGTCTCCAGAATCCACCAACTCGACCTCACTGTCGTCACTAAGGGAGGCATTTAAAACATCTTTGCCTTTGCCTTGATGTTTTAACCTAGTTGGAAACTCAAAAGCCTTATGGCCTCTACCGTCACACTCATAACATCTATCTTCGTCTTTCTTAAACGTGTCCTTTTTATCTTTATCATTTTTCTTTTCAAAATTATTTTCCTCAAAATTATTTTTATCTTTGAAATTGCCATTATTTTTCTTTAATTTGAGAAATTTCTTGAAGTTTTTAGCAAAAAAAGCCAAATCGTCTAAATCAAAATCAAACTTTGAATTTGACGTCTCTTCCTCTTTTCTTTTAGATGAACCGCCCCTCTTTCTCGCTGACCCCTCACTTTTTCTAGCCTGGGCTTTAAGTGCTTCCCCTCCTTTATCTTTTGATTTTATCATGTTAGGAAACATGTCAATTTCATAAGTCTGGAGGTATCCTACCAGTTCTTCTTATTTCAGACTACTCAAATTTCCTATAGAATTTAACACAATGACTTTAGGGTTAGAACTCTTAGGCAATGATCTCAAAATGTTTTTAACTACTCTAGCATCAGGAATGTGTTCACCAAGATTGAAACTAGTGTTACAATATCAGATAAGCGTCCATGGAATTCATCAAAACACTCAAATTCAAGCATGGTGATTATTTCAAATTGTGTAGTTAAATTTTACAATTTGGATTCTTTAACTGCATTAGTGCCTTCATGGGTATGTTGAAGAACATCTCATGCTTCTTTTGACACGGTACACGTCATGATTCATTGAAACTCGTCGGGTGTGATGTCTCCAAAAATTGCATTTAGCCCACGTGAGTTATATGTTCTCCATTTAAATTCTTCTTCAGTCCAGTCAGATACTGGTTTAAGGTTTGTCACATTTTCAATGGTGACAGAGGGAGGAGTCCACCCTCTTTCACATACAACCCAGACACGTTCGTCAATGGCCTTTAAATGGGATTTCATACGGGCTTTCCAATATGCATAATTTGTACCGTTAAAAATTGGGACCTGATTATACAAGTTTTCCATTGAATTTGCGCTTTTTCAAAAACCAATTTTTAGACCAAAATTGTTATCTAGAAAATTTTATTGAAAAACTGACACGGTATAATTGTGTAATAGGATCTGATACCAATTTGAGAGTGTGCCAGCAATCAATGATCAAACTTGTTTAATTAAATTCCAATTTTATGCCCAGTTATTAATAAAACTCCAACCCTTGTAAGTAATTGTGATTAACTAATTATACGAAATTAAGCTGCAAACAATCACAAATTTGAGGAAAAATCCCCCCATGGGGCAAAAACTTTTTATTACACTATATTTTGTAATGACTTATAAATACAGAGAAATACAACTTGACACACGAATACCCGCAGTCGTCGATTCATTGTCATCGGTAAGAGATCCCGCAAGAGCTCCAATAGTCAGCAATGGAGAACCAACCTTCTTCTCCACAAGAGTATTCCAGATGAGTAAAATGAGAAACTAGGGTTTAGAACGATTCACATATATATTTGGGATAGTTTGGTCAATCAAAAGAGGTTTAAAACTCAAAATATGAAGTCTTAAAATTGCAGTTGTTTGTGCAAAAAACGGAGTTGTAAGGACTTGAAAAAACTGAATGCAGATGCAAGTATTTATATAAAAATTGAGTGGGCGCAGTCGCTCAACGTCAAGGGGATATCACTCGAACGACATATGATGTCATTTAATCCTTGTTCGCGTGACACAACACACGAAGTTAAAACACCAAAATAGTAAGGGTTCGTTCGATGACTTCTTAAAGTGAGCCTTAAGTGACCTATCGCGCGACATGTAATGTCGTTTGATAAGGTCATTTGAATGACATCAGATCGTCATTTGAACGACAAGGCTTAGTCGCTTGAACGATCGAAGCGTCATTTTGTAAGTTTGCCTTCATCATTTCAGAAATTAAGTTTAACTCAGAAAACCTGATTTTCCTTAATAAAAACATTTTAGAAAAATTCCCAAATAAATACAAAAACATTGAAAACTCCAATTTACTCATTTTACCATATTCAATAATGGAATTAGTGGGAACTGATGAAGACATACGTTGCACGTTGCTTGATAATGTTCCACTACGGACGTATGAAGATGATGGGTGCATGATTCTTCGGATTCGGATCAAGGCCGTCATAAATGATCATGTTGACGTGCCGAATGTAGTGGTATACGACATACTTGTTGTGATATAGGACACTTAGATAAAATCCTAGATTCTAAATGGACATTTATAAAATCATATCCTTACAGATGACAACAAAGGCACAACTTCAGATGTGAAATAAATTAACAAAAACGTAAAGAGTAAATTGCCATAAGAAAAAATTCTCTTGAAATTACCGCATGGACAACCTTGGTAAACCACATCTTGATGTACCATTATTTCCCTCATTATTGTCCCCATGATAAATTCCATTCGTTGAGTCTTATCGTCCACTACACCCAAAAGCCTAAAATGTCACCTTTGGGCCAGATAGACTTGTCACGATCATTGACCGTGATAAAAAAGCACACATTTTTTCTCATGGTCAATGACCTTGACAAGTCCGTGACAATGGCTTGTCACGGTCATTGACCGTGACAAGTCCATGACAAGTACAATTGTCACGGACTTGTTACGGTCAAAGAACTTGACAAGTCCGAAACAACTCTTTTTACAAAAAACCCAACCCCTCTTTCTTTTCCCACCGTTTTCTCTTCCCTCCATTCTCTCTCTCTCTCTCTCTCTCTCTCTCTACATTTTAGGTGAGTTTTTTCTCCCTCCCTTTAGTTTGTGTGTGTGTGTGTGTGTGTGTGTGTAGAACTGGGTGTGTGGGGGGGGGGGGGGGAGGGGGTCCGGGGGCAGGGGTGGGGGGCAGGGGGGAAAGGGTGTGTATGTGTGCAGGTGGGTGTGGGTGTCTGGGTGGGTGTGTGTGGGGTGGGGAGGGTGGCTGGGGGTGGTGTGTGTGTGTGTGTATAATGTGTTGTTTTTAATTTGGTTTTGGGACTTGAAATTAATTGGACATTATAAATATTGATTGGGTATTTTTAATTTAGGGCTTCCAATTGATTAGGAGGTGTTAGTTGGGATTGAAATTAATAGGTATTGTTAATATTATTTTAATCTTATTGTTTAGAGAATAAAATTAATTTGACATTATAAATATTATTTGTGTATTGTTATTGAGGTTTGAAATTGGTTAGAAATTGTTAATGTTGATTTGGTATAATTATTTAGGGCTTGAAGCTAATTAGTCATATGTATTTAATTTCTTATGTTTTTGGAAATGAATTAATTGAGTAGATGAATTGGAAGGAGTACGGGGTACACATTTGTTGGTTTGTTCTTGATGTTGGATTATATTGGACGGATGTGGTTGGATATGGAAGTTGGTTGCTTAATTTATTTAAAATACTCAATTTAATTCACACGAATGAATCCTTAAATAATTATATTGTCTTAATTTGATGGGTTGGTTAATTTTGGAAGTGGCACGACCACTGGATTATTGTCCAAATGGGGGGGGGGGGGGGGGGAGGGAGTTTTCAACTTTTTTTAAAAATACTTTGTGTCACGACCCATTCGAGAGTGGCACGACCACGGACTTATGATAATTAACATAAAAATACTTTACGTTACTTAGAGTGCGCCTAGATACTAGACTTCTAGTTCTTATGCGTACGCATTCAATAGCCCTTAGACCCGTTCGAGAGTCATTACCCCTGTAATGAGATCTCTCAAATTGTCCCGTTTGGACAGTTTGGGACTACATAGTTTTTATATAATAATATTCTTCATGGCTTAAACTTGTTACTTTTGGGGGAAGTTTTGCAGTCATATCTTAATGTTCTCTGGGCACATACTAGATGATGTGATGTTAAGTGTTATTTCAATTGATAAATTGAAATAACACTCACACTTGCGAATCTATGTCTTGTACTTGGAGAACTATGGGGATATGCTGCCGAATTTTCCTCAACTTGGAACAATGTGCATGAGCTGTTAAGTATATTGAAGAAATATGCGGTCTTGAATGGGATAGAACCACTCACCCTTTACAGGATGGAGGAAAAAATAATTAATATTATAAATTGAATTATAATTTCAATTTCAAATTAAAATTGAATTTGAATGCACGAATAAATTTACCCATCGATTGTACGCATTCAATAGGTGATTGTTTATACTGATGGGAACAAAATATTCACACTTTTGGTTATGCTATTTTACTCATAATAGGCGACTGTTTGTGGTAGCTATGATGGGATATCCTAAATACAAAGAGTGGATGGGTGAGACAAATAGATTAGGGGTGTGTTTCGCAGAGGTGCTAATGAATTTTTCAAATAAGCAAAGAGATACCATGCTAATGAAGAGTTTTCGTATCCGTGTGCTAGGTGTAAGAATGGTAAGGTTTTTGAGTGGAAAACGATTGAACTACATTTGTTAAGATTGGGAATGCAAGATAGTTATCGAAGTTGGGTTTTTCAAGAGGAACCGAAAGTTGCTTTTATCCCCGAGCAACCTTCACAACAACTTTCAGCAAGTAGGATAAATGTTCAAGGGGAGGATGACAATGTAGATCATAATATTCTAGAGGAATTAGGTGATGACACGCATGGAATTTATGAATTGGAAGAGAATGAGGTCACTGACGATGTACAAGGTGCAGGCGCTCATGAAGATATCGGGATAAACCTTGACAATGACTACCAATGTTTAAAATTCAAGGCGAGACAACCGTTATACTCTGGTTGTGAGAAAGATCAAAAAAATTTACATTCCATGGTTGGTTTGCATAATTTGAAGAGTCAATATGGTTTGTCTGACACTAGCGTGACATGAATTTTGAATTGGGTGAAGGGCTTGCTACCCAAGCAGAATATACTTCCAAACAGCTATCCTACTATGAAAAATAGTTTGAAAGGTTTGGGAATGAAGTATAAATCAATTCATGCTTGTGTGTATGATTGCATACTATACCAAAAGGAGTATGAAAATCTCAATCGGTGTCCGGAATGCGATGAACCTAGATATGTCCAATCTACTTACAAAGAAGGTGCAAACTCAAAAGTGCCTCAAAAAGTGTTAAAATATTTTCCCGTTGGGTCTAGATTAAAGCGGTTTTTCACAGTACCATGGATAGTAAAGGTAATGAATTAGCATGCTAGGGAAGAAGTAGGAGAAAATCTCATGCGCTATCCTATTGATTCTACAGTTTGGAAGAGGATGAATTTTGAGTATCCCGATTTTTCTCGAGAAAAGTGTAACATTCATTTGGAAATATCAACATATGGTTTCAATCCATTTGGAAACCTAATCACCAATCAGAGTGTATGGCCAGTGATCCTAGCCCCACTAAACCTCCCTCCACAGTGTATGAGACTTGAATTTTCGATGATGCCTTTGTTGATCCTTGGGCCTAAGGCACCAAGTGAGGACATCGATGTCTAACTGGATCCTTTGATAGAAGAATTAATTGAGTTGTGGAAAGAGGGTGTGCAAGAATTTGACTCTTTTAGAAAAGAAGAGTTTACGCTGAAAGCTATGTTGATGTGGGCAATTCATGATTTTCCAGCTTATGGGACATTATCTCGTTGTGTAGTACATGGTTATTTAGGGTGTCCTATTTGTGGAGAGGAAACCGAATCTCTTTGTCTCCCCGCTAGCTTAAAAAATTTATACCATTAGCATAGGAGGTTTTTACCCCTCCTCTCATAGTTTTAGATTTGAGAAAGGTTCCAATTTTTTACCGGATGGGGTTTAACATAGGGTACGGTCGAGAATACTTTCAGGTTTAAAATTTTAAAGTAAATCTTTTGATTATGGCCCTAATATGCGAGGAAAGAATCCTAAATTTAAGAATGTCAAGCATAAAAAGACCCCAACTGGGAATAAAACGAAGACAAGAAAGGCATAGTCTAGGAGTTTAATTTTATTTGACTTGCCTTATTGGAAGAATAACTCGGTGCACCATGTTTGGATGTGCTACACGTAGAGAAGAATATCGCTGAACATATTATGGGCACATGCTTTGGGGGGAGTCATTCGAAGGATGTAGAAAATGTAAGAAAAGACCTTAAAGCGTTGAAACTTAGGCCACAACTATGGTTGCAAGAAGATAGTAGGGGAAGGACAATAATTCCTCCATAGTGCATTTAATTTGATGAGCGAGGAAAGGAAGGTGCTTTTAGACACAATATATAATTTGAAAGTTCCATCTAATTTTTCGTCCAACTTGCAAAGGATTTTGAATTATGCTACCCATGATTTACACAAGTTTAAGTCCCACGATTGGCATGTGATCATGAAATTAGTTCCTCTATTGTTTAAGCACTGTTTCTCCAAGCACAAGGATTTACGGAGGTATATTACGCAAATAAGTATCTGCTTCTCACTTTTATATGAGAAGGTAGTCAATCGAGATCACATAATGGCCGCAAAATTGGCAATGAACGAAGCAGTTTATGTCTTGGAGAAGTACTTTCCCCGTTCACTTGTTGGTACACCTATGTGACGAGACACTTCTCTGTGGCCCAGTAAGATATCGGTGGATGTATCTGTTTGAAAGATTGATGAAAGTTTTCAAAGATTACGTCAAGAATACACGATACATTGAAGGATCAGTTGCAGAGGAATACATTATCGTGGAGTCATCAATCTACACTCAGGAATATATGCCTGACTTGACCAGCGTGGATGACAATGATGAGTTCATCGATGAGGGTGTCCATGTGATGGGTAAACAAATGAAATTAACGAGTTTGCAACATGAACAAGTAGCTCGTTATCTTTTTGATACACATGAAGATGTCGAAGAATGGAAAAAGTAAGTTTAAATTATTTTAACTTTTAAATTATTTTAATTTTTACATGATTAATTTTGTAATACTTTTGTCACGATCTATGATGAAAATATGAAGCTTGTGAGAACAATAAAAGATGAAAAATAATGGCACAATCAGACAATGAGTTTAGGCTGAGGTTTTCACACGAGGTAATTATAATTAATACAGACTGTTATCAAATGTCACATTACAAGAAATATTTACAACTAACCTAATTAATTTATCTATATTCTCAGCCCTTAAAAATGGGTGATGCGACATCAAGGCTTTCTCATTTAGCCACTGGACCCTTGCTCATGGCATAAGAGTACAAAAAGTATTGATTGAATGGTTACGTATTCGGTGCAAGGGTGTATGAAGAAGATACAAATGTACAGAACTCGGGCATTTCATACACGACTCTTATTTTTTTCGAGCGAGCACGAAAGTTAAAAATGTCGTTGAAGCTGAAATGACTTACTATGGTGTAATTGGAAATATATTTGAATTGGACTATGTAAACGATAAAGAGGTTGTATTTTACTGTGATTGGGTAAGAGTTAAGGATAAAAATTCTTGTAAAGTTGATCCTGACATCAATTTGATCATGGTTGACTTGTCCAAGTTGAAGATCAATGAACACGTGAGCGATGAGCCGTGTGTTTGTTCTTTTCAAAAGGTTAGGCAACTATTTTACTCGGAGTATATCAACAATGAGCCATGGTCAATCGTTCTACATGCGCCAAAGCATCTAAACAGTAGTGTGGATGAATTGACTGCACCTACCGAATATCAATCCATTTTTTATGATAACCCGAATTTGAAATAATTTTTTTATTTGTAATAAGTATTCAAATTATTTGTACTTGATCAGTTTAATGCTTGTAATAACCAAGTGAATTTGTTAAATTGAAATTGGTATTTTGGTATTACTATTGGTATAAATTGAAATTGGTATAAATTGATATTGGTATTGGTATTGGTATGTTTGTTAGTATCCGATTTGAGCATTAATTCAAAGTTCATATACATCTTTGTACTAATATTAACAATTTTTGCAAAAAATGACTTCATCAGGATGCGATAGCGGAGGCGATCGGGGATCTTCGGACAGTAGGCTCCTAAAATGGGGCAAATTACGGGCCGTCATTGAAAATAAGACGACATTATTAGCTACAACGCTAGAGTCGTTGAAGGCGATTATCAGTCTAGGGTACACTGATTGGAAGGCCGTGCCTATTGACCTCAAGATGAACATCTGGGGGGCGTTACAAGTTGTTTATTTAATATATATATATATATATATATATATATATATATATATATATATATATATATATATATATATATATATATAACTGTAATAATTACTTACATGATGGTTTATATTTGTTTGACAGGAATAATTCGGCCTGCTAGCATATCTTTGCGACCCCATGTTGGAGCAATTGAGGGATCAATATAAAACGTGGAAGAAGAACTTACGGGCAGGGTACTTTGGGAAGACCGGGGAGTCCATTATGAGACTACGTGAAACCGTCCCCCCCCCCCCCCCCCCCCAAGGAGCCAATCTCATTGGTACATTGGTAGAAATTTATCGACAATGAGACCAATGAGAGGCAAATGGCATCTCGCCAATCGGGGATGGATAATCGGGTGAAAAAAATTGGATGTGCATTACTCTGAACGGACGTCTTACGCCGAGGTGGAGCACATGATGGTAAGTTTTTAATTTTCTTTAATTTTAGTTAGTATAATTTAGCACTAATTTGTGTTACTTACTAATTCTATATTGTTTTATTTCAGGAGGCAGGGAGTGACCCTGGGGGTAGGCCACATAGGCTCGATGCCTATGTGACAATTCAGACGAAAAAGGGTAAGGACAAGGAGGTGGCCCCGAGCGTCGCAACCACCATTGTAAGTTATAAATGCTTAATTTTTTTAATTATGTTATAATTTTTATTTACTTAATTGACTAATCGTGTACTTTTATTATTTCAGGCAAAGCTTAAGGAAGTGCATGAGTCACATTCTGATGCTGACAAAGCATCTTTGGCTTCAGACGCACTCAGCCAAGTGCACGAGCCGGATTGCAATGGGAGGACTAGGGGTGAGCTTGAGGGTGGGGAATTGTAGGATCATCGAAATGGAGACGAGCAAAAGCGGGTTGGTACATAAGGTGGATGGCCATGACGAGAAGCTATCAAGGTTAGAGGCGACGGTCCTAGATATGTACGCCTTTATGAAGCGTCAGTTGGGCAAGGGCAGGGACAAGGGGAAGGAGAAGGAGGTAGAGGTAGATTAGACGAGGATGCCAACGCCATTTCTACATCGCCGATACGCACAGACTCGGCACCATATGATGATCCATTTCCCATCGCGACCCCGTTGATCGGCTTATGTCAACATCGATTGGTCGAGCGTGCATCTACTCGGTATATATTATGGGCTATCGATATCAAGGGTGTTGAGAGATCCGAGCTTCCTCTCGGGTATGCCAGTTCATGGACATCCCCTCGAAGATATTGAGGCTAGAGTGCGCATCAGGCATGTGGTGGAGGGAAAGGAGAACTCACCTATGTGGTTGCACGAACAATGCGACGTTCAACATATTGCGGGGTGTGTCAATTCATATGTTGTGTGGCCTTCCTTCCTTCTCCAACCTGCTGAAGATTGACATTATTTCTATCTCTTTTTATTTTGAAAATTGGATTGTATGTATATTCTTTTGATTTTAGTACAATTTGGTTTGGATATGATGGATATTTGGAATTCTATTTTATTTGGATATAGATTATAAATGCCTTGATTTGGTATATGATTTGAATTTTATTTGGATATATACTGTTTGATCAGGTTCAATTTTGTTATAACACGTACAAATATACTACTAGGTATTGGCAGTGGCCATACTACCCAATACTTCTTTTTAAATTCTGCCCAGAATTGTCACGATGAAACTTGTCACGATCTTTGACCGTGATAATTTTTTTGGTTTTGTCACGGGTTTGCCATGGTATTTAACCATGATAAAACTTTTCAAGGTCAAAGATCGTGACATGACAAGTCTTATGAATATTTCACGATCTTTGATCGTGACAAGTTCGTGATAAAAAAAAGTTGTCACCCCCATACTTGTCACGGTCATTGACCATGACAATTCAACAGTTTTGGTGTAGTGGGCGTGTCGGTTGAAACTTCGATGAGCCCCAATCCAACCACACTCAATTACATCATACTTTATTTCTTGACGATGTAGAAGGGTGTGACAGATAAGTCCATTGAATTATAAGTGAATGTCCTAACCAATACGTCTGAACAATGATCGACACTATTAAAGAACTCCATGCCATGATCTGCACATCAATTTTTTATGGACACTTGGGAATTGAGGAAATTAAAAGGAGACCAAAGCAAACTAACGATCAGGCTACTATGAGTAAGACAATAAAAAAAGGGGACATGGAATTACCAAGAAAAAAATGTTTGTTCGAGTTAGAACAGAGGATTACTATGCTATTTTATTATTCAAAAATAATTAATCCTATTATAATTTTTGGTTTTAGAACATTAGATCATTTTTATCGATTGTTGAATGCTCTAAATTTATACTAACCTAAAATTTGAATATCGAATATAATTTTTTTTCCTAGAAACCATGTTGGCATGTTAAATATTCGTGCCTGACTACCACACAAAGCATACATAGCAAATAAATTGATTTCGTTGTCATGGTTTGAGAACAAAATTAACCAACCCTCCTTACTTCTTACAAGATATTTGTTGCAACATCTGGTATCCAAATCGATGAACTGTGATTCCAACTTATCTTTCCTGAATAAGTTTCACTTGCAGAAATGACAAACAATGACCCCCTTCTCCTCCCTAGTGAGAAGAACATCAGCAGAAAAATCCTTCACATTGTCGATAATTTTCACATCATATGGTGTACAGAAAACATAGTCTATAGATTCAGTTATTCGAGAGACTGACACTATCATCTCTGACATTCAAATAACCTTCGTTCATCACACGATGTATCAGATTGTCTATAGTAATGACTGCTCGTGAACTCCTAAAAGTAATAATTCATCGTCGGTTGCATGATGGGAGAAACTTAATTAATAATTTACTCTATCTCATAATCAAAAGAGACATTATCATCACAAACAATTCATGTCTAATGAGATACAACACTTGCATCCTCCTCCTGAGTAGCTTTAATTAGAAAAAAATGATTCTCCCATCGTCTTTCTCCGTGTACACCATTTGTATCTTCATTTAGTTCATTACCACAATCTCTTTTGATGTTCCCTGTTCTACCGCCACATCTACAACACTTCAGCATATTTTCTTCCTCGATCTTCACAACGCAATTATGTTTGATAAGGTTTAGCATTTTCGCATTTGTCATAATAAAAAAAGTTGTTATTTTTGCTAAATTCCACATCGCAGTTTGTACTTGAGTATTGTTTACCACCACATGATGAAATTGCCTTTTTGAACTTGTCATATATGAAGAGAGCATCCTCTGTTTCAGAAATAGAGATAATGTCACAACCATGCCTCACTGATCAATTTCTCTAAATCCAACTCTAAAATCTTTAAACGAAATTTCTCAACCTTCAGAAAATACATAAAAGAATGGTAACCAAACTATTTTAACTCAAGGTATCTACTTGGGGTCACCTACGTGAATCTTATTTTGCCATCCTGTGGTGTTTAGGGCATGGGCATCAAAACATTGTTAAACATTAAAGTATTATTAATCTTTTAGAAAATGTTAATTCTGACTCAAATATAAATTTCCATAAATGAGAATTGCTTTAAAGTAAAAAAAGGACACATGGTTTCCTAATAAGTGCTAGACTGTCCGTGCATTTAGATAGACAACCATCATAACACGAGAATAGACTTCAGAAATAAACTAAACCAGAATGGCATATAAACATCTTTTCATACAAGATTAGGTAATAGAACAACTTGGCTTATAGTAAACTTCCAGTTGCAATGGCACGAGACTCAGTATCAAGAACACCAAGATGCATACTGTGACTAGATATAACTGAAGATGGCATATTATTTAGTTGTCTCATGAGCCTTCTTACTCCAACACATAACTCCCACTTTTCTATTCTGAAAAAAATTAAGAAAGATTTAAACTAATTTCTATCCATAGAGCCTAATAAAACGAAAGCACTACTAACTTCATCATGCTTGATAAAACTCACCTTAAGAAGATAAAAGCATTACCGACAACTAACTTTTTTGCACTAACAAATACGCTCCACCCCGTAATGAGTAATTGATGGCGAGGTTGTCTTGGGAGTAATGTTTACTATAGGTAAAAACAACACTTTTTATAAATATGCACCATTGAAAATCAAGTTTTCGCGTCTTGATTTTTAACTATTGACAGTTCCTAAAAACTAAATCTCAGCTTAAATGATAAAATATACTATCAAGTGACTAAGTCAATAGATGAATATCAACCTAAAAAAATGTGAAGAAAATGGCATTCATTGCCATGAAGATCCGTTGCAAGAAATTCTTGACAGGGTGTCTGTTGGGACATATCCTGAAAAGATGAGTAGAAATTATAATGAAGTTGTAAAACCTTGAAAAATAAAAAAACTATTAGCGACGTGAATAACATTTGAACTTTAATTAATAGAAGAAAATAAATGAGAGAAAATTATAGCTTACTAATGGAGGCAATCAATCATCAACATGCCTTCGAAGAGCAGATAATCCACCATGGGTGCTAATATCGAAGGCAGTAAGTGTCTTGAAAAATGAATAGACAATGCACCTTTGAGGTTCTGGGAGTCGAGAATCTGAGCTTGTGACCTTAGATTACTGATCCATGGAAGAGAAAAGGAGACAGGTTAGAAAACTAATGCTTAAAAATGAGGTGAAAGAAGATAAAGATAAAATAGATAAGGAATCAATAGTAGCTATTCACTGTTAGCAACAACTAATAGACATGATGAAGTATAAATTCCTGGTTCAAAATGAGATGAAGGGAGAAAACTCACACCCGATTCAGGTACCAGAATTATTTGTGCAAAAACTTCAATTGTGCCTGGTTCACCCTACTATCCAAGGAGGAGTTACTCAATAGTAAACTAGTTACGCTGGGAAGGGGAATCTTGGTGCAATCCTAGGAAATAAGAGAAGTTTATTTATAAACTCGCCCGAAGTTGAAAGTGAATCACTTTGCATGACACCCCGACTAATTAAATACCGGGTAGCTACTCCTTTATTAAATTAATACAAAATGCCAAGTTGGTTCAGTTCATAACATCACTGTCGAAAACATTTTATTAATTACTAGCCACCTAATATTTAAAAAATGATTTGTCTTTAATTAAATCCGATTAACATGTCATAAGTAAATTATGAAATGCTAACACAAGCACCACAACACAAAGACAATAGAGTAACCATAAAATAGTAATGAGTCTGGAGGAATAATCCTCACACAATCCAAATGCTGAAATAAACAAGTACCAAGTCTGTATCACTAAATTAATTACAACCCAAATTCTTGAAATAACTGAATTAAATAAAGTGTATCTAAAAGGAAGTAGGGCGACAAGCCCAACAGATGAGAAAAGCTGATAATATGGAGTCAAGATCGAAAGTGGAGGCGTCTACTGTCAAAGTCCTGTAACTTCCACGGTAGCTACAGTCCATCACCTGAATGGAACTCTTATGCATGGTGTCCTTGTGGCTGGGCACCTAAAAGGTTTTTACAAAAATATATTTGAAAGAAAACGGGTCAGAGCCTAATTGTCGGAAACAGTTTAAAATATAGCAAGTGTTTTAATGACATTAAAACAATGAATGCAAAATACATGTTAGGACGTGCTCTCATATGAAATACTCACCTCTCGACTATTTGTGCACTCCTAACGTACCCGTACCCATTCTAGTGATTCTCATATCTAACTAGTCCAAAATAAATTCTAGCATTTCTATACGATTCACGCTTTAATTCCAACATCAACAATTAAATAGAGAGATTTACATTAGTTCTCAGTTTCCCAATTAATAGCAATACTAATATACTAGAGATCATCCATTTTATCTTTACATAACGTTGCTATAATTATACTCACATTTAATCATGACAGTTCATTTCAATTAATAGTATATTATTCTTATCATAAATATACCTTACTAGCACCCCGAGACTAAGCTGCGGTGCACTCATACTCTGCTATCCAATCCCGGTACATCACGTACATAAGGACCACGTATTCCAAATCTCTCAGGAATCATTTTCAATAAACAACAATCACAAACAATGGAGGCGAACATAGTTCACATCACATGGGTCACGCACATACCTACGCTCCCATGATCAGCAGACTTATTAACTTCTCAATAAGTCCTTCTCTGACCTATGGGAGGTTTGCGTTCGATTATGTATTTCATGTGAGGAGCACGTCCTAACATGTATTTTGCAATATGAAACTAATATGAAACTAAATTATCCTCACCTCTCGATTATATTCATTAACAAATATAATGTTATTCAATAATTATCTCATGCAATATGAAACTAAATTATGTATTTATTTCTAAAGGTGTGGCCATCTCAATCTCTCCCTTCCCCGGTGTGGGGGAGGGGGGAAGGGGAGGAGAAGGTCTCGCACCCACTTTCTCTAAGAGCGTTTCGACCATCGTCGGTGTGGGGTGAATGTAAAGAGATGGAGTCTCCAACCTGTTTTTCACAAAATAGGAAAAAGAACATGTCGTTGCCTCTCGAGAGCGGCATCAAAGAAAAACTGATGCTTACAAAACCAATGGTTCGAAGGTTCAGTGACAAAGTTACGAAATGGGAAGGTGCTAGGCACCCATCTCACCCTTTCAGTCTCCTATGAGATTATATTATTGCCTCATTAATTTTTTTTGTGAAGTGTGTGTGCGTGTATATATAAATGGAGATCGGAATCCTCCAACTCATATCATGGAAACGATATAGTGAGGTCATCCAAAGGAATGTTCCCCAAAATAATATCTAAAAAATAAGATGTATGCGTTTATCAAGATATTGATTGTTATAATGAAACGATAATATATGTCGGATAAAACGCCAATAAGGATCACAAATATAATATATATTAAAATAATATATAGATGAAAAAGAGACAAATGTGAAAATGGGAAAATTGGAGAAATTGAAGAAATTGGACTCAAGTCTCGAGTTTTAGCCCGAGACGCTTACATAGCTTATAAAGGCATCAAAATCCACGTAGTTCACATGCGTCATAAGGTGGGGTTTATCCCATAGATTCGAACAGAAATTTATTATATGTGTATGTGTAGAAAATGTATTTTTAGTTTCGGGAAATGGTGGTGGGTAATCCCGTTGGAATTTATAGGTGTAACCCTCTTTTTCTTTGTTTTGTTTTTTATAGAAAATAAAGTATGTTTAATATAACTAATAAAGGATGAGATACTAATGTGGGTAAACTAAAGTAAAATCTAGATTAAGAATTTACGTAACTAATGCAAAAATAAAGAAATTAAAGAGAGGGAAGGATTTTTGGACCTTTTTTTGGAGAATTGAGGCTTGATCTTGATCTTTGATGAGCTCCCTTGAATTTTGAGATGAATTTTGGATGAGAAAGAATGATATTTTGCTAAATTGGGTATGAAAATTATGGGAATGAAAGACGGAAAGGAATTTCACATAAGAAAACTTCACCGATTGCAAGAGAATGCGGTTGAGATCATTGATATTGATGGATCTGAGGTGTGCTTTTGGATTGAGGCCATGACCTATATTTATAGGGTAAGGGGGTTCCGATGGTCATAGCCCTAGACCTACCAATTGGCAGTTAACCCTAGACACACGACCAATAGGCAGGGAAATGGACCTACCAATCAGTAGTGTCGTGCAGATTTTTTTGAAAAACGGTCGAAAAATGCAATTTATAAACCTAAATTGAACACATGGCATACAATTAGAAATATAATTAAGAGACCTTCAAGAGTCCTTGGGACGCTCCCAGATCCAAGAGTTGAATTTGGGTCAAATGGGGCTCGAAAGCGCTCGTCGGTCCTTTGGACGGGAGATCGCCAGGCGGTAATGGATTATTTGTCCAAACCATAAGTTAGAATCGCGCAAAGGTTATACAAAGTAATTTGATATTCCAAAGAGATTTTCTTGGTTTGGAAGGTTAACTTTGGTAAATCGGGCCCCAAAGCGCCCGGTGACCTTTCAGACTAAAACGGGTCATTCGTCCGAATCGTAAGGCTGATTTGCGCATGAGGAGGACCTTTGGAAAAGGGTATTCAGTGTCGTTTGAATATTCATTCAGTCTCATTTGAGCTGAAGAGTTGGCATTGGTCAAACGGATCCAGGAAGTGCCCGGTGGCCTTTCAATTAATTTTTGGCAGAAAATAGATCCTTCGTCTGAATGGTTATGCCGTTTCACGCACAGTGTGGATAGTTGGAAAGGGGTTTCAGTGCCCTTTGAAGATTCATAGAGATTTATCTCTAACGATGAAATTTATTGGGGTCAAATTGGGGCCCGACAGTTCCCGGTTGCCTCCAGATTGATTTTTAGTGGTAAATAATCTATTCGTCCGAGTCGTTGTGTCGATTCGTGCACAGGGAGGACTGTTGGAAAGGGGATTCATAATTCTTGAAAGTAGTAACTCCTCGTATAATTCAAACCTTCACTCAGTGTATACCTCCATTCTCCCGTGAAGAACACTAAAGAACTCCGCTACCCCCATGGAAAGTTTATCCACATACTATGGCTGCTATAGCCAACACACCCACTAAATTCGACTCACCTGCGAACTCTAGTGAAAAATAGGTCTTACATTGTGGCATCCTCCTTGTCACTCAAAAATATACCCCATTCCCATAGGGTAAAAATAATTACCTCTACACTCCAGCTGCAACGGATGATCCTTGGGTTCCGGAGCATCTTCTCCCTACCCAAATGCACCCATGACTTGCTGTAGTGGCTATACATCCAGGACCTCGTCCTATAATTGACCCCTGCCTCGCTTAAGACAATTCCTCTTCATGTGTCCCACTTCCCCACCAATGAAACACTTTCTAATACATTCAACCTGCCACTAAACCTTCCATGTCGACCTTGTTGGAATTTCGGGCCATCCTGCTGATAGCCTCCAGCTCTAAATCGTTTAGCATGATTTCCCTGCCAGTAATCCTGGCCTTGATATCCCCCTGTCTGCTGTTGGATACCTCACTAGTACTGTTCCCTCCTGCCTCATCCGACTAGCTAGTTTCCACTCCCCTTCCGCTTCCTTTCACGTGGAAGCGATATTCCTGACAGTGCAGGAGTGCTGTGTTAATGACATCAGTAATAGCTACTAATGCGAAAATACCAATTAATTGTTATCTGATTCTCCAGACTAACCCATCCATAAACCTTTACTTTCTTTATCTATTACCTCATCCGGTACAAAATTTTCCAAACGAGTGAATTCTTCCTCATAATCGACCATTGAACAGTCTCCCTGAGTCACCTATCTAAATTTTCTCCTCATTTCAGTCTCAACCGCTGGAGGAAAATACTTGCGGTCGAACCGCACCCCAAAAGCTAATTTAACTCTTTTCTCAATTGTGGTGATCGACTCCCACCACTGTAGCGTTGCTCCCACTAAACTAAAAGTGGTTAGCATTTGCTTCCGCACCTCATCGTAATCTCCCATGCGTAGGTGACGCTGGACATCTCTCTTCCACTGACAAGCTAGTGCTAAATTTGAACCCCCTCGAAACTCTAGTGGATGCCCTTTTTGAAAAACCTCTCGTACTTGCTGCCACCCCGACCGCTCCGGGTGGGCCTGAACATCTGGCACCACGAACACCAATTCTGAGGGCTTAAGATGGAGCAACCAATTCTATGGACTGATGTTAATTCTGAGGACCTTAAGTAGAAGCGACAAATCCTGAGGGTTGAAGCCAATTCTGTGGGCTTTAAGATGAGAGTAACCAATTCTAGGGGTCCAATTCTAATGGCTTAAGTAGGGAGTGACCAATTCTGAGGGTCGAAGATAATTTTTAGGGCTTTAACTAGAGAAGACCAATTCTGCAGGTCGAAGCCAATTCAAAGGGCTTAAGATGAAGCGACCAATTCTGAGGGTCAAAGCCAATTCTAAAGACCTTAAGTAGAATATAATTTTCTTGGGAAATTTTGGATATTCCTATGGGAAAAAGGATACTAATCCGAGGATTTAATATAGCCCTGCTGGAATTTTTTCAATTTCTGTTGTGTCCCTTGAAAACGTTGCTGGGGAGATATCCAATGGGATTTGGGAATTCCGATGGGGAAATAATTCTAGGAGAAAAAATGGTATTAATTTAGTTGGGGATTTTAGGGTCTTAAAAAAAGGTTTTTCTTTTTGAAAAAGTTCTAAAATTCATTTGGTAATTTTAGGAATTTTCTGGCAATTTTTCGTATTTTTTGGCATTTTTGGAGATTTTTTGTACAAAATTTCAAGGAGGTGTCGACCGACAAGGTGTAGGGGGTCCCAAATGGCAGTGACACAGTCTTTTGGACTACCTCGAGCAGGTGAAGGGATAGTTCCGATCAGTATGTAGCCAGGGAATGCAGATTGGCATGCCCCTTAGCCTTCTATAAAAAGGGGCGAAATTTCTTCATTTTTCACAACTTTCAGATCTTCTATCCTCTGCCTTTATTTTATGCGAATTTTTGTAGAGTTCTTCTCTCTTTCAAGACTAAGAAATGGCTAATTTTTCAAGAAGTATGGTCCACATGTCGTGGCTAAGTGTTGATGACTACTCGCATTTCGAGTGGCGGGCCAGGGTGCCCATAGTGGTGGGCAATGAGAATGCCTTTGACTCATTTGAGCTGGTTGTGAACGAGCGAAATCTTTTACGTGAGATTGCGCACCATCGATCATCTAGGGTAGTGAACCCTAGTGGTTATGTAACTATTTATGACCTTTGGTATTTCCCCTTTTATTTCTTTATTTTTCTGAATTTTGAAAAGGTTTTTCCTTTTTCTTTGTAAGACTGATATATCTATATCGAGGCTGTAATATCGAGGGATGACAGGGCTCAAGGACGTCTAGGAGAACCTTCCTCCAGTGGTGCACTGGGTGGTTTCATCAGCTGGCTTAGACAGTTTGGCATATGCATTGGATGAGACGCCCCGTTCGACGGTTATCCTCTGCGCTTTGGGAGAAAGGAGGCAAGATACCACCCACACCATGCATTTTGGCTTTGGGGGGATGATGGTGAATCCCATCGATATACAACAGCTGCTGGGGATAGAGTGTGAGGGGTCTCAGATTAGGTGGACCGGACTTTACGAGTGACGTCAGCGGCGGTGGAGGTGTGTTGGGTGACGTTAGGCAGATAGTCTTAGGGGACTTCATTTGTTTGTCTCTTTAGAAGGAAGTTTTATTAAGTCGGCGGATCGACGAGACTGACGGGTTGAAAATGCGGCAGATGGCCCGTTTATTCATTCTTTTATTGCTGGGAGGATTTTTATGGCGACATAATTCACTCGTGGTTTCTGCCATATTTGAGGGTATTTTTGAATATCCCTCTCTTTGATTGGGGGAGCCTGACTTTGGAGACCCTTTATTAATCTTTAGATGAATTCAGTCGGTACTGCCAATAGACCTTTAATGGCGCCACGTATCATTTGGAGGTATTTTTTTCCCTTTTCCATTTTCCCTTTATGTATTTTATTTCTTTTTTAATTCCTTGATTGATTTATTTTTATTGATGACCCTTGTCCTTTGCAGACGTGGTTCTATGAGGTGATTGAGATTAACATGCATTTGATAGGTTTGAAGGATGAGTTGGTGGGGGACTTCTGCCGTATGTACCGGTGGCGAAAGTCCAATCGGTAATCGAGGCAATCTCTCTCTTTGGCGGTGGTGTGCCAGGTCTTGAATGGCCTGACGAGCGATCGGGTAAATTCTTCTTTCCTCCTGAGACCATTTTTCTTCGATGACCTTTTTTCAGATATTAATTTTTCTCTGGGGATCTTTCATGTAACCTTCTATCTTGGGGGATGGCCATCCAGCACACGGGGGTGACCGGGGGGGGGGGGGGGAACGTACACCAGGATCGTCTACTAGTGCAGGAGTTTGGCTACTCCTAATATCTGAGGGAGAGAGTAGTCCGACAGGTGGTGGATAATGAGGTAATGGTGACACCTATGAGGCCCCTAAGGTACATGAGGCGGGAGAGGGAGATGCCGGAGGAGGCGATGGTGGCGGCGATGGTCGGCGAGCCTTATTCGCTGTATACCAACACGGTGACGACTTATGATTATATGGATTTTGGGTCAAGATGGATGATGCTTCCCAGTATATATTACATTATGACTCTTCCTCCTATGGTTTTTGGTAGGGGCACAAGTCGGCCAGTGGGGCCTTCACACAATGCGGGTGGTGCGTCGACATCAGCAGCGCCGACGAAGTTAGAGGTTCAATTTTTGCGGCTCGCTCCTCCCTCTTATAACATCAGACGACCTCCTGGAAGATTGGTGCGTATGATGTATCACCCCAGTGCGATGGACCCGAAGGTGTTGGGGCTGACAGAGGATGTCCTTCAGTCAGAGGTATACTCTTCATTAATTTGACTTTTGTCTTTCTGATTTCTTTCTTTGCCTCAAGCGGACTGATTTGCTTTTTTTTATTTTTTTGTAGTATGCTCAGGTGTCGACTACTTGGCTGAAAGACATCCAGGATTGATTGTCCTCCACGACGGCTCATATTCAGGACTTGATCCTGGTTCCTTCTTTTTTGGTGCCATCTATTTCGTTTGGATAGGGACAGAGATCGGGTAGCGGAGGCTCTTCAGCTCGTCGCTGGGAAAGCGTGTACGTCGCAGGGATAAGGCTTTTAGAGAGAGAGAAAGAGAAGGTGAGAGAGAATGTTTTAAGAGGGCTCGGGCTCAGTCCCGCTGTTTTTATGTTTTTCCTTTCCTGCAAGATAAATGAAATGAAGAAATATGTAATGAATGAGGTTTTTTTTATTAATTTATCTGTACTTTAATGACTTAATGTACTTTTTACTTTGCTGTTGAGACCATAAAAAAGATTATAAAAGGAAATTAATTTATTTTGAGAAAAGATAAGTAAAAATAGGAGGAATTAGCCTGACTTCCAAAATAAAAATAAATTTTGAGTTTTGTATTTTGACAAAGAAGGAAAAAGAGAATTTACTAAAAATGGGGGGATGCTCCTGCCTATCGGTAGGTCAGTCCAGTCCAATCATCCCAAGGCTTGATTGCACTTTCTTTGACTACTTAGTCCTTTATGGGGTAGGGTTTCCTCCGAATTTTGCAGGACCCTTGTCTCTAGCCAAGTTTTTCATGTATAAAAGTGGGTAATGTGGGGTATCTTCTCCACCAATCCAAATTTACTTTCTTTTGCTTATTTCTTGCTTCTTATCATTGATATGCCCCAAATGTGCCACCTCGGATCAGAGACATTAACCTCGGCCGAGGACAAGGCCGACGTTGGAGGGGCCTTGGATCAGTGACCAGCGACCTCGGCCATAGCAGGGTCGGCTATGGCCGACATCACTACCAACCTCATCAGGGGATCGGCAGCTCGACAGTTCACCCAGGAATGACAACCTCGGCCGGGAGTAGGCCGAGGTTACAAGGAGCCACACTTCTACCAAGCCAACCCTCTTCGCTGGATTGGACGGAGTTCTGGGTATATTCCAGCCTAACCTCGGCCCCAACCGACCCTAATACCTATCCTCGGCTTCACTGAAGCCGAGACCATGATGTCTCATCTCGGATTGGATAGGTAACTAGACCTTACTAACCTCGGACCCTTCCAGGCCGAGGTTATGACCAAGAACGAAGTCCGAGCACTTATTGACATATGTGTGGACAAGGACACGTGGACACAAATCAGTTATAACAAATCATTCCCCCCAAGTGGGAGGAATATTTCATCATCATTCTCTATATGTGACAGGGACAGATGTCTTCATCATATTCGCTACATCAACACACACATGCTCATTGCATGCATAGGGGGTACATTACACCCCCCAGGTACTATATATAGAGGTCATCCTCTACCTTGCAAAGGATCTGATATTGGTAACTCTAGCTGAAACTCTGTTCAAATACACAGTAGAGAGAGAAATTTTGAGAGATTTTATCCATGGCCATTAGAGACCTCATACAGTGATACACATCATACACTTGCACAGTGGACTTAGGCCAAATTGGATGGACCACTTATATTCTGGTGTGAATCCTCTTCTCCTCGCCTCATTCTACTATATGTGTATGTACTCTTATGCTGCCATTGTTAACATTGAACTGAGCTCACAAACACCTTGAAGGGTGGTGTTGTTTCTAGCATCATCATTTTAGCGCCGTCTGTGGGAAGGATAATCTATCTCTTCCTCATCTGTTGTTGAGCCTCACCGGAGACTCTGGTGGTGAACCAGGCCTCCTCGCTTTACGCGGAGCTGTTTCACCATTGAAAGAGGTCCTGTAAGGTATTAAACTCATCTACTACACAAGCTCTTTTGTGCTAATGCATGGCACCGAAATTACCACCACCTCTTCCGTCACCTGGTAGGGGGACCTAGCTCCAGCCAGGCACCGCCCCAGTCCGAAAGGGTAGAGGTGGCCGTAGCCTTGAGGTCTTTGGCTGCAACGCAATAAGCTATGCAGGAGCAGTTTGCACAGCTCAGCCAAACTATGATGAGGCCACCTGGAGTTTCATCCAAAATGATCACTCCGGCGGCTGTCCAACCTCATCCTGACGCCAGGGGACCACCCCAGGCACCAATGAAGGACCAACCTGCCCCCCAGTGGAGGAGGGATGTTACTGACCCTAGGCACTTACGCCTGGGGAGGCAAGGAAACTCCTGCCCGGAGGACAGATATGATGATCTATAGGCGGAAGATGTGCCGAAAGAATGTTGGGAGACGTATGAGGTCTCGAATAATACTATACGTTCTCTTCAGCAGAGCCGAGGTTATGGCGGGCGAAGAGGTGAAGAGGCCCAGCAACGAGGATCAGCTTTTGATCGATCGAGTAGAGGGTCAGCCTTTGAGAGGTTGGGCCCAGTAAATGACCTAAGACATAGGTTATCAAGGTCAAGGAGTGCAGTCGGCTCACAAAGAGGAGAGGGACAACGTCGACCACACCTAGGCCGACCTCATGCAGGAAGAGGTCAACAACCGACGTTGCGCTACGGCTGGGGAACCCTCAGTCCATCCCTTGGAGGTGGATGGGGACAACCTCGACCAGGCCGATGGTAGGAGACCATGGAACGACTCTATCTAATGTCTTGAGGAGAAGATAAGAGACCTCATTAAGAGCTGAGACCCATTGCAAAGAGGTTTCTCGGAGGGCTCCCCCTTTGTAGCAAGGATAGTGATCTTCCCAACTCCTGCTAACTTCAAGCCACCCGTGGTGTCTCCCAAGTATGACGGTAGCACCAACCCTGTACATCAGATTGATATGTATCAGTCAGTAGCGAACATCTACTCGATACCTGATGAGATGAGGTATAGGGATTTCTCCGGGACTTTGACAAGAGCAGCACACAGCTGGTTCACTTCTCTTCCGAAGAATTCAATTGAGAACTTCAAGGGCTTGGCTGAACGATTCATTCACAACTTCTATTTTGGGGTAAGACCTCAAAAGAAGACCACTCATCTACTGTATGTCAAGCAAGGCAAGGACGAGAGCCTAAGGGACTACATCGCTAGTTTCAATAAAGAAGAACTTGAGGTTGAGGATTACGAAGAGAATATAGCCATGACCTCCCTCATAGGAGGTCTTCAGAAAGGGAAGTTGTTGTGGAAACTCGCGAAAGACCCTCCCAAGTCTATGGCAGAGCTGCTGGAAACTGCGGGAAAGGTAATGAATGTCGAAGAGGCAATGGCCGCCAAGTATGAGGATGAGAACCGCGGTATTAGCGGGAAGTCCCAAAGAAAGAAAGACGAAAAGAAGAGGTCAACTGATGACAAGTTCGCTCACTATACTCCTCTAACTGTGAGTTATGAGCATATCCTCAACGAGATCAAGAATGACAGGACTCTAAGATGGCCGAAGAAACTAAAGGCCCCTTCGCATAAGAGGAACAAGAACTTGTGGTGAGAGTTCCACCAAGACCATGGCCATGTTACAGACAGATGCTTCGCCCTAAAAGATGAGATTGAAAAGATGTTAAAGTCCAGAAAGTTAAGGAAGTATGTTAATGGCAAGGCTCCTAAAGGCGGAAGAGATGACCCTAAGAAGAGGAGAAACGACAGATGCCATGACGATGCCCCAACTAGAAGAGACAATGATTCGGAGGGTGATGATGAAGACGATCCGGACCTTCCACCGAAAGATGAAAACACACCGGTGAAGAGGTTTGGCATGATCTCCTTTGGTGTTGACACCATATGCGGAGGACTTGCGGGAGGTGGTTCTGAAGCGGCTGACAGAAAATCTCATGTGGCAGAGGCCAAGTCAGTGGCCAAACTTGAAGTGATAAATCTAACGTCTTTCGATACAGTGCAGAAGAGAAAGAAGGTGGACATAGACACCCTTATAGTTAGGTTCTCCCAACTCGACTTCAAAGGTATATTATCCCCACATGATGAGCCTTTGGTAATAACAACAAGGGTGCATGGATGCGAGGTGCAAATGATCCTCGTGGACGGGGGGAGTTCAGCAGACGTGATGTTTTGGCCTTGCTTCAAGAGCCTAGGTCTTAGCAGAGCAAGGCTGGTACCCTATCATTATCCTTTAATGGGCTTCAGCGGCGAAAAGGTCCACCCATTGGGCATGTATGAGATGGACATACGAATGGGTGATGAGTGGCCTAAGAGGTTGACCCGGAAGATAAATTTTTTTCTGATGGATGAAAATGTCTTCTCGGCCTATAACCTCATCATAGGAAGAGTAGCCCTTAAGAAGTTTGAGGCCATGCCATCGACGGTCCACCAGATGCTGAAATTCCCGACCTCCTATGGGGTAGGGGAAGTACAAGGTGATTAGACCATAGCACGAGAATGTTACTTCAACTCGGCCGAAGAGAGAGAGGCCCATAAGAGGGAAACCACCACTTATAGCATTGATAGCTTGACCCAAGAGATGAAACAAAGTTGAAGAAGGGAGAGGCTGCGGAAGAGGTAGAATCCATCGTCCTCAATGAGGACGAACCGAAAAAAACCATCCAGGTTGGCAAAGCCTTAAAAACAGAAATCAAGGAAGATCTAATAAACTTCTTGAGTAAGAGGCAGAGTGTCTTCGCTTGGAGCCACGCAGACATGCCCGACATCAACCCTGAGGTTATGTGTCACAAGCTTAACGTGACCAAAGATGCCAGGCCCATCAAACAAAGATGAAGAGTTTAGTCCAGGGAGAAGTACGACGTCATCCGGGAAGAAGTTAAAAAATTAAAAGAGGCTGAGTTTATTAGAGAAGTCTTATACCCGGAGTGGTTATCGAATGCAGTTATCGTGCCCAAGGCCAATGGAAAGTGGAGAATGTGCATTGATTTCACTAACCTGAACAAGTCTTGCCCAAAAGACAACTATCCCTTACCCCGGATAGACCAGATGGTAGATGCTACTGTAGGGCATGAGCTCATGAGATTCATGGACGCGTACTCAGGGTACAATCAGATCTTCATGGATGCGGAAGACTCAGAGAAGACTGCCTTCATTACCGATAAAGGGACGTACTACTACAAAGTGATGCCCTTCGGCCTAAAAAATACGGGGGCGACATATCAACGTCTTGTGAATAATATGTTCAAAGATCAAATAGGCAAGACTATGGAGGTGCATATAGACGATATGCTGACGAAGAGCTTAAAGGCATGCACTCATGTGGCAGACCCTGAAAAGACCTTCGATACTATGGACTTGTACAGGATGAAACTCAACCCGACGAAGTGTGTCTTTGGGGTAGGAGCTGGGAAGTTTCTTAGATTTATCATCAATCAAAGAGTAATCGAAGCAAAGCCTGAGAAAATCAAGGCTTTGCTTTATATGAAGACGCCAAGGAGTATCAAGGACGTCCAAAGACTCACGGGGAGAGTGGGCGCACTCAACAAGTTTGTTTCCAGAGCAACGGACAAGTGTCTTCCATTCTTTAAAGTGCTTAGAAAGGCATTCCAGTGGGATAAAGAGTGCGAAGAAGCTTTTAACCAACTAAAAGCTTACCTGGGGTCTCCCTTATTATTATCTCGGCCCAAAGTAGGAGAGAAATTAGCCATTTATCTAGCAGTCTCTGAATCGTCTATAAGTGCAGCAATAGTAAGAGAAGACATTAGAATCCAAAGGCCTGTGTATTTCAACAGTAAGGCCCTTCAAGGGTCTGAGAAAAATTATCCTCGTATGGAAAAGTTAGCCTACGCCCTGATACACGCTTCAAGGAAGATGAAGCCCTACTTCCAAGCCCATTCCATTGTCGTCCTCACCGATTCTCCGCTAAGACAGGACCTTCATAAACCTGAGAAGTCTGGAAGATTGATGACCTGGACCATTGAGTTGGGGGAGTATGACCTTACTTATCAACCTAGGGCAGCCATCAAAGGGCAGGCCCTCACAGACTTTGTTGCTGAGTTCACGTGGGAAGAGGCCGAGGTAGATAATGACCTAGTAAATGGTGAGGGGTCAAACAATAATGTCTTCCGAAACCAGGAAGAGGTTTCACCAAACGTCTTTTGGAACAGGGAAGAGGTCGTATCCAAGAAGAGCATGAGCGGAGTAACGGAGAACGAGGAGGATCGATACCTCTTCAAGCAGGGAATCTTATCAGAAGGGGCCTTCTCATCATATACAGACATCTGGAATCTCTTCGTTGATGGTTCTTCCTGTGACAATGGAAGCGGTGCAGGGTTGATACTTTCAGCTCCAGATGGTGCCAACATTGAATACACTTTGAGGTTCAACTTCAAGGCCTCTAACAATGAGTCAGAATATGAAGCCATGATAGCAGGTCTCTCATTGGCAAAGACTTTAGGAGTAAGACCACTCCTACTTCATAGCGACTCAAGGTTAGTTGTCAATCAAGTATTGGGAGTCTATGAAGCCAAAGATGAAAGGATGGCTAAGTATCTGAAGAGGGTGAGAATGATGTTAGAATATTTCAAAGAGATAAAACTTAAGAGAGTACCCCGACAAAATAACAACCATGCTAATGCATTGGTTAGGTTGTCCTCAGCGATGAAGACAGACATCAGAAGGACAGTTCCTTATCTCAATTTGAACATAGGAGACTCATGGATGGGCCCCCTCATCAGATATATCAAAGGGGGAGAGCTACCGGAATCGAAGCTTGAGAGGAGGAAATTGAGATATAGGGCTGCCAAGTTCTCCATAGTAGGAGACGTCCTATATAAGAAGGGATTTCTGTTGCCTCTCTTCAGATGTGTGCATCCCATCGAAGTTCCCCACGTCTTACAAGAAGTTCATGAGGGTTCTTGCTCCAGTCACATAAGAGGAAGACCCTTGGCCAAAAGGATAATTACACAGGGATACTGGTGGCCAACCTTGGCCAAAGATGCTGTAGCTTACGTGAAGAGGTGCGATAAATGTCAGAGTTTCTCCACTGTTCCTCACCAACCTCATCAAACTATGACGTCAATCACTTCCCCATGGCCATTTGCAGTATGGGGAATTGAATTAGTAGGACCCCTACCAAGAGCTGCCAATAATTATCGGTTTTTGATAGTCGCCATTGACTACTTCTCAAAGTGGGTGGAGGCAGAGCCGATGATAACGATCACAGAACAAAAGACCTTGAACATCATATACAGACATGGCCTCCCAAACATTCTCATCTCAGATAATGGAACTCAGTTCAAAAACTCCTCTTTAGAAAAGTATTGCGAAAGAGTTGGGATAAAGCAGTTCTTATCATCTCCTGGCCGACCTCAGGCAAATGGTCAAACGGAGGTCACAAATAGAACAATCCTCGACGAGATCAAGAAGAGGTTAGAAGAAACAAAGGGGAGATGGACTGAAGAAGTTTATGTTGTGGGCCTACAGGACAACGACAAGGACACCAACAGGAGAAACCCCGTTCATGCTAGCACATGGCTCAGAGGCCGTCATACTAACAAAAGTGGGGCTCCCTACTCATAGGGTTCAGACCTATGACCCTGATAAAAATGGGGAAGAGAGGAGACTAGACCTAGATTTGATTGAAGAGAGAAGGGAGGACGCAGAAATCAAACAAGCAACTTACCAGCAGAGAGCAACAAAATTCTTCAATCAGAGGGTGAAATCAAGACCCATTGCTGTGGGAGACTTAGTACTGAAGAAGACCTTATAAAAAACAAACAAACTCCACCCAAACTGGCATGGTCCCTACAAAGTGACAGAAGAGGTTGTGCCCGGGACCTACAGGCTGGAAAACCTAGAAGGGGAACATTTTGCCAATCCCTGGAATGCTGATCATCTGAAAAAATATTACATATGATGTTGTAAGAAAGTTTGTGTAAATGAACTATCTTACGAAGAGATTATTAATGAGAGATCAGTTTCCATGACAATTCTTGCTTCATAGTGCTCTAATGATAGAATGTGAAATTATTTATGTTGATATCATCTTAGTTGATGACCTCAGACCTTATAACATCATGATTTGGTGATAAGGTCTGAGGTCAGACATCATACTTGGATGACCTCAGACCCTTAACATCATTAATTTGGTGAAATTGTTTATGGGGATAACATCTTAGTGATGATCTCAGACCTTATAACATCATGATTTGGTGACAAGGTCTGAGGTCAAACATCATACTGGGATGACCTCAGACCCTTAACATCATGATTTGGTGAAAGGGTATGAGGTCAGACATCATACTGGGATGACCTCAGACCCTTAACATCGTTAGTTTGGTGAAATTGTTTATGGGGATAACATCTTAGTGATGACCTCAGACCTTATAACATCATGATTTGGTGACAAGGTCTAAGGTCAGACATCATACTTGGATAAACTAAGACCCTCAACATCATTAATTTGGTGAAATTATTTATGGGGATAACATCTTAGTGATGACCTCAGACCTTATAACATCATAATTTGGTGACAAGGTCTGAGGTCAGACATCATACTGGGATGACCTCAGACCCTTAACATCATGATTTGGTGAAAGGGTCTGAGGTTAGACATCATACTGGAATGACCTTAGACCCTTAACATCATGATTTGGTGAAAGGGTCTGAGGTGTGACACCATACTGGGATGACCTCAGACCCTTAACATCATTAGTTTGGTGAAATTATTTATGGGGATAACATCTTAGTTGATGAGCTCAGACCTTATAACATCATAAGTTGGTGACAAGGTCTGAGGTCAGACATCGTACTTGGATGACCTGAGACCCTTAACATCATTAGTTTGGTGAAATTATTTATGAGGATAATATCTTAGTTGATGACCTCAGACCTTATAACATCATAATTGGTGACAAGGTCTGAGGTAAGACATCATACTTGGATGAACTCAGACCCTTAACATCATTAATTTGGTGAAATTATTTATGGGGATAACATCTTAGTGATGACCTCAGACCTTATAACATCATAATTTGGTGACAAGGTCTGAGGTAAGACATCATACTTGGATGACCTCAGACCCTTAACATCATTAATTTGGTGAAATTATTTATGGGGATATCATCTTAGTTGATGACCTCAGACCTTATAACATCATAAGTTGGTGACAAGGTCTGAGATCAGACATCATACTTGGATGACCTCAGACACTTAACATCATTAATTTGGTGAATTTATTTATAGGGATAACATCTTAGTTGATGACCTTAGACCTTATAACATCATTATCTTTTGACAAGGTCTGAGGTAAGACTATTAATTTGGTTTAAACAGACATCATTGCAACAAGACTTGAGAGCTGAACATCGCATGGCAAAGAAGCATTCAACGAACAAAACAAATGAAGTAAAACCCTCCTCAGAGGATGTCATCCAAGGGTAAAATTCAAAATGTAAGTTGACAATGTTCTTCTGAGTTTACAACTAATCAGGGGTTACAAAACAAAAAGATTCACAAAATAGCCTAAGGATTAGAGGGGAGAGTGCCGGTATCCTCGGCCTGATTCTCTTGGACAACGTTGGTCACCTCGTCCCCATCTTCTATGATGTTACATCCCTCTATCTCCGTACCATCCAGTGGCGCAGTCTCTGCAGGGGCAACGACCTCCTCTTCAACCTCTGGAAGAGCTTGGGCAAGCTGAGGGTTAGCAAAACCCAGACCTATGAAGTCAAAGGCCTTCAAACTCACTGCCTCCTTCTCCTTAGTATCCGCCCATTTGATTGTAGCCTTAATACCTCTTTCGAGGTACTCAAAGACGAAGCCCATGAATTCATCAAAAAATTTATAATCAGCCAATATCCCCTTAGAAGCATCCTCGAGGGCTGCCTTCACTACAGAGTCGACCTTTTATTGGAGGACGTCATCCTTGGACTTCAGAGCAACAACGTGGTCTTTTTTGAGCTTGGAGATATCATTCTCCAGGTCCTTAACCTTCTTCTCAGACCCCACCAAAGAAGACTTTAGACGGTCTACCTCGGCATTCAGGGAGCTTTGCACCTTCTCGACCTTCTGACCCTTCTGGATGAGGGGTAACTTCCTCAGAGTCCAATTGGCAAGATGATGCATAGCAGCCAGGCCCTGTAAATCAAGTGGTCGTGTATATGAGTTAAAATTCAAAGCAGAGGTTACACTTTGAAGATATACTAAAATCTGAAGCCATACCTGAATAGACCTGTGGAGGCCGAACTCAACCAGCAGAGGTGTGTCCATAGACCGACAAAAATGTTTGTCAGCATCGATCATGGCAGAGCCGATAGCATCCAGCGCCTGCAGACTATGGCCTATGATGCTGTCATTGATTTTTAGTTGCTCTATACGAGAAGCTAATGCATCAGCAGAGGATATCGGGATGGCAGAGTCCCCACCTTTTTTCTTCTGCCTCTGATCCTCAAGGGCAGGGTTGGTAGAACTTCTCTTCTTTGTGGACTGAGCCTTCGAGGTTGAGGGAGGGGGAGGAGGGGCATTCAGACCTGCCTTCTTAGCAAGCTTTGTCAAACTCGGTGCTGCCATTTCCCAAAGCTCGTCGGATATTCCCTTCGGACGCTCTGCAAAATAGAAAGGTCTGAGTTAGAGAGTTAGACATGCATAAACTCAGAGGCATAACTTGGAATAAAAAAACTTACCAAGCTCTGTAATAGGACTTCCCCCTAAACCAGTCTCAGAGAGGTAGTGGGGGGTCATTAGGTTTTCAAATTTGACGAGCAGACCATGCATCTCCTGATCCTGAAGGTCTTTGACCTTCTGAAGATTTTGCAGGCTCAGACCAGGGTCGACTTTAGCAGCCATTGTAACTTTTCCCCATCTTATAGGCATCCTCGGCTCTAGTGGGGAAGAGGGGGCACATGGGCCAAATTCCCATGGCTCGGAGGCAAAGAAGTAGCGTGGCTTCCAATTATGATTAGAAGTTTGAGTTATCTGAAGCATCTTCTTTTTAGGTTTTTGAGCTACAAAATGATAGTAGCTCGGATGGTTTCTGGCACATGAAGGGACATAGCATCCTACAAAGACTTGGAGTGGAAGGTCTGAGTGATGAACAACCCTCCATAATACAATGGCCCCAATTATCACCCTCCAAGCATTGGGTGACAACTGGGAAGGGGCCAAGTTGATGTAGTCTAGTATAAACCTGATGATGGGATGGATGGGCAGATAAAATCCAAACCTAAACATCTGCTTATACAGGTAGATCTCACTTGCTCGGCTGTGGTAAGCCCTCTCTTCCCTCAGAGGCCTTCTAAGATTTATGGAGGGGCTGATGGAGTATAAGTACCTGAAGTAAAGAAGGTCAACCTCACTAACTGTACTCTTAAACTCTGCTGCCTCAGAGGCGTCAACATCACTATCGACATCATCATCATCATCATCTAACTCAACGTCGGATTGAGCAGACGATTGGGCTCCACTTGGAAACCTCTGAGCGAACTCAGACCCTGTGACAGTCGATAAGGGTATGGCTTCAAGGATTGGCGGAACCGCCACACTCGGCCCAACAATTTCAACCTCAGAGGAAGAGGTTGATGTGCTTGAACCTTTGTGGGATGAGGCTCGACTGGAAACCTCCACTTGATCAGAGGCCTGATCTTACCGAGTTGAGAAATCCATAGCCTCTCTAAAAGAGTCCACAGACATAGGGTCTGAGGAGGACGACTCAGACTCAGACATTGGCGACGGCTCAGCAGGGACCTCTGCTTGGTTAACTGGTTCAGATGGTTCAGGATATAAGACCTTCAGAGGTGGTGGAAATATAGGTCTACGGGGGAATTCCTATGACCTACGAGGTTCCTCCTGCGCTCTCTCTATTTGCCTAATTTTCTCTAAAGTCTTCTCTCTGAGAGAGGGGAACTCCTCTAAGAGTTGGTAAAGAGGTCTGAGCATAAGAGGCAGACCCTACACTACAACTCTCCTAAACAACAAATAAGATTGACTAATGGAATGATGCAATCTAAGGATCAAACTATCAAAGTTGAAGCAATTACTACAAAGAACACACAAGAGCAGTTCGCCAGAAAAAATGGAACCTCGCCGGAAATCTCCAAAAACTCACCGAAAAATGCAAAACTAAGAATAAGACAGGAAAAATGAAGAAGATAGAATGGTAGAGGATACCTGAAGATGAAATGGTAAAGGAGAAGGAAGAAAATGCGAGAAATCACCACCAAAAGCTTCAAGCCAGAGCCTTTCTAGAGAGAGAAAGCTGCAGACGCGAGTTGAACCAGGAAAAAGAGAAAAATGAAGAAGAAAGAGGGAAAATAGGGTTTAAACCCTTAATATGAATGCACGTTTCCCAAGGCCCACTATTGCCTTGGGAGCCCCAAAAGTGAAGAAGGCACGCCTCACACTTCAACAATGGACAAGTGTCAAATGGACATTGGCACAAGAAATACCTTGGAGATGTGGAGACCCCACAGTCACCTGCTCTCACATGTAACTAAAGGCTGGGGGGTGATTAATATGCCCCAAATGTGCCACCTCGGCTCAGAGACATTAACCTCGGTCGAGGACAAGGCCGACGTTGGAGGGGCCTTGGATCAGTGACCAGCGACCTCGGCCATAGCAGGGTCGGCCATGGACGACATCACTACCAACCTCATCAGGGGATCAGCAGCTCGACAGTTCACCCAGGAATGATAACCTCGGTCGGGAGTAGGCTGAGGTTACAAGGAGCCACACTTCTACCAAGCTAACCCTCTTCACTGGATCGGTCGGAGTTCCGGGTATATTCCAGCCAAACCTCATCCCCGGCTGACCCTAATACCTATCCTCGGCTTCACTGAAGTCGAGACCATGATGGCTCATCTCGAATTGGATAGGTAACTAGACCTTAGTAACCTTGGACCCTTCCAGGCTGAGGTTATGACCAAGCATGATGGCCGAGAACTTATTGACATATGTGTGGACAAGGACACATGGACACAAATCAGTTTTAACAAATCATTCCCCCCACGTGGGAGGAATATTTCATCATCATTCTCTACATGTGACAGGGACAGATGTCTTCATCATATTGGCTAGATCAACACACACATGCTCATTGCATTCATAGGGGGTATATTACACCCCCAGGTACTATATATAGAGGTCATCCTCTACCTTGCAAAGGATCCGAAATTGGCAACCCTAGCTGAAACTGTTCAAATACACAGTAGAGAAAGAAAGTTTGAGAGATTGTATCCATGGCCATTAGAGCCCTCATACAGTGATACACATCATACACTTGCACATTGGACGTAGGCCAAATTGGCTGAACCACTTATATTTCGGTGTGAATCCTCTTCTCCTCGCCTTCTTCTACTATAAGTGTATGTACTCTTATGCTGCCATTGTTAACATTGAACTGAGCTCACAAACACCTTGAAGGGTGGTGCTGTTTCTAGCATCATCAATCATATCATTTCCAATATGATCTTCCCGAAAGCGTAGAATTTTCCTCTTACCTAAAAAATTTAGAGGTTATGTGCTCGTATAACGTAGACTACGGTGCCTTCAACATAAGTCGGGATTTATTGTGGCATAACCAGAATGTTGATTGGAATATATTGATGACGGTGGTATAATTCTGGTACCTCGAGTAACATGTCTTTATCTTTGGCTTGGATGAAGTCTGTTGGACTTACGAAGAGTTCTTTACCATGATAGGGGTAAACCCCAGTGCTGCGGAGACCATGCCTGAATTCTCTCAATCTCCTCGGGAGTTGTTAGCAGGACTTCTCCATATTTCACCCTCAGCATCTCAGTCATTGGTCATGGGAGCCCGATTGTGCTATATTTTGTGCGTCTATAGCACATTGGTGATGCAGGCTATGTCGGATCCATCATTCTTGGCTTAACTTAAAAATTACTGTTGATGACTGGGGATCTGTTGGTGGTCTCTCAACTTGTTGTAATCTTTGTGTGGATGTCATATCGCCATAGTTATGTGATGGTGATAATGGCAGAGACCCTGAATGGTCAAGATACTTGGCGGGAAGGCTGTTCTGATTTTCTGAGGGGCAACTCCGTTATGCTATTCATGTGGCTATGTGAGAGATTCCGTTTGGAAGTCCTTCTTGAATATCCCTTGGTAGTTATGCCAAACTTCTTCACTCGCTACTTCATCAGTTTCAACTCGAATGTCAAGAACTAGGAGAAATGGTTTGTAGAGCATGGGCTCAATGTCTGTGCTGGTCGATACCTTGGTGGGGGGGGGGGGGGGGTTCAGCCCATTCTAGTTATAGGGGAATACCAGTATGTTCGGTTAGTTGGTCTTTAAAAGACCTCTTTCTACTTTCCTTTATGATTACTATGATAAGTAGGGTGGGAGAGAATTGTGCCACCTCGGACACTAGACTTATTTCCTATGGAGGATTTGACAGAATGCATGCACATGCGGTTGGGTTCCTTGTGGGAGAATTGTTGGCCATCGACCCGCCCTTCCTAATATGTTGGTAAAGTTTGGCATGTTTTCGATGACTATATGAAATGGCTGTGGAAGAGGGTAGTTGCTAAGATGCTAGCCGAGGAGAACGTACATAGATATCTTGCCATGTTTGACACCATGGAGGGTTATGGTTTTCCCTAGGATGGTCCAGGCTTATTGTTCCATGGAGCGCCTTCAGTATTATATTAAAGCAGGGGAAGTTTAGGGACCCCAAGATGTAAATGATGATAGGGATGGTTCTTCTGGCAGTTGCGAGTAGGATCCCTGGAGAATTTTATCTGTAAAGCTTTTGTATGGTGTTGTGTTTTGTATACGGTTGTTTCTTGGTAGGAATAACTTTGGGAAGGTTGTTTAGGATTAGTTTGGCTTATTTTTGTTTCATTTTTAGGAAAATAAGGTTAAGTTGGTAGAGGAAGTTGTTTGACTCCCTACGTGGATATTTCGTGTAATTGTATCAAAATTTCTCATTAATGAAATGAAGAAGGCTTTAATTATATCGTTGTGACTCTTGATGAGTTTTCCATTTTAATTTTCTATACCAATCACTAAGGCATACATAATCCTTTTGTTCATGTAAATGATAAAATGAATTATCGTTCTCGGAGATAAGAAAAGAATATTATTTTGTGAAAAAGAAGGGGGTCGTTCTCATGTGAAGTGTATGATCTTCCTACATACATCTGGTGGTTTTAAAAAAATTTAAGTTTCATTATTGAAAGTAAAAATATTTTTAGAGGATCAGACCCTACGTAGTTCTGAGCAGAGGGAAATGAAGAGATTTTTTTTATAATAGAAGGGAGGTGATAAGAGTCTTAGCCCATCGAGATTTTGAACTAAGGGTAGAATTTCTTGAGACGGTCCAAGTTGACTTGACGGACCATTTCTTCCCCATCAAGGTTAATGAGCATAGTGATGCCATCAGATAGGATCTTCTTTATAATGTAGGGGCCGCTCTAATTGGGTTTAAATTTCCCTCTAAGGTCCCAGATGGGCTCTACGATTTCTTTAAAGGCTAAATCCCCTTTCTCGAACACCATGATCCTTGACTCTCTTATTAAATGAGTGTACTATTCGAAAATGGTACCCTTGTATATGATATAGAGCTTTTCAGTCTCCTTTCGTCTAAGAGTGATAACTCGTCAATACGGCTTTGATGCCAGTCTTCCTTGCTGAATTTTCTCTTAAGCATAACACGTAGTAAAGGAATTTCCAGTTCAACGGGTAGGACTGCTTCCATGTCGTATACCAAAGAGTAAGGGGTAGCCCCAGTAGATGCTCGAAATGAAGTGCGGTATCCCTAGAGGGCGTAAGGGATCCGATCGGCCAATCTCTGTAACTTTCAGTCATTTGCTGATGATTTATTTGAGGTTCTTATTGGCGGATTCGACTGCACTGTTGGTTTGAGGTAGGTATGAAGAAGATTTGTGTCTCTAAATCCCATGCTCGTCGACCAATTCTGTGAGTTCTGCCCTGAAATGTAACCCATTATCTCATATTAGCTCATACGGGACACCATATCAGCAGATGATATTTTTTTGAATAAACTTGGCCACTTTTTTGGCATTCAGCACTACGTATGACTTGGCTTCGACCCATTTGGTAAAGTAATAAATGGAAACCAAGATGAATTCATGCCCGTTGGAGGCCTTTGGTGTAACTTTCCCTATGAAATCAGTGCCCCAAGTGGAGGATGGCCAGGGAGAAGTCATGTTTTACAATTCTCATGGAGGCAAATGCCTGAGATTGGAAAACTATCGGCATTTAAGGCATCTCCGAACATAGGCGGTGCAATCTTGGACCATGGTAGTCCAATAGTATTCATGTCGGATGATTTTCTTGATAAGCATATGTCCATTCATGCAGGGTCCGCACTCCCCGCTGTGGATTTTCTACATCATCTCTTCAATGTCATCCCTTACGATGCAATATAAATGGGTTCTCTTGAACAAAGCTTTATCACAGACAATGTACTGGGCAACCAATTTATCGAGGGTTGCTCTATCTTTCTTGTTAGAAATACTTACCATTCTTGAGGAGGCACCAAATATTATAGTACAAGCAATCGACTATATTATGATCTTATTTTGTGATGAGCTCAAAGTGGTAGCAGTAGGTTGGTTTAACTTTCTTTTGGACTAGGAAAGGGGCCATCGTTATTACTTCGAGCATGTCAATCATGGAGGCTAAGGTAGCAAGGGCATCAATTAAGTTGTTCTATGCTCAGGGCAGGTAGTGGAAAGTGATATCTTAGAACTGGGAGGCCAGTTCTTCTAGGTCGGAATGGAAGGGTAAGAGTTTCTCGTCCATAACTTTCCATCTTCTGATTATTTGGTCGATAATGAGGGCTTAAGCCCCGTATACATCTAGGTATTGAATTCCTTTCTTGAGAGAGACTTTGAGGCCTATTGTGCATGCCTCATATTCGACCATGTTGGTGGTGCAGTGAAAATCTAGCTTGATTGTAATGGGAGTTTGAGAGTCATTAGGAGTATCCCAATGCCATACCCTTTCTTGTTGGCAGCACCGTCAAAGAACATTTGCCTCCTGAGGTCCTCTTGAGAGGTACACAGGATATTTTCATCTTGGAACTCAAGAATCCAAACATCAGTTTCTTCCATAGGGTAGTCAGCAAGGTAGTTAGAGATGGCTCTTCCTTTTATGGCTTTTTGCGTAACATACGCAATATCTAATTCGGCTAGCGGCATCAACCATTGAGCCATTTAACTAAACAAGTCAGGTTTCTCGAGCAGGTATTTAATAGGATCCATTCGGGACTTAAGTTTGATGGGAAAAGCGAGCATATAGTGTCGTAATTTTTGGGTGACCCGGATAAAGGCGACACATGCTTTCTTTAAGGCAATGTAGTTAATATCGTACCCGACCAATTTATGACTGGCATAATAGATGGTTCTCTCTTTGCGGGTTTCTATAAGGTATTGGGCCAATAAAACCCCAGCTGTTGTGTCTGTTATGGTCAGGTATAGGAGTAGGGGTAGACCAAGTTATGGTGGCATGAGTACCGAAGGTTGGGTTAAATATTACTTGATTCAGTCAAAGGCTTCCTGTAAAGATTCATTCCAAACCTTAATTGAATCCTTCGAGAGGAATTTGAAGATGGGTTCACAGATAGAAGTCAATTAAATGATGAACCGGATGATATACTATAATTTTCTAAGGAATCCCTGGACTTCTTTCTTCGTTTGGGGTGGTGGCATTTCGAATATGGCTTTCAATTTGCCAGGATTGACTTCTATCCCTTTCTCACTAACCATGAATCCCAAGATCTTTCCTTTGGTATTTTGAAAAACACAGTTATGTGGGTTAAGTCACATCTGGTATAGCCGTAGTCGCTCGAAGAACTTTCGGAGAGCGAGAAGATGACCTTTTCAAGTTTTAAATTTGATGATCATGTCATTAATATAAACCTCGACTTTAGATCATGCAAGATAGTTATGGCGGGCCTCTAGTAGGTAGCCCCTGCATTTTTTAGAACAAATGGCATAACGGTGTAACATAATGTTCCCTAAGGGGTGATGAATGCGATTTTCTCTTGATGATCCGGGTGCACCTTGATCTGATTGTATTCGGTAAAACCATCAACAAATGACTTGAGAGCATGACTAGTTGTGTTATCCACAACCATGTCGATATTAGGTAGCGGCTAATCATCTTTTGAAAAGGCCTTGTTCAAATCTCGGTAGTCAATGCACATGCGTACCTTTCCTCCGAATTTTGGCATGGGTACAATATTGGCTAGCCATGTAGGATATTCAATGACACTAATGAAACCCTCGTTCAACTGTTTAACCATTTCTTCCATAACCTTGAGTGACCATTCAGTGCGGAGCTTTCGCAATTTCTATTTGATCGGTTTGCATTCTGGGAGCGTTTGAATCTCATGCTAAGCTATCTCAGGATCAATGTCGGGCATGTCATCGTAGGACCATGCGAAGACATCCATAAATTCCTTCAGTAATTCCTTGAGTTACGCTCTCGTTAAGGGTATACCCTATCCTAATCTCACACAGTTGGACATTAGAACCGAGATTAATAACAACAGTTTCATCTTCGTTAACTTGAACGCGGTTATGTTTTTTGTTATTAACCTTATTAAGATCTATTAAGAATTATTCATTTGCAAAATCATCATCATCAAGAGTTTGATTAGAATCAAGACAATTAATGTAAGACACAATAAGATACTCAAAATATTCGTTTATTTTATTATTTGGAAAAACAGAGTTAAGATCCTCATCGAAGGAGGTATCGATTACATTATGATCAGAACATGGAGTAACAACAAAAGAAGAGGAAATGGGATGAACATCAGAGTTGGGTTGCATTTCAGGGGTTGGAACTAGTATAGCATTCCAGTTAAGGAGAGGTGCATCAATAGCTTTGATCAGGTGGGATGGATCCAATAATGTAGCACTTAAGTGGACTATGTAGAATGTCAGCTCCAGTGTCTCCAAATTGAACGAATCCTTAAAGTCACTTCCCTCGAAATCTTTGGTAGTAGCTATAGTCTTCTCCATGAGTGGTCGTACATGATCCTAGGAACTTTCAGCCCATGAGTAGCTGTCTTGAAAATAGATCTCCATTCCTGGTTTTATCTTTTTGTCCGTATGATCATACCATAGATCGAGAAATCCATAAAAGGGGAAATGTTCACCCTCTTTAATGAATCTTTCGTTTAAAGAATCCCCTAAGATAATTTTGGAACTTTCGAGCATGGTGTGACCGACATTTTGGTGAAAACTGCAATGGGCATCTGGTTTGAAATTTTTAGGAAGTGGGTTTGGTAATAGATGAGGGTCCAACGGCTTGATAAGGTTTCGGCTTAAAAGGGCTTGGTAAACTTTGGAGAGGGGAGCATAAAGCTCCGTATATTCCTTTTTGATGGGTTAGAGTGACTTTCTGGTTCCCATAAAGTGGCAGGCTGCGAGATGTTATTGATGGTTGAAACTGTGGTATTGGTGGGCTTCCCATACTTTATAGGAGTGAAATGTCCGGATACTTTCTTTGGCTTAACTTTTGTTTTGGCAATACTTTCTTCAATTTACTCTCCTGCTTCCCGGAGGGCTCGAAAATGGGGTAGTATTGTCCTCCCATCGTTGTTCAGACATGGGGTAAGAAGTTAGTATTTACAATACTGACTTGCTTCTCATTGGAAGGCCAGTTGGTCATAGTGGTCGCTTTCTCTCTCCACCTTGCTATGAAGTTACTGCCAGATTCCCCGAGATTTTGTTTGAGAAGTTATAAATCATGATAGGTAACCTCCAACTCTTCGTTATACTTATATTGTGACATGAATTAACAGGAAACATCCTCCCAACTGCGAATCCTAGACTCCTAGAGAGATAAGAACCAGCAAAGAGCACTACTCTTCAAAGTCTGTTGGAACATCTAGGCCATTATTTCCTTAGAGGCACCTAAAAGAGTCATGGATTGGTAGTAACTTTAGAGATGGACAACTGGGGGTACACTACCTTTGAAATTCTCAATGTTAGGCATCTTGAAATTTTTTGACACCCTTGCTTTAAAATAGGGAGATATATGGGTGTAATCCATATAGTTCCCAGAGATTCGGACTTGGTAAAACTTCTTGGTCAACATTATAAGGTCTTCCTTGACTTGTTCAATTCTTCTTGCTTTGGATCAATGGTAATGAGTAGGTTAGCCCCTGGATAGGTAAGATTCGACAGAGGGAGCTGAGATGGTGGTGTCCCATTAGCAGGAGGGGAACGTGGAGCATGCTGATATTCTTTGGGGACCCAAATAGGCTCAAGTACAGACGGACCCATAGCGCGAGGGAGGAGGACCTCAGGATCTTCAAGAATATGAACTCGGTTTTGCTACATTCGGTAGTTGGTTGTTAATCTTGGCAGTGAGTTGGGCTAGAACTCGATTTAAAGGTTGTTAATCTTGGCAGTGAGTTGGGCTAGAACCGTCATTAAATCTGTCTACACATTCGGTAGTTGGTCGGCATTCTCCATGAAAAATGAGTGAAGGTGGATTATGAACTCGGAGGAAGTAATGAGGGAACTGACGTAACCTCAGGGCGGTTCGATGAAAGACCAGAGCTAATAGGGATCTAGGCTAAGGGTCGGGTATGCAATCGACCTGAGAAGGAGAAAGATTCGAATTTATTTTTGGAATAGAAAAAGGAAAGTCTTTTATTGTAGGAAGAAAATATTTTTGATTTTTTTGGAAAAGATGAGGATAAAATGTTTTTTGGGTAAGAGGGGAAAAAATTCTTTTGACGTTTATGATAAAAGGAATGAATTTTTTTCTGGTATTTTTACAAAAGGAGGGGAATTTTTTTTAACACTCTTGGTAAAGAAAGAGGAAAAATGAGAGAAATTGTCTTAGCATGATTATTATTTATTATTATGTTCTCACTTGTATTAGGTTTACCTAAATCCAACAAGAAATGCCGGACGGGGCCCATGCCTGGGACACTTGGATTTGAAAAGTATGTAAAACACGGTTTGACTTGTTACCAGATTCATGGACTGGTCCCATTTAAAAAAAGAAATCGCGAAAAATTTGGGCGCATGCCGACCCATTATTTCGGCATAGTTTTGGGTAGTTACCGACAAACTAAATATGAGTGCCCTAGGTTTGACGCCTATATGAGGTTATGCAGTTGTTGGGTTATTTATAAGGGTTCCCCCATTTGGCATGACTTCCACGATATATATTTTGCTTTTGAGGGCAATCAGTACGTGTGGATAAGCCATTTGATATACCTGAGTGGACGTGAATTGCCTCACTAAATACCTCGTGGGGAAAGTACATGTGAGAGTAAATTTGATATACTCGACATACGTGAACGAGTTCCTTACAATATACCTCTCGTCATGACTTCAGTCAAGCGGTACCATACGGGGGAAATCGTTCGATATACATTAAAGGTACTTAGCCAATGGAAGGTGAGAGTCATATTGCTTAGGCTAACTGCTACCTGTCGGACCAGCACCCATCACAAAGTGACTCCCCAGTTACGGGACAAAATTTGGTCAATAGCCATGCTCTTTGATGTTATAGTGTGCAAAGTGCATGATTCTTGATTTCTATATTATGGAGAGAGTATTTTATGATGAACATCATACTAGAGTGGTGTGGGGGGGGGGGGGGGGAGGGAATGTACAAGTATAAAAAGTAAATCTAACATGGATCATGAAGATTACACTAAGCATGGATATGTGACGGTGAGTGATATGTGACTATCTATGAGTGAGTGTGTGGTAGTAAACCTAAGCATGGATTAACATCAAGTGGTGTGTGACAAGTGTAAGTGAGCATGGATATGTACAAGTGTGAAAAGTGAATGTGTGTGTTAGTGATACCTAAGCATGGATATTCTAAATGGTGTGTGCAATATGTGGATATATGTGATCATATGTGTAAGTAGTGTGAAGTGTACATGGAGAGTACCTACAAGTGTGTGAGTGAGGAGTGAGTGAAATGTGATATAAGCATGGTGTAGATATATGCAAGAAATAATAGAGGAGAAAAAGGGAACATATAGGTAGGTGTATACGCACACAAGCAGAAAATAATAACACCCATGCAAACAAAGTCTACCCTATTAAGTCATTTCCCAACGGAGTTGACACTGTGGCCATCCCGATCTCTACCTTCCTAGGTGTGGTGGGGGGGGAGGGGAGAAGAAGGTCTCGCGCCCACTTTATCTAAGAACGCTTTGTCCGTCGTTGGTGTGGGGTGAATGTAAAGAGATGGAGTCGCTAGCCTATTTTGCAAAAAATAAGCAAAAGAACATGTCGCCGCCTCGAGAGAGGGGAATCAAAGACAAACTGATGCTTACGAAACCAACAGTTTAAAGGATAGGGGCTAAGTTACGAATGGGAAGGTGTAAGGAACCCATCTCCCCCTTTCGGTCTCTCATGGATTGCGTTACTGTTTTCCTTAATTTCTCCGTGAAGTGTATGTGCGTGTATATATAAATGGAGATCAAAATCCCCCAACTCATATCATGGAAAAGATAGAGTGTGGTCATCCAAAGGAATGTTCCTTAAAATAATATCTAGAAGATACGATGTATGTGTTTATCGAGATATTGATCGTTATAATGAAACAATAATTTATGTTGGATAAAATGACAATAAGGATTACAAATGTATTATACATTAAAATATTGTATAGATGAAAAGGAGACAAATGCGGAAATTAGAAAATTGGAGAAATTGGACCCGAGTCTCGAGTTTTAGCCGGAGACGCTTATGTATCCTATAAAGGCATCAAAGTCCACGTAGTTCGCATGCGACATAAGGGTGGGTTTTATCCCATAGATTCGAATGGGAATTTATTACATGTGTATGTGCAGAAAATGTATTTTTAGTTTTGAGAGATTGTGGTGGATAATCCCATTTCAATTTATAGGTGTAACACTCTTTTTCTATGCTTTTTTTATAGAAAATAAAGTATGCGCAATATAACTAATAAAGGATGAGATATTAATGTGTGTGAACTAAATAAAAAATACATTTTCTATAAAAAAGAAGAAAGGATAGATGTGGAGGCGTCTAGTAACGAGATCTTATAACTTCCACAGTAGCTATAACACGTCAAAGGAATCGAACTCCTAAACTTGGCGTCCCTGTGGCTGGGCACCTAAAAAATGTTTTTGAAGAAAAATAGATTTTGAAGCAAACGGGTCAGAGCCCGAGGTGAAAACAGTTTTAAAATATAGCAAGTGTTTAATTGCATTAAACAGTAAATATTATATAAATGTTAGTTACGTGCTCTCGCATGAGTTCCTCACCCCTCAACTAATGTGCACGCCTAACGTATACCCTTAACCCATCCTAGTTATACCGCTAACTAACTAGTCTATACCACTTCCTGTCTTCACATTATAATATAGGGGTTTATTCGTATCATTATAATATATTCTACGTATAACTCACCTTTACATTAATCAAATTATTACATCAATTACGATTTGGATTCTCACATTTTTAATCCCATTCAATTATCTCAATTATTCGCATTCACAATTTAACAGTGAGCCAGTTACAAGTACAAGTATATCATTCTCAGCATATATATACAAATATGGCACCCCTAGGCTAATCTGCGGTGCACGCACACTCTGCTATCGAATCTTGGTACATTACGTACATAAGGACTACGTGTTTCGAATCGCTCAGGAACCGTTTCAATAAACAAAATCACATATATTGGAGGCAAACATAGTTCACATACCCATGGGTCTCACACATACCTACGCTCCCATGGTTAGCTGACTTATCAACTCACAAATAAGTCATTCACAACCCTATGTCCTTACGGTACCAATCTAAATCCCCCTGTGGGCAGACAAGGATCAGATGGTCCTTTTTCGAAAGCTAACCTCCCGTGATAGCAAATATGGTAGGTATGTCATACACACAATAGTCCATATACTAAGCATTCACACAACTTAGGTAATAATTACATTATTAAAGGTAAATTTTTAGCCCTATACCATCAGTCTTACTCGTACTTTATTATCATCCAAACTCATACATAATATGTTTTGCCAATAAATCTCACGTTGTATAGTTTCGAGTACTTAAACCTATCCCGAAAAGGTTACAAAGTCTCCCACATATCCTAAATGTCAATTCAGTACTTCGAGGTCCATATTTTTGTCTCTAATCCCAATTATCACTCATACGAATTTAAGTCATGCTCTCACAACTTATAATAGTAAATTACTCATCGGACACTCGTAAGTTCAACACTATGTTCCAAACCAATTCTAATATGTTTCGGGCTTCAATTACATCCCCACTGATCTCTCTAAAGTCTTAATGTATTCACATAGTCCCCACCTACAACTTTCAATGGTCGGAATCGCTTAAATCCAAAAAAGGAAAAATATCACAGTTTCTGGGGAGGTCGATCGATCGACTCAAGAATGTCGATCGATCGAACACAATCGATCGATCGACCTATGAATGTCGATCGATCGATCGAGCTGGTGCAGTTCTCGATTTTCTGCATTTTTGGCCCTAAATTTGTCCCAAATTCCCATTACATGACGCCAAATTCTAAAGTAAACATGCTGGGTGATCTAACAACCTAAATACATGATTCTTAACATTCCAGAATTCTTAAATCATCAATAATCACACTTGTCTTGTATCAAATCATCTAGTTGCCATAAAAACCCTATTTTTCTATTTTCTCCAAGAATCATTATACAACTCCTTATAAATTCATAATTAGTTATGCATGGATTACAATTTTGTTAATGAGATGTTCCAGAATTGAATCTACATATAAATCCTACCCAGATTAAGGTTTTCGTCTCCAATTTCATGAGTTTTAATATTTTCATGGTTATTATCAAATCCTAAACTATCATGGATAAATTATTTGCTGAATCTTAATGAATTAAATCACTTGCGTTGAAAATTCGATGTCCTGATCCTTTGAAGCAGATGGTACAAAAGGTATCTCCTCTTTGTGATCTAACCGATGGTGGGGTGGTGGTGTAATGGCCTCTAAGGGTGGTTTTTCTCCTTTGGGAACTTCCTTCTCTATTCTCTAACTGCCGTTGGTGATTTTCGATTGTGAAAACCCTAGGAGTTCTAAGAGTTGGCTGATAAACTAAGTCAAAATTTCGTGGGTTAATATTCCTTAAAAATTAAAATGACTAAAATACCCTCTCGGGTTGCCGGTTAGGCCTAAAAATGCTCCGGAACCCAAACTAAACACCCGACTAGTGTTTTCTGACTATTTCAACCCTTTCGGAAATGTTGGCGCACTCAAAATGGCAATACGGATGATACAAATATAATTTAGTTTTAAATTCATTTAAATTGATTCCTAATGCGACTGGCACACGCATCCCAACTCAATTTCCAAATTGTCGTATTTATAACTCACGACAATATTAATAAATTAGATAATCATATATTACCATATTCACTCAGTAATATTCAACATTATTATGATAATCCAATACCAACTCTCGCCTCGCTAGTATTTAAATCCGGATTAATTTCCAAATAATTATCCCATTTAATTTAATTAATCCCATTAAATAAAATCAATAAAATTACGGGGTATTACAAATTTATGTAACTAATGCAAAAATAAAGAAATTAAAGAGAGAGGAGAATTTTGGACCTTGTTTGGAGAATTGAGGCTTGATATTGATCTTTGATGAGCTTCCTCGAATGTTGAGATGAATGTTGGATGAGAGAGAATGAGATTTTGCTAAATTGGGTATGAAAATTATGGGAATGAATGATGGAAAGGAATTTCACACAAGGAAACTTCGCGTATTGCAGGAGAATGTTGCTGAGATCACTAATATTGATGGATCTGAGGTGTGCTTTGGGAGAGAGGTCATGCCCTCAATTTATAGGGTAAGGGGGTGTCGATTAAAATATCCTTAGCCCTTCCAATCGGCATGTAACCCTAGACACACTACCGATAGGCATGGAAATGGACCTACCAATCGGCAGTCTCGTGCAAATATTTTCGAAAAAAGGGCATCGAACGCAATCCGTAAATCCAAATTGTGCACGGGGCATACCGTTAAAAAGGTCATCCAGAGACCTTCAAGAGTCCTTTGGTTCGCTCCTAGATACGAGAGATGACTTTGGGTCAAACAGGTTTCGGGAGCACTCATCGATCCTTTGGACTGGAGATCGTCGAACGGTAATGGATCGTTCGCCCAAACCGTAAGTCAAAATCGCGCACAGGGCAGACCGTTGGAAAGGTTATGCGAGTTACTTCAACATTATAAAGAGCTTTGCTCAGTTTGAAAGGTTGACTTTGGTCAATCGGGGCTCGAAAGCACCCGGTGACCTTTCAGAGTAAAACGGGTCGTTCTTCCGTGTCGTAAGGCTGATTCACACATAGGGCAAACCTTTGAAAAGGGTATTCAATGCCCTTCGATGATTTATTCAGTATCATTCGAGCTGAAGAGTTGACCTTGGTCAAACGGAGCCCAGGATCTCATGGGAAAACGGATCGTTCGTTCGAACGATTAGGTCATTTTATGCATGAGGCGGACCGTTGGAATGGGGTATCAGTGCCCTTCGAAGATTAAAAGATCTTTCACTCTGACGATAAAGTTAACTGGGTCAAATTGGGGCCTGGGAGCGCCTGGTGGCCTTCAAATCGATTTTTGGTGGTAAAATGGTTCGTTCATCCAAACGGTTATGTCAATCCGTGCACGGGGCAGACCTTTGGAAAGGGGATTCAGAGCTGTTCGAAGATTCAATGAGCTTTCTCTCTGACAATAGAGTTGATCGGAGTCAAATGGGGCTTGAGATCTTCCATTGGCCTCTAGATCGGTACTCAAAGTAAGTTTGTAGTTAAATGGGGTGGTGCTAGGGACCTAAGGAGAGACTTAGGGAGTCCTAGAATTTGGTGTCTACAAAAGGTAATAAATTATGTGGTAATATATGCCCTAAAAATGGACAAAGAGACAAGAACAAGTTCCCTTTCCATCGGTATAACTATCAAAAGAGAATGTTCAACTAAATTGTCCAGTTTAAAATAATAAGTAATGGGAAGGGGGGAAACATAATAAATCTGTTCCATGTGGCCTTGTGGAATGTAATAAACTCGTTCCCCTTCATGAGGAGTTGTGACAAGCGATCCAGCACAGGAATGCCACAGTTCATTATACAAAGAACCATATAAGGCTCCTGTAATGTAAGATCATGATATATTGAAATTAAGAAATGAGAGAAACTAACAAGTCACTAGAATAAATCGAAACTGAAAAGTTTAGATATGAATGGGGACTGAAGAGTCCTTAAACTAAAATGGCCATGCAAAAGACCATATGGAAGAGCTAGGACATCAAGCCCCTTGAATGAGGCATCTAAAACACATGCACACATTGCCCGTCCATTAGTACTCAGTCAAGGCCTTAAGGCACAAAATCAGAACTACAAAACCACTTTTATGATCATAGTTACGAAGCGGAGGAGTAAAAACACGGTTCAACAGCATATCACAAGGACTATTTGTTTGCCAAGAAATGGCTTGTAAAACAAATTATAAGCATATATATGGGACCAAGACTAACAACATAATGCAGGTTAAACCAAACATTTACAAAAATTAAATTAAAATGCTAATTTTGAGTCTACACCCACATTTTACAATTCAATTGTAAAGATAAAAATTAAAATTACAAGAACTAGCAAAGTGTCACTAAAACCTCGAGTGCAAGTATAACTCAAATAACAAAAAGACGCGAGGGATGGAAGGGGGTGTAATTCAATTATTTTTTATTTGTTTGGATAACCTAAAACTGAACCAAGAATTGGGGCATCCCAAATTAAAATAAGAAAAATTCCTGAAGCAACGCTAAAGATTAGAGTTAATTAATCAAAGTTGAGAGAAAATAATAGTCAATAAGTAATACCCACCAATTAGTCATCATAAAAAAATAATGATAACATTCCAAGTAAGTAGTGAGCTCAAACCTGGGTGAGGTCCTTGAGGAAAATGATTTGCCATAATGTGTGCCATGATAATATCTCCCAAATTTAGTAACAAACCCCAATTTGGGTACAAACCCAAGTAATAGATTTTATATAGGGGAAAATGGGCTATGAGACAACTATATAAAGCCCCCTGATCAGTTAAGCTTGTTAGTTTTTAGACTTAAATGCAACAAAAAATCTTGAATTTTTTTTAGGGGGAAACTTTAACGTCTATGTCCAAAAACAAAAATGAACCAAAAAGCATGAACCCCCTTCTCTCTCGTTAACCTTAAATTTAGGGATAAATTAGTCTGCAAAGTGAAAAACAATCACATGTTCGTCACACCTCCAAAAACAAAACAAATAACTTTCCAAAAAAATTAATTTCTAAACATATAGACACAAATGATTAAAAATAAAAGGCTTACCTATGATTTCACAAGGATTTGGCAGAAATAAAAACAACTAGGGTTAGGAAGGTAGAAAGAGTAAAGATAGAGATAGATATCGATAATGGTCTTTGTCTGGTGGAAGCCGACGCGATCCCTACAAATTTTATAAAATATAATATACATGTACATCCATCGGTGGCACCACCACCAGGTAGAGGGGTTGTGGGTGAAAGAGGGAGGGGAAGAGGCAGAGGGAGTGGCTCAAAGGTTTGGGAATTGGGGGGAATAAATCTCGCCCGACTTTCTCTATGTTTTTTTAGTCTTTTCTTCCGTTTAATGATATATTTCAACAATTAATGATATATTCCAATAGTTATATTTGATTTGTAATAGTTTTTAACCATTACAAATTTTCAATGGATAAAATCCGTTACAAAATAATTCTTTTGGTGTAGTGAAGAGTAATATAGTAAATCACAACATGGTGTTGTATGAGGAAAATCCACAACGGGAATAACCTTGGACGACCCAGCCATACAAGTGCACGATGATATAGGAAATTTTAAAAGAACGACTTAGACTTACTCACAAACTCGACGCCTTCAAGCCTTGACTGACACACCCCAACCTAGTTACTTATAATTAAGTTTGAAAGTTACAATGAGTCAAATCAAAATTAAATTAACCAAACCATAAGCGCGATTCTTAATTCTAGAGTCATCAATGTAAATCCATAAAACTAAAAGCTTTTCAAATTATTTAAGTACATATGCTTATACAAACTTGCTCGAAGGATAAGATGATTTAATTACATCATTTACATTTAAACAAAATCGTTGTTTTACCCATTCCTTGCTAACCCAACCTGACTTCCTAGATTTGGTAGTGAAATCACACTACCTGAAAAATATAAACATAGGAACTGTGAGAAAAATAGCTCAGTGAATGCCCCACTACTACACTATTGTATAAAAGTAAATGCAATAAATCATATCCATATAATAATGTATAAACTTATTCAGCCCATTCATAAAGAATGACCCAACTTTTAGAATCATGATCCACACATCATGTTTATAACAAACAATTCTCTCCCATTCTTTGTCAAAAAGTAACCCATTATTTGTAATTGACAATCCTCTCCCATTCCAAGTCAAGGGTAACCTCCCATTTCGGTAAACCGAAATTAAAATTTTCATATTCATAATTTCATGATCATATCCATAACAATGTACATATACATCTTTCCAGTGAGTACACCCACCTTGGGTTCTCAACTATATGCTTACATTTCCCTCGGGTGGAGATGAACTTGGGAGATTAGACCTTAAACCCGTCAATCCAACAAAACCAGTACTGAATTCAAATTATAAGTATTATATTAATATATTTATGTAACTTTCAATGATTATACAACTACACTATAATCCCACTTAAAGTAGAATTCTATGAAACTTGAGTAAAGATGATGCGATGGTATCTATGTTGATAAAGTTATAGACATTCAACCCTAAAAAATACTTTGTAAGGAGTTTATAAATAAAACCAAATCAACATAAAATTATACTTCTCAATATTTATAATTATAGATAATGTACTCAAAATACCCTTTGGTAGGAGGAGATAAGAATATTCTTTAATGGGGTATCTAATATGGCATCAAATTGTTGTCCTCTATTCTTAACCGGTCTAAATTCATAAATTTTACAAACACATGCATCCAAACTTATCAATATGAAAGCATATGTGAATATGCTTTCCATTACATGTAACGACGTGATTTTCCAAGCTTCCTAGGAAAGATATAACCATTTCATTACAACGTATTAAATTTTTCCTACAAGCTCCTCTATTGCTCAGTCCACTTCAAAGAGTTTTCATAATTTTGGGGGTTAATTACACTTACACCCCCTGAACTTTACCCCCTCCTATACTTTCCCACCCCAACTTCAAGTTTTTCTCGATAACCCCCCAAACTTCAAAAACGACTACAAGTAGACCTATAACATTAACACCATCAACTTTTGGGATGGAAAATTTAGAAATGTGCATGATACATGACTAGAAGTGAGGGCATTTTTGTGCTAACATATTTTTTTTAAAATATAATCTTAAAATAACAACAAAAACATTTGAAAATTAAGAAAATACTAAAAAAAATTAAATATAAAAAATCCTAAAAAAATATTTTTTGAAAAACATTCTACAAAACAAATATATATTTTAAATTTTTGAAAATTACCAAAAAATATTTAAAATATGGAAAATTCTACAAAAATAAGTCATAAAATATATTTAATAATATTAATATTTAGTGGAAAGCACATTAAAATACAAAAAAAAAATTAAATATGGAAGGTCGTAAAAAATATATAGAAATCAAGAATATATTGAAATGACAAAAATCAAGAAAATTAAAAAAAAATAATTAAAATTATGAAAATTACCAAAAAACTTTTAAAAAAATGTCAAAACAATATTAAAAATTAACAAAATAGTTTGATAAATAAAAAATTATTTCCAACAAATAAATTTTTTTCCAACAACAAAAAAATGAGTTTTGGCAATATAAATTATTTACAGCATATAAAAATGATTTTCTACAAATAATAAATGATTTCCCGCAAAAAAAATATGATTTCCAGCAATTACAAAATAGTTAAATAAAAAATTATTTCCAACCAATAAAATTTATTTCAAGATATAAAAAAAATTATTTTCAGCAATAGAAAATTATTTCCATTGTATAAAAGACGGTTTTCAACAAATAAAAAAATAATTTCCAGTAATATAAATAATTTCCAGCGTATAAAAAATAGTTTTCAGCAAATAAAAAATAATTTCTAGCAATAATGAAATATTTCTAGAAAATAAAAAATAGAAAAACTTTTTTCAGCAAAAAAACATTCCAACCGTAGTAAATAAAATAGGAAAAAAAATGAAATTTCCCCCAAAAAAATCCGCAAAGACAAACTGTCTTCATCTTTAATTATTACAAAAATAAATAAATTAAGGAACGGAAGTTATAGATTTGGATGGAGAAATAACCAAGAAAGATTGACAACCCAACAAAAAATATATAACTTTCTAACCTAGATCTAAATAAAACCAACAAATCTAGATCCAACCAATACAAATCTAAAAAAAATTACAAATCTAACCTAGATCTAACTTTTATGTGTTTGTAAAGAGAGGTTGAATAGAGGAGGGTGAAGGGGGGCAACTGGTTGGGGGTAGGGGTAATAGGGGGTTGGGGCGCTAGGGGCTGGGGCTGGGTTGCAGTAGGGGCGAAGAAGGGAGGGTGGGGGTGGGGGCGGGGAAAAGAAGGGCGAGGGTGGGTGGGGGAGGAGGGGTTTCCATGGTTGGGAGAGAGAGAGAGAGAGAGAGAGAAGAAAAAGAGAAGAGAGGGTTTAAAAAGAGGTGTTGAAATGACCAAAATAAACCTTAAAAAGTCACATGCCACGCACATGTCTAACTTTTTTCACCAAAAACTAATGGAGTTAGATGGCAGGGAGTTATTTGTAGTCATGTTGGAAGTTTAGGGGGTTATCTAGAGAAACTAAAAATTAGGGTATTGAAGTGTAGGTCAAAGTTCAGGGGGCTAAGTGTAATTAATCCTAATTTGTATACAACATAACTTTATATAATTATCCACCAGTTTTCAATACACATACTGAATAATAAAAAATAAACTTTCATAATTTTAGAGTTCATTAGCTATGTCAAAATCTTCATCAAACTCAGGGTATATCTAAACGAATTATACAAACAACAACTATGTACAAACTTGCAACCATCACCAAGGTCTAACCACAAGGAGTTTAATTTTAATTTTCAGATATTCTTTGCATATATAAGTCTGGTTTAATGTCCTGTTGGAATTGCTCAATTCCAGTAAGTATACAAAAACATATACACTTTTGAATCCAAGGGAGTTCTATACAAAGCAATATGGCTTACACATACCACTTGTCTTACGTATCAACATATACATACATATACAAAGGAGGATGAAATTTTAATCAATAATTGATGATTTTTATACTTTCGATAATTATAATTCAAGAATAAAACAAGGTTAACACATAATTATACCTTGGGAACACTTTTATGATTTTATTGTAATTTTTCCTAGCTTTTCTTATAACCTTTATTCTTTAAGCTTCTCCTTTCTCTCTCATCAAGCCAAAAAATCTTCAAACTGAACCAAGGGTTAAAAATAATAAAACATTCAACCCTAGAAAATACTTCGTAAGGAATTTATTGTAACACCCCGCGCAATTCGACGGACGGGGTGGCCAGTCGACGTCGCCAAACCACGTCGGGTGTTAACTAAATAAGTAATCATTCTTAGCATGTGACATATATGAGACGTATAAATTTCATTCCACGAGATAATAATTTAAAATCAATCCAATAATAATAACCATCCATGCGATAAAAAAAATCCATCACCATGCTAAACTCCAAATAATCCAATAAGTTAAATCTGAACAATCGTAAACAACCTTGGAACCGAATGCCCACCAAATCCATAAAAAACTTCTTATAATAAAAATGTAGCGGAAATGAAATAAATCTAGACTACTAAGCAATTAATAAATAAACTCCAACTGCACCTCCAAAAGAGTCTTAAAATAAATCTTGTGCAGCTACTCCAGCGATAACTTGAAATGTTAGTCAATGCAATGGGATAGAGTCCACCATATGAATACCAACCACTCACCCAATATAGGGTCCGTGAACCCAGACAGTAGCATCATACATAATAAATATCACAGTAGAATATTCTAAATTAACACAATAATTATTAACGTGGGAGTAAAATAAATTACCGTTTATCCACATCTAAGTCAAACCTAAAGTCCAAGTCCAAATATTTGATTTTATCAAAAGCTATCCATCTAATATAATTCAATTAAACCCATCATTTATATTCATCATTAATATTAGTTGCGAGACTCATGCTTAAAGTTTCTTCGTTCAAATTGATTTATCACATTATTATTATTGTGGTGCCGTAATAACCAACCGACCCTGCTGTATGTCCTGCACTTATTCGGGTCCGTCTCAAGTTTTACACCACACACATTCTCTCCCCCCCCCCCCCCCCGTAATAGCCAACTAGCCCGTATTATGTCAGTCCTGCACTTATTTTTGAGATTCTACGCACGACACGTTACAATAGCTAGCCATCCCGTTTAACTGTCAGCCCTGCACTTATTACGCCGTCACACACTCACGCGTCGCAATAACCAGCCAATCCATATAACTGTCAGTCCTGCACTTATTAATGATGCCAATTCATTTTAATACCCGTTTATTATCTTAGGCATTAATTCTCAATTTATTATTTTCTCATAATCTCAATTTCTATTTATTTTATTTTAGCCCCACCCTGTTATAGAGCATAAACCTCAAACCTACCCGTAGTCCCAAACCTAGAGGTCTCCAAAACACAACCGCATCCTACCTTTTTCCCCTGGAGAGTCTGAAGGAAATTATGAACGCAATTACATCATGTGTGAGGCGGAGGCAGTTCTTGTGGGAAGGAAGATAGACTTTACTTGTTGCACTCCTATTTTCTAGCTTATTCTGTACAACATAATTACATAATAAAAAATTTCTTTGTTTGGTATCTTGAGTGAGTTAGTTATATAGCCTAAATATACAAAAAAAATCTTCATAGAACTGAATAGAATAATGCCTAGGATTTTTTCCACCATCTTGTGAAGTTTATAGTGCAAAAGGAAATAAGAAAATTTAGTGCTTGTTTGGGGTGAGCTTTTGTGCATTTAGGGAATTCTATATTAGTAAATTCACAAGGTTGTTTGAGTTTTTGGAAAGTAATCAACATTTTCTTTTTCAAACACTTGATATTTCGTAGGATGAATTTCTATAATTAATCTCTTCCTAATCGCGCACTTAGATTAACCAAAACAACATAATGACACCAAAAATCAGCCCCACCCTGGAATCTCTAATCCGTACAATTTTACACTAACTAGTCCCATACCTAGCATATGTTAATCGTGACAAATCATACCCACTAGTCCCATACATAGCAGGTATTACTAAGTTTAAGGTGAGAGCACTATCCAAATCCCGTTGTCCCCTCAACGATTAATTTAATCAACACAATAAATCCCATAACTATAATTTATTGACAAGCGCACAATTTCTCACAAAGGCACACTAAATCTCAATTTAAATTTATTAAATTCTTAGTCGTAACCAACACTAATATTTTTATTCAATAATTATGATCGCAATGTCATGCAAATATGAAACACAAAATGATAATTTATTTTAACCAAGTCTACATAATTTTTCATGGTTATACGCGTCTAGTTTTCAAATAAATCGACTTTAAATGGTTTTTACATGCAAACCTATACCCACATACCCAAAATCCAACCTCTACCCTAATCACATAAGGGTTACAAGTATTATAATCATATTAGTATTTTCAGAAAAATTGTCCCATTATTATCTTTCACTTTTGCTAATTAAGTTGCTAATTTCTTTTTAAAAAAAATGCATGAATTAAGATTTAGGTGATATCTAAGATGCATGATACTAAAGGGAGAGAATAGAGATATTCATGCCTTAGATTAGTCGATTAAGAAATCTGATTAGATGGATTGGAATCCTCTTGAAAACTTAACAAAGATTGACTCTTGCACCAACTTGAGAAAACACCAACTGAGGCTTCAAATCTTGAGTTAAAACTTGATAATTTTGGGGCTAAGGTTTGTAGGAGGAAGAATATGAAAATTATAAGTGTCTATTGCTCTTAGAGGTTGTGAAAATATGTTTCAAAAGTCCTAACCCCATATTAATTTAAGTGGAGAAAGATTAGAGAATTTAAGTGGCATTAGAATCCTATTAAAACTAAAATAGTTCTCCGGCTTGTCACGCTCCAGAACTGTGACAAACAGTTAGTCACACTTTAAAGCTGTGACAAATTATCTGAAGCGGAATTTTTATTTTGGCCCAATATTTTTTTGCCTAGAGAGTTTTATGTTTTGAGGACTCTTCTAAATGACCCAAGAATTATATATACTCATATTCGGAATCTTTTAAGCTAACTTTCTGAATTTGGAATTAATTTAATTAATTACTGGATAAAATTATGGGTTGTTACATTTATAAATAAAGCCAAATAAATATAAAAGTATACTTATCAGTATATATAATCCAAAAGTTCTACTGAAGTCGGATTATATTGTAGTTGTATAATCATTAAACGTTATATAAATATATTAATATGATACTTATGATTTGAATTCAGTACTGATTTAGTTATGTTGATAGGTTTAAGGTCCAATCCACCAAGTTCAGCTCCACCCGAGGGAAAGGAAAACATATAGTTGGGAACCCAAGGTGAGTGTACTCATTGAAAATATGTATATGTACATTGTTATGGATATGATCATAAAATTATGAATATGAAATTATTTCATTTCGATTTTGCAAAATGGGATGTTATTCCTTGACCCTAAATGAGGAAAGATCGTCTATTACAGACAAAGGGTTACTCTCTGACCAGGAATGGGGGAGAATTATATATTGCAGATAGAATATGTGAATCATGGTTCAAAAAGTTGGGTCATTTTTCATGAATGGAATGGATAAATTTATACATTATTATATGGATATGATTTATTTCATTTAATTTTATGTAATAGTGTAGTAGTGATGCGTTCACAGAGCTATTTTGCTCACGGTTCCTATGTTAATGTTTTTCAGGTATCATGATTTCACTGCCAAATCTAGGAGGCCGGGTTCAATTAGAAAAAAATAGGTAAAACAATGATTTTGTTTAAATGTAAACGATGTAATTAAGTCAACTTATTCTTCGAGCAAGATTTTGTAAGCATAAGTACTTTAATATTGTGAAAAAAAAAATCGTTTTATGGATTTACGTTGATGACTCTAGAATTACGACTTGTGTTTATGGTTTAGTTAATCTAATTATGGTTTGACTCACTTTGACTTTCAAACTTAATTAAAATTAACTAGGTTGGGGTGTGTGAGCTTTTGGTATTAGAGCCGAGGTTGTAGAGGTTCTATGGTTAAAAGAGTCTTGATTTAGTAGTGAATATAAGAAATGTATTTTGTTTTATACTAACGATTATGTCAAAGAAGAAATGTATATATGCATGTCATTTTATCTTTGATTCATTTCATGTATAAAAGAATGGAATGAGGGAATGTTAATGTGAGAGTAGAAGATTAGGCTTCCAATCTTCCAACAGAAATGGAGGTTGAACAACCTTCTCATATAAATGTAGAACTCAAGCCACAATAATTGACGAATATGCAATAAATGGCACATGTTATGACTTTAACAGACAATCTAGGTTTATGGGTTGTATGGAAGAACAATAGCCTAGGAAACCGGAGGCACGAGCATTAGCTAGGGTTGAGGAGGTAATACACCGAGACGAGAGGAATGCTTCACATGAGAAATTTATTCAGATGAATCCACCATCGTTTGAATGAGAAATTGATCCTACTGAGGCAAAAGTATGGGTTAAAGAGATTGAACTTATTTTTAGGATAATAAGAATGCCTAAAAATCAACAAGTGACCTTAGCAACATATATGATGAAAGGAGAAGCTAAGTATTTTTAGGATGCCACCAAACATTTGTTGATTACTCCAAGAGGAGAGAATATGATCTCATGGGATACTTTTATTAAAGATTTGTAAGATAAGTATTTTCCTCCAATGTATCGAAATCAGAAGGAGAAAGAATATTTTATGTTGAATCAAGGAAAGATGACAGTCAGAGAATATGAAGATAAACTTACAGCTTTATGTAGGTTTGCTTTGAGGTTTATACATAATGAGGAAGACATGTGTATTCGATTCCATGATGGACTGGAGTTGGTCATTAAATCACGATAGTTGGCTTTAGAGACTATTAATTATTCATCCTTTGTGAATAAAGACATGCTACTAGAAAAGGATGTAAATGAAAAAAGAAGGAAACGAGAACAACGCACAAAGATAACTAGATTCGATCTAATTTATCAAAAGGGCAGTGATACAAAATATTCAAGGATTGGATTGTAGAAATTTCAGTATGGTATGGGTATATGAAGTAGTTCGCAAAGGGGTGAAGCTAGTAGTGGAAGAGGTTCAGGAGTTTTCGAATAAGGAAATCCAAATGCTTGTTACTTTTGTGAGATATTCGATCGTATAAAGAAAAATTGCACAAAGCTACTAAATGTATAAGGTTTTAACTGTCATCAGAAGGGTCATTTAAAAAAGAATTATCTTATGTTAGCAAAAACATTTTCAATTAATAGTGTGGGGCCTAGTAAAGGATCCTATCAAGGTAGTACAACTAGAGGAAAATGTATAGGACAAGAAAGTGGATCGAAGACTAGAGGAAGAGTGTTTGTGATGACATTGCAAGATCATCATGGTATACTGGAAGTTATTATAGGTAAACTTTCTATTGCAAATAAAGATCTATATGATCTCAATGACCCTGGATCTACTCATTTATTCGTGGCATTACCTCATATTTGGGTAGACCATGTTCATTTATCAATTGTGCTTGATATATTTTTACCCCAATGGAAAGTGTAATTCTGGTTGAGCATGTTTATAAAGATTGTGTCTTACGACTGGGTGAGCGAGATTTATATGTTAATTTGATACTGTTGGCAATTCAGGATTTTGATATTATATTGGGGATAAATTGGTTATCATTATATCATTCTTCTATTGACTATTTTTTAAAAGAAATTACATTTCACCTTCTAGGTGAATTCGAGTTTCGATTTACAGGAGAAAGGAATGTTGTTCCTAATTGTCTTATATTAGCAATTAAGAACAGGAAGCTATTGAGTAAAGGTTGTACATGGTATTTTATCTGATGTTATTAATACTAGTAAAGAGACACTAAGTTATACATTTTCTATAAAATACTATGCATATAACGTGTATTTTAATCACTTCCGAAAACATTTAACAATCAACAAGTATTAATGTAGCTACTATGCAATGCACTCGAGCGATATGCTCTCACACACACATAACCAATTTCATCACCCTTTTACCGGGTCTAGAGACTAATTAACCATATTTTATCCTTTAGTATCATTTCATTATTTTTCTTTACTTAAATTACAAGTACAACCAATATAATTCTCTTTCATTTATCTTTTCTCAGAATCCACACTGTCGGCTTTGCTACCATATGCTCTCTCCAGTGATTTTAGGTCTTTCATCCCAGTACTCTGGACCCTCCTTAATTATCCCACAATCATCTGAGTCCAATTTAGTGTGTGTTAACATTTTAACTAATGTAAACATTATTCCATCATTTTACTGTTTTTCTCATTCTACGGTTTGAACCGTTCGTTCACTTTGTCAACGTGCCATTTATCCTTTTTATCCATTTTCACCGAAAACAGACCAATAATGTCTAAGTAGGAAGTCCAACCACTAGTACCCTCATTTTTGCCAAAATCACCATTTTGCCCTTTTTATCATAATTTTGTGAAAAACACATTTAATTTAATTTTGGCACTAGAACTCAACCTTTCTCTTCCAACACGGTCCTTCTATTATTTTATGTCAAAAATCATGTAATCATTTTATGTTTTGCCACATAAAATGCATTTAAACCTTCAAGACCATTTTTTACCAAATGTCCATAACTTTGCCCAATTATCATACGTGACCCCAAATATCATTTTTATTCATTTTAATAATGTTTAACACATATTAGGGCTATTTTTCTACATTTAATCATTCTTCACAAAACCCATTTTAGTATGATTCAACAAGTCTAAAATATCATTATATATCTTACTACATGATTTTACGTGTGTGAAAGAGGATTTCAAGCCTAGAAATTTCTCAAAATGCACTTAGACAAATAATAGTCACGGGTTTGTATATATCACATGCTTTCTTCCATTTTCAAGGTAAATGCCATATATTCGTAAAAAGACCCTCTAGGATTTTGTCTTGTTAAAAACTCCATTTTTCAAGACTATAATATTTGTATCAAATATCTTCATTTTAGGCATTAAATATTATCTAACATTCATCCTACATGTTTTTATAGTTAGAAAATCTTGAAGTTTTGGAAGAAGAAAACCCTACCTCAAATTTGAAGAGGAGACCAAGAGAGAAAATAGATATGGAAGTTCCTAGCTCCAAAACTCCAAAAGCTCTTCAAATAGATCCAAAAATCCCTCCTACAAGGATAGCTTTACCCACTTTCTTCCTTGATAAAAGCTTGGAGATGGTAGAAAATGCTTGGAAATGGTGTATTAAGGTGGTTTCAAGGGGTGGCTATGGTGGGGAAAGCTTGGGGAAGAAGATGAACTCTTCAAACTTAGAGAGAGAGAGAGAGAGAGAGAGAGAGAGAGAGAGAGAGAGAGAGAGAATGTGCTGATTGAAAATAGTGGGGGAAAGACCCACCCTCCATCTCATCTTATACCCCCAAATAAACCATAAAAATCATTTAAAACCCAAGCCAACACGCACCAAACACTTTTTGATCATCTAGTCTCACCAGACGTCGACACGTCATCAATCCAATGGCCCAAAACGCAATAACACATAGGGGAATCTTGAATTTTTAATTATATCTGATGCGATCATTCAAACGACATTAAGCCTCGTTCGAACGGGACAGGTCCCTCATTCGAATGACATTACCAACGAGGTGCGAGATGTCAGTGTGCGAGAGAAAGGGATCAAACTTAAATAGTGAGAAGTCTCATTCCAATCTTGTTCAAATGAGAAGGCCCTCATTTCGAATGACCTCTGATTTTATAGAATTAAATTTGAATTATGAAAAATTTAATTTTGATAAGAACTAAGGCTATGATGATGATTAAATCCCAATATTCATTCATAAATACAACTTATATAAGGTTGGAGATAAAATTGAGGGCACGAGTATTACATTCTCCTCACCTTAAGAGATTTCATCCCGAAAATAAGAACAACCAACTAGGGAAAGAGCTCTAGATGCTTCTCCCGCATCTCAGAATAACGTTCCCAGGTAACGCCTTCAATGCCCTGAAACTCCCAGAGAACCTTTACCAAGGGGATGACCTTATTGTGTAGGACCCAGTCCTCGTGGTCCAGAATAGATATAGGTCATGTGGGGAACGTAACATCTTCCTCTAACTCCAATCGATGACATGATGGGGGTCACAACGATACTTCTTCAACATGGAGACATGGAACACTTTATTCACTTGGGTTAACAGTGGAGGTAATGCCAAATGGTACGAAACATCCCTAATTTTCTCCAGGATCTCAAAGGGATCGATATACCGTGGGGCTAGTGTCTCTTTTCTTCCCAAAATATTGACTACTAGTTCTTGCTCTAACCCTTAACATCACATGACATCTACCCAAAACTCCAGGTGTACCCGACGATTATCGGACTAATTCTTTTGTCAGCTCCATGCCGTCATGATTCTAAGATGAATTACCCAAACATTCTCTGTTATCTCTTGATCAATTCTGAATTGGTGAGATGTTTCTCATCCACCTCGGCCTAACAAATTGGAGAGAAACATGGCCTCCCATAAAGGTCCATAAAGGGGGCCATCTCAATGTTTTCTTGTGTGACACCCCGCCTAATAAAATTCCAGGCGATCACTCCTAAATAACAGTAAAACAAGAGTCTCATATGGTTCATTCTTAGCATCACTGTCAAAAACCAATTTAATTACTAATATCCTATTAGGCCGGCGTCAAAATTTTAAATTAACAAATCTTTTTAACCAAACCATTCAAATAAAACAATTACAACAGTTTACATGCACCAACTAAAATGAAATAAAATAAAATAACCAGACACTCGGTACAATAATACAACTAAATCGAATGCCGCACTAAAAGGTGATAAAAGAATAAATGAGTACAGTTGGTCCATAAGCCCGAATGTTTCTACAATACCTCCTATCTAGATCTCAATGATGGAAGCATCTAATATAAACCTGCTTGCATCCACAGCTGCTGCAGCAAACATCTGACTCGAAAGAATCATCATCCAGGCGTCCCTGTGTCTGGACACCTATATATATATAGATATAGCAAGAGGGAAAATAGATAAACGGGTCAGAGCCCGATTTTTGAAAACATTTTAACAAGTGCTTAAAATCCATATTATAAAATATGTTATTTCTCATATTTAAACTGGTATCGCTCTCACAAGAGATACACCTCACCCCTCTTCTAACAGTGCACAACTAGCACATACCATTTTAAACAACCTAGTTAAGCTACCCTTCCTAACTAATGTAACTACCCATCTTCTAATAAACCTCATCAATTCGGGTGCTAAGGACTAAACTTCTCCCCATTTCCAACATTACGTTATGTTCGTGCGTGTGTGGGGTGTCTCGTGAAGCGAAATCCAAACAATGACCCCCCCCCCCCCCCCCCCCGATAAACTACTACGTGACAATGTTGATCATCAGGATCCATTAGGCCTTCAGTACATAACATATTTATACCATCCCGTATTTATTGATAGTTCTCATTAGAACCTATGATCCATATTCATATAAATCCGAATATAAATCTATTGGAAGGAGTATATCACTTTATTCATTCCTTCTTTTTATACAGGGTTAGGTTATATGATATCTCATCTCATATATATACAATATACTTTTCGTAACAAGTATATTAGTTATCCATATAGGACACCAAAGCAAATTTCGGTATACACACATTATTCGCTTTATGCATACACATCAATTTATATAACAATATATCGCACTATTGCACCCTGGTTAAGAAACCCCTTGTATCGTTATAAAGTTGAAGCATTTATTCCTTACTTATCTACTTATACGCACAGTATAAAGTTCCCATATAAATATATGTATATATATTAGTCACACATATAATATATACTAACGACACCCCACATAAGATCTATGGTGCTGACATACTCAGCTATCAAGTCCCCGTATCACACAAACTAAGGGAAATACTAGATCGGAATCACTCTCGAACTGTATTGACACAAAACACACACAAATGGAGGCGAAGTATAGTTCCAAGTCACTAAGATCTCACCATATACCCTCACGTCTCTTAGGACCATCTGACTATCTATCAGATAGCATATACCAAGGAGTCCTATGCTCTAGGGTAAAGTCAATATCCCCCATAAAGGTCCCATCGAGATAAGACTGTCCCGGCGCGGTAACCTCCGTGATAACAAGTAGCGCGGACATGATTTTTACACATATATAATATAAGGGCATACTCGTAGCCCATACAATACATCCCATACGTAGTATATTTATATCTTGGATATTGAAGGAGAGTGCGCTTGCGTTCAAATAAGAAAGTTATTTAATTAAACACAGTTTAACCCAATTAAATCCTAAACATGCATCTATATGTCATTAAATACAATGATGAAACATTCAAGAACACATATATGAGGGAAAATCCCTAAAGGGGCAAAACCTTTTATTTTCACTATAATTTTGTAAGAGAAACGGCTTACACGGATTGCAGTAAAAATACAGTGACACAGAAATACCCTCGGGTGTTGGTTCTGTTGTCGGCGACTGGAACTATCCCTTTCCAGTAGGGCAGCAGTGACGAAGAGAGCGGCTTCCTCACAAATTACTCCAGATGAGTAAATGATCTTCTTGAAGGTTTAAATATTCACACACATATATGGGAATGGTTTTGTGAATCAAAAAGGTTTAAAAAACCTTAAAAGGTGAAGTCTTATTCTGGGCAGATTTCGCAGAATATTGAGATTGCAGAAAGACTTTTTAAAAAAAGTGTAGAAGGAGATCAGATATTTATAGAAAAATCGAGGCGGTGGCTCGTTCGAATGAGATAGCCATGTCGCTCGAACGAAGGACAGATGTCGTTCGAACGAGATCACGCGACATGCCTATCTCGCACGAACGACTTTCAAAGTCGTTCGAACGAGCTCGTCGATCGAGGCCATTCACTTCTACACTTAGAAAAAATTTTGCTTTTGATAAAAAGATAATCCAGACTTCAAAAATAATTTTCAAAAACATTTCCCAAATATTTATGCAAATATATAAAACTCCAATAAAACATTTTACTGAAAGAGCGTAGTGGAGTAGTGGGAATGAGCTGAGCAGCACGTTGCATATACCATGATGCATGTGAAGAAAGTGGATGCATAGAATTTGGATACGGGCCATCAAGGATGATCGTGTTGACGTGCCGAATGTAGCGGTATCAGACATATGATCTGTGATCTAGGAGAAAACAGAAAATTCCTAGAATCTACCCCGAACATTTATAAAATTACGTCCTTACAAATCTCCCCATATGTCTATGCCGGTACATACATAAAAAATCCGAATTATGCACTCAAATATCATACGAGATAATATCCCCATTAAACCCTCAAACTGAGAATACTAAATGACATGTCTTCCAAAACATCAGCTCTCCAAATCTTCCAAAGCTTTTCTCATCAGGGTGTGTAATCAAATAATGAGCAATGTTGTAGCTACACACATGAGATAAAGCAAATACCCGTGACAAGCAAAAGATTAAAAATATAATGATATGAAAAAATTGATGATCATTAGTCTTAAGAAAATCATTCATGCAACAACCAAACACCAAAACAATTCTCCCCCATAATTCTTCTCCCCCTTTTTATGATGTCCCCAAATAGACAAATATGAGAAGCAGAAATGAATGCACATGAAGAATGACACACGAGAATAAACTGCTATTTTTATATTTTTCAATTTTTTTTTCACACATAGTGTACAACAAAGAATCACACCATGAAAGAACACAAAAACAACCAAGTCAATGATAGCAAAAATGAAGGGGTGTGATCAAATTCGATAGGAAAATCAATGCATACAAACATGACATATGTGCACGATGAATATCGAAAATTCCTAACGAATGAACTCAAAGTCCTCCTTTGGTGTAAAAAGGTGGAAATATAAGACATTGACTCAATCAAAACAACAAATCAAAGCTCAAAGTGATTTCCACACGAATAACGTCCAAAACTATTTCATGCTTTTTTAGGACTTTCAAGGAAGTGCAAACCCGTTTGAATTCTCCAACCAAACTCCCTCAGATTTTTATTTTGAATACAGGTTTTCTAAATTCTCAAACTTTGGAGAATTGAAGGTGAAACCTAACTGGCCCATATTTGGTATGAATTGCTTTTTATTGCCTTAATTTTTTTTTCTCGGGCTCTTTTAACCTCTTTGGACCCCGGATAATAAAATTCCTCCATTTTTTAGGTCCTTTTGAACGGTGGATTTTGCGCAAAGAAGAGAATTACCTTTCGCAGCCCCTCCCCGTTCTTAAACAAACACTTAGTCTCACAAAAATAGTTTTTACATGCATTCCAATCTTGTCAAGTTTTATCGCATATTATAAGTTGTATAGACAGAATTGAGATGAAAACACTCAAGCCAACATGTGATAGACAAGTAAAATAATCAAATAAAGCCGTGCATGTGTGCAATAAAGGAGATAGGAGTCAAACATGTAGGAAAATATCACTAATTACATCTCAAAGACTCCATACAATGTAAAGCACATGGATGAAATGATGTAGCGTCTCAAATCTCTATCAAACAGTCACATGAAAAGATGGAATGAAATTGTGACTTGGCTATCTTAAATGTTCATCCATAAAAGGTGCAAATAAAAAATACAAAAATATTTTTGGGCTTTTCTGAAATTTTTATATACAAAAACAAAAATCTTTTTGGATTTTTCAAAAGAATAAATAAATAGCTGTACAACAAAGCAATGGTACATATAAAACAGACTAGCAATAGGAAGCATATGATATGAACATGAAAAAGCATCATATTCTAGACATAGACCAACCCCTCAGTCAACTGTGCAAATCCCCAAAGACTTACTAAGACTCTCAAATCTATGGGCATCTAAATGTTTTGTGAAAATATCAGCTAACTGACGATCGGTGGGAACAAAACTCAAGGATACGACTTTCTCCTCAACTAACTGTCGTATAAAGTGCTCACGTATCCTGATGTGCTTTGTGCGCGAATGCTGTACAGGATTGCAGGATATGTGTATCGCACTCGTGTTAACACATGAAATGGTCATGGTGTCCTGTGAAATCCCATAATCCTCCAGCATTTGCTTCATCCACAAGAGTTACGTGCAATAACTCCCGGCTGCTATGTACTCAGCCTCCGCAATGGATAAAGAGATATAATTTTGCTTCTTGCTCATCCAGGAGACAAGAGCAGAACCAAAATAGAAACACCCACCAGAAGTGCTCCTCCAACCATCTACATCCCCGGCCCAATCGGCATCTGAATAGGCGGACAAACGATCATCAGTATCAAAGGAATACCAAATACCGTATGAGAGAGTGCCACTCACGTATTTAATAATACGTTTTAGAGAAAGTAAATGTGACTCTTTTGGGGATGCCTGATATCGCGCACAGACTCTAACACTAAAGGCTATGTCGGGACGACTGGCAGTCAAGTAGAGAAGACTACTTATCATACTCCGATATAAGGTTTGCTCTACGTTCGTGCCTGAAGTGTCCTTACTAAGCTTGGTAGTGGTACTCATAGGTGTACGTGCATGCTTAGCAGAGTCTAAACCAAATTTCTTCACTAGGTCTCTAGCATACTTGGATTGGGAGATGAACATCCCATCCTCTAGCTGACGAACCTGGAGACCAAGGAAGATAGTAAGCTCACCAACCATGCTCATCTCAAACTCACTTTTCATCTCCTCCTTAAAGTGGTGAGCATGTTGGGAGCACGTGGATCCAAAGACTATGTCGTCCACATAGACTTGAGCAACCAAAATTGCACCGTCATCTCTCCTGACGAACAACGTCATATCAACTCCCCCTCTCTTGAAGCCACGGGCTAAGAGATATGAAGTAAGCCTCTCGTACCAAGCACGGGGTGCTTGCTTCAAACCATACAAGGCTTTTCTCAGATAGTAGACGTGCTCCGGGTGCTAAGGGTTTTCAAACCCTTTTGGTTGTTCCACGTAAACCTCCTCCTGTAGAATGCCATTCAGAAAGTCACTCTTGACATCCATCTAATATAGCTTGAAGCGCAGATAACATGCGATGGCAAGTAGAAGATGGATGGACTCAAGCCTCGCAACAGGAGAAAATGTCTCCCCAAAGTCTACACCTTCTATCTGTGTGTAGCCTTGAGCGACCAACCTAGCTTTATTTCTGATTATGGTACCATTTTCATCCATTTTATTCTTGAAAATCCATCAGGTACCTATCACATTTGTCTCACTAGGTCGGGGTACAAGTTCCCAAATATTATTCTTTTTAAACTGAAGCAACTCATCCTGTATAGCAGATATCCAATGTTCATCCTTGAGTGCTTCTTTATGATTCTTGGGCTCGACTTTGGACGTGTAGCAAAAATGGCTAACAACGTTCTCTAGATGAGCATGAGTCTTAACCCCTAGAGTGGGATCTCTAACAATGGCGGAAGGGTCATGACTCTTGCGAACCCAAGCAGGAGTGTCCCCTAACACAGGAGTAGGGTCCACAGAGTGTGTGAGAGGGACAAGTAAATCATTCCCAGAAAATTCCTCATCCTCACACTCAAGATTAGGATTAATAACCGTCGAAGGTTCGTCATCTCGCACGGTGACGTTTATTGATTCCATAACCGTAGAGCTCTTCAGGTTATAAACCCGGTACGCTCTACTATTCGATGAATAGCCTAACAATATTTCGTCGTCGCTTCGAGAGTTAAACTTTCCTAATTTCTCTCTATCCCGTAGGATGTAGCATTTACTCCCAAAAACACGGAAATATGCCAGGTTGGGTTTCTTACCAGTCCACAATTCATATGGCGTCTTAAGTGTGTGTGGACGCAGGTAAACCCTATTCACCGTTTGGCATGCAGCAGACACTGCCTCTGCCCAAAATCTCCTAGAAACCTTACGACCTAGAAGCGTAGATCTAGCCATTTCCTAGATCGTTCTATTCTTTCTCTCAACAATCCCATTTTATTGAGGAGTCTTCACATCAGAAAAGTCATGTTTGATCCCCATACTATCACAGTAGAGGTCTACTTTTGCTTCCTTAAATTATGTGTCGTTATCACTACGGATCCTATTAATAGTGACACCGTGTTGATTTTGAAGGACACGACACTTGGTCATAATAAACTCAACAGCATCGGATTTCTCCTTCAGAAAACCTACAATGGATTATCTAGAGAAATCATCCACCATCACGAGGATATACCTATTACCACCCAGACTCTCGGTACGAGTGGGACCCATAAGATCCATGTGTATAAGCTCAAGAACACGAGAGGTGGTAATGGAATGAAACTTCCTATGGGGACTACGAATTTGTTTTCCCAACTGACAGGGTCCACAAACCGCCAAAGTTGGCCTTCCCAGAGATGGTAAGCCACGTACTAGGTCCCTTTTAGCTAAGCGAGATAGATCTCTAATATTTACGTGACCTAGACGTTGGTACCACAGATCCATATGAGTGATCGTGGCGCTATTGCAGACAAGTGAGGATGTGGGCTTAGTCCCATAGCAATTATCCTTTATCCTCACCCCTTGCACTAAAAGTTTACCGGCTTGATTATAGACCTTACAAGCATCTCGGTCAAACTATACTGCAAAGTCAGCGTTGCACAGCTGGTTAATGCTGAGAAGGTTTGCTTTCAAACCTTTGACGTACAAAACATTTTCTAACTTAGAAAATCCAGGTAACTCGACAGTACCACGTCCTATAATGATAGACTTGCTCCCATCTCCAAAGGTGACTCTGCCATCCTGATAGTCCTCAAGAGTCGTAAGAAATGAGGCATCACCTGTCATGTGTCTGGAGCATCCACTGTCAAAATACCACTGTGAGGTATTTTGTGCTTTGAGAGCAACATGAACAACAAAGGCCTTTTTATCTTTCTTCGGTACCCAAGAAGTAGTGACCTTTTGTTTGCTTTTGTTGTTGTTGGTTTTAGCTGGAATCTGAGAAGCATTCCCTGACGGCAAAGACATCCGTCGGAATTCCTCCATCAAACTCTGAGACGTGGCAGCTAAAAACTCAACTCGCTCTCTCAGACTAGTAAAATCATCAGTATACTGACGTGGAGCAGTAGTACGTCGTGTCTTACCCATACTATAGCAAAACTCCCTGAGGTGGCCTTTTCTTTTGCAATAAGTACAAAAGAACACAGTCAAAGGCGGACCTTGGTTTGCTTTTCTTGGTCGAACTCTCCTTTGAGGTTTTTGACGATGGCCATAAGGAGTCGTAGTAAACTCAGGAACTGGTCCAGGTGAAATTTGGGAGGTGGAGGCACCATCATAACCAATTCCTTGCCTATCACCAAAACCTAAAGCGGGGTCGAGGAGCATCTTTCCCATTTCCCAGATCTGTCCTCGATTTGTACCTTGACTTCCCGTGCTTTCTCAAGATCATGAGTTAGCTGGGCAACAAGGGCTTCAAGTTTCTTCTGAGTCTCCACAGAGGAATGGAGCTCACTCGTAAGCCTAGCCACTTGTTTAGTCAAGTCCCCTCTCTCTTTCCCAAAATTACTCTATCTCTCTCTAAACAAACTCTCTTTCTCAACACAGGCAGATTCTCTATCTCTCAGGGCGGTGCAGGTGGAGGACTCTCTCTCTCTCGCTTTTCTTAAATCTTCCTCTAAGCCAGTGATCTTAAGAACAAATGCTTTGTTACGCTTTTTAGTTTTAAATGGCTCAGAATATAACTCAGCGTAGGCGCATTGAATATCACTCTCGCTCTCACTTGTGTCATCCTCCCCCTCACTCACATAGCTCTCACTGTCGAGGTGTCCCTGTGAAGCATCATCCTCATCGTCATGAGAAGAACTAGAAGTACCCACATGACTAGCCATGAATGCGGTGACTCGACTCCAGAATCCACCGACTCGACCTCACTGTCGTCGCTAAGGGTAGCATTAAGGACAGCTTTCCCTTTCTCTCTATTCAGACGTGTGGCACACTCAAAGGCTCTATGACCCCTACCGTCGCACTCAAAGGACCTCTCACTTTATTTCTTAGGAGGATCTTTAAAATCTTTTTCATTTTTCTTTTCAAACTTATTTTTCTCAAATTTCTTTTTATCTTTAAAATTGCCATTTTTCTTAAATTTGAGAATCCTCTTGAAATTTTTTGCAAAAAGAGCCAAATCATCTAAGTCAAAATCACAATCAGAATCTGACGTGTCAGTCTCTCTCTTTCTAGAAGACTCTACCCTCTTTCTAGCCGACCCCTCACTCTTTATCTCTTGGGCATTAAGTGCAATTCCCTTATCTTTAGACCTAGCAGTTTTAGAGAACATATCAATTTCATATGTTTGCAAATCTCTTACAAGCTCTTCCAATTTTAGCGTATTTAAATTACCCATAGAATTTAGCACAGTGACTTTAGGGATAAAACGCTTAGCTAAAGAATGAAGAATCTTTTTAACAACTCTAGCATTAGGAATATGTTCACCAAGATTAAAGCTAGTATTAACAATGTCAGAAAGTCTAGCATAAAAATCATCAAAACATTCAGTCTCATGCATGGTGATGGTTTCAAATTGAGTTGTCAAATTCTGCAATTTAGACTCTTTCACAACATTAGTTCCTTCATGGGTGAGTTGTAAAACATCCCATGCCTCTTTTGACGTGGTGCACGTCATTATGCGTTTGAACTCATCAGGTGTGACAGACCCAGAAATAGCACTTAGATCCTTAGAATTGAATGATGACAATTTAAATTCGTCTTCAGTCCAAGAAGTCACAGGTTTTAAATTTATCACATTATCAACAGTGGCGGAGGGAGGTGTCCACCCTCTTTCAACCAAAATCCAGACACGTTCATAAATGGCTTTTAAAGCAGATCTCATACGGGCTTTCCAATATGCATAGTTTGTCCCATCAAAAACTGGCATTTTATTATATAACTTCTCCATAATGAACACACTCGTTTTCAAAAATCAATTTTTCAGAAAATTGATATGTTAGAAAAATTTTGCAGAAAATTACACAATAAATTTGTGTAACTGGCTCTGATATCAATTTGAAGGAGAGTGCGCTTGCGTTCAAATAAGAAAGTTATTTAATTAAACAAAGTTTAACCCAATTAAATCCTAAACATGCATCTATATGTGATTAAATACGATGATGAAACATTCAAGAACACATATATGAGGAAAAATTCCCAAAGGGGCAAAACCTTTCATTTTCACTATAATTTTGTAAGAGTAACGGCTTACACGAATTACAGTAAAAATACAGTGACACAGAAATACCCTTGGGTGTCGATTCTGTTGTCGGCGGCTGGAACTATCCCTTTCCAGTAGGGCAGCAGTGACGAAGAGAACGGCTTCCTCACAAATTACTCCAGATGAGTAAATGACCTTCTTGAAGGTTTAAAGATTCACACACATATATGAGAATGGTTTTGTGAATCAAAAAGGTTTAGAAAACCTTACAAGGTGAAGTCTTATTCTGGGCAGATTTCGCAGAATATTGAGATTGCAAAAAGACTTTTTTAAAAAACGTGTAGAAGGAGATCAAATATTTATACAAAAATCGAAGCGGTGGCTCGTTCGAACGAGATAGCCATGTTGCTCGAACGAAGGACAGATGTCGTTCGAACGATATCGTGCGACATGTCTATCTTGCGCGAATGACTTTCAAAGTCGCTCGAACGAGCCCGTTGATCGAGGCCATTCGCTTCTACACTTAGAAAAAATTCTGCTTTTGATAAAAAGATAATCCAGACTTCAAAAATAATTTTCAAAAACATTTCCCAAAAATTTATGCAAATATATAAAACTCCAATAAAACATTTTACTGAAAGAGCGTAGTGGAGTAGTGGGAATGAGCTGAGCAGCACGTTGCATATACCATGATGCACGTGAAGAAAGTGGATGCATAGAATTCGGATACGGGCTGTCGAGGATGATCGTGTTGACGTGCCAAATGTAGCGGTATCAGACATATGAACTGTGATCTAGGAGAAAATAGAAAATTCCTAGAATCTACCCCGACATTTATAAAATTATGTCCTAACAAATATTGTACGCATTTGTCAATTTTATCAATTTTCAATATATTATTTTCTGAGCTTTTCTCACCGCACAATGATTATATCAACAACATCGATATATATTATTTATCTCTTCTAAATCTTTTATGGCTATAATCTCCAAATTCTTATAGCGATAGTCAATAGCCTCGAATATTCTCATTCGTAATAATATAAGCCTTCACACAATTAAAATATCCCAATACGTAATCCCTTATTTAATATTCAAATCACACCTAAATATATCTTTAAGTATTATTCCTCACGAAAATCCCTATTTGGGTAAATCTTGGATTTTATTTTCAACTAATCCAAAATACACGCCTTACTAAAAAAAAATATTTAGAAGTCCCCACACGATTTTTAGGAACCGCAAATACTTATCTCCAAACAATTTTAGCCTTTTATTTTTCCAATTTTCGAGTTGGTGATTTCACCCCGGAACTGCCATCTTATAAAAATCATAACAATTCGAAGAAAAATAAGAAAAATATGGGTCGATGCCCACGCGACCGTATCGAAAAGATCTACAACTTTCATGTTTTGACCGAGAGCTGAATCGGTTGTCTTCCTATCCGAAACAGTCCGGAAGTGACGCTAGTCACTATTCACTATTCACCTTCTTCTCCAAAAATCCAAACCTCCATTAAAACACCTCCAAGCTTTTCATCTCCTCTCTCATCATCATTTAACCTCAAATAACCATAAATACACGCATTCAAAGGGTTCTAATCATCCTAGAACCCAGATCTAACAATTAACTTCAATTAATTTCAAGTTTCTCAAATTGGGTATAAATCGAGTTATATCCGTTTTAATCTTTCAAAAACCCGTTTGATCCACGAAATTTCAACCCAAAAATCTTTAGTTTTATACCAACTACCATATGAGAAATTAAACACACTAAATCATAAAGCAAGTTAAACACTTGCCTCGTGGATTAAATCCGATGACCACGAGTCGAATCCCGCGAATTTTGGTCGGAAATCTCTTCTTTTCTTCTCTTTTCTTTCTTCTTCTTTCTTTTATTATTTCTCTCTTATCTCTCTCTCGCTCTCTCTTAGGGCTGATATTTGGGGGAAATGAGGGCTACCACCTCTTTAAATCCGAAATTGGGTATATACCCAATTGTTAAATGACTCGTGTACTCATTTACGAGTCCCTACTAGTCCAAAAATGCCCGGAACCCAAATACTACCCCCGGGTACTCTATTTTGACTCTCTCAGCCATTCCGAACCCAATGGCGGAGTCGAAATCTCCATTCGAGTCACTTAAATAAAATTCACTATTTTGACCCAACACGTTCAATACGCGTATTTTCCAATTTAAAATATTTTCCTTTGTCGCTTTACCCAGCTGCGACATGCAATAAAAATAATCTACTCATATACCCAGTCTCGAAATATAATCCACGTAAATATTAATCTGTCACTCGAAAACTAATATTTACTATTCACTTTATAATATTGAATTTATTTATTTTCACTCATTAATCCCAGAATTACTATTCATAAGAATTCCTCAAATTACCAAATTAAATTCACAGTGTGATTCAAATACCTTTAAAAGTGCGGGGTATTACATACTTTCCCCCTTACAAAAGAATTTTGTCCTCGAAATTTGGATATAGCCTGTACCACTAGTCTAGGATCGGTATATACATTACGTCCTAGTTTTACCAAATTTAAATATAGCCTAACACAATGGTCTCCCACTATATTCCAGCCATCTCAAGGCATATGCTCATATATATATAGTCTCCGCATCTCTATATATTTACACAAATCTTGCACCTTTTTATCAAGACGGCTTGGCGCAAAATATTTATTATTAATACCATGTCTACTAGTCTCACACAGTAGAAATATTAACAAATCCATATATATACATATAGGCATATCATCCCTATATATATATATATATATACTAATCCTACACCCCCGGGTTAACACCCATTAGTGCTCTTAATAATAATATCACATAATAGGCATACACACATCCTATTAAGATTCATAGGCATATTCCCAGCCTAATCATACACTTCTCATACGTATTTTATTCTTATCGCTACGTATTGTATAAATATTTAGATTACCATCTCTCTCGTAATCTCCAAGTTACATTTCCTATACCGAATAATTAAAGTATTAACTCTCATATACTCTTCCGGAATTTGGTACTACACAAGGTTCTAAAAAACGCGGGGCGTGATCAAGGCATGGAGGTCAAGCCTTAAACCTTAGAAGCCTAAGCGGGTTTAAGCGTAAAAAGGCGTGAAAAGGCGTTTAGGACTTCTTAATATATTTTAATATTTTTAAACCATAACAAGGCTATTAAAATACTAAAATTGTACATATCATAAAAATATGTCTGAATATATGAAAATTAAAATACTATTTGATTATTTTGGATGAGATAATGGTTCGATTAGTTAAAAAATTATTTAAAAGGCGATATCGTTTCACTTAAGTATTATTGTTTTTAGAAAAAAGTGCGCCTTAAGGGTTTTACTAAGAATAAGGCGTAAAAAACTTAAGGCGAGGCGTTTCTCCCAAGCCTTAAGCCTAGGCGGGTTTTTTAGAACAGTGGTACTACATATACTCCGTCTTTCCTTGGAGTATTCTAACAAAATAATCATGTGCAAGCCACTCGTCAATACTCGTTCGAGTAAGGCTCCTCCCTACTTTCTCACAATAATTTGGTATCCTTTTCATTAAGAGGTACCGTTCAAATGGCTTTCCATAGCCTTTCAACCCATCTCGAGTGTGCTAGCTCTCGTTGCACATAAATGCTTGAATTATCGTCATTCTCACACGATATTGAATTCGTCATACCATTTCACCTTGTTTATAGTCTCCCTTCAGGCATATATTATACATATTTAATTTCACGTCATTCCATCTCGGACATTTTTGGGATTTACTAATTAGGGTACCCATACCGCCTATCATCTGTGCATATATGCACCACCATTGTAAACATTTTTATATATCATACTCACTCTAAATAATGGGCCTCATTTCATTGGCCCGGTACTAACACCTAGGTATCCCTTAACCCGAATAATTTGAAATTTAAGTCTCCCGATACCTGGAAATTCAATCCTTCTTAAGATTATCCCATCGATCTTCTTTTGGTTATCTCACAATAGTCTTCCTATATCAGTGCCTTATTGCCCTTACTTCGTGGTAGTCTTAAGATTAATGTGTTTCTAATACACATAATATGAGTACTATTATAATTATATCCGTAGTGTCCAAGACCTCTCTTGACTTCCGACATTTGCTCGGTTTCATGCGTGGGACGTCTCGCAAAGAGAAATCCAAACAAGAAACCCTCTCGTTACACTACTCCCTCGCATCGTCGGTCATCGTTATATAACGATCTAAGGGACACCAACGGGACGTTCAAATTCCTATTCGTTAAACTACAAATGTACTTTTACCACAAAAAAATCCTTCCATGTTGACTAAATGGAAAGCCCAACTAATCGGGGAGCCTACTCTCGACAAAAGCATTATTAACATCATACCCAAAATGTATTTCCTCTGAATTTCCCTTTTATTCAAGACCTGGATATATGTCACAAATCGATTTCCCTCACCTTAACTCACCCACATACTTGCGGTGAGAGGAAAATTTTAGTCCTTCTTCATAGCACTTATATCTCTATATAATTATATAGTCATCAAACGGCTCTCACTCAATAGTGTTTCCTATACACTAGGTGACTTATCGTCAAAACCAACATCCATGCATTCTATAACATCTCTCCGCTCCCGACGTTGTTAAGGTTCGTGCGTGGAGCATCTTGCAAGCGAAATCCAAATAAGGAACCCCTCCTATACACTATTACTTAACTTTGTCGGTCGTGGAGGTCCACTAGTTCAAATATGCCACTCGGATAATACCATGTCCCCTATCGATAAAAATGTAGTCATAACTCTTAATTCTTTCCAGGAGCCACATCACCAAGAGCTTGTACTAATGCTAAGTCCTTAGCGCAAACAACAATGAGCTTAAACTCACAGCTCAACAATAAATCATGCATACCTTAAATTATATATATAAGGTCCCCATGCACTAAAATCGTGGTAATGAAACACGTCCTCATCAAAGTTCCATCTAAGCATATGATAAAGGCGGGCTCATCCAGAATTTATCGCGCATTCCATTCTTTAGTGTATATATATATATATATATATATATATATTTCACATCTTATATAAATATACATACATTATACTATACACATCAAGTATATCCATACTTATATATCACACACTATATAAGTATAATAACCATCCCTCAGAGCTATAACTCAATGGATGCAGTCTCTCAATGCTATCATCTTCCAGGGAATTACTCACACATCATCCTGGGTACCAGTGGTCGGACTATCACACCGACTTGGTAAAAACCAAATCAAAATGAATGGGAAGCAATCATATTTCCTCCGAGGAAATGAGAACGAAACATACCCACCACGTCTAATTCCTGATAAAAATCACACAATATAAAATGGACACTATGACCTGGGGACTATATGCTCCCTGCTCCTCAAGCCAGGGGCCTCACCCAAAATGCATAACTTCCCATGATAGCACTCGAGGGGTATGTTTCATACAAATATACCAATCACATACAGATATATTTAAACATATCATATATATACGTCTCAATATGCTCGTATATATATACAGTATGATCCGGCTAATCGTGTATATCTCTCGTAACATTAGCCCATATTTCTCGAATATACATATTCGATTTAATCCCATAAGTATTCACTTACTTATAATATAAATCAATATTAAGCTTATCACAACTAGCTCGTATCCCAATTACATCTGACATTCCAATTCAAATCCCAAGAGTCTTTATCCCATTAGACTCTTAAAAATCACGAAGTCTCACAACTTTAATTTTTATTATTGCAGATTTCACATCTTGCACTAAAACAACTATAACTCACTCTACATAAATCCAATTACTAGTGAGTCTATCATTCCATTGGTGAAGCCTTTTTCTCCATTGTACCTACCTTACTCCGGTACTACATTCACTTAACCATGTCACTCTTTATTCATCGTCGGTCTCTGACCGATTCTTATGTGAATAACATAGAAACTGCATTCACTTTATTCTTTCTAAATCAAGGGAATTTGCAGTTTAAAACCATCTATAAGATTAATTTATGAGCAAAATATCATGCTCCTTTAAATATGATGACCTTCGTTCCCACCATTTCATATTGCTCCAACAAGTGAGAAAAAAAAATTTCCTCAAATTTTCACATATGGGTATTTCCATACCCAACTCTAAGCCAAATCTTTCGAGCCTTCAACTTCCTAGAAGTGAAATTACACTATTTCCACCTAGCTCAACTTCAATGCACGGTCCTCATCAAAGACCTCTTAAGCTTTTTCCCCATCTAACTTCACTGGGTAATTCAAGTTTAGCACCATTCTCTACTATAGCGGTGCATAGATAATTATAATTACTATTCTATAGTAGTCATTGCAGCAATCCAAGACAATGCCGCAAGGAAAATTTGACCTTTATCGCGGTCCTCATTTCCAACATCAACTTATAGCTCTAACTAAGCCCCGCCTCCTGCTACCCTCACAATGGACTTCCATGGTCGCCCTTCGTCGATCAGCACACGAATCCCGAATGAGCGCGCAAAAGATTTACTATAATCTTACATAATGGCAGGAGAACGAAATCTGACAAGAGGATATCAACAATCCTAATCATAAGGCTCTATATCAAATCAAAAGCAACGCTGAAAGCGTAGTACGTCCGCACAGATTCCTAAGGACACTAGAACCTGGCTCTGATACCACTTGTGACACCCCGCCTAATAAAATATCGGACGATCACTCCTATATAACATTAAAACAAGAGTCTCATATGGTTCATTCTTAGCATCACTGTCGAAAACCAATTTAATTACTAATATCCTATTAGGCCGGCGTCAAAATTTTTAATTAACAAATCTTTTTAACCAAACCATTCAAATAAAACAATTACAACAGTTTACATGCACCAACTGAAATGAAATAAAATAAAATAACCGAACACTCGGTACAATAATACAACTAAATCGAATGTCGCACTAAAAGGTGATAAAAGAATAAATGAGTACAGTTGGGCCATAAGCCCGAATGTTTCTAAAATACCTCCTATTTAGATCTCAATGATGGAAGCGTCTAATATAAACCTGCTTGCATCCACAGCTGCTGCAGCAAATGCCTGACTCGAAAGAATCATCATCCAGACGTCCCTGTGTCTGGACACCTATATATATCGATATAGCAAGAGGGAAAATAGATAAACGGGTCAGAGCCCGATTTTTGAAAACATTTTAGCAAGTGCTTAAAATCCATATTATAAAATATGTTATTTCTCATATTTAAACTGGTATCGCTCTCACATGAGATACACCTCATCCCTCTTCTAACAGTGCACAACTAGCGCATACCATTTTAAACAACCTAGTTAAGCTACCCTTCCTAACTAATGTAATTACCCATCTTCTAATAAACCTCATCAATTTGGTTACTAAGGACTAAACTTCTCCCCATTCCCAACATTACGTTATGTTCGTGCGTGGGGTGTCTCGCGAAGCGAAATCCAAACAAGGAACCCCCCCCCCCCCCCCGATACACTACTATATGACAATGTCGATCATCAGGATCCATTAGACCTTCAGTACATAACATATTTATACCATCCCGTATTTATTGATAGTTCTCATTAGAACCTATGATCCATATTCATATAAATCCGGATATAAATCTACCGGAAGGAGTATATCACTTTATTCATTCCTCCTTTTTATACAGGGTTAGGTTATATGATATCTCATCTCATATATATATAATATACTGTTCGCAACAAGTATATTAGTTATCTATATAGGACATCAAAGAAGATTTCGGTATACACACATTATTCTCTTTATGCATACACATCAATTTATATAACAATATATCGCACTATTGCACCCTGGTTAAGAAACCCCTTGTATCGTTATAAAGTTGAAGCATTTATTCCTTACGTATCTACTTATACGCACAGTAGAAAGTTCCCATATAAATATATGTATATATATTAGTCACACATATAATATATATACTAACGGCACCCCACATAAGATCTATGGTGCTGACATACTCTGCTATCAAGTCCCCGTATCACACAAACTAAGGGAAATACTAGTTCGGAATCACTCTCGAACTGTATTAACACAAAACACATACAAATGGAGGCGAAACATAGTTCCAAGTCACTAAGAGGTCATCACATATCCTCACGTCTCTTAGGACCGTCTGACTATCAATCAGATAGCCTGTACCAAGGAGTCCTATGTTCTAGGGTAAAGTCAATATCCCCCATAAAGGTCCCATCGAGATAAGACTGTCCTGACGCAGTAACCTCCGTGATAGCAAGTAGCGCGGGCATGATTTTTACACATATATAATATAAAGGCATACTCATAGCCCATACAATACATCCCATACGTAGTATATTTATATCTTGGATATCCTGCGCATTTATCAATTTTATCAATTTTCAATATATTATTTTCTGAGCTTTTCTCTCCGCACAATGATTATATCAACAACATCGATATATATTATTTATCTCTTCTAAATCTTTTATGGTTATAATCTCCAAACTCTTATAGCGATAGTCAATAGCCTAGAATATTCTCATTCGTAATAATATAAGTCGTCACACAATTAAAATACCCCAATACATATTCCCTTATTTAATATTCAAATCACACCTAAATATCTCTTTAAGTATTATTCCTCACGAACACCCCTATTTGGGTAAATCTTGGATTTTACTTTCAACTAATCCAAAATACACGCCTTACTAAAAAAAATATTTAGAAGTCCCCACACTATTTTTAGGAACCCCAAATATTTATCTCCAAATAATTTTAGCCCTTTATTTTTCCAATTTCCGAGTGCATTTCCGAGTTGGTGATTTCACCCCGGAATTGCCATCTTATAAAAATCATAACAATTCGAAGAAAAATCAAAAAAATAGGCGGTTGGTGCCCACGCGACTATATCAAAAAGATCTACAACTTTCATGTTTTGACCGAGAGCTGAATCGGCGGTCTTCCTATCCGAAACAGTCTGGAAGTGATGCTGGTCACTATTGACCTTCTTCTCCAAAAATCCAAACCTCCATTAAAACACCTCCAAGATTTTTATCTACTCTCTCATCATCATTCAACCTCATATAATCATAAATACACACATTCAAAGGGTTTTAATCATCCTAGAACCCAGATCCAACAATTAACTTCAATTAATTTCAAGTTTCTCAAATTGGGTATAAATCGAGTTATAACCGTTTTAATCTTTCAAAAACCCATTTGATCCACGAAATTTCAACCCAAAAATCTTTAGTTTTATACCAATTACCATATGAGAAATTAAACACACTAAGTCATAAAGCAAGTTAAACACTTGCCTCGTGGATTAAATTCGACGACCACGAGTCGAATCCCGTGAATTTTCGCCGGAAATCTCTTCTTTTCTTCTCTTTTCTTTCTTCTTCTTTCTTCTCTTCTTTCCCTCTTGTCTCTCTCTCTCTCTCTTAGGGTTGATATTTGGGGGAAATGAGGGCTGCCACCTCTTTAAATCTGAAATTGGGTATATACCCAATTGTTAAATGACTCGTGTACTCATTTACGAGTCCTTACTAGTCCAAAAATGCCCGGAACCCAAATACTACCCCCTGGTACTCTATTTTGACTCTCTCAGCCATTCCGAACCCAATGGCGGAGTCGAAATCTCCATCCGAGTCACTTAACTAAAATTCACTATTTTGACCCAACACGTTCAATACGCGTATTTTCCAATTTAAAATATTTTCCTTTGTCGCTTTACCCAGCTGCGACATGTAATAAAAATAATCTACTCATATACCCAGCCTCGAAATATAATCCACGTAAATATTAATCTGTCACTCGAAAACTAATATTTACTATTCACTTTATAATATTGAATTTATTTAATTTCACTCATTAATCCCGGAATTACTATTCATAAGAATTCCTCAAATTACCAAATTAAATTCACAGTGTGATTCAAATACCTTTAAAAGTGCGGGGTATTACAGCTTGATAACCGTTGTTGTAGGCGAACTCTGCCAGATGAATATTCTCCACCCAATTACCCTGAAAGTCGAGCGCGCAAGCTCTTAGCATGCCCTTCAGAATTTGGATGGTTCTCTCTGACTATCCGTATGTCTCGGGATGGCATGACGTACTCATATATAGCTCAATAAACTTCTTCTAAAACCTGGACACGAACTGATGATCCCTGTTTAAGACGATCGGGAGTTGGACACCCTAAAGCCTGACTATTTCTCTGGCATATAACCTCACCAATTTAGCCACACTGTTCGTGACCTTGATCAGCAATAAGTGTGAAAATTTTATGAATTGATCCACTATAACCCAAACCGCATTATGACCACACTCGGACCGTGGCAACGTCGAGATGAAATCCATCGTGATATTCTCCCACTTCCATTCTACCTCGGGTAGTGGTTGTAATAGCCCTACTGGCTATTTATGCTCGACCTTTACCTACTGACAAGTGTAGCATGTGGCTACATACATTGTCACATATCTCTTCATGCCGGACCACTAAAAATCCATGCACAGGTCCTTATACATCTTGGTGGCACCGAGAAGTATACTGATGCATGAGTGATGGGCATATTCCATCACCTCGTCCTGAATCTTCTCAACAATGGGGACAATCAAACGGCCCTTATGTATCACCCCTCCATCCTTATCCATGGTAAGATTGTCGAACACTTCCCCATTCTAAATACGATCGCGATACAGGAAAAACTCAGGATCATAGGACTCGGCATCTAGAACTTTCTGTGAAATGAGTTGCCTAGCCACCACACCCCAAAGGTATGCCCTATCGCAACCCTCATGTACGTGCCAATCAAACCTCTCCAATTCCTCATACATTTTCACCCAGTAGCATCTCATTGCTGCAAGGGTGAGGCTAAAATTTTGGCTAAGAGCATCGGCTACCGTACTGGCCCTGTCGAGATGATACTTTAACGAGAAGTCATAGTCCTCCATCAATTCCATCCACCTTCTCTCATGGAGATTAAGATCACATTGTGTGAAGATGTACTGCTCTTATGATCAAAAAACACCTCAAAGCATTCCCCGTACACATAATACCGCCAACTTTTGAGTGAAAGCATCGCAACGACTAGATCTAGATCATGGGTGAGGTAGTTCATCGCATGAACCTTCAATTGGTGGGATGCATAAGTGACTACCTGAACATTTTGCATCATCACTGTTAATGCTGGAAATAGGACCACCAGATGAGGTGTTGATAAGCTCAAGCTAGCAATAACAGTGGCAACAACGGAATAATATCTAGTAGAGGGAGGTGAGGAGAAGAGGAAGAAAACTAGTATGTATGTGGTTCAGCCAATCTGGCCTACATCCACTGTGAGCATGTGTGAATAATTTCACTAGATGAAGGCACTAATGGCCATAGATACAATCTCTCAAACTTTCACTCTCTACTGTGTAAACTAACAGAGTTTTAGCTGGGATTTTAATTATGGATCCTTTTACAAGGTAGAGGAAGACCTCTATATATAGTGCTTGGGGGGTGTAATGCACCCCCAACATGCAATGAGCATGTGTATGAGGATCGAACCAGTATCAGAATGACACCTGGAAGATCTTATGTAGATAATGGTGGCCACAATATTCCCTCACGTGGGGAGAATGATTCGAATATAACTGATTTTTCCACATGTTCCAAACCTTACATGTGCTTGCATAAGCTCGGACTTGTGTCCTTGACTGATGTAACCACGACCTAGATGAGTACGAGGTTGGTGATGTCTGATGTTGTTACTTTATCATGTCAATAGTTGACATGGGCTTGGAATGGGAGATCGGTCGAGGTTCTGCATGAGGTAGGGTGCAACGTCGGCTGAGGCAGAGTATGACGTTGGTATAAATTAATACCCTGACTTCTGATGACCTCGGTTGATGGACAGCCGAGGTTGGTATACGAGGGCTGACCTTATAAAAGACGACCTTGCTGAAGGTTGTCATAATCTTTTTGTCAACTCGGTTGTGAGACGTGAGGCCAAGGTGAGTGACCCTGAGGACAATGGTGCATTTTGGGTATATCAATCACCCCTAGCCCTCAGTCTCCTATGTAAATGGGTGACTGAGGGGTATGCAGGCTAGGCCGAGGTTGAGTTTCTTTGGGTGCCAATGTTTTCTTGACACATGTCACTTATTGAAGTGATAAATGTACTCCCCAGTGTGTGATAATTCTGACTGCTATCTTTTGGGTTACCTAGGGCAATAAAGGGTGTGTTGGAACGTGTGTCCCATCATTGAGAAGGTTTAAAACCTTCTTCTCTTTCCTCATTCTCTTTTTTCTCCTACCTAAGCTTTCTGCAACTGCCGCTCTCAAGCCCCCCATCGTTGTGATGTGATCCAGGGTTTCCTTTGCTTCCTAACCTCTTCCTCCCTTACTCGTGACTATCCAGGTACTGATTTCGACCTTTCTTTTCCATTTTTGGTCTTTGCTTTGTATTTTTTTTATTTTTCGGCGAGGTTTTCCTTTTTCGGCGAAGCTTTCCATCGTTGTTGGGTAGCTATAGGGTTAGGTTTGTAGTGCTTGTGTGACCTCGTTGCCATATTAGGTTTTCATGGGGTTGTTTCTTCCAATAATATTAGCTTTTAGAATTCCTGGTGATCCTCTGGTCGTTTTCTCGGTGACCCGATTCTTAAAGGTTCTTGAAGTTCTTGGTGAAAACCTTTTAGATTCCTAGTTTAATCTTTAGTTTAGATTGAATAAGTTGTTTGCCTATTTGTAGTTTGAGTCAAGTGTAGTGTCGTCTTCCTTATGCTCAGACCCTTGTACCAACTTATAAAAGAGTTCCCATCTCTTCGTGAGAAGATCTTTGAGAAAATTAGGCAAATAGAGCTAGACCAAGAGGAAGCTCATAGGGATGAGGCCTTTCCCCTCAGATCAATCTTCCCTCCACCCCTGAAGGTTATATACCCTGAGCCAGTCGATCCTACTGAGCCTATAGAGGATCCTGAGGATCCTGTACCAATGTCTGAGTCAGAGTCATCTTCCTCAGACCCCATGTCAACCTCTGAAGAAGGAGAATTTGTAGACTCTTTTCAAGAGGCTATGGATTATTCTCCTAGGCAAGGTGAGGTTCCTGAGGAAGTCGAGGTTTCAACCCGTGCCTCATCTCACCAAGTTGCTAGCACTTCGCATAGGTCTTCTGATGTTGAAGTCTTAGGTCCAAGTGTGGCAATTCCCCCTCCCATTGGTGATATTCCCCTATCGGTTGCTAATGGGGTTGAATTTGCTCAGAGGTTTCCTGGTTGTGCTCCTACACCTGCCCAAGCCGACGTTGCTGGGGATGGTGACGATGATGAAGGGAGCGAAATTGATACCTCTGACGCCACCAAGTAAGAGAGTACCTTGAACGAGTACGACCTCCTCTCTTTTAGGCATCTCTATTCCATAGATTCTTCAATCATCCTTATGAAACCTCTGAGGGATGAGAGGGCTTTCAATGTTCGAGATGGAGATATTTGTGTTTATGAGCAGATGTTTAAGTTGAGCATTCATTTTCCTATCCACCCATCCATTAGAGTTATACTCTCGTACATAAATCTTACCCCTTCCCAACTGTCCCCAAATGCCTGGAGGGTTATGATTGGGGCCATCATCCTTTGGTGGGTTGTTCACCATTCAGACTTTCCAGTTAGAGTTTTCACAGGTTGTTATTCTCCTTCGTCGGCCAAAAACCACCCCAGCTATAATCACTTCCTAGCCAGGAAATCAAAGAAGAAAATGATCTTGGTTACCCAAACTTCAAACCACAATTGGAAACCTCGATACTTCTTTAGTTCCAGGGCATCGAAATTTAGTTCGGACGAGGCTTCTAGAACGTCGGTTCCCAGGAACCCTCTGAGCTGGGGCAAGGTCTCCCTTGCTACTAAAGACGACCCTGGTCTTATCCAGGATAACTACAAAAAAGTTGAGGACCTTCGCAATCAGGGCGAGAAAGGTCATCTCGTTAAATACGAGTATATGAGGACCCCCTACTACCTATCTCAGATAGGTTTAGGGGGTGGTCCCTTGGAAGAGCTTCATAAGTCTTAATTTTTCATACGCAATTTATACCTCTTATATTTTATATCTCTGATTAACTAACTCAGAGACTTGTCTTTTGCATAGCGCCCTGCAGGCATATCAGGCGAGTTTTGGGAAATGTCTACTCCTGGCCTTGTCAAGCTCATGGAGAAAAGGGGTGGAAAAAATGTACCCCCACCAAACACCAAGAAGAGCGTCGGCACCTCCAAGGCCGATGTTAATAAAAAGAGGAAGTCCACTATTGACCCGGAGCATGCGAGGCCGAGCAAGGATCAGGCTAAGGATCGTGCCATACCCATCTCTACAGACGATGCCCTGGCTTCTCGTCTATCTCAGCTCAAAATATAAGATAGCTTGATCGGCCACAGTCTGAAGGCTTCCAATGATATTGGAAAAATAATGACTGAGGAAGACAAGCATTTTCTACGCGCATTGGATGTCCCTTTATTGGCCGAGTTTGCTCTCCACAAGTCAATCCAGGTATCAGTTTTTTGCTCATTTGCTCACAAGTGTAACATCAGCTTTTTAGAAATTATATGTCATATGTTCATACGTCTGATCTTCTTCTGCAGGGTGTCTTATCCTTCCATCGTCTTGTTGATTGGACTTTGAAAAAGCTTCCCCTTATAGAGAAGGGTAAGAAAGCTGAGAAGGTTGAGGCCTCTCTGAATGCAGAGGTTGAAAAGTTGAATGGAGCCATCAAGGATAAGTACAACAACATGTCTCAGCTCAGGAAGGATCTTGACAAATCTCTGAAGGCCAAGAATGAAGTTCTTCAGTCAAAGGTTGTTGCTGCAGTTAAGGCTGCCTTAGAAGATGCTGCTGAGAAGGCCATCGAAGACTACAAGGTCTCAGATGAATTTATCGACTTCGTCTTTGAATACCTAGAGAAGGGTATCAAAGCAACTGGCAAGTGGTCAGCCGTGAAAGAGGGTGAGTCTGTGACTTTGACTGCCTCAGACTTGGTTGGTCTCGACTTTGGGGACCCTCGGTTCGCTCAGGCCTTGAAGGAAGTTAAAGAGGTTGATGCTTCTCCAGCTAAGACTACTCCTCTCGAGGTCACAACGACTGAAGATGCTACTCATCATGATGATGTAGTTGAAGTGACAAACGTCGGCTATGACCAAACGACTGCAGCTACAATAACATACGCTCTTTTCCTTTGAAGTTTTCAATAGTTGTAATTTTTTATGAAGGCTCTGTAACTCTTATTTTTATGAACTCTGATGAAGGCTCTTGATACTCTATTTTGTAACTCTGAACCCTTTTTATGATAATTATTAGTTTAACTTCTTCAGATTCTATTGCTTCATACAATGTTTTACTTGAAATTTATATGTTGGTGTGTTTTACCTCTTATTTCCACCAATCTAATGTTATTTGAGGCCTGAGGTCACCATATTATGATGTTTCACCTCTCAAATTTTCACCAAACTAATGGTTTTTAAGATCTGAGGTCCCACATCATGGTGTTTTACCTCTTAAATTTTCACCAAACTAATGGTGTTTAAGGTCTGAGGTCACCACATTATGATGTTTTACCTCTCAAATTTTCACCAAATTAATGGTGTTTAAGGTCTGCGGTCACCACATTATGATGCTTGATCTCTTAAATTTTCACCAAACTAATGGTGTTTAAGGCCTGAGGTCACCACATTATGATGTTTGACCTCTTAAATTTTCACCAAACTAATGATGTTTAAGGTCTGAGGTCACCATATTATGATGTTTACCTCTTAAATTTTCACCAAACTAATGGTGTTTAAGGTATGAAGTCACCACATTATGATGTTTGACCTCTTAAATTTTCACCAAAATAATGATGTTTAAGGTCTGAGGTCACCATAATATGATGTTTCACCTCTCAAATTTTCACCAAACTAATGATGTTTAAGGTCTGAGGTCACCATATTATGATGTTTCACCTCTCAAATTTTCACCAAACTAATGGTATTTAAGGTCAGAGGTCACCACATTATGATATTTTACCTCTTAAATTTTCACAAAATTAATGGTGTTTAGGGTCTGAGGTTGATGTTTTACCTCTTAAATTTTTCCCAAATTAATGATGTTTAAGGTCTGAGGTCACCACATTATGATGTTTTACCTCTTAAATTTTCACCAAACTAATGATGTTTAAGGTCTGAGGTCACCACATTATGATGTTTCACCTCTCAAATTTTCACCAAACTAATTATGTTTAAGGTATGAGGTCACGAGATTATTATGTTTCACCTCTCAAATTTTCACCAAACTAATGGTGTTTAAGGTCTGAGGTCACCACATTATGATGTTTGACCTCTTAAATTTTCACCAAACTAATGGTTTTTAAGGTTCGAGCTCACCACATTATGATGTTTTACCTCTTAAATTTTCACCAAACTAATGGTGTTAAAGGTCTGATGTCACCACATTATGATGTTTTACCTCAAACTTTCACCAAATTAATGATGTTTTAAGGTCTGAGGTCACCATATTATGATGTTTTACCTCAAACTTTCACCAAATTAATGATGTTTTAACACAATATAACAGAGTATTAGCACAACATTGCTATCTTTTCATTGGCATCTTTCGTATAAACTGGTACATGCATTACAAAAAGAAAAAACTATAACATCATAAGTAATATTTCTTTAAGTGATTGGCATTCCAAGGGTTGGAGAAAGTTTCTCCTTCAAGATTTTCTAGCCGGTAGGTACTAGGCACAACCTCATCAACTACCCTATAAGGACCATGCCAATTTTGATGGAGCTTATGTGCCTTTTTCCATGTCTTCTTCAGGACCAGGTCTCCCTAGCTATAGGCCTTGACTTCACCCTTTGATTGTATAATCTCGCAGTTCTCTGCTGATAGGCTTCCTGTCTTATCTCTGCATCCTCTCTTCTTTCTTCAATTAAATCAAGATTAAGTCTTCTTTCCTCCCCATTCTTCTGAGGGTCATATGTCTGAATTTTATGAGTAGGAAGTCCTACCTCTGTTGGGATGACAGCATCTGAGGCATGGGCTAACATTAATGGAGTTTCTCCTATTGGCATCCTTGTTGTCGTCCTATAAGCCCATAACACAGCATATACCTCCTCTATCCATCTTCCATTGGCCTCTTCCAACCTCTTTTTTATCCCATAAAGGATTATTCGATTTGTGACCTCGGTCTGATCGTTTGCCTGTGGTCAGCCAGGAGAAGAGAAGAACTGCCTGATCCCTACTCTTTCGCAGTATTTTTCTAAGGAAACATTCTTGAAATGGGTTCCATTGTCTGAGATGAGGGTGTTTGGAAGACCATACCTGCATATGATGTTCTTTCAGATGAATTGGAAGGTTTTATGCTCAGTGATTGTGATCATTGGGTCAGCCTCTACCCATTTGGAGAAATAATCAATTGCCACTATTAAGAATCGATAGTTGTTTGCAGATCTTGGCAAGGATCCTACCAAGTCAATGCCCCATACTACAAATGGCCAAGGGGAGCTGATTGAACTCAAAGTTTGGTGAGGCTGATGAGGGGTGGTGGAGAACCTTTGACACTTATCACACTTCTTCACATACGTAGCTGCATCTTTGGCCACGGTCGGCCACCAGTATCCCTGAGTGATTATCCTCTTAGGTAACGGCCTTACTCCTATGTGACTTAAACAAGATCCCTCATGCACATCGTGAAAGATATGTGGAACCTCTTAAGGGTGGACACATCTAAAAAGGGGGGCATGAACCCCTTTTTATACAAGACACCTCCTATAATTGAGAATTTAGCACCTCTGAACCTCTGAACCTCAGCTTTCTCCTTTCTAACTTTGACTCTGGCATCTCTCCCTATCTGATGTATCTGATAAGAGGGTCCATCCACGAGGCTCCCATATCCAGATATAGGCAGGGTCTAGCAACCTCTTCCTCTTCGATGGTCGGCTTGAGCAGAATTTCAACTGGTATTGTTCTTTTTATGTTTGTCCTTATTATTGAGGCTAACCTCACGAATGCATCATCTCAGCAGTTGTCCAGTTGAGGTATCCTCTTCATCTTTACTTCCTTGAATCTTTTTAGCATCATTTTCACCCTTTTCAGGTATTTGGCCATCCTTTCATATTTGGCCTCATACACTCCCAGGATTTGGTTGACGACCAACCTTGAGTCACTGTGGACTAGGAGTTGGCTGACACTAAGGGCTTTTGCTAAAGAGAGACCTTCTATTAAAGCCTCATACTCTGACTCGTTGTTTGAAGCTTTGAAGTTGAACCTCAGTGCATATTCAATATCGGTACTATCTGGTGTTGACACTATCAACCCCGCTCCATTTTCGCTTCCACAGGACAACCCATTAACGAAGAGGTTCCAAACAGTTTCATTTGAAGAGAAGTTTCCCTGTGACAGGGTGCCTTGCTTGAAGAGGTATTTGTCTTCCTCATTCTCGACTATTCTTTATATGGGTTTGCTTGACTCAACCTCATTTGGATCTTGGAAGATGTTTCTTGTGACACCTCGCCTAATTAAATACCGGGCTATCACTCCTTTATTAAATTAAAATCAAGGTGAACAGTTGGTTCATTCTTAGCATCACTGTCGTAAAAATACTTTTCCAATTTAAACACCCTAAATAATTAAGCTAAGTGTTAAAACCATTTAAAACCTTATTCTCATTTTATTAAATCCGGTTATAAAACCTTAAACCATTAACATCTAAAGAGTCACACATTAAGAATAAAAATAGAATTGAACATACACGAATTTAATCATCAATAATAAATCCCAACATTTACAACACTAAAGGAAAACATCCTGACAGTAATAAATCCCGAAATAAAGGTACTGAAAGTAAAAATTTCAATCTCTGACAATACCAACTAAATAATAGAAAGAGGGCGACATATGCCCCTGCTGGATAAAACTGGACTAGGAGTAGAATCAAATGGATGAAGTCGTCTAAACAACAGGCCTGCAACTCCCACCTAAGCTGCAGCACGTTCCTTCCAAAGGATCCTAAGTAAGACGCCCCTGTGGCTGGGCACCTGTAATATATACATATATATACAAGAGAGAAAAGGAAATAGAAACGGGTCAGAGCCCGATAGTGTATATGATTTAAAAATTCGTTTAGCAATTATTTAAATTGATTACAGGCTAATGCAACAACATATTAGTGTGACACTCTCTTGAGAAATTCTCACCTCTCTTCTAATGTGCACACCTATCGCACTAACCTTCCCAATGGTCTATCTCGTCATATACCACACTATCTTTCCCCAATGATTTAACTTATCTTAGGTTATTCGCAGGATTTACAACTGAACAACACAAGTATTTAAAACGTAAGATTTCAATTTGTAACCAAGGTTCTCCTTTTAACTTTATTAATCAATAAAGTTTTCCAGTGTCATATTATACTTTCTCAAAACAATTATTTATAATTTGAGTCAACATCCATGTCCTACATATCAAATCACAGTAGGCAGTTCCAAATTTCAGAATTTCATATATATATTAACTACTCGTATAATATATATATCATAACAGCACCCCACATAAAAACTATGGTGCGGGCATACTCTGCTATCCAATCCCCGTATCAATCGTACTAAAGGGAATACAAGTTCGGAATCACTCTCGAACTGTATAAATACATACACAAACAATATTGAGGCGAAGCATAGTTTCCAAGTCCAAGAGGTCAGTACATACCCTCACGTCTCTTAGGACCGTGACTACTGATTCGATAGCCTGTAGGGTACGAGTCAATATCCCCCATAAGGCACACGAGATAAGATCGTCCCAGCGCGGTAACCTCAGGGATAGCAAGTAGCGCGGGCATGATTTTCACAAGTATATAATATATGCATACACAATCATATAAATATACCACTTTTATTATATCAATTTAGGTTTATCCAATAACCCACATTCACAACATTTATCCTTATTTTCCCATTATTATTTATCAAGTATAATGGTTCGTTTCTAACTTTAATTCGAAGTATAATGGTTCGTTTCTAACTTTAATTCGAAGGGTTTTTCCAACTTACTATGTAACCCTCATGGACTCTATTCTTCCAAATGTACAATTCAGTAGATATCCATTTATGTTCCAACGTAACTCTCTCTTACGTGTCTCTCCCCTTTAATATATACTTACATCATCCCTTATGCAAAATATCCCAAAAATATAGATTTCGCCTTACATTAAAGGGTTTTGAATTTTATTTTCAAAGATGAGAATTTCAAACAGTTTCGAAATCGGAATTAAAATGGAGTTTTAATTGAATTTTTTTTTATCTCTAAGAGTCCTCAAAACATAAAATTGTCTAGCAAAAAAAAATATTAAAATATATTGAACGGTCCGATCGAGCTGAAATGTTTTCTGTAGCTTCCTCTCATCTTCAGCTAATTCTCTGTAAAATTTCATCCAATTCCAACGGTCCGATTGTCCGGAATAATTTTTTTTTGTGTGTTTGTATCTGATTATAACTCTTTTCTTAATCAAACTCTTAATCCTTTACATGACAAAGGGTTTCCACAATATCATATAAATCATCACTACATGAAAATTTCCCATCTCAAATTGGGTTTTTCTTCCATAAATCTCATCCTAATAACTCCTACACTAATATTGATGATGCATCAACGAAATAAGTAAGATAAACACTTGCCTGGGATTTTCAGAAATCTGGTTTGGTGTTGAATTTGGTGTGGTTGCGTTCCCCGTCTCGCGATCTACGCGTTGGCGGTGGCGGCGGTGTAAACGGATGAGTTTTGAGCCTTGGAATGCCTTGAGAGCTCTCTCCTCTCCTCTCCAATGGCCGTTCTAGTGTTTTGAGTTATCTAACCCTAGGAGATAACCTAAACATCTGATATAACCCCTTTAATTTTCGTGGGTTTAATTACCCAAAAATACAAAATGACTAAAATGCCCTCCCGGGGTACTAATTAGCCCTAAAAACGCCCCGAGACCCAAATCAAACCCCCGGGTATACTTTTCTGACTATCTCGACCCTTCCGGACGCGTTGGCGCTCGAAACCATCATACGAACAACCTATAAAATATTCACTTTTATTAATCCACATTTAGTCTCGACACGACACAGGCGCGTCCCGACTTAAATTTCCACAATTGTCATTTTATTCACACGTGACAGTATTATAAAAAATAAATCTCATATATTACTATACTCATCCAGTAATATGCAACAAATAATATATTCCCAATAATTACTAACTCTTGTCACGCTAGTAAATATTTAAAACAACATTTCGGATTAAAATTAAATTAATTTATCTCAATTAAATTTAATAAATCCTTAAATTTAAAAGCCATGAAAATATGGGGTATTACATTTCTGTCTGGTTTATCTGCAGCCTTTTGACTAATCTCAACCTCAGCCTCATCCCGGGTAAACTCGGCTACAAAGTCTGCGAGCTCCTGCCCCTTGATGGCAACCTTGGGGTGATAAACAATATCGTATTCCCCTGACTCGATTGCCTAGGTCATTAGCCTTCCTGACTTCTGAGGCTTATGTAGGACTTGTCTGAGTGGGGAATCAGTGAGGACGACCATGGAGTGAGCTTGAAAGTATGGCTTAATTTTCATAGAAGCATGTATCTAATAGGGGGAGAAATGGTATTTAATCCTATTGTAATCGTATCTTAGTTTGGGAGATTTAACTTAGGGGGAGAGCGCTATCTTCTTAGGTTGATCATAGTTCATAAAGGGGAGAATTAATTAAGGGGGAGTCTTTATTATATTTCATTTAATATTTTAATATTCCCTATGCGTTTAATGTGTTGCTTAAGTGGCAGGAATTATAAAGAGGCATCTAATTGTAGTGGCAAAGTGTTTAATTCTAAAGTGGTATTCGAGTCAAGCATTGTACTCTTTATTTTGGGTGGGATGTTTTTAGTCTAGTGAGCTTGACGGCCCTTTAGGATTTTTGTTTAGTTTTTGTCCCGGAATAGCCAAAGGGGGAGATTTGTAAGGACACAAATTTCCAATTGAGTCTTAATGTAGTGTTGGCTCAATTCTGGACAAAAACAATTGTGTCATAGGATAGTATTGAGTGAGTATCCTCCAAGCCTATGACATGCAAGAGTTGAATACGTAGCGGCCAAGACTTATAAAGCTTCATCATTGCTGAGTTTCAAGTGTCATGTTTCTACGTCATCAACATCATATTCCATAGTCTCCAAAAGGTATGAATGTATTTCTATATAAATATAGGGAGACTTGGAATAATTTTATATTGGGTGTACTTGTACTTTTATTTTAAACTAAGGTTTTCTTTCAGAAGGTTTCTTTAAAACTTTAAAATAAAGTTTCTGGGCTAAAAATCAAATTTTAAGCTTTTTGTCTCTTCGTTCGAAATTATCGTTCGAACGAGTTTTTCGTTCGAACGAGAATTTCGTTCGAACTAGGTTTTCCAACGACTTGCCTCTGAAACTTCGTTAGATAGTTCGTTTGAACGAAATTTCGTTCGAACGAGATTTCGGCGGGAGCCGTTTTTGGCAATTTTTTGGCACTTTCCCAGTACTTCGTCCCACTACTCTTTCACATAATTTAATGACTTCGGGACCAGATTTTTTCTAAGAACTTTTTCCATCTCCTAGAGAGGTTTTGTGAGCTTAATTATTTTATAAAAAGTTCCCTTGGTATTTGTTATTCAAATTGATTTATAAAAAGAACAAAACCAAGTTTACACCCAATTGTTTGTTTTAATCCAAGTTTCTATCTATATATATATACATCTTCCTTGGAGAGTTTGTTTGGCACCAGATTTATCTCTACCGTAAAAGAGAGTTTGGGTTTACTTCTAAATCCCACAAAGAAGAAGTTCGTGTTTTGCTGTGGCATTCTGGCATGGTGAAAGGCACCATGTGTGGTTGACGGTGGTTCCTACAGCCTTATTGGTGGATTCCAAGGTTCCGGTGGAGTCTGGGATTATCGGCTAGGCAGAGGTAGTTACAAGAAGACGTGTCGGGGCTTGAAGAAGTCGAGTCGAGTGTTGCAAGTCATCTTGCATGTAATTGTATATTCCGTACTTAGTGGACTTAAGGCTAGGGCCATCCGATTTTTTTCCCGTTGTGAGTTTTTTCTCGTACATCGTGACGTAGTGATTATTTGTTTATTTTATCTTTTACAAAATCACCTAGAACGCATGTTTAGGTAAAAAGATAAAATTGGTTTAAATCACTACTCATGATTAAATTAGTGCTTAAATTAAGTTTGGGTAAATGTTAATTTAATTCAAGCAACATCCGTAATATCCTGTAGCTCCTTAATACTGGAAGGGAAGGTCAGAATGGGGCACTTGTGGCGGAGCACTTGAACATAAATAAGACCCACACAAGGAGAGAAAATTATAAACGGGCTAGGGCCCGGTTGATGTGATATACAAGTGAATAAGATGCATAAAATCTATGAATGCAAGATTTCATAAACAGGTTAGGCTCGCTCTTCACTTAAAAAATTATGCTCACCCTCCTCAAAAGTGCACAACCTATCGCGTACATTTTACTTTAAGTTAAGCTACCCTACTACTAATAAGGATAACCTAACTATCTACCAATGAGCTGATTCACATAACATGAACTATATACAATATCCCTAGTTTACCATTTTATCATTTATTTATCCTCGCAAGTCATTTAAGCCTGGAGGATCACATATAATTAGAGTGGGTTCCTAATTCGATTTTATCCTTAACATTAAAATACAATTTCGAAGAGAACAATTATATTCATATAATAACAGTTCTAAGACCATCCTTCCGAGAGTTACCCCACTGGATGCGTCCCTAATTGCTATCATCTTTCAGGGCCTATTATCATGACCACCTGGGTCCCCACAATCGATATATCACTGTTTGGGTAATCCTGAATCACAACGCATGAGAAGCGACCATGTACCTTCGATAGTGAGGTGTAACTATACCTGGAATTAATTCACTTCAAATAAAACAATCACATAATTTAGCAACGGGTGTTATGGCCTGAGGACAATACTCTCCCTACATTCACTAGCCAGGGGGATTCACCTATTTCGCGTAACTTCCCTTATGATAGAATTTAGAGAGGTATGTGCATATATACCATAACCACAAGATATATCTTAATTACATATACAATTATTACATCCGAAAGAATGTATATATAATGAATTACATATACCATAACCACAAGATATATCTTAATTACATATACAATTCTTACATTCGAAAGAATGTATATATAATGAATTAAGGCTATAAGGTATAAGCACTTCTATACTAGCCCTCAAAAGCCAAACCTACATAATCCGACTATACACCAATCCTACAATCGTTTACTTAATAACATGAGGTGTTATACTCTCGTATCTAATCCCCAAAATGTACCCGGATTCCCCCTTACTATCCTAGGGTATCACTCTCCTTATATAAGATCATATACATCTATAACACATCATATAAGAAGGTTACTAAGATTTAAACTCAAGAGAAAAGGAGTTAAAATAAGGTTGGAAAAATCTTTAAAACAATAGGATTTCCAAATCGATTCGCCTATGGACGAATCGATTCACCCTTGAAGCGAATCGATTCACCAGATAGTGAATCGATTCGTTCAATAGAACCAAAGTTTCTACTTAGAGACTAAATTTGCCAAATTGATTTGGTCTACCCCGAATCGATTCGCTACCCCAGATTTGTAGCCTACCAGTTTACCGAATCGATTCGCCAAGGGGCGAATTGATTCGCTAACTCAGACCTGTAGACTACCATTTTACCAAATCGATTTTCCAAGGGGAGAATCGATTCACCCAGGTCAGACAACCCAGTTATGGTTGCTGGTTTTATACGAAAATCTAACCCCCAACTACATCTTTTTCCATCTAAACCAACTATCTGTAAGGAAATTTTTGTCCATTATCAACTTGTATGTCATAAGCTATTACATCGTTGAAGAAAATCAAGATCATATCGTCATCAACGGATCCGAATTTCAAAAGAAGGAAGGAATCAGAATTCTGACAGGCCGGACCGGTCTGCCTATTTCAAAAAAGAACCGGTCCGATCACGGACCGATCTGCCTATTTAAAAAAGGAACCGGTTCGACCCCGGACCGATCCGCCTTAAGCCGGACCGATCCACCTTGCTGAAGATCCAGTAGACCCCGGACTGGTAGCAAACCGATAAATCCAAATTTAAAAAGAACTGATCCGCCACTCCAGACCTGTCCATCTCAGATCCGGACCGATCCGCCTGGGATAACTTAGTGCAGATCGTATTCAGATTTTTTAGGCCAAGTTATTCCTTTATAAACCCACTACGGGGAGTTGGTTTCGTAAGACTTATTCACACGATTTTCAGAGTTCATATACTCAAAGTCTTCATCTTTGTGAGTTACCAAACTCATGTTTTGATTCACACAATTTCCAAATCATTTGTGAATCATTTTGAAACCCTAGAACACAAACACTTTTGTTGTTCACACCCTTGTGGAGAACACCATTCTTCTTCTTCATTGCTGCCCTCCTGGAAAGGGAAACTTCCAGCCGCCGACTACAGATCCGACACCTGCGGGTAATTCTGTGTCACTGTATTTTCATTGTAATCCGAGAAATTGTATGTTACAATATTATAGTGAAAATAAATGGTTTTCCCCTTTAGGGGATTTTTCCTCAATTGTGTGTGTTTGATTGTACCAGCATGTTCTACATATTATTCAATCACACCTAGTTGCATGTTTAGGGGTTTAATTGGGTTAAAATGTGTTTGATTATATAATTTCTTATTTGAACGCAATCGCACACTCTTTCAAATTGGTATCAGAGCGGGTTACGCTAATCTATCGCGTATTCCTATTTTCCACAAATTTTTTCTAAGATATCAATTTTCTGAAAAAATTGACTTTTGAAAAAAGAGCGTGTTCAAATAGAGAAATCATATAATAAAATGCCAATTTTTTACGGGACAAATTATGAATATTGGAAAGCCCGCATGAAGTCGGCTTTAAAGGCCATAGATGAACGGGTTTGGATTTTAGTTGAAAGAGGGTGGACACCTCCCTCCGTCACTGTTGAAAACGTGATCAATTTGAAACCTGTCACTTCTTGGACTGAAGATGAATTTAAATGGTCTTCTTTTAATTTTAAGTGTTTGAGTGCTATTTTCGGATCCATCACTCCCGATGAGTTCCGACGTATCATGACGTGCACCACGTCAAAGGAGGCATGGGATGTTTTACAACTTACCCATGAAGGAACTAATGCTGTCAAAGAATCTAAATTGCAAAATTTAACAACTCAATTTGAAACCATCACCATGCTTGAAACTGAATGCTTTGATGATTTTTATGCTCGTTTGTCAGACCTCGTTAACACAAGTTTTAATTTGGGTGAGGTGATTGAAAACACGCGTGTCGTTAAAAAGATTTTGAGATCTCTCCCAAAATGTTTTATTCCTAAATTCACTGTCTTGAACTCTTTGGGAAATTTGAAATCACTTAAGTTGGAAGAGCTTGTAGGAGATCTTCAAACCTATGAGATTGACATGTTTCCCAAAACCATTAAGGCTAGGGATAATGGCATTGCTTTAAAGACTCATTTTAAGAAAAAGAAAGAAAAAGTTTTTGAGTCCGATTCTGAGTGTGATTTTGATTTAGATGACTTGGACCTGTTTGCAAAAAATTTCAAAAGAATTCTCAAATTCAAGAAAAGTGGAAATTTCAATGATAAAAGGAATTTTGAGAAAAATAATTTTGAAAAGAAAAATGAAAAAGATTTTAAAAATCCTCCTAAGACAGACAGTGAGAGATGCTTTGAATGCGACGGTAAGGGTCATAGAGCTTTTGAGTGTGCTACTCGTCTGAATAGAGAAAAGGGCAAAGTTGTCCTCAATGACACCCTTAGTGATGACAGTGAGGTCGAGTCGATGGACTGTGGAGATGAGTCACCGCATGAGCATAACATCACTGCACTCATGGCAAGTCATGTGAGTACCTTCAACGCTTCTCACGACGATGAGGATGCTACATCAGAGGGACACCTCGATAATGAGAGCGATGAGAGTGAGGGGGAGGATGAGGCAAGTGAGAGAGAGTGTGATCTCCAACGCTCCTACGCCAAGTTATACTCTGAGTCAGTTGAAACCAAGAAGCGTAATAAAGCGTTAATTCTTAGGATCACCGCTTTAGAGAAAGATTTAAGATTGTTTGGAGAAAGAGAGAGTTGTGGTGAGAGTGGAAACGAAAGAAAGAAAGATCTTGAGAAGATAAGATGTTTTGAGTGCGATGGGATAGGGCACAAGAAATTTGAATGTCCCACTAAACTTAGGAGAGAGCGTAAGAAAGATGTCATGCCCACTTCTCTAAGTGATAGTGAGGATGAGGATGGTGATGAAAATGTGATTCAAAAAGCATTTAGAAAGTTGTTTATCGAAACCATGGAAACAAAAAGGTCAAATAGGATCCTAGGTCTTCGGATTCGTGAGTTGAAGGAAGAGAATGATCAGCTAAAAAGGGAAAAAAGTGACTTAACCAACACGGTGTCTAGTCTGATGACACGTGTATCCCATCTCGAGGATGATCTCAGACAAGCACGAGAGGTCCAAGTCACATTAGAGAATGCATCTGAGAAGGTTGATAAGATGGTTCCCTATCCCATTTGAATGATGTTGGAAAAGGTAATGACGGTACATTCACTACTTTTAATGCACCCGAGCCTATATCCATCTTGGTGAGTGAGTCCCATAGGAGCCCGTCTAGGAATGTTCATCCCAAAATTATTGACAAATTACTTCCTAGACTGGTTTATGTTTGCTCCCACTGCAAGAAGCGAGGACATCTGAGGGAGTTTTGTTCCAAGTTGGGTTTTGTACCATATCATGCCACTTCACACATTCATGCACATACACCCACTCATGACATTTTTCCTGCACTTTATGATAGAGAGTTTGCACATATTTGCGAGCAAGTGAAGTTTTTGATCAAGACAACACATGATCTAGTTGAGTTAGTTCAAATGATGTCACCATCTTTAGAAAACTCCACCATTTCTCCCGGTTGAGATCTTGTCTTGGTTGCTAGCATAGGTTGATTTTCATGTTGTTTCTGGTGCCTATTGCTAGCATGTAGCGTTAGTTTGTTTTATTTTTGTTCATTTATTATTTCGTTAAAACAAAAATATTTTCTTTTAAGAAAATTTTTTAGAAAAGCACAAAAAGATTTTATTTCGATAAAATTTTTGAAAAATAAAAAAGATTTTTATTATTTTTGCACCTTTTATGGATGTGCATTTAAGATAGCCGAGTCATAATTTAATTCCATTTTATCCATGTGACTGCTTGATAGAGATTTGAGACGCTACATCATTTCATCCATGTGCTTTATATTGTTTGGAGTCTTTGAGATGTGATTAGTGATATCTTCCTACATGTTTGACTCCTATATCCTTTATTACACACATGCACGGCTATATTTGATTATTGCACTTGTCTATCACATATTGGTTTGAGTGTTTCCATCTCAATTCTATCTATACACTGAATAATATGCGATAAATCTTGACAAGATTGGACTGCATGTAAAAACCGTTTTGGTGAGACTGTGTGTTTAATGGTGAACGGGGAGGGGCTGGGAAAGGTCATTACCTATTCTTTGCGCAAAAGCCACCATTCAAAAGGACCTAAAAAATGGAGGAATTTTATTATCCGAGGTCCAAAGAGGTTAAAAGAGCCCCGAAAAATTAAAGGCAATAAAAAGCAATTCATGCCAAACATGGGCCATTTAGGTTTCACCATCAATTCTCCAAAGTTTGAGAATTTAGCATACCTCTATTCAAAATATATATCTGAGGGAGTTTGGTTGGAGAATGTTTAAACGGGTTTGCACTTCCTTGAAAGTCCTGAAAAAGCATGACATCATTTTGGACGTTATTGGTGTGAAAATCACTTTGAGCTTTGATTTGTTGATTTGATTAAGTCAATATCTTATTTTGCATTCTTTTACACCAAAGGAAGAATTTGAGTTCATTCGTTAGGAATATCCAATATTCATCGTGCACATATGTCATGTTTGTATGCATTGATTTTCCTATCGAGCTTGATCACACCCCTTCATTAACTCTATCACCGACTTGGTTGTCTTGTGTTCATTCATGGTGTGATTTAGTCCTTGTGACACCCCGCACTTGCTTATTTGATTTATTTCTCTCATTTGTCTATTTGGGGACATCATAAAAAGGGGGATAATGAATTATCTTATTATGGGGAGTTTTGAAAGTTTGAAGTTTGAGTTTTCTCATAAATTGGTATATATGTTTATCTCATTTCAAACTCGATACGTCACTTGGTATTTGCTTTTTCTCATGTGTGTAGGTACTACATGGATTATCATTGGATTGCACACCCTGATGAGACAATCGTTGAGATTCCAGAAGAGTTGAAGATCAAAACGATGAAGTCTTATTCATATGTACCTTTTTAGTTTTGGGTTCATGAAAGGGTAGATTTGTATAGGCAATTTTATACTTGATAATTCGGATGTGTGTTTTTATGTATGTACCGGCATAGACATAGGGGGAGATTTGTAAGGACATTTTTGTCCATTATCAACTTGTATGTCATAAGCCATTACACCGTTCAAGAAAATCAAGATCATATCGTCATCAACGGATCCGAATTTCAAAAGAAGGAAGGAATCAGAATTCTGACAGGTCGGACCGGTCCGCCTGTTTCAAAAAAGAACCGGTCCGACCACGGACCGATCCGCCTGTTTCAAAAAGGAACCGGTATGACCCCGGACTGATCCGCCTTAAGCCGGACCGATCCGCCTTGCTGAAGATCCAGTAGACCCCGGACTGGTAGCGAACCGATAAAGCTAAATTTAAAAAGAATTGATCCGCCACCCCAGACCGGTCCGCCTCAGATCCGGATCGGTCCGCCTGGGATAACTTAGTGCAGATTATGTTCAGATTTTTTAGGCCAAGTTATTCCTTTATAAACCCACTACGGGTAGTTGGTTTCGTAAGACTTCTTCACACGATTTTCAGAGTTCATATACTCAAAGTCTTCATCTTTGTGAGTTACCAAACTCATGTTTTGATTCACACAATTTCCAAATCATTTGTGCATCGTTTTGAAACCCTAGAACACAAACACTTTTGTTGTTCACACCCTTGTGGAGAAGACCATTCTTCTTCTTCATTGCTACCCTCCTGGAAAAGGAAACTTCCAGCCGCCGACTACAGATTCGACACCTGCGGGTAATTCTGTGTCACTATATTTTCATTGTAATCCGAGAAATTGCATGTTACAATATTATAGTGAAAATAAATGGTTTTGCCCCTTTGGGGGATTTTTCCTAAATTGTGTGTGTTTAATTGTACCAGCATGTTCTACATATTATTCAATCACACCTAGTTGCATGTTTAGGGTTAAATTGGGTTAAACTGTGTTTGATTATATAATTTCCTATTTGAACGCAAGCGCACACTCTTTCACTATCATCAACCATTAACATCTCAAATCACTTCTACATGATAACCCACCAATATAAACCAATCAAAGCATGCCTTACTCATATATGTGAGGGTTTAAACAACAAATTCAATAAAATATCTAAATGGTTAAAACTCAAGAACACTAACTATTTATACAAATTATTCAAAAACAATCATAAATTCTTGCAAGTTTAATAACTTGCCCCAAGATTGTAGTCTCGGATTTCTTTTCGTTGATGCGATTCCAAGCTCAAATCGATAATTTCTCTTCTCTTCTCTCAAGCTCTTCTCTTCTCTCGATTTCTAGGTTAACACAAACGAGCTTTAAATGCTCTTACAAGACTAAATACCCAAAATAGCTCAAATACACTTAAGTCCAACATTAAATGCTACTACATACTTAAAATGACTCATAATTTCATATTTAAGTCATAACTAGCCGAAAGTACTCCAGAACCCAAAAACATCCATGGCACTTATTTTGACTATCACAACCCTTCCCGGACTAACTGTGCCCTCTAAACTGACATTAGAGATATCGTTAATAATAACCTATCCCAACGTCATATTAACTTTCTAAAAATATTCTGATTGGGATATAAATCACAACCGTCGCTTTAAAGCGCAACGACGCAATATAAAATAATATTACACTGTTTACATTCACGTAACGGTAAATATGAAATACTCATAAATATTAACTTTTAAATCACATAAATTAGTATCTACTTCGATTTCCATTTATTTTAAATAATTAACCCACACGACAATCTAATAATAAAATAAATGCTCAAAAGTAAGGGGTATTACATGATTTCCGTCATAAATCACTTTGATGATGAAAGAATGACTAAACTTCCAACATTAAGAATAAAATAATAGGTACAATCCCCGGATCTAGCAGTCCTCTAAACTGTATGAGAATATATCATGGTTTTGAACCTTTTTTATTTATTTTTTGAATATTTTATGAGAATAATGTTAAAATAAAGAAATATGTATAAGATTTGACTTGAGTTTTAGAGATCGTGCTTCTCTAATATGCCTAAGTATCCACCGTTGGCAGAATCAAATTCAATGTTGTTCGGGCATAACCTTTAGAGAAAATTAAAGTGAAGTTAATGCCTCTGAAATGTTAGGCGAGTGCTTCGTTTTATAGGCAAACTGCCTGAGCATAGGACCGATCGGTCAATTGCACTGTGCACAAGGACCAATTAGCTAAGCACATTTTCCATTAATTTTGGGCATATCTTGGGCCGATTTTGAGTTGTTTGGATGATTCATCTTTGGACCCTTAAGGCTTTTCGGCCTCTTAGTGAAATATTTTTGGGTCGTCTTGAGGTTTGTGCTTGATTGGGGACTTGGGGAGGCTATGACAATTCTCGATTTGGACCATTGATTGATTGCATCCTTAAAAAAATCATTTTTAATATTTATTTTTGTTTAATCCCATTTTCTTATTAAGTCCCATAATCATCCAAAACCGTTCACAACCGTCTTGCAAACGATTCTCTTCTTCATTTCTACAAAGAATGACAGTTGTCCTATAATTATTAAAACGTGACCAACAACTAAAAACTAAAACTATGAAAGTGACTACAAATGAATATTTAAAAATGAGACTAAATATTTGAGATCCGTTTTTAATATTAAATATTCATTCAGGATAATTTGGGATGAAGTAAGTATAAGTTAGTTGTAAACAAAGTATTTTTCAATTATTCGAAACTTTAGAACTTTATGGACATTAATGGGGGTTGATATTGGGTTTAGTTTAGGGATGACAATTTAACACGATCCGTAGGAGCCCCGTCCCGCCCCGACCCAAATGGGGTGGGTTTTAAAACCCGATTAATGAATTAGGAGCGGATATGGGTTTAAAAAAATCTGTTTATTAAATGGGACGGGTTAGGAGTTAGCTTAAATAAAACCGCTCCACCCCATTTAACTTATGCCAACATAAACACCCTTTAGGGTCCATTTTGTTACCCTTATTTGCCATGGCAAATGACAAATAAGTTGGCAATTGAGGTATTTGCCTACAATTTGGTGTGTTTGGTACAAAAGTTTGTCCACAAGTTATCTGCCAATGTACAACACCTCCTATGCATAAATTGCCACAAATGTTGGCAAACTTTGCTTTGCTATTTGGGTGAGAAATATTTGCGACACAAATTTGCCAATTCTTGCAAGTGCTTTTTTTTATACTAAAATATTTTTTAAAATGTTTTATAAATTGTTAAAAAAAACTATTTTAAATAAAAAAAACGTTTTAAAATATTATTCTAAAACTGTTTTAAAAATGTTTTCAAACTGTTAAAAATTCTTTTAAAACTATTAAAAACACTGTTTTAGAAGGTTTAAAAATTGTTTTGAAAAAATAAAAAACTGTTTTAAATTTTTTTAAAAACTATAAAAACTGTTTTAAACATTAAACATTAAAACTATTTTAAAAAACTGTAAAAAGCATTAAAAATTATTTTAAACATTAAACCTGTTAAAAAAACTATTTTAAATTATTAAAAAAACGTTTTAAACATTAAAACTGTAAAAACTGTTTTAAACATTTATAAAAATTATTTTGAATATATTATAAAAAAAGGTTTTAATGTTTTTAAAAACACTTTTAAAAGTCTGGTTTTAAAATTATTTTTAAAATCTGTTTTTTAAAATTGTTTTTAACAATTGTTTTAAAAACGATTTTAATGTTTTTAAAAACTCTTTTAAGAAAATGTCATAAAAAATCTGTTTTAAAAATGTGTTATTAAAATGTTTTGCCGAAAAAACTTGTTGTACCTCATTTGGTGTTTGATAGCCTAATGTGAGAAAAACAACATTTGTCTATGACAAATTTTACCATGGCAAATATTGCCATGGCATGTACCAAACGGACCCTTATACGTATGTTAATTAGAATCAAACCACACACACACACACACACACACACACACACAGATATATATATATATATATATATATATATATATATATATATATATATATATATATATATATATATATATATATATATATAAAGTAGCTTATGGATGATATTTTTAGATGATATTTTATTTGTTTTATGTATGATATTTTATGTCTTTTATTTGTTTTATGTATATATTTCATGCATGCATGACCATGCATGAAATATCATGCTAAAAGCAAAAGTGTTTTTTTTAAAGGGTTTTTAAATATATTATTATATATACTATTACACTAATACATGCTATATACTATTATACTATTATTTTTTAAATACATGCTATTAAATTTAATTGTTTTTAAAATATTTTTTTTAAATATATATTTTTTTAATTTAATTATTTTTAAAATATTTTTAAAAAAATGCCCAGGGGAAACATTAGCGTCGTGCCATCGGCACGGGCACACACTAGTGTGTGTGTGTGTGTATATATATATATATATAATAAGTTACAAAACTTGTATATGTCATAACATTGAAGTTTGATGTCATAACATGAATTATTTTTGCACTACCTCTTTTGTCACGACCCCGTCCCAAAATAGTAGTGGGGCACGAGTGTCTTGACATGCCACCAAGGCAACAAATATTCTGAATTAAATTGTTTCCATAATTTAATGCGATGAAAATACAATTACATGGTTATGAATCGTAAAATACTGAAATTAAAGGAATTACATCATCACAGCTTTCTAAAAGGAAATTTCATTATATTACAAGTAATAACGAGTTACAACTTAAGACAAAATTTAAAACTTATTACAAGAGAACCAAACATGCTCTATATGATATAAAAAACGTTTTACATAAAATAACAAAAAGAGCTCTGAAAACTGAATCTTTGAAAAGTTGTGAGTGGCCCGATATCTGTGTTTTCTTTCAAACCAATTTTTCTCTGAAAAGGATTCAACTTTTAATTTTGCACCAAACCAAGTTGTGAAAACCCAATTCTTACTTTAAACTAGTTTTATCTTGATTAATCCTAAACATGCATCTAGTGATGAAAGCAAGTAAAGTAAAGAATACTCACAACGCTGAATGTACGAAGAAAAAACCCAAAACGGGAAAACAACATTGGACGGCCCAAGCCAGACAATCACTATGGATAATGGTTTTACAAAGACAGATTAGCCTTACACTGTGACTCGATCCCCACGGGTCTTGACGCTCCTTCTGATCTTCAACCGTTCTTCAATAGTGCCCACGCAGAAATTCCATTTTCCACGATACCTGTCCACAACACACGCGTCCACGTATGCCTCGGTGTCCACCGAATGGCTTTGATTCGTCTACGATGTCGAACAAGAAGTCCTTCTCTTTTCTTCACCGCAAAACCCTTTGATGTTCAATGTGTAGAACAAACAACTTTGGTGCAGCAAGATCACTTAAACATATAAGAATGATAACTCGGATCTTTGCAAACTCTAAGGATGTGTTTAAGACTTTTAAACCTTAAAACACATGTGCAAACAAGGTTCTGGTTCGTAAAACTATTTTCCAGAATGCACACTTACGAAATTATGATGAAAACACTGTTTCAATAGGATTTAAATGCCACCTCGAAAAACATGTCGTTCAAACGACTTAAGCATGTCGTTCGCGCGACATTATATCTCGTTCGAACGAGATCCAATGTCATTCGAGCGACAGCGCGAAAGTTTGAGTTTCTTTGACTTTCTGATTAAAACGTCTCTTAACAAAGATATTCAAATTAGTCAAACTCTATTTCGAGATTATCATCATAAAACGAAGTTTAAACCTTTTAAAACACTTAAAACCGTTTTAAAACATTTTTCTTTATAAAAATTACATCCTTATCTTTTATTAAAATAATTTCGAGCACCATTAATTATACGCATTCATACCTGAGTGATCTCGGAATGAAATTAACTTTGAAGACGATTAAACTTGCACCAATTAAACATCGACATGATTTAATTCTTTGAAGCTTTGCCGCAACGTCTTCAATTTCTTCAGTACGTCATATACCAAGTGGGATCTTGACAAAATAAAATTCTCCTTATGACATATTACAAACACAGTTTTGTTCACGGAATTAAGTCAAAACAATACAGGGACCCAATTGGAAATTTATGTCCTTACAAATCTCCCCCTTTGACTATTCCGAGACAAAACTAAACTAGTGAAATGCCTAACTGGGCCGTCAATCCGTATGACGCCTAACTCCCATCCCATAAACCCAAAATCAAAAAAACAGGACACGGACTAGAATATGTAGCACCGGCAAGCATGAACTATCTGAATGTGATGTAGACTTGAAATCTCGAATTGTTGAAGCATACCTACACACATGAAACAGACAAACAAATACCCAGTGAAGTATGGAGGAACAAATGATACCAATTTATATTTCTAATAAGAACAAATCATTTGAAACATGTGAGCAAGCAGTTGATACCAATTTGAAACAAATATAATCAAACAATATGTAAATCAGAAATCAATAGTAGCGCTCAACAAATCTCCCCCTACATCACATACATATCTCCCCCTTTTTGTCTCGAATATACAATCCGGTGAAGAGATAAACCAATATGAAATATCTAGCATGAGAATATGAAACCAATTTGAATCAAGTTCATACCAATTTGAGGATTGAAAACCGCTAGATAATCATGAAACAACCAGCTAAATATGATCAATCAATGATAAATCAGTAGCTAGTACACCAAGGAATCACACAAAGAGTATACCAATCAAATCAAGTGTGATAAACTGACTCATATGCAAAATACCAATATGGACCATAAGAGAACCTGCATATAAACCAAACAGTACAGAAATGCTTCCCGCGATACCAAAAATATATCAAATTAAACCAGTGGACTTCAAACCAATCAGAAGCCATTTTTGATTCTGTCGTTCGAATGAGCCAGGGACATCGCTCAAACGAGATGAGGATGTCGCTCTAATGAAGTACAGATGTCATTCGCGCGAGATGAGTTGTCGTTTGAATGACCTGCCAAAATTTCCCAGATTCCCGAAAATAATATAAATATTGCCTAGTGAAAAAAAATTCACAAAAAAAATTCCAGGAATGGCCTGACAGAATCAAAACAGTGCTAAAACAATAGGTTTTTAACAGAAAATGCAAAAACTCGTAAAAACTTAAAATGTGAGTTACATGCAAACATAGTACCGATGTGCTCAAACATGTACATGGAATGAATGGGCGTGAAACTACAACAAATGAGTCACAATTCCATCACATCGAAACGATCAAGAAGCTCTAATTGATAGCGATAAATCATCAAACTTTATCATAGCCATATGACAATTAAAGTGTGAGCTTAATGAACTAAACATATTACATGCACACAAATCCATAATTTTGACGATTCTACAAACAATAGCGTCAAATTGCAATGTTTCAACATTAGGATTAGTTGTGCAAACCCGTTTAAATTTTCTCCAACCAAACTCCCTTATATATATATATATACATACTTTTTCAAGTTCTTTTGAGGTTTCTAGCATTCTCAACTTAGATAAAATCTCATTGGCCCTTTTCTTCGCATAATGCATTTTCTTTTGGGCTCTTTTAAGCGGTGGATTTCACAACGAGTTAATTTTGAAATCTTGCAGCCCTTTCCCGTGAATCACTCATCATTTTTACCAATTTTAAATTCTCACGGTAAACGGTTATTACATGCACACTTCTCCTTAAGTCCACTTACGCATAGATGACAAGATTGAGATAAGAACGCCTCACCGAATTCAAATATGCAAGAGAAGTCAAACATTTATATAAACTCGTGCATGTATGCGATGTTGGCATATATACAAAGTCGAATCAAAATGCATATCAACTTCAAAACAACACCATATAAACAATGGTTAAGATCATTCTAAGCATCGATAATGATGACCAAATATCCTAGCCACATGGATAATGAAACGATGGGGGGTCCAAGCACACCAATATGCCATATCAAACATGTAAACTCAAAAACAAAAACCAAACAAGAAAACAAAACTATTTTTGGTCTTTCAAAACATTTCTCAAAAACAAAATATTTTTATATTTTTCAAATAAGACTCAAACAAGTGAAAAATAAAATACAAAGAGATAAACATGTCATATCACTAGCAAATAATAAATCATGATACAAGGGCTAGCATATGACAAAACATGCAAGCTACTAACCATAAGAAATAACAAGAGATGAATCATGTGCATGCATGTGAGAATCAACCAACGAAGCATTTAGCATCTCCAAAATGGATTTCCTAACCCAAACAGGTGTATACCTAACAAAACAGGTTTTGGCAACCAATGGGACACTACGTTTAATCTTCCTAGGGTATTTTCTAAGATCAAAATAGAAACTCCTAATGTGACCTTTCCTACCAAAATGCGAACATGTGAAAACACGACGAGGAACGGGACCTTTAGGTTGACCTTTTCTAATACCCTCGGATGTGGTTGATGCTCTAAAACAAACTATGGTTTTGGCCTTCACATTTGAACCACTAGAATAAGATAAGCCGCTACCATCACTACTCGAGTCATTTAAATCATTTTTTAACTTCAAAACTTTTAACTCAAGCAAACGATTAGACTCCTCAAACTTTCGGGACTCCTTCTTTAAATTTTCAATTACCCCTAGAAGGTTATCTCCCCCCCCCCCCCCCCCCCCCCCCCTCAATGTGAGCAAACTTATCCCTATGAACCTTTTTATCGTGCCACAAAATCATTTATTGAAATATTTTCCCCAAGGGCACAAACTTTAGAATTTTTTAAATCCTTTAACTCTTTTTCTAAAACGAGGACTCTATCATCACTCTCCTTTTTGCTCAATTTTAATATATTAAAATCTTTAAACAAGGAACTAAAGTGCTCACGATAAATTTCTCTTTGAATTTAAAACGTTAGTAAATATTCAATCTTATTTTTAAAACCGGAATTTTCTTTTTCCAAAACTTCAATACGTTTTGCAAACTTTAAATTCAAACGATGTAAATCGTCAAAGCTTAGAGAATCCATCGAGGGAAAATAAACACAGGAGAGATAAACAAACATACGGGATCACAAAACAAATAAACATTGTTTTCTAGCTCTCATACCAATTTGAAAAGTTGTGAGTGGCCCGATATATGTGTTTTCTTTCAAACTAATTTTTCTCCGAAAAAGATCCAACTTTTAATTATGCACCAAACCAAGTTGTGAAAACCCAATTCTTACTTTAAACCAGTTTTATCTTGATTAATCCTAAACATGCATCTAGTGATGAAAGAAAGTAAAGTAAAGTAAAGAATACTCACAACACTGGATGTACGAGGAAAAAACCCAAAACGGGAAAACAACCTCGGACGGACCAAGCCAGACAATCACTATGAACAATCGTTTTACAAAGACAGATTAGCCTTACACTAAGACTCGATCACCACGGGTCTTGATGCTCCTTCTGATCTTCAACCGTTCTTCAATAGTGCCCACACAGAAATTCCGTCTTCCACGATACATGTCCACAACACACGCGTCCACGTATGTCTCGGTGTCCACCAAATGGCTTTGATTCGTCTACGATGTCGAACAAGAAGTCCTTCTCTTTTCTTCACCGTAAAACCCTTTGATGTTCAATGTGTAGAACAAACAACTTTGGTGCAGCAAGATCACTTAAGCATATAAGAATGATAACTCGGATCTTTGAAAACTCTAAGGATGTGTTTAAGACTTTTCCAGAATGCACACTTATGAAATTATGATGAAAACACTGTTTAAATAAGATTTAAACGCCGCCTCAAAAAACGTGTCATTCGAACGACTTAAGCATGTCGTTCGAGCGACAGCGCGAAAGTTTGACTTTTTTTACTTTCTGATTAAAATGTATCTTAACAAAGAGATTCAAATTAGTCAAACTCTATTTCGAGCTTATCATCATTAAACGAAGTTTAAACCTTTTAAAACACTTAAAACCATTTTTCTTTATAAAAATTACATCCTTATCTTTTATTAAAATAATTCCGAGCACCATTAATTATACGCATTCATACCTGAGTGATCTCGGAATGAAATTAACTTTGAAGACGATTAAACTTGCACCAATTAAACATCGACATGATTTAATTCTTTGAAGCTTTACCGCAACGTCTTCAATTTCTTCAGTACGTCATAGACCAAGTGGGATCGTGACAAAATAAAATTCTCCCTATGACATATTACAAACACAGTTTTGTTCACGGAATTAAGTCAAAGCAACACAGGGACTCAATTAGAAATTTATGTCCTTACAATCTTCCACACAGTCCTTTTACGTTCCCTCCAAGCCTACTTATTTCCTGAAAAATGGTTAGTTATACAACATCAACTAAAAGCCGAGTGAGGTTCAATCTCTAGACATTCCAAGGTTTTGTTCAGAAAATTCATACCTATTCAAATCCAAAGAGTAGGCATATACATATATGGATAGGAATTTTTTGTATAAAATTTGAGATGACAGTATATAGAAATGAATAGCACAGAATATAACAGATACAACAAATCAATTTTCAATATCTTTTGCTTTCAATCATATCATTCTAATGGCCAAGCACACTCTAATACCGTATTCCTCTACCGTATTATTCCCCGGTAGTTGAGGGTCAATCGAACTTGTTCGTCATAATGCCTTATTTAGAGCACACCAGCGATAACCCAACTGGGAAGGTCAGTTGGTAAGAGAGGTCCCTTAGGCCGAATCTTATTTCCAATATTCAATATTATTTTCAAAAGTCTTTTTAATCGGTATGTCTATATGAACAAATATAAACATATCACAAGGAATCAATCATCGGTATCAGATGAATTTTGAGAATAAAAGCAGTTCACAAAATATATATAGTTTTCATAATATCATATAATTAAAATGCACAAGGAATGTCAGAGTACTCACCTAAAACAGAACTACAAAGTTACAGGTATCGAGTCTTGGATCGCTCGTTAATCTTCAGATGAAACTTCTTCTTAAAATTTCCCAGCACTTTCTCTCACTATTTCTTTGTAAGATTTTGGTATAATTTCGTGTAATGGTTGATCCATAGGCTTTATTTATACTTTTTCAAAGGTATTTAGGTGATGACACATGTTTGGGTGATAAGGCTTTCATTTTGGTGAGTCGGCATTCACGTGTCGCGTAGCGGAGCAGCCTTGCAGTCTTGGTTCACCAAACGACGACACGTGTTTTAACTTTTTCTAAAGGATTGACATGTGTTTTATCCTTTCCTATAAAGGCGACACGTGTGCGGTGGAGGTGTCCAAAATAAAACACGAGGTGGAAAGGTGTTAGGGGTATAATGGTCATTTTACACATGAAGGGCTTTTTTATAATTTCACACTATATATTTTCAATATTTCTTAGAGGTCCCTGAAAATATTTTATTTATAAAATGGTCCTTTTTTATATTTTAATTTTAGTCCCTGAAACTTTCTTAATTAAATCCAAGTACTTAAAGTTTCATAAAATTATAATTTCTACCCCAAAACTTATCACTTAGCTTAGGATATGCTATTAAACTTTGATTTGATCCATTTTGCTGAACAAAAAAAGGTCATTTCAAGGTGTTTAAGTCGGCCTAACTAGATTCCCCTTCCAACCAATCAAAACATAACACATGGCATGCTAATAAGACAAAATACGACCTAAAGGATGGACAAATTTGCCCTTATTTCGTAATTTCGGTATAACTTCTTTCCCAGACCTCCGTTTAACACACCGTTTATTGTGATACAAACGTAATTCATGTATATATAACTTTTTAGTTTTTACCTCAAGTAAATTGTTATATTATAATGGTCAAAACCAGTCTCCAATATGAACATTCCTACCGAAAACTTTAAAATTTTATGTTTGCAACTAATTTGATATTTCATGATTTATGAAGGGGGGATTAGACTAAAAATAATAAATTAACATTATACATAATAACACATTGTCCATATCTCATATGTAATAATAAAATATTTAAAACAAACTATATATGAACATACAAAACTGGGGTCATTATATCTTTTACCCTTGAAAATTTTGGATTCCCCCTCTTTGACACACTATAATTTGTTCCCCCTTCTTTTTAAGATTAAAAAACAAGGGTAAAAGAGAATTTTCACCCATTCTCACACTTTACTCCCCCGTTTCCCCTACCCATCTTCACTTTTATTTGTTGGCGACGCACAACAACTCTGGCATATAATCGTTTCTTTGTTCAAAGGTAATCGTTATGCAAATCATTGTCCAACAAGTACAATGAAATCACTGTATAATTTTTTCCCTTAAACCAAGGTAATCATTTTGTTCTTTAATCGTTTTTTCGTTGGTTGTTCATCTTAAAAATCATTTTTTTCTTTAATCTTTTATTTTTTTTGCTATAATCATTTTGTTGGCTTGTTTTTTTTTTGAAACCTAGACCTGTAATCGTACAACAACAACGAACAACGAACAACAAAGAAATCGCTGTACAACTTTTCCCCTTAAACCAAGGTAATCGTTTTGTTCTTTAATCATTTTTTTGTTTGTTGTTCATCTTATAAATTATTTTTTTCTTTAATTGTTTATTTTTTGGATGTAATCATTTTGTTGGCTTCGTTTTTTTAAACCTAGACCTATAATCGTTTTTTATATGCTTTTGAAACCTAGACCTCATTTGTTTCATATATAAATCGTTGTACAACAACTTATAAATTGTCGTACCATTTTTCCCTTAAAACAAGTTCCCTGATTTTGTTCAAGTTCCTTGATTTTGTTCTGTAATCGTTTATTTGTTGGTTGTAATCGTTTAATTGGCTGTAAGCGTTTCTACTCTTTTTGGGTTTTTTAAACATAAACCTGTTTGGTTGTAATCGTTTGGGTCTTTTTGGCTGTAATTTTTTGTTTGTTGTAGTCATTGTTTTGCAGATTTGATAAAAGTTCAAGTTTCCTCATTTGTTTCATATAAGGTCAATTTTTTAATACCCGTTTGCTCATTTTTTTTCATATATGTTTGGTTAGTATTAATAGAGTCCCTTTCTAATCGATTAATCAGCCGTGTTTGTAGTGCTGATTTATCAGTTTTAGTAGCTGAACTGAAAACTAACCTATTGACATACTACACATACCTTGCTGATTTATCTGTTTGTAAGAAACCGACTTAATTTCTTAGACGTAGTAGTCATTATAATGACATATTGACATAAAAACTGACCTTATTTCTTGTAGGTAGTGGTCATTATAATGACATACTACACATACCGCTGACTCACATACTAATTTCTTCCCATATTCATGCCATGTCTTAAATCATTTGCTATTTCATTAAAAAAATTCGGATTTTATATGTTTCCTTTAAACTTTCAGGATAAAGGAAAAGGGAAGGATAAGGCCTCCTCACAGTCTCTAAGTTTTTCCATACTAATGTTGGAAAGCTATTATAATGTTTAAATATTAATATGCTATAGGTTGGATATGCTCTTCATTTTCTTCCTCACTTTTTTTTTAATTTTTTTCATAGATTCATATCCCACGTCGGAAATACAAGGGTTATTCATGATGTTGTCCAACTTAATGCTGTAGCTATTGAGTTACCTATTTGTGATGTTGTTATTCATTGTATTGATATTTGTTTGGAATGAGTGTGTTGATGTGAGTTGGGTTTTCGATTTGCTTTGTTTCCATGAGTTTCTTGATAGATATTTTTAGTTCAACGTCTTCACGTCATTACTTGTTGTTGTCACAACCACTACAAAACTGTTTAATGTTTATTTATAAATGTTAAACATTTATAAACAGGTTAAACATTTATAAATAGGTATAAACATTTATAACGATGTCTATTATGAAGTGATAGTATATTTATTGGTATTTGTTTTCATTAAACAGGGCAAATTGTCCTATAAACAAAGGAAACTCTGCCTATTTTTTTGAATTATTAGGTTATGCACATGGTGTTTTTATAGAATATTGTTAAATAAGTGACGTATGAGTCACTATTTATGTCGTTGAATTTTTTTTATACCTTAAACATATGGATAATCATATAAACAAAGGATATTCTGTCCATTTTTTTTTTAAATTTAACTTATTTGTATTGAATTAAATGAGGTTGACCGTTATTTTGTTGTTATTTTGTTAGATTTTCTCGAATATCGTCGTGATTTTTTAAAGAAGTTTGTTTCGTTCAAGTATTTGTTTGATGAATTTGGACATTTTGAATATTGTGCGATTGCTTTTTACCTCTTAACCAGGGTGGATAGTCCAATATACAAATGAGACACTGTCCATTTTTTAAAAAATTGACACTTTGTTAATTTGAGGCACAATGTAACTATTTGAACGTTGTTAGACTATTTGTAATTCTTAAGCAGGGTGTTGATCATATAAAAAAGGAGATTATGGCCAATTTTTTAAAAATTATATTTTGTTTTCTTGGCAAATGAAATTTTTGCCTTCTTGCAATTACGTACTTTGAAATTTTTTGACATTTTGCGATTATCAGCGTGCCTTCAGGCACAGGCATACCCTAGTATATATATCTATATAATAAGGAGTAGAAGTGTAAACACTATTCCATAAGATGATAAGCTAATTAGAGGATAGGATTGATTGTTAGAAAGTTGAATCCAATGGTTCAAAAGTAAGGGTATATTTGTAAAATCTTCTCAATCTATTACCCTCCCAACCCTAGCATACTCTAATTTTCTCCTTCTCACTCATCCTTTTCCCCCCTCTTCTCTCTATCAGATAAAACCACCCTACACCGCTCTCCACACAATGCAACCCCACGCACCCCCTCGTTCTCTCTCTCTCGAACTTCAAAAGCACGACGCAACCCCTCGCATTCTCTCTCTTGACTGATCTTCATCTCTTCTAGATGGGGAGGTCAAACTTGCATGCTTTCATTTCAAGGTTTTTTTATTTTATTTTTGCGTTCAATCTTCACTTTTAAATCTATCTGAGTGTGTGTATGTGCGTGTATTTATTCTAATTAGATTTATTTTGCATATTTCTTTATTGATTCTCTCTCTCCCTCCACCCTTCAAGGTATCCTCTAAGATCTCTTTACCCAAAATGTGAATAAATCTCAATTCAGTATATATTTAAAAATATTAATATTTATGTTGTATTTTTAAATTCAGTAGTTATTTAAAAATTATAAGAACAAAACCTTTACTAATGTATTAGCTAATTTCGTTTGTATCGATTTCCCCTAATTTGACATGTTGTGATAAAGTTGATATTTTTAGATTGTTTGAGTATTTTATTGAAGGGTGATATTTTGTGCATATGATTTTTTTGGTTATTATTACCAACTCTTAGTTTGTACAGATTATTTTGTTTATTGCTACTGACTCTTAGTTATGAAAATAGGTGAGTTCAATTGTTTAGGTTTTTACATTTTTGAGTTCTAATTAGGTATACTCTCTCACCAAATTTAATTTCATGAATCTTTTCTTAAGTTCTATTTCCTTTCAGTGTTCTCATTTACTTCCTAGTTGCAAGCCACCGATACTTTTTATATTGGCTTCAAACTTTCCCTCTCATTCTCTATGTTTATTTATTTTTGGTTTGTTGCCGAATCATGATGTTATTCACATTTTATGTTCATTCCATGTGTCTATTTTTGGTTTGTTAGTGAATGGTGATGTTATTATTCTTGGAGTTTTGATAACTTAGGATTCTGTGAATTTTCTGGGGTTTGTTTGTAATTTGAGGTTTTTATTTTCATTATAATTTTCTTCAGTTCAAGCACTATGTACATAGAGTAAGAATTGAATCAATCACAGTTGATACCACTTAAAATGTATGAATACTCATTTTGTTGGAATCTTGAATTGAGGTAATACATAAATTATTAGTTTTTTCCTGTCACGGAGGGGGAATTGGTAGGCTAATTAGTTTAAAAGTAACATACATGTCTACATATTTGTGTTTCCATTTCATGGAAAATGAAATAGAACTAGGTGTTTCCATATTTTTTTTCATGAAGTTTATCTTGTTTGTTGTGTTAATAAGATGCCACATTCATATCAAACTCTTAACTTCTATTTTCTTTATTTATTTGTACTATTATTTCTTGAAGATTGAGTTGCTCGAGAGTCTCCATGGTCTCCAAGATGGCACCGGAGGAACTAATATGGACTGTTTGGGTTGTTTAATGATTTCCCATTGTGAATTTAAGTTTAATACATTTTTTTTTGTGTTATGTTTCTGATTTCTAAACTATGTATGTTAACTATGTATTTTCAGGATTTTGGAGATTTTAGTGTCATAAAACTACCAAATTTTATGGCATCTGTAGCTAACACCTCAAGTAGAATCAACCATTTGAAAGGCACTCACTTGGCACCCACATCCATTCGTAGTCTACTAATTGTGCTTAGTTATTGTTTATCAGATGCACCACACGAGCCTTAGAACACTTTATTTGAGGACCTTATCACCGACCTCTTCGGGTTCCTTGATGCTCTCACCGTTCCCAGGGTCATTTTATAACTAAATGACAAATCAATTGCATTGTGATGAAGTCTCTAACTCATAAAATCTAAGATGTGTACATTTGTCTTTCTTTTCGTTCTCCTTTCACGTGTAACAATGATTTAGAGTATTACAGATTATATCATGAATGTTACTTTGTCTGTCATTTTATGTCTTAATGTTGCCAGGTGCAGATAAATGATGAGGATGAGATTGAAGATGAAGATAAACATTCACATCGAACATATAAGAGACAAAGGTTTTTAAAGTGGTTCGGCTATGAATAAAGCCTACGTCCACTGTTATTTTATTCCCAGGGGTTTACAATAGCACAATATGATAGAGAGAGAAAAAGGTGTGGATCTTGTGTATGGTGTCTCTCATCGTTATCGGATCTCTCTTTCCCCTCTCTCTCTCGTTCTCCCTCCCTTTCTGGCTAAGGGAATACATGTATTTATAGTGATGGGAGATAAAGAGATTCATTGTATGCAGACATTTATACATTATGTCTACATTCAACGAATCTAATTGTTGAATTGCTTGGTATGCTATGTGTTGTCATCTACAGTATAAATGTACATTAATGCTCATTAAATGCATAGTCATCTTCATTAATGCACATTAAATGCATAGTTATCCCTTGATCTTCCTGGTTGGTATGCCGACCAACACTCCTCGGGTACCGACCAACTCTCCTCGGGTGCCGACCAACTCTCCTCGGATGCCGACCAACTCTCCTCGGGTGTCGAATATTGCCACGTAGGATGACATGTGTCCTTTTTTGATTGGTCCTCGTAGATGGAGAATTTTTGCGTTAACACCAGGTGTTCCTGATTGGAAAAGATTTTGGACCCCAAGAGTGTATCTTTTTATGCTTCACTACCCTGAAAAAGTTACTGGAATTGTGATATTGGGTAGTCCATTCTAACCCGTATCCCCCGCCATGTTTCTTAAAGAAATTTTTGAAGGATACTATGCTAATAAATGGATGGTATCTCCTTTTTATCTTTGATAAAACAATTAGAGTTGTTTCAATACCTTATTGGTTTGAACATTGTTAATTCTAGGAACCTGGATGAGCTGAAGCTGATTTTGGTCGCTTTGATGCTAAAACAATTGTGCGGAATATTTATCATCAATGATTGTTGCTGTCACAACCACCACAACACTGGTATATCTAACCCGTATCCCCCAGTGTGTTTCTTAAAGAAATTCCTAAAGGATACTCTGCTAATATATGGATTGTATCTCCTTTTTCATATTTGACCAAACAATTAGAGTTGTTTTAATACCTTATTGGATTAAACTTTGTTAATTCCAGGAACATGGATGAGCTAAAGCTGATTTCGATCGCTTTGATGCTAAAACAACTGTGCAGAATATTTACCGTCAACGGTTGTTGTTGTCACAACCACCACAACAGTAGAATATCTCATGTACTACAATCAGTAGCGCGTTTGTCAACCACCATATATGTGGTAATCCCTCTCGTGGGGTTGTCCATTTTATGTTATTCCAGCGTTGTCCATTTTTAAAACTGAGGCAAGAGTTATTGTATTACATGAGATTGTAGTACATGAATATCTCATGCGAGGCAAGAGTTATTGTTGGAACTTGGAAGTCACACTCCTCATGCGAGGCAAAGTTTTTCATTCATTTCTGTTTTATAATTTCAATAGCTAATTTAAACTATCATGGTGGAGATGTTCTGATCCAATAGATTTAGGTTTACAACCCCGCTATAAACAAAGGCATTGCCTAATACGAGGTATGCTTCTATCTAACCATATCTCCCACATCATTCACTATTTTTCATCAACGTCTCCAACACTGTGAACATATTAACACATATGATTGGTCATATGAATTTGTTTCCATGTGACATTTTAGGAACTAAAAAGAAAAGTAGGGACTGAATATAAATGTGTTGCCTTTCTTGAAAATTAATTGCATTAACTTAGAGCGAGTTACATCATCTATTGTATATCACATAAGTCATAATTCATAGTATGTGTTTTCTTTGAACTGATCTTGATGGATATAGGCATGCATGTGATATTTTCTTCTTACGGTAACAGTGATTTATTTTCATCTTGGCGAATAAGTGCATCATTTTAGTCTGATAAACTTTGCAGATGTCATTAATGATTTGTCTTTGTGTTATCAGTTTTTGTGTTTCACGTCCATGTAAATTATGTTCTGTCAGTTTTTGTGTTGTCAGTGTTTTGCTTTATATCTATCTTTATAAATTCTGAGGCAAGCATTATCAGTTTTTGTGTTTCACATCCATGTTTGATGGATAACTTAGAAACCATGTGTTATACACTGGTGAAAATATTATCACGACTAAAAGATTAGGTATTTTTATTCATTATTCTTTATTTTTACATTTTCTAACTTTTTACAGATCTGATGGTGTTTGACGGTGACTCTATAAGTGAGTTAGTGTCAGGTACTTTCTCACTCTTTACCTATTATGCTTTTGAAATTATAATTCTGTTTAGTTTTTCTATTCTCAACTAGAATTTACTCTCAATTTTAACATAGTTCAAATCCATTAATACAGGTACAAGTTGCAAATCTTTTACGTATTATTTTGGGATCCCATTATCTGAAATTTCTCAAAATGATAAGGAGGTACTATAGTAAATCTTTTACGTATTAATTTCAAATATATTTCTAAACAATTACTATCTTATACAAATAATAACATGACGATGCCACATATGTATCGAAAAAACTTGAGAAATTGATTGGATTCAAGAGAAGGAGATGCAAAGTTTGCTCAGATAGTTGATGCGCAAAGGAGCCAACAATAACTCTTGCCTCAGTTTTAAAATGCAATGAGTGAACCAACTAGCTTTTTATATTCAAAATCACAGTGTGTTCTTTAAAGAGGTCATCCCTTTCATATTCAAATTCAATGTCACTAAAATATTTATAGCCACTATTTGATTGAATATGAATGCTAGAATAAACAATACAATTCACTAATTCTACTTCTTTTGTTCAGGTGGAAGGAGGGAATGGAGGGAAAGCAGGGAAGAAGAAGCAATAGCAATAAGAAAGAGCAAATTTTGAGAACTTTTTACATTTTGGCACCATAGTTGTATTATAGTTTGCCCACCTTAATTAATAATCCTTTCTCTTCCCCTACACCTAATGTAGGTGCGATGATGTGACATGTACCTAAGCTGATCTAACTTACACCTAATGTAGGTGAGGCACATGAGAGCTTCTTCACACCACTTTCGATGTAAAAAAAAGTGAGGTACACAGTATATTGTTTAAGACGATCTATTTTAGGACGTTTAATAAGAATAATGCAAATTGTTAAGTAGTTTGTGCACTCATATAGTTCACTAATCACAATATTCAAGATATTTGTAGGTGATCTTCAATTATACATGCAGGAAGGAGAGGAGGGAGGTGCGACTGAATTTTTTCAGTAGATCAAGCTATCTCACCTTTGAAGACATGGACATATTGGTGATATTTATTGGGAATCAAACGGGATTGTCATATCTTATTTTTAATACTTTTGAGATTCTTTTACGAATAATGGTGTTTGGTGTGTAATCATACCTGGGGTTTATAAGCGAATATTGTTAAATCATGATGTGGTTTATACGAGGTCTAGGATGGATTATTTTTATTGTTACTATTGTTAGATTTTTTTTAAAGGGTGGATAGTCCTATAAACAAAGGGAACTCTCTCCAAATTTTCTAAATTGTTGACTCTATTTCTGTAGGAATCAAAAATTCGACTTAAATATTGTATATTTATTTTGACAATAATTTTGTTGGAATTTTAACGTAAGCGAGTAGTGTTGTCATGGATTATAATTATCTTTATTAGTTTAGCTGTGGCGTCATATAGTCGAGATATTGTGCCTTTAGTAAAATTTGAGTTGTTTATACGAGGTTCCGAAAGGATTATTTGTGGTGTTCGGAAAATTTTCACCGTGCCTTCAGGTATGGGCATTCCGCTAGTATATATATATACATACACACACACACACACACTAAAAAAATCCTTTATATGTATATTAATTTTGTAAAAGATTTATGTGGAAATATGGATTGACAATTGGAGGATTCTCACATTTTGGAATACGAACCATTGTAGACCTCTAAGACTATAATGTAATATTTTTAATTTTACTATTTTAAAAATTAATCCAACCCGTAAGAGCTCCGACCTGTCCCGTTTGTTAAATGAGATGGGTTAAAAGCTAATTTAAATAAAATAACCCCGCTCATTTTATTAAACGGGACAAGTTAGGATCCCTAATTTAGTTCGACTCGAGGCGGAAAGAGTCTCACACTAGGCTTATATATATAGGACTAAACGCACACACTCCGAGCTAAATCTAGCTTGTTTCTCTCTTCATATATTAAAAGAGTGCTGATAGGCTTACCGGGCACTAGCACTAAGCTAGTACCAGGTGCTTTGTTGTCATTTTTTCATTGGCTGCTTTTTTTTTTGAAAAAATATGGTATAGTTTTTAATAAGGTTACTTAACTTTTGTTTTTATTTAGAAAAAAATCTTTTTTATAAAAAAGATTTTTTTTTATAAATTAGAAAAGTTGTATTGTTAAAAAACACTATTTTAATATTTTTTTTTGAAAAAAAACTGTTTAAAAAAAATAAAAGTTAGTTTAATATTAAAAAAAAAAATCTTTACAATTTTAAACTGTTTTAAAATTTAAAAATTAAGTTTAAAAATAAGGGGAGTCGCTGGCGCGGACCTTTAAAAATAAGAGAATATTGGGTAAATGGGTGTTTGAGTTACTAAATAAGTTGAAAATAATTAAAAACATAATTTTTTATTAGATTAGTTTTTTAATGCAAAAATACAAAAAAAAATTAAATGTTGTAAAATTAAAAAAAAAGTTTAAAAATAAGGAGTGTCTTTGGCGCGGACCTTTAAAAATAAGAGAATATTGGGTAAATGGGTGATTGAGGGACTAAATAAGTTGAAAATAATTAAAAACATAATTTTTTATTAGATTAATTTTTTAATTCAAAAATACAAAAATTATTTTAACTGTTGTAAAATTAAAAAAAAGAGTTTAAAAATAACGAGTGCCGCTAGCACGGACCTTTAAAAATAAGAGAATATTGGGTAAATGGGTGTTTGAGGGACTAAATAAGTTGAAAATAATTAAAAACATAATTTTTTATTAGATTAGTTTTTTAATGCAAAAATTGAAAAATTATTTTAAATGTTGTAAAATTAAAAAAAAAGAGTCTAAAAATAACTAGTGTTGTTGGCGCGGACCATTAAAAATAAGAGAATATTGGGTAAATGGGTGTTTGAGTTACTAAATAAGTTGAAAATAATTAAAAACATAATTTTTTATTAGATTAGTTTTTTAATGCAAAAATACAAAAAAAATTTAAATGTTGTAAAATTAAAAAAAAAGTTTAAAAATAAGGAGTGTCTTTGGCGCGGACCTTTAAAAATAAGAGAATATTGGGTAAATGGGTGATTGAGGGACTAAATAAGTTGAAAATAATTAAAAACATAATTTTTTATTAGATTAATTTTTTAATTCAAAAATACAAAAATTATTTTAACTGTTGTAAAATTAAAAAAAAGAGTTTAAAAATAACGAGTGCCGCTAGCACGGACCTTTAAAAATAAGAGAATATTGGGTAAATGGGTGTTTGAGGTACTAAATAAGTTGAAAATAATTAAAAACATAATTTTTTATTAGATTAGTTTTTTAATGCAAAAATTGAAAAATTATTTTAAATGTTGTAAAATTAAAAAAAAGAGTCTAAAAATAACTAGTGTTGTTGGCGCGGACCATTAAAAATAAGAGAATATTGGGTAAATGGGTGTTTGAGGGACTAAATAAGTTGAAAATAATTAAAAACATAATTTTTTAATAGATTATTTTTTTAATGCAAAAATACAAAAATTATTTTAAATGTTGTAAAATTAAAAAAAAAAGTTTAAAAATAACGAGTGCCGCTGGCACGGACCTTTAAAAATAAGAGAATATTGGGTAAATGGGTGTTTGAGGGACTAAATGAGTTAAAAAAAATTATTAGATTAGTTTTTTAATGCAGAAATACAAAAATTATTTCAAATGTTGTAAAGTAAAAAAAAAGTTTAAAAATAACGGGTGCCGCTAGCGCATACCTTTAAAAATAAAAGAATATGGAGTAAATGAGTGTTTGAGGGATAAAATGAGTTTAAAAAAAATAATTGAAAAAAACAAATAAACTATTCTAATAAAAAAATGCTTTTTATAATTGTTTTTAACTCATTTTACATGAGAAATAAATAAAAAAAATAAAAAATAAAAAAAATAAAAAAAAAAAAAGAAAGAGGCATCCCTGTGTTAGCCCGGGGTTAACAACCGGGTAGCCTAACATTATTCATATTAAAAACCAATATGCAACCACCAAACCCTGACGAGTTACACCCTCATTATCCTCGAATCCACTCCCCAAACACTAACCCTAGCCCTAACATTAATCCGTACCAAGCCAATTCCGTATACTCATACGCACCCGGAACTGTGGTGTACCATGAGGCTGTCCCGACCCAAATTGGGCTTTGCACTACCCCCCGACTTCATATGTCGCTGTAAGTGTCCTACAATTTTCTACTTTCTTTTTGTTGTCTTCCATGCTTGTCATCAGTGTCCTTTTCTCTTCCTTTTTATGGGCACGGAGTCATATAGTAGTGTTATTGGTTTGTACATGTGGCCTGCTACTACATATAGCACGCAAGCCTAAAAATGCCCCACTTCGCAGCTAAATACCCTCAGCTACATAAAGACATACTAATCATATTTGTATTTATACTGCAAATTGTTTTGTGAAAAGTATTGACCTGTGTCCTCATAGATGTTTGGTTTTAGTATGAACAACTAATGGTTTGGAATTGCAATGAATCATTTGTTTAAATTATTTTCATCCCAAACTCTATATGTGTGTTAGAAGAATTTTGGCATAATTTGGGGTAACAATCTCAAAAAGACAAGGGACTCTGCCAAGAAAAAGGAATTGACATCTTTAGGCGGGCCCTCTGACTTAATGTTAGGAGGGCAGGTTACTAATTTTGTTGTTTCAGGCAAGGGGTCTCGTACCCAAAAAAATGCTGAAGATACGAAAATTTTAAAAGTGTTGGGAACAAGTGTGAAAGTGGTCGTGGATAAACAATTCGAGGCTGGGTCCTCTAGTCTGACCAACTCCCTTTTGGAGGTGGTGTTAAATAATACGTCTGAGTATAATAGTGTATCTGACTTAGTGAAAGTGGGGAATGTCAATATAGTTCCCTCCGAGAAGTTTAGAGTGACTGAACTCGTGAATGTTGGGAGTATCAAGAGTGTTAGGGTGCCCCCTGCAGTGCTGGCGAAGATTAAGTGCGTGTCTACAAGGACAAATGGGGATTTGTCAGGAAATGATACTTTTGAAGATAGTACTAGAAGAGGATCTAAAATTCGGAAGGGCATTGGGACGTCTGCTACTACTGCAAAAAATAGTAAAGGAGTTTATCACAGTAATGCCTTGATATGTCTTAAAAATATTAAGACTTTCAGACCCTTTGGTAATAATAAAAAAGGCAAGGTGGCGGGCAGGCGTGGTGGTAGTATGGTAACGTTTAGTGGAACAATTGAAGCGAGAGGCCGGGGCTAGGCCTGTCAATTGAGCCGAGCAGGCCCGAAGCCCGCTTGCTCAGCCTGCTAAATTTGGGATGAGCTTTTATTGAGTTTGAGCCGAGCTGAGTTTGAGCCGAGGTATTAAGCCTGAATTCAATTTGAGCCGAGCGCGAACAAAGCACTTTCAAGCCCGAACTAGGTCGGCCCGAAATAATATATCTAAATATATATTTATATATATATACAAAATTATTTTATTTTCTGTGATATGTAAAAAATATTTTAAAACAAAATAATTTTTATAATTTTATCCTTATGTAAATAAACTATTGGACTTAATATTAAATAAACAAAAATAAGGTGGGTCATTTATTAATTTACTTAATCTTACAGGACTTGTCAATATTAGTGTTGAAATCTATTTTTTTTAGTGCTGAAATATGTTATTTTAGTGCTGAAATGTGATTTTTTAATGCTAAAATGTCAATATTAGTGTTGAAGTCTATTTTTAGTGCTGAAATGTGTTTTTTTTGTATGGAAATCTATTTTTTAGTGCTGAAATGTGTTTTACTAATGCTAAAATGTCAATATTAGTGCTGAATTAAATTTTTTTAGTGCTGAAATCCATTTTTTTATTGCTAAAATGTGTTTTTTTATTGTTGAAATATCAATATTTATTATTATAATAAATAAATATGTATTAGAATATTCAAATCGGCCCCGCTGAAATCAGGCCCGAAGCCCGATTTACTTTGTGAGCTGAGCTTGAGCCAAGCACTCTCAAGCTCGTTCGGGCCGAGCTTGAGCTTGAGCCAAGTAAATCAAAATCGGGTCAAGCTTGATTAAACCATAGGCTCGGCTCATAGAGCCCGATTGACAGTCCTAGCCGGGGCCTTGTGGAGGAGCCTATTAATAATAACAACACAGTTGTGGTGGCTAGTGAAACAGTTGGCTCGAATGGTGCGGGGTGCGCATCCCTACGAGATAGTGGGGTTTCAAATTTTGAGGTGTTAGATAACTCTAAATTGTGGGTGGACATTATGATACCGACTCAAGAGGGGAGTGATTGGGGTAGCGAAATAGAAGGTTATGAAGAGGACCCGGTGGGTTGGAGGGAGGGTATATTTGAAGCGATGAAAATTGACTCGGGGGTGGACTTAAAAGGGAGCGAGAGGGATGCTCGGGAACTATTCGAGAAAATAGAGAGGAGGGGTAGGGATGGGGAAGGGGTGAGGCGTGGTGGGAGTGTGATAAATTTAGTGTCGTAAATCTATGAAGTTAAGAATTATATCGTGGAATATTAGGGGGTTGAATGATAGAGGAAAGAGGGGGGGGAGGGGGGACGTCACTAGGTGGAAGCCCGACATTTTGTGTCTACAGGATACTAAAATAAGTACTACGGACGCTTGTTGCATTAGGTCCATTTGGGGGGGAAGGGGAGTGAATTGGGCTAGTTTGGATGCGGAGGGAGCATCAGTCGGGGTGGTTATTTTGTGAAATTCAGGGGTGGTTGACTTGATTGGGAGTATGAAGGGGGGATGGTCCCTTTCTTGTCTATTTAAATTTTAGAGGACGGGTTCACTTGGTGCTTCTCGGGAATTTATGGGCCAGTGGAGGATGCTAGTAGGTGGGAATTGTGGGAGGAGTTGGCAGGAGTAAGTAGGGTCTGGGACGTCCCCTTATGCTTTGGGGGGGACTTCAATGTGGTGCAGTTCGCTTCAGAGAGAAGTAATGGAGGTAGAGTCAATAGATATATGAGTGACTTTTAAGATTTTATTGATGATATGGAGTTAGTAGATCTTCCGTTGGAGGGTGGCCCATTTTCGTGGTCTAGTTTTCATGATAGCCCGTTCATGTCTCGTCTAGATCGATTTCTCATTTCTAAGGGGTGGGAGGAGCACTTTCAGGGTGTGGTCCAGTCATGCTTGCCTAGAGTCACCTCAGATCATTATCCGGTTCTTTTAGAGTGTGGAGGGTAGAGAGAGGGTTGTACTCCTTTTAGGTTTGAGAATATGTGGCTCAAGGAGACTGATTTTGTGGATAGAGTTAGATCCTGGTGGATAGGTTGTGAGGTAGAGGGGAACTCCAGCTTCAGGTTGGCCGTAAAACTGGGATTACTTAAGGAGGATATTAAGCAATGGAATATAGAGGTATTTGGGAACGTGCGACTGACTACCTTTAGATACTTGAAGGAGGTCAGGTTTCTCGACGAAAAGGAGGGGAGAGTCAGGCTCTCTGAGGAGGAGAAAAGGGCGAGGGAGGTCAAGAAGGGTGAGATCGGTGTCAGGCTCATTCAGGAAGAAATTAGCTGGAGGCAGAAGTCGAGAGAGTTGTGGTTGAGAGAGGGGGACTCGAATACCAAATTTTTTCATGCGGTGGCTAGTTCTCACAGGCGTAGCCATCACATCAGGAACATTGAAGTGGGGGGAGTAGTGTTTGAAGACGATAGAGATGTGAGGGGGGTCATTTCTCAATTTTATGAGGATATTTTTAGGGAAGAGGAGACGTGGCATCCCACTATCGATGGGGCCGACTTGGGGAGTATATCCAATTCTGAGGCTGTCGAGTGGAAGGGCAATTTCATCGAAGAGGAGGTTGGGCAGGTCCTAAAATTGATGTGTGGGTATAAGGCGCCTGGTCTAGACGGATTTTCAATGGCGCTCTTCCAATATTGTTGGGTCATAGTTAGAGATGATGTCATGGCTATTTTTGACGAGTTCCACGACAGGGACTATTTTGTGCCTAGATTGAACGCGACATTCATCACTTTGATCTCCAAGAAGGGGGGTTCCTACGACATTAGAGACTTCAGACCCATCATCTTGAACAGTAGTGTCTACAAGATTCTAGCCAAGGTGTTATCAGTTCGTCTTAGAAAGGTCATTGATCCTCTGATCTCCGAGTCCCAAAATGCTTTTGTTGGTGGTAGGCAGATTCTTAATGCAGTATTGGTGGCTAATGAGTGTGTGGATTCTAGGTCGAGGAGCGGAGCACCTGGTATCGCTTGTAAGATTGACATTGAGAAGGCGTATGATCATGTCAACGGGAATTTTCTTTTGTACTTGTTAAAGAGGATGGGATTCGGGGTTAGGTGGTGTCGGTGGATCAGGAGGTGTATTTCGACGGCCAGATTTTCAGTATTGATCAACGGGGTGCCTGAGGATTTCTTTCCTAGTTCTCGTGGCCTTCGCCAAGGGGATCCTTTATCCCCTTTCCTATTCATCTTGATCATGGAGGCATTTAGCAGGATGATGGGGGTGGTGGTCGAGGCAGGGTGGATCAGGGGGTTCTCTTTTGGGAATCTGGGCTCTAATCTAGTTACGGTCACTCACCTCCTGTTTGCAGATGATGCAATTATTTTTTGTGATGCAGATCGGAGACATGTTTGTGCTCTTAAGATCCTTCTTATTTGTTTTGAGGCAGTGTCGGGCCTTAGGATCAATGCGAGTAAGTGTGAGCTGATCCCGATCGGGGGTGAGGGTGATGTGGAGGAGTTAGCCGATATCTTGGGTGGAAAGGTGGGCTCCTTACCCAGTACTTATCTTGGCCTTCCGCTTGGAGCTAAGTATAAAGCCACGACCAACTGGGACACGGTCTTGGAGCGAATGCGTAGGAAGCTGGCCGGTTGGAAGCATGGATTCTTATCGAAAGGGGGGAGACTGACGTTGATTAAGAGTACGTTGTCTAGCTTGCCCACATATTTCATGTCCATTCTTCCCTTGCCTGGGGCTGTTCGTTTGAAGATGGAGAAAATTATGCGGGATTTTTTATAGAAAGGCACGGAGGCTAGCTTTAAGTATAGCCTTATAGGATGGGAAGAGTTGTGCAAGCCCATCAAATTAGGAGGGGCAGGCGTGCAGAACTTGGCTATTTTTAATAAAGCACTTTTAGGGAAGTGGTTGTGGAGGTTCCCTAGGGAGGATCAGAGGTTGTGGAGGAGAGTGGTTGTAGCGAGGGGGGAAAGTTCCCAATGGGGATGGGGGCCGGTGGTGGGGAGTTTTGCGCATGGTTTGGGTATGTGGAAGCATATAGCTAGGGAGTGGACAGAGTTTTTCAGACATACGAGTATTTCTTTGGGGAGAGGGGACAAGATCAGATTCTGGAAAGATAGATGGGGCGATCAGGGGTCCATAAAGGATCTTTTTTCTGGGATCTTCAGCCTTGGAGAAAACCAGGATGGGTTAGTGGCGGACCATTGGGCTTCTAGCGGAGAGGGTGTGAGATGGGATCCAAAGTTCAGAAGAAGGCACTGGGATTGGGAGCTTCCGAAGACGGATATATTCTTTGAGTAGTTGAGCTCGGCCCCACGCCCGATGGATAGGGAGGACTGTTTGCGATGGAAGGGTGGGGGGAAGGGGTGTTCTCGGTCAGGGGGTACTATTCGATTTTGAGCAGTAGCGGGGACCACTTGGATCGCTTCGCTTGGAAGAACATTTGGAAGGTGAAAGTGCCACCGAGGGTCACATTTTTTGTGTGGACGGCATCTAGACAGTCAATTCTAACGTTAGAGGGGCTTCAGAAGAGGAGTTTTCGGCTAGCTAGTCGATGTTGGTTATGTAAGGAGGAGGAAGAGAAGACCAATCACCTGCTTTTACACTGCAAGGTGGCAACAAGTTTGTGGAATATTTTCTTCTCCATTACTAGGACATATTGGGTTATGCTTAGGTCAGTGAGGGCTCTCTTAGAGGGTTGGAGATCTCCAACGGGGAGGCAAGGTGTCAGGCGTGTGTGGCGTTTAGTCCCTCATTGTATTTTTTGGACGATTTGGAAGGAGAGAAATTCGAGATGTTTTGAAGGATATGAGACAACTTCCCCGAGACTTCGTTATTTATTTCTGAGCATGCTTCTTTGTTGGTATAAGGGTAGCTTGGCAGTCACGAGTATGGAGGTTCTTGACTTTGTCGACGAGCTACAATATAACTGTAGCATGTGATTTCTAAGTTGAGGGTGTATTTTGTTCTTCTTTTTTGTATTTTTTCCCCTTTCTCCAGTGTGTAGTTGATTTGTATACTCCCTGTATACGGGTTCACACCCTTTGCGAGGTTTTAATGGCATTTAATTATCGGAAATTTTTTTTAGGAAAATGTGATAGAAATGAAACACGTCTATTAAAATACATAGTAAATTGCAGCATATTTGTTCTTTTTTCTATTTACCTGTGTTTCCTGATATCTTAATATCTTAATATAGAAAACTTGCGGAGGTATTATTGGTGTTATTAAAATTTTAAAATTATTAACATTGAACGGGAACACATAGTAGGCCAGCATGCACTCTAAAGTGTTGGACGGGGTAGGCGTTGATTTCTTCACGAGTTGAGCTACTTCTGAGTAGTAGGATGATTAAAAGGTTATTATAAGGGTCTGTTTGATAGCCTTATTTATCACGGTAAATGGCAAATACGTTGGCAAATATGGTATTTGTCTATAATTTAGTGTGTTTGATAGCAAAATTTGCGGCCAATGTACAACACCTCCCATGCATAACATGTGGGCAAATTTTGCTTTGCTATTTGGGTGAAAAATATTTGCAACCTAATTTGCCACTTCTTTCAAGTGCTTTTTTTTATTTTTTTTATACTAAAATATTTTAAAAACTGTTTTAATAAAAACTGTTAAAAGCACTATTTTAAAAGGTTTAAAACCTGTTTTGAATAATTAAAAAACAGTTTCGAATATTGTAATAATTGTTTTTAAAAACTGTTTTATAAACGTGTTGTAAAAAAACTATTTTAAAACTTGTTTTAAAACCTCTTTTAATAATATTTTATAAAAAACCGTTTTAAAATTGTTTTATAAAAAACTGTTTAGAAATTTTTTAATTGCCAACCCCACATTTGCCAACTTTTGAATCAAACGGACCTTAATTAAAATTGAATAATATTCTTAAGATGCGCAAGTTTTTATTCACATTGAAATTTTGTATATTGAATGGTTCATGTAATCACAGGATTATCCAGAGTTTTTCTTTTTTTGATACAGTTTGCCTTTTTGTGGAACATCCACTTGAAACCCCCCAATATATATTTGTTATTAGGTTGTAGCTAATCATAAAGTCACTATATATTTATATTTCATTCTCGTTAAAAGCAAACCTTAGGCAAAAATAATAGGGAGATATTTTCTGATAGCTAATTCTAGAGCATCGAATTGGAGGAACAAATATCCCAGTTCATAAATTGCTAAGGTATTAGCATTTATGGGTAACTATTCTTAAAGGGGATGGATGCTGATGTTAAAAAATGAGATTTGACACCCTTTCACTTGGCCTAAGTTTGATGGAATCCTTTGTTGATGTTTTGGGAGAGTTGTGGATGTGATTATATATTCTATTTGCAGGTGCAAATGTTCCTCATTTGCAAAGGGTAAACAATGTCTTTCCTCTTATTTCTCAACATGCTTCATGTAATATGATTTAAAAAAATATTCATTTTTCATTGAGAAAAAACTGTTTCCCACTTTTGCAGGGTGGAACAATACCTCAAAATGGAACAGAGCAGTTGGTGCCTGCAATTAGAAATTACAGTGTGCGGACTAATCCCACAAGTCAATCTGTGTGGTGCGAGGTTTGCGAGGTAGAATGCGACACAAGTGATGTACTCCAACAACATAAGCTGGGTAAAAAGCACGTGAAGAGATTGGAGAAACTCAAACAAGCAGCCGTGCCTCCACCTGTTAGTATTTAAATAAACTAATTGGATTGACTTTAATTTCGCCAAATAGTTGTTTGAAATAGCCTAATGTGAAAAACCCGGGTAAATTTAAATTTTACCTATGGAAAATTTTGCCATCCCCACATTTGCCAACTTTTGAATCAAACGGACCCTAATTAAAATTGAATAATATTCTTAAGATTCACAAGTTTTTATTCACATTAAAATTTTGTATATTGAAATTGTTCATGTAATCACGGGATTATTCAGAGTTTTTCTTTTTTTGATACAATTTGCCTTTTTGTGGAACATCCACTTGAAACCCCCCAATATATATTTGTTATTAAGTTGTAGCTATTCATAAAGTCACTATATATTTATATTTCATTCTCATTAAAATCAAACCTTAGGCAAAAATAATAGGGATGTATTTTCTGATAGCTAATTCTAGAGCATCGAATTGGAGGAACAAATATCCCAGTTCATAAATTGCTAGGGTATTAGCATTTCTGGGTAACTATTCTTAAAGGGTTGGATGCTGATGTTGAAAAATGAGATTTGACACCCTTTCACTTGGCCTAAGTTTGATGGAATCCTTTGTTGATGTTTTGGGAGAGTTGTGGATGTGATTATATATTCTATTTGCAGATGCAAATGTTCCTCATTTGCAAAAGGTAAACAATGTCTTTCCTCTTATTCTCAACATGTTTCATGCAATATGCTTTAAAAAGATATTCATTTTTCATTGAGAAAAAATTGTTTCCCACTTTTTCAAGGTCGAACAATACCTCAAAATGGAACAAAGCAGTTGGTGCCTGCAATTAGAAATTACAGTGTGCGGACTAATCTCAGAACTCAATCTGTGTGGTGCGAGGTTTGCGGGATAGAATGCGACACAAGTGATGTACTCCAACAACATAAGCTGGGTAAAAAGCACGTGAAGAGTTTGGAGAAATTCAAACAAGCCACCTTGGAGAAGTTAGACACGAAGAAATGGAAGATTTTCGAAGCTGGGGCTGCAGTGGATGCTGTGAGGATGTGTGAAATATGCAACGTGGTTTGCAATAGTAAAATAGTTTACAAATATCATCTCACTAGGTCAAAGCATGCTGCAATGATGAAGAAACATGCGGCATCTGTGGTGACTATCAATTGAACTCTAAAGAGTTAAACACTGTTTTTAAACATAGTTTTAAAAATAGTTTTTGTGTTTATAAATATTAGTGTACGTTTTGAAAACTTGTTTTTAAATACAGTTTTTAAAGAATTTGACAAAAATGGCAAATATATATATATATATATACACACACACACACACACACATGTGTGTGTGTGCATAAAACTTTCATACAACATAAATGCATTAATATATCATGTGTTTTTACTTATATCTAATGATATATGTCGAGGAGTTTAACCATAACTGTATAAACATACATAATACAAATGTATACGTAGATGCATACATGCATACATATGTATGTACATACATTTCGTGCCTAAAGGCATGACGTAAATTTTCGAAAATGTACGTCGTTGATTGGACCATACGCTGTATTTAGTTCGCAAAAGATAAACAGTTTTTAAAATAGTTGATTGTACGAAACTATTAGTTAAAAAAAATGAAAATTTTTTGAATTTTTTTTACATACATACATACACAGTAGTACGAACCCATTATGTCAAAAAGTTTTTTTACAATACATAATAAACAATTTACAAAATTTGAACAAATTTTCATATGCTAATATAACTATTCATTGTGTTTAATCCATCATGGATCTCGTAATAATTGTTAACTATTATATAAGACAAATATTTTAAAATAAATTTAAAATATTAGGCAAAGTTTCTTTATGTATATAACGTGTCCACCCTATTCAAGAAATAAAAAATATCCATAACAATACTAATAGTTCATCTTGTAACCTGACATAAACAACATCATATCCATAAAAATATAATTAAAGTTCTAAAGTTTTTGTACAACACCATCTAAAGATTTTAAATTTTTTGGATAAAATCACATTTGTTTATAGGACTATCCTTTTTTTAAAAAAAAATACTCCGAACAACAACAATAATAATAGTCAATCTTGAACCTCATTTAAACATCACAATTTAAGTAAACAAATACAACACAACTAAATGTAAATAATAAATATTTTGTATATTATAAGCATAGATTTTCAAAGTATTAAATCGTGTAAATTTAAGTCGTAAAGTTTTTTTACAACGCTTGTGTAAACAATTAAAAAAATTTGAACAAAATTTCCTTTATATATCGGACTATTAACCTTGTTTAAAAATAATAACAATAATAGTAATAGTCCGTCTTGGACTTTATATAATGAACATCATCAATTTAACTCAACTTATCAAAATACAACGAATAAATCAATCAATAAATAAAATTTAGGCAAAGTTTCCTTCGTATAAAGGACTATCCACCATGTTTAAGAAATAAGAAAAATAATAAAAAAAATACTCCAACATCACTAATACATCAGTAATCAAATTTAACTTGTTTTCTGAAAAAAAATGCCAATACATCAATTCAGCCTTATTTTATGTCAATATATACTAAAAATAATTATGAATAAAGCCTACTGATTTACATCAACAACTTCTACTTACGTGGTTGATCACCATATACAATTCATAACCTAAACAAAGTAGCAAACACGATTTATATCCCAACGTAGTGGCCTAGAATTGACAATGTACCCTTTCTAAATTGTAGAAACTATTCCTCAAACCTTGTACATCTCAACCGACTCCTGAAAATCAATAACGCTAGTTAGTTTTCAAAAGGTTTGACATACCTACAATTCTCCTTTTCTTAGTGTTGGTATATACTAAAAACAATAAGTTAGTTAAAGAATAGACAAATTAATTTGAAAGGGGTATAAAAATCATGAATAAAGTCTACATAAATTAAAAAATGCATAAAATAAATCATGGTCTAGAGCCAAAAATGATCAATATTAAATATGTTGTTTTAAATTAAACCTAAAGGCCAAAAGTATGCATAGAAATTCATGATACCAAGTGAAAATATAAATCAATAGGGCTTTAGAAACCCATGTGGGGGTGGTATAAAAAATAAAACACAGAAAACCATGCAGTGGTATCACTATTGTCGGTTGTGATGTTTGCAGTGATTCGATTTGAGAAAGCTGGGAATAAAGAGGGCATATGAAGAGGGGAACGATATTTGTAAAAAATTATATGAGCAGATATCTCAGACCTTTCGAAAGTTACACAAAGGATGTTAATCTTAACCATATGATGATTGTGGAGCTAAGAAGTTGGACACCTAACAACAATTTAGTAACTAATGATGTTTTAGTGTGATCGTGGAGTCTACTGGAATCTATTTAAATACGTTACGGAAATAGACTGTGCACAAAATATTCAGCTCATCAGCCATTTAGACAAACATCATGTTTGAACAATGAAGTTTCTTGATGATATCAGGAAGTTCCTTACTAATTTATTGGCACAAAACATATCATAAGAATATCACATGCAAATCATATACCATCATAATTGGTAATTTTGGTCAGTGGGTAGCAGCCTCTTGAGCTCTAAAAGCCTTGGTAATCTTCTCGGTGGGAACCAATGGGAGATAGGAGGAAACCTTGTACACTTTCTCAGCTGTCTGCATCACCGTCTGATTGTACTCGTCAGCGTAGTAAGCTGTTATGGGAACAACTGCCTGAACAACTCGACGAAATAGCGGCTTGTACTTGGAGTAATGATCCTTGGTAGCAGGCTCGTATTCGATCCTTCATTGTTGTTTAGAATAGGAGTTTCTCTTGAGGAAGGGACTTCGGTGGTAGTGGACTCATTTGTTCCAGATGTGGTTGGTCATTCCTTTCTACGAGAATAAATTTATACATGCAAAATTAAAACTCAAACATTTATAAAAAAAATAGTCCAAATTAGTAATCATCAGTAGGAGCGTAAAATCAGGGAACTTCATCAGTAGGAGCATATAATGTCAATCTCAAGAATAGTATCAACATACAATCAACAAAAACATACAATCAGTAGCAACATACAAAGTCAACCTCAACCACAAAGATAATTCGAATTTGAAAATGGCCTCAAATGTTAGAATAATGCATACAATTAGTAAAACTTCATCAACTAAATGAAACAACTCTATGCAGAGTATATGTCAATCTCATATATGTCAGATATGAGAACATCAAAGCTATCAAAGTGACAGAGAAAAAAATGCAATTAAAGAAACACACAAAGCTAGAGAATAGGAGACATCTTCCAAGAGGTAATGTATATTGAAAAAAGACTATCCATCGAGTCCTCACAACATCATATCTATAAAAAGAAAACATAACTAACAGAACATGATACACTAACACCAATTATCAAGTTAAAATTTGTGAAGCAAACATAGTATCTCAAGTTAAGCCCATATATCTCGAATACAAAAGATAAACAAATATACTTAAGGCGGGGGAGAAAACATTTACAAAACTAAAAAAAATCACAATTGTATCTTCATCGTGGTTACTACTAAAACATAAAAAGAAAAAGAGGATTCCACCCAAACTCTACAGGACACCACCACGAACGAACATAAATACTATAATAAATGACCCTCATCATCACATGTGAATAAGAGATAACAAACGAAGGATGCGGACAACAAAATAATAACAAAAGAAGACTGTGCCTTTCTCGATAAGAGAAGTAAGAGACATTTAAATAATATGAAAGATAGTGAGAGTTTTGTCCACAAATGGTTAAGAAAATATAATGAATCATCCAAGTCAATAGTAGTAAAATACCAGAATACGATTACGAAACAATGTGTGTATTCACTAAATAGTCTAGGTTATTAATGAAAAATATAGGACACGCTAACACGCTATCATACACAAACACAGTGTCCATACATATGCATTCACACATTTTCTTTTTCATTTAATTAGCAACATTAATAAAAACTATGAAGTTGGGTGGTTAAAAGTAAGATATGTTTGGAAAAGATGAAAATATAAGAGAAGAATATTTTGGGCAGGAGCAGACATCTCATCTTTAACAATAAAAACCGAAGGCCGAGAGGCAAACATTGTAAAACCAAGTGCATAGATTTATTGGTGAAACATAAGCACTAATTGGTTAAGGAATTTGAATTTTCCTGGGGAAGTAATCTCCCAAAAATAAACAATAAAATGTTTATAAATCAAAGGTGTATCCCCGAAGTCATACCCATGGTCAAAGACGTTTCTAAAAATTAGAAATCAACATGAATAATAACTAAAAGAACCCACTCACGTTGCCAAATGCAAAGATAGTTAGTAAATATATTCAAAATTTTCTGAAGGCTAATAAATAGAGTATTTTAATACAACCAATTTTAACCATTTTAAAACCCAACAAATAAAGGTACAACTCTAAATAGACAACCACAACTAACACTGAAACCAACATTGAAGTATAAAATAAAAGATATGTTTACTATACAACACTTGTCACACTTCAATCCAAAAAACTTGAGATGGAATAAAAAGAATACAACTTATAATTACTAACATTACTTTGATTGTGTCCACATCCATGTGCCTGCTCGGTTATGAGGTAAATTCTCCGATGCATAACAATTTTTCTGAAACACATTAAAATAGTTGAAATTCAAATAGTATTTAAAATCTGAAATGAAATCAATATCCAATGTAGTTACTCAAACTTAATTTAAAGAAAAATCCTGCTTTAGTGCCTTTACAAACATATCAGAGCATGTTCCAATTTCGTATGTCGCAGGTTCCCTTAACACAAACTGTCTATTCCAAGAAATGGCACAAACACAATTACATAACTGTATACATTCAAATTCAAACCAAATTATCATTATGGTCGTTAGAAATTAAAGAACAATAATGTTAGACTCTGTTACTGGGACAACAAAACATAAAGTTACTCTACAATTTATTAACGACATCTATTTTATTTCAATGCATTCAAAAACATATCTTCTGTTAAAAGACATGACAATTTCCTCCCAATATCGCACCTATTCAACTGTAGTTGAATTATAGTTATATAACATGATTTTGCAAAAGACCAACACACGAATTAAAAATAAACATACCTAAGCAAGTACCATTCGTGAAAATAATAGTAGAACTACAATATTAATCAATCAAATACATGCTAAATCGCACATTATGAAATCAACTAACCAAATAATTATCAAACAGAAGGAAAGGAAATACAAACGAAATGGTAACATAACTAAACACTCTAATTAACCACAGATAAAATTGTAAACCATTACTGAAAATGAAAAGCCCAAAAAAGAGAGAAACAAAACTATACCTGGAAAATGACCCAAAATATTGTTAATTCCGTAACATGTAAAGTAACATTAGTTGCTTGATCTGTAAAAAAATGATCAAAAGTTAATATGAAAACCCTTATAAACTTAAAAATTCTCCCAATATAAATCTAAACCAAAATATTTAAAACTACAACACTAATAAAATTAGATGGAGAAAATTAGAAGAAAATATAGGGAGAGAAAAAAACAATATACCTGAAATCGTGGATTGGATCTCCAAATATATGCACTTGAGTTAGATCTATAAAACGTTTAGAAAGTGAAAAAAAAACTAACCTTGATTCAGAAAAAGGAAAAAAAAATTCTAATATTCAAAATTACATAAAACCAAAACTAAACCAAGATGAAAGGAAAAAAAAACTTGCTTATCAATGGTGTCCTTCCATGGTGAAGAACATGGAGATTTGTAAAAATCGGATTTCAAAAAAGTCCTAAAAAGAGAGGGGAAACAAAACGAAGAGTAAGATTATGGTTAGATCTAAAATAAAATTAGGGTTCATTCTACAAAACATAAAAACAAAATAGATCTGAAAGAAAAACCATACCACAAAATCTAACTGCATGGATGGAAGCGTGATTCATGAGTCACCAGATAGACGTATGGAAGAATGGAAGCAAAAGAGAGAGGGAGATTGTTAGGGTTTTGGATATTAGGGAGAGAATATAGAGAGTGGAGAGGGGGAGACGACAGAGGGGGTAGTGGATTAGTGAGAGGGAGAGAGAGGGAGGGTCCGTTGTATTAGATACGGATTGTGTTGTGGGGGTAGGGTTTGGAGGGATAAAGTGGAATTAGAAAATTGATCTCAACCTTTCGTTTTTTGACATGTGGCTTTAATCCTAACCACAAAGTATCTTATCATCTTATGAATAGTGAAAACACCATTGCTCCTTATTATATAGATATATCTATATAATAAGGAGCAATGGTGTTTTCACTATTCATAAAAAGATAAGACAATTCACGATTCAGATTAAAGCCACATAGGCACGGAATGAAGGGTTAAGATTAACTTATATCTTGCAATACCCTTTTTGCCCCTCAAATTTTTGGTTCCCCCTATTTTGTTACTTCCCAGACTTACAATTTAATTCAAAATTGAGGGTATTTTGGTGAAAATGACAATGCTTCTCCACTTCTCTCCCGCTCACATAAACCCTATCCCGACCCGATTCTCTCATTCCCTCCCCTAACAGATTTTGGTTCTCTCCTAACGAAAAACCTCCTCAGGTTGCCTTCCACGACATCCATTACCGCCCCTACAAAAAATCTTGTCGCCCTAAGGTAATCTCTTTCACACGCTCACACATTCACATACACGAACCCGTCTTCCTCCATCATCTCTACCCTCTACCACCTCTTTTGAAGCACCTTATACCTTTGACTTGCTTAAGTTTATATTGTATAAGTGCTCAACTAATTTGGAAATAGTGACAAAATTGGTTGTTTAACCTAGAATCCAAAGAGCCTCAGAATTTATCTCTCTAATCCTCTTCAATGATCCAAGAAGGTATAAAATTGAATCACACTACACAAAATTAGAAGTGCATACATGTGTATATATTTCTTAAAATTGAGTGTGTGTTAAATTCCCCTTAAAATGTGGTTTTAATTATTTTTTGGGAATTTTTAAACATTTTTTAAATAATGTTTTCATTAATAAAAATGTGTTTATAAAATTTGTGGGGATAATATTCTATTTTGGAAACTTCAGTTTTCATTGGAATGTTTGTTTGGGTAGAATGTAAATGCGCTAGAGACTTCAGGGTGATGCCTGTAAATATTTTGGACGCGCGTTTGTACACCTATCACATGTCAACACTTGTCATCCTCCTGGTGTATCAGCTTGTGTTTGTTATGTGAGAGGGTTGGATGGCGGATTGCTGATCGTTGGATCAAAACTTATCGATGGTATGCATGTATTTTTAGTCTATCCTTGTGCCATCCTATTAACCAATCACAATCATCTTAACCACCGATGTTTTATAACCCTTGGATCAAGTCAAAGTTAGAAAGACTTGAACTCAGCCCTTGATTGCCTTCGTCGTTCCAGAACCTTCCCTCACTCCTATTTAAACCCTCCTCTTCTCAGCCTTTCAAGACTTTTGGGCATTCGTCATTTCAGAGAGAAAAAAATAGAGAGAAGAGAGAAAAGAAAAGAGAAGAGAGAGAAAGAACCTGTGTTAGCCAAACCCTAACCCTAACCCTAAACACTTCAAACTCTGAATCAAACCTTCGTTTTTATAACACCCCAAACACAACCTTGAGTGTTTGAGAGGGAGTGGTTTGTTCATTTGAAGTTGTAACCTCTTTGTCTATGATCTTGTTAACAACTTAAACATACGTGTGAAGATCTGTGTTTCTTTTTCATAGAAACTTTAGATTTACACTCTGCATGTTACATTTCACTAGATCTGCATATTTCTTTCTTGATTTAAGAAAATCTTTACTGATTTAGTTTTGAAAATGTTTTATGGTTTCTATTCTTACGAAACTTAACCTTGACCTAGTTGGATTCGCACTTGGAGATTTTCAATCTCAAAAATATTTTTAAAAACAGATATTGATTAAGATCTTGACCGATTTTAAAGCAAGATATTCGTGGAATCTGGGATATATTAAAGGTCAAAAAGGGTTTAAGTTCTGTAAGAAAGAAATAAACTAAAATCACAGTATATAGTCTTTATATGTAATTTTCTAGGACTGTGTGTAAATCTAAGTGTGTGTGAGTTCATGCATGTGAATAGGAATCACATCACAAACATTTGACACACTACTACTCTGGAAGTGTTGTGAATAAGATCAAAGATTATTGAGTCGACGTAAGGAAGCTAAAGCAAAGGAAGTTATCAAATTTGAAAGACATCATCAACAATCAGATCTATGAGAAGTTAGAAGGACACCAAGTGGGGTATATTCCTAAACTTAGAATAGGTTGATTTGTGTGCATGTATGTTGTATTGTTTGTAACTATTAATTGTTGATTAGTGGATTTTTACTTTTGTGACTTAGAAGTCACCGTGGATGTTTCCTCTATTGGGAGAGGTTTTACCACGTTAAAAACTGTGTGTTGATTATCTTCATCGACTCATCTCTTTCTATAAGTGTGCTGAACTTTTTGAAACTGTCTTAGTTTTAAAAACTGATTACACAGTCTTAGTTATTCTCGTACATAAGTTTTTGTAAACACATCTTGTGGTTTATAATTTTTATTTTCAAAAGAAAAGGGTTTCTTCAACAAACATCTCGGAGTTGCTTATACAGTTTAATCTTGTATTAAACGGCATTAGCAACGTTTTTCAATTGGTATCAATTTGAGTCTTACGAGTTCAATGTTTTGTTCACATTGAATCTAAACTGCTTGATCTTAGTGTGCATATTTGCAGGAATCTCTTCTACTGATTGTCTACCATTTCTAGTGTACAAATTTGTAAATAGTTGAGTTATGTAATTTTTGACTTTCTAGGAAATGGGTAGATAGTTTCTTTTGTATAGGACTAGGTTTTATTTTTTGGTTCCCTACGAGTTTTAAGCTAACTCAAAGGAGATTTTGTCTCATATTTCCAAAGGGGGAGATTGAAGCACCTTATACCTTTGACTTGCTTAAGTCTATATTGTATAAGTGCTCAACTAATTTGGAAATAGTGACAAAATTGGTTGTTTAACCTAGAATCCAAAGAGCCTCAGAATTTATCTCTCTAATCCTCTTCAATGATCCAAGAAGGTACAAAATTAAATCACACTACACACAATTAGAAGTGCATACATGTGTATATATTGCTTAAAATTGAGTGTGTGTTAAATTCCCCTTAAAATGTGGTTTTAATTATTTTTGGGGAATTTTTAAACATTTTTTAAATAATGTTTTCATTAATAAAAATGTGTTTATAAAATTTGTGGGGTTAATATTCTATTTTGGAAACTTCAGTTTTCATTGAAATGTTTGTTTGGGTAGAATGTAAATGCGCTAGAGACTTCAGGGTGATGCCTGTAAATATTTTGGACGCGCGTTTGTACACCTATCACATGTCAACACTTGTCATCCTCCTGGTGTATCAGCTTGTGTTTGTTATGTGAGAGGGTTGGATGGTGGATTGCTGATCGTTGGATCAAAGCTTATCGATGGTCTGCATGTATTTTTAGTCTATCCTTGTGCCATCCTATGAACCAATCACAATCATCTTAACCACCGCTGTTTTATAACCCTTGGATCAAGTCAAAGTTAGAAAGACTTGATCTCAGCCCTTGATTGCCTTCGTCGTTCCAGAACCTTCCCTCACTCCTATTTAAACCCTCCTCTTCTCAGCCTTTCAAGACTTTTGGGCATTCGTCATTTCAGAGAGAAAAAAATAGAGAGAAGAGAGAAGTGAGAGAGAAGAGAGAAAAGAAAAGAGAAGAGAGAGAAAGAACCTGTGTTAGCCAAACCCTAACCCTAACCCTAAACACTTCAAACTCTGAATCAAACCTTCGTTTTTATAACACCCCAAACACAACCTTGAGTGTTTGAGAGAGAGTGGTTTGTTCATTTGAAGCTGTAACCTCTTTGTCTATGATCTTGTTAACAACTTAAACATACGTGTAAAGATCTTGTGTTTCTGAAATCGTTTTCTGAAAAACCTAACTATGGACGAGAAGAATGAAAGGTTTGGTAATCTGTCCAGACCTCCACTCTTTGATGGAAACAACTTTGCTTACTGGAAAGTAAGAATGGTTGCCTTCATCCAAGGGACTTTAGTAGATGATGTCTGTGACATTATTGAAAATGGATACACTTATCCTACTAAACCATCCACTGAAGGAAGTGATGAGAGGGTAAAGAAAATCTTAAGTGAGTTAACTCAAGAAGAGAAAACTATTTCTCGCAATAACAATAAAGTCAAGAATGCCATTTTTATGTCTATTAATGAGTATGAGTTCAAGAGAATCTCATCCTGTGCCACTTCTAAGGAAGCTTGGGACACATTAATCACTGCCCATGAAGGAGACTCTAGAGTTAAAGCTGCTAAAACTCAAATGCTTACCCAGCAGTACAACTCTTTGATTATGTCTGACTCTGAGTCTTTTGATGACTTTTACATGAACTTAACTGATATAGTTACTAAGTTGCATGCTAATGGTATAACATATGATAGGAATGAGATTGTCTCTAAAATCCTAAGATCATTACCACAAAAGTTTGACAGTAAGAGGTATGCTATTGAGGAAATGAGTGGTCAAAACCTTACCCCTGAGTTACTCAGTAGCAAACTTAGAACTGTGGAAATGGAATTAGACTTTAAGAAACAATTAAATCATTCTCAAAGAAAACAACCCAACTCTAACTTGAGTTTTGCCTCTAAGATATCTAAACTTGAGACTAATTTGATCAACTCTGACTCTGATGAGGAGTGTGATATAGACAAACTAGATAATCAGATTGCCTTAATGTCTAAACAATTTAAGAAAATTGTTAAATTTAGAAACAAACAGGCAACTAAACAAGGCAAGCCTAATTATCCTACTCTGTCTAATCCCAAACCTCATGAGAGAGGACTTGACAAATATCCTAAGGACAACAACTCCAGACCCAGCAGAGACCTTAAAAAAATTGAATGTTTTAGATGTGGGAAACTAGGTCACATTGCTCACGATTGCAGAGTTAATCTGAATAAAGCCAACACACACAATAGAGCCAATGTCTGTAAAACTTGGAATGATTCAAGTGACTCTGATGAAGAGGAACTTGAGGCATCAAGTGTTCTTGACCCTTGCATGTCCTTTTATGCTAAGATCATTTACAATGATGATATGCCTGTGTGTGATAATGATGCTCCTACTCCTGCTTGTGTGAATACTACCTTGATTGGCCTAGATGCTTTATTATCTGAAAATGTTGCTAGTTTTAGTTCCGTGTGTGTGAGTCAAAGTGATCTCGATAACGACGATGTAAATGGGTGCGTGAGTACTAAAACTGAATCGTTAGGGGCCACTACACACACTTCACTTAGCGACTCAGACACAGATGACCTCCCTGATATCCATACTTTGTATGCTAAAACTCTCAAAAAGGGCACTAGACTGGAGAAGACTGTTAGAGACCTGACTAAGAAATTAGATGATCTAAGTCTTATTGTGAAGCTGAATGCCGAAGAGTACACTAACTAGTGTCTCTCTCATCAATCTGAAATTGAAACTTTTGATCAAAAATTAAAAGAGTTGACTAAAACTAATGAAACCCTGGAAATGAAATACAAGGGAACATTATTAGAACTGGAGGAAGCAAAAACAAAGACAGCTGCTGTTTTCAAAAAAATTTCTAAGTTTGAAAACAATTCAAATTGTTTTACTGACTTTGTTGTTGACTCCAAGACCAATTCTGATGATAGAACCGGGATTGGATTTTGTCCTAAGTATAAATCACAAACTATAAATCTTGAACCTAGTAAGTTTGTGTCTGGGGGCAAAAGACCAATCGAAACATGTCCAGACTTTCATTTTATTAAAGAGGAATTTGATCAAAAGCAACAACAGAAAGACATTGGAGAGTCCAGTAATTCTAAGGCTGACACTGCACTTAAGACTAAATACGTCTGTCCTTTGATCAGAAAGGCTGATTCTATCTTTAAGACCATACCTCCTAGAAATAGGACTTCTGAACAGAATGATGTTAAACCCGTCTTTAGAAATTTTCCTAAGGAAGTTCATCCCTCAAGCAATCAATATTGCTCCTACTGTGACATTTATGGTCATTCCTTTGAAGGTTGTTATGATAGGCGTCTAAACACCCCTGTGTACAATACTTCTGTCTACAAGAACTTTAACTATTCTAGGCAAAATCGTAACCATTATGTCCTTCCAAGACAACCTGATAAGAACTCTAACTACAGAAATAGAAAGACCAAAACTAAGAGTTCATTTAAGAGAAAGGCTCCCAGAAACATTCCTAAACCAAAAGCTCAAATTTTTCACAATAATCAGGTTGTGGCCCCAAATGTTTTTCGACAAAAAGCTGTTTCTCGAAAATTTTATCAAATGAGGGCAAACTTGCGCAAAATTAAAGCTAGAGCTATTTGGGTTAGAAAAGATGATATTTTACCCCAAATGAAGTGTAACATTGTTATCATTGCCTTAAAAGCTAAACACACTTCATCTGGTTGGTACTTAGATTCAGGATGTTCCAAACATATGACAGGAGATGAAACAAAACTTTTAAACAAAACCAAATTTGCTGGAGGCAAAGTAGTTTTTGGTGACGGAGTTTCATCCCAGATCATAGGTAAAGGAACCTTAAAAGAAGAGGGAATACCTACTCTTGAAAATGTACTTTTAGTTAAAGGTCTTAAAGCCAACCTCCTGAGTATATCACAATTTTGTGACTCTGACCATACAGTCACCTTTTCAAAGAACAATTGTAAAATTCTAAATGATAAAGGTGAATGAATTATTACCGGATTTAGAACACCTGACAATTGTTATACTGTCAAGACTGGTTCTGAAACCTGTAACATTGTCAGAATGGATGACAATGAAATCTGGCTTAATCGTATGGGTCACCTAAGTTATGATATCCTTGGTAGATTGTCTAGTCAAGAGATTGTTAGAGGAATTCCTAAAATTAAACCTATTTCAAGTGTTGTCTGTGGTCATTGCCAGGAAGGAAAAATAGTTAAGACTTCGCATAAAAAGGATAAAGACATTCTCACCTCTAGACCTCTAGATCTCATCCATATGGACCTTATTGGTCCCTCTAGAACTGTTAGTCTTTGTGGAGACAGTTATATTCTTGTCATGGTTGATGATTTCAAACGATTCACTTGGGTTGCCTTCTTGAAACAAAAATCTGACACGTTTCAGAATTTTTTAAAAATTTTACTAAGAATTGAAAATGAGAAGGACACACAAGTCAATCGTATTCGTAGCGATAGAGGGGGAGAGTTCATAGACACAGGAATAGTTGAATATTGTGACTACAACGGTTACAAACACGAATTCAGCGCCCCTAAGACTCCTCAGCAGAACGGTATTGCCGAAAGGAAAAACCGAACTCTTCAAGAGATGGCACGTGTCATGCTGCATGCCAAATCTCTACCTAAATACTTCTGGGTAGAATCTATTAGAACTGCATGTCATATCATTAATAGGGTCTATCTTAGGAAAAACTCTAAACAAACCCCTTATGAGTTGTGGTACGGTAAGAAGCCTAATATGAAATATCTAAGAACTTTCGAAAGTCAGTGTTATGTCTGTAAAGACAGAGAACATTTGTCTAAATTCGAGACTCGTGGTGATAAAGCCATATTTTTAGGATACTCTCCAAACAGTCGTGCTTATCGTATATACAATCTGCGTACTAAGACCCTTATGGAATCGATAAATGTAATTGTAAGCGACACTATTGTCGAAAATAAGACATCTGAATCACCTATTGTGGTTGAATCTGAAAATGATTTCAAAACTGATTCACCAGAAATAGATGACTCATTACCTATTGAGAGTCCAGAAGTACCTGGCTGGGTCTCTAAAGATCATCCCATTGACAACGTGGTCGGTAATCCTAATGAGCCAGTTCGTACTAGATCCCAGTTAAGAAATTATGTTAATTATGCATGTTTCGTCTCCCTTGTGGAACCGAAAAATGTTAATGAAGCATTGAATGACACACACTGGATTTCTGCAATGCAGGAAGAACTTTTACAATTTGTCATTCACGATGTCTGGTATCTTGTACCGCGGCCTCAAAACAAAAATGTTAATCGGACACGTTGGATTTTTAAGAACAAATCTGATGAAAATGGGGTAATCCTTAGAAACAAAGCTAGACTAGTTGCTCAAGGTTACTCACAAATAGAAGGAATAGACTTTAGCGAGACGTTTGCCCCTGTCACTCGTCTTGAATCTGTTCGACTTCTTTTCGCCATAGCATGTCACTTAAAATTTACACTTTATCAAATGGATGTCAAGTCTGCCTTCCTCATTGGAATTCTATCCGAAGAAACGTATGTAGAACAACCCAAAGGGTTCATTGACCCTAAATACCCTAAACATGTCTTTCGTCTAAAAAAGGCTCTGTATGGCTTAAAACAAGCTCCTCGAGCTTGGTATGAACGCCTTTCCAACTTTTTATTGGATAAGGGTTTTAAGAGAGGAGGAAATGACCAGACTCTCTTTGTCAAACATTTTGATAATAACATTATTATAGCCCAAGTCTATGTAGACGACATCATCTTTGGGTCTACTTCAAATTCTGAAGTTAAATCTTTTTCTGCTATTATGCATAAGGAGTTTCACATGTCCCTTATGGGGGAGCTACAATTTTTCTTAGGATTTCAAGTGAAACAGAATTCTAATGGTTTATTTGTCTCTCAAACCAAGTATGCCTTAGATCTTGTTAAGAAATTTGGTTTAGAGAATGCTAAAGTTGCTAAAACGCCTATGAGTACTACTGTTAAATTAAGCAAAGATGAAAATGGAAAGTCAGTTGATTCCACACTTTATCGTAGTATGATTGGTAGCCTACTCTATCTAACTGCCTCGCGACCAGACATAATGTATGCTGTATGTCTGTGTGCTCGTTACCAGAATAACCCTAAAGAGAGCCATTTATTGAGTGTAAAACGTATAATAAAGTACATAAAAGGCACTCTTAATCTTGGACTTAGGTATACTAATGATACCTATAGCACCATCATAGGGTATACTGATGCTGATTGGGCCGGTTGTACTGATGACAGTAAAAGTACATCAGGTGCCTGTTATTATGTCGGCAATAATTTAATTGGTTGGAGTAGCAAAAAACAAAATTGTACATCTTTATCTACGGCTGAGTCCGAATATATAGCAGCAGGAAGTTGCTGTGCTCAATTGTTATGGATAAAACAAATGTTAAGCGATTATGGGATTAAAGAAGATAAGTTACAATTGTATTGTGACAATCAAAGCGCTATTAACATATCTAAAAACCCGGTTCAACACTCGCGAACTAAGCATATTAAAATAAGACATCATTTTATACGCGAACTTGTTGAAACTAAGGAGTTAGAAATTCATTACCTGCCTACTGATCTGCAACTTGCAGACATGTTCACTAAACCTCTAGACTATAACAGATTTCTGTATTTGCGAAATTCTATAGGTATGGTATGCGCTGATTAAACTCTTAAGACCTTAAGTTTTACCCTTTGTCCATTTGAGACAAAATGGGGGAGAAATTTGAGTCTTACGAGTTCAATGTTTTGTTCATATTGAATCTAAACTGCTTGATCTTAGTGTGCATATTTGCAGGAATCTCTTCTACTGAGTGTCTACCATTTCTAGTGTACAAATTTGTAAATAGTTGATTTATGTAATTTTTGACTTTCTAGGAAATGGGTAGATAGTTTCTTTTGTATAGGACTAGGTTTTATTTTTTGGTTCCCTACGAGTTTTAAGCTAACTCAAAGGAGATTTTGTCTCATATTTCCAAAGGGGGAGATTGAAGCACCTTATACCTTTGACTTGCTTAAGTCTATATTGTATAAGTGCTCAACTAATTTGGAAATAGTGACAAAATTGGTTGTTTAACCTAGAATCCAAAGAGCCTCAGAATTTATCTCTCTAATCCTCTTCAATGATCCAAGAAGGTATAAAATTGAATCACACTACACAAAATTAGAAGTGCATACATGTGTATATATTTCTTAAAATTGAGTGTGTGTTAAATTCCCCTTAAAATGTGGTTTTAATTATTTTTTGGGAATTTTTAAACATTTTTTAAATAATGTTTTCATTAATAAAAATGTGTTTATAAAATTTGTGGGGTTAATATTCTATTTTGGAAACTTCAGTTTTCATTGGAATGTTTGTTTGGGTAGAATGTAAATGCGCTAGAGACTTCAGGGTGATGCCTGTAAATATTTTGGACGCGCGTTTGTACACCTATCACATGTCAACACTTGTCATCCTCCTGGTGTATCAGCTTGTGTTTGTTATGTGAGAGGGTTGGATGGCGGATTGCTGATCGTTGGATCAAAACTTATCGATGGTCTGCATGTATTTTTAGTCTATCCTTGTGCCATCCTATGAACCAATCACAATCATCTTAACCACCGCTGTTTTATAACCCTTGGATCAAGTCAAAGTTAGAAAGACTTGAACTCAGCCCTTGATTGCCTTCGTCGTTCCAGAACCTTCCCTCACTCCTATTTAAACCCTCCTCTTCTCAGCCTTTCAAGACTTTTGGGCATTCGTCATTTCAGAGAGAAAAAAATAGAGAGAAGAGAGAAAAGAAAAGAGAAGAGAGAGAAAGAACCTGTGTTAGCCAAACCCTAACCCTAACTCTAAACACTTCAAACTCTGAATCAAACCTTCGTTTTTATAACACCCCAAACACAACCTTGAGTGTTTGAGAGGGAGTGGTTTGTTCATTTGAAGTTGTAACCTCTTTGTCTATGATCTTGTTAACAACTTAAACATACGTGTGAAGATCTGTGTTTCTTTTTCATAGAAACTTTAGATTTACACTCTGCATGTTACATTTCACTAGATCTGCATATTTCTTTCTTGATTTAAGAAAATCTTTACTGATTTAGTTTTGAAAATGTTTTATGGTTTCTATTCTTACGAAACTTAACCTTGACCTAGTTGGATTCGCACTTGGAGATTTTCAATCTCAAAAATATTTTTAAAAACAGATATTGATTAAGATCTTGACCGATTTTAAAGCAAGATATTCGTGGAATCTGGGATATATTAAAGGTCAAAAAGGGTTTAAGTTCTGTAAGAAAGAAATAAACTAAAATCACAGTATATAGTCTTTATATGTAATTTTCTAGGACTGTGTGTAAATCTAAGTGTGTGTGAGTTCATGCATGTGAATAGGAATCACATCACAAACATTTGACACACTACTACTCTGGAAGTGTTGTGAATAAGATCAAAGATTATTGAGTCGACGTAAGGAAGCTAAAGCAAAGGAAGTTATCAAATTGGAAAGACATCATCAACAATCAGATCTATGAGAAGTTAGAAGGACACCAAGTGGGGTATATTCCTAAACTTAGAATAGGTTGATTTGTGTGCATGTATGTTGTATTGTTTGTAACTATTATTTGTTGATTAGTGGATTTTTACTTTTGTGACTTAGAAGTCACCGTGGATGTTTCCTCTATTGGGAGAGGTTTTACCACGTTAAAAACTGTTTGTTGATTATCTTCATCGACTCATATCTTTCTATAAGTGTGCTGAACTTTTTGAAACTGTCTTAGTTTTAAAAACTGATTACACAGTCTTAGTTATTCTCGTACATAAGTTTTTGTAAACACATCTTGTGGTTTATAATTTTTATTTTCAAAAGAAAAGGGTTTCTTCAACAAACATCTCGGAGTTGCTTATACAGTTTAATCTTGTATTAAACGGCATTAGCAACGTTTTTCATCTTTCTCTCCCCCTCTCACCCTCTTACACACACACACACAAACAATCACATATCTGGTTGATTTTTGGTCATTTGTTTTGTTGGTTTAAATACATGAGGCGATTTTGATTAAGATATACTAATAAATTTAGGGTTTTGTTCATTTTTATTTTGGTTAAGATGTACATGTATGCTTATGTTTATGGTTTGAAAACAGATCTAAAAGTATGGGGATATTTACATGTATGTTTATGTTTTGGTAAATTTAGGCTTTGTTCATTTTTATTTTTGTTAGGATTTACATGTATGTTTATGTTGGTCTGAAAATATGGGACGATTTACATGTATGTTTATGTTTTTTTTTTTTTTGGGGGGGGGGGGGGGGATCTACTTATTTTTTATGTTTTGTTATTTTGTTTGTCGGGGACCTGATTATACTTGAACACCCTAAACAAGTATGCTCCGTTTATTTCTTAGTATGTGTATATGTATTGATTTTAGGTCTTTTTCTGTACATTTTTATTTTGGTTAAGATCTATTTCGAGATTATTTACATGTATGTTCATGTTTATGCTTTGAAAATAGATCTGAAACCATGTTAAGCATTTATATCTATTTCATAAACATAACATACATGTAAATGTGTGTAATGGCTATTTCTTGAACATAAATATACATGCAAAGCTATATTAGTCATGTCTTGCAACACTTTTGTGTAACACCCAGCATTTTTAATGATTTTCTAAATATGGGATTAATTAAATTAAATAGGGAAATTAATTGAAAATTAATCCGGATTAAAAGAAATATTAACTAGCGAGACAAGGGTTAGTATTTATTATGTGAATTATATTGAGTAGTACTTAGTGAATAAAGTAATATGTGATTATGAATATGTTAGAATTATCGCGAGTGAAAAATGCGACAGTTGCAGCAATTTAGTCGGGACGCTCGTGTTTGTCGTGTCAGGACTCAATTTAATGAAATAAAAAGAAATTTGATTTTTAAGTCATCCGAATGGCCATTTCGAGTGCGCCAAAGTGTCCGGAAGGGTTGAGATAGTCTGAAAAGTATACTCGGAGGTTTAATTCAGGTCCGGATCAATTTGAGGCCAAAGCGGCATCCCGGGAGGGTATTATTGACACACCCCAACCCAGTTACTTGTAATTAAGTCTGAAAGTCAAAGTGAGTCAAACCATAATTAATCTAACCAAACCATAAACACGAGTTTTAATTTCAGAGTCATTATTGTAAATCCATATAACTGAAAACCTTTTTACAACATCAGAGTAATCATGCCCATAAAACTTTCTTGAAGGATAAGTTAACTTAATTACATCATTTAAATTTAAACAAAATCTTTGTTTCTCCCATTCCTGCCTAATCCAACCCGACTTCCTAGATTTGGCAGTGACATCGTATTACCTGAAAAATGTGGACATAGGAACCATGAGCAAAAATAGCCCAGTGAATGCATCACTACTAAACTACTGCATGAATTTAAATGCAATAAATCATGTCCATATACTTATGTATTAACTTATCCGGCTCATTCATAATGAATGACCAACTTTTCCGAATCATGATTCACATATCCTGTTTAAATAGACAATTCTCCCCCATTCCTGGTCGAGGAGTAACCCCTTGTCATTAATAGACAAATCTCCCCCATTCCTGGTCGAGGAGTAACCCCTCATTTCGGTAAACCGAAATGAAAAATTTTATATTCATAACATTATGATCACATTCGTAACCATATACAAATACATCATTCCAGTGAGTACACTCACCTTGGTTGACAACTACGTATTCAGGTTTCCTTCTGGTGGAGCTGAACTGGGTTGATTAGACCTTACACTTGTCAATCCAACTAAATCAGTACTGAACCTCAATCACAAATATTATTCAAACATAATTATGTAACTTTCCATGACTATACATCAACAATATAGTTCCAATTAAGTCACATTCCATAAAACATAGGTAAAGGCAAAAGAATGATATACATGTTGATAAAGTTACGGACATTCAACCGTAGGGAATACCTTATAAGTAATTTATAACCAAAGTCAAGTAAATATTAAATTATACTTGTCAATGTATATACACATGAAACATGTACTCAAAGTACCCTTCGTAAGGACGAAATACAAACATTCATTCAAGGGGTATCCAATATGGCCTGAAATTATTGTCATACATACTTAACCATCCTATATTTCTAAATTGTATAAATGCAGGGGTCAAAACTTATCAATATGAAAACATATATGATTATATTATCCAGTACAAGTGACGGTGTAATTTTTCAAGCTTCCTAGGGCAAGTTATGACCATTTCTCTACAGCACAAGAAATCTGCCCTACAAGCTCCTCTATTGATCCTTCGAATTCCCAGAATTTTCATAATTTTTATACAGGATAACTTTCCATGATTTTCAACAAACTTTCATTAGACATACTTAATAGTACAGAATTAAAGTTTCATAATATTTGGACTTCATTTGCTATCTCAAAATCTGGACCAAACTCAGGGAATACCGAAATCAAGTATACAAACAGCAACTATGTACCAACTTGAAATCATCATTACGGCCTAACCAAAAGGAGATAAATTATAATTTTCAGATATTATATGAATATATGAGTCTACTTTCATTTCCAATTGGAATTTCTCAATTCCAGTAATCACACAAAGAGATATACAGATTTGAATACAAGGGGTTTCAACACAAAGCAATTTTAAGGGTTTCTACACTCAACTTAACATAAGCTTGCATCTAACCATACATATATATAAAGGGCTGAAACTTTCGTAAACTTATGATGATTTATATCATATAAATCAGTAATATAAGATAAATAACAAGAATTACAATTAGGATTACCTTCAGGGCTTTTTACGTAATTTCTACGGATTTTTCTACACTTTTTCTCCTCGCTTTCTCTTCCTAAACATCAACTTTCTATTTCCTCAAGCTAACAACACTTGAAACTGAACCTAGGATTTGTTTTGCTGAAGAAATATGTTAGAGGGAGGGTTTTAAGTCGGCCAAGGCTTCCTCCCAAGCCAACCAATCAATTTAAAACATTTGGTTTAATAAAAGACAAAATACCACTTAAGGGAATTGACATATTTGCCCCTTCTCGTAATTTTGACCTAACTTCTTCCTCGAGCATCCGTTTAATGCACCGTCTATTGTGTTACGACCCTAACTCACATGTATACAACTATGTAGTTTTCACCTCAAGTCAATTGTAATGTTACAATGGTCAAAACTAGTCTTAAACAGGAACATTTCTATCGAAAATAACCAAATCTTGTGTTCGTACATAACTCGACATTTCATGATTTATGAAAGTAGGATTAGACTAAACATAAGCACTTAATATTAGATATACTAATATCACATTATTCATATCACATAAGATAAGCATGATTTAAATATAATTTATCATAATTATATTCGGGTTGTCACAACTTCCCCCCCTTAGAAAATTTCGTCCCCGAAATTTAATATAAAGGTCACTTACCAAACAAATGGGGATACTGTTTCCTCATGCTATCCTCCGTTTCCCAAGTTGCTTCTTTAACTCCATAGCTCATCCACATAACCTTAACTAAGGGAATAACTTTATTTCTCAATACGTGCTCCTTACGATCAATTATTTCCATTGGTTCCTCGATGTACGACAAGTCTTCCTTCAGTTCAATTGGTTGAGTTTTCAACTGATGAGATGGATCCGCCAAATACTTACGAAGCATCGATACGTGAAACACATCATGTAATCGAGATAATTCTGAAGGTAAAGCTAATCTATAAGCCAGGGGCCCAATTCTTTCCAACACTTCAAATGGTCCAATGTATCTTGGACTTAGTTTCCCCTTTTTCCCAAATCTCATAACACCTTTCCATGGTGAAATACGCAGGAATACAAAATCTCCCTTCTGAAATTCCAATGGATGATTCCTCTTATCTGCATAAAATTTCTGCCTGCTTTGCGCTATCTTTATCCGTTCCCGAATCATTTTGATCTTTTTAGTTCTCATATCTATCAATTCAGGACCCAAAATTTTCCTTTCACCCACTTCATCCCAACACAAAGGCATTCTATATCTCCTCCCATATAAAGCTTCATAAGGAGCCATACCAATAGTCGACTGATAACTATTATTATATGAAAATTCCATCAATGGCAAATGATCATCCCAACTACCTTTGAAGTCAAATACACAGGCTCGTAACATGTCTTCTAATATTTGAATCGTCCTTTCTGATTGCCCATCAGTTTGTGGATGAAACGCAGTGCTGAACTTCAAACTTGTGCCCATGGCATCCTGGAGACGAGGCCAAAACTTAGAAGTGGACGTTGGATCTCTATCTGATACTATTGACACTGGTGCCCCATGCAAACGGATAATATCATCAACGTACATACGTGCATACTTGTCAACATTGTAGGTGGTCTTAACTGGAAGAAAATGGGCCGACTTTGTCAATCGGTCTACAATCACCCAAATGGAATCATGCCCCTTTGGTGACCGGGGTAATCCCGTAACAAAATCCATCGTTATATGCTCCCACTTCCATTCAGGAATAGGCAAAGACTGCAATAATCCTGCCGGTTTCTGATGCTCTGCTTTCACTTGCTGGCATACTAAACATTTAGCTACGAACTCTGCAATCTCACGTTTCATATTGTTCCACCAGTAATATTCTTTCAAATCTCTGTACATTTTGGTACCTCCCGGATGCATAGAGTAAATAGAACTATGTGCCTCTTCTAATATATCTTTCTTTAAGGGTGGATCATTAGGTACACAAATCCTATTTTTATAACACAACGATTCATCATTCTTAATTTCAAAGTCACTCTCTTTACCATCCAGGACATCTTGTTTCTTCTTCTCAAGGAATGGATCACTGGTCTACAAATTTCGTATGCGCTCGGCCAATAAAGGTCTCACTGTGACATGTGCTAATAATCCTCCACTTTTTGAAAACTTCAATTCAATCCCCATCAATTCCAAGTCAAGAATATTTCCAACACGAGCACACCGTATGCAACCGAGAATCCCTGATGATTTTCGACTCAAAGCATCTGCTACTACATTGGCCTTCCCAGGGTGATGATGAATGGTACATTCATAGTCTTTAATCAGCTCTATCCAACGCCTTTGTCTCAAATTCAGTTCTTTCTGTGTGAACAAGTATTTCAAACTTTGATGATCTGTAAATATCTCATAAGTTTCTCCATACAAGTAATGTCTCCACAACTTTAAAGCAAAAACAATGGCTGCTAGATCCAGATCGTGTGTAGGGTAATTTCGTTCATGCGTCTTTAATTGTCTGGAAGCATATGCTATTACCTTCCGATTCTGCATAAGAACACATCCTAAACCCTGAAATGAAGCATCTGTATAGATCACAAAAGACTCATTCCCACATGGAATAGTAAGTATAGGGGCTGAAACTAACCGATTCTTTAATTCTTTAAAACTCCTCTCACATTCTTCATCCCATACAAACTTTACTTCTTTACGAGTCAATTTTGTCAGTGGTAATGCTATTGCTGAAAATCCCTTAATGAATCTGCGATAGTAACCTGCCAATCCTAGGAAACTCCTAATTTCTGTCACATTCTTAGGACTCTCCCATTCAACAATTGCTTCCACCTTCCTTGGATCAACATATATCCCATCTCCTGAGACAACGTGCCCTAAAAACACAATTTCATTCAACCAAAACTCACACTTGCTGAATTTAGCAAATAATTTCTTCTCTCTCAAAATCTGCAATACGAGTCTCAAATGCTTCTCATGTTCCTCCATGCTACGCAAGTAAACCAACACATCGTCTATGAATACAATCACAAATGAATCAATGAAAGGGTGGAATACCCGATTCATCAAATCCATAAAAACTGCTGGAGCATTGGTTAATCCAAATGGCATCACCAAAAACTCATAGTGCCCATATCGAGTCCGAAAAGCTGTTTTGGAAATATCACTATCCTTCACTTTCAGTTGGTGATAACCCGATCTCAAATCAATCTTCGAAAATACAGTGGCCCCCTGTAATTGGTCAAACAAGTCATCGATACGAGGCAGAGGGTACTTGTTTCAATTGGTCACCTTATTCAATTGCCGATAATCAATACATAATCGCATTGTTCCATCTTTCTTTTTCATAATTAACACGGGTGCTCCCCATGGTGAAACACTAGGCCGAATGAAACCTTTGCTTATCAGATCTTGTAATTGCACTTTTAATTCTTTCAACTCCGCTGGTGCCAGTCTATATGGAGCAAGAGAAATTGGACCAGTACCTGGAATTAATTCAATAGAAAACTCTACTTCCCTATCGGGTGGCAATCTTGGCAATTCCTCTGGAAAGACATCAGAAAATTCTCTAACAACTGGTATATCTTCAACTTTAAGTGCTTCCTTACTAACATCAACCACATACGCTAAATACCCCGTACAACCCTTACTCAATAACTTTCTACTCTTTATTGCTGAGATAAAACACTTAGGGACAACATTCCTTTCCCCTGTAAACTGGAACTCAGGTTCACCAGGAAGATGAAATGTAACTTCCTTTCGAAAACAATCAATGGAAGCATGATACGATGATAACCAATCCATCCCCAATATAATATCAAAATCCCTAATGGCCAACGGTATCAAATCAACATAGAAATCTCGTTCCCCCATTCGTAAGATACAATCTTTATAAACATGCTCAACCAGAATCACACTTTCCATTGGGGTAGAAATATATAAGGCACAATTGAGAAATGAACATGGTCTACCCAAATATGAAACAATATCTAATGCCACAAATGAATGCGTAGATCCAGGATCAATGAGCGCATATAAATCTTTGTTTGCAATAGAAAGTTTACCTGTAACCACTTCAGGTGTAGCATGAGCATCTTGCAGCGTCATCGCAAACACTCTTCCTCCTGCCCTCGATCCAGTTGCTTGTTCTGTACCTCTCCCCCTGGGGGCACTGCCTGGAGAAGATCCTTTATGAGGCCCCACACTACTGACTGAAACTGTTCTTGCCCACATAGGACAATTCTTTCTCAGATGACCCTTTTGGTGACAGTTGAAACATTCTATATTCAGTAACTTTGGGCAATTTCTCTTTATATGACCCGATGACCCACAAAAGAAACAAACATTAGGATCTCCTTGTGCTGAAACTCCTGAACCTCTTCCATCACTAGCCTCACCCCTTTGCAAACTACTTCCACCTCTACCCTGTTGGAATTTCTGCCCTCCAAACCTCGAATATTCTTTACCACTTCTCTTTTGATAATTTGAATCAAATCTACTTCTCTTTACACCTCGTTCTCGATTCCCTCTAGCTTCATTCACGTCCCTTTCTACTAGCATGGCTTTGTTCACCAAGGAGGAATAGTTAGAAGTCTCTAAAGCCGACAATCTAGATTTAATGACTAACTCAAGCCCATCGAGAAATCGGCTGCACATATCTTCCTCATTTCGTATAAACCTCGAAGCAAATCGAGATAATGCTGTCAGTTTAGCTTCATATTCTCTAACTGTCATACTCCCCTGATTTAACATGAAATATTCCTTCTCCTTTTGTTTTTGATACATTGGGGGAAAATACTTATCATATAAAGCTTTGACAAAAGCATCCCATGAGATCACATTCCCACCTTCTGGAGTAATCAACAAATGTTTTGTGGCATCCCACCAATATTTAGCTTCTCCTTTCAGCATATACGTCGCCAAGGTCACTCGTTGATTTTCAGGCATCCTCATCACCCCAAAGATAAGTTCAATCTCTTTAACCCAGACTTCTGCCTCTGCGGGATCAATTGCTCCTTCAAACGATGGTGGGTTCATCTTAATAAATTTCTCATGTGAAGTACTTCTTTCTTCCCGGTGTATCACCTCCTCAGCCCTAGCCAAGGTTTGTGCCTCCAGTTTCCTGGTCTGTTGTTCTTCCATCTGAGCCATAAATCTAGCTTGCTGCTCTGCCATTAGAGTCATAGCACGTGCCATTTTTTACATGTCTGTCAATTGTTCTGGGTCAGGTTTTATATTTCCATGAACAGGTTGCTGAACCTCTGCCTCTGCTGCCATGTTTGAAGCCTCATCTTCTATTTCCACGTTCACATTCCCTCCTTCCATTCTCTTATATCTGAAATGAATCAAAGATATAACAACATGCAGATATACATATCTTTCCTAACATACTCGTTAGTGTCAAATAAAATATATTTCTAACATTCACTGCCAAATCTAGACTCTTCTCACTCCAGAACCTCTAAACCCTAGGCTCTGATACCAAAAGCTGACACACCCCAACCCAGTTACTTGTAATTAAGTCTGAAAGTCAAAGTGAGTCAAACCATAATTAATCTAACCAAACCATAAACACGAGTTTTAATTTCAGAGTCATCATTGTAAATCCATATAACTGAAAACCTTTTTACAACATCAGAGTAATCATGCCCATAAAACTTTCTTGAAGGATAAGTTAACTTAATTACATCATTTAAATTTAAACAAAATCTTTGTTTCTCCCATTCCTGCCTAACCCAACCCGACTTCCTAGATTTGGCAGTGACATCGTATTACCTGAAAAATGTGGACATAGGAACCATGAGCAAAAATAGCCCAGTGAATGCATCACTACTAAACTACTGCATGAATTTAAATGCAATAAATCATGTCCATATACTTATGTATTAACTTATCCGGCTCATTCATAATGAATGACCAACTTTTCCGAATCATGATTCACATATCCTATCTAAATAGACAATTCTCCCCCATTCCTGGTCGAGGAGTAACCCCTTGTCATTAATAGACAAATCTCCCCCATTCCTGGTCGAGGAGTAACCCCTCATTTCGGTAAACCGAAATGAAAAATTTTATATTCATAACATTATGATCACATTCGTAACCGTATACAAATACATCATTCCAGTGAGTACACTCACCTTGGTTGACAACTACGTATTCAGGTTTCCTTCTGGTGGAGCTGAACTGGGTTGATTAGACCTTACACCTGTCAATCCAACTAGATCAGTACTGAACCTCAATCACAAATATTATTCAAACATAATTATGTAACTTTCCATGACTATACATCAACAATATAGTTCCAATTAAGTCACATTCCATAAAACATAGGTAAAGGCAAAAGAATGATATACATGTTGATAAAGTTACGGACATTCAACCGTAGGAAATACCTTATAAGTAATTTATAACCAAAGTCAAGTAAATATGAAATTATACTTGTCAATGTATATACACATGAAACATGTACTCAAAGTACCCTTCGTAAGGACGAAATACAAACATTCATTCAAGGGGTATCCAATATGGCCTGAAATTATTGTCATACATACTTAACCATCCTATATTTCTAAATTGTATAAATTCAGGGGTCAAAACTTATCAATATGAAAACATATATGATTATATTATCCAGTACAAGTGACGGTGTAATTTTTCAAGCTTCCTAGGGCAAGTTATGACCATTTCTCTACAGCACAAGAAATCTTCCCTACAAGCTCCTCTATTGATCCTTCGAATTCCCAGAATTTTCATAATTTTTATACAGGATAACTTTCCATGATTTTCAACACACTTTCAGTAGACATACTGAATAGTACATAATTAAAGTTTCATAATATTTGGACTTCATTTGCTATCTCAAAATCTGGACCAAACTCAGGGAATACCGAAATCAAGTATACAAACAGCAACTATGTACCAACTTGAAATCATCATTACGGCCTAAACAAAAGGAGATAAATTATAATTTTCAGATATTATATGAATATATGAGTCTACTTTCATTTCCAATTGGAATTTCTCAATTCCAGTAATCACACAAAGAGATATACAGATTTGAATACAAGGGGTTTCAACACAAAGCAATTTTAAGGGTTTCTACACTCAACTTAACATAAGCTTGCATCTAACCATACATATATATAAAGGGCTGAAACTTTCGTAAACTTATGATGATTTATATCATATAAATCAGTAATATAAGATAAATAACAAGAATTACAATTAGGATTACCTTCAGGGCTTTTTACGTAATTTCTACGGATTTTTCTACACTTTTTCTCCTCACTTTCTCTTCCTAAACATCAACTTTCTATTTCCTCAAGCTAACAACACTTGAAACTGAACCTAGGCTTTGTTTTGATGAAGAAATATGTTAGAGGGAGGGTTTTAAGTCGGCCAAGGCTTCCTCCCAAGCCAACCAATCAATTTAAAACATTTGGTTTAATAAAAGACAAAATACCACTTAAGGGAATTGACATATTTGCCCCTTCTCGTAATTTCGACCTAACTTCTTCCTCGAGCATCCGTTTGATGCACCGTTTGTTGTGTTACGACCCTAACTCACATGTATACAACTATGTAGTTTTCACCTCAAGTCAATTGTAATGTTACAATGGTCAAAACTAGTCTTAAACAGGAACATTTCTATCGAAAATAACCAAATCTTGTGTTCGTACATAACTCGACATTTCATGATTTATGAAAGTAGGATTAGACTAAACATGAGCACTTAATATTAGATATACTAATATCACATTATTCATATCACATAAGATAAGCATGATTTAAATATAATTTATCATAATTATATTCGGGTTGTCACAATTATAGTCATTTGTATTTTGGGGGAAATAAGACCTACGGATTTTGGAGATCTATATAAGATAATAGGTTATGTCTCCTAGGGTTAGAAACCATTATTTGCAGAGATGCCCTTAGAGGAGGAAGGAGAAGTACTCGTCAAGGCTAGAACCACCATTCTTGCACTGTTTGCACCACCCACACCACCGGAGCGTAGATTGGGAGGAGAGGATCACACCTGTACCACTCTTATACAACATATCAAGCCTGCATATTAAGGAAAGTGTTTAAACTTGCAAAGGTGTGAGCATATATGATATCCATGTTAGTGTAAGTTGAATTATCTATGGAATTTATGTGTTTTGGGGAATTTGGAAGGCATGTATCATAATCTTATATTGGAATTGATATAGAATAGGTTCCCCCATGCATGTAGTATGAAACCCACGAATTTACATTTAATTTTGGTGAAGAAATCTGGAATCTTTAATGAGGTTTTGAATAAATATGAAATTCTAGGGTTTTTTCGAGATTATATTGGATTAATTTGGTTTGGACGAATTTTGTGAACATTTAATGATTAGTTTACCTTAGAAACTATATATATGTGTTCGTATAGCGTTTAGTATGATTGGTTGCGAGTTTGGGAAGTTTTAATGGAGTTTTGGTGGTAAAAAATGGTGAAACTCGTAGTTTCTTAACGAAGAAGACAAGACCTGTTGGGGCGAATCGATTCGAACCAAGGCCGAATCGATTCGACTGCCCATATTTTGGCCACTTTTCTCTTTTGTTTAGAATCCTTGGGAAACATTTGGAATTCACTTGCTAAATTAATTTCTAAACATAATGAGGATTATATTGAAGTACTAGTAGGCTAAAGTTGGGTTTTAGGCTTCGTCTTATGAGGGGGATTTAAGGGCTAAGTTTAATTAGGCTTAATTGAGAAAAAAATCGAATTTGAAGAATAATTCAAGTCACGAGAATTTGAGGAAAAATGATGACTTAGACTAGTAGGATATGAGTGAGTTATCTACGGATATTATGTTATAGAATGATGGACACACTTCGAGTGGTGACAGATACTCGAGAACGTACGATGAGAAGTAAAATTGAAATTTACTAATACGTGGGATATTCGAGATATAACTATACTACGCATGGGACTTGAGATATAGGACGTGCGTATACCTATACCGATGATATAAATATATAGGTGGTGTGAATATCTATTATATGATTTCTTATATGTATATGTTCGCTTCCATTAGTGTGTGAATTGTATTTTATGGTCTGAGGCTGTTCCCAAATCGATTGTCCTTATTTAGTATGAGATGTACCGAGACTTGATAGCAGAGTATGCAAGCACCCCAGCTGAGCCTAGGGGTGCCGTATTAGTGTATATATAATAGAGTGATGAATATATATATATAATTGAGATATAGGACGTGCGTATACCTATACCGATGATATAAATATATAGGTGGTGTGAATATCTATTATATGATTTCTTATATGTATATGTTCGCTTCCATTAGTGTGTGAATTGTATTTTATGGTCTGAGGTTGTTCCCAAATCAATTGTCCTTATTTCGTATGAGATGTACCGAGACTTGATAGCAGAGTATGCAAGCACCCCAGCTGAGCCTAGGGGTGCCGTATTAGTGTATATATAATAGAATGATGACTATATATATATATATATATATATATATATATATATATATATATATATATATATATATATATATACTTGTGATTTATTCTATTGTGTGGACTTAATAGATAAGAAAGATAGGGAAGTCTAAAATAACCTAAGTACGTGAACACTTAACTGTTAATTGAGGAAATTCTTACTTGAGTTAAAAGATACAAAAATATTTGATAATGTATTACGTGAGAAATAAGGGTTGACACTATGAGTAATAGTTTTAAAAGGTTAATGTATTACAACTATTTAGGAGTGGTAGCAGTAACTAGAATTGTTTAAAGGTACGTTAAGCGTGGTCACTAGCTGAGAGGAGAGACTTCTCATGAAAGTTTAAGGGAATTTTGGTAATTTACAGCCATAGTCTGAAGGTTTGGTCAACTAGAAATTTGAAGAGCTCGATGCCACGAAGATACTAGAAGAAACGGCACCCCAATCCGAGCTACGGTGAAGGAGTTATGACCTTTTGAAGATGGATAAAAATTCCATAGAAGAATGCTAATTTTGTAACCCCAAACCAGCGAGGTACCGTAAACCGCATAGTGAAATGGTTTGGGGGGAACCGGTTCGGGGTACATGCGAACCGATTCGGGGTACACGCACAGCAAAAGTCCCACCGACTCAAAACTCTTTTGGTTTTCCTATAAAAGCCAACTTCGGGGGAGTTATTTTTTAAGACCTGGAGAGACATTTTTTAGAGTTCTATTAGCTCAAGTCTTCATATTTTTTAGTCTCCAAAACTCATGTTTTGATTCACACATCATTCCCATATTTTTGTGAATCTTTAACCCTTCAAGACAATTGTTTTTACTCATCTGGAGTAACTTGTGGAGGAGCCGTCTTCTTCTCTACTGCTGCCCATATGGAGTTCCTGCAGGAGATTCCAGCCGAGACATCAAAACCGACGCTTGAGGGTATTTCGTATGTCCTTCTTATTTTCATTGTAATCCGTGTAACCATTTTTACAAATTATAGTGAAAATAAAAAGGTTTTGCCCCTTTGGGGGATTTTTCCTCATTTGTGTGTTTTGTGTGTGATTATATATTCTTACATGATTATATTATTTCCAATCACACCTAGATGCATGTTTTAGGATTTAATTAAAAAACTGAGATTTAATTAAATAATTTCCTTATTTGAACGCACGCACACTCTTCAGGCTTCGTCATCTGAATCGTAATCATCAATAGATGGAGTTGTATCCCAAGAGGGGAATAAAATATGTGTTGCTTTGGGTTGTGAATCCAGACACGGTGGCAATCGGATTAGTGGGTGGTAAGTTAATCAGTTTATCCTTATAGGTTGGACTCATAACGGAGATGGATCGAAGATCGTTTAGCTGTTGGGTGGAATCCCCTACCGATAAGGTCGGGTTCGAAATAGGTACAGTGTTTATAGTAGTTGGTGGTTCAGGTGGTGGGAAAACCACTTACAATCATAACTTATGCATTGTATGACTTTAGAACGCCAGTATTATCGCAATAAGAATAAGACTAAGTGGCTTCTATATGGGAACCAAAATACTAATTTTTTCCATGCTTCTGTCATGCAACATCAATGTAATAATAATTCGATTCCTGTTATTTTCATTCCGGACACTGGATGGCATACTACTATCCAGGATATTCATTTTCGATTCCAATACTTTTATGAGACCCTTTTTATAACCACCAACCCCCCTTATCCGTCGTCTGAAAATAATTTTGTCCAAGTTAAATCTGTTAACATTTCTCATTTACTGTAACGTATCACAAATGCAGAAATTTAGAAGACCTTGTGTACTATGGGGAAGAATAAGAGTTCGGAAACGGATGGGTTGACCTGCAAATTTTTCAACAACCATTGGGATATTGTGGGACCCTCAATCCTTAATTTAGTTAAAGTTTTTTTCACCTCTGGTCGACACCTTCGTTCCCTCAATAAGACCCTTATCATCTTTATCCAAAAAATTCCACACCCTACTCAAGTTAATCACTTTCGCCCCATCAGTTTATGTAATATTATTTATAAACTTATCTTTACGATCCTGGTTACTCGAATGAGACCCATCCTTCAGTATCTTATGTCCCCTTATCAAAATGCCTTTATTTCCACTCGTCATATTCAAGATAATATCCTGATCGCCCATGAGATTTTACTTACCATGCTTAAATCTAAATTTATAAAAGGTAGTTGTGCCATTAAAATCGATTTATCTAAATCCTACGATGAAATGGAATGGTCGTTTATCCAATGGGTTCTCCAAAACCACGGGTTTCCAAATGTTTGGATTGGATACCTTATGAAATGTATTTTTTCTACATCGTTCACCACTCTCATTAATGGCCATATGGGGACCACCTTTTATTCAACTTGAGGACTCCGCCAAGGGGATCCCTCTCACCTTACTTATTTATCTTTACGCTAGATGTCCTTTTACGACGAGTGGAGACAGACTGTCTTTTAAAACATATAACGCCTCTCCGATCCTCTCACAAGGGATCCCCTATTCCTAGGCTTGCTTTTGCTGACGATTGTATTTTTTTACTCCAACCTAGACCAACTTCTTTGGCTAACTTCCATTATATTTTAACTACTTTTGGTCATTTTTCGGGTCAGACCGTTAGCAAGGATAAATCTACAGTTACTTTAGGCCCTTCTACTCCACATGCCATTAAACAATCTACTTTGAGCCAACTGGGAATTCATGGGTCTCATGGGAAGGATAAATATATTGGATTACCTCTTATTATGGGTCGGGTTATGTGCCAACTGTTATCAGCGCTTACTAAAAGTCTCGACTGCCGATTACATGTGTAGTATAATAATTTCTTATCCAATGCTGGTCGTACCACTTTAATTAATGCAGTGTGTACTTCACTTTCATCTTATAACATGTCTGCATATCCGACTCCTCCTCATATTCTTACTATGTTATCCAAGAAAATTAAATCATTTTTCTGGAATGCTTCCAAAGTTTTTCAGAAAACAGCTATAGTTATGTGGGATACGATCACCATTCCCAAACAATTTGGGGGTTTGGGCCTAAAAAATTTACACTCGTTAAGTAAAGCTTATATGATCAAACTTCTTTGGAAACTTTTTACTGAGACCCACAACCTTTGGACTAAAACTATGACACATAAATATTTTCTTGGCACAAATTTGTTGGCGGCTAATAGTAAGGCAACATACTCGTGGTTTTAGAGAAAAGTCTCCGCTTTAATCCCTTCCTTCGCTACTGGGATTAAATGGCGACTTGGTTCAGTTTTGGCAATCACATTTGGATCATGCAGGCGTCTTTCAAACACATTTACCCGCATATTCCTCCTCATATTTTAGATTCCCCCTTTAACACTTTCATCTCTCATAGGTAGTGGGACGTAGCGACTTTAGCTAAGTAATAGCCGCTTGATTTTATTCTCCATATTCGTGCCATGTATGCCCCATCCCAAAAATCGTCGGATGTTCCGTATTGGTGGCCTAGTTCTACTGGAACTTTTACTCTTAAATCGGCTTATCATTGGCTTCAAACCCCCCATGTATACCCAGAACCTACCTGCGCTTCCTTGGAGATATTTATGGAAAGGTGATTTGCCCCTTAAATTACAGTTTTTCCCGTGGTTTCTAATTCATAGGGCCTTACCCACGGTTGACTTACTCTTTAATTACCATAAAGTACCGATGCCTTTTTGCACTCTTTGTGAGTTAGAGGACTACAACACACATATTTACTCTGACTGTCCTCCTTGTTTCTAACTCCGACACTTGCTGCATCTATTTGACCTTAGTCTTACATCCTTTTTTACTCAACTCTCCCACATATAGTCTACGTCTCGGGTCACAGTCAATCATCTCCAACCATTTTTTCTTCTTTAGTTGTTATGGCTCACGCGCAATGAGGCGATTTCTCAATAAACACCCATACCTTTGTCCTCTTTCTAGTCCACCTTGTCTCTTCGCATCCAACATTACTACCAGGATCTTCAATTAATACGACCCAGTATATCCACTCCCATTTTTTTCTTTCCCTATTGCTTGGTCCAAACCGGCCCCTTCATTCTTCAAATGTAATACAGATAGAGCAAAATCACATACTACGGGTCATGTCACAATTGGTAGGATTATTCGAAATTCTTAAGGGGGAGTTCGTATGTGCCTTTTCCAAGCATATCGGCTTTCCATCATCACTTCTAACAGAGATTTTGGCCATTAAACTTGGTCTGAACCTTGCTTTTGCTCAAGGTATTACTTGCATCGATTTGAAAATCGATCATCAAATTGTCTTCCATATGATTCACAAGAATGATGCCCAGAATCCAAATCACCTGAACTTGATCCAGGCTATACGTGACGGTTTTCGGAGATTTCACCATGTGACCTTAGGCCTATGTTTCAGGGAAACTAATGCGTGTGCTGATGTCCTTGCTGCTCACTCGGTTTCTATATTATTTTTTTCTACAATGTATGTTCAAATTCCACATTTTCTACTTCCGGCATTGGTTCATGATGTGTGTAATATCACGACGGTACGATATGCAGTTTGTAATATTACTTGTAAAATTTCCATAGTTTAATAAACTTCCTCCTTTGACAAAATTAATGTATTTGAATTGAAACAGACAGTGAGACTACATTCCATATAATTATCAGTATCTCAGCGCAGTATTAAACTCACGAAAATTTGACCCGAGCAATTCATGAAGTCCTCATCAAGTTCTAACATGTTAGATTCAGTCTCTACTTTCGTGAAGCCAATACTTGTGCCGATGTCCTCGCTACTATATCTTTTTTGCGTCCGTTTTGCTCTTATGTTTTCTATACTGCTCCTCAATTTTTTGTTTCTTTGTTAAATCATGATCCCAGTTAGTTCGGTATATAACTATGAACATCACTTGTAAAATACCCTAGTTTTGAAAACAAAAATGAGCTGAATAGTCCAAGAAAGGCAATTCAGCTTGCTTATTTTCAACATTAACATGTGAAGTTTGACCTAGGCTTTATAAAACCATGTGAATTATTTAGTCGGGAAATAGACTTGACCAAAGAATAACTTGGATCAAACTCTACACAGCTTGAGTTTTGGAATGCATTTAATTGGGCCAGTTAATTCCTCATCAAGAAAAGAACACCTAAATATTTTTCAGATGCATGCATGTATATAACATAATGCATAACACATAAATTAATAATGCACAATTAGTTTTTTCTTCCCTTTTAATAATAGAAAATGCCCTCAAAACACCCATAATATGTGTGTAGTTAAGGAATCTTATTGTAATAGGATAATGTACTTGCCATGATACCATTAAAATGCAAAATGTACAATAATATTGTAATTTTGATTCTACTAGCACGTATTAAGATTGAGAGGGAGTGTTTAAAATACTCTCATACTGCATGCAAAGTACATGGTAATGAATATCAATTATGAATCAAGTGTTGTATAATTTTTGATATATGACAAAAAGCCCTCATATTTTCTTAGTTTATGATTACTTCAAGATTTTTTTTTGTTCCAAAAAATCCTAAACAATATTAAACACTCGCAAATATGCTATGTTCTTTTATCGTATATTGCCCTAAAAATTCCTTAAACTTTTTGAAATACTAATTCATACAAAAAGTTTAAATAAAGCATAAACCCTAAGTATTTACTGTCCTTATTGTATATAAATTAGGGAAGGGCAACAAAGATCTGTTAGGTGCTTATGATGTTGATATAACTTTTCTGGAATTTACCCAAACAAATTGTTTACAAAATTGAAAATGAAAATTGTTATAATTATAGCTAAACAATGTTGGGAGTTTTATTTTGATTATCTTGCCAATAGTGCTTATTTGTTTAAAACAATTTTACGCGTCTTCATTGAACAAAAATGTTAACATAATATTAGAATGAAGGTTTACTAAAATTAAGCATTTTTGCATTCAAATTAATTTAAAACTCCGAAATCCAATTTTTTTCCAGGTTATTTTGGTAACTTTACTTTTCCAAGGAGTAAACGTTAATGTAGTTGTACTCGTAAAATATTTATTATGACTATAAGATATATGACTCAAATTTTAACCGAAGATAGAATCCTTTTTTTCATTTCAAATTTGGAATCTTGTTTTACTTTATGTTAAATGTTTCATATAATAAGTATTAACTTTTCAAAAATGTCTTGATAACAATTAAAATATTGTATGGACAAGATTCAAGCATACATAAATTAGTATGCACAGATACCCTTGTACAAATTTTTACCGTACTAATTTGAGATTGATAACATGTGACATTTCCTTTTAAAATATATATACAAATAATATAATAACTTAAAATTTGAACTTGAAATGTAGTCATATATGCAAGTGAAACAAATGCCATTATAATATAAGTTATAAGAAAATGTACCAAAACGCCATTATAATGAGCTACAAATGCAAACATTAAGAAATATCACTATATCACTTGAATATTTGCTAGAGTTTGCATTAAAATTAAGAATTATAAAAAATGTTAGAATAACTTTCAACTTCATATTTATGAAGTTATAATATTTTTTAAATATATATTATTATCAAGACCCATTTGGAAAAAAGACCCATTTGAAAAACAATGATTTTTTATACCAGCTCACTAGTTTGTGAGTGATTCCAAAATATTTCCAAGGCATACGACCCAAACCAAAATTCAAAATAGAAAATCCTGAGGAGACGATCCATTTAACAAGATCCTGTCTCGCATATGAAATGAAGACTATAAAAATACAAATAAATGAGAGCCAACTAGTGAACTTCTTCATAAGCTTTTTTGATAAATTGCATCTTGTGGTAGTTCAGATTTTAACTTGGAGCCTTCATGTAAACAAATTTCTTCCTCTTTTAGCCAAGAAAAAAACTTTATTTCTAAAAAAATAAAAGAAAAAACCTTTCATAGAGATTCTTACAAACACTAATAAAAAATAAAAATAATTACAAATATTTATGAAATCTTGAACAATAAGCTTATTTCCTCCTTAGTTGGGCTATTAATATCTTGAAAATTCAACTCTTGTAAAGGAGCACATAGATTAATAGTGAATTGCCCACTCTTGCATTACATTATTCATTACCCTCACTGTCTTTAGAATTTGTAGAATCAAGCCTCTCGTTATAACAAAGGAAGTCACTAAGGTTCCGTCTGATAGGTCATATTTGTCACGACAAATGTGACAAATGGTGGCAAATCACAAATTTACTCACTATTTTGTGTGCTTGATGACCATTTTTTGCCATGATTTTTTTTTCATGAATACCCATGTTCACATACAAATTTACTATTATTTTCTCACTTTTGTTGGCAAAATTCGTTTACCTATATAGCAAAGCAAAATTTCCCCACAAATTTGTCATCCTTTTTAAAAATATTAAAAAAACTATTTTTTGTTTGTTAAAACATTTTTTTAAAAGAAACGTTTTGTTTCAGTAAAAAATATTTTTTTTGTTGTTAAAAACTGTTTTTTCGTTAAAAAATATTTTTATTTTGTTAAAATCGTTTTTTTTAAACTGTTTGTTTGTTTGTTAAAATCATTTTTATTTTGCTAAAAACTGTTTTTTTTTTATACAAGTGTTTTTTTTTTTAAAAATCATTTTAAACTGTTTTTTGTTAAAAGTATTTTTATTGTTAAAAACTATTTTTCTAAATAAATGTGTTTTTTCCGTAAAAAATGTTTTTTTTTGTTGCTAAAAACAGTTTTTTCGTTAAAAAATATTTTTATTTTGTTAAAATCGTTTTTTCTAAACTGATTGTTTGTTTGTTTGTTAAAACCGTTTTTATTTTGTTAACTTTACAAAGCCTGGACTCATCCAAGAGATCAATGTTCAGATTATACTCATGATGAGCAATCGTGTCAATTTGTGATGGATCAAAAGTATTAATTGAACAAGACAAATCCGTACGTGAGACATCCTTTTTAACAGTAGGTGACCACCAAGTGATGTTAACAGTTGGAGCCAAATATCTATTTGGTCACATTAGTTGACCATGGGCTGCATGGCCCACATCTTTACTATAAGGAGAATCATTTTAGGGGTAATTATATCTAGGTCCTATTTATTGGGTCAACAAGCTTATAAGTCCTATTGACTTTTTAATAATCACATAGGTCCTATTCCAACTTTTCATAAAAAAATTTCACAATTTTACCCTTTTAAAACCAACCATCCGTAACTTCCTTGAGGAAGTTACATAAGTGGTTGGACTTTTTTTTTTTAATCTTTAAATGATCATAACTTTTGATTCACAAATCCGTTTTTCGCAAAATTACTATTTTTGAAATCTGCTCGACGAGATCTATCAAACAAGATCCATGAAGACTATAAAATTCCAAAGAAAAAAATTTACACAAACAGTAAACTTTACTGTATGCACTAGAATATGAAATAGTTTTATATCTGTGACATTTCACAAACAGACAGTAACATTTACTGTGGTAATACTACACAGTAAATATATATATATATATATATATATATATATATATATATATATATATATATATATATATATATATATATATATATATATATATATATATACATCCGGGGGATCCAAACCCTCTTTTTTCAAAAATACCTTATATTTAAAGGTTCGCGCTAACGGCATCCAAAATACCACCATTGTTGGAGCTTCAACGACCTTCGTCAGAGCTCCGATTTGGGGTGGGTAAGGGTGGCATGTGGTGCCGCTGGCGCGGACCTTTGAAAATAAGAGACTTTTGAATAAATGGGCTTTGGATCCACCGGAGTATCATGGGGTGCCGCTGGCGCGGACCTTTGAAAATAAGATTGGATCAATGGGATAGGGATCATCTGGAGCGCCAATTTGGGGTGAATAGGGGTGGCACAGAACTTTAAAAATTTACGAGCATATTGGATATATATATATATATATATATATATATATATATATATATATATATATATATAGTTTGTAAAAATGTCATAGATATTAAACTTTATTGTATACACCAGAAAATGAAATAGTTTTATATTTGTGATATTTTCACAAACAATAACATTTACTGTGATAATATACTTATGAAATAGTTTTATATATATAACATTTTCACAAACAGTAACATTTACTGAGTTAATATTACACAATATATATATAACATTTTCATAAACAGTAACATGTACTGAGTTAATATTACATAATATATATATATATATACACACACACACACGGTAGATCCAAACCACTATTTTTTTTCAAAATTACCATATTTTTAAATGTTTACGCTAGCGACATTCAATCCCCACCACTACCCACCCCCATTGTCGGAGCTTCAACGACTTTCATCAGAGTTATGGTTTGGGTTGGTAGTAGTGGCATAGGGTGCTGCTGGTGCGGACCTCTGAAATTAAGAGAATATTAGATAAATGAATTTTGGATCAACCGGAGCTCCGATTTGGGGTGAGTAGGGGTGGCATTGAGTTAGGTTTATATCTATAACATTTTCACAAGCATTAACATTTACTGTGTTCATATAACACAGTATATATATATATATCCAAACCTCTTTTTTCTGATATTATCTTATTTTTAACGGTCCGCGCCAGCGGCATCCAATCCCCACCACCACCCACCCCCTTTATCGGAGCACCAACAACCTTCATCAGAACTCTGATTTGAGGTGGCATGGGATGCCGATGTAACATTTTCACAAACAGTAACATTTATTATTTGTGAAAATATTACAGATATAAACCTAATCCAATGCTATCCCTACTCACCTCAAACTGGAGCGTCGGTGTATCCAAACCCCATTTATCCAATATTCTCTTATTTTCTAAGGTCCGCGCCAGCGGCAGTCCATGTCACCCCAAATGAGAACTCTGATGAAGGTTGTTGGAGCTCCGATAATTGGGGTTGGTGGTGGTCGGGATTAGATACCGCTAGCGCGGGGCGTTAAAAATAAGACAATATCAGAAAAAAGAGGTTTGGATTCACCGTATATATATATATATATATATATATATATATATATATATATATATATATATATATATATATATACTGTGTTATAACACAGTAAATGTTAACGTTTGTAAAAATATTATAGATATAAACCTAACACAATGTCACCTCTACTCACCCCAAATCGAAGCGCCAGTGGATCCAAACTCCATTTATCTAATATCCTCTTAATTTCAGAGGTCCGCGCCAGCGGCACCCTATGCTACTACTACCCACCTAAATCATAGCTCTGATGAAAGTCGTTGAAGCCTCGACAATTGGGGTGGGTAGTAGTGGGGATTGAATGTTGCTAGCGTAAACCTTTAAAAATATGGTAATTTAAAAAAAAAAGAGGTTTGGATCTACCGTGTGTGTGTGTGTGTGTGTGTATATATATATATATATATATATATATATATAAACTCAATAAATGTTACTGTTTGTGAAAATGTTATATATATAAAACTATTTCATAAATATATTATCACAGTAAATGTTATTGTTTGTGAAAATGTCACAAATATAAAACCATTTCATTTTTCGGTGTATACAATAAAGTTTAATATCTATGACATTTTTACAAACTATATATATATATATATATATATAATATGCTCCTATTTTTAAAGTTCTGTGTCACCCCTATTCACCCCAAATTGGCGCTCCAGATGATCCCGATCCCATTTACCCAATCTTATTTTCAAAGGTCCGCGCCAGCGGCCCCCCATGATACTTTGGTGAATCCAAAGCCCATTTATTCAAAAGTCTCTTATTTTCAAAGGTCCGCGCCAGCGGCACCACATGCCACCCTTACCCACCCCAAATCGGAGCTCTGACGAAGGTCGTTGAAGCTCCAATAATGGTGGTAAGGATTGGATACCGCTAGCGCGAACCTTCAAATATAAGGTAATTTTGAAAAAAAGGGTTTGGATCCACCGTGTATATATATATATATACTGTGTAGTATTAGCACAGTAAATGTTACTGTCTGTTTGTGAAAATGTCGCATATATAAAACTATTTCATATTCTAGTGCATACAGTAAAGCTTACTGTTTGTGTAATTTTTTTTCTTTGGAATTTTATACCCTTCATGGATCTTTTTAATAGATCTCATCGAGCAGATTTAAAAAATAGTAATTTTGTGAAAAACGGATTTGTGAATCAAAAGTTATGATCATTTGAATATTAAAAAAAAAAGTTCAACCACTTATTTAACTTCCTCAAGGAAGTTACGGATTGTTGGTTTTAAAAGGGTAAAATTGGAAAAAAAAGTTCCAAAAAATTAGGAATAGGACCTATATGTAAGGGAAAAACATGATGGGACTAGAATGTATATAAGAAAGTCTAATAGGACCTAAACGTAAATGCCCCATCATTTTAAGTATTGTCCTTTTGCAAGTTTGCAGCAGTGTTTAAAGCATGAGTGCGACCCTTAAGAAATATATATCCCCTACTTCAAGGAATAAAAAATAATTGTAATTAATTTCCAGTATAGTGGATATAAATTTTGAGAAACATAGAATAACACAAGTAGAGAACATGGACAAGGTTTGATTGAGAACATTAATAAAACAAGAATCACATACAACCCCCACTCCACTATTATTTTTAAAACACGCAAAGAAAGCTCTTAAACCCGTTCATATTTTTCCGTCCCGACATTTTTATCTGACTCTCATTCATTCATTCAAGGATAAACTACACTAAACCACACAGTATTGTGATTCTCTTTACGTGGCGCCACCATTTTATCCCCATATCCAAATCCCACGGGTTCAATCTTAACATGATGGGTGTTCATCAGGAGATTGATGAAATACTTTGTCATTGGCATCATTCCATCCCCATCAGAAAAATGACTCATGGGCTTCTGATTTGGTTGTTACACTTCCCTCATTGGCAGCAGTTGTAGTGGTGGTGGAACCTCAGTAGGGGGCCATATTACTGAGTGAATCCATCCTCTCATTAATATCCTTCATTTTTTTATTAACTACCATGCAACATCATTTAAATCTAACAATGTTAACCCTTGCATCGAGTTACAAGTCAAGCATTGGTACATAACACGAGTCGTCCCCTTTTCACGATTAACCTTGTGCTATTTTTTCAACTCCTCAATCTCTTTCGCAATCCATTACCTTAGACAATCTTCTTGATTTACCATATTCTTCCTTTGTTCCATCTTTGGCATCCTCTTCAAACGTGAGAGAATACATTGTGCTATTTTTTCAACTCCTCAATCTCTTTCTCACATTTGAAAAAAATCTAAATTGATTCTTGCACAGGACACTCTCAATATTAGGACCGGCCATGAGTGAGTTCACTCATCTTTTTTATCACATTCTTCATCCTTTTCTTGTATGTTGATCTTCTTGCCGAGACATTGGTGATGAAAGCAATCTTCACCTTATTTCTTGCCATCCATAAATCTATAGAGTTTGAAATAAGCAAATAAGTTAGTATGAAATGTAGTGTCCATACCTATATATAGTGGTAATAACACAAAAAATTTAGTATATGGAAACTTTCATGGGTTACGTCCTTGTTGGAAATAATCACGACTCTTCCTAAATTTTCATATTGAGCTACCACAACATTATAATATTAATAACTCTAAAAGGAGTATAAAATTTTGACATTTAGGGAAAATATGATTGACAATGCCATATAACTTGTCCTTGTTGAGGAAAAATGAACAAGTGAATAAGGACTATATTTTATTTCTTCTAGGTATATTCATTTTATAGAACCCCTAATGATAATATCAAAAGCAATTGTACTCACGTTTTTGCATGTGCTTTAATAATCATGCAGTTTTTAGTCACTATCTTTGAATTTTTATTTGAATTGATATTTTGAGTAACTCGCCAATGTCCCTTGGTTGAACCAGAATATTCAATCATAATTGATGTTGTTTTGACATTCTTTGTCCATTTTATTCAATAATATATTTTATGACGTTGTAAATATAATTATTTCTATGCTATATGTTGATATAATTGAAAGCGCAAGAGTTTATGGATTCCCGAATTTTAAATTTTCTTCAATTAAAATCAAAGTTAATTTCCTTTAAAATATAAAACACAATAGATGATGCGGAAGCGTTGTAAAACAGGTGATGGTTCAACTTTCAAAAAATAACAACAAGTTTTAATTTCTCAAGTCCTAGAATTTGCCTAAGTCATGATTATTCATTTAAACAAAGTTAGGCCAAACCAAATTAATGCAAGTGACTTGATACACAATTTATCCCAATTTAAATTAGTGTGATAATTAAACCGATTTTATCTTGAATTAGTCTAGCATGCGTTCTAAGTGATATAGAGCAAGATAAAATAAACAGTCACACTACACCGCGATGTACGAGGAAAAACCCACTAACGAGAAAAAACCTCGGGACGACCCTAGCCTCAAATCCACTAAAAACGGAATTACAAAATACAAGACAAAAGACTTACTTCCTAAACTCGAACCCTCTCAAGCCGTGACGCTTCTTCTTGTATCGACCTCCAATTAGCGGATAACCAACGGAGCTCCACCGTGGTCTCGGAATACACCGATAGGACTTTAAACGGTCACCGTCACCCGAACATGGAGCCTTTCTCCAAACGGGTAGAAATGAAACGAACTTCTCTTCAATTCGGTGTAGAGAAAAACCGGTGCCAAAACAATCTCCAAGTAAAGATATGTATATATGAAACTTGGAATAAACAACAATGGGTGTAAACTAAGTGTTTAAAGATTTTTCTTTAAGTTGAAGAACACTCAAACATGAACATTTTCCTTTTGTAAATGATCTCTCAAATTCTCTCTAGGAGATGTATTAGGATGGAAAAGTTGTCTTGGAAAATGTGTTTCCCGCACATAATAAAGTATGAAAAAGTTGGTTAAAAACGAAGTGGGGAAAGTGGGTGAAAACTACTCAAAACTGTTCCCGCCCTGGCGTCTCGTTCGAACGAACTTGACTCTCGTTCGAACGAGACTTCTAACGAGCGACCAGCCTGGGCTCGTTAGAATCTCGTTAGATACCTCGTTAGAACGAAAAACTCGTTCGAACGACATATCGAACGACTGACCAGGTCGTTGGCAAACTCGTTTGAACGAACTTGGTTCGAACGACAAAAACTCGTTCGAACGAAACCTGATTCGAACGAAAAAAACTCGTTCGAACGACATTTCTAACGAACGACCAGAAAGATTAAAAAATTCGATTTTGGCCCAGAAACTTTTATAAACTTTTATATACTTAATTTAAAGTTTCAATTTGATTCTTTCTGAAAATAAAAGGAAGTTTTTATTTCTCCTAACACCCAATACATATTGTTCCAAACTCCTATATAAATATAATTACATTCATACCTTGGGAGCATGGAACCTTAGTTGATGACGTACAAACGAGGCACATAAACTACGGCATGTTGATGATGCTTTATACTCTTTGCCGTTACGTCTTCAACAAACACTTCATAGGTTTTGAATATTACAATTAAATAAAATCCTATGAATAAATGTTTTTGTCCGGAATTGAGCCAAAACTATATATGGACTCAATTGGAAATTTGTGTCCTTACAATAATCATACTTGCTAAGAGGTAAAAATGATAAGGAAGTGTATTAATGGGGATGATTATGTATTTTAATTCCCATTGTTTCCTTAAGGAACCATGAACATGCATGGGAAAAAAATAAACTAGCATATAGGACACAATGACATGTTTAGCGTGAACAAATATGATTTTCATGTTTTTTTTGTAGTATACCATGAAGTGTCCGAGCCAATTTACGTGTACTTCGACTAATCTATGATTTTCATGTGTCCCTCTGAATTTTTTTGACATATATGATTGACTTCTAATAAGTACATATTGACCGTCATTAGGACATGAGTATTGAACAAATTTTCTACAGTTGGCATATAATATGCATTTATGGCACATATGTAAGACTTGTATGGTAATCTTTGTCATATTCATGTCCTCTCCAACTAGTATTGAATAATATATAAAATGTTATCATTAAAAAATATAGTGATAAGTGGCCCTCTTTAATAGATTTCATATTCATAATTGATTTATTATTATTATAATTAAACATTCGTACATACCCTATCTTCATTTTATAGTATATTGCCCTAAAAAATCCTTTAAACCTTTTGAAATATTTATCCCTACAAATAGTTTAAAGAATCATAAACCCTAAGTATTTACCGTCCTTATTCTATTTAAATAAGGGAAGTTGGAACAACTAAGATTTGTAAGGTGTTTATGATGTAGATATAACATTTCTGAAAATTGCCAGACAAATTGTTTATAAAATTGTAGATTAAAATTATTTATAAATAAAGCTATATAATGTTGGTATATTTATTTTGACTATCTTACCAATGGTTCTTATTTTTTTATGACTAATTTATGTAGCTTTTATTTAACAAAAATGTTAACATAAAATTGAGATAAAGGTTTACTACATTCAGCATTTTTGCATCCAAATGAATTTAAAACTCCGATGACCATTTTATTCCCGAGGTTATCTTGGGATTAAACGTTAATGATAATGTACTCGTACTAATTTTATTAGGACTAGAAGATACATGACTCAAATTTTAACCCAAGACAAAATCCTTTTTTCAATTCAAACTTGGAATCTTGTTTTATTTTAAATTAGATGTCTCATATAATAAGTTGTAATTTTTCGAATGTGTCGTGATAACAATCTAAATACTGTAATGACAAGATTTAAACATACATAAATTAGTATGCACATACACACTTGTACAAATTTTTATCGTACTAATTTGAGACTGATAACATGTGACATTTCCTTTTAAAATATATATATATATATATATATACAAATAATATAACTACCTAAATTTTGAACTTCAAATATAGTCCAATATTCATGTAAAACAAATGCCATTAGAATATGAGTTATAAGAAAATGTTACCGAAATGCCATTATAATGAGTTACAAATGCAAACTTTAACAAATATCATATATCACTTGAATATTTGTTAGAGTTTGCATTAAAATTAAGAATTATAAAAAAAATGTTAGAATAACTTTCAACTTCATATTTATAAAATTATAATAATTTTTAAGTTTAGATTGTTATCAAGATCCATAAAGACCAATTTGAAAAAACAATGAGTTTTTATACTAGATGACTCACTAATTTCTAGTGATTCCAAACATTCTCATTTATATTTTATCCGTTCTCCACAAAAATAAAATTCAATTATAAATTCAGATATAGATAATAATATCTTCTCCTTAAAGAAATAAAAAAGTATTGAAATGGCACTCACACATGAAAATTATCTTTTTTTAACACAAGTAAAGAGTTTAAGAAATCATGTGATAACTATCAACAAGCCAAATTTCAGTAAACATTCGTTGCTTCAGTCTACCCAGTCTGTTGAGACATCCAAAATGTAAACATTCTCATAAAAGCTATGAGGAATTGTACCAATATACAACACAGTAGCAGTACTATCCAGCTTGAGAATTTTCTGACCCAGACCCACCCCCCCCCCCCCCCCCCCCCCCCCCCCCTCTCTAGTGGCAAAAAATCTGCAGCTTTGTTTTTGTGACCAACAACTGATAAATTTGATGAATTTATCTTCACTTTCTTCGTCATAGCTTTTTTCGCCTTAGCCCCCATTTTACTTAATAGAGAGAGGTTTTTAGATAAACCCTAGCTTCCTGTTCCTTGTGGAGAGTGAAGTGAAAATTATCTAATTAATTTCCATTATAGTGGCTATAAATTTTGATCAACACAGAACATGAGAACATATTTAATGTGAGAAAATATAATTTCCATGCTTTCCTCTCAATTTTTTGGCATTCATGATCAACTCCTAGTTGGTACATACTGACAGTCATTAGGGCCTGAGTGTGGAGAAATATTTCTACGGCTTGTAGATAACATGTATTTATGCTCAACATAAAAAACTACATAACGCATATAAAGATTTGTTTTTCAGAGAGAGTAATATGTAAGATTTGTATGGTAATCTTTGGCAGATCCATGCCCTTTCCAGTTAGTATTGAATATTGATATTTTTTCTTTTATGTCATTAAATATTTTCTCTACGTGTGTGTATTCTCAGTAGTTAAATTTTACATGTAACATAATGTTAAAATTATTTTTTTGGGCAAGAAAATAAATTTATTTATATATTAGTAGAAAAAGGCTTTCCTATCACTCTTACAAGAGCAAAAGAAATATAAAAAACATCCTACGAAAATTTACAATGCCTTGAACGCGAAGCAGAATGCTTTTAAATTATATTTAAGAGCCAGTTTCTCTTTTTCAGTTAAGAACGAAAAAGAGTTATTATCCCCCCCCCAAACATGTCTTGCAACTTGAATCTTCAATGTTTCCTAAGAGCTCAAAGGAATTACGGAGATGAGTGTCGTACATTTGTTTTTCCTGCATTTTGTATCAGTCGAGTCTTCAATGAACTTTACGATATCGTCATATATTGCTTTTCAAAGTTAACTGATTGGGCTTAACAGTTAAATTTTAAGTCTAGGAATTTGCCTTTAGAGCATGTAAATTCCACTAAAGATGCTTTTTCTCTATTACTTTAATAATATTTGTGGTCTTCTCAAAGAAAAAATTGGAATATAGACATATAAATTAATTTCATGACTAGTACCTTCGTCTTCTTCCCACACTGAATCATTTGTATGATCTGACAAGACCTCATTTAAGTTTGGTATGTCCTCTAATTGGGGCATATCATCGAAAGATTTTGTGTTTTGAACACGTGTTTATGTTCTCATGTTTGGAATTGTTCAGGGTATGATCATCCTATTGAAAGTGAACCATATGATTAGCATCACCTGAATTGAGAAGTCCTCATTTAATGTCTCAGCATTTGTTATAATATTACAACCTGTATTCAATGATCAAATGATCTAATCGGATTGGTGACCTTTCATAACTTCTGAATTGATATTCTTTAACTTCTCATTTATCACGTTTTCCTTATTTTGTATACTGGTCGTATCTGACTCCTCTTCTACATTTTTAGCTCCATTAAACTCGACTGCTAAGGACAAAACAAACTCTTTAGTTTGAATTTTAACGCCCTCCTAGGTAAAAAAATGCATCCTGTCAGGAATATGGGTATTCTCTTTAACAATTTGAAGGTCCTTATCACCTTTTAATTTGGAGTTCTAAATAGTAAGATCCTTATGCTGAACAAACTTATCTATTTCATCTAACCCGGTTGCCTCATTTTTGATCTCATATGTTTGATTATTTGTACAATTCCTGACCAAATACCTGAATCTAACACATCCCTACCATCTCCCATTTTTTGATATTTTTGCAGGTATAAATGGCATGGCCTACACTGCCACAAAAATCACAAAAGAGTTGAAGTTGTTCCATCTCAATTTCCACATGGAATCCAACTCTACCCCCCTTTCAACCATAACAAATTTTGACAAATCATACGAAAAATCCATCTCAATTAAAACACGGGCAAATAACCGATATTTTTAGCTAATGTCGCGTGATCAATTCTTATAGGATTTTCAACCCTATAAGAAATCTCTCAAAATAATCTTGGATGCCAATATTCATCAGCTAAATCCAAAAGCTTAAACCAAACATTGGCCTTAGATGAGACGTAATTCGCCGGCTCAAAATTCGGAACCCATTTTAGAGGTTTAAGCAATCAAAGATCAAATTTAACAAACCCATGAATCCACACCTTATTCAAGTATTGTAATTATTCAAAATAAATGTCGTAAAACTCTTTCCCTTCAGGTATAAGTTTTTGTGAACTATCAATTTGCCAAAGGTTTGAAATCATATGATGAAGAGACACAACAGATATTGGGTTATTACCTTATGACAAGATGAGTCTACCTAATAGCCTATGCTTGCATGCGTCAATAGAGGACTTGTATAAGTTGCTTGTAATCTTGATGATATGAGTATTACCATGATAAGTTGGATCCAGTAGATTTCACAAATAAGGGACTATGGTATCAATTAAATCTTGAATTTGACGAGGGTTATTACTAGATTCATGTTGAATACTCTGAGCAAAAGATAATTTTTTGGCTGCCATAGATATCTTTGGAATAGATTTGTAGTGGTAGGGAAAGGAAAGAGAAGTTCTCATTTCTCAAGAACTAAATAGTTTTTGTCTAACATTAACATAATTTTGTCAAATATTTTACTCATCTCTCTCTCTCTCTCCCTCTCTCTCTCTCTCTAAATATATACATATATGGGTCTTTTGGGTCTAAATTCACGTCCCAGACTTTCTTGGTAGTGACACTCTATATTCAGGGGAATCTTGTTGGACATTCGTTTGTCAAGTAGATTATGAAAAGAATTTGATTTTTGATGTAATAAAAGAGTATTTCTATGATGTAGAAAAGTTGATAGCTATAACGAATGGGTCATGAAGTTGTAGCAAAAGGGAACGATGGCCAGATGGTAATAAGGGTATTTTTTTTCTTCTTTCCACATTTGTCGATGTAGAAAAGATGATGCTCCTATAACATTTGTCGATGATGATCTCAATTCTGATAATGATCACTACAAGAAAAAAGTCTTTTTGTAACGTTTTTTAAATGTCATAAAACGTATTTTATGGCGCTTTATTTTTCAATAAAAAATGTCATAAGTTTGGATGTGATAATTAATACACATAAAAAATGTCATATTAGGTAACGATTATATACGACTTTTTTTTCAAAACCGTCATATCTGTTACAAAAAAAGTCATAATATACTCTATAAAATGTCATATTTGATTTAAAAAGCATCATAACAAACAATTTTCAAAATTTTAAAAAGGTCATAAAAAATTTCATCACGTGAGGGTTTAATATAAACGGCCATAAATTAAACATATAATAAAAAAATTAATAACCAATATTAATGTCATAGTTGACATATAAATCTAAAAAACAAATCAAAATTTACAATAACATAAAAACAGTCTTGAAATTTTTTATATTTGAAGTCACGTACACCTAAAATGCACCAAACCAAGTCATTTGTTCATATAAAAAAAATAGTGGGACACAAATAGATATATCCACCTACATTAATTATCCACAAAAAAATAATGACATACTACATGTATTATAGCTAGATATGCCCACTATGTGCATCATTCAAAATAATATCTTTAAAAAAGGTACATCCAAAAATCACACATATATGTGTCGGTCTTCCTTTGACTTTCGTGAAATTGTGTCGACACCTCAAAAGCTCCAAACACCGACCTACTACACCTACCACATCCTCGCTTTTTTAGACAGCGATTGGGACATGGGTTGGTATAGTCCTCCATCGCTCTGCACAGTAACATCATCAGCAATGTTCTTGGCATTTATGTTTTGAGGCCTACACTCGAAGTTAAATAATGAATCATCATTTTCTAAAATAAGGAAAAAGCTATGATGAGGAAAGTGGGTAATTATAGTACCTGGTATTTCAAGATTTGCTCCTTTCTTCGGTCCTCAAAACTGCGAACGCAAAATTTGTTTACGCTCGGGTTTTTTTTGTGCCCTGACTACATACAGCACCTTCGAGCCTATTCAATATCAAAGTCTCTCTATAAAAACAATAAAAAACATAAGAACTAACCCTCACTTCGTTTGAATAGCAACTGGTGTAGTGTCAATTCCATCCCAGACATATAATCCACTCATCTTTTGTAATTTCACAGATATGAAGAACCTTATATCAAAGACATGAAAGACAGTGGTGGTTCAACACTTCTGAATTACTACAGTTGAATATAGATGGAACAGTTAAACCAGTGTTCTAAAAAACGCGCCTAGGCGGCGCCAAGGCGCGCCTAGGCGTGAGGCTTTTTAGATACGCCAAGTTTTGGCCCTAGGCGTGGATCAAGGCGTGGTCAACGATGGTCAAACGTTTTTTGGGGCAAGGCGTGAAAAAACGCACGTTTTTTTGGAATAAGGCGTGAAAAAACGCGAGTTTTTTAGAAGTAAGGCGTGAAAAAACGCGAGTTTTTTTATAATTTTTTTATTTTTTTTTGTATTTTAAAAAAATTGTATTTTAATTTACAAATATTTAGACATATTTTTAAGGTATGAACCATTTTAGTATTTTTAATAGCCTTGTCGTAGTCAAAAAATATTAAAATAAATTAAAAAAGGCCTAAACGCCTTTTCACGCCTTTTTACGCCTAAACCCGCCTAGGCTTCTAAGGCTTAAGGCTTGGCCTCCACGCCTCGGTCACGCCTCGCGTTTTTTAGAACCTTGAGTTAAACAATTATTAATATCATAATTGACACCATATGATCGAAAAACATCATAGATACTCTCGGGGGAAAATTCACCGGTATTAGATCTTTTCCATCAAGGAACTTATCAAATTGATTCCTCTATCATCACAAGCAAGACATAAAGTTGCCCAAGACAGTGATCAAATTTCAAAATTTTGTAAATCCAAACCAAATGAAGTTTTTGATCGTTTACCCGAACTTTTTAAAGAGTTTGGGAGGCCACTGATAAATGCGAAATGAAGATGCTAGTTGAATCCTCCTAGCCATGGATTATACTGGCCAACATTATTTTTATAACTTGTTGCGATGAAGGCATTGTTTTCGCCTTCTTATTCTTTTTTCAAAATGCTTGATCAGTCATAAACATGTAAATTCAATGAAATTTAGCTTCATCAATAATTTAACACAAGCACAAACTCATAACCGAACTATAAATTTAAATCAAACACAATGGAAATGTGAAATTTAACTTCAGTTTCATTACGATCGAATTCAAACTCAAATTCAGCTAAATATAAGACAAATCCAATCCAAAACAGTTAATAAAATGATAAGGAAAGATTCATAATCAAAACTCTATATTCAAGACATATTAACATAAAATGAAGAAATTATGATCACCTTAAGCTTGAGCTCATGAGAAAAACTATTTTCAATTATCAAACTTGTAGAATCACTTGATTTCGAATCAACACTCTTCATCGTACTTCTACAAAAATCACAAACACAATCAGAATTTGAATAGAAGCAAACCAAATGAAAATTTGAAGTGAATTTGAATTATTTTTACATCACAACCAGTGCACCATCAGCTGAATCCTGAAAAGCGATTAACAGCTGAATCTGCTCTTAGACATGAGTGGTTCCGCAAAGTTCCTCTTCCAAAATACAAAGACTTCATGCCTACCTCTGTTTATCTGACATAACAAAATTATCTTCACATCATAATTATCATTATCATAGGAAATTTCTAAAAACTAAATAAAAAATTAATATTGTTATTAGTTTAGTGTACATAAACTAGAAAAGTGTCCGTGCTTCCTACCCGAAATTTAATGTACTAACTATATGACTTCCTAATATTCTTTTGGATCAAAACATTTCCTGTTCTGTTGATAACATGAGCCAAATATATGGAAAATTCCATTCTCATACAGGTAGAACTGAGCTTATCAAAATTGTTTTCCATCCCACATTACTTTATAGTTTCATAATATACTATTGGCCTAAACCATTTATGGATGGATTTATACTTTTCTCTATACTGGTAAGATCTGCAGAAATGTTCTTGTCATATTCCCATAGAAAAATTGCATAGTTAAATCTAAAGGTGGCCTTGGCTATAGAATTATTGTGGCCCTTAATAAAGCAGCAAGTCTGAAGAAGAGTTGAGAGGTTTTAACTCATTATTCTAACCGGAACAAATTTTTAAAATCTATATTTCAATTCTATCCTATGGTTATGCCTACAAGAACTCGTTTATTTGGTCATAATACAGACAAAGAATTTCAATCATCAATTTACACGCTCAGTGGATTGTTGGATTGTTGGAAATAGATAAAGCATAAAATTTTGGAACCCTAATTGGTTGGGTCAAACTATTTCTAATATACTAGGGCTCAATACCAGTCACCTTAGAACAAAAGTATCCCAGTTCATTAACATCCAAAGATGGGCTTTACTCAACTATTTAACTTAGTCATTTCATGTCTTGTGCATACAAATAAGTTTCACCTCTGTTACTATTAATCCATCACCTGACACTCTGATTTGGTCTCATAGCAGCAATGTCACTCTCACTTTTAAAGAGTCATATCATTTTGTTGCTAATAGGTGCCCTATGTTGCCCTAGTTTAAACACCACTAGAAATCTCACACACCATCAAGAATCTCCACTCTAGTTTGAGAACCATCAATTTCAAGCTTCCAAACATGGACTCACTTCAAAAAAAATGTTTCAACATTGTATCCAAGTGCCATATTTTCAATCAATCAGTGAAATCTATCCAACACATCTTCATTGATCCGGTTTGAATCTAAATTAATCTAGAGGAATGGGAGGGGGGTCCTTTGATCCTTTTTTCTTTTTAGTATCTCTGAGATGAAAAACCTCGCATCTTCTTCATTTTTCGATGGTAATGATGCACCATTTGAAGCCATGTGAAGATGCGCCGCCAACTCCCACCCCTGCCAGCCCCGACCACCCCTACAGGAGTCACCGTCGCCAGCCAACCTTGGGACGATGCTCCCTGTTGTCCCTTCGCACCGACCCTGTTAATTGTAAACCAAAGAGGGTCGCGACATTCTTTTGTGCTCGAACCAATCTTCTGCCCCACCACTGGAGACGAAAACCCTCAAGGGTCTGATAGCCGTCGTCGACAAGGGTAAAGCTTCCCTTGGGGGTCGTCCATGCGGGCTGAGGTGATGCCACTGACAACTAACCGCACACTCCCCAGATCCTTGCTAGTCATCGACACAGAGAACCACCCTCACACTAGAGCCTGCACACCACCACCAACATCGTCCGCCAACACCAGCGAGCACACAGCTCAGTTCGGCGAGCGCAGGGCACTGATCAAGCTGTCTAGGGTTCCAATTGACGCTGAATCCACTTTTTCAGCCACATCTGACCCCCAACACTATGAGAGCGACAATGGGAGGAGGGTGTGGAGTGGTTCCAGTCGCCCCGGCCATGGATATTCGTGTTTGGTGACTTTTGGGGCACGGATTTTGGAGAGGAGGGTCCACCCGGGGCCATTGACATGCCGCTCAGAATTTGAGGACCTCGAACAATCGGACCGAGATGAGTGGGAGACCGATCGCTCGCCATTCGAGGACTTGAGTCTTAAGTATGATTTGGAAAAGGCGGTGCTCGTTCAATAGTCCAAGTTTTTGTGTGACAGTGCAAAAAAAGTGAACACTTGTGCTTTGATGCGACTCAAGGGTCCTAGCACATGCTTTATCCCCGTCTTAATGTATCCTACCTAAAAGATTGAATGGAGACAGAAGTTTTATTATTCTACAATGTGAGTTCTCTAGGTTCTTGTGGGAAAAAAAAATTCGGAGCTTGAAGTAATGGAGTGGTCCCAAGATTATTTAAGGACTTCCTTATTATTTAAAGGAAAAATTAATTTGGGAGAGCATTATGGAGATGTATTGTATTAGTGGTATCATATTGCGTTTGGATAGAAGGAATGATGCAATTATTTACTAGAATGGCACCCTGGGGAGGATTTATGGGAAAGAATCAAATTCTTAGCTTCGATTTGGATGTCGACATTGAAGTCATTTAAGGGATTGCGCTGTCACTTATAGTGAAAAACTGGGATGAATGTCTGATGTAGCTCTATGAACCTGTCCACCAAGAGAAGGGTACTAGTGCATTGATGCTGGAATGCAAAAGAAAGTTCAGAATGAAACAAGCAGATCCGATGATGCAGCTGATTTACTTTTTCTTCTTGTTTTTCTGTTTTTCCTTTTTCCTGTATATAATGTTTTCCGTATCAAAATTAGTGAACTCCTGGTTAACTGCTGCTTGTATTGCACATTCTTATGATTACCAATAACATTTGTGGTCTCCAATAAAAAAATATATAAAATATTTTTGCTAAAAATTAAAAACAAAGGCCATGTGAAGCTAACTTGATGGTACATAACACTTGTGAAGGGCTCGAGATTGTGTGGAAAGCAATGAATTTATCAAAATGCCCCTAATGATGCATCTTCTAACGGAATTCTCCGAAATGCCTCCAATTTCACACTTTGCATTCCTAATACCTATAAAAGCTCAAATAGACCTTGTGTAATACATTAACGATTCATATAGAGTTTACTAAGTAAATGAGTTTGGGGATTAACAACCTTGGGAATGCAATAATGAGTCAAACAATACTCCATAAAAATATCCATGACTAATCAACATCGATATGAGATAAAAAAATTATTGGTATCGAATTATGACTAAGTAATGATTTGCACTAAGATGATCTTCACTAGCATCCGATTAATAACTCTAAAAACTTGTCTACAATTTTCATAATTTCATGAAGTATATAAATCTCCGTGCACAAAAATTATTATAACTCTATAAACGTACAAAATTGGTAACTGTCTGGATTGGGAGGAGTTTCAAAATTTCTAATCATTCTTAACCTCCACATTGTAGCTATTAGACCATTAAAGAAAAATAAATTGAGATCGGTGGAGAACTTAATTACCCCATTAGAAAATAATATAAAGTATTATTCGTTCATATGAATTCTTGGGAATCAACCTTTTCCTCGATATAATATTTACTATATATTGGTACCAATCTAAAGTTATTTAAATTTACGATTTTAGTTTCACCTGTTGTATCATATATCTTCTCTTGAATGCCATGTGTATATTCTTGAAGAGTTTTTGGTTCCTTGGTCCATGCCTACATAACATACAAGAAATTAATTATAAAAACAAAAAAGACAGTGAAAGACAGTTTTCTCTTCCATACTTGGAACTAATGTACACTGTCCCACATGATGTCCAATAGAAGAACATTTAACACATTGAAGTGGCAATTTCTCTGTCTCAACATCAATAGTAAAAGAGTATTCATCTCTTTTAATTAATAGATAATTTTGAAATTGTTTGGAAACATCCACAAGAACCAAAATTCGAGCAAAATAACCAAATGATCTATTGAACTGATAGGCATCTCATTATCATCAAATTGTAGCATCATATATATGGTTGTAGACCTTCATATATTATTTTACTTGACAATAGAGAGAATTGCTTGACCCCTGATCGACAGGACAAAACTAGAAGTATATAAATATGAAGAAAAGTTAAAACAAAGAAATTAGATGGAAAATTCCAAACAAATCCAAATAACAAAAAAGAGTTAATAACCTTCAGGATTGAGAAGACGAGTGCAGCATAAATATCGATAGCAAGGAAGGACAGCGGTTGTACTAGTTGATGCAATTGCAGAGGTCTAGGATTATTTATCTCGGAAGACAGACAATGTGATACAGAGAGTTCCTGAGGTAATGTTATAAGATAAATTCTATAGTTTAAACATTATATAGATTCAGAACAAGGGAGCGAGTGGGGTAGGAGGTACCATGAGGAGCCGAAAAAAAGCGATCTGACATATCATCTCCTTTCAGCAATCCCCTTTGGAGAAATTACAGGACATAATGAGCACAGGCTGCATTATTTGCTCCAGGGAGTTCACATTTCCGATACCATTCAGCAAACATGGATACCTACAAAATACACAGATTACCAAAAGGGAAAAAATTTGAAGATGAGACAAAGATAGTTGTAAGTGTGGAATATTATTATTACTTCATAGACTTTTAGCTTGCTTTCCAATAAGAATTTATTAATATCCTCCATGCCATCACCAGACCAAAATAACAAAAGACTACATGAAATTTGAAATAAAGAGTCTTCTTGTGCAAGAAACAAATAGCATATTTTATTATGAACATTAGATTTCTAGAGGAGAATTTTTCCATTATTTTCTTACCCTATCTAAAGTAGGTCTTTCCAAGAAGAGACAAATACTGACGACCACTATCTTGCGACTGTCTCCTGGATGAATCTAAAAAGGTTTTTTCAACCCAGGAACAAAAGCAGGGTCATGCTTGGAAATTGGGACAAAACAACAATCACTTATGCCAGTTATCACACACACACACACACACACACACACACACATATATATAACAAGATAACGATTCTGATTTTCACAAATAGGCATGATAACAGTGGGTTAGTCACAAATAGGCATGATAACAGTGCGTTTGTCACAAATTGGAACAAAAGCAGGGTCATGATTGTAATCCGACTGAGACTAGCAGAGAATAATACCATAAAGCAAAGTCCCAATATCAATATCATCTTAAAAATGAGGAGTAATATGGAAATAAAAAGTTCAGTTTAAATGGATGGCAAAAGGTGATTGTAATACAACCTTCTTTCACTCAGTGACAATACAGAAGCAAAATAATTTGAGGATCCCCAAAATTAAAGATAGTTCAGATCAGTGGTTTTCAACTGAAGACGATATTAATCAGATATTTATTGAACACTTTCAAAATATTTTGGGAGGTCCAGCTGAGATACACATGGATGAGGATATGTTCAGTTTTATTCCTCGTCTTGTTTCTGAAGACGATAATGCAGTGATTACTCAGATGCCTACGCAATAAGAAGTTAAAGATGTAGTTTTCAATATGTATAAGTCTAGAGCAGCAGGTCCAGATGGGTTCAATGGAATTTTTTTTCAAGAATGTTGGGAGATAATTAAGGACGACTTGGTAAAGGCCATTGGTTCCTTTTTTTGTTGGGCAATGTTGTCCACGCAGCTGGACTTCCACAAATATAGTTTTGATTCCCAAGACAATTAACCCAAACAGATGTAGTGATTATCAGCCAATTACTCTATGTAACTTCTTAATCAAAATTGTTTCAAAGATTATGGCTATGAACCCTTTCTCAATAGCCTAACACAAGGGCAGCCCATATTTTGTGATGAAATGTAGACTAATACTCACTGTCAGATCACGTATCAACATTTATTATGAATGAACTCTTATTATGGATGATAATTTGCAATGCTCTCGCTTCTATTATGAATGAACTATTATTAAGGATAATGGAGCCAAACAGAACAAGAATAACATTAGATATTTTCAATAAAGAGACACAAGGTTTCTATGTTCTTCACTTCTGCATATCAGAACTAAGCAAGTGGCCTAGTTTTAATTAAAGACCAACACAATTCTACAAATAATTTTTTTTATATTTCTAGGTTATACTAGTTATTTGACTAATAATCCATGAATTTTGTGTCAAAACCAAGATTCATATATCAATGTGCTTATAAATTTATAGATACTTTTAATGTTCACATACCATTTGATTGTAAAAGTAAGACAAGTACCTCTAACTGCCTTAATTTAGCCCATAGCATAAAATGTTTAAATTGAAGAGCTTTCAATTGTTCCTGCAGGCAGAAAGTTCACATAGCATAATGGACTCACAATAGAAAGTTCAGCTAAATATAACCCCCAACCCAAGTGTTTAAAGTAGCTAAAATTCAAATGTAGTATTATTAATACAACTCCCTTCTTCTACTACCAACACCAAACCCCACCGCCATATCAATTGGTGACTAAACTCAACAATTTGACATTTGGCATTTGGAAAATACAGAGCTACAAAGTTTAACACGTTCAAGTAATTACCAATGTGTAAATAATGACAACCACAAATACATTATAAATGTCTTTAAAGTACACCGGTAGCAACTCAAAAGAGCCATAACACTAAACACCCCCTCAATTACTTTATTCTCAAAGCTAATTTACATAATACTAAGAGACGGACAGAGTAGCTGGTATAAGAGAGACTCAAAAGAGATGCACGAGAGAGATCGCCTTAGTATCATCACCAATGAAAGTATGGTATACAAAACAAATATGGTATAATCACCAATGAAAGTATGGTATACAAAACAAATAGTTAACTTAAAAAAAAATACAGAGCTTATATCGTAAGTCCTAATCTAAAAAACAAAAGAAATTGTTATACACGTCAGCCAATTATTTAGATAGGAAAAAGTCATTAAATATAAAGTGTAAACAAAGAGGAATCTCAATAGAACAAAAACATAAAAAGGAAATTGGACATAATTCACTATAGACTACGCAAAGCATTAACAAATTCAACCAACTATACGTGTAAAAGAAAGCAAATAGTGTTAAATTTGAAAACTGAGTTTATATAAAAAAAAAAAAATCACATGCGTGTGTTTATATAGAAAATCAGTTTTCGTCTCAGAAATACAACTTATAAAAGAATTTATTCATCTTCCTCTACTTGATACTTAATGAGAAGAATAAACATGAACATGATGATGAAAAGAATAGACACATGAGAGGCTAGATTCACCGACAGGAAGATGCTTGGACCTTTCTCATTTAATAGCTAAATAATTAACAACACATGAACTTATACTTATCATGTCACTAAGAGTCGAAGGTTATAACAGCCTTTAAGTTCTAGGTTGGTTATAACAACCTATTTGGAACATAAAAATTATAGTTTGTTTTGAGTTTTCGCCCCTTAAAGCCCACTTTTAACCCCAAAATGAGCCTATACTAGTTAATTTCCGCAATCGGGAGCCCGATAAGAATGCGGTCACTTCCCACTGGTAACTTTTGTGCCCCATGGGGTGTCTGTGCCTCTCTCCGAACCACTCGATCGTTGTTTTGAATTTTTGCCTCTTGACGCTCACTTTTAACCCCAAAACGATCCTATACTAGTTAATGTCGACAACCGGGAGCCCAGAGAGGATGCGGTCAATTCCCACGAGTTACTTTTATGACTCGTGGGGTGTCTGTGCCTCTCCATGAGCCACTTGGTCGCTGTTTTGAATTCCCCCTGACACCTACTTTTAGCCCCAAAATGAGCCTATACTAGTAATTTTTGCAACCGGGAGCCCGGTAAGGATGCGATCACTTCTAACAGATTATGTTTATTCCCATGGGGTGTCCGTGCGTCTCTTCGATCCACTCAATTACTGTTTTGAGTTTTCGCCTCTTAACGCTCACTTTTAACCCCAAAATGAGCTCATACTCGTTAATTTCGACAATCTGGAGCCCATAGAGGATATGGTCACTTCACACGACTTACTTTTCTGCCCCATGGGGGGTCCCTGCCTCTCCCAAGGACATTTGGTCACTGTTTTGAATCCCTCCCCCCCCCCCCCCCCCCCAACGTGCATTTTTAACCCCAAAACGAGCTTATACTAGTAAATTTCAGGAACCAGGCGCTCGAAGGACGCGATCACTTTCCATGGGTTACTTTTAAACCCAATGGTGTATTTGTGCCACTTAATGCCAATTTTAATTGCGAAACGAGCCTATACTAGTTAATTTCGGCAATCAAGAGCCCATTGAGAACATGATCACTTCCCACGGGTTACTTTTGTGCCCCATGGGGTGTCGGCCACTCCCCGGCCACTCGATCGTTGTTTTTAGTTTTTGCCCCTTCATGCCCACTTTTAACCACAAAACGAGCCTATACTAGTTAATTTCAACAACCGGGAGCCAGGATAGGATGCACTCACTTCCCACAGGTTATTTTTATGCCCTATGGGGTGTCTGTGCCACTCCCTGGGCCATTTGGTCATTCTTTTGAATTCCTCCACCCGTTGACGCTCACTTTGAACCCCAAAATGAGCCTATAGTAGTTAATTTCTGCAACCGGGAGCCCCGTGAGAATGTGGTCACCTCCCGCTGATTACTTTTGTGCCCCATGGAGTGTTCATACCTCTCTCCGTGCCAATTGATTGCTGGAGTTAAGATTTATAGTGTATTCCTATAGTTAAGAAATTTATTAGTTACTTTAAAATACAAAAGAAAACTAGAAAAATGAAATTGTTATGTAATACCCCGTAATTTTATTGATATTTATTTAAGGGATTTATTTAAATTAAATGTGAATTAATTGAGAATTAATCCGGATATAAATACTAACGAGATGTGAGTTGGTATTTGATTATGATGTGTATATATGGCAATATATGAATATCGAAAATATTAAAATTGTCGCGAGACTGAAATACGACAATTTGGAAAATTTAGTTGGGACGCGCGTGTCAGCCGCGTCAGGAATGTAATTATTTGAATTAAAAAGTGAATTTTATTTTTATCAACCGAATGGTCATTTTGAGTGCGCCAACGATTCCGGAAGGGTCGAAATAGTCAGAAAACACTAGCCGGGGGTTTAGTTTGGGTCCCGGGGCATTTTTGGGCCATACCGGCAACTTAAAAGGGCATTTTGATAATTTTGAAATTTTGGGGATTAAAACCTACGAATTTTAAGAGTTAATTATATATTATTTAGGAACCCACTAAGCCCATTATCTACATTAGGTGAGTAAGAGGGCTACGGGAGTTATAGGAGAGTTTGAAGAAGTTCCAAAAAGAAACCTCCAACCACCATCTTCAACCTTGGGAGAAAATCTGTAGAGAAAGGAGAGAAACAACCTTCATTCATCAACATCAAATTCTGAAGAACAATCTAAGGCAAGTGATTTGGTATTTTTAATGCACTGAATATGTCTTCCATGCTTAGTGTAGGAATTATCTTATATTGAACTTTTCGAAGAAAACCCATGAAATTTGTTGGAGAAACTTTGAATTTGGGTTAGAATTTGCATGTAGTATGATAATGGACTGATTTAATACTTGAAGAGATATATATGATGATTTAAAAACGGATTTATGATGAGTAATTAGGTATAAGAAAATTAGGAATTCATGTTCATAGGGTTTGGGGAAATATTTGAAGATTTATATTAATTCCATGATGATTTGTAAGATTTGACCCCTTAAATATGTTAAGGAATGATCTAGGGTGATTAGAAATAGTTTATATACGTTAAAACATAATTTGGATGGTCTTAGGGTGGATTTAGAGGAGAGAAGAATTGAGAAAAACGGAATTGGGAATTTCTGGGCTGAAACTGCCATCTCGTTAGAAGACCTAAACTTCTAACGAGATGACAGTATGACTTCTAACGAGTTGGTATTTCGTTCGAAGCCCTTCGTTCGAACGAACTCGTTCGAACGACCTCGCTCGAACGAGACTTCTAACGAGTTGACAGAATGGCCTTTTTGGCCTAAATTGATTTCTAGTATCCCGTAGACTTATTTAAATGGTGAGATAACCTTCCCTTATTAACTAGTGGGTATAGTTGGGAGATTGGGTACATTGAGGAGTAAAACTTAGAATAGTGTCTTGAACCGGATGACATTTGTGGATTGGAAAGCGAGTGACTAATCACGAAGTGAGGATAATTGATAACGTAAATACATATAAACCGGGGACTTGTGATTTGTATAACACTAAGAGTTGGTATAAGAACGAGAAGTATACCACTAATAAAATATTGTAATATCTAAGATGTGAGAATACTTAGTATATGTAGTTATCTGTGTATGACATACCTACCGTACTTGCTATCATGGGAGGTTGGCGTTCGTTTAGGGCCATCTAATCTTTGTGTGCCTACGGGGGGGATTTAGATTGGTACCTCGAGGACATAGGTCAGAGAAGGGCTTATTGAGAAGTTAATAAGTCTGCTGATCATGGGAGCGTAGGTATGTGTGTGAACCATGTGATGTGAACTATGTTCGCCTCCATTGTTTGTGATTGTTGTTAATGAAACGTTTCCTGAGAGATTCGGGATACGTGGTCCTCATGTACGTGATGTACCGGGATTTGATAGCAAAGTATGTGTGCACCGCAGCTTAGTCTCGGGGTGCTAGTATTGTATATTTATGGTGAGAATAATATACTGTTGATTGAAATGAATTGTCGTGAATGATTGTGAGTATAAATAATTGCAATGGTTTGTAAAGTGAAAATGTAAGATTTCTAATAAATTGTAGTGCTAAAGTGGGGAAACTGTGTAATAAGGTACATTACTCTATTAAATAGAAGATGTTGGGATTTGAATTGGATATCATATAGAAATGTTAGATTTAGCATTGGACTAGATAGATATGGGAGCAACTAGAATGGGTACGGGTACGATAGGAGTGCACAATTAGTTGAGAGGTGAGGAACTATGTGAGTGCACACACTATCATGTGCTTTATATTCACTGTTTAATGATATTAAACACTTGCATATTTTTAAATTACTTTCACAATCGGGCTCTGACCCGTTTACTTTCAAATCTATTTTTGTAAAAACCTTTTTAGGTGCCCAGCCGCAAGGACACCATGAATAGGAGTTCTATTCAGGTGACGTGCTGTAGCTGCTGTGGAAGTTACAGGACCTTGACAGTAGACGCCTCCATTTCTGATCTTGACTCCATTATTAGTTTTTATCATTTGTTGGGTATGTCGCCCATTCCTTTTAGAGACATCTTACTTATTCAGTTATTTCAGACTTTGGGTTGTAATTAATTTTAGTGATGCAGACTTTGTATTTATTCAATTCGAAATGTGGTATGTTGTGAGGAGTTTTCCTCCAGACTCATTATTATTGGATGGGTATTCTATTGTGACTATATTGTGTTGGTTATGTAACTTTTCATAATTCATTTATTGCATGTTAATCGGATTTAAATAAAATGGACAACTCACTTTTTAAATACTAGGTGGTTAGTAAATATTAAAATGTTTTAGACAGTGATGCTATGAACTGAACCAACTTGGCATTTTGTATTAATTTAATAAAGGAGTAGCTACCCGGTATTTAATTAGTCGGTGTGTCACATGTTACTTCCAAGTACTATAAACAGTACATAAATCTTCTAAGGAACTACTCCAAAAAACTAGTTACAACAATATATGATTGAGGGGAAGAGAGAATGAGTTAATGACAAAAAAAAAAGAGTGAGTTAGCTCATCTAATAAATTACTTACCAGACAAAATGACAACTCTCATACTTAACCATAAAAACTCTTTTCTTCAGTAGCATAACCCTAACACCAATGAATAATTCACATTAAGACTAAAACAACAACTTGGCACTATAAGAAAATGAATAATATAGCATTGAGAACATAAATTCTTCATATACCACCTCTTAGTTAGCAAATAGTAGTTCACACAAACCCAAAACATCTTCATAAACTGCTACTTCCCTTAAATGTCCAATAAAAAACTCAGTTTCCTCCAATGGATGAAAGAGCACAAAAACATTTATTTTGTTGTGAGCATTTAACAGAAACAATCCTTTCTACTGAAATTCATTTATTTAGTGCTTCCCTGCATTGGTGCTAGCTAACAAGAATTCTATACTCTTAACTAATTAGCGAAATTGATGCTCCGGTTGATTCCCCAGCATTAGATTCCATACTTTGGGGGAGGCAAACAGCTAGCTTAACCATTTATTTCATTTACTAAGCTATTTTTTGAAATGGTAATATTTTCTCACTATATGAGGATGAAGTCAGCAATCACAAACTATCTAAAAAATATATAATGGAGACCGAGTCTGCCTCCGCTAATCCACCCTCCTAAGAAAGTTATTCGTTGTAGCCATGTACTACTCAAAGGGCTGTAGTTATATCTACACAAGACGCCCTGTAAATTTACACCCTAATCTTGTGGTTCTAGCTTAGTGTTGAGCAGGTATAAAATTCACTGTTAGGTATGAAGCCCCACCACCAACACTCTCTTAACAGATTAAACAGGTACAAGTTTGGACATGTTAAAAGAACATGCACTCTAGAGACTAGAATATACAAAAATGAGCTCCAAATGTAATTTTTGTCTGCCAAAATGTGTTAATTCCAATTAAAGGGATCAAAGTATGATATTTGTTAACTATTGCAACAATGATAGTTTTATATTCAATAATATATACAAAAAAATGAATAATTGTGTGTTCCATGTAACTTAAGGTAGGACTGTTTTCAAATCTGTTCCTCTGATATATACTAAGTTGTTTGAATTTTAATGAGATTTTTCCTTGTGTTTGCTCAAAATGTATTAATTCAGGCTTTTAGTTTTTTTTTTCATTAGTAAAATAGTATGTATTGTGTATAAAGTTTTCCTATAACACACAGCTTCCTTACTAGCATATTGTTTACTAGTTAAATGAAGTAAAATTTGAGCATACATGAGATAAAATGAAAGAGGAGAGAGAAGATAATGTTAAGACCTGCGAAAGCCAGTCGATAGAGGAAGATACCAAACGGCAAGGACCGCACCAAGTGGCAACGAATTCAACTAGAACCGGTGGATCAGATTTCAACACCACATCCGAGAACTGGCTCTCATTAATATCCGTAATGCCACAGCTTATTGTCAATCTACGAATCGATGAAATCAGCAAATAAAGAATAAAAAACTGAGGAAATTTATTGAAACATGTTTTAGTTCAATTTCATACTATTAAACATAGAGACCTCAAAGCTATAATAATATTTACTGAGAACAAATTATGACTCAAACAACCCTAAACAACATGAGCATAACATGGTTAGATACCAAAAAAAAGGAATGATGTTGATTGCTTATTGGACTGTTGATTACTCTATACTAATGCATAATTTGAGAATATGTAGTGACGTAGAAGAAGTCTAGTTTATTTCTAGTAAACAAGAATTTTGGGCCGCTGATTACTCTGTATTAATGCATAATTTGAGAATATGTAGTGATGTGGCAGAAGCCTAGTTTATTTTTGGTAAATATGAGCATTTTGGAATTGAGAGTACATACCTGAATTGAGAATACATACGACTCACTGCAATGTAAAGCAATGACCCTGTGTTATGAACTTCCTTTAGGTGAATTTCTTTGAAATGTAATTTTCAGAAGCGGGAGGGTCTAAATAACTTTCAAAAGTAGGTGGACATGTAAATGTATGAAAGGTTGGGGTAGTAAGGCAGAGGGGTAAAAGATAGTGGGAGTAGGACACTAAAAATTTTCGAAGTAATATCTCCCTCGTCCTACCCTAATGACTCTAAATTAAGGAAAATAGACAAAAATAAAACAAAATAAAAAAAGCTACAACTAAATAAAATACATATATTTCTTAAGAAGCTTTCGTATACAACATCAAGTTCTTAGTTAGTAATAGATGATTCATTTCGTACCAAATAATATAGAAATCGGAAGAGAGCCTTGGCTTGGCACAATTAAACATCCTTTCTTGGTTGCTCCTCTTTATTCTCTTTCTATTATTTCAATTATTTTGTGTGATCGAGTTGCTCTTCTTTATTATCCTTCTATTATTTCAATTATTTTGTGTGATCGAGTGTATTTTTCAATTTAGTTGAACTAGAATACAATAATGAGCATACTAACAACACTAATCTAGAATAAGTAATGCACAGGCAGTATCTCATACTACAACAATAATAAAAATCAAACATCGATATGAAACTAGATTTTTACCACAAAATTAGCAATTGGATTGATGAATTATCTAATTAAGGATCTGTCTACTATTACATACAAGTAATAAATATAAATACCTGTAAAACAACTAAAACTGAGATGCATTCACTATAAAGAACTAGTTAAAATAGGTATTAACAAATGGTCCCGACAAATCAATAAAATTTATTCTTAATTAAGCATCCAGACTCCAGTTCCAGATATAAATGTAAGAAACATGTGCATTTCAATCCTAAATTCAATATAAATTGTCACCTCTAGTAGAGAGTGTCATTCTTCACCAACGACTCGGTCACCCCTCTAGTTTGCCTATGAAATGTTTAGTTGATTACAATTCTAGCATTAATCATGATTTCAATAAGTTTGTGATATTTGCCAATTGGCAAAACAGACATGACTAGCATATGAAATTCATCTCCCACAGTCGATTTGTAACCAATTTGTAACCCTGATGTGAGGATATATATACAGTTATCACCCTCAATTGTAGCATCCATTCATTCACCATCAATAATATCATTTGCTACTACAATCCGTAATCCTCTCACCCCCAACTTGTGCAATTCTCTGGTTAATCTTTGAGAGTATAACATTTTATTCGCATAGTTAAAAGCATTTTAGGAGTACTTCCTAGCATCAGTGCAAATCAGGGATGAGGTTCAACCAAGCCCCATTCTAACGAGTAAAAGCAATAGCTCGCTACTAACATGACTCATACGATACACAATATGTAGTCTAGTATATAAATACAGAGAACAAATCTAAAAAATCATTTCGCGGTATCATAGCATTCAAAACATCAACAAGTTCAAACTTATCTGCCATTGCTGATGTTCAAGTCTACCATTGTTATGTTTTGTTTATCGAGGACCATTATTCCGTTGCACATGAATTTTTCCAATTCGTAGAAAGTCTGAAGTAATTATTCACTTCAAAACATTTGCGTGATTTCATTAAAAAACAAATCTCTGCTTGTCCACAAAACATTTAAGAGTGATGGTGATCACAAATTTGATTATAAGTCAATTCATCGCCTATGTATACCAAAGGATATTCACCATAAACGATCATCATCATCAGCCATTAAAATATAAATTATAAAATGTAGACTAAAAATAGATAACTCTTTAAAGAGTATAGATTACTCTAAGCATAATCAAAACAACACTAACACTATATTTATTTATTTTATTATCAATCCAATTACCCTCATAATCTACACGTGCACACAAATCTTCACTTTCATTAATCAACTCAATGTTTGGCAATCCGTTGGTGGCGACATGATTTTCGACACATCCAGCAGTGTAGTCATCATCATCACGCCTGTAGCTATAAACTCTTTGTGGAGTCACAAGTACGATTGACCATTTAGGATCGAGTTGGTCTTGAACATAAAAAACTTTTCTAATTTTAAAAGTATACATGTGTTTTAGACGAATCATCTTAGTTTAAGTCAATAATAATATTATTAATGATGTAATACTAACACTGCCGACACACATTAACTTTATTACCAAAGATAAACGACAGAATGAATGCATGTTAACTCAAGCTCCCGAGGTGCATAATATCAGTTGCTACTGCAATAATGAACATACTAAGTAAAAATAAGTAAGAATTTTTACGCAAAACATTCCAAACCAAACAAAAGGCAATGCCGAGGTGAAATTCTTTTACACCATTACTCTGACTCTTGTGTGCACTACACTAACGTCTGCAGACACGGCACGTCGATGTCGCACAAAATGAATCAAAATCACTATTTTTCTTAAATGCCACCAAAAGACATAATCTACATGCCATTTTTCCAATTAAAATATTATTTTTTGTCGCTTTACTCAACTACGACATATAATTAAAATACTCCAACTCATTTACTTAATCTCAAAACTAAATGAAACACACCTCTGAAATCATCCAACCCTCATAAATTCCAAAAATTAAATTTCGAATTTACACCTATTTGTGGAATTTAATTATACCCAAAAGTGCGGGGTGTTACAAAAGTTTAGATCACCTAGTGTTTAATAAAAATTAATCCATATATTACCATCTATTCATGAGCTTAAACCTATAACCAATACTCAAATTCTTTTACTTACGTAGTACATAAAAAACTTAATAATGTTTTATGCAGAAAATTAATGCAAATTTAATTTTAACTTGAAACATAAAATATGACTTCAAATTTAACTTTCTTTCAACATCAATAGAACATAAGGGAAGACCACAAATAGACAAAAAAAACAAAAATACACTAATGAAAGTGGAACATATAGACATTTCACCATACAGTTTGTAAACAATACACAGAATGATAGAGGAATAGATGAATGGTCGAATATTTTCTAACATTCAAGAAGACACATCACACACTTTAAGCACTAGGTTGTTTTCGATTTTGATTTATCAAGCCAAAACTGAACCGATTCCGATTCCATCAAGAAAAAGAGGAAACGTATTTCAATCCCAAAAAATGAACATATCATGAGTTAAAAAGGAGAACAAACAGAGATTGAACCAAAAGAAGAAATTAGGGATTTTACGAAGATAACACATAAAATTAAAGTATGGATACCTGGAAATTGTTCGCAAAGATTGAACGAAGGGTAAGAAAGGTATGTCTCACAGAGGTTCGCAGAGCTTGAAGGGGATTTTCTCTTGGGTGAGTACGAGAAACCCTAGGTGAACTATGGGGAAGTTTTGTTTGGGGTGTAGGAGTCGGGGCATTTTCTTTTTGTTGGAGGGAAAACTCCCTCTTTTATTTTGTTAATAGAATTATAAAATATAAAACTAAAATTAGTAACACATATATTAAATTAGCAATGGTGATTTAGTGTGAGAAATAGTAATGGTATAAGACTGTTACTAATCACAAAACTAGTCTGTTACTAAAACAGCATTTTGGTGTAGTGGAACTTTGATTAAAGATTCTTCTTTGTTAAAAAGGACAAATGTCGTGGAAGATGTTTCATCCTTGACGTTGATTTGCAATTTGTACCTAAATATGTAGCATTTTAGTTTGTTATAAATTGTTAAATTGAATAGGAAAGAAAAATTACCGGTAAGAATATATTACCTAGGAGATGGAATGATATTGTGGGTGTTGCATGATTCCAAGAAGAAGGAAGTGAAATTATGTGTAAGCTTCTTGTTGCAATGGTTACACGCTGGATAATACCACCTGAAATGTTCATCGACACCAGTGATTATTGCCCGGAAAATTACATATAGAACCTGCAAAATAAATCATATTAAAAGATAATGAAGGCCACATAGTAATTATATATTTCAAGCAGATTATATAAGGAAAATATTTATTTATATTAGGATACCCTCATTTGGAGAGTCAGAACGAAGGGATAAGATATCTTCAATGGATTTAGAATCTCCTTCAATCTGAAGATGTGAATTGTTTCCTCTGGTTGGATGATATGTCTGGACGAAAGAATGATTTTCGTTATGAAGTCGGTATATATATAATAAAGATACCACCGATATGTTAGATGTCAACAAAGGCAATCTGAGGGTCTAGTTTTCATATTGAGAGATTTGGTGGCTTCCAAGTACCACACCCAAATTTATGGAAAGCTACTTCCTTTCAACCACACCCAAATTTATGGAAAGCTTTATGGATGATGGAAGTCCCTCCAAAGCTAAAACATTTTATGTGGAAAGTAGCCAATAATGCTTTGGCTAGCAAAGAAAACCTCTTCAGAGGGAAATGTTCAAGATCTCCTCTATGTGCCTTTTGCACAGACGAAGTGGAAGATATAGAACACATTTTCCTACGATGCTCTCTTGCTGAAAATATTTGGGACAAAAGTGGTTTAAAGGAACGTTGGAGTGGTTTTGACGCCAGAAGCATGCTTGGGTGGTTTTCGAACATTATTGAAAGAGAGACTTCGGTATCTTCTACTTCTAAAGCTCTTAAACAGTTGGTTGCTCCCCTCTGGGCTATTTGGACGAACAGGAATAATATCATTTTCAATGGGAGCTCCCGTCCAGTCAATATCATTGTTGATAATATCTACAATATGGATGTTTCATGGGAGAACTGTTACACGAAAAGGGTTGTCAACTTTAATGTCTATAGCCCTGCTTCTTCTCAGGACTATCAGAGTGCCTCTCATGAGCCTAGGCCCCCTACGACCAGAGTTACCACAGAACTCAGAACGATACAGGATTTAGAGTTGACCCCACCTATCCCACTTTCAGAGTTGATGCAGCGTTCAGCTCTCATACCAACTCAACAGCTTTGGGAGGGATTTTGCAAGACCCCATTGGGCACTTTATCCTGGGATTCCGGAAAATCAGATCTGCTTTTTCGGCTCTCTGCAGTGAGGCGTTAGCAGTCCGCGAGGCGTGTCTTGTAGCCAAGTGGAGCGAAATAAATTCCTTCACTCTGATCAGCGACAACCTAGAGCTTATCAACTGTTGCAACAGTAGTGGGATGGACCCATGGAAAATTAGACCCATCCTTGCTGATATTAGACAGATTGCAAATGACTGGAATGTGACCTTTAAGTGGGTCCCAAGGCGTCAGAACTCTATAGCCCATTGGATATGTCAAAATTCCTGTGCTTTTCTTAATTCTGGTTGGTCTGTATCTCCCTCTAGGGAGCTGTATTCGTTACTATCTATTTGATTTGGGCTGTGCCTTTTTCCTGTCAAAAAAAAAAAGGCAATCTGAAATTCATTAAATAAAATGCACACAGAATTATAAATAAGATGTAAAATAAGGTGTGAAAGAAAGTCACGCTCTGTGACCTCAATGGGGACATGAGTTATGAACATGGACAGTCAATGGTATGAAGAAAGAAAAATTAAATATATATGGAAGTAGGCAGTCACAACAAAGATAAAGCAAGAAAATGAACAAATTTGGACATGAGTAGTGTACATGAGTAATGACCATGGACAACACCATATTTGGACATGAGAACTGAACAATGAACATGGCCAGTCCCCATATAGATGCCATCAAAATTTTGTAACTCCTGGGTCTGATGCTATAGGGGGCATTTTTAGAGATCATAGTGGTCACATGTTTGGTGATTAGTAAAAAAAATGGCAATCAGATAATCAGATTATTCAACTTGATTTGACACAAAGTTGGAAATAATTATGAATTGAATATGACTCAACCTCTGTGGTCTCGTGTATTGTAAAGATATGTTATCACCCGCATTGGTCCCATCTCAAGAGAGGGAAAAAGTTTCTATTCTTGAATTTCATAAAAGCATTTATTCACTCAGATATACAAAGAAGGAAACTTTTGTGTTTAGTGGCAATGGAGTCCCATCACATTAGAGCATTGTCACAGTGACGTCCCGCGTGTTTTTTATTTTTATACGTTATGTTTGATCCCCATTCAAATAAATTATTAAAAGTAAAAATTATCCTACCTGATTTAATTGTTTAAAATGAGCAACATTTATTTGTAAATGAGTAGAAGAAATTTCACGTGGGCAGCAAGTAAAGGGAATTAGCGTAGCAGTTGTATACATGTTAAGAGTAGCAGCAATATTAATTAGGCGGAATAAAATGTCCACATATGGATGTATTTGTGTATTTAAATGAGAACAATGTATGAAAGGACTAAGTTAGTGTTCCAAATGAAATTTCTATTTACTGTGTGTCTAAAAATGGCCAAATATCCGGCGTAAAACATCTACAGCGGAAAAGCTCTCATTAGTTCTCTTTCACTCATTTCGTCAAACATCTATCAGGCATTCAGGGGAAAAGAAGTCAAAATTAATTAATTGATTTAGATATAAGACGGGGTATAGAAGGTTAATCGTTATAAATTATGCAGCTGGACATAATTGTCGACTATATATGAATACCAATAAAATTATGCAGCTGGACATAAAATTAATTCATTGATTTAGATATAGAAGGTTAATCGACAACTGTGGATACGTTCATAACTCTGCTAATTTATGGCGGGAATACGAATACCAAGAGTTGTAAAAAACATATTGGAATACGAATACCAAGAGTTAGAGTTGCCACTTACCTGCGTAATAGGAGAGGTCGGGCTTTTCGTTTCCAACTCTCTCCCTATATATACATAGCTTCATTTCGGTAATAGATGCCTTATTAACTCTCTCCCTATCTTTCGCTCAAAACTCTCTCCCTAAAATCTTACAATGGATTTTAGGTTGGAAAACAACGATAAGGTCGGTGGGCTGCTATTGAAAGGCAAAACTCATGGGTAATAATATGTATTTTTGTTTCATCCAAAATATCTTAATATTTACAATATGTATACTTACTTTTTCTTTCTATCTTTTTCCATTCTACTTCTAATGCAGATATCTTAATCTTAATTTGCCACCTGTTTATGAAGATGATGATGGTATTATCGATACTAATTTGTACCTTGGTACTGCTCAAAATTTGGATCATGGAGCCAAGTTGGAAATTATCAAAGGTAAGATTCCAATTGTGAATTATGATTACGGATCCACTTCTGAAGTTGTCCCAAGCAAATGTTCAAGTGCAATAGAGAATAAAGAGTTGGTCATTTCAAACTCATACAAGAATCAAGATCGTCGACGTCGACGTCGATGTTATCGATCGGAATCGACTCCATTAGAATTCAATGAGATCCAAAAATACTTTACTGTTCCAATACCTGAAGCGGCCAAGGAGTTAAATGTAGGATTAGCGGTGTTGAAGAAAAGATGCAGAGAATTCAAAATCAAGATGTGGCCATACAGAAAGATTAAGAGTTTCGAGGCACTTATAGACAATGTTAAGGTACGTGTATCCATTATCTATGCAACCAATCTAAAAATAGAAAAATTATCTAGTATACACGTGCCGTAATCGAAAAAAATTCTCGACTTTGCCACTATAAATATACAAATGTGGCATAGTGGGCGCTTGAGCCCCATCAAAAAAAATTAAAAATAAATTATACGCGTGCCACTAGAAAAGTGGAGGGGTCTAAAATAAAAAATTTAACAAGTGTAGAATGAAAATACTCAAAACCATATAATCTCTTTGTTTACAAATACTAAAGCTTAGTTGAATGGAAACTAAAAGGTTAGCACTTCTTTGCTCTTTCTCTTTAATATATACTTTTAGATATTTATTTAATTTTTGAATGAATTTTTAAGATTTTAATTGTACAAATTTTTATTCAGATATTGAATTAAATTTGACTCCCCAATTTTATCGTGTTATATTAATGTTGATTATCGTGTTATATTAATATTAATGAATCTAGGGCTCAAATTTTATGGTTATTTATGGAGTTAATGTTGGTTGAAATGTTAATAGTTATGTATATTTTGATTGGTTAATTTAGATATTTAAATGTAATCGTTGGATGAAATCTTTATTTTCAAGTTGAAATGTTATAGATTGATAGAAACTAATTTGGTTGTTAAATTGTTAATTTATTGTGAAGTATATTATGATTGGATTTGTTAATTAACGAATAGAAATGTTAACAACGAAATGAAAATAAAATAAATATCTATATTTTAGGGTTAATGTACTGTTAGTAATTTATTGTTAAATATTTGGATAATTATTTTCTACTAACTTTAAAATAACCTAAAAATAGCAAGCCATTTTATTAAACGATATTGGAAGTGAATTAAATATCCAGTTGTTTTTTTCCTTTATATCTTGCTGGTATAATTATATAACCATATTTTTTAATTTTAATATCAGAGGTTGGGATTAATCAATGAAGTGAAGTCGCTAGAAGAGAACAAAAGCATGTTGGAGAAGGTGCCACAATTGGAGTTTACAGAGAGAACAAAGAAGTTGAGGCAAGCTTGCTACAGGGCTAATCACGGAACAAAAATGCTGCTTGGTATTCATTGATGATGCTTTATGTTCTAAAACTTCTTTATATGGGCTATTATTTTGAGTCATTATTTTCTCTTTGGGTTTGGAAAGTTGTTTCTCACTCTCTCTGAATAAAATTAAAATAGTAGGTAGTTTATCTATAAGTATGATTACAATGGAAAAGATTATTGAGGGGAAGTATGATGAATTGGTAGTGATAAGTGATAAATTTGCAGGTGTGAGTTTTTGAAATATTATGCTACTAGAGTTTATTTATTTTTTCTTAGCATTTCCTTTTAGAGTGATGTAAACTTAACCGCAAACAGGCGTGTGTTAGTAAATTTACCAACATGCATAGAATGGGTTGTACCATGGTGACCCTATCATGGTATAACCCATTTTATGCATATTGTAATTTGCCAACATATGTATAATATTTTTCTTCTTTTTATTGTCAATTTGAAGCATTCTAAAGTGATAGGAGCATGGCCGGCGCTGGCCATGTGCCAAATGAGCAGTGGCACAGGGCCCATTTTAGAGTGTGCATCTATATATGTATATTTTAAGGGTCCAAAAATATTTTATGTATAATTAAATTGTCAATTTTTAAAATTTATTTAATTTTTTAGGGGCCCATTTTTTTAACTACCCAAAAATAATTTGTATAAAGAATGATTCGACTACCCAAAAAACTCACTCAACTAAAATGGGCCTCTCAAAAATAAGTTTAATTTTTTAGGGGTCCATTTAGGTATTTAATATCTTTATACAGTATTTTTTAGAAGGCCCCTAAATTGATTTTCGCACAGGGTACTCCCAATTTTAGGACCGGCCTTGGATAGGAGATAAAAGAAGGAAGTTATTTAACACTAGAAATCAGTGGCGGATTCAGGATTTACAGTCAGGAGGGGCTAAAAGCCGGAGGTTCGTGGGTGGGAGCCCCCGAATCGAATTTGTTATGGTTAAATCGAGTTTTATACAAATTATATCTTTTATTTCTAGTTTTATACAAATTTATTACTGTAAAAGTTGCAAAAAACTCACTATTTATGTCTTTAATTTTCTATCTTTACATATAGCACCCCTAATTTTTTTTATTTGGAAAAATCAGAGGGAGTCTTGGCCCCTACTAGTTCTCATGTGCATCCGCCGCTGGAAAGAATAATTAAGGGTTAATTATATTTTAATGAATTCTCTTTTAAGTTCTATTGACTTTTATTTAACTATATAAGTCATATTAATAGACTAGTAGGACTTATTTACAAGTTCCTCTAATAGACAAATATGACCTATTTAAAAAATTCTCTTTACGTTGTCATGGTCCCGTCAAATGTTAACATGGCTTACTATTTAAAAGTTTTTTTTTTTTACCTAGTGATGCTAATATGACTTGTTTAAAAGATAACTAGTGAATAATATTTATATGATAAAAACTCTTTTAAATCAGACTAAAATATAAGAACCCGAATAATTAAACTTACAATACAAAAAAACATGAAATTGACATAATATGTTTGTGCTCGATTCAAAATATTAATTTGTCTTGGTCGCGTTATTTGATAAATATTTTTAATCATTTTACTTGTGTTAATTATTTGTGTCATGCAATGTTTTTGTTTCCTTAACCGTGTCTTTTGTTTGGGAGAAAGTTATAAATTGAGTTAATCTGTCATGTTTTAAGTAGGTTGTGTTCATGCAAAGGTTAAAAAATACATGATGTGTCAATGTCATGTTTGTGTTTTAATTGGGTTTTTGGTGTCGTGTTTAGATTAAAACGCAACCGAAAAAACATAATTTATCTCCCATGACTAGTTGAATTTACGAGTATTTTTTATTGATAAATATTTGTCATGAAATATATGAAATATTCCATGTTATCCAAGTTTTAGAATGCTTGATCCCATAAATTTGCATTTGAATTTTTTTCACCCGTCAAGAACGAACAACAAACTAAAGCACGAAAATTTACTAAACTCGTTATTTTTAACACAAACAAATACATAAAATAACCAATTTCAGCTTGCCAAAATATTTCCCCAATTTTTTTTTTTCACTTTCCATCATTTCTAGCAAATGTACCTTGAACTGTAAATCTACACATTGAACTAAAGACCTAATCACGATAAGTTGAACCTTAAGAAATTAACCCACATAATTGGTGAAAAATATATTACAAAGTCATGCGAGAAATGTATTAAAAGCCTTAGTAACATTACCACATAATAGTGCAATATTCAATAGCACATAGAGAATCAATAAATCATATCGGTGACATAACTCATTATTCCGTTTTTAATGAATTCTGAATGAAAATTATAGCTGGAAATTTTTGGAAAATAAATATAAATTAGGTGTTAATGTAATACCCCGTAATTTTAATGCCTTTTAAAATGGGTTATATTTTAAATTAATGGATTAATTAGATTTTCTTATTAATTAATTCATTCGGGTTTATCCGGACGGTGGATATTAAATTGGATGATTCTGAATATTACTTAAAGATATTTAGGTAATATATGAAATGTGATGTCATTGATATGACTGTATGATATAAATTCGGTAATTTATATTTTTAGTCAGACGCGGTATGGGACGTGTCGGGACTAGTTTATTAAATTAAAAAGGAAATTTATTTTCTATCGATCTAATAGTCATTTCGACTGCGTCGTTGCGTCCGGAAGGTTCGAAATAGTCAGAAAAGTCTATTTGGATGTCAATTTTGAGTCTCGGGTCATTTGGGAATGAATAGACAACCCGAAAGGGCATTTTGGTCATTTTTCTAGGGGGATGAATAGTGTTTCGGATTTAGAACTATTATAAGTATTGTTAGATTAAGTGAATGGGAGTTATTCATCTCCTCTTCACTAATAAGAGCAGCCATCTTCTTAGAGTGAGAGTAAGAGTGTTTGGGAAGGGAAAAGTCACTTGGGAAAGGAAAAGTCACTTGGGAAGGAGAAGAACAAGAACCAAGGTTCACCACCACCAACCACCACCGGAGTTTGACCGGAGAAGGGACAACCAACTGAGATAAACTACACCAAAGGATCAGACCTACACTAAAGGCAAGTGTTTAATAATGGCAAATTCAGTTTGTATATTGTCCATGTTAGAATAATATGAAAAGAGAAGATTATTATTGTTTGGAAGAAATAATGGAGTATTAAATGGATTTCTGGAAAACTGAAATGATATAGGAATTTAACTCATGTGTTAGGATGATAATAATCCACGAATTAGTTATGAATCTGTTGAAGAAATGATGGAAACCATTGTTATGTTCTTGAAGAGGTTATGTTAATAAATTTCTGGGAATAAGGAGATAAACATGCTTTTTAACCAATCCTTTGATGATTCTAGGATGTTTAGAGTATTGGAAATCGTTCATATATGTTGATATATCATGAAGTAAAGTTTATAAGTCATTTGGGATGTTTAGATGAAGGTTTAAATGATCAAAAGTTGTTAAACCCGTAGTTGCAGAAAATGCAGGCCTGGAACTGAGGGATCGATCGATCGACCCCTGCCTTCGATCGATCGACCTCCCCAGTTTATGTAAAGTTGTTTCTTTTTAAATGTTGATTCTTATCCCAAACCTTTTATGGATCTTTGGTGATTATTATTTGGAGATTATGGGACCTAGAAAATATCAGTAAACCCTTGTTAATAGTTGAATTAAATTTGATTTGGATTCGAGTGATTTAAATGTTGGAAATTATATTGAATGGAATTTCGGTTGCTAGATTCATTTGTTAAAATCTAAATGGTGATGCATGAGGTTTTGAGATAGGACCAGTAGGGGGATTTTATATAACACCTGGGTATCCTTAAGTTTACAAGAGGGTTTAATCTTAAGTGTAAGAATATGTGTTTATAAGAGATTTGAAACTATCGGTTTTAACCGTAATTAAAAAGGAGAACTAAGCTCGTAGTAGTTCGGGAGAAATAATGTTATGGACCAGTAGGATATTAGTGACTTCTTACTGAATATATGTTGAGGAAAATCTTATTTGAATCTTGTACATTGAGAGAGGGTAGCCTTAGGGTATGAGGTTATTCCAATCACGTATTTAAAGTTGACAAACCTCCTCGCTCGACAAAGTTAAGTAGTAGTGTAATGGAGGGGTTCCTTGTTTGGATTTCGCTTTGCGAGACGCTCCGCGCATGAACCTTAATGACGTCGGGAGCGGAGTGATGTTAGGATACGAGAATAATTATATTATAAGAGCGTAGTGGTATGGCTCCTAGATAGAAATGGGAGTTTGGAACACATTTGGTTGAAAGAGGTTATGAGGTTATCCCGATCGCATAGTTTAAGTTTTCGGACCTCCTCGATCGACAAAGTTAAGTAGTAGTGTATTGGAGGGGTTCCTTGTTTGGATTTCGCTTTGCGAGACGTTCCGCGCATGAACCTTAACGACGTCGGTAGTGGAGAGATGTTATAGGATGCGAGGATAATTAAATTATGAAGTAAAGATATGATATTTTAATACGTGGAATTTAAAAGAGATATAATGCTACGTATGGGGAATATCTTAGGGTAGTGATAATTACCTTATTGATATTATATTATAGGTATGATAATACCTATTTGATTGATTGATGATTATGTGTATGACATACCTAGCTTACTTGCTATCGGTGGGAGGTTTACGCGTGAGGGCAGTCATATCCTGATGAATCCATGGGATCTTTGATTTGTCGCTCGAGAACATAGGTCTATGAAAGACTTATCGGGGATTTGATAAGTCCGCTGACTGTGGGTACGTAGGTATGTGCGTGACCCATGGATACGAGAACTATGTTCGCCTCCAATTTGTTTGTTGTTTGTGGTTCGTGGAATCTTACCGAACCTGTAGTCCCCTATTCAGCGACATGCGATGATGGGACATGATAGCAGAGCAATGTATTGCACCATAGCTGTGACTCGGGGTGCTGTATTATATATGAATATATATATAATGGATTATATGAACGAATGGATATTTATTATGGTTAAGTCTATCTACGGTGATAATTGTAGATAACGGTGAATTGAGAAAATAATGGAATTAAGTTAATAAATGGTTATGCTTATAGAATTGGAAAGCTTAACTCATGTTAATGAAAAACGAATCATATTAATGAGCAACGAATCATATTAATGAGCAACGATTCATATTAATGAGCAACGATTCATATTAACGAGCAACGATTCATATTAATGAGAAATGATTCAGTTTAATGAGTAATGATTCGTGTTAATGAGAAACTAAATCATAATGGAGAAATATAGAAATGAATAATAATGTGACGTATGGTATGGGACATACGGGAATTATGAAATGGGAATGGAATTATAATATGGAGACTAGAAAAGAGGAACCATTAACTAGGAGGTTAATAGGAAACGTTAAGTGTGCACTCTAGTTGAGAGGTGAGAATAGCAAGTGAGAGTTGGATCTAACATGTACATAATAAATGCTTTATTGCACTTGTTAAATACTTGCTGTTTTAAAAATACTCTACACATTCGGGCTCTGACCCGTTTCCTTGCATATTTTCTCTTCTATTGTATCTCTATATCAGGTGTCCAGCAACAGGGACGCCAAACATAGTTGATTATGACGTGCTATGGAGCTATGGAAGTATAGTTTAGACGCATATCATCTTTTTATTCACAGTATTCTTAGTTAGGGCATGTCGCCCAAAGGATTCAGTTATCTTTTCTATTGAGGTCAAATTCTATTGTATTCGGGACTTTTTAATACATTTAACATTGTTGGGATTATTGTAAAGGATTTATATTATTTGGGAATGTTTATTCCAGTTGCATTTAAATTTTTTTGAGTTATTTATTTAGTGAACTGTGTTGTTGAATAAATTGTGTTGTGTTATTCTTAAACTGGAAATGGATTTTTTTAAATTAAAATTTGGAAAGTTTTTAACACCAGCTTAATTGAGTTTTGGGTGAATTGTAAATATTTTCGACAGTGATGCTAAGAATGAGCCAACTGCATATTCTGTTTTAATTTGGTATGGGGCTGGCCACCCGGTATTTAATTAGGCGGGGTGTTACAGTTAACCCGCACGATACGCGATCATATTAAAAAATATTATATTTTTATATAATTGTGTTTCAAAAATCTAAATGAAAAATAATCTAATATGACTGAGTTATATAGCCCAGTTGACAAATTCTTTACATTTGTAAACACTTCTAACTATAAATTAGCACTACTAATATAAAAAAAAGATATATAATTAGCATATTTTAAATAAAAATATATAATAATAATGATTAACATAATGGAACAATGCAAAAAAAGTGCAACCAAGCCCCTACACGTGATATTTCTACGGATACATATATATGGCATATCTATTACATGTTGACCACCTTACGAGTGAACTGTAAAAAAAACTCACTCGTATTCTTTGAAACAACTGACATGCAACAAAAGAATTTGAATTGCCCTATTAATTTTATAGTCAATGTACTCTTCCTAATACCCAAAGGAGATTGAACAAAAATAACTTTAATCTTTGGTCTAAATTGAGATACCATTTGCAATACACAACACAACATAATTTGTTAAAATCAGTTACGGCATTAGAGCTTACACTATAATTTCGAAGGACTAAACTTCCCAATATGAGCTTAATATTGCATATAAAAGTTAGGGTTCACATCCCCAATTTGAAACTAACGGACATCTAGTTATATTCCAAAAAAAATAGCAAAACTAAATTAGTTAGCATTGCATATAACAACCAAGGTTGACTGTTGATACCAAAATTAATATGCTGATGTGGACGAATAATACGAAGACACGTGTCAATCTACGTGGCACGATAGCAGCGAGGAAGTTCATTTCCCGACCAACCATGCTTCTTTCCGAGCAACGAGGATACACCGAGGAACTATAGCACACCGAGGAACTCCAGCGCACCGAGGTACTCTAGTTCTCCGAGGAACTCCCGATCAGCTAGCAGCTATGGCGGTCCGAGCTGCACCTCGGTCGTACCATCAATTGCCAGATAATCAACAGTTCAGATATTCATTGAATGCTTATATTCTTGACGCACACGCTGCATTAAATGTATTACCCTTTCATATGTATATCATTTAATGTATTGAACCTTTCATGTACAGCCTCAAGGCTATAAATACCTTGTATCAAACCCATTCAAGGGGACCGGAATTTCTTGAGAGAACTTGTAATCAAGAATTCTGCAAACACTCAGCAATAACATAACAGTGGACGTAGGCTTTATTCCTATCCGAACCACTTTAAAAATCTTTGTCTTATTTATTTATCTGTGATTGAATAATTAGAGCAATCTAGTTTTTTACATCAACTGATTGGCGCCGTCTGTGGGAAGCGACTGTTACTATCGTTTTTCGCAAAAATCATTTGTTATCAATGGCAGATAATCCAGAATCCAGTAATCGAAATGCTGGAAATGCTGGAAATCCTCCAAATCCATCTGCAACTTCAGATCTGGCTGGAATCATGACAAATCTGGCTCAAGGACAAACCGCCATGCAAGAATCTATGAGGCAACTCATTCAAACTCTTCAAGGCGGTGCACCTACCTATTCAGGACAACGGAGTGATCATGGGCAATCACGATCCAGACGTACTGTGTCATATCGCAATGAAGAGTCTAATGATTATTCTTATCAACCTGGGCGAACTTCATCGATACGGGCTACGGATACAAATCAACCTATATCTCTCTCTCCGGAGAGAACCAGCGCTTTGGAAAGATTAAGCAGGGCGTCTCCTTTCAGTCGATTAGGACCAAAGAGGAATATGAGTCCACCTAGAGCTCCATCAAGAAGTTTTCGGCCACCATCAGGTTTGAGAGAAGGATCAGCACAATCACGACCAGTTACTCGTCGAGATAAATCTCAGGAAGCTACGTCAGGGCAATCAATTGCTCAGACTAAGCGGCCTGAGGAAGGAAATGAAGCATGGAAAGGTTCTATTCAACGGTTAGAGGATAGATTGGGAGAAATGGCTAAGGCGAGGAATCCCTTACAGAGAACTTTTGTTCAAGGGACACCCTTTGTGCAAGCCATTGTGGATTTTCCTACACCATCGAAATTCAAAGCACCAGTAGTGACCCCTAAGTACGACGGAAAGACAGATCTTGTACTTCATATAGAACAATACCAAGCTGCTGCTGACATCTATGCCGTACCCGACGAGATGAGGTGTAGGGCATTCTCGGGAACTCTTACCGGATCTGCACAGATATGGTATAACAATCTTCCTCGGGGTAAGATTTCAACTTTTATTCAATTAACCGAGTTGTTCATTGGTAATTTTTGCTTTGGGGCGAAGCCGGTAAAACGAGTAGCACACTTGTTAAGTGTTAGACAAAAATCAGGTGAAAGTACTAGAGATTACATAACTCGTTTTAATAACGAGAAGTTGGAAGTCATAGACTATGAAGAAAAGACAGCGATCACTGCTTTGATGAGTGGTTTGCTGCCTAATAAGTTGTACTATACTTTGGCCAAAGATCCACCTAAAACTATGTCGGAGTTAATGGCTAAAGCGGCCAAAATCATGAATGCCGAGGAGGCTATGGCTGCGAAGAAGAATATGGATAAAGAAATCAAGGTGGAGGTCGACAAGTCTAAGAAAAAAGATCAGAAAGGTAATGGTGGTGACAAGCATTCCAGGAATAACAGGATGACCTTGGAAGTCCTAAAGAAGTATGATAATTATACTCCATTGAAAATGGGTATTAATCATGTTTTGGAAGAAATCAGGAATAGCGAGGAAATCAAGTGGCCAGAGAAACTGAAGACAAATCCCGATCTGAGGAATAAGGCCAAATATTGCGAGTTTTACAAAGATCATGGCCATATGACAAAAAATTGCATAGCCCTTCAGAACGAGATTGAAACACTCATCCGAAGAGGAAAGTTGTCAAAGTATGTAGATCGCCGAGGTGAAAGGAAGAATGACGACAGAACGAGAGAGAGATCTAGATCTCCTCGTCGTGCAGAGGAGAAAAAGAAGAGGGACCATGAAGATGATCTAGATGATGACCCTGATCTTCCCAAGAAGCCAAGGAAGCCAGAACGAGAGGTATTTTCCATACGTTTTGGGTCATTTGATTGTAATGTTATTACAGGAGGAGATGCAGGAGGAGGAGATCTTACTGCAGAAAGAAAAGCTTACCTCGGAGAGGCTCAAGCTTGTTCATACATTCAGCGAATAAACCTGGCCGAGGATGATCGTCCGAGGAAGGTAAATAAAGAGAAGCTAGTGATTGGTTTTTCAAAAAACGACCTGGCAGGTGTTCTTTACCCTCATGATGATCCTTTGGTGATCAAAATGAGGATGAAGGATGTGGTCATTTCAAGGGTGTTAGTAGACAATGGTAGTTCGGCAGACATCATGTACTATTCATGCTTTGATAGCTTGAATTTAAAATTATCTCGATTGGAACCTTATCACAGACCCCTTCTGGGTTTTGCTGGCGAGAAAGTTTTTCCACTTGGGACGATCAAGTTGGATATACTCATTGGAACTTGGCCTGCTTGTCGAACCGAAAGAATACGCTTCTTTGTGATGGATAAGAATGTGCGGTCAGCCTACAACATCATCATGGGAAGAGTTGGATTGAAGAAGTTTGAGGCAGTTCCATCTACAGTACATCAGTGTTTGAAATTCCCAACGAATTTTGGAGTTGGAATTATGAAAGGTGATCAAAAAGTAGCTCGGGAATGCTATTATTCGTCTGCCGAGCAAGAGGAACTTGAAGAGTCAAGGAAAAAGACTACTACTTACCAAGTGGAGGAAGGTACATAAATTGAAACTCTTGACCCTAGGGATGAATCTCAACTCGTAAAAGGGCAGGTGGTGGAATCTACAGAAATTGTTATCCTGGACGACGAGCATCCTGAACGAGTAACTCAGATAGGATCGTCGTTGGATGTTTCAATAAAACAGGATTTGATAACTTTCATGAGAAACAGGAAGAATACTTTTGCTTGGAGTCATGAAGACATGCCAGGTATAGATCCAAACTTCTTATGTCATGAGCTCAATGTGAATAAGGAGATCAAACATGTGAAGCAGAGAAGAAGAGTGTTTAGTCCCGAGAAGAACCAGGCCATACAAGAGGAGGTCGAGAAACTCCAGAAAGCCCAATTCATTGAAGATGTGAAATATCCAGATTGGTTGGCAAATGTGGTGATGGTAAAGAAGAAGAACAACAAACGGAGAATGTGTGTTGATTTCACTGATCTCAACAAGGCGTGCCCAAAAGATCATTTTCCATTGCCCAGAATTGATCAATTAGTGGATGCTACCTCGGGACATGAGCTACTCAGCTTTATGGACGCTTATTCTGGCTACAATCAGATCAAAATGAAGCCAGAAGACAGAGAAAGTACTTCTTTTATTACCCCAAGGGGAACTTATTGTTATAATGTTATGCCTTTTGGTTTAAAAAATGCAGGTGCAACATATCAGCGGCTGATGAACAAGGTTTTTGCCGAACAAATCAGTTGCAATATGGAAGTCTATGTCGACGACATGCTCACCAAAAGCAAGAGAGCTACTGATCATCTAGTTGACTTAGGCCAAACCTTTGATCAACTGGACAAATACCAAATGAAGCTCAACCCGACAAAGTGTACCTTTGGAGTACGAGAAGGAATGTTCCTCGGATACATCGTCAATCAACGAGGTATTGAGGCAAATCCAGAAAAGATCAAAGCTCTTTTAGGGCTGCGATCCCCAACGACGAGGAAAGAAGTACAGAGTCTTACCGGACGAGTTGCAGCTCTCAACAGATTTGTATCCCGAGCAACTGATAAATGCCTCCCGTTCTTCAAAACACTGCGAAAAAGTTTTGAGTGGACTGATGAATGTGAGAAGGCCTTTCAAGATTTGAAGAAGTATTTGGGAGCCCCACCGTTGTTGTCTAGGCCAATAACTGGAGAGAAGCTGTATTTTTATTTGGCAGTATCAGAAAATGCAGTTAGCTCAGCGCTGATCAGATTGGAGAATGGAGTCCAGAAGCCAATTTATTACACAAGTAAGGCCTTCCGAGGTGCAGAAATCAGATACCCAAAGTTAGAAAAATTGGCACTGGCATTAATTGAAGCAAGTAGAAGAATGAGGCCATACTTCCAGGCCCATACCATCATAGTGTATACCGACATGCCATTAAGACAAGCCCTTCACAAGCCAGAAAAGTCAGGAAGATTGATGTATTGGGCAATAGAACTCGGTGAATATGATATTGTGTACGAACCCAGATCATCATTAAAGGGGCAAGCTGTAGCAGATTTTATAGCGGAATTCACATACCCTGATACCCCCGAGGAACAAAAGGTACTTACTGACCTACCTGTGGACGATACAGGATCAACAGGCACAGATCCAGACCAACCAAGGTTGGTAAAAGGACTTGTGGATGTAGAAAAATCATCATATTCAAACCCAGACCAACTCCGGTTGGTAAAAGGGCGCGAACAAATGACCGACGAGGAACAAAGGATACCCGGGGATGATGAAAGAAAACAGATGATATTTTACCGAGGAACTCTAACAGATAAGAAATTTGAAGACGAGTTACCTACATGGAGATTATATGTAGATGGATCATCTTGCACAGCTGGTTGTGGAGCAGGGATTGTTTTAAACACCCCAGATGATATTGACATGGAGTATGCCTTGAGATTCCAATTCAAAGCTTCCAATAATGAGGCTGAATATGAGGCTATGATAGCAGGTTTTCATTTGGTGAAAGTTATGGAAGCACGGCAAGTAATTGTTTACAGTGATTCTCAATTAATTGTGAATCAAATGATGGGAATATATGCAGTTAAAGGGGAATTAATGATGAAGTACCATGCAAAGGTGATGGAATTATTGGCAGACTTTGAGGCCATTCAATTGGTGAGAATACCAAGGATGGAGAATGCTAGAGCAGATGCATTGGCCCGATTAGCATCAGCTACGCGCACCGAGATGCGAAGGACAATACCAATTGAGGTACTGGAAAGTCGGAGCATAGAAGAAGACCTGATAGTGAAAATTATTACCCTTGATTTAGGACCATCTTGGATGGATTCTATCAGGGCATACATTGAAGAAGGAGTGCTACCGGAGGATAAGCTCACTGCCAAAAAGCTGAAGTATAAAGCTGTTCGGTATGTACTAACTAATGGTGTTTTGTATAGACGAGGAATTATGGCAGGTTTGCAGAGATGTGTGCATCCATCAGAAGTCAAAAATTTGATTGAAGAAATCCATGAAGGATCATGTGGAGCTCATGTAGCAGGTCGGACTCTTCTGCAAAGGGTGATGACACAAGGATATTACTGGCCGACGATGAGGGCTGATTGTATAGCATATGCTAAGAAGTGTGACAAGTGCCAACGTTTTTCCTCCATCCGACGAACGCCACAAGCATTGCTAACACCAATAACTTCCCCTTGGCCATTTGCCATGTGGGGAATTGATTTGGTTGGACCACTACCAACCACCCGAGGAAGATTCAAGTACCTCGTCGTTGCAGTGGATTATTTTACTAAGTGGGTAGAGGCTGAACCACTAATTGATATGACGTACGAGAAGGTATATCAGTTCATTTGGAAGAATATCATTTGTCGATATGGTCTCCCACATGCTTTTATCACAGACCATGGAACACAATTCGATAATGAAGAATTTACTGCCTACTGTCATCAGTCGAACATTTTGAAGTTTCATTCAGCACCAGGCCATCCCCAAAGCAATGGACAGACTGAGGTGACGAACAGAACATTATTAAATGGATTGAAGAAGAGGCTAAGTGAGGCCAAAGCAAATTGGATTAATGAGCTACAGTCAGTTTTGTGGGCTTACCGAACAACTCCCCGAGCAGCAACTGGAGAATCACCATACATGCTGGCATTTGGAAGTGAGGCTGTAATACCTGCCGAGTTGGGCCTACCGACACACAGGGTGTTGAATTTCAACTCTCCGATCAGTGATTTGATGAGAAGATTGGATTTGAATATGCTCGAGGAGGTTAGAGAAGAGGCAGCTATTAGGAATGCCGCTTATCAACAACGAACAACTTTGTTTTACAACAAAAGGGTGAAGAAATGCGATCTAAAAGAAGGAGATTATGTACTGAAGAAAGTCATTCAGAAGCACAATAAATTAGAAGCAAACTGGCATGGACCTTACCGGGTTACAGAAGTTGTTCGACCAGGAACTTACAGAATAGCAACTCTAGAGGGAGAAGAATTTAAGAATGCGTGGAATGCTGAACACCTACGCAAGTATTATCAGTAATGTCAAATGTAAAGCATTTCTTTCATTATGAATAAAGCAAGGATGTTTCGCCATTTTCTTTCTGGTTGAAAGTTTTTCGGGAATACTAGTGTAATACACTACACAAAAAAGTGCTATAAGTAGCCAAAAGTGCTCTAAGGAGCCAACCTCCTTTGGTTAGGAGGACAGCTCTAAGGAGCCAAAAAGTGCTATAAGTAGCCAAAAGTGCTCTAAGGAGCCAACCTCCTTTGGTTAGGAGGACAGCTCTAAGGAGCCAAAAAGTGCTATAAGTAGCCAAAAAGTGCTATAAGTAGCCTAAAGTGCTCTAAGGAGCCAACCTCCTTTGGTTAGGAGGACAGCTCTAAGGAGCCAAAAGGTGCTCTAAGGAGCCAACCTCCTTTGGTTAGGAGGACAGCTATAAGTAGCCAAAAGCTCTAAGGAGCCAAAAAATATTCCTTTGGTTAAAAGGTGTACACCAGCATGATCAATTACGGTTGGTAAGATAAAAATATACTCTCATATTACAACTTATGATTGGTCGGGAGGTAATATTATTACAAAAAGTTCTTTGAAGAACAAAATATTCAAAAATACACCAAGTATAGTTGGTCGGGGATAAAGACCCAATAACTGTAGTTGGTCGACGAGGACAAATTATTGATCTTAGTTGGTCGGACGCATTTTTATATTCGAAATTGAACCAAGTATAGCTGGTCGGGGATAAAAACCCATCAATTGTAGTTGGTCGACAAACATTATTTATCCACCTTGGTTGGTTGGAAACAGTTTGAACAATTTATATTCATTACTTTATTATTATTAAGTGATTGATCAACCTTGATACTTGTAAATTTTTAAGTTGGTTGATGAACAGCGCGATATTGTTATCTTTTTAACAAATACATAGATACATATGCACAAATATAAAGGTGTTTGATAAACACAAGACAATAGCAAAATTGGCAAATAGAAAATGAAAGTCTTTTCATTAAAAATCTAGAATAAATTACAAGTTACATAAATGTACTAACTGTTACATTGAAAACCTATTATATTGGTTTCTTTCCTTTATTTTTTGAAACAGGCTCCTCGCCAGCAGGAGGATCCTCTAGGCAAAGAGGAGAATTAATGAAATTAACATCCATGAGCATTCTAACGTTCATCACAGAAGGTGTATCCAAGAGATGCTCAGGACGAGACAATTCAACCTGAGAATGAAGGCTGTAATCACCAAGGTACTTTGAAATCAAGCTACGAGGAATGGAACGAGCTGGGATCCATGCCATGTCCAATTTGAAAGGTGGTACAGGCAAGTCTAATAATGATGGAGCATGATAATCCCATAAATAATGCCCTTGCTCCAATTTTAACACACCCAGTGCGTTCAACCATCCTTGCTTGTAACCCTCATTGTTGGCATGTTCAATACGAGCATCCAGGTGAACAAGGGCTTCATTGTATCCTGCCATCCAGAATTCCCTTGGCTGTTTATGGAATTGGAAGGTTAATCTATCCAATTGTTCATGAAGGCTTTTGGCAAAAAGATCCTTATTATGCAGAGCAGATTTCATCGCTGTAAGTTGATCTTCCAAGGATAGATTCTTCTTGGACATTTCTGATAGGGCCCGATCTTTGACGTTTAACTGGAATGCTTGAGTTTCCAAAGTAGATTGGGTACGAGCCTCTTCAACATTGCGACTGAGAACTCTTGATCGGCTCCGAGAAGCAACTGGAGAACTTTGCTCCTCGACAGTTCTTCCTCGCCCCCGAGAACCTCTTCCTCGTCCCCGAGCAGTTCCAGAATCAGCAGATCTTCTTAAGTCATCCAGTTCTTGCCTTAACTTGGCGTTTTCGACTTCTAAGAACGAGAAACCTTCATCAGTAACTGGTACTAATGCAGTGGAAGATGAGGCAGCAGATTCATATTGAGCCAACTTTTTCTGCAGATTATTATTTTCTTGTTCCAGGATCTCGACAATTTGCCTACAAGCTTCAACTTCACCTTTTAGGGTTCTCTCCCTAATGTCGTACCCAGCAATGATCTTCTTATGGCCTGTTTCTGAAGAGAGCTGCTGGTATCTATTTTCATAATCCTTATGCAACGAAGCCATTAATTCGTTGTGTTGATTTTGAAGATCCTCTATGGAACCATGAAGCTCTTCAATCAAGTCATAGTAAGCGACATTGTTGGCCACTGCTCGGTCGAGTAAAGCTTTCAAGTACTGATAAGCTTCAATTGCCTGCTCTGAGGCACCATGGCCAAGAATATCAGCAATTTCTGATGTACTAAGGAATGTATGACCAGCCTTATAGTATTGGTGACATTGCTGCATCAGCTCGGTATCATGTGAAGAGATCAATTCCATTCTAGCAACAAACTAAGGACGAGAAAAAGACAACAATCAACAAATATAAATCATCAACAACAGAGATGAGCAAAGATGTATTTTATTAGATCATCAAAAGGTTACATTGTTCGATTACAAAAATTGAAAAAAGAAATGATACCGAACAACTTCACACCTTTTCCTTGTCCCCCAAGACTTTCTCGGGAGGCTGGGACGAGGAGCTCGGTTGCTCGGTGGTGTCAACGGGTTGATCAGCAGGAATCTTCTCGGTAGGAGGAGGCATAGAAGAAACGTCCTCGTTGATAGAGGGTTGAGAAGCAGAGACTGGGTCACCCATAGCCATAGAAGACTCATCTGAGGCAGGCTCATCTTCTTCTTCTTCCACAATTGGTGGAGGAGGACCAGGGAGATGTTGTTGGAATAGCTCAGAATCGTCTTGGACCTTCAGCTCTTGCAGAGCAGCTACCCAACCATCGTGGAAGTATTTCAACTTCCCATATTGGACTTGGGATGTCATTGCAGCTATCCCTCTCTCCCATCCTTTCTCCCAACCAGCACTGAAATGTTTCTTGATTGCGACTTTTCTCCTCAACTTCTCCGAGGAGAGCTTCACCTCCAATTCCTCTTTTTTGATCTTGATATCTCGTAGGGTAGATAACTCTTCCTCAGCCGTTTTCAGCTGGCCATCATATTCCTGATGTTTAACCTCTAAACCTTTTACTTTCCCCTCTAAATTCTTGGAGGTTTCAGCCATTTTCACCTTCTCAGCTTCAGCCACAGCTAATTTCTTCTCCCAAACAGCTTTTTCGTCAACATACTGTTGACGAGATTCCTTTAAATATTGGGTCAAACCCAACAGAGCATCCTCTACGCCTGACGAGGAGCTTGAAGCTTTGATAGCTTCATCCTTCTTCACAATATTATTAAAACAGTTCACCAACTGAAAGATGAGAAAAATAGCAAAGTCAACACAAAATGCAAGCTTTCAGAGAAAGAAAGAAAAATCAGAAGTATAAGAAATTTACTGAAGCAAGGTGACGAGCAGCTAAGGATGTCAGCATATCCCTAGGAATTCTCTCATCAATACCATGGACCTCGGGTACGACCGAGCTCATTGCAGAACTTGGAAGAGTGATGTTTGGAACATCAGTACCACCAGCAGGTAAGGAGGAGGCAGTTTCAGCCGGAGTAACTGAGGATGATTTCCTCAATCTCTTCAACGGGCGATCAGAGCCTTCAACCAAAGAGGTCTTGGTCGGGGAAATTGTAATTACATCTACAGGAGCAGTTTTCTTGCTCGGAACCACTGGTGGCTTCTCGATAGCTTTAGAAGACCCAACATCCACTTTGTTAGTCCCCTCTGGGACATCAGTTTTACTTTTCTTGGCCCCAACAACAGAAGTAACATCATCAAAGAGAGCGGGAGGAGCTCTTTTCTTACCCATCTTTTGACTTAAAGGAAGATGAGAATCTGAAGATGAACCTTCCGGAGTTGAAGCTGGTTCAACAGGGCGAGCAGTATAAGAGGTTGTGTAACTCTTATACTGTAGCAGATATGAGGCAGACCTGATGTGTTCGTCTGCAATATTCTTGTGCAAACCCCAGATAAGTTTCAGATGTTTGATATTAACCTCTGATTCTTTTGGAGTTCTTCTTTTACTATCAACTGCAAATAAATACATATTGAGATATCAGTCATACATTTTGTCAAACATGATGAAAGCATAATTTCATAAGTAAAATAAAATGAAAAATAAACCTATCCCATTGCCATATGGGGGACATCTGGGACCGTTGTATACTTCATTTCCAGCTAAAGGGGCATATTGCCAATTTTTTATAACCAACCCATGTTCAAAATAATCTCTATTTGAGTCAGGGAGGTTAACTACAAGAGCCCTATTCAGAAACCTAGTTTTTAAATAATAAATATTATCTAGAGTGGCCCACTTATAGCAATACATAATCTCAGGGATCCCAATACGAGTCCCATGAGTTAGATTTAATTTGTGTACCCCATTAATTATTCTCCAGGAATTGGGGGCTATTTTTGCAGGGACAAGGTCAAAATATTGACAAAACTCAAGACACAATGGATTTGGGGGAAAGGAAAAACCACATTCAGCAATAAAAAGACTGGGGAACCAATGTCCCTCAGGCAATCGGAAGTAATCTAAAGGCTCAGAAAGAACCTCTAGAGTTACCCATGAAGGAATGGAAAAATCAGAACGAAATTTCTCAACAGACTCCACAATATAAACCATACTGAATAAAAGAGAAGAAAGGAAAAAGATCTTACAGGAAGAAAGGAGGTCTGCTGACAACTAACGAAGGAAAAGATGAACGCACAAGAGAGAAGGAGAGAATAGAAAGCTTGAAGGCAGAAAATTGGAAAACGTAGAAGACGGTATGGTTACCTACGAAGTTTAAATACTTTGCATTGGGAAGCAGCGAAAGAAATGATTACCAAAAAGAAACTACTGAACTTCCGGCGGCTAAAAGGACAAAAATTGCACGGAGACCGAAGCGCTTATAAAAAATTCAAAAGAAAGGCGGAAGCCGCGAAATGAGAAGGAGATTTGAACACAATGTTCCTGAAACCCAGGAAAGTCATTTAATATTGCCATATACCGAGAAAGAATGTTCCATACTCCTCAAAGTTCGAAATATGAAACATTGGGGGCTTCTGTTGATACCAAAATTAATATGCTGATGTGGACGAATAATACGAAGACACGTGTCAATCTACGTGGCACGATAGCAGCGAGGAAGTTCATTTCCCGACCAACCATGCTTCTTTCCGAGCAACGAGGATACACCGAGGAACTATAGCACACCGAGGAACTCCAGCGCACCGAGGTACTCTAGTTCTCCGAGGAACTCCCGATCAGCTAGCAGCTATGGCGGTCCGAGCTGCACCTCGGTCGTACCATCAATTGCCAGATAATCAACAGTTCAGATATTCATTGAATGCTTATATTCTTGACGCACACGCTGCATTAAATGTATTACCCTTTCATATGTATATCATTTAATGTATTGAACCTTTCATGTACATCCTCAAGGCTATAAATACCTTGTATCAAACCCATTCAAGGGGACCGGAATTTCTTGAGAGAACTTGTAATCAAGAATTCTGCAAACACTCAGCAATAACATAACAGTGGACGTAGGCTTTATTCCTAGCCGAACCACTTTAAAAATCTTTGTCTTATTTATTTATCTGTGATTGAATAATTAGAGCAATCTAGTTTTTTACATCAACATTGACTTTAATGATTCTTAGATTTAAAATGTCTAATTTATCGAAAAAAAAGATTTAAAATGTCCAAAATATGTTTTACTTTTTCAACCGAAAATATAAGTAATGTATCTTAACGTGAGTCAACTACATTATGTCTGGAGGTATGAATGAAGAGGTTGTTTAAAAGAACATAAACATGTTAAAAACTAAAACATATATAGAGGTATAAACTAAACATAAAGTAAACTTACATCGTAGCCATTAAAAAGCAATTAAACTAGGTAGAATGATGCAAGATTATGACATCATTTCTTTAATATAAATAAGGACACTGCATCGACTCATTTAAAATTCAAATGTCAAAGCCACACTCAAGTTTACAAACAATATAAGAAATTAAAAAAAAATGAAATTACCTTGATATTAAAAGACAATGAGCATATGGCAAAGGCACTATTGTTGTTATGTTCCAATGAAACACAAACATTACCATTTAACACAATTATTCTCCCAATCCAAAAAAGTTAAATCTAAAAATCACAAATCACATTATTGTATTAAGTCTTGAATCCACATGAATATGATCCTTAAACAATTTTAAATCGCACTCAATTTAAGTCAATATCAACTGAGGGTATTAATTGAGAATATGCACGATGAATATCTATATTCAAATACCTAAAAACCATTTATAGTGAAATAGGAACAAAGAGAGATAAAAGAAGGCCATAATTAAATGTGCAAAAAGTTATACCTAGGCTTATTATAATATGCTGGAGAGCTCTAACATTTTTAATGGTGAATAAACAAATACACAAGGTGTTTTTTTTCCAGGAAAAAAGCCAAGAGAGTATATACCGAAGATACCTTGAACCTCAAAACAAAATATAAACACCAAATTAGTACCTATAAAACCAAAAAGTAGAAAATATAGAAACCAAAGAGAGGTAGGAATAAAATTTGTAACAAAAATAATACCTAAAACTAATTCGAAACACCAAAACCATAAATTTAAAACACAATTAGAGAGATATGTACCTAATATGCCTTGAAAAAGAAAATGATACTTACAAAACACAAATTATTACGTGCAAAACCAAATTAAACAACAACCGATTTGAACCAAGATTTGTTGGAACCAAACAGGCAAAACTCTTAGAAGTCGAAAGCGACTCTGATCAAGCAGTTGGTGGGCATTATCAACAATCAACAACAAAAACCAATTTTATAGTGAACATAAATTCAAAATATAAACGTTTACAAAACCAAATAAATTTGACTACTTTATCTTTCCAGTTACATTTTCCTTCAAAAATCTTCATCTTGTCTAAATCAATATGCTGTTGAGTTTCTTTTTCACCTTTATTTCCTTCTGTTTCGCCTGTTCCTAAGTTTTGAACCCTCGTAGTATCCTTGCTGCTAAGTCCATCTTGGATAATAGAAATTTCTTCTTATTGCTTATCATCATAATTTACATCTTCTTGGAGGCTAAGTTCGTCATCTTCTTCAGTTTATTCTTCTACATTTTGTTCTTCTTCTTGTAGTCTTTCCTCATCTTATTCACTTTGATCATTACTATATTGAACTTATTTTCTATGCTTTTCTTGAAGCTCTTGATCATTTCGAACTTCTTGAATAAAATTAGTCAGGTCTTTTATGTTTTTTTGCTTTACCATTTCCTATTCACTTGAAAATTCTCTCACTTCTCTTTCTTCTGATGATTCTGTTTGTGGCATGTCCACTTAAATTATAAGACCCAATAAAGATATAGAAATTTTTTCAGGAAGGAGAAGCGGTTGGGAATAATAAAGGTCATGAATATAAATAGTCTATAAACTGGGTGGAGAGAGCGAAAGACAATAGAGATGCATGTATTAGGTGATTGAATATGGAAAATTAGCCTTATGCCACGTGGATAGGCCTGTAGTTTACCACTCTTAATGACTCGTAAAGAATTTTACAATAAGTATAGAGATAAAATTATTTATTATTATTATTATTATTATTAATTATAAGGGAAAAATAAATACCCATCTTGAAGTTTGAGGTATTTTTCAATCTTACCCCCGAAGTTTGAAAAGTTTTAATGTTAACCCCAAAGTACAATTAGTTATGCAATGTGAGACACCGTTAAAATTTCATAAAAATCGAAAGGATTGTTGATTGTTTGTACACGTGGCTTTCTTGTGTCATTTTTTTCTTCCACTCAGCGCCCTCTCTTCTTAATCTTCTCCTCCATATCTCACTTCACACACACACACATGCACACACACACACACACACGTGTGTGTGTGTGTGTGTGTATAGGCGATGGGTGGTAGAGTGCAACAAGAAGATGGGGATATTACTTCTCCTTTAAAGTCAACTTAAAAACATGTTTAAAAGCCCCCCGTGGTGGAACAAGTGACCACGTACCATTGCTAACAAGAGCACTGAATTCGATAGCCATGACAACTCAAAAATTGAGAACATAATTCACTAAATTGAACGTGATCCATATAAATGTTATTAGATTTTAGGTCCATACACTGATACCCATGATATGTCGAATTATGCCCTAGAAAACATACGATGAAGACCGATAGTCCATTTTATGTTTGTTGTAAGTATGTAAGTATGAAAAACATAAACACGCAAACAATTTAATAAATCGAAAATCAGGAGGGGAATTGTAAACACATTGATATGAGGAAATGTAGCGAAATACTTTAGAGGGCATGCGATTTATAAGATAAATTACGGATTCAAATACAAAGTGACACAAATATTGAGGGATTGAACTGAATTCAGTGCTCTTGTTAGTAATCTCCCCATCTCCCTGTTGCACTTCACAACCCATTCCATATATATATATATATACACACACACACACATATACACACACACGTGTGTGTGTGTGTGTGTGAAGTGAGATATGGAGGAGAAGGTCAAGAAGAGAGGCTGATGAGTGGAAGAAAAAATGACATAAGAAAGCCATGTGTACAAACAGTCAGCATTCCTTTTGGTTTTTATGAAATTTTAACAGTGTCTCACATTAGATAACTAATTGTACATTGGGGTTAACATTACAACTTTTAAAACTTCGGGGCTAAAATTGAAAAATACTTCAAGCTTCAGGGTTGAATTTTTATTTTTTCCTTATAATTAATAATAATAATAAATAAGTTTTTCTTTATACTTATTCTAAAATGCTTTATGATTCATTAAGAGTGCTAAACTACAGGCATATCCACATGGCATAAGGCTAATTTTCTATATCCAATCACCTGATATGTGTATCTCTATTGTCTGTCGCTCTCTCCACCTAGTTTATAGACTGTTGATATTCATGCCCTTTATACTTCCCAATCGTTTCTCCTTACTGAAATAATTTCTATCTCTTTATTAGGTCTTATAAATTAAATGGACATGCTGCAAACAGAATCATGAGAAGAAAGAGAAGTAAAAGAATTTTCAAGTGAGGGGCAGATACCAAAAAAAACCCGTAAAAGACGTAACTAATTCTATTCAAGAAGTTCAAATTGATCAAGAGCTGAAAGAAAAGCATAGAAAATAAGTTCAAGATAGTAATGATCAAAGTGAATAATATGAAAAAAGACTACAAGAAGAAGAACAAAATGTAGAAGAACAAAATGAAAAAGATGAAGAAATTAACGTCCAAGAAGATGTAAATTATGATGATACGCAACAAGAGAAAATTTCCATTATCCTAGATAGCCTACGCAATAAGGGTACTACGAGGGTTCAAAACTTAGGAACAGGCGGAACAGAAGGAAATAAAGGTGAAAAAGAAACTCAGCATCATATTGATTTAGACAAGATGAAGATTTCAGAAGGAAAATATAATTGGAAAAATAAAGTAGTCAAATGTATTTGGTTTCATAAAAGTTTATATTTTGTATTTATTTTAGCTGTGAAGTTGGGTTTTTGTTGTTGATTGTTGATAATGCCAACCAACTGTTTGATTAGAGTTATTTTCGACTTCTAGGAGTTTTGCCTTTTTGGGTCCAACAAATCTTGGTTTAAATCAGTTGTTGTTTAATTTGGTTTTGCAGGTAGTAATTTGTGTTTTGTAATTATCATTTTCTTTTTCAAGGCATAACTCCCTCTCTCTAATTGTGTTTTAAATTATGGTTTTGGTGTTTCGAATCGGTTTTCGATATTATTTTTGTTCCAATTTTTATTCTTACCTCTCTTTGGTTATATATTTTCTACTTTTTTTTTATAGGTACTGATTTGGTGTTTATATTTTATTTTGAGGTTAAAGGTATCTTTGGTATATACTCCTTTGGGTGTTTGCTTAGAAAAACACCTTGTGTATTTATTTATTCAGCAATAAAAATGTTAGAGCTCTTCGGCATATTATAATAAGCCTAAGTACAACTTTTTATATATTTAATTATTGCCTTCTTTTATCTCTCTTTATTCATATTGTGCTATAAATGGTTTTTAGGTATTTGAATATAGATATCCATCATGTATATTCTCAATTGATACCCTAAATTTATATTGACTTCAACCGAGTGCGATGTCAAATTGTTTCAGGATCATATTCATGTGGATTGAAGACTTAATACAATAATGTGATTTGTGATTTTTAGATTTAACTTTTCTGGATTGGGAGAATAATTGTATCAAATGGTAATGTTTGTGTTTCATTGGAACATAACAACAATAGTGCCTTTGCCATATGCTCGTTGTCTTTTAATATCAAGGTAATTTCATTTTTTTTTAATTTCTTATATTGTTTGTAAACTTGAGCGTGGCTTTGACATTTGAATTTTTAATGAGTCGATTCAGTGTCCTTATTTATATTAAAGAAATGTTGTTATAATCTTATTTCATTCTACTTGATTTAATTGATTTTTAATGGCTACGATGTTTGAAAGATTTAGTCTTAGATAGGGGAAGGCATCTTTACGGATTTAAATTATCCCCATGACCAATGCGCTGAAATTGGCACCATTTGTTGGTACGTGCATTAGAGAGAGGAAGTAGGATTTTTGAAGATTTTAAAAAGAGGTCTTAGCTTTAGTATGTATATGATAACGAACTATATTACACTACGGTGTTTGACACATAGCTTGATGAGGGAAGCATAAAGCCATGCTAATTAAAAGTAATCAAGGCCAAACCTAATATCCAGATTGAATGTTTTTAATTGATTGGTTACGTGAGATGATCCAAACATGCTCATATGGTATTTCATTTGTATAAATGTTAACACTTTTTGCACGTAAAAGAGCACAATGGACCAGTCTATTATAGATGAAAATATGAATGAAAGACCATATTATTTTCAAGTAATTCGCATACACCATAGATTGTTTTTAATCTTTATTGCATCAAAGGTTCCAAGACAAATTAAACTCATCTTCAATGGTTATGTTTGTATTGGCGTATTCATAGATAAAGTTCAGTCAGATATAATCATTTTGATTTGACCTATCAGAATGGTAAACAGATTAGTCCAAGCAGCCATATCATTGAGTATATAAATGAATGGACAAACCTTAATAGCATAGTTTATATTTTTCTTAAGTTTTAATGAAGCCACCCTTAGAGGTTGTTAATATTTTAAGGTATCACATGACTGATGAAAGCGTTTATAGCATAATTTACATATTTCTTCAGTTTTAGTGAAGCTACCCTTAAAAAGGTATCACATTTTTTATGAAAGGTTTTATGTGTATATTGTCCGATTAGCATCAGAAATCGCAATCAATTATTTGCTATGTAATTTATTAATTATAATGATATGAAGAGCTGTATGGTGAGTTATGAGCATCCAATAAGTAGAATGGGAGAACTGGAAAAGTTGTTTGATATTTGTACCTCTGTCTATGAAAAGTTTTTTGATATTTATAATTTTGTCTATGAAGCAATTTTTTCTTTTTTGCTATTTTAAAAACTTTATGCATCAAGACACTTAAAATTTGTTTTGAAATACGAAGTTAATTAATATGTCAAAAGTGAAGTAAAAGTGGTAGAAGATCAAGTTATCTGTTGCTTACTGTGCGAATGCATTTTCATTTGTTTGAGTTATTCGGTTGAGAATCGATTATGTCCGAAATGTTAATTTATGCTTGCATTAAGATAAATAAACTTATTTTATTGTCATATTTGATTGAAAAATAGATGCAAACAATTTAAGTAATGAGAGAAGTTGTTTTGAGATGAAAACTTTTGTACAGTGCATTAGATATAGTTAATGAGATCATTCACTTGAAGTTTTGCAACTACTCTATTGAAAAAGATATTATTTGAAAGTGGTATATGATTCGTATCAAATTATGCATTTAATTACTCTCGAACTTATGCATTTTAGCCCCCTCGGGTACTTTAATGCCTATAATTATGCTCGTTAATCAGACAACCTCCGTTTTATATGCTAAAATATTATTTGAGGTATAATTGAGCTTTTATAGGTGTTAAAGTGCTTAGTATGAAGTTTGGGCACGTTCCGATTAAATTTCGTCGCGATTCGCACGTTCAGGGGCATTTTCGTAATTTTACACTTTGGGATTTTTGCCCGAAGTCTTCACGGAAGTTGTAGCCCTTGGGCCAAGCTTCGCGTGACCGCGAACGGTGCTCGAATCGGAGTCCGAACGAAGGAAACACGGAGCTTTAATCGGAAAGAATTATAAGGATTCATTAACAATTTAAATAATTCCATCCATGTCCCTTTTCTTCTTTAATAACAAATCCATTAATTCCCTTTGTGTCCCCAAAACGTTTTTAGCAGCAAATGAAGATGGCGATTTGGCCCTAGGCTCGGGTTTTGCTCGGGTTTTGGGTTCGCCCGAAATTCGAGCCTTTCGTCCGAAATTGGAGCATGATTATTGATCACACGCGCAAATGGGTCTCTTTGGCCATTTTTTGGAGCTTGGATTTTGGCCATTTGTGGCTATGGAGAATGTGGAGCTTTGAAGTGGGTTTTGGCATTTTAATGGTGGAAGAGTTGTTGGTCTCGGTTTTGGCTTCCAAGAATGGTTTTGGGCATATATGGAGTTGGGTTTTGTTGGCATTTTTTGGAAATGGGTCTTGATTTGGTGTTTGTCACCATTAATGGACACGGAGCTTTTTTGGCCATTTTTGGAGATGGGTATGGCTGTGCGAATTTGGGAGCGGAATTGGAGTTGCAGCGCAGCCGGTCGACCGGCCACGCTCCGGCGGTCGACCGATAATTCGATTTTTGCCTTTGGTCCGAGACAGTGTTGATCTCCCCTGTTCCGCGGTCGACCGGTCACCGCACCCGGTCGACCGGTGATCTGTTTTTGATCGAAATATCTGTTGCCACTTTTCTATTTATTATTTTCTTTTTCCTTTTTCTTTTGTTCCATAATTAGAACCTTATCCCTTTTTTATTTCTTTTTCCTTTTCTTTTATTTCTTTTTTGTAACTTAGTATAAATATCATATTTGGTGTTTATTTTTAGAGGACACATATAATATCTTTCATTTTTTAGTTAGGGTTTTGGGTATGGAGAGCTCATTTCTTCCTCTTCTTTGGGTGTTCCCCATTAATGGGTTGTAAGTGCACTATTCATCTTCCCCTCCATTTATATTATTTGCTATTCTTTGTTTAAGCTTTGTTTTCTTGATTTATTGCTTTGATTTATTAGTTGTTGGTAGTTTAATTCTTGTTTTCTTTGGTAATTAGTTATTTTACTTAGTTTAATCATGTGCGGTGAGTAGTTTTACGGGTTTGGGTCGTGTGTCCGCCATTGATGGGCGTTGAGCTCCGAAAATTAGGTTTTGTGTAAAATTGCATTTAATTGAAACCTCGCGTATTAAAGTCGGATTATTATGCGTTTAACTTTCTTTGTCATGCAACGTTAGTGTTTATAGCGGTAATCCGAATTTAAGATGCGTGTGACCATTTTCTGTTAATTGTTTAATCTCGCAACTTTGGGTTAAATTCCTTATTGTGTGATGTTTATACTTAATTGAAAATGCTCGATTAAATGTTTTTGAATCGAAATTCTAATTATTAGTTGTTTAGCCCATGGTGGGGACACGATCCCGACTCTCGTTTTATTAATTCTAGTTTAGACTTAACTTCTTAATTTTTCCCTTTTCTTTATTTTCAACCTATCACCTTTTACACTTTTAATTTAGGAGTATTAAATCCTATAAATTCTAGCAACTCGTCTCTGTGGATTTTCGATACCTGGACTTGGCCGCTATACTCCCTTTTTGAGTGTAGTCATAAGTTTAGGTTTTTGTATTGAGGAGGTGAAACGAAAACAACGATTAGCGTCTTTATACGCGCTACTTTTCACCCTTAATCAGTATAACATCAAGATATTTTCTCCATACCTTTGAAATGCATCTGCAGCCACTGGATTGAATTTTTTGAGAAATGTTTTGTAACACCCCCACACTTTTAAGGATAATTGAATTTCATAAGTGGGCATAATTTGGAGATGAGGGGGAATTCTATGAATAGTAATTTTGGGATTTATGAACATTTGATTATTACTAATGTGTGTTACATTTACTTTTGAGACTAAGTAAATGAGTTAGAATATTTTAATTGCATGTCGCAATCGGGTAAAGCGACAAAGGATAATATTTTAATTGGAAAATACGTATTGAGATGTGTTGGGTTTAATTAGTGAATTGTAGTTAAGTGACTCGGATGGATATTTCGAGTGCGCGGTTGGTTTCAAAATGGCCGAGATAGTCAAAATAGAGTATCCAGGGGTAGTGTTTAGATTCGGGAATTTTTGGGCTAATAGGGACTCGCAATTGAGTAAACGAGTCATTTTTTGCGTTTTAAGGGGGTAAACCATTATTTCTCTCTTATATAAGGCACAAGAGAGGGAAAGAGAAGGAACGAAAAGAGAGAAAATAAAGAGGAGAAGAAAGGAAGGAAGAAAGGGAGAGGAAAAGGAGATTCCGGCCAAACTCAGCGGGATTCGACTTGAGGTCGTCGAATTTTATCCACGAGGCAAGTGTTTACTTGCTTATTTCTTTCAAAGCATAAATCTCATGTTATAGTTGGTAGTAAAAAACCAAAAAGAATTTCAAGATGGGTTTTCGTGAATCAAAACAGGTTTTTCGGAGTTTAACAGATAAACCCCGGAGAATATCAAATTGGAGAAACTTAGGAATTAATTAAAATTAGTTGTTAGTGATGGGTTATAGGATGATTAAAACCCTTTATAGGTGTGTATATGTTGTTGATTGAGGTTGGAAGATGTTAGGAGAGGAGTTGGAAGCTTGGGGAAGCTTTAATGGACGAAACAACTTCTCGGAGAAGAAACTGTTCTGTTTGATCGATCAATCGACGGCCAGGGGTCGATCGATCGACCCTACAGATATTTTGGAAATTTCGGCTTATGTTTTGTATAAGGGATAAATTCCCAAATTAATTCATCCAAGCCTATTTATTTGAGGAAATAAATATCCAAATAAGGGAAATTCATACCAAGCCCATTTAAGGGAATTTATTTAAGGACTAGAAGGGTGCAATATTATGTGGCACTAAATGTGTATTTAGGGGAAAAATAAATTGTGGAGATAGATAGCTGGGGTTCCCAAAAATAGATTGGGGACTTCTAAATTAATATTGGAGTGAGAAGTATACCTTGGGTTAATTGAAAAAAAAAATCTAGGACTCACTAATTTAAGGGTGTTCGGGATGAGTAACACTCGGGAAATTATTTCGGTGGTGATTATATATAGATAATAATACGCGTAGAAAATGTAATTATATACCGATTACGTTTGAGAAAATCTTACGAGGCGACTAGGATAGAATTTGGGATATAGGCTAAAGATTATTTAGCGGTTACTAGATACGTCTATTGACGACGGTTATGATATGTGGTGCGATACCTAGGGAAATTAAGATAAATTGATAGTATACTTATCTAGTTAGTATGAAATGGTATATTCAGAGAGTATATAAATCCTCAAAAGTGATTAAGGTATGAGTTATATATGAAGTGAGAGAATACCTATGGATTTAGTACTTTAAGTATTAAAATACTTATGCTATTACGAATGGGAGCATTGGGTTTGGCTATTGCTATATGAGTTGGCAATTATAGCCGTATATATTTGAGAAGTGATATAGGTTATATATTTATACGACGTTGTTACAGTATATATAATATGATATAGAAAAACATATATATCTGTGTGTGATTGGTATGTTTTTACTTTAGAGGATGGTTCCACGAGCTTTCCTTTGGCGTAGGGTTGGAACAACCAGACTATATATTTTCTGTAGTGCAATCCAGGGAGGTTGCGCGATGTGGGTGAATCCCCTGGCTTGAGGAGAAGGGAGAGTATATCCCTACGTCATATTGTCCAGCGTTCGAGTGTGATGTGTGTAATCCACTTGTAGAGAGAACATGACTGCCTCCACCGTTTTGTATTTTTACCATGACTATGAGTAAGTTTGGCTTGGTACCGTGGTATAGTGAGTAAACTCGAATTTGGATAGGCACTATGAGACTGCATCCTCGAGTTATAACTCGGAGGGATGGTTATTATACTTAGGACTGTGATAGGTATAATGACACATGTTGTGTATATATATTGCGTGTAGATAAGACGCGATATTATATATAATTGACTTGAGTAAAGTGAAGAGAATGATAATCTGACATTCCCCTTCCGGTGAATTTATATCTGGATTTATATGAAAATGAATTATAGGTTCTAGTAAGAACTATCTATATGTGTATATATTTATACGAGTTATATATATACGCGTCTTGTGCTGAGGGCCTAATGGATCTCGCTGATCAACATTGCCAGGTAGTAGTGTATCGGGGGGTTCCTTATTTGGATTTTGCTTCGCGAGACACCCCACGCACAAACGTAGCACAGTGTTGGGAATGGGGAGAAGTTTAGCCTTTAGTACTTAGGCTTATTGGTATTTTCAGAGATTACTGAAAATGAATTAGTTAGGCAGGGTAGCTTAACTACGTTGTTTATAAGGCATGCGATAGGTGTGCACTATTAGAAGAGGGGTCAGGGGTATTTCATGGGAGTTCGATACCAATTTAAATATGAGAAAATTTCATATTTTTAAATATGGCATTTATGCACTTGCAAAATATTTTCAAAATATTTTCAAACTCGGGCTCTAAACCATTTTTCTATTTTCTTCCCCTCTTTTGCTATATATATATATATATATATATATATATATATATATATATATATATATATATATAGGTGTCCAGACACAGGGAGACCTGGATGATGATTCTTTCGAGTCAGACGTTTGCTGCAGCAGCTGTGGATGCATACAGGTTTACTATAGACGCTTCTATCCTTGTAATCTAGATAGGAGGTACCGTAGAAACATTCGGGCCGATAGACCAACTGTATTTATTTATTCTTTTACTGACTTTTTAGTGCTACATTCGATTTGGTTGTATTATGTTAAAACCGAGTGTTCGGTTATTTTATTTCATTTCAGTTCTTATACATAAACTGTGTGATTGTTGTATTTTGATGGTTTGATTAAAAAGATTAGTTAATTAAAATTTTGACGCCAGCCTAATAGATTATTCGTAATTAAATTTGGTTTCGACAGTGATGCTGAGAATGAATCATACGAGACTCCTGTTTTAATTTGGTATAGGATTGATCACCCGATATTTTATTAGGTGGGGTGTCACAGATGGTATCAAAGCATCAGGTTCTAGTGTCCTTAGGAATCTGTGCGGATGTACTACGCTTTCAGCATTGCTTTCGATTTGATATAGAGCCTTATGATTAGGATTATTGATTCCTCTTGTGAGATTTAGTTCTCCTGCCATTATATAAGATTATAGTAAATATTTTACGTGCTCAATCGAGATTCGTGTGCTAATCGATGAAGAGCGACCACAGAAGTCCGTTATGAGGGTAACAGGAGGCGTGGCTTAGTTGGAGCTATAAATTAAAGTTGGGGATGAGGACCGCCGTTGAGGTCATCCCTTTTGTGGTGTTGTTAAGGATTGCTACAACGACTATTAAAGTATAGTAGTTATATTTATTTACGTACCGCTATAGTATGGAGAGTGGTGCTGATTTGAATTACCCAGTGAAGAAAATTGGGAAAAAGTTTAAAAGGATCCTTGATAAGGACCATACGTTGAAGTTAAGCTGTGCGGGGAAAGTGTAACGTGATTTAGCGGAAGTAGAAGGCTCATAAGCTTTGGCTTAGAGAAGGGTATGGAAATAACCATATGTGAAAATTTGAGGAAATTTTTTTCACTCGTGGGAGCAATATTGAAATGGTGGGAACGGTGGTCACCATGGTCGGGGGAGCAGGATGTCTTGCTCACAGAGGGATTTTCCGGATGGATTTAACCGTTACTTCCTTTGATTCATCAAAAATGAAGAGAATTTAGTTCCTGAATTATTCACATGAGGATCGGTCAGAGGCCAACAGTGAATAAAGAGTGATAGGGATGAGTGAAATTTGTGACGAATTGAGAAGGTACAATGAAGGGAGAGTCCTTCAGAGGAATGACAGGTTCACTAGTAAGTGTTTCTAACACTTATGGAGAATTTGTGTTCATGAAACCCCATCGGTGGGCATCCACCCGGGGAGTTATTTGAAACAGGGTTATTGAAGCCGGTAGTGGAGTTTCCTTTTAACGAACAAGTTAAGGGGACTATGAAGGCAATTGTCAGGATTGGGGCTATAGAGTCCAAGATACTGATAACTTTATCATGGCCAGGATGGCCAGAGATGGGGAATGTTGCAATGTGGAGTGTACAACCACACGCTTTGATCTTGTTCGGTAAGACTTAAAGGACAAGAATAGGGTGGGGCATCGATTAAAGTAGTTTTGGTTCGGTTAAGACAAGTGTAATATGTCCGGGAACCAATTGGAGCCGTCAGGGAGATTGGCAAGAATGTTCTTATAAATTTCACCTTAGACGAAGGAGGTATATTTTGTGTGGAAAGACTGAGTCACAGTATTTCGTGTTTGTAATTCGAGCTTTGTGGCGGTATCGATAACATTATATGGGGTATATCTACATGTTTTCCGATGTAGCGGGGTCCTATTTTAGATTTGTATCTGGGTTGTACTGCTTGTTTTATGTGTGTTATATGAGTATAGTACTATTGTAAGTGTAATGTATTTGTGGATTATCGAAGCGATGGCAGGCTAATGATTGCAAGACTATCGTATTCGCGATTCCAGGGTGCAACAGGTTGTTGTTGCGATATCTCACCTGGATACAGGTTGAGTTCGCCTTTATTATATGGGTAGATGGAACTTCGGTGAGCAGATGTTTCATTATTATGATTCGAGTGCGTGGCGACCTTATATATATGATTTAAGGTATGCAAGATTTATTGTTAAGCTGTGAGTTTAAGCTCATTATTGTTTGCGCAAAGGACTTAGTGCTAGTGCAAGCGCCTTGTGGTACGGCTCTTAGAAGCAAGTAGGAGTTCAAACCACCTTTTGTTTAAAGAGGGGATAGGGTTATCCCGGTTGCATATTTGAAACTAACGGACCCCCACAACTGAAAAAGTTAAGTAGTAGTGTATCGGAGGGGTTCCTTATTTGGATTTCGATTGCGATACACTCCACGCATGAACATTAACGACATTGGGAGTGGAGAGATGTTATGAGATGCAAGGATGTTGGTTTGATGATAATCACCTAGTGTGGAGAAAACACTATGGACTGAGAGCCGTGTGATAATTGTATGCTTATGGAGATGGAAGTGCGATGGAAAAGCACTAAAATGTTTCTCTCACCGCAAATATGTGGGTGAGGCTAGGTTAAGGAATTGATTTATGTCTTATAGCCAAGCCCTGAGTGGAAGGCAAATTCAGAGGTAATATGTTTTGGGTATGATGTTCATAACACCTTTGCAGAGAGTAGGCACCCCGATTAGTTAGACTTTCCATTTTTCCAAGATGGAAGGACATAGTGGTAGAAGTAAGTTAGTAGGTTGACGAGGTAAGATTTAGAACATCTCGATGGTGTGCCTTAGGCCGTTGTATCTCGACGACCAATGATGCGAGGAAGTAGTGTAACAGGAGGGTTTATTGTCTGGATTTCGCCTTGCAAGACGTCCCACGCATGAAACTGAGCGAATTTCGGAAGTCGAGAGAGGTCTTGGGAACTAGGGACATAGTTAGAATAGTACTCATTTTTTACGTATAGGAAACACGTCGATCTTAGGAATATTGGGAAGTAAGGCCAGAAGGACTGGTGGCGCCGATATAAGGAGATAGTTGTGAGTTAATCATGAGAAGATTGTTGGGTCACCCTTGAGGAAGAGTGGATTTCCTGGTATAGAAAGAATTGGATCTTGAGAAGATTATTGAGAATACCTAGGTGTTAGCATCGGGCCAAGCAAGTAATGCCCAGTTTTAGAAAGAGTGTTACGTCGGTGATGTTGATAGTGGTTGTGCAAATAGGCATGGGTCAAAAGGTGTATGGGCACCTTGGTAAGTTGATTTTATATATCGTCCAAAATAGAAGAGGCATATTATATAAAGTTAAATATTATGCCGTGAGGCAGTATAATTGGAATTGGAATGGGTTGGACGGAACGTCGTAGGAGGTACGCAATGATCTAAGTATATTTGTGCAATAAGAGTTAGCGCACCTAAGATAAGCGAGAAAACTGATGCGAATGGTCAAGCACTAGTTTAGTCTCCTTTTTTAGGGAAATTATATGTCCCAATGTAGATGAGTGGACGCTTAGAATAACGAATCTACGATGGGGTCGATAAGTTAGAGCGGTGGTTATCGGCTCGTTTTCTTTACATGTGGCTATAAAAGCACTAGTTGCGATGGGACGTTAGAGTTAACCTTACGAAAGAGGTAGCATTTTAGCATATGGAGATTTAGATAAGATTGTGGTTAAGCTAGTATGTCAGAGCATACTCCTTGAGATAGGTGGAATATGGTAGGGGACCATTGTGTTAGTACCTTTCGACTTTGGTGTACTAAGACGTAGTGTAATTAGCGATCCTAGGTTGGTGGTGTAGGTTATATCTGAATTTCGAGGACGAAATTCCGTTGTGAGGGGGAAGTATGTAACACACCGCACTTTTAGGGATAATTAAATTTCATAAGTGGGCGTAATTTGGAGATTAGGAGAAATTATATGAATAGTAATTTTAGGATTTATGAACATTTGATTATTACTGATGTGTGTTACATTTACTTTTGAGACTAAGTAAATGAGTTGGATTATTTTAATTACATGTCGCAGTCGGGTAAAGCGACGAAGGATAATATTTTAATTGGAAAACCCGTATTGAGATGTGTTGGGTTTAATTAGTGAATTGTAGTTAAGTGACTCGGATAGAGATTTTGAGAGCGCGATTGGTTTCGGAATGGCCGAGATAGTCAGAATAGAGTATCCCGGGATAGTGTTTAGGTTCCGAGAATCTTTGGGCAAATAGGGACTCGCAATTGAGTAAACGAGTCATTTTTTGGTTTTAAAGGGGTAAACCATTATTTCTCTCTTATATAAGGCACGAGAGAGGTAAAGAGAAGGAAAGAAAAGAGATAAAATAAAGAGGAGTAGAAAGGGAGAGGAAAAAGGAGATTCCGTCCAAACTCCGCGGGATTCGACTCGAGGTCGTCGAATTTTATCCACGAGGCAAGTGTTTACTTGCTTATTTCTTTCCAAGCATAAATCTCATATTATAGTTGGTAGTAATAAACCACAAAATTTTTTGGGATGGGTTTCCGTGAATCAAAATGAGTTTTTCAGAAGTTTAACGGATAAGCCCCGTATAATATCAAATTGAAGAAACTTAGGAATTAATTAAATTTAGTTGTTGGTGATGGGTTCTAGGATGATTATAACCCTTTTTAGGTGTGTATATGTTGTTAATTGAGGTTAGAAGATGTTAGGAGAGGATTTAGAAGCTTGGGGGAAGCTTTAAGGGCCGAAACAACTTCTCGAAGAAGAAGTTGTTATGTTTGATCGATCGATCGACGGCCAGGGGTCGATCGATCGACCTTACAGATATTTTGGCAATTTCGTCTTATGTTTTGTATAAGGGATAAATTACCAAATTAATTAGTCCTAGACTATTTATTTGAGGAAATAAATATCCAAATAAGGGAAATTCAGCATCAGTGAGCCATTAGGACATTGCAGCATTAAGAACATCTGCATACGTACGTAGTGAAAGATTCCCCAATAAATGTTGGCGAATTTTATAGTTCAACCCATCAGTGAACATTAGGACTCTCCTCTCCTTAGTAGGTACTTCAGCTGGTACCAAATTAGTTAATCGCGTAAACTCTTCCTCATATTCCGCCACAGTTTTTCTCTCCCTGTTTCAAATCAAGTAGCTTCCACCTCATCTCTGTCTGGATGGAGGAAGGAAAATACTTCCCATCAAACCGTATCCAAAAGTCTTGGATAGTCATTGTGTCCCTCTCCTCCATAGTGGTCGTAGCTTCCCACCATTGCAAAGCTGCCCCTACTAGCTTGAATGTGGCTAGTATTTGACGTTGAACCTCAGTGCATTCGATAATTCTCAAGTGCCGTTGGATATCTTTTTCCATTGGCTAGCAGTCACAACATCTGATCCTCCCTGAAACTCAGGTGGGTACGCTTTCTGAAAGGCATTCCTCGCTCGTTCCCATGCAGTAGGAAACACTTGCCCTTGCGCGGGTGGCACAACCGGTGCCGGTGCTGGAGCCTGCTGAACAGCAGCTAAAGCTGCATTGACTGCCTGAGCGACAATTGCAGCAACTTCGACCGCAGTCATCGTACCTTTGTAGGCGTAAATAAAAAAGCAATAATCCTACTCATAGGGCTCTACATCAAAGAACGCTAAGCTGAAAACACAGTAAGCCGTACAGATCCTAAAGGACACTAGAACCTGATGCTCTGATACCACCTGTAACACCCCACCTAATTAAATACCGGGTGTCCAGTCCCATACGAAATTAAAACATAATATACAGTTGGCTCATTCTTAGCATCACTGTCGAAAACATTTACAACTCACCCAAAACTCAATTAAGCTGGTGTTAAAAACTTTCCAAATTATAATTTAACAAAAACCATTTCCAGTTTAAGAATAACACAACACATTTTATTCTACAACACAGATCACTAAATAAATAACTCAAAAGAATTTAAATGCAACTGGAATAAACATTCCCAAATAATATAAATCCTTTACAACAATCCCAACAATGTTAAATGTATTAAAAAGACACAAATACAATAGTATTTAACTCGGACAGAAAATGATAACTGAAATCCTTTGGACGACATGCCCTATGTAAGAATACTGTGAATCAAAAAGATGACAAGCGTCTAAGCAAAACCTCCATAGCTCCATAGCTCGTCAAAATCAACTATGGTTGGCATCCCTGTTGCTGGACCTGATATTGAGATACAATAGAAGAGAAAATATGCAAGGAAACGGGTCAGAGCCCGAATGTGTAGATTATTTTTAAAACAACAAGTATTTAACAAGTGCAATAAAGCATTTATTATGTACATGTTAGATCCAACTCTCACTTGCAATTCTCACCTCTCAACTAGAGTGCACACTTAACGTTTCCTATTAACCTCCTAGTTAATGGTTCCTCTTTTCTAGTCTCCATATTATAATTCCATTCCCATATCATAATCTCCGTATGTCCCATACCATACGTCACATTATTATTCATTTACATATCTCCTTTATATGATTAGTTTCCCATTAACATGAATCATTACTCATTAATATGATTCGTTTCTCATTAACATGAGTTAAGCTTTTCAATTCTATAAGCATAAACATTCATTAACTTAATTCCATTATCTTTCTCTATTCACCGTTATCTACAATTATCACCGTAGATAGATTTAACCACAATATATCCATTCAATCATTTAATCCATTATATATATATTCATATATAATACGGCACCCCAGTCACAGCTGCGGTGCAATGCATTACTCTGCTATCATGTCCCATCATCGCAGGTCGCCGAATAGGGGACTACAGGTTCGGTAAGATTCCACGAACCACAAACAACAACAAACAAATTGGAGGCGAACATAGTTCTCGTATCCATGGGTCACGCACATACCTACGTACCCACAGTCAGTGGACTTATCAACTCCCCGATAAGTCTTTCATAGACCTATGTTCTCGAGCGACAAATCAAAGATCCCATGGATTCATCAGGATATGACTGCCCTCACGCGCAAACCTCCCACCGATAGCAAGTAAGCTAGGTATGTCATACACATAATCATCAATCAATCAAATAGGTATTATCATACCTAAAATATAATATCAATAAGGTAATTATCACTACCCTAAGATATTTCCCATACGTAGCATTATATCTCTTTTAAAATATCATATCTTTACTTCATAATTTAATTATCCCCGCATCCTATAACATCTCTCCACTATCGACGTCGTTAAGGTTCATGCGCGGAGCGTCTCGCAAAGCGAAATCCAAACAAGGAACCCCTCCAATACACTACTACTTAACTTTGTCGATCGAGGAGGTCCGAAAACTTTAACTATGCAATCGGGATAACCTCATACCCTCTTTCAATCAAATGTGTTCTAAGCTCCCATCTCACAAGATTCAAATAGGTTTTTCGTCAACATATATTCAGTAAGAAGTCACTAATATCCTACTGGTCCATAACATCATTTCTCCCGAACTACTACGAGTTTAGTTCTCCTTTTAATTAAGGTTAAAAATCGATAGTTTCAAATCTCTTATAAACACATATTCTTTAACTTAGGATTAAACCCTCTTGTAAACGTAAGGTTACCCAGGTGTTATATTAAATCACCCCTACTGGTCCTATCTTAAATCCTCATCCATCCCCATTTGGAATTTTAACAAATGACTCTAGCAACCGAAATTCCATTCAATATAATTTTTCATCATTTAAATCACTCGAATCCAAATCAAATTAATTCAAATCTTATCAAGGGTTTACTGATATTTTCTAGGTCCCATAATCTCCAAATAATAATCACTAAAGATCCACAAAAGGTTTGGGATAAGAATCAATATTTAAAAAGAAACAACTTTACATAATCTGGGGAGGTCGATCGATCGAAGGTAGGGGTCGATCGATCGATCACTCAGGTCACAGCCTGGTTTTTCTGCATTTCAGTAACTACGGGTTTCACCATTTTTACTCATTCAAACCTTCATATTAACCTACAAAATGAGTTATTATTATTACTACATGATATGCCAACATATATGAACGATTTCCAGTACACTAACATCCTAGAATCATCAAGGGATTGGATTAAAAAGCATGTTTATCTCCTTATTTCCAGAAATTATCAACATATCATCTTCAAGAACACATCAATTGGTTTTCATAATTTCTTCAACAGATTCCTGACTATTTCGTGGATTAATATCATCCTAAAACATGAGTTAAATTCCTATATCATTTCAGTTTTTCCAAAAATCCATTTAATACTCCATTATTTCTTCCAAACAATAATAATCTTCTCTTTTCATATTATTCTAACATGGACAATATACAAACTTAAATTGCCATTATCAAACACTTGCCTTTCTTGTAGGTCTGATCCTTTGGTGTAGTATATCTCAGTTGGTTGTCCCTTCTCCGGCCAAACTCCGGTGGTGATTGGTGGTGGTGAACCTTGGTTCTTGTTCTTCTCCTTCCCAAGTGACTTTTCCCTTCCCAAGCACTCTTACACTCTCTCTAGGAAGATGGCTGCTCTTATTTGTGAAGAGGAGATGAATAACCCCCATACACTTAATCTACCAATACTTATAATAGTTCCAAATCCGAAATATCTATTCATCCCCCCTAGAAAAATGACTAAAATGCCCTTTCGGGTTGTCTATTCATTTCCAAATGACCCGAGACTCAAAATTAACATCCAAATAGACTTTTCTGACTATTTCGAACCTTCCGGACGCAACGACGCAGTCGAAATGACTATTAGATCGATAGAAAATAAATTTCCTTTTTAATTTTATAAACTAGTCCCGACACGTCCCATACCGCGTCTGACTAAAAATATAAATTACCGAATTTATATCATACAGTCATATCAATGACATCACATTCATATATTACCTAAATATCTTTAAGTAATATTCAGAATCAACCATTTTAATATCCACCGTCCGGATAAACCCGAATGAATTAATTAATAATAAAATCTAATTAATCCATTAATATAACCCATTTTAAAAGTCATTTAAAATTACGGGGTATTACATACTTCCCCCCTTATAACAGAATTTCGTCCCGAAATTCAGGAATATAAGTCATACCGGTAAGGTCAACTCCGAGTATAAATCTCACATCGCAAGAAATCCAAGATGTACCGCCCATACAGTACATTAACAAAGTCCCTATCGATGTTATACGCCAAGCCTCACCATATAGTTTCAACTGAATCAAATTTAGACTTCACCTAATCTTCCCTATACCGTCCTCGAGATAAACTTTAGGAAAAAATGATCCTCTCGTAGTGAACATATAAATCCTGAAGTCTCAATTACTTACCTTTTTCACAATTATTAAAAATACTACAATCCAGTCATCCTGGGCGCCCATACACCCTCTCGTACCGCTTTCAATATTAAAAGTTTCGCAAAGGTTATAAACTCGTTTCCCAAAGACCTAACTTATTTCGACTCCCAACGGTTATTAGTTTCATGCGTGGGGTGTCTCGCAAGCTAAATCCAAACAAGGAACCACCCCGATACACTACTTCCTAAAGTAGTCGGTCATCGAAACTCCTAAGGTCCTTAGTCAATAATATATAAAAATTTTGGTTTAAAAAAAATATCAGGTTTATCGATTTTAAAACAAAAATTTGGTTTTATCGATTTCAAAAAGGGTCTACGCATCTACTCTTTTATAGAAGACAAGATGCAGACATATGCTCTCATAAACCACAAATCAATGCACGCCGATAGTCGAATCACACTCGGACATGCTCTAGGTAAGTAATCCCATGATACAAATCAAACCCACGTGATAACATGTAATATGTAGGTGTCCCACACCCCTCAGTGAGTCTACATAAATAACAGTGCTATAGGCTAAGTTTAGCAACCCTTTTTGCCCACACAACATTAATCGTAACAAAATCACTATACGCTTCATAATTCCTTAGATAGAAAACATACCCTCATTCGCGGGTGGTGGTTGTTGATTCACTGCCTGATGGACGTTGTATACACGCCCGTACTGACCCTGCTGCGCGGGTGCTGCTGGAATGGGAGGTAGTGCTAGCACCGGAGCTGGAGATGGAAGAACAGCTGGTGGAAACACTGGTACCTGTGGCTCCTGTCGAGCATGTTGTTGCTGAGGGAATTTATCTTTCTCAGGACAATCTTGACGTTTATGGCCATACTTGCCACACACGAAACATTTTCCTACAAACTTTCCACCACCTTGCCCCTGTTGACCCCGAACCTGCTGGCCATTACCTCCCTTCCCTTGACCCTGATGAGCCTGTTTCTGGCCCTGATGGCCCTGTTGTCCTTGCCCAACACCTCTATCCTCAAATCGAGAATCTCCGTATCGCAAACGCTTAGCATAGTCCCCTGTCTGGGAACCCTGCTCACTCTGACGCTGATGACTCTGCCCTGACTGAGTCCCACTAGAACTGCCCCCAATAGTCTTGCCTTGCTGGCCTGACCCAAACCCCCGCTTGACATCTTTTTTATGGAAGCGGTTATCTTGACAGTGGAGCATTGCAGCATTAAGAACATCTGCATACGTACGTAGTGAAAGATTCCCCAATAAATGTTGGCGAATTTTATAGTTCAACCCATCAGTGAACATTAGGACTCTCCTCTCCTCAGTAGGTACGTCAGCTGGTACCAAATTAGTTAATCGCGTAAACTCTTCCTCATATTCCGCCATAGTTTTTCTCTCCCTGTTTCAAATCAAGTAGCTTCCACCTCATCTCTGTCTGGATGGAGGAAAGAAAATACTTCCCATCAAACCGTATCCAAAAGTCTTGGATAGTCATTGTGTCCCTCTCCTCCATAGTGGTCGTAGCTTCCCACCATTGCAAAGATGCCCCTACTAGCTTGAATGTGGCTAGTATTTGACGTTGAACCTCAGTGCATTCGATAATTCTCAAGTGCCGTTGGATATCTTTTTCCATTGGCTAGCAGTCACAACATCTGATCCTCCCTGAAACTCAGGTGGGTACGCTTTCTTAAAGGCATTCCTCGCTTGTTCCCATGCAGTAGGAAACACTTGCCCTTGCGCGGGTGGCACAACCGGTGCCGGTGCTGGAGCCTGCTGAACAGCAGCTAAAGCTGCATTGACTGCCTGAGCGACAATTGCAGCAACTTCGACCGCAGTCATCGTACCTTTGTAGGCGTAAATAGAAAAGCAATAATCCTACTCATAGGGCTCTACATCAAAGAACGCTAAGCTGAAAACACAGTAAGCCGTACAGATCCTAAAGGACACTAGAACCTGATGCTCTGATACCACCTGTAACACCCCACCTAATTAAATACCGGGTGGCCAGTCCCATACGAAATTAAAACATAATATACAGTTGGCTCATTCTTAGCATCACTGTCGAAAACATTTACAACTCACCCAAAACTCAATTAAGCTGGTGTTAAAAACTTTCCAAATTATAATTTAACAAAAACCATTTCCAGTTTAAGAATAACACAACACATTTTATTCTACAACACAGATCACTAAATAAATAACTCAAAAGAATTTAAATGCAACTGGAATAAACATTCCCAAATAATATAAATCCTTTACAACAATCCCAACAATGTTAAATGTATTAAAAAGACACAAATACAATAGTATTTAACTCGGACAGAAAATGATAACTGAAATCCTTTGGACGACATGCCCTATGTAAGAATACTGTGAATCAAAAAGATGACAAGCGTCTAAGCAAAACCTCCATAGCTCCATAGCTCGTCAAAATCAACTATGGTTGGCATCCCTGTTGCTGGACCTGATATTGAGATACAATAGAAGAGAAAATATGCAAGGAAACGGGTCAGAGCCCGAATGTGTAGATTATTTTTAAAACAACAAGTATTTAACAAGTGCAATAAAGCATTTATTATGTACATGTTAGATCCAACTCTCACTTGCAATTCTCACCTCTCAACTAGAGTGCACACTTAACGTTTCCTATTAACCTCCTAGTTAATGGTTCCTCTTTTCTAGTCTCCATATTATAATTCCATTCCCATATCATAATCCCCGTATGTCCCATACCATACGCCACATTATTATTCATTTACATATCTCCTTTATATGATTAGTTTCCCATTAACATGAATCATTACTCATTAATATGATTCGTTTCTCATTAACATGAGTTAAGCTTTTCAATTCTATAAGCATAAACATTCATTAACTTAATTCCATTATCTTTCTCTATTCACCGTTATCTACAATTATCACCGTAGATAGATTTAACCACAATATATCCATTCAATCATTTAATCCATTATATATATATTCATATATAATACGACACCCCAGTCACAGCTGCGGTGCAATGCATTACTCTGCTATCATGTCCCATCATCACAGGTCGCCGAATATGGGACTACAGGTTCGGTAAGATTCCACGAACCACAAACAACAACAAACAAATTGGAGGCGAACATAGTTCTCGTATCCATGGGTCACGCACATACCTACGTACCCACAGTCAGCGAACTTATCAACTCCCCGATAAGTCTTTCATAGACCTATGTTCTCGAGCGACAAATCAAAGATCCCACGGATTCATCAGGATATGACTGCCCTCACGCGCAAACCTCCCACCGATAGCAAGTAAGCTAGGTATGTCATACACATAATCATCAATCAATCAAATAGGTATTATCATACCTAAAATATAATATCAATAAGGTAATTATCACTACCCTAAGATATTTCCCATACGTAGCATTATATCTCTTTTAAAATATCATATCTTTACTTCATAATTTAATTATCCCCGCATCCTATAACATCTCTCCACTATCGACGTCGTTAAGGTTCATGCGCGGAGCGTCTCGCAAAGCGAAATCCAAACAAGGAACCCCTCCAATACACTACTACTTAACTTTGTCGATCGAGGAGGTCCGAAAACTTTAACTATGCAATCGGGATAACCTCATACCCTCTTTCAATCAAATGTGTTCTAAGCTCCCATCTCACAAGATTCAAATAGGTTTTTCGTCAACATATATTCAGTAAGAAGTCACTAATATCCTACTGGTCCATAACATCATTTCTCCCGAACTACTACGAGTTTAGTTCTCCTTTTAATTAAGGTTAAAAATCGATAGTTTCAAATCTCTTATAAACACATATTCTTTAACTTAGGATTAAACCCTCTTGTAAACGTAAGGTTACCCAGGTGTTATATTAAATCACCCCTACTGGTCCTATCTTAAATCCTCATCCATCCCCATTTGGAATTTTAACAAATGACTCTAGCAACCGAAATTCCATTCAATATAATTTTTCATCATTTAAATCACTCGAATCCAAATCAAATTAATTCAAATCTTATCAAGGGTTTACTGATATTTTCTAGGTCCCATAATCTCCAAATAATAATCACCAAAGATCCACAAAAGGTTTGGGATAAGAATCAATATTTAAAAAGAAACAACTTTACATAATCTGGGGAGGTCGATCGATCGAAGGTAGGGGTCGATCGATCGATCACTCAGGTCACAGCCTGGTTTTTCTGCATTTCAGTAACTACGGGTTTCACCATTTTTACTCATTCAAACCTTCATATTAACCTACAAAATGAGTTATTATTATTACTACATGATATGCCAACATATATGAACGATTTCCAGTACACTAACATCCTAGAATCATCAAGGGATTGGATTAAAAAGCATGTTTATCTCCTTATTTCCAGAAATTATCAACATATCATCTTCAAGAACACATCAATTGGTTTTCATAATTTCTTCAACAGATTCCTGACTATTTCGTGGATTAATATCATCCTAAAACATGAGTTAAATTCCTATATCATTTCAGTTTTTCCAAAAATCCATTTAATACTCCATTATTTCTTCCAAACAATAATAATCTTCTCTTTTCATATTATTCTAACATGGACAATATACAAACTTAAATTGCCATTATCAAACACTTGCCTTTCTTGTAGGTCTGATCCTTTGGTGTAGTATATCTCAGTTGGTTGTCCCTTCTCCGGTCAAACTCCGGTGGTGATTGGTGGTGGTGAACCTTGGTTCTTGTTCTTCTCCTTCCCAAGTGACTTTTCCCTTCCCAAGCACTCTTACACTCTCTCTAGGAAGATGGCTGCTCTTATTTGTGAAGAGGAGATGAATAACCCCCATACACTTAATCTACCAATACTTATAATAGTTCCAAATCCGAAATATCTATTCATCCCCCCTAGAAAAATGACTAAAATGCCCTTTCGGGTTGTCTATTCATTTCCAAATGACCCGAGACTCAAAATTAACATCCAAATAGACTTTTCTGACTATTTCGAACCTTCTGGACGCAACGACGCAGTCGAAATGACTATTAGATCGATAGAAAATAAATTTCCTTTTTAATTTTATAAACTAGTCCCGACACGTCCCATACCGCGTCTGACTAAAAATATAAATTACCGAATTTATATCATACAGTCATATCAATGACATCACATTCATATATTACCTAAATATCTTTAAGTAATATTCAGAAGCAACCATTTTAATATCCACCGTCCGAATAAACCCGAATGAATTAATTAATAATAAAATCTAATTAATCCATTAATATAACCCATTTTAAAAGTCATTTAAAATTACGGGGTATTACAGTTCGGGATGAGTAGCATTCAAGGAATTATTTCGGCAGTGATTATATATAGATAAAAGTACGCATAGAAAATGTAATTATATACCGATTACGTTTGAGAAAATCTTACGACGTGACTAGGATAGAATTTGGGATATAGGCTAAAGATGATTTTGCGGTTACTAGATACGTCTATTGACGACAGTTATTATAGGTGGTGCGATACCTATGGAAATTAAGATAGATTGATAGTATACTTATTTAGTAAGTACGAATTGGTATATTCGGAGAGTATATAAATCCTCAAAAGTGATTAAGGTATGAGTTATCTATGAAGTGAGAGAATACTTATGGATTTAGTACTTTAAGTATGTAAATACTTGTACTATTACGAATGGGAGCATTTGGGTTTGGCTATTGCTATATGAGTTGGAAATTATAGCCATATATATTTGAGAAGTGATATAAGTTATATATATATACGACGTTGTTATAGTATATATAATATGATACAGAAAAACATATATATATGTGTGTTATTGATATGTTTGTACTTTAGAGGCTGGTTCCACGGGCTTTCCTTTGGCGTAGGGTTGGAACAACCAGACTATATATTTTCTGTAGTGCGATCCAGGGAGGTTGTGCGATGTGGGTGAATCCCCTGGCTTGAGGATCAATGAGAGTATATCCCCAGGTCATAGCGTCCCGCGTTCGAGTGTGATGTGTGTACTCCACTGGTAGAGGGAACATGACTGCCTCCACCATTGTGTATTTTTACCATGACCATGAGTAAGTCTGGCTTGGTACCGTGGTATAGTGAGTAAACCCTTTAGATAGGGACTATGAGACTGCATCCTCGAGTTGTAGCTCGGAGGGATTGTTATTATACTTATGACTGTAATAGGTATAATGATACTTGTTGTGTATATACATTGCGTGTATATAAGACGAGATATTATATATAATTGACTTGAGTAAAGTGAAGAGAATGATAAGCTGACATTCCCCTTCCGGTAGATTTATATCCGAATTTATATGAAAATGAATTATAGGTTCTAGTAAGAACTATCTATATGTGTATATATTTATACGAGCTATATATACGTGTCGTGTGCTGAGGGCCTAATGGATCTCGATGATTAACATTGCCAGGTAGTAGTGTATCGTGGGGGGTCCTTGTTTGAATTTATCTTCGCGAGACACCCCACGCAAGCGCAGTGTTGGAAATGGAGAGAAGTTTATCCAAAAGTACTCAGGTTTATGGGGTTTTCAGAGATTGCGAGAAACGGATTAGTTAGGCAGGGTAACTTAACTAGGTTGTTTATTAGGTATGCGATAGGTGTGCACTATTAGAAGAGGGGTGAGGGGTATCTAATGGGAGTGCGATACAAATTTAAATATGAGAAAATTTCATATTTTTAAATATGGCTTTTATGCACTTGCAAAATAGTTTCAAACTCGGGCTCTGACCCATTTTTCTATTTTTCCCCCCTCTTTCTCTCTCTCTCTCTCTGTATATACATATATATATATATATATATATATATATATATATATATATATATATATATATATGTGTGTGTGTGTGTGTGTGTGTGTGTGTGTGTGTGTGTCCAGACACAGGGACGCCTGGATGATGATTCCTTCGAGTCAGACGTTTGCTATAGCAGTTGTGGATGCATGCAGGTTTACTGTAGACGCTTCTATCCTTGTAATCTAGATAGGAGGTACTGTAGAAACATTCGAGCCGATAGCCCAACTGTATTTATTTATTCTTTTACCGCCTTTTTAGTGCGGTATTCTATTTGGTTGTATTATGTTAAAACCGAGTGTTCAGTTATTTTATTTTATTTCAGTTCGTATACATAAACTGTGTGATTATTTTACTTTGACGGTTTGATTAAAAATATTAGTTAATTAAAATTTTGACGCCAGCCTAATAGATTATTCGTAATTAATTTTTTTTTCGACAGTGATGCTGAGAATGAACCATACGAGACTCCTGTTTTAATTTGGTATAGGATTGATCACCGGTATTTTATTAGGCGGGCTGTCACACGTTTATGTCTTGAAGTATTATTTTTGCTTGCATTTAGCTAAATAAGCCTATACTAGTGTCATATTTTATCGAAAAGTATATCGATAAAATATAAGTAATGCAATGCCAAGTTACACTAAGTATGTTTAAAAGTCTCCATATTCAGTATGATAATGTAAAAGAAAAAGGAAGCAATACAAAATATATATAGACGTATACACAACTGACTTGAGTTATAACAACCTGTTTCGCTGCATATAAGTCGTAAATATGAATGAGGCCTTTTGACTGCTTAAAACCACCTCAGGATATAAAATACAATGGCTCAAATTAATATAAAAGTAGAAAGGGAGTTCTTATATAGCTCAAAATATTGTAAGTAACTCAAAATTAGTGTAGGTGAGAAGCTGACCTCCATATCATGTGAATTGAAGTGAAGATGATCTTCATTAACGAACCTAAACCTGGACGAATCCATATTCGTACCCGACCCAAAAACCCTATTAATCGAGAACCCATAAAGCTTCTAAGAAACATAAGACTAACACATCTACTGGATTCAACACAACTAATAAGATTTCCTTAAGGGAGTAGTCAGTCAACGCTGGTATAATACTCATAAACAAACTCAAATTCCTTTGTCTCATATTTTTCACAATGAAATGAAATATTAGCTTTACCTTCACCAACTTTATCAATTTCATATACACCATGAGAATCACCCGACTCATCACCACCATCAGGGTTGTGTAAATCAAAATTGCACCGTTGGATTTGAAAGGAATTTGAAGACATAAAAAACACAAAGAAGTAAAATTGCAGTTAGAACTCGAGTTCACACCGCATTAAGTAGATCTTTTGTAAACATGTGATATGGTAAAGTATTAGAGGTGACACGGATTACTTATTTAATTTAATCCTTAGATTCCCAAGATGCTTTATTGTCCGAGACTTCCATGTAATCCTTTGAGTTTGTGACCGTACCCGATGAATTGTCTTGAGGAAGGTAACTTTATTGCATGTCAATAGTAGGCCTTTTTTGGTAAGCTTTACTAAAGCAACATCTGTTACAAAACTACATAGGCAGGTATGCATTAAATTTTTATTATTACAAAAAATGAAATGTAACGAAATATGTATACATGCCTTTGTAATGGATATATCTTCATATGTTTTGCAATTTTGACCCTAAACAGTAAGCTTTGTTTATTGAGGGCTGTTTATAATTTTTTTCCAGTGGTTGCCTTTGGATCAGTACGGAGTTTTGGTCTAGTAGTAATAAAATTATGATATAAGACCTAAATAGTCATAAACAAGTGAATAGAAATATAACCAAAATAAGGCGTTATTTTATCCAAATTTTATACGCATGTATGTCTTCAATTGAAGCTCACAATCCCCTATGATAAGTAGTATGCAAGACGTAAATGTAAAAAGAGGTACATATCATTTAAGGTAGTTAGTGAATAGACATCAATATCCAATGAATTCCCAGATTATAAAATCGATAAACAAAATTTAGTGTTTAATAAGAATCTATAAGAGTAGGTGGTCGATCCAAACACTTTATTTCCCATGATCTTCATATGCAATTACATTTATTGTACGCATGTGTGTGATAAACTATTAGTCCTCCACCTTTCCTTTGTTCCTGAAAGTCATTACATTAAAAAAAAATGTGATCTAATATGTAGGATAATCATCTATGAATATGAATAATTGTATTCGTATTCTGATAATTGTTAAAATATATTTAAAGATATATATAAGCGAATTTACATTTAATTTCAGATTTTTCCATAAAAGCTTAAATTTTTTAATGTGTAGCAACAAAATTTGTTTGTTGTAGTTTGAAAGAGGAAATACTGATTTGTAAATAAGAAGTAGTTCAATTTTCTATATTTAATAGGATTTACCTTATTCTTTTCAGCCTCTTTGATTCGTCTTTTGGGTCATTGTCCGAGTCTTCCTTGTAATGTTTTGGGGTAGAGACCATTGAATCCGATGTTGCTTCAAGAAGAAAGTTTACATCCATATCGGCATCTGTCCTTTTGCGGTCCTCATTACCAATCAATATGCCCTAATGAAAGTAATAGTAGAAACATAAGTATAATTAATTTTTCTTACTATTTTTTATTAGTAAATTATGGATATTTGACCCTATTTCCAGAATCTTGCTGAATATTTTTTTATGACATGACATTTTCCTCAAGAATATAGTTAACTGTATAATTTTTCCACCCAAGTATTAAGTTGCGGTGAGTGAGTCTTAGCTGGAAAAAATGTGTGTTACCAACTAATCGTTGGAGCACTCTCGGCACGCCTCCTATATCCTCCTGTTGTTACAATTTGGTTTGATTTTAAAGAAAGATTGATGCATTTCCTATAACCGTGAACAGTTTTTTGTAATTTCCAAATTTACTTGCCTTTTCATTCTTAGATAAGTTTAGTACATCTGCTAACGGGATTTGGAGTAATTTCTCTGCCATCTTGTCAAATAGTACGAATATTGTGTAAGATGTGTCATCTTCGACTTGAATTTGTATCTTATACATGTTTTTACATATTGCAAGAAATGATTTTGCTTATATGTCTTTGTTAATAAGCTTGTAGTGGAATCTATTCTTCAACTCTAAAAAGTTTAAGTATGTTTTCGTTACATATGTCTTAGAAAATAAGTATAATTTAATTACCTCGACTTTGGGTATTTGACCTTGACATTGCAAATTTTGCACCACATTGGCCTGCTTATGTTATGGATTTTTTTATTGCACTATGTGCATGAGATATAATACCATCCATATTCCATCTCAATGCCTTTTATGGTTGCCATGCAAGTAACCATCTTTACCTAATCATATTAATAAATTGTCCAATAAATATATAGTTGTGTTTATTTAATTATGTTAATGATAGTAATTTGATGATATATGAAATGTTTACCTCATCGCTTGAGTTGCAACGCAAGTTTAGTATCTCAACGATGGATTTCATTTCTTTTGTAGACGTTTTCTCCTTTCCGATTGGAGCTTTTATTGTTTGAACGTATGAAATGTCTTTACATTTTTCCGGCATCCTTAAAAAATTAATGTATAATGAAATGTTCATGTGTATGTATCATATAATGAATTATATGGATTATGGATAAATAATACCTTGATCAGAACTGTGCCACCTCTAAAATGTCAAGGTTTACATATATCTTCGATGCACTCATGGTAGACAGAGAATACCAACCTATTTTGTGAATTGTATATTATAATTGTAATGTAAATGTAATTTATGGTATTAGTAATAGTTAACAGATAAATATATTAAATATATTCATTTCAACTCTAGTAAAGGAATTTACCATTGAAAGTTTTGATTGTTGTCGAAGTGACAATTATAATTAATGGCTTTGCTGAATTCTCGCATATCTCTTTATTGATGTCCAACGCGCGATTAACCCAAAGAGCTATGCTAATTTTTTCCCCCTATTTATATAGAAAATTTATAAGCAATGTAGGATATGTTTCCTAAAATTATGGCAAATAAATAAATGGATCAAAATAAGCTTTCTTCTATGTTACGTGTTGTATTCCAGTTGTATGACTCTTCTATCAACCATTCTTCCTCTGTGTTTAATATATGTATGTGGCTTAGGTTTAGATTTTATTTGTTCCATATTAGGTTTAATTTGTTCTATAGATTTGATTTGTTATATATTATTGGGTTTCAAATTAGGGCTTCTTCCCCATTTTTTATGGGTCCGATTTATTTGTGTACATAATTATTATGTCATTTATTTTGAATTTGTTTGGTTTGGTTTCAATTTAAGGGCATTTCGTTCTCTCCCAATATTTTCTTCCGAATATTTGTTGCCTCCATGTTTAATATACGTATGTGGCTTAGGTTTAGTTCTAAATTTCAGTTTCGAAATATGTACATAATGGTTTCAAAAAGGGTTTCAAATTTGGTTTCAAATTAGGGCTTTTACCCCATTTTGGGCGGGTCCGCTTTATTAGTGTACATAATAATTATGGCATTTATTTTTAATTTGTTTGGCCTGGTTTGGATTTTAGGGCATTTTGTTCTCTCCCACTCTTTTTTTTCGAATAATTGTTTCACTTATGTTTAATATATGTATGTGGCTTAGGTTTAGTTCTAAATTTCAGTTTTGAAATATGTACATAATAAATATGGTTCCTCTAATTATGCAGGACTGGAATCTTATTCCCGCAGAGACAAGTAACTTATATTGGCTATGGATGATATAACCAATTCTAACAAAGTTTGTTTCACGAACTGTATAATGTTATTTCTTTCGTATTCTGGATTCTAATTTAAAATTGAACATCTTCCTATCATAAACATGGGTATCATGATTCGTGAGGCTTATGAAGTGACCATCATTAGTAGAGAGGTAATTCCTAACCAATAATTTGTAATTCCCCCCCCTCGTATTCTTTCACTCATCTATGTTGTGGATTCTTATTTTCCTTTGATTATCTTTTGTATGCATTATTGATATTTAATTTCCTCTGATTATCTTCTTTTGATTATATTTCCTACGTTTTGCACATATCAGGGAACGACACCTACTTCTGCATGCATCTCGGGTCAGAGACGCCGACGCGAATGAGAAAGATCCCAACAAATGTTGTTTCCCCATCAAACAACTCCCACTATAGATAAACCATCTTCTATGACTTCTCCGTTGTTAATCACCCCTAAACCATAATGTTTCCCTCGGCGTAACCAAACCCCCTTATCAAACAAGGGTGTTGTCATCCGGGATGTTTTGGAAGTCGACATCATTCTTAGATAGGTATTTAAACAAACTTTAATTAGGGTGGAACATACATCACATTCTTTGTCTCTTTCCCATTTAACTTGACTAATATAAGATTTGTATTTTACTTTTTCAGAAGAGAAAATACATGGAGCAACTTTCGGTTGACGAAAAGGGTAAAGGGAAAAAAAACCACCCCTCACTTGGTTTGATTTCTTTCTTCTACAATGAATTTCATTTTATAGTTTTAAAAATGCCGTAATTGGGAGTCTTAAATATTTGCATCTATTTAATATGTCAGAAATTATCTAATCGCATCTTGGGTCAAAGAGGCCGACGTGGACGGGAACGACACCAACATATGGTATTATAATGTGAAAGTATTGAGGACCAACCTTCTACTTCGTTAACTACCCCTACACCACAATTTTTCCCACAGTGTAACCAACCCCCAATATGCAATATCGTGACGGACATTCCACCTTCGGTAGACCCTTCTCAATTTATCCATAATATCGATCCCCGTAATCTAAACATGGATTTCATTTCTACCATTCAAACAGAAAATTTAACTTCATCTCAGAGAGTAGTCCCTCAAGATTTATCTAATTGGGATACGGATGTTAATTATGATGTAACTTCATCCCCCGGGGTTCCGCTACAAGATACTCCATCGAAGGGAAATACTATACCACCTTCAATTAGGATATCGCTGATCCCTTCAATTATAAGGTACATCTAATGATATATATATATATATATATATATATATATATATATATGAACTTTATAAATATGCAGCATATATGCAATTGAAAATATATGAATTTTATTAATACATATTTTTGTGTTTAACACAAATATTTTTCTCAAATTTAGGTCAAGGAGACCATCTTTCCAAAATGGAGCGAGTACCAACGGACTAAGTCGTTCGTATGTTGCCTCGGAAATACATGATCTGGGACCTATGAACGTAAGATGCCCTCACTGTGATGCATTACACTGGATGGCTGAAAGATTGCCAGATTCTTCAATGAGGCGACCATTATTTGGGAAGTGCTATTTGCAGGGCCAAATTCGTCTACCCCCACTCATTGAACCACCTGCTGAAATTAAGATTTTATTTGATGGTGATGATGACCATTCAAAGTCCTTTCATACTTATACCAGAGAGTATAATGCTGCAAATGCATTTACAAGTTTTGGTGTCCAAATGGATGATCGGGTAATCGGGGGCAGGGGTCCATTGAGTTTCACGATTCATGGAGAGCTTCGTCATCGCACTGGATCCTTAATACCGGATGTTGGGCTAGAACATCAGGATGCTTATGCTCAGTTGTACATATACGATCCAGATGTGGCTTTGGATATCCACCATAATAGAAATCCGCATTTGAGGAGGGATGTTCTAAGTACAGTTCAAGGGTCTTTGTTGGTGAATTATGCTTTCACGTCGAAATATCGCGAGGATTTTTCGATTATGGAAAGGTCAAATAGGATGGGTCAGAACTTACCTGCTTATCTCCACTACAATTCTTCGAAGGACCGTCGCACATATAATTTGCAATCCGCTAATGAAATTATTGTTGATAACTCATTTCACACTATCTGTATTGAGGTTTCACGTAGAGGATTTCGAGGTTGCTTGGGAACATTGAAATCGAGTGACTAGAGTATGCTTAGTTAAACATACATGAGTTTCAAGTCACGTGTCTGAATTATAAAATTAGAACCCAAAATCCATGTATGCTAATAGTAAATGATTTTTTAATCACTCTTAATGATTTTGAATATTTTATCTTCACTTCTCTATATATGTTATCTTCACTCCTCTGTATGATTTAAGCCCAACAGAGCCAAGTAGTGTTGTGTAGAAATCACTGGATAATGTTTATACCACTAGTTGATAAGTGGGTCAATCGCAAGAAGAATTGATTTGCAATTAGTAGGTTAACTGAATCTACCTCTATTGTATAGTTATGAAAAGCATGTGGGGTCGATTATAATATATGTAGGTTGTATATGTGGTACTTATGCATATATGCACACAATATAGGGTGTATGGGCGCCCTGGTAAGTTCAATTTTTAGTATCATCCAACAAATATTAAGATTAAGGTAAATTCTTTGAGTTGTATGCCCGTAGGGAAGATGAAAACAGTGTGAAAGAGGAAGTGGGATGAACTCCTTCAGGAGGATGAGATACTTAGGGACTATATTACAGCGATGATCGTAACACTTGAGATCATTCTGAGGGTTGTGAACGCACATGCAAGGGATTAGTCATGTCATGAGAGGATTAAATGGTTATTGGTAGATGATGCATAGTCCTTCTGAGTCAATGTTAAGAGTGTCTCACGCTTCAATAGGAAGTTTGTTATCCTAAATAACAAGAACCTATGACGCATAGTTATAGAAGAGGCGCACATATCATGAGTTATTTTAGTGTATCCCTAAGAGGGATAAGATGTTCTAGGTGATGATGGAACCACTACATGTGGGATCGTGTGGAGTGAGACATAGCAAAGTTATCTCTAGGTGCCCTACTTATTGGATGGATAAGCTTAATCCTAAGTGACTAACCGAAGTTTTAAACCATTGGAGATTCCAGTGATAGAATGGGGGTTTATACCGATGGATTTCATTTGGAAGTTACCAACGTCAAGAAGGGGTAAAAATTGACTTTAAGTTATTGGGATAGGTTGACCAATGTGGAACAGTTCTTACAAACTAGTGTGGATTACACGAAGGGGCAGTAATGCCCCACTTTTCATTGTAGAAATAGAGTGAATCGACACGAGTTCCACTCAAAATTATTTTAGGGATCAAAATAAGATCCCTGTGTCCCACTCCTGGTAGATTTTTAGGAGGCGAAGGGGATAGAGTTACGATGGAGTACGTCTTATCACCCGCAGAAAGATAAGAGGACTGAACAAGTCAATCAGATGTTAGAGGATATGCTAAGTATATTCATATTAGGTTTTAAGGAAGGATTGGGTGCAGTACCTTCTATTTATAGAGTTCACCTATAATAACTAGTACCATTTCATGATAGGCATGGTGACTTTTGAGACATTATATGGAAGACCTTGTTGTTCGCCTGCCTGTGGGTTAGAGGTTAGGGATAGTAAGTTTCTTGGATTGGAGATAATCCAGGACACTTCTACAGAGAGTTAGTTGATTCAGGGTTGTATAAAGATAGCTCAGGACACATAGAAGAGGTATGCCGATGCAGAGCAGAGGCATTTAGAGTTTTATGCATGTGACCAGGTGTTATTACGGGTGTCTCTCTTGAAGGAATTTATGCAGTTTGGGAAGAAGGGAAAGTTAGCACCGAAGTATGTGGGCCCTGTCTCGATCATTGAGAGGAGATGACCAGTTTCGTATAGGCTCGCATATCAAATCACTTACATAGAATTCATGATGTGTTCCATATATCATCATTTCGGAGGCATCTCAGGGATGAGTTGGTATATAGTCATATCTCATTAGAGGAGATATAGACCTATAGCCAAATATCACGTACAAGGAGAGGCATGTTGCCATTTAACACCATAGTGAGAGGAAGCTTCGGTCAAAGGTGCTACATTTAGTTCGAGTTTAGTGGGGGCATTATAGTGATGATGAGTCAACTTGGGACCGTGAGGATGACATGGGAAAAAGTATCAGTAGCTCTCTATACCAAGTATGTCCGAATTTTGGGGACAAAATTTCGTTGTTAGGGGGAAAGTATGCAACACCCCGTATTTTTAAAATATTTTAAATTACACAATTGCACGTAATTTTAATTATATCGAAAAATAAATTATCTTAGACAAATATTAATTTGCAAATAAAAATGATTAATATTTATGTATTATTATATTTACTTCTTCGATAAGTAAATTATAATGTATAAATTTATGTTACGTTATAAGTGAGTTAAAGCGATTGGTTTATAGGTATTTTATATGGGACACACGAGTAGAGTCGTGTCGGGAATAAAATAGAATTTAATGTTAGGTGACTCCGATGGTAATTTTGGGTGCGTCGATAGTCCATAATGAGTCGAAATAGTCTAGAATAGGTACTTGGGGATTGTAATTGGCTTCCGAGGGCTTTTGAAACTAAGCGGGAATCATAGGAGGGTATACGAGTCATTTTACTCAAGGGGCTGAACCTATTTCGGGATTAGAGTATTTTAGGTTAATATATAATCAAGGTGGATAAAGGAGGTCTGCTATCCATCCACCCAAAAAGGCTGGGATTTGATGAGAGAGTGAGAAAAATGAAGAGAAAGTGAGAAAATAGGAGGAAAAGAGGATCCGAGGAGGAAGACTATTGTTTTCAGGTTGAAGATCATCTTAAAAATAAGATTTAAAGGAAGGGAAATATCATAACTCATAATTTTAGAGGCAAGTATTTACTTCCTTTAATATCCTTGTATAGTTTCATTTGTTCATGCAACCGTAGTGTAGAATAACAAAATTTTCGGGTTGGAAAACTAAGGAAATTATGGTTTTGAATTGTATAAATGTTAGAATATGGATATAATGATAATTATATGTTTAATCTCACATAAACTTATAAAGAAAGATAAGTTCTTGAATGATTTAATAAGAAAAATCAAATCTTGAAACTAGGGTTTATTTTTGCATGATTTATTAATTTGATGTCACTTCAAACGCATGATATTTTATTTGTACATTGAATTATAATGTGAGTCATAGATTCAAAAAATCTTATATATCTTAGCTTTCTAATTAGATTTGAATTAGGTCATTCTGACTTCTATGAAGGGAGTAATGGTTGTTTTAGTAAAAGGTGTTTAATTTGTCATAATATTGATTTTTACAGAATTTAGCGTCACTTTAAATGCATTCTATTTTATTTGTACTTTGAATTATACTATGAATCATAGATCTAAAGAAACATGTGGATCTTAGATTTCTAATGAGATTTTAATAAGATCCTTTGGACTTATGTGGAGGTAGTAATAATCATATTAGTAAAAGATGTTTAATCTGTTAGAATATTGATTTTTACGAATTTTGATGTCACTTCAAATACATGGCATTTTATTTATCCTTTGAATTAGACTATGAATAATATATGTAAATAAAGGTATAGATCTTAGATTTCCAATGATATCAGAATCAAGTCATTTGAAATCCTTTGGTGGGAGTAATACCCGTATTAGTAAAAAGTGTTTAGTCTGTTAGAATATTATATTTGTGGGATTTTGTAATTTTTAAAAATTCAAATGGGGTAATGACTGTTATATTGTTACCTATTTAAAGGGAGATCCTGGGAGGACCTTTTAAACTCATACTAACCTATTTAGAAGAGACTTAGGAAGTGTCTAAGTCTAACCGGGTTTGGATTCCGTATGAAAATACGTGACTAAGTAAGCAAATGATCACGGGTAGAAATTAGGATATCAGGTGTTAGTTCTTGGTTAGATTAGCATGTTTGTTAGAAGCATATAATCATTGAGTTAAACAATAAGTGAGTGAATAGATATCTAAGATAAAAAAATTCGGGTTAGAGTTTGGATTGGATAGGCTAGTGCTATGAGAGATATTACGCATGATAACTGACTATATATATATATATATATATATATATATATATATATATATATATATATATATATATATATATATATATATATATATATATATATATATATATCTGTGTGTGTGTGTGTGTGTGTGTGTGTGTGATTGATTTATGTGAACATACCTACTCTAATATGCTATCATTGGAGGTTCTGCGTAGTGGGCGGTCAACCCTGGCATCAACCAGAAGGTGTTAGATTATATCTCCAGGTCATATTACTGTTGCATGACCATTATTCGCATAAGAGGATAGGTGTTGGTTTCGAGTCCGGTTTGGTGTGATGTAGAATTTTTACGAACCATGGATGTATATTTATGATCTCCTCGATTATGTATTTATGATTTGGGATTGGCAGTGAGACTCCAGCCTGACAATCGAAAAGTTGTACGTGATCTTCCTAGCGCCTCATAAATCTCGGGTATTCTATGTATATACGTATAATAAGTGATATACGTATATGTGTTTAATTAATTTTATAAGCATCTAAGGGTAGCTAGTGTATGGTTACATTACCTATGTAGGGAGACAAATATAATTGAGAAAACCTAATTTATGGCATATGGATGAACTACGTAGTACATAGAATAGGGTATAATATGGGAGGTCTTGATGGGCAAGATGTTTATCAGATCAAAGAAGGTTAAGGATGGTCTAGTGGTTATCAAATTATAATATGTTAAGGATGGTTAGACTAGTTAGGTGGGGTAGCATATCTAGGTGAATAAAATAAATGCATTACATGAGAACTGTAGATGAGGGGTAAGGATAATCTCATGTGAGTGCGACACTAGGTGAACATGCATATTTTTTGCTGCATTGTTATTGCATTTGAAACTTTCAACCGTCTTTAAAATGTTTTGGGAACTGACCCGCATCAAAAATAATTTCAAAACCTTTTAGGTGCTCAGCTATAGGTTCGCTAGGGATAGCCATTCCATACTATGCTGTAGCAGTTGTGGATGCCTGCAGGACTTGATTAGACCCTTTCTTCATTTCTATCTAGATAGGTTTCCAGCTCAGTATTTCTCTTTGAGCATGTTACCTGTAATTGGATAGTTTATTTTTTACATTATTAACATTATTTTAGTTGAGTATTGGGATGATTCTATTCTTGATACCGAGAGTTTATTTGATTTATTTATTTATACTATCAGTACTCTTTACATTCAGTCATTGTGGATGTTTATATTTATATTGTTGAATGGTTTCATATATGCATGTTAAGAAGATTTAATAATTGTCACAAAACTAAAAAGGTTAGTAGATTAATTAATTTGTTTTCATAAGTGATGATAAAAATAAAATCAGATATGATTCGCGTTTAATGTAATAAAAGCCTGATAAATTCGTATTAAACTAGGCGGGGTGACATAGAAGATGAGGACGAATCATTTTGGGGAGTATAAATAGAAGAAAAGAAAATAATCTAAAAGGTAGACAAAATGTGATCAGCACACCGGATCACAACCCATCGCAATTAATGCAATGCGCATGTCTAACGGGGCTGTTAGAAATATAATGAAGAGAAAAGTCTACGTTATATACAATATGCATATCACTATGAGGAAGAGGATATGAATGTCTCACAAGATTACGAAAACGAAAGAGTATAAAACATGAAAACATAATATAATATGACCAACACAACATATCATGATTCATTATAAGAAAGTGAATATGCATGTCTGACAAGATTTCTAAGAACATATAAACTAATATATATATATATATATATATATATATATATATATAATCAAGGTTATAAAAAATGCGGGGCGTGATCAAGGCGTGGAGGCCAAGCCTTAAGCCTTAGAAGTCTAGGCGGGCCTTGGCGTAAAAAGGCGTTTAGGACTTCTTAATATATTTTAATATTTTTTAACCATAACAAGGCTATTAAAAAACTAAAATTGTACATATCAAAAAAATATGTCTGAATATTTTCAAATTAAAATACTATTTGATTATTTTGGATGAGATATTGGTCTGGTTTGTAAAAAAATTCTTTAAAGAGTGATATCATTTCACTAAATAATTGTTGTTTTTAGAAAAAAGTGCGCTTTAAAGGTTTTACCAAGAATAAGGCGTGAAAATCTTAAGGCGAGGCGTTTCTCCCAAGCCTCAAGCCTAGGCGGGTTTTTAAGAACAGTTTATATATATATATATATATATATATATATATATATGATTCTAGAAGAAGTGAGAATAGATAAAGTGAATAAATAAGAAAGAGAATTTGAATCTCGACGAAGATTTGAGACGTCCACAGAGCCAAAAATGGCATCAATATCCACATAATTCCATAACACATAAGGACGGGATTTAACCCATGATATTCAAACTAGAATTTCCTTTAGTCTGTTGAAAAATGTGCACAAATGGAGAAAGTGTAGTAAAAAGGAAAGGAAAATTCTAATTGGGGGTTTAAGCATTAAATCTTCTTTTTGAAATTTTTAGATTTATGAAACTATATTTTATTATATATAAGTAATAAAAAGGATTTTTAGGGGTGAGGAAGTAAAACTAAAGAAAAATATATGTTAAGAGTAATAAAGTACGACAAATGACACTAGTTAAATGAGTTAGAAAATGATGGAGTTAAACCTTCTATGAAGCGTTGCTACTGGTTTTTAATGTGATATATGCTGATTTTTAATCGCAATGAAATGGTGAAATGGCTGGAAAAAGTGGGGTAGAAGTGATGTAAGAAAATATGGAGAGACAGTTTGGAAAATGATGTTTTTTAAAAATGGGGCACTGATTTTGAGGCACGGGGGCTCTCTAGATTTCGAGAAGGGGTCCTTGAGAATGAGGTCATTACCTCCTTAAATATGAAAGTTTTAGGGTTAAGAGGTCGTTTGATTAGCCTAGGCCTGCAGGCTAAGTAAAGTAAGCTATGCCGATAGGTAGAGCACCAGGGGTGCCTATAGACAGTCCAAAATGGAATTTTTAAAACAAACAATCATATAATGCATACTATAAGTTCGAATTATGCACGATATGAACCGTTGGAAAGGTATTCAAAGCCCTATGAAAGTGCATTCAGAAAACCTTGGGTCCAAGTTTTGATCAAGGTCAAAGGGGGTTCGAAAGTGCCTGGTGCCCTCTAGGTCAAGTTTTAGAGTAACGAGGCAAGTATGCGTGAACCATAAGGCCGATTTACGCACGGTATGGATCGTTGGAAAGGGTATTTAGATACCTATGAAAGTAAATTGAGCTAGTGTCGATTCCATGAGTTCACAAAAGTCAAATGGTCCTCGAAAGTGCCTGGTGGCCTCTAGGTCAGGGTTTAGCATAAGAAGGCAAGTACGTGCGAACCATGACAAAATTTTGCATGCGGTATGGAATATTGGAAAGGATATTCAGAGATCTATGAAAGTTCATTGAGATACCCTCGATTCCTAGAGTTGACCAAAGTCAAACATAGGTCAAAAGCACCTGTGGGATCTAGATTTTAGTTTAAAGTAGGATCTGGGGTCCGAGGGTGAAAGGAATGGTGTTAGGGACCTAAGGAAGTGTTCAAAAGGTAATATAATAGGGTGTATATAGTCAATATTACCATTCAAGAATCCGAATGCCTATTTGCCAAATCTTTTGATCGAGAAGTGTGAAAATAAATAAGTGAATCCGAATAGACTTAATCATGGCTATTTTCAAAAAGGTCTCCTCATAGTCGATCCCCTCTTTATGAGTGAACCCTTTCGTAACAAGTCGTTCCTTTAAGGTTTCCACCCATCCACCCTCTCTTAATCTTACAAACCCACTTACAACCGATGAATTTTATCCCATGTGGCAAGTCCATAAGTTCCTACACGTGATTCGAATACATTGAATCCTTCTCATCATCCACAACCTTTAGCCAAAGATCTACATCCTTGTCTTGGAGCGCCTCATCGTAGTTTAAATGATTCGGTTCATGTTCTCTTAGGACTTCCCCTAAGTTGTCTCTTAAATAGACTAACCTATCAGGATGATGCATGATTCCCAATACGACGTGGCTCCGCTTGTGGTCCAATATAAGTGTCACGTACATCATGATTATCGATAATTCTCCCACTACTATCAGGTAGTGTACTATTGATATCAGGTTGTATTTCATCCCATACGAGTGATCCTAAAGCATTTTCTTAATCTTATCCTCTTAGCTCTTGCAAGATAATATTTCTTTTAGGCTTGTGGTAAATTATATAACCTTTCTCTAAAGACCTATCATTTATGCTAACAGATAATTTTTGGTCCTTAGGATCATATAATTGTCAACCCTTGATTTCTTTAGGGTAACACATAAAGTGACATACATTTATCATTGATTCTGACTTCCATGGCTTTTTTCATAACATGTGTGTTGGGAAACCCCTTATCCAAATGTGAGACATACTTGGCTTTCTCCCTTTCTTGAGTTTTATTAGAGTTGACAAGACATATTTAGATGGAACTAATTTAAATAAATATGTAGTCGTATCTAGTGCAAAACCCCAAAAGTAATCCTACATATCTGAAAAGTTCATCATGGATCTAACCATATCCAAATGTTCCCGATCCTTCTTTTTCACTTCACCATTTTATTGAGGAGCACCCGGTGTAGACAATTGGGTTGTGATACCTAACTTTGATAGGTGTTGTCTAAACTCTCCAAATAGGTATTCCCCTCCGTGATTAGATCATAGATTATGGATTATTTTACTGTGAAAATTCTCCACGTCATCCTTCTACACTTTGAACTTATCAAAAGATTCAAACGTATGATACATTAGGTAAACATAACCAAACCTCGAGTAATCAATGATGAAAGTGACAAAATACTCATAAACACCTCTTGGCCGGATAGTCATAGGCCCCCACAAATCAATATGAACCAATTACAACACATCTTTGGCCCTATATCCATTGGCCATAAATGGCCTCTTAGTTATCTATCCCTCTTAACAAGATTCGCATACTAGAATTGCCTCCACTCGCAATGAGCTCAAATGCCCATTTGAAACCAATCTTTATATCTTTTTTAGATTTATATGATCTAACAATAAGTGCCAAAGATATGTTTGGTTCAAATTAAAAATTTCCTTTCTATTTACATTGTTTTCATTTAAGTTATCAATTCAGTATTAAGTAGCAGTGGTGAGACGGGTCTTAAAAGATAAAGATCATTTTTCTAATGTTAGAGAACATATAAGAAATTTTCCATTTTTGATAAAAACTCCTTTATTAAAATAAACTAGGTATCCATTAATCACATTAGAAATCGAAATAAATTTTTTCTAATACCATGATTATAAAAAATAATATGTTAATTCTAACTTAATGTCTTCATCAAAATTTAAGACTAAATTTCCTATTGCTACTACCTTAGTTACCTTAAATCTCTGCAAACAATTGCAAAAATGATTAATGACTCCCAAATCTACACACCAAATAGTGGTAGATTGCACTACAAAACATGTCTCAATGATATAGGTTAAACTGTCATTTCCATTCTTCCTAGATAAGAAGGTGGGGCATTGCTTCTTTCAGTGTCCTTTTGATTCGCAGGAACACTTTTGGGACACTTTAAAACTGTACCAGAATTTGATATTTCGGGCACACTTTATTATTGTGTCAAATCGAGTACATTTTGATTCTCTTTTGGCACATTTGAAAACCGTGCCAAATTTTTTGGATAAAAAAATTAATGATTTGAAAACAAGAAAATTCACAAATTGCAAATCTCGAAAGTTGTTAATAAACTAGTGTACATACAAACTTCAAAATATTACAAGTAATAATAATTCACAGACCAAAAATATTGGGCAGAGTTTCCTCTATTTTTTAGGCATTCTAAAACCTGCAAATATAATACCTGCGTAATGTAAAGCCTGCACGGCCATAAAATATAACAATAAGATTACAAAAGCCCGCACATCCATAAAATCTAACAATAAAACAACAAAAGCCTGCACGGCCATAACACAAAAAAATAGAGTCTTGAATATTAGGGACATTAAATAAATAATCCCCTTATTGTAGACCATTGACTTCATATGTTTCACGCTGATAAAAGCTAATGACAAAACATTATCTAGCAAAAAAATAAGATACGAAAGGAGATGGTATTAGTAACCGAGTAATTTTAAAAAATAGAACTTACTCAAGCTGAAAATTTTCATATCCGAATTAAAATTATTATTGTATTCACAAATGGAAATTCTTGTGAATATGCGGTCAGTTCCTACAAGTGACATTGGTCCCGTGCGAGGTGTTCGTGCCTCTTACGGGGCCGTTTGGGGGCTCGTTTAGGTTTTCATCCTCAAACGGCTTATTTTTAAGACTAATCAAAATATTTTCAAACTATCATCATATTCTCAAATTGGGAGACCCATGACTACACGGTCAGTTCTACGAGTTACATTGGTCCCGTGCGAGGTGCTCGTGCCTCTTACGGGGTCATTTGGAGACAAGTTTGGGTTTTCACCCTCAAACGACTTGTTTTAAGCATAATCTAGATATTTTCAAATTATCGTCATATTCTCAAACCGAGAGACCCGTGACTATGCAGTCAGTTCCTACAAGTTACATTGGTCCCGTGCGAGGTATTCGTGCCTCTTACGGGGCCGTTTGGAGGATGGTTTGGGTTTTCACCCTCAAACGACTTGTTTTTAAGCCTATTCTAGATATTTTCAAATTATCGTCATATTCTCAAACCGGGAGCCCCATGACTACGAGGTCAGTTCCTATAAGTTACATTGGTACCGTGTGAGGTGTTCGTGCCTCTTATGAGGTCGTTTGTGAGATGGTTTGGGTTTTCACCCTCAAACGTCTTGTTGTTAAGCTTAATCTACATATTTTCAAATTATTGTCATATTCTCAAACTGGGAGACCCGTGACTACGCGGTCAGTTCTTATAAGTTACATTGGTCCCGTGTGAGGTGTCCGTGCCTCTTACGGGGCCGTTTGGGGGATGGCTTGGGTTTTCACCCTTAAACGTCTTCTTTTTAAGCCTAATCTATATATTTTCTAATTATCGTCCTATTCTCAAACTAGGAGTCCCGCGACTACGCAGGCAGTTCCTACAAGTTACATTGGTCCTGTGCGAGGTGTTCGTGCCTCTTATGGGGCTGTTTGAGGGATGGTTTGGGTTTTCACCCTCGAACGGTTTATTTTTAAGCCTAATCTATATATTTTCAAATTATCCTCATAATCTCAAACTGGGAGACTCGTGACTACGCGGTTTATTCCTACAAGTTACATTGGTCCCGTGCGAGATGTTCATGCCTCTTACGGGACCGTTTGGGGGATAGTTTGGGTTTTTAGCCTTAAATGGCTTGTTTTTAAGCCTAATCTAGATATTTTCAAATTATCGTCATATTCTCAAACCGGGAGACCCATGACTACACGATCAGTTCCTACAAGTTACATTAGTCCCTTACGAGGTGTTCGTGCCTCTTACGGGGCTGTTTGGGGGATGGTTTGGGTTTTCTGCCTCAAACGGCTTGTTTTTAAGCCTATAATCTAGATATTTTCAAATTATCGTCATATTCTCAAACTAGGAGACCCGTGACTACGTGGTCAGTTCCTACAAGTTACATTGGTCCCGTGCGAGGTGTTCGTGCCTATTACAGTTCCGTTTGGGGGATGGTTTGAGTTCTCACCCTTTAACGGCTTATTTTTAAGCCTAATCTCTATATTTTCAAATTATCGTCATATTCTCAAATCGAGAAACCCACGACTACGCGGTGAGTTCCTACAAGTTACATTGGTCTCGTACGAGGTGTTCGTGCCTCTTATGCAGCTATTTGAGGGTTGGTTTGGGTTTTCACCCTCAAACGGCTTGTTTTTAAGCCTAATCTAGATATTTTCAAATTATCATCATATTCTCAAACCGGGAGACCCGTGACTACGCAGTCAGTTCCTACAATTTACATTGGTCTCGTGCGAACTGTTCGTGCCTCTTACGAGGCCATTTGGGACATGGTTTGGGTTTTCCCTCTTAAACGGCTTGTTTTTAAATCTAATCTAGATATTTTCAAATTATCGTTATATTCTCAAACCAGGAGACCCGTGACTACGCGGTGAGTTCCTACAAGTTACATTGGTCCCGTGCGAGGTGTTCGTGCCTCTTATAGGGCCGTTTGGGGGTTGGTTTGGGTTTTCACCCTTTAATTGCTTGTTATTAAGCCCAATCTAGATATTTTCAAATTATCGTCATATTCTCAAATTGGGAGGCCCGCGACTACGCGATCAGTTCCTACAAGTTACATTGGTCTAGAGCGAGGTGTTCGTGCCTCTTATGGGCCGTTTGGGGAGTGGTTTGGGTTTTCACCCTCAAACGACTTGTTTTCAAATCTAATCTAGATATTTTCAAATTATCGTAATATTCTCAAATTGAGAGACCCGTGACTACGCGATCAGTCCCTACAAGTTCATTGGTCCCGTGTGAGGTGTTCGTGCCTCTTACGGGGCCGTTTGGGGGATGGTTTGATTTTTCAACCTCAAACGGCTTATTTTTAAGCTTAATCTACATATTTTCAAATCATTGTCATATTCTCAAACCATGAGGCCTGTGACTACGCGGTGAGTTGAATGTTAATAATAGAGCTTTGTAAACCTTGAGGGTAAATTTAATACTTTCCTACAAAAAATTTGACCTTCAAATAATTAATCAGAATTATATAGGATAGATTAATAGTTTCCTACATAAACTTTCCTAAGCCAAAGTAGAATCAAATGCGAATATGTTAATAGTTTAAGCATCCAATTGATTTCTTAAAAAGGTTTATCTTAGTACAAAACCATTCCTTCATTTTGGCGATACCAAAACCCTTAAATACGCTCGTTGTTTCTTTATTCTGAATGTGCTAAAAGGTGAATAGTTATAAGACTTGGACATTAATTCGAGACATAAGTGCAATATATCTAGTCCTCAATATAAGTATAAAATCCTAGTTATGAAGATAATACCTTCAAGTGTCAAGTAATTGCCTTCGTTCTGATCAAGCATGAATAAACTAAAAACAACATAGACCTCCCAACCGAGTGGGAGTGAGTTTACCTTCTCCATATCCAAGTAGACAGAAATGTGTTCTCTACCATTTTTATTCTTTCTTCCATTTGGAGGGAATACTAACTTCCTACAATCACATATATAGTAAATATTAAACGAAGATTGAAATAACAGTAACACGTATGTATATATATATATATATATATATATATATATATAGAGAGAGAGAGAGATGATATAGAGCACAAGGTGGCAGTTAACAACCAACACTGCACAAAGCATAAACATCATTTACTTTTCGTGTTATGGTGAACACTTTTATTGATTTGAAAATGAGAAGGGGGAGAGTTATGCTCGAAATCGACCTTGAGACAGAACTGTGCGGATAAATCCTGATCAAATACTCCAAGGAAAATTACAGGAAATAATGTGAAGAAGATGATATAAAGTGTTGAATACCAATCGTTGTATGCAGGTTGTCTATAGAATGTTAAAAAAGACGATATCAAGTGTCAAAGAAGATAACTCAAAATGTACAGATTTATATACATTAAACTTGATTTAATGAGCCATAAAAGAGGGTAAATTTTGCACAAAGATTGTCATACATATACACACATGCACAGAGATTAAAATCATATATGTATATATCTATACACCTTCACACATTTAAATGAAGATTTTACACATAAACAACGTAAATTAAAGTAGATAACTCAAAATGTACACACACACACACACACACACACTAAACATAAGTTTGAGGCATAAAAGAGTACCTAGGGTTTAGCGGAAGAATTGGTCAAAACACGCATCGATCGTGATTACTAAGAGAGAATGAGAGTGGAAACGTTTGTGGCATATCTAGTCTAGTCTAATCAGTAAATTAACAAGAAGGAATGAAATCAATAGAAACTACCAGATCAGAACAGACAGTTCCATATAATATTTGAGTAAAAAATAATACTAGAACTGCGTGACAGCGGTACCAAAATCAGATTTTTACCAGTATATATCAAATCAACAAACTGAATCAGTATTTATATCAACATCATATATTTTTGAAGTAGATGAAAAACTTCAAGAACTGGTATAGATTAACCAGATTGAAGATTAAGTCGGAAAAAAATGTCATGAACTTGTTTTATAATCAAGATCATACATTCTCATGTACGACAAATATTTATCCCTACATTTCATCATCACAAATGCCCTCACACACACAAACACATACACTTTTTCACATTTTATAATCACGCACATGCCCAAGTACACGTACAACAACTGCTTATCCCTAATTCAAGCACACACTTTGCCTGAAATTTTTAATCACAAGCTACACATTGTCCCTACGCATAACAAATGTTTCAGATGATTAAATATTTCCTCTTAACATTGGAATCACAAGTGATAAGCACACTAGGCAAACAAATTCTTAACTGTTGTGATCACAAATCTCCCTCTCACATACACATAATCACAACTAACACACACACACACACACACACACACACACACACACACACATGTTCATCCCTAAAATCTATAATCACAAGCCAGACAGGAACACACTTTCCATTCAATTTCATAATCACAAGTCACACACACACACACATATATGTTTTTCCCAAAATTTCATAATCACAAGTCTAGCATACACACACGCACGCATTTTTAATCACAACACACATGCATACATACACACTTATCATCTAAGAAATTCAATTCACAGATCCAATGAATTTCAAAAATAAAAATTCAAACTAAACTACAAAAACAAACATACACTTCCTTACCGAGCATCCAGTTGCCTCCGCTTAACAAGATTGTAGCAACTTGTTTTATGTGAGATCAATTCCATGTGTATGCCGAACCAATCAGTGAAAAAAAATGTTCTTAAGAACTGGTATTAGCAAACAAGAACAAATCTTCAAGAACTGGTATGAACGTTTGATGTTAGTCCGGCCAAAAGAGGTAAATCAGTCCGGCTAAATCTCCGGCCAACGATCTATTTAACTCCCGGTCTGATATGATTTTTAATAGTGTAGAAAAAAATATTGTGATCTAAAGAAATTCAGAAAATTGTGTTAAGAGGAGTATGTAAAACTCCAAAGAATCATATGAAAATGAGAGCGAGAGAGAGAGGGGGGGCGACCTGTGAGTAGAGAGTGGGACCTATGAAAATGAGAGAGAGGAAGGAGCGGGAGACCAAAAGTAAGTTTAGTATTTTTTTTAGACTATTATATATTTTAGTTAAGTGTGCTCAATTTCGGCACACTTTTAAATAGTGCCAAATTTTGGAATTGTTTTAAAGTGTGCCAAATTATCATTAAACTGTGCCAGAATTTGGCACAGGTTTAAACTATGCCAAATTTTTAATATCAAGGTGTGCCAAATTGTTATTTTTGGTGTAGTGACCCTTTGCAAATTGTGTGTGATTAACTGAGTCTAATTAGGAGAAACGTTAGACTCAAATTTCACGGGTGGTCCCGTTCAATATATTCATGGTATTTACTAATCACAATCCTCTATCGAACCATCCTATAGGTTCTCGAACCATTACATAGGCTCCCGTAGTTTAGGATAAACTACTAGGACTCCATCGCATCCATTAAGAGAGGATGCCAATTTCCTATAAAGGCTTTGAGCCTCTCAATAATGATATAACTAGAATTTCAATCTCCTTATGATCAAGTCAAACCCATCTCTCCGAAATTACTACTAAGTACCATTCATAAACATATAAATATATAAAACAATATATTTAAACAAATATAAATCATTCTAACAAGGTTGATTCTCATTTCAAAATGAACAAAACAATCCTTTAATAAATAATAATAGAATGTTTTATACATGGTTTTATAAATAAACCCCAACACTTATGTGAAACATACCATGTGCGTGTGCTTGTGGGATATGTACTAGGGGATATCCTCACGATGCACGTACGCTGTCGACCCTACTAGTACCCCAGTGATAGAGACGGGATTAACCTTGGTCATTTTTACCCCGTAACCTATGTGTTGAAAGTACCCGTTGTATCCCATGGGGATTAACGAGGGGATCCTATAATATAGCCTAGGGTATAGGGCCATATGATTGGTGTGAAGGCGTAGTGATTTTTCCTTGTCGATGCTTTGAGGTCATAGGTGTAGGACGTCTTATAACTATATATAGTGCACACTAGTGATCTCCTAAGGCAATTGGGATAAGACTTTGTTATTTGTACGCTCGAGCATAACCCATTTATTTTGTACGTGACTGGGACCGCACTTATATGGATGTTAAACGTAGAGACTATCTTTCCTTATTTGTTAATATACTTTAGAGGTGTAGACTGATATTGTTTTTTAACCTTTAATTATATTAAGCTAAAATGAATAATAACTAATCACGAGGTTCACTTGGGTTTGGACGCATGTTATATTTAGGGTTGTTTGGGTTGGACTAACTTAAAAACAACCAAAACACGAGAGGAAGATGCGTAATTATATTGTAGTCCAAAATAAATTATATTATTAGATTTGTAATTATATTGTAACCCAAAATCAATTATTCTTATTCTATGTAAACTCGCTATTAATGTTGTTGTTGAATTCTGTTTTTAGGACCTAGGCTACATGTACAACCTCGTCCCTTATTCTATCTTTCACATTTTTTAGGTGTTGCTCATATAGGATATTTGTCGAGCCTGTATGCTCACTCTTTTATTCCTTCTCACTTTTCAGTTGAGTCGGTTATTGTAGTAGCTATGACGTCTGATGTTGTTTGTTATTTTGAGACAATTTACATTTCCTGAGTTAGATTTTATTAATATTGATGATTATGGTATCAAAGTTTTACTTTGGTTTATTATTATTTTTATTTAGTTATTTAGTTTTACGCATGTCGGATATTTTATTACTTGCTTAGAATGATAATCAATTGTTTAGACTCTTGTATTATTTATTTTTAGACATGATCAATCCAGTTATAGATTTTGAGGGGTGTCATAGCCTGGATATAATGAATCGCACGTTTCATTATATCCTTGATGAAAGAACATGTCATTAGTTAGTCTATCATCTCAACATGCAATAGGTTCTTACTCAAACCATACATTCCCAACCAATAACACAAATTGGTCATATTCTAGGCCCATATATCCACATAATAGCTACGCGCATCAATTTATGTCTACTCATATATATACCATAGGCTCGCATTGCAACTTATGCAACAGTAGGTGCCCAACCCACTTACCGGCATCGGGTTGCGGATTTTCAAATATTGTTACACCCAGTGGAGGATCAAGGATTTTTGTTCAAGTGGGGCAAAAATTTTGAGTGGTGCCGGGGATTCTGGGGCGGGAGCCCGTGATGCGATTATTTTTTGGGTTATTTCAAGTTTTATACAAATTATAGCTTTATAATGTCCAAACAACTACAAATTATAGCAGACCTTGTTCTTATGTTTATTATTTTAATGCCCAAACAACTACAACTACAACTACAACTACAACTACAAATTATAGCTTTATAATGCCCAAACAACTACAACTATAAAGAGATAAGAGACCTTGTTTTTATGTTTATTATATTAATTAATTATAATCTTTTTTACACCCTTAGTTTTGTAAATAATTAGAGATATACCTTGAAGTTTGAAGTTTTACCAAAAAACCCTACATATTTAAAAAAAAATTGAATCGGGTCTGCACCCCCCCTTGGGCCCTTTGTCCATCCTCCCCTAGTTACACCCTAACCCAAACTATAATGTAGTAGCTCATTATAGGTTAACACATAACCCAGATAAACACAAAACCCCACTCTATTAAGAGTTATAGTAATAAAAAATTAACGATTACTTTAACAAACCACACATAATTTAGACGCGATTTGGTTCACACAAGATTTCAATGACTCTCAATAAGTAACTACGTGACCATAAACCTTGTGAAATGTATGACCACCCCTAGGGTGACGGTTGTATCACAATTCAGCCAAAGCATCCTTGTTTCCTGCCCATACTACCTCGAATCAACATCCAGACGCATGTTAACTACATGACTATACTCTAAGCATTTAAATCGATATTTGTAAGTTACCCTAGGAGCTCTCCCTCGTATATCCTCTCTCTATATCCTAGCATTATCTTTCATTTATCCCAATGACTTTAATAGGGATTGTCTTACTCTCGCGGATACAACCCTCAATCAAATTTCCCTCTTCCCATAGATTTTGGAACTCACTCTCTCATTAACCTTATGCATAGCTAATGCATCCACTATTCACGCCTAGTCCATCTTGGAATACCTATTCTCACAGCACCCGTTTAATGGGCTAACTAAAATCAATCAATAAAAATATATATCCTCTTATTTATAGTTTCCACTTACTTAGGTTTACTTACGAACCATTTTAGCTACCACTCCGCAACTATATGTTGATCCTTCTCCAAGGTTAGAAGTTCTCTCATGTTCGTTACCTGAATCGCATACGGGTTCTACCTCGATATACAAACTTTGCTTATATGTAAGCATAATGTAAATACATCCTATCTTCAAAACTACCCACATTTATTCTCATCACCACTACACCCTTGAACTTCTAAGATGTAGCAATACCTTGACTTTTCTTATCCGATGCACTCACACATATGAAAGCATCTCACAAACCTCGATTGTCAACGCAACACCATTACAATATACGTAGAACCCCAAAATTATAATTGGTTCACTAAAAAAGACAACCTTATTCTGTCTCAAAGTTGCCATGATGCAAGGAACATGAACTACTTATGATGATGAAAATATCACAATTGCGACGTTGCTCCAACCACGACACTTACTTAACCATCTTCACAGTTGTAGTTGTGGACTTTTAAAGATTGAATGATTTTTCTTTGCAAAAAAATAAGGTAGTTCTGAAAAACTGTTGGGCGTGTTATTCAAAACAATTTTTTGAAGGTATGTAAATAATAAATTTTATCTATTTATTTGTTAGAAACACTCAAATAGTGAATTTATCTTATTCAATTTTTTTCGACATAATTAAATATTTAATACGGATCATGTTTGCTAAATCTTGAAGAGTATTTTTTAAAAGATAATTTTTTTATGAAAATTGGGTATGTAAATAGGAAGTTATGGACTTTTAGAGTTTAGGAATACAAAAAATTAATTTAACGAACAACATCAAATTTGCAGAGCTAATTAGTCATTCAATTATGCTGAGACCGAGAAAAGGAACTTGATAAGTTAACACTATTTAAAAGGACTTGTTGGATGAAATAGGGCATCATTAGGATCTCTTATTAACTCTAAAAAAAAAGAAAATTATTAATGAGTACAATAGGACGTTATCTCTTGTTACTGGGTCTAAACCCGCGTGATGCGCGGGATAGACGATTGTGATCGATATTCACACATAAAGTGTCTACTTTGTGTCCTCTAACATCTGGCATTATAAAATATTATAATTACAAAAAAAATGTTGCATTATTACAATTGTTGCCTTGTATGTGACCAAATAAATACAAATCCTCTAGCAGTTTCACATTCAGTGACCCCACCCCTCACCGTCATTTATATCGAGGTGTCAAGTAATTTTTTTCTTATATAAAATCTAATACAAACATTTAAGCCTAAAATAATTTTACATTAGTGAACATAAAAGATCTCCAATGTCACCCCAATAATTATTAGGAAACACCAACATGATAAAGTCCTTGTATAAATCTACCAAATGGAAAAGAATAAAATAATACCGATTGAAATCTAAATAATCATGTAATCCATTGCTCGAACCAAATGCAAAATTAGTACATAACTTGTAATTACGAAGATAGGTAAAATTATACGGCTAATCTATTACATTAACTCATCGGGAAAATATTAGATAAGAATAATATCTCATTATTTAAAGACCCTAAAAAAATAATATATACACATCTTGCTTTATTGTGAGCACATTGCATGTCAAATATTATTTATGAGCATTACTAAGAACTATAGTACAATTATATATATATATATATATATATATATCATTCCATATTAAGGATATATTTTCTAACGTTTAAAAAATTGAATTACGGAGAATAAAACAAGAGAAATGCTTAATTTAATGACTTGCATCTAGGCCTTCGAATTAGTAACATAAATTATGGCATAGAGGGTAAACAATATAATCCCCCCAAGTTACAAGCTATCAACTAATATCATAGGATTAACATTCTTTAAACAATATCAATGGTATATATAAGAGATGCTAACAGGATTAGATGAAAAAGGGGTCATCATTGTGTATTAGTTTTAATTAAATAAGTTCCAAGTAAGGAACGAACCAACAATTTAAATTTCATTCTCGCATGGGTTATATGCAATAATCAATAGGTCACAATTGAAAATTATATAACTAACTAAAAAGTTGTGACACCCCGCCTAATAAAATACCGGACGATCACTCCTGTACCAAATTAAAACAGGAGTCGCATATGGTTCATTCTTAGCATCACTGTCAAAAACCAAATTAATTACTAATAACCTATTAGGCTGGCGTAAAATTTTTATTTAACTAATATTTTTAAACAAATTAATCAATTAAAACATTCACACAGTTTATGTATAAAAGAAACTGAGATGAAATAAGAATAACCGAACACTCGGTTTAAGAAGATACAACCAAATCGAATCCTCATAAAAGGCGATAAAAGAATAAATAAAAGCAGTTGGGTGATTAGCCCGAATGTTTATACATTACCTCCTATCTAGATTACAAGAATAGAAGCGTCTACAATAACCTGCATGCATCCACAACGGCTGCAGTAGATGTCTGACTCGAAGGAATCGTCATCCAGGCATCCCTGTGGCAGGACACCTATATATATATAGAGCAAAAGAGAGGAAAAATAGATATACGGGTCAGAGCCCGATTTGTGAAAATATTTGGCAAGTGCATAAATGTTGTATTTGAAAAGTATGTTTTATCTCATATTTAAATTAGTATCGCACTCCCATGAGATACCCCTCGCCTCTCTTCTAATAGTGCACACCAAACGCATCCTAATAGGCAACTTAGTTAAGATACACTGCCTAACTAATCATTTCACCAAAATTCTAAAAATCCTATTCAATGCAAGTACTAAGGGTTAAACTTATCCCCAGTCTCAACACTGTGCCATGTTCGTGCGTGGGGTGTCTCGCAAAGCGAAATCCAAACGAGGAACCCCCCCGATACACTACTACTTAGCAATGTCGATCGTCGAGATCCATTAGGCCCTCAGTACATAACGTATATATATATCTACATAATTATATACATTATATCACAATTTAAGTCCGGATAAAATCTCCCGGAATCAGAATTTATTTCATATTCAATTTATCTCTTTACTCTAATTAGAGATATATATGCATCATCTTGTTCTCATACACAAGTAATATAATATACACACAAGTATAATAACCATCCCAGCGAGATGTAACTCAAGGGTGTAGTCTCTATGCTACCATCTACTAGGGAATCGCTCACGTATCATCCTGGGTACCAACGGTCGGAATCTCACACCGCCTTGGTAAAAAACAAATCAAAACGTATGGGAAGCGGTCATAGTTCCTCCCCGAAAGTGAGACGAAACATACCCACCACGTCTCACCCCTAATAAAAATCACACAATATAAAATGGACGCTATGACCTGGGGACTATACGCTCCCTGCTACTCAAGCCAGGGGCCTCACCCACATCGCGCAACTTCCCATGATAGCATAGAGGGGGTATGCTTCACATAAATACATATATACCATTCACACATAGATATATATATACATATTCGAATCATATTATATACACAGTAATCACATCGCATATATGACTGATATCCTTCCTCAGTCATGCATATGTGGCCTTAATTTCCCATCTCTCATAACGATGGCCAATAATCCCAAAATGTTTTCACTCGTAACAACATTTAAGCATTTGCACACTTATGATGCTAAATCCAAAAGTATTCCCTCACTCAATGTATAACTCTCACCTTAATCGTGTTAAGGATTTATATACTCTTTGAATATCCCAATTCATAATAATTTAATAAGTCTACCCTCAACTTATTTAATCCTGCAGGTATCACGTTACCTATAATCCTAGTCGTCGGCCGATGTCGGATCACGTTCATGAATCTCTAGCCCTTATCCTCAATTTTCATCCTATTCACATCCTAGGATTTACTCGAATGCATTTATCCCATGGACATTCTAACCACGTATTTATCTCTACACTCTTACCGAAAACCTCTCTCTCTCGAATGTTACTCGACCCGAATACTCACTAGGTTCGTCCCTCGGATTTCATCCTAAATTAATCCAAGGTTCTCTCTTTCATCAAAAGGTTTTCTCACCCTCAAAATGTTCATCTAGGAGTCCTAATATCATAACTAGAATCTCCCATTTTAAATCTCCAGTCAATTTTATCCTTAATTCTCTCAATATCAGGTTTGATTTCTAGCTAACGATTTTGATCTCGAACAGCCTTCCGTAGAAAAATCATTATAAATCCAAAAAAATCAGAAAAATACGCGGTTGGCGCCCACACGACCATATCGAAAAGATATACAAATTTTATTTTTTGATCAAGAGCCGAATCGATTCGTCTCATGGCCGAATCGATTCGTAAAGGACGTTGAATTACTATTCATCATCTTCTCCAAAATTCCAAATATCAACCCAACCTCCATTCTTATGGTTTCTAATCTCAACCAACATCACCACAATCATCCTAACACTGATTTATAACTAACACAATAATTTATTTATGGTATTAAACCATTTATATTAGGTTTAAATCTTAAAGCCATAAAAACCCTAGTTTTGACATTTCTCCCATTTCAATTCAATTTCATACTCCATTAACATGGTTTTGACCCTAGAAATCATTTAGAGTGTATAATACATCAATTTGTAAACTCTTACTCAAGTTTTCCCAAATTTACTTTAAGGGTTCTAACCCAAAATCACATAATTTACCAACTATGATATGAGATATATACACTAAATTAATTAAAGCAAGTAAACACTTGCCTGGAGGATAAAATCCGACGACCTCGAGTCGAACCCCGAGGAGTTTGGCCGGAATCCCTTTTTCTCCTTCCTCTTTCTCTTCTTTCTCTCTTTTCTTCCTTTTCTCTCTTTCTTTCTCTTTCTCTTTCTCTCTTATGCCTCTTATAAGCGAAGAAAAAGGGTTTATCCCTTATAAACCCAAAAATGACTCGTTTACTCAATTACGAGTCCCTACTGATCCAAAAATTCCTGGAACCCAAATACTACCCCCGGATACTCTATTCTGACTATCTTGTCCATTCTAAAAACAACGGCGCACTCGAAATATCCATCCGAGTCGCTTAACTCCAATTCACTAATTGATTTAGGGTTCCAATCAATATTCAAAAAACATAAATTCTCCTAAAATACTAAAAATTTAACTTGCTAATAATGAACTCACATACCGGATTGATTAACTTAATCCAACTACTGATAAATTGACAGCACAAATGCACATTTTATATATACATAGGGTTTAATTCGAGAGTGTATAAAGAAACTGACATTGTGACTTATCACCTAATAGTCTATAGTTGAATATAAAGATCAAAAATTAAAAAATAAAGATAAAGTATTTGTGTATATATATAATATGTATTTGTTAATTTCTTTTGTATTTCTTTTGTGTATATAATATGTATTTGTTAGTATGTATTTATTAAAAAACAAAACAAAAGCAATCTAATCAAATCAGTTACCAATACCTAAAATACAATTGAGACCAGTGACGAAACTAAGCCATGGCCAAGGGGGGCCATGGCCACCCCTAAGAATGTCAAATGGTTAACCCTGTAATGATGAATTATTGATTAAGGGCCCATGCTTCTTTCATTTTAAAGTTTATACCATAGTCTTTTTAATCAAGGATGACTCAAAATAATTAATGAAATAAAAAGTCCACAAAAAGTACTTATAATCGGACTCATTTTCTAACAAAGTGAATGTGAATTTTTGTGCACTATTTTGTGTTCTAAATCTATTTAATTACAAATATCACTCTAAAAATTGTAAAAGCAATCATTTCTTTTAAAAAATGATTTTTTTCACTTAATTATATAACTTAACCCTCACTTTATTAATCCATTTAACTTAATACCCTTTTTTTCAGATGGCAACCTAAATTCGTTAAAAAATTATTAATGCATTATTAGACATAGATCCTCAAACTTTTAAGACAAAAGTACGCTTTAATTTACATTCTCAAATATCTCAAAGCTTATTATCATGAACATTTTGATCTGTCCTAGAAAATGCTTAATGGTGTTAAAAAATTAGAGGTTAAATTAAAGGGATTAGTAAACAGGGTTGAGTCAAATGACGTATTGAAGAGTACGTATCATTCGAGAAGACTACAAAAAAAAAGCATGCATGCATTCGAGAAGACTACATTGAAATTCAACCTTAAGTAAAAATAAATAAAACAAAGCATGCATTAGAGAAGACTACAACGACTATAATGCTGCACGTGCCTTTACTATATATACATATATTGAAATTCAACCTTTATGATAAAGAAGTGCTAGAGGACCACCTAAAATGACAAACTTATATAATGTGAAAAGCCTATCTTGATAGGCTTGTGGGGTCTATTTAAAGTAGAAAATAATGCCATATTTTCACTTGAGTCTTTTTAGTTGGTCCTTGAATCGTTGCTCTTTATTATTTGGATTCCATTATTCATGAATTCAAAATATTGATCTATTTTGTTTTTCAAATTACTCTATTTTTTATTTATTTTCTGGTAATAAAGTCTTCAATCAAACTCTTTTGTTAGTCTTCAATCAAACATACAAACATATATATAAAATAAAGTTGAACAAAAACTAACAAATATCAGTTATGCTTTCTGCTCTCAATCCAGCCACTGAGCTTCTTGACCCCATCTAATTTGAAATCTTGGTTTTGTGCCTGATTGACACAATACATGGAACTGTAAGATTTTAACTTCAACATATATATAACTGTAACTGTTAGTATCTATCGTTTAAAAAACAAAACAAATCAATGTGATAAAAGTAACACTGTTTATATATATAACTCATGTTTGAATGTTACCTTTAATTCTCTCTCTCTCACGCGGAGAGAATGAGACACTGAGTGAGAGAGAGGGATGGAAAAAAAAGGGTCATAATATGTTGTGCGTAAAAGGGTAAAAACGGTAAAAATGAGGTTTTTATGTATGCTGTGGGTACCGTATCTATATATCTATATAAAAACTGTAGACCCAAATCCTTTGAGACTGACACATGGCAAGTAATAAAGACTCTGAGATTGACACATGGCAAGTAATAAAGACTTACTAAATAAATTTCTCTTTTCACTATCCTTCGTAGACCGTCCAAATTCCAATGGACTTTTGATATTCTCTATGCCCAATGAATTGCGGTTCCCAATGACTCCCCACGACTCTTAAATATCTAAGATATTTGTAGATCTTTTTTGGGACAAAACAAAACCACGCTAATTTATTCTCCTTTCACACGCACAGAGAAGAGAAATAAAAAAAATTATCTAAGTTCATCTCCCCAAATCCATGAACAAACCTATAAAACTCAAATCTCAAACCCAACCTTCTTCAACGTCCATCTTCTTTCTTCCAAACCAAAACTCACCATGGAAGAGCAAGTGGGTAAGCTTTTTTTTTTTTTTTGGTTTCTCCCCTATTTTTAGTTATACCTGTTGCACACACACACACACACACACACACACAAACACACATATATATATATATACGACGAGAGAGAGAGAGAGAGAGTAGCAGTTGGGTTTTTCTTCCTTGAAGCTTCAATGAGAAATTATGGTTTTTTTATATTTTATTTGGGTGTGTGTATGGGTGCGTGTGTGCTGCTGTATACATGTGTATGCGTGCGTGTATATACAGCAGCACACACGCACCCATACAAACACCCAACTAAAATATAAAAAAACCATAATTTCTCATTGAAGCTTCAAGGAAGAAAAACCCAAACGCTACTCTCTCTCTCTCTCTCTCTCGTCGTATATATATATATATATATATATATACTGAATCATGTTTTTTTTTTCTGATTTGACGAATACTTTTTTTTATAGTTTTAGTGTCTATTATTATTAGATAAGTATTTGTAATTATATTAATACTACATTTTTCATATTTTATGAACAGGAAAAAAATCTACATATGCTTATATTTTAGTTGTCAATATTTTAAAATTGAAAAATATAGTATGACACACCGAGTGGACTATACATCTATTGGTTGATTTGTTGGTATTCGGCCACGCATCGCGTGGACTTCATACTAGTAAGTTTATATATACCATATCTAGTAGTAACAAAATGTGGTCCAAATAATAAAACAACCAATACTAGCCCAAGTCATCTAAATACGGGGCCCATAATTAAAAGCTATGAGTTAAATATGGAAGTCCATATTTGAAAGTTAGGAATCAAATATAGAGCCCAATTTTAAAAGACACGAATCAAATATAATAATCATTTTTAAAAATTGTGAGTAAAATATGAGGTTTTTTTACATATACCTCGAATTGTAATACTTACTGTTGATGTAAAAAATTAGATTATCTCTAATTAATAAATCACAGATAAACTAAATAAGACAAAAGATTTTTAAAGTGGTTCAACCTTATAAGAATGGCCTACGTCCACTGTTTTTGTTATTGCTCACTGTTTGCTTAGAATTCTCGATAATAGATTTATCAAGAAATTCCGAGTCCCCCTGCTAATGAGGAGGTTACAATGTATTTATAGCCTTGAGGCTATACAAATGAAAGGACAATGCGCTGTTATCTAGTATACATGTACATCTGTATAATAATGAGCATTTAATGCGAAGTTATCTCCTTGATTCTCTTGATTTGGATGCGATGTACACTATGTAGCTCAGACCGCTTAAGCTGCTCGGACCGCCTAAGCTGCTCGACATGCTTGAGTTGCTCGGGGCCCTTGAGTTGCTCGGGGCTCCTTAGTTGCTCGGTGAACTTGAGTAGCTCGATGACTGTGAGTTGCTCGGTAGAAGTATATGTAATTGCCATGTTGGCGGACACGTGTCTGTAGGTGAATGGTCCATGTCAGCAGACTAAATTTGGTATCAACAGAAGCCCCCAATGTTTCATAATTTGATGTTGAAGAAAAGTATGGAACATTCTGCTTGAGAACTGCATAGATTATTGGTTTGTATGGATTTTAGGAAAGCATTCATTGTATGTAACTTCGTTTTGAGTGCACAGTATCAGGCCTCATAAATATTTTGAATTCTCATGACCGCTTCGATATTTATGATCCTTTTCTTCTTTTAGTCGCCGGATACGCAAACCTCTTTCTTTGTAATCATTGCCTCTCCTTATTCCCGAGGTAAAGTATTTAAACGCGACAGAAATCCCATCATCGTTAACTTTTCAAATTTGTATCTTTTGAACTCTTCATTTATTCTCTATCTTGTGCGTTCGTTTCTTCCATTGTTCATTGTCAACTGATTCACTCTTTTCCTGTAAGATTTTCTTCCTTCTCTTTTATTTACTTTGTTCATCATGGTTTACCTTGTTGAGTCGCTTGATAAATTTCGTTCTGAATTTTCAATTCCTTCATGGGTCATATTGGAAGAGCTTTCTGAACCTCTCGATTATTTTTCTTTGGCTGAGGGACATTGGTTCCCGAGTTTCTTTATAGCCGAATGTGGCTTTTCTTTTCCTCTAAATCCCCTATGTTTGGAGTTATGTCAATATTTTGACGTTGTACCTGCAAAAATAGCTCCAAATACCCGGAGAATAGTTAATGGCGTTCATATATTGAATCAACTCCATGGAACCCGTTTAGGAATCCCAGAGATTATGTTCTGCTATAGATGGGTTGTCAGCGATAGTACTTTTTATTTAAAAACTAAGTTTTTGAATAGGGCGTTAGTTGTCAATCTTCCTGACGCCAACAGGGATTATTTTGAACATGGAATGGTAATAAAAAATTGGCAACACCCTCCATTAAATGTAAATGATGTATTCCAAGGTCCCAGATGTCCTCCTTATGGCAATGGGATAGGTTGTTTTTATTTTTTGAAATCTTATTTTCTTTGTGTTTGATAAAATGTATCACTGGCATTTAATTTTTGATTATTTGCAGTTGACATCAAGAGAAAATATCCCAAAGAAACTGATGTTAATTTAAAGCATTTGAAACTTATCTGGAGTTTGCACCAATCCGTTGACGAAGAACATATTAGATCAGCCTCTTATTTGTTGCAGTACAAGAGCTATACTTCATCTTTTACTGCTCGTCCAGTGGTGGTTAGTCTTGACCAAATACCAGCTGCTAATACTAGTGTGGAAGGTTCTTCATCTGAATCAAGTATTCCTATTAGTGATCTAATGAAGAAAAGAAAAGTTCCTGCTTTCTTTGATAAGTCTGCCTCTAATGCTTGAGAGGCAAAGAAAAGTAAGCAAAGTGTTCCAGAAGAAGGGACAAGGAATATTATGCACCCCCTCCTGCTGCTGCTAAGAAGGTTGTTGAGAAGCCCCTAGTGGCCCCAAGCAAGATTGTTGCTATTTCTCCTCCAAGTGAGGTTATTGTTATTTCACCCACAAAGACAACATCTTTGGTTGAGAATATTTCTGCTCCTACGAGGAGGTTAAAGAAAAGTTCTTCTGAGAGACTTGTTGAACCTGTCTCTCAATCTTTAAATGTCGAAGGTGGTATTCCCACTTTTGTTCCTCCGAGTTCTTCTATGGGCTCGGTGAAGTCTTGGATTATCCCAGAAGTCCAAGGTATTGAAGACACTCTTTCTCATGACAGGGTCACTACCTTGGCTGCTCAACATATTGCCTCAGTAAGTATTACTAGTCTAAGTTTTCACTTTTCAATGCTATGTCCCTGTACTTACTCAAAGTTATTTCTTTTTTCAGCTGGTAACATGTTTCAACACTATTCTGAAGAAGGATGAGGCTATCAAGGCTTCAATCTCCTCGGGAGGTGTAACGGAAGATTTTGTTGGTCTGACTCGATCTTTAAAAGACTCTCGTCAGAAGTATGAAGAAGATAAAGTTTCTTGGGAGAAGTAACTCAAGTCCATCGAGCTAGAAAAAAGTCAGGTTGAAAATGCCTCCAAGGATTTGGATAAGAAATTGACAGAGTCCGAGCAGAGCAACAAAGTCTTCGAGCAAAGAAACAAGGAGCTGGAGGTTAAGCTCAAGTTTGCTGAAGAAGAAGTTATTAGACTTCGGGATGTTGGATGCCAGAAACTGGAGGTGGAGGAAAAGTTGAAAGCTGTCGAGGAGCTCCTTCGGGAAAGGACCTCCTCGGAAAAGGTAAAAGGAAGAGGGCAGTTAAAAAGTCATTCAACGCTGGTTGGGATAAAGGTTGGATTAAATATTTGGCTGCCATGTCCTCTCAAATGGAATACGCCAATCTTAAATACTTTTGGGATGGGTGGGTGGCAGCCCTACAAGAGCTGAAAGTTGCTGAAGATTCTGAATTATTTCAGCAACACACTCATGGCCCTCCTCCTTCCTCTGGAGAAGAAGAAGAGGATGAAGCTGATTCAGATGAATCATCTATGATAATTGCAGACCAGGTCCCTTCAGTCCCAGTTGTGCATCTCCCTGAGCATCCCCAACCAGCCAGTACCTCTACCGAGCAGCTAATCTTATCCGCCGAGCAACCAGTCTCTTCTTCAAAACCTTCTGAGGACGTTATAGGAAACAAAGAAAAGGTGTAGAGTAGTTTGGGTGTTTATTTTGTTATTTTTGAATGTAATCTCAGGCTTTGTACTTTCCCTTATGATGAAATAAAAATTCGAACTTTTGGTTGTTCATCTTGACTTTTTCTTTTACTTGCTCTGTCTGCATTCTTATTGATTCTTTCTATTTCTTCTCTTTGCTAGTTTTTGGCCAGGATGGAACTCTTATCAGCTCATGACACGAAACTGATGAAAAAATGCAATGACTACTTCAAGGCTGGTCGTGCAGATCTAAATGAGGCTCAAATCATTAATATCTTGGGTTCAGATGCTTCTGAATGAGTAGTTGAAGCTTACCAGTATCTGAAATGTTTGATCGATCGTGCAGTTGCCAAAAATATGGCCTACTATGAGATGATTGAGGACCTCCAAGGAACTATCGAGTAACTCCAGCAACAGTACAAAGAGTCCTCTACACTTTTGCACCAAGGGTACGAGAATAAATATCAGCAGTTAAGTGCTGATAAAGGATATGATAAATTCATATCTGCTTATGAGAAGTGAGAAAATGTTCTGAAGATCAAAGTCGAGGAGCATAGGCATATCGCCAAGTTACTAGCACAGGAAAACATTGACTTACAAGAAGAGAATAAATAACTGAAATCTGCCGCATCTTCCTCGGGAGCCTTGGTTCCTGTTAACGATGAAGGTTTTTCTTTCTTGGAGGTAGAAAATGCCAACCTAAGAGATGAATTGGAAACTTTAAAAAGAGTTGGACCCTCCACCTCTACTCGTAGATGAGCAAGATCTTCTTCTCGGGGACGAGCAAGAGCTGTTCGGGTTTATATTGAAGAATCCAGAACACAGTCAGCTTTAGAGAATCAGGCCTTTCAATTGGTAGCGAAGAATCAAGCTTTGGCAGAGTTGTCTAAGAAGATTCTGAATTTCAGCGAACAACTTTCTACCCAAAGAACTGCCTTGGAAAATAAAGAACTTCTGGTGAAGAATCTCCACGAGCAACTGGAGAGGTTAACTTACCAGTTTCACAAATAGCCCAGAGAGTTTTGGATGGTTGGATACAACGAAGCTCTTTACCATCTTGATGATTGGATCCAACAGTCAAATAATGAGGGTTACAAGCAAGGATGGTTGAATGCACTGGGTGTGTTAAAGTTGGAGTAGGGCCACTATCTATGGGATTATTATGACCCTGGATTGCTCAAGTTGCCCGTGCCTCCTTTCAAGCTTGATATAAGTTGGATTCCTGCTCGGGCAATACCTCAGTGCTTAATCTCCAAGTATCTTGGTGACTACGGCCTTCATTCTAATTTCGAGATATCTCGCCCGGAGCACTTGCTTGATCGGCCATCTGTAATGAATGTTAGGATGCTTCGAGATGTAAATTTTATAAATTCTCCTTATGCCTTAGATGATCCTCCTGCTGGAGTAGAACCTGTTTCAAAGGCAGAAGGGAAAAAACCAATAGAATAGGATTTTTGTGTAATGACTTGCATTTTTCACATCATATGTAATTCTTTTTTACTTGAATGAAGAATTTTAGTTTTCTGCTATTCCATATTCTTCTAAATAATTTGCAGAATGTTTTTGTTTTTTATTATAATAACTTATCACTCTTTGATTTTAAGCAATGAAACAACTTACATCCCATGATCTTGCATAGTTTAACCAACCGGAGTTGATTATAAATTAATCTGCTGACCAACCGGAGTTGATGGAAATTGATTCCCGACCAATCGGAGTTAGAAGAGAGATTGATTCTCGACCAATCGGAGTTGGAAGAGATTGGTTCCCGACCAACCGGAGTATAATAACTTATCACTCTTTGATTTTAAGCAATGAAACAACTTACATCCCATGATCTTGCTTAGTTTAACCAACCAGAGTTGAATGTAAATTGATTTGCCGACCAATCGAAGTTGATGGAAATTGATTCCCGACCAACCGGAGTTGGAAGAGAGATTGATTTGACCAATCGGAGTTGGAAGAGATTGGTTCCCGACCAACCAGAGTTGGAAGAGATTGATTCCCGAACAATCAGAGTTGGAAGAGAGATTGATTCTTGACCAACCGGAGTTGGAAGAGATTGGTTCCCGACCAACCTGAGTTGGAAGAGATCTATTCCCGACCAACCGAAGATGGAAGAGAGATTGATTCTCGACCAACCGGAGTTGGAAGAGATTGGTTCCCGACCAACCGGAATTGGAAGATATTGATTTCCCGACCAATCGGAGTTTGTGGTAATTTGATTATGAACTTGATACGTACTGCGTAGCACTAATACTCCGAAAAATATCAACAAAAAGAGAGAATTGGGTAAAACATCTAAAACTTTATTCATACTGAAGAAACTGCATTACATAGGGATTTCAATTACTGGTAATATTTGCGCAGATGCTCTGCGTTCCATGCATTCTTAAATTCTTCTCCTTCTAAGGTTTCAATCCTGTATGTCCCTGGACGAACAACTTCTGTTACTCTGTAGGGTCCATGCCAGTTAGCTTCCAGTTTTTTATGCTTTTGAATTACGTTCTTCAACACATAATCCCCTTCCTTCAATTCACACTTTTTCACTCTCTTGTTGTAGAACAGTGCTGTTCGTTGTTGGTATGCAACATTCCTGATTGCTGCTTCTTCTCTAACTTCTTCGAGCATATCCAGATCTAATCGCCTCATCAAGTCATTGATATGAGAATTAAAATTCAATACTCTGTGTGTGGGTAGACCCAACTCAACAGGTATAACAGCCTCACTCCCAAATGCCAGCATGTATGGAGATTCTCCTGTTGCTGTTCGTGGTGTGGTGCGATAAGCCCATAATACAGAGTGTAGCTCGTTAATCCAATTTTCTTTTGCATTATCCAGTCATTTTTTCAACCCATTCAGTACTGTTCTGTTTGTCACCTCAGTTTGCCCATTGCTTTGGGGATGACCTTGCGCAGAGTGGATCTTCAATATGTTAGACTGATGATAATATAAAGCAAACTCCTCGTTGTCAAACTGAGTTCCATGGTCTGTAATGAATGCATGGGGAAGACCATATCTACAAATGATATTCTTCCAAATAAATTGATACACCTTGTCATACGTCATATCAATAAGAGGCTCAGCTTCCACCCATTTAGTAAAGTAATCCACAACGACTACGAGGTATTTAAATCTTCCCTTGGTCGTTGGAAGTGGCCCGACCAAGTCGATTCCCCACATAGCAAATGGCCAAGGAGACGTGATGGGTGTTAATAATGCTTGGGGAGTTCTTCGAATAGAGGAGAAACTTTGACATTTATCACATTTCTTTGCGTAAGATGTACAATCAGCTCTCATCGTCGGCCAATAATACCCATGTGTTGTTATTCTTCGCAAAAGCGTCCGACCTGCCACATGGGCTCCACAAGACCTTTCATGGATTTCTTCGATCAAATTTTTCACCTCGGAGGGATGGACACATCTTTGTAACCCTGCTATAATTCCTCGTCTATATAAAATGCCATTGGTCAATACATAACGAGCAGCTTTAAACTTCAATTTCTTGGCTGCGAGTTTGTCAGTCGGCAGAGCCCCCTCTTCAATGTAGGCCCTGATGGGGTCCATCCAAGATGGTCCTAAATCAAGGGCAATAAAATTCATCATTAAATCCTCATTTATGCTCCGATCAACTAGGACTTCTATTGGGATTGTTCTTCTTAGCCCGGTGCGTGTGGTTGATGCTAACCGAGCTAGTGCATCTGCTCTCGCGTTCTTCGATCTCGGTATTCTAATCAACTGTATAACATTAAAACTCGATACAACCTCCATTGCCTTCGCATGATACTTGATCATTAATTCTCCTTTTGCTGCATATACCCCCAGCATTTGATTTACGATCATCTGTAAGTCACTGAATACAATGACCTGCTCTGCCTTCATGGTTTTTGCCAAACTGAGACCTACAATCATAGTTTCATATTCAACTTCATTATTAGAAGCCTTAAATTGAAAGCGTAGAGCATACTCCACATCGATTTCATCCGAGTTGTTTAAAATAACCCCTGCTCCACTGCCTGTAGTACAAGATGAGCCATCCACATATATTTTCCATATAGGTACTTCATCATCAAATTTTTGATCGGACAGAGTTCCTTGGTGGAATATTTGTTACTTATTTATGTCCTCCTCAAGCACTTCTTGCTGCTCGTCGACCATTTTCTCTTGCTCGTCTACCGACTTAAGTTGGTCGAGGTTTATATTTGATAATCCTGTAACATCTACAGGCTGGTTGGTATTCAATTTCTGCTCTTCGTAGGTGTAAGGATAGGTGAACTCTACGATAAAATCTGCCAGTGCCTGCCCTTTAAGCGACGTTCTAGGCTCATAAACTATGTCATATTCACCAAGTTCTACTGCCTAGTACATCAATCTTCCTGATTTTTCTGGTTTATGAAGAGCTTGCCTTAACGGCATATCAGTGTACACGACTATAGTGTGAGCTTGGAAGTATTGTCTTATTCTTCTACTTGCTTCGATCAATGCTAGTGCCAACTTTTCCAGCCTTGGATATCTGATCTCGGCTCCTTGGAAGGCCTTGCTAGTGTAATAGATTGGTTTTTACAATCCATCCTCCATTCTTATCAACGCCGAGCTCAATGCATTTTCTGAAACTGCCAGATACAAATATAATTTTTCTCCCATCTCTGGTCTGAACAATAATGGAGGTGCTCCCAGGTATTTCTTCAATTCTTGAAAGGTCTTCTCGCATTCATCATTCCACTCAAAAGTCTTTCAGAGTGTTTTGAAGAATGGGAGGCATCTATCAGTTGCTTATGACATAAACCTGTTAAGTGCTGCAACTCGCCCTGTGAGGCTTTGTACTTCCTTCTTCGCCGTTGGAGATCATAGCTCCAATAGAGCCTTGATCTTTTCAGGATTCGCCTCAATTCCTCGTTGGTTAATAATATATCCGAGAAACATGCCTTCTCGTACTCTAAATATGCATTTGGTGGGATTCAGCTTCATTTGATATTTTTCTAATTGATCAAAGGTATGGCCTAAGTTAACTAGATGATCATCAGCTTTCTTGCTCTTCGTTAGCATGTCGTCAACATAAACTTCCATGTTGTAACTGATTTGCTCTGCAAACACTTTGTTCATCAGCCGCTGATAGGTAGCACCTGCATTTTTAAGTCCAAAAGGCATAACATTATAACAATAAGTTCCCCTTGGGGTGATAAAAGAGGTACTCTCCCTGTCCATAGGTTTCATTTTAATCTGGTTGTAACCAGAATAAGCATCCATGAAACTCAGCAATTCGTGCCCCGAGGTAGCATCCACCAGTTGATCGATTCAGGGCAAAGGAAAATGATCTTTTGGGCACGCCTTATTAAGATCAGTGAAGTCTACATACACCCTCCACTTGTTATTTTTATTCTTTACCATCACCACATTTGCTAGCCAGTCAGGATATTTGACATCCTCGATGAAAGAGGCTTTTTGTAGCTTCCCTACTTTTTCCTGTATGGCTTGGTTCTTCTCAGGACTGAACACTCTTCTTTGCTGCTTCACTGGCTTAATTTCCTTGTCCACATTTAGCTCGTGACACAAGAAATTCGGATCTATTCCTGGCATGTCTTCATGACTCCATGCAAAAGTTTGCTTTCTACGCCTTAGGAATGCTATCAATTCCTGTTTTATCGATACATCCAAGGATGCACCAATTTGAGTTGTTCGTACTGGATGCTCGTCGTCCAGAATGATATTCTCAATATCCTCCATAACTTGTCCCTTCACGAGTTAAGACTCGTCTCTAGGATATAATGTTTCAATCTCTGCATCTCCTATCTCATCCACTTGATAGGTGATAGTTTTCTTCCTAAATTCTTCACGTTCCTCCTGTTCAACAGATGAATAGTAGCATTTCCGAGCTACTTTCTGGTCGCCTTTCACAACTCCCACCCCAAAATTGGTTGGGAATTTTAAACATTGGTGCACAGTGGATGGTACTGCTTCGAATTTCTTCAAGCCTACCCTTCCCATGATGATGTTGTAGGCTAATTGGACGTTTTTATCCATGACAAAAAACCGTACTCTTTCTGTTCGACAAGCAGGCCAAGTACCGATAAGCATATATTCAATTTGATCGTCCCAAGCGAAAAAACCTTCTCGCCAGTAAAACCAAGGAGGGGTCTATGATATGGTTCCAACTGGGCTAGCTTCAGATTCCAACTATCAAAATATGGATAGAACATGATATCTGCCGAGCTACCATTGTCCACCAGTATTCGTGAAATTACTACTTCCTTCATTCTCATCTTGATTACCAATGGGTCATCATGAGGATATAATACTCCTGCCAGATCGTTCTTAGAGAACCCAATGACCAGTTTGTCCTTATTCACCTTCCTCGGGCGATCATCTTCAGCCAGATTTATTCTCTGGATGTACGAGCAAGCTTGAGCCTCATTGAGGTAAGCTTTTCTCTCGGCAGTCATATCTCCACCTCCTGCATCTCCACCTGTAATAACATTACATTCAAATGATCCAAAATGGATTACAAATACCTCACGTTCTGGCTATTTTGGTCTTTTGGGGAGATCGGGGTCATCTTGATCATCTTCTGGGTCTTTTTCATGATTTCTCTTCTTGTCTTCTTTTACTCGTCGAGGAGATCTAGACCTCTGCCTTGCTCGGTCTTTGACCTTTCCACTATTTCGACGATCCACATACTTGGTCAATTTTCCTCGCCTAATGAGCTCTTCAATTTCATTCTGGAGAGCTATGCAGTTTTTGGTCGTGTGACCATAGTCTTTATGGAACTCACAATATTTGGACTTATTCCTCTTGTCAGGATCCGCCTTCATTTTTTCTGACCAGTTTAGCTCCTCGCTGTTCTTGATTTCTTCCAAAATGTGGTTTATATCTACCTTCAAAGGATTATAGTTTCCAAATTTCTTCAATTGTTCCAATGCTTGCTTTGCTTTTACTTGCTTGTTGCCACCATTGCTCTTCTGTTCCTTCTTCTCAGTTTTATCAGCCTCAACTTTGGTCTCCTTAGTGTCCATATTCTTCTTTGCAGCCATAGCTTCCTCGGCGTTCATAATCTTGGTTGCCTTTGCCATTAGTTCTGCTATGGTTCTAGGCGGATCTTTGGCTATAGTGTAGTACAATTTATCGGGAAACAGTCCACTCATCAGAGTAGTGATTGCTGTCTTCTCCTCGTAATCAATAACTTCGAGCTTCTCATTATTGAAATGAGTAATGTAATCCCTGGTGCTCTCACCCGCCTTATGTCTAACACTTAACAAGTGTGCTACTCGTTTAACTGGTTTTGCTCCAAAATAGAAGTTTCCAATGAAGAGCTCGGCCAATTGAAAGAAAGTCGCAATCTTCCCCCGAGGAAGATTGTTGTACCATATTTGAGCAGATTCGGTAGGAGTTCCTGAAAATGCCCTACATCTCATCTCATCTAGAACTGTATAGATATCAACATCAGCTTGGTATTGTTCTATATGAAGGACAGGGTCAGTTTTTCCATCATATTTAGGCGTTACCACAGGAGCTTTAAATTTTGATGGTGTGGGAAAATCCACAATCGTCTGTACAAAGGGTGTCCCTTAAACAAAATTTCTTTGTAAAGGATTCTTGGCCCTAGCCATTTCCCCTAACCTGTCTTCCAACCTCTGAATAGAACCCTTCCATGCCTCATTTCCCTCCTCGGGCCTATTTGTTCGAGCAATTGATCGCGTTGAATTTACCTCTTGGGATATTTCAATACGAGCAGTTGGTCGTGATTGGGCAGAGCCTTCCCTTAGATCGGATGGACTTTGAGAGTTCCTCGACACAATCCTAGAGGGACTTCTATTCCTCCTAGGTCCTAAACGATCAAAAGGAGAGACTCTTCTTAACCTTTCAAGAGCACTGGTCCTTTCTTGAGATAAAGTGACATTTTGTTGAGTGTCTGTAGCTCGTACTGATGAAGTTCGACCAGGTTGATAGGAAAGATCGTTAGATCTCTCAGTACGGTATGAGTCGGTATGTCTGGACCGAGATTCCTCTGGAAATAATGTTCGCCTAGTTCGCGAAGAAGGTAGGCGGGTATTTCTTTGGATATTTCTTTGTCCTGACTGGGCCGGCACTCCACCCTGGACAGTTTGTATGAGTTGTCGCATGGTTTCTTGCATGGCCGTCTGGCCTTGGGACAAATTAGCCATTATACTAGCCAAATCTTGAACATTCGGGGGAGTAGATGGATTTGGAGGGATTCCAGCGTCTCGATTACTGGATTCCGGATTATCGGCCATTGATGATGAATTATTTTGGTGAAAAATGATGAGTACAGTCGCTTCCCACAGATGGCGCCAATCTGTTGATGTAAAAAATTAGATTATCTCTAATTAATCAATCACAGATAAAATAAATAAGACAAAAGATTCTTAAAGTGGTTCATCCTTGTAAGAATGGCCTACGTCCACTGTTTTTGTTATTGCCCACTGTTTGCTTAGAATTCTCGATAATAGATTTACCAAGAAATTCCGAGTCCCCTAACTAATGAGGAGGTTTTAATGTATTTATAGCCTTGAGGCTATACAAATGAAAGGACAATGCGTTGTTATCTAGTAGACATGTACGTCTGTATAATAATGAGCATTTAATGCGCAGTTATCTCCTTGATTCTCTTGATTTGGATGCGCTGTACACTATGTAGCTCGGACCGCTTAAGCTACTCGGAGGGCCTAAGCTGCTCGACATGCTTGAGTTGCTTGGGGCCCTTGAGTTGCTCGGGGCTCCTTAGTTGCTCGGTGAACTTGAGTAGCTCGATGACTGTGAGTTGCTCGGTAGAAGTATATGTAATTGCCACGTTGGCAAACACGTGTCTGTAAGTGAATGGTCCATGTCAGCAAACTAAATTTGGTATACTTACTTTAGTAGAAAAACAATGGATTGGCCCAACCCATATTTGTTCCTCCCATATTTGCCCCAGCGCACATTTAACCCAACTCATATTTGGTCCAACCCACATTTAGCCCAACCCATAATTGACCCACCCAAATTAGGCCCAACCCATAATTTTGCCAGTGCTAACCATATCGTATGCTAAAAAATAATAAATTTATAATTACACTAGTTGACGCTATGTGGGGCCTTCTCTAAAACGAAAAACAATGTTCCTCTTAACAAAAAAAAAGAGCTAAAAAGGAACTTCATGTTCCGCTTAACACTTTTGATATTTTCAAGTATTTCGCTTTTTACCCCAAATTCTTTTGTTCCTCCAAACGGCTTTATACAAGAATCATTCACAAAATAAATAAATGACTAACCAAATTTACAGTTGTTTGTAATAAAAACAGTTGGTGACGAGTTTAAGATGAAGATAATTATGTAAAATAATTACTTTAACACTTAAACTATTGATGAGAGGTTAATAGTTATATAATAGAGAATTTATGGGGATAAAGTGAAATAGGAATAAACACTAAAACGGAGAAAGATATTCCTCTTAATCATTCAAACAACAGCGCACAAAACGGAACATGATGTTCCGCGAAAGAGTTTTTTTTATTAAACGATAGCGTTTTGTGTGTATGAATGGTGTATTTGCTTTTACCCGTAGCATTTTCTTTGTTTTTTTCCGACTAAATTTGCACTAGCAATGTGTATTTTTAGCATACCCATAACGGTTTCTCTAAGTTAAAAACTCTTAAAAAAATGTCATAATATCTATAATTAAATATAATTTTTATACTTAAATTGTTATGAAAAATAATACTAATATGTATAAAATGACTTTTTTTATTGGGAATGTCATATTAATAATAGCTTTAGCCTTTAAATGAAATTTTTGTAATAAATGTCTTTAAATTATTTTTTGATGAGGGTTATTACTAGATTCATGTTGAATACTCTAAGCAAAAGATAATTTTTTGGCTGCCATAGATATCTTTGGAATAAATTTGTAGTGGTAGGGAGAGGAAAGAGAAGTTCTCATTTCTAAAGAACTAGATAGTTTTTGTCTAACGTTAACATAATTTTGTTACAAAATTTTGTCAAATATTTTACTCATCTCTCTCTCTCTCTCTCTCTCTATATATATATATATATATATATATATATATATATATATGGGTCTTTTGGGTTTAAATTCATGTCCCAAACTTTCTTAGTAGTGACACATTGATACTCTATGTTCAGGGGAATCTTGTTGGACATTCATTTGTCAAGTAGATTATGAAAAGAATTTGATTTTTGATGTAATAAAAGAGTATTTCTATAATGTAGAAAAGTTAATAGTTATAACAAATGGGTCATGAAGTGGTAGCAAAAGGGAACGATGGCTAGGTTGTAATAAGGGTATTTTATCTTCTTTCCACATTTGTCGATGTAGATAAGATGATGCTCCTATAACTTTTGTCAATGATGATCTCAATTCTGATACTGATGCACCCCTAGTGATGATCCCATTATCTTCCACGATGATATGGTGGACCCCCTTCTTCATGGAGAGGATCCACCCTTTTGGGTTTGTAAGAGTCATGACCCCACAAAAATCCTTGGAGATCTCAACCATGGAGTCAAGACTCATTGTCAATTAGAAAATGAGGTTATCCATTTTTGTTAAACTTCTCAAATCGAGCCCAAGAGCATTAAGGAATCATTCAAACTGGGAAATTGGACTAATTCCATGCAAGAAGAGTTGCTTCAATTTAAAAAGAATGATCTCTGGGAATGAGTTCCCCTGCCTAGTTACACTAATTCATTGGTAAAAAGTGGATTTATAAGAACAAAATGGATGAAAATGGTATCATTATTCGTAACAAAGCTATGTTAGTTTCTTAAGGTTACACCCAAATTGAAGGTATTGATTTTGATGAGACATTTGCTCCTATTGCGAGGCTAGAGTATGTTTGCCTTTTAATAACCATAGCACGTCATATTAAATTAAAAATATATCAAATGGATTCCAATATTTCCTTTTTTAATGGCATTCTATAGGAGGAGGTATTTGTGGAATGACCAAAAAGATTTGAAGAAACAAAATTTCTCCATCATGTCTTTAATCTTACAAAAACCCTATATTGATTGTAACAATCTCCTCGAGCTTGGTACGAGAGGATTAAAGAAACCACCTCGTTCTTAGTATGATAGGATTACTTCTTATTTCCTAGTCCGTGGTTTTAAGTGATGGGGAACTGATATGACATTATTCATTTTTAAAGAGAAGAGGCATTTTGGTTGCCTAAGTCAATGTTGATGACATAGTATTTAATTACACTTTTGACCAACACACTCATCATTTTACGGAGTTGAAGACTAGTGAGTTCGATATGAGTATGGTAGGTGTAGACACCCCATTCTAGCACCCCATAACCTCTCATTAGGTCCCTAGCACCTCCCCTCATCACTACAAACCTAAGCCATACCCCGAGTACTGACCTAGGGGCCATCGGGCACTCCCGGGCTCTGTTTGACCAAAATTCAAACTCTTCATCTCGACCGAGACTAAATGAATCCTCGAAGGTCACTGAAACCCCTTTCCAACGGTCTACCCCGTGCACAATTCTGACTTACGCTGCGGACGAACGATCCATTTTCCCCCGAAACTTGATCAAAAGGACACCGGACGCTCTCAAGCTCCGTTTGACCAAAGTCAACTCTTCAGCTCAACCGAGACTGAATGAAACTTCAAAGGGTGCTAAAACCCCTTTCCAACGATCTGCCCTGTACATGATTCTGACTTACGGTACAGACGAACGATCCATTTTACTCCGAAAGATCACCGAATGCTTCCAGGCCCCAGTTGACCAAAGTCAACTCTCCAAACCGAGTCAAACTCTTTAGAATGTCGAAGTACATCTCTTAACCTTTCCAACGGTTTGCCCCGTGCGCGATTGTGACTCACCATGCGGACGAACGATCCGTTCGCATCCGACGATTCCCTGTCCAAAGGACCGACGAGTGCTTCCGAGCCACATTTGACCCAAAGTCAACTCCCGGACCCGGGAGAGATCCAAATACTTTCAAAGGTCTCTGAAGTACCTTTCCAATGGTTCACCTCGTGCGAGATTCAGATCAACGGTTTGCGCTCTACGACCGATTTTCCGTAGGAACCTGGAAGAGACTGCCAAATGACTCGTTCCAAGCCCTGCCTATCGGCAATGTGCCCAAACACACCTGCCGATTGGCAGGACCAGGGCTATGCCGATTAGAAATTCCATGGGCCTATAAAAAGGAGGGCCTAACCTCATTTCAGAAAAAACCAAGATCTGAAAACTCTCAGCGAACTCAGAAAACCTCTCTCGAAGTCAGCGTGATTTCAACATCCAAATCCCTTTCCAACCTTTACCTTTCATTATCTTTTTCATCAAACTTGTTGAATTAACTACCCTCCATCATCACCCAAATGCAAAGGTTGCTCTCCAACATTCAAGATCAAGCTCAAGATCTTCAAGAAGGTCCAACTTTCTCAACTCTCTCTTCAAATTCTCCTAAATTCGCATTAGGTTATTTTATTACTTAGCACTTTTATTCTCTCATCTCACATATCCTGATATACGTTTTATTTAGTATTATTTCACATCTCTTATTTTTATATAAATAAAACCCAAAAAATAAGAAAAAGAGGGTTTGCTCATAAATTCCAAACCGGAATTCTCACACTTTTCTCACAACTAAAATACTTTTTTTTACATACACACACATGCAAGAGAAGTCCCCGATTGGATTTGTGGGATAAATCCCACCCCTCGTTTTGTATACGAATTATGTGGACTTTGATGCCTTTATAGGCTACGTAGGCGTCTCTAGGTAAAACCCGAGACTCGAGTCCTATTCCTACTTTTCTCCTATTTTCTATTCTTTTCAGATTCTTTAACTTAATTCTCTTAGATTCTATATATTTACATATAGATATATTCATTCTTAATGGAGCATTATTCTATACGTGCTATCGTTCCATTATAACGATCAACGCAAGGATAATCGCATAAATCCTATTTTCTAATATTACTTTTAGGGATATTCCTACAAATGATTCGCTTTATCTTTTCCATGATATAAGTCGATGATTCCTATCTCCACTACATATACACATGCACACATATCACGTGGAAAAAAAGGAAAATAACAATAACCCATGAGAGACCGTAAGGGAGGAATGGGTGCCTAACACCTTCCCATTTCGTAACTTAGCCTCCGAACCCTTTTTGAATCATTTTTGGTATCGTGTGTATCAGTATGTCTTTGGACGCTGTCTTTCGGGATAACTCCCCCTTTCTTTTGTCTATTTTGAGTAAGATAGAATGGATACTCCATCTCTCTACATTTTTCACCTCATCACCGACGCCGTCCAAAGCGCTCCCGAGAGGGATGCGCGGGACCAAGATCCTCTCGACATAGAAACCCCCCTCTTCTTTCATCTCTCCCGCCGTGAGAATCAGGGATGTCCATAGTGGCGACTCCGCTAGGGAAACCCTTTTTTGAGGGATAGACTCTATTTACATGGGTATTATCTTTACTTATATATTCCCCTATTTTTCATGTTCCCCTTTACTGTTTATGTGTACCTCATGCCTATGCTTTTATTCACGCACTTGTAGAAGATTCCCCATGTACACTTTGCACCCCGTGCACCTAGGATCACATATATTCGCATGTTGTATGCATCACCCATCCATACTTGGTATACCATTAGTACTTGTACTTTTTCTCCCCATTTGGCATAATCAAGAAAGATACTCTCATCATAAGATACTAATAAGAGATGCATGCATGATTCACACAACATCACCAAAGAGCATTGGTATTGACCAAATTTTGTCCGATAACTGGAGGGTCACTTTGTGATGGGCGCTGGTCTGGCAGGGCGCAGTTAGCCTAAGCGATATGACTCTCACCTTCCATTGGCCAAGTACCTTCGACGTATATCGAATGGTTCCCCCGCATCATACCTCTTGACCGAAGTCATGACTGGAGGTATATCACAGGGAACTCGTTCACGTACGCCGAGTATATCGAATTCGCTCTCACACGTACCGCCCCCACGAGGTATATAGTGAGGCAATTCATGTACACTCAGGTATATCAAATGGCTTGTCCACACGTACCGATTACCCTCAAAAGCAAGACGTATATCGTGGAAGTCGCGCCAAAGGGGGGAACCCTTTTCGATTCACCCAACCAACAGCATACCCACATAGAGGTGTCAAGCCTAGGACACACATGTTAGATTGCCGGTTTCGACTCGAAACTTTGTCGAAATTCCGGGTTGCCTGCCACCCAAATTTTCACATATTTGTAAATGGGATCCTGCCCGTGATCCTGGTTACAAGTCAAACCATAGCTTTGCATATGTCACAAACCTAACTTTTCCAGGCTCGGGTCCCGTCCGGCATTTCATTTTTGCATTTAGGAGAATTTAATACAAGTGAGAACATAATAATTATAATAATCATGCTGAGACCCGTATACCAAAAACATTTATCCTGCCTTTATCAAAAATCCAAAAACATTTTTCCTTTCTTTATTAAAAATCCAAAAACATTTCTCCTTCCTTTGTCAAAAATCCAAAAAAAAAATCCTTTCTTTATCAAAAATCCAAAAACATTTTTCCTTCCTTTGTCAAAAATCCAAAAACATTTTCCTTTCTTTGTCAAAAATCCAAAAATATTTTGTCTTTCAATCTAAAAAAAAAAAGAAATATAAAATATATTTTCATTTTTTTTCTAAAATAAATTCCATTCTATACATTCTCAGGTCGATCGCACGCCCTTGGCCTGGCTCCTTATTAGCTTCGGTCTTCAGTTAAATCACCCCGAAGTTCCGTCCGTTCCCCTGCTACTTCTTCTGAGTTCGGAATCCATCCACTTTCCATGGAGAACACAGATCAAGTACCAATTGTGCAGCCAGATCTGATGGCAGTCTTAGCTCAGCTCGTGTCCAAGATTGACAACCTCCAGACTGAGGTCCGAGAAATGCAACGAAACCAGGTTCCTGTTCCTCAAGAGCCTGCGGCCTTATTCCCTCGCGCTATGGATCCACCCGAGCCTATTTGGGTTCTCGAAGAGTATCAGCACGCTCCACGTGCCCCTCCTGTTAATGGGCCGTCGCCTGCCCAGCTTCCTATGCCGAACCTTGCCCAGCCTGGGGCTAACCTGCCTATGATCATTGATTCGAAAGAGGAAGAGTTGAACAAGGTTAAAGAAGATCTTAAGATGCTAACTAAGAAGTTCGACCAAGTCAGAATCTCTAGGAATTACATAGACTACACCCACATGTCTCCTTATCCTAAGGCAAGGTTACCCGAGAAGTTCAAGATGCTAAATATCGAGAAATTCGAAGGAAGTGGACCCCCGATTGTTCATCTTCGTAGCTATCACCATTCTATGACTATCTTAGGGGCTTCTGAAGAAGTGATGGCCCAACTATTTCAGCAAACTTTGAAGGATAGTGCCCTTCGATGGTTTTTATCTCTCGAAGAGTCCAGAATCCGTATCTAGGAGGACGTAGCCTGAGAATTTATATCGCAGTACAAATACAATGAAGAGCTTGAGGTCACCCGCTATGATTTAGAGCTGCTCAAACAGAACTCTGGAGAATCAATCAGTAATTTCATAGCCCGATGGAGGGAAAAAGTAGCCACCATGACCAATCGGCCATCCGAGGAAGAACAAGTCAACATAGTGAAGAAGAAATTCTTGCCCTATGTCCGAGAAACAATGGGAGGACAACACTATCCCCACTTTCGAGATATCAGAGAAGCAGGAGTAGAAATCAAGGAAGGTCTTTCTAAAACAGAAGTTGAACCAAAGAAAGTGTCCAGACAGTTCACTCCCAGAAAATATGAGAACTGTCAATGCTGCAGTCTCAACCATCAACAATATCTCTCAACCAACCACCTCATGGGCACCAGAAAGCCGCCCTGTCCCAGTCCGAAAGGAATACACCGAGCTCCATGCTCCCCTCTCTAAATTTTATCAAGCCCTGTTAAGCCTAAACCTTATCAAACCCTTGGACCCCCGTCCATTGCCAAATCCACTTCTAAGAAACTTCAAAGAAGATGCCCATTGCGCCTTTCACCAAACTACTGGCCATACCACCGACCAATGCTTTCACCTCCTAAACATAATCCAAGGTCTAATTGACCGGGGTACCATTGCCCCACCAACCAATCCTAAGACAAACACTACTCACAACCCACTCCCAAATCATACCAATGCTATCTTCCTATAAATGGACCCATAATTTGATCCCTTAACTCAAATCACACCCATACACTCTCCCAAACCTCTCAAAGCTTTCCCATATTTCCTCCTGCACCCTGTTAGCCTCGCTGGTCAGGCACTGTCACTCCTTACCAGAGCATGTATCGCTGTCCGTACCCATTCCGAAAATGGAAGTATTGAATTATCAGAAGTGTTAAACCAACTCCTAGAATTTGGGCTAAAATTGCCCTCACAGATGATCATTGATTGCCAAAGGTTCAGTATGCTATTCTTAGAAGCAAGAAAATGGGCTCGTGAGTTATACAGTTAGGTGTTACCGACCGATGAAGTCATCCTAGATAATGTTGTCCAGATCATGGTAGAATCATTCAGGAAAACCAACGATATTTGTAGTATGGCTGAGTTACTTGATACTCTGAAGCTGCAAGGACGCCTGGTCCCTTTACCCCTACATATCCCCACAGAATGGGAAAACCTGTATAAAGAAGCCATTGAAGTTGTGGAATGCATTGATTTTACATGGAAAGACAGAATTGTTTCCACCGGATGTGGGGAAGAATTTAAATATTCAAATAAATAGTGAGTTTATAATAAAACTGGCCTGGTAGCCGACATGTGTGGGATGATATCATTTGAGTAACTCCTCGAAGAAATAATTAAGATGGAAGAACAACCCGAGATCGATGAAGAAACAGGGTTCATATTCTTCCCTTCTTCAGTAAATCACATAACCAGATCAAGAAGGCATTACCAGATGCCAAGCCCACTACCCACAAATGACAAGGGGAAGGGCATTGAAAACCTTCCTATACCAGAGATGACCCTCGAGGAGAGCAAGATCCTCGATCAACTGAAGAAAACTCAAGCTAACATCACCCTATGGGGGCTTTTCATGTTTTCTCAGCTGCACAGAAATACTTTGATCAAGTTGCTCACTAGACCCACGGTTCCTCCTTCTACCACACCAAAAGAAGTGATAAATTTAGTCGGATCCTTAACATCTATCCGAATACTATCCTTTTTCAAATAAGAAATCTCCATAATTGGGCCAAACCACAATCATGCACTCAACATCTCCGTCGAAGTTATGGGGAAGAACGTACCACTCTTTCTTGTCGATAATGGATCCGCCTTGAATGTCTGCCCATTAAGAACCTTCAAATGCTTAGGACTGAAAGAAAGTGACCTCGCTCCAACCTCCGCTGCTATACGTGTATACGATAATACCCGTCGGGAGGTGATGGGATCCATAAAACTTATAATATGGGCTAGCCCTATAAACCCTGTCGTTGAATTCTAAGTTATTGACATCCCAGCTTGTTTCAACCTGTTGCTCGGACGACCCTGGCTCCACATTATCAAGGGTATGTCTTCCTCACTCCATCAGAAATTGAAGTTCTTCGCCGACGGACGAGTCATCACCATTTTGGGTGACGACGATGATACCGAGGGTGCAAGTACCAGCAATCCAATCCTTGAGATACAACACGGGTCAAATGATATGCTCCTATCAGGATTCCGAGTTGAGCCACTTCTACTCTCGGAGAGGGATGATTTCAAAGAAAGGGTTTGTCCAGAATACGACCCTCATGGAAATGTCAATGTGATTCAGATGTTCAGAAACATGCACTTCATGCCCGAACTGGGGCTAGGACAAAGGCAGCAAGGGATAATTGAGCCCATTGAACTGAAGAAAGATTTCCCTCCTTGTGGTTTGGGGTATCAACCATCGGAACAAGAGCTCAGAATAATCCGCCAGTCTCGACCAAAGAGAAGATTAAACTGCATCCAGACTATCCTATATGATTCCTTGAATGGACGATTCATCAAAGAGGGTGAAGACTTCCCCTTTTGTGTCTTTTTGGAACCACGGTATGACCGTACAGACAAAAAGATAAAGCCTGGAATGAAGATCTTTTTCCAAGATAGCTACCCATAGGCCGAAAGTTCCCAACACCATGTACAACCGCTCATCAAAGATACCGAAGATTCCGAGGGAAGTGACTCTGAGGACTCGTTCAACTTATAGACACTGGGGCTGACACTCTGCATGGTTCATTCAAGCACTACATCACTGGATCCATCCCACCTGATTAAAGCTATTGATACACTTCTCCTCAACTGGCATACTGTGCCAGTTCTACCTGTTGAAATCCCACCTAACCCCAATGTTTACCCCATTTCTTATTCTGTTGTCTATCCTTGTGAAAATGTAATCGAGACCTCCTTTGATGAGGTTCTCAATGTTGTTTTTCCTATCAATGAAATAAACGAAGATTTTCATTATCTTGTTATTCCTTACATTAATTATTTAGATTCTAATCAAACTTTTGATGATGATGATTTTGCAAATGAATAATTCTTAACTGATCTAAATAAGGTTAATAAAAAATAACATAACTGCGTTCAAGTTAATGATGAAGAAACTGTTGTTAATCTCGGTTGTACGAGATTAGGATAGGGGATACCCTTGATGAGCATGAGCGCGTATAATTTGAAGAATTACTAAAAGAATTCGTGGATGTTTTCGCATGGTCCCATGATGATATGCCCGACATTGATCCCAAAATATCTCAACATGAGATCCCAACTCTTACAGATTACAAGCCTAGTAAACAAAAGTTGAGAAAGCTACGCACCGAATGGTCGCTCAAGGTCAAAGAAGAAGTGGTCAAACAGCTGAACGTGGATTTCATTCGTGTGATCGCATATCCCACATGGTTAGACAACATAGTGCATGTGCCGAAATCAGAAGGGAAAGTTCGGATGTGTGTAGCCTACCTAGACTTGAACAAAGCCTCTCTAAAGGATGATTACCCGTTACCCAATATCGACATGATCGTGGATAACACAGCCAGTCATGCTCTCAAGTCATTCGTCGACGGGTTCGTTGGATACAACCAAATCAAAATGCACCCAAATCATCAAGAAAAGATCGCATTAATCACCCCATGGGGAACCTTTTAATACACTGTTATGCCATTTGGTCTCAAGAATACCGGGGCTACCTACCAGAGGGTTGTCACAACCACCCTGCATGATCTGATTCATAAGGAAGTCGAGGTCTACGTGGATGATATGATTATCAAATCCAAAACTAGATAAGGTCATGTTATCGCTCTTCGAACGTTCTTCAAACGATTGCGATGGTATCAGATGAGACTCAATCCACATAAATGTGTCTTCGGCGTTACAAAGGGAAAACTCTTGGGATTTATGTTCAGTAAGAAGGGGATAGAAGAAGATCCTGCCAAGCTGAAAGCCATACTTGAGATGCCACCTCCCTGAACGGAGAAAGAAGTCTTTAGATTCCTTAGGAAATTAAAATACATCAGCCGGTTCATCAGCCAGCTACCCTCCATCTGCGAACCTATTTTTAAACTCATCCAAAAGGATTCAACCAAGGTTTGGAATGAGGCCTGCCAAGAAGCTTTTAACCGAACAAAGAATATCTGACCTAACCTACGGTACTCATACCACCACAGCCTGGTCTCCCCCTGCTCCTATACTTGACCATAACCGACACTGCAGCTGGGGCTTTGCTAGCCCAATACCTTGAAGATTCTCGTAAAGAAAGATCCATCTATTACGCCAGTCAAATTGGTTGAGTACGAAGTCAACTACACTATTTTGGAAAAAGAATGCGTCGCTCTTGTCTGGGTCACCCAAGAGTTGTGACACTACATGCTTACTGGTATCCTGAATGGACCCCATCAAGTACCTGCTTGAGAAACCCGCCTTATATAGACGAATGGCTCGGTGGTTGATGCTCCTAGCTGAGTTTGATATCGTGTACGTCACGCAGAAAGCCATGAAAGGAAGATCCATCTCTGACTACCTCTCTGACTACCCCATGGAAGAAGCTTATATTTGGATCTCCGAATTCCTAGATGAAAACATCCTCTCTACGCTGCTCAAGACAAACTTCGATGGCAAATGTTCTTTGACGGCGCTGCCAACAAAAAGGGATATGGCATTAGGATACTTATGATCGCCCTAGATGACTCCTACACTCCCATTGCCATCAAATTAGATTTTCCCTACACCAACAACATGACTGAATATGAGGCGTGTACGGTAGGCCTCAAAGTTGCTCTTAAGAAAGGAATTCAATGCCTGAATGTCTATGGGGATTCTGCCCTCATCATCGGTCAAGTGATCAAAAAGTGGAAAGTCGAGGACGAGAAGCTCTAACCCTTCCATGCCCACTTAGAAGAACTAGCCTCCCAGTTCTAAGATATCACCTTCTAATACCTACCTCGAGCAAAGAACAGCCTAAACAATGCCCTTGCTACCTTGGCCTCCATTGTCGACATGCCCGAGGGAATAATAATGGCCCCCTTCCTAGTTCAAAAGCAAGACAAACCAACCCACTACTACCACATTGAGCTCATCATCACAGAAGATCCCGAGCTAGCCAATTGCTGGTACTATGATATCTGACATCTCCTCAAGCATAGTAGGTATCCCGAGGGTTCCAGCAAGAAAGACCGAGCAACCCTCCGAAGACTGGACGCCCAGTACATCATCTGTCACAAAGCACTGTTTAAGAGAAACTTCGATGGAACCCATCTACACTGCATCACAGGGGCTGACATTGAAGAGGTAATGCAGAGAATCCACAGCGGGGAATGCAGGCCCCACATGAATGGTCACATGCTTGCCAAGAAGATCATCCGATAAGGCTACTACTAGACCACCATGATCCAGGATTGCACCGCCTATGTACGAAGGTGCCTCAAATGCCAATATTTCTCCAACCTTCAACACATGCCTTCGCGAGAATTGTACAACATAACTTCTCCCTGGCCTTTCTCTACCTAGGGTATTAACATCATAGGGAAAGTTACGCCCAAGGCTTCCAACGGGCATGATTTTATCCTAGTTGCCAATGATTACTTCACCAAATGGGTCGAAGTTGATTCATATACAGTTCTGAACGCTAAGAAAGTGGATAAATTTATCAGGACGAACATCATCTACCGATATGAGGTCCCGCACAAGCTAGTGTCAGATAACGGGTTTCATTTTGAGGTAGAAGTCACAGAAGTGGTCAACGAGTATGGGATTCAAAGACAAATCTTCTCCCTACCGACCTCAGACCAATTATGCAGTCGAAGCCACCAATAAAAACCTCAAATCCATCATCAGCAAGATGACCTAAAGTTGTCGAGATTGGCCGACCAAATCCCTTACACCCTCTAGGGCTATCGAACCTCAATCCGAACCTTTACTGGGGCTACCCCTTACTCTCTACTCTACGGTATGGAAGCAGTCGTACCTATGGAGCTAGAAATCCCTTCCCTTTGTGTCATGCTCGAAAGCCAAGTCAATAAGGAGGACTGGCATCAAAGTCGGCTTGACTAGCTGACCCTCCTAGATAAAAGGAGATTGAAAGCTCTATACCACATACAAGGGTACCATCGCCATATAGCGCGATCATTTAATAAGAGAGTCAAGGATCGCGGTGTCCGAGGGGGGGATTTAGGCCTCAAAGAAATAGTAGAGCCCATCTGGGACCCTAGAGGGAAATTCAAACCCAATAGGAGCGACCCATACATCGTGAAGAAGATCTTGTCAGGAGGTGCGGTGATCCCCTTGATGGAGAAGAGATGGCTCATCCAGTCAACCCTGACCGTCTTAAGAAATTTTACGCCTAGTCCGAAATCTCGGCGCGCTACGACTCTCCTCATCTCCCTTCTATTCTAAAAAAAAAATCATTTCCCTCTACCCATAACTACGTGGGCCTGATCCTCTGTAAAAACCATTTTTAGAAAAATTAAAACCTTTCACAAAACCCCTAGAGGTACGTAGGCAGCTCATACATCTTACGTGAGCACGACCCTTTCTTTTTCATGAAAAACTATTATTTTCTTATCTCCGAGAATGACAGTTCATTCTAACATATACTTAAACAAAAGGATTATGCATGCTTTAGCAATCGGTATAGATAATTCAAAATGCAAAATTCATCAAAAGGCACAGCTAGGTGATCAAAAACTTATTTATTTCACTAATAAGAAATTACAGTGCAATTACATAAAAAAAAGAAATGGATAACTCCGTTCCCCTACCTTCCTAGAAAGCCAAATGAAATTCCCAAATTTATTCCCAATTACAAAATTAACTCTCTCTGAGAGCCCTACCCACAACTACCAAAGGAGCCCGCTCCATCATCATCATCTACATCCTAGGGTCCCCAAGCTTCCCCTGCCTAAATAGAGTGTCGCAGACGCTCCATGGATCGATAAGCTCGAACCAGCCTAAAAAAAATTACCACACCTCCCTCTATGGTGTTAGATAAAACAAGCCACCTTTGTCCAGTCTCCACTGCCAATATCTTGCGGACCACTCTTCTCCATAACCACTTCATATAATCCCTAGGGATGTGCCAAAATCTTCCAATAGATTGAGATGGATGAGACGACGAACGCCGACTCCCCCACAAAGAGCCGAGCCGCGTGTGCAGACTCTCTGTCAGATCTTCTATCGAAAAGAAATCTAGTGTCCTAGGTGGCACGATCTGCTCCCAGCCAAATTGACGCAGAAGCCGTCATGGGAAATAGAAAGAGGTCTGTCTGAGACCAACTAGCCGAACTTACGGGTATTCTCCCAGTTCTAGAATAGGCAGTTGTCTCCACCAAGGTACTGATCAGTACAAATTTAGAGCCCCATGATCCACAAACCAGTTCTCCCAGCTCTCAGTATCCAAGCCCACGCTGATGAAATGGCGCGAAAAGAAATTGGGTACAGCCAACAAAGGGTATTCCGGAGGAGTCACCGGGTAAAATCTTTCAGACAACCAAATGAACAACATCACAAGGCTACCCCTCAGAAAGTCAGAACGACCTTCTTGCCAGGTATCCAGGACATTCAGAGTCTTTGCCAGTATCACCGTTGTAAGATTGCGATGGTAGGACATCCATGAAGTGATGGTTGCAAGTTATGGGTCCACCAATAGTTCCCGAGTCACCTGTAGCAGTTTTGAAACCAAGCCTAGAACGACGGCTCCGGCATATCTGGCATCACCAACCTCCTACAAATGCACAAATCGCATCACCACCGGAAGGGAAATAATTCCTACAGTAACCAATGATCTACCCTCCGAGGGCGGGACGCGAAGAAGTCCAGCCAATAACTCCCGGGGAGATCGAGAAAACTCAGGCATAGCAGTCGCCACAATAGGATTTACTCCCAATATGGTAGAAAATTCCTTATAAGCCAGACAGACTTCTTCCAAGCCAAAGCGGAATACATGGTCTTCGGGGTACCAAAATTGTACCGCCGCCATCAGCATGTTCCATTCTATGGGCCGATTACGCCATAAAGAAACTCGACGCATGTTGAAAGCATCGTAGTCGACGTTATAGGCACATCGCCTCCAAAGTCTCGAGGTAGTTGGCAAACTCAACACTACCAGGGAGAGCCATCTCACAGAATAAGAAACTAGGAATGTGAAGGTGTGATGAAAACACTCCACCCTTTCCCCTCTTTTATACTTGAAAACCCTCACAAAAGACATAACCCCCGCAGAAATCGAAGGAAATCCTGCCCTATAAGGTACCAAAGGCTGAAGAGGATACCAATCAAAGCTCTGAATTGATGGGGTTGGACTGACCTGTCGATAGGCAGGACAAGGTGCTTGCCGATCGGCCACCCCCCCATTTTTGGAAACTTCCATTTTTCCTCTTTTGTCAAAATTTGAAAACTCAATAAAAATGAATTTATACTCTCAACATAATTCCAAGAATCCCCTTTTCATCTCTACATAATTCCTCATTGTGAATAAAACTTCCTTTCAAAACTTCCAATTTTTTTTTTCTTTTTACGGTCTCAGCAGCAAAGTAAAAATCGCATATGCATTCATCATTAACAAAAGATATTAAAAAAACTTCATTGCATTGCATATATATTTTTCTGTGTTACATCAAATTTTGCAGGAAATAAAAAAAAGCATAAAAATAATGGGACTCAGCCTGAACCCACATCCTCTCTCTCACCTACCCTTCTCTCTCTAAGAGCTCCCACCCCTGCGACGCGCTCTCTTTCCACTGTGGCGGGATGACGCACTACCACTACCCAAACCAGACTCCTCCCCGGATGAGGCAGATGGCACTAAGCAGGAAGGAACAGGAACCGTATCAAGAATATGGGCGATCGCCGAAGATATCTAGTCTCTAATGTCCCTCAGCCAGGTGGTGGACACTCGGACTTGCTGCAAGAAAAGGAAGAATCGGTATCAAGCAGAAAAGATCAAAAGAAACCAAAAAGAAGGAAAAAAGAAGAACACAGAAGGTTTACCACAGGACGAAGAACCTCATTTGTCAATATCAACTACTCTGGGTCCATCGCATGAGGACGATGTAACATATGAACCATCCCTCCATCAGCCCGACGAATGTTGTATAAAGGGGTATGCAACCGCACAAAGGGGACCTCTGAAGTCTCCCCCACCACAGATGTCGACGAACCACCACCACTGTGGGAAGACCCCACTAGCCGACTCGAACCCGCAGAAGGGAAAGGCAGTGTGTCATATATGTTGGGCACCATCAACCAGCTCGTCATGAAGTCCATATAATCGTATGTCACAACCATATCGGTGTATAGAAGATAGGACTCGCCAATCATCACCGCAATCCTCGCATCCTCCGGCAGTATCCGCTCTCGCCTCATAGATATGGGAGGCCTCGCAGGTGGCACCACCTCCTCCTCCTCAGCAATCTGTCGGACCACCCTCTCCCCGAGATACCAAGAGTGGCCAAAATCATGCACCATCAAATACGTCATCTGCGCATTCATCCCAGTCAACCCCGTGTCCTGAAGAGACGTCCCCCAAGGGTAAAAGGTCACCTGAAAAATTCCCAGCAGATATAAGTCAATAAAGAATCAGAGCATACAAAGATTTGGACTGAAGAAGAAAAAAAACTCTCGCCCTATCACTGGTCGGGCCATTCAAGACTTGACGCACCGTCTCCAGAGAAAGAGACTTCCTCGACAATCGATTGGCCTTCCACCACCGATACAACCGGCAAGAGTCCCCAACGGTCTCGTCCCTCAGAGAAATCAGTCGGGTATTACACCCAATCACCTCATAGAACCACGTTTGCCAAAGATAAAAATCCGCAATAAAAAAAAAGACGCACAAGGAAAATGTGAATGCATGAAAGAAAAATGCGCAAATTAAAGAATACCTCAAGAAGATACGTGGCTCTAGTAAAAGTCGGCCGGCAGCACCGGCTGAATGCATCCAGAGAAAAGTAAAGGGTCGCCAAAGTCAGACTCCCCCAATCATAGTGAGGGATGTTCAAAAACATCCTCAAGTATGGTAAAAACCATAAGTGGACGACGTCGCCACTCGAGGCCACAAAAAATCCCCCCAACACAAGTAAAATGAATAACCGGGCCATCTGTCTCACCAGCAGCCCGTCCTCCATGTCAATGACCCTACCCAGCAAAATATCCCTCAACAGGGACAGCCGAATAGAGTCCCCAGGCACTATCCTCCTCACATCACCAAGCGCTGCCCGCACCGCCTCCGGCCTCACCCGTAAAGAGCGATCCACCTCTATCTGCTCTTCATCACAATCTAGTCCCAGCAGCTGCTGCACATCTATGGGACTCACAGTCATCTCCCCAAGCCAAAATGAAATATATGGGTAGTGTCCCACTACCTCTCCCACAGAGCGCATAAAACCGCCGTCGAATGAGACGTCTCATCCAGCACAGATGCTAGCCACCCAAAGCCTGCTGATGATACCACCCAATGCACCACAGTTGGAAGGTGCTCCCAGACATCTTCAAGCCCCGTCGTCTCACGGGCACGCATGGTCAATAAAGAAACATCAGACAGTCAAAGAAAAACCTCGTCAAATTCCAAGAAAAAAGGAAATCACCAAAAAAGAATGCCAAAAGTCATTTTACTTACATAACCACCAAGGTTCACCACCCTACAAGAGCGATGACGCGATAGCTCCCGCAACAAGGTTCGCTCATTCGCAACTGGCTCAAATGCATCAAAAGAGCTCTCACTCCCCAAAGAAAGAGGTGTCCTAGCCCTCCACTCCACATTCGCCCAGTCGTCAACAGCCAACCACTCCCTGTGTACCACAGTGCTCACAAAAGCGGCCAGTTTTTAGATTACGGATTGCTAGAACATTTCGCAGAAGAAAAATAAAGAAAAAGAGAAGGCAAGAAGATGTGAAAAATGAGGGGAACCCGCCCCTTTTTATAGGATGCCAAGGGTCATGCCGATCGGCACTGACTCCCCACCTACCGATCGACACTGACCCTTTAACTTCTCTAGGCAGTCCAAAAGTCCGTGCCACTACCGAATGGCACCCTCCACACCATGCCGACCTGCACCCCCTTAAATTTTCGTATAAAAATTCCTGGAAAATACCAAAAAACCTTGAAAAATCCTTAAAAAAATCCCAAAAATCCCGAGGAGGATTTAGAACATTTTTACCAAGAAAATTTTGCACTCCCTCAAGCAGAACACCTATTTCCCCAGCGGAACTCTCGAAAGTCAAATGAATCTCCCCCAGGAAACGTCCCGAGAGGACCCCTAAAGTATCCCAAACCTCAGATTATCTCAAAGGTCTCAAATTTCCCCAAGCAAAATGTCCAAATCCATGGACCACTTAATGATGTCCCCAGTGGAATTTACAACATAAAATTGCCTATTACCTCGCAAAGTCTCCAAAAGACACGAAAGATTCCCCAGTAATCATCTCCCCAGCTCAAATCAAAATCACGAGGTAATTTCCCTGATAGAGTTCCCCGAGAACATCTCATCTTAAGCCCTCAGAATTGGCTTCGACTTGTAGAATCGGTCACCCTCATCTCCAAGCCCTTAGAATTGGCTTCGACCTGCAGAATCGATCACCCTCATCTCTAAGCCCTCAGAATGGGCTTCGACCCGCAGAATTGGTTATTTCAACCTAAGCCCTCAGAATTGGCTCTGACCCGCAGAATTGGTCATCTCAACTTAAGCCCTCAAAATTGGCTTCGACCCGCAGAATTGGTCATCATAACTTAACCCCTCAGAATTAGATTCGACCCGCAGAATTGGTCATCACAACCTAACCCCTCAGAATTGGCTTCGACCCGCAAAATTTGTCATCTTAACTTAAGCCCTCATAATTGTCTTTGACCCGCAGAATTGGTCATCTCAACTTAAGCCCTCAGAATTAACTTCAATCCGCAGAATTGGTCATCTCAACCTAAAGCCCTGGCTTCGACCCGTAAAATTAGTCATCTCAACTTAAGCCCTAAGAATCGGCTTCGACCCGCCGAATTGGTCATCTCAACTTAAGCCCTTAAAATCGTCTTTGACCCACAGAATCAGTCACCCTTATCTCTAATCCCTTAAAATTGGCTTCGACCCGCAGAATTTGTCATTCCAACCTAAGACCTCAGAATTGGATCCGACTCGCAGAATTGGTCATCTCAACCTAAGTCCTCATAATTGGCTCCGACCCACAGAATTGGCCAACTCAACCTAACCCCTCAGAATTAGCTTTGACCCGTAGAATCGACCATCCTCATCCTTAAGCCCTCAAAATTGGCTTCGACCCGCAGAAATGGTCATCTACATCGTTAGGTCCTCAGAATCGGCCCTGACCCTCTGAATCGGTCATCCACATCCTTAGGTCCTCAAAATTAGCCTCGATCCCCTGAATCAGTCATCCTCATTCCCGAGGTCCTCATAATCGACCTCTTTCAAAGGCATCACGCGGTGTCTATTCGACGACTATAGTTTGTTCTAAACTCACCCGTCGAGGGGATCTATAGACACCTCATTCTAGCACCCCCTAACCTGTCCTTAGGTCCCTAGTACCTCTCCTTATCACTACAAACCTAAGTTATACCCCGGGTACTGACCTAGGGGCCATCGGGCACTCTCGAGCTCCGTTTGACCAAAATTCAAACTCTTCAGTTCGACCGAGACTGAATGAATCCTTAAAGGGCACTAAAACCCTTTTTCAACGGTCCCCCCCTCCGTGCGCGATTCTAACTTACGGTGCGGACGAACGATTCGTTTTCCCTTGAAACTTGATCAAGAGGCCACTGGATGCTCCCAGGCTCTGTTTGACCAAAGTCAACTCTTCAGCTCGATCGAGACTGAATGAATCTTCAAAGGACACTAAAGCCCCTTTCCAACGGCCTGCCCCGTATGCGATTCTAACTTACGGTACGGATGAACGACTTATTTAACTCTGAAAGGTCACCAAATGCTTCCAGGCCCCGGTTGACCAAAGTCAACTCCCTAAACTGAGCCAAACTCTTTGGAATGTTAAAGTACATCTCCTAACCTTTCCAACGGTCTACCCCATGGGCGATTCTGACTCACCATGCGGATGAACGATCCATTTGCGTCCGACGATTCCATGTCTAAAGAACCGACGAGCGGTCCAAAGACTTTCAAAGGTCTCTGAAGTACCTTTCCAATGGTTCACCCAATGGGTGATTTAGATCAATGGTTTGCGCTCTACGATCGATTTTCGGTAGGAACCTGAAAGAGACTACCAAACGGCAGGTTCCAAGCCCTGCCTATCGTCAGTGTGCCCAAACACACCTACCGATTGGTAGGACTAGGGCTATGCCAATCGGCAATGCCCTGGTCTTATAAAAAGGAGGGCCTAACCTCATTTCAGAAAAAACCAAGATCTAAAATCCATCACTCTCAGCGAACTTAGAAAACCTCTCTCGAAGTCAGCGTGATTTCCATATCCAAATCCCTTTCCAATCTTTACCTTTCATCATCTTTTTCATCAAACTTGGTGAATTAACTACCCTCCATCATCACCTAAGTGCAAAGGCTACTCTCCAACATTCAAGATCAAGCTCAAGATGTTCAAGAAGGTCCAACTTTCTCAACTCTCTCTTCAAATTCTCCTAAATTCGCATTAGCTTATTTTATTACTTCGCACTTTTATTCTCTCATCTCACATATCCTAATATACTTTTTATTTAGTATTATTGCACATCTCTTATTTTCATATAAATAAAACCCGAAAAATAAGAAAAAGAGGGTTTGCTCATAAATTTCAAACGAGAATTCTCACACTTTTTTTACATACACACACACAAGAGAAGTCCTCGATTGGATTTATGGGATAAATCCCACCCCTCATTTTGTATACGAACTACGTGGACTTTGATGCCTTTATAGGCTACGTAGGCATCTCGGGGTAAAACTCGAGACTTGAGTCCTATTCCTACTTTTCTCCCATTTTCTTTTTTTTCATATTCTTTAACTTAATTCCCTTAGATTCTATATATTTACATATATATATATATATATATATTCATTCTTAATAGAGCATTATTTTATACATGTTATCGTTCCATTATAACAATCAACGTAAACGTAAATCCTATTTTCTAATATTACTTTTAGGGATATTCCTACGGATGATTCGCTTTATCTTTTCCATGATACAAGTCGATGATTCCTATCTCCACTACATATACACATGCACACATATCACGGGAAAACTAAGGAAAATAACAATAACCCATGAGAGACTATAAGGGTGGAATGGGTGCCTAACACCTTCCCATTTCGTAACTTAGCCTCCGAACCCTTTTTGAATCATTTTTGGTCTCGTATGTATCAGTATTTCTTTAGATGCTATCCTTCGGGATGGCTCCCCCTTTCTTTTGTCTGTTTTGAGTAAAATAGATTGGCGAGTCCATCTCTCTACATTTTTCACCTCATCACCGACGCCGGATGAAGCGCTCCCGAGAGGGATGTGCGGGACCAAGATCCTCTCGACATAGAAGGCCCCCCTCTTCTTTTGTCTCTCCCACCGCGAGGATCTGGGATGGCCATAGTAGGTGAGCTTACTTTCTTCTTAGGTGTGCAGGTTCGTCAATTAAAGAATGGGATTTTCATATCCTAAGCTAAGTATGAGAGAGATCCAGTGAAGAAGTTTAAGTTAGAAACACTAGGCATACACGTACACTGATGAGTTCTATGACTAACCTTAGAAAATATATATCGATAAAGTATGTCGAGCAAACCCTCTTTAGGAGTACGATATGTAGTTTTCTTTACCTAACCGCTAGTCAGCCTGATATTGTCTTTAGTGTAGGTGTGTGCGCTTGGTATCAGGAATCCCTAAAAGTGTCTTACATGTATGTGCTTAAAAGACTCATCAAATATGTGAGTGGTATTTTAAATTATGGGTTGTGGTATTGTTTTGATAGCGATGATCGTTTATCAGCTTATTCTGATGTCGATTGGGCTACGGATGTAGATGGTTGCAAAAGATCCTAGGGTAAATGTTTTTATTTTGGTAGTGATTTTATGTTGTTATTGAGAAACAAACAAAGTTTATTATCTTTGTCAACCGTTGAGGCCGAATACATTACAGCCGAGAGTTATTGCACACAAGTCTTGTGGATGAAACAAATTTTGGGTGAATATGGGACCGACCAAGACACCATGACTATATTCTACGATAATACTAGTGTCATTCACCCTTCCCATAATCCAGTCCAATAATCTTGGACAAAGAATATTAGGATTCGCGAGCATTTCATTCATGACCTTGTTGAAGAAAAATTCGCATCCTTAAGGTTTGTTTCCACTGATCTTCAATTCACTGATGTATTCAGTAAACCTCTAGATGCCCTTAGGTTTGAAAATCTTAGGAAATATATTGATGTTCTTTTCATAAACTGAGTTGGGGTCGTTAGATAGTTTTGTGGTGTGTTTATTACTATCTTTTTTCTCCCTAAACTAGATTGTACATGTTTATAAATATTTATTTTTTTTAAATAAAAAAAAAATTATTTCTTTCATTTATAAGAATTCTCAAAAAAGGATTTGTGTTCCCTTTGGATGCATAATTAAGATATTTTGAACTCCATTTCATTCCATACTCACGTGACTTACCATGGAGAGTTAGATTATATTACATCCTACATGTGCTTAATTATGCGTTGTCTTGCCGAATGGTGTCATTTTATTATACTTCCTTCTATGTTGGTATCATCTCATCACCTTATATGCACACACCTCTCATGGTCTCTTTATAATGTTGTTCATGCTTTGCATATGCTAAGTGAAGTAAGGTGTTGTCTTATCTTTCTCGTTACTTAATTTTATATGAGATAGGAAAAAGTTGTGCATGGAAGAACCATTAACCATGTATTAATTATTTTATCAAACTTAAGTGAGCAATGAAAAAGCACAACCAAAGGATCAACTCCTTTGCAAAATACACCATTGAAAATAGCCTAAAATAATATTCGACATATAAAAATCGAATTGCAAAGGCCAATTTTATATCTTTAATGATTCAAAAGAAAAATTCAAATTATGATATCTTCAAAATGTTTGTGAGATTAAAAAAATCATTATCTTTGAGGATATTATAAGTCAGAGATCAATGGGTTTGCACAATATGTCCACTTATTAGTTATTTAAGTGACTCTATTGGCCAAAGAATTATCAAACCTCTTACTAATTTCGTATAAGTGAGTTGACTTCTAGTGAGTACAATTATTTCTACACTAAGATTGAGTTGAGTGCTTAATGTTTAGGAATGTTTATAGACATTTTTCACTTGTGTGTTTCCTATGTTGATGCTCCTATGCATCACATGTTACAGATATTTTGTTATTAGTCATACTTGTTTTCACTTTTCTTAAAAGGTTGAAAAAAACTCAAAAATTATTTCTCATTTTTTTCCATGGTTTTAAATTATATTTTATATTTTTTAGGGGGAGTAGTGTCCTCATTTGAACGAGAACTAAAACCTCATTCGAGCGAGGTTAAAAATCTTCGTGTATCAGCCCTAATTTTCTTACACTACTTTTCACTTTAAAATTATCTCTCCCTCCCTCTCTCTCTCTCTCTCTATATATATATATATATATATATATATATATATATATATCTCCCTCCCTCTCTCTCTCTCTCTCTCTCTATATATATATATATATATATATATATATATATATATATATATATATATATATATATAAAATCTTTGTCTCTCTTCAACGACCATCCCTTCTTCTCTATCCACGTTAAACCTAAATTAACACCTAAATCCAAAGATTTTCAACCATATTTGCCTTCCCTTCATCATCCCATCATTCCTTACTCATTTTTGGGAGATTGAGAAGTTTAGGTACCCGTTTAATATGTGGAATCTTCTTGAGTTTTTGGCTATATTTAAGGTATATTCTTCTACAATCTTCATTCCTTTTTATTGGATTTTCTCACTTTATACACCTATAATGTAAAAAGAGTTTATTTACCCTTATTTTCTTGTAAATTTTCTAGACACGGGTGTGTTTGGGTGTAAAATTGATTAAGATCTAAATTTGTGCAGCTATTTTGCTATTTTTCTTTTTATTTCAAAATTAAAACAAAAAAGTTTGCCCCATAAATGGAATATCATTTTTCTGGCATTCGTAATTTTTTAACATCGTTTGTCTAAACTGAATGCTTACTCAATCTATGCCTTTTCATTTATGTTTAATGTGTGTGTATATATATATATATATATATATTGTTTTTTCCTAATCGATTAGTTCTGCTCTCTGGTGTTTTGGGTGGTTGGGTTTGATTATTACTGAAGTAGGGTTCTTAGGCGATGTACCACTCCCATGGTTTCCCTTCCCTTACCCTTTAGCCAATTTTGTCCTACATGTCTAATTTATCACGACTCATCATCGTCGTGCCTTCGGTAATGATGAAATTGAGGAGTGTTCATCCTCCCAGGGTGATGCAGTTGTTCCTTATGTTCGCACGCAATAGGCGACTCGTCAAGCATGGCTTCAGTATTATGGTCGATAATGGCACCATCGTAAGTGAAAATATTATTCATCGAGCTTCACTATCAGAGACCTTCGCTTTCACTTAGATTACTTATCGGGGTTGGGATGATCTCTTTTCCCTTCCTAATTCTGTATACCCCAACCTAATTTGAGAATTTTTCTTTGGTATGGTTATTTTTAGGAGGTGTCTTATCTCTATGGTGCTACTTTTCCTTAGGCCAACCATGAGCCCTTGATATTGATCTGACCAAGACTACCGTGTTAGAGAAATGTAGGGATTACACCTTCATCATTTTTCACTTTGACCTTCAAGTTGACTTTGGGATCCTTAATTAGATCATTTTTGCGTGCCTTATTCCACATTTAAACCATACACAAATCCGGTGGTATCACATGCATCTTATGTATGTGATTAGTGAGGGTGCCATTATCGACCTCCCTTCCCACATTTTCTCTATTCTGGGTATTCTCTTACTAGGAAGGTTCTTACATTCACAGTTATCATCACACGCCATTGTTTAGTTGCTGAGTGTCCCATTATTCCATTGGATGTTCCTTTGTCCACTTTCCAAATAATTGATTGTCACTCTTTGAGTAGGTCCAGGAGTTATCTTCCTGATGCCCAAACTCATTATCCTTGTGCCCTCCCTTTCAATCGGTGTCCTTCCACTCTTCTTATTTTTACTCTCCTACATCGGATGGGGCCGACCTTATGAGAGACGACCTTACTGATGGTTTTCATAATCTTCTGGTCACCTCGACTATGAGATTGGTCGAGGTTAGTTACTCTAAGTAAGAGGGTACATTTTGGGCATATCAATCACCCTTAGCCCTTAGTATTTTATGTAATTAAATGACTGAGGGGTATGTAGTTTAGGCTGAGGCTGGATTTCTTTGGGTGCCAATATTTTCTTAACACATGTCACTTACTGAAGTGAGTAGCATGCTTATCAAGGCATGAGGATTCTGATTTGTCCTTTATGTTCCCTAGGGCAATGATGAGGCTTTGGGACTCGCGCCCCATCTTTAGGTGGGTTTAAAAACCATCTTCTTTCTCCTCATTCCATTTCTTCCCAAATTCTTCCTGCCTTAGCTTTCTCTACGATTGTAACTTATTTTAAACCTCCATTGCTACCTGCCCTTGAAGGTTTCCTTCGATTTCTATCAACCTCGTTATTTACTTGTGACTAACCAGGTACCATTTTCAACCTCTTTTCTATTTATGGGCATTGTATCATCATTTCTGAGTTTTACGAAAAGCTTTTGTGTTTTTCGGCGAGGGTTTCCACCAGTATTGGTGGTTGTAAGGCTACGATAGTAGTGGTAGAGTGTTTTATGGGCAGTTTTAGACAGCTCAGAGGTTATTTTAGCGAGAAATAGCCCTTATTTAGGTTTCTGGTGAACCTCCGATCATCTTCTCCGACGACCCTCTGTTCTTGAATGTTCTTGAAGTTCTTTAATTGAAAATTTCTAGCCTCCCTTTTTGATCTTGAGTTTGAGTTCTTTTAAGTTGAGTACCTGTTTGTGGTTTTGAGTCCTTCTAAGTGTAGTGTCATCCCACTTATGCTCAGAACCTTGTACCAACTCATATAAGAGTTCCCATATCTTCGTGAGAAGACCTTTGAGAAAATTAGGCAAATAGAGCTAGCCCAAGAGGAATATCATAGGGCTGAGGCCTTTCCTCTCAGAGCCGTCTTTACTCTACCTCTGAAGGTTATCTACCCTGAGCCAGCTGAGCCTACAGAGGTTTCTGTGGACCCAACACCAATGTCTGAGTCTGAGTCATCCTCCTAAGACCCCATATCTGTAGAGTTTTCATTCCTTGTTATGTGCCCGCCTCTGCCAAAAACTACCCTAGCTATTACCACTTCTTAGCTAGGAAATCAGAGAAGAAAATGTGTTGGTTACCCAAACTTCAAACCATAAATGGAAACCTTGGTATTTATTTGCTTTTGGGGCATGGGAATTTGGTCCACATGAGGCTTCTAGAACATCAGTTCCAAGGACCCTTCTGAGATGGGGGAAGGTCTCCCTTGCTGCTAAAGTCAACCCTAGACTTAGCCAGGACAACTGCCAAAAGGTTGAGGATCTTTGCAATCAGGGCGAGCAGGGTCGTCTTGTAAAATATGAACATCTGATGGACCCCTATTATATCTCTCAGATAGGCTTGGGGGTGGTCCTTTGATAGAGCTTCATAACTCTTAATTTTATATAAGTTATACCTCTCACTTTTTATATCTATGACTTGCTAATTCAGATACTTGTCTCTTGCAGAGCGCCCTAAAGGCATATCATATGAACTTTGGGAAATGTCTGCTCCAGGTCTGGTGAAGCTGATGCAGAAGAGAGGTGGAAAAAATATTCCCCCTCCTTCAACCAAGAAGAACGTCGACACATCCCAGGCTGATGTTACCAAAAAAAGGAAGACCACAACTGACCCGGAGCATCTGAGGCCGAGCAAGACTCAAAAAGGGGATCGTGCTATTCCCATCTCTTCAGAAGATGCCCTGGCTCCTCGTCTTACTCAGTTGAAGATCAGTGATAGCCTCATTAGCCACAGTCTGAAGGCTGCCGATGTTATCGGTACAATAATGACTAAAGAGGATAAGCATTTCTTACGCTCTTTGGACATCCCGTTGTTGGCCGAGTTTACTCTCCACAGATCAATTCAGGTATTAGTTTTTATTCATTTTCTCTCCTAAAGTGTAACCTTGACTCTTTTAGAAATTATAGATCATATGCTCATACGTCTGACCTTCAACTGCAGGGTATTTTGTCCTTGCATCGTCTTATTGATTGGACCCTGAAGAAGATGCCCCTCATAGAGAAGGGCCAAGAAGATGAGAAGGTTCAAGCCTCTTTTAATGCAAAGGTTGAATGGAGCTATCAGGCAGAGGTACCGAGACATATCTAAGCTCAAGAAGGACCATGATACAACTCTGAAGGCCAATAATGATGCCCTTTAGTCTAAAGTTGATGTTGCGATCAAGGCTTCCTTAGAAGACGCTGCAGAGAAGACCATCAAAGACTATAAAGTCTCAGATGAATTTATCAATTTTGGTTTTGAATACCTTAAAATATATATTGAAGCAACTGGAAAATGGGAATCCACTACGGAGAAAGAGTGAGGGAGACTCACTTATTCAGACTTTGAGAGTCTTGTCTTTGATGACCCCCGTTTTGCTCAGGCCCTGTAAGAAGTTGAGGAGGATGATGCTGCTCCAGCTGAGACTGGTCCTCTAGAGGTCACTGAGATTGAAGATGCTAATCCTCAGGATGATGGAGCTGAGGTGACAAACATTGGTCGTGACGGCACGACTGCAGCTGCAGAGACTTAGGCCTTTTCTTGTGAAGCTTTTAAGAGTTGTAATTTTTGTTTCCTTTCTTGTCTATACCTCTTACATTTTTTAAACTCTGATGGCATCTTGGTACTTCTAATTTGTAACTTTGAATGTTTTTAATAATAGTCATTAGTCCCATCTTCTTCAGATTCTATTGCCTCTTTTGATATTATGCTTAAGATGTCTTACCTCGTAAATTTCACCAAACTAATAATGTTTAAGGTCTGAGGTCGCCATAATATGATGTTTAAGGTCTGAGGTCACTAAATTATGATGTTTACCCTCATAATTTATCACCAAACTAATGATGTTTAATGTCTGAGGTCACCAAATTATAATGTTTACCCTCATAAATTATCACCAAATAAATGATGTTTAAGGTCTGAGGTCACCATATAATGATATTTACCCCTATATTTTCACTAAACTAATGATGTTTGAGGTCTGAGGTCACCAAATTATAATGTTTACCCTCTTAAATTATCACCAAACTAATGATGTTTAAGGTCTGAGGTCACCATATAATGATGTTTACCTCATATTTTTACCAAACTAATGATGTTTAAGGTCTGAGGTCACCATATTATGATGTTTCACCTCATAACTTATCACCAAACAATTGATGTTTAAGGTTTGAGATCACCATATAATGATGTTTCACCTCATGTTTTCACCAAATTAATGGTGTTTAAGGTCTGAGGTCACCAAATTATGATGTTTACCCTCTTAAATTATCACCAAACTAATGATGTTTAAGGTCCGAGGTCACCATACAATGATGTTTACCCTCATAACTTATCACCAAACTAATGATATTTAATGTCTGGGGTCACCAAATTATGATGTTTACCCTCATAAATTATCACCAAACAAATGATGTTTAAGGTCCGAGGTCACCATATAATGATGTTTACCCTATATTTTCACCAAACTAATGATGTTTAAGGTCTGAGGTCACCAAATTATGATGTTTACCCTCTTAAATTATCACCAAACTAATGATGTTTAAGGTCTGATGTCACCATATAATGATGTTCACCATCATATTTTCACCAAACTAATAATGTTTAAGGTATGAGGTCACCATATAATGATGTTTTACCTCATTAATTATCACCAAACAAATGATGTTTAAGGTCTGAGGTCACCATATTATGATGTTTACCCTCATAATTTTTCACCAAACTAATGATGCTTAATGTCTGAGGTCACCAAATTATGATGTTTACCCTCATAAATTATCACCAAATAAATGATGTTTAAGGTCTGCGATCACTATATAATGATGTTTACCCTCATATTTTCACCAAACTAATGATGCTTAAGGTCTGAGGTCACCAAATTATGATGTTTATCCTCTTAAATTATCACCAAACTAATGATGTTTAAGGTCTGAGGTCACAATATAATGATGTTTACCCTCATATTTTCACCAAAGTAATGATGTTTAAGGTCTGAGGTCACCATATAATGATGTTTTACCTCATAAATTATCACCAAACAAATGATGTTTAAGGTCTGAGGTCACCATATAATGATGTTTACCCTCATATTTTCACCAAACTAATGATGTTTAAGGTCTGAAGTCACCATATAATGATGTTTCCCCTCATGTTTTCACTAAATTAATGGTGTTTAAGGTCTGAGGTCACCAAATTATGGTGTTTCACCTCATAATTTTTTTCATCATACTAATGATATTTAAAGCATATAAAAGTATCAGCACAACATTGTTCTTTTCATTAACATCATCTTCATAAAATGATACATGTATTACAAAGAGAACTGCTGTAAGGACATATTTTTATAAGTCCGTTATCAATTTAGTATGTCATATACCGCTACACCGTCGAAGAGCATTCAATAACATACAAGCATCAAGGACGGATCCGAATATCAAGTTCTTCATAAAAAAGTCTCCGCGAAGTTTACTTTGGTAAGGTTATGTTTTTAATACCTTAACTTTCCACTTAAAGCTTTGGAGCGGACTTTTTCATCAAAATTTGTGTACGACTATTTTTTTTAAGTCCTGAAGCGTACCTCGATTTTGACGCCCAGGTCATTCAAGCGAGATAGCTATCTCGTTCGAGCGACATAAGGATGTCGCGAGATGTCGTTTGAACTACATCTGTTTGTCGTTCGAGAGAGATGCTCATCTCGTTCGAATGAGTTCGTATTTCGAGGCAGCTCATTTTTGTATAAATACTCATTAAATGATTTCATTTTCATTAAGAAGTCCCAGCGTTTTAAAAGACAAAAACCTGGGAAAGTGCAGAATCTTTTTGACTTCTTCCTTTGGGGTTTAATCCCTTTTTGTTTACAATTCACAAAAATCCCATATGCTTTAGTGAATTATTTTGGTGTTGAAGAACACACTTTCACTTTTATTTACCTTTGTGGGGAGAAATCTGCAACTAGAGAGCTGCGTGCTATGGTGGAGGGAATCCTTATAAAGTTCACACTTGTGGAGAAGTTATTTTCTTCTTTATTGCTGATCCTCTGGTGTTCTTGCGGGAGATTCCAATCGATGGCATTTCTAGACGTTGCTTTGAAGGTTTGACGAAGACACCATGAGTTACACTTGTGGGTGATTATCAGGTTGTATGTAAGTCAATGTTCTTGTGAATTATTCAAAGTTCTAGAAATAAAAAAGTTTTGCCCTTCAGGGGATTTTCCTTAAATTTGTGTCAAATGCTTTATTTGTTTATGGGTTGACACATGCACACACAGCTGCATGTTTAGGGGCTGAATTGATTTGGTTTAACAATAGACTCTCATTAAATAATGTTTACTTGGAAACTTACGAATTAATTTAAATCGGTATCACACACCGCATTCACATGTTTTACAACTGCAACATTATAAGTAATACTTATTCAAGTGATCGGCGTTCCAAGGTTTGGAGAAAGGTTCTCCTTCGAGATTTTCTAGCCTGTAGGTACCAGGCACAACCTCATCAACTACACTGTAAGGACCATGCCAGTTTGTATGGAGCTTATTTTCTTTTTACAACGTCTTCTTTGAGACCAGGTCTCCCACAACTATAGGCCTTGATTTCACCCTTTGGTTGTAGAACCTCGCAGTTCTCTGCTGATATGTTGCCTGTCTAATCTTTGCATCTTCTCTTCTTTCCTCGATCAAATCGAGATCAAGTCTTCTCTCTTCCCCATTCCTATAGGGTTCATAGGTCTGAACTCTATGAGTGGGAAGTCCTACTTTTGTAGGGATAACAACCTCTGAGCCATGGGCTAACATAAATAGATTCTCTCCCGTTGGTGTCCTTGTTGTCGTCCTGTAGGCCCATAACACAGCATATACCTCTTTCGTCCATATCCCTTTGGCATCTTCCAGCCTCTTTTTTATCCCCTTAAGAATTGTTCAGTTTGTGACCTCAGTCTCACCGTTTTCCTGGGGTCGGCCAGGAGAAGAGAAGAACTTCTTGATCCCTACTCTTTCGCAGTATTTCTCTAAGGAAACATTTTTGAAATGGGTTCCATTATCTGAGATAAGGGTGTTTGGAAGACCACACCTTTATATGATATTCTTCTAGATAAACTGGAAGGTCTTCTGCTTAGTGATTGTGATCGTTGGCTCAGCCTCTACCCATTTGGAAAAATAATCAATTTCTACGATCTGGAATCAATAATTCTTGACAGTTGTTGGAAGGGGTCCTACCAAATAAATGCCCCATATTTCAAATAACCAAGGTGATCTGATTGACATCATAGGTTTACGAGGTTTATGAGGGATGGTGGAGAATCTCTGGCACTTATCACACTTCTTCACGTACGTAGCAGCATCTTTGGCTAAGGTTGGCCACCAGTACCCCTGAGTGATTGCCCTCTTAGCTAAAGGCCTTCCTCCTACGTGACTGAATCAAGGACCTCATGTTCATCTTTCAAGATATGTGGAACCTCTGAAGGGTGGACACATCTCAGGAGAGGGAGTATGAACCCTTTTTTATACAAGACGTCTCCTACAATTAAGAATTTGGAAGCTCTGAATCTTAGCTTTCTTCTCTCTGATTTTGACCCAGGTAGGTCTCCCTCTTTGATGTATTTGATAAGAGGGTCCATCCATGAGGCTCTCATATTTAAATTTCGACAAGGTCTGGAAACCTCTTCTTCTTTAATGGTCGGCTTGAGCTGAATTTCAACGGGTACTGTCCTTCTTATATCTTTCCTTATTGCTGAGGCCAATCTTGCTAGTGCATCATCTCTACTATTGTCTTGTCGAGGTATCCTCTTCATCTTTACCTCCTTGAAGTACATTTTTTAGGTATTTGGCCATCCTTTTATCTTTGGCCTCATACACTCCTAGGATTTGGTTGACGACCAACCTTGAGTCACTGTGGACTAGGAGTTGGCCAACACTAAGGGCTTTTTCCAAGGAGAGACCTGCTATTAATGTCTCATATTCTGACTCATTGTTCAAAGCTTTAAAGTTGAACCTCAATGCATATCGGTGCCATCTAGTGCTGACACTATGAGCCCGGCTCCACTTACACTTTCACAGGACAACCCATCAACGAAGAGGTTCCAAATAACTTCCTTTGAAGAGAAGTTTCCTTATGATAAGGTCCCTTGCTTTCAGAGGTACCTGTCTTCCTCATTATCAACTATTCCTTTTCTGGCTTTGCTCGACTCAACCTCGTCTGGATCTTAGAAGACGTTTCAGCCTCTTCCCAGGTAAACTCGGCTACAAAGTTTGCGAGTGCCTACCCTTTGATGGCAACCCTGGTTTGATAAATAATGTCATATTCTCCCAACTCGATGTCCCAGACCATCAACCTGCCTGACTTCTCCGGCTTATGGAGGACTTGTCTGAGTGGGGAATCTGTGAGGACAACTATAGAGTGGGCTTGGAAGTAGGGCTTCATTTTCCTAGAAGCATGTATCAGAGCATAAGATAATTTTTTCAATCCGAGGGTACTTTTATTCAAACCTTTGAAGAGCTTTGCTAATGAAATATACTGGCCTCTGTACTCCATCATCTTCTCTTACTATGGAAGCACTAATGGATGACTCTGAAATAACTAGATATACATATAACTTCTCCCTCATAATGGGCCGAGACAGGAGTAGAGGGGATCCGAGTTAGGACTTAAGCTCTTTGAAAGCCTTATCGCATTCCTCATCCTATTTGAAAGGCCTTTCTAAGCGCTTTTAAAAAAGTAATACACTTATTTATAGCTCTTGAGATGAACCTGTTAAGTGCAACAACTCTTCCTGTTAGCCTCTAAATGTATTTGATAGTTGTGGGTGTCTTCATTTCCAGCAGAGCCTTGATCTTCTGAGGGTTAGCCTCTATTCTCCTTTGGTTGATGATGAATCCCAAAAACTTTCCTGCTCCTACTCTGAAGACGTATTTGGCCAGTTGAGCTTCATTCTGATACTTGTCCATGGTGTCAAAGGTTCTTTCAAGGTCGGCCACATGAGTTTTGGCCTTCAGACTATTCGTTAACATATCATCCACATACACTTCCATGGACTTTCCTATCTGATCTTCGGACATCTTATTTACAAGACGTTGATAGGTAGCCCCTGCATTTTTCAAGCTGAAGGGAATGACCTTATAGAAATAGGTCCCCTTATTTGTGATGAATGTTGTCTTCTCTGAGTCTTTCGCATTCATAAAAATTTGATTATACCCTGAATATGCATCCATGAAGCTCATGAGCTCATGTCCTACTATGGCATCCACCATATGATCTATACGAGGCAGGGGAAACTATCTTTGGGGCAATACTTATTCAAGTTAGTAAAATCTACGCACATTCTCTATTTCCCATTAGCTTTTGGCAAGATGGCGATGTTAAATAACCACTCAGGGTATATGACCGCTTTGATAAACTTGACCTTTTTAATATTTCTGACCTCTTGTCTGATGACATCATACTTTTCTCATGAGTATACTCTTCTTCTCTGCTTGATGGGCTTAACATCTTCTATAACATTGAATTTGTGGCACATAATCTATGGGTCAATACCCGGCATGTCTGCATGGAACCAGGCAAAAACACTTTGTCTCTTCCTTAAAAGCTTTACCAGTTCTTCCTTGATCTTAGGTCTTAGGGCTTTGCCTACTTAGACGGTTTTTTTCAGCTCATCCTCATTGAGGACGATGGATTCTACCTTTTTCGTGGCCTCTCCCTTCTTGAGCTTTGTTTAATTTCTAAGATCAAGTATGTCGATGTTGTACGTGGTTGTTTCCTTTTTATGAGCCTTTCTCTCTTCCGCAGAGTTGAAGTAACATTCGTGTGTTGATGTTTGGTCACCTTGCACTTCCCCAACCCTATAAGGGGTCGGGAATTTTAGCATTTGGTGGATCGTTGAAGGCACAACCTCAAATTCCTTGAGGGATACTCATCTTATGACGACGTTGTAGGCTGAGAAGACATTTTCATCCATCATAAAGAAATTGATTTTTCTGGTCAACCTCTTAGGCCACTCATCTCCCATTCTTAAATCCATCTCATACATGCCCAATGGATGAACCTTTTAACCGCTGAAGCCAATCAAGGGATGATGATAGGGGACAAGCCTAGCTCTGCTGAGGCCTAGGCTCTTAAAATGGGGCCAAAACATAACGTATGCAGAACTTCCCCCATCGACGAGTATCCTCTAAACTTCACACCCATGCACCCTTGTGGTGATTACCAGAGGGCTATCGTGTGAAGCTAAGATACCTTTGAAATCAAGTCATGAGAAGCCAAATATGAGGGTATTCATATCTACCTTCTTTTTTTTCTCGTGTTTAACCTCTGTAGATGCCAAGTTCATAAGCTTGGCTTTGGTCACTGACTTGGCCTCTATCACGTGAGCCTTGCGATCGGCTACCTCTGAGACACCCCCTTCTAGTCCTCCACATATGGTGTTCATACCAAAAGAGATCATACCAACCCTCTTCACTGGCACACTATCATCTTTTGGTGGGAGGTCAAGGTTATCGTCATCATCATCTAAGTCCTCAGCTCTTCTGGCAGGGGAATCTTCCCGGCATTTATCATTTTTTTTCTTTTTAGGGTCATCTCTTCCCCCCTTAGAAGCTCTACCATCCACATATCTTCTAAGGTTTCCAGACTTCAACATCTTCTCAATCTCGTCCTTCAGGTCAAAACACTTGTCGATCAAATGGCCGTGATCTTGGTGGAACTCACACCATAGGTTCTTGTTCCTCTTATGCGGAGGAGCCTTCAACTTCTTTGGCCATCTCAAGGACATGTCATTCTTTATCTCGTTGAGGATGTGTTTGCAGCTCATAATTAGAGGACAATAGTGTGCAAAATTATCATCTGCAACCCTCTTCTTTCCATCCTTCTTCCTTTAGAATTTTTCACTGTTACTTCCATTCTCGTCCTCATACTTTGCAGCCATTACTTCTTCTGCATTCATGACCCTACCAGCTGTTGCACACCTAATGTCTCTTATTTTACCCACTTAGCCATACTACCTAACTTAAGTAGGCCAAAGTATCTAACCACACTAGGTTGAGCTCCGTCGTACCGCCCATACGATACGCTACGGTTGAGCCTATAATTAATTTTAACCGAATTATTATCGCATCATCTGTTTAAGTTTTTTCATACTTAAATTACTTTTAGATATACACTATCTATCTTTTCTACTATCACACATAAGTAGAATATCCACACTTGTATATACATTTCACACTATAATATATATACAACTACAACATCTCCCTAAATAACTACCGCGATGCAGGCATACTCTGCTATCAAGTCCATGTACCTATCGTACCCAATCAGGGACTACCGGTTCGAAATGTCTCCTCGAACCATAAATCAAACAACACACAACGGAGGTGAACATAAATCTAAGCCTTTGGGATTACGCACATACCTAACGTATCCAAATGACCTGCCAGTCCCACTAATATGCGACACATAGTGAGCCTCTCTAAGTTATATGTTCCGGGACACACATCTAGACTTCCCTGGAACCGCTAAGGTGGGATCGCCCTCTGCGCGAAACCTCCCGTGATAGAAGACAGCGTAGGTATGTTCACACATAACAAATCACATAATAGGCATTCACACAACCTATATATATTCAGTGTAGGTATACACACAACCTATAATATATCTCATACATAGTATTTATATCTCGAATACTCAACGTACTAATGATTCACACATATTATTATTTTTATATTTTTTGAGTATCACTCGCTACCCGAGGGGTCCCAATTATCCCTTAAGTAAATTTCAGTTGTAAAACATCTCTATCCTATTGGTATTGGTCTAAGGTTATCGTTTATACTTTCCGTAACCCAAATTTGGTAAATTCTCGATACTCAACACAATCGGTTAACTATCATCTGTCCTAATCCCAATACTACACTCATTAAGATTGAACTGGGCCTTAAATATGTCTAATGGTCCTCTTTTAATCTTTATCTTGTTATAAATCATCACCAATTCCCGTAATTAGTTCCATGCGGAAGTATAGCACACAAATTCAACTACCACACCCGAGAAGAAGAAATCACACATATCTATGTGTGTATATATATCACATTATCTATATACACAATTACAGCATTCCCGGACTGAGAACTACGAATGTATGCATACTCTGCTATTAAGTCCATGTACCTCTCATACCAAATCAAGGACTATTGGCTCATAATGTCACCTCGAACCACAAATCAAATAACACACAATGGAGGCGAACATAGTTCTATGCATTTGGGCTATGAACATACCTAATGTACCCAAATGACATGACAGTCTCACTATTACACTCTTAAATAGTGAGACGCCTATAGTTTTATATTCTGGGGAACACATCCAGACCTGGCTGACATCGCCAAGGTGGGATCGCCCACTGCGCAAAACCTCTTGTGATAACAAGCAGCGTAGGTATGTTCACACATGTAACAAAACATACTATAGGTATTCACACAACCTCTCTCCCTCTCTCTCTCGCTGTTTGTATATATACATAAATCTCTCGAATAGTCAATGTACTAATGATTCACACTTATTGTTCATTTCATAATTTCCCGAGAATCGTTCACTACCCGAAGGGTCCTAGTTATCCCTCAAGCAATATCAGTAGTCAATACCTACCAATACTCTATTGGTATAAGTTTTGGGTTCCCTCATGATCTATAATAGACAGGGTTTTGCCGCGGCGCGAGAGTCACCTACGAGCCGGTCTTTTTGAATTCGGCTCACCTGAACTATACAAAAACAAAAATTACGACTACACTCAACGGATGAGTATAGCGGTAAGTCGGGTATCATAAATATCCACTGAGACGAGTTACTAGAATTTATAGGATTTAATACTCTGAAATAAAAGTGTAAAAGGTGATTACAAACTAAAAAGGAAAAGATGCATAAAAGGGAAAGATTAATCTAGGCGAGTGTATTGAAACTAGATTAACAAAGCAAGTAAAACTATAGGTTGCGTCGAATATCCCTCACCCGAGTTAATTTGTATAAAATGGATACATGGGTCGACGAGTTATTTAGGAGACGTCTCGTTTCGACAGTTAATTGAACCAAGGGTTGTCACGCCCCTAAATCCGCATAAAAGCCTAATAAGATATTGGCGCCTACAAGTGCCCCAGAAATTGCGCATGCAAGGTCGTAAGCCCAGGACATACATGATATGCCCCATCAAATCTCCTTGGCGCAATAACTACGACAACGCACCCGAAATAGACTCGTAAACACCATCACCAAAGCAAAGCAACGCGTCAACTCGAGTGAGTTCAATTCAAGAACAACCTAATTTAAATTATCTATAAAGCATATTTAAAACGCGGTAAAAAAATTCCGTAAATCTACCTAGAAAACAAGTAAATCAAAGCATGTAAACTATTTAGGAAAGCATGTAAATTTAATTAATCAAAGCAAGAATTAATGGAAAACAACTATATTAATGGAGAGGGTAATGAATAGTCAACTTACAAACCAAAAAGGGTTTCAATCCAAAGATAAATGAAGAAGAACTTTTCAAAAACCTAAACCCTAAGCTAAACTATCTTCCAAAACTATCTAAACTACAATCTATGATATTTACAACAAAAAAGGCTTTATATAGTAAGTGGGAAAATGAAGAAGAAAAGAAAAGTGAAAAAAAAAGGAAAAGGCAACAAATATCTAGCATACGCGGTCGACCGGTCGCAGGGGCGCGATCGACCGTACCTTCTTATAAAAGTGCACTGTCTCCTTCCCACGACAAAAGCACAAACCGCGGTCGACTGACCCCCTGTTTTCTAGCTGCATTTGGTCATCACATGGAAGAAAAGTTTCATTACGGAAACAGGCATATCTTCTTCGTCCGAACTCCAAATGACGCACCGTTTGCGGCCACGCAATGCTAACTCAACAAAATACGCATCCGTGGAATTTTCATGAGCCGAATAAGAAATGTGAATTGACTAAAATGCCCTTGAAGTAGCATCCGACAACGGAACTTCTCTGAAACGCAACGGATCCTCACTTTTAGCGTTCTAATACCTACAAAAGCACAATTAACCCCTGCAAAATATGTATATATCCAAATCCAAGGTTATATGGTTAATGAGCATAAATATAGGCATTAGGACCGTAAAATCTCTAGAATGCATAGAGATAATGGGAGGAAATATTAAATATTTGATACGAATCACACCCCCTAACTTAAACATTGTTAGTCCCTAGTTATGAAACAAACAAAACCAGACCACAGAGGGCAGTACAAGACGTATATATGCATCGAAATATAAATGCCACTTTCGTAGGGAGCACAATTGCATTTAGCATATGCAATAAGCCGTTAAACCCCTAGGTTACCCTAGTGGACGAGTGTCATCTCGTGAGGGTTTTCAGGGATGGTACCCACAAACATCACGTGGTTTCCTCAAAATATGCCCAACCCAACATGCGATAAGCCCAACAATGGCGAAAAATATTTCATACGCATTATTAGCACATTGAATGAATTCAAACAAAAGTCCAAATCATTAACATTATAGAATGCACCTCATAGAATTGAAACTTTAAATGTGGGAGGGGAGTGAGTACATGCAAAGTGTGACTTGGCGAAAAACTTATATAAACTGGATAAACATTAAACCAAGCATACATTCAATCCTCACGGGCATTACACTCATCAAGCGAATTCACTCGAAACAGGGAGGTAACACACGGAACATGCGGGCATAAAAAGTAAATGTAAATGGAAACTAGGCCGCACACATGTCACAAATGAAGAATGCTATATATGAAATTAAAAATTGTAATCTCAATGAAAGATACCGCACACTAAAAGAGGCGAAATGGATTTTCACAGATTATCTAAACTATTTGAACTTTTGAATTACATGCACCTAAGATCACATAGGACTTGTATAGGGTTGTAATGTAGGCTAGGCTAAGGTACGAAATGAAGGAATGTATATACGGATTCAAAGTGTTAGGAATGAAAACTCGGGATAATGGGAAGATGCGGGCAATATCAAAATTGGAAAACAAGTTCCAAAAAGGCATTAGATATATCATCGGGGAGAGTAATCAAAGCTTATTCGAACAATATACATTATTTACAACTTTCTCTTTCTCTTTCTTTTCTTCTTTTTCTCTTGTTTTCTTTTGTTTTCTTTTACTTTTTGCTTTCTCTTTTTCTTCAGTTTTTTCACTACTTTCTTTTCTTTACTTATCAAACTCTCATATGCCTACATTGAAACTGACATCATAACAACAACATCCAATCCCAAGTAACATTCCAAACAAATGTATGGAAGGTGTATGTATGGGCTAAAACTCCAATTTAGAGTTGGTTATGGGATTGGGGTTATGAAACGAAAGGTTATATTTAGGCTCAAAGGGGTTAACGAGGGTAAACATATAAGGGTGAGGTCAAGGATAATATGGGTGATATAACAAAGATGGCCTATGATCATTTCACGAAGTTTACGCAATTCTCGAATCAAAACAATATATAAAAATCATGATCAAGTAACACATTTCAAGTATGAACTCAATTAATGAACGGTCAAATGAAAGAATAGAGAGATTACCAACGAATTCAACGTTTTCAATGAGAAAAGAATAGTGTATAACACTCACAAATGACGAAAGGTACAAAGCTTACTCGGTGTAAGTATATACAATGCAACAAAAGATTACCGAGTTATAAAAATCTTAAACTAAATTAATATAGCAAGAAAAGTGCATGTGCACATGGGATTAAAGTTTAATTCATGAATTTATTCACAATATCAATGATATAAGACTAAAGTCTATTAACTTCTAAAATCGAGAACATGCATCATTGGGTTGTCAATTGGATCGGGCAATTATTGAAATTTATCATCGGAAACAAAGACAAAATGCCCAAAAAAGGAGAAAAAAGAAAGAAAATCTTTTTGATTTTTTTTTGAATTTTCTAAGAAAAGCATACTAAGTAACTAACATGTGAGCAAAAACATGGACTAAATAAAGAAATGGATAGAACATCCCATACCCCCTAACTTAAAATCTGACATTGTCCTCAATGTACATTAAGAACCAAGTCAAAGAAAGGAAAAGAGCGATATTACCCAAAATTGGAGCGATCTCCATAAGAACAAGTCCAAAGAATCTATAAAACAAGTTAGTACCGAGCATAGAAAAAACAAATAGCAAAAAGTTAAATAATTACACTAAACTAGATTAAAAAGGAAAGAAAAAATAAAAAGAAAGAAAGCTAACTATATACAACCTACTATTTAGGATTCACACTAACTGTACACTAGAAGTCTAAATAGCTGAGGGTCCACTATAAAAACGATTTGACTTTGGAGGATAATCGGTGTACCCTCACATACAAGCATGCCCTCCGAAAAATATGGATTCCGTTTGAACAACGGAAGGCATGTGTAAGGCGAAAGAAATGAACCATCGCCAATTAAAAGTTTTGGAGGGACAATGGGGGGTTTGGATTTAACGGGTGATAAAAACATGTGGGGACCGTCCGAATACCCTCCCAATGATTTTGAAATTGGAATGGGAGGCGGCGCACACGAAGGCACGAATGCGATCGTGGAAGGCGACTCGAGCAAGTACTCCTCATCGGCGAAAAGGTTTAAAACATTAAAGTTTGAAACCGAATCATCGGGTACTTGTGACGGTGTGATAATAGAGAATAAAAATGGGGATAAAAGAAATTCAAACTCTGAGATGAATCATCATCGCATGAAGATTGAGTTTCGAATGAAATAATATCATTTTCAATGAAATGTTCTTCTTTGGGGGCCAAAGAAGAAATCAATCTATTGCAAATGGATATTACGTCATTTTCATCCTCACTTTCAATGTATATTACGAGATGGGCAAAGTCTATAATGGTTTGTTCCAAAGTAGGCACAAGTACCTCATTTGGTTCAAAACATTCCTCGACTTCAAAAGTCTCTGAATCAAAATCGTCGTTGGACTCAAATAATAAATCCAACCCATGTTCCCAACAACGATTTTCTTCTCGATAACGATTTTCAATTTCTCATTTTCATACATACGCAAACCCTCACCAAAAGTCATAGGTCGAGGTGCGGATGCATGAAAATGGAAACTTCAAAAATTACTATCCTACTTAAACGAAAACTCATTATTATAGGAATTTTGCAAACTATTCGAATTCATTTCAAAATTCCTATTATAAGGAGGTAAAGGCCCAAAATCATTATCATCATTATCAAAATTCCAATAACCTAAGTTTTGACTTTCGTTATAGTCGCCCAAAGTCATATTTGAATTTGTTATACTTTGGGATTCTAAGTATTCACCGAAAGTCATAGGTTTGCGAGAATTTTGAGAATTATAACAATGATTACCAAAAGAATTGGAATAAGACATGTTTACCCCAAAAATGGCTCAAGTGGCGGATTCCACAAAGCAAGTGCGCACGAAAAAAATTCAAGCGTTTCTAAGTGCTCAAATGTGGAAGTCCTGCAAAATATTAGCAAATAATACAAATAGAAAGAAAATACTATGAAACACTAAATCAAATAAAGTCTAAAACAAACTAGTCCCCGGCAACGGCACCATTTGATAGACAGGATTTTGCCGCGGAGCGAGAGTCACCTAGGCTCCAGTCATTTTGAATTCGTCTCACCTGAACTATACAAAAACATAAATTACGACTACACTCAATGGGTGAGTATAGCGGTAAGTCGGGTATCGAAAATATCCAGTGAGACGAGTTGCTAGAATTTATAGGATTTAATACTCCGAAATAAAAGTGTAAAAGGTGATTACAAACTAAAAGGAAAAGATGCATAAAAGGGAAAGATTAATCTAGGCGAGTGTATTGAAACTAGATTAACAAAGCAAGTAAAACTATAGGTTGCGTCGAATATCCATCACCCGAGTTAATTTGTATAAAATGGATACATGGGTCGACGAGTTATTTAGGATGCATCTCGTTTCGACAGTTAATTGAAACAAGGGTTGTTACTCCCTTAAATACGCATAAAAGTCTAATAAGATTTTGGCGTCAACAAATGCCCCGAAAATTGCGCACATAAGGTCGTAAGCACGGGACATACATGATAGGCCCCGTCAAATCTCCTAGGCACAATAACTACGACAACACACCCGAAATAGACCCGTAAACACCATCACCAAAGCAAAGCAACGCGTCAACTCGAGTGAGTTCAATTCAAGCACAACCTAATTTAAATTAGCTAGAAAGTATATTAAAAATGCGGTAAATAAACGCCGTAAATCTACCTAGAAAGCAAGTAAATCAAAGCATGTAAACTATTTAGGAAAGCATGTAAATCTAATCAATCAAAGCAAGAATTAATGGAAAATAACTATATGAATGGAGAGGGTAATGAATATTCAACTTACAAACCAAAAAGGGTGTCAATCCAAAGAGAAATTAAGAAGAATTCTTCAAAAACCTAAACCCTAAGCTAAACTATCTAAACTACAATCTAAGATATTTACAACAAAAAAGGCTTTATATAGTAAGTGGGAAAAGGAAGAAGAAAAGAAAAGGAAAAGGAAACAAATATCTGGCATAGGCGGTCGACCGGTCGCAGGGGCGTTATCGACCGCGCCTTCTTGTAAAAGTGCACTATCTCCTTCCCACGGAAAAAGCACAAACTGTGGTCGACCGGCCCCCTGCTTTCTGGCTGCATTTGGTCATCACATGGAAGAAAAGTTTCATTACGAAAACGGGCATATCTTCTTCGTCCGAAATCCAAACGACGCACCGTTTGCGGCCACGTGATGATAACTCAACGAACTACGCATCCGTGGAATTTCCATGATCCATATAAGAAATGTGAATTAACTAAAAACCCTTGAAGTAGCATCCGACGACGGAACTTCTCCGAAATGCAACGGATCCTCACTTTTAGCATTCCAATACTTACAAAAGCACAATTAACCCCTGCAAAATATGTATATATCCAAATCCAAGGTTATCTGGTTAATGAGCATAAATATAGGCATTAGGACCGTAAAAGCGCTAGAATGCATAAAGATAACGGGCAGAAATATGCAATATTTGATACGAATCAATCTCCGTAACCCGTTCTAATTCTCACAAATTATTAAGTTCATATTATGTCCATAGGTCCTAGCCTCGATTCTCTAATTTTGGATAATCCTTAGTCCGTACTATTGGTCTATTGGAATTCATTAAGTCCTCCCTTATAGTTTGAAATAATTAACAAGGTCCCCAAATTAATTCTATGCGGAGATATAACATAAATAATCAAACTTACTAAAACCGGGTAGCCGAATCGAATTGGTCATGGAGCCAAATCGAATCGGTCATATATACTATAAAATAAACTAACACGGCATGACAACTCGAAATTGTGTTTTTATGTCTTGCGAAAATGACTTATTTAAAACACGACATGACAAACATGACTAATAATTTTTAAATTGAATTTAACATGCTAATACATGAAAATACTAGTACAAACAACATAGCATGAGTCATGAATTTTACACAAATATGACAAAAGTGTCAGAAAATAAAAGAGTGCTAACATGAAAATGTAAGGCCATTGAAAATATTTATATGGGTCGTGTTCGTGTAAGGTAAAAAATTATACGGTTTCATGTCATGTCATACTTTATATGGATCATTTTTTCTTAATTAGAAAAATATTTCGTGTTGTGTCATGTTATATTTTAATTGGGTAGTGTTTGTGTTACATAAAAATACACAAAACATCTAGTAGTGTTGTGATTTATTTGGATCATGTTCGTATTACGTGAAAAAAATCTCGTATCATGTTTTACCTCAGTCCTGTTCGTATTGGTAAAAAAATCAATTTAACGTTAGGTTACATTTTATTGGAATCATGTTCGAGCCTGGTAAAAAAATATATTTTTCGTATGCCATTTTTTAGTTAAGTCCTATTTATGTTATAAATATATTAGTGTGTGTGTGTGTGTGTGTGTGTGTGTGTATAACACAAACAGAGTGAAACTTTAAATAACTATTCACATAATGTGAAACTAAATCGCAAAAAAGGAATAAAATAAGAAGAAAGAAAAACGTTAAAAGAATGATGATGGGAGTTTAGGGGAGAGAAAAATGGTTGTGAAGCCTTGCATTTAATGGTCTTATATTTTCCAAAAGAGCAACAGAATAATCATTTTAAGGTTAATAACATATAATTAGTTTGAGACTTTTTATTTTTAGCTTAATAGCATGTGTTTTAAGGGAACATGTTATTACGATTCACTAAAAAAAATACTTGTCATTTAAAACACTTTTAGTCCATTATCAACACTTGTTTAATTTCACAACTTACCCCATTTTCATAGTTATCATTTCAACACGTTTTATATATAAAATAACATCTTTTTACCCAATAAAGTCCCATTTTTCACATATTTGAAATACACACTTTAATTATGAGAATTTGCATCATAACACCAATTTTACTGTTATTTGCACGTTTGAACCCCTTAATTTTCATTATTAACTTTTACAACGTAACTTTAAGTAAAACCTTATTTTTTCACATATTTATAAAATGAACCCATTTACTTTCTACACGAGTCTTATATACTTGAAGAAATACCCATTTAACCATTATGTACATATTGAACCTTCCTTATTTCCATTATTTACACTTGACACCACAACTTTATATGAAAACTTAATCTTTCACATATTTTCATACTTGGCTTTTTTGATTTCCTTTATTTATATTTAAATCATAATTTCATGAAAACACTTTATGCTTTGCATATTTGCACATCAACCCCTACTACTTATATTATCAGTTTATACATCTAAAAAACACCCATTTAAGTAAAAGTTTTTCTTCTTCTTATACTTCATCATTTTAAGTAAGAAAATCCTACTTTTATTTCATAAAAATGGCCTACACAAGTCTAATGCATTTCTAAACACGAAGTCACATTATCTACCTTTAAAACATCTTTCAACACATTTTATTTCAAAAAAATGTTTAAAATACATATTCTGAATTTAAACATTTTCAAGACCCATTTTAAATCATCTCTTTTTTAAACCCATTTTCATATAAAATCATGATAATTAACCAGTGGTTCCAAAATAACATATATCAAGTCTAATACATGTAAATAACATGTTGAAAATTATCGAGTTCTAATGCTTATGTTGTTAAAGTTAAGACCATTATTTGTTTTAGAGGGTCAATAAATCCCAAGGACGTTAGAAAATGTCACCCCATAGGTGTCGGTCCACCAGTTTACACATGTTCATATTGTGGTAGGAACGGTCACCTTAGGTGTTTTTGTTTCAATCTTCGAAAAGGTCCTAGAAAGTTGAAATCTAGTGTTCCCTTGGTTCCCAAAACTCCACGCGTCGTCGCACACTTATTTAGGTTAGGATCTAATGTAAACAACACATATATTACATGAGTATGCTTCCCCTAAACATTATTTATCATAATTATATCTAGGTTCTCACAACTTTCCCTCATTAGAAAATTTCATCCCCGAAATTTAGTATGAATTTTACTTGCCAAACCATTGAGAATATTGTTTCCTCATTCTATATTCCATTTCCCAAGTTGCTTATTTAATTTCATGGATCATCCACCACACTTTAACTACGGGACTAACTTTATTCCCTAATACTTGCTCCTTTTGATCAATACTTTCCATCGTATCCTCAATGTATGATAAATCTTCTTTCATAATATCTTCAGTTTCTTTATCGTTTACACGTAAGGATAATCATCTAATGATTTATTATCCATAAAAACCAATTCCCAATACCCATATTACTTCATACCTTTATATAGGTCTGTCGAACATTCACATATAATAGATTATCAGTTGTATCAACATATATTCACAATGAGTGAACATTCTGAGCAAACCTAGTATTATTCTTTAATTTTCTCCCTTCATTCCTATAGTCTATCCTTATCATCGTGTAATATTTTAAATCATAATTATCATATTACCAGACTAGATTATTACACATTATATTTTCATCTTCCATCCAACACCAAATACATGTGTTTGACTTCAACTACTTTTTGTATCAATTCCGAAATTTAAGAGTATGTTAAATATCATCCTTACGATTTCTTAATCTAAATATGGCCTCACTACTTTTCACATATCGAAATCGAACAATCATTCACTAAATGTTTATTCTTAACCAAGATTTCATATGCACCTTCATGTATATTGTACAGTCATGAACTATGAACTCAATATAATTTCTCACTATATTCCCTTTTCACTATCGTTTGATTATTCTTTAACCATAATTACCAAACCCATAATACTTCTCTAACTATTATATGTCGTATTTCTTTCAAATAACCTGTACAAATACCTTAATATATCACATTATGGTATCCCACCTAGCACATCATCCTTACACATACTTATGGGTGACTCCGTATAATTTCAATAATATTCATTATATATCATACTCTTAGTGATAACACATACATACAATGACAAATACAACTCAATATCCACCCAAACCAATTGTCGACGTTCCAACCCGATTAGCATCTTTACCATACTCATACATAACACATACTCTTAAAAGGGCTCCCCAATATATTTAAACTTCCAACTCTTTAACACTTTGTCTCAACTTTATTATTCATATTATCATTTCAAAACATAACAGGGGTAATATCCACTATATATATTCATGCTATTAGAGAAATACATTTCAACACTTATTGCTCTTTTCTTCTACTTATCATAATTCAGTATGAACCCATGTTCGGATCAATTGTGATATATTGGCTAGTAATTGAATTTCTAACCATTTCACATATTAAATATAAACATATACAACTATTAATCTTCTCACTTCACCTTTACCACGTGAATCTTCATTTTATTCACACTCTAATAATTTACCATCTCATCATTTAATGGAATATGGGTTCCCGTACCTCACTTTCCCACATAAATGGGTACACACCAATCCATGGCTTAATAAGTGACACAACTTAAGTCTACATATTCCAGTATAAGAAGAGATTACTTCCAATACTTCACAATTTTCGTATACCACATCTTGTCTTTAAAAAATTTCCTTCAATGACATGTTTGTCCATACCACAAATAAAACAATGCAATGATTCATATTAAAATACCTGTATTCGCTATCATCAACGAATAAACCTTAACATCTCATTTTCTTTCCTACAATATCCTTACATTTCATATCCCGCTCAACAATATATATATGTATAACTAACAAATGTTAGTCAATAAAGCCAATTTACTCACGACTCAAAATAATTTCTACTTTCACTGCCAAATCTAGGCGCTCCTCACCCCAGAACCTCTAAAACCTAGGCTCTGATACCAAAGTTGACATACACCAACCCAGTTACTTATAATTAAGTTTGAAAGTCAAAGTGAGTCAAATCATCATTACCTTAACCAAACCATAATCATGAGTATCCTTTTTCAGTTATTAACATGAATCAATAAAACTAAATCCTTTCACATTTTTAAAGTAATTATGTTTATTCAAACTTACTGAAAGGATAAGTAAGCTTAAATTACCCCATTTACGTTTGACCAAAATCATGATTTTATGCGTCCCTGGCTAACCCCACCGACCTTCTAGATTTGGCAGTGATATCACAATAGCTGCAAAAAACATAAACATAGGAAGTATGAGCAAAATAGTTCAGCAAATGCATCACTATTACACCATTGCATAAAATTAAATACAATAAATCATATCCTCGTGATGATATATGCATACTTATCCAGCACATTCATAAAGAATGACGAATTATATACTTATCCGACTTATTCATAAAGAATGACAAATTATATACTTATCTGGATAATTCATACAGAATGACCAATTATATACTTATCCGGCTCATTTATAAAGAATGACCAACTTATCTGAATCATGATTCACATATCATGTCTGCAATAGACGATTCTCCCCCATTTCGGGTCGGGGAGTAACCTCCCATTTCGATAAAATGAAATGAACAGTTTCATATTCCTAACATTATGATCATATCCATAACTATGCATAAATACATCTTACCAGTAAGTAATATTCTCAGTTTATCCATAACCATGTATAAATGCATCTTACCAGTGAGTACACTCACCTTGGCCCCTTAATGAGTTTTCCCCCTTGCTTTTGTCTGGAAGTTGTTCAACCAGTTATCCTTCCCTTAATATCATTCGTACAATATTAGTGTCATCATAAGAATATTACCAATCCAAAGAATAACGTCAATGTAATTCAATTCATAAGCATCATATGATCCTATTCAAATCATTTATCATAAATTAAGTCTCATCCAATTTCATGTTAAGATATTTCACATATCCAATTCATAGTCCAAACATACTTTAATTAACTCTTAGAAATCCAATTATTATCATATTAGGTTCCCAATACAAAAGACGACACATCGTTTCAAGCTTCAACGACCAAGATATGCCCATTTATTTATTACAAAACAAATCGTTCCTATAGGCTCCTCTATCGTTTATTCAACTTCCAAGAATTTTCATAATTTTTCTATATCATAACTTTTCATGATAATCCACCCAAGTTTAATAAACATATTGAATAATATAAAATTAAAGTTTCATAATTTCTAGAGTTCATTTGCTATGTCAAGCAAATCGTCAAACACCTGTTATGCATACTTATACTTTCAGGAAAGATTCTATACCTACACTTCAAACTATCCCCCAAGATTCAATTCTTGGTATTTTTACATAATTTTAGGATATGTTATACTATATATGTTGTCTAACATCTCCAACTGGAATATCTTGATTTCAATTAGTATTCCATGATTTATGGTAATTTTCTAAAGCAATTTTTCCTTAACTTTCTCTTTCTCTCTCCATAAGCATATTTCTTCCCAAGCTTCTCCTTTCACATGTGGAAGAATATCCAAATCTGATTTATAATAAGGAAATACGTTCTAATGGGTCCAATGACACTTATCCTTCTGCCTATATACAATTCGTTGGACAAGAGGTCTAATAAGACATTTTCACTAATGACAGATTTGTCTCGCCTTGATAAAATTACCATAGCTCCCTATTGCGGACCAAAATTTATTTAAACTCTACGTCTACTTTTATATAACTTATATATCTACAACTTTCATATTTTGTGTTTTCCCAAAATCATAAAATTAGTACGCCTAATTTGGGCTTGAATAGAAGAGTACTAATTTACTCAAAATTTCATAACTTTCATATTTGGCGACCCAACATGACCAATTTCGCACCAACACCCTAGTTTACTTTTATAAGAATAATTATGCATTAGAAACATATTTTTATAATGCATTTAACCACATAGCTAATCATATGCTCTAAACATGTTATCCCCGATCATACGCTCAATTAACATCTAATGTAAACAACACATATATCACATGAGTATGCATCCCCTAAACATGATTTATCATAATTATATCCCAGTTGTTACAGATTATGAGAAAGTGGTGGTCGAGCATGATTAGTTGAAGAAGGATCAAACAAAAACTTTGGCAGCTGCTAAAGACGCAGGTTATGACAATGGATATATTGAAGCCTTTAGTGATGCCAAATGCCAATTGGATTTTGTTAGAAAGTACAACCTTAAGAAAGGTTGGGATGAAACCCTGATGAGGGATAATGCCCAACTGATTCTGAAATTTTTGGTCATCACAACTCGACTTCCCCATCAAGGGAAGATAAAGATGTTCGGACAGATGCTTCCACCGACCAGAAATCCTCTAAGGCTACTCGGGGCGAAGTCCTAAAAATTCAAGAGCATTTGAAGGGAAAGGAACCCCAAATCTAGTTAAGAATAATTAGATTTTGAACCTTTATATCCTTTTGTTCTTGTTTGTAAAGGCCTAGCCCCATTTTGTTATAATGAAAGATTTAGTCGATATTTGATTTTGTCTTCCATCGTTGGTGAGTTATTTTCTTTTAATCTTGTAACATAGCAATGTTCCTAGACAAATCCCTTATTTTATTGGTAATCTAGATACCATTATTGGTTGGGATCTAGTGTTCAAGATCATCGTGCTTTTTTTATGCTCATAAGGGTCTTTAGAAGATAACCGAGGCTTATAAGGATAGTGGCCAAACTGAAGGACGATGTGAAGGACCTTAGCGAAGTTGGCACACTTATGCCAAAGGAGATAAATTACTTGAAAAAGAAGATCATTGAGACCAAATACATTGGTGATGTTAGTGCATTTTTACAAACTTAAAAAGATTCTCTCAGAAAGCAGCTCGTCAAAGCCAAGGAAGACCTAAATAGGGAAGGAGTTATGAAGATGGGGTTAACGAGTGACATAATTAATATTTTTCATCTCTTTAAAAAGGTTCCACACGTGGCATGAGCTACTGTCTATGATGAGATGTGGACGGATGCCCCTGTTAAGATCGACGAGGCAAAGCAGTTAGCCATGGATGGTTGAATGCTTTCGTGTCCTTAAAATTTCAAAGGACTCTGAACTCTGGAACTAGTATCATGTCGATTGTACGGTGTATCACCATCCCCCTTTGAAAGTTAAGAGATTTGGGTTCCATTAGATGTCATTCCTCTTCAACTGGTTAAGCATTACTAGTCATCACATGAGAGTGATGATGAATTCCAACCAAATCATGTTGATGGTCGAAAGAGAGGCCATTGCTCAGTGACTTTCTCACCGGGGATAATAATTATGTTGGTTTTGTTCTTTTAATACTATATATGATATTTATTATGTATTATAACTTTATGTAACAACATAATGTTTGTATAATTTCACATTTTCCATTTTTCCATTCCGTTATGCTAAGAATGTATTCATTGTCTTATCTTACCTTTTTGGTTGTGTCATCACACATCCTTAGGCCTAGAGTAGACTCGAGAAAAAAATGCACCTAGTTTTAGGGTCATCCACCCATTCAGGATTTTTATCCAACTACGGTCAGATTCACTTAGTTCCTAGGGATCCCTTATAGGTCTTTTATTTGACTGGGCAATTCGTGAGATTTCCACATTTTTCATGATGAAGATTGTGGAACCTTGAGTTTAATTATAATTAAACTAAGGTGATACTGATCAATGTTTGACCATCAAAAGTGTAAACTTGCCACTATGGAACAATGTTAAATAGCTAAATGAACCACTTGTGTTTGTGCTTTATTAGAAAAACTATAATAGATTGTGAGCAGCATAAATTTTGGAATAAAAATTTATGAAAACTTACCAAGCTAGAAATGACTGAGCAAGAGAAATTAAAAAGTAAAACTTCTTGAGGTTGGATTCATTTTATGCCCTTGGTATCTCCCTGCCCTCCATTGTTTCCAAATGGTTAGCTCCTTGCAAATCGCCTCTAATGAACTTGAACGATCAATCCTAATTAGGTCCCAATTTTCCATCTAAATGTTTTTTACCATTGTCGAGGAAAATTCTAAGGACGTTGTCGTTGACCTGGAATTTCCTATGATTGATGCCATTATTGTACAACTTAGCTAGATATTGTTGGTAAGAGGCCAGCTTTATCATAACATGCTCCATTCTCTCCTCTACTAGGTCAAGTTCAGTCCTTACAGCCTCCTTGTTCAAACTCCACTCAACAATGGTGGTTCTCATAGTTGGTAGGCCAACTTCTAAAAGAATACCAGCTTCCATACCATATGTTAGAGTGAAAGGCATTTACCTAGTAGGGCTTTTGGGTGTAATTAGATATGCCCATAGGACGTGAGGAAGCTCATCTGCCCAAGCTTCTTTTGCCTTCTCTAATCTCTTCTTTCAGCCGTCGAGCATCATTTTGTTGGAAGGCTTCAGCTTGCTCGTTATTCTGGGGGTAGGCCACAGAGTTGAAGTGATACTTAATGCTATGGCTATCACAGAAACTTTAGAATGTTCCACTTTCAAAATGTGTGTTGTTATCCTTAATGATCGCCCTAAGTACACAAATCGTGGCACGGTGTTCCTCCAGATAAACCCGATTATGTCGGTGTCCCTGATGTTTTCTAATTGTTCTAATTCAATCCATTTTGCAAAGTAGTTTGTTCCAACCAAGAGGTATTTGTAATTTTCTGGTGCTATTTGGAGTGGGCCTATGATATCCAAACCCCATTTGGCGAATGGCCATGGGTTAGTCAGTGATTTTAGGTTGTTGGCCAGTTGATGAAGCATGAGGGAGAACTTTTGGAATTTTTCACACTTCTTGACATAGGAATCCATATACCCTTCTTTAATTGATCGAAAGGCCAAAGACCTCCCTCCTGTGTGGCTGTTATAAATTCCACTGTGAAGTTCATACAAAACTTGGTCGACGTCACTTGGATTCACACACTAGAGGTAGGGACCGGTGAAATATATCTTATAGAGTTTTTCTTCTGGAGTTAGGAAAAATCATGTGAATTTTACTCCAACCTAGTTGGATTTCTTCTTATCGGATGACAGGATGTCACTTTCCAGATAAGTGATTATTGAGTCCATTTAGCCGGGACTTTTAGGCACGATGATAATATGTTCGACAACCACGGGTCTTGTAATGCTCAGTTCGGAAAAAAATTCATCTTCAATGGTTCTTATAATATCATAGTTCAAGACTGCAACTGCATCGCCGTGGCTATTATGCTCCCGGTGTAACTGATGAATGTGGACTTCTACAAATTTGTCCATTAATTTGTGGGTAACCTAGAGGTGTGTTGCCATTCTCTCATCTCTGGCATTCAAATATGTTGTTACTTAGTCAGATACCATCTTTAAATTGAAGTATATATTAAGATAGTGTGACACCCCGCCTAATTAAATACCGGGTGATCAATCCTTTATGAAATTAAATCAGAATATCCATTTGGATCATTCTCAGCATCACTGTCGAAAAACAATTTCTTTACTAATTCACTTAATAATTAATTAATCTAGTGTCAAAACTTTTCCATTTTTAATTTAATTAAAACCATTCCACGATACGGAATAATAAGAAGAAACATCACAACACAGCTGAACTAAAGATAACAAGAATAAATGTGACTGGAATAACTCTCCAGTTAAAATATTTCATTACCATCGATTATTTCTGATATCAACAGTACGGACATAAATAATTACTATCTCTCGAATAGGAATGAAATAACTAGAATCCTGGGAGACATGCCCTAAATGAAAGTAGACACTACAGATGTGTGATTCAACATAATAGAAGCGTCTAAACAAAATCTGCCTCTTCAGTAGCCGCTATAACCCGTCGAGATATCCATATTCCATGTCGGCATCCCCGATACTAGATACCTTATGTACAAGATACAAAAGAGAAGAGGATATGCAAAAAAACGTGTCAGATCCCAATTGTAAAAGATTGTTAAAAATAACAAGTGCTTAACAAGTGCAATTAAGCAATTATTATGTACATGTTAGCTTCCCAAGCTCTCTCTTGAGAATTCTAACCTCACATCTACTACGCATGCCAAACGTACCTAATCATCTCCCAAATTAAGGTTTTCAATTATGATTATATCACATATCATTTCCCCGTATACGTATAATAATTAAACATGTTCATTTTTCTTTAATATGAACTAGGATTTCAGAGCTTTAAGATTAAGTATTCACTTACCTAATTCAATCAAATCTCATTATTCATTTTTATTTACTAATTCACACAGTAGATTACATCACAATATATATTTTAATCTATAATTCTCACACAGTAGATTACGTCACAGTATATATATTCATCACATTATTATATATACTAATACGGAACCTCCCAGACACAGCTGCGGTTTATGCATACTCAGCTATCATGTCCTGATACATCTCTCATTGTATAAAGGACTATTGGTTCGACATCTCTCATGAACCATAAATAACATAACACACATATTAGAGGCGAGCAAACTCCCCAGCCAAATGGGTCATGTAATACCTACGTTCCCATTCAACCGTCGAAACTATCATTCAAACCGATAGCACGTGTCCAAGGTCCTATGCTCAGGGTACGAATCTAAAATCCCCCCAAATGGGCTCATCAGGATAAGATCGTCCACAACGCGAAACCTCCACCCCGATAGCAATAATTAATAATATAGGTATTCACCCCACCTATATGTAATAACAATAGGGCACACGCACAACCCACATAAATATTTCCATACGTAGTATATTTATCTCTAATATCCTATGTATTTACAAATTAGGACTTTACTTCTCAAATTATATTCCCGAGCGTCTCTCATCACTCAAAGGGTAATCATTTATTTCTCATATAAATTCAGTAGGTAAACATCCACGCCCTACTAGTCCATGTCATCACAACTCCCAAATTTCTATGAATTAAAATTATCGTCAATTAGGTTTATTTCTCGATAATACCTAAGTCAATCTTAACCCTTTATTCCATCTATTATGGTTAATCCCATATAAGCCTCAGGTTATTCCGGTAATTAACGACTCTCTTACTACTGGTACTAACCTTAAGTTGTCCTGTATCCGATTAAACCTCAATTTATATAACTCTCCACCATAATTCATTCAATTAACAATCATTAATTCCCCCAATTCAATCTCACACATAATAATATTTTTTCGGGTCTTAAGTATGTCCTACTGCCCTTCCCCAATTCCCATTATGTTCCATTAATCAACATCAAAGATTACTAAAAGTTGGGATGTAATCGAAACTTAAAATGAAACAAATCACATTTCTAGGGGGGGTGTCGATAGATCGACGATTTTGGTCGATCGATCGACATTCTTGGGTTGATCGATCGATCGATCAGTTCTTTGCCCAGATTTCCTCAACAGTTATGGGTTTAATCATTTTTCATCCTCAAAACCTCTACTATATGATCCCAAACACCTTATAAATCCTCCCAATTGATATAACAAGATATATAAGTGATCTATAATCATTAAACAACATAAATCCATCAAGAAGTATGAATTAATCATGACGTTTTCCCTTAAAATTCAAAAACCTCATATTTTATCATTTCTCCAAGAACAACTTATAAATCTCATATTTTCTTCACCAAATGATTCCAAATTTCGTGGATTAAAATAAATATTCAAAAAGATATTAATCCTACATATTTCTCATTTCCAGGAATCAATTAAAATCACAATAATTTATTTTTGAATCATGCAATCTTTCAGAATTTTATAACTATCCTAACATGGACAATATATATGCTAAGTTTGCAAAGGTTAAATCACTTGCATTTAGATTGTAGGTAGGAACCATTGGGAATGATATTCTACTGGTTGTCCTCCCCTTTTCCGACCAACTTTCGGTGGCGGTGGCGGTGGTGGTGCAGGATGACTTTTGGCCTTTTGGTTTCCTAGAGAGTCTCTTCCTTTCCCAAAGAAGTCTCTCAATCTCCCCTAAGTCTTTCCCTCTAATTTTTGGTGAATGACTCTGAATCTTACCAACTTTAAACTTATATAATAACTCTCAATTTTCGTGGGTACTATTCACTCATTTTGGAAAGTGACCAAAATACCCCTCCGGGGTGTGTTTGGTTCCAAATTGCCCCGAGACCCAAAGTAATCCCCCAGGTAGACTTTTTTTACTATCTAAACCCTTCCGGACACTTTGGCGTAGTCAAAATGACCATTCGGATGACATAAAAATAATTTATTTTTCATTCCATTTAATTATAGTCCCGACACGACTCACACGCGTGTCCCAACTTAATTACCATAATTGTCGTATTCATCACTCGCAACAATTTTATAGAATTCATAATCATGTGTAAAGTCATAATCATATATATTAATTTTAATCACAAGTAATATTCAACATAAATCACATATTTTTTTATTCTCGAGTAAAATTTAAATCCGGATTAATTTCCAATTATCCCACAATTAATTCTAATTAATCCCAATTTAAAAGTCATTAAAAACACGGGGTGTTACATACTTCTCCCCTTACAACAGAATTTCATCCCGAAATTTGAAAAAAGTATACCAGATAAGAACGAATCGGCTATATGTTGCGCATCGCATCCTCACACTCACAAGTAAACTACTCCGTACCGCCCATACAGTACGCTATCAAATTCCCTTAATAATGAACACCTCACGTATGTTCATTTTAAATTCCAGGTTACCCTGCCACGTAGGTTCTTGTCCAAGCCTTACCGTTTAAATTTCACGACTTAAACTTTATTTTAGATACTCATTATCTATCCTTATACTATTCATACTTTAGTATATTAATCGTTCTTTAGATACATACGATCTCGTCTCGCGACGATCGCACATAAGTAGGTTATTTGCGCAATATATATTTTACACACATTATATACTATAAGTATAAATTTATCTCTGATCTTCGTAATAATACCTGGTCCCCCACCTTTAACTAACAAGCAGGATAATAACAAGACTTACCGTGCCATACCTCAACTGGCACCATGCCCAAAAGTGAACTTATATGAGTTATTGTACACAAACTCCACTAGTGGAAGGGACTGCTCTCGTCCTCTCCTAAGATCCAAAGGTACACATATAATTTATTCTCTAACATCTGATTAGTCCGCTTGGTCTGACCATTAGTCTGCAGATGATAGCCCATACTCACTCACAACTCGGTACCCATGGCCTTATGAAAACCCTTCCACAGTCGGGAGACAAATATCTTGTCCCAATCGAACATAATATTAAGCGATACCCCATGTAACCTCACTATCTCGACTATAAAGATCGGCGCATATGGTCCCGTAGTACGATCAATCCTAACTATCATAACGTAAGTTACTTTGGTCAACCGATCCACTATCACCCATATAGGATTGTAACCCCTCTATGAAGTAGTTAACTTCGCGATAAAATCCTTGGAATGCTCTCCCATTGTACTGGTTGAGAAACCCCTACTGGTTTCGGATGGTCCACCCTTTACCAACATATAGGTGACCCATTGCAAAACGAATTTAGCAATATTTCTCCTCATTGCATCCCATCACCACTGTCATTAATAACATGATACATCTTATATGATCTCAAATGTACCTCTAACCGTGATCCATGTGGCTTAGCCTCACCGTGTGTCACAAGTCCTTCCCCCGCTCTAAAAATTCAGTTTCTCGTTAAACGTAGGCCTCTACCAAATTTTACGAAATAATCTTTGACTTTCCCGGCTATATGTTGTCGAATTCACATGACAATCATAATCCACTGCCTGATTCAATCACCTAGGGTGCCCATACACCCTATGTCTCGATCATTATTGAACCAATGGCATGTACTCCTCTTAAATCAATTCTCGTGCACTTGGCATGCTGATATGGTAGGAGTACACTCAACCACCCCATTGGTCATAACTTAATCACTCTTTCAGTGGCATCATTGTTATATTCATAATGATACCAGGACTAGGTGACTCTACCGGCCTCAAGTCATAGTGGAATTATCGACTCTGAGTTATATTTTTGCATATGTTCAATGACCAAAGTACGATACCCATGTACTATCGATCAAACTTCTCTCCAAATCCCGACATTTACTAATTTCATGCGTGGGATGTCTCGCAAAGTGAAATCCAAACAAGGAACCCCCCCCGATACACTACTACCTAGCATAGTCAGTTATCGAGATCCGTAAGGCCCTCAATCCATAATATATACCTGCCCACAATCTCTGTATGTTGACATAAAAATATACTTATGTCCTTTAGAAATAACATGAAACATGGCGCTCTCACTATCCCAAGTTTTTGGAGCTATATATATAACGAGCTATCTCTCGCTGCTCGATAACGAACACAATGTATCCTGAGTCACATCAGTAAATAAATCCCTACGCACCGGGACATATAACTAGATAACATACTCATTGAGGTCTACGATACCATGAAATTTTCATATATACATATATATAGGCCCAACCCTATTTCAGGGGGCGCCTCACAAAATTAATATTATTCCTCCCCCCCCCCGAAATATCTAGCACGATAGTCTTATCACTCAATCTACTATGGTTCAGACATTCGGTAATTAATCACTACACATTACCATAATAATCTCTACTTTTCTAACTCAATGCAGTAGTAAATTATTACAATAAAATATGCTCTTAGTGCCCACCCGCCTCACTCACGGGCGACATAAAAAAGTCCCATTATCAACGATAGATACGTTTGTAACCAGACTGTTAAAACTAACATACCTACTAAACTCGACTTGCACGCGAATTTTAGTGTTAACAATTCATATATATATGTTGTGACACACCCATGTCACGTGAATTAATCCTTTACTCACAAGAATGAAACAAAACTTCACCACCAAATCATAGGGTCCTTGCATGCACTTCTCGCTGCCAAAACAACCCATGGTCACTTGCCATCGTTATACCTCTAAAATTTCACCCAATAGTTGTCCCCTCGTCATAGTGGGTAAATTATTCTGTTATGCGGCATACACTCCCATCACTCAAAATTTTGGCCCAAAATCTCTAGGCCTCACTCATGGATTTATTGGCCATTCTTTTACTTCTTAGGCCTTTTCGACTTTGAAATACGGTATGCTACTGTCACCGAGGAATCCACTGGTCCTGTCTAAACCCACCACTCTCGGGTTGTAAATTCATGGGCCCAACGCTCTTAACCCAATTCCTCCGCTGGAAATCTCACTCCTCTAGTTGTTATGCCTAACTGTCATAATTTACCATTTCTAAATCTTATCGGTCTCAATTCTCAATGTGGACATTCAACACTGGTAGTACCACTCTCTACACGTAGGATAATTTCCAGTCACTGGTCCCACTGGCCATTTTGGAATGTCCTTCTCTCGGACCTGGCAGTCTTAGCTCCCAAATGATATCTTTGTTATTACTTTGGCTCTACTGGTTCTATGGAACACATGGTCGACCTCACTGGTCTTGGACGAATTCATCGCCTCTTACTGGATATACCTTCCATTAATGTTTTACTATCCCCTTGAATACAATCTTGCCATTTGGCTAGGTTTTCCCAACCCCCCGGGCTCCCCTTCTTTTGGAAGCGGTTATAAATTTCTTGAAGATATTGACCCTAGTCGTCTTCGTCAGATTTCCCATCCATACTTGACTATTTACTCACGAGTCCTTCCACACAATGAACTCTTCTTACCTTCTATATACCCCTTCTTTGTTGGGTAAAATTTTCATTAAGCTAGTTTACTGCTCTCTCGTGTTGGCTTTCTTTCTTTCCCATATGATATAAGTTTCGAGATTATTTCACATCCCTATTAGAACCGTAGATAAATGATTTCATGATCGAACCGTACCCACATTTCTCATTTTAGCTTCACACGTTCTTCTTTATATGATAAGTCTAACTCTGATCACTTTAGATTGCTCCTATGAGAAAAAATTTCGCCCAAAATTTTTAAGTCCTCGGTGTTACTACACTTCACCCTACACAATTGTCTTTGGATTTCTTCCTTCACAAAATTCCTTTCGACTCCGTCACCCTTCACTAACAGTGCAGGGTAATTTTGGACGGCGCAAACGTCACAGCTCCCGAGCAACTCCTTTATTATCCTCAGCCTAAACAATAATTTTGGAGGATTCTATCTCAAACACCATTTCCAAAACACTCTATATATTTTGTTGAGTCCTCCTCCTGTTGTCCTTCTAACGACCCTTGCTAGTCATCAATGCATGACCGAGCTCGTATAATAATTACATCGCTTATATTTCTTAGCAGGAGCACGTACGTCGTAATACGCAAATGAATACATCATAATAACAGGACTCTACATCAAAGAACGCTACGCTGAAATGTAGAAAGTTGTACAGATCCTAAGGACACTAGAACATGATGCTCTGATACCACCTGTGACACCCTGTCTAATAAAATATCGGGTTATCAGTTCTTTATTAAATTAAATTAGAATATCCAGTTGTTTCATTCTTAGCATCACTATCGAAATACAATCTATTTATTAATTTACCTAATAATTAATTAAGCTAGTGTCAAAACTTTTTCATTTTGAATTTAATTAAAACCATTCCACGATACAGAATAACAATAAGAAACACCACAACAAAGTTGAACTAAATATAACAAGAATAAATGTGACTGGAATAACTCTCGTTTTAAAATATTTCATTACCATCAATTATTTCTGATATCAACAATACTGACATACATAATTACAATCAATGGAATAGGATGAAATAACTAGAATCCTGGGTGACATGCCCTAAATGAAAGTAAACACTACAGATGTGTGATTCAAAAGAATAGAAGCATCTAAACAAAATCTTCCTCTCCAGTAGCAGCTATAACCAATCGATATATCCACATTCCATGTCGGCATCCCTGATACTGGATACCTGATGTACAAGATACAATAGAGAAGAGGATATGCAAGGAAACGGGTCAGAGCCCGACTGTAAAAGATTTTTAAAAATAGCAAGTGCTTAACAAGTTCAATTAAGCAATTGTTATGTATATGTTAGCTTCCCGGGCTCTTTCTTGAGAATTCTCACCTAAAATCTACTGTGCATGCGTAACATACCTTATCATCTCCAAAATTAAGGTTTTCAATCATGATTCTATCCCATATCATTTCCCCATATTTCCCACATAATACATATGATAATTAAACATGTTCATTTCTCTTTAATATGAACTAGGCTGACAACTTTAAGATTAACTATTCACTTACCTAATTTAATCAAATCTCATTATTCATTTTTATCTACTAATTCACACACTATATTACATCACAATATATGAATTATAATCTACAATTCTCACATAGTAGATTACGTCACAGTATATATATTCATCACATTATTATATATACTAATATGGCACCTCCCAGACACAGCTGCGGTGCATGCATACTCTGCTATCATGCCCTAATACATCTCTCGTTGTATAAAGGACTATTGGTTCGACATCTCTCATGAACCATAAATAACATAACACACATATTCGAGGCGAGAAAACTCCCCAGCCAAATGGGTCATTCACATACCTACGTTCCCATTCAATCGTCGAAACTATCATTCAAACCGATAACACGTGTCCAAGGTCCTATGTGTGACACCCCGCCTAATTAAATACCGGGCGATCACTCCTTTATTAAATTAAAATCAAGGTGAACAGTTGGATCATTCTTAGTATCACTTTCGAAAAAAAAAATATTCCAATTTAAACACCCTAAATAATTAAGCTACGTGTCAAAACCATTTTAGACATTACTTTCCAAATTTTATTTAATAAACCAATATTTAAAACTTTGCATAAGTCACAATTTAATAGTCACATCACAATTATCCTGGCACATACAATCCAAATAATCAAACGTTCAACTAACTGAATCCAACACTTAATACTTAAATGAAAACATCCTGACAATAATAAATCCCAAGGAATAAAATACTGGAAATAAATGAATCACAATGTCTGCTAAATAACTGAATAATGGAAACGGGTGACACGTGCCCAACTGAATAAATATGCTAAGAGTGGAATCAAGAAGTGAGGTCGTCTATGCAAGAGGCCTGCAACTCTCACCTAAGCTGCAGCACGTTTCTTCCAAAGGATCCTATGCAAGACGCCCCTGTGGCTGGGCACCTGTAATATATACATATATATACAAGAGAGAAAGGAAAACGGAAACGGGTCAGAGCCCGATTGTGAAAATGATTTCAAATTCGTTTAGCAAGTATTTAAAATGTTTACAGGCCAATGCAACAACATATTAGTGCGACACTCCCTTGAGAAATTCTCACCTCTCTTCTAATGTGCACACCTATCGCACTAACCTTCCCAACGGTTTAACTTATCTTATCTTAGTTTACTCGTAAGATTTAAACTGAACAATTCAACTATTTAAGAGGGTAATTTCATTTGACAACAAAGTTCTCATTTAAACCTTAATCGCTAATAAAGTTTCTCCGTAACATGTTATACTTTTAGAACACATTTTTCTCAATTGTAATAATTATACATTTCTTACTTACTATAAACACAGTAGGTAGTTCCCAAATTCCAGAATTTAATATATATATTAAATACTCATATAATATATATATTCTAACGGCACCCCACATAATAATTATGGTGCGAGCATACTCTGCTATCCAATCCCCGTATCACTCGTACTAAGGGAAATACAAGTTCGGAATCACTCTCGAACTGTATTAAACAAAACATAAACAATAGTGAGGCGAAGCATAGTTTCCAAGTCCAAGAGGTCAGTACATACTCTCACGTCTCTTAGGACCGTCTGACTATCGATCCGATAGCCCGTACCTAGGATTCCTATCTTCTAGGGTACGAGTCAATATCCCCCATGAAGTCCCATTCGAGATAAGACTGTCCCAGTGCAGTAACCTCAAGGATAGCAAGTAGCGTGGGCATGATTTTCACACGTATATAGTATATGCATAAACACAGTCATATAAATATACTACTATTACCATATCTCTTTAGGTATTTTTCACCACCCATAATATAATATTTATCATTATTTCTCAATCTTTAGTTATCACGTATAACGGTTCGTCTCTTACTTTAATTGGGGGATTAATCCAACTTACTACGTAATACTCATGGACTCTATCCTCCCAAGTATATAATTCAGTAGGTACTCATCTATTTTTCCAACGTAACTATTTTACGCGTCTCTCCCTTTAATACACAACCCGATCGTCCCTTAAGTGTAAGCATCCCAAAAATATAAATTTCGTCTTAGATTAAAGATCTCATAGTTATTAATAAGTCCTACTGGTCTCCTTTATCTTTTAAAATATTTTAATAAGGATGTACAAAGATTTTCACTCATTTAATTTGAATTCAACAATTTACAAAGGGGAAATATGAGTCCGCCAGGAGGGGTCGATCGATCGATGGCAGGAGCTCGATCGATCGATGCGTCGATCGATCGACACTCCTGGTTCGATCGATCGATCAAACATGTATGCGTAATTCTGCAGATTACAGTTACGGGTTCTAACATCCAACCTCAACCAAATCAAGATTTTTAACACCCAAACTTCCAGTAATTTGTACTACAACCATTTAGAACCCAAACTAACAATCTTCTACGTACAGCATGTGAATTTTAATCAATAACCATGGATTAAATGGGAAAAACTCATATAAACTTCATGAACCCTAAAATTTTCTTTAACTTTGTTCTAATCAGTCTTTTTCCATAATTTCTTCCTCTAAAACATCATAAATCCGTGGTTTAACCTCTACATATGAAGGGTGATTTCCAGATTTCCATTTATATCATTACTACATGCAATTTCCTATCTTCAACTTGGGTTTTCTTCCATAAACTCATCCTAATCAACCCTAGACTAACATGAGTGATGCATTAACGAAAATAAGAAAGATAAACACTTGCCTGGGAATTTCAGAGTTCTGATTTGTGAACGAATTTGGTGTGTTAGCGTTCCCCGTCGCGCGATCTACGCGTTGGTGGTGGTGGCGGTGCAACCGGATGAATTTTCGGCCTAGAACACCTTGGTAAACTCTCTCCTTCCCTCTCCTATGGCCGTCACTTGTCTTTGGTTGTGTTAACCCTAGAAGACAACCTTAGACATCTGATATAACCCTTGAAAATTCGTGGGTTTAATTGCCCAAAATTACAAAATGTCCAAAATGCCCTCCCGGGGTGCTAAATAAGCCTAAAAACACCCCGAGACCCAAACTAAACCCCCGGGTACACTTTCTGACTATCTCGACCCTTCCGGACACTTTGGCGCACTCAAAATGACCATACGAGTGACTTATAATTTATTCACTTTTATTAATCAACATTTAGTCTCGACACGACACAGGCGCTTCCCGACTTAAATTTCCATAATTGCCATTTCATTCACACGTGACAATTTTATAAAATAAATCTCATATATTACCATGCTCATCCAGTAACATTCAACAAATAACAAATTTCCAATAATAACTAACTCTCGTCACGCTAGTAAATATTTAGAACAACATTCCGGATTAAAATTAAATTAAAATTATCTCAATTAAATTTAATAAATCCCATAATTTAAAAGCCATAAAAATACGGGGTATTACGTACTCCCCCCTAATAACGGAATTTCGTCCCGAAATTCAGAAAATAAGGCCTACCAGGTAGCACAATTCTGGATATCCTTTTCAGTATGCAAACTATCTACATCGTAAGGCACTCAATCACTATAGCCCTTTCTTCACAGCAAGCTTGTTTTACATTCTCATTGGAGACACTTCACATGATGCTCCTAACCGACAACATTCGCATAGGTCACGCCTATACATTATAAATTTCCACTATCTCACTATCATTGGGAGGTCTTACCTCACTACATGACAACTACTCGGATTCATTTATATACAAAACTCCCATTCTGAGAAAAACCATACGAACATTTGAGCACTCTTGTTCTCCTAAGACAGTCGTGGAATTCCACCATAGTTATCGGATTATTCTCGACCGATCCAAAATTCTGATTATCCACTCACCTCTAAGCATACGCAGAGGGAGAGTATTTAAGGTTTTTCCACACCAAACCTTCAATAAGCGCCTCGTTCACTACAAACAGGTACGATTACTTCCACGGAATTCTACCATAATGTGATATCCTTCCCCAATTACCGCACGGTTCCACTTTTTATCTATTCACCGTTGTGGGAACGAAATGATCACCAAGATTCTAAATTTACGCGGCTCCACTATTCGTTAATCACCGTGCGCCTATTTCCTGGCTAAGGGTGATACATCCTACTCGAAACGAAACCTTATCTTCGTTGGTTCCTGAAATCCCATATCAAATGTGGGATTCACAAACTGCATCCCGATTCAGAAATTAATACTGTGTCGTACCATGTGCTGGCGTGATCCTTCCTTTCAAAGGAAGTCTATGGCATAATAGTTAATATTGTAAACCACCCCAAAGGAATATCAGTCACTTCCTTCTCGGGCTACTTAATTCACATGTTCGGATGAACCCTTGATCTTGTTTTGAGGATCGTAACCCATCCAAGAACTTTACCGACTTTACCGACCTCTTCAAATTTCAGGAATTGTCGATAAACACAAAATTCTCTGGTTGATTCTCCTCTTTCAATCTAACCTTACCTATGGGCGGTGCATGTAGAGACTACTCACTACGTCCTGCTAAACATCGATTTTTCCTTAAAATGTCTCACATTAAGTGACACGTAATACTCCCCTTCCTTTCTTGGTGTATGCCTAAGTTCCGACCCGTGCTCTTTCTTCCACGGTACGCACTTATGGATTTATTTGACCATACTAACATCATCACTCTTTGTATGCTCAAGTTCGCTCTCACACTTGACTAATAACTACTCCGCTCTGAGGGTTTTTCATAATAACTAAATTTTTACTCTATTCAAGGAATACCCCTTCTTAAATGGCTTCCCACAGCCTTCCCATCAAATTAGGTTGTGCTATTCTAATTGCACACTTATGTATGGATTATCGCCCCTCATGTGACGTTTAATCCACTCTATCACTTCCACTTCGTTCTGTTAGCCCCACAAACATATTTTCCACACGTCCATTACCACGTCCCTTCATCTCGGATGAGTTTTAACATTAGTTAACCAGGATGTCTACACACCTTATAAACCATGTATACTAGCGTAAGCATCACATACGCCTTTCACCTAATAACTAATTCTTTGTTTTCCCTAGTGCTCGCAACTTGATTACACACTTGGGTACTCTCAATCACCCTAAAAATCAAAATTTTAAATCTTCCTTATCATCATTCCACCCCTCATCTCGTGAGTATAACTTTCAATGCTTTCTTACTACATAACCTGCTCCACTGGCTTTAATTCATGATTCAACTTCTATCTTATAGATGTAATTACTTGATCCCATTTCGATCGGGGTACCAAATTCATGGAGTAATGACCAATCGTCTCCCTATTTCTGACTTTACGATAAGTTTCATGCATGGGATGTCTCGCAAAGCGAATTCAAATAAGGAACCCCCTCGATACACTACTACCTAGCATTATCGGTTATCGAAATCCGTTAGGTCCTCCGTCCATAGCATATACCCCTTTATTCCGTCTCTTGACAGAAAAGTTACGTCTCTTCCCGTAATTATACTTAACAACGAACATTTTGCCAATTGTATAATTATCTAATATTGGTGGTAATTACACTCCATAAACCTTGAATACATACGCTCGGGGATCTCGAAGTCCTGCCCCCAAACACATGGGTCCTATTCTTAACTCTCACGTCTCTAAAGGATAGATGCATCAATGAGCTCTTCCTATCACCAAGTCTTGAGTACTAGACATCATCATGAGTTAAATCTTTTCGCTCTACAGTAAACCCAATACATACTAAATCATAACAAAAAGGTCTCTATACACACCGGGATCGAATATTTCGAGCACACTATCCTCTCCGAGTCCCCAAAGTAGGTAATATAGGTGTGAGTCTGGCCTTCTCGCAGGTGAGGCCTCGCCAAAACACGACATGTTGCACTAATACAACCATTTCGATAGCCTTGCGATAACTACCTACTATCGTACTAACCATTCCTATAAAAGGTTGTAACCAAGGCCATATCATACTCGTATACCACATTACTAAAACGAGAAATCTCAATAAAGTATATAACATTATCAATACACCCAATCATCCTCCGCGGTAGCACTAAAGGAAATCCCGCTACACTAGGAAAATATTCACATAATAATATCATTTGTAGTTATACGCATTAAACTCGTCTCACATGCTAATATAGCAACGAGCAAAGAAGTAGTGACTCGCTTGGGTCACATATGGTCCCCGGACGTGACACACCTGTCTAAACCAAATCAAAACTACATTAATCGTTGTCCCTTACTAGACACCATACTCTGTCCCCATACTTGCTTCGGAAAATATTTTAGCACTTGTGATTTCACTCTCCACAAGATATCTCGATATTTAATCCACTTATCATTTTAAATACATTCTAAAACTCACGAACGACTGGAATCGAATCCAGGAGAATCACAATTTCCTTAGAGGTATCCTCCTTTATATAATAATAAAAAAAATAGGTGGAAGATCGCCCTTCTGGGCGAGGCATCGCAACTCGAACATTTCCTGTCCCGCAATGACAAAGATAATACTCCTACCGAATCGATTCATCATGACTCTGTGCATAGTGAGCCAATCCATGCCAAATCTTGACGTCGTGTTCACGTATGACCAAAACTAGTATGACTGCAGGTAAAATCAAACTACCAAACTATATACCTACGCCTCGGGGTATACAGAAAATAAATGGTCCTCTCCCTAATGTTGATTCTACGCATGACACCGTACTTTAGTAATATATATAAAAAATAATCAGAAGGTCTGTGCCAAGCGAGTATCCATATAAACAGTATGACGCCCCAGTATTAAATAAAATGTACCTCATAGTACTGGAAGTAAAGAACTTACCATCAATGGCCGATGATGGCTGCTGGGTTTTAGTATGCTGGGCATCGTACACACATTCATGTTGATCCTGCCCCTGCTGTTGGGGTATTTTACTCTTATCTGGGCAATCCTGCCTCCGGTGACCCATCTTGCCGCAATTAAAACATCTACCTCTAAACTGTTTCATTTTACGGCTCTGTTGGTTTTGGTCCGGTTGTATAGTTCCACTTTCTCCTTGGCCTTGTTGAGTACCTTGATGAAAAATGATGTTTGGTTGTGGACAGTCCCCCCACTTGTGACCCATTTGTACACACTTATAGCAAAGTCCTGAAAGTTCTCTCTGGTTGGGTTAAAGTTCCTTTCCAGACTAATCCGGACAAGTTCGACGTTCATGACCGTCCATTCCACATTTAAAACACCTCTTCGTGACTTCACTCGGCCCCCGGCTTTGTTGACCCTGACACTTTTGGGTTTTCCTACACAATTTGTTACCTTTGTGGCTTTTATGGTCTTGAGGAGATTGTTGTTGCGATTTTTCTATCTTCACACACTTGTTATTTCCAGTCATGACAGACTGACTATACTCTCTAAATCTTTTGCCCCCCATAAGTTGTGTGCTGCGTTCTTGATACTGTAAGACCGCAGTGGTAACTGCCTGTGCCACAATACCTGCTAACTCAGTGGTTGATACTTTCTCTGGAGACACCTGAGGTGTGAGTCGACCTTGCTCATGGACTCCCTAAAAGGCATTAGCTAGTTCTTCTTGACGATCCATCTGAAATTTAAATAATTTGGATGAGTTCATCATTCGGATAAACAAATCGCAGAAGCACGAATTCCCAGTGTATAGAGATGAATACAACATTCCTAATATTAGGGCTCTATATCAAAGATGCTAAGCTAGAAATGAAATAAGCTGTACAGATCCTAAAGGACACTAGAACCAGATGCTCTGATACCATCCGTGACACCCCGCCTAATTAAATACCGGGCGATCACTCATTTATTAAATTAAAATCAAGGTGAACAGTTGGATCATTCTTAGCATCACTGTCGAAAAAAAAAATTCCAATTTAAACACCCTAAATAATTAAGCTTAGTGCCAAAACCATTTTAGACATTACTTTCCAAATTTTATTTAATAAACCAACATTTAAAACTTTGCATAAGTCACAATTTAATAGTCACATCACAACTATCCTGGAACATACAATCCAAATAATCAAACGTTCAACTAATTGAATCCAACATTTAATACTTAAATGAAAACATCCTGACAATAATAAATCCCGAGGAATAAAATACTGGAAATAAATGAATCACAATGTCTGCTAAATAACTGAATAATGGAAACGGGAGACACATGCCCAACTGAATAAATATGCTAAGAGTGGAATCAAGAAGTGAGGTCGTCTATGCAAGAGGCCTGCGACTCCCACCTAAGCTGCAGCACGTTCCTTCCAAAGGATCCTATGCAAGACGCCCCTGTGGCTGGGCACCTGTAATATATACATATATATACAAGAGGGAAAGGAAAACGGAAACGGGTCAGAGCCCGATTGTGAAAATGATTTAAAATTCGTTTAGCAAGTATTTAAAATGTTTACAGGCCAATGCAACAACATATTAGTGCGACACTCCCTTGAGAAATTCTCACCTCTCTTCTAATGTGCACACCTATCGCACTAACCTTCCCAACGGTTTAACTTATCTTATCTTAGTTTACTCGTAAGATTTAAACTGAACAATTCAACTGTTTAAGAGGGTAATTTCATTTGACAACAAAGTTCTCATTTAAACCTTAATCGCTAATAAAGTTTCTCCGTAACATGTTATACTTTTAGAACACATTTTTCTCAATTGTAATAATTATACATTTCTTACTTACTATAAACACATTAGGTAGTTCTCAAATTCCAGAATTTAATATATATATTAAATACTCATATAATATATATATTCTAACGGCACCCCACATAATAATTATGGAGCGAGCATACTCTGCTATCCAATCCCCGTATCACTCGTACTAAGGGAAATACAGGTTCGGAATCACTCTCGAACTGTATTAAACAAAACATAAACAATAGTGAGGCGAAGCATAGTTTCCAAGTCCAAGAGGACAGTACATACCCTCACGTCTCTTAGGACCGTCCGACTATCGATCCGATAGCCCGTACCTAGGATTCCTATCTTCTAGGGTACGAGTCAATATCCCCCATGAATGCCCATTCGAGATAAGACTGTCCCATCGCGGTAACCTCAAGGATAGCAAGTAGCGTGGGTATGATTTTCACACGTATATAGTATATGCATAAACACATTCATATAAATATACTACTATTACCATATCTCTTTATGTATTTTTCACCACCCATAATATAATATTTATCATTATTTCTCAATCTTTAGTTATCACGTATAACGGTTCGTCTCTTACTTTAATTGAGGGATTAATCCAACTTACTACGTAATACTCATGGACTCTATCCTCCCAAGTATATAATTCAGTAGGTACTCATCTATTTTTCCAACGTAACTATTTTACGTGTCTCTCCCTTTAATACACAACCCCATCGTCCCTTATGTGTAAGCATCCCAAAAATATAAATTTCGTCTTAGATTAAAGATCTCATAGTTATTAATAAGTCCTACTGGTCTCCTTTATCTTCCAAAATATTTTAATAAGGATGTCCAAAGATTTTCACTCATTTAATTTGAATTCAACAATTTACAAAGGGGAAATATGAGTCCGCCAGGAGGGGTCGATCGATCGATGGCAGGAGCTCGATCGATCGATGCGTCGATCGATCGACACTCCTGGTTCGATCGATCGATCAAACAGGTATGCGTAATTCTGCAGATTACAGTTACGGGTTCTAACATCCAACCTCAACCAAATCAATATTTTTAACACCCAAACTTCCAGTTATTTGTACTACAACCATTTATAACCCAAACTAACAATCTTCTACGTACAGCATGTGAATTTTCATCAATAACCATGGATTAAAAGGGAAAAACTCATATAAACTTCATGAACCCTAAAATTTTCTTAAACTTTGTTCTAATCAGTCTTTTTCCATAATTTATTCTTCTAAAACATCATAAATCCGTGGTTCAACCTCTACATATGAAGGGCGATTTCCGGATTTCCATTTATATCATTACTACATGCAATTTCCTATCTCCAACTTGGGTTTTCTTCCATAAACTCATCCTAATCAACCCTAGATTAACATGAGTGATGCATTAACGAAAATAAGCAAGATAAACACTTTTCTGGGAATTTCAGAGTTCTGATTTGTGAACGAATTTGGTGTGGTAGCGTTCCCCATCGCGCGATCTACGCGTTGGTGGTGGTGGCGGTGCAACCGGATGAATTTTCGGCCTAGAACACCTTGGTAAACTCTCTCCTTCCCTCTCCTATGGCCGTCACTTGTCTTTGGTTGTGTTAACCCTAGAAGACAACCTTAGACATCTGATATAACCCTTGAAAATTCGTGGGTTTAATTGCCCAAAATTACAAAATGTCCAAAATGCCCTCCCGGGGTGCTAAATAAGCCTAAAAACGCCCCGAGACCCAAACGCCTCGAGGTGCTAGTGTTGCGGGTACGAGGATGAAGACTCTGGGTACCAAGTCCCAGAAGAAATGGACTCCTGAGGTACGTCCCTCCCCATCTCCTTTTGTTGCTACCTCCTCTCCTCCTTCGTCGGTGGTTATATCCTCTCATTCTCCTTCTGGATCTGAGGTATGTGTGCGTGTTCTTATTCAAATTTTCTTAAGGCAAGCTGCATCTTCTTATCTCTTAATAACTTTGGTGCAGGGAGTTGAAGAAGAAAGACCTATCCCCCCCCCCCCCCCCGTGAGCCTTTTCGTGGGGGTACATTTCAGCTCCTCTCAGGTCGATATGACTCCTCCCCGTTCCCCCATGATCGGGCTTACTTACTCACACCGTTCGACCTCTCTACGCACGAAGGACGCTGCTGTGGGGGGAGTTTCCATTGAATCTGGGGGCATCTGTGAAAAACGTCGCTAATGCCGTTTAATACAAGATTAAACTGTATAAGCAACTCCGAGATGTTTGTTGAAGAAACCCTTTTCTTTTGAAAATAAAAATTATAAACAAGATGTGTTTACAAAGAAACTTATGTACGAGAGTAATTAAGACTGTGTAATCAGTTTTTAAAACTAAGGCAGTTTCAAAAATTCAGCACACTTATAGAATGAGATGAGTAGATGAAAATAATCAACACACAGTTTTTAACGTGGTAAAACCTCTCCCAACAGAGGAAACATCCACGGTGACTTCTAAGTCACAAAAGTAAAAATCCACTAATAACAAATAATAGTTACAAACAATACAACATGCAAGCACACAAATCAACCTATTCTAAGTTTAGGAATATACCCCACTTGGTGTCCTTCTAACTTCTCATAGATCTGATTTGTTGATGATGTTCTTCCAGTTTTCTAACTTCCTTTGCTTTAGCTTCCTTATGTCGACTCAATGATCTCTGATCTTATACACAACACTTCCAGTGTAGTAGTGTGTTAAGTGTTTGTGTAGTGATTCCTACCAACATGCATGAACTCACACACACTTAGATTTACAGACAGTCCTAGTAAATTACATATAAAGACTATATGCAGTGATTTTAGTTTATTTCTTTCTCACAGACCTTGAACCCTTTTTGACCTTTAAATATAACCTAGATTCCACGGATATCTTGCTTTTAAAATCGGTCAAGATCTTAATCAATCTCTTTTTGAAAACATTTGTGAGATTGAAAATCTCCAAGTGTGAATCCAACTAGGTCAGGGTTAAGTTTCGTAAGAATAGAAACCACAAAACATTTTCAACACTAAATCAGTAAAGATTTTCTTAAATCAAGTAGTAAATATGCAGATCTAGTGAAAATGTAACATGCAGAGTGTAGATCTAAAGTTTCTATGAAAAAAGAAACAAGATCTTCACACGAATGTTTAAGTTGTGAACAAGATCAAAGACAAGGAGGTTACAGCTTCGATATGAACAAACCACTCTCTCTATCAAACACTCAGGGTTGTGTTTGGGGTTGAATATACGAAGGTTTGTTTCAGAGTTGAAGTGTTTAGGGTTAGGGTTAGGGTTTGGCTAACAGTTTTCCTTTCTCTCTCTTCTCTCTTTTCTTTTCTCTCTTCTCTCTCACTTCTCTCTTATTTTTTTCTCTCAGAAAGATGAATGCCCAAAAGTCTTCTAAGGCTGAGAAGTGGAGGGTATTTATAGGGCTGAGGGAAGGTTCTGGATGTTCGAGGGAAATCAAGGGCTGAGATCAAGTCTTGCAAACTTTGACTTGATCCAAAGGTTATAAAACAGCGGTGATTAAAAATGATTGTGATTGGTTCATATGGATAGCACCGGGATTAACTAAGAACACATGCAGACCCTCGATTAGGAATGATCCAACGTTCAGCAATCAACCATCCAACCCTCTCACATAACAAACACAAATAGGTACACCCAGAGGATGACAAGTGTTGACATATGAGTGGCTCACACACGCGCGTCCAAACTAATTACAGAAGGCACCCTGAAGTCTCTAGCGCTTTGAGATTCTACCCAAACAAACATTCGAGTGAAAAATGAAGTTTACAAAATATAATATTAACCCCACAAATTTTATAATCCCATTTTATTAATAAAAACATTTATTTAAAAAAAAGTTTAAAAATGTTTAAAAAATATTTAAAAATTCCTAAAAAAATTATTAAAGCTCCAATTCAAGTGGAATTAATCACACACTCAATTTTAAGCAATATGAACACATGTATGCACTTCTAATTGTGTGTAGTGTGATTCAATTTATACCTTCATGGATCATTGAAGAGGATTAGAGAGATTAGATCTGAGGCTCTTTGGATTCTAGGTTGGATAACCAATTTTGTCACTATTTCCAAACTAGTTGAACACTTATACAGTATAGACTTAAGCAAGTCAAAGGTATAAGGTGCTTCAATCTCCCCCTTTGGAAATATGAGACAAAATCTCCTTTGAGTTAGCTTAAAACTCGTAGGGAACAAAAAAAAAATAAAACCTAGTCCTATACAAAAGATACTATGTACCCATTTCCTAGAAAGTCAAAAATTACATAACTCAACTATTTACAAATTTTTACACTAGAAAAGGTAGACAATCAGTAGAAGAGATTCCTGCAAATATACACACTAAGATCAAGCAGTTTAGATGAAATGTGAACAAAATATTGAACTCATAAAACTCAAATTTCTCCCCCATTTTGTCTCAAATGGACAAAGGGTAAAACTTAAGGTCTTAAGAGTTTAATCAGCGCATACCATGCCTATAGAATTTCGCAAATACAGAAATCTGTTATAGTCTAGAGGTTTAGTGAACATGTCTGCAAGTTGCAGATCAGTAGGCATGTAATGAATTTCTAATTCCTTAGTTTCAACAAGTTCGCGTATAAAATGATGTCTTATTTTAATATGCTTAGTTCGCGAGTGTTGAACCGGGTTTTTAGATATGTTAATGGCGCTTTGACTGTCACAATACAATTGTAATTGATCTTCTTTAATCCCATAATCGCTTAACATCTGTTTTATCCATAATAATTGAGCACAACAACTTCCTGCTGCTATATATTCGGACTCAGCCGTAGATAAAGATGTGCAATTTTGTTTTTTGCTACTCCAACCAGCTAAATTATTGCCGACATAATAACAGGCACCTGATGTACTTTTATTGTCATCAGTACAACCGGCCCAATTAGCATCAGTATACCCTATGATGGTGCTACAGGTATCCTTAGTGTACCTAAGTCCAAGATTAAGAGTGCCTTTTATGTACTTTATTATACGTTTTACACTCAATAAATGGCTCTCTTTAGGGTTATTCTGGTAACGAGCACACAGACATACATCATACATTATGTCTGGTCGTGAGGCAGTTAGATAGAGTAGGCTACCAATCATACTACGGTAAAGTGTGGAATCAACCGACTTACCATTTTCATCTTTGCTTAATTTAACGGTAGTACTCATAGGCGTTTTGTCAACTTTAGCATTCTCTAAACCAAATTTCTTAACAAGGTCTAAGGCATACTTAGTTTGAGAGACAAATAGACCATCAGAATTCTGTTTCACTTGAAATCCTAAGAAAAGTTGTAGCTCCCCCATAAGGGACATGTGAAACTCCTTGTGCATAATAGCAGAAAAGGATTTAACTTCAGAGTTTGAAGTTGACCCGAATATGATGTCGTCTACATAGACTTGGGCTATAATAATGTTTTTGTCAAAATGTTTGACAAAGAGAGTCTGGTAATTTCCTCCTCTCTTAAAACCCTTATCCAACAAAAAGTTGGAAAGGCGTTCATACCAAGCTCGAGGAGCTTGTTTTAAGCCATACGGAGCCTTTTTTAGACGAAAGACATGGTTAGGGTATTTAGGGTCAATGAACCCTTTGGGTTGTTCTACATATGTTTCTTCGGACAGAATTCCATTTAGGAAAGCAGATTTGACGTCCATTTGATAAAGTGTGAATTTTAAGTGACACGCTATGGCGAAAAGAAGTCGAACAGATTCAAAACGAGTGACAGGGGTAAATGTATCGCTGAAATCTATCCCTTCTATTTGAGAGTAACCTTGAGCAACAAGTCTAGCTTTGTTTCTAAGAATCACCCCATTTTCATCAGATTTGTTCTTAAAGATCCAACGTGTTCCAATAACATTTTTGTTTTGAGGCCGCGGTACAAGATACCAGACATCGTGAATGACAAATTGTAAAACTTCTTCCTGCATAGCAGAAATCCAGTGTGTGTCATTCAATGCTTCATTAACATTTTTCGGTTCCACAAGGGAGACGAAACATGCATAATTAGCATAATTTCTTAACTGGGATCTAGTACGAACTGGCTCATTAGGATTACCGACCACGTTGTCAATGGGATGGTCTTTAGAGACCCAGCCAGGTACTTCTGGACTCTCAGTAGGTAATGAGTCAACTATTTCTGGTGAATCAGTTTTGAAATCATTTTCAGATTCAACCACAATAGGTGATTCAGATATCTTATTTTCGACATTAGTGTCGCTTACAATTACATTTATCGATTCCATAAGGGCCTTAGTACGCAGATTGTATATACGATAAGCACGACTATTAGGAGAGTATCCTAAGAAGATGGCTTTATCACCACGAGCTTCGAATTTAGACAAATGTTCTCTGTCTTTACAGACATAACATTGACTTCTGAAAGTTCTTAGATATTTTAGATTAGGCTTCTTACCGTACCACAACTCATAAGGAGTTTGTTTAGAGTTTTTCCTTAGATAGACCCTATTAGTGATATGACAGGCAGTTCTAATAGATTCTACCCAGAAGTATTTAGGTATGGATTTGGCATGGAGCATGACTCGTGCCATCTCTTGAAGAGTTCGGTTTTTCCTTTCGGCAACACCGTTCTACTGAGGGGTCTTAGGTGCGCTGAATTCGTGTTTGTAACCGTTGTAGTCACAAAATTCAACTATTCCTGTGTCTATGAACTCTCCCCCTCTATCGCTACGAATACGATTTACTTGTGTGTCCTTCTCATTTTCAATTCGAAGTAAGATTTTTAAAAAATTCTGAAACGTGTCAGATTTATGTTTCAAGAAGGCAACCCAAGTGAATCGTGTAAAATCATCAACCATGACTAGGATATAACTGTTTCCACAAAGACTAACAGTTCTAGAGGGACCAATAAGGTCCATATGGATGAGATCCAGAGGTCTAGAGGTGAGGATGTCTTTAACCTTTTTATGCGAAGTTTTAACTATTTTTCCTTCCTGGAAATGACCACAGACAACACTTGAAATAGGTTTAATTTTAGGAATTCCTCTAACTATCTCTTGACTAGACAATCTACCAAGGATACCATAACTTAAGTGACCCATACGATTATGCCAGATTTCATTGTCATCCATTCTGACAATGTTACAGGTTTCAGAACTAGTCTTGACAGTATAACAATTGTCAGGTGTTCTAAATCCTGTAATAATGCATTCACCTTTATCATTTAGAATTTTACAATTGTTCTTTGAAAAGGTGACTGTATGGTCAGAGTCACAAAATTGTGATATACTTAGGAGATTGGCTTTAAGACCTTTAACTAATAGAACGTTTTCGAGAACAAGCATTCCTTCTTCTTTTAGGGTTCCTTTACCTATGATCTGGGATGAAACTCCGTCACCAAAAACAACTTTTCCACCAGCAAATCTGGATTTGTTTAAAAGTTTTGTTTCATCTCCTATCATATGTTTGGAACATCCTAAATCTAAATACCAACCAGATGAAGTGTGTTCAGCTTTTAAGGCAGTGATAACAATATTACACTTCATTTGTGGTAAAAGATCATCTTTTTTAACCCAAATAGCTCTAGTTTTAATTTTGCGCAAGTTTGCCCTCATTTGATAAAATTTTCGAGAAACAGCTTTTTGTCGAAAAACATTTGGAGCAGCAAACTGATTATTGTGGAAAATTTGAGCTTTTGGTTTAGGAAAGTTTCTGGGGGCGTTTCTCTTAAATGAACTCTTAGTTTTGGTCTTTCTATTTCTGTAGTTAGAGTTCTTATCAGGTTGTCTTGGAAGGACATAATGGTTACGATTTTGCCTAGAATAGTTAAAGTTCTTGTAGACAGAAGTGTTGTACACAGGGGTGTTTAGACGCCTAGCATAACAACCTTCAAATGAATGACCATAAATGTCACAGTACGAGCAATATTGATTGCTTGAGGGATGAATTTCCTTAGGAAAACTTCTAAAGATAGGTTTAACAGCATTTTGTTCAGAAGTCCTATTCCTAGGAGGGATGGTTTTAAAGGTAGATTCAGCCTTTCTGATCAAAGGACAGACGTATTTAGTCTTAAGTGCAGTGTCAGCCTTAGAATTACTAGACTCTCCAATGTCTTTCTGTTGTTGCTTTTAATCAAATTCCTTTTTAATACAATGAAAGTCTGGACATGTTTCAATTGGTTTTTTGCCCCCAGACACAAACTTAATAGGTTCAAGTTTTGTAGTTTGTGGTTTGTTCTTAGGGCAAAATCCAATACCGGTTCTATCATCAGAATTGGTCTTGGAGTCAACAACAAAGTCAGTAAAACAATTTGAATTGTTTTCAAACTTAGAATTTTTTTTAAAACAGTAGCTGTCTTTGTTTTTGCTTCCTCCAATTCTAATAATGTTCCCTTATATTTCATTTCCAGAGTTTCATTAATTTTAGTCAACTCTTTTAATTTTTGATCAAAAGTTTCAATTTCAGATTGATGAGACAGACACTGGTTAGTGTACTCTTCGGCATTCAGCTTCACAATAAGACTTAGATCATCTAATTTCTTAGTCAGGTCTCTAATAGTCTTCTCCAGTCTAGTGCCTTTTTTAAGAGTTTTAGCATACAAAGTATGGATATCAGGTAGGTCATCTGTGTCTGAGTCGCTAAGTGAAGTGTGTGTAGTGACCCCTAACGATTCAGTTTTAGTACTCACGCACACATTTGCATCATCATTATCGAGATCACTTTGACTCACACACACGGTAGTAGAACTAGCAACATTTTCAGATAATAAAGCATCTAGGCCAGTCAAAATAGTATTCACACAAGCAGGAGTAGGAGCATCATTATCACACACAGGCATATCATCATTGTAAATGATCTTAGCATAAAAAGACATGCAAGGGTCAAGTACATTTGATGACTCAAGTTCCTCTTCATCAGAGTCACTTGAATCATTCCAAGTTTTACAGACATTGGCTCTATTGTGTGTGTTGGCTTTATTCAGATTAACTCTGCAATCGTGAGCAATGTGACCTAGTTTCCCACATCTAAAACATTCAATCTTTTTAAGGTCTCTAGTGGGTCTGGAGTTTTTGTCCTTAGGATGTTTGTCAAGACCTCTCTCATGAGGTTTGGGATTAGACAGAGTAGGATAATTAGGCTTGCCTTGTTTAGTTGCCTGTTTGTTTTTAAATTTAACAATTTTCTTAAATTGTTTAGACATTAAGGCAATCTAATTATCTAGTTTGTCGATATCACACTCCTCATCAGAGTCAGAGTTGGTCAAATTAGACTCAAGTTTGGATATCTTAGAGGCAAAACTCAAGTTAGAGTTGGGCTGTTTTCTTTGAGAATGATTTAATTGTTTCTTAAAGTCTAATTCCATTTCCACAGTCCTAAGTTTACTACTGAGTAACTCAGGGGTAAGGTTTTGATCACTCATTTCCTCAATAGCATACCTCTTACTGTCAAACTTTTGTGGTAATGATCTTAGGATTTTAGAGACAATTTCATTCCTATCATAAGTTATACCATTAGCATGCAACTTAGTAACTATATCAGTTAAGTTCATGTAAAAGTCATCAAAAGACTCAGAGTCAGACATGATCAAAGAGTTGTACTGCTGGGTAAGCATTTGAGTTTTAGCAGCTTTAACTCTTGAGTCTCCTTCATGGGCAGTGATTAATGTGTCCCAAGATTCCTTAGAAGTGGCACAAGATGAGATTCTTTTGAACTCATACTCATTAATAGACATAAAAATGGCATTCTTGCCTTTATTGTTATTTCGAGAAATGGTTTTCTCTTCTTGGGTAAATTCACTTAAGATTTTCTTTACCCTCTCATCACTTCCTTTAGTGGCTGGTTTAGTAGGATAAGTGTATCCATTTTCAATAATGTCCCAGACATCATCTCCTAAAGTCCCTTGGATGAAGGCAACCATTCTTACTTTCCAGTAAGCAAAGTTGTTTCCATCAAAGAGTGGAGGTCTGGACAGATTACCAAACCTTTCATTCTTCTCTTCCATAGTTAGGTTTTTCAGAAAACGATTTCAGAAATTGAGACTGTGTAATCAGGTCTGGACAAGATCTTTTTGAAATAAAAGTTAACAGGGCTCTGATACCAATTGAAAAACGTCGCTAATGCCGTTTAATACAAGATTAAACTGTATAAGCAACTCCGAGATGTTTGTTGAAGAAATCCTTTTCTTTTGAAAATAAAAATTATAAACAAGATGTGTTTACAAAGAAACTTATGTACGAGAGTAATTAAGACTGTGTAATTAGTTTTTAAAACTAAGGCAGTTTCAAAAATTCAGCACACTTATAGAATGAGATGAGTAGATGAAAATAATCAACACACAGTTTTTAACGAGGTAAAACCTCTCCCAACATAGGAAACATCCACGGTGACTTCTAAGTCATAAAAGTAAAAATCCACTAATAACAAATAATAGTTACAAACAATACAACATGCAAGCACACAAATCAACCTATTCTAAGTTTAGGAATATACCCCACTTGGTGTCCTTCTAACTTCTCATAGATCTGATTTGTTGATGATGTTCTTCCAGTTTGCTAACTTCCTTTGCTTTAGCTTCCTTATGTCGACTCAATGATCTATGATCTTATACAAAACACTTCCAGTGTAGTAGTGTGTTAAGTGTTTGTGTAGTGATTCCTACCAACATGCATGAACTCACACACACTTAGATTTACAGACAGTCCTAGTAAATTACATATAAAGACTATATGCAGTGATTTTAGTTTATTTCTTTCTCACAGACCTTGAACCCTTTTTGACCTTTAAATATAACCCAGATTCCACGGATATCTTGCTTTTAAAATCGGTCAAGATCTTAATCAATCTCTTTTTGAAAACATTTTTGAGATTGAAAATCTCCAAGTGTGAATCCAACTAGGTCAGGGTTAAGTTTCATAAGAATAGAAACCACAAAACATTTTCAACACTAAATCAGTAAAGATTTTCTTAAATCAAGTAGTAAATATGCAGATCTAGTGAAAATGTAACATGCAGAGTGTAGATCTAAAGTTTCTATGAAAAAAGAAACAAGATCTTCACACGAATGTTTAAGTTGTGAACAAGATCAAAGACAAGGAGGTTACAGCTTCGATATGAACAAACCACTCTCTCTATCAAACACTCAGGGTTGTGTTTGGGGTTGAATATACGAAGGTTTGTTTCAGAGTTGAAGTGTTTAGGGTTAGGGTTAGGGTTTGGCTAACAGTTTTCCTTTCTCTCTCTTCTCTCTTTTCTTTTCTCTCTTCTCTCTCACTTCTCTCTTATTTTTTTCTCTCAGAAAGATGAATGCCCAAAAGTCTTCTAAGGCTGAGAAGTGGAGGGTATTTATAGGGCTGAGGGAAGGTTCTGGATGTTCGAGGGAAATCAAGGGCTGAGATCAAGTCTTGCAAACTTTGACTTGATCCAAAGGTTATAAAACAGCGGTGATTAAAAATGATTGTGATTGGTTCATATGGATAGCACCGGGATTAACTAAGAACACATGCAGACCCTCGATTAGGAATGATCCAACGTTCAGCAATCAACCATCCAACCCTCTCACATAACAAACACAAATAGGTACACCCAGAGGATGACAAGTGTTGACATATGAGTGGCTCACACACGCGCGTCCAAACTAATTACAGAAGGCACCCTGAAGTCTCTAGCGCTTTGAGATTCTACCCAAACAAACATTCGAGTGAAAAATGAAGTTTACAAAATAGAATATTAACCCCACAAATTTTATAATCCCATTTTATTAATAAAAACATTTATTTAAAAAAAAGTTTAAAAATGTTTAAAAAATATTTAAAAATTCCCAAAAAAATTATTAAAGCTCCAATTCAAGGGGAATTAATCACACACTCAATTTTAAGCAATATGAACACATGTATGCACTTCTAATTGTGTGTAGTGTGATTCAATTTATACCTTCATGGATCATTGAAGAGGATTAGAGAGATTAGATCTGAGGCTCTTTGGATTCTAGGTTGGACAACCAATTTTGTCACTATTTCCAAACTAGTTGAACACTTATACAGTATAGACTTAAGCAAGTCAAAGGTATAAGGTGCTTCAATCTGTTCTCAACCAGAGATAACTCCCCCAGCCCCTTCTAAATTATCATCTCAGCACGACGTCCTTCTGCCCATCGTTGCAGCTAAGGAGAGTGCTCCTGAGGTAACATATAAATAATTACTTGTCAGGTCTCACGTCTTTTTCTTAACCAATCCCTTTATTTATCATGCTGAACTATAATATGTTGTGATGCCTTAGGTGGAAGTGGCGTCTTTGGTAGATGGCATTCTTCTTCCCACCATGCTGACGAGAACCATAACTGCGGCTCCCCTTTTTGGTAACATAACGGAGGTAAGTAACATTTGGATGCATTTCTCCCTTTTTCTGTATTTGCTTCTCGTGTCTAACACTTGGCTTCATGTTTGCAGCTTTCTCCAAGTCTTACCCCACCCTTTTCTCTTAATGGTCTTCCTCTATCCAAGGCCAAGGTTGATGCTTCTGCCCAACATGGTGGTTCTTCGGTGCCTACCCATGCTGGGGCATCATTTGGAGGTCCATCGTCTTCTTTCAATGAAACTCTTACGTTGGCCTTAGTACCTTTTTTTGGCGAGGGAGCTTTGCCTACCGTTGAGGCTTCTTCAATTAAGGGCATCGTTGAGGCCTCTGAGGAAATTAGCCTTCCCCCAACGGTTCCAGCCGTTATGGCCTCCACGGTGACTCCCATTCTAAATCCTACTACTGCTGAGGTACTTCGCTAATTTCTCTGCATTTCTCAACCTTTCAAACTTCACCTATGATGGTGGATTAACACTAAAAACACTTGTTAAGATTCTTTCATAAACACCACCTATATCGGTGACTTAACAATGAAAATGCTTGTTAAGATTTTTCATAAACTCCACTTATATCGGTGACTTAACAATGAAAACACTTGTTAAGATTTTTCATAAACTCCACTTATATTGGTGACTTAACAATGAAAACACTTGCTGAGATTTTCATAAACTCATTATTTCTTCACCCTGTTCTCAGGTTGCTCGGGAGGATTTTCCACCAGTTCTTTCGCCCATCGCCCATCACCTCACCCCATCGGGAACCCGTTATCTCGAAAGATTCTAGTCACAACGATCAAGGTTCCACGACTGGTGCTGCTACCGAGAGCGAATTCGATTGTGAGCTCCCTCTGCCCGACTTGGCTCTTCATGCCTTCTGTTTGATGGTGCTTTAATGTTCTCCTCAGATGCCTGTTAACCATCGCTTGGTAGTTGAGCAGCTTGCGAGCAATCATCTTGAAATATTCACTGTGGATTGCCTGTGTTCCAACATCTCCATGATGAGTTACAGGCTTCAGGGCATGGCTACCGTTGTTGCTAAAATCGTCAGCACTCCCACTTCTAACGTTACCAGAGCCCTCCTCAACCAATTCATGGGCTACCTGGGGGAGTTGGGTCGTGATGGCTTTTATTTTGACTGGCTTATTACGCACTTAAAAACTTTGAAGAGCTAGCGATTGGATAGCCAGAGGGAGCTGCTGCAAAAACATCGAGAGGATCAATGGGCTGAGGAAGTTAAGTTGGATGAGATAGCACCTCTGCTTGAAGCTGTAATAAGGAGGTAGAAGATGTCGAAGAAGATCTGCGGCTAGTTAAGCTGAAACGAGAGAAATTCCTCATCGAACGTACACAAGCGCAAACGAGATTGGAGGTTTTATAAGTGCGCAACAGTCTTGTCTAGCAGCTTCTTCGGGCCTTCCTGGATATTTTTTCTCTGCCCCTGATTTGTGGTTTCTCTTAGGCCAATAAACCTTTGTGTATATCTTCCTTTTCTTTTTTCTTCTGTAGTTCTTGGGCAGTAGCTCCCAATTTTGTAATGCCCCAAAGTTTATGAATGAAAAAAGATGTATGTTTTTTCATATATTTTCTTTGTGCTATAACCGTTCGCATATATTATGAAGTTTTACAATTCTTTAATATTCACTCAAGTTATAATATAAAATTTCTATATTCATAAGAACAGGTAGATACATCAGTGGTCCAAACCTAATCTCTTACACATGTTAGACTTTCAGCCATTTATTGTTAATCTTGAATGGCTGGTCTTCTTCCATCTTAGAAATTAAGCAATTACCTGAGTCATGAGCTTCTTTTACAATAAAAGGTCCCTCCCAATTCGCAGCAAATTTAGGTAGGGGAATCCCCCTGATGTGCTTCACTGCTGCTTTCAACACGAGATCTCCCTCCACAAACTTCCTTGGTCTCACCAAATTATCATATGCCTTGGAAAGCTGCTCCATATATATTTGAAAGTGTTTCATCGTATTTTCTCTATGTTCATCCAACGCTTCCAACTGCACATGTCTATTCTGAGGGAACATGCTACTCCGCAAGACATATCGAACAGATAGAACTTCTAACTCCACTGGCAGGATTGACTCAGCCCCATAAATAAGGGAGAATGGAGTATACCCTGTGGGCTTCCTCTTGGTTGTTCGATAGGCCCACAATACAGCTGGTATCTTATCATCCCATGATCCTGGTAAATCCTCCATCATTTTAGCCAAGATATTAACCAAAGTTTTGTTAGTTGCCTCGGCTTGACCGTTGCCCTTTGGATATGCCACCATTGAAGTATGATGAACAATGGAGTACTTTTCTGTGAGCATTGTTATCTCTGAATTGATGAAGGGGTTCCGTTATCTGAGAGAATAACCTTTGGAATCCCAAAACGGCAGATGATGTATTCCCTGATGAAGCTGCTCACCACCCATGTTGTTGCCTTTCTTAGTGGTATTGCTTTGGCCCACTTTGTGAAGCACTCCGTTGCTACTAGTATCCATATCTTCCCCCTCAAAAAAATATGTATTACTCCTACCAGATCGAACGCCCAAGTGTGAAAAGGATAAGGCGTGGCCAGGGAGTGTAGGTCCACCGATGGGGCATGGATCATATTTCTATGAAGTTGGTAAGCCTTGCATTTTCTAACAAATTCAGCAGAGTCTTTCTCCATTGTTGGCCAATAATACCCCAACGTCATCAATTGGTCATATAACTTGGCCCCTCCTATGTGAGCTGGATCGTGCGCCTGTTTGAGGACTTCGGCTGCTTTTTCTTTCGTAATGCAACGCAATGGCCTGTTGAAATAGCCCCTTCGATAAAGCTGCCCCTCCTGAACGTAGAATCTCGGGGCCCTTCACTTAAGTCCCATCGCATCAATCTTCTCTGTTGGGGAAACTCCATCTCTGATGAAGTCAATATAAGGCTGTCTCCAATCATGTTGAGCTTCCATGAAATGACATTCAGCTGCTTCGAAGAATAAATGGCATTTATCGCACTTTTATTGTAGCTCTATCGCGTCCTGTTTCATGCTAGGTTAGAAATATCCCTCTCTTTGAAGTCTCCTGTAAAGAGGTATCTCAGTTATTTCGCAATGCTTTTCATGTGTTTTTTTTAACCTCTGCCCTGCTTCTTCTGGGCCGATGCATCTTGACAGCCATCCTCATGTGTTTCTGAAGTAAAGGTTTTCCTAGTTTGTAAAGTATTGGGCTAATTCCCTTAGCCCCATCATTCCTTCGCCAGACTCCAGTTGCCTCCTGATCTATCCCCTCCAGTCTGCGTCCTCCTCCATCGGCATAATTGATTGCACTACCGAAGGAGCTGTTCTTCGTTGGATCACGACGGTAGTTGTATCATTCCTCATGACTATTTTCTGGGTGATGGTGGCATAGGTGTCTGGACGGCGATTCATCATTCGGGGATGTCTCTTGATCTTGGTCCGATGGAACCGACTGAAGAGCCTCTGAATGATTGTCCTGTATGGTGCCGGACTCATGTGTTTCAATGCATATTCTCCATTCACTTGCTGAATTACCAAGTTCGAATCACCTTTGATGAAAAGTGAATGAATTCCTCTTCGAAGAGCCTCTAGCAACCCCAACACCAATGTTTCATATTCTGCTTCGTTTTTGGAACAAGGGAAATCTAATTTGTAGGAGATACAAATCTCCTCCAATCCTTTTGAAAGAATAACCCCTGCTCCTCCTTTGTTTTCCGTCGAAGATCCATCAAACTGTATCATCCATTCCTCATCAGTTGCATCTAGGTAATTGGCTTGTAAATCATCTCCTAGAATACTTTCTTTGGGTGCCTCAAACATTCCGGAGGGGAAGATTACCAACAGGTCAGTGTACGCCTGGCTCTTAATTACGCGAGGAACCACACACTTCAAGTCATATTCTGAGAGAATGAGGAACCACCTAGCTGCCCTACCAATCAATATGGTTCTTGCCAGAAATACTTAATAGGATCACATCTAGTTACAATATAGATTATAAAAGACAACATATAATGTCTAAATTTTTGCGCTACAAAGACTAAGGCTAAACAGTGCCTTTGTAGGCTACTATATCTGACTTCTGGCCCATGTATGATTCTACTGAGGTAGTAGACTGGCAGTTCTTTCCTGTCAATCTCTTGTGCCAGTAAAGCTCCGACGGACCTCGTGGTAGATGTGAGATATAGTTGTAACGATATTCCTGCCTATGGGGGAACCATGATTTGGGGTGAAATGAGCAGCTTCTTCAGCCAAATGAGAGACTCCTGGTGAACCTCCTCCCACTTGAATTTCATGTTCTTTCGTAACAACTGCATCAACGGGTGTGTCATTTCGGCCAATCCAGGCACAAATCTCCTAAGGTAGAAAACTTTACCGAGGAAACTCTTCAGCTCCTTCGTCGTTCTTGGACATGACATCTCCAAGATCGCTCGTTGTTTGTCCTGGTCCATCTGCACCCCTTGTCGATCAACCATGCAGCCTAGAAATTTTCCACTTGTTACTCCGAAGACTCACTTTAGTGGGTTCATCTTCACTTTATATTTCCTGCATCGAGAAAACACCTTCTTTAAATCGCTCAGATGGGACTCCTCCCTCATCGATTTAATGACTAAATCATCCACATAGAATTCCACAAATTTGTGAAATAAGTCATGAAAAATGGCCATCATTGTTCTCTGGTAAGTAGCCCCAGCGTTCTTGAGTCCAAACGGCATTACTCTGTACATGAAATTTCTCAACGGAGTTCTAAACGTCATTTTTTCTACATCTGTGGAGTCCATCTTGATCTGGTTGTACCCTACATACCCATCCATGAAGCTATACATCTCATGACCAGCCGTTGCATCTATCAAGCTATCGATGGAGGGTAGAGGGAACTCATCCTTAGGGCAGCCCCTATTTAAATATCTGAAGTCCACACAGATCCTTATTTGGTTTTTATCTTTCTTCCCCACTGGCACAATACTAGATAGCCAAAGCGGGTGTTGTATCGGTTTGATGAACCCTGTCGCTAATAAACGTTGGACTTATTCCTTGATCTTCAAATCTAGCTCAGGCTTATACGTTCTCATTTCTTATTTCATCGGGATGGCTGAAGGCATCACGTTCAACTTGTGGCAACTAACTCCCTCATCCGACCCTTCCATCTCTGTGTACTTCCATGCAAAGACGTCTATGAACTCCCAAATCAACTCAACTAAGGCCTCTCGTTTCTCTTTACTGAGATATTTTGCGATAAAGATAGGCCTCGGATCCTCCCCTTCTTTAGCCAAGTTCAACTGCTCCAACTCTTGTGCGTGTGGCTTTGGTTGATCTGCCATGTAATCTTGTTCCTCGAATACATCTTCCATGAACTCTTGTATGTTGGAGTTGTCTATCACCATGCATTATCCTCGTTGATCTACTAGAAAACACTCGTATATCGGGTCAGCCTCATTATCAGTTTCTTCGGTCTCCCGTTCACACCATTATAACCGATAAACCACCTTTCCTTCTATGGTAATAAATTTTTTGCACTGCCTATTGGCAGTCGCCACTGCCTTCCTTTTCTTTTCTCTAGAAGCCTCAGTAACTCTTCCTCCTGAAATCGACTCAGCACGCTCTGTTGTTGGGCCTCATGCTGCATTGGATCCACTCTAGGTCTCATCCTATCTTTGAGCTGCTTCGAAATGTTTTGGGGCCGAGGGACCACCTGATGGGCTTCTTCGACCATCACACCTTTGTCGCTTGCAACCTCTTTATTCTGCTCGTTCAAGGGTCCATCCTTTCTCTGATCGAGGGAACCCATGCTCCCTCCATTCTTCTCATTAGGACTCGTACATCCTCCTCCAACTATGTGTAAAATGCCGCATCTACCAAGTGAGCTTCGTCGACAATGAAGGGCATCTTCGTAGCCCTAATGGTCACCTTCGTTCCCTTGATATTCGCCTTAGCGCATTGGTGGTACGTCGAAGGAACTATCCCTTGGTTGTGTATCCACACTCTTTCTATCAGTAGATGGTAGGAAGTTTCACTCTCTATTACGTGGAACTTGATATGGGAACTCAGATTTCCCATCACAATCCCAACATTCACATACCCGATGGACTTAAAAGACTGGTTGTCATACCCCAAAATTACTAAAGGCATGGGGACCAACCTTTCTTCCGAAATATTAGCTACGTGGAAAGAGTTGATTGGCATGATATTGATGAAGGCTCCCCCATCCATAAGAGTCCTGGCAAAACTAACCCCATTGATGCTGGAGGATCCATACAATGGTCTGTTATGAGGGAACCTCACGGTCCTATCTGCATCGCTGAAGGTTACTTCTAACAGAAACCTCTTTACCAACCTGGCCATAGGTCCCTTCCATCTCAGCGAAGGGACTGCGTTCCTCCTCGCAATGTCAAGGATTGCCTGGGTTATTTCCAATCTGCTCTCCTTCGGTATCCCTACTTGGTCGAAGAACCAGGTGAACTTTGGGGATTTTGAAACTGCACAGTATTCTATGAATGGGTCTGTTTCCTCACCTTCAACGTTGTATACATCCTCCACGTCTTTAGCGCTTGCCTCATCGTAAGCTAATACTATGTTAGCCATTCCCTTAGTATAATCTTCCAAAGCTTCTTTGAACTCCCCCTATTTTGTCGTTAACTCTCTTTCTTCTCTTTCTGACTCCTCATCATAGGCCACCACCAGATTGGCCCCGTGTGTCGGGAGTGGGTTGTTGTTAATGTTCTGCCGACGGATTTGTAATGTCCCTGCCTTCACATACTTATCGATGATCCTTCTAGCGTGAAACAGCTCTCTGTTGGATGCTGGATCTTTCGATGAATCTGGAAATATTTGGGATCCTCCCTTGTTGTAACATCGGGTTCCCTAACGGGAATGCCCTTTGGTTCATAGACCGTTCCTCCTTAGACCATTGTGTTGTAACAGCTGATAGCCTCCTCTACTGTATAAGGCAATGGTGTTGGGTCCTCCCTGTCTCTTCCAAACTTCCTCTTGTTGTCCTTCTTCGGCACCTTGCCCCCATCTGCTACCTCAGTGTACCCTATCCGTGGGGGATGAGACCTCCCCCCCCATAGGTTGTATCGGCTGCCTAAACATCATGGGTACCACTAGATTTGGTCGTACAACTAACGAGATATTCCTCGTTGCCTTTAGGAATGCCGCAAAAGTCCCCTCGCGCGTCTCATTAATGAGATGGCAGATGTACTCAAGAAGTAGCCCTTCCGCATAGATCTGCAGCAGTTTGAATTCTCTGGCCTCCTCTCTTACGTCAAGGGACCTTTCCCTGAACCTTCAAACGTATGCCACTATGTCTTCCCCTAGTCTTTGCTTCTCCCTTCCCAGTTGGGTCAAAGTAAACTCATCCTCTGTCAAAAAAAACTTCTGGACAAACAACATATGCATCTCCTCCCACGTGGAAACACTCTTGGGAGGTAAATGAGAATACCGGGTATATGCTTTATCAGTTAAGGATTTAGAAAACTCCCTCAACCTAAGTTTATTATCATTGAAATACGCCCCCAAGTGTTCAATGAAGCGCTTAATGTGCTCCTTCGGGTTTCCCCCTTTTCCTGTATATTTTTCAAAGATAGGAGGGATATAATCTTTCAGATAAGGCTCATCGTTGTATTCCTGGGGGTAAGGTGTTCGAAAGTCGTCATAGACCGAAGCTACCTGGCCCACAGATTGCGAGGAAGCTTGCATGAACTTCAGCATCTCCTTCTGCATCTCTTTCCTCATTTCCTCCATGGGTGATGCCATTGGAGAAACAACCAACGGGACCATAGGCCGAGTGCCCTTTGCAGCTGGAGAAACCATCATAGTTGGAGCCGTTGATACTCCTGAGGTTCCCACTATTGGATTCACAACAGAGAGTATACTTGATGGGACTGCTCCTGTTACGCCTGCACTTGGTGGGACCGTTGGGGCTACCCCCGGTGTCACGAAGGAGTTGGCTTCAAATCCTCCCAACACCATTGAAGCCACGGGAGTTTGTAAAAACTCGTAAAATTTATTCATGAGGAGTGCCACTTGGGCTGGTCCCAACCCAGTGCTCATGGAAGCTTGTGTCACCCCTGGAGTTCCCGTTGCCGCCTGAACTGGAGGTACATCTATTCGAGGAGCCTCGTCCCTTAGGGCCTCTAGTTCTCTCGCAGTTTGTTCTTCATTGTGTTGGATGTCATAAAAGTTGAACCTTCGATTAAATTTATCTTGCACCATGCTCCTTTCTTAGAAGAATGCCTCCCCAGCGGAGTCGCCAAATGTAATAGGGTAGTTTAGATTAATGGAGGCGTAACTGTAATACCCCGTAATTTTATTGATTTTTATTTAAGGGATTAATTAAATTAAATGAGAATTAATTGGAAATTAATTCGGGTATAAATACTAACGAGATGTGAGTTGGTATTTGATTATGATGTTAAAAATTTATTATTTCCGAGTATGTATGGTAATACATGAGTATTGATGATATTTAAATTGTCACGAGATAGCAATACGACAATTTGGGAAATTTAGTTGGGACGAGCGTGTCAGTCGCGTCAGGAATGTAATTATTTGAATTAAAAAGTAAATTTTATTTTTATCAACCGAATGGTCATTTTGAGTGCGCCAACATGTCCGGAAGGGTCGAAATAGTCAGAAAACATTAGCCGGGGGTTTAGTTTGGGTCTCGGGGCATTTTTGGGCCATACTGGCAACCTAGAAGGGTATTTTGGTAATTTTAAAAATATGGGAATTAAAACCCACGAATTTTAGAGGTTTATTTTATATTATTTATGAACCCACTAAGCCCATTATCAGCATTAGGTGAGTTAGAGGGCTACGGGAGTTATAGGAGAGTTTGAAGAGGTTCCAAAAGAAACCTCCAACCACCATCTTCAACCTTGGGAAAAAAATCTGTAGAAAAAGGGGAGAAATCAACCTTCATTCACCAACATTAATTCTGAAGAACAATCTAAGGCAAGTGTTTTGATGTCGTTATTCGCATTGAATATTTTCTCCATGTGTAGTGTAGAAAACTGTTTATATCTTGGGATTTTGATGAAGAACACCCAAATGGAATTATTGTGAAACTTGTGGTTTTGGGTAGGGATTTGCATGTAGAGTGATAAATGGATGATTTCAATATACAAAACATAAATTTTGATGATCTGAAAATGGATTAATAAAGGGTCTTTAATTTCACTTAAACTCTAGGTTTATGTTCATAGGGTTTGAAACGAGAAATTGGGAATTTATGTAAATTGTATGTTAATTTGGAGTAATTGAACCCATAAAGATGTTAAGAAACGACCTAAGAGGATTTAGAGTGGTTTAGAATCATTAAAATGTTATTGAGGTGACCTAAGTGTGGATTTAGAGAAGAGAGGAATATAGAAAAACGGATTTAAGAATTTCTGTGCTGAATCTGCCATCTCGTTAGAAGACCTGCCCAGGTTGTTCGAACGACCTCGTTCGAACGAACTTCTAACGAGATGACAATATCCCTTCTAACGAGTTGGTAGTTCGTTCGAAGCCTTTCGTTTGAACGACACTCGTTCGAATGACCTCGTTCGAACGAGATTTCTAACGAGTTGACAGAGTGGCCTTTTAGGCCTGATTTCATTTCTAGTGTCCCGTAGACTTACTTATATGGTGAGATAACATTCCCTCATTAACTAGTGGGTATAGTTGGGAGATTGGGGTACATTGAAGAGTAAAACTTAGGATCTTGTAGTAAACCGGATGACATTTGTGGATTGAGAAGCGAGTAACTAATCATGACGTGAGAAGAATTGATAATTTAAATACATATAAACCGGGGACTTGTGAGTTGTATAACACTAAATGTTGGTATAAGAACGAGAAGTATACCACTAATAAAATATTGTGATATCTAAGATGTGTGAATGCTTAGTATATGTAATTATCTGTGTATAACATACCTACCGTACTTGCTATCATGGGAGGTCGGCGTTCATTCAGGGCCATCTAATCTTTGTGTGCCTACGGGGGGATTTAGATTGGTACCTCGAGGATATAGGTTAGAGAAGGACTTATTGAGAAGTTAATAAGTATGCTGATCATGGGAGCGTAGGTATGTGCGTGACCCATGTGATGTGAACTATGTTCGCCTCCATTGTTTGTGATTGTTGTTTAATGAAACGATTCCGGAGAGATTCGGAATACGTGGTTCTTATGTACGTGATGTACCAGTAATGGATAGCAGAGTATGTGTGCACCGCAGCTTAGTCTCGGGGTGCTATTATTGTATAATTATGATGAGAATAATATACTGTTAATTGAAATGAATTGTCAAGAATGAATGTGAGTATAAATAACAGCAACGGTTTGTAAAGTGAAAATGAAAGATCTTTAGTAATTAGTAGTACTAATATGGGAAACTGTGTAGCAAGGCATAACACTCTATTAAATAGAAGATGTTGGAAATTTAATTGGATATCGTATAGTAATGTTAGATTTTGTATCGGACTAGTTAGATATGGGAATAACTGGAATGGGTACGGGTACGATAGGAATGCACAATTAGTTGAGAGGTGAGGAACTCATGTGAGTTCACACACTATCATGTACTTTATATTCACTGTTTAATGATATTAAACACTTGCAAATTTTTAAACTATTTTCACAATCGGGCTCTGACCCGTTTGCTTTCAAATCTATTTTTGTAAAACCTTTTAGGTGCCCAGCCACAAGGACACCGTGCATAAGAGTTCTATTCACGTGACGTGTTGTAGCTGCTGTGGAAGTTACAGGACCTTGACAGTAGACGCCTCCATTTTCGATCTTGACTCCATTATTAGATTTCCTCATTTGTTGGGCATGTCGCCCCATTCCTTTTAGAGACATCTTACTTTTCAGTTATTTTAGACTTTGGGTTGTAATTAATTTAGTGATGCAAACTTGGTATTTATTTATTTCAGTATTCGAATTGTTGTGAGGAGTATTCCTCCAGACTCATTATTATTTGATGGTTATTCTATTGTGACTATGTTGTGGTGGTTATGTTAGCATTTCATAATTTACTTATTGTATGTTAATCGGATTTAATTAAAATTGACAACTCACTTTTTATATATTAGGTGGCTAGTAATTGTTAAAACGTTTTCGACAGTGATGCTATTAACTGAACCAACTTGGCATTTTGTATTAATTTAATAAAGGAGTAGCTACCCGGTATTTAATTAGTCGGGGTGTCACAGTAACCCCTTTCGAGTACAGTAATGACAGGTTAAACAGCAACACTATTAATCAACTATGCGACCCGCAAACACAGCTTAATGAATATAGACTCGGTTTAAACTCACAAATCTTTCGTGTATAACTCAAAGGATAATAATGAACTCAGAAGTAACTCATTTAGAGGGAGAGAGAAGTAAGCACCCTAGATACACCTTGGCAGGCAACCCAAACACATCAACCCCCCTCAGAGGTACCTGTCAAGTATTAAAAGCTTCGTAATAAATGACAATGTTGAGTGAGTAAACTTCTCTGGTTTGCAATAATCTCTCTAGTAATAACTTTTTGGACTCTCCAAAAAGATCTCCCTCCCCAGAGGTGGTTGGGGTCCTTAAATATCCCCCACACCACTCCTGAGGTAACTCAGTCATCAATGCATGTGAAAGACATCCCTCATACTTTATGTCACCAACATTAAATACCTGATGCACTAGTTATCTCCACGTCATAGACATTAAATGCCAAGGCATGCCTTTTGCTTAACCACTGTGTGTCAGGAGGCTGTCGCCACAGAGGTGGCTCACCAACTGTCTGACAGCCCCAAATACCACGGTGGTTTACTCAATTGCAGATTTGACATTGTTTAGCTGCCTAGTGACATCACTTACAGTAGATGTGACATTAAGTAGAGGGTTATTTGGTTCACAACTCAACGTCCGATGGAACTCAAAGTTGCTCCGCCCGAGGTTCCACATTAAGGGTCCTTCGGTGTTTTACCAGGTGTATCTAAGATGGTGAGGACAATCCCCAACGGTGCCCCACTTCTTAAACCTCCAAACCAAGTCCCTCTAAAGTTCACACGGCGAGGTCGTTCGATAGAGCATGAAAACTCTCCCAAGCCCTGCCAAGCCTGGTCTCTCGTGAGTACCATTCGAGCTCACACTAAAAATCATTAATCTCGTTACATCATTACAACCGTTGTAGCTTATAGTCAATATAAACAAAGATACAGTATGACTAAGTAACATAATAAGCTAAAGTATAAGTTGTCACGCTGAGCTGCCTCGCTTGAACTGCCACGTTAAGCTGCCTTAATCCCAAACACTGTTGTTAATGGGGGGATTATCCCTAATCTCAGGATTACCTTCAAGCCCCCTCTACAATGACATTGTTAATTTTTATGGTGCGGAGGAGGCTCAAGTTTGTTTTGATGTGTTTCGAGGTTATTTCAGGATTCCATTATAAATGTGGGTAAGTGTGAGATGATCCCGGTAAGGCCAGGAGGGGGGGGGGGGGGGTTAGAGGGATCAATGCTCTAGAAAATGTGATTTTGTTTAAGGTGGGTTGTCTCCCGTCTACTTACTTAGGAGATAATGTTATTTGGGATCCGATGATTGAGAGGGTGGAGAGGATATTGGCGGGTTAGAAGAAGGGTTATTTGTCTAAAAGGGTTAGACTGGCATTAATAAAGAGCACTTTCTCTAGTTTACTATTTTATTACCTATATATTTTTTTCGTTACCAGCTTCTCTTGCAAATAGCTGGATAGGTTAGTGAGGAATTTCTTGTGGTGTGGGAATGAAGGTGGTTTCAAGCATAGTCTGGTGAGTTGGGAGGACATTTGCAGACTAGTGAGTGAGGGAGCAGCGGGAGTGAGGGTTTTGGTTTGTTTCAATAAAGATCTTTGGGGGGAGTGGCTGTGGAGGTTTCCGTTTGAAGAATACATGTTATGGAGAAAGGTGGTGGTGCAATGGGGGGGGGGGGGATTCCTTAGGCAGGCTTCCTTGCAAATAGGGAATAGGCGGAGGGTAAGGTTTTGGAAAGACATTTTTTTTGGGGGGGGGGGGGGGGGAGGGGGATCAATCTTTAGAGAAGATGTTCCCGGGATTATTTTGAATATCGAGCAATAGAGAAGGATTGGGGGCGAGACATATTTGGAGGGATGGGGATAGCATGGGATGGAATCAAAGGTTTAAACGGGGGCTAAGGGATTGAAAACTGGAGGAGGCAGAGGAGTTGATTGATTGGTTGGTTGGGAGGGGTTTCCCTCAGGGGGTGAAGATTGTATGTGGAGGAAGGGTAGCAAGAGAGGGGTATTCTCGATGCAATCTTTTTATGCGGAGTTAGTCTGCTGGCGAAGGGATTTCTTCACATGGACGACTATGAGAAAGGCAACCATGATGACAAATGGGCTTATAAAGAGAGGTAAGCATGTGACAAGAAGGTGTTAGATGTGTAAACATGATGAGGAAACGATCAATCATTTGTTATTGTATTGTTGGGTAGTGAGGGGATTATAGAAGATTATTTATTCTATTTTTAGGGTGAATTAAGTGTGTGTTGACTCTGTGAGGGAGGTGATGGTAGCTTGGGGCTATGGAGCGGGGGGAGGGAGGTACATTCTGTGTAAAAAAATGGTTCCTTTATGTATTTTCTGGACGATATGGATTGAGAGTAGCATGAGGTGCTTTGAGGGGGGAAGAGATCGAGCTGAAAAGACTTTGTTATATTTTGTAGAGCACTTTGCATGTGCGGTTTAACGAGGAGTTACATTCTACGCTACAATGCTTATTAGATTTTTGGGGTGAACTGGGGCAGAAAATTAACTATTGTTTTTGGCAGTATACCTCTGTGGTGAGGGTGGTTGGGAAGGTTTTGTCTCCCTATACCCTTTTTGTTTTTGGTCTTATGTTAGACATTTGTATATCTCTTCGATACGAGTTTCTCTCCTTTAGACGGTTTCATTTAATAATATACTTTGCTTACTTATAAAAAAAATATTACCTTTAAACATGATCTAACTTTCTATTATTCTAACTAACCCGCAAAACTTCCATGTAAAACCTTTTCACAAGTTTTAAAATTTCAAATAAACATCAAAACGTTTGGAGTTGTACTCACGTCTCAACGTATCATTCCGTTAACTCTTGTACAAAACAGTTTCCAACTCAAATCAGTTTATTACAAACTTCCTCTCATCTTCTATTTCAACGTTATTAAATGCCCATAACTATGACAACAGGTAAAACACACCACAAGAGTTAGGCTCCTAGGTGGGAGCACAAATACGAGACTCCCGTGCGGGATGATTTTTTTTTTTTTAATTTTTTTTTTGCATGGATTATAAACATTTCAAGATACCCTGTAAAAAAATCCGCTCAAAATAATACTTTCTGGTATTTTAAAAAAACGAGTCAATATTTGACAGTATTTTAAGCTGCTTAAAAACCTTAACGGCAACAGCCCCCTTTCCCCCAACCAGCCCCACCACCAAGGATTAAGCGCCACCCTCCCCAGATCTGCTCGTGTGTGTGTAGGTTTTTATTAAAAAAGGTAAAACATACCCTCGCTTAAAACCCACGTGAGATACACGTGACCATTCTCCCGCCAAAATGGGAGTGAATTGTTAGTAGGGTTATAGTTCAAGGGGGCCAAGTGTAATGAATCCTTTTTTTTAAATAAGGGGTAATAATGGCCAATCGTGCCAAAATTCTATAGACAGTTCATAAACACAACAAAACTGACAGTAGTTGAGTTACAAAAATACTGTTGCATTCAATTGAGGACTTTCATTGCAAAAAAAAAAGAACAAATCATATATACTTCTCATAAATAGAAAATTAACTAAAGAGCGGTAAAACAGATTCTCTTCATTTGGTTTTAAAATGATCATCTACGTTGTAGAAACTAGTTAATCACCATCAAAGTCAGTCTCGGGAGGCTTCTGCAGGCTCACCAAACCCCTAGCAGTCGTTGCGCTACGAAGCCTATGAACCCCACGAAGTGCATTAGCTGCAAACCTGGACGCTAACATGGTTGCACCAAATCTTGATGCACTACTCTCGATTAAAGCGACCCCTTCATCTTCTGCCTCTTCTCTCACATTATCATCTTCCTCGACTATTTGTTCATCCTCAGAGAATTCTTCGTTACGACGAAGCTCCATAATCTTCCTCCTTGAATACCTCCGCCAAGCAGCTTGAATAAAAATGGCAGCCCATGTCCTCCACTGCTGCGAGTAAAACCTAAAAGTGTGCTGAACCTGTCTACTGTGAAGTCGCCTAAACTGACTCATGATGAACTTCACTTCGTCCGCTATTAAGGCAAATGCCTCCACCTCCATCAAGGCCTTCATTGTCCGAGTTGATGGTGGTAAGTTCAAACCGGATTTGGGATCTAGGGCCCACGTTAAGAGCTCCTCGCCACAAAAATCACCTTCTTTTAAGAAACCGCGATTGAAAAACCCGCTTCTCCCACCATCTGTGGTTACACTCTCGAGGCGGTCGCGGATAATGAAGAGCATCTCGTTAACCGGGTCACCTTCTCGCACGACGTAAGTATTCTCTGTATATAAACTCAGCTTCAGTCGCTCGCAAATGGCATCGAGCAGTCGTTCGTCCATATTTGCAAATAGAGGAACCTGCAAAATGTTGCATACCAACTATTAACATATGCATATGCACTCAAATCTTAAGTTGACAAGGAAAACTGCATCATAATGTGTGGCTTTATGGGCTCGATGGTTTGACCTGTTACTGTAAATATGCTAAGCTATGTTTTAGAGTTTTTCTTGATTCTATCAATCTTCAACATGTATACTAAGACAGATACATGGTCAGGTTTCTGAAGGAGCGCAAATAATAACATGCACAATTTGTATTCCCAACAATCCCCAAGCTACGCACATTGGTTTAGCCGAAATTGGAATGCTTAGACTCCAAGTGTAAAATTCTGAGACCTTGCCCAATATATAATTATTTAAGGGGGAAAAGCTGGTGAAAATACATTTTTCTTGGTAAAAAAAACTAATTTTTAGTGTAAGATACTAAGATTTGTTAATTTATTTCAAGTTCCCCCACCCACACCCCCACCCCCACTAAAAGCAATTAAGATAAATGAATTCGCCAATGCATTCGAGTTATAGCCCGCTCCCTAAGGTGGGTGGTATTCCTTACCTCTGTAATTTTCAGGTCATTTTGACGTTTTACACCCATAGTTTTTCAAACATTTGAGATACGTGCCCAAAAGCGTCAATAAAACTCACAATGCGTCACCTTTGAAGGTCTTTCATGACATTTTGTAAGCTTGGGTGACACTTTTTACGATGTATCTCAAAGTCAAAAACTTGAGGATGTAAAACGGAATCTAGAACAAAAAATGGGAGAAAAGGCCAACATCAACACTAATTTTCCCTGTTACAATTGTCAGCCTATACGCATACCGTGACATTTTCATTAGTTATGGAAGAGAAGAAAGATAACCAAAATACTTGCCCTTCTCACTAAATTCAGACAAAGATGGTGCTTGATATCTCTCCTGAGATCTTTTGGTAGACTCTGGACCAAGATCTCTTCATCAACTCTCCTTGTTTACAGCCACTTGTATTGATCGTAGCGCCTAACTCTTTCCCTGAGCTCCTGAGGAAGTAATCTATGATGCATCCACTGCTCCGAATCACGCCTTTTGATCCTTATCTCTTCAAGCCGATCTGTAATAGATTGAAGATATATCTTCCAACAGAATACTATAAACGTCGGCTATTGAAGTATGAATTTTGTATATACTTACGTACACATGAAAATTTTCATATGAATCAACACATTTAGAGACAATATCTTACTAATTTACAAAAGTGGCTGATTATTTTTGATTTACTAATGATACGTGAGAAAAATGAGACATCAACATAATATAGCAAAATTTTCTATCCTCAAAATTCTGATTAGTACATTAAATCACAATTCGAATGTCAAATCTACTACACCCCAAGCTACAAACATAATAAAATTTAACACAGAATTAATGTCTAAGAAACAAACAAGGAATTTATAGGCTGGGAAGATAATTTTCAAAGAAACAACCAATATTTTAACATACGTAATGGTGTATAGTAGGATTGAGAAAAAGAAGTTATAATGTATGCAAATATGTAAACAAGTTTAACCCAATGTTCATGACTACTTATTTCACCAACTTCATAATACATTTTTTCCCTCTCTTCTTTCTCCCTTTTAGTTGTGTGCCTTTTTTCATTTTTGGCAGGGGAGTTGTCGGTCTGGGTATTACAACTAGTTCTCCCATTTGAACCCGCGTGCTCATAAATTTCTATATAAAAAATTGTCTGTTTAAAATGATTGGTGAAGGGAGCTGAAGCCACACTGAGTTTCCTATGTCAACTTAATTTCAGAGACTTTGTGTAACTCAGTTTTTTTTTATAGAAACAACTGAAACATCAGCTACTCGCAGCTCGATTGGTTCAATGTACTATTTTTTAAATTAAAAAATTCAATTTTTTCATCCTCCTGATAATTTATAGTTTTGTTTCACCCAAAACCAAATCGAATCCAATACCAAGTCAATAAAATTAGATGGTCAAGTGTTTGACCGAAACACTACCTTAACCATGGCCTAATCGGACATCATCCCCCACCCCTCTGGCACTCTCTTTTCAACTATAATCCTTTCAGCTAACTCAGTTAAAAATAAACAGCTATCTACCTCACCTCTAAGGTAGCGACTAGTGCTAGATTGGAAGTGAGGAAAGATGCACTTAGAAATAAGAGGGTTTAAAATAAGTAGGACTAAAACAAAGTATATGGAGTACAATTTTAGTAATAGTACGAGAAAAAATGGGAATGTGGTGAAATTTGAGAATCAAGAGATACCTAAACGTGATCGTTTTCATTATTTATGCTCGATTATCAAAAGAGATGGAGATATTAGTGATGATTTCACTCATAAGATTAAAGCAGGTTGGGTCAAAGTGATGAAGTGCTACCGACCTATTACGTAGTCAAATTATACCTTTGAAGCTAAAGTAGAATTTCTATAAGACAATCATCAAACCTGCCATGTTACTTTCAACGGAGCGTTGGGAAAAAAATAAATGTGCAAAAAATAAGCGCGACGGAGATGCGGATGTTAAGATGAATGTGTGGTAAAACTTGGAAGGATAAAATTAGAAATGAACATATTCTTGAAACAATATAGTTAGCTCTTATAGAAGATAAATTGAGAGAAAATCGACGTCGATAGTTTTAACACGTTAAATGTAGACCAATAGATCCCCGTAAGGAAGAGTGACCTAATTAGTATTGATGGTAATGCTATGGGTAAAGGTATACCTAAATTGATTTGGTGAGATATAATAAAAATGACATGATATCATGTAATTTAACAGAGAATATTGCACTGAATAGAGCATAATGGTAATATAGGATTCATATAATCAGTCCAAAATAAATGAGAAAAGGCTTTGTAAAGTTGAGTTGTATGTATAAGTATAGACAAGCGCCAACATATTATGGTATACATATGCTATAAGAGGATGTATCACACCTACGAACTTGTAGTATGCAAAATTAAAGTTCAGAGTATTTTGGTTAGTCAGGATTTGAGCTAGATATTTCTAAGTTTGTAAAGATTTCTTAAAATGGGTCATTCATATGATGGGTGTAGAGCTATATTAACCATACTCTTGAAACACAGAACAAGAAACTCATTCCACAAGTCAAACAAATAGCGATAGTCACAAACAACATTGAGTGCCAGGGGCAACTTTGATGGCCACATGCATAATTGAATATAAGGGATAACATCGAGGGCAAGGGGCATACTCGAAGACAAAGGGCAACAACGAAAATATCACAAACAAATTAATGTGTGTCTCTTACATAACCAAAGCACAAGGTGTGAACTTGTAAACTGTAAGGGGATCGACCCTAACATAACATGTAAACCTAAATCGGGTGGGACTTATGGGGTAAAGTAAGGCCCAGGTCTCACCCCCTTTTTCTAGAGCCCCTAAGATATGTGAATTAGAGATTACAGAGAATGGGTTTGCTAACAAAGTTTACAACCTCGAAAAGAAAATAAAGGCACTAAATGTCGCCCCATTCCCGAGACTACCCACTGGAGACCAAGATCATCCTCCCTCCCTCCCCCCCCCCCCAACTCAATACATCAATGGCCTCAACCTAAAACCTAACAAAAACATGATCATCACAAACCTTTATCAAACTTGTCTCCCTCTGATAACCCAACCCTACCCTGTAAAGGCATCACACTTTATGTCACCTCAGCACCCCCATCTCCCTCTCGAGACCTAATAGATAAGTGGGATCACTTTGCATTAGAATGAACCTGACATCACCTGTAGTTTCCAACAATACCCTTTTGAGATCAAAGGGTCCTAAAGACACCAAGCCACACTATATATACCCCATATGCCTCATCAATACGGGTGAACCAATTCTCACATCCTTATATCATAATCCAACCTAGAACATCACATTTACTCCTCTTCCCCAAAATCATGACAATAATATACTTCAATCCTCCCCATTTCTCAATACTAGTGTTGTCTTATACGGACTCTCTATTGAGGTGCCTACTCTCTCACCCTTTGTTACACACTTGGCTCTTTGATAATTTAGTTATGGTAATAGGTGTGAAATACGAGAAAAATCTATTCTCCCGAGGTGTAGTCCTAATCACGGGCCAGTAATTCCGGTGTTAGAAACCTACTCCACCTTTTTCGGGTCTCAATGTGAATATTTAAGTGTTATTGTGGCCAAGGTGACGTGTCATGAATATGTTTTCTAAGTGGAATGTAAAATGTACAAGCATGTGACAGGCTATAAAACACAAAACTCTACCAAAACCCCGAATCCTTATTCGACACATTTCGGACATTGATTTGCTGGGGACACGCTTGGACACACGAGGATACGCGCGTCATTGAGTATCCTATTAATTTTTAAACATATATAAATGTTGGATATGCTGGGACACACTCGAGATACATTAGGACACACCAAAAATACGTTATTGGTCAGGTGGAGGTCATTTGAATATACTGAAACCAAAAAATGGGGTAATGTCACAAAATATTAGCTTGAAAACAAAAGAGGCTTTAAAACACACCATTCGCTTGTGGTTTTCAACATTGAAGGTTCTTCGCTCTCCGTGGGTTTCAGTTTGAGGAGTTTCTTCGCATCCAATGTTCTTTGCTCATTGTGTATTCTTTGAGATACGTATTTGTTCTTTGAATTGTGATTTTGTTCTCTACTCGTCGTATTTCTTCTTTGAACCACTTCTAAATTATTTCACATTCACACTACATACTTCACATTTTCCATTTTAGCTTCCTTTTTATTTTGTAACCTTTTGATTTTTTTTCATGATTCTTTTTCTTATCTAGTTCTATTTATTTTTCTTCCAAGACAACTAATGTTATCTAGTTTCATTTTGTTGAATTTTTATAGTATTAATAGTTTTTATTCATTAATACATATACATATATATAAATATGAAAAATAAAAATAATACTATATTTATTCCAACATATTTGCACCCTACATTTTGAAATTTTTGTGTATCCCGTGTCCAAGACGTGTCGTATCCCGTATTGCATGTCGAGTTCGTGCTTCATAGTTCATAGGAAACAAATTATGGTGAGGCATTTTTATATATGCTATAAGAAGATGTATCCTGTGTACGAATTTGAAGTAGGTAGAATGAAAGTCTGCATATTTCAGGTAAATATGTCCAAGTTTGTAAAGGTTTATTAAAAAAAAGTTTCATTCATATGATGGGGATTTCTTGAAAAAGGTAGAGGGTGACAAAATAACTAAACAACAGGAAGGATGGCAGGTATAGCCCATAAATTGGGTCGACAAAGTCTGCTACATCAGGAGTGGCCTTCTCAGTCTCCAAGGTTTGGCTGAAGAAGATGGGTACATTGTTGTCCTCTGTTTAAACCAAGATTTAAGTTCAGTATTGCTATTTTAATAATAAGGGCTGATGTATTCTGTTTAGGTGATGCCAACCGTCTCTAGACCAGTGCACATATTTGGCAGAAGCTAAGTAGAGTATATTCAGGCTGACTTTATAAATGATAAGGTGACCTTTTAAGGTTTAATCAGCAGAGAGTTTTGACAAGAAAAAATAGACATAAGAAACTTTCCAAGAATATAAATAATCCATCCAGATCCCAACCTGTATATTTTTCTATACTTTCTCTAACTTTAGGGAAGAATATGATGAAAAGCGAATATTTTATAAGAAAGACTATAGAAAGATAGATAATATACACATGAATGTACATAGGCGTATAAGCGTACAACTCTGTAGAGATGTAAAAAGATATTGAAAGTAGATTTTAATAGTATAAACTTGCATTTAGCGTAAGGGGAAATTCGTGTAGAAGTGTTAGTGATCAGACTTCAAATGGGTAAATTTTGTGTCGGGAGCATTGTGGCATCGGTCCAGAACAAATCTGTTGATTCGAGGGAGCCAAGCTTGGAATGAAAGAGTTGTCGTTTTGACGCTGAAGAAAATAGTGGAAAAGAAGATGCTTTGGGAGAGTCAAATTATTGGGTTGTTATGGGCAGCTTCTACTTCAAGATAAGGGATTTTTATTTCTCTTGTATTTCCTTGAATTGGAATGATATTGTTTGTTGAGACATTTTGGAAGTATCTTTATTTGCGTTTTTTATTGATTTCAAAGTATTTTGGCGGAGAATTCCCCACCCCCACCCCCCACCCCCAGTGGTGATAATTTCAACGAGTGGTGTGGAGAATTGCGGGGATCAAAATTTGACTACGAGGGCACAACTTTAATTACACATAATATGAACTTCTGCACATTTCCAAATGGTCATTCCAGAACTGCTATGAACACCATCCAGTGTTCCTGATGGTGGGGGAGGTTCATGTAGTTTTTAAAACAACTATGGAGGTTGTTCACCCTATTGTTTGAAAGACGTCTGATGCTGAGTCTCCAAGCAACGATCGTTATAAATGTTAACAAAAAACATTGATGTTTATGTACTCTCAAATGTCAGGGCACCGAGCAGTTACTTCATTAATCCAAACATCACAATATAGATCTCTAATGAAAACACAACAGTTAACTGATGTTATACGAGTATGCTAGCTGTTATTTAGAATCACTTTATACAAAATTTTACATCCCTTAGAATCAAATGATGCAAGGCCAGATATTCATGTTGAGACACAAAGATTACTTGATATCATATGGCATGTAAAATCAATTTGCACCATGCAGAAATCAATAATAGGATCGGCATGTTTTCCAATCAAATTCTGCACCCAAACCTCTCTGAGACTGTCAAACAATTAGATTTTGGGTCTTTCACAATTAGGTCACAGAGAAACTATTTTCTAATCTAATAAGGTCCATAGTAGTTTAAGCTATTAGGATGTAACCCATATACCTTCAGGTCAGTCATAAGGTATCTATGATTTCGATAAAGTATCTGTGCCACATCCAGAAGCTCATATACATCGAAGGATGGCATTCAAAACTTCAATTTCACCTAGTGGATTTAGGTTAAGCAGAAACCTAATTGGACTTCACTTAATTAAAAATATTTACAAAAGAGGATAATACGAGTTCTTTCAAAGTAAGTGTTGTGAAATACCTGCATGTTACCAATCAGAAGAGCGAAAAGGAGACCAAAGATGCCCACAAATATGGAAAAGATAATTTCCTCATGGAAGGTACTGGTTTCGAGCCCCTGACCAAGTGTACTGTCAAAAATGAAATACCAAACCAATTCAGGAATGAGGCTTTGGGTTTACACAGATTGACACTTTACATATCGTACTGAATTTCATACATGAAAATAATGCGAGGATAGCTGAAAATAAAATAAAATTACAAGCTGCGCCAACTAAATATTAAAAATGAAATGCAGATTAACACTCTATATTGTGTTATCATTTGAGGAGATCCATGCCTAAATGTAAATACAGAGAGAATGAGACGGATCATCATATATGCAATTATTCGGGAAGTAACTACACGACACCTGTATAGATTCCATTAGGACTTCTTTGACTAAAACCTTTATTTATTCATAATATACTAGGCAGGGGCACAATATTTGATCTTTTTTCAATAATTATTATTAAACTAAAGTTCTACATAAAATGGTAAATATCAGACTAAGGTACCTTCAATAATTTTTTCTCGGCTTATCCCCAATTTTGTCAGTGTTGTGAAACTTAATGGTCACTTTCCTAGTTGTACCCGGTTTAAAATAAAATAATTTTGAAAATATAAATATAACGACAAAAAAAAAATAATGAAAGGAAAAAAGCAAAAAGAGAAAAACCAAAAGACCACCACCACATCCCCTGAACCCATATCATTACCCTTCACCCTTCCCTCATCCCCACCTGAACACTAGTGCAACATCTCCCACCCCTTGCTGTGCTACCCTCTCTCCCACCTCCACTAGAACACCATCATCACCCCTTGTATACATACACATAAGCAAATGGTTCCAGAACTGTATATGCGTATACACACACATATACCCACTAATTGTGAGGTAAGTGCCCCTCCTAATTTAATAAAGAATTAGTGGAGGTATCTTAGCATAATATCGCCAATTATCAGGGTAACGAAAAAAATAGATATAATGCATTTTGACATTTTTCTGGCCTTTACTCTTGCAATGGCTAAGAAGGACAGTTCTTTATTCTCCTACAAAACTTCGATCATCTATGTACATCAATGATGTTTGTGGGAGTATTGCACTTCTTGATTTTTTTTCTTCACAGAAGAGAACGGAAGCACTATTCTTTAGTCAATTGTGAGGTAGATTAATTGCAGATTAAAGCACTCCAGCTATATCAATAAAGTTTGTCATGTACGAAATGCGCCATGAAATGACAATGATCTAAGGTTTCTGGCTTGACGATGAGAGATGAGACAATTCTTTTTGTATTTAGTTTGATCAAATTCATTTTTATTCTTCTTCCCTTCCAGCCCCTTCCCTCCAACACACCCACACGCAAAAAAAAGACTAGTGTTCTTAGCCATTTTGAGACGTGTCCAAGAGTCTTCCGAGAGTTAGTCCTAGCGCCATATTAGAATAGAGAGTGCAAACTGCAGTAACATGAACGAGGGACCAAATACAAGTGGTACTAACGGAACTGATGTACAGAAGGCCCCACGGGAATCATTTATATTTTTCCTTTTATTATTTTTATGTTTTAGTTATTTTTATGTTTTAGTTGTAGTTGTTAGGTTTAGTAAGGGTTGGGATAGGTATTTTTGTAATACGAATGTTCTAGTCCATGTGAGGTCATTGGTGATATCACCCATGACATCACATGTGACCTAAGCATTCCTTGTTACATCCTTCTCTTTCCAATTTAAATAAGTCCATTGGCCCCCTTTTGTACTCACTACTATATTTAGAGAGAATAATTAGTCCTTTGGCCTAAGAGCGACGTTCGGAGGAACCGGCGAGTCACTCCTCCAAAATGCACCCCCGCCGCCCGCTGTCAAGTAACACCACCTTGTCCTCCACCACCATATCCACAAAACCCTAGCCCTAACCCCTTACTCTGGTCAGATCAGACCCCCAGCGTCAATGTGGCCACTACCGGAGTTCACCACCGACAATCGGCGACAACGGAACGGGTCGCAATGACAAGGAAATCATCCCCAATTATTCACAACCTCGTTTTGGTCCTAACAAACCAAATCTGAGTCGGAAATCTTTAGAATAGAGTCGGTTAACCATACCGATTGTCATCTCGGTACTTTGCAAAAATCGTCGGTCCAACTAGGAGTTGCCTTGGCCTTGCGAGCCTTGTCGGTCCCTTGCCGATTCAATCCACCCCTCTCTAGCATCACAACAAAAACCGAAACACGAAATCCTAGCTTGGTACAACATTCGAGGATGGCAGCCACCAAGTTGGGTTAGCCCTTCACCAACAACAAAACTAGGGAGTGACCGAAATCCGACACAGCATCAGCGATCACCTCTAGCATCGACATTTGGCACCCAGCGGCACGGGAGAAGAAGTATCATTCCACCGTCGTTTTGACATTTTTGGCTTCCTAGCGATCTCGTCGGAGGTCGACGACCATCGCCAAGCTGGGTTGGATGTCACTAGAGTTTTGACTAACCAAGGGAGTGTCAAGGAAACAACCATTTGTTGCAATGCAGAAACCCTAGCTAGGTTTCTCTTGTTGAAGCCAAATATGAAGGTAATACCAACTTTACCCATAATTCTTTTAATCCCAAGTCTACCCCCACTTTAAAAATTCAAAAAAGTTCACAAACACCACCTCAAATTACTTTGAGTTCCTCTCCCATTATTCCTTCCCATTTTTCACATACCACCCCCAAAATATTTGCATATACATATCCCAACAAACCCTAGCTAGGTTTCTCTTGTTGAAGCCAAATATGAAGGTAATACCAACTTTACCCATACTTTTAATCCCAAGTCTACCCCCGCTTTAAAAATTCAAAAAAATGCACAAGCACCCCATCAAGTTACTTTGAGCTCCTCACCCATTTTCACATACCACTCCATAATATTTGCAAATCTATATCCCAACACGTCTTCAATTATTTGGAGCCCCTCCCACCTCCTGAAATTTATATTTCAGCCCCCGTATTTTTTAAATTATCCAATTCTGCCCTAGAAATATTTAAAATTCTATTTCAGAACCCCCCAACTTTCTGGAAATTTGATTCCAGACCATAAAATTTTCCAAACCCTCAATTCAAGCCCAATTTCCTTCACCGACACTTATTCCCGGTTCGATATGTTATGGAACATAGATGGTGATGCTGTTTTATGCCAAATTCGAGTGGTTGAGTTGTACCGTCATCGAAGAACTCCAAACATGTATCGACAACTTAGACCGAGTGGGTGATGTTTTACATAGAGAGCTTCAAAGCTTTCAATTCAGTGTCATCTGCATTGCATCGGGAAGTATGAGGAGCATCACTAACACCTAAGTCAACGCCGCACAAAGTACCTCGAGGTAGAAGCACTGTGTGATCATTGGGTACGTGTGAGGGCAAGACGTTTGGCCCGGTATTTTGACTATTTGTCCTTCAATGCGACACCTCCTACGGCCAACATCGTTTCCTTCTACGACAATGATGCCCGCTACCCAATCACGCATGATGATGGGTTTCCAAGGATGTTGAAGACCCATCAGTGGATGGTATGGATCCCGAGTTCTTTCCATGTGATTTCATTTTATTTTTGGAAAAAATGGATGGATTACACGTACTCGGTTCCGTGATTTGGATATTTTCGAGATTTTGGGGACTTCTTTCCCATCTTCGAAGAAGAATAGGTTGGGTTCTTTATCGAGGATTTCTTTGATATTTTTAAAGATGGTTGGGTGACTTGCAAGCACTCTCGCGAGGTCAGTTCGTATGATATGGATGATTTCTTCCCACTCTCTTGGGATGATGATTTTGATGGGTTTAGTTAAGTGGTTGTTTCCCCCCGAGGGGGACTCATGGCTTTGGGTGGCCAAGATTAATCAAAGGTATGTGGATCTAGGTGTTTGAGGTGCGTTTGGAGGTTGAGATGAAGTGCCTAGTTCCGACAATGCTCATTTTGGGAGATTTGGAGGGCATTTGGCACCGATGGCCCTCCCCAGGGAATGGGCTTGGTAGTTTTCATCGTTGCAAAGTTAGGGGCCCCATTCTTGCTCATCAACCGTGGTTAGACTTCTTGACCTGTGTTCTAAAAGGCCCGCCTAGCCTCCGCCTAGGCCCCCCAAGGCTTGAGGCTTGAGAGAAACACATCGCCTACGCATTGTTAAGCCTTATTCTTGGTAAAAGGCTTAAGGCACACTTTTTTTTTTAAAAACAAAGGATTAGTTGACAAATATTGGTTATGGAGCATGAATATGAGAAAGATGGCTACCAAACATATGGATATATTTTCAAAATTCAAGGTATGTATTATTTTATTATATTACTAGCCTTAAAATAATTAAAACAATAAAAAAGAAAAAATGCCTTTTTACGCCTAGGCTCCGCCTAGGCGCGCCTAGGTTCCTAAGGCTTGAGGCTTGACCCCTACGCCTCAATCATGCCTCGCGCCTTTTAGAACCTTGTTCTTGCCTCCTCCCAATTGCCTCGTTACTAGACGATAAGCGGGCCGTTTTCAAGGATGGGTTCCCTTTCAAGCAAGGGAGTCCATTAATGGATGTTTTGCTTCCTTGTCGCCAACTTCCAATGCTCAGGACGAGCTTTTTCAAGTGGGGGAGAATGATGTAAGCAAAACCCATGAAAATATATTTTTCCTTTTATGATTTTTATGCTTTAGTTGTAGTTGTTAAGTTTAGTATGGGCTAGGATAGGTATTTTGTATTGGGAATGTACTAATCCATGTGATGTCACTACTAACACCACATGTGACCTAAACATTCCTTAATGGGCAAGTAATAGACCTTTTCTATATCCTTCTCTTTCCCCTATAAATATAAATAAGGCCATTGGCCCCCTTTTGTACTCACTGCTATAGTTTGAGAGATGAATTAAAGAGATAAATTGGGCCTTTGGCCTCTAAATGATGTTGTTGTGTAGTTTTAATGTTTAAATCGCTTCTGCTCTCAACTACACATCAGAACCCAAGAACTTACAAAGTCAAATCTCTAATGCCATACTAAGTTGCCAGTTGCCCTAAATCTTTACATTAAATTAAATAACATAGTGTTGTAATCATTGCAGCTCAGGGACAAATGACAATTGCACTAGAGTTTTTAGTGTTAAATATTACAGTTTATGCGTAAATCCTTGCAAAGTTCCTCATTAGTAATAAAAAAAAATTCCGATTTTCCATATTTCAATCTACCATGATACTAGAAACTATCGGATATTTTTGTCACTTTTGAGCGTTGCAAATAATTAGAGCATTGTCTATATGATTGGGTATAGCTGCACCATAGTACTCAGTGTTTTGCAGGATTTTAGAAAAAGATGGTATTAGTAAAACTATTAGATTAAAAAGTAACAATTTTCCTTTATTTCATGAATATGGAGTACCAGATATGTAGATTGGTAAACCCTCAAGCTACTGTGTAGGGGTGGCAATTTCTGACACGACACGACCCAACACAAAATTAAAATAGCCTGTCGTGTTCGGGCCTGGTTTTTTAAGCCCATTAGCGGGTCGTGTCGTATTCGTGCCAAGAAATTGACACGAAATTGACCCGACAGTAACCTGTAAGAGCCCAATTGAAACACGCTAACCCGAAGTAAACCAATTTCAACCTAATTGTGGCCCAATTAGAGCGCAGTCGGTACCCACTTCTATTTTAAAAAATAATCAGCACCTCTAACTACTTAAAAAAGAAATTAAAAACCTAAAAAATGGACATAGTATAAAAGGAAACTTAAAAAAACAAACCCTAACATTCTCACAACTTCACACATCATAGGAGCACGGCCACTCCTCCTCATCCTCTCTCTCTAGGTCGAACACTCACATTCCCAAACTCCCTCTTCCCCTCTCGACAGCAGTCTCACCACCAAATTATGGCCCGAACACGACACGAAATTAAAATAGCATGTTGTGTTCGTGTCGTGATTGGCATGGTTTTTAGGGCCCATTAATGGGACGTGTCGTGTTCGTGCCAAGAAATTGCCACGAAATTGGCCCAACAGTGACCCGTTAGAGCCCAATTGAAACACGCTAAGGAACTCGAAGTAAACCAAGTTCAACCCAATTGTGGCCCAATTAGAACCCAATTGGTACCCACTTCCATTTAAAAAAATAATCAGCACTTCTAATTACTTAAAAAGTATATTAAAAACCTAAAAAATGGACATAGTATAAAAGGAAACTTTAAAAAAAAAACTAACATTCTCACAACTTCACACATCATAAGAGCACGGCCACTACTCCTCCTCTCTCTAGGTCAGTCACTCTCACATTCCCAAACTCCCTCTTCCCCTCTCGACGGCTGTCCCACCACCAACCCAACCGCTCCTCCTCCTCTCTCTCTCTCTCCCCTCCCCCTCCTTCAGCGGCGCCGGGAAGAAAATTAATGTAACATAACAGGGATTTGAATTCGTGTGTTGGATACTGTCAATTTGGTTCAGTATTAATAGGGTGTATCAAGAGATAAATAAAGGTGTCGTTGTCTTGGTGATATATTCATATCTGATTCCTTATTGGGTGAAAATGAGATCCAAAGATTTTCTTGATTTTTCTTTCCTTCCCTTGTGATATGTTTACATCTAAGTTTTGATTGTAATGAGTTTTACGAAGCTATTGATTTTGGTATCTATGTTTGAATGACGTTATTGAATGTTCATGGTTTATGTTTAATTTTATATTTTCTTTTTTGTCTACTTTATGATTTGGTTATGTTGGATTCTAATTTATGATGAATTAGATTGATGGTAATTTTGATGGAAATTTATGGTAATTTTAATTGTAATTTGTCTTGAATTAACTTTAGCACATTATCATTTCTAAAACCATGCATTTTTATTACAATTAAAAAGTAATAATCGACGGGTAATCGGGTCTGTCAATCGCTTCAAATAAAAGTTAACAATAATTGGCGAGTTATCGTGTCAATCGTGCCTAATTGGCACATTTTTTATTGTCGTGCTATTCGTTTTGGGTCGTGTTAAAACACGACATCATGTCGTGTCGTGTTCGTGCTGAATAATATCAAGTCGTGTCAGGCGAGCCCCAAACACGACCCATTAGCCCAAACTGCCACCCTACTACTGTGCCAGTTGAGTTCAGATTCAGGTAATTGACGGTCTTACATGCATTTATAAGGCTATGGTCAATAATTCCATTAACATTATAATAATTCTAATAAGAAACTGAAATTTAGATAAGCTAAGCCTAAAAAAAATCAAAGTACTTCCATGGGCAAATTAAGGAGCATCTGATATTTTGTACATCATTAAAAAATGTGTAAGAAAAAAGATAGCTCACCTCAAGTTTTGTAGTCCAAACCACAAACAGAAAAGGTATTTGCTCGAACATTTCTCGGATTCAACAATATGAGAAGATAAAGCTCGGGCATAGATCCCATAATCAAATTTTGCATTTTCATCACTAATAGAGCAATTTGAATCAAGCACAGACTGACTGATATTCTTCCACTCTCTAAAACTTTTTGTTTCTTCGTGTCCACAATACAAATACTTTGTATCGCACACCCCACCACTATTTTTACAAGCTTCCTCCCAACATGTATCTCTACGATCCACAGCTAATAAATACCAGAAAGCACCAACTATCTGTAACATCACAGGTAATGAATTCCCATGAGTTTAACAAATCACATAAGAGCACAAATATTATATAATTTAGCTAAATAGTTCTCAAAGCATGTCACAAACTACTTTGGTGCCCTTAGAGCAGAAATATAAAATTATCAAGTAGCACCAACACTGTCTTTGATATTGTCATAACACCTTAAAAGCTATGTAGCACGGACACGGACACGGGTGTCGTGTCCGACACGACACGGACACGCTGACACGGCAAATCTAAAAAAATCAGGACAAGACACGGCGGGGACACGGTATTAAATAAATATTTTTTATAATTATTTTTATATATAAAAAATATGAAATATCACATTAATACTAATATCATACTAAGAACAACATTAAACATATAAGCATTAAGAGTATTAAATCCATTCTACACATTAAACATCACAATGATACTAAATCCCATACTAATAATAACAATCAAAATGCATATGGCTAATGCAATTTATTGAACAAGAGATTAAAAAAAAAGAATAAATAGGTGAGAAAAAGGAGAAAAAAAGGAGAAAAAAAAACATATGTTTCCTGCCCCTTTTTTTTAAAGTTATTATATATTTTTGTCAGCCGTGTCCCTTACGTATCCCAGCCGTGTCCCTTGCGTGTCCCAGCCATGTCCAATTATTTTTAAATGCCTTTTAAGCCCGACATGCCACGTGGCATATCGGACACGTGTTCCAGCAGTGTCCCTTGCGTGACCGTGTCCTTGGAGTGTCCGACACTCGTACGCGGCCTTCGGAGAAGTGTCCGTGCTTCATAGCTTAAAAGCATAAGATCAAAAGCAGCAACAGATAAATAATATGTTTTGCTACAATTAACATAATCAAAATATCTTACATGACTAGCAAGCACGAATAACAACAAATAGAAGGCAGCACCAGCCCAAGCAGACTCAGCAAAGACACCCCCAGTCTTTTTCAGCTCAGAAGTTAGTGGCACAAACAGCAAACCCCTAAAAATATACTGAATAAAAATGATGTACAACAAAGCCTGTTTTGTAGCCAAAACATCTGAACCATTTGATGAACCATTTGATCTCTGACGAAATCTCAAAACCACAATCTGCACATCATAAGAGGTCGAACAAAATATAAATCCATTCGTCAGAGAGAGACAGAGACAGAGAGAGGGAAAGAAATATAAAGCGAACTTTCTAAACACAGATCAACTGATAAAGAAGAAATAATGGTATCGCATGCCCATTCATTGAATCCTTTATAGACAACCAACATGCTTCTATTGTACGAAAGAAATATTAATTTGCTACAATTCTTTTATGCCCTGATATACAATATAATTCCATACGAAATATTGAAAATCATACAGTGCAAGCAGTATCCCTTTATCCCACTGTTTAAAATCAGATGTATACATAATTGATACATTCTCAACAATTAATAAGTTTATCTAGTAAGCCACAAGGATTTTGCAAGTAAATGACTGTGAAGACATTTCATCATACAATTAAACAAAAAAATTGGAAATATACATTAGCACATATATATATATATATACGCACACACACACACACAACCAGGCTCTAATGCGGACGCAACTAGCGGATTTAACTTGCGGACGAATTTTTGTGTGATTTTTTTAAAATAGCAAAACATCAAATTTCGACTTTATTTTTTTTCCGTGGTATTTAAACATTTCAGGGACCCCTGTAAAAAAAATCAGCTCAAAATGAAATGTTTTACTATTAGTAAAAAATCGGTCAAACATATGTCAGTTTTTAAAAGCTTCAAACACCGACATGTGTTTGACCATTTTTTTAAAATAGCAAAACAATTCATTTTGAACTCATTTTTTTTATAAGGGTCCCCTGAAATATTTAAATACCACAGAAAAAAAAATCAAATCGAAAAAAGTTTTTTTGTTGTTTTTAAAAATATGGAAAAATCTGTCCGCAAGTTAAACCCGCAAGTTGCGTCCGCATTAGAGCCGGCCTGTATATATATAGAAATATAGCCTAGATCATTTTACGCCAAGGGATTATTTGATGGTAAATTTGGAATTGAAAAACAATTCGGTTTTACGAAATGTTGGAAAATTAATGGAAAAAAGGATAATGAGCAGCTTTGTGAGATGTTAACATATTTTCCACTTTCCCCGGAATTCAATTCTTTAGGGATGGGTAAGAAATGGATTTCATGAAAAAGAGAAAATAAGATCTAACTAAGCTACTCATCTATTTATCCACTTGTTTTTCAACATAAAAATGAAACGTGTTTCAATATTTTTACAACTTTGCAATCAAGCACACCCTAAAAGTAACATTAGCTGATGTTACAACTATCAATAGCCACTTACAGGAATGGTATCTTGCCAATTGGATGACATACTCTCACATAGTCATCTAATTATCATATATCAAGTTGATAGAAATAAACAATTGTCCCATCCCACACAAAGCTACAATTTATAGCTATAACAAAATATGTTTTTCAAACAATAATATGATGGATGAGTACTAATATCTGATCAATTTAGCGTTTGACATAACTAAACAGTGACATGTTTCCATATCACATATGCATTTATGCACAAATATATATACAGGTTCATGGTTACATATTCATGTATATGGAAATATATATAAGTCCATGCGTGCATGTGCATAAGCTCGACAAAGAGAGCAAGCATTGAATTGTGAACCTGTGGTAAAGGTAGTACAGAAAGAAGATCAACGATGAAATAACGACGCAAATACCTCCTTGCTATTTGAGTGGGGTATATCACAAGTTCACCGCGCCCAAAAACCCGAGATGATGGGGCAATATAAGCCGTGCGAAACTGGAGAAGCATCCGTAAACAGTAGAAAGCATCAATTATTGTCCGCACTGTTGTAGTTGCGTACGCTAATCTTCTATGGATATGAAGGCACATTTCGTCACTTTTGAAAACAGGAAGATAAAAAAACAAAGGATCCACAGATACTGAAAAAATACACGAGACGACCAATAGCTTATTCCAAAAAAGGACAAACTTGTCTTGGGGATCAAATATCTTATGCTTAGACACTTTGAGATCTTCTGGGAACACCACCCATGTGACTCCAGATTTAAGTGATTTACAGAATGTCATGATTCCTTCTGACCCTCTTTTCATTCCGAATCTAAACGATTTCGATGGGTTATTCTTTGAACGACCAGTTGCCTCTATACCAAATCCACTTCTTTTCATTCCACCCGTGTTAGATGAAAATGATACTCTAGAGTCCATGTCATCCAACCTATAATACAAACAATAGCCAAAGTATATGTAAATTTAACTAAAACCATATTGGTAAGACAAATAGGAAAAGAGAAGAGAAAATACCAATATGCAATGTCTTAAGAAACTCGTCCTCTGATGTCTTCATCAATTGGAAAAAACAAAAAGAAGGGGATTAACAATATTTCTCAAGTTATAAGTACATCACATCCAATTCCAAATGAATATTCTCTTAGGCTCAGGTTTATAAATTTCCCACAGTTTAAACATGATGCTATTAAGGGGAAAAAGAAATTGAAATATAATCGTTAAAAAAGTTGACGTTTTCTTTTTTGGATAAGGTGTCGAACATGTCAGTTAAAGTAGTTGATTACATAAACCAAGATTGGATTCATTCAACTCTTTCCAACTATCTATCGAAAAACTAAAATAGTTTTTCAGAGGGAAAAATATAGGTGAACAGATATTCTCATATTTAATACAAACAACGCCTTTACCTTACGAATTTCTCTCTTTGGCCGCCCATAAACTGTGACTTGTACCCGCAATCAAACATTTTATAAAGCCAGACACAGAGTGAATGCAAGTTTATCACAACATTTTCATGTTGCAAAAACACAATTCTTCAACAGTCGACGGAACCATCTAATAATATATCAAAGAAAACCCCTGCACTTCAAAATAAAACACATCAGATGTGACACCAAAAATAAAACTTCTATAAATCTATATAAATAAATAAAAACCCAAAATGGGGGAAAACGATAGAATTTGAACTCCCAATCACAAAACCCTCAGTATATCTGTGCCTATAAACATGTGACTCAAATATAAAAATGAAACTAATTATAACTTGAAAAGAAATACCTGAACGATGCAAACAAGATAAAGGAGCAGAGATCTCTCAATATGCTATGACCTGCACTAGGCAAAATTCATCAATTAATTTGAAAACCTAGCACTGGTCCAACATACAAAAAATATACACAGTGCTATATTCATTAACTGAAATTGAAAAGAAAAAGGGCCCTCAAACAAAATTATAATTTCAGATCCAAAATCCTAAATTAGTTCCATCACAGTTATTGAAAGAATGACCAGAGAGAGAGAGAGAGAGAGAGAGAGAGAGAGAGAGAGAGAGGGATGTATCATCTTCTACACATATACTATTATACCATAACACAACACAAATTACAATGCAAGTAAATCGCAAGTATGTTAAGAAATAATATAACAATTAAATAGGTTCAAACAAATTAAACTTACGCTCAATTTATATGTGTATTTTTATTTCTTAATTGCACAATAGTTTAAAATGATATTTGTTAAATGTTTAATTTGAGTCACATGTTTATAGGTGTGGTTTTTTAAAATGGTCACCCTAATTGCAGAAATTGATTACTAAGAATAGAAAACAGTATCATCGCATTGTAAAAAAAATCATATTCAAACTTTGAATTTTAAAAATACATTTACCATATATTGACCTTCTTGAGTTAGTATGTAAGCACCTTATACTTAAGTAAATGTAGTTAATTGTGTTGAAAAATTTAGAAGCACCCAAATATATGAAGGAATAGGCAATTAGTGAAGTTTGCATGGTTTTGTTGGTTGGTTACCTTCATTTGGGTGGAGCTTAGGCGTGGCAGTGAACCCCAAGGTTTTGAACTAAGTTAACAGCAATGAACACACGATGACATGTTAAAGAAGCAGAAAATAAATCTGATCCCAAGGGGCCAATAACCACGTCTGCATATGAAAAACTAAGTTATATATGTTGTGATACATTTATGATGATTGGTTGTGGAAGCTGCATATTTGTTATGTGAGCTCTTATATCCTCATATATCTCGTAAGCAGGTGGAACCTGTTGAGTCTGCTTGCCCAAAGGGGGCATTTAGTGATTGTCAAATTTGCATGGATGATGCATATATTGTTATTGATTTGCTTAGTGCTTTTTCGTGAACTTTTTGTAAGCACCAAAAAAATAGGTGATATATATTTAATAATTAGATTAGATAAATTCGTGTATAAAATGGCCACGAGGGCATGGTTCGTAATTAAGAGAATCCAAGGGTAGAGAATTGGTGACATTTTCTTTTGCCACCCAATGAGCAACCTTGTTAACATCTTTACGAATCCAAGAAAAATAATTACTACAATGTGGGGCAAACTCCCGAATATCAAGAATAATACCCTAAGTTCCCAAGTGGGTTCTAAGTCCGATGTTCACAAATCAATAATACATTTACAATCACTTTCAATCGTAACATTTGGGATGCTATAGGAGGAGACACACATAATATGATCTAATATCTTCCGCTTCCGAATTAGCCACTGAAACCGCAACAATATGATTTGCAAAACCATGCAATAACCTCCCATCATGATTCCGTAACGCCCCCGCATGCGGCCTTGGCTTGAGTTGAGCACCTATAAAACGCTCCATCACAACTTATTTTAAACCCCCCACCCACCCACCCACACCAAATCTAGTTTTCTATCAACACACAAACTCCTCCTTGTAAGAGATAAAAGTATCCCAAATAATTGATGTCATAGATGGTCGGTCTTCAAAACCCAAAGTGTTGCATTTTTTCTTCACAACCCAACCAAGCAATATTCGAAAGGATATATGTTGTGTGGGACAAGGAAACCGCCTTTGCCACCAAATTCGAAGACCGCCTAATCAAAGAAACGTCATTTGGAGCATCAATATTACATAACAAATTGGAAATGTTTCAAAGTTTAACATAATGTTTACATCCAAAAAAAAGCATGCTCAATAGGCTCCACCTCTTTATTACACCCGCGGGGGGGGGGGGGGGGGGGGGGGGAGAATGTGCACATTTTTTTGAGAGAAAAAAGGATTTCCCCGAGTAGTCAATGCATTCGAACATGCCCTCCACCAAAAGTATTAGATCTTTGGAGGGGTGTGAAGGGACCAAATACATTTCCATACTAATTTATGAGGATAAAAGCAGGAGGGTGGGTAATTGATGAATTGGCCTATGAAGCACGGATTCGACACGCAATACGTGTTTCGTCACGACACGCGATATTTCTAAAAACTAGGATACGGCGCGCTAGGATACGTATAATATATAATATATATTTAAATATATATAAAAGAAATAAAACAATTTTTTTTCATAAAATACTAGAGCATTCTTTACTAGTAATAATTGATGTTTGTTTACTTTAGTTACAAATATCTTTATAGTTTTTAGTTTATAAAAATATTACTTCCTAATTAATCTTAACTTTTAAAATTCTGTCACACGTGAGTAAGTAAATGACATTGCTCAAAGCATCTTGACAGCTAACACAGTACATAATGTTCTTACATCTGATGTTCTGGCCCATGAAAAGACAGCACTGTAAGCTAACAGAGTAGCTGTGCTACAGCTATTGAGCTACTGTGCTAGCTGTGCTGCAGTTTTGACAGGTACAACCTCCTTTTTTTGTTCCTTTTTACTTCTTTTTCTTCTCTCTTTTTCACGTGGTTACTTTGTGGCTGCAGTTTCTCTTTTTCTTTTTCTTTGTTGTGCTGTGCTGCAGTTTCTCTTTTTTTTTGTGGCTGCCTGAGGTAATTTTTCTTGTACGAACTAGGTTTTTTAGTTTGATCCCATTTTAAGGTTTTGAAATACAAAAAAATACCTCAGAGCGTGTCCCACATACGTGTCCGAGCGTGTCCGACTTTAAAAAAAAAGTGGGATACTCTGGGACACGTTTGGACACGCGTGTCCGGAGCGTGTCCGAGCGTGTCCGACACGTGTCAAACCAGATTCGTTGCCTCCGAGAGAGTGTCCGTGCTTCATAGGAATTGGCACTAACATGAATGGCTTCTTTATAACCCAGTATCACAAAATAAATATCATTTCTAAACAGAGTCCACATAAATCGATATCTAGCCATTAATTTCATAGTGGGAATTTCAAAATGGCATTTCTTGTGTTTCCCTCAAAGATTGCTCTAATCACATTGGAATTCCGTTCCAACTACCCCCACCCGGCTCGATGATATCCTTCACAACATTCAAAGTACACCTCATAGGTTTAGGATGACCGGCTTCAAATCCCTTAATGAACGGAATCCAAGGATTCTCCCAAATAAATATAGTCGAACGATCCCCACCTTCTTACAAAGCCCTTTAATAAGGAGATCCCTTCAATTTAATAAAATATTCCACACCCAAGGTGGTCCAGATATTTTATGGCCTCAAGAAAAGAGCAAGTAGGAAAGTAAATTGTTTTTAAGGGTACATGCCTAAAAGAGAGTTAGGCATTGTCTAGAGCCTCCAACGTTGTTTGGCAAGAAATGACATTAAAGCAATGGAAGTCCCAAAAATCAACCCCCCATCATGTTTATTTCTAGAAATATTGTCCCAACTCTTCCAATGAATAGGATATATCCCACTTTTGTGAATCCAACAAAATCTATTAATAAGATAATGAAATTTCATGCACAAAGACTTTGGAAGAAGAAATACGGACATAGCCTAAGATGGAAGGTCTTGGAGCATGGCCTTAAAGAGGACATCTCTGTGTGTGAAAGAAAAGTATGTTCCCAATTTGGAAGTTTAGTTCGCACATGATCAACAAGGAATTTGAAAACCTCTCCCTTTGATCTACCCAAACAGATGGCAACCCAAGGTATTTTGCATTAAGACCCATAATTAAGAACTTAAGAATATTTGTCACATTTACTTTTGTCTCTTCCAAAGTATTAAGTGAGAAGGAAATACTCGATTTACCAAAGTTGACAAGTTGACGCGATCCATGACAATAAGACTTGAGGAGATTAAGCAAATGGGATGCTTGAGTCGATAACTTTTAAGGGAGATAAGGAAATCATCCGCAAAGAAAATGTGTGAGAGGGTCGGGCTTCCCCTACGAATATTAATACCCATAAGAGATTTGGAGTCGAATGTTATTTTCAAGGCTTAGAGATTACATCTTGGACGAAGATAACTAGGTAAGGGGATAAATAATCCCTTTGCCTAATCCTCCGTTGAGGTATAATGTGGAAAATAGGAGAACCGTTAAGCATAATGGTGAACTTAACCATGTTAATACATTATCAAATTAATTCGATCCAATAGGAACAAAATCCAATTTTTTATCAAATAGCAATGAGAAAATCCTCTTCCACCCAATCATAATCTTTGTTCAAATCAAACTTTATAGCCATGGTCCCCCAAAAACCTCCCCTTTTATTTTTAATAAAATGAACAGCTCCATTAGCTAACACAATACTATCTTGGATAAGGCGATCAAGGATCACATGAAAGGTTTCAGTCTATTTGCTATCACCCTTCAATTATTTTATAAAGAAAATTAGTAAGACTAATGGGTTGAAAGTCCCAAGGATGGGGTTTTGGGGATGAGAACAACAATTGTGAGATGGAGTTCCTTAATCATAAAAGTACCATTAAAGAAAATCCTAGCTGCAATAATGACATCATTGCCCAAGACAGTAAATTCGTAATTGTACTATTTAAGGCAAAAAATTATTCATTTCATTATTAGTGTCATTAAGTTATAATGGCCACTCAATCTAATTTGTCTAGTAGCTAAATCTATGTAAGTTCAAATTTCCTGTAATATGAGAATCAACTATATGATTCATTAAAATTTTTCATACATAAAAATATAAAATAAAAAAAAGGTTGTACCCAGTGCACAAGGCTTCCACTTAACTGCAGCCTGGGAGAGGCAGATGTCAACTGGCCTTACCCCTATATATGGACAGGCTGCTCCCATGTCTCAAACCCGAAACCAACCGTAACTTAGGCGAGGGCACTTACCATCGCACCAACGTACGATGGATCCAGTACATAAAAATATATCGGATGTAAAATTTAAAGTAGTAAACTACGGATCCTATCTTATTATGTCTTGTAAAACTATGAATTCTGCTAAAAGTTGTGGTTTCATAGGTTAACAAATGGTGCGCAAACGAGTAGTGTTTGTTTGTTATTGAGGGTGCAAATGTGTAACAGTGATACAGTAGGCCTAATATACGACAATTAGCCTATAAAGACTATTTGCTGACCTAGTTTAACTTGCATCGACCTACTAAACAAGGCGTGGACTTCGTCCTCTGCCCTTAAGATTGTATGCATGTGACCCTCGCTGTGTGGTGGGGAAAATTTGAACTTCATCACTTTAGAAATTGATGGTGACGAGATGGTGCAGAATATTACCAAGATTGTTTTGAACAATTGTGGAATTCTTAGCTTGGATCTAACCTAGAGTCCTAGCCTTCTAACCGATTGGTCAATTTATGTCAAATTTCGTCTTTCCAGTACGTTACATTTGCGGATGGATATCATACACATGATGGCAGTGCACTCCCACCCACCGTATACGCAAGGAACACCAAGTTATAGTTAATGGTGGTGGTTGTAAACAGTTTTATGTTATGTGACCTTGAATTTTGCTTCGAATGTTCTGTATGTGCTCGCAATTCTACTCAGATTTCAATGCAATGTCACCATTTTCTTAGGCCACGCCTAGATGTGGTCTCTCAAGGTGCGACATATACATACAATATGTATCACTTGGTATGGTGAGAAACGTGTGTTTGAAAACCAATATTTCTAAACATCTAGTCCGCTCTCCTAAGTTCTATGGGATCTACAATATACGATCGCAGTTAGCACCATTCAACAAACAACTCCCATATGAAAATATGGGATGGAACAAGTTAATCAAAATTTTGTCAAAGACGGTGACAATGTCTGCATTTACTTAAAAGAGAAATATATCAACTGGAGTGGCGCTTACATAGAAGGAGAATCCATATCTGAATCACTCTACTGACCCAGATATACCCAATTACAACAATGATGATCCAATTTGAGAATTTGTTAACTATTATATTGCTTACGTAATGAAGGATAAAAAAAACTTTTATATTTCACTAAATAAATGAATTGTTGTTGTGACGAATCTATTTAGTTTATTACTTCCACAAATGTGACAAATCATTGTTCATATGTTTTTTATTGAAAATGGCGGATTTTCAATATATTTTAGCACCTAGTTACCCTATCATAGTCACATCATCTAGCAACTCTGTCATGCACAATGATGTCAAATGCATGGACTGACTAAGTATTTGCAGTTTTAGCTATGGACTCATCACAACAATAATGCCAGCAGATTAGTGGTACCTTACTTGGGTTGTGATGTAACTTTGGCAGATATAAATAAATTGTGTCATCTTAACTGAAATGTTGAACTGCTAAGTTGATGGCAATCGATAAAATCCTATGTAGATGGATTCAAATGTACTTTCTCATTATATATTTAAACTCCATCTCGTTTTAATAGGTTGGGGTTATGGGGAAATTGCTGAAGAATGAGGCCACTTGCAATGTGTCAATGCTTCAAGGAGTCCATACGCAAAAGAAGTTCGTGCCTGGAATAATTTTATTAAATCATACACAACCTTTTTACTCCTCACAATAAAGAAAAAAATTATCACTCTACACGATAACTTGTTTCTTGTTCAAAATATTCAGACGCAAGATAAGTTGTTGTCTCGGCAATTCACAACGAATGTCAAGGATTCCACCCCTAAATTTTCTTAGATGTAAGCATCACATGCTTAAATTAAACGGTTAAGCATACATCGCAAGGACGCAAGTTCTTAAATTTGAGATTTTGGCATATATTGGAGATGCAAGGGGACTTACGGACAAAATATATGTTGGTTGTCTTAGTCATCAATAATTTTAGATCCCGATATCTTAACATTACCAAAAAAAATATTCATAGTTTTTATAAAGAATGTAGCATAATGTATTTATGACTAATAATGTTTCTTTCTAGGGTACTAGACTTTTCAAGGCGGTTTCTTATTTTGTTTCTTACATTTTTTAACATAATCTTAAGAGTAAAATTACTCATTTGGCGCTTAAACTATCCGGGTCGTTTCAAATCGGCTCATAAACTCTATTTAGTGTCAAATCAGACCCCAAACTAAATAAACAAATTTAATTTAACAAGGCCCTTAGGTCATCTTGGGTTGTTAACTTAGACGGAAATAAATTGTGTGTGCGCGTGCGTGTGTGCCTAAAATCATGGTTCCTAATAAAAATTAAATAAAAACCTATTTCACTAGCAGCCCCCCATCTTAATCTCTTTTTTTAACAAAACATTCACCTCCACCTCCTTCTCCGGCCAACCCCCGATCCCCACTCCTCCGGCGAAACCCACCTCGGCCCGCACCTCTTTCTCTAGTAACCCCACCACCACACCCACACCACCACCCACCCCAGCTGCAAATGACCGTTTCCGATGACATAATCCCCTCCCCAACCTTCAATTTGTCCAGCCAAACCCTCACCTCCTCACCCTACCTTGAATTTCCCGGAGAAACCTCCTTCCCCCTGTAATACCCCGTATTTTTGGCGATATTTATTTTTGGGATTAATTAATTAAATGAGAATTAATTGGGAATTAATCCGGATAAAATACTAGCGAGATGTGAGTTGGTATTTGACTATATTGAGTATATATGATGATATATGAATATTGAATTATGAAATTTGTCGTGAGATTGATATACGGCAATTTCGACATTTTATTGGGACGCGTGTGACAGTCGCGTCAGGATATAATTATTTTAATTATAAAAGTGAATTTAAATTCTATTAACCGTATGGTCGTTTTGAGTGCGCCAATGCGTCCTAAAGGGTCGAGATAATCAGAAAACACTAACCGGGGGTTTAGTTTGGGTCCCGGGGTATTTTTAGGCCATACCGGCAACATAAAGGGTATTTTGGTAATTTTGTATTTTTGGAAATTAAAAGTGACGAAAATTAGTAAATTATATCTGATGTGGATTTGACCCACTAAACCACTAATCAACCCATGTTAACCCAATAGGCTACGTAGGTTATTAGAATTAGGTTTCTAATTTCTTTCCCAAAAACAAACCCTAGCCACCATAGCCATTGGAGAAGAAAGCTTGGAGAGAGAGAGATAGAAGGGAATTCTGCAGAAAGGGAGAGAGAACTTCAGCAAATCATCATCAAAATCATAAATTGAATCAAGGCAAGTGATTTAATTCCGTTTAATTCAGAGAATGTTTCTTCCATGTTAGATAATTATAAGATTTACATTTGTTCTTGAAAGTTAATGAAAAACCCATGAGTTTGGAATTAGAATACTATATTTTGAGGAAAGGATTGCATGTAGAATCGTATTTAGAGGACTAATCTGATGTTGATATATCTTACAAGAAACAAAAACGGATTTAAGAAGAGGTTTTTGAATGTTCTTGAAAAAAATTAGAAAACTAGGGTTCTTGATGAAGATTGATCCATATATAGCCCTTAGTTGATGAATTATTGGTTTTAAAACGTTATTAATGTTGTAGGATGGTTGTATGATGATACTATAACGTTATATTAGAGATTCATGCATTAAAATTATGTTTTGGGATGAATTGAAAACTGCAAAACGAAGCAGTCCGTAGCCATACCTGGTGCATTCGATCGATCGATGTTCATCAGTCGATCGGTCGACCACCATCGATCGATCGAAGGAAAAGGTCGATCGATCGACCTTCCCAGAATGAGTAAAGTTTTTCCATATTTAAATTTTAATGGTAGTAACCCTTGGAAAATGTTATTAGAGACCTTATGAACACCCTTAAACTTAAGGGAGACCAGTAGGCATGATTATGAAACTTGGACCTTAATTAGAATTCAATTTGAGGAATTATTCTAAATTCATGAAATTCGATAAGTGAGATAATATTTGGGATAAAAGTGTAAAGTTGATTAATTTGATGAAATGAGGTTTGGGCAGAAGGAAAGACCTTAGGAATAAAGACGTTATATGTGGGAATAATAGGAACTTAATAATCTATTTGAGATAGGTTTTAAGTATAAGAAACTACGACGTGAGACGTGTCGACAGTTTAACTTTTATATTATCAGGAGACTTAAAATATATAATTTGGAATAATGGTATAAGGATGTAGAGTATACCTTTATTAATATTGTGATATCTAAGATGTGTGAATGCTTAGCATACAATTTTATGTGTATGACATACCTACCATACTTGCTATCACGGGAGGTTTACGTTCGCTTAGGGCCTTCTTATCCTTGTGTTGCCCGGATTTAGATTGGTTACCTCGATGAACATAGGTCAGAGAAGGACTTATTGGGATGTTAATAAGTCTGTTGATCGTGGGAGCGTAGGTATGTGCGTGACCCATGTGATGTGACTGTGTTCGCCTCCACTGTTTGTGATTTGTGTTATCTGAACTATTCCTGAGAGATTCGGAATACGTGATTCCTTATGTACGTGATGTACCGGGATGGATAGCGGAGTATGTGTGCACCGCAGCTTAGTCTCTGGGTGCTTATATTGTATATTTATGTTGTGGAAAATATACACTTAGTAAAATGGGAACTTTCATATGGTATTGTGTGTATAACTATGGAATAACATAAAAGGGATAATCTATAACTGGTTGTATTACTTTTATATGAGAACCTGAATTTACATTAAGCCCCTATTTAATTGAGATCATTATAATGTTAATGGGAACCGAGTAATAAGGGTAGAACCTATGACAGTCTAGCTAGATATGATGTCACTTAGCTAGTAGTTTGTGTCATTTTAGATGGGTACTTACGTTAGGAGTGCACGGTTAGACGAGAGGTGAGTATTTCATGTGAGTGCACGTCCTAACATGTACTTTGCATTTAATGTTTTAAATGTTTTTAAAGCACTTGCAGGTTTTTAAAATATCTCCACATTCGGGCTCTGACCCGTTTGCTTTCAAATCTATTTTTTTGTAAAGCCATTTTAGGTGCCCAGCCACAAGGACACCATGCATAGGATTCTCACTCAGATGACGAGCTGTAGCTGCTTGTGGAAGCTACAGGGATTTGCTTTTTAGACGCTTATATCATTTGGATTCCATACTCAGTATTCCTCAGTTGTAGGGCATGTTGCCCAAATTCTATTAGAGACATTTCCATTTCAGTTTTTCAGACTTTGGCATGTATTCATTCAGTATTCAGTATTTCGTTACTTATTTCAGTTGTGGGATTTGTTGTGAGGAGTTTTTCCTCCGGATTTATTTATATCATGTGATGGTTATTCTATTATTTCGTTATGGTGAATGGTGATATTATTCTTGCTTTAATCTTTTACTGCATGTTAATGAGACTTTAATTAAAATTTGACAACTTACTTTTTAAATACTAGGTGGTTAGTAATAATAAAATGTTTTCGACAGTGATGCTATTAATTGAGCCAACTTGGCATTTTGATTTAATTTAATAAAGGAGTAGCTACCCGGTATTTAATTAGTCGGGGTGTCACAGGTGGTATCAGAGCATCAGGGTCTAGTGTCCTTTAGGATCTGTACGGCTATTATGTTTCCGCTAAGTTTTCTTTGATATAGAGCCCTATATTTTAGGACTGTTGTACTCTTTTTGTGTATGCTTCGTTCTTCAGCTATTTTAAGTTAATAAACTGTGAACTTATAAACTTTATCCTTATTTCAGATGCCTCCACGACGTGCACGACGAGTTCTAAGGGATGCAATGCCCGAACCCCAGCCCGCTCTAGTTCTGGGCATGATGAACGCCGCTGAGGTTGCAGCTATAGTAGCCCAAGCGGTAAATGCCGCAATTGCCGTAGTTCAGCAGGCACCACCTCAGGCGCCGATTGCCGCGCCAGTACAGGCAAATGCATTCCCGTCTGCTGGGGAACGTGTACGTGACGCTTTTCAGAAAGCGCATCCGCCAGAGTTTGCAGGTAGCTCAGATGTGGTAGTCTCGAGCCAGTGGAGGAAGGATATGCAGAGGCACTTGAGGATGTACGAGTGCACGGATGTTCAGAAGCAGGTGCTAGCTACTTTCAAGATAGTTGGATCTGCACTGCAGTGGTGGGAGTCTATTACCACCGTGGAGGAGAGGGATACTCTCACTATTCAGGACTTTTGGGTGCGGTTTGACCGCAAGTACTTTCCGTCAGCTGTTCACACGGAAATGAGGAGGAAACTGATGAATCTGAAGCAGGAGGGTAAGACCATGGCCGAGTATGAGGCCGAGTTCATGAATCTGTTGAATATCGTTCCGGATGAGATACCGGTAGAAAAGAAGAAGATTGAGAAATTCACCGACGGGTTGACATGGAGGATCCGTCAGCATCTGTTAGGGAACCTTTCGTTGGCCACTTATTCTGATGTGGTTAACGCTGCTTTGTTACACTTCCAGGATCACCGCTTTCATATGGCTGAGGGCAAGAGATTGGGAGAGTCTAGCCATCAGGGCAGGACTGGAGGATATGGTGCTAGTGGGGCACAATCTGTTCAGGGGCAGAGACAGGGTGAGCAGGGTTCCCAGCAGGGGGATCAGAAGAGGTTCAGATTAGGGAATTATAGACACGGACAGGGAGGTTTCCGTCAGGGCCATTAGGGTCCAAACGGCCATCAGGGCCAATAGGGGCAGAATGGGCAGCAGTTTCAGCAGGGCCAAGGGAGGAACAGTAACGGCCACCAAGGCCGGGGACAGCAGGGGCAGAGAGGAGGGAACTTCCCGGGGAAGTGTTTTGTTAGTGGCAAAACTGGCCATAAACGCCAGGACTGTCCTGATAGGGGCAGGGCCCCGCAGCAGCAGCAGGGTGCTCGACATGAGCCACAGAGGCCACTTTTTCCACCAGCCCTCCCAGCTCCAGCCCAGGTGCCAGCTCTTCCAGCTCTTATAGCAGTTCCTGTGCAGCAGGGACAGTTACAGTATGGACGTGTCTATAACGTCCACCAGGCAGCAGCTCCGCAGGCACCGCCCGCGATTGAGGGTACGTTTCCTATCCATGGCACTATGTGTCGGGTATTATTTGATACGGGGGAAACACATTGCTTTATAGCCACACATTTTGCGAAAGCCTTAGGGTTGTTAGCTACGACAGAGAGCACAGTGACGTGTGTAGACTCACCATTGGGGAGTGGGTCACTTATTTTCTTTATATGCCGGGGAGTAGGGGTAGAGATTGGTAGTCTGGTATTACCTGCAGATATGTTGGTATTAGATATGCATGTTCACGATGTGATTATCGGTATGGATTGCCTCGCTGATTATAGAGCCATGATTGATTGCTTCGGTGGGAGCATTGTTTTTGCCATTCTGGGGCAAGAGATGTTTGAAGTGGCGATGCCTCGCCCAGAGGGAGGCTCGACCGCTCATTTGTATTACCTAGAGGAGGATACCTCTAAGGAGGTTGTGATTCCTTTAGATTCGATCCCAGTCGTCAGGGAGTATTCTGATGTGTTTCAGGAGATACCAGGCCTACCCCCCAGTCGAGAGATAGACTTTGTTATAGATTTATTGCCAGATACGAGACCTATAGCACGCGCACCGTATCGTATGGCTCCAGCTGAGATGAGGGAGTTACGGGATCAGATTGAGCAGTTTTTGGGTCAGGGGTTTATTCGGAGGAGTACTTCACCGTGGGGTGCCCCTGTGTTGTTCGTAAAGAAGAGAGATGGTTCACTGAGATTGTGTCCGGTGAAAAACTCCCCTCTACCTCCTTCATTTTTCCAGATAAATCGTAAAGAAATTTGGCTCCGATAGACAAAACTTTCCCCCTCCGACTTGTTGTTTGTGTCGGCAATTGATCACAATTTACTTTTTTTCCTTTCCTTTTTTAACATATACTCTCTTCGTCCCAAATTAAGAGTCCATGTTTTTTTTTGTGTATATTAATGATTCACAGAATCAATGGCCAAGATTAATCCTTGTTCACTATCATGAAATTTTGTTTGTTGATTATGTCCAAAAAGGGAAAATGGCTTCTTAATTTGGGATAACCCAAAATAAAATAGTAAGTTAAATTAACATTTTGACCCCATTATCTAATTTCCGATTAAATTAACCGTCCATGATGACGGAAGGGCCTTGTTAAATCTGTTTGTTTAGTTTGGGGGTTGATCTGACACTAAATAGTGTTTAGGGGCCATTTGTAACAACCCACATAGTTTAAGGGTCAAATGGGTAATTTAATCTAAAACTTTAATTGCATGATTGCATAATAATTAAAACAAAGACTCAGTTTAATCCTTAACCCAACTACAACAAATTCAAACAAATATTTTGAAATATGTAGTTACAACTGCAATATTTACAATTCATTAACAAAAAAAGTTAATTATTTCTGGCTTGAGTGGGATTCAAAAAATAGAGAGTAAAAATAAAAGTTCATGTGAATGCAGACGTGGGGTAGTTTCAGTAGAAAGAATAAAAAAAAAACATCCTATTTCAGCTCTCACTCGATCAAATGAGAATTCTCGCAGTGCAATATTTTGATAAATATATTAGGAAGTCCAATATTTTGACTAAGATATAGTTCAATTACAATTCTGTTAAGAAAACAAAACTCTAAATGGAAAGGAAAGAGCACTGATACGCATACCAACATCTCTTCCACAGGCTTCAATTTTGGTAAATTTTGTTTGAAGACACATACTTATATCGTGTACTTTTATGGGGGATTTTGACTTAAATACATCCATCATTACCCACTTATGAGTTTAGTACCTTTTTTTAATTGACTTCGACTTTGGTACCTTTTTCGTCAAACCTCAGTTAGACGCCCTATTTTAAAAGAATATAATTAAAAAATTAAGAAAAGAAAAAAATAGAAAACAGTGAAAAATAGAAAGAAAAAAAAAGTAAAAACAGAGAAAAACCCAACCCCTTCTTCCAAAAACACCACCGGCAGCCCCCTTCCAGCACCACCCACCACTTCTACTAGCCCCGCCAACCCTCCACCTTCTTCCACCAGTCGACCTCTCTCTCCCTCTTCCCCAAAACTCAGCCAAACCATTCCTCCTCCCCCCTTCCCCCAATCGAACCACCATCCAACCCCTTCCTCCTCTCACCGCCATCGTCCTCCATCCCCACCCTCCCCCAAACACAGAGAACTGAAATTTAGAGATTTAAAAATTATATATATATATATATATATATATTAAACAGCGTTGTCTAACTGAGGTTTAACGTTAGTCAATTAAAAAAAAGGTAACAAACTCAAAAGTGGGTAATTATGGACGTATTAAAGTCAATAAAACCCTGCTTTTATTTATAGTGCTATACGAAGATATAATTTAACTTGCATACGCGAAAATACTTTTCAATATTGTATACTGGTTGTAAGTACAAATAACCTCTTTGAGCTATGCAGCTCTTTCAAGAGACACCGCTTAGCTATGTTAACGCAAAAAGAAACCCCAATAATGCATTTATCGTAAAAACCCTATACCTTGCTATTGTTGCTAAGTATCCCCAAGGGGCTCTTGGCAAGATATTATATAGTTCAAAGAACTTTTTTGGGGTGTTTCTTTGGGGCCAGTTGTACTTCAGTTTTTATGGGGGTGTTAATTGTATTGTTGCCTCTTTCTTTTAGTTGGGTAGGGTATTTGGTTGTTCCCCGGGTTCTCCCCCACCCCCACCCCCTTTTTCCGGATCTTTATATAAAAAAATCTACCGCTCAAAAAGTTATTTAAATATGAGAAAGAAATAGGTTAAATAAGGTTGTTAAAGTGAATAAATGGCAATGTGCGAAAAGAACATACTGAATAGGTGCTGCATTCGTGAGAAGTTAAAGCAAACATTCATTGTAGACAGTATGACAACATCGTCTTATATTTCAAATAGAGGATTTCCCCATGACCTAGTACAACCAAAATAGATGGTTCCAAATTTATATCAAACAGATGATATCTATAATTTTCTATTTACAGGTTCCTTGTTATCTAAAATATGTAGAAATATTTAGAATGTGAGGGAAAACTAAAAGGAAAACAGGAGTTGAAAAGATATAAAAGTGCATGCTTTTGCATTGAGATAACAAAATTGCTGGTAATGGTTTACACCAGCTGTAATGTACGAAGCTTCTGTAAAAGGAAGATAAACAATGGTGTTCAAGAGTAAACAATACTATACAACACCAAATATAAAAAGAGGCCCATCTACAGTGGTTAGTGATCTTGACATGAATTCCATTGTAGTTTCTAGGGGGGAGTGGAAAAAATTAACTTGAAAGAAAAGGATACCTTACAGATCACACGAGAATCCCTAATTCCCAGTTTTGTGTACAATTTGAGGATGCTTACAGAGCTCCCACTGTATAATGTACCAGATCATTAGAAGATATTAAACTTCATGCAACTCTACGGCAGGCCTAAGATTTGTCCCTCTTACGACGCTTTGATAAATCTGACCATGAATCACCCAAGATGATGTATGAGGAAACTCAGAAATTGATAAATATTATAAGATGTATGAAACATGGAAAATAATGACAGGTTATACTGGTACATGTCAAAAAAATTAATGTGCAAACACAGATTCACATCAACTCCCAAGTTTAGACTAACTATATTCCAATTACGAGCATATATTGAGCCCTTTCCCCAAAAAAAATTATAAGTTTGACACGTTTAGTTGCCTGGTCAACTATTATCCACGCCAGTATATTGACTAGGAGAGATATAGATACATAACATGCATATAAAAACACAGAAAGGAGATACATACATGCAAGCATACACACAGAAATGATCAAAAGATATAATTAGGATACCTAGATATAACTTTGACTTCCCAAAAATACAAATGAGAAATGCATTAGAGACGTGTAAAACGTCACAAAAATTGAAATAAAGTATAATCATATTATGGAAAGGGGTCCGTCGTAATAATACATGAAAAGAAAGCTTGTGGCATAAAATATGTAAGGGAAAATTCAATTTGGATAAAAATATCATTCCTACCAGGATTATAAGCATCAAGAAAAGAATATACTACTTGGTCATACATGAGTAGCACAGGGGGCTATTTGGCTGATTTGAAAAGTTAAGTGCAACACGCTAAGGACACAGATTTACCAAACACGACATAGAATCAACCATAAATTACAGAGTAGCTGTTGGCAAGGTTAAATATATATTTACTTTTGGAAGATAAATTACAAAAAGGTGATCAGAATCATCTACCTCCCTCGTCACTAATAGTATATATCTACAGATCATCATGTTTTTAAGCATCTAACATAAGAGTCATTTCAAAGCTACCACACATGCACACAGCAATAGATAATATCAGAATGCATGTTTGTTCATGAGACGAGAGCACTGCTAATAAAAGTTCCTATGGGTTCATTTGAACAACAAATTTGTAAAGCCCTAGGAATTTCGTAATAGAGAGAATTTTGAAGCAATCCAAATAAACCTATCGTTAACAAATCCTTTATGTAAGCATATTTTGCATGCCAATGTTCAAGAATCAGCCTTGTGTCAAAGTTTAAATGATGGCATGATAGTTATAAGGGGTATTTTGACTTTACCCACCACGTAGTAATCATTATTTGACTTTACCACCATTTTGTTTTTCTTTAGACTTTACCTCCCATTTTGATATTTAGCGACGCAAAAAGTGAACAAGACGTCGCTAAATGTCAAACTGAGTAGTAAAGTCAAAAAAATGGTGGTAAAGTCAAATAATGATACACATGGTGGGTAAAGTCAAAATACCCCTAGTTATAAAGATAATGATGGCAACAACATATCTAGTGGTGGTAGAGATGGGGACGGTGGCAAAAGTGCTAGTAGTATGGTGGTAATGGAAAAATCGTAAAGAAGGTGGTGGTAATGCCATAATTGCGGTGATGCGATGGTTGATGGTGGTGTGGTAATAGAGGTGATGGACACAATAGCACGATGATGGTGGAAGTGATAACAATAGCATGGCTATAGACGTGCCAATAGTGTAGTAATGATGGTGGTGATGATTGTGATATCGATGGTACGAGTTGTGGCGGTATTGGTTGGCCAAAGCTAAGGTGGTAGTGCTGGTTACGGTAGTCACAGGAAGAACAAAGGCACGATACCAAGAAAGATTATTCAGAAAATAATTCTTAATGTTCTATTTGAGTTGGTACTCCAAATCCTGCATTGAAATATCTCAATGAATTTTGTAACTGTTTCTTCTAGTAATTAACATAAAAATTTAATTTTCAGAGTTTCCAATCCCCAGCCAAGGCAATGTGCAAAAAAACAAAAGGAACCCTCATGAATTCTAGAATCATTCAGAATTTCATTAAAATTCAGGCTACGGGCTAACATCCAAGGCTAATGATCCTTATACTGTGAAAGAAAAATGCACGGATAAAGTGGTCTCGAAAAACAAATTGATGCAGGAGCATAGAGACATGGACGTCCTTTTTAATATTCTTTTATTTTGTCTTTCTTTTTAGCCTTTTGTATGTTAAGTATCAATAGGCCAAGGGCCTTCTTTTGTAACACTTTTGCCATTTTGAGATTGAGAGCTTAGAGAGAGAAATAAGAAACCCTCGTCCATTTTCCAAGTTGTTGTAGTGTAGATAACTTCTTCTTTTTACGCTTCCACACCCTTAATTACATCAAATTAGTACAAGAGCTAGGTTTGCTCTTGAATTGAGAGATGTTCATCGAAGATTGGGACTCGGATTGAAAATTTTCCACGAAACCCTAACCCTAGAAATTGAAAATTCAAGAAACCCTAATCTCCCACCACCTAAATTCAATGTACCCCTTCCGAATCTATCCAAACCCTACCCAATTCAAAACCACATCACCCAAATATCCAAACAGACACTCGGAAGTAATTTTCAACCCAAATTACAAAATCGGAGGTCAGGCAGCCCTAATGGCTGTCGACTGAAGCCGCAACCAACCGAAACCCCAAGAAACCCACCCAGATCAACCGTCGATAGCCAATCAGTCTAGCCGAACCTCCAACCCAACCCGACTAGTCCCTATCTACCTTCGGTCCAAACCGACAGCCCATCCCGACTCTCTGGAACACCCGATTCAACCCAATTTCATATCGTGACCCTATAAACCCTAAACCAAACACCAAAGAACCAAATGATCAACCCGAACCCATCTACAAAGGATGTCCATCTCTAGGAATCCTTCCTATTCCACCCCATGTACCACTATCCTCCGCTCAATCTATTTGTCGATGACGTGAGTCATTTTACCATGAACAAGCGAAACGTGTGGGAGTTTCTACTGCTTATATGCACACGGTGATGGTAACCACACCCGTAGATCCACAAGAATCCCCACCTAGTGAAGACACTTGAATTCGATCGAGTATTTTTTTTACTTGATGCACCTCAAAAGGGAGGCTATGCACGGTGATTATTGATGGAGGAACAAGAGATAATTTGGTCGCGCAGGAGATGGTTGACAAGCTAAACCTTCCTACAGAATCATTGCGTACCCCGTGTCGTATTGGATGGTTGGGAAACGAATCCACTCTAGCTCCTAGCCGACAATGTCAAGTGACTTTTTCCATCGGGGACTATCATGATGAGGTTCTATGTACTGTGGTGGATATGCGAGTGTGTCGCCTTCTTTTGGGAAGGCTGTGGCAATTTGATCATCGCAGCATGCACGATGGTCGAGCCAATACTTATTCATTTATGCATGAGGGGAAGAACTTTCTCCTCTGCCCTATGCGACCATTCCCGATGTCTCGACCTTCCGCCCTGATAGTTTCATATGAGGAGTTTGCCACAGAGGCCGCGGAGGCAGGGTTGTGCTTTGCTCTCATTAGCCCCATCGCCACCCCAGAGGCGATTGTCCCACCACATGTTCAGAGTTTGTTGAATTCTTTTATCGATGTGTGCACGCCCCCATCTTCCTCCTCCCAGGGGTATACAGCATGCCATTGATTTTATCTCAAGGGCGCTGCTCCCCAACCTTTTCCACTACCACATGTCACCCACGGAGCACGCAGTGTTGCAAAAACAGGTCATAGAGCTCTGTGCCAAGGGCTATATTCGATAGAATACATGTCTCCTTGTGCTGTAACCGCATTGTTAGCGGCAAAGAAGGATGGAAGTTGGCGTATGTGTGTTGGCAATCGAGCTATTAACAAGATCACCGTAAAGTACAAATTCCCTATTCCTAGGTTGGAGGATATGCTAGATCAACTCCACGGTGCGAGAGTTTTCTCCAAACTAGATTTGAAGAGCGAATAACACTAAATTCGCATGAAACCAGGGAATGAGTGGAAGACTTGAAGAGCGGCTAACACTAAATTCGCATGAAACCAGGGAATGAGTGGAAGACTGCCTTCAAGACGAAGGATGAGCTATATGAGTGGACGGCAATGCCTTTTGTCCTCTCCAATGCTCCATCTACCTTTATGCGAGTGATGACACAGATACTGTTCAGACGCTTAATATTGTGCCCATAAGGGGCAAGATCTGTGTGGCCCATTTCTAGTAGAGTTTCCATGAGGCGATGGGGACAGATTTACGATTGAGTACAACGTATTACCCACAGACAAATGGGCAGACTGACAGAGTTAATCAAATGCTTGAGGATATGCTGCGAATGTGTATACTAGATTTCGGGGGAGGATGGGAGCAGTATCTTCCTTTAGTGGAGTTTGCGTATAATAACTCCTACCAATTTACCATCGGCATGACACCTTTTGAGGCATTGTACAGTCGGCCTTGTCGTTCGCCTACTTGGTTAGAAGTAGGGGACAATAAACTGTTGGGACCAGAGATGATTCAGGACACCACTGCCAAGATTGAGTTGATTCGAGGGCGAATCCGAATAGCTCAAGATAGGCAGAAGAGTTACGTTGATGCGAACAGGAGACACATTGAGCTTGAGGTTGGCGACCAGGTATTTGATGCGAGTGTCTCCTATGAAAGGAATGATGAAATTTGGCAAGAAATGAAAATTGGCACCGAGATATGTGGGACCATTTCTGATCATTGAGAGGGTGGGACCAGTGACTTATAGATTGGGATTACCAGAGCATCTTCAGCGGATTCATGACGTGTTTCACGTGACATCGCTGAAGAAATACCAACAAAATGAAAGATTTTTGGCATGTTCCACTTAAGGAGATCGACTTGCAGCCCGACATCTCATATGAGGAGAGACCAATGGCGATACTTGATCGTAGTGAGCGTAAACAGCGATCAAAGGTGGTACCCCTGGTTAGAGTTCAGTGGGAGCACCATAATGCAAACGAGTCGACATGGGAGTGAGAGGAAGACATGCGTGAGCAATATCCAAAGTTACTTACCACAAGTACGTCCGAATTTCGAGCACAAAATTCCCTTGCAAGAGGGGAAGTATGTAACAACCCGTATTTTAAAAGAATTAAAAATGAATTAATTTAGTTAAATTTATATTACACGTGTGACGTAATTTAATGAAAATATCATGGGTTGATTAAATTATTAATTATTAATCGGAGAGAAATGATTAATGATTATTGAATAAAATTACTAAGTGAATAGTAATTATATAATTGATGTCACAATGAGTGACAGTGACGTGACAGTATGATATCTCAACCGGATGTCGTAAGCGGACTAAATATGGTAGAGATAGAAAATAAATTATGGAAACTCGGATGATGATTTTGAGGTTACAATTGAGTTCAAAAGGGTCGAAACACTCAAAATAGTATACTCGGGTATGTAGTTTGGGTCCCGGGACAGTTTTAGACATAATTGACAACCCGAGAAGGCATTTTCGTCTTTTATAACTTAGGGTTAAGGGAATTTCGGGATTTTTAGTATTATATATAGTTGTGATGATGTGAGGCTAGGGTAAAGAGATTTGAAAACAAGTGGAGGCCAGTAGAGAGGAGAGGAAGAGTTTTCTTGGAGCTCAAAAAGCGAACACGATAGTCTTGCTGTAACCGCCCACTATCGCTTACCCGTCGCTAACCAATCTGTACCTAGGATAAAATCATGCTCGCATAGCACTTCTCAAAATGAGTTAACCTTATAAAATGTACCCTCTCAAGTGCTCACACCTGCACCTCTGCAGGTAAAACAAAAGAGAGCACTGTTACCCCGCGGTAAACATATGCTTAATAGTAACATTACGATACACCCACTAAACTCGTCTCTCTTGCGAATATAGTGTTAAGAAGAATACTGCGACCATTCGTGTCACAAGGTTCGCCCCATCTATCCGAGGATAAAACTCATACTTACACTCCCCTATACACCAATGGCCCAAATGGTTCCTGGACATAATATTCTCATCCAACCGAACCAAAACTTCATAATTGTTGTCCCTACTAGGCATCCCACTCCTATCCCCTGATTCACTGTGGACATAATCAATTGTTGTGGTCCCATTTTCCACACATAAGACACTTCTCTGTGTCAATCCCTGCCTCTGGCCCCAATGGCCATATTGGGGTTGTCCCTCTCGCGTAGTTGGTAGTCTTGACCCAAATTGTTACCCTCGTTGACCTTTGGCTTTGCTAGCCCTATGGGACTCGTTACTGACCTCGACGACCCGGATTAAACCCACCGCCAATCGGTAGCAATTTAACTGATATAAATCATATAGATGGGTTCCTTTATTGGGTATCCCCTTGTGGTGCCTCACTAGCACTGCTAAATACGATCTTGCCTTTTGGTCAGATACTCCACCTCCCTTGTCTTCCTTCTCACGAAAGTATTGATATCAAATCGAAAACATAGTACCTTGATGACTATAGCCCCAGTCATCCTAGCCGTAGTTTTCCATCCACGCTTGTGTATTACCCACGGGTCCATTATTAACTCATGGACCCCTTATTGACCTTCGCATCCACCTCGTTGGGTACAAAGTTTGTTGCATAATTCAACTTACCCTTATGTACGGCCACTGTCCGACCCTTCTGAAGTAAGTACTAAAATCTCCTTTGCCTACCGATTCAAATGGATGATGCGAAGATTTGCGGTCAAACCGCACCCTAAATTTCTTATTATTTATGGTATTTCTCCATAGTTGTGGTGACTGACTCCTACCACTACAACACCGCCCCACTGGGACAAAATTTCATTCAAAATTTAGTCCCGGGTGCCACCGCACACCTGCAGGTCTTTTGGTTATTTCCTCCCATTGACTTATCGTACTACTCTGCTACTCGAATTCTTATAGATAGCCCTTCCAAAAGGCTCCTTCCACACTTTCCCCACCCTTTGCTGACTACGCTGGGTGAGACTGAAATTATACCACCATTATCTACAATAGTGCTTTGGGAGACTATCGCTCCCAGGTGATTATTCTATCCCCAATGGCCTGAACAACAATCAAGGTGATTCCGATCACGGTCACCATTTCCAGAATAACAATTCTCCTATGGCCCTCGTTGGTCATCCCAAAGAATGTTCGGTATACAAAGCCCAACTGAACTCGTGCATGAATCACCTCACTATACTTGATAGCAGGAGAACGTAACTCGCATACGTAGAAGAATACAACAATCCTATCATAAGGTTCTTGACGCGACTTAAAATTTATCTCAAAAGTGTGTTCACTCTAGGCTCAAGTGCAAGCCTGTCGCTCAAGTAATAACCCGGTAAATCGGGATCGTATCCACAGGGATCGAGATTGCCAAATAATAATCAGAAAAATTATTAAATCTTGAAATGATTTCTCAAAAGAAACAAAAAGGTGATTAAAGATTGGGAAAATTTCTAATGAACTAAAAACTTTACTTAAGAGAAACAGACTGAAATTTGCAAATAGATTTAGATCTGACAAATGGAAGAAACTAGGGTAGGGTACAATCCCTCAATCCTTAACAAATTACCTTATAGAATACTAGAATTGTAAATTAAAATTATTGACTAGATCCGGTCTTTATAAATTGTAAGCATTACATATATGAGGGATCTAGCCCGCATCATATGAAATCAAAGATAGATATAAAGCGGTGAATGATAAATCATACTCGCAAAGCGTTCTTAAACATCTCAAGTACCTAGGGCAAGAGAGATTAAAAGATTGACAATGTTTGTATGATTTTCTTTCACGATTCAATCAATATTTTAATTTAACCTCTATTTTCTACATAAATAATTTGCCTTGGATTGAGTTCATGTACCCCAACCCTTGGGAATTTAGCTACTCATGATTTGATTAACGAACAAATTCATATGTAAAAATATGGATCCACAAGGCATTGTAAATAATTTGCAAATAATAAAACTAGAGAATGGAAAGATATTACTTGAATTCAGCAATAGGGAAAAGAGATGAACTTGAATCAAGAAAAATTCTTCTTCTTCAAACTTACAAAAAGACTCTCTAAAATCTAATTCTCTCTCTAGAATTCTATTCTACTCTCTAGAATTCAACTCCCTCTCTCTAGAATTCAACTCCCCTTGAAAATGAGGTAGAGCTTGGTTTTTTATAGCACCAAGTTGCATGAATTTGGCATCAAATTTCGCTTGTGGCACAAGTTTTCCAAGAGTTGCACTGCATTAAATGCATAATTAATTACAGAAATCCGCACATCCAGACTCTTCATTATCACGCAACTTCAAAACATCGTAACTTCTTCACCGTAGCTCGGATTGAGGTGCCGTTTTTTCCAGTATTCTTGTAATTTAGAGATCTTCAACTTTCTAGTTGGCCCCACCTTCGGACTAAGGCTGAAAAATTACGAAAATGCCCTTCAACTCTCCATTTCTTGGTTTCTTTCACTGTTTTGAGTTCTCCTTTGCACTAACTTGCATGAAATACCTGTAAAACACATGAGAAATACACAAAACACGAAATACTTGCCAAAAAAGGTTAGTAGCATAAATAAGAGACAAATCCAAGCTAAATACACTGCACGGGATCATAAAAATACCGAAATTAAGGGGATAAATGTGAAGAATATGTGCCTAATCACACCCCCTAACTTAGAACTTTGCGCGTCCCAAGCAATGTAAATGAAATTAGCCAAAATTCTACTCTTGAAAATTCTTTTATTGGGATAGAATACCTTTTTCGCTGGCAAGCGATTGCATTTAGCGTATGCAACAAGCCTTTAAACTCCTAGGTTACCCTAGTAGGACGAGTTTTGTCTCGTGAGGGTTTGCAGTGAATACACCCACAAAATTCTTTATTGACTAAAATAAAGATCAAAATACTTAAAAATTGTACAATTTAGAATTTTCGAAAAATACTCACCATAAATTCATATTCAACTGTCTCAAACCGTAGTGTGTGTGCGTGCGAAGCCAAAAATTAAACCTCAAATTTCCACCGATTGAGCATTACGTTACTTTCCAAAAATTCGTTTTGATTCAAATTCTTACGGATGCACTCACAAACGAATCACTCGGATTGTGGTTATTTTCTCTCGGTATGCATGATATAAAGAGTAAATATAATGGACACAAATTCATGCATACAAAATTGAAAAGAAGGAAATATATGGTGAAAAGATCTCATCATCGGAATACAGTTATTTGGAAATGGGAAACATCATCTCTTAATCACACCCTTTTAATCTCTTTTTTTATCTTTTCATGTCTTAGCTCTCCACGCGGTAACCAATATCGCAATTTGGACTCGGTTAGGACTTTTTGGGGTTAAAAGGTGTAAAGGGTAAAAATGGGAATAAACGGAATGTTCGGAATTGGAAAATGTCCTTATGATGTCCATTTGTGCTTTTTCGGGCATTTGCTCATTTTTCTCTTTCTTTTTCAATTTTCATTTTTTTTTTCACTATTTTTTTTTTTTTTACATTTTTTTTTCTTGCCCCTTTTTATTGCACAATTTGGACTTACTTGATGAATTTTCTCAATTTTCACAATTCCGGGCTATTTGGGTTTTTCGGGTTATCAAACGAAAAGATAAATTTTATTAGGCTCAACTTGGGTTGCAAAGGGATAATTTTTCACAACTTTTTATGGCTAATATTTTTGGGTAACAAATGAGGGCCTACTTCATTGTCCAAATTGCTAATCACATTACCGTATGCATCTCGAGATTAGTTAAGTTTAGAGATATATTTAGCACGAATTTCGAGACAATAATTTCACACATTTCCCATAACCGATCAAAACAAAGGATTGAGATCATCAACGACTTATAAAAACGCTGAAAAGAACTTTGAGTTAATCATAAACTCGGATTGATTTAAAAACTCATAAAAAATGGAAAGGCTCGAAATCTCACCGGGTTGGACTAATCTCCACACTTATTCGTTAAGTCGTCAATTTTCTTTCAATTTCCATCTTCGGTCAATTTTGGCTTAGTACATTTTGATTGTTAACAATTTGAGACTTTAAATAGAATAAAGGTGATATTTTTGAAAAATTTAAATTCCAATTTTTATTTATTTTGAAGAAAAATATTTTTAGTTTTTTCAAAATTTTTCAATTTTTTTTTTCTAAAAAAAACACACTTGGAAAGAACATGTGATCGAATCAATGAATCTAAACAATAAATGGGAAGAATATCCCACACCCCCTAACTTAAATGTTGCATTGTCCTCAATGCGAATTAAGAACACAACATAAAGAGAGGAAAAGAAAGATATTACCCAAATGGAGCGATCCTCGATGAGTACGAGTCCATTGAATCTACAAAACATGTTAGAACCAAGCATAAAAAAAATAACAATACTTGAACTAATTACCCTAAATGCAACAAGACACTATATAACACTTATACATGACTCAAAAATACAACAAAAATCACCCCATACGCGTCGGGGGTGCTACGACCTCTCATCTCTCTCTACAAATCACCTGACCCCTTGCACGGGGTACGATGCTCTCCTCGTCTCTCCCGTCTTACCATCATAAGTGAATAGACGAAACAAATTGGGCCCGTGCCCATAGATAAAGGAAAGACCGGGAGATGCATTATGATTAACCGGAAAAGGATCCTCTTGTTGTGTAGCACGTGGGTTGGTCTTTAAGTCGGACGAGATTTGAGTCGTATCTTCAAGTACCTCCGAAGACTCAAATGGTATGGGTGGAGGTTTGTTAAGGAGAAATGCCTCAATGCTATTGTCCCACTCACTTTCGTCTAAATGACGAAATGAGGCCAAGAAAGATTGGACTTCATCATGATCAAACTCTGCTAGGCTCAACTCCTCTAGATCTCTCTCTTGCTTGGTGTCCTCAACCTGCCTTTCGTACTCACTCGCCGAATGAGAGGGTGGTGTGGGTGGTTGGTAATCGAGGAGAAATGTATCGATAGTGTCCTGCCATTCACTTTCCTCTAAGTATTTCGACGAGCCTCTCCCGACACACTCTAAATATCCTCTTTCACTCTTGTTCATGGGCTCACTCATGCTCTCGAATGCATTAACTAAACATACCTCTCCTACCTTGCTCTCGATGTTGCAACCACTCCTCTCACTATGCGCCACACAACCATCCCCTAATGGCTCTTCCTTGTAAGTTCTTTCTTGCTCGTGTGCTTCCCCCAAAAAATCCAACCCCCGCGGTTCCTCTTCATCATCCTCTCTCTTGGAATTATTAAAGATATTTGTGTCGAGGGTCATGTTCCCGAAAGTTAATTGCATACGCCCACTTCGGGTATTGATAAGAGCATTAGCAGTAGCTAAAAATGGACGGCCAAGGATAACGGGAACATGATTACTTGGGAGAACGGAGGATTCTTCGTCCCAAATGACAAAATCCACCGGGAAGTACAAAGTGTCTATTTGAACAATCACATCCTCAATAATTCCCCGAGGAAACTTCACAGAACGATCCGCGAGATGAAGAGTCATTTTTGTGGGCTTAAGGGCCCCCAGTTCCTGTTTCGTATAGATGTAATAGGGCATAATGTTAACACTCGCCCCTAGATCTATTAGAAATCTCTCGATTCGGTTCTTCCCCATGATACATGAAATAGTGGGTGCACCCGGATCTTTATATTTTAATGGAAAGTCACTTGACAAGACTGCGCTGACATTTTGGGCTAAAGAGATGTTCTGGTTTACTTTTAGCTTGCGTTTCACCGTGAGTAAGTCCTTAATAAACTCAGCATACGCGGGAATTCTCTGTATAGTCTCAAGAAAAGGTAAATTAATTTTTACTTGCTTAAGGACTTCCAGAACTTCATCTCGGGAGGTCGTTTTCGAGTGAGAGACCAACCGTTGAGGGTATGGGGCAGCGGTGGGAGTGATGGCCTTGGGTCCACTAGTATTTTCCTCCTCCTCACTCTCAATTAAAGGGGCATCTTCGGCCTCTCTTGTGCCGGGCGAAACCTCTTTATCTTTAGATGCAGTGCGTGGGGGAGGTGACAAATCAACTACTTTCCCACTACGTAGAGTGGTAATAGCGCTACATTGCTCTCGATGGTCGTGGGATGTAGTGCTAACACTGGTTTGTCCTTCGGAAGGTCGTTGGCTTTGAGCAGGAAATTTTCCCTTCTCTTGGACATTCGATGCAGTTTGCAACCTTGAGATGCTAGTATATATGTCATTGAACATTCGATCATACTTAGCCCTTGTCTCCTTTTGAGATTGGATGAGGTAATTTAAGTTATCCTCAAGAGATCGCCTCGGTGGAGCAACATAAGGACCAGGAGGTGGTACCTGCATCGGATTTGGCATTGGAGGAGCCACTTGCTGAAATTGAGGAGGTGGTGGTAAGGTCATATGTGGATTAGGAACCATCCCACCTTGGGGTTGTCCATAATTGAACCCAGGATTCCTCCACGATTGATTATATGCATTCCCTTGTTGTTCATTATAATTTCCTCGAAACCCCCCTATTGCCTCAACTTGTTCAGTGTACATTGCCTTGTATGCAAGAATGGTAGGACATCCTTTGGTAGAATGACCCGCATTACAAATAGCACACACTTTCTCCTTTCCGGCTTGTACGGGTCCAGATACATCTCTCAATCTCACTTCAAGCATATCTCTGAAATTCTTCTCCAATTGGTCAAATTTTCGATCCAACAAAGTGTCCTTATCCAAGTGATAGATACCGAACGCAGCAGGCAAGTTGGACACTTGTCGATTTCGGTTTTGACTATTGGGGTCAGAAACATCCCATGATTGCGTAGTCTCTGATACATATCTCAAATGGGCCTCAGCATCGCTAGAATCTAAATCCCAAAAAGGTCTTTCACACATGGTTTGAACAAGCTGTTTGGATGCTAAAGTAAGGCCTTGATGGAAAAATGAAATCAGATGATGTTTTTCAAAACCATGATGTGGGCATGTGCTAACTAACTCCTGAAATCTCTCCCAACATTTATCAAAAGCCTCATTCTCATTTTGACGAAAAGCTTGAATTTGGGCTTTAACAGAATTGGTTTTGTGTTGTGGAATTTTTTTTGAGATAAACTTGTTTTGCATATCTCTCCAGGATAAAACAGAATTTGGGGGCAAGGACCATAACCAAGTTTTAGCTTTATCCTTTAAGGAAAAAGGAAAGAGCTTCAACCGGATTACCTCTTGTGGACAAGCTTGGTCTCCAAATGTCTCACACGTATCTTCGAATTCTCGAATATGGAGATATGGTTTTTTCGAATCCATCCCATGAAATGTAGGAAGAATTTGGATCATTCCATTCCGAAAGTGGAACTGACCGGCATTATATGGGAGTAAAATGCAACCAGGGGTAACAGTTCTCTCCGGAAATAAAAGATCTTTCATGGGAAGATATGGTACATCATCCTCTCCGGCACCAACACCAACACTACCATGATCCGACATATCGCTACCGAAAGGTTCAGAATTCTCACTCAGGGTTTGACTCCAAGGACGACTTGTGATGGAATTATTAGGCGAGGGAGGTGGAACCCAAAAAGGCAAAGACTCAGAATTTTCAGAACCGGCTTCGGCAATAGGATTTTCGTGAATTTGGGTGGGAGATAAATTCTGCATATAAGCACATAAGAGAAGAAATGAATTTTTTTTTTTTTTTTTTTTTTTGAAATCACTTGTAGATAAAAATAACTTTCTTGAAAATTTAACAATTTCAATCCCCGGCAACGGCGCCAAAAACTTGACGCGACTTAAAATTTATCTCAAAAGTGCGTTCACTCTAGGCTCAAGTGCAAGCCTGTCGCTCAAGTAATAACCCGGTAAATCGGGATCGTATCCACAGGGATCGAGATTGCCAAATAATAATCAGAAAAATTATTAAATCTTGAAATGATTTCTCAAAAGAAACAAAAAGGTGATTAAAGATTGGGAAAATTTCTAATGAACTAAAAACTTTACTTAAGAGAAACAGACTGAAATTTGCAAATAGATTTAGATCTGACAAATGGAAGAAACTAGGGTAGGGTACAATCCCTCAATCCTTAACAAATTACCTTATAGAATACTAGAATTGTAAATTAAAATTATTGACTAGATCCGGTCTTTATAAATTCTAAGCATTACATATATGAGGGATCTAGCCTGCATCATATGAAATCAAAGATAGATATAAAGCGGTGAATGATAAATCATACTCGCAAAGCGTTCTTAAACATCTCAAGTACCTAGGGCAAGAGAGATTAAAAGATTGACAATGTTTGTATGATTTTCTTTCACGATTCAATCAATATTTTAATTTAACCTCTATTTTCTACATAAATAATTTGCCTTGGATTGAGTTCATGTACCCCAACCCTTGGGAATTTAGCTACTCATGATTTGATTAACGAACAAATTCATATGTAAAAATATGGATCCACAAGGCATTGTAAATAATTTGCAAATAATAAAACTAGAGAATGGAAAGATATTACTTGAATTCAGCAATAGGGAAAAGAGATGAACTTGAATCAAGAAAAATTCTTCTTCTTCAAACTTACAAAAAGACTCTCTAAAATCTAATTCTCTCTCTAGAATTCTATTCTACTCTCTAGAATTTGACTCCCTCTCTCTAGAATTCAACTCCCCTTGAAAATGAGGTAGAGCTTGGTTTTTTATAGCATCAAGTTGCATGAATTTGGCATCAAATTTCGCTTGTGGCACAAGTTTTCCAAGAGTTGCACTGCATTAAATGCATAATTAATTACAGAAATCCGCACATCCAGACTCTTCATTATCACGCAACTTCAAAACATCGTAACTTCTTCACCGTAGCTCGGATTGAGGTGCCGTTTTTTCCAGTATTCTTGTAATTTAGAGATCTTCAACTTTCTAGTTGGCCCCACCTTCGGACTAAGGCTGAAAAATTAGGAAAATGCCCTTCAACTCTCCATTTCTTGGTTTCTTTCACTGTTTTGAGTTCTCCTTTGCACTAACTTGCATGAAATACCTGTAAAACACATGAGAAATACACAAAACACGAAATACTTGCCAAAAAAGGTTAGTAGAATAAATAAGAGACAAATCCAAGCTAAATACACTGCACGGGATCATAAAAATACCGAAATTAAGGGGATAAATGTGAAGAATATGTGCCTAATCAGTTCTACATCAAACAACGCTAAGCAAAAGCCGCACAGATCCTAAGGACACTAGAACCTGATGCTCTGATACCATCTGTGACACCCCGCTCAATGAAATACCGGGTGATCAGTCCTATATCAAATTAAAACAGGAATCTCATCTGGTTCATTCTTAGCATCACTGTCAAAAACTTTTTAAAACTTACTAACCACCTAGTATTCAAAAGCTGATGTCAAAATTTTAATCTTTTTATTTAACAACAACCATATAAATATAAATACGAACCATTCACACAAACCATGAATCTAAAGCAATACTGAATAAATCAATAAATGACCGGCCGAATAAACCATCGGCAGAAAACCAACATCCACTAATATAATCCAACAAATAATAGTAACCAGTACAAAGTCCGACTACAATGAAAATAGTTGGGGCAACATGCCCGAAAGAAATTCCAAGTTGCATCCTACTCTAGGAATGAAATTACTGAAGCGTCTATGTCCAAATCCTGAAATATCCACACCTGTTGCAGCTACGCATCCCTGGAACAGATCTTCAAGTTTGGCATCCCTGTGACTGGATACCTAAAAGGTTTTGAAAATATTTTGCAAGTATGGGTCAGAGCCCAAAGTCCTTTTGAAAATATTTTGCAAGTGAATTAAAATGCAACAATTAAAATGTATGAATGCTCTTCATATTTAAGTTAGTGTCGCACTCCCTTGAGATACATCTCACCCCTCCTCTAAAGTGCATACCTAACGCTTTCTTCCTGACCCTCCTAGTTACACCACCCCATCTAACTAGCCTTGTCATGAAACTCCTTGAACTCTACTCTAGCCCGAGTATTTGTATCTTTACTTCGTAAGTTATTTATCGCATTAACTTAATTAATCATTTCTTAAAAGTCATATAACATTCACTAGTTATATAAGTAATACAAATTCTCTTCATGTATTTAATTACCCGTATATAATTATTTACCTCATTATATACGTAGAACTATATTCCACAATTATTCATATGTTGAATATAAATAAAACCGCTCTTAAAATCCATATAACATTCACTAGTTATATAAGTAATACAAATTATCTTCATGTATTTAATTACCCGTATATAATTATCTACTCCATTATATACGTAGAACTATATTCCACAATCACACATATGTTGAATATAATTAAAATCATCCTTTCGAGTAATACCTCATCGGATGCATTCTCTAAAATGTTATCTTCCCAGGTCTACTCAGTCCCACCTGGATTTCTGAGACAGCTAGCCACCGCCGAATCAGAACATAGAAATATAAACATATTGGAGGCGGTCATATTCCCCCGAGTGTGAAGACAATCATCTCAATACCCACCTCTATTTGGACGCTATGACCTGGGGATATACTCGCCAAACTCCTCAAGCTAGGGGATTCACCCACATCGCGCAACCTCCCCCGATAGTACTAGAGCATATAATTCTAAATAAATATCTAGCCACCGATATTTATGAGCACACAAACAATATATATATATATATATATATATATATATATATATATATATATATATATACTATCACACTACCGTATATATATACAAATAAATAAAATTTAATCCCGGCTTTACCGTGTACAAAGTCCCTAACACTAGCCAACATATTCCCGAGTCTATAGTCCGACTCTAATTTAATTAATTTACCCATTAAGTTAATATCTACCCGAGGCTATGGTCCGATTCTAATTTAATTAATATGCCCATTAATTAACTTAATGTCTCCCCGAGTCTATAGTCCGACTCTAATTTAACTAATATACTCATTAATTAATTTAATATCTCTTTGGTGTCACACAACCAATGTACCCGAACTTGCTCACCTGGCCCGAATTTCCATCTCTTAGAAATGTACTCCTCAAAATTCCATTATAAAGAGAACACTCCTAGTTGAATAATATTTAACAATTTATTATATCATATCCTATAATAAATTATTCCAGCTATAAGCTTTAATTAATTAATCCCCCATTAATTAATCTATTATCATGGCATCACTCAACCAAAATATCCGAACACCCCCTTGGTCCATAATACAATATCCCCAAATCTGAGGTTTTCAATTTACTCAATCTGCCCAGATTTTTAAAATGCCGTTTTGGGACATTTTGGGGCCGTTTTGGAAAAAGCGTATTAGAGAACGAAAGTTAGAAAACGCCATTTTCTAGAGGGCAATGTGGACAGAATCGCCATTAACAGCTTCTGTGAAGCTTTTTACCTAGAATTATATCCACTAAAATCCTTACGAATCAAAACCAGTCCCAATAACTTGATTCGTAACTTCCCCAAATCAAAACCCAATTTGTATTAACCCAATCCAAAAATCATTTGTATAACACCTACTATGATATGAATTGAATATCACCAATTTACATTGAAGCAATTTAACCACTTGCCTTATAAATTCGTAGTGTCTGATTATCCTTTGGTGTAGAGATCATTGTGTGATGAAGAACACCTTCCTTGTTCTTCCTCTTTGGCTCTTAAGAGTCCTCCCTCTTTGTCCCTTATGTTCTCAAATTTCTCCCAAATGAGTTATGGCTGCCCTCAACTCTAAAACTTAGTTTTTTATCTCCAAATCCCGTTTTTAATCATATGGGCCTAATTAAAATGGCCCAAATACCCCCGAGTGGGCTCGGTTATGCCCAAAAATATCCAGTGACCCATTTACCACCCCCGGGTACACTTTTCCGACTATCTCGGCCCATCCGGACTCAACCGTGCACTCAGAATTGACACCCGAATTAATTTATAAAAATTCCTTATCTCACACCCAACTTAGTCTATATCCGACTTCCGGCTGAGATAAATAAATTCCACGTCACTTATACACGTTATGACGTAAATAAATTATTACTATTCACTTAGTAATTTAATTTCCGTAAATATTAACCATCTTCTCTCCGATTAATATTTAAATAAACATTAACATAACTAATTCAATTAAATTATGACACAAGTAGTTTAAAATTTTCCCGAATTAATTAAATATTAAATGCCTAGAAATACGACGTGTTACAACTTCCTACCTCAGACCTTCAAGAGGCATCTCTCTTCACCCTAGAACGCAAGCTGAAATTCTTGAAGAAGAGGCTCTAATTTTTGCTTCTAGGAAACTGGAAAGGGATTTAATGTACTTAACAGGTAAAAGCATTATGTTCTGTGCTATCCTCCATGTTAGTTTAGTCGATAATGCTTGGTTAAAAGCTTTTATATCCCTGAAACTAAAACCTCCACCAGAATTTGGAGGAAATGGTTTGCCATGATTTTCGAAGAATCTTGCATGCCAAAACCTACACGCTCTAGAACTAAATTTGTTGTGAAGAGAAATAGGGAAGGAGAAGTAAGTCATCGTGTAGCAAGGGATACACTTGGATGACTAATTTTATCAATTTCTCTCTCCCCGCATTTAGAAAGCTGGGATTGCTTCCAACTTTGATTTTTTATTTGGAAACCCTTTCCACATTTAGGTTGTGCATTTCACTTTAGACCTTCCCCATATAGTGGGGCGGGGCCTAATTCCATGAAAGGAACAATTACAATAAGCATATGAGTATATGAGGGAAGCTTCGACATGAAGTAAAAAATTTCGAAAACATAATGCTTAAACTTAACCCGTAGCTGGTAGCCTAATTTGATGGGCCTCAAATAGGTTGAATTACATGATCGGGACGGAATCCTACCCAATTATTGAAGAAAATTAAGAATTCATCTTCATTTATCCAGATTAAGGTAGAAAGACACATGCAACTCACACACAAAACTTATTCTGAAAATTCCATTGTAGGTATAAGGGTTCCCAAAATCTATTATAAATATTCATCTGAACACATCTCCCGAATCCTAGATCAATTGTGTACTTCTAATACTAAAAAAAAAGTATTAAACGAAAAGGAAGCAAGACACTATAATGTGGCATCCCTACACTCATCAACCTCAGTGGCAACAACAGAACTTAAAGAAAGCATAAAATATAACAAGGTCTTGATTGGGGCCCACTTATTCCAAACTAATTATCTTCTTTAGTTTGTTTTACTGAAGAATTGATTCATATGCATAGGTTTTGAGGAGACCTCACCTTTCACTTGTAATTTTTTACCTTTTCTTCTAATTAAATTTATTTCCAATTAAATAATAAACTAGGTCTACATATAGTAATCCATATCATTGAACCTCTCAAGTGATTATATGATTTAACTCTACACATATCAAACTAGCATTTCAACTAAGAAAAGCAATTTTCAACTATATATTAAATGCCAACCCTAGAAATAAATAAAATACATGGTAACAAACTTCAGAACTGGAAGAAATATAAATCGAAGACTAGAGAGTAACAACATAATACCTCAAACATGACACTAACAATTTCATCAGCGTAACGTATAGGTTCATACTCTCCTCGTGCTATTCTTCCATTAATCTCTTTCAAGTGCTGAGTGACCCTTTCTTCATCAAGACTCCGCAAAGCATCAAGAAGAGGCCCGATGGAACTCGCATCATACTCCATAGTGTACATCTCTTGGGCTTGATGGTGCTGACAAATGCATTGCGTGCATTTTCGCAATTCCTCGAAAATCCTCATCCATAAAAGCTTGAGAGGGGAATCATGTCGTTCATCTTTAAAATAATTGTAAAATGTCTCCATAAGGGGTCCAATCATATCCCAAGAGCCACACCAAATATGAGTTTCTTTTGGCAAATTGATTAAGAATTTGAATGCATCAGAGAACCTGAAAGCAAACAAAGAATAAATTATTCTATTACACAACGAGAAGATATTTGAACTATATATAGATAGATATACAATAATGGCCAATAATTTCCATACAAAAGATTGATTTAAGGTTTTCAAAAAAATTATGCACGGATATATTGGTGTTGACTAATACTTGAGTAGAAGCAATAATTATGTGCTGTAAACACAGCGGAAAATACTCACAACAACAACATAACTTCAAAAAATAAGGTCACTCTCATTCACTAATTCTAATAGGTATAGTGATTACAATGGTTGCAAAGGCCTTATTTATAGGCTAAGTTAATATTCCAAAGGGAATGTTAAAATAGAAATCGAAGTAAAAAAAATGTTATATTCCACATAATACAAATATGCCCTTGGGACCTCTCGTACGTCATCATGTATTACTCCCTAAGTCCCAGATTAATAGTTATCGTTTGTAAGTGAAACATTTTAAGAAAAGTTTTTAACTTTCCAAATTTATCCACTTAAAAATGACGAATGCCTTTGAATGTAAGACATGCACTGATCATTGCTCTCTTATGGGTAATCTCGCCTAATATTATATACTATTTCTACAAACATGACTATTAATTCGGTACGGACTAGATAGGAAAGCATGGCTATCGATTTGGGGCGGAAGAAGTATAAAATTTTTGACTTGCGCAATTCAAGAATAAGATAAGTCTCATCGTTCTTAATCAATACATTATAGTATAGGGGCAAGAAGAAACAAAATGTTATGCTGCTTTGAACAATGCAGTTCGACGTGTTTGGATAATTCATCTTGTGGTGTAATATAGAAAACTCAGTTCAGACTCAATGGGAAAAACGTCTTTTTCAATATTCAATAGGAAAGGAGAAAAATGGATATACATGTCTATATATTAACGTGTACGGAGATTTATTTGCATTTTCTATTTATTTTATTTTAGGTTAGAGAGTGGCATTATCTCTTAAAGTCTTTAAAGTATCCTCTTTAGTACTTTTACCTTTTTAGGCTTAGCTTGATTAGCAATCTAAGGTGTTGTTCGATTTTACCTCTTAAGTTTGAATTTGAACGATTCAGACTTAAGAGGTACCAAATAGTGTTTTGTTTTTTAATAATCAAGAGGTTAACGGCTATATTTGCCCCAGAATGATTAAGACGTAAACTTACCTTCAATATACATTCATTAAGAGGTATTCAGATATAAAAACAAACATATTTTTCAGATTCAGATTTCAGATTCACAATTCAAATGAAAAAACAAATGCAACCTAAGCGCCTATTTGGTTTGAAACCATAATTCTGCTTTCTGTGTTTAAATACAATTCTGATAAGAATATGCGTTTGACAACCTATTTTTAAACACATAATTATAATATTTCTGTGCTATAATCAAGTTTTTCAGAAAACAGGTTTAGGGACTCAAAATTATCCATTCTTAATATTTTAATGCAGTTATACCTTAATATATAATATACATACATAATACATTAATATGTGTGTAATTTTTATAAATAAAAAATATATATGTGCATGTACACAAAATTACGTATGGAATAATATAAAGTTAAATAATATCAATAGATACACGATACTTATATATAGTTTTATACATATATTATTAATGTATGGAATAATATAAAATATACATATAGTACATATGTACTAAAAAATATTATCAATTCATGTATGTATATAATTTTATAGTGAATTATGCATGCAATACCATTATATATATATATATATAATTGCTAATTTTATCAAATTTTCAAAAAATTGTACTTAAAAACAAGTTTACCAAACACACACCAATAATTATAAACACCCAAAACTAAATTTTAAAATTGTATTTAAAAACATCGTTTAAATCGAGTTTTCTGAGTAGCAAACCAAACGGGCCCCAAGTCTTTCCCATAAATAAGGTCATTGGCCTCCTTTTGTTTACACTTCACATTTTGAGAGATGAATTAGCGATATTTCTCAAGCTATTGGCCTCTAAACACTATGTGTTGTTGTTGTGTAGTTAGTATGATGCAAGAGCACAGGACAAGGACGTCCTTTTTATATTTCTTTTGCCTTGTTCTTTTTTTACCCATTTATGTCTTTAGTATATATGGCCTAAAGGCTCTCATTTGTATCACTTTTGCCCATTTGATAATGAGAGACTAGAGAGAAATAAAAGAACTCCCCATATTTTCATGTTGTTGTTGTTGTTGTTGTTGTGTAGTTAACTTCCTAATTTTACGCTTCCGCACCCAAATCTACATCAAATTGGTATCAGAACTCGATTTGTTCCTGGATTAGCCATGTTTATCGAAGATTGGGACTCCAATTGGACTCAACCAAATCATTTTCAACCTAACCCTAACCCTAAAACCCATTTTCCTATCGTGAACAAAATTGGTGGCTGAAACCCTAGTGGTAGTGCCGAACAGCTATGTAACCCAACAGAAAACCCTAACACATCAACCATGAGCCGAAAATCCACCCATGTTGTCTAAGAGGCGTCTGGACCAACCCATAAACCTTCCTCGACAACCGATCGCAGCCAGGCAGGGTCGGAATCACCGCCACAAGTGGGAAACCCTAAACAGTCCCATTCGGCTCAAGACAGGGGGTCGATCATGCCCACCGGGGGTTTGGACCAAAAAATGTTATTACCAACTCTAATGATCACTTTAATCAACCTAAATATGATCCTAAAACAGATATTTGTTCCAAGATTCATTCAAATACAAACCCTAAACCCTAACATCACACCTCAAAAAAAATAATTCCATATATAAGGGGTGCCCCTCCTTGGGTATTCTCCCCATTCCTACCGATGTCCCATTGTCCACCGCACACTCCATTTGTCGCCAACGCGATTCTTTTTGTCACTCCCAAGCAAAACTCGTTGATGTTTCTACCGCCTATACCCATACCGTTATGATTACGACTTCGATGGATGTCCAATCCCCTCATTCCGATGATGATGCGTGGATTTAAAAGAGTATTTTTTTTACTCTTTATACCGCAACGGGGCGGTTGTGCACGGTGATTATAAACGGAGGCGTCAGTGACAATTTGGTGGCACAAGAGATGGTAGATAAACTCAAGCTACCCAAGGAATTATTGGCTACACCATATCGTATTGGGTGGTTGGGTAGTGGAGCCACGCTTGCCCCTAGCCGACAATGTCGAGTTGCTTTCTCTATTGGGGATTATCATGACGTGGTTATGTGCACCGTAGTCGACATGCGGGTATGCCACTTGCTTTTGGGGAGGCCATGACAATTTGATCATAGTAGCATGTATGATGGGCGAGCCAACACCTACTCTTTTACACATAGGGAACGAAGCTTTCTTCTTCGCCCCATGCGACCATTTCCGATGACTCGACCCTCGGCCCTACTTGTTTCACGTGAGGAGTTAGCCACAGAGGCAGCTGAGACGGGGATGTGTTATGCTCTTGTTAGTCCCATCACCACTCCGGAGGTGTCCATTCCACTATGTGTTCAACGTCTATTGGATTCTTACAGTGATGTGTGTACTCCCCCTGATGAGCTTCCCCCCTACGGGACATTCAGCATGCGATTGACTTCATTCCTGGGGTGCAGCTCCCCAACCTTCCCCACTATTGCATCTCCCCTACTAAGCATGCGAAGCTACAGAGGCAGGTCACCAATTTGTGTGACAAGGGATATATACGAGAGAGCATGTCTCCATGTGCAGTCCCCGCCCTTCTTGCACCCAAGAAGGACGGGAGTTGGCATATGTGTGTGGATAGCCATGCGATTAATAAAATCACGGTGAAGTATCGGTTTCCCATTCCTTAGATCGAGAATATGTTGGACCAACTTCATGGAGCGACGATATTCTCCAAGTTGGATTTGAAAAGTGGATACGACCAAATCCGTATGAAACCGGGGGATGAATGGAAGACTGCCTTCAAAACAAAGGATGGGCTATATAAGTGGACGGTGATGCCTTTTGGCCTCTCCAATGCTCCTTCGACCTTCATGCGGGTGATGACACAGATTTTGCGCCCTTTCATGGGCAAGTTCGTGGTTGTTTATTTTGATGACATTTTGATTTATAGTCGATCGGAGGTGGAGCACTTAGACCACGTGGCTCAAAGTATTAGAGGTCCTTCGAGCTGAGTACTTCTTCCTTACGTTGAAGAAGTGCTCTTTTATGGTACCATCAGTGACTTTTCTGGGATATGTGGTCTCAGGCGACGGCATCAGGGTGGATGATGCCAAAGTTAAGGCGGTAGTGGATTGGCCCCCACCCACGTCAGTCTCTCAGGTGCGCAGCTTTCATGGCTTGGCGGGCTTTTATAGGCGCTTTATTGCTAAATTCAGTACAGTTATGGCTCCTATTACAGACTTGATGAGTACCTCTTCGAGTACCGAGTTCAGATGGACACCAGAGGCGGATATTGCCTTTAAACGCATCAAGGAGTTGATGATGACAGCCCCTATCCTATCCTTGACCGATTTTGATTAGTTATTTGAACTGTCTTGTGATGCTTGCAAGACAGGGGTGGGTGATGTTTTGAATCAGAATGGGAAGCCGATTGCCTTGTTTAGTCAGAAATTGACGGGAGCCGCCCTCCATTATTCGACTTACGACCTTGAGTTTTATGCCGTAGTCAAAGCCGTGAAATTTTGGCCACCATATCTCCTTCATAAGGAGTTTGTCATCAAATCAGATCATGAGGCCCTCCGTTTCGTACATAGTCAGCGGCGTGTTAGTGACCGGCATGCCAAATGGACCGCCTACCTCTAGCGCTACACTTTTCAGTTATAGTATAAACCGGGAAAGGAGAACCAAGTGGCAGATGCTCTTAGCAGGAGGGAACATGCGTTGGTGACTCTACGGAGTCAAGTATTTGGATTCGATGAGGTCCGTGATCTATACCCGATAGATGTAGAGTTTGGACCCATCTTCGTAGCTTGCCAGCAGGGAAATGGAGCTTCGGGCGAGAATCTATTGCAGGATGGGTTCCTCCACCGCGGTATGGCGCTATGCATTCCATCTTCATCCCTACGGGAGAAGATCATTTCTGAGGTCCATGGGGGCGATTTAGCTGGTCATCTGGGACAAGCGCGTACTCACGCGATGCTGAGGGACCGATTTTTCTGGCCAACGATGAGGAGGGATACCAATGCTTTCATCAAGCGTTGCTACACTTGCTAGACGGCAAAGGGCCAGCACACTAATGCAGGACTATACACCCCCTTGCTGATTCCGGAGCGGTCATGGCAGGACGTGTCGCTGGATTTTATAGTAAGGTTGCCCCATACGTCTCGGGGTTACGATTCCATCCTTGTTGTGGTGGATCGGTTCTCCAAAATGTCCCACTTCATCCCTTGCCCTCGCACCACAGACGCGTCTCATGTTGCTTCCTTGTATTTCTGAGAGATTGTTCGTCTTCATGCAGTCCCTCGTAGCATCACTTCAGACAGAGACGTGCGATTTACAGGACATTTCTAGCGTACACTTTGGCATTTCTAGCGTACACTTTGGCAGCTTTTACGAACTGAGTTACAGTTTTTGACAGCTTTTCATCCACAGACGGATGGTCAGACTAAAGTGGTCAACCATAGTGTGGGTCTTCCAAGCATCCCCGTAGGTGGGGCGTAGTGATCGCACAACGCCGTCAATCGATCCACTGGTTTTTCCCCATTTCAGATTATTCTGGGGCAGTCTCCTTCTATGCCCATTGATCTCGCCGATCTTCCACCGACAGTGCCTATATGTCCTTCCGCTGAGGAGTTTGCTGCTCGTATGACGTCCTTATAGGTCGATGTTCGTACTCGATTACAATCTATGTATACCTCTTATAAAGAGGCTACCGATGAGCACCGTCGGTTTGTCTCCTTTCTTTCGGGTGATCTTGTCATGATATATCTCCAGAAGGCACGTCGCCAGGGCAAGGGTGCCAAACTTGTTATATGACATTTTGGTCCTTTTCCGATTATTTGAGCTTGTGGGCCTAATGCATATGAGATCGATCTCCCTAAGGAGTTTCGCATGCACCGCACGTTCAACGTGACAGACCTTTCCCCCTTCTGAGGCACTCATGCTCCACCCATTCCCCTTCCTTCGACCACAGGCCACCCGGTTCGTTCCCATGTCGATCGCATTGAGGGAATTCTCGCCTCCGAGTTTGTACCTTCTTCTTCCGAGGATTATACCCGATACGTAGTTTGTTGGGTTGGCTGTCTAGAGGCGAAAGATTCTTGGATCACCGAAGCCACCCTTCAGCACGTCGACCCCGATTTCTATTCCCAACACACGACGTATATGGAGCCTTCTCAAGGGGGGGAGAGTGATGCAGGAGCATAGGACAAGGACGTCCTTTATATATTTCTTTTGCCTTGTTCTTTTTTTACCTTTTTATGTCTATAGTATATATAGCCTAAAGGCTCTCATTTATATCACTTTTGCCCATTTGATAATGAGAGACTAAAGAGAGAAATAAAAGAACTCCCCGTATTTTCATGTTGTTGTTGTGTAGTTAACTTCTTAATTTTACACTTCCGCACCCAAATCTACATCATAGTAATTTACGCTTCTGCCCTATAGCAAGAATAGTTCAGGATTTAGAATTGAAAGAAAAACACATTGCTTGACAAATCTTCACTATGGTGCATCAACGTTATTAATGGATATGCATGTATATATATGTATAGCAAGGGTCCCTTCTAAAATTATTTAGCATACGGCCCCTCCTTATAATACATTGTCAGATTACAAAATACTCCCTCCATCCCAAACGAGTCCATATCCTTTTTTCGTATAGATTAAGAGGTCGTTTGTTTTTGCCTCTTAAGTCTGAATCTGCATTGCTTGTCAAATCTTTATCATGTTGCATCAACGTTATTAATAGATATATATATATATATATATATATATATATATATATATATATATATATATATATATATATATATATATATATATATATATATAAATAATAAAGGAGGAGGGCTTTTTTGGTCTCTCCCAACTAACGGTTAAGATTATATTTGATGAGTTTGGTCTTTGTCAACTAATGGTTGGGATTAAATGGAATGGGTTTGAATCTAACGGTTCAAAACTAGCCATGTGTGGGGATTAAAAGTTTGAGATATCATACCTCGAGCCATGTGTTCTGAAAACCCATTTATCACTCTACCCCTGACAACAAACTCAACAATACCTCTATCTTCTCTCTTCTCAAGAAGCGGATCATAACTGTAGAAATGAAAAAACTACACCACTTTCCCAACAGACCGAACAGAGCAAATATTAGGAGAAGATCAAAGGTACCGACTCTCTCTCTCTCTCTCTCTCTCTCTCTCTCTCTCTCTCTCGGCTTATCTCTCTATTTGTGTGTCCCCATTTGATTTTATCATCTTCCATAACCAAGCTGGAAACTCCTTATTTTGAACGTGAGATAAAGCAAGGAGGTTTCAGGTTCATTTTTTTGTTCACTTTTATTTATTGTTGATTAAAATCGGATCTCAGCATTTGGTGATTTTTTTTAGTTAATAAACCCTCTTCACAGAAAACAAAGTGAGCAACGGTCGCCCCATCGCTGCTGAATCCATCTCCGTCAGAGCGGTAGGTGAAGGAGGTGATGGTGGATTTAGGGGTAAGGGTTTGGGCAGAGAAGATTGGGAGGTATACATATCCATCTCCACCCGGATCCATCTCCATCTCCGACGGCCGCCCCATCATATTTTGACAGAGAGTCGTGACAACAATACCTACCTAAATGACTAAGGTTAGGTTTTTTTATACGCAATTTTTTTGTGTTTTTTGGTTGAATTTTTATGTTTAAGTGGGAATGAGGATTTTTAGTTACGTCTGATGTGTAACACCGACCTGTTCCAATATTTCATGTCTTCAGCTCTAAATGGCTTTTTGTTTTTTTTGGTTGAATTTGTATGTTTAAGTGGGGATGAGAATTTTTAGTTACGCCTGATGTGTAAGTTTTTTGTTTATTTTTAAGTGGCCATACCGAGCTAACCTCTGACGAAAACCCATCTTCACCGCCATGAAGTTCACCAACCTTCTCTAATATTTCAAGTATTGAGCTCTAAATGGCGATTAACAGCTGACACTTCGTCAAAACATCAATAGCTTTCCGTCCTCACTCACAATGTGAGCTTTCCGTCAAACATCAAGAGGCCAATCGAATGTGAGTTTATTATTGGTTGTGGATTTTTGGTTGAATACCTGTGTATTTGATTTATGGCTTTTTGGTGTTTACATATTTGAAAGAAGAAGAAAAAACACTGGTTATTACGATGCCAACACAAAAGTTTTGGCAAAAAGCTCAAGTAATCGTGCACAAGGCTTTGAACCTGCTGCAGCACTCTCATCTGCAAGTTAGGTATAATCCCGTCAACCAATGGCCTCTTTTGATTCTGAGGTACCACTTCGGATAAAAGTATCCATTTCTTGGCCCTTAACGTAAAATGGATCCGTAATACAAGGGATATCTAAGAAGTTTCTTTTTTTTTTCTTTCAGAATATGTGGTTGTATATATGGGTATCTTTTGGTTTAAAGCATGGGGGTTTCGAATTTATGGATGTTTGAACAGGTTCAATCCAAATTGTTGTGATTTGACATTATTTTGTTATTCGGATATAGAGAGGGTTTGAGAGAGTTCCTGAATCTTTTTTCCTTTACACAATATTTTTGTTTGTAGTGTAAATAGTCTATTTTTACTTTATGATTTATAGATTCTATGTTTACCTTAATGATTATGTAAGAAAAAATTAATATAAAAGTTTCATTTTCTATTAACTCAATGTATCGCACTTAATACAAAAGTTACAATTTTTACTTACACTTTAATTTTTGCCCAAGGCATTTTAGTCTGTCAATCTCATTAGTTGTCCTAAAAAAATCACCTATTTTTATCTACTCATTTTTTAGTTTGGTTGTTGATAATAATGTATCCTGCTCTGCTCTCCATTTTTTTTAGTTTGGTTTTAGACTAGATTAATCAATGAACGTGATCATCTTGGTTGATGAGGTTTGAAGTTAAGAATAAAAATGGTATGTTGAGGTTCTTTTTCAATGTCGTTTACTGTATGCTTTGATACAATTAAAATGGTATGATTTTATAATGAATTTCCCCCCTTTTATAGGTGTTGACATTTGTCTTCTTCATTTTCAGATTTTCAAACAGCAAGTGAAGAAAGTCATTGTTGACGTTATTTTCTTTTACGAAAAGTAGATGTTTTGTTGGGTTTTAAAGCACAAGAATTGAAACAAATCAAGTTCGAATATATACTAGGGTTAGCGTACATTGAAGTTTTTATATTCGCCAACAAATAATTGTGCAAATGTGTTTTAAATATGGGCAATTTATCAATGATCGAGAATTGACAACCTTTCTCCCACGCTTCTCTCAGGTTATGACACGATTGTCAATATGTTCGGGAATCTAAGTGAAGATATGGCTCAAGAGGACGCCTTTTTAGACGGCGGTGACTTGTTTGGTCTTGCCCTTGATAGTCCGCAGACTTCAATGAACTGTGATTTTTCTGAAAGTACAATGATCAAGAAGTCATCCACTTCGTTGCTTAGACTGAACACCAAATCAATCCTGCCTCAGTTATCTTCGCAGAAACCTTAGGTTCGCTCAACCATTGCAGAACCTATTTGAGTTGAGCATTTCCAAGATCTAATTCAAGTTTTTTTCTTATGTAGTGGAAATGCCTTAAAATTTGAAGTTTTACGCTTAAGGGAAGAAATGTTCTTAGTGGATGCAGGACCTGGGACCCCAGAATTTGTATGCAAGATGAGCCTACAAGAGTACTAAGTTATTTTCAATATATGTAATTGATGGAAATGGGTCCTTTTTAGGGCTTTATTACTCATTTATTTTCTTTTGTATATTCTTTCATTTTATTGTTGTATTTTCCTTTATTTGGTTATTGTATTTAGAGGTAAGGAGTAGTAATGGTAATTTTTGTAATTAGGGTCTTAGCTTGGAGCCTAAACTACTCCTCTCATTTAAATACCCACTTATATGCCTCATTTGAGGTAGACTCGAATTTTGAATTAGAAAAGAGTATTTCTCTCTCTAAAGTGGTGTTTAGATAATTTTAGGAGCGTTTTAACGGGTGACTTACGTCAAATTGGTATCAGAGCGGGTGACGCTCCACATTGATGTTGATGTATCGTTGTATTTTTTTTATCAAAATCGTACGCTACTCGCAATGGCTCCAAGAAAATCCAAACAATACAATGAAGAGATTCAAGAATGGAGGCACATGATCTAATAACAAAAACATACCCTAGCCCTAACCCAAGAACTCAACCAAAAACTTGATACCCTCATCCAACTAATCTCCTCCAACTCCCAAAACCCTAACCCTTTAAACCCCCAAGCAGCCCCACCCCTGCCTCATCCCCTTTCCCCCACCCCTGTTGCCCCTGCCTACAGCCCACCTCCATTCGATCTGCTCCCCAACCCCCAAAACCCGCACCCTCAGACCCTAGATCCCCTGTCGTCGCTGCCCTGCCTTGGGCGGCAACCCGCCACGCAAATCCCATGCCCCCGCCACCTCTTCCCTGACCCACTCACACACACGCCTCCGCCATCCAAACCACCATCGCCACAAACTCTAGTCCTTAACCCACCAAACCCGAGCCACTACTGCCCGAACCAGCAGCCCCGCTCCTCTCACCCACCCTCTCAATCCCGAAATGACCCCAGAAGCCTAAGGTTTTGCCCTAGGTCTACTCGACAACCCCCTGGGCTGCCCTACCCCGCCTTAGACCCTTCTAACCGCTCCAAAATCATGGTTTTTAACCCGGGTGAAATTTTCTAGGGCTTGATTGGGTGAAGAAGAAGAAGTAAATGAAGAAGAAAATTGTGGGTTGTGCACTCCTCAACTTTCAGAAATTATTTTGGGCCCCCACAAGTTTTTTTTTGGCATTTTTTTGGAATTTCCTCATGAGTCCCCAATTGTTTTTAACGCTCGAGGACGAGCTTGGTTTTAAGAGTAGGAGAGTGATGGAAATGGGTCCTTTTTAGGGCTTTATTAGTCATTTTATTTTCTTTTGTATTTTCTTTCGTTTTATTGTTGTATTTTCCTTTATTTGGTTATTGTATTTAGAGGTAAGGAGTAGTAATGGTATTTTTGTAATTAAGTCTTAGCTTGGAGCGTAAGCTACTCCTCCCCTTTAAATACCCACTTGTAAGCCTCATTTGAGGTAGACTTGAATTTTGATTTAAAAAATAGTATTTCTTTCTCTAAAGTGGTGTTTAGATAATTTTAGGAGCGTTTTGACGGATGGTTTACGTCAGTAATATAAATTGCTTTTAATGAATACTTCATTCATAGATAACACGTTCTCTATTCCCATTAGACAACACGAAATATCTATAACAATTTTACAACCGTGCACAATGTATTTTATGACACTAACATTTCATTTTGGTGTAGGATTAGTAGAGGACATGAAAGTCAAGTTGGTTTGGGGGTATTCATTTGGAAACTCTAGTGTCAATGCAATTATTTTATGATTTATCACTATTTGCTTGATTTATCTTTGTAAGCAATTGTCATTGGTTTAGTTTTATAAAGTGTACAAATTATTAAAATAATTATTGTTTTCTTCCTCGATTTTAATACTTTTGTAGTTTGGGTAACTAAGAGCATCCACAATAAGAACGGTAAAGTTGTAAAACCAAAAGTGGAAGTTACCTTTCATCAGCGGCAAAGGTTACAATGGTGGAGATGAAATAATTTGTAAAACAATTCCTACGAACTAATGTTGTTCGTAGGAAATATCAAAAATATTTCTTACGAACAACATTAGTTCGTAGGAAATGTTACGGACAACTACAGTTCGTCACAACCCAAATATATAATAAAAAATAATTATGTATATTTGATACGAGCTCCTACGAACTTCTGAAGTTCATATAAATTCCTATGAATAAATGAAGTTCGTAGGAAGCATTTGCAAATTTAGTAGCCGCTCAACAAGTTTAGAGAACCACTACAAATTCATCTACAGAATTTGTCAACTTTATCCCACCACTGCAGCCATACGAGTTTGCAAAACAACAAATTGTCTTGGAAGGTAGTATCACCACTACAAATGCTCTAAGTAGCTTAAGTAAGATGTGGAATTTAAAGTCTTTCTTAAAGTGACATTAATGTTCATATATAGTATTGCAAATGTGTGAAATGAATAATACCATACGTGGCATTGCAAAGCTTTTTGAAAGAAAAAATATAACAGGAGCAAATTTATCACCGTGCCATCGACATGGGTACACCCTAGTATATATATATATATATATATATATATATATATATATATATATATATATATATATATATATATATATATATATATATATATATATATAACAAGGGTGTAGGTTGTGGACCCTCCATTCTAAAATTATTTAGGATACGATCCCTCCCTGTAATACATTGTTATATTACAAAATACTCCCTCCAACCCAAACAACAAGTCAATATCCTTTTTTCGTATAGATTAAGAGGTTGTTTGTTTTTTCGTATTAATGGATGCATATAGCAAGGGTGTAGATTGTGTTCCCTCCCTTCTAAAACTATTTAGGATACGGTCCTTCCTTGTAATACATTGTTATATTACAAAAATATCCCTATGTCCCAAACAACGAGTCCATATCTTAGTTCCCTAAAGCGGGTGCGTGAGCAGATGCGAATTCGAGTGCATCAATGCGTCCATTTTTAAATTCTGACATTTGAGAGCGCCACCAATGCGTCTATATATATATATATATATATATTGTGGATATAAATTCTGATAGAGAAAATTAATTTATGTGAACAATTAGTAAAAGATTTTGGTGTGATGGGTATAATTTTAATATATAAATTTTTTATATATAATTATAGAAATATATAAAGATGGGGTGACATGATTCAATTTTACATTGAAAGCTACAGAGTGTATAAAAAAAAAGGTTCAATCCCACATGAGAGAGAGCATGACTAATGACATATTAATGGTTGATATATGCAAAGTTCGTTCTTCCCAATCCCACATCGCTAGGGCATAAAAAAACCACCCCGCTAGATCTTTTTAAATATGGGAAACTAGCCCCATGCTTTTTACAACTAAGTTAAGATATGACTTTTGGTTGCAGTAGCTTTTGTCAGTAAGAATCGTCCTTGAAGTACTGATTGTAATAAGTAGCTTTTGCATCTATTATTTACTACGAAAACAGTTCAAAGTTTGGTATTTACGAATATGATTTCTTCGATTCGCGAATTCAATTTCTACAATTCGAGGATTAGTCAATGACTCGCTTCGAATCCATGAAGTCGCGATTTGAGTGCGCAGCCGGCAGGGTACCCTAGCGAATTAGGGAGCTAAGTTCCATATCCTTTTTTCGTATTGATTAAGAGATTATTTATTTTTTAGTATTAATGGATATACATGTATATATATAGCAAGGGTGTAGATTGTGGTCCCACCCTTCTAAAACTATTTAGTATACGGTCCCTCCTTGTAATACCTTGTTATATTACAAAATACTCCCTCCGTCCCAAATAATGAGTCCATATCCTTTTTTTCGTATAGATTGTTAAAGTGTATATTTTATAGAGGTGATGTTGGTCATTAATGAAAATCTATTTGGTAGGTTAAAAAATTGTTATATTAATAATTAATGTAACAATGAAACTTCACCAAATAGATTTTCTTTTAATTGCTTGTACTTGTATTTAGTTAATATAACATGAATTGTGATCTAATTAGACAAAAATATGTTTTAACATAACATTAATATTTTTAACATGAGTATTAGGGCTTAATAATTAAAAACAGTTGTATTATAGCATAATATCACAAACATAACAAATAATTTAAACATGAAATGGGTTACAAATTTGGTAAGAACAAACCAGTCTTCTTTGAGGAGGCGAAAACGACGACGTTTGAATTGATCAGTGGAAACATCTGGGTCGGTGTCGTCTCCTTCTTCAAGGCCTCTCCATCGGTCCAATAACTCTCTTCTCGTAACCAATTTTTTCGCCATTTATGACAATAATAATGTGATACGCATTCAACTAAACTTGTATAATCAATAGTTAGGGTTCAGAGAGAATAGTTTCAGAGCAAAGCAAATGGAAAGAAGGATATGTTATCAAATAAAATGAACACAATAGAATTTAGAGTTTCCCAAAAATGTTTATTCTATAAAGGTCGAAATTTATTTAACGAATTTGGTCCGACATCATATTTCACTTTATAAGGACACTATTGATTTTTATATTTATAAACATAGATATGGTATAATAATATTTATTTATGTGATTCCTTTAAATATATGAGTATACAAAATAGGTAAATTGTTGTTTTTTTTAGTGAAAATTTATACTCTTACTCGTACTCATTTAAAATTCACTTACTCTCTTTCTAAAAATAAACACATAACCTCACTCTATCCACCGGAATCCTCGTTTGAACAGTCTGTCAAAGTTCGCACCGGAGACCGTCAGAATCCTTGTCGAAGATTGTAGGAATTCTAGCGGGAGTGTTTCTCTCTCTCTATCTCTCTCTCTCTCTCTCTCTCTACGCCTATTTCTTTTCTTTTTCTGGTCCGCGCCAGCGATAGTCAAAGCTGGAGAATAAGTTTTTTCACAGGAGAAAAATGAGTTTTCGTCCGAAAAAATGGAGATTTTGGTGAAATAGTAATTTATCCGTATTGATTTTTTTTGTCAAAAAATATTGAATATAGGTTTTGTTTGTTAGATCTCGACAAGTAGATTTCAAATATATAAATGTTGTGAACTTTGAATTTGTAGATTAGAAGTTATAGACTTTTTAAGATTTGATAAGTTTTTTTTTTGTATATTGTCAAAAGATTTGATGAGTTTTTTTATATAACATAATGTGGGTTGTCCTATTTTTACACATTTTTGGGTTGAGTTGGACCTTCCCCCAAAACCCCAAATTTATATAGGACCCCGCTATAAATAATGTCGACACGGCAGAATACCATAGAGTCGACAAAACATTACCGAACTATTCCTATTATCTCGTTGAAATGATGTCGAATGGAATAAAGCTTTCCTTTTTTTAATTGTAAAATTTTATATTTGTTATGTAATACTAACCCAACCTATCATGGATGACATGATTTGGAATGTAGTCGATGAAATTTGCTTCGGTGATCGTGCTAATGACACGGGGAAGTCTTTTTTGAAACCAGATAAGGGTGGGTGTTAATGGCATACCAGACGTGAACATACCTGATGACCATGCATTCAATGAAATTGTCGTTGTGAACGAGGCAGTACCAACAGTGGTTGATCACTCGATAAAGTTTGCCATAGATGAAATTTTATTATTTTATGTTTGTGAAAACCTCTCGGTTTATGTATGTAGATATTTCCTAACCGAATTGCTTTGATGCATTGGGCCCAAGAGCGCGACCAAAAAATGACGGTGGTAATTGTTACATCAAAGTTAGAGAATCCATCACATAGGAGGATGTGGAGGTTGATTATGGGTTGCGAAAGGGGAGAGTCTACCGATCGCATTATTAGAAGGGGACTGAACCACCAAAATCACAAAGGCCCGAGGATGAAATAGACTCATCAACAAGAAAGTGTGATTGCCCATTTTTCATCAAGGATGTACCACTAGAGGATGAAAAGTGAAAGGTCGAAGTAATTAGTGGTCTCCACAACCACGAGATTTCCAAGACAGTAATCAAACATCCATATGACAGGAGATTAAGCCGCGATGAATATGCACTTGCTAAAGATTTAATTGAAAATGGAGTTAAGTTGAGATAAGTTTTAAAGACTATAAATGAGAGATCCAGGAATAATCGGTCAGTCATGGGCAAAATTTACAATGTTAAGGCCTCGTTAAACTATGAGGATATGCAAGGGGCCCATGATTCAACAAGATCATTTTGGATAACCACTATATTTTTGGACAAATAGTGACCCAAATACCGATGAGTTAGTGGGTTTCTTTTTTTTTTATCACCCCAAGTCCATTATGCTTGTGAAGTGTTTTACCACACGTCTTGATGGATTGCACGTACAAGACCAATCGATTCAACATGTTGCTATTTGGTGAGATGGGTTGAGTGACATCAACGGACATGACATTTTGCATTACATTTTCTTTCTTATCTTCGAAAAATGAGGAACGATTTGCATGGGATCATGTTTGAGGATGCTTTGTAATCCTATAAACATGCCTTAACTAATGATAACGAACCATCAACAAAGGTGCATCAATGTGATTCGCAGAGTTTTCCCTCGAGGTAGAACGATGATTTGCCTATTCCACATTAACAAGAATATGGAAATGAATTGTGTGAAGTTTGGCATGGTAATGAATAATTGGAAAGTTCTCAGGTTGGAGTGGTCTTTTGTAGTTGAGAATGAGACGGTGATTTAATTTCTTGATGCCCAGGCCCAATTCAAATTCAACTACACGGCACTCCCTAACGTGGTTGACTACATTGAAAAGACTTGGTTATCAGTTCGCGAAGAGTTCAGTCTACCGTGGATGAACGAGATTAAGCACCGTGGAAATTGCACTACCAATAGAGCGAGAGGTGCTCATACTCAGCTGAAAAGGATGCTAAGGCCATATAATTGCTCATTTGTCGAGTTCTAAAAGGAAGTTCATGTACTTTTGACTTCTCAAGTGATCAAAATAGAGGTTGATTTTGAGAGATCTCATAGTCGCAATCGGCACAAGCACAACATTCCACAATTTAAGCATTTGTAGGGGTAGGTTTCACATTATGCACTTGACTCACTTGTTAAGGAGATAGATCTAACTAGCATTGTGGGTGTTAATGAGCACGTGTGTGTGGTCATGTATTGTGTTCGGTATTTGGCTTATCATGGGATCATGAGATTGCGACATACGATACCCGAGGAGAAATATACATCTCTCCAAGTGCGATAGATAGGCACTGGAAAAAGCTTAACATTGAGCCAAATTAACCTAAATACAGCGAGGTCGATTATGAGCTGGAGATGATTAATTTCAGAAAGATATAGTCAGAGTCGACAGTGGATGAGCGTAGTATAGATCTCTTTAAGCTCAGTGATCATGTTAGTCCAATCGGTAGAGGTTTGTTTGAGCTAAAGCCAATTAATCCTAAGGGTACGCCAAGTCGTAAAATGACGTCAGATGAGAAAAATCATGCAACATCAACCAAGCATTATCCATGTTCTTGGGAGACCATCAAGTCACTCAATGACTTGGTTGTGGAGGCTACAGCCCCACCCCCTTTACAGAAAAAGAAATTAGATATGGGATATGTTGTCAGATGCAAATTGAGATGCATGCTTGACTTTTTTATCCTTTTATGGAAAACGTAACGGACGTCAAGAAAATTGTGCGTATAGGGTTTAGCACTTGGACTTGGTTGGGGGGGGGGGGGGGGCAATAGTTGATCACTAGAGACTCATCTTAATGGACCTTATTAAGAACTAACTACCCACTGATACTTTTGTTTTACTTTATTTTGGGGAGGCGTTAGGATGTACTTAGAGATTTTTGGGGGCCTTGCAACGTGACAAATCACCATGCGGTGTGAAGGGTTGGTTGGTGGTGCCTGAGATAGCGTACTTGGTCGCGCAAGCGTATAACTATGTCATTCATTCACTAAGCAAACCATTGTGCCTCACGTTGTCCCTTTTTGTAACCATCTATTACAAGATGAAAGAAATATTATAACGATGTTAAACGTCGCTAACGTTCACTATGTACATGTGAAACTTACGGAAAATAGACCAATCCCACCGATATCACGTATTTGGAATGACCATCATATCCCTCAAACTGAAGGATGGAGATTACTCTTGAATGACTAGATTAGCCTTTGGAATTCCATATGCCCGATTAATGTGGTTACATCGGATATGTCGATTGATATCGATTAGAGTTGGAGGATGCTTATGTGTGTACTTGATTGGATGATGTTGATATTTTGAGTGTATTTTGGGAAGGATGTTAGTACTTAACTTGTAATATGTGGCTGAAAATTGTAAAGGGGGTCTGGATTGTAAAGTTGAATGATAACATGATTATTTAATTAAATGTTGGATGAATGCGAAATTAAAATGTTGAATGTTAAATTGTATCTTTGAATTAAATGTTAGTTGAATGAGAAAAATAATTTTATAGAAGATGGACAGTACCCCCACGAGTTTATTAATGAAAAAAATGGAAAAAATCCTTCCATATGTCTCACATAACAAAAGGGGGAATAGAAACCTTACCCTCATGTAAAAGAAAGTAAAAGAACTTAACCCACAATAGTCTTGCAACAAACTAATGGGCTTATAATCAAAGTTTGTGGTATATACCACTAACATAACCTTAAAAATAACATATAAAACTCAAATTTAAACACATTAGATTAAGAGAACCTATATTGAGAATTTGTTGAAAGATCTTTGGCAACCAAAGAAACTATATTAAGAGGATAATTCCACCACCACTTAACATTATTGTGAAGAATACCTATTTTGATAACTAACCAGCCACTGAATGTCCTCTCCATAAATGTGTGAACATACAAAATCCATTTGAGAAATGTAGAACTTTCTAACGAACCATCTAGAATGAAGATACTAAGAAGGGTTGTAGGATTTCTCATGAAAGTAATACCGAACAGAGTTTGAACCATTTTCCAACCATAGCTTTGTCCACTTATATTCCCAAGCAAATTCAACCCCCATCATTGCAGCAATGAGTTCAACATCAAAAGTTAAATTACCATTAACTTTACAACAGAAAGATCCTCTCACAAACCACTACAGTTTTTAAAAACCTCGCCAGTAATAGCCTCGTTGTTCTAAAAAAGTCCATATGTATGCACCTCATTCCATCCTTATATATGAGGGTGCCATCTCACCTCAATAAATTTATGAGATTTCTTGGCTTTACCTTCGATGTTTAAACTTTGAAGAATCTTCAAATCTTCAGCATTGTTATTTATGAAGCCTTTTACCAGAAATTTAATACAACCAATCCATAATTTGAGTTGATGAATAGTGTTGTTATGAGAGGGATGTATATTCTTGAACACGGCCTGATTTTTAAATATCCAAATAAAATCAATAGCCCCAATTATAATTGGAAGCTAGATATATTTAATTAGGGAGTTAAACCCCACATTAATTTCTTGATTACAAATGAGGATTGGAGAACTATACCAAACTTGATGACTAAAAGTATGAGAAATCCAATTCCAAATGGTCATGGAAAATTTACATTCAATGAAAGTATTAATGAGAAATTCATTACACTCTTTACAACGAATGCACCTGGAGATTAGTTGAATGCCTTTGGATTGCAAATGATCCTGAACAACTAATCTTTCGTGAAAGAATTTCCAAGAAACCATAGAGACTCTAAGGAGAATATGATTTTTCCATAAAAGTTTAGATTGCAAATGATCCTGCACAACTAATATTTTATGAAAGAATTTTTAAGCAACCATAGACACTCTAAGGGGAATATGATTTTTCCACAAAAGTTTTGAACCTTCATAATTAGGCCTTTTTATTCTAACATGCTCATAATCATCTTTAAATGATATCATACTAGACTTACAGTGAGTCTAAATAAGGCAATCGTATATGTCATCAACTGGAAGATGGTTAGCTTTGATTTTATCCATTGTTAAAGAATACATGGGTTAAAAATTAGGGAGTTGAGGCACCATTTACAATTATCAATGAACTCAGAAACTTTGTCATTACTATGAAACTCATCTTGACTTGAAGGATCACCGAGCCAGTTGTCGTGCGAGAAACTGACTTTGTTCCATTGTTAATAAGCCACGTAACATTTGGTTTGATTATGCTAATGGCTTATTTTTATCTAGGCCATATGGAACTTATTTTATAGCAGCCTTCATTTCTCATTTGTTTAAATTTAGCATCCATAAACTGAGAGCAAACTGACTTCATTGTGTAAACATCCCAATCCTACTTAATAGTACTAGCTTTATTCAAAGAAATGAGGTTCCTCTAATTGAGACCTCCTTAACCATAAGGCAGATAAGTCTTTTTTGTAAATCAACACAAAATAATTTATGATAAGATGTAGATCCAGTCCATAAAAATTTCCTAATCCGCTAATGGAATCTATTGATATGTATAAAAGGCTATTTTATGTACTTTGAAGCTGTATATAAAAATAGACTGGATGACGGACCTTAGCAACTCTATTCTGCCACCTCTTGAGAGCATTTTTCCTCGTCACCCTTTATGTTTGGCCTTGGTTTTATCAACTATGATTTGTAGGTCTCTTCTTCTTAGTTTGCCTCTGAATATAGGAACCCCCAAGTATTTTAAATAGCTAAAACCCTCTTTGATGCTAAGAGTTTGAATGATATAATCCTTACGACTAATAGCACCCTTCCCAATGTAAACTTAGCATGTAGCTTTATTAACTTTCTGCCCAGAACTAACAATATAAAAATCAAAGAAATGTCAACACCTTTGCAATGCACCATAATGTCATATGCATAAACAAGATAAGTAGGAGCCTTAAATCCTATTGGGGATGAAATATGGTTAATTTTGCCATCTCGTACTTTCAAGATAAGAAGCCTACTTAGCACAACTTCAACAATACAAAAGAGGAGAAGGTAAAATGGATCTCCTTATCTGACCCCTATAGTATAACTAAAGTATCTAGTTGGAGATCCATTGACAAGGATAGATAGTTTAGATGACTTGAGAATAACATCAATAAACTTCACAAATTTATCACAAAATCCAAAATGCAATGAATGTCATAATAATGAACTTCAACTAATTATGCCAAAAGGTTTGAAATGTCAAACTTTATGCTTATGTTGCCACTATAAGTTTTTTAGTTCAGAAGATTAAAACTTTTAAAGGCTTAGAGTGGGTAATGCCTATTATATGAGAGATCCTACAATAGGCTTCATTCTAGTAGCAACAATTTTTGTGATGATTTTGAAGACAAAATTTGCAAGGGAAATTGGTCTAAAATCACTTAGAGAATTTCCTTCATTCACTTTAGGAATAAGACAAATTTGAATTCAATCCAAGTAGAATCCATCCATGCTCAAAGAAACTAATGATTGCTTTACATATATCATTACCAGTAATTTTCCAACATGTTTTGAAGAATATTATTTTAAATCCATCAAGCCTAGTGGCCGATATTGGATTATAAACCTCACCTATTTTAATCACGAGTGATCAGTCCTCTATCAGAATAAGTAGGAATCTCATTTGGTTCATTCTTAGCATAACTGTCGAAAATCTTTTTAAATTACTAACCACCTAAGTCAAAATAAGTGAACGCCAAATTTTATCTTTCATTAACATACAATAATATGCGAAAATAAAGATAATATAAACCATTCACAATAACTGCAGTCTAGAATAGCGCAGGATAAAATAAATAGATAAATGTCGACTAAACCATCGGCTTAAAATCCAATATCCAAATCATAAATCTTACTGAAATGAAATAAATATAAATATGGAATCTAAAACTAAAAATAATAAATCCAACTAAAAGTTTAAACTAAACAAGCAATAAGCCCAACTGAAATAACTGAATATGAATCCTAGATTGGGAATGAAATAAATTTAGCGTCTACTCAAGTATTGCATGCCTCCACAAACGCTGCAGCTACGCATCCTGTAATGAATCATTATGTCTGGCATCCCTGTGGCTGGACACCTAAAAGTTTTGAAAATATATTTAATACGGGTCAGAGCCCAAAACTTTTGAAAAACATTTAACAAGTATTTAAAATGCAATGAGAGCAATTATTATGCACATGTTAGTTTCGCGCGCACTTTCTTGAGTTCCTCACCTCTCAACTATAGTGCACAAACATCTCCTACTTAATATACCTAGATATGCTACCCAGCTTAACTAGTCCGAATAAGCATCTATTTAACCACTAATATACTTTAATCACTCGTACTTCCCATACGATATTCTACTTGAAATGATAATCAATATTTGTCGAATATTATATTGAACTATTAATTAAGTTTCTCTTAGTTAAGTTTCTTTAGATACACACTATATATATCTTCTACTACCACACAATAGTAAAAAAAATCACATGGGTATGTATATATATCACGCTATTTATATATACAACTACAACATCCCTAGAATGAGAATCGCGATGAATGCATACTCTCCTATCGAGTCCATTTACCTCATGTACCACATAAAGGACTACCGGTTCAGAATCTTTCTCGAACCATAAATTAAATAAGTACATAATGGAGGCGAACATAGTCCTAAGCCTTTGGGTTATGCACATATCTAACGCACCCAAATGACCGATCATACTATCATACACTTAAATAGCGCTCAGCCCTAAGTCTTATGTTCTTGGGCACACGTTCAGACCTCTCTGGCATCGCCGAGGTGGGATTGCCCATCGTGCGTAACCTTCCATGATAGAAGGCAACGTAGGTATGATTACACACATAAAATGCATATAATAGGTATACACATAACTTATAAATATAAGCAATATGTTTCTAGCATGTCCCAATTACCCAACGTACTAATGATTTACAACTCACATTATTTTCTTATTTTCCAGAGTATCACTCTCTACCCGAAGGGTCCTAGTTATCCCTTAAGAAATTTCAGTAATTAAGACATCACTAACCTACTGGTATCAATTTGGGAATATCATCTACGCTTCCCATAACCCAATTTTCAATTCTCGATTATTAACACAATCGTTTCATTTCGTCGGTCCAAATCTCATTTTACCCTCATTAAGACTAAGACGAGCTTTAACTCTAGGTCTACTGATATTCTCCAAGTCCTCATATAGTTAATAAACCATTACCAAAGTCCTCCATAATTATTGGTAAAGAATACTACGTAAGTAAACAAAGGCCCCCTTTTTTGTAACTATCGATCAATCGACAAAATGGATCGATCGATTGGTCGATCGATCCTGGGCAGATCTCTTTCTAGGAAAACATGATTTCTATATTTTTAATCCATTAGACCTTCATGAGATCTTCCCAAAGTCCCATGCAAAGTAATCAACCAACAAATATATGTGCAAGGACAGATTTTGACGTAAACTTGGCATCAAATCTTCCATCTTTAATACCACCCCTAATGCAATTCCTTTTAGGTTTATTCATCACAAAACCCAGATTTACATCATTCTTTTTAAACCCAAATCTCATATTTCATTTTATACTAACAAAAGGTTGATTTAAAAGATTATATTCTAACAAAACATGAATCAAATCCCAATATACATCCCCAAATCATGTTTTCATGCAATATAAACCCTACACTATCATAAGTAATATAAGTACTCAAATATTTCAAGTTTAAACACTTGACTTGGGGTTGAGTGGTCTGATTTTCATTGTTAGATGATGGATGCGTCTTCCCTTTGCTCCGATGTTGATTACGGCAACGACCGTGGTGAAAAATGGTGTAAGTTTGCTTAAGAACCCTTATATTCCCCTCTCTTATGGCCTATATTCTCTCCCATGTATTGTAACCCTAACCTCTACACCCAAGTGGCTGATATATATCTATAAAATTCGGAGTTTTGCCAATCCTTAACTCCCAAATGACCCAAACACCCTTACGTAGTGCCGTATTGGTCTAAAAATGGTCTGGGACCCAATTAATACACCTGGGTACTCTATTTCGCTTATTTGGGCCCATTCGGAATCAACTGTGACCTCAAAATCATCATCCAAGTCACTCTACATAAATTTCATATCTCGACCTTAACGTATCCCATACACGACTCCCGGTTGAGATATAACATAGTCCCGTCGATATTATTCACTATGACGTATAATAATTATCACTTGTTATTTACTACACACTTAGTAAATTTATTTTATAAATATTAATCACAATTTCTCCCGATAAATAATTAATAAATACAAAATATTATATTTAATTAAATTACTGCACACGTGTAATTAAAATACCCGAATTAATTAAATTATAAAAGCTTAAAGATACGAGGTGTTACATGCTTCCCCCCTTACAAATGAATTTTGTCCCCGAAATTCGGACGTACTTATGGTAAATAACTATGGATACTGCTCGCGCATATCGTTCTCTCGATCCCACGTCGACACGTCTACATTATGGTGCCCCCACTGAACTCGAACCAAGGGCACCACCTTAGACCACAGCTTACGCTCATTATGATCACGTATAGTAACTGGTATCTCCTCGTAGGAGATATTTGGCTGCAAGTCTATCTTGTCCAATGGAATGTGCCAATAAGCCCTCTCGCTCCTCTGTTACCTCTTCAGTGATGCCATGTGGAACACATCGTGAATTCTCTTTAAGTGCTCTGGTAAGCCTAGCATGTGCGCAACTTGTACCACTCTCTCGATAATCGAAAAAGGTCCCACATACCTCGACGCTAACTTCCCTTTCTTTTTGAACCTCGTGACTCCCTTCATAGGAGACACCCGTACTAAAACTTGGTCACTAATCTATAGCTCTATGTGTCTCCTGTCTGCATCTACGTAACTCTTCAGCCCGTCCTGAGCTATACGGATGCTCCCTCGAACTAGCTCAATCTTGGCAGTTATATCCTGAATTATCTCTGTCCCTACCAATTTGTTACCCCCCACCTATAACTAGTAAGAGGGCAAACGATAAGGCCGTCCATATAGTTCCTCAAATGGTTCCATGTCGATGGTGAACTGGTAGGAGCTATTATAAGCAAACTCCACCAATGGAAGGTACTTGTCTCATCCTCCCCCGAAGTCGAGTATACACATCCTTAAAATATCCTCCAACATTTGATTAACTCACTCAATTTGGCCATTCGTCTCCTCAAATGCAAATTTGTGTCCACGGCATCCTAAAAACTCTGCCAAAAGTGAGACACTAAAATCTAGTCCCGATTTGACATAATATTAATCAGAACCCTATTTAGTCTCACTATCAATATCTCTGCGATGAAAAACTGTGAGTACTGTCGCATATCAAAATCTGTACGAATCGGTAGAAAATGGCCACCTTAGTCAAATGATCCACTATCACCCAAATGGAGTCATGACCTCTCTGTGATGTCGATAACTCAGTAACAAAATCCATAGAGATACTGTCCCACTTCCACATCGATACCTCTAGTGTCTGCAACATCCCCGTCGGTCTCTGGTGGTCTACCTTCACTAGCTAGCAGGTAACATACTTTGAGACAAACTCCGCTATGTCCCGCTTTATCCTTAACCATCAGTACTACCTACGTATATACTAGTACATCTTATCTCCACTGAGATGTACCACAAACCTGGACCCGTGAGATTCTGTCATCACTGCGTGTCTCAAATCCTCATCCTCTGGAATAACGAGTCTCCCATTAAAGTGTGAGCCTCCCTTAAAACTAATCGAATAGGAATTTGTCCCCTTTGCTAACAACTGACGTACTCTGTCCTGGCTAAACTGATCCCCAGCCTATACTTTCAGCACCCGCATAACAATTTCGAGAGTGATAGCCAATACGAACATACACGCTCTGGCAACCTCCTCGTCATATCGAAACTCCCTTCACTTCGCCTTCCAAACCTTTGTTATCTCCCAAATAGGTCGTCGACTCAATGCGTCTGCCACCACATTAGCCTTCCCAAAATGATACTGGATATCAAACTAGTAATCCTTCACAAACGCTAACCATATCCTTTACCTCATATTCATATCCTCATGCATGAATAGATAGTGAAGTGATTTATGGTTCGTGAACAAGCTGAACTGCTCCCCCATGAGATAATGCCTCCAAATCCTCAAGGCAAACACAACTGCAGCCAACTTAAAGTCACGTGTGGGATAATTCTTCTCGTGGGGCTAAAACTTGCGAGATGCATAAGCTATAGCCCTTTCCTCTTGATATAATACACCCCCAAGTCCCTACAAGGATACATCTATAAAACAAGGTACTATTGTAAGGACACATTTTATATAGTCCGTTCTTTGTTAAGTATATCATATACCGCTACAACGTTGAAGAATAATTCAAGATCATTCAAGCATCAAGACGGATTCGAATATAAAGTTCTTCAACATTCAAGCCTTCGCGAGATAAATTTGGTAAAGGTTGTGTTTAAATTCCTTAGCATTTCAATTAGAGTGTTGGGATATTTTTTATCAAATATTTTATAAGTGTTGGAGCGGACTTTTTTTAAGTTTTTCGTCAAAAATATTTTTCAAAGTTTTAAGGCTGGTGAAAGAAAAAATATTAATTTTTTAATCGATCGTTCGAACGACAAAGGCTGTCATTCAAACGACAGGAGGATCTCGCGCGAAGCTCGTTCGAGTGACGCGTGTCCCCGTTTGAGCGAGATTGCTTTTTCGTTTGAGCGAGTCGCCACCTTAAATATTCTATAAATTGTTTTTTCCAGTTTCATTTTTGTTCAGAAGACCCGAGATTACCGTTTTACAAAAACTACTACTGTAAAAACGTTTGTCTTATCCTTTAGGGTTTTAATCCTGTTGTTTTTCGATTCATAAGATCCTAATAGTTTGTGTGAATTGTTCGGAATCCAATAACACATCTCGTGTCAAGTTTCTTTTATAGAGAAAATCTCTACTGCTGATTTAGGTGCTCATAAGGGGAGTACTGGGATGAAGATGACTGCATGTCATAGGGAGTGCTTGTGGGTATTCCTGGGCTGAATTGGAGTTGTAGTTATGGCTAACTCTAGATTGCGGTCTATGTGATTGTTTTGTGGAGTGATCATTGCAGATTTCATTGTATATGTAAGTTGCGATTTATTTTACATTGTGAAATAAAGATTTTACCCGAAAGTTTTTTTTTCCTGAAATATGTGAGTTAGCAATTTTATTTGTGATGATTTGACACACACACATACATACACACACACACACACATACGTAGTTGCATGTATAGGGCCTGATTTTATTTGGTTTAATATTGACTCAAGTTAAACAAGTTTAAATTGGTAATTTACGAATTTATTTAAATCAGTATCACCTACGACACTCATTTCTTCAACTCCACTCATGCCCTAGGCAATGCGAGCATAATTGCTGAAGTCAATTTGTCCTTTAGCTCATTAAAAGATAATTGACAGTAGTCATCCCAAATAAAAGGCACCCCTTTGTGAGTCCGGTTCGTCAATGGACCTACAATCTTCGAGAAGCCCTTAATAAAGCGATGATAGTATCTAGCTAACCCTAAAAAGTTGTGAACCTCAGTCGGTGTCGTAGGCTTTCCCCACTCCCTCACCATCAATACCTTATTCAAATCAGCATCAATTCCCCTATCAGACACAATGTGACCCAAAAATTGTACCTCCCGTAGCCAAAATCCACACTTCTCAAATTTGGCGTATAATTGATGGTCCCATAATGTTTGCAGAACCATACGCAGATGCTCTGCATAATCATCATTTGAATGAGAGAAAACTAGAATATCATCTACGAATACGATCACGAATTGGTCAAGGAACTCTCTGAAAACTCGATTCATAAGATCCATGAACACTGCTGTCATATTGGTTAGCCCAAACGACATCATCATGAACTCGTATGATCCATATCGTGTTAGGAAAATGGTCTTAGGAACGTCCTCCTCTCTAATGCATAACTGATGATATCCCAATCTCAGATCTATCTTAGAGAAGTACGTTGCTCCTCTAAACTGGTCAAATAGGTCATCGATCCGAGGCAACGGATATTTATTCAGAATTGTGACCTTGTTCAGCTCCCTGTAATCAATACACAAACGAAGTGACCCATTTTTATTTTTGAAGAATAACACCGGGGCACCCCACGGTGATGTACTATGTCGAATGAAACCCTATATCGAAAGCTGTTGAATCTCTCCCTGAACTCTCGCATCTCCAAAGGAGCCATGTGATAAGGTGCTCGGGTAATCGGCCTCGTACGACGAAATCAATCTCTCAGCTGGGTGGCAATTTGAGTATCTCCTATAACACAATCTCGCGCTCCCTCACCATTGGAATTGAATCGAAAAGAGACAAACATCCCCTGTGAGGTCTTTTCCTCAATATAGTACATATGTGTGCTCGACCCTCCCTCGGGAAGAGGCATTTCCACAAGAAACATCTCTTATCCCATAATAAAAAATACAGTGGTCCTCCCGAAGTAGTCCACCATCGCCCTGTACCCCACTAACCAGTCCACGCCCAAAATGACATCATAACCTTCCATATCTAACACTATAAGGTCGGCAGCTAAATATAGTCTGCCAACATCAATATCTACGCCCCTACAGATCGAGTGTATAAGCGACCCACTACCCAAAGGTGACTCTACACATATAAGGAGATTGTCGGTTGTCTCTAATAAATCGTTTGCGCTTACAAATCTGGTAGCTATAAATGAGTGTGACGCCCCCGTATCAAATAAAATCCTGCCATCATGCCCCTCAATAGGAAACGTAACATTTACTACTGGTGGCGCCTGCTATGCCTGCGGTAAGACTGCATCTCGAATGTTAGACATGTCCATATTGTAACTGCGCCTGTTGCTGTGGGGCTGGTGCTGCAGGGGGTAATTGTGCATGTTGCCCTTGCTGGGCATCCTGCTATGGTACTCTACCCTGCTGTGGGAATTCTCTCCTCTAGTGACCCGTTTATTCATAAAGAAAGCAACGAACTGAAAAGTCTCCCCACCTCTAGCCCTAATGGCCCTGTCGAGGTTGTCCCTGACGCTGACCCTTTATTCCTTTGGCCTTGGAGGCCCTGAGGAACATGCTGTTGTTACTGAGGACCCTGCTAGCCCTGCCTGAATCCACTACCACTACACCAAAACACGCCATTAGTAACACAATTTTACCATTACTAAATATATTAGTAACACAATTTTTCTATGAGACGCGTGGGGCACGAAGCTAGTAACGGTAAAATTCTGTTACTAATAGTAACGGAAAAATTCAAAATTCGTAACGGTTAAATTCTGTTACTAATAGTAACGGTAAAATTCAGAATTAATAACGCTAAAGTTGTGTTACTAATAGAAACGAAAAATTCAGAATTAGTAACGGTAAAATTATGTTACTGATAATAACAAAAAGATCAAAATTAATAACAGTAAAATTATTTTACTAATAGTAACATAATTAGTAACGATAAAATTATGTTACTAATCTTAGTACATATTTTTAAAAAAAAAATTCAAGGGCCCTCCCTAAATCCATAACCTTTGGCCAATTCCATACCAATTACACCAGATTAATAGCAAACTCAGTGATTTCAAACCACTTTAAACAAATTCGAAAACAAATAGAGATCAATCGCACCAGATAAGAAATCAAAGCAATTTTAGAGTGAAAAAAAATACCGCAATAAAAAATGAACTAACTTGCACAGGGGATACTACTATACATAGGGGATCGTGAAGAATGAAACTAATATAAGACAAAAACAAGAGGGGGACTTGTCACGACGTCTTGCGGTTGGGTAGGTCCCACTTTGAGGGGAGACGATGTGTCAAGTCCAGCAGCAGCACGACCAAAGCAAACAAAGGAAGCACACCCGCGGACAAGAGTGTTCTTACTAGAATCCAGCTGGAGGTGAGGGTCAGGGTCGGGTTCTTGGTCCACCAATTGGTAATGGTTCCACGAGGAAACTCTCATGGGTTTTTATTCCTTCTTCTCACCCGAGAGAAGAAGGGCTAGGACCTTACTATACCCATAAGCTGAAGAAGAGAAAAACCCTCCTCCTTCCACTGCCAATAACATCAGTCTTGCTCATTTGACCAGAGCTACTGTATGAATTCACTCGGACTTACCTGAGGTGTATCTTAACAATATATTAGAATGGCAAGCAACAAGTTGTAATTTAGAAGCAATAGAAGCAATCTTCTCAATTGTTTTGCCAAAGCTAAAAATGGAACTGATATAATAATTTGGTTCAAATAAGGCAGAGCACCACAAACATGAAGTTATACATATTAAAGTAAAAACGAAGTTGTATTTTTAATGTTGATGAAAACAAAATCCTTCCATTCTGATTGGATTTTGATTATCAAGGAACTCCAAAACTCCACCTAATTACATTCATTTTTATACTACAGTTCGAGGATAGATAGATACCCATAAAAGCGACCTGCTTATGCCTATTAAGATCACTAAGATACTTTGTTGAGCTGTATTCTTCTGTATCCAAAAGCTCTTTTGAGTATGTTCTTTGAAGGAATCGCTTTCGATATTCTTTGGAACATTGTGCATTGTAATGATCACATTGTAGAAGTAGTACGACCTACAACCAACACAAGATATATTATTAAAAGGGTGCTCTACTCCTACATCTTTGAAGACAATATATTTCACTGAAAATATTTTTTTCACTCTATTCTTTAGCTCCTACACTGATATTTTACAAACCACGAGGATATTTTACACTTGGGTAATTGAAAATATGGTACATATCCTCAACAATATACTACACATCTCCGAAAGATATTATAATTATTACGGGGATATTTTATAATACCTTACGGATTTTTTTCTAAATTAACTAAAGCTTAAAGACCATTTTTACTAAAATTCAAAGCATCCATATGCAGAGAAAAAACTTTCTTTACCATAAATACTCTTGTCACCTTACAACTTTCTTTACCTCCAAGCAAAAAACAGCAACAACTCATAAGAGTCATACACACATGTTAACACCAATTGACCAACATTGTTATTCATTAGTTACTAACAACCGATACACATAATACTGTAAATATTATGATGCAATCTTCACAAAAGTCAAATGATGCAACCACTTTTTCATTTTCTTTTTGCGTAGTCTAAATTTGTAACAGATATACAAAACAATTTTTGTTTGTTTTTAAACAAAAAATAAGGGTGTCCCCACAGGAAAACTAGGGAATTTTATCGTTTTAACGGTAACAAAAGTAAATGAAAACCTATCCTTCATAAATATTTTCATTGCAATTCATCAAATTCTATGAGAGACATTTTTATTCACAAGAAAGAAGATTAATTTTATTCCTCTGAATATGGGTTTCATCCCTTTATAAGTGTTAAGCCTATAGTTGTCATAATAAGAGCGGAGGGCACTCCAAATTTGATATGGCTCCAAAAGGAAGGATTGTACCTGACATGTTAAGCACAACGAGCCTGTTTGTAGACGATCAAATTAGCAGCTGAGCCCAATAATGTGAAGTTACCAGCTACAGTGCTAACCCAAGCTAATATGAACCAAGCTTTCTTCTCTTCAGCTACAGATAAAGCAGCTGTCGCTGCCGCCACCCGTCCTCCGAGCAATAAAACTATGATATGAAATGGAAATAAAAACAAATAATGAACAGTAGATTTTTTAATATCATAGTACATACAACTAATGCTTTTCAGTCGCCCAAAAATTGTTGTCATGTTAGAGGCGCTGTTTTAAGGGTATTTAGGAGTCAAAATGAATGTAAATAATGTCAAATGAGAAATAATATAAAAATGTCTCTCGTCTCAATTTTATTTATTAAATCTCGAAATGAATTTATGTATTAGAGATCCAGCTTCATACCTATGGCCAATTCTAGGAACATGAATGCCCTTCTGATAGAGGGTGAAAAGTAGCGCGTGTCAAACGTTGATCGTTGTTTTCTGTTCACCGCCTCAATACAAAAAAACTAAACTTATGACTACACTCAACAAGTGAGTATAGCGGCCAAGTCAGAGTATCAAAAATCCACAGAGACGAGTTGCTAGAATTTATAAGGTTTAATATTCCTAAATAAAAAGTGTAAAAGATGAATATGAACAAAAAGGAAAAGATGAACAAAGGGGAAATGATTAATCTAGGCGAGTGTATTGAAACTAGATTAACAAAGCGGATAAAACTATAGGTTGCATCGAATGTCCCTCACCCTAGTTAATTAGTATAAAATGGTTACATGGGTCGACGAGTTATTAAGATTGCGTCTCGTTTCAACAGTTAATTAAATTAAGAATTGTCACACCCCTAAATTCACACAAAAGCCTAATACGATTTTGGCGTTAACTAATACCCCGAAAATTACGCACGTAAGGTCGTAAGCACGGAACATACATGATATGCCTCGTCAAATCTCCTAGGCGTAATAACTAGGACAATGCACTCGAAATAGACCCGTAAACTCCATCACCAAAGCAAAGCAACATGTCAACCCGAAATAAGTTCCATCCGACACAACCTAGACTAATTTAGCTATAAAGCATATTAAAAACGTGGTAAATAAACGCAATAAAACTACACTAAAAAGCAAGAAAAGAAAACACGTAAACCTAATTATGAAAGCATGTACATTAACTACAAAGCAAGAATTAAGGAAATACACACTATATTAATGGAGAGGGAAGATGAATAATCAACTTACAAACCCAAATGGGTGTCAAACCAAGAAGAAATGAAGAAGAACTCTCCAAAACACTCAAACCCTAAGCTATTCTAACCTAAAATCTATTATATCTGATATTTACAACAAAATTCCTTTATATAGTAAAAGGAATTAAATTAGAAAAGAAAAGGAAAAAGAAAAGAAAGGGCAAAGTATCCGCTGAAAACAGGGGATTGTTCGATCGATCCCTTTGATCGATCGATGGTTGAAAACTTATCCCACTATCTCAGCTCGATGGCAAAATCTGAAGGATCGATCGATCGATCGATCGATCAAGAAGGTCTGCATAATCTTTCCTCTTGTTTTGGTGTATTTGGTTTTCCCTTCTGCTAGAAACGCCGTAACTTCTTTGTTAGGGATTGGAATCGCGCACCGTTCGCGGCCATGCGAAGCTTGCGAGTAGGAATACAACTTTCGTGCGATGTTGGGCCAGATACCCAAACTATGAATTAACCATATTGCCCTTGCGCGTGCGGATATGTACAGAACTTGAGCGTAATGTGTCCGAACTTCACACTTAGTACCTAAATACCTACAAAAGTTCAATTATACCTCATATAGCATGTTAACGGTATAAAACCGAGGTTGTCTGGCTAACGGGATTAAATATAGAGATTAAGGCACCCGAGGGGGTAAAATGCGTTGGTTCGAGGGATGAAATGCGCAATATTTGCGTATTATCACCTTCTTTTTCATAGATTCGACAAACTCATAGGGTGTAAGACATTGCCAATACACAAAATGGTGGAAATATCTCAAAATATGTAAATGGTGAAAATAAAGAAGAATATTTGCTGGTTTAGCCAGACAATGCTCATGAGAACTCACCCTGTCATAAGCATCCTCAAAGTATCGAGCATCATCATCAATAACTCCACCAAATCGAGGACCAATTGTTAGCAAAACTATTTCAAGAAAACCATTTATTCACTAGTCTATTGAACACTTGACCTAAGAAAATCAATTATTACTCAATTACTAAGAAAAACTATCACGAGGCTCCCGCCACTGCGAGGTGTCCGGAGGTTAGATGTATGCATCCTTACCCCTTCATATGCAGAGGGTCAAGTATGTTGGCATTAATTTATAACTAGAAACTTGGACTTCTCTAAAATATTTAGAGTTATCAAACTTGGCTCATTAACACACGTTTAACCCACAGCAAGTATTATAAAAATAATAACCAAAAAAATATGACATGGCACCCCACCCTGCGCTTCATGAAAAATAAAACATAATTTATTACCATAAAACAAAAAAAGAGGGACATGCCTAAGATGATTTAAGTGATTACCTTTTGCAAGCATAACCATTGACATAGAGGAGTTTGTTGTTCAAACTACATCATTTAATTTATATAAAAAAATAACTAAACATTTGAAAGGATTTGATTGATCAAGAACATAGTAGTACTAATATGAATATCCCACCCCACTAGTAGAATCCTCAATTTCTACCCTCTGCCTATCTTATTCTAAATTATAATACGATCTAAAATTAATGGACTGAAAAATTCACTTACGAAAATTTGAAATTGTTTGGGTTATATGGGTTCTCTCATAAATCTGGTTTTAAAGACAGAGCCTAACTGTGCATTAGGCGACAACGTCAGTGTCCCCCACCTTGATTTGAGAGTACTGTACCTAAAGCTAGATACCTATGGGGGGTTCCTATTCAATTCAGATTGCTAGTATGTATATGGTTTTAGGTAGCACTGGCAAAAAAATGGCTAAACTGCTTTGAGTAAGAATTATAAAAATAGAAATAAAAATCCAAACTCCATAATGATAAAACCTAATGCAAGCTCACAATTACCCCAATTTCATGTACCCGTTATAGAGAGAAGGACTCCTCCAAGTGAAATCCAACCATCTTTACCAGTCTCACTAAAGAACTTGATGATATAATGTGGAGAGAGGGCATATATAATTTTTGGATTCCAATAAATAATATTGTAAAGTCCAATGGTAAAAATTGAGATTAACTAGACCAGAACAATCGGCGCAAACACAAAAGCTACCCTGTGGGTTCTTGAATGCTGCAGCGCGAATAAACCAATCAATATGACACAGGCAAATAACATCACTTCCCCTATAAACAACAAATAACATTAATAATAAAAAAAGTAAAGGCGGTGCATGGAAGACTTAATTCAAATTGAAATCTATGCTGAGTGGCTTAAAAACAAGATAATAATCAGCAATTAAACATTCTGATTGACAAGGTTGAGATACGAGATGGAAGCACTTGTGTGAACAAGGTTAAGATACGAGATGGAAGGAGTATTTCCATCCGAAGAAACATCCAACTTCGTGATCGCCAGAGCGAATGCATCTCAATAAAAAAAGCGAAAAAACACCACTAGGTTTATAAGTGCATACTTACAACAGAAGCATATTTTCCTTGCTACCTCCATATAACAAGCCAGCAAACACTCCATTCATTCACCAAATGCTTTAATAGGCCATACTCAAGTCCCTGCATAAAGAAACCAAATCAATGACATTTGTGATAGAAAGAAAAAAAAAATGAAGAGTGAGAACTCAAAATTAAATATATGCTTACCTTTCCCTCCTCCTTTATCCGGGCTTGGGACCGAAAATGCTTAAATAAATATTAGCATTGGCAGAGTTAAAAGGGGTTGTATAATAAAAAAGACAGTGCAAATTAATTCCAAATCAAATATAGATAGATCCAAACAAAGTTTACAACAAACGCATAATGCAATCAAAGTCCACATATAGATAGCTGAAACAAATTTCACAACATAAACTAAACATATTTAAGCCAACAATCCAGTCAAATCAAAGACCCCCCCAAGATTAGGTCAGCAAAAGTGAATTGGACACCTTGAGGAGCATCAAACAACCTAGCATCCGGCTTCATCACTTCCTCCACATATACTTTCCTCTCCCCGAATCCAACTCGCTTACCATGACATATATCCTTTGTTGCATCTGTCATGACGTACCCCTTTGCCAGTTCTTCATTATACATATCAAGGCATCAACCAAACATTGTATAACATCCTATGAAAAAACGTATCAAACAATAGTAAGTTAATATCTATTATATCTAGATAGGTCTTTTTAATAAATGAAATTATATAAAATACATATATACCATAATTTGTGTGTTATTTTCCTCAAATCTTCTATTGACGGAAGAGATGATATATTCCTTCAATGCATCCACATCATCATTTGCCTTATTTCTTTGTTTAAGTTTGTCCTTTGCCACCCCTAAATGCATAAATTTCTTCTTCGAAATTAGGAGGCAAACTGCACGAACTCCTCATTTTTTCTCCTTCCTAAAAACCTCTATCAACTCATCATTCTCTATGCATTGGCTCTTGCTACTACCCTCCCCACTCTTGCTCTTTCTTTTCTCCGCTGCATCCTTTACTTTATCATATCAAATGATAGTTATAAATAAGAATGAGAAAATTTCATTAATAAACACAATAAATAATACTAAAAATACTATTATTTTTCATGTAAATACGCACATAGTAAAGGTTAGCACTGTTTAAGACATTGCTCGTTTTGTCCTCGCGTCCCGCAAGCCATGTATCTACTCGCGTTAATTCTTGTTATGGGTTCGACCGAACTTATAATTTAAATATCACATGTTATACACAGAAGTAGTGCTAATAATTGAAAAACATTATGATACATACCATTTCATATTACAACGCAGCATAGGTGCGACGACCAAGTGTATAGGAATATTCTAAATTGGTTCGATTCTTGGCATTTTGAATGTTTTGTGACTTCTTTTTTACTTTCCTTTCGTTCTCACGAAATAACCTCCATACGTTGGGATCAACACCTTCCGGTAGGACTCCAGGATTGTCTTCGGTAGGCAAAAAACATCTCATATTACTTTTGTGTGTCCTAAATTTCTGTGCAAACCTTTTCTCCACCAGCAGGCGATCCACCGTCGGTTCAACATCTAACTCAAATCCTACCATTAAAGCATTCCAAGCATCATCTTTGAATTATTTGGCACAACTCTCCAATATTCGTAACTAATCAGAATATAATATCTAATAAGATCACCGACACGATGCTCCATCTCCCACTCCACGGACCGACTACACTCCCATTCACTAGAACGGTGACTCTCATTTTACCATCTTCGGTCATATATTGTAATTATTTAGCTTTTTTATCCATTTCTTCTTGCTTCTTTTTATTTTCACTTGAGGTAGGTTTCTTCGAACCTCCTTTGACTAATTTTTGTTGCGGAGTGGATGATATTTGTTTCGGTATTGATGACGTTTGTTATTTAGAACCACCACTTGCACTTGAAGCCATGACGCCCAATACAATGCTGCCAAAACAAAAAACAGTTATAAAACAATATGTATTGAATTATCATATTACTACAACATTAGCATAGTGATAGAGATATATATAGAAATCACAAGATGATATCATTAAAATCACAAGATGCTACTTTCAACGGTAAATATATCACCAATAAATTTATATATTAGCAACGAGGTAAAACAAAATGTAGTCATATTGGCAAAACAAAACAGCTTTCAACGGTTACAATATTCAAAAGAAAATATTAAAACAACTAAATGGAGTAGTATTGCTTGAGCAAACTTTCCAAGTGCGGTTGGTCTTCAAGAATAGATTGGAAGATTGTTGGTGTCTCTAAGTCATCCAATTGACTCGTCAATCTCTTCGATGAATGTATAACAACCCACCAATTGGGATTTTTAAGATCTTTCGAATAGAATACTCGACTAGCCTCGGATGCTAGAATGGCAGGCTCATCATACTCATTATCAACACTCTTAAACTTATCAAAATTTACCATCACTAAGTTGGAGTTCGTACAAAGCTTACATCCATTAGTCTTATCCTCCACTCTCACCCAATCACAATAAAATACCACCTCCTTAAACAAGGTATATTCCAGCTCAATAATTTGTTTGATAACTCCATACCACATAGTCTAAGTATTTGTGAGATTCTTATCACTTTTTTTAGCTCGAAATTGTGTCCATGCCTTCAAGCAAACGCCGTTATCCTGTGTGACAACAGTATCGTCATGATACTTAGGAGAGAATACGAAACCATTTACATGATACTTTTTTTATGTTTTAGCCTTGAATTGCGGCCTTTGAACTAATCGCCACAATGTTTTATTTGTCTTCGTTTCTCCTGATTTTAGCAACTATTTGATGGAAACAAATCATAATTACTACAATGTTTCATTTCTCATCATACTTAATGGAAAGATTAATAAAAATATTAGTATTTATATTATCACCTTCTCGGATAACCAAGGGATAAAAGAAGTTTGTTTCTCCACTTATGTCATTTCAATCCCCTTCCCTTTAGGATGAGACACGGATTTCAGTGATGCTTCATACTCATTGCAATATGTAGTTTGATATAAGTAATTATAACTCAAAATGATAATGAATTCTTAACTATAAACAAACGAAAGAACTCAAACTTATAGTACTCTTGAAGTCCATCAACATTTAGTCGAAATAATACCCATCGACATATTTATTGAAATTGTACGGGTCCCAACGTTATAGTCCTATCATCAAGAAAAGGCCCTTCATCAGAGAACTCTCCACCTTCCTCTAAAAAGGCTTCATGTGAGCGTTTATGATTTCCATCAGATGGATTTGGCATGTACTCCATGCAATATCTAACAGATTCAGCAACAACGTAGGATTCTGCAATGGAACCTTCAACACACGGCTTATTGCTGGGTATATCTTTGAAATCTTTCATCGTCCTATTTTTATAAGGTAGTAAAAATTAATAACAAGCATTATTAACTTAAATGGGGCACATTTTATTATATTAAAAGGTAAAAAAATCACCTTTCGAACGAATACATCCAATGAGTGTCGGTGGGTCCACAAACCAGGGCTTCATCTGCTAGATGCACAATGAGGTGAATGCTAATACCAAAAAACGTAGGTGACAAATATTTTTCCAACACGCACAATGCTTCAACAACCATTTACTTGGCTATTTGGATATCTTGTCGAATTAGGACCTTAGAGCACAACATGTTAAATAATAAACTTAATTGTTCGATTGATCTTCTTAAATCTCGAGGTTTCGAAAAGGCATGTTAGAGCAACACATGTAGCAAATGTTGAATTATGACATGATGATCATGCGACTTTAAGGAGTGCAAAGATGGGGGACTAAGACTTACTATATTGCTCAAGTTAGAGGAAAAACAGGTAGGAAGCTTTAAGTCCTTCAAAATTTGGCAGAATTGTCTTTTTTCTTCTTTATCCAAGATAAATGGTGCTGTTGGTTTTATCATTTTTCCAGTGCGTCCATCAACTTGAAGCCATTGACCGTTATGTATGCCCATACCCTTCATATCCAATCAACCCTTTTTAGTATCCTTTGTTTTATTATCATAAAAAAATATGTTTATTAAATGCTCTGCAACATTCTTTTCAATGTGCATCATATCAAGGACATGTTGAACTTGATGATATGGCCAGTATTCCAAATTGAAGAAAATAGATTTTTTATACCAAGCTTCTTTAATTTCAACGTTAACACTCCCATTAACATTACTAGACTTTCTCTTCTTAGCGGGAACTTTTGAGACTTTTCCAGGTACATACTTTATATTTTTTAACTTCTCCACAAGTGCATCTCCGTTTAGTCGAACTGGGGGACGTTAAACTTCTTGTGTCCTAAGTTCCAAACCTCTACCACTCCTAAAAGGATGATCGCTTATAAGAAACATATGATAGTTTGTGTAAAATATCTTCATGCTGTGTTCTAGCCAAATGGTATGAGTGTCATCGCCACAAACAGGACATGCTTTGTAACCATGTATTACACACCCAGATAAGTTTCCATATGCGGGAAAATCATGAATCCCCCACATCAACATAGCTCTTAACGTAAAAGGTTGCATTTTGTGCATGTCAATAGCTGGAACTCCTTCCTATAGTTATTTCAACTTATCTACTAATGGTTGAAGAAAAACATCAATGTCTTGACCCGGTGCCTTTCGCCCAGGAATCAACAAAGATAAAATTTGGAAGTCACGCTTCAAGCACAAAGAAGGGCCCATATTATAAGGCGCGGTCATGATAGGCCAGCAACTATAACTACTAGACTGAATACCATGGGGATTGAATCCATCTGTTGCTATTGCAAGCCAAACATTGTGCCCTTCCTCGGTGAAGTCGGGCCATCTACTTTTTAGCATTCTCCATTAGGATGAATCACAAGGATATCGCTAATAATCCCATGAACTTGTTGCCCGATGGTGCCATGTCATTTCATGCGCTATCCAAGGTATATTGTACAATCTCACTAGCCTTGGAATAAAAGGGAAATGTCTCAACACTTTCATTGGTTCTTTGCATATCCTTTTCCCTTTCTTTGAGGTCACTGCATATATCGGTTCTCCACACTGAGGACATTCCTCCAAATCTTCATTCCATTTCCAGTATAAAATACAATTGTTAACGCAAGCATGAATGTAATTTGCTTTCATCCATAGGTCTTTCATCACTATCTTCATGTGCAGATATTTTTCTGGTAATGTGTTTCCTTTTGGAAGCCACCTCTTTAAGACCGACAAGAGAGAGGTCACACTATTTCCCGACTAACCAAACTACTTTTTCAAATTATGCAATTCCGCAATTGCAGAAAGAGTAGTCTCAAGTATAAATTCTCGATCGCTAATTTATTATATTGTTTATACTTCTCATTGTCGACATACGATTTTTCAGAGAATCTTTCCTGATCGGGTTCTACACAATGTTGTTCATTCACTCTGTAACATGCGTCAACTAAGTTTCACAACCTTTCATTCTCATTGTTATCAGCTTCATCATGTCCTTCACAATCATTAGGTTCTACTACGGGACAAGTTAGGTTCGATGATAGTGTTTCACCATATAAAACCCACTTAGTATATGTCATGTCTATACCATGCATTATCAAATGACCCTTGATATCTACCGTAGTAAAACGCTTCTTATTTCATCACTTAACACATGGACAAGGAAAGGTCGAGAATTGATGGCCATTGTCAAGAAAAGGCGCAGCTCCATTTGTGTACGCCTCACTTATTCTATTCCTCTCATTCATTCACTCTTTGTTCAATGTTTGTGACATTCTGCACTACTAAAAAAATATGATTTACACACAACTTATATGACAATATACAATAAATAGAATTATTGATACACATAAGAAAAATCACACTTAGAACATGTAATTTTTTTAGAACAAACCTTAAAGTTCAGGGGAGGGGTGCAATTTACTTAGTTATATACTTATGCAATTATGAGTTTGATAGAGGATATGCTTTAAAATCAAGCTATGCAGTATTTTTGGCATAGACAACTGAATACACACACATTCATGTCGTTGGAACCAATACTACCACCTTCAACTCAATGTTTGCAAAATAATCATACCAATCACTTTCATGTAATTTTATACGTGTATCACTATGTCACAGTTATGTTTCAATATAAGGTCTCCAAAAAATGAATTGGTAGAAATTCCATAAAAGTAACATTAACAAAATAATCACTCTATATATGACCCAAATCAGTATGAAATTGTGCTAATTATAAACTCACCCAAATTTTAGAATAAGAATAAATTTATCACCTAGTATCAATATAATACATCGTTAATATATATATAATTTATTACATTCCAACTCAAGAAAGTTGAGATGAAATTATAAAAAAAATACAAATAAAAATTGCTACCATTAATTTCGATAAAGAGAGAGTTGATATGTTTATACGCACATGCTCAAAGAAGTATATATTTGTTTTCCTCCAAGGGGGATTTTAGTATTCAAGTTGAACAATATAAGCCAAAACATCACCAATGAAAGGGAAATCAAATAGACATTTTATCAAACATCTTGCATGCAATTTACAACTATGAAAAGGTAAAATGGTTAATAAGGTAAACTTAACCAACATTTGGATAGATACTTGTTAATATATTAAAGGTTCCTAACTAGATTAATGAAATTTAGTTAGTAAAATCAAAATGAAAAAACTAAATATAACAAATCTGAAATCATTAGACGAAATCGACAAATTATAAGACAAAAAATCAGTATAGTCAATAACATTTTATGACTAAAAAAATTTGAAACCATCTATTACAATAAAATGAAAAAATAAATCATAAACCCTCTCTTTTATGGTGAGATCTTTTGGTTCTCTTATTATTGTCCTAAAATTTCAAACAATATACAAACCCTAATTATTATGATCTTATAAATTTATAAAATCAAATATATTAAGCTTGAGTGTTGGGGTAGGGCAGAGAATGAGGTTTAGTGGGAAAGAGTGTACCTCAACCAACAACAAATTTTACTATATAAAATACCTCAACCCACACAACAAATTTCACGACCTAAATCTAAGAACAGCTTGCAACCCAAGTGTGACGACGACGATGTCCAAACAACAGTACTAGTATAAAAGATCGATCTGAGCACCGAATGAATTTACCTTATGTGTTGGGATAAATGAACATCGATCTGAGCAAGGATCTGGGCACCGAATGAACGAGGATCTTGAACAATGAACAAGGAGCGCCGAATGAGAACCCTATGTGATGCGTTGGGAGAAACCCTATGAGAACATGACGAATGAACGTTTTTTTTGGGTTTGGGGGGGGGAGATTTTTTTTTTTAATATTGAACTAAAATTAGTAACAGATATATGATATTACTAACAATATTTTACTGTGAGAAATAGTAATGGTAGGTTACTGTTAGTAATAAAAAAAAATAATGTGTTACTAAAAGCTTATTTTGGTGTAGTGTACCCTCAGATCGGTAACCTCCCGATTTGAATCTCTTGGTCGAATCCCCCTGTTGAGAATCCTGCCTAGTGCCTACTCATTTGCTGTTGCGCTGCCCCACTAGCACCATTCCCTCTCGCATTGCTTGACTGGCTAGTCTCACGCCTTCTCTTACTTCCCTTATCTAGAGCAGCCACCTCCAGCCTTTTATTGGTGATTATCTAATACAGTTTCAACTGGATAAGGTCCCATTTGTCCTCTATCTTAACAAAAAAAATCCATTCTTTATTATCGTCAATGGCATCCACCATAAGAGCCTCCTCTAATCGCAGGGCCTGCAAGAGAACGAAAATATGAGAACACAGTACAAAGAGAAAAAATGCTAAGGAAAAGACAAAATGTAAATGCAATAATAACTTGCCGAGGAAATGGATAAACTCAAGAGCATTGTTGTAGTCTCCCTAGACCTCAGGGTGGCCACCATATCTGCATAATTTATTTTGACCATGGATTGGAAGTCTTAAATACCTCTCCACCCCAGGGGAGACAAAATTTCCCCCTCAGCTGTAGCTAAACACTTGGATCGACCGTGTACCTCAGCTACGATTCTCAAACCGCTCTCCTCATGAGGGTGAACCACATTCTCCTTGGCTTTATCAAAATTTGTGACCAAGGGATGCAAGTCCCCTATAATAGAAGAACGACTCTGGGATGTCCCAGAGGTTCCACCTTCCCCCGATAATGCTTGCAGCAGGGGAATGGTTTTGGTTACAGGCTCCAGGTTGAGCCCTCACCTGGGCAGACCTTAGGTTTGCTTCCTCCACCAGCTTGACACTGGGAATTGGAAGATTTAATGACATACTGGACTTTAAATGTTAAGTGTTTTTTTACCTCTTCTTATTTATGACCAACTTCAATAGGAGTTTCTTTAGAAAACCTCCTAACTATCCTTCGTTCTTCTCGTTCATTTACTGGATCAACAATACATTAGATTTAGCTACCAGAGAACGAAAAATTCTATAAAAACGGAAAAGAAAAAAGTAACTCATTGGGAGAACAATCATATTCTACTAAGATAGCCTCTTTGACGAAGGGAAGTACCTCTTCATTCCTTAAAGGGAGCTTAGACTTATGCAGGGGTCGGTCATCCTCATCTTCTAAGGCCTCAGGGATGTAAGAAAAAGCTTTAACCGTGGATTTCTCATCCGGGGCAGTAAAGTGAAAGGCCCAATATCTCCCTAACCATGATTTTTAGGGCCTCGGGTGCATTTCCAAATATTAATGGCTTAGGCTCAAGCCCCAACCCACTGTTGAAAAGATGCTTGGTCATGAGAAGAACTTTGAAGAGGGTGGGGGCCAACCACTAGACCTCGGCCATCCTGTCCATATCCTCTATAAAGGGCTCAAAAACCATTACAAAGGAAAAAATATTATTAGAACTCATGGAAGAGGTTCATAAATAAATTTAAGTTCAAAATCAGAGGTTTCCATATTAACACAAACCAATGAGGTATTGCCACGTAATATTCAAATTGGCAAATATGTCGAGAAATATTATAAAATACAAATAATGGGCAGTATGCATGTGTGGCACTTTGCACAAGTTGGGATGTGTTATTCAAAGTGGGAATTTACTCCAATTTAAATTGGGACATCACTGCACCAAAGTGGAAAAACACAAATGGGTGAGTAGACACCCAACAATTATCCTAGCAGTTACATTGCATAGGCAAGAAACACTATAAGTAAACAATGGAATAGTTGTAATATTTTCTTTCAAATTTAATTTAAAGTTTCTTGTTTTTAGTGTAGGTGGTTATTTCCTACAGTGTTTATATCCAATGCACACAGGCTAAATTAAGAGAAGTTTTCAAGGAAAAAGACAAGAAAACACATAACACAAGATATATGTGGTTCGACAATGTGCCTACATCTACAGGGTTTGGGGTTCGCTCTTTTATTGACTTAGTGAACCCGTCGATAGAGTTGTAGTACTGCTCGATGATACAATAACGCAAGCCCCTCTTAATAAGGGGTGAGTTTACATTTGTAGAGAATCTTAGGAGAGTCCTAAGATCTATCCCTATAAGTTCGAACATATCCCTTATCAGTTTGAATTATTCCAAGTGATGGATATTTTGGACTCTTCCATGACTTGGACTCTTCATTATTTTGGTGCATAAGAAGCTTGAAGGATTGTCCCTAATACGTACAAGTCACGTCCTACCTTAATTCTAGTTCCCACAATTGCCCCCAAAGCTCAGGGTCACTTGGAGGTCATTGGGCTTTATTGTATCTAGGTCGGTTATTACCTTAGGGGCATGCTGGTAAATATAAACTTTTTCTTTGATGGTAAACCATCGCTTCGATAACCGTCACACACGCGTGGAATTATCATGTTTTTGGGGAACCATAAGGAATTTTCCCACCACAAGAAAACGGTTCCCACTCTTTTCCTCAATTTCCAGTTCATTTAAAAAAATCTATAATCTTTCAAAGGAAGGCTTTTCATGGTCGTTATTTTGTATGTGAAAACTTTTCGAAACTCTTTCTCAATTTTAGTTTTCTTCACTTTCCTTTTTTTAATTATTTCATTGAGCTATAATTTTTAACCATGGTTTATGTTATTGACGAAAAGACCGTAGAAAAAAATCAAACTTGATTATCAAATCCCCTGTTGGGTATCAGTAGGGTTAGTTGAGGGTCCTTGTGACCTTTGCGCCCTTTCTGAAGGCCATTGGTTGCCTTAAATTTTTTTTGCTGAGTATTAGGTCACTTTTCCCCCAAATTGCTTATTTTTGGAGTTATGCTAACACTTTGACATGGTCCCAGCCCAAATTTATCCAAATACATAGATGATCGTTAATGGGGTGAATCATATTAACTATCTATATGGTATCCATCTAGGCATTACTGAAATGATGTATTATTACCATTTGGTGATGACCACTGAGAACAACTACATGAAGATGAGGGTGGCGAACTGAGACCTAGTTTTAAACCTCCTTGATTATAATAAAGATTATTGGGATAATGGGCTGATTGTGAAGAATTGGCAAAGATTATCCCCTTTCATGAGGATATGTCATATGAAGGTCCAAGTCTCCCTCAAGGAGGTAAATGAATAGGTTAGAAATCCAGTTTGTTAGCTTTGTGATCTTCTCTTAGTTGAGGCTAATTTTTTGTTCTTTTTTTTTTTTGCATCAAAGAGAAAGAAGAAGATTTACACAAAAGCGACATTAACTTTGTTGGTCTTCAGATGAGTTGGTCTATTCAACCGAGTTGCATCTGTTGAGCACCCAAGGTCAGGGACATTCCTACTCGCCTATAAGAGTTATACCACTTGTTTCGTTTTAAGTCTAATAGAACGGACACCGGTCATCCCTATTAATTTGAACTACCCAGAAGCTTCCACCTCTCAGGACTCTGATGGGGAGGGATCAAACGAATCAACCGAGGAAGGCACAATATTTTCCTTTGAACCGCTTCACATTTAGTTGGTTTATTATACTGTTTCCCACCATGCCATGGCTAAAAGTAAAATTATGAACTTGATCTCCGCAAACGATGGTACCAAGTCCCCACCTGCTCATTCGTCAAAGTAAAGAGAGAGATTTTTCTTTGCTGGCGAGCAATAAAAGTGAAATCAGGGGTTCCATTAACCCTATGGACATCCAGGATTCCCCTGCCAAGGACTATGAGCCTTTTTCAAAGAAGGAAAATATGGATTACCTTTCCCTTCCTCAATTGGACGTCGTGGGGAAAAATATTACCGATAAGGGCAAGTCTCGATCCAGTTGCCCAGTTTATTGTTAGTCGCCCCGACCTGGATCGAGACTTATTCGGTCTGGAGATTTTCTGCAGATAGAGAAACTGCCTCTGCCTTGTCCTATTTCAGGTTATTGGAGCGTGCCAATCATAACCTCTCTCTTATAAGTTGATCGTCTTTACTTTTTTCTTTCCCTTTTACTTATTTCTTATTTGGCGATTTCTATTTGTTTTTAATCAATTATTAGAGAGTAATGATGCATTACAGAAATCTTTCGCTGATGCGAAGGTGGATTTTGAGGAGCTGGGAAAGTATCTAAAGTCTGCTCAAAAGCTTAATGCTTCTCAGGGCCTAGGGGACGAGAATACCAACTTTCAGAAGAAGATTAACGATTCTGTTGTGCTGGTGGCTCCTATCGAACAGGCAAAAAAAAGATGACAATGATGCTAAGGTTGAAGCCGACCTCGCCAAGACACAACCAATTGAAACTAAGTCCAAAGCCGAGTAGGCCTTGGCTAATGTGGTGAAGATCAAGGATGATGCCTTTACCCGTGGCTGGGATAAAGCCTTTGCTAATGCTGATACGAAGATTGCTTATTATAAAAATGTATTTTTTTAAGAACGGGTAGGATGATACCCTTGTTAAGTTCGACACAAGTGAGGGGTCAGACCTCTTTTGCGAGCACCATTAAGGTTATCCCCCTCAATTTGATGAAGAGGTTGAGGATGATTACGATGGGACGATTAGAGATAAGGAGAAGGCTACCGATCAAAATTAGACGACTTCGGAGCAAGCTACTGAGAAGGAGAAGGTTTCCGATCAGAATCAAATAGCTACTGAGCAGGCTTCTGATAATGAGAAGGTCGGCAAGATAGTCCTTTAGGTTTTTATTAGGGGATATTTATTTATTGTTTATTCCTAAATGATATAGGGTCATGCCCAATTTGTAATCCTTTATAATAAAATCTATGGTTTGATTCGTTTGTCGTCGTTTTGTTTGATTTTCACCGTCTTTTATTTTATTTGACAAAATTATATATCCGACCACTTGTTCATGCCGTTTAACATAAGACCTGCAGCGCTAGTTATTGCTCAGAAAGACTTTCAAAAAAGACATGGAAGATCATTCGTTACTGGTCATGATGAAGATGACGAGGATGATGACCTTAACCAACGCTTAGGTATTTAATTGTCTACTCAAGCAAAAGAGGTGTTGTATCATGAATATGGTGTGACCGAGGAACCAATTAAAATGCGAGAACTGAACTCATTTATCCTTTAAAGGAGGTCTGCTCAGTTACTTATCTGGTTGACCAGTGAAATTGTGTTCATCCCCAACGTCATAGGCGATTAACTTAACTAATCTATCTCACAGCTATTAATACTATTACTTAACATCGTTAGAACAATCATGTACAATATAATAAAATGACATCAGCAGTAGTCATATCATGCATGCATGTGAAAGATATACAAATATTCCTCCTCCATATGAGCGCAATAAACTCAAAATTATCCTCCCTACTTGCATGTAAAATGTGTAACTGCCTATCATATAGAGGCACGACACGTGTCCCTCTACACACACTCTCTCTCCTCTAACAACCTATATATAGCATGTTATCCCCCATTGTAAGGGGGATCGATATATTTTTCCATATTGTTATGCTGCCCATTTCAAGAATGCGCACGAGAGATTGTAATCACTATTCATCCATGGCTTTTGTCCATTAGAATTAATACAATCAACATTATACCTATGGACGTAGGCATTATTTTGAGCCGAACCACGTTAACCCGATTTTCATATCTTTCTCTCATCTCTCTTTAATATTTGCTATAGATTAACATAACTATGATTTATATCTCTTTATTTGTTATAAGTTATGATTAGTGTATTCTTGCTAAGTCCATATTCTATATCCTAGTTTTAGACGATAACGATTGGCACCGTCTGCTGGAACTCGATAAACCACTTATTTCTTTCCACCATTATGGATTCTTATAACTCGAAGAGATAATGAATCTTAACTCGATTCATCTATGTTTCATTGGGTTAGGGTCTATTAATCCATAATTTCCTTCAATTCTATTTAAATTCCTTGAATTCTTAGCTGGAATTACTTTTTCCTACTTTATTCCTACGATTTCGGTCATCTTTTTGGTATACTTTATTTTAGCATTTGCATTACTCTATTTTTCTTGAATTCTGTGAAGTATGACTGATAACCCAAAAAGTAGCTGTGCAATAGAAAAAAATTCTCCTTCAACACTTGTTGGTGTGGACAACCTTCGAGGAATCCTGATGAGCCTGGATAAGGCCAGGAGGCGATGAATGAAAGCATAAAACAATTGATATAGACATTTTTGGCTCGACATAATAGGCCTAGAATATACCTAGTTACCCTAGTAGGGGCTAGAGCCCTGACAGGAGGTGTGATATGCCGCCTCTTCCGCCTTACAAATATAGGAGGCGTGTTTACCGCGACAGAGCATTAGAGAATCCCATAAGGCTGAACTTAGCCTCACGAGGTGAAGGTAGCAGGTTCAAGTATTCTAGGTCATTAGATGAAAAGTTCTACCACCTAGGGGAAACTTCCACCATAATAATGACAGGTTATGATGATGAACAAACTTACTCCGTAGAAAGACCAAGTGTTCTAGAAAGGCTAAAGAGAAGCTTTACGTTTAGTTATTTAGGCCTGAGGGCGATAAAGGCACACCAACAAAGGGAGCCGAGAGAGTTAAGAAATCATAGGGAAGAGATCAGGAGGTTTTAGATGAGGAGGATAGATTGTTCAGCCAGATCTAAAATAAGTGTGCGAGGGTCAACCCAAGCTGAGAAGACTTCTCACGAAGAGAGCTTACTTGAAAGTCGTGGCCGAGCATGGAAGTCAATCACAATGAAAGCCTAAAAGGATGAACAACCCTATAAGGGGTCCATTCAATGCTTGGAAGATCACCTAAATGAGATTATAAAGACCAAGAACCTATTGCAGATGGATTTTATCTAAGGGTCACCATTTACCTTATAGATCATGGGTTATCCAACGACGACGATGTTCAAACCACCCGTCATCACTCCAAAATATGATGGTAAATCTGACCCCATGTTGTATGTGGAGTAGTACCAAGTCATTGTTGATATATATTCCATTCCCAACGAGATGCATTGTAGATAATTATCCATTATTATCATTGGGTTAGCTCAAATCTGGTATAATAGCCTATCGAGAGGGCAGATTGCTAACTTTCAATAGCTACCCGATCTCTTCGTTAGTAACTTCTAGTTCAGAAGAAAGTCAGGTAATGGGGTGGCTCATACGTTAAGCATCCATCAGAAGACGGATAAAATAAATTACCCATTTTAACACTGAGAAGATGGACGTAATTGATTATGATGAGAAGATAGCAGTCACAACACTCATGAGTGGTTTGTTTCTCGAAAAGTTATATTGGGCGTTGGCTAAAGAACTGTCGAGAACAATGTCTTAGCTGTTGGCTAATATTGGTTAAATAATGAATGCTGAAGAAGTTAGGCAACAAAGGATCTGATCTATTATAAGGCCAACACCAACAGGATCTCGAAGAAAAAGAAAGAGTCAAATGAAAACACAAAGGCTGATAGGATGAATACCCCACTGATTGTATGAGTAGACCACATCCTCGATGAGATTCGAGGGAGTAACGAACTGAAATGGCTAAGAAAATTAAACGATCCTCCTAATAGGAGGGATCAAAGTAAGTAATGTGAGTTTCATAAGGATCAAGGCCACAACACTGATAATTTCCTCGCCTTAAAGAGCGAGATTGACAACCTCATCAGACAAGTCAAATTGACGTTGTATGTTTATAAAGGTGGCCGATTTGATATATAGGATGACCAAAAGTTGTAAAGGGGTGTCCATATGCTATTATAAAATAGCATAGGGCGAGTGAGCCCACCTGGAAGGACTCCCACATGGCCCAAGTTAGCAAATAAGGCAGTTAGGATGAGGAGGTCCACCAGAAGGAGCCCCTCGTCCCCAAAGCTCAAGAAATCACATAAAGAGAGTTAGTGCGAGGAGGTCCCCCAGAAGAAGCCCCTCGTCCCCAAAATACATAAAAGATCACAGAAAATGAGTTTGGGTGAGGAGCCCCACCTTGAGGAGCTCCTCCTCCTCAAAATTCCAAAGATCAGATAAAATGAGTTTGAGTGAGGAGCCCTACCTCGAGGAGCTCCTCATCCCCAAAAGTCCAAAGATCATAGAAAGTGAGTTTGGGTGAGGAGCCCCACCTTGAGGAGCTCCTCGTCTTAAAAAGTCCAAAGACCACAGAAAATGAGTTTGGGTGAGGAGCCTCACCTTGAGGAGCTCCTCGTCCTCAAAACTCCAAAGATCACAAAAAATGAGTTTGGGCGAGGAGCCCCACCTGGAGGAGCTCCTTGTCCCCAAAAGTCTAGAGATCAATGAAAATGAGTTTGGGCGAGGAGGACCACCTTGAGGAGCTACTCGTTCCCAAAAGTCCCGAGATCACAAAAAAGGAGTCTGGGTGAGGAGGCCAACCTGGAGGAGCTCCTCATACTCAACAGACTACAAATCACACAAATGTATCTTGAATGAAGAGACTTACTCAGAATAATTCCTCTACTCCCAAAATGACATACTAAAAAATAACTAATGGGTGCGGAGGTCCACCTAGAGTGACATCCTCCTTAAGACTTGTTACTTAGAAATATATTAAAGTACTGATATTTTACTTTCTTGTACATGTAGCCTAGTTGAGTATGCAGGGCTCACAAAGGCAAGTTGGTATCTCTTGGGAGTTTTGGCTTGGTGGCTGAGGAACAAGGTTTGTTGAGCAAGCTGAACCACATAGCACTTTAAGATTGAGAGAATACTAGTATAAAGACCTTTGGGTCACCCAGCCCTTACACAGTCCACACCTAGTGTCAAAGTAACGAAATGTATACAAATATTTTAGATGAGGGGGTCCTTGAGACCTCCCTCCTCAAATTTACAAATATTTTAGAGGAGGTGGTTCTTGAGACCTCCCTCCTCAAGTTTACAAAGATTTTAGAGGAGGTGGTCCTTGAGAGCCCTCTCAAGTTTACAAAGTTTGTACAACAAGTTACCATTTTAAAAGATATTTTATCTCCATGAGGAGACACATTTGCTTTTTGACTCTGATTTTCACCGGCTGTTGTCTGTCATAGGGGACAGGCGATTGGCAACTCAATAGGGACAAAAGGTACATTGTAGACCTTGTCCCTCTAAGTTTTCCTCTCATTTTTGGCGCCCAAAGTGCCAACTCAGCGCTAGTGCCCAAGTATAAATAGGACCCTAGGCAAAGTCATAAGGGATAGAAAAACTCAGTTGCAAAGTTACTCTGTCAAAATTCACACTAGACCACCTAGTATGCTCTCCATGCTCACTCTCTAAGTGCTGAGTGCTTGTTTTTTCACTCCCACCTTGACAACCATCATTCTCAGGAGATCCTTCTTCTCCAAGTTGATATTATTATTTGTGAAGTTTCATATTTGCAGGAGGAGGTTCATAGATATTACTCCATTTTTACAAAAAAAGTGGAAAGTTTTCACACCAAGTTGCTCAAAGAGATTTTTAAGACCTTGAAGATAGAGTGCATTGGAGTGGGTCACGCCTCACCCTTTCCAATTATTCATAGGCCCCAATACAACTACCCTCCTACATTTGGCGACTCTACTAGGGAGGTATCCTCACTTTTATGGACAATGAAGGTTATAAAGTTTCTAAGTAATTGGTCTTTGAAGACACTCGAGTTGAAAATGGAGTTCAGAGTGACCAAACCACCTAAGAAAAGGTGGTATTGACAAGAACTAAAGCACCCGTTCCTCAAGGAGGACAAACTAGTGCAACAAAATTTGCTCCATTGACAGCAACAACCCCCTCTAGAGGGACAACTACTGCAGCACCTGCAACAGTGGAGGTGGCTCCACCATGGAAGGCAGTGCCGGAGTAAATAGATGCACCAGTGATGATTCCGGGAGAGAAAGCAACGACGCCAGAGGTGGCGCCTATAAAAAAAAGGATCCACTCTTAAAGGCACCTTGCAGGATGCTCTACTCACTTGCAAGATATAGATGATGGAAAAAATATAGAGAGAGAACATCCAAGAATCGTGCTCATACGCATATTATTCTGAATCAGCTAAGTAAATTATCTCTCATCAATTTTTAATTTATGTTTTATGAGCACTTTGCATCGATGCTAGTTATTTGATGTAAAAAAGAAATTTACATTATACACCCATGATAATTTATGTGATCGTATAGTACTCTGCTCTATAATAGGCCTATATGTCTATATCTGAAAATGAGATAAAATGTTTACAAGAAGTAGCAAGTTTTCCTTCTTGGCATTTATCATCTTTGGCTGCTCGACTTATTAGTAGAGCCTTGCTAGAGGAACTCCAACAGCTCCTCTCACCCCAAAACAAAAAATAGAACTAGTTGTTTGTCAATATAAGTTGGTTCCTCAAACTTAAAAGTCAAAAGCCAAAAAAAAAAATCAAAATGTTTCTTCCACCCACACTAGTGGGATTCTAGTTTCGGGTTCTAGCACCTGTTCGAGTTGGTGACATATTGAGCTAGTCAAGTTGGAGAAAAGCTCTCAAATAGAAGCTCCTTCCACCAGACAATTTGCATATTTGATGGGGTAAATATGAACAGCCTGTTCATTTTAAAATCTCTGATAGAAAGAATATGTTTAAGTCTTTTACATACACTCGACCAGTACAAAAGAAAATGGCCCGCGACTAGCTCGAACTTGAACACAAGGATATTTTCAACTTGTTCGAATCAAAACTGCTACCGCCTTGATCTAACCAAAATTATTCAGAAACTGCTCGTCTCAAATTTGTTGGCGATTTGCTCGAATTAGAACGGTTCTCAAATTGCTCACCCAAACCAAACGGTTTGGAACTTACCCGAATCAACCTGTCTGTGCCATGCTCGAATTACAAAAATACAAAACATAAAAGCTACTCAATAAGATAATTCTGTAAACAGCAAAAGATACTTTATTGCTACACATTTAAATACATCAGTATCTCGTTCATTGTTGAAAACACCAATTATCAGCAAAAATGAGCTGCTAATTTCTTAGGATTTTTCGTTGAGCATGTGGTCTTCAAATGTAGTTGACTGGTTGACCCCATTACCAACTTGAAAATGATCACAGTTAAGAGTAAGGGCCACTTGCTCGTGTTTGGCTTTCTCGACCTAATCATGGGCCAAACAGTTTGATGGAAAGCCTCAGTTTAATTGCTCGTGTTTGGCTTGATCGGATTGATTTTTCTGCCCCTTAAAAAGTGAGTCCATGGGTATGAGTTCATGATGGGTATTTTATCAAGCACATGTTACTCAAAATTAGAAACCCAACATAGAAAAGTCTTAAATTTAATTTGGGTTGTTCATCAACCACCAAAGTCTGACCCGATATCCCTCGTTTTTTACAGTAACTAAAAAAAAAGAGAAAAAAGTAAAGAAAAAAAATAGAAAAAGATGTTTACACGGTTTGCTCCTCGTGTCTCCATTTCTGAAAAGAAGCTGATGTACGGTTTCTTATCAGTCATGTAAATAAAACAATTGATACATATACATACTAGTTGAAAGAGAAAGTTAGTTGAGAATTCCAACCCGCTTGAATCACAATAACAATGTGAGCAGATAGATTTATCATCACAAATAACAAAATGATACGAACCATTCTCTCAAAAGTCAGCTAACCCCTAATTTCCCTTTTTCATTGGTGATTGAGCAATGAGATGCAGACTGCAAAGAAATTCTAGCGACATCCAGTAGTTAAAAAAAAGAAATGATGATAAGAAAGACCAGAAATCACTAGACCTCGTGGCGATTATTTGTTCAGCTCGAATAATGAGAATATATAATTTTAGGGGATTTAGACAAAATATAAGTGAGCAACTGAGGTGGAGGGTCATAAGGTCTCTTTGGCCTAAATTTGCTTTTCGCATTACCTACTACGCATATTCCTCGAAATACTCGTCTTTGAAAAATGAATAAATTTAGGGAGATCGAGACAAAATCCATTTTGTAAATTGAGGACATTAAAAACTTATATCGGATCTCATCAGGATATTAAAATGTGTATTAAAAATTTGTACTTATTTTTGTCTTATACGCTGAATTTACGAAGTGAGTTTTTTTCCTGGGTCTCCCTAGTGCTACTCTTGAAAAATAATCCCAACTATACTGCGAGAGGTGACCTATGGTGGACGTTGAACCCATGGGGATAACAAATTTCATTTATTCTCGCACCCCTGCTCGAATAATTATGGGCAAGATTGGCTTGCTAAAATTCATCCTATTACAACCAATATAGTTCAAAATGATGCTCGCACGTGAGATAAAAAGTATATAATTTGTCCAGATTTATATAAATACCCCAGAGTCATACGAGGCTGCGCTAAAAAGTATAATTTTCCTAGATTTATGAAAATACTCAACAGTCACACGGCGCTACGCTAAAAAGTATAATGTGCCTAGATTTATTTAAATATCCCACGTATCAGCAAGGGGTTGCCCTCCTAAATAAATTTTTATTATTTATTATTATTATTCATTATTATTATTGTTCTCATTGCCCACGGATATATAATCTAAGAACAAGTTCTAACTTAATTTCCAAAGATTTACGGGCTTGAATGAATAAGAATGTGAAGGGGGTCCACTTCCCTCAAAGATTTTTCTTAAAAAGTTTTAGAGCTCTCAAGTGAAGCATAGAGCAAGTACCTCGCAGACTAGGGGCAGTTTTACTAAAAAAAAGAAACGGATATTCCCCAAGTATATGTAAAAATAGATATTTTTTGGAATTTTTCATGTATATTTTATGTGATTAAACTACACTTGCCATTTCATGATATGACTTAAAAATCGTGCATCAAATAATATTTGTCCAAGTATAAATAAAAGGTACGTCAGTTTAGTACCTAAGGCTCCATGGACACTGGAGCGCCCACAGTATTGAGCAATTGTCAAGTATAAATAAAAGATACGACAACTTAGTACCTCAGTCTCCAAGGGCATAGGAGTTCTCACAGTATTGAGCAAGTGCCAAGTATAAATTGAAGGTACGACAATTTAGTACCTCACGCTCCAAGGGCATATGAACGCTCACGGTATTAAGCAAGTGCCGAGTATAAATAGAAGGTACGACAATTTAGTACCTTAAGCTCCAAAGGCACATGAGCTCTCATAGTCTTGAGCAAGTGCCAAGTATAAATAGAAGGTACGACAATTTAGTACCTCAATATCCAAGGGCATAGGAGCGCTTTCAGTTTCGAGCAAGTGCCAAGTATAAATATAAGATACGACAATTTAGTACCTCAGACTCCAAGGGCATAAGAACGCTCACAGTATTAAACTGAAAACAAATAAACAGGTTAAGTAGATGAGCAATTGCCAAAGATAAACAAAAGGTACACCGGACTAATGTTTTTCTTTCTTAAGAGAATAGTAGAACCTCTACAAGATTAGAAGAGGATCCATGACATGAAGGTCTTTCCTCATTATACTTGGGGGAATATCCATCCCAAGAGAAAAGTATATTGAGAAAAGTACTTCCAGATATATCAGACAAATGATTTTATCCTTGTCACCAGGACAGTAGGAGGACATCCTCCAAGTAGTAATATATATATATATATATATATATATATATTTTACAACAAGATTCCAAGACTAGAGAACGAGTGTTAACCTCTGTTCTCAAAGAAAAGCTTTACTTGACCAAATCATAGAGAAAAAGGGTCCACACCCCCTCTCTAAATGTGTCTTTCCAATAAACTAGTCGAAACAAAGACCCCACAGACCAAGGGCAAATTTTAAAAAAAATAGTCATTTTCTATTTAAGAATTATATTTAAAATTTGCGGGAAGGAGAAAGGCTAACCCCGTCCTCCCAGTCAGTCCCTAAAAAATGAATGTGTATAACAAGTACCCCACAGATTGGAGGGGGCGGCTTTAAAATATAAACTTGCTCAAAAAATATGCAAGTCCCCACAGTTAGAGGGGGCATCTCTAAAATATTAACTTGCTCATAAATCATGCAAGTACCCCATAGTTAAGGGAGGCAACTCTAAAATATTAAGTTACTAAAAAAATATACATATACCCCACTATTAGAGGGAACGACACTAAAATATTAACTTGCAGAAATTATGCAAGTACCCCACAGTTAGAGGGCACAACTCTAAAATATTAACTTTTTCAGAAAATATGCAAGTACCCCGCAGTTAGATGGAGCAGCTCTAAAATATTAACTTGCCTAGAAAATATGTAAGTACCCTTTAGTTAGAGGGTGCAACTCTAAAATATTAACTTGCCCAGAAAATATGCAGGTACCCCGCAGTTAGAGGGGACAACTCTAAAATATTCACTTTTTCAAAAAATATACAAGTACTACACAGTTAGAGGGGACAACTCCGAAATGATAACTTTCTCAGTTCATATGAAAGTGCCCTCACAATTAGAGGGGGAAACTCTGAAATAATAACTTGCTCAGCTCATATGAAACTACCCCACAGTTAGAGGGGGTAGCTCTGGAATGATAACTGATAACTTGCTTTTTGTATGTCGTTGTTGAAAGCCAAGTTAGTAAAAAACCTCAAAATACCTACAAAATATAATAATTTCAAGTGTAGAGGTAAGTAAGGGTATCAATCCACTTCCAAGGGGGTAAGCTAGAGACAAAATCAAATGAAAACAATATTTGTGTGCTTTTTCTCTTTTCTATTTTTTTTTAGCTTTTTCAATATTAAAATAATAGGGTGAGGTGAGGTTTTAAACTAAACAAAACTAAGATGAAAATAACTAACTAGAAAGTGACTAAAATGAAAACAAAGTCTAACACTAAAATAAGAGATAAAGTGAGGTAAATAATTGTGAGAACAATCAAGGAGTGAGATTACACCACAAATTTTAGCTATTCTAATTAATTAATTGAATTAATTGAATTCTCCCAAATTAATATCAAAATTACAAATCAACTCTCGTTGCAAATGTAATTTTAATAGTAACATTTTAGAAAATTAAGTTTAATACCCCAAAACTCTAGAAAAATAGATATACACTCCTTTTAATTAATGACCCACTAGGATCGATCAATTAAAATTTATGTAACTCTTAAAGAATAAATTTAGAGTTGAAATTCAAGTAATAATACCCCACTTAAGAAACACCTATCTCTAATTCGAATCTAAAATGGGTATTATAACTAGAATTTCGATTTTCTCTCGAAAATCATTTACCCTCTCTCGAGGCATAAATTTAAGGGTGAGGGATCAAAAATAATATTCAAAGGGAATTTTCAAGTAATCAAACTATATTAATTCATCATCTAGTGCAATAATTTTCAACTACACACCTCTATATTGAGGTATTTGCTAAAAATGCAAATACTCAACATAGAGGGGTGGAGAAAATTTTATCACATCAAGCTTAAAACTAAATTTGAGATCCTTTCAAATGGGGTCTTCCTCTTCATTTATAGTAGGCATATGGAGCATGGCGGTATTTTTGGGAATGGACATGAGTGTGCATGGAAATGGTGAGGTGTGAGGATAAGTGGTAGAAGGAATAAAAATCTGATTTGTTTTAGAGGGTATTTTGGGGAAAAAGGAATAAGTGGTTAGTTGGGGGTATTTTGGGTATTGGGGCTAAATGGGATAAGTGGATTTAAGTCACATGGGGCTTTAATGAGTTCGGTCTTTGGTTTTAGTTTGGTTTTATTTTTTTTGCAGGTGACACGATTTTGGTCTTGGAGAAATGGGTATTGGCTTGGATGGGTATAGGGTATGGAAGATGGGATTGTAGGTTAGGATCGGGCATAGCTGAGATGGTGGCTCGCAGGCGAAGGGGCGTAGACAGGTAGGTCATCGCCTGGGTGGGTGGTTGCCGGCGGCTGGGATCGATGCCGGGACAGATCCGTGGGCGCGCAGGAGGTGGCTACGAGTAGGGGCGAGAGGTTGGTTCCGGCTTGTGGGGTGAAGGTGAGAGGGGTGGTATGGTGGTGAGATGAGGAGAGAGTGGATAAAAGGTTTTGTTGTTTGTGTTAATGGAGGTTAGGTTAGGTGAGAGGAGAGAAAAGGTGGTTGGAGGTAGAAGATGGAGTAGGGGGTTATTGTGTGTGTGAGGGTGTATGGGTTATGGTGTGGGTATAAGATATGTTTGGGTGTAGGAAAGTGTATGAGATTAGGGTGTGTGTGAGTTTATGTGTGTGTTTAATTTAGAAACCTAAAAATAACACTAAAAAAAACTAAAAATCATAAAGCTAAAAATCTAAAAATTAAATTCCTATTCTAAAAATAAAATAAAGACTCAATTAACAAATGAAACTAAACTCTAATAAAACTAAAACTAAAATCCTACATGAATGTAAAATCAAATAAAACTAATAAATGAAATCCTAAAAAAAATCTAATCCTAATCCTAATAAAAATAAAATTAATAACTAATAAAAATAAAAATGCAATAAAAATATACTAATAAAATATAAAAATAGTAAATAAAACCTAAAAATCCTAAATAAATAAAAAATAAATCCTAAAAATAAAATATCTCAAACTAAAAATATAAAAAAATATAAAAAGACACAAACAAAACACACACAGGGTTTAGGGTAGGTTTAGGTTAGGCTTTGGCTCGGGTAAGGTTACGGGGTTGGTAATTAGCTCTATAAAACTCGCATTTGCCTTGATATATAGCTTTTGACACTGCAAATGGACATTTGACCTACAAGATAAATATTTAAGCACATAAGACCCGTATTGTCGAGAATTAGCAACTAAAGTACGTCTATTCGGGGTATAAATTGTACTGCTTTGGGTGCTTATCAATAACTTCCTCAGCTCATAGGTAAGTACCCCACAGACTACGGGGTAGTTCAACCTTAAAGTTCTCATAAAAAATTGAGCAACTCATAGTAAACAAATGCCAACAATAAATAAATGGTACGATAATTTAGTACTTCGGGCTCCAAGGGCATAGGAGCGCTCATAATATTGAGCAACTGCAAAGTATAAATAAAAGGTACGACAATTTAGTACCTCAGGCTCCAAGGGTATAGGAGTGCTCACAGTATTGAGCAACTGCCAAGTATAAATATAATGTAAGACATTTTAGTACCTAGGGCTCTAAGGGCACCAAAGAGTTTATAGTATCAACCTGAGAACAAAGAAACAGGTTGAGTAGTCGATCAAGTGCCAAGTATGAATAAAATAGTAACAAAGGTATGAAGATTTAGTACCTCAGGATCCAAGGGCATAGGAGCGCTCATAATATTGAGCAACTGCCAAGTATAAATAAAAGGTACGAGATTTTAATACATCATGCTCCAAGGGCATAAGAGCGCTCACAGTATTGAGAAACTGCCAAGAATAAATAAAATGTATGACAGATTAGTACCTAAGCCTCCAAGAGCATATGAGCACTTATACTATTAACCAGTATCTTCTCGAGGGGGGCTAATGTTGAAAAGTCCTCAAGCCAGTGAACAAAGAGTGAAATATTGATTAGGATATTTCGTGCACATATCTCTCGACAGTACAAGACACTTCTACACGAGGGGGATAATATTGAGAAGTCCTCAAGAAAGTGAACAAATAGTGAAATAACCTGGAGCTTAGGGATCCACTTAGAGTGGCTCCACCTGCCCAAGATTGTAATTTTGACAAAAAATAGCGTAGGGTGAGGGGATCCACTTAGAGTGCTCCACTGCCCAGGATTGCAAGATTAATAGAGAATAACCTAGGGAGAGGGGATCCACTTGGAGTGTCCCATCTTCCCAACCTTGATGCTGCAGAAAATAACTTATGGCGAGGGGGTCCACTTGAGGTGTCCTCTCTGCCAAGATCAACACTAGTAACAGTTTGAGGATGAGGGAGTCTGCCACAAATGGTCCTCCAGTCAAGATTTCAACAAGCAATAGTTTATGCCGAGGGAGTCTACCACGAGTGGCCCCTCGACCAAGAGCAATGTTACAAAATAGCTGGTGGTGAGGGGGTCCACCACGAGTGGTCCCTCAGCTACAATCAAAGGCACGGACAGTTTATGGCGAGGGAGTTCACTTCGAGTGACCCTTTTGCCAAAGGGAAATACAAAGAGGAAAACCCAAGGTGAGGGAGTCCTGATAAGTGACCCATCTTCCAAAGACAGACATAAATCGAGAGGGTTCACCCCCAATGGACCCCCCATTCACTGCATAAACTGGAAACATGGTAAAATGAGTTAGGGCGAGGGAACTCACCTCGAGTGGCCCCTCTACCCAAAAGCAATGCAAAAAAGAGAATGACTAAGGATGAGGAAATCCACCACTAGGGACCCTTCAATCACTCCAAATCGAACAGTGTAATGTTGTGATGGCATGAAAATTTTCTAATTTCGAGATAAAGTGATCATTTCGTACAAAACCATTTGTCTACCCAACATAAAGATTTTTGTACGAGGGGACTAATGTAGAGAGGTGTTCATCTGTTATTCTAAAATAGCCAAGGGCAAGTGAGCCCACCTAGAGGGGCTCCCACTTCCCAAGTTAGCAAGAAAATATTTAGAGTAAGGGGGTTCACCTTGAGTGGCCCTATGATGAGGTGTAATACAAGGACAAAGGGACTTACAATGAGTAACCCCTCTACCCAAGATAGAAGGGAACATAACAAAGGCCAAGGACTAGGGGGCTCACTGCGAGATACCCATCTACCCAAGATAGAAGGCCACAAAAAAGGCTAAGGAGGAGGGTCTCACCGTGAGTAACCCCTCTAAACATGATAGAAGGCTACAGAAAAAGGCCAGGGAGAGGGGGCTCACCACGAGCAGCCCCTTTTCCCAAGTTGATACCCAAAAACGAAGGTCCACCATAAGTGGCCTCATTTCCAAGATGAAGTGACTATTTCGTACAAAACCCTTTGGTCTACTTAACACAAAGATCTTTATACGAGGGTATTAATGTAGATGGGTGTTCATCTGCTATTCTAAAATAACATAGGGCGATCGAGCCCACCTGGAAGCACTCCCACATGGCCCAAGTTAGCAAAACAAGGGAGCTAGGACGAGGAGGTTCACCAGAAGGAGCCCCTCATCCCCAAAACTAAGGAAATCACATAAATAGAGTTAGGGTGAGGAAGTCCCCAGAAGGAGCCTCTCATCCCAAAAATACTTAAAATATCACAGAAAAATGAGTTTGGGTGAGGAGCCCCACTTTGAGAAGCTCCTCCTCCTCAAAAGTCCAAAGATCAGATAAAATGAGTTTAGGTGAGGAGCCCCAACTCGAGGAACTCCTCGTCCCCAAAAGTCCAAAAATCACAGAAAATGAGTTTGGGTGAGGAGCCCCACCTCGAGGAGCTCCTCATCCTAAAAAGTCCAATTATCACAGAAAATAAGTTTGGGTGAGGAGCCCCACCTTGAGGAGCTCCTCGTCTTAAAAAGTCCAAAGATCATAAAAAAATGAGTTTGGATCACATAAAATGAGTTTGGGTGAGGAGCCTCACCTGGAGAAGCTCATTGTCCCCAAAAGTGTAGAGATCACAGAAAATGAGTTTGGGCGAGGAGGCCCACCTTGAGGAGCTCCTCATTCCTAAAAGTTCAGAGATCACAGAAAGGGAGTTTGGGCGAGGAGTCCCATCTAGAGGAGCTGCTCGTCCTCAACAGACTAAAAATCACATAAATGTATCTTGAATAAAGAGGCTTACTCAGAATGATTCCTCTACTCCCAAAATGACTTACTAAAAAAGAACCAGTGGGCGAGGAGGTCCACCTAGAGTGACCTCATCCTCAAGACTTGTTAATTAGAAATATATTAAAGTACGAATATTTTACTTTCTTGTACGGGTAGCCTAGTTGAGCAAGCAGGGATTAAAAAGCCATGTTGGGATCTCTTATGAGTTTTGGCTTGGTGGTTGAGGAATAAGGTTTCTTGATCAAGCTCAACCACTTAACACATTAATATTGAGAGAATACTAGTATAAAGACCTTAGGGGTCACCTAGTCCTTACACAGTCCATACCTAGTGTCAAAGTAATGAAAAGTTTACAAATATTTTAGAGTAGGTGGTTCTTGATCCCCCCTTCAAATTTACAAATATTTTAGAGGAGGTGGTCCTTGAGATCCCCCCTCCTCAAGTTTACAAAGATTTGAGAGGAGATGGTCATTGAGACCTCCCTCCTCAAGTTTACAAATATTTTTGTGGAGGTGGTCCTTGAGACCTCCCTCCTCAAGTTTAAAAAGATTTTAGAGGAGGTGGTCCTTGAGCACTACACCAAAATGGATAAATTGGCATCCTTCCAGCGTCTAGCCTTGTCACGGTCATTGACCGTGACAAAAAAATATGCATTTTTTGTCACGCTCATTAACCGTGACAAGACCATGACAACCACACTTGTCACGGTCAATGACCATGACAAATCTTATAATATTATCACGGTCAAAGACCGTGATACGTCCGTGACAATTTGATCAGTAAAAAAATTAACCCTACGCTTTCTTTTTTTCCCACCGTTTGTGGTTTTCCCTCTCTTTCTCTCTCTAAGCAATTTCGATCTCTCTCTCTCTCTCTCTCTCTCTCTCTCTCTCTCTCTCTCAGGTATTTTTTTTCCTCTCTTTCTCTTTCATTTCTATATGTGTGTGTATGTGTATGTATATATATGTGTGGGGGTGTGTGTGTTGGGGGGGCAGGGGGTGGGGTGTGTGTGTGTGTGTACGTGTGTGTGTGTGTGTGCGTGTACGTGTGCGTGTGTGGTGGGGGAAGGGGGAGGGACAGAGGGGCTAGGGAGGGGAGGGATAGGGGCTGGGTGGGGGGCAGGGGTGGTGGTGGTGGTGGTGTGTGTGTGTGTGTGCAGGTGTGTGCGTGTGTGTGTGGTGGGGTGAGGGGGGCAGGGGTGGTGGGGTGTATGTATGTGTGTGTGCAGGTGTGTGTGGTGGGGGCAGGGTGTGGTGTGGTGTGTGTACGTGTACGTGTGCATGTGTGTGGTGGGGGTGGGGGTGGTGTGTGTGTGGTGGGGCAATCTAAACAATTGAAACGGACAAATTGATTTATAAAATATGTATTGCCCCTTTCATATGCAAGTAGGATTGCCCCTCATTAACAGATAATTGTTGAGATTCGAAATAACTTTAGTTGTATAGCTTTAATAAAATAAATTGTATAGCTTTAATTGTAACTTTAATTGTATAGTTTTATATGAAAGTAAATTAATAATTAGTGCCCATTTCATATGAAAGTAGGATTGCTCCTCATTGTAAATTAGTAAATTAATAATTATATACTTTAATTGTTAGTTTAATTGATGAAATGATTTAATTGAGTAGATGAATTAGAAGGAGTAGGGGATACACATTTGTTGTTGCGGTTGGATTATAGTGGATCGATGTTGGGTTGGTTAATTTTAGAAGTGGTATGACCACTGGATTAATGTCCATATAGGGGGTGTGATTTTTCAACTTTTTTTAAAAAAATTACTTTGTATCACTCTTGTGTAGTGTGCGTGTGTGTACAGTAGGGGTGGGGGTGGGGATGTTTCACTCTTGTACATATAATGAGCTAGATGTTGTTGTTTTGAAATTCAGAATTGAGGTGTGTGTGGTGGTGGTGTGTGTGTGTGGTGGGGCAATCTCAACAATTGAATAGCTTTAATTAATAAATTGTAACTTTAATTGTATAGTTTTATATGAAAGTAAATTAATAATTAGTGCCCATTTCATATGAAAGTAGGATTGCCCCTCATTGTAAATTAGTAAATTAATAATTGTTATACTTTAATTGTTGACATTAATGTTGGATTATAGTGGATCGATGTTGTGTTGGTTAGTTTTAAAAGTGACACGACCATTAGATTATTGTCCTTATGGGGGTGGGATTTTTTAACTTTTTTTGAAAATTACTTGAAATTAAATGAAACATACTTGAACTCACCCTTAGGAGGAGATGGGGGAGGGGGGGAGGGGTCAGGGATGGGTGGGTGGGTGGTGGGGGGCTGTGTGTGTGTGTGAATGTGCGCAGGTATGTGTGTGTGTGCGCGTGTGTGTATATGCATGTGTAGTGTGCGTGTTTGTGCGTAATGTCCCTTGTAAACGAATTGATTGGTTATTAATTTTTTTAGTAAATTAATATATGATTGCCCCTCATTGTAAATTAGTAAATTAATATATGATTAATTATGAAAGTAGGATTGCCCCTCATTGTAAATTAGTAAATTAATAATTGTATACTTTAATTGTTAGTTTATTTGCATGTCTTCTTTTAATTCATTTTGATATGCACTAATAACAATTTTTACAACAAATGTCTCCTTCAGGTATTAAGGCGAGGATGATGATGCTTGTTATGATGATGTCGTCTGGGCTCAGTGGTAGCGGAGGCGACGAGGGCTCCTTGACCCCTAGGCTCCCCAAATATGGCAAATTGGGGATGACCATCGAGAACAAGTCGGGACTATTAGCGAGATCCCTCGAGCTGGTAAAGACGATCATCGTCTCGGGGTACATTAGTTGGAAGGAGGTGCCATAAGAGCTCAAGTTAGCTGTTTGGGTGGCACTACAGGTAATGTATTTATATTTATATTTATATTCATATGAATATAAATATGAATATAAATATGAATATTTCAATTTCAATTTCGATTTCAATTTCATATTATATTTATATTTATATTTATTTGCAACTAACATTGTATTTGTTGGACAGGAGCAATTCAACCTGGATCCAAAGCTACGCGATTCCGTCTTGGAGAGGTTGAGGGAGCAACACAAGACGTGGAAGAAAAATATACGGACCCGGTACTTTGGGAAGACACGAGAGTCCATTATCTAAAGGCGTGAATCCGTCCTGCCGAAGGATCCGATCTCATTGGCACAATGGCAAAAGTTCGTTGACAATGAGATGGGGAACGACAATTGGCATATCGCCAATCAGAGAGGGAAAACCGAGCAAAAAAGACAGACGTTCACTACTTCGGCTGGGCGTCTTACGCCGAGGTGGAGCATAGGATGATGGTAAGATTTAATTTTTCTATAACTACAGAAATATATTATTCTGCATTATTTTACTTTGCGGGGCCGATACTAATTTTACTTTATTTTATTTCAGGGGACAGGGAGTGGCCCTGGGGGTAGGCCATATAGGCTCGATACTTATGTGGCTCTTTGGACGAAGAAGGGGAAGGACAAGGAGGTGTCCTCGAGCGTCGCGGACACAATTGTAAGTAATTCGACTGTTTACTTTTTGTTAATTACGTTATAATTTTTTAATTTACTTATTTTACTAATCATGTGCTTTTTTTCGTTTCAGGCAAAGCTTAAAGAAGTGCATGAGTCGAAGTCTGATGCCGATAAGGCATCTTTCTCCATAGACGCACTCAGCCAAGTGCTTGGCTTTGATCGCAAGGGGAGGACAAGGGGGTGAGCTCGCAGGTGGCCAAATCTAGGATCATCGGATTGGAGACGAGCGACACCGGATTGGCTCGAATGGTGGATTCGCATGACACGAAGCTGTCCCGTTTGGAGGCGACGGTCCAAGATATGTTCTCATTCATGAAACGTTCATTGGGCAGCAGAAAACGCAAGGGGAAAGGGAAGGAGAATGTGGTGGGGTAGGGTGTGTGGAAGGACGAGGTGCGGGATGACGAAGATGTGGACTTCGCTGCTTCATCGCCGACACGTGCGGACTTTGATGATCCACTTCTCTATTTGGCTCCCTTCGACCGACCGATGTCGACGCTTGGTTGGCCAAGCGTGTTTATACTGAACATATTTGATGGTTTGCAGATAGGGCGGGGGTTGAGGGACCCAAATATCGTCTAGGGTGGACTAGTTCATGGATGTGAGCTTAAGGACATCGAGTCTAGGGTGCTCGTCACGCATGTGATACCCGGGAAGGAGAACTCCCCATTATGGTTGTGTGAACAATACGGAACGATGTATATCAGTGGGTGTGTCAATTTGTATATCGTGTGGGGTACTTACCTCCTCGGATTTAACCTTACCCAAGACATGTAGTGACATTATTTGAATTGAATTGTATTATTTTTTAGTTGGTACATTTGAATTATATTTGGATTATATCGTGATGCATATTATTTTTATTTTGAATGTATATTTTCATTATCTCTAGTTTATTTGGATATATGATGTTTGAACAAGTACAACATTGCTATAATAGGTACAAATATACTGCTGGGCAGTGGCAGTGGCCATACTGCCCAACATATTTTTTTTCAATTCTGCCCAGAATTGTCACGGTCATTGACCGTGACAAGTCCTTGACAAAGAAAGTTGTCACGGACTTGTCACGATCAATGACCGTGATTAGGGGTGGCAATTTTTGACACGACCCGAAAACCCGACTCGAACTCGACACGATTTTTGCAGGTCAGGTCATGGTTAAATAGGTCCGGGTCGAAATCGGGTCAGATCCGCTTAACCCGTTTATTAAACAGGTCGTGTTTCGGGTCAACCCGCCTAACCCGCAATTGACACGTTTATTTTTCGGGTTGATTTCGGGTCACTGTCGGGTCAAAAAACCTATTAACCCGTTTAAACACGAATAATTATGAACCGTTGATTTTTTAATCTAACGGTCAAAAAAATAAAAAATCAAAGGGGTAATTGAAAAACCTAATTGAAAACCTAACTTTAGAAAGAAAAAAAAAACAGCCGCCCATCATCTCTTCTAGACTTCTCTCTCGTCAGCCAAATTGAAAAATCAAACACAGGTAATATTTCATAACAAAAACCTAAGATTTCTTCTCTCGCCATCTCTCTCTCTCTCGCCATCTCACCGCACACAGGTAAGATTTCTCACCGCACACACAGAACATACACACGCACACACACAGAACACACACAAAAGAACTCACGCACACACACAGAAACACACACAGAACACACGCACACACGCACACACACAGAACACTGAACACACGCACACGCACACACAAATAACACTGAACACACGCACACAGAACACACGCACCATAATCTTTTTGGTGAGTTAGGTTACTTGAACAATAAATGGAGTAAATATATTCTTTTTGAGCTCAATTTCAGATAGGTAACTTATCTATATAATATATGAAAGAGTTTTCTTTGAATGTTAGAATATGTTCTGTGTTTTCTTTGAATGTGAGTTTTCTTTGAGTTTTCTTCGAATGTTTGAATGTTTGAATTTCAGATAGGTAACTTATCTATATAATACATGTACACAGAACACACGCACCTTAAATTGAATCCATCGAAACCAAGAGTCTGTACCAAATTTAGGACATAATATTATCTGTACCAAATTTGTTAGGAGAACCACTAAACCAAACAAAATTAAGAAGCGTGCTTTTTCATATGGGCTGATTATGATGCTTTACACATTAAGTCCCTTGCTGTTTTAATTGTTTTAGAAACACATTTTTGATTTTTTTTTCAGGTACTGATTTCTGTTATTTCTGATTTTTGATTTTCTATTTTTGATTTTTTTTTCAGGCACTGAATTTTTTTTCAGCAGGTAAATTAGATTTATGTTATTGATTTTTTTTTCAGCACATTGATTTCAGATTCCATTTTGTACACATTTAAGTTCAATTTTTCTACACATTCACTTCAGATTCCATTTTAGTTTTTTGACAAAACATACAAATTCATTTTATTTTATTCTTTGCAGATGGAATCTGATGGAGTTGATGTTAATTTAGTTGACAATTCTATTGATGTTGATGAAATAATGGATGAGGAGGACGATGATTTTGTGGATCTGAATAAAGAATCTGCTAAAAGCCAAATTAAGGGTGGAAAGCGCAAAAGACGATGCACTTCTAACGTGTGGCCATTCTTTGAAATTCTCAAACAAAATGGCGTTGATGGCAAGCAAAGATGTAAGTGTAAGAAATGTGGGTCCGTCTTCATTTGCGATAGCAGGTACGGAACCGGTAATTTATCGCGACATAAGAATATATGTCAAAAAATTACTACACGTGATATTGGGCAGTTAATTGTTCAACAACAAATTGGTTTTGATTCAATATCTTTAAGTGCCCCAAAATTTAGTCCCGAATTATTTAGGGAGATGTTAATTGCCTCAATCATAATGCATGATTTACCTTTTTCATTTGTTGAATACAAGGGTATAAGAGCAATTTTCTCTTATCTACGTGAGGATGCACCACTCATATCCTGTAACACCGCAAAAGCAGATGTTTTGAAAATGTTTCATAGAGAGAAGGTCAATATTAAGAGAATGCTGGATGTAGCTCCCGGTAGAGTGTGTTTAACTTCTGATTTGTGGGTATCAGTTGTAACAGATGGGTACATATGTGTCACGATACATTTTATTGACAAGGATTGGGTGTTACAAAAAAGGGTTTTAAATTTTTCATACATGGCTCCGCCCCATAATGGTATCTCTTTATGTGATAAAATTTTCTCCTTTTTAAGGGATTGGGGGATAGAAAAAAAAATTATTTTCCGTGACCCTTGATAACGCTTCATCAAATGATACATTTGTTAGTATGTGTCGTACACAATTGAATGCTAGGAAATCACTTTTATGCAATGGTGACTTCTTTCATATTAGATGTTGTGCACACATCCTCAATTTGATAGTTCAAGATGGTTTAAAAGAAATTGATGTGGGTGTGCAAAAAATTCGTGAAAGTTGTAAGTACATTAAGGGCTCACAAGCGAGGAAAGTAAGCTTTGTTGAATGCGCGAAATTTTTGTCACTTGATGTTAAAAGAGGTTTAAGACAAGATGTTCCCACGAGATGGAATTCCACATTTATAATGCTTGAGAGTGCACTTTTTTTTCGTGATGTGTTTTCCCATTTGGAATTAAGTGATTCTAATTATAAGCATTGTCCTTCGGAGAGTGAGTGGGCGAAGATTGAGAAAATATGCAAGTTCTTAAGTATTTTTTATAGTTTAACTTGTATTTTCTCGGGCACAAAATATCTTACTGCAAACTTGTACTTCCCTTTAGTGTTTATAGCACATTTGACATTAAAGAAACACATGGAAAGTAGTGATCCATACTTACAAAACATGGCCGTGATGATGTATGCAAAGTTTGAGAAGTATTGGGCAGATTTTGGCATGATTTTAGCTATAGCGGTGATATTAGATCCTCGGTACAAAATTCATTTTGTGGATTTTTGCTACAAGAAAGTGTATGGGATGGCCTCACTTGAATTTGCGGAAGTACGAGAAAATTTGTTCATCCTCTTTGGTGAATATGATGTTAAGCTTCCTTCTACCTCGGCACACAACAAAACGGGTGATAACTTTAATCATGATTCATTTACCATGGATGATACACGTGATGTTTTGAAGGTAAATATTAAGTACATTTGTTAAGTTATATTGACTTCAAATTTAGGTATTTTTTAATTCATATTTATATTTTTTTCATCTTATTTTGTAGGAGTTTGATGATTTTGAAAGTGCGGAATTTAGTTCTTGTTCTCAAAAGTCACAACTTGAACTTTATTTGGACGAACCAAGGATTGAAAGGAGTACCAATTTGGACATTTTGGAAAGCAAATCAATTTAGGTATCCCCAACTCGCATCAATGGCAAGAGATGTATTGAGCATTCCTATATCAACTGTGGCTTCAGAGTCGGCCTTTAGCATGGGTGGGAGGATAATTGATCAATATAGAAGTTCATTGAAATCGGAGGTGGCCGAGGCGTTGCTTTTCACAAAAGATTGGCTTTTTGGTGCTATTGGTAATTATTAATGGTTAATATAAATTATAATACAATTGTTCTAGTACTTTTATCATTATAACTTTTGATATACTTAACAATTATGAATGTAGAAGTGGCACAAGCTCAAATTGACGATCTCACCGAGGATATCTTGAATTTGGATATTAACAAAGAAGAAAGTCAATCATCTGATGCTCAATGCTCGACCTCTATTTTCGGTGAGCAAATTGTTATGTTAAATTCATGTGATAAGTTATTGTGTACTTATGAGTTATATATTTTGATATTGTATATTTCTGTATAGCACTTGGGGTGAAAACATGAGATCGGTTTCAAAAAAACATCAATCAATTGCAGATGAGGTAAATATTGCATATTAATATATAGTTTAATTAAGTATCCTATTTGTTTTTTTAATCTTATTGTGCGTTGTACTCATTACTTTTTTTGTTCGTAGGTATGGAATGAAATGGAAGGAGACTAGCTTTTGGATAGAGTGGAGCATGACATCTTTTTGCAATTTGGTTGAAGATTTACAAATTGTAATTTGAATTTTAGAGATTTGAATGTGTTGTAATAGATAATGGATTAGATTTGGTATTATTAAGTTATTTGGATGATGTTATTTGGATAATGACTAAATGTTGTTGGTATTATTATGTTATGTTTATTAGATTTGACAAATATTTTTTTTATTAATGTTGTGATGTTTATTTGTTAAATTGTGTTTGGAAATAAATAGTGAAAATTATTTAATCTCATAAACAAGTCATTGTGGATCATGTAAACAGGTTCCCCTTACAGATGACCTATTTATTAAGCAGGTTAAACAGGTCGTGTCGTGTTAGCGGGTTGGACACGACATATTTATTAAATAGGTTAAACGGGTCGTGTCGTGTTAGCGGGTTGGACAAGACCTGTTTATTAAACGGGTTAGACGGGTCGTGTCGTGTAACCTATATATAAACAGGTTCGTGTTCGAGTCAGGTACAATGACACGATTACTTAAACGGGTCGTGTTCGTGTCAACGGTATGTATAGAAATATCAGGTCTCGACAAGACCCGAACACGACACGGCAACCTGAGTTGCCAGGCCTAACCGTGATAATTTTTAAAAGAATGTCACGGGCTTGTCACGGTTATAAACCGTGACAGAACTTGCCACGGTCATGGACCATGACACGACCGTGATAATTATAACGAGCTTGCCACGGTCAATGACCGTGACAAAAAAAAGTTGTCTCTCCCAGAATTGTTATGGTCATTGACCTTGACAAGTTGAACTTGTCGAGGTCAATGACCGTGACAATTCGGCAGATTTGGTGTAGTGGAAACCTCCCTCCTCAAGTTTACAAATATTTTAGAGGAGGTGGTCCTTGGGACCCCTCTCAAGTTTAGAAAGTTTGTACAAAAAGTTATCGTTTTAAAAGATATTTACCAAACTAGATATTTCGTCTCCATGAGGAGACACATTTGCTTCTTGACTCTGATTTGCACCAGCTGTCATCTGTCAGATGGGGAAGGCGACTGCCGACTCAGTAGGGATAAAAGGTACATTATAGACCTTTTCCTTATAAGTTTCCCTCTCATTTTTATCGCCCGAAGTGCCAACTCAACCCTAATGCCCAAGTATAAATATGACCCCCGGGCAAGGTCATAAGGGATAGAAAAACTCAGTTGCAAAGTTACTCTGTCAAAATTCACACCAGACCACCTAGTATTCTCTCCTTGTTCTCTCTCTAAGTGCTGAGTGCTTATTTTTTCACTCCCACCTTGACAACCATCATTCTCAGGAGATCCTTCTTCTCCAAGTTGATATTATTATTTGTGAAGTTTCATATTTGCAGGAGTAGGTTCATTGATATTACTCAATTTTTACCAAAAGTGGAGAGTCTTCACACCAAGCTGCTCAAAGGGATTTTTAAGACCTCAAAGATAGATTCCATTGGAGTGGGTCACACCTCACACTTTATGTTATTCATAGACCCCAGTACAGCTAACCTCTTACAGAAGCCTATAAGACGATCATAGTCCCCTTGTAAGAAGGCATATGTGAAAAAAAAGGAAGGGACATCAATTCGAAGGATGACCCAGACTTGCCCAGGAAGCCTAAGAAATCTGTGCATGAAATCAAGATGCTATCTTTTGGGTGTAACTTCATAGCAAGAGCTGACTCTAGTGGCGGATAGGAAAAAGCAGCAAAAAAAGCCTACCTCAATGAGGCGAAGGCTTGCGCTCATGTTTGATATATCAACTTAATCGATGCTATGGAAACATGTCCTCGAAAGGTAAAAAATATCATCTTATTGTTTATTTTTCTAAAGATCTAGTAATCACAATGATGGTGCGTGATAGTTAAATGGACAAGATCCTGGTCGACAATGGCATTTCGGCCAATGTCTTATTTTATATATGCTTCAGTAATATGAGGTTGATAGATGGAAAGTTTGAGGCATACCATACGCCTCTATCATATTTTCAGGGGAAAAAGTGTTCCCCTTAGGAAGAATTGAGCTGGAGGTTGTGGTCGACACTTGGCCAACTTACCGTACAAAGAAGATTCATTTTTTTTATCTTGGATAAAAATGCCCACTTAGCATATAATATCATATTTGGAAGGTCGAATTGAAATTATTTCGTGCATTATTCACCAACGTCTGAAATTACTATAAACTATGGGGTTGACATTGTGAAAGGAAATCAAGTAGAGGTCCAAGAGTGCTACTACACATCGGCACAACGGGAAGAGAAAAAGAAATTGGCCACTACTTATCAAATTGATATATTAGATCCTCGGGATGAAGATAAGTTAGTCAAATGCCAAAGAGTTGAGAATATGGACCCATGATATTGGATGATGAGCACCTAGAAAGGACATCCCACATCTGCTTGTAACTGGGCCCAGGTCTTAAGAAAGAATTAGCGAAATTATTGAGAAAGAGAAATAATGTGTTTGCCTGAAGCCATGAGGACATACTTAAGATAGATCCAGAGTTCCTTTGCCATGAGTTCAACACAATGAAAGATTCCAAGACTATAAAACAGACGCAGTGTGTTCAGTCAGGAGAAGAACATGGCAATAGAGGTCATGGCCAGGCAGAAGAACGACATCTGGCACGTGTGTGTTGAATTCATAGAACCAACAAGTCATGTAGTAAGGATAACTTTCCTTTGCTCAGGATTGACAAACTAACTTATGCTACTGCCGAGCATGAATTGCTCAGCTTTATGGATTCATATTCGTGGTACAATTAAATAAAATTGAAACTAGAAAACTAAGAGAAAACCTTATTTATCACTAGCAGGGGTACTTACTACTACAACATTATGATATTTGGGCTAAAAAACACTAGAACAATATATGAGAGACTGGTAAATAAAGTTTTTGAGGATCATATTGGTAAAACCAGGGAAGTCTACGTCGACAGTATGCTAACCAAGAGCAAGAAATCATCTAACTACATCGATGATATTGGATGAACTTTTTATCATCTGAAAAAGCACCAAATGAAGCTCAACCCCACGAAATGTGTCTTTCGGGTTAATGAGGGAAAGTTCTTGGTCTTCATAGTCAACTACAGTGATAAAAAGGCTAACCTGAACAAGGTACAAGCACTAATTAATATGCAATCTCCCGCAAGCAAAAAGAACATTTACAGATTGGCAGGAAATGTGGTAGCACTAAATAGGTCTATGCAAGTTCCACTAATAAATATCTTCCCTTTTTTGAGGTGTTGTAAAAGGCCTTAAAGTGTAACGATGAGTGTGAGACAAAGTTCATAGAATTAAAGAAGTACCTGGGGTCTGAGATATTACTGTCAAGACTAGTAAGGAGAGTGAAAATGCCTATCTACTACACCACCAAGGCATACCATAGGGTAGAAATCTGGTGCATTAGACCGAAGAAGTCAGGCTTAGCGTTGATCGAAGCTCGTCGTTAAATGAAGCCATACATTCAACCACATAATATTATCATTTATAAAGATCTTCCTCTACGATAAGCTGTTCATAAACTTAAGAAATCAGACAGACTGATGTCCTGGGCAGTAGAACTAAGAGAGGTATGACATACTGTACAGACACATAACTGTAATTAAAAGTCAAGAAAAGGCCAATTTTATAGAGTTTATTTATGAATAGATGACCGGTGAGTAGACTTCCATAGAATAGAGCTCAATAATAGGAACAACAGAGATGACTTCTGCGAAAGAGAGCTGAGTTGTGAAGATATCCGAGCAGATTTGTCTAGAAAAGAGCTTGGTGATAAAAACAATCGAGTAGACTTCTCAAAAAGAGAACTCAACAAATATGACCGACCATATTATTGACAAACCAGAGTCATCGGCTTAGCATGAAGAAAGGGATATTTATCTGGAGTAAAGAAAGAAGTTGTTCAAGAATGGATGTTTATTTTAAGGCCGCTTTAAAGAATAACCTCCTATGTGGCAGCTATGCGTGGATGGATCATCATGTGCCAATGGTACCAGAGCAGGGTTATTAATTACAACATTTGATGGGGCTCATGTAGAGTATGCCCTCAGGTTCCACTTTAAAGCCACCAATAATGAGGCCGAGATACTAGGACCTCATGGCAGGCTTATAATTATCATCATCATTGGGTACCGTACAACTATCAGCACACAGTGATTATTAGCTCGTCGCGACCATCCCTCCCTCGGCTTGGGTTTCCCCCTTTATCTCCTTCTTCATCTCGGGGATTAGCGCTCACGCGCACGGTGGAGAGAGAGAGAGGTCTCGCGCCCTTCCTAGGAACACTTAGGCCATCGTCAATGTGGGGTGATGTAAAGAGATAGAGTTGGCAATCTATTTTTCACAAAACAGGTAAAAGAACATGTTACCTCCTTAAGAGAATGACATCAAAGACAAATTAATGCTTACGAAACCAATTAGATCAGAGGTTCGGGGCTAAGTTACGAAATGGGAAGGTGTTAGGCACCCATACCGCCCTTTCGATCTCTCGTGAGCCTATGTTACTATTTTCCTTAATTTCTCCATAAAGTTTGTGTGCATGTATATATAAGTGAAGATCGAAATCTTTCGACTCGAATCATGGGAACGACAAAGTGAGGTCATCCATAGGAATATTCCCAAAATAATAATTAAAAATATGTTGTGTGCGTTTATCGAGATAGTGATCGTTATGATGAAACGATAATATGTATTAGATAAGACGCAAGTATAACTCACAAATATGATATATATGAATAATGTAGAGATAAAATAGGAAAAAGAGGAAAATGGGAAAATAGGACTCGAATCTTGGGTTTTAGACCGAGACGCCTACGTAGACTATAAATGCATCAAATTTCACGTAGTTCGCATTCGGTATGAGAGTGGGGTTTATCGCATAATTTCAAACGGTGATTTTTTCATGTGTGTGTCTAAGAGAAATGTGTTTTTACTTTTAAAAGAATGCAGTGAAAAATCCCGTTGAAATTTATAGACGTGGCCCTCTTTTTCTTATTTTGGGCTATATATAGAAAATATATTATGTGCAATATAATAAAGGATTGATTAATATGTGTATGATCTAAAGTGGAAGCTAAATTAAGAATTTATATAACTAATGCGAAAATAAAGAAATTTAAAGAGCAAGAAGAATGTTTGGACGTTCTTTGGAGACTTGGAGATTGATCTTGATTGATGATGAGCTTCCTTGCAGTTGAATAAAGAATATATGAGGATTTTTACTAAATTGGGAATGAAAGTGATGGGAATAAAAGGTGACTTAAGAAAAATGTTGTTGAGATCACTGAAGTTGATGTTTTTTAGGTGCCCTGGAAGGTGAGACCGTGATCTCCTTATATAGGGTTGGGGGACTGCTAATTGGCATTGTCCTTGCCGTGCCTATCGGCCGATAACCTTAGATGGCAGAGAAAGGGACCTGGCAATTAGCAGTGCACATTTTTACGAAAAATGATCATAGAACGTAACCCCTATGTCCAAATCATGCATGGGGCATATTATTGGAAAGGTTATTCAGAGACCTTTGAGAATCCTTAGGCCTCTCCCGAGTTCGGGAGTTGACTTTATGTCAAACGAGGCTCGGAAGCACCTATCGGTCCTTTGGATAGGAGATTATCAGGCGAATATGGATCATTCGTCCAAATCGTTAGTCCGAATCACGCACGAGGTGAACTTTTGGAAAGGTTATGTGAGGTACTAAGTTACTTCAATGAGCTTCGCTTAGTTCGGAGAGTGGCTTTGGTCAAATGGGGCTCGAAAGCGCCCGATGACCTTCCGAAGTAAAACGGGTCATTCGTCCATGCTGTAAGGTTGATTCATGCACGAAACAGACTATTAGAAAGCGTATTTAGTGCCTTCAAAGATTCATTCAATCTCATTTGAGCTAAGGAGTTGATTTTGGTCAAATGGAGCTCAGGAGTGCCCGATGGCCTCTGGATCAGTTTTCATGAGAAAATGGATCGCTTGTTTGAACCATTATGCCGTTTCATGTAGGGGTGGACCATTAAAAAGGGGTTTTAATTCCCTTCGAAGATTCATTGAGATTTCACTCTGATGATGAAGTTGATTAATCGGGTCTCGAGAGTGCCCGGTGGCCTCTAGATCGATTTTTGATTGTAAATTGGTTCATTCGTCTGAACTGTTATGCTGATTCGTGCATGGGACAAATCATTAAAAAGTGGGTTCAGAACCCTTTAAATGATCATTAAGCTTTTTCTCTGACGATGGAGTTGATCGGAGTCAAATGGGGCTCGGGAGCGCTCGATGGCCTCTAGATCGATACCCAGAGTATGAGCTAGGGTTTGTTATGAGTTGGGGAGGTTCTAGGGACCTAAGGAGAGGATTAGGGGGTCTTAGAATTTTGTGTCTACAAAGCCCATTGACGGGTGAAATTGGAACAAGTGAAAGCTGTCGAATAGACATGCATGATGTTTTGGGAAATAGGTTAATTCTGCAGACCAAAGGGATGAGGATGCCCATTTCATAGGGTTATGAGGACCTAAGGTAATTCTAGGGATGGCCGATTCTATGTGCTAAGGTTAATTCTAAAGTTGGGGCGACCAATTCTACGGGTCGAGGTCAATTCTGAGGACCTAAGTTGGAGGCGACTAATTCTGCCGGCCGAGTCCAATTATGCGGCCCTGAAGTAGTGGCGACCAATTCTACAAGTCGAGGTTAATTTTGCAGGCCGAAAGTAGAGGCGACCAATTCTATGGGTCGAGGTCAATTTTGAGGACCTAAAGTAGGGGCAACCAATTATGCGAGTCGAGTTCTGCGAGTCAAGGCCAATTCGACGGGCCTAAAGTTGAGGAGACCAATTCTGCGGGACTAAGGTTGTGGCGACCAATTCTGCGGGTCGAGGTCAATTATGCAAACCTAAAGTAGGGGAAACCAATTATGCGAGGTGAGGCCATTTATGCGGGCCTAAAGTTTAGGCGACCAATTCTGTGGGTCGAGGCCAAATTTTGTGGGCCTAAGGTTGTGACGACCAACTCTGCATGTCGAGGTTAATTCTGCGGACCTAAAGTAGGGACAACCAATTTTGCGGGTCGAGGCCAATTCTGTGGGCCTAAATTTGAGGTAACCAATTCTTCGGGTTGAGGCCAATTATGCGGGCCTAAAGTCGAGGCGACTAATTATGAGGGCCGAGGCTAATTTCGTGGGCTTAAAGTTGAGGTGACCAATTCTACGAGCCTAAGGTTGAGGCAACTAATTTTGTGGACCTAAGGTTGAGATTACTCTCCTAGGGAGTCTTTTGTAATTGAGATTTCGTTGAGGACTGTGTTGTTTTGAGATTCTATTGGGGGAAGACGTTTGCCTGGGGATTATGTCTTTTAAGAGGAGATAGCCTTATTCTGAGAAAATTCCACTGGGGATTCAGGAGGGTACTATGTAATCCAGTTAGATAAGCATTTGATTTTGGTTTCGCTGGGGATTTTGTTTCTCTAAAGTGTTTCAGAGAGATATCCGATTGGCTTATAGCTCCACTGGGGAAGTTGGGTTTGGAAGTTTTGCTGGGGAGACAATTGATGACTTAAGGTTCTGAGATTCTGCTGCGGAATTATAGTAGACTTCAGGGATGCAAGAGTTCCATTCTAGGGTTCAAATTAGGGATAAAAATGTAGTTTTAATTTAATCGGGTGATTTCGAGAGCTTAAAAAATGGCTTTCTTGGTGAAGAAATGTTCCAATATTTGTATGGCAATTTTAGGAATTTTTCAGAAAATTTCTTGCATTTTTTGGGAGTTATTGTAGAAAATCTTTAGGGGGTTGCCATTTGCTTATGGCATGGTTTTTTGGGATGCCTTGGTAAGGGGGAGAGACAGGTGCCGATCGGTGGGTGTCAGGGGAATGCTGATCGGCATACCCTTTGGTCTCCTATAAAAAGGGGCGAGTTCTCCTCATTTTTCACAACTTCTAGCATTCAGATCTTCTACCGTTTCTTACTAAGATCCGTTCCCAAGCCCTTTTCCTTATTCGAGTCTTGGAAATGGTTAATTTTTTGGGTTGTGCGGCCCACGTGGCGTAGTTGGGTGTCGACGATTGGGAAAACCTAGAGTGGCGGGCAAGAGTGCCCCTGGCATTGGACAATTAAAATGATTTTCAGTTATTCGATCTGGTTGCTGATGACAACACTCTTATGCGTGAGTTAACAAAAGGTTTCTTTATTTTGGCAGACTGATATAGCTTCGATGACCTTGCGTTCCCGGGAGATTAAGGGGTTTAAAGATGTGTGGGAGAACCTTTCGACATTGGTGTACTGGGTAGTTTCCTCTGCGATTGGGCGCTTGGCATCTGCTTTGGATGAAGCACCGCACTCTACGGTTGTTCTATGCACTCTGAGGGAGAGGTGGTGGCACACTACCCACACTATTCATTTTGGATTTGGGGAGCTGACGGTGACTCCCATTGATGTCCAACAGCTGCTGGGGATTGGTTATGAGGGTTTCGAGATTGAGATGGATCGATCTTTGAGGGTGACACTTGAGGCAATTGGGGCTACATTGGGAGACGTAGAGCGGATAGTCTCTAGTGATTCGATCCATATTTTTGATCCGCTGGAGGAGCGACGAGACAGACGGTCTGTAGGTGTGGCAGATGGACCGTTTATTTATTCTTCTTCTGTTGGGGCGTTTATTGATGGCTTCGCTCAACAATGTCATCCACTTATGGTTTTTGCCATTTTTGAGTGTATTTTCGAATATCCCTCTCTATGACTGGGGGGCCTTACTTTGGTGACCCTTTATTCTTCTTTGTATGCTTTCAGCCGGTGCTTTCGGTAAACTTTTACTAGGGCCACATATATTCTGGAGGTAACTCTTGCACTTTTCCTTTATGTATTCCTTTTTTGGTTTTTTCTGATTGCTGACTCTTGTCCTTTTGCAGACGTGATTTTAAGAGATGATTGGTCTCAATGCCCATTTGATTGGTTTTTTCATGATGAGGAGGTGGGGGATTTCTGCCGGATGTACCGATGATGAAAGTTCAATCGACGGTCGAAGCAGTCTCCCTTGCGTATACGGTGGGTGGGAGTGCACTACCATCATGTGTATGATATGCATCCACAACTATAATGTACTCGGAAGACGAAATTTGACATCGATCGACCAATAGGTTAGAAGTCTAGGACTCTAGGTTAGATCTAAGCTAAGAATCCCACAACTGTTCAAAACAATGTTGGAAATATTTTGCACCATTTCGTCAGCCATCAATTTCTGAAGTGATGAAGTTCAAATTTTCCCCATCACACACATATGGTCACATTAAGTCCACACCTTGTTTAGTAGGACGACGTAAGTTGAACTAGGTCAACTAAATAGTTGTTATAGGTTAATTGTCGTATATTAGGCCTAATGTATCACTATTACACATTTGCATCCCTAATAACAAACAAACACTACTCGTTTGCGCGCCATTTGTTAACCTATGAAACCACAACTTTGAGCATAATTCATAGTTCTACAAGACATAATAAGACACGGATCCATAGTTTACTAATTTAAATATTACACCCTGTATATTTTTATGTAATATAGTTTATTCTATAATACATAAAATTTGAACTGGCATCGCTTTAGCAGTAGACAAATTAGCTTGAGTGTCCATTATAACTTAGTGACATCAATGATGAAATGAATAATTTTTTACCTTAAATATGTTTTGACATTTCTTTATTATTTTTAATCATTTTATGATAAATTTAGTCTTCTTTAAAAAAAAGTACTACAATTAAGAATTTACTGTCTTGGGCAATGATATCATTATTGCCGATAGTATTTTCTTTAATGGTACTTTTATGATTAAGTAACTAATCTCACAATTGATGTTCTCATCCCAAAAATCATGTCTCCCAATATTATCCAGGAATTTCGACCCATTAGTCTTTGTAATTTTCTTTATAAAATAATTTGAGGGTAATGGCAAATAGACCGAAACCTTTCATGTTATCCTTGATCGCCTTATCCAAGATAGTATCTGATGTAATCTAGGGTGCGAAAGCGTAAAAAGAAGAAGTTATCTACACAATAATTAACTACACAACAATTACACTACACAACAACAACAACAACAACAACAACAATTAAACTAAAGAAATGAAATAGTTTATTTTCTCTCTCTATTCCCTATTGTCAATATTCAAAGTTAAGTACAAATGAGGGCCAAGAAGCCTATTTATAGGAAGAGTTGGCTTGCTAATCAACCTAATACCCAAAATGACTAAAAAAGACAACTAACAACCAAAAATGACATGTTCGTTCGAAACATACTTGAAAACTAATTAAGCACTAAAAATAAAGGAAACATGACAATAAACCCTAAACTAAAAATAAAAAATAAAAGATAGTATTCTCCCGAAGGCACAACCACGCGCCACGTGTCGCTACATATCCAATACACATCATTCTCCCCGTCTTCAAAAAGCGCGTCCTCAAGCTTGGAGTGTGAATCATCAATGCCACATGAACTCGTGTCGGTACAAGTGTTATCTTCCAAAGCAAGGAAAAATCCCAAATCAAATCCAATACGCAAATGGGCCAGCCGAACTTCTGTTAGACCCATATAGACCTTTAACAAATGGGATAATATACTCGAATCTCAACGATGTATCCTTACAGAATCCGAACAACCAAAAACTAATGACCACTCCGCCTTATCAACACCATGAGGACATGGTTGCAACTTGGCTTGGCGGACGTCATCGAAAAATCTCAGCACCATAAGCACATAGTCGCAAAGGTGCAGTCTTTGGAGTTACAACTTGCACAGATCTAGCAAGGTCGGAGCTGAGATTTTTGTAAATCTAGTGAGTTATCAGCATTTAAGGAAGAGAATCCCTCATGGAGGACTGCTGTCGAGACAATGTAAGGCTGGAAAGTTGGACGACCACTTATGGAGTCCTTTGGGATTTGGTCGGCGCCGGAAATAGGGGCGGGGGTCTGGCCGGAGGGTGTCCGGAGTAAGGATGGGGTGGTCGAAGAGGTTAGGGGTGGTCGATATATGGTTTGAAGGGATGGTAGGTAAGATTGAAGGCCTGGGTGGTGGGCTGGCAGAAGTGGATAGGGGTTGCCGAGGGGCTAGGGGTGTACGGCGGTAGGGTAGGGGGACAACGGGGTCAAATTGGGAAAAAAGAAAAGAAAAAAAAGGTTCAGGAGAAGTAAAAAATTTGGTCGGCCTGTTTGTTTTTTTTCGTCCAGTGAAGTTGGTCGAGATAGGGTCGGGGTAGGTTTATGGGTAGGTTTGTTGGGTTCTTGATTAGGGTTTGTAGGTTCCTGATTTTTTTGGGTTAGGGTTTCAATTTTGGGGTGGTGGGTTTTCTTGGGTAAGGGTTTGGGTAAAAATTTGAAGAAGGAGATTCATGTAGACATGGTGGCAGTTGTGTGGTGGTAGGAGGTGGAGATGGAGGATGGTGGTGGTGGAGATGGGGGTGGAGGAGCTAAAAGAGGTGGTATCTCCTCTTTTAGTGGTGATAGAATTTAGGGTTTCCATTCACCCGATTATCTTTTGGGCATTTATCAATCTTTCGATTGAAGGGTTACCGGAGTTGGAATCTCCACTTATGACCCACTTCACGCATCCCGATGAACACCTAGAACAAATCAAGCTCTGATACCAATTTGATGTAATCTAGGGTGCGGAATCGTAAAAAGAAGAAGTTATCTACACAAGAATTACACTACTGAACCACAACAACAACAACAACTAAAATAAAGAAATGAAATGGGTTTCTTTCTCTCTTTATTCTCAATTCTCAATATTCAAAGTTAAGTACAAATGAGGGCCAAGTGGCCTATTTATAGGAAGCGTTAGCTTGCTAATCAAGCTAATACCTAAAATGACTAAAAAAGGCAACTAATAGCCAAAAATGGCATATTAGTCCCAAACGTACATGGAAACTAGTTAAGCACTAAAAATAAAGGGAAAATGACAATAAACCCTAAACTAAAAATAGAAAATAAAAGACAGTCTTCTCCCGGAGGCACAACCACGCGCCATGTCTCGCTACATATCCTATACACATTGGTATCGTGTTAGCTAATGGAGCTGTTCATTATTAAAAATAAAGTGTAGGTTTTCGAGGGACTATGGCTATCAAGTTTAATTCAAACAAAGATTATGATAGGGTGGAGTGGGATTTTCTCATTACCATTTTATCAAAAATTAGATTTTGTTCCTGTTGGATCCAATTGAGTTGGCAATGTATTAACATGGTTACGTTCACCATTTTGCTTAACAGTGCTCCCATTTGCCACAATATACCTCAACGGGGGATTAGACGTGGGGATCCTCTATCCCCTTATCTATTTATTGTTGTAAGTCAAGGACGAGGACGTCATTTTATCTTTTTTTTGTTCTTTTAGTATTCCTTTTATTTGGAGCATTCATTGTATTTTTCTTTTTTTGGTAATTAAAAGAAGGAAGGTTAAGTGACGCTTAAGGGCATAATTATAATTATATTGTTAGCTTAGAGGTCAAGAAACCTCCTTCCTAAAAATACCTCTTTTGTAGACTCATTCCTTAATTTTAAGAGATTGTGAATAGAGAGAGAAATATCATTTCTTGCTCCCATTTGACGCTATTTACGTCAATTGGTATCAGAACCTAGTCGCTCCACCCGGTTGTTGTTGTAAAAAAAAAATCGTAAACAACGTCAAGGTGGGTTCAAGAAAAGATGGACTCCTCTGACGCAAAACCTATCAATCAAATTCTCGAGGCCCTCAACCGATTGACGTCTCAAATGGATGCGATGGAGGCTCGTCTTTCTTTGCCGCCAACCACCACGGACCGCCCTCACACCGCACCGGTAACATATCTAAACCCTAAACCTAGTTCTCCAAGATCAAGCCATTCTACACCCCTACCCCAAAAAAACCTTAACTCCTCAAACCCTAACCCTATATCCTTCCCAACGAACACAACCACCCAAATAACCACTGTGCCACCACCCCCACTGCCGAAAAAAACAAAAAAAACAACCATTCGAACCCTAAACACCTCCGACCAGCCCTGCGACTGTCCCTAACCCAACCCTACCTCAAGCCGACACACAAAAAAAACCCACTTAGACCCTAAACACCTCCCACCAGCCTCGCGACTGTCCCTAACCTAACTCTACCTAAAGCCGACACTAACAACCCCCTGCCGACATACACCCATACCCGAATGGCTCTTTCTCTGCCCCCAAAAATCCTCAATCCACCACTAACATTAAACCCATGACCATCGACCCTCTCCCAAAGCCCGAACGAACTCCAGGCTACCCTTAATTTGTACCGCGACCCTATGTTGGTGGTCGAAAAACACTAGGCCACATCGGGCTATTTGCTCCAGAGTCGGGCAACTCTCAACCCTTCCCCTGTTGACCACCAGCAGCGGCCAACAATTCCAAGCCCTTCTAATGGGTTCGGACTTGAGTTCCAATAGTCATCCCGGTCGACCGAGGATCAATTGCCATTTACAGTGTCTTCCCACGAGCTTTCGGAAAATCCCTCACCCATTTGTGTTCAATTGGCACCCCCAGTGATCGGAACTTACTCCCCCACAATTGCCGAAATGATCCGTGACATTCGGCACACAAAAAAATCAAATCCGCTTCCAATTCCTCCCAATGTCACAAACCCTATGCTATTTAATCCCAATCTTGCACCCCAAACCCTAAAATTTTCATCTTCCCACGTTCCCCAAAATTTTGCCCCCCAAAATTCACCCCCTATACCTCCACCTCCACCGCCAAACGTATCCATACACCACCAATTACCCTCGCCCCATTTTCCCCCACCCTGTATTCTCATCCCATCCCACTCCCCGCCACTACATCCACTCCCATATTCAACTCCCCTCCAACATGACCCTTCCTTACCCCTATCTCCATTTACCCTCGCCCTCACCCACAAAAGCACCTTGAAAACCCACACATGCCACCTATACCCCCCAATTCTTCTCTTCCCCCACACCCTCACCCACACCATTCCACGCTCCCCATGCTTCCGCCCCCACCTCTTTTATATACCTCTCCCCCACATCAGTCACTCCCGTGGGATACCCGTTCCTTTCACTTCGCACCCGTTGACTCCCATGAGAGGGTCCGAAAATGGATTACGTTACCTCCCCATGCCTATCTTCCTTCACCCCATCCCCACTCCGCTCCTGAGTTTTACCCATCCCCTCCTACCAAGTGGAGCATGGATGTTTGTCCATTTTATTCCCTCCACCCCAAAGTGACCCCCTATGTCCCCATCTCCGAGCGCCACTGCTTTGTTTGCCACCAAAAAGGCCATCAAAGGAATCAATTCCCATACCGCCAGCCATTGGTTCCTCCATCTCCCCCTTCCCCCTCGTGAACATCCCCCACCTCACACTCCTCCTCCTGCGGCTTCAGTTCACCCACCCGCTCCTGACCCTCCTCATCCACCGCCTCGGGGGCAACCATGACGAGCCTTACTTCTTGAGCCTCCGCTAGGCGATGATGATATTGATGAGGATACCCTTGGCCTTTAAGGTGGTGATACTATCACATAGCTAGCCCTCCAGTTACTTTCTAGGAGTATGCAGGGTGATATCCGAGTTGATGTTCCCATGTTTAACGACCACCTACAGCCTGATGCCGTTGTTGATTGGCTTGCCGCCATGGAGCGAATTTTTGAGTACAAATGGCTGAAAGGTTGTAGATGTGTTCTTTTAGTGGCAACTAAGCTTCAGGGTTATGCTAGTGTATAGTGGAATGACTTGGAGTAGCGACGTGTCAGTGAGGGCCTTCCTCCCATCCAGTCCTGGATCGAGCTCCGAGCGCAGTTGATGTCCGCTTTCGTTCCCGCTACATATGAGCGATACTTATTTTTATGGGTTCAATCTCTTCGTCAGGACTCCTCCGTTTTGGACTACACCGAGCGGTTTCAGCTTCTCTGTACTCAAGCCCATTTCAGTGAGAGTGAGGATCAGCACATTATCCGATATATTCACGGCCTTAAGGGATACATACAACGCGATCTTGCTTTGCGAGAGGTCACCTCTTTTGCCAAAGCGGTGGAGTATGCCACCAAGGTGGAGTCATTGAAAATTTGTTACTAAAGCCGTTTAATATAAAATTAAACTATTTAAGTAACTCCGAACTATTTTTTGAGGAAACTCTTTTCTTAAAATCAAATCAAATTAATCACAAGAAGTTTTATCAAAATATGTACGAGATCTGTTCAAGATTTGTTAACAGGTTTGATAAATCAGTTTAAAAAAATTTAAACACAGCACAACCAAGAATTAGATGAGTAGATGTAGAAAGATTAAGAATAAAGATTTTTAACGTGGTAAAACATCACCCAACTGAGGAAACATCCACGACTCCCTCTACGGAGTAAACCAAAAATTCCACTAAAATAAATTATAACAGTTACAAACTATATAACACACATGCACGCAAATCAGACCTATACAAGTTTAGGATTGTACCCACTGGTGTCCTTATAACTTCTCTGCAGTTCTGTTTGTTGATGTTGTTCTCCCAGTTTTCTAACTTCCAATTTGTTCAAGTTCTTTACGTCGACTCTTGTTCTTTAGATCTTATTACCAACACTTTTAGTGTGGTATGGTGATAGTGTTTGTGGAGATGCTTTCTAATACATGCATGCACACACACACACACACACATATATTTTATACAAACAGTCCTATAAAATTACATATAAGATCTATATGCTGTGATTTTCTATTTCTCTTTTCTTAGAAAACTTAACCTTATTTGACCTTTATTATAATCCCAGAATCCACGACTATCTTGATCAGAAGACGTATCAAGATCTTAATCAATCTCAAGTTTTGAAAATATTTTTGAGATTGAAATTCACCAAGTGAAATTCCAACTAGGTCGAAGGTCTTGTTTCAAAAGAACTAGAAACATAAAATGTTTTTGTTGATTTTGTAGATAAAAACATTTACAAAAACAAATCAACAAGTATTTTCTCAAGATGAGAAACTAAATATGCAGATCTATGTGAAATAAAACATGTAGTGACTTAGATCTAAGATTTTTATAAAAGTAGAAACACAGATCTAAACAGATGTTTAAGTTGATAACAAGATCTAAGAATGAAGAGGTTATAGCAACAAAACTAACAAACCAATCACTCAAAATATCTCAAACACTCAAGGTTGTGTTTGGTATAAAATGGTTTGAAAGAGGTTATGGTTTGAATATAGTTTTGGACGATTTAGGGTTAGGGTTTCCTAACTCTGGTTTCTCTCTCTCTCTTCTCTCTTCTCTCTTCTCTCTTCTCTCTTCTCACTCGAATGGACAAAGTGGCAAAAGTCTCAGATGGCTGAGGGTAGGGGTCCTTTTATAGGAGGATGAGAAGATTCAAGAATACAGACCAAAATCAAGGGCTAGGATTTGGTCTAGGGGGATTGACTTTGATCCAATGGTTTAAACAGAGGCGGTGATTAAAACGCTTCTGATTAGCTCAAATTGGTTTCACCAGGATTGTATAAGAATGCATGTAGGTCATCGATTAAATCTAATCCAAGGGTTGAAATAACACACAACAATCGTCTCACAGAGAAAACACAATTTAGGTCGTTTATAGCATGACAGGTGTAGGCAATTGAATGGTTGTTACACGTGCGTCTAAACTAATTACCCATCATGTCTTATAGTTTCTGGCGCTTTCGGATTCTACCCAAGTGATTTTCAACCAATAAACCAACAATCCAAAATAGCAGATTAACCCCAATACTTATAAACTAAATTTTAATTAATAAAAACCTTATTTTAAAAGCTTATAAAATTCCCCCAAAAATATTAAAAATCAATTTTAGGAATTTAAACAAGCTCAACATATATACACACACTTATATGCACTATGAAATATATGAATGCAATTCTAACGTGTGTGAGTGTTGGTAAAGGTATCTAGATTAATCAAGCAAGAGGAATAAAATATCAAACCAATATCTGAGGTTCTTTGGTTTCTAGGATAGACACAATTTTGTCACAATTTCCAAACTAGAAGAACACTTATACAATATAGACTCAAGTGAGTCAAGGGTATAAGGCGCTTCAATCTCCCCCTTTGGAAATATGAGACAAAATCTCCTTTGAGTCATCTAGGACTCGTAGGGCAACAAAATAAGAAAAACCTATTCCTATGAAAATTTTATCTACCCATTTCCTAGAAAACAAAAGTACATAACTCAACTAATTACAATTGAATACCCTATTACAACTGTTGAGAATAACTGTGTACAGAATCCTGCAATGAATCACTAAGATCAAGTTGTTTTAGAATATGTAAAAAGATTCATATGACTCAAATTTCTCCCCCATTTTGTCTCAAATAGACAAAGGGAAAAACATATAGAGATCAAAGAGATTAATCAACACACACTATACCTATTGATTTACGCAAAGAAATAAATCTATTCTAATCTAAAGGTTTGGTAAACATATATGTGAGTTACAAATCAGCAGGAAGATAATTAATTTCTAATTCCTTAGTTTCAACCAATTCGCGTATAAAGTGATGTCTTATATTTAAGTGTTTTGTTCGCGAGTGTTGAACAGGATTTTTAGAGATATTGATCGCTCTTTGATTATCACAATAGATATGCAATTGGTTTTCTTGAATACCATAATCACTTAGCATTTGCTTAAGCCAAAGTAATTGAGCACAGCAGCTTTCAGCGGCTATGTATTCAAATTCAGTTGTTGACAGAGACGTGCAGTTTTGTTTCTCACTACTCCATCCTAACAAATTATTACCTATATAATAACATGATCATGATGTGATTTTACTATCATCACTACACCCATCCCAGTCAGAACCTGTGTACCCAATTATAGTGCTAGGTGTATCACTAATGTACCAAAGTCCTAGGTTCAGAGTGCCTTTTACATATTTAATAATTCTTTTTACAGAAGAAAGATGGCTCTCTTTAGGGTTGTTTTGATAATGAGCACATACACAAACAACATACATTATGTCAGGACGCGAGGCAGTAAGATATAGCAAGGTTCCTATCATACTACGATATAGAGTTGGATCTATAGATTTTCCAGTTTCATCTTTAGATAGTTTGACCGTAGTACTCATTGGAGTTTTAGCATCTTTAGCACTCTCAAGGCCGAATTTTTGACAATATCTAATGCGTATTTAGATTTCGAAACAAATAATCCTTCTGAATTTTGTTTGACTTGAAGACCTAGGAATAATTGCAACTCCCTCATAAGAGACATTTGAAATGCTTTATGCATAATTTCAGAAAAGGATTTTACTGCTGAGGGAGAAGTTGATCCAAAGATGATATCGTCAACATATACTTGAGCTATAATGATGTGTTTGTCAAAATGTTTGACATATAGGGTTTGATCATTTTCACCTCTCTTAAAACCTTTATCTAAGAGGAATTTGGAAAGACGTTCATACCAGGCTCTATGTGCTTGTTTTAGGCCATACAAAGCCTTTTTAAGACGAAATACATGATTTGGATATTGAGGGTCAATGAACCCTTTTGGTTGTTCTACATAGGTTTCTTTAGTCAATATTCCATTAAGGAATGCAGATTTGACATCCATTTGGTAAAGTGTAAACTGCAAGTGGCAAGCTATGGCAAAGAGAAGACGAACATATTCTAAACGAGTAACAGGAGAAAAAGTTTTGTTAAATCTATTCCTTCAATTTGGGAATATCCTTGAGCAACTAATCTAGATTTGTTTCTAATGATTATCCCACTTTTATCAGATTTATTTTTAAATATCCAACGTGTGCCAATAACCTTTTTGTGATTAGGCCTAGGTACAAGATTCCAAACATCATGAATGACAAATTGAAGAAGTTCATCCTGCATAGCAGAAATCCAGTAAGAGTCATTCAATGACTCATTTACATTCTTTGGTTCCACAAGGGAAACAAAACATGCATAGTGAGCCTAATTTCTTAATTGAGATCTTGTACGCACAGGCTCACTAGGATTACCAACATCGTTATCAATGGGATGGTCTTCAGAAACCCAGTTAGGTACTTCAGGTGTCTCAATTGGTAATGAATCATCTATTTCTAGAGAGTCATTTTCTAAAATATTTATAGGCTCTTCCACAATAGTTGATTCACCAGTCTTACTCTCTATAGTAGTGTCACTTACAATTACATTTATGGATTCCATCATTGTCTTAGTGCGAAGATTATAAACACGGTAGGCTCTACTGTTAGGCGAGTATCCTAGAAAAATAGATTTATCTCCCCGACTCTCAAATTTGGATAAGTGTTCTCTGTCTTTGCTGACATAACAAGTACTACCAAAGGTTCTAAGGTACTTAAGATTTGCCTTTTTCTTATACCAAAGCTCGTAAGGAGTTCGTTTAGAATTCTTTCTAAGATAGACCCTATTAATAATGTGACACATAATATGAATAGATTCTACCCAAAAATATTTAGGTAAACTCTTGGTATGTAACATAACACGTGCCATCTCTTGAAGAGTACGATTCTTTCTCTCGGCGATACCATTTTGTTGAGGAGTCTTAGGAGCACTAAACTCATGTTTGTAACCATTATAGTCACAATACTCTATTATACCAGTGTCTTTGAATTCTCCACCTCTATCACTACGAATTCTATTTACTTGAGTGTCCTTTTCATTTTCAATTCGAATAAGTATTTTTAAGAAGATTTGAAAAGTGTCAGACTTCTGTTTTAAAAAGGCTACCCACTTAAATCTAGTGAAGTCATCAACCATAAAAAGAATTTAACTGTGTCCGCAGAGACTAACAGTTTGGGAGGGACCCATTAGGTCCATATGGATGAGCTCCAAGGGGTTAGAGGTAATGATATCTTTGACTTTCTTATGAGGTGCCTTAATAATTTTTCCTTCCTGACAGGAACCACAAACAATATTAGAAATGGGTTTGATTTTTGTAACTCCTCTAACTATTTCTTGAGAAGTCAATCTACTAAGATTATCGTAATTTATGTGACCCATCCTGTTATGCCATATCTCATTATCATCCGTTCTGGCAACATTACAGATTTCAGAACTATTCATGACAGTATAACAATTGTCAAGAGTCCTGAATCCTATAATTATTCATTCACCCTTTTCATTTAAAATTTTGCAATTGTTCTTTAAAAAGGTAACAGTATGATCAGAGTCACAAAATTGCGAGATACTAAGTAGATTGGCTTAAGAACTTTGACTATAGGAACATTTTCAAGAATAGGAAGTCCTTTCTCTTGGTGTGTTCCTTTACCTATGATCTGAGATGATACTCCATCACCAAAAATAATTTTTCCTCCAGTAAAGTTGGTTTTGTTTAAGAGTTTTGTATCATCACCAGTCATGTGTTTGGAACATCCAGAATCTAAGTACCAACCAGAAGATGTGTGTTCAGCTTTTAAAACAGTAATAACAATGTTACACTTCATCTGGGGTAATAGATCCTCTTTTCTAACCCAAATTGCTCTTGTTTTCATTTTGCGCTTATTTGCTCTCAATTGATAAAATTTGCGAGCATTCGATTTTTGTTGAAAAATGTTTTGCGCATTATTTTGAATTTTATGAAACTCATGAGCATTTGGTTTAGGAAAGTGTTTAGGAATCCTTCTAGGGAATGTTCTTTTAGGTTTGGTCTTTCTCTTCCTATAATTAGAGTTTTTATCTAGTTGTCTAGGCAGAGCATAATTGTTACGACTTCTCCTAGAATAGTTAAAGTTTTGATAAATAGGAGGTAGGCCTGTCAACGGGTCGGAGCCGGGTCGGATTTAGGGAGATCCAGATCCGTGTAATCGGGTCTTCATCCGGTTTGGGTTTGGGTCCGGGTCTTCATCGGGTCTACAGTATTGGATCCAGACCCGAATCCGTTCGGGTCTTCAGGTCTCGGGTTCGGGTCCGGGTCTGACCAAATATATACATTTATTTTATATTATCCCCCTTCTTTATTTTTTAATCTTAAATTAAAATATTTTGTAATGTATTATAGAATATTATTAATATAAATAAAACATATATTATTTATATTTATTATATACATAAATATATATTTTTATATATATTACTTACATGTTATATTGATAAGATATATTTATACATATATATAAATTTATAGTATATGTATATATATTTAAAAAATAATATTGTACAATTCGGGTCGGGTCTTCGAGTCCGGGTCTTGTATAAGATCCAGACCCTACCCGTTTAATAAACGGGTCTTCGGGTCCAAAAAAATATGCTCAGACCCTATTATACGGATCGGGTCCGGGTCGGGTCCGGGTCCAGACCCGACCCATTGACAGGCCTAATAGGAGGATTACAGACAAGTTTAACTAGTCTTCTTGCATAACAGCTACTAAAAGAATGACCGTATATATCGCAGTAGGAGCAATAAAGATTGCTCAAAGTTGGTGTCTCCTTAGGGAAGTCTCTAAACATAGGCTTTAAGGAGTTTTGAGGTTGAACCCTATTCCTCGATAGAACAGTTTTGAATGTAGATTCACTATTCCTAATTGAGGGGCAGACATATTTAGCCTTAGGTGAGCTTTCATGTTTAGAGTAACTTGGTTCCCCAATATCAAATTTTTGATGTTTTGAATCAAACTCAGTTTTTAGAGAGTGAAAGTATGGGAAGGTTTCAATAGGTCTTTTGCCTCCTGACACAAACTTGATAGGTTCAAACGATTTAGTTTATGTCTTTAAATTGGGGCAAAACCCTATTCCAGCTCGATCATTAGAATTGGTTTTTGATTCAGCAACAAATCCATCAAAACAGTTTGAGTTATTTTCTAATTTTGTAAATTTTTGGAAAACAATTGTTGTCTTTTCTTTTGTTTGTTCCAATTCTAATAATGTCCCTTTGTATTTTTTCTCCAGAGTTTCATTTGTTTTAGTCAAATTTTCCAGTTTTTGATCAAACACTTTTGTTTCACTTTCATGAGTAAGACATTGGGTAGTATACTCGTCAGCATTAAGTTTGACCATCAGACTTAAATCTTCTAGTTTCTTAGTGAGATCTTTCACTATCTTCTCTAGTTTAGTGCTTTTTTTGAGAGTTTTCGCATAAAGTGTGTGAATATCAGGGAGGTCTTCATTGTCCGAGTCACTAAGTTTAGTGTGTGAAGTGACCCCTAAGGCTTCAATTATTGAACTCACACACCCATTGACATCGTCATTATCGCTTTCCCTTTGACTCACACACCCCATGGTAGAAATTGCAATGTTCTCAGAAATTAAAGCATTTAATCCAGAAACAACATGATTCACAACAACATAAGTAGAATTACTAAATTCATCCTCACTAACAAGCACATGCATATCAACATTATAGATAATCTTGGCAAAGAAAGACATGCAAGGATAAAAAACATTAGATGACTCAGGTTCCTCATTTTCAGAGTCGCTTGAATCATCCCATGTCTTGCAAATGTTGACCCTAGTGTGTTTATTTTGAGTGTTCAAATTAACTCTACAGTCTTGTGCAATGTGTCCTAGTTTTTCACATCTAAAGCATTCAATCTTCTTAAGGTCTCTGTTAGGTGTAGTGTGAATGTCCTTATGATATTTGTCTTGACCTTTCTTATGAGGTTTGTGATTAGAGTGAGTTGGATAATTGGACTTGCCTTATTTGTTTGCCATGTTGTTTCTAAACTTGATAATTTTCTTAAACTGTTTTGACATTAAGGCAATCTGATTGTCCAAACTCTCTATGTCACATTCCTCATCAGAGTCATTATTGGGAATGTTAAGCTCAGGCTTAGTCAACTTAGAAGAAAAACTCAAATTGGCACAAGTCTGTTTCCTATGGGACTGGGTCGATTGTTTCTTAAATTCTAGTTCCATTTTCACAATTCTTAGTTTACTATTGAGTAATTCAGGAGTGATATTTTGATCACATATTTCCTCAATAACATATCTTTTGTTGTCAAATTTCTGTGATAATGATCTCAGAATTTTAGATACAATTTAATGTCTGTCACACGTTATCCCATTAGCATGCAGTTTGGTCACAATATCAGTCAAGTTCATATAGAAGTCATCAAATAACTCAGATTCAGACATAATTAAAGAGTTATACTGTTGAATGAGCATTTGTGTTTTAGCAGCCTTAACTCTAGTGTCACCTTAATGAGTAGTAACCAAAGTGTCCCAAGCTTCCTTAGAAGTGGTACAGGATGAGAATCTTTTGAACTCATGTTCATTTATGGACATAAATATGGCATTCTTTCCTTTGTTATTGTTGCGAGAAACTTGCTTCTCTTCTTGTGTGAACTCACTTAAAACTTTCTTAACCTTCTCATTACTTCCTTTAGTGGCTAGTTTAGTAGGATAAACGTAACCATTTTCAACAATATCCCAGACATCATCTCCCAAAGTTCCTTGAATGAAAGCAATCATCCTTACTTTCCAGTAAGCAAAATTGGTTCCATCAAATATAGGATTTCTGGTCAAGTTACCAAATCTTTCATTTTTATCGTCCATGTTTGATTTTCAGAAAACAATTTCAGATACACAGGATCTTTTAAAAGAAGTTTACAAAGCTTTGATACCAATTGAAAATCTGTTACTAAAGCCGTTTAATATAAAATTAAACTATTTAAGTAACTCCAAACTATTTTTTGAGGAAACTCTTTTCTTGAAATCAAATCAAATTACTCACAAGAAGTGTTTATCAAAATATGTACGAGATCTGTTCAAGATTTGTTAACAGGTTTGATAAATCAGTTTAAAAAACTTTAAACACAACACAACCAAGAATTAGATGAGGAGATGTAGAAAGATTAAGAACAAAGATTTTTAACGTGGTAAAACATCACCCAACTGAGGAAACATCCACGACTCCCTCTACGGAGTAAACCAAAAATTCCACTAAAATAAATTATAACAGTTACAAACTATAAAACACACATGCACGCAAATCAAACCTATACAAGTTTAGGAATGTACCCACTGGTGTCCTTATAACTTCTCTGCAGTTCTGTTTATTGATGTTGTTCTCCCAGTTTGTTAACTTCCAATTTGTTCAAGTTCTTTACGTCTGTTGACACACAAATTCTCCATCTACGAGGACCAATCAGAAAAGGACACATGTCATCCTACGTGGCAACATTCGGCACCTGAGGAGAACTAAGAAACACCATACACAAGATACACAAGATACACATCCTTTCTCTCTCTACACCCTATGGTGCTATTGTAAACCCCTGGGAATAAAATAACAGTGGACGTAGGCTTTATTCATAGCCGAACCACTTTAAAAATCTTTGTCTCTCATGTGCTTGATTGGATTATTTTTATCTATTTATCTGTGATTATAAAAATGAGATTCGGTCCAGTTTTTTGCATCAACAGATTGGCGCCGTCTGTGGGAACGTGTTACAAGCATCGTTCTCCATCAAAAGCTAAGTTTTTATTTTTTCTACGTATAACTAATTATATGCATGCATCTTTTTATTCAAATCATGATTCTCATATGTTTATATCCATAAACTTAGAGATCAAATCAATTATATATTGTGTATACATCTTTTAATTCAATTATGATTTTATATTCACAAATTGTTGAATCAATTTTTATAAATCTGTATAAATGTATATTTCATAATCACAAAGTTTGAGAAATTTGTGTACATATTATATTATTTCTCCTTTAAGGAGATAAAATAATATCTCTTTTATATGAGTATATACATATCTGATTCATTTGGAAATCTTTTAATTTGTGTATGCACTAACCGTGTGATCGATTTCAATTTGGGGATCTGGTGAATTTTAGACTCATAAATATTACACAAATCCTTACATACATGGATCCACTTGAAATTTTCTAAACCAATATGTTTAAAACATGGTTTGCACCAATTTCTAGAAACCCAATATGTATCCAAATTTTCTCATAATTGTGTGGAGGAATTATACACTCAATTTTTATCCATCAATCTACACAAAAGTGTCACTTTCAAAACTTTTTTTTGATACAAATTGCATGTATTTAAGAAACAGTTGTTCATCACGCTTTTATATGTGCAAATATCAAGAACAATTTTCTCTCTCCAGAAAATTCTGACCCAGACCAATTCTCCTCGTCCTTTCGATTTATATATGTCGTAATTCTTAATTTTGGATAGTTTTATACTATCGGAGGTACGTAAAGATACCATAATATCCTAAATCATTTTGGGGATAAATATACCCCTATGTTGATCCCATGTATCAAATTTTTTTGAACTGATTAAAAAATATTCAAATGATTCCACCGATATATCAGAGGATTTTCCATCGATAGTAAGGAACCAGAATGGGGAACATCCACGTCTTGATTTCGGATCTAATTTCAATTTTTGATCTAATGTCTCCGTAAATTTTTGTGATAGTTGAAGAAGATAGTCATCAACAAGTCAAGACTATATACTTGTGTATCCCAGTCATCAGATTCTGATTATTAGAAGAAACCAAGACTCTGGATTCCATTTTTTTTTCTCTTCAAGAGATGCCAAATCTTAAAAATGGCGATTGATATTCAAACCGAATCCACACAGATTTCAACCAAAAATATTGATTAAAGATTCGTTGGTCAGTATCACTTGATCTGATGCCAGTGCCCAGATAATGGATCTCAGGCTTGTTGGTCTGCAACATGGATTTTGATATCAGGATGACGATCATCAAAACTGGTTGGCAGTAGGATTACTGCCAAAGTTCTTAATTTGCTGAAGGTTGGCGACATGATTTTCATAAGTCAGGGGATTTCGACCACTTTTAACTAGTCGGTGGCATGAGATCAAAGTACCGGAGTTTTTTTCAACTTATTTTGGATTTTTCTGGCACCAGAGTTTTATACAAAGAACCTATTATAGATCGGAAATATAATCTTATAACAGTTTCTTGGTCAGAGATAATTTTTGTTGGTCGGTAGAAACTATTCTTGGTCGACAATTTCACCGAACCATTACCGTTGGTCGACGGTAAAGTTCGAAGATCCATAAGTAATGTTGCATAAATCAACATCACCTATCTTAGTCAGCGACAATCGACAACATCTACTCCTAGTCAGCAAGAGTCATCTTAACATTTGCACAGGACGGGGAACCCCCCGACCTACTATTTGTTGGTCGGTGATAAGTTGTGAAGATCCATCAGCAACTTTGGTGTTGGTCGATAGTTGTTGAAAATGAGAATATCTGGTTGACAAGTCTTGGTCATGAAATCTAACTTAAATCAGTCATGATGGTGAATATAAATGTTGTGTTGGATGTAGAATTATACTCAGACTTCCATTTTGATAACGATGGTCGCAATATCATCTCAGATATCGATGTTGATCTGATGCTCATAAGAAAACTTCAACAAAATCTTCTGGTTGGTGTCAAAATTTATTGGTCGACATCATACCAATTTTATTACATTATGATTTGCACAGGTCGGAGGCTTCCCGACCACATATAGCTGGTCGGTGGCAGGAATATGACGAGAACGAAGAGTTCACAACCACATATAACTGGTCGGGGAAACTATCATGGCTCAGCAAAGTCAATTGTTGGTTGGAGAAATCAAATGGATGGTCGGAGGCATATATTGCACAGTTGGAGGTGTTTCCCAACCTCCTATTGTTGATCGGCAGTTCTCATATACTTGGTCGGCTGTTGTCTAAGTAGGTCGGCATCATATAATCTTGATCGACCTCACGTAAAATAGGTCGGCAGCAAGATATAAGGACAAATGTTTCCTGACCATCTAATGTTGGTCGGCACAGGTCAAACGTTCTCCTAAATGCTGGTCGGCGATAGTTTGCTCACAACATATGGAAGAATGAAGGAGTGAAAATTGTGTTCCCCCAAATTTCTCATTTTGATTTTGTCCAAATCATCAGCATGGTGTTAAAAAGACAAATTCACCCCTACCATTTATTAATTCGTACCTTTCTAACATAATAAAAATTTTATATACTTCAAAACTAATTATTAAATACTTTGGAAAATCAACTTATATAAAAAAATTTACTATAGTTGAAATAATTTTATAAAAAAAAAAAAAATTTACGCCTTACATATGGCACGTACTTGATAAAATTTTGCTCATATGACACACATTTGGGACAAGGCATATTATTTCATATTTCGAAATTGATATTTAGTTACCCAGATTATTAATTTTGACAAAGTCAAAATCATCACCATAGCTCCCTACTATTTCTTAATTCACACTTCTCTAATAAAATAAATTTTGTAAAGCTAAATAAAATATAACCCAAAGCTTTACCTTAGAATAAATTTTCTAAACCAATTTATATTTGGTCTTTTACTTAAAATTAAAATGCCTAGCATTTTTATCAAAATTTTCTCATGAAATACATGTGTGGCACAAAAATATTATTTCATATTTTGAAATTTTTATTATTTTATGCTGATACACATCACATATTGTTTGGCTAAATAATTATTCTCATGACAATAATTATTTGATCTAGTCTCGACAGGTGCTCGGGCAGCTTATTAAAATTTCATAGGGACAAGATTCAATCCCGATGAAAGTTCTCGTAAACCTCTGGAAACTAGTATTGCTCGACATCAGGCAATTTTGCCTCGACATATCAGCCAACATATATTATTTCATTTTTTGAAATTAATATTTTTATTTCTCAAGCATATACCTATCATATATTTATTGAATGATTAAATTATTCTCATGACAAATCAATTCAGCCTACACATATGGTAGAGCAAAATATTAATTTTTACAGGTACAAGACTCAACGCCGACGAATGCTCGGAAACAATATGGAAACTATTATCATTTCACCTCAGCGAGGCATTAAATATTTTATTATTGCTCGGAGATATCGGCTCACGCACAAATTATTCTATATATCCCTTGGGATTCATATTGTATATTTATCTCAACACGGAACTCGGCGAGATATTCATATTCAGCTCCGAGGAAGAACTATAACATTTATTATATTTCACCCCCAACGAATAGTTGGTCGGGGTAATTCTTATTTATATTCAGCATGGAGCTCAGAAAATTTCTTCTCTCTATATATATTCAGCTTCAAGGATGTCTCCAACAATTATTATATCTTATTCCCAACAATCCGTTGGTCAGCTCCGAGGAAGTCTCCATCATTTATTATAAAAAATCCACCAACTAAGGTTGGTTGGGAATAAAAAAAATTCCCAGAAATGCCAACTACGGTTGGTTGGGAAGAAAATCCACCAACTAAGGTTGGTCGGGAATAAAAATTTTCCCAGAAACGCCAACTACGGTTGGTTGGGAAGAAAATCCACCAACTAAGGTTGGTCGGGAATAAGAAATTTCCCAAAAACGCCAACTACGGTTGGTTGGGAAGAAAATCCATCAACTAAGGTTGGTCGGGAATAAAAAATTTCCCAGAAATGCCAACTACGGTTGGTTGGGAAGAAAATCCACCAACTAAGGTTGGTCGGGAATAAAATTTCCCAGAAACTCCAACTACGGTTGGTTGGGAAGAAAATCCACCAACTAAGGTTGGTCGGGAATAAAAAAGCCCAGAATCACCAACTACGATTGGTTGGGAAGAAAATCCACCAACTATGGTTGGTCGGGAATAAAAAATCCACCAACTACGGTTGATCCGGAATAAAAATCCACCAACTACGATTGGTCGGGAATCAATCTCCATCAACTCCGGTTGGTCGAACAGCAGACAGCAGGTGGAGCAAATCTTATTGCCTATGCAAAATAAGAAAATTTGTCAAATAACATACTTCAAGGCCGAGAAAGCATTCAAAATTCATATTCCACACTTGGGGGCTTCTATTACAAATTCACTTGTTCATTCGGTGGCACATTCTCATAACATCATGCAGTCGAGCATCAAATTCAACTCCATAAACTTATATAGTCGGGGCCCCGACTAATTATCATTCAGAAGTTGTTTTTCTTGCTCGAGAATTAGTTATGATATTAAAGTTCAGGAGGTATTCAGAAGTTCAGGAGGTGCATTCAAAAGTTCAGGAGGCATATTAAGGAGTTATTATGCACATGCTATTGAAGTTCAGAAGTCAAATTCAGCATCTACAGCACTGAGATCTTTACTACTACTGTCCCGACCAATAATGAAGAAGAAGTTGTATGAAAATGTTTCGAAGTCCACCACTAGCATGGTACTAACAAGATTAAAGAGTTGGGTTCAAAAGCTAGTATGTTACTCGACAAAGTATTCAGAGAAGCATCAATCAGAAAAATCAAGCACGTAAAGTTAGCATTCAGTTGCTCGACACAGGAAGCAGTTGGTCGGCTGGCAAACCAATCAACATACTTGAAGATTATGACAAGCTACAAGCTTCATACTATGTCATGGCTGCATCCAAATTCCCAGGGGTGATACATAGCACACGTTCACTTAATGAACAAAGTTCCACAAAAGAGGTATTAGCAACCATCGATCAGTCGACATCATATATCATCGAAGAGATAGTGCACTTTATGTTGAACAAATAAAAAAGGTAGATCAAGAATTTCAGGAGCACCGAGCAACACTGCAAAATAAATACTCCATCCTTTCAGTAAACCATCGAGCATGGAGCATTGCGGGCTTCTGTTGACACAAAAATTCTCCATCTACGAGGACCAATCAGAAAAGAACACATGTCATCCTACAGGGCAATATTCGGCACCTGAGGAGAACTAAGAAACACCATACACAAGATACACATCCTTTCTCTCTCTACACCCTATGGTGCTATTGTAAACCCCTGGGAATAAAATAACAGTGGACGTAGGCTTTATTCATAGCCGAACCACTTTAAAAATCTTTGTCTCTCATGTGCTTGATTGGATTGTTTTTATCTATTTATCTGTGATCATAAAAACGGGATTCGGTTCAGTTTTTTGCATCAACAACGTCGATTCTTGTTCTTGAGATCTTATTACCAACACTTTTAGTGTGGTAGGGTGATAGTGTTTGTGGAGGTGTTTTCTAACACATGCATGCACACACACACACACATATTTTATACAAACAGTACTATCAAATTACATATAAGATCCATATGCTGTGATTTTCTATTTCTCTTTTCTTAGAAAACTTAACCTTATTTGACCTTTATTATAATCCCAGAATCTTGCTCAGAAGACGTATCAAGATCTTAATCAATCTCAAGTTCTGAAAATATTTTTGAGATTGAAAATCACCAAGTGCGATTCCAATTAGGTCGAAGGTCTTGTTTCAAAAGAACTAGAAACATAAAATGTTTTTGTTGATTTTTGATTAGGCATAAATTCTTCCTAATTTATCCCTTAATTTAGGTACTTTTAGCACCTCGAACAACGTAATCGATTTGACTTAATCTCATAATCTTTCTACTGACTGATCCTAATGAGTACACCGAGTTTCTCATATTTCGTAGTGATGTTACAGGTATTTAATGTCAAGGAATGGAAGAAGCAAACCGGAAGAATCCAGAAAGACAAGAAGGAAAATCAAAAGGGCAAAAGTGTAATTTCCACCCAGAATTCGGATGAGGTACCATAGAGAAGTTGAAGATATCACATTCATGAGCACATAGGAAGAAACGACACCTCAATCAGAGTCCCGGAACAAAAGATATGAGCAGTCAAAGTTGAGCAAAAAAAGTCAAATAGGCAGACGGGTCCGCCCCTACCCCGGACCGGTCCGCTATGCAAACTCCAGTAGACCTTGGATCGAAAGCAAACCGAAGAAGGTAGAAATTAAAAGAACCATTCCCCGCTCGGACCGGTTCGCCCCAAAATAAAAAGAACCGATCCGCTTTGGAGGCAAACCGGTCCGCCTAAGGCCCGGACCGATCCGGGTATCGAGATTTGCAAATCTGATCTTCTCCGAAAAGAGTCCTAGTGCAGCTGAAATTCCTGAATTCTTGGAGGGTATAAAAACCCGTTTTCTTATTATTATTTGAACGGAGAATTTTAGTGAATTTTCCTCTCTTTTTCCAGAAACCCTAGTTTAGATACAATTTCCAGTTTTAATTCCAAGATTGAAGCTTTATTCAGAATTTATTTGATTACCAGTTTTATTAATTGCTGCAATTACTGCTTGGGTGAGAATAGTGAGTTATTTCTTCTTTTCAATTCTATTCTACATCAATTTACAAGTTTCCTTAGATTAATCATGAATTCCTGCACATCAAATATTGTTTTCATTACTTTTAGCATGTTAGGCTAGATTTTCTAAGTCCGGGATACATGAACCCAGCCTGATGTGTTAATTGCACGTGTATAACATTAATCCTCTGAATTTAGTGATTGAATGCGACTGTATTGCGTAGGAACATAACAATTCAAGGTCTTTATATCTCGTTTGCCTCTGGGTAACCGTGATGATTTAGAATGCAATTCGAGTGTTACTATCGCGATACCGATTTACTCGTCCTCAGATTAAGTATGACGCGGGCTTGAACCTCGTATACGTAATGCTTGGGAGTACTAAATTCTGGGTCAAATTAATTAGTTAAATTTACGATTAGTATTATAACTGCAATTCACTAGGGTTGGGGGATTGTATTCCCGTCCTATTTTTCTCATCACCTAGTTCAAAAGTTTCAAATCATATTTTAGGTAAATTAGTGTAGTTGCCTTTCTTTATAATTTCACAATTGCATTTAGTCGTAATTCGTTCTCAAAACCAAATCATTTTTCCTTTCTTTTTAGAGTCAGGGTTAGGGTTCCTTCGTCTTTTCCCATCGTTACAACTCCGTTGTCCTTTTCCCCTGTTGATACGATCCCGACTTACTGGGTTTATTACTAATGCGACAGGCTTGCACTTGAGCCTAGAGTGAACGCACATTTGAGGCACTTTCTGAGTCGCATTAAGTTTTTGGCGCTGTTGCCGGGGAATTAGGTAGACTTAGGATTAGATCGAGTCAATCGAAAGCTTTGACAAAAAATTTCCAAAAATCCAAAAACATAAAAAAAAAAAAACTTAAAAAGCACAAAAAGATTCACAATCATCTCTCACAAGCCATTAATGTAAACTTCTAAACTCACTCCCACACCCCATAATACTCCAACCAACATTCACGAAAATCCGATTGTTGAGTATAATCCCGATAGCCCCCACACTCCAAACGCCCCCCAGTTCTGGATTCCACCTCCCACACCGTCACACTCAATCTCCAATAACACTCCGTTCTCCTTCTTAGGACACACCTCCGAGCACACTTCGGGCACACCAAGTGAGAGCACTGAGTCTTTAAGTTAGGAAGATATGTCACAACACGGCTGTGCACCCGCCGGTGAGGAAGAGCCCCCATATCGCTCGCTGAGAGAATTCTTATATCCCGAGCGCACTGTCACTCCAGGATGCATTATACTCCCGTATAATGCCGGGTAATTATGTTTCAAAAATGGGATGATACAGAAGTTACCACACTACCATGGTATGGATTCTGAAAAACCATACCTCCATATTAGGGAATTTGAGGATGTGTGCGATACTCTCAATGATCAAACTTGCACCCAAGAGGTGATCCGCCTCAAACCCTTCCTTTTCTCGCTCAAAGATAAAGCTAAGACCTGGCTATGGTCTTTACCTCTGAGCTCGATTCCATCATGGAACGAGTTGTAATCGATATTTCTCAAGAAATTCTTCCTAACACATCGAACAATCTCCATAAAGGCTCAAATTCAAGCGTTCAGACAATCTGAAAATGAGCCATTTCATCGATGTTATGAGCGTTTCAATGAGTTAGTTACTTCATGCCCCCATCATGGATTTGATTCAGCGCAAATCATCTCTTTTCTCTATAATGGGATGAATCTTAACTCCAAGAAACTTGTTGAAACTATGGGAAGTGGTCCTTTTGTCGACTTAGACGCCCACAATGCTGAGCTTCACCTGAGGTATGTCGTCGAGACTACCCAATCCTGGGACACATCTGATCCTAATGCTCAAAATCAAAATCGTCAAGTGACCACTACTCCGTCGGTGTCCGGCTTATTTCACGTAGATAAGAATTCTATGACGGACAGTCGATTGGATACCCTTGAGAAAGGATTTCGAAACCTATGCAAGATATATAGCAAAGGACCAGCTGGATCCATACCAAACCCTGTCGAGAAGGTGTGTGCGATTTATGAGGCGGGTCATTCAACTGAGGAATGCCCGACTATACCCGCCTACAAAGTAATGCTTCAGGAGCAAGTTAGTGGTATATGAGGATTTAAGGGTAATTTCAATGCACCGTACGGGAATTCATACAACCCTTCGTTGAAAAACCATCCCGGTTTTAGCTATGGGAAATAACATGCCGCAATGAACCCTCCTTCACATGTTGTCCCTCCTCCACAACAACACTTTCAACAAGCTCCACACATGCAAGGACATGTGCAAGCACCACCACCTCAAGGAGCGTATATCCCGCCACCGCGGAGAACTCTCGAGGATACCATGAATCAATTCATCGCAAGTCAAACCGTAACGAATGCCAAATATGATCGTCTGATTGGTGACATAAATGTAAGTTTGTCAAAGATACAATCCTCGTTGAGTGTCCAAGAGAAGGGCAAGTTTCCTGCTCAAGGCCAATGACCTCCCCAAGGTCAAACTTGTGTTAGCTCCACCTCCACTGAACATCAAGAGCAATGTCAAGCTGTGACCACTCTTCGTAGTGGGAGAGTCATTGATTTATCACCTCCTCCACACGACACAACTAAAGACAAGGAGATTTCATCCGGCACGAAAGAGGCCAAATATGTCCCCTTGAATGAGAGTGACAAAGAAGACACTAGTAAGCCAGAGGTAGTAGTGAAACCACCCTCCGCGGCCCTATTTTCTCAAAGGTTGATACCCTCCCATAAAGGAAACCCACCTGAGGACGTGCTAGAAGTGCTAAAGCAAGTATATCTGAATTTACCTTTCCTCGATGCCATTAAGCAAATTCCAGCTTATGCTAAAGTCATCAAAGACTTGTTGACGGTAAAGAAAAAGATTAAGGTAAAGAAGAATGTCTTTTTAGCCCAGAACGTGAGATCCATTCTACTAAATGATCTCCCACCTAAATTTAAAGATCCCGGTGCACCCACCATTTCCTGCATCATTGGAGAAAACAAAATCGAAAAAGCCTTACTTGACTTGGGAGCAAGTGTAAACATACTCCCTTACCCCATTTATAGGGAACTTGATTTGGGCGACCTCAAGCCCACAAAGGTCACTCTCCAATTAGCGGATCAAACCGTGAAGATCCCAAGAGGCATCGTCGAGGACGTGATCTTCCAAGTTGAAACTTTCTACTTCCTCGTAGATTTTGTCATTTGGGACACGGAGCCCTCCTTCAACTCGAGCAACCATGTTCCCATCATCCTTGGGAGCCCATTCTTAGCTATGGCTAACGAAATCATCAGTACTCGGAATGGTAGAATGCAAATCACCTTTGGGAACATGACATTGGAAACCAACATCTTCCACATAGCCCAACATACAGGGGAGGAAGATGATCTTCACGCGGTGAGCCTCATAGATGAGATAGTAGAGGAGTACTTTGAGGAGAATTACTGTGGCGATGCCTTAGGGTCCTGTTTAGCGGCGAGACACGAGAGTGAGGGGACGTACACTGACTTCGAGAGGGAGGTTAGGGAGTTGAGTGAGTTACTCGATGAGAGTGCGTCGGACGAGGACGCGAGAGATGTTAATTAGGTTTCTAGATTAGAGGAGTTACCTCCAAGGGATACATGCATGGTTCCCTCCAGTGACAAATTTCCAACCCTCGAGTTGAAGAAACTCCCCTCCCATATTAAATATGCATTCCTAGGAGAGGATGATACATTTCCTGTTGTTGTCTCCTCTAGCCTAGACGAAGAGCAGGAGGGTAAATTGTTTAAAATTCTGAGGAAGCATCAAAGTGCTTTTGGTTGGTGCATTGCTGATTTGAAGAGGATAAGTCCTTTGATTTGCACTCACAAGATCCATCTCAAAGAGGATGTCAAGCCCTCTAGAGAAATGCAAAGAACACTAAATCCCAATATGAAAGAAGTTATGAGAATCGAGATTATCAAATTATTGGATGCCGGGATTATCTACCCAATCTCGGGTAGCAAGTGGGTGAGCCCTATTCAAGTCGTCCCGAAGAAGTCGGGCATGACAGTGATCGAGAATGCTAAGGGAGAGCTAGTTCCCCAACGTACCACCACCGAGTGGCGCGTTTGCATTGATTACTGGAAACTCAATGCGGGAACTAGGAAAGGCCATTTCCCCTTGCCATTTATCGATCAAATGCTTGAGAGAGTGGCGGGCCACCCTTACTATTGCTTCCTTGATGGTTATTTCGGATATAACCAAATTGAGGTGGATGTACTTGAGCAGGAAAAGACGACCTTCACTTGCCCTTTTGGTACGTTTGCCTACAAACGTATGCCATTTGGCTTGTGCAATGCACCTGCGACCTTTCAACGGTGCATATTGAGCCTATTTAGCGACATGGTCGAAAGAGGACTCGAAGTGTTCATGGATGATATCAGCATTTTTGGCACCTCTTTCGATCATTGTTTAGGAAAGTTGTAAAAAGTACTTACCCGCTGTGTGGAAAAGAACTTAGTGCTGAATTGGGAGAAATGCCATTTCATGGTCACCGAGGGAATAGTTCTTGGCCACATAGTATCATCCAAGGGAATAGAAGTTGATAAGGCAAAGATAGATGTCATAACTGATCTTCCCCCACCAAAATCGCTTAAGGACGTGCGCTCATTCTTGGGTCATGCGGGGTTTTATCGAAGATTCATTAAGGACTTTAACACCATCACTAGACCCTTAAGGAACCTACTCATGAAGGATACCCCATTCGAGTAGACGGAAGCAAGTCAATGCTCTTTTGAAAAACTAAAAACCATGCTTGTGTCCGCTCCCATCATGCAAGTTTCGAATTGGTCCTTACCATTCGAACTTATGTGTGATGCTAGCGATTATGCAATCGAGACTGTTTTGGGCCAAAGAAAGGATAAGCAGACTCATGTCATCTACTACGCTAGCCGGACTCTTACCAGACCACAACTCAACTACTCTACCACGGAGAAAGAGTTGCTAGCGGTAGCCTTTTCCCTTGATAAATTTCGGTCATATCTCATCGATTCTCCCATTACTTGCTTCACCGACCACGCGGCTTTGAAATACCTACTTGCAAAGAAAGATGCCAAGCTGCGCCTCATAAGGTGGATCCTACTCCTACAAGAGTTCAATCTCTCCATCAAAGATAAGAAAGGAGTAGAAAGTGTCGTTGCCGACCACTTATCACGGCTTTCGTCCGACGTACCTAGTGATCATGTACCCATAGATGAATACTTTCCGGATGAGCAACTTTTTGCTACCTCTTCTTTGCCCTGGTTTGCAGATATAGTGAACTATCTTGTCACGGGAGCCGTCCCTCCCGATTGGACACCGCAAGATAAGAAGAGGTTTATTACTTGGTCGCGCATGTTCTTCTATGACGATCCATTCCTTTTTAAATATTGCGCCGACCAAATCATCTGACGATGTGTACTGAATGACAAAATCCTGAAAGTCATCCAGTTTTGTCATTCGGAAGCTTGTGGAGGCCACTTTTCGACGAAAAAGACGGCCGCAAAAATTCTGCAATGCGGCCTCTATTGGCCCACAATATTCCGGGATGTGAACGCTGCTTGCAAATCTTGCAATATGTGCCAACGGATGGGGGCCATTACCCGACGAGACATGATGCCTCTTACCCCCATACTCATCATTGAGATCTTCGACTATTGGGGTATTGACTTCATGGGCCCTTTCCCCCGTCCTTTGGTTTCCTATACATCCTTGTTGCGGTAGACTACGTTTCTAATTGGGTGGAAGCTATAGCTACCAAGACAAATGACAACAAAGTGGTGATAAAGTTCCTACAGGAACACATACTTTCCCGCTTCGGTGCACCGAAAGCGATAATTAGTGATAATGGGACACACTTTTGCAATAGGCCATTTGTGAAGCTCATGAGAAAGTATGGCGTCGTTCATAAGGTTGGAACGACTTATCACCCACAAACGAATGGGCAGGCCGAACTAGCGAATCGAGAAATCAAGAACATTCTTGAAAAGACCGTCAATCCTACCCGAAAAGATTGGTCACTTAGATTGAATGATTCTCTATGGGCCTATCGTACCGCATACAAGAATTAACTCGGCATGTCCCCTTTCCGCTTTGTATATGGCAAACCTTGCCATCTTCCCGTTGAACTAGAGCACAAAGCGTATTGGGCGATTAAGAAATTGAATTATTCCATGGATAAGGCCAGTGAAACCCGCAAGCTTCAACTGAATGAGTTAGAAGAACTACGCAATGATGCGTATGAGAATGCCAAAATTTCCAAAGAAAGGATGAAACTCGCTCATGATAGCATCATTCGACGAAAAGAGTTTCTTCCCGGGAAAAAAGTTCTTCTCTATAACTCTCGGCTTCACCTCTTTTCGGGTAAGTTGCGGTCATGATGGTCTGGCCCGTTCGTCGTGAAGAATGTTTTCCCCCATGGAGCTATTGAATTAGACGATTTAAAAGGGGAAATACATTCAAGGTGAATGGACAACGCCTAAAGCCATATCTAGAGGCGTGTGCGGAAGAAGTCGACACCGTTTGGTTGTCGGACCCCGTTTACGGGGTAGAGTGAGCTGTTACAGCGAGGTCGTCGCACCCCCGACGCGTATGGGGTGAGATTCGTGTGTGTAGTGAGCGTCGATAGGACTAGGTTTCATTCGGGAAAATCATTCTTGTGTTTTGGGAGTATCGAGTCAAAGGGCGTTGACCAGCGAAATCGAGAGGGTTTTAATCCAGATTGATAAGGAGTATGTTGTGAAAGTGAAAATTTTCGGAGAAGAGAGATCGAAATTAAGTTCGGGGAAAATCCAGCCCAAAAACCCTGGGCCGGACCGGTTCTTTTAATTTAAGGCCGGACCGGTCCGCCCCCGGACCGGTTCCTTTAATTTTAAGGCGGACTGGTCCGCTAGTCGGATTTTATGAATATTAAAGTACCCGGACCGGTCCACCCCTACCCCAGACCGGTCCGCCTTCTGCAGGTCTGTTTTATGCCCTTCCCAAGATTCACCCCCTCTCCCCAATCCCATTCATTCCCTCCAATCCGTTTTCCCAACTCCCAACCCCAACCTTTCCCTCCCAAATTCACCCCTTTTCCCTCCAATTCCAACCCCTACACTCCCCCTTCACCTATAAATACACCCCAATACCCTCCCTTTCTCTTCACACCTTCAACCCGAATCCTCTCTTCTCCCTCTCTAGTTATTCCAAGCACAAATCACTCCTGTTTCCATGGCTCCACGCGTTGCCCCCACCAAGTATGACTCCACTGACATCCAACCCTATGGTCATGGCGAGTTCCGCTCCCACCAAGAGGGGCGATGGTGCCATCAATTCTTCGGTTTGGACCGCAAACTCCATATGGAGCGCGCTGTCCAATGGGACGGGCTGATTAACTCCGTCACCGCCCTATTCATGGCTTGGGGCTGGTTCCGATTCCTCAACGAACCTTACGAAGCGATTTGGGCAACCGAAGTCCGATCCTTTTATGGCACCCTCGTTCGGACGGGCCAATTCGAGGCCCACGCTCACGTGGATGGGAATGTCATCCCTTTTTCTTTGGCTCTTCTCACGGCCAAGTTGTCCGAGTACGATGTTCCAGACGTTCAAGAATTCACCTATCCACGAAACGTACCCCCGGTCGACAAGGATATTATCACGGCTCGCATTGCACCAAATGTGGCTTGGACGGGGCAAACCGTCGCCGTTGGACGCCTTAATGAGAAGGCGCGCCTCACTTTTCAGATTGTGTGCGCCAACATATTGCAAACGTCCAACGATTCAGCCATGCGGCCCCGGTAATCCACTTTTACCTATCACCTCTTTGACCCCCACACTTCCATCCACTTGGCCCGTACTTTATACGCCGATATCATCAACGCCTCCTTAGATGAGAATGGTAATGCCCCACTTCCCTATGCCCGTTTGATCACTTCTATACTCAAGGATGTTGGCATAGCGGCGCCGCTCGATTATACTCCCATTCCCGATCCTTTTGGATAAGGGACCCGCACCAAGAGCGCCGAACAACTAGTTGTCCTACGGGCTAGGCGGGGCGGTGATAGTGAAGAGGAGGATGCCTCGAGCGGGAGCGAGGAAGAAGAAGAGGCAGCCGATAAGGATGTCGAGATGGGGGATATCAGTCCGGATGAGGAGTCAGTGGACGAGGAGGACAATCCAGATTTTGAGTGGGCAGGAAGTGACCTCTCAAACCGAATGTCGGCACTTAAAACAAACTTCGGCAACTTTTTGACCGATTACCGCCGCGACATGAGCTTAGTACTTCGCTTCCTAGCGGACATCTATCGACGCCAAGAGGATCCTAATGAGCCACTGCCACCCTATTACCATAACCCCTATGGCCCCGACGCACCCGATTTTTCCCATCCCCCGCCCCAGTGAAGCTTGATGTGGTTCTGGCAGCTTTTTAGTTGTTTTTTCCCGTTCACAGTTTGTATGATTTTCCTTATAATTGTACCACAGTCTTGTTTGTAATAAAAACTTCATTTTCGCCATTTGTTTGTTTTATTTATCGCACTTATTATTTTTCCTTATTTAGATTTTAGTCCTTTTTGCTTGAGGACAATGCAAAAGTCTAAGTTAGGGGGGTCACAAGTGCGTATTTCTAAAACTTCACAAATTTTCAAAAATGCCCAGAATTTTCCAAAAAAATCATAAAATTTTGAAAAATCCAAAAATATTTTTGTTCAAAATAAATAAAAAATGGAATTCAAATTTTTCAAAAATATCATTAAAAGTCGAATTGAAGTCTCAAGTTGTAAAAATTCAACATACACAAAGCCGAAATTGACTAAAGATGGAAATTGAGTGAAAATTGACGACTTAACGAATAAGTGTGGAGATTAACAAACCCGGTGAGATTCGAGCCTATCACTTTTTGCAAGTTTTTAAATCAATCCGAGTTAATTGTTAACTCAAAGTTCTTTTCATTGCCTAAAAAGTCGTCAAGGATCTCAACCCTTTCATTTTGATCGGTTATGAAAAACGTGTGTAATATTGCTTTGAAAAATGTGCCAGAATTGATCTCTAAACTTAAATTCATCTCGAAACGCATATGGTAACGCAATTGGCATTTTGGACAATGAAGTAGGCCCTCGTTTGTCACCCAAAAATATTGGCCAGAAAAAGTAGCAAAAAATTACCCATTTTGTAACCCAATTTGAGCCAAACAAATTGTCCCTTTCGTTTGACAACCCGAAAAACCCAAATAGCTCGGAATTGTGAAAAATGGAAAAATTCAGAATGAAGTCCGGAAAGTGCATATGAAGGGGCAAAAAAAAAATTAATAAATAAATATGCTCAACAAAAATAGTTAGAAAAGAAAAGAATTGAAAAACAAAAAAAATAGAGAAAAAGAAGAAAAAAATGAGCAATAGCCCGGAAAAAGCTCAAATGGACATCATATATTAATTTTCCAATTCCAACCTTCCCTACCTCTTTCATTTTACCCAATATACCTTAAAACTCGAAAAATTCCTAACGGAGTCCAAATTGCGAAATTGAATACCGCGTGGAGAGCTAATACACCAAAAGATAATAAAGGAGATTAAGTGCGCGAATAAGAAGCAATGTTCCCGTTTTTAAAACCGTAATCCGTTGATGAGATTCTTTCACCATGAAATTTCCGTCTTTCTAATTGTATGCGTGATTTTGCGTCCATTATATTTACTCTTTATATCACGCATACCGAGAGAATAGCCACATTCCGAGTGATTCGTTTGAGAGAGCATTCCGTGAGAATTTAAAATCAAAACGAACTTTCGGATAAGTAACGTAATGATCAATCGGTTAAAATTGGCGGTTATATTTCCGGCTTCGCACACACACACTACGGTTTGAAACTTGTAAATATGACTTGATGACGACTATTTTTTGGAAAAGTTTGAATTGTACAATTTTTGTGTATTTTGAATTTTCTTTGAGTCAAATTTTGTGCCTATATTCTCTCCAAACCCTCACGAGACACAACTCGTCCTACTAGGGTGACCTAGGGGTTTAAAGGCTTGTTGCATACGCTAAATGCAACCGCTTGCCCGCAAAAAAGGTATTATATCCCAATAAAATGATTTTCAAGAATTGAGCCTTGCTAGGATTCTTTTACATTGCTCGGGACGCGCAAAGTTCTAAGTTAGGGGGTTTGATTAGGCATAAATTCTTCCTAATTTATCCTTTAATTTAGGTACTTTTAGCACCTCGAACAACGTAATCGATTTGACTTTATCTCATAATCTTGCTACTGACTGATCCTAATGAGTACACCGAGTTTCTGGTATTTCGTAGTGATGTTATAGGTATTTGATGTCAAGGAACGAAAGAAGGAAATCGGAAGAATCCAGAAAGACAAGAAGGAAAGTTAAAAGGGCAAAAGTGTAATTTCCACCCAGAATTCGGATGAGGTACCTAAAGAGAAGTTGAAGATATCACATTCATGAGCACATAGGAAGAAACGACACCTCAATCGGAGTCCCGAAACAAAAATATGAGCAGTCAAAGTTGAGCAAAAAAGTCAAATAGACAGGTCGGTCCGCCCCTACCCCGGACTGATCCGCTATGCAAACTCCAGTAGACCTCGGATAAAAAGCAAACCGAAGAAGGTAGAAATTAAAAGAACCGGTCCGCCCCAAAATAAAAAGAACCGATCCGCTTTGGAGGCAGACCGGTCTGCCTAAGGCCCGGACCGGTCCGGGTATCGAGATTTACAAATCTGATCTTCTCCGAAAAGAGTCCTAGTGCAGCTGAAATTCCTGAATTCTTGGAGGGTATAAAAACCCGATTTCTTATTATTATTTGAACGGAGAATTTTAATGAATTTTCCTCTCTTTTTCTAGAAACCCTAGTTTAGATACAATTTCCAGTTTTAATTCCAAGATTGAAGCTTTATTCAGAATTTATTTGATTACCAGTTTTATTAATTGCTGCAATTACTACTTGGGCAAGATTAGTGAGTTATTTCTTCTTCTTAATTCTATTCTACGTCAATTTACAAGTTTCCTTAGATTAATCATGAATTCCTGCACATCAAACATTATTTTCATTACTTTTAGCATGTTCGGCTAGATTTTCTAAGGACGGGATACATGAACCCAGCTTGATGTGTTAATTGCACGTGTATAACATTAATCCTATGAATTTAGTGATTGAATACGACTGTATTACGTAGGAACATAAAAATTCTAGGTCTTTATATCTCGTTTGCCTCTGGGTAACCGTGATGATTTAGAATGCAATTCGAGTGTTACTATTGCGATACCGATTTACTCATCCTCAGATTAAGTATGACGCGGGCTTGAACCTCGTATACGTAATGCTTGGGAGTACTAAATTCTGGGTCAAATTAATCAGTTAAATTTACGATTAGTATTATAACTGCAATTCACTAGGGTTGAGGGATTGTATACCCGTCCTTTTTTCTCATCACTCAGTTCAAAAGTTTCAAATCATTTTTAATCATATTTTAGGTAAATTAGTGTAGTTACATTTCTTCATAATTTCACAATTGCATTTAGTCGTAATCCATTCTCAAAGCCAAATCATTTTTCCTTTCTTTTTATAGTCAGAGTTAGGGTTCCTTCGTCTTTTCCCATCGTTACAACTCCGTTGTCCTTTTTCCCTGTGGATACGATCCCGACTTACCGGGTTTATTACTAATGCGGCAGGCTTGCACTTGAGCCTAGAGTGAACGCACATTAGAGACACTTTCTGAGTCGCGTCAATTTTGTAGATAAAAACATTTACAGAAACAAATCAACAAGTATTTTCTCAAGATGAGAAACTAAATATGAAGATCTATGTGAAATATAACATGTAGTGACTTAGATCTAAGATTTCTATAAAAGTAAAAACATATATCTAAACAGATGTTTAAGTTGATAACAAGATCTGAGAACGAAGAGGTTACAGCAACAAAACTAACAAACCAATCACTCAAAATCTCTCAAACACTCAAGGTTGTGTTTGGTATAAACTGGTTTAAAAGAGGTTATGGTTTGAATATAGTTTTGGACGATTTAGGGTTAGGGTTTCCTAACTCTAGTTTCTCTTTCTCTCTCTTCTCTCTTCTCTCGCTTCTCTCTTCCCTCTTTATCACTCGAATGAACAAAGTGGAAAAAGTCTCAGATGGCTGAGGGTAGGGGTCCTTTTCTAGAAGGCTGAGAAGATTCAAGAATACAGACCAAAATTAAGGGCTAGGATCTGGTTTAGGAGGATTGACTTTGATCCAATGGTTTAAACAGAGGCGGTGATTAAAACGCTTCTGATTGGCTCAAATTGGTTTCACCAGGATTGTATAAGAACGCATGCATGTCATCGATTAAATCTAATCCAAAGGTTGAAATAACACACAGCAATCGTCTCACAGAGAAAACACAATTTAGGTCGTTTATAGCTTGACAGGTGTAGGCAATTGATTAGTTGTTACACACACGTCTAAACTAATTACCCATCATGCTTTATAGTCTCTGGCGCTTTCGGATTCTACCCAAGTGATTTTCAGCCAATAAACCGACAATCCAAAATAGCAGATTGACCCCAATACTTTTAAAACTAAATTTTAATTAATAAAACCTTATTTTAAAAGCTTATAAAATTCCCCCAAAAATATTAAAAATCAATTTTAGGAATTTAAACAAACTCAACATATATACACACACACAGAGTTATATGCACTATGAAATGTATGAATGCAATTCTAATGTGTGTGAGTATTGGTAAAGGTATCTAGATTAATCAAGCAAGAGGAATAAAATAGCAAACCAATCTTTGAGGTTCTTTGGTTTCTAGGATAGACACAATTTTGTCACAATTTCCAAACTAGATGAACACTTATACAATACAGACTCAAGTGAGTCAATGGTATAAGGTGCTTCAGTCATACCACTAGATCGCCCCTCCACCACGTAGTCGCTCCACACCTACTCCTCCGGCTCCAGTGTCTTCTGCACCTATTGGGACTCCTTTCGCCGCTACTACTCCTGCTATCACAGTCCCTCCTCCTTCTCCTGCTCATCCGGTCACCTTCAAATGCTACAATTGCGGGGTGATGGGCCATTGCGCCTCCGATTGCTCTCTCTCTCGCCGTCGTTCTCTATTAGCTTCCGGAGACCCCGACTACATCGAGGAGACCCTAGAGATCCCTTACCATCCATCTCTCATCACGATCCTTGATGGTGACACCAAAGGCCTTCCCCTCTGAGTTCGAGGATGAACTCTTTTCAATAGGGGGAGAGTGATGTAAATCTAAGACGAGGACTTCATTTTATCTTTTTTTGTTCTTTTATTATTCCTTTTATTTGGAGCATTCATTGTATTTTTCTTTTTTTGGTTTTTAGAAGAAGGAAGGTTAAGTGGCACTTAAGGGCATAATTGTAATTAGATTCTTAGCTTAGAGGCCAAGCAACCTCCTTCCTATAAATACCTCTTTTGTAGACTCATTTGAGTCATTCCTTAATTTTGAGAGATTGTGAATAAAGAGAGAAATATCATTTCTTGCTCCCATTTGACGTTATTTATGTAATTTATATTCGTGAAGATGTAATCTCTAAGCCTTAAAAATAGTATGTGACTCTAAATCTCTTGCGGGTATTAATATTCTTTCTTTGCAGATGGTTCTCGTATCTTCCTTAAAAGTTGTCGACTCAAGCCTCCCATTTGCTTAATCTCCTCAAGTCTTATTGTCATGCATCGAGTCAACCTGTCAACCTTAGTAAATCGAGTATTTTTTTCTCACCTAATACTTTGGAAGAGACAAAAGTAAGTTTGACAAATATTTTTGAGTTCCAAACTATGGGTCTTGGTGCAAAATACCTAGGGTTGCCATCCGTTTTTTTTTGTGTGGGTGTGTTGGGGGGGGGGAGATTTGAATGATGAGGGTTTTAAATTCCTTGCTGATCATATGGGAACCAAAATTAAGAATTAGCAACATTCGTTTGTTTCTCACTCTAGTAGAGATGTCCTCATTAAGGTCGCGCTCCAAGCCTTTCCATCTTATGATATGTATGTTTTTCTCTTTCCAAAATCTTTGTGAATGAAATTTTACTATCATATTAGTAGATTTAATTGGGGTCACAAAAGTGGTATATATCCTATTTATTGGAAGAGTTGGGACTATATTTCTAGAAATAAACATGATGGTGAGTTGGATTCTTAGGACTTCCACTGCTTGAATATGTCCTTTCTTTGCCGAACAATATTGGAGGCTTTTGACATGTCCTAAATCCCTTTGGACCCGTATCCTCAAATCAATTTAGTTTCACACTTCTTTCCTCGAGGCCACAAACAGGTCTGGATCACCTTCTGTGTGGAATGTTTATTAAAAGGAAGGGATCTCCTTACTAAAGGGCTTTGTAAGAAGGTGGAGGATGGTTGTACAATATTTATTTGGAAGGATCCTTGGACTACGTTCATTAAGGGATTTAAATTGGTCATCGTAAACCTATGGGGTGTACTTTAAATGTTCTGAATGATCTCATCGCACCGGGTGGGGGTGGTTGTAATTCCAATGTGATAAGATAAATGTTAGAGAGAAACACAACAATGGCCATTTTCAAAATTCTAACTAGGAAATTAATGGCCAGATATGGATTTATGTGGACTCCATCCAGAAATTGTATTTATTCGATGTTATTGGGTTATAAAGAAGCCATTCGTGTTAGTGGAAATTCATCAAATACCCCACCCTCCTCCTCCTACCCTCATAAATTAATGTGGAAATGTATTTGGTCTGTGGGAACGTGTTACAAGCATTGTTCTCCATCAAAAGCTAAGTTTTTATTTTCTCTATGTATAATCAATTATATATTGTGCATACATCTTTTAATTCAATCATGATTTTATATTCACAAATTGTTGAATCATTTTTACAAATCTGCATAAATGTATATTTCATAATCACAAAGTTTGAGAAATTTGTGTACGTATTATATTATTTCTCTTTTAAGGAGATACAATAATTTCTCTGTATTCATAAATATCTTTTACATGAGTATATACATATTTGATTCATTGGAAAATCTTTTAATTTAGTCATAATTTTTATATGCACTAACTGTGTGATCGATTTCAATTTGGGGATCTGGTGAATTTTAGACTCACAAATATTATACAAATCTTTACATATATGGATCCACTTGAAAATTTTCTGAACGGACGCTTAAACATGGATTAAATCAATTTGTTGAAATCCAACGTGTTTCCCATTTTTATAATTTTAGGAGATGAAAAGACAGTTTTCCTTAAAAGCTTTTTCTGTACATCAGAAATAAAAATTGGTATTTTTTAATCCTGAGGGATCTTCTAAATCAAATATTTTATTATATTTTTGAAAAAGAGATAAACATCGGCGAATTTATCACCACAAATCTGTATTTGGTTCTTATATTAGATCTTGATTTAAAATCCTCCCCAATGAATAAGCAAAAGGGATCATTGATTCAAACTGAATACGACCCAATATGTATGGATGACGATAACGCTCCCTTTTTAAAATCATATGCAGTGGAATAAACATCTGGGTTTCCTTATTCAACAAATCATTTTATGGTTTCATTCACTAAATAAAACGAAATTATTGATTAGTGGAGGAATTCCACAACGATGCGATAGCCCAATAGGCAAAGAACCTTACAGCGTGGGGATTGAAAAATTCTTGGTCACCATATCTGACCGCATCCCTGACCTCCATACTAGAATTCCTTCTATTCGGCGGACCAATGATTTTTGGTTGGCAATTACGAAAACCTATTTGATGCAATCATAACCAGCTTGATGCGATATAAATATGGGAGCAAAGACGCCTACTCGGGCTAAAGATTAGGCTAAAGATGTACTTTTCATATTTCTTCTTCTAAAATTAGTCGGCACCAAATGACACGGGTAGGAGACATCCGATACTGATCGGCGGCATCACTCATATTGGTCGGCGACATAAGCGAGAGACGATATCTCAAAGGACGAAGATTTGAAGTTTTTTTTTACCCACCTGTTATTAGTCGGCAACAGAGGAAACAAGTTTTATATGCAACTAAACATTTTTATGGTTGGTCGACGATATCTCTATCTTGGTCAGAGACTTCATATTATCTTGGTCGGTGAAATCGTCAACTTTACTGGACCATATTATCTTGATCGGCAAAACACAGAGTTGGTCGACAATGAATATTATACAACTTGAGGGTTCCTGATCTCCTGAATGTTGGTCGGTATGATTTTTATGGTTGGTCGGAGCAACATAATAATGGTCGGCACCAACTTTAGAACATTTTTATTGAACGTTAACTTCATTGGACCTTGATTCATTGGTCAGCAACAAAGAATAAATAAGATGAGCGACATGTCGGGGCTTTCCTATACTTGGTCGGTGACAACTATGCTGGTCGGAGGAAAAGCTGGGAAATCACTGATTAACGGTCGGCAGCAAATTGAGGAATTCCCAACCACTAATTTTCTAATCAACAATATTTACTACCAGATCCGATTCTTCTAAACAGGTTGATTACTTTTAAATGTTGGTCCGCTATTACACGATGCGAGAACATACTTCTCGTCGGACCATTTTTTGGTCGACGTTCTCTTATACTAAGATTTGAACATGTTTGTACATGTATAAGTTGGTCGGTAACATTGTACTGCAATACCCCCTATCATCTATTGTTGCTCGGCATTATCTATTATTGGTCGGATGTAGCAGAGAGGAAACATTAGAATGGCAGATAGATGATTCCTGGCTCTTCCTTTCAGTTGGAGAGTTTGGGTCTTATCATTTTGAAAATTGTTATAATGTTATTAAAAGAAGAGACAACCCCCATATCCTTTGTTAATTCACGACAGGGGAATTTCTAATGCATACCTTATTATTCTTTATGCTGAAATAATTTTCAAACATCAGCTTATATATAATTAGTCGCTGGAGTTTAAATAATTTTACGAAAAATTCTAGATTAAATTTTATGCTTTACATATGGCACGCACTTGATAAAAATTTGCTCACATGATACACATTTGGCACAAAACATATTAGTTCATATTTTAAAATTTTTATTGCCTTATGCTCGAATGAATACACATCATATATTGTTTGAATGAATAATTATTCTCATGACTAACTATCTAAACTAGTCTCAACAGGTGCTCGAGCTACTTATTAAAATTCCATAGGGATGAGATTCAATCCCGCGAAAGCTCGGCCACGATTTTAAACTTCTGGAAAATATTATTGCTCGACATCAGGTAATGTTGCCTCGATCAACCGGACATATATTATTTCATATTTTGTAATTGATTTTTTTTGCCCGAGCATATACATATCATATATATTGATTAGATGACTAAATTATTCTTATGACTAATTTAGTAGGGCAAGTTATTAATTTTTACAGGTACAAGATTCAGTGCCAACGAATGCTCGAAAATATTCTTATGTTCTGAAAAATATTATCATTACTCGGCATTATGAAGTTTTATCTCAACGAGGCATTATATATTTTATTATTGCTCGGAGATATCGGCTAAAGCACAAATTATTCTATATATCCCTTGGGATTCATATTATATATTCATCTCAACATGGAGATCGGCGAGATACTCATTATCATATTTAGCTCCGAGGAAGAACTACAACAGTTATTATATTTCACCCCCAACGGATAGTTGGTCGGGGTAATTCTTATTTATATTCAGGCCCAGCAAAGTTCTCGGCCATATTCTTATATTGTGGAAAATATTATTCTTATTCGAAATTATGCAATTTTGCCTTGACAGATCAGCAAGATAGAGTATTATTATTCTAAATCATTCTTTTTGTCTATGTATATTTTATATTTATCTCAGCATGGAGCTCGAAAAATTTCTTCTCTTTATATATATTCATCTTCAAAGAGGTCTCCAGCATTTATATTACCTTATTCCCAATAATCTGTTGAGGAGGTCTCCAGCATTTATATTATCTTATTCCCAACAATATGTTCGTGAGCTCCGAGGAGATCTCCACCATTTATTATATCTTATTCCTAACAATATGTTGGCCAGCTCCGAGGAGGTCTCCAACATTTATTATATCTTATTCCCAATAATCTGTTGGTCATCTCCGAGAAAGTCTCTAGCGTTTATTATAAAATCCACTAACTACGGTTGGTCGGTGCACCAACTACGGTTGGTCGATAAAATAAAATCCCCCAACTACGGTTGGTCGGTCCACCAACTACAGTTGGTTGGTAAAATAAATATCCACCAACTACGGTTGGTGGGTCCACCAACTACGGTTGGTCGGTAAAATAAAATCCACCAACTACGGTTGGTTAGTAAATAAAATTTCTTCCAACTCCGGTTGGTCGGGAACCAAATCCAACTCCGGTTGGTCGATAAATCTCATTCAAAGTTCATATTCCACACTTGGGGGCTTCTATTACAGATTTAGTTATTAATTCGGTGGCACATTCTTATAACATCTTGTAGTCGAGCATCAAATTCAACTCCATAAACTTACACGGTCGGGGCCCCGACCAATCATCATTCAGGAGTTGTTTTTCTTGCTCAGGAATTTGTTTTGATATTGAAGTTCAGGAGGCATGTTGAAGTTCAGGAGGCATATTGAAGTTCAAGAGGCATATTCGGGAGTTATTATGCACATTCAGGAGTCAGATTCAGCATCTACATCACTGGGATCTTTACTACTACTGTCCCGACCAACATTGAAGAGGAAGTTGTATGAAAATGTTTCGAAGTCCACCACTAGCTTGGTACTAATCAGATTGAAGAGTTGGTTTAAAAATCTAGTATGTTACTCGACAAAGTATTCAGAAGATCATAAATCAGAAGAATCAAGCACGTGAAGTTAGCACTCAGTTGCTCGGCACAGGAGGCAATTGGTCAGTTAGCCAACCAACCAACATACTTGAAGATTATGACAAGCTACAAGCTGCATACTATGGCATGGCTGCATCCAAATTCCCAGGGGTGATACATAGCACACGGAGTTCCTCAAAATAAAGATTAGCAACCATCGATCAGCCTGCATCATATGTCGTTCAGGAGATAGTGCACTTTATGTTGAACAAATCAAGAAGGTAGATCAAGAATTTCACAAGCACCGAGCAACACTGCAGAATAAATACTCCATCCTTTCAGTAAACCATCGAGCATGGAGCATTGGGGGCTTCTGTTGATGCAAAAAATTCTCCATCTACGAGGACCAATCAGAAAAGGACACATGTCATCCTACGCGGCAATATTCTGCATTCGAGGAGAGTTGATCGATACCCGAGTAGAGTTGGTAGGTACACGAGGAGAGTTAGTCGGCACCCGAGGAGAGTTGGTCGGCACCCGAGGAGAGATAGTCGGCACCCGAGGAGAGTTGGTCGGCATACCGACCAGGAAGATCCAAGGATAACAACGCATTTAATGAGCCTTAATGTACATTTCTACTGCATTAATAGATGACAACACATAGCATACCAAGCAATTCAAGGAAGATCAACCATCATAGAAGGCCAACAATTGGATTCATTGTATGTAGTCATAAATGTCTGAATGTATAAAGACATTGTATCTCTTTATCTCCCATCACTATAAATACATGTATCCCCTTAGCCAAAGGGAGAGGAAAAAAGCCTACAAACAAGATTAGAGAGATTGTAAGGCTAAAAAAAATCATTAAGAAGTGGAAAAATCTTTCCACTAAGCCCACGAACAATGCCAGCACTAGCAATAAAAGCATTAAGTTTCTCAAGAAAACCCTTTCGTTTTCGGATCATGGCGGTTGGAACCAAAACGACGTTGTTGCGGTCCCTAAAGGGTTTCTCGCGGTTTGCGTTGGAAGATTGGATGACGATGAGGTTAAGAGATATATAATCCCAACTGAGTATTTAGGTCACCAAGCATTTGGGATATTGTTGAGAGAGGCTGAAGAAGAATTCGAGTTTCAAAATAAGGGTGTACTTAGAATTCCTTGTGAGGCTGGTGTGTTTGAGAAAATATTGAAGATGGTGCAAGAGAAAAGAGATGTGTTTTATTTTCATGATTCAGATGAGTTCGTTTCTTCACTAGATTGTGACCACCGTATAAACTTGTTATCTCATCAACCTCAAATTTGTAGATGAATGTCATGATGGTGATAATTTTAGTCTTGATATATTTTGCCCTCGCCCAAGGAAGCAACATCTCTATATACAGAGGTAAGGCTAGCTGACATCTATTTGGGATCTATCTCTCCCAGACCTTACAGTTAAATGAGAGCTTTGTGCACTGGGTTTGACCATATTTTAACTGACTACCTTATTTTCTTATTTAGTTTGTGAAGAGATGCAATGTATTGGAGAGAAAACGAGTGAGACTATAGTAGTTTAGGGATGAATAAGAAATACTTTCTTTTTCAATAAAACCAATCAAGAATCCAACTGTTAGTTCTGTACAATTTATATCCCTTTTATATGTATGTTTACATTTTGGGTCTAAAATTTGCATTTTTGTAGTTTTTGTGCCATTTACTTTCGTGCCGCTTTTCAACATTTTGTGACTTTTTTTTAAAGCATCACAAAAAGTGAAGATGGGACCCAAAGTGCAGATGCAAAATTTTGGATCCAAAATGCAAACAAGAATAACTGGTGGGTCCCAAAACACAAATAATTCTTATATGAGTGATATTATCTTTAGGTTAAATGGCTCAAATCCTCCCCACCTTTCAGTGAGATTAAGTACACAATGTTACATATGGTAAATGAACTTAATTTTATTTTAAATTCTATGGTATACATATTCTTAGTAGGTCATACATATTCGTAATCAACTTTTTCTGTATCAATTCTCACAATGTTCCTCATCTACACGATTAAAAAAATTGCAAACTTCTCTAATACAAAATGAAACTTCCATCTCTTCAATATTCAACCTGATATGTAACCATATGAATGAGAAAACTATTCATGAAATTGGGTAGTAGATGTTCCATTATTAAATTTTCTAGTTTGTTGTTTATTTTTATCGAATTTCAAATGCATGTTAACACTTGAACACATATTGTGATATTGCCAAACTTTGCAACTCAAACCAAGATGATATACATTCGCATGTTATCTTAAACAAGTCTGAAATTCACATTTTTAGAAATTGTGAAATTTCATACTACCTCAACCCCAAATTAGTAGTAAAATTTGAAAATGATGGGTTTTAAGGATGTTGTAGCGCCCAAAGGAGCCATATTGTAGGCATCATTGCATATCCTGTTGATATCCCTATTTTTCTGGTAATAAAAACACATCATACCAAAAATATATATACGGTTAAGACCAAGACTTATTCACCATCATGTAATTTGGTTATTACGTCCATAAAAAGAAAGTTGACTATTAATTTGTGACGCTACAAAAAGAAAATCACGACAATTAATTTGGAATGAAAGTAGTAATATTTTATATTTGTACACTTGGGCAAAAACTCTTTAGTGCCATGCCGACATCCTTATCAAGTTGAGGCTAGGAAAATTAACTTGACCCAAATTTTGTTGGCAAGAAATATTTTGGCTCCAGAAGTGCCGAGGTCTATATGGAGGCCAGGGAGCAAGAATTGTGTTCTTTTGGAATATTTTAGGCCTATGAAAATTTGTAAAAGTGGTCATATTTTGGGAAACCCTAGGAACACCCCTAGCATTATAATATAACCTATGTCTCATACCACAAAATAAAATATAAATAACCCATAACTTTTAAGCCTTATACCACAAAACAAAATATAAATAAATATTCGGGCACGGCTATTCGCACTCCTTCAATTCTTATAACACTCCATTTTCAATTATAATTATGATAAATGACAATTTAACCCTTATTGATACCCAATGGCTTTCTCACAATATAACCCTTTTTGATACAAAAAAAAGAAGATATAGTAACCTCTTTCAACAAAAAAATAGTAACCATTGTTTTTTTTTCACTATTGTTACTTTAAATAATTAAACATAATATAAGTAAATAATACGATTCACAATTTAAACCTAATATTTGTCTGATTTACACTTATATCGTCATTTTTTTTATTTTTTTTATCAAAGACGAATACGACCTAATTAAAACACGAGGCATCATAACATAATGAAAAATCTTATTCTGTTAACCTTATACGCACACGATACAACATGAAATCTTATTTTTCAAACCAAACAGAAGAATGACTGAATTACGAGGAACACGACACGTAATCTTAATTTTTTTACCTAACAGAAACACAATCAAATTAAAATGAGACATGACATAGAACGATACAAAATCTTATATTTTTACCCAATAGGAAAACAACCCAAATAAACGTGACACAACATCACACGACACAATTCTTTTTTTAACGAAACATGAACACGGCCCAAATAAATGTAACACAACATAAGATAACACAAAATCACTTTTTTATTGAACAAACACGAAAAAAATCCAAATAAAAGTAACATGACATGACATGACATGAAATATTAATTTTTTTACCTATCATGTCGTGTCATGGCATTCCATGTCGCGTCCTTTTTATTTTGGTCGGGTTCGTTTTCCGTATAAAAAATAACATTTTTGCTTTGTGCCACTTTTAATTGAATTTTGTTCGTGATAGGTAAAAAAATAACATTTCACTTTTAATTGGAAATAATAGAAATAAAGTTTGAAAATTCTAAAAATAATAGAAAAAAATTACAAAGTACGAAAAATATATTTGTTTAAAAAAACTAAAAAAATATGGAAATAATAGAAGTTTTTTTATAATATGAAAGATATTGAAAAAAAGTTTCTAAAAAATCTAGAAATAGTTGAAATAAGTTATAAAAATTATGGAAATAATAGAAAAAACGTTTTAAAAGTATGAAAAATATTGAGATAAAAACTTTAAAATACTTTGGAAATAATAGAAAAAATATTTAAAAAGTTTGAATAATATAGATAAACTTTAAAAATCACGAAAAATAAAACATTTAATAAAAAAACTAATTCATACACCAAAAAATCCAGATTTTCCTGCAGAAAAAGCTTGCATTTTCATAAAATAAAGAAATAAATTTGGGTCGTGTTCGTGACATGTAAAAAAATAACATTTCACGACCGAATTAAAAGTGACACAACACAAAATGCTATTTTTTATACGAAAAACGACCCCGGCCAAAATAAAAAGGACATGACATGGCACACCATTACACGACATGATAGGTAAAAAAACTAATGTTACTTTTATTTGGATTGTTTTCGTGTTTAGTTAATAAAAAGGTGATTTTGTGTTGTCTTATGTTGTGTTACTTTTATTTGGATCGTATTCGTGTTTAGTTAAAAAAATAATTGTGTCGTATCATGTTGTGTCACTTTTAATTGGGTTGTTTTCTTATCGGGTAAAAATATAAGATTTCATATCGTTCTGTGTCGTGCCTCATTTTAATTTGGTCGTGTTCATATTAGGTAAAAAATTAAGATTCCGTGTCGGCATGTCGCGTTCCTCATACTCGAGTCATTTTCATGTTTGATTATAAAAATAAGATTTCATTTTGTATCGTGTTCGTATAAGGTTAAAAAAATAAGATTTTTTATCGTGTAATGATGCGTCGTGTTTTAATTAGGTCGTATACGTCTTTGGTAAAAAAATAAAATAAATGACTATGTAAGTGTAAATCAGACAACTATTAGGTTTAAAGTGTGAATCAAATTATTTACTTAAATTACGTTCAATTATTTAAAGTAACAATAGTGAAAAAAAATAATGGTTACTATTTTTTCTGTTGAAAAAGGTTACTAGATTTTTTATCCTTAATAATATGTGATTTGTTCACGTAATAAAAAAAATGTTAGAAAGTCATTGGGTGTCAAAAAGGGCTATATTGTCACTTAACATAATTGAAATAGAAAGTGGAGTGTTGGAAGAATAGAGGAAGTGCTAATAGCCATGCCCTAAATATCCCGAACATTTAAATGGGATAGAATCGGTGTACATAAAAAATACATTTGGAGGACGATTTGAGGGATTTTTTTGGTATTCATAAAATTGCTCATTCTAAAAAAGGAACTCAATGGTCTGTGGGAGAATTTCATTATAATAGGGTGGTTTATTAAAATTTAATGTCAGTATGATCTTTTTTTTTCTTTTTTGCATTCGAGATTTGACACTGGTAATGAAACCAATATTTAAACTTTAAGGAGGGGCAAAAATATATGTAATTTTTTTATATTCTTTCAATTTTTCTTCCAAACAAACTGACAGACCGCCGGGAATAATTTTGAAATGTATTTAAAAAATCAAAAGATTTCTCAAATCTATCCAAAATTAGAACTCCAAATAACCCTCACTAGAGGCACTTGAAGGAGAACATGACCGAACTTCCAAATGACTCATACATCGTGGATCAATTCAGTGTATTATTTTGGAGGTGTGCAAAATAATATTAGCCCATGCTTATTCATGAATAATAGAATATATGCTCATCAACAAAAGGCAAAAATAAAGAACTCCAGGATTTAGTTAGCACACAATAGTGTTTATGGACACATCAAATTTTTATTAAACATGAGCAAACAAATACATTTTTCCTAGGAACCAAATATTATTTGCACCTCAAGATAAATAAGGGAAAAGGATAATTATAATAAAATTAAAATTCAGTATTTGAATAGCCAATAGCCAATATCCAATTCAGTATTTGAATAACCAATATCCAATTATTTGAAAAAATAATGCCATTATTAAAGTGTACAAAATCTAGATGTGAACATATTGTGTATAAGAGATTAATAGGTCTTATATTGTACCTCCAAATGGACAAAGCGTATTATAAAGCGCGATTTGAATGTCCAAGACGATTAGACCCGTGCTGCTATATCCGAACAGCTCCATCAGCATGCTGTTTTGACTAGAAAAATGAATTCTATGAAATACAGTAGTAGTAGTAGTAATAGCAGCGATGACTTTTCAGCTGATTCAGAACAAAAGGGGGCATTAAAGTTGTTGGAGAAAGCAAAGTATTAGAGCATGTGTAACGGTGAAGGCTCCCGAAAGTTAGATTTACAAAACGAAAAGTAGGTTTACCTTTCATTCTGAAGAAGCATCTTCAATGGGGAAATCTTTAAAATTTGTAAAACAGTTCCTACGAACTTTTGTTATTCGTAGGAAACAAAATAATATTTCTTACGAATAAAAAAAGTTCGTTAGAATTATTACGAACTTTATTTATTCGTAGAAATTCCTACAAACAAATGAAGTTCGTAGGAACCTTTGCAAATTCTATTTTAAATTTGTATTTTTGCAGAACCCTTATAAATCAAACTAAAGAATTTGTTCAATTTCACCCACCATTATAGACAGCTCATTTTGTAAACTTTTTCCCCACCATCAGAGATACGAGATGATGAAATGAAATGAGTGCTTTTACCTTTCATGGTCAAAGGGTTGAAAAAGAGAAAACAGGCAGCTGATGAAGAAGCTACGATTGCTCTTGATGAATATGAGTCATCCGTCGGAGGATAAGACTGAGGCAGAAAGTCTAAAAACTGGGTAGGAGGGTTTTTGGTGCACCAAAGAAACAGATTCAAGAATTCAGTACTAGAATAAAATCAAATGATTCTGCTAATACCGATAGTGAAGATGACTTTGAGGTCCAAGATAATGACACTGTTGCCCTAGTACATGGAAACAGAAATTATATGCATAAAGATGTTAATGTTGATCCTGATTTACTTCGTGAAGAGTCTAAGATTGGTGTTGTTCAAGAGTTTTGATGATATTGTTAAAGAACCGGGGGAGGGGGGGGGGGGAGGGGGGCAAGACATCATATGAAGTTTCTCTATTCACGTCCAACTCCTGGAAAAAGAAGAAAAATTTACCAGAACATGAGCCTATGAAAAAAGGAAAGCAAGTCAGTGCAAATGTTAAAAACCCTTGTCAAGCTACTGAACCATTGGATGACCATGGTATAGAGGAAGTAGAAGATGATACAGATGAAGAAGCGCAGATGGTGGATGGTATTTTATCTTCTGGGACTAGGTTAACTTATGAACTCCCATCCCAAACAAATCTTATATGACGGGTGATGACGTGGAGGAAGATTTTGAGAAGAATAAACATGAGATGTTGAATGAGGAAAATCCAGAACCAGACAAGCCTGTTTTACAGAAAAAGAGAGGGCTACCTAGTTGGATGCTGAAAAAGAGAGGGCCATCCATACACGTCCAATCAAGTTTTTGAACAGAGCATTCAGATGCCTATGGGTCCCGAATTTAACCCTACAACAGCAATTAGATCTCTTAATCGACCCCAAGTTGTGAAGAAAGAAGGTGTTATCATAAAACCAATTAAATTTAAGTAGGTGAATGCCCATGAAAGAAAAGAGGAGCATAAGCAGAGTGGACACATACATAAAATGACTGGCGGCAAAGCTTCGAAAAAGATGAAAACGAAGGGGATAAAAACATTGTTGAAAATGTGTTTTGGAATTGGGAATTACTTTTTATTTATAGTTATTCCTTGGCAGTTTTGTGGAATAGCGAAGGGGAAATAAGGCCTTCTCCAATCATCGTTTCTTTCTTGATAAATTTCTAAGTTAGAAAAGAAAAATGGGTAAGAAATTTCCCAACTGGAGTTTCTAAAATGTAGCGGGGTGATATGGCATTTGAGTCATATAGATTTTTTCTATCACAATTTCTAGATGTAGAAATGGAGAAGCGGCTGACGGATCTGACATGTAAGTCTAAACAAGAACCATGTCTCCTTTTTATCCTAAATTAAAGTAAAAACTACCCTCAAGAAATAGAACCATTGGAGAAGTGCTTTTAGAACCATTTCTATATTGTTGAAAACCACCACAAAGTGAATAGAATCGTTTCTAAACTCACACAACCAACTAGGATAGAGGCTCTTTATGGAAACCAACCATTGGACATGGCCTAAGATTACTCCTATTGTGAAAGGAGAGTGAGATTTCGAAAAATTAAAGGTTGCATGTTACAACCCGTCAATAGTAACTGCCATGAGAGTTGTACATTGCATTTGACTATGTGAAAGAGTGTTATATTTATGTTTTAACTTAATGATAATTACCTCACGTGAAAAGGACTTGATACATATATTTAAAAAAAATACATATTTCATTCGATTTTGAAAAGCAGTAGCTTTTCAGAATCAATGCTCTGATACCAATTTGAAAACCCCAATTTTGAAAATCTCTTTTTACTTCACAAGATAATTTCCTTTTATAGAGATGCGGAAGCATGAGATGGTTCAAATAAACAAATTAATAATAAATTTTAAGTTTAATTAAAATTAAAACAAGTGAAATTAAATTAAACACACACACAACTTAAATTTTACTTAAACCAATTTAATTAATCCAAGTCCTAGAAATTTGCCTAAATCATATTTTTCAATGTTATCAAATTAGGCCAAACCAATTTTAACAAATTCTATGAATGACTTGAATTAAATACACATTACCCAAATTTAATTTAGCACCAAATTAAAGAAGTAGTGATTAAACCAAATTTTATCTTTTTACCTAAGCACGCGTTCTAGGTGATATAGCAGGATAAAATTAAATAATGAATCACTACGCCGCGATGTACGAGGAAAAACGCACAAGGGGAAAAAACCTCGGACGGCCCCACCCTTAAGTCCACTTAGTATGGATTTACAAATTACAGACATGTGACTTATTTTCTCGACTCGACCCCTTTCAAGCCTTGATGCGTCTTCTTGTAAACACATATGCCTAGTTGACAACCCCGGAGCTCCACCAGAATCTTGAAATCCACCAATGAGACAATAGGTACACCGTCGACCACACATGGTGCCTTTCACCATGTGAGAATGCCGCAACAAAAAAGCTCTTCTTCTTTGAGGGATTTAGATGGAAACCCAAACAATCTCTTCAATGCGGTAGAGCAAACTCGGTGCCAAACAAAACTCTCCAAGCAAGATATATATATATATATAGAAACTTGGATTAAACAATCTTTATTGGGTGCAAACTTGGTTTTGTTCTTTGAATAAAATAATTTGAATAACAAACACCAAGGGAACTTTTTATGGAATAATTAAGCTCCCCAACACTCTCTAGGAGTTGGAAAAAATCTTAGAAAAATTCTGTTCCCGAAGTCATTTAATTCCGTGAAAGAATAGTGGAACAAAGTAGTGGGAAAGTGCCAAAAAACTGCTAAAAAATGTTCCCGCCAAAATCTCGTTCGAACGATACTTTCGTTCGAACGAAGTCTCGTTCGAACGAGCCTTCTAACGAAGTTCCAGTGTGAACTCGTTAGAAATCTCATTGGAAATCTCATTCGAACATCATTCTCGTTCGAACGACACTTCGAACGGCATTCCAGTGGCAAAATGGGAACTCGTTGTCAAACTCGTTCGAACGACATTCTGGTTCGAATGAAAAACTCTTTCGAACGACAATTCGAACGAACTTCTAGAAAGTGTAAATTTCTATTTTTAGCCCAGAAACTTTATATACTTTATATAAAAGTTTAATAAGATCTTTCTGAAAAATAAACAACAGTGTTGATGTAAAAAACTAGATTTGATCTAATTATTTTAATCACAGATAAATATGAATAAACAAATATGAAATAAGAGATTTTTAAAGTGGTTCAGCCTTAAGAAAATGGCCTACATCCACTATTTTTGTATTGCTGACTGTTTGCCTAGAATTCTTGACATGCGTTGTTCTCAAGAAATTCCGATCCCCTCTAATGAGGAGGTTACAATGTATTTATAGCCTCGAGGATGTACAAATGAAAGGACAATGCGCTGTTATCCAGTAGACATGTACATCTGTATGACAATAATGAGCATTTAATGCGCAGTCGACTCTTTGATTTTCTTGTTCTGCACGCTAAGTTGCTCGGACCGCTTGATCTGCTCGGTACACTGAAGTTCCTCGGAGAATATGGGTTGGTCGATAAAAGTGTTTGTAGGTTCCATGTAGATTGACACGTGTCTCTAAATAATTGATCCACGCCAGCAGACTAAATTTGGTATCAACAGAAGCCCCCAATGTTTCATAGTTTGATATTGAAGAAAAGTATGGAACATTCTTCTAGAAAACTGCATGGATTATCGGTTTGTACGTTTTTTTGGAAAAAAACGATCATTGTATTTAACTCCTTTTTGAGTGCATAATATCGAGCTTCACAAGTATTTTGAATGTTCATGACCGCTTCGATATTTGTGCCGCTTTTCTTCTTTTTAGCCGCCGAATACGCAAACGTCCTCCCTTGTAATTATTGCTTTCTCTATTCCCGAGGTAAAGTATTTAAACACGGCAGAAATCCTATCGTCTTTCACTTTTTCAAATCTGTATCTTTGAGCTCTTCATTTTCTCTTTATCTTGTGCCTTTGTTCTTTCCGTCGTTCGTTGTCACCTGATCTCTTTTTCTCTGTAAGATTTTCTTCCTTTTCTTCTATTTACTTTGTTCAATCATGGTTTATCTTGTTGAGTCATTGGATAAATGTTGGTTTGAATTTTCAATCCCTTCGTGGGTTATTCTGGAAGAACTTTCTTAATCCTCTAATTGTATTTCTTTGGCTGAGGGACATTGGTTACGCAGTCTCTTTGTGGCCGAATATGGCTTTTCTTTTCCTACAAATCCCTTATGTTTGGAGTTCTGTCAATATTTTGACGTTGTACCTGCAAAAATCGCTCCAAATACCTGGAGAATAGTTAATGGTGTACATAGATTGAACCAACTCCATGGAACCCGTTTATGGATTTCAGAGATTATGTACTGCTATAGATGGGTTATCAGTGATTCCACTTTCTATTTAAAAACTAGGTTTTTGAATAGGGCTTTAGTTGTCAATCTTTCAGATGCCAATAGGGATTACTTTGAGCATGGGGTTGTTATAAAAAATTGACAACATGCTCCATTAAATGGAGATGATGTATATCAGGGTCCCAGGTGTCCCCCTTATGGCAATGGAATAGGTTGTTTTTATTTTTTGAAATATTGTTTTCTTGGTGTTTGATAAAATATATCACTGACATTTATTTTTATTTGTTACCGTTGACAGTAAGAGAAAGCCTCCAAAAGAAGTTGATGTTAGTTTGAAGCATTTGAAACTTATTTGGGATTTGCACCAATCTGTTGCTGAGGAACATATTAGGTCTGCCTCTTACTTATTGCAGTACAAGAGTTATACTTCGTCTTTCACTGCTCGTCCTTGTCCAGTGGTAGTTAATCTTGATCAAGTACCAACTGCTGATACTAGTGTGGAAGGTTCTTCCTCTGAATCAATTGCTCCCATCAGTAACCTAATGAAGAGAAGAAGATCTCCTGCCTTCTTTGATAAATCTGCCTCTACCAATGTGGAGGCAAAGAAAAGCAAACAAAATGTCCCCGAAGAAGGGACGAGAAATATTGATGCACTTCCTCCTGCTGCTACCGAGAAAGCTGTTGAGAAGCCCCCTGTGGCTCCAAGCAATATTATTGCCATCTCTCCTCCGAGTGAGCTTATTGTTATATCACCAATAAAGGCAACGTCTTTAGTTGAGAATGTTCCTGTTCCTCCAAGGAGGTTAAAGAAAAGTTCTTCTGAGAGACCTGCTGAACTTGTCTCTCAAACTCCAAATGTTGAGGGTAGTATTCCATCATTTGCTGCTCCGAGCTCTGCTGTGGGCTTAGTGAAATCTTGGACTATCTCAGAAGTCCAGGGCATTGAAGACACTCTTTATCGTGAGAGAATCATTACTTTGGCTGCTCAACATGATGCCTCAGTAAGTATTGTTAATTCAACCCTTTCATTTTTTAGTACTATGTTCCTGTATTGATTTAAAATGCTTTCTTTCTTCAGTTGGTGACGTGTTTCAACAGCCTTTTGAAGAAAGATGAAGCAATCAAGGCTGCAAGTTCCTTGGGAGGAGTAGAGGAATCCTTTGTTGGTCTGACCCGATCTTTAAAAGATTCTCGTCAAAAGTAAGAGGAAGATAAGGTTGCCTAGGAAAAGCAACTAAAGTCCATTGAGATGGACAAAAATAAGGCTGTAAATGCCTCCAAAGACTTGGAGAAGAGGTTGAAAGAATTTGTTCAGAACAACAAAAATCTTGAACAGAGCAACAAGGATCTTAAGGCCAAACTCAAGACTGCTGAAAATGAAGTTGTTGCTCTTCAAAATGTTGAGCGACAGAAAAAGGAGGTGGAAGAGAAATTAAAGGCTGTCGAGGATCTCCTTAGGGAAAGGACCTCCTCGGAGAAGGCAAAGAGGAAGAAGTCGGTCAAAAAGTCTTTCAGTGATAGTTGGGATAAAGGTTGGAACAAAGGCCTAGCTGCCATGTCCTCGCAAATGGAGTATGCCAGCCTTAAATATTTTAGGGATGGATGGGTTGCAGCCTTGCAAGAGCTAAAAATTACTGAGAATTCTAAGTTATTCCAGCAACACACTCATGGCCCTCCTCCCTCTCCTGGAGAAGAAGAAGAGGACGAAGCTGCCTCAGATGAGTCTTCCCTAATGATTGGAGATCTGGTTCCTGCTGTTCCAGTTGTTCAAACTTTCTTCGAGCAACTCCAACCCACCATCACTTCTGCCGAGCATCTACCTTCATCCTTCGAGCAACCAGTCACTTCCTCCAAACTTTCTGAGGAGGTTGTAGGGAACAAGGAGAAGGTGTAGAGTTGTTCGGATGTTTATTTTGTTATTTTTTAATGTAACCTCAGACTTTGTATTTTCTTCTACGATGAAATAAAATTCAAACTTTGGTTGCTTACCTTGAATTTCTCTTTTACTTGCTCTGTCTATGTCATTATTGATTCTTTTTATCTCTTCTGTTTGCTAGTTTATGGCCAGGATGGAGCTCTTATCAGCTCATGACACTAATTGATGAAGAAATTCAATAACTATTTTAAAGCTGGTCATGAAGATCTAAACGAGGCTCAAATCATTGACATCCTTGGTCTAGATACTTCTGAATGAGAAGCCGAAGCTTACCAATATCTAAAGTTCTTGCTCGACCGTGTTGTTGCCAATAATGTGTCTTATTATGAGATGATTGAGGACCTCCAAGGAACGATCGAGGAACTCCAACAGCAGTAAAAAGAATCCTCCATCCTTCTGCATCAAGGGTATGAAAAAAAATTTCAGCAATTGAGTGCTAAAAAAGGATACGACAAGTTCATCTCTGTTTATGAGAAGAAAGAGAGCATTCTGAAGCTTGATATTGAGGAGCATAGGCATATTGCTAAGTTATTGGAGCAGGAAAACATTGTTTTGCGAGAAGAGATAACACAATTAAAATCTGCAGCATCTTCCTCGGGAGCCTTGGTCCCTGTTAATGATGACGGTTTCTCTTTCTTAGAGGTAGAGAATACCAACTTAAGATATGAGTATGAAACTTTAAAAAGGGCTGGATCCTCTAATTCTACTTGTGGACGAGCAAGATCTTCTTCTCAGGGACGAGCAAGGGCTGGTCGAGTTTCTATTGAGGAAGCTAGAACGCAATCTAATTTAAAGAATCAAGCTTTTCAATTGATGGCGAAGAACCAGGCCTTAGAAGATATGTCTAAGAAAATTTTGAGTCTCAGCGAGCAACTTACTACTCATAGTTCTGCCTTAGAAAGTAAGGAAATCTTGGTAAAGAATCTCCACGAGCAACTGAAGAGGTTGACTTAGTAATTCAACAAATAACCTAGAGAATTTTGAATGGCTGGCTATAATGAAGCTCTTTACCATCTTGATGATCAGATCCAGCAATCGAATAATGAAGGGTACAAGCAGGGTTGGTTGAACGCTCTGTGTGTGCTATAACTGGAGCAAGGACATTATTTATGGGATTATTATGAGCATGTAGTGCTGGACTTGCCCGTGCCTCCTTTTAAGCTTGACTTTAGTTGGATACCTTCTCGGGCAACTCCTCGATACTTAATCTCCAAATACCTGGACGACTATAGTCTTCATGCTAATGTTGATATATCTCGCCTAGAGCATTTTCTTGATCGGCCCTCTGTGATGAATGTTAGAATGCTGAGAGATGTAAAATTTATAAATTCCCCTTATAGTCTTGATGATCCTCTAGCTGGGGTAGACCCTGTGTCAAAGGCAGAGGGAAAGAAACCCATAGAGTAGAATTTGTTCAATTGATATCACATGTAATCTGCAATTTATATCATATGTAATCTGTTCTGGTTTTAATGAAGAAATTTCTAGTTTTCTTTGAAATTTAATTGTCACTGTCTTGGAAATATCTCTTTTATTCACTGATGAACATGTGTGTATATCTGTAAAAAGACAAAAAATGTCCTGTATTATTTTAAATTTCCGACCAACCGAACTTGGTGGTATAAAGTTCCCGACCAACCGGAGTTGGTGGTAATTGAATTGCCGACCAACCGGAGTTCGTGGTATTTGATTCCCGACCAACCTGAGCTGGTGGTAATTTATTTTCTGACCAACCGGAGTTGGTGGTAATTGAATTTCCGACCAACCGGAGTTGGTGGTATTTGATTCCCGACCAACTTGAGTTGGTGGTAATTTATTTTGCCAACCAACTGGAGTTGGTGGTATAAAGTTCCCGACCAATCGAAATTGGTGGTAATTGAATTGCCAACCAGCCGGAGTTGGTGGTATAAAGTTCCCGACCAACCGGAGTTGGTGGTAATTTATTTTTCGACCAACCGGAGTTGGTGGTTTTTGCTTCCCGACCAACTTGAGTTGGTGGCAAATTATTTTCTGACCAACTGGAGTTGGCAGTTTTAAGTTCCCGACCAACCGGAGTTGGTGGTAATTGACTTGTATAGTGTGTAGCACTGATATTCCGAAAAAATTTTAACGAATAAAGAAATATGGTGGAAACATCACTTTATTCATATTGAAGAAATTTTATTACATAGGAATTTCAACTATTGATAATACTTTCGTAGATGCTCTGCATTCCATGCATTCTTGAATTTCAATCCTATATGTCCCTGGACGAATAACTTCTGTCACTCTGTAGGGTCCATGCCAGTTGGCTTCCAGTTTATTATGCTTTTGGATGACTTTCTTCAGCACATAATCCCCTTCCTTCAAATCACATTTCTTAACTCTTTTATTGTAGAATAAAGCTGTTCATTGTTGATACGCGACATTCTGATAGCTACTTCTTCTCTGGCTTCTTCTAGCATATCCAGGTCTAATTTTCTCATCAAATCACTAACAGGGTAATTGAAATTAAGTACCCTATGTGTAGGTAGGCCTAATTCAACAGGTATGACATCTTCACTCCTAAATGCCAGTATGTATGGGGACTCTCCAGTTATTGTTCGTGGTGTGGTGCGATAGGCCCAAAGTACAGATTGTAGCTCATTAATCCAATTTGCCTTTTCATCATCTAGTCTTTTTTAAACCATTTAGCAGTGTTCTGTTTATCACCTCAGTTTGACCATTGCTCTGGGGATGGCCTGGTGCAGAGTGGTCCTTTAGTACATTGGATTGATGACAATATGCAGCAAACTCCTCGTTGTCAAACTGGGTTCCATGGTCAGTAATGAACGAATGTGGGAGGCCGTATCTGCAAATTATATTTTTCCAAATAAATTGATAGACTTTGCTGTATGTCATATCAATGAGAGTCTCAGCTTCCACCCATTTAGTAAAATAATCCACTGTGACTACTAAGTATTTGAATCTTCCCTTAGTCATTGGTAGTGGTCCGACCAAATAAATTCCCCATATAACGAATGGCCAAGGGGACGTGATGGGTGTTAGCAATGCTTGGGGAGTTCTTCGGACAGAGGAAAAACGTTGACACTTATTTCATTTCTTAGCATAAGCCACGCAATCAGCTCTCATTATTGGCCAGTAATACCCCTGTGTTGTTATTCTCTGCAAAAGCGTCCTACCTGCTACACAGGCTCCACAAGACCCTTCGTGAAGCTCTTTGATCCAGTCTTTCACTTCGAAGGGGTGAACACATCTTTTTAGCGCTGTTATAACTCATCGTCTATAGAAAATACCATTGGTTAATACATAACGAGAAGCTTTGAACTTCAATTTCTTAGCTACGAGTTTATCAATTGGAAAAATTCCCTCTTCAATATAGGCCCTGATGGGATCCATCCAAGATGGTCCCAAATCAAGTGCAATGAAGTTCATGATCAAATCTTCGTCTTTGCTCCGACCAGCTAGAATCTCTATTGGGATTGTTCTTTGTAGCTCGGTGCGGGTGGCTGATGCTAGTAGGGCTAGGGCGTCTGCTCTTGCATTCTCCAATCTTGGTACTCTAACCAGCTGAATAGCAATAAAACTTGATACCAACTCCATTTCTTTTGCATGGTACTTGATCATTAACTCTCCCTTTGCTGCATACACTCCAAGAATCTGATTTACGATTAACTGCGAATCGCTGAATATAAAAATTTGCTCTGCCTTCATCGTTATGTCTAGACTTAAACCTACAATCATTGCTTCATATTCAGCCTCATTATTAGAAGCTTTAAATTGAAATCGCAGAGCATACTCCACATCAATCTCATCTGGACTTTTTAAAATAATCCCTGCTCCGCTGCCTGCAGTGCACGAAGAGCCATCCACATATAAATTCCATATGGGTAACTTATCATTGAAATTTTGATCAGAGTGAGTTACTCGGTGGAATATCTGGTACTTCCTCTTCTCCTCTTCCAGTACTTCTCATTGCTCGTCAGTCATCTTTTCCTGCTCGACTGGCATTTCTTGCTGCTTGCCTACCGACGTAAGTTGGTCAAGGTTTGCATTTGATGATCCTGTAATATCCACAGGTTGATCAGTTTTTAAATCCTAATCTTCAGAGGCATTTTCTTGAGTAAACTCTGCGATAAAGTCAGCTATTGCTTGCCCTTTGAGCGACGACCTAGGCTTACAAATTATATCATATTCACCAAGCTCCACTGCCCAGTACATCAATCTTCCCGATTTCTCTGATTTATGCAGAGCTTGCCTTAATGGCATATTAGTGTACACAACTACAGTATGGGCTTGGAAGTATGGTCTCATTCTTCTGCTGGCTTCAATCAGCGCTAATTCCAACTTCTCCAACCTTGGATATCTGATTTTTGCTCCTCGGAAAGCCTTGCTGGTATAGTAGACTGGTTTCTTCAATCCATCCTCCATTCTTATCAATGCCGAGCTAACAACATTCTCTAAGACTGCTAAATACAAGTATAGTCTTTATCCCATCACTGGCCTGGACAGCAATGGAGGTGCCCCTAGATATTTTTTCAACTCTTGAAAAGCCTCCTCGCATTCATCATTCCACTCAAAAGTTTTTCAGAGTGTTTTGAAGAATGGGAGGCATCTATTAGTTGCTCGTGACACAAATTTATTAAGTGCTACAACTCGTCCTATGAGACTTTGTACTTCCGTCTTCGTAGTTGGAGATCGCAGCTCCAGTAGAGCCTTGATCTTTTCAGGGTTTGCCTCGATTCCTCATTGGTTAACAATATATCTGAGGAACATGCCTTCTCGTACTTCAAATATGCATTTGGTGGGATTCATCTTCATTTGATATTTCTCTAGTTGATCAAAGGTTTGACCCAGATCAACTAGATGATCAGCATCTTTCTTTCTCTTCGTTAGCATATCATCAACGTAAACCTCCATGTTATGACTGATCTTCTCTGTAAACACCTTATTCATCAGCCGCTGATATGTTGCACCTGCATTTTTCAATCCAAAAGGCATAAAATTATAACAATAAGTTCCCCAGGGGATGATAAAAGAGGTACTCTCCCTGTCTTCAGGCTTCATTTTAATCTGGTTGTAACTAGAATAAGCATCCATGAAACTCAACAATTCGTGTCCCGAGGTAGCATCCACCAACTGATCGATTCAAGGCAAAGGAAAATGATCCTTTGGGCAGGCTTTATTAAGATCGGTGAAATCTACACACATCCTCCACTTGTTATTCTTCTTCTTCACCATCACCACATTTGCTAACCAGTTCGGATGTTTGATGTCTTCAATAAAATAGGCTTTTTGAAGCTTCTTGACCTCTTCTTGTATAGCTTGGTTCTTTTCAGGGCTGAACACTCTTCTTCTTTGCTTCACTGGCTTGGTTTCCTTGTTCACATTAAGATCATGACATAGGAAGGCTGGGTCTATCCCTGGTATGTCTTCGTGGCTCCATGTAAAAGTTTGCTTTCTGCTTCTTAGAAAAGTTATCAATTCCTATTTTAGTGAGGCATCCAACGACGCACCGATTTGAGTTGTTCGTTCTGAGCGTTCATCTCCAGAATGACATTTTCAGTTGCTTCCACCACCTGGCCTTTTACAAGCTGTGACTCATCTCTAGGATCTAATATTTCAATTTTTGCACCTTCATCCATTTGATAGGTAATAGTCTTTTTCCTGAATTCCTCTAGTTCTTCCTGTTCGGCAGATGAATAGTAATATTCCCGAGCTACTTTCTGATCGCATTTCACTACTCCTACTCCAAAATTTATTAGAAATTTTAGGCATTGATGTACAGGAGATGGCACTACTTCGAACTTTTTTAGACCTACCCTTCCCATGATAATATTATAGGCTGATTGGACATTTTTATCCATTACAAAAAAACGTACTCTTTCTGTCCGACAAGCAGGCTATGTACCAATAAACATATCCAACTTGATCGTCCCAAGTGGATAAACTTTTTCTTCGGTAAAACCGAGGAGGGGCCCGTGATAAGGCTCCAACTGGGCCAACTTCAGATTTAAGCGGTCAAAGCATGAGTAGAACATGATGTCCGCTGAGCTGCCATTATCCACCAGTACTCTTGAGATCATTACTTCGTTCATTCTTATTTTGATCACCAATGGGTCATCATTAAGATATAATACACTTGCTAGGTCGTTCTTAGAGAAATCGATGACCAGTTTGTCCTTGTTCACCTTCCTCGAACGATCATCTTCAGTCAAATTTATTCGCTGTATGTATGAGTAAGCTTGAACCTCATTAAGGTAAGCCTTCCTTTCTGCGGTAAGATCTCCTCCTCCTGCATCACCACCTGTAATGACATTACACTCAAATGATCCAAAGAGGATCAAAAATACCTTGCGTTTTGGCTGTCTTGGTCTTTTGGGGAGATCGGGGTCATCTTCTGGATCATTTTCATGATCTCTTTTCTTGTCATCTTTTGTCTGAAGAGGAGATTTATACCTTTGCCTTCCTCGTTCGCTGGTTCGACCACCGCTTTGACGATCAACATACTTGGTTAATTTTCCTCGTCTAATGAGTGCTTCAATTTCATTCTGAAGAGCTATGCAACGCTTGGTCGTGTGACCATGATCTTTATGGAATTCACAATATTTGGACTTGTCTCTCTTATCAGGATCTGCCTTTATTTTTGCTGGCCAGGCTAGCTCCTCGCTGTTCTTGATTTCTTCCAGAATGTGATTTATATCCACCTTCAAGGGAGTATAATTTTCGTATTTCTTCATCTGTTCCAATGCTTGCTTACCCTTTGATTGCCTGTTACCACCATTGTTTTTTTGTTCCTTCTTTTTGATTTTACCATCTTCCACCTTGGTCTCCTTAGTGTCTGCGTTCTTCTTTGCAGTCATGGCTTCCTCGGCATTCATGATTTTGGCTGCTTTTGCCATCAGTTCTGCCATGGTCCTGGGCGGATCTTTGGCTAAAGTGTAGTATAATTTATTGGGCAACAGTCCACTCATCAAAGCAGTAATTGTAGTTTTCTCCTCGTAATCAATTACTTCCAGTTTCTCGTTCTTGAAACAAGTAATATAGTCCCTGGTGCTTTCACCTGTCTTTTGTCTAACACTTAGCAAGTGTGTTACTCATTTGACTGGCTTTGCTCCAAAACAAAAATTTCCAATAAAGAGTTCTGCTAGTTGAAATAAAGTCGCAATTTTACCCCGAGGAAGGTTATTGTACCACATCTGAGAAGATCCGGTAAGAGTTCCTGAAAATGCCCTGCATCGCATCTCGTCTGGAACAACATAGATATTAGCAGCTGCTTGGTTTTGTTCTATATGGAGAACATGATCAGTTTTTCCATCGTATTTTGGTGTTACTATCGGGGCTTTGAATTTTGACGGTGTGGGAAAGTCCACAATCTCTTGTATGAATTGTGTTCCTCGGACAAAAGTCCTTTGTAGAGAATTCTTGGCCTTAGCCATTTCCCCTAATCTATCCTCCAACCTTTGAATTGAGCCCTTCCATGCATTATTTCCCTCCTCGATCCTATTGGTTCGAGCAACTGATCGTGTTGAATTTGCCTCTTGGGATCTTTCATGATGAGCAGTTGGTCATGATTGGGCAGAGCCTTCCTTTAAATCAGATGGTCGTTGACAGTTCCTCAACACAATCTGTAGGAGGGTAGTGAGACTAGGGTCTATGAATAACTGGAAAGGGTGAGGCGTGACCCACTCCAATGGACACTGCGTGCAAGGTCTTCAAGGTCTCCTGGTGCAACTTCTGAAGAAAACTTCTCCTTCTGGTAACAATGGAACTCAAGCTTCAACTCACTCCCTGCAAGAAGATGAACTTTCACAGCAAAAATAGTAATTTTCTCAAGGGAAACACCTGAGAGTGATGGCTGTCAGTGGGGAGTGAAGGAACAAGGCACTCAGCACTAAGAGAATGAGCAGGGAGAGAATACTAGGTAGGTCTGGTGATATTTTAGCAGAGTAACAGTGCAATTTCTATTGTCTATCGTCTTACCTTACCCAGAGGTCTATTTATACTAGGGCGTTGGGGGTGAGTTGGCATTTTTTGGGCGCCAAAATTGAGAGAGTTGGTGGGGAACAATGTCTGAAGTGTACCATTTGTCCCTACCTGTAGGCAGCCTGCCTGTCCCCCTGCAGGCGCCACCTGGCGCCGACCAAAAGTCAAAAAGCACATATGTTCCCTAATGGAGACAAAATATCAGATTTGGTAGTTATCTTTTGGAAACGGTAACTTGTGGTGAAATTTTGCAAATCTTGAGGGAGGAGACCTTAAGGACTCCTTTCCTTTAAAAATGTTGTTTTTCTTGAGAGGGACCCTGAGGACCCCCTCTTCTGGAAAAGTCATTTTCTTGTGAATAGCCAGCTCTTTGGCTGTTCACTTCACTTGTGACCAAGTGTGTGTGTGTAGTCTCGAGTGACTTCTGGGTCTTCCTACTAGTATTCTCTCAATCCTATAGTGCTAAGTGGTTGAGCTTGCTCAACATACCTTGTCCCTCAGCCGCCAAGCCAAAACTCCCAGGAGGTCCCAACGCGCCTGTTCGAGCCCTGCTTGCTCGACTAGGAAACCTGTACAAGAAAGTAAAGTGTTAGTGTTGTTGTTTATTTAGAGACTAATGTTCATGATGAGGAGTTGCTCGTGATAGCTACTCCCTCAATATGAGTTTCTGCCGAAACCCTTGTAGCGGCACTTCTCGAATAACATTTCTGCAGTGACCCTTGCAGCGGCGCTGACCCTTGCAGTGGTACTTCTTAATTTTGGATTTCTGTGGTGACCCTCACGGGCACCTCTCGAATGTTATTGCTGCAGTGACCCTTATTGTAGTGGCGCTGACGCTTGAAGCGGCGCTGACCCTTGCAGCGGCGCAAACACTCGCAGCGGCGCTGACCATTGCAGCGGCGTAGACACTCGCAGCGGCGCTGACCCTTACAGCGACGCTGACACTTGCAGCGGTGCTGGCACTTGAAGTGGCGTCGACCCTTGCAGCGACGCGGACACTTGCAACGGCGCTGACCCTTGCAGCGTCACCGACACTTGAAGCGGTGTCGGCCCTTGCATCGGTGCGGACACTTGCAGCAGCGCTGACCCTTGCAGCGGCGCTGACACTTGCAGCGACGCTGACCCTTGCAGTGGCGCTGACACTTGCAGCGGAACTGGCACTTGAAGCGGCGTGGACACTTGCTGCGGCGCTGACACTTCAAGCGGTGCCGACCCTTGCAGCGGCGCGGACACTTACAGCGGCGCCGACACTTGCAGCGGTGCGGACACTTGTAGCGGCGCTAACCCTTGTAGCGACACTGACACTTAAAGCGGTGCCGACCCTTGCAACGGTGCGGACCCTTGCAGCGGTGCTGACACTTGCAGCGGCACTGGCACTTGAAGCGGCGCTGACCCTTACAGTGGCGCAGATATTTGCAGCGGCGCTGACCCTTACAACAGCGCAGACACTCGCAGCGACGCTGGCACTTGAAGCGGCGTCGACACTTGCAGCGGCGCGGACACTTGCAACGAGCGCTGACCCTTGCAGCGGCGCCGACACTTGAAGCGGTGCCGACCCTTGCAGCGGCGCGGAGCGGCGCCGACACTTGCAGCGGCGCTAACACTTGAAGCGACGCTGACACTTGAAGTGGCGCTGATACTTGCAGCGGCGCTGACGCTTGAAGCGGCGCCGACACTTGAAGCGGCGCTGGCACTTGAAGCGGCGCCGACACTTACAGCGACGCCGACACTTGAAGCGATGCTGACCCTTGTAGCGGCGCCGACACTTGCAGCGACGCTGACACTTGAAGCGGCGCGGGCACTTGCAGCGGCGCGGGCACTTGCAGCGGCGCTGACACTTGCAGCGGCGCTGACCCTTGCAATGGCTTTTGGACTTCTGGGTGACCCTCGCGGGCACCTCTCGGATGTCATTAATAAAAGAAGCATTTTTATTTTATTTGCTTTTTTTTATTGATAGACACCCATCTACATTAGCCCCCCCGTGCAAAGATTTTTGGTTGGGTAGACTAAAAAAACTTTGTACGCCATAAATCTGATTTCAACCATTATATATATATATATATATATATATATATATATATATATATATATATATATATATATATATATATATATATTCTGAGGGACCCTAGGATCATTAACTGTGATGTCCCTTTATCCGAGGTTTTTAATTTTTTTGAGAACCCACGCGTTAGTGTGGGAACTGTCATCTCATCATTTGGGAAAAAAGGTCATCACCTTTTTTCCTTCCTGCACGTTTTCCCATTTTGATGCAAAAAACATAAGCCCCTTTTCTTGGGCTCTTTCATCTTCTTCAAAACAACATAAGACACCTTTGGATTTGTAGTGAGAGAGAGTGAGAGAAAGGGATTTTTAAAACACCATAGCCTCCCATCCTCTCTTTTTTTTTTGCTCTAGCTTTTTCCAAATACCGTAGCCTCTCATTCATAGATTCTAATCCAAACAATACTTCTTCAAATGTAGACACCTCCAAAGCACCCATGGTTTTAGGCTCTATGCCTTCTTCATCGTCCATCCCAACTGTTCCGACCGCCCCTATTACCGCCGTCGATGCCTCATCTGTGCTACCTGCATCCTTTCCCTCGGTTGGCGGTTCGAGAACCCCCATAGGTTCCTCGTGATTTCATTCCACGGACGAGGTATACCTTTTGGGTATCTCGACTAGTGGCGGTCCGTTAGAGATGGTCGGTATCTCGCCCGTCCCCCTGCTGTCAGCGAGAAGTGTCTCGCCCAATCCGTGTGTGACCTTGAGTCTTGATGTGGCTGTTGACAACGGCCCAAAGCGAGTGGACCCCTCGTCCGATGGTCTCTCGCTAGCCTCCTTGGGCTCTTATAAAAAAATCAGTTGCTTTGGGAGGGGTATCTCGATCTCGATTCACGAAGCTTATCCGGTTGGTTTGGGTCAGGGTATCTCAGAATTTTTTGGTGCCGACGGTGGTTCCTCGCGCGTTGATCTAGGCGCGGGGAGTTCTTTGTCTATTGAAAATGAGCTTGGAGGGAGGGGGGTCTCGATACTCGTGAATTTTTCTGAAGCAGAGGGGGTCTCGACCCGTTGTTTTCCACGAGGCGACCCTACATCCGAGGATCCCTCGCCAGTTGCTTTGGAGTCGTCAAAGGCCGTACCTGCTTTGGGCGGGCGTGTCTCGATGCCTTTGAGTTTTTTAGAAATGGGGGCTTCAGTCAATGTCGATCAATGGCCAGGGGTCTCGCGACCTGGCCTAGCGTCTATAGGTCCCTCGTCGTCACGAGGGGGTGTCTCGACGTCGGGTGTCTCGACACCCATGATTTTTGTTGAGGAAGGGGGGATCTTGGCCCATGGTTTGCCGCGAGGCGACCCCATGCCCGAGGTAACCCATATCTCGATGCCTTTGAGTTTTCCCGAAATGAGGGTCTCAGCCTATGGCAATACGGTGACCTCTCGTCAGCAGCCGGGGGTCTCGCGACTTGGCCTCGCGTCTACGGGTCTCTCGTCAGTGCAAGGGGGTGTCTCGACATTTTGTCACATCGAGGGTTCCGTAACCCAGGGTGTCTCGCCAACTATTGGTGTTATGGAGAGCATGCCACTGATCGGGGGCTCTTCACATGTTTTTGCTGGGGTTTCCACCTCCACTTCTTTTTTGGCGACAGGGGACACCCAGGGTCCCTCGTTCGGAGTCCCCACTAGGATGAGTTCTTTTATTGAGCCAATGGCTCTTGGTGGTTCCTCAGCTACGCCATCCTCTTCTCAGGCATGGAAGGACTATATGCATATTCGCCAAGGGTGAGACTTTGGTATTTATCATCACGCTCCTTTTTTTGGTCCTGCTGACAGTTTCATGATTTCACTTTTTGAGTTTGGGGAAAAAATTTCGGGTGCTGTTCTCAAACGTTCTCATGTGGGGTTAAGTGAGTCTGCTGGACTCCCTACTATATCTCCGGATTCCGTTCTCCGAGTCCGAGTTGACCGCGGCGACTTTCCTTATTCCAATGTTGAAGTTAAAGCCCCGGGTGGACCCACAGAGGAGTGGGCCAGCTGGGTTGATTATGTTCTGAGCGTTCCTGATTATGTGGCTATTCTTAAGGAGGTGGGACTCTCTATCGTCGTCAGCAGCCTGAAGTCCTGCACCATATTTAAGCATAGTTCTTCACTCAATCTTTTATCTCGGTGGAGTATGGAGTCTCACATCTTTGTCACAGGCTGGGGGGAATTTACCCTTACCCTAGAAGATATATGTGAATTGTACGCCCTTCCTTTCTTTGGGCAACAGGTCTTTTCTGATGACTGCGAGGCCTCCCTAGAGCAGGAGATGGTGGGGGAGTTACGGTCAGCTCTTGGAGAGTGCTCGAGGTATGTGTCCATAAATATAACTGGTCATTCCAAGCATTCCTTTGCCAAATGGCAAAGATACTGGTTCAGAGACTTTGAGAAGTTGCAGAAGGGGGAGACTTCACGTGCAGCCCCCAGATCCCAAGATGGTCCTAAGCTCGACTCTCCTGCACATTTAGATGCTTTCCTCGTTATATTTCTGACTCGGTTCCTTCTACCAGGTAAGCCCGAAGACTGTCCTCGTAAACTTCTTTTTAGATTGGCTGTTCGATTGTCTCGCGATATGTCGGTACCCCTGGCTGCCCTGACCTTAGGTTCTCTTTACACCTGGATGGACCGAGCACACATAGATGTAGAGAGGTCCTACGGTCGGTATGATGTTGCTAATCATGCCAACGCCCCTCTCTTAATGGCCTTTTTATTTGAGCATTTCCCCCACTTTACTTCAGCGGCTCACGCTTGTCAAAGCGACGTTGTAAGACTTCTCCGGTGACATAAGAGAATTCCCAAGCAATCTCTGGGAATGTTGATCGACGATATCAAGGAGTTTCAGTTTCGGCCTTATACCAGGCGCCCTGGGAGAACTTTCAGCTAGCTTTCTTTCCCTGGCGATGGTGGGACCTTCTATTTCCCTTTAGCAGTGGGGTCGATTTCCACGTGTCCTCATATTAATGTGGTGACGATGCTCTTACCATGTCACCTCCCTTCTTGGACCGAGTTAGGTCCGCGTGCTGAATCTTATCATTCCGAGAGGGCAAGCCGATAGTTTGGCTATGATCAGGGCGTTCACACCCCTCCTCTTCCTACCTACAACAGTCATTCTGAGGCATTTTCAAAGGCGTGTGCTGGCTTTACTCTTCAGGGATTATTCCGTACGGTCAGTGGTTTGGGTGGTCTCTATGTGCCTCCCTGCGATTATCATCCTTCATTCACTTCATCTTCTTTGTCAGCGGCAGGTCCGTCTTATTCAAGAATGTGTAGTTGGCCCCCCTCATGAGACTAACCCCATTAAATACACCAGAGCTCAGTTTTTGGTCAGGCGGACGCAGAAAGATCCTTGGTTTCTCAGCACCACCTCCACGCCACCCTTGGATCAGGCCATTCCCATTTTAGTGAAACCTCTCATTGACGAGCCATTTCCGTCTCCATCGACTGAGCTTCCCCCTGTGAAGTTTAGAAGCCAACCAAAAAGAAGAGGGAAAGCGAGCACCTCTACTACGACCAAAAGGAAACACCCTGATGCCGATGCATCCAATTTTGTTCCTGCTACTACTGCTTCTCCTCCTTCTTCTCCTGTGAGGACCCGGGCTGCGAAGAAAAAGAAATGAGATGGCGCTGGCATGGCTGCTTCCTCTACGGTGGATCAAGGGTCTGATACTGGCAATCTTGGGGCGGGTGAGACTTCCCAAGTAGTGAGAGGGAAAGGCTACTCCTCACCGAGCCTTGTTTCCCAGGAGGCGCGGGTCGCGTCTATTCCCATTGCGGAAGGTACTATATCATGACATTCTTTACTTAGTGGAACTAGTTCTCTCGAAGTTTTTTTATCTCCCTCTCCATCATTGGAAGAGGAACTAGTTGATTATGGAAGCACCCCTTCCTATGACGATCATAGTTCTTCTTCGGGTGATATGGGAGGCCTGGGTTTCCATAGCAAAAGCACTACTGACAATTATGCTTTGTTATTAGTCTTCAGAGAGTCTTCTAGTGATGATGAGGCATCCCATTCTCCTGGGGGGGGGGGGGGGGGGGGGGTTAGCCCCACCCATATCCCTTATAGCCAGACTACGCGCCCTGCTACTGTAAGCGTTCCCCCTTTACTTGTCTATATTTTTTTTGCATATGATTTTCTTTCTTCCCCTCATTATTTTTTTTATTTGTTAATTAAAACATTCTGTCATATTTGTGCAGGTCATTTCCATAGAGGCAAGTAGTTCTCCTCTTCCCCCACTACGACTGACGCCCTTTCAGCGGAAGAGGAACTCCATGCTCATTTCTTCCTGAGGCCTTTTTAGAGAGGTTTGCTGTCTCCTTAATTCTTTTACCATCTGTTGTAATTTATTCGTATTCTAACTACCTTTTGGTTGTGTACGCTGTCATTTCCCCGGAGCTTTCATCTGTGCACTTTACCGTCACCAGGACCACCCTTGTGGCTTCCCCTTCTCCTCAGGTATGCCTCGCTATTCTCAAAACTTTCATTGTGCCGTTTTCTCTTTTACTTCTTCCTTTTTTTTACCTATTTACCATGCATAGAGGGTTGTGTCTTCTGGCGTTGTCACCTCATCTTCTCTTGTCTCGGCGGTGGGCACTTCTGCAGCTGAGCCCCTGGAGGCCTCTTCATCTGAGTTACGCATTTTTACTCTTGAGTATTTGTTTCCTTTTAATAGGAGTCCTAATGGATCTTGGACTTTCTTATCAGGGAGGGGATCCTCCCTTACCTGGCATTACCGCCCCAGGTTTATCTTCTTCGGGGAGAATTTCTATCCCTCGGGTCCGTGTATCTATGGACGGTAGACCTTTGGTTCAAGCGATCTCTCGTGGCCCAATATTTACTGTGGCTTCAACCAGTGAGCCTATGCTTCAGGTCAGGCCTCTCTACTGAAGCATGGAATCTCTTTCTCCTCGATCATGCGATGAATAACATACTTTCATTCTTTGCAGGCTATCAGCACAGCCCCTACTGCGCCGACCATCCTTTTCCGCGCTTCCCCTTTGGATGGGGTTCAGTTACTCTCTTATTTTCTTGGTTCTATATTTCTTATCTATCCAGGTTGTACTTATCGTAGCCCTCTTTTACTTTGTCGCAGTTATCCCTTGGCGATGTTTTGAGTGCGGCTCCTGCTACTGTCACTTCAGCAACCCCTATATATGGGCCAGTTTGTCCTGTTATCGCGCCCCTTTAGGTAGGTGTCTTTGTGGTGATTTTTTAGGAGTTTCCCTCTCCCTCTTTTTTTAATTGAAGTATTCATCATTCATGGAATAACTGATTGGTTACCTCTCGCCCTTTCTTGTCATTCGCAGCCTCGCCTACCCCTCGCACCCTCCGTCACTGAGGTTGTTTTTCCGGAAGTGCCTGAGGTTGAGGTAGCTTCTTCGAAAGCACTGGTCGCTGAGACAACCCCTTCTGGAGCATCAATCAGTGTTGCTGCCCCTATGGGAGCCCCTGCTCCTCCTTCTATGACCGTTACAGAGGGTGTTATTCAGGTACAGTGTATAAGAGTATCTACTTCCCTCATGTCATTCTTATGTCTTTAATATTTTGTTTAAATTGCGCAAGCATTCCCCTCTTCACCTTTGTTGCATTATCTCCGGGTGAGCGAGGTCGCTGTGATGACTAAGGATCCGGATGAAGTTACTCCAATACTTGTGGGGTTAGATAATGGGATGGTTGCGAGAGAGGTATTAAACTAGCATACTCTCTTTTTACTATTTCCCTTCTTTTCTTCTTGCGTATAATGTGCAAGCTTTCTCATTTCCCCTTTGTTTTATTATTTTCAGGTGCATGAAAGTACTCCGATGACCGTGGAATCTGGCAGTGGGGCAACTGCGAGAGAGGTATTAGACTGGCATACCCTCTCTTTTTACTATTCCCCTCTTTTCTTCTTGCGTATACTGTGCAAGCATTCTCATTTCACCCTTGTCTCATTGTTCCAAGGTGCATGAGAGTACTCCGATGACTATGGAGTCTGGCAGTGGGGCAACTGCGAGAGAGGTATTAGACTGGCATACCCTCTCTTTTACTATTCCCCTCTTTTCTTCTTGCGTATACTGTGCAAGCATTCTCATTTCACCCCTGTCTCATTATTTTCAGGTGCATGAGAGTACTCCGATGACTACGGAGTCTGGCAGTAGGGCAACTGCGAGAGAGGTATTAGACTGGCATACCCTCTCTTTTTATTATTCCCCTTTTTTCTTCTTGCATATACTGTGCAAGCATTCTCATTTCACCCTTGTCTAATTATTTCCAGGTGCATGAGAGTACTCCTATGACTATGGAGTCTGGCAGTGGGGCAACTGCGAGAGAGGTATTAGACTGGCATACCCCCTCTTTTTACTATTACCCTCTTTTTCTTCTTGCGTATACTATGCAAGAATTCTCATTTCACCCTTGTCTCATTGTTTCTAGGTGCATGAGAGTACTTCGATGACTGTGGAGACTAGTAGTGGGGCGACTGTGGAGGGAGATCATAGTTCTGAGTTCACTCCTTTGGTCGGTGATGTTAATTCTGGTGGAGAGTCTTCTTTCCTTCCTTCTGAGGCGGGGTCTCGTCACTCCGATGGCGATGATTAAGTAGAGGATACTGCGACTATTTCTAGTAGGCTATGACGTGAGGAGTTACCAGGCCGATTCAGGGTACATGAGCGTCAGCTCTTGGATCTCATCTTGGAGCACCATCCCGAGACGTTCACTTCTCAGAGTATACTTTAGGTTGACAGTCTTACGGCCTTCAACCCGAGGGCTCTTGCTAGCCATGTTCATGAGTTCTTGGCTACCCCCCCTGCTAAGCTGACTAGCTCTTTTATTTTTCTATTCTAGGATGCTCTCCGCGACTTACAGCAGTTCTATCATTTTCGTTTGGATTGGCTTGACGCGGGGGTTCGCCCCTTTCTGAGTGTTACTTTTCGAAAGATAGTGAGATTTCACACTTCTCGATAGTCTAGAGTTGAGCAACGGCACGCTGAGGCTACGAGGATCCGGAATCAGATCGCCCTACTGCAGGTGAAGCTTGCCAGACTCGAGTCTGGCGATGAGGAGGATGAGGCTAAATTCATCAGGTTGGAGGAAGAGTTTCTGCGGGAGGCTGGTCCGTCATATGCTGGTGCCATCGCACGTGATGATTTATTTTTTGTGGTTTCTAGCAGATAGGCTACTTGTTGCTTTGTAGTGCTCAGGATTCTATGTGTACATCACTTATCATTCCTGTATGAGACACTTTGTTTCTTCTGCACTTTCTTTTTCCTTTGTTCTCCCTTTATACTGTGGGTGTTTGTTTTATATGACTTGCTATAATTTCTGTGAGCATTTAGTCTACTGGTGGCTACCCCATGTACTGCGGGGTATTTGCATTAATATGAAAAGTTATGTATTATCATATTGTATATATGTTTTTGAAAATGCACCTCTTGTAGATGTGAGGTGTTGGCATGTGACTTTCTTGGGTTGCCCCTCCTGTCTGTGGGGGTATTCCTGCATATTACTGCTTATAGTCGTAGAGGCTAGGTTGGAGAGCAGGGTGACCCCTGCCCCTTTCCCGAAAGCCTGATTATATTAAAAAAACTGTTTGAATTAACCAACCCCTAGTCTTTGGGGTCCTTGCTCTATATCCTCTTTAAGAGTTTCATTGTTCTTTGTAATATTAAAGAGGAGGAATTTAATCTTCCCTCTATATTTTCTATTAATTTATGTCTGGGGGACTTTGCTCAGTATACTTTCTCTTAGGATGGACTTACCTTCCAAGTGTGGTGAGCAAAGTTCCTGATTTTTTTTGTACTCTCTTCTAACTTAATAGGGAGTGTATATGTATGTATAAATGAGCAAGCAAAGAAAATGTCAACAATGATCAAAAGTGTTGCTATTTCATTTCTTTACTTTTGTGTGTTGTTTACAGTGTAGTATTGCTCTTAAAAAAATTTACAAAAAAACTTTTCTGGTATAGGAGCAATCCTCGAAATCCATTACAGATATGCAAAACACAAACACAACTTGTTAGCTGTTACTAAGCATAATACCTCTTCAACCACTTGCAGTTGATGGACTGGAGGCAATCACTCTTTGGTTCTGATATTTGGCAGTAGCCCGACTTGCCCACTCCTCTGACGACAAATGGTCCTTCCCAGTTAGGTTTGAATTTTGATGCCGACATGCTACGGAGATGGTGAGTTGATGCTCGCAGGACTAAATCTCCCACCTGGAATTCTCTAGTCTTGACCAAGTTTTCGTAGGCCCTGGACAGTTGCTGAGTGTAGACTTTGAAATTCTCTCTCGCCTTGTCTCTATGCTCGTCCAGCGCCTCCAGTTGCACATGCCTTGGGTCTGGGATGAGCCCATTGCTAAGAGAAATTCTGGCTGAAGGTACCGCCAGTTCCACTAGTAGGACAACTTCGGTCCCATATACTAGAGAGAAGGGAGTGAACCCTGTTGGCTTTCTTTTTGAAGTACGGTAGGCCCAAACACCATAGGCAACTTCTCATCCCATGCTCCCGGCATGTCTTCTAGCATTTTCTTCAAAATATTTATTAGGGTCTTATTACTAGCCTCTGCTTGGCCATTGCCCTTGGGGTAGGATATGGTTGAGCTATTATGCACAATCTTATACTTGTCTATGAGAAGGGACATCTCTTTGCATACAAATTACTTCCTATTATCCGTTAGGATCACTTTGGGTATACCGAACCTACATATGATATACTCCTTTATAAACTGGGTTACCACTTGGGCGGTGACTCTCCTTAAAGGAATGGCCTCCGCCCATTTGGTGTACAATTCTGTAGACACGATAATAAAAGCCTTGCCATGAGATGCTGGGGTGATCTTTCCCACTAGGCCGAACGCCCATGTGTGGAAGGGATAGGGGATGCTAAGCTTTGTAGACTGACCGAGGGAGCGTGCACCATGTTTCCATGCACTTGACATGCTCTACACTTTTTCACATATCCAATGGAGTCGACTTCCATGGTCGGCCAGTAGTATCCCAACGTCATCAGTTGATCATACAGCTTGGTGCCTCCCATGTGGGAGGGCTCATGAGCTTCTTTCAGCACCCTTTACACCTCCTCTTTGGCTACGCACTTTAGCGCCTTCTCATTGTACCCTTTCCTATATAACTCTCCCTTGACCAAGTAGAAACGGGCTATCCTTTTTCTAAGGTAAATTTCATCCGCTCTCTCGGCGGGAAGTTCCCCATCTTTTAGATATGCTAGGTACGGATGTCTCCAATCTTCGAAGGCTTCCACGAAGTTAGCCTCCGTCGACTGGTCAAAATTAGCTTGGCACTTTAAACAACTTTGTTGCAAGCGGGCCGCTTCTACGCTCATGGCAGGCTAATAATACCCACTTCGCTGCAGTCGTCTGTAAAGGGGGATATCCGTATCTCCGCAGTGCTTCTGGTGCATTTCTATTAACCTCTTCTTGGCTTCTTGCTCCCCTACGCACCTTGCCAAAAACCCTCCAGGACTCTTGAAGTAGAGAGTTCCCCGCAGCACATGATTGTTGGCTAACTCTAATATTTTCATTGTCCCTTCCCTGGTTTCAAGTTGCTTCTCTACCAGACGCCTCCAATCTTCCGGCTCGTTACTTGGGAATAAGGACTTTACAGTAGTGGGTACCGTTATCCGCCTCACTATGATGGTTTCTTCTGACTCCTCCATGTCCAACTTTTGTGCTATGGTGGCGAGCGCGTCAGGGTGCCTGTTCATCGTTCGCGCCTGCCTCTCCACAGTTACTTCTAAGAACTGTCCCAGCAGTCTTTGGATGATGTGTCTGTATGGCGCTAAGTTGGCATGTTTAAGGGAAAACTCTCCATTGACCTGCCTTACTACCAGATTGGAGTCCCCTCGTATCCACAGTACCCTGATCCCTCTTCTGAGTGCTTCCAACATCCCTAGAATGAGGGCTTTGTACTCAGCTTCATTATTTGAGCATTTAAAATCTAAATTGAAAGCGAGGGTAATCTTCTCCTTCCCATCTGACAGTATGGCGTCGGCTCCACCTATTCCTTGAGCACTGGAACCATAAAATTCCATAAACCACTTCTTCACCTCCTCCACCATGCATGCTTGGAAACTTTCTCCGGGGAGCTCTTCACTAGGTGGTTCGAAAACCCCACTCGGGAAGTGGGCCAGCAGATCTGCTACTTCCTGGCTTTTAATGGATTTAGGCACTACGCATTTTAGATCGTATTCTGAGAAGATCAAAAACCACCTTGCTGCTCATCCCACGAGTATAGTCCGCGCGAGGAGGTACTTGATGGGATCACACTTGGTGACTATGTGAACGGTGAAGGCTAGAAGATAGTGTCTCAACTTCTGGGCTACAAATACCCTCGCCAGGCAGTGCCTCTCAACGCTGGTGTATCTCGATTCTGTTCCGGATATTACTCTTGACAGGTAGTAGACCGATTTTTCCACTCCTTTTTTCTCTTGCACCAAGAGGGCCCCTATCGACCTCTCTGTAGAAGTAAGGTAGAGCAGCAGCGGCTCTCCGACTTCAGGGGGAATCATCGTGGAAGGAGAGGCTAGGATTTCTTTAATCTTGTCGAACGCACTCTCTTGCCTCTTTCCCCAAACCCACTTGGCTTTGTCTTTTAGTAGTGGAGCGAACGAATGAGTTACTTCTGCCAATGCATGTATAAACCTCCGCAGGTAGGATACCTTTCCCATGAAGCTCTTAAGTTGTCTCTGACTCTTGGGTGGTGGCATCATCACAATGGCTTTCATCTTCTCTGCATCCACTTGCACCCCTTGTCTATTTACCACAAAACCTATGAATTTCCCTGCAGTAACCCCAAAGGCACACTTTGAGGGGTTCATTATCATCTTATACCGATGACACCTTTCGAATACTCTCCTGAGATCCTGAATATGCTTGTTTTCTTTCTTAGACTTCACCACCAGTTCATCCACATAGAATTCTAGTATATCATGAAATAAGTCATGAAAAATTACCATCATGGTCCGCTGGTATGTGGCTCCAGCGTTCTTCAATCCGAAGGGCATGATTGTATAGTGAAAGTTCCCTAACGGTGTGCGAAAGGCAGTCTTCTCTGTATCGGCGGGGTCCATTTTAATCTGGTTATAGCCAACATACCCGTCCATGAAGCTATACATCTCATGTCCCGCGGTGGCATCCACTAAGCTGTCTATGCTGGGTAGTGGTAATTCATCCTTAGGACACGCCCTGTTCAAGTCACGAAAATCTACACAGATTCTGATTTGGGTCTTGTCTTTCTTTGCCACTGGCACTATGATGGATAGCCATATGGGGTGCTAAATAGGTTTGATGAACCCTTCTTCTAACAACTTCTCCACCTCAGCTTTTATTTTTAAATCAAGGTCTGCTTTATATGTGCGTGTGGCTTTCCTTACTGGAAGGGCATTAGGAAGGATGTTCAATCTATGAGAGCTCACTGCTGCGTCTATTCCTGGCATCTCCGTGTACTTCCAAGCAAATACATCAGTGAACTCCTTAAGTAACTCAATGAGCTCTTCCTTCTGCTTCGGTTCCAGGCACTTGGAGATTAGAATGGGTCTACTTTCGCCCTCTTCTGACCCCAACTTGATTTCCTCTAATTCTTGCAGCTGCTCTCTGGGTCCGTCTTGCATGCACTCTGGCGCTTCTTCTGGTTCCTCAACATGCTCAATAATATGGGATTCATCAACGATAAAACACTCGGGCATCGGGTCGATGCTCTCATCCCAGAACACCGCCCGTGTAGACCGTTATAAATGGTAGATGATCTTTCCATCAGGCAAGATCACTTTCTTACAAGTTCGAGGGGGTCTAGCTACCTCCTCTACTTTCCTCTTGCCTTTTGCCATATGGGGGATTATCCTCTTCCCTAGACGGTCATGAACGGATTTCTTTTACGGGACCCTTCCCTCAACTACCTTGATGCCTACTAGTTTTCTTGTAGAGACCTTTCTTTCCTCATCTAACTCGGTGTAGAAGGAAGTATCTACCATGTGGGCCTCCTCAACGGCGAAGGGTCTCTGCCTGGCCTTAATCACTATCTCTATACCTCTAATGTTTGCCTTCGTGCATTGATGGTAGGTGGAAGGCACTACGCCATGAGTGTGCATCCATACCCTTCCAATGAGTAATTAGTAGCTGGTGTTAGCATTAATAACGTGAAATTTGATGTGGGAGATGAAATTTCCCAACTTAATTCCCACATTCACGTATCCAATAGACTGCATTCCGGCGTTGTCGAATCCAGAAATTACTAGCGGTACCGGAACCACCTTCTCCTGGTCAATTCCTGTTTCATATAATGTACTGATGGGCATGATGTTAATGGATGCTCCTCCATCCATCAACGCCCTGGGAAATGAGACTCCATTAATTATGGTTGTGACGTACAATGGGCGATTGTGGAGGTAGGGCACCACCCAATCTGCTTCTGAAAACACCACTTCAGAGGTATACTTCTTAATCATCCTTCCGATTGGCCCCTGCCAATTTAGCGAAGGGTCTCCCTGCTGCTGCACTGCCTCCAAGACTTTCCTCGTGATGGACACCCTTGTGTCGTACTTTACCCCTATCTGGTCGAAAAACCACTTGAACTTGGGGCTCCTTGCTATGGCCTCACATTCAGAATCTAAGTCTACCTCGTACGCCTGGGCATTACAAACATACTCCGCTTCAGAGGTCCCTCCCTCATCTAGAGCGAGGATGACGCCTACCTCGCCTTCTGAGAGAGCCACTTCCTCAACTTCCCCACTTCCATTTTCATGTTCTGGAGTGAAGAACCACTCATCTTGCTTTCTTTCTAGCTCAAGTCTGGTCAGTGATAGATTTTCTAACTCCTCGCATAACTGTTCGCCACTCTTCCACTTCATAAGACTTCTTGTAGCTTCTTCGTCGTAGGCAACTACCATGTTGGCGGTGCCAAAGTGATGCGCAGGAAGTGGGTTCTCGTTAACGTCCACAGGGGGTATCTGCAAGGTACCGTTGGCCATCTGCTCACCAATGATCCTTCACAAGTAGTAACAATCTTTCGTAAAGTGCTTCACTCGTTAGTGCAACTCGCAGTACTTTGGATTGGCCTTGTCAGCTGCAGTGGGGGTTTCTCCTTTTAGGTGGGGAGGTCCTACTACACCTTCTTGCACTAAGGTGCGGTAACAATCCATAGCCTCAGCTACGCTGCATGGTAGTGGCGGCGGGGCATCTTCCCCAAATTTTCTCTTGTTTCCAGGACTGTCGGTCTTGGCCCTAGAGCCTCCCTTCTTCCCTTTGTTACTCCCGTCTACATAGTTAACCGCTTTCCTCCTTGAAACTTGAAACCTCCCGAGAGTCAGTGGAACTCGCGTCCTCCAACCCGGGGCTCTTGATTTGATTATCATAGCTATGTTGCTGGCGGCCCTGGTGAATTCTCTGAAAGTTCCGTCTCTAGTTTCGTTGATCAAGTGCAACTTGTACTCTTTTAAGAGTCCTTCCACACATATTTGTAGTAACATGGCCTTCGCAATGTCCTCGTGGACATCTAAGGCCCTCTCACGAAATCTCTTGATGTAGTGCATCAACTCTTCTCCTGGCTTCTGGACCTCTTGTGCCAGGTGCCTCAGTGTAAATTCGTCCTCCGCTACAAAAAACTTTTGGAGGAACTGCCTGTGCATCTCTTCCCAAGTAGGGACGCTGTTAGGCGCCAAGTGGGAATACCATGTATAAGCCTTCCCAGTGAGAGTCTTAGAGAACTCCCTCAACCTCAGGTTCTTGTCGCCAATATGTACTCCCAGTTACTCGACCAACCTCTTCACGTGCTCTCTAGGGTTCTCCCCCCTACCGCCAAACTTGATAAATTTTGGTGGAATATACCCCTCAGGGTATGGCTTCTCACTTACTTCCCGTGGATAGGGGTCTTGTAATTCCTCGTATAGGTGGTAACCCTCTCTTTGAGACGAGGAGAGGAGCTTCCTCACTTATTCCATAGTAACAGCCTTAGAGGGTGACTCCTCCAAACACGTGCTTTTAGCAGTTGGAGAACCTGTTGGCGCCAGGACCTGCTCTGGCGCCGCCTTCCAAGACGGAATCGTCTCTGCTCGAATCGCAATAGGAGTGGCTACCCCTTCATTAGGGGCAGCAGGAGATGTCACACAACCTTGACCCAAGCTTGATAGATCCACGTTGTTTTGATTTAAAAAGTCAAAAAACATTGCCATAAGATTCACACCTGCCATTGGAGCCACTGCCGGCGAACTGGTCTGCCGTCCCTGAGGCGCTGGCGCCTTGGCTCCGATCACCACCACTTCTTCCTGAGTAGTCTGGTCACTGTGAGCTCCATTACCAGACGGAATGCCCTAAAAAACCAACTGCTTAGAGACATTGAAACCTTTTTTGTCCATGGAAGTGAGAATACCTCCCCAGCGGAGTCGCCAAATGTAGGAGGGTATTGGTTCCAGCGGAGTCACCTATTGGTTCGAGAAAATGATCATGTTGAATTTTCCTCTTGGGATCTTTCATGATGAGCAGTTAGTCGTGATTGGGCAGAGCCTTCCTTTAAATTAGATGGTCGTTGAGAGTTCCTCGACACAATCCTAGGGGGACTTCTATTCTTCCTAGGACCCAAACGATCAAAAGGAGATACTCTACTCAACCTTTCAAGAGCACTTGTCCTCTCTAGAGATAGAGTGATGTTTTGTTGAGTGTTTGTAGCTCGTACTGAGGAAGTCCGACCAGGCTGATAAGAAGGATCATTAGATCTCTCAGTACGATATGAATCGGTGCGTCTGGATTGAGATTCCTCTGGAAATAACGTTCTCCTAGTTCTCGAAGATGGTAAACGAGTATTTGTCTGAACACTTCGTTGTCCTGATTGAGCCGGCACTCCGCCTTGAACGGTTTGTATAAGCTATCGCGTGTTTTCTTGCATGGCCGTCTGGCCTTGGGCCAAATTAGCCATTATACCCGCCAGATCTGAAAATTTTGGGGGAGCAGAGGGGTTTGGAGGAATCCCAATATTTCGATTACTGGATTCTGGATTATCAGCCATTGATGATGAGTTATTTTGGTGAAAAACGCTAATTACAGTCGTTTCCCACAGACGACGCCAATCTGTTGATGTAAAAAACTAGATTTGATCTAATTATTTTAATCACAAATAAATATGAATAAACAAATATGAAACAAGAGATTTTTAAAGTGGTTCAGCCTTAAGAAAATGGCCTACGTCCACTGTTTTTGTATTGCTGACTGTTTGCATAGAATTCTTGACGAGTGTTGTTCTCAAGAAATCCCGATCCCCTCTAATGAGGAGGTTACAATGTATTTATAGCCTTGAGGCTGTACAAATGAAAGGACAATGCGCTGTTATCCAGTAGACATGTATATCTGTATGATAATAATGAGCATTTAATGCACAGACGACTCTTTAATTTTCTTGTTCTGCACGCTAAGTTTCTCGGGCCGCCTGAGTTGCTCGGACCGCTTGAGCTGCTCGGTACACTGAAGTTCCTCGGAGAACATGGGTTGCTCGTTGAAAGTGTTTGTAGGTGCCATGTAGATTGACACGTGTCTCTAAATAATTGATCCACATCAGTAGACTAAATTTGGTATCAACAAACAGTTTTAAATAAAATTCACCCAATATAAAATGTTCCAAGCTCCTATATATATATATATATATATTTAAAATTCATTCATACCTTAGGAGCAATGGAACCAATGTTGTTAACTTAGAAACGAGGCACATTAAACTCGGCATTTGATGAAGCTTTAAACTTGGCCGCTACATCTTCAACTTTAGTATGTCATAGGCTTGAAGGATGGTCAATAACTCTATCTTATGACTCAAACGTTTTTTTTCCGAAATTGAGCAAAACTACAAAGGACTCAATTGGAAATTTGTGTCCTTACAATTCGATTTTATGGAACTAAAAAAATATATATATCACAATGGGAAATCGCCTTTCATGCATAGTGTGTGTCTAAGAAAAAACAGTTCCTGTGTTATCAAAAGTCCTAGGTTAGGTCAAATAGCTACTACATCAATTCAATTTATCAAATGTGGCACTATGTATTCTAAAATCACTACATACTGTAGTTAAGAAACTTCACAGCAATCCAACAACTAATTAATTTAAACAGTTCAACAATTACGCTTTTTGTGAACTGTTCCTATCCAAAAAAGCTCAGTTCGTTTTACAGATTTCAATTAGGCCCCAATATACTTCCATATCAAAGTATTTGTGAATTTTAACGAAGATACATGAGATGAACAGTTATGTGAAGCATAACACTACATGAGTTTCGCTCAACACCCTCTGTGTGCAGAGCTTTGTGCACAGGGTATACCTTTTTCACATAAAAATTAATTTCATTTGCTAGAACTATGGAAAAGTAAACAAGAATAGAACTAAAAAGAATAATATAAGCTTAAAATATCCATGGAAGACTAAAATTAGACGACTTAAGTAATATTGAATGCACGTATAGCTAAATGATCTATCCCGAAATAACAATAAAATAAAGTGCATTCAGGATGCAACACTGTATTTTCAGATGTAAATGAATTACAAACATGACAATATGATACTAGTAACGACACGGACCATGATAAAGGGAGATCTCTGAATTTAGTACTAAGAATAATCGAAGTCTCTTTCATATTTGTATAAATAAATAAAAGCTTCTGGTGATAAGACGGCGCCAATCTGTTGAAGACAGAAAATGGCCACTGCCATTTTAGTGGCGTCAACAGCAGATAAATGATGAGGATGAGATTGAAGATGAAGATAAACATTCACATCAAACATATAAGAGACAAGGATTTTTAAAGTGGTTCGGCTATGAATAAAGTCTACGTCCACTGTTATTTTATTCCCAGGGGTTTACAATAGCACAATATGGTGTTTCTTAGTTATTCCTTTTTTCCTCTCCCTTTGGCTAAGGGAATACATGTATTTATAGTGATGGGAGATAAAGAGATACATTGTATTTATACATTCATACATTTATGTCTACATACAATGAATCTATTTGTTGGCCTTTTATGATGGTTGATCTTCCTTGAATTGCTTGGTATGCTATGTGTTGTCATCTATTAATGCAGTAGAAATGTACGTTAAGGCTCATTAAATACGTTGTTATCCTTTGATCTTCCTGGTAGGTATGCCGACCAACTCTCCTCGGGTGCCAACTATCTCTCCTCGGGTGCTGACCAACTCTCCTCGGGTTCCGACCAACTCTCCTCGGATGCCGAATATTGCCACGTAGGATGACATGTGTCCTTTTCTGATTGGTCCTCGTAGATGGAGAATTTTTTGCATCAACAAGGATTGCTTGGGATTACCTAAGTTGTTAATATTTTTTGGTGTAACAAATATAATATTTGACATGTACTTTATTGTATAATATTGTATAATAGTCGGTTGCTGGTGCAGCTGCTCAAAAATCATAACTGATAAAAGGGTTTTGTATGTATTTATTTTAATCTATGATTGGGTAGAGTCTCATGGTTTTATGAAATTGACATTCATTTCTATTTGTGTATATATATATTACTGTAATTAGGTTCATGTGCAGAACCAAAAGAATTATAAGAAAAATATAGAGGAAGAACCACTTACTTTAAGGGTAAATGATTGATTATTTTCATCAATTTTTGTGTACATAAACAATATTATAAGTTAATCATATTTACAAAGTTTTATTAATTATTCAATTGAGAGGTGAGTGAAATTCAAAATTAATATATAGATATGTATTTTCTGCCTTTATAACTTTTAATGATCATATATGGCTCACTATATTGTTGAATATGTGGACAACATTTGGTCAGATCGATTCTCTTTTTTTATCTAAATATACAGTTGAGAGCTTGACTACGATGTCCTTTATTGAAAACCTCAATTGCGGACTAATTTTTTTTAAATGATAAAAAAAAAAAAATATTGATTTTATTTGGCAATAATATCCATATAATGAGAAGATCATCTGCAAATTTCAACAACAAGAAAAAAAAATTAAATCAGGAAGCGGGTGAAATGCAAAGTTGATATTTACATCTGATTTTCAATTGTTTAAAATTTATACAATCATTTAACCCATTTTTTAGTTTGAAATTGTTGTCAAATTATTTTATAGATTATCTCCTAATTATGGAGATCATTTGCCAAAAAAATTACAATTTTTTTTTCCAATTATTAAAAAAAATGGTCTACACTTGAGGTTTTCATTTATGGACTTCACTTAACAACCTCACCTGTACCTGACATATACATATGCGTAGACATATATAAATTTAGACTAAATTATTATTTGGTCCTAAAGAAATGTTGCATTTTTTCAAAAATGAAATGTTCTATCCAACAAAATTTTTAGTCCCTAATGATATTAGCACAAGAATAATGAAATTAACTAGACATGCAGTTAATGCCTCTATTAGAAACTAAAAAGTGTTTTCGAAAATATATATAAAACAAAAAGGCAAACTCGGTGAAGGAGGTTCCTGTCACTGTGGGATATTGGGGGTTAGATGTACGCAATCTTACCTCTGCATTTTCGTGACTCAAACTTGTGACCTCCAAGTCATAATGAAACAACCTTATTATTACTCCAAGTTTACCCTTTGTTTTTGAAAATATACTAATCTAAAAATTATAATAATAAAAAATCAATTATTTTTTATATTTTGTTAAATGTCTCATAAATATCTCTCCCTCTCTATACTCTCTATGTGGAGTGTTTTTTTGTAACTGTGTTTGGATCATGGGAAGCTAAATTTGCTCCATGAGAATCCAATACAAAACTTGATTACACTTATAACTTATTTAAGCTACAATAACTATCTCAACAGTCAAACCCCCAAGGGGATCTGCTACCCATCAGATACTTTTAACTCCCTGCCTTTTGTATTGTTATTTACATCTTGATGTCTATTTAATCTTATTTATTGACTTGTGGTACTTTTTTATTCACTTCCCCCTGCAAATTTTGTGCTTGTTTATTGGATTTGAGTTACTTAAAAGATTGTGAGAAGATGGTACACAAGAAATTCCATGTGAAATGCCTATTTCTTTACCCATTTAAACAATAACAAATAGGGAGTGGTACTAAATAATTAAAGAAAGTTCACAAGTGGATATCTTAAGATGCTAAATTCAGGTGTAGTAAACAAGGAAATAACACATGGAATCACCTACCCAAATTGAGTGAATCAAGAAGTAATAATGGGAGCTCATTATTTGGTCAAAGGTCAAAGAAAATAAACATTCATACACATTGGATCTCTAGTTCTTTAAATTGTACGTTATGTTTGAGAGTTGGGGAGAGTAGAGAAAAATGAGTTATTTTCAATAAAAGAAAAAAATGAAAAAAATAAGGGAATTTAAGTATTTAGTCATATTTTTTAAGATTTATTTGTAGTCACTTTTATGTTTTAATTTTTTTTAGTTGTATCTTGTAATCAATATGGGACAAGTGTCATTCTCTGAGATAATGAAGAGGAACGGTTGCAGAGTAGTTGTAGGAAATTTTGAGCGGTTATGGGAGTTACTATAATTTTAAAAAGACACAAGATGGGAGCCTAACAAATTTTAGAAGATGAGACTAAACCCATAATTTTTTTTAAAATAATAAGGAGAGGGGGAGTGAGAGAGATATTAGTGAATTTCTTTTCTTTTAGTAAATTTACGAAAGGAGAAAAAGTATTTATATTTCCTCCTTATTTGCTTATCAAGAAGAAAAGAAAGGAGAATATGATAGTTTTTTTTTTACTTTAATACATTACTAATCTTTGATTCTAAACTTTAATACAACTTTATTCTTTTATTAAACTTTAGTACATTTTTTGTGACATTTTTTGTTGCAAAATGTCACTAAAGATAACTTTTAATGGCAAAATTTTCTTATTTAGTGATGAAAAATATATTAAAGTCTAATAAACTAGTTGTATTAAAGTCTAAAATCGAAGATTAGTAATATATATATAAAAAAAATACAAACTACCATTATACTTAACAAATAAGCATATCCATTTTAACGGTTATAGTACTTTTAAATTTCATTATGGGTAAAAAGTTCAGGAAAATAAATTCATTAAATCAAATTTACCTTCGAGAAAGTTTAAGACATAATTTTCATTAAAACATTTTAAAAAAATCTCAAATTATTTCCCATTTTTTTCTAATTTAACCTCTAAATAAGATAAATGATATATTTTCCCGCACTTTATATTCTGCTATACCATTTTTAATACCCTGAACCGAGTTATTTTCAATGGATTGGATTAGCTGAGTGACTTAAAAACTAGTATATTTACTTCGAAGCACTTTACTTACATATGCATATAGGCCTAGCGTATGCATTACCGAAAATTAAAACCATCTTCAAACCATTGTGGTACTTTAATGGGGAAAGTGCCACGATGATAGATAGAGTGGACGATTGCAATTATGAGTTGTTCCCTCAGAAATTGGAATGCAACTAGAGGATCCCCCCACGACATTCTTGTTCTCATGTAAATAATGATTGCTCACCCACGGTAACTTTATCTTTTCAGATATAGTATTATTTTAAAACTATATATCATCATCATCCTTGCTTAATCACATAACATGGGATTTGTCAACTGAATTCTCTTTTCTACATTCTTTTTTATTATAAGAAATGTTGTCAACTAAAGTTAATTTTTTGAGATCTCTCTTTATAATTTTCTCTTAATATAGTTTCGGATGATAAATTTTCCCTTTACCTATATTTTAATTAGTCATCGTTTTGGTATTGATGAATTTAATGGCCTATTCAATACATGTCCATGCCATTTAAGTATACTCTTTCATCTAATCATTAATGTGATTTAATCCTAAATTTTCTTTAACATATTAGTTTTAATCTTATATCTTCTAACATAGCATCCTCATCTCACCTATATGCATATGTTGCACGTGTTTTTTTTAATGTTGAATACTCTGCTCCATATAGGGTAGATAAGCTAGTAATCGTTTGATAAACCTTACTTTTTTATTTATGATCAACCTCTTGTCACATAAGATATTATTAGTTGTCTTCATTTCATCCATTATGTTATTTTTCTATTTATTGTATCCTCATTTATTCTCTATCACTTTGCACTATTGAACCTACATAGAGAAACTTATTATTTTGAGTTATCAATTATTATTTAATTGTTATCATTATGTTATCATTTGCATCATTATTATGTTTACATCCATATACTTAGTTTTAGTTCTATAAATATTCAATCCATTTCTTCTGGTTATTTTTCCAAGTTTTTAATCTTAAGGCTTGTTTGATAGCATGGGTGAACAAATTTGCATGGGAAAATTTTTCATACCAAACCCCAATGAAAATTTTATCATGGTAAACCATCACAATGTGCATTGGCTTGTGGTAATTTCGTGTAAGGTGGCAAAAATTTCCAACACAATTGATGACTGTCAAACATGCCAAAAAGATAACTAATCCAAAAGATTTCACATTTGTCGTGACATATTTTGTCACTCAATGTTATCAAGCCGTCCATCATAGTTATGGATTTTTGAAGTTCTTACTAATAATATATCATAAATAAAAATCATACACCATGGGATGTCTTCTTCTATGTATGATGTTCCCTGTATTTTTGTGACATTTATTTATTATTGATCAATTATAAAAATAAATTAATAAATGGGATTAATTATTACTTATGTGATATGGTAATAACAAAATGCATAATTTAGATGATAACTAAATTTTGCATGTTATGTGATTTTTGTGCCAATTGTTATAAATAATTAATTGATGGTTATATAAGTTTTGACTATATATGGTTAAGCACAAAATAAGTATGTATTTTTATTTTTCATTCTGAGATATTACCATACGTTATGAGGTATTACTGTTTAGACCAAACTTTAGGGTGATATGGAGGCCCCGAGATGTATTTTTATTGCTTTGGAGTGAGCCTAGGGGGATATATACCTTTGGGCTAATTTTTGGACTAGTTTGGTAGTATTTTAAACTCACTTGGAGACTCAAAATTAGGTCTTTAGTGACATGAAAGTTTAAAGTTATTTATGGGGTGTTAACCCTCATTAATTAAATACTATATACAAATCATAACCCTAGCAGCTAAGAGAATTGGGAGAACTTGAGGAAAACTTTGGAGAGGAACGAGGGATCAAAAGAGAAGGAATCACCCCTTCTTATTGTTCAGGCAAGAAATCTATTATCATCACATAATTTGTAACTTGTTTATGAGTGCATGTTATTTAATCTAATTTGGGATTAGAATCATTTTTAGGTTATAAATTTTCTATTTAATTGCGTTGGTATTGGGTAAATGTGGGTTAATGTTTTAGATTATTAATGGGTTAATAAACTGATTTCAAAATTGGGAATTTTGTAGAGAACCTTTGTTTGATCCATATTGGTTTAGGATTCTAATGTTAGATACAATATTTAGGACCAATTTACTCGTGATAATCAATGCCTATGTTAATTTGAGAAACGGACTTTAAATCGAATGTTAATTTGACCCAATTGAATGAAGAAGATGAATTAGGTTTAAATTGATATTGTAAAGATTTGAACTCTGACTGTGTTAGAATCTCTTTAATTCATTAAGAAACATGTTTAAAACACTAATTCGTAGCTTTATGGTGAGAGGCTTTACAATGAATTTTATGGGGTTTTCAGGCGCCATTAATGACTTTGGGACGAAACTCAGCAGCTCCAGTTTGATGGATCACTACGACCCAATCTTATATCGATCCAAATGGCGGATCGATCCGTCTTGGGTGTGGATTGATCCAACCCTGTAGACTTACTGATTTGGGGACATTTTCGGTATTGCTCGTACGGTATATATATAATGAGAGATATTTATGTACATAATTATATAGTTATAAGATGATAAGCTAAGAAGACACAAAGCCTGAGTTTTTAATTAGGGTTTAAGAGTAATTAACTTTTATATAATTGGACATTCCGATAATGGGGATTGGGATAGTTCATATACACTTGCAAATAGGTGTTATCATATATATATATATATATATTGTGTTGTGTATATTTTTTTTGTTGATGTGGATATGTCGTATTTGACTCTTGGGAAATACATTGGTCGGGGTTTGATTTAAATGGTTATGATTGGGAACTTCACTCTTCATTGATGACGCAGAACTTTGTGGAGTATGTACTTGATCATACGTTTAGTCGGTCACCGCCTCACGACGTGAGACACGGATAATTTGATCCATTAGACGGGTTTTCGTATGGGTCTAGCTGATGGTGTGACTACGTAGTGATCTCCATTATTATATATTTGTATGTTTTAAATTCATTACGTGAGTGACTGTTATGGGTTTGACGATGGAGGCACGAGAAGGTCCCCGAAGGTAGATGCCTTTTGTGGTTAGTATGAGATGTATTATAATTGATGATATAGTCAAGTGATGGACACTTAATTAATAGGACATTATGTCACATCAATGTGTTTTTATGAGATCGTGTGCATATTATTTTTCAGGTGACATGAGTGACGATTAGTACTGGGTTGTATTCTTTACGTGTGTAGTTAGTTGCATCTTAGATGTAGAGTATTATTATGCGATGTTCACTTAGTAATCTAATGATAGATACTTATTAGTTATACCTTGGGTTAGGACACCGTTTAGTTATTTTATTTTTGACGAAGGTCAAGGTATCTCTTGCATGTGAGCGTCGACAGGTACATTCCTCCCTTTTGGCATGAAACGAGCCATATCTTGAATTTTTTTGTTCCTCATTCTGTGATTATAATCCATTTACCAAGTTGATAATGAAAAATCAAATTTAGATCATCACCAACCTAATCTAAATCAACCTATGTTAATATAAAAGACGTTAAAATTACAAGATATGTAATAATAATTTACTAATATAATACTAATCGTGAGAAAGATAAATAAAGAGTTTGACCCTCTTTAAAAGAAGTTAATGATAACTCTTTCACTCTATTTGTTGGGTCATCAAAAGTAGACCTGGCAAAATGAGGCACAACACGATAACACGACACGAACCGATACGAAGTTACAAGTTAACATTTATTTAAGTAAATAAAATATATTATTGGGACTTATAAAAAGTTTATGTACTTTAATGTTAATTTAATCATAACGAATATCACTAAATGAGAGTGTTAGTAATGGTAATGAATTAATGGGTCTAATAGTGTTTAAAAATGAGATAATATGTCAACTTGGGTACAATTCAAAACAATTCATTATGTTAATGGGTAATAATGGATGAACATGACACGATACATTAAAATAGGGTTTTAATATGATTTTTTCACACGATAAAAAGTCATCCGTTCAGACACGAACCCGATAAGACCCGAACCCGATAAAAACTGACATGAACACGACTCGACACGACCCATTGATAAGTCTAATCAAAAGTGTAAGACTCATAACACAAATGTATTAATGATTTTAATGCGTTAACCAATAGAATGATGTCCACAAATTTGAATTCCTCTCGATCTCTCTCTTATCTTCCCATCAAATCACAAGAGACTTAGAAAGTGTATATTTTTTTGTAAAAATCACTTGACATATCAAATATACATGAAAATACAAGCAATTAATAGATATTGACATTCATGTGCGGACCTTAAATAAAAGACTTAAAAATCAAAATAATTTACTAATGTAGTAAAAGATTAAGTTGGATTTGCATTTGCAATAGAACTAGTTGAACCAGTCGATCTTGTTTCTTCATCTAAGAATAAATTCTTCAAAAAATCTAGCCGAAAAATGGATGAAATAATTTTCTAAATCTTTGTTGGTCGAAAATGCATATATTTATCAACTTTAAATTTCATTGATTTTCCTTTTAAATTTTTTGATGAAATATATTATCATGATATCCTAATTAGGCAAACCATTTACACTAATTTTAGTTGAAAAGTTCAATTCTTACTATCTTAAAAAGTTGATTCATTTTTCAGGTGAAATAATTAACGTTTGTACCTAAAGGACTCTAATATATACAATTTTTATTTATAAAAGCAGTAATAGCTTTTTAAAAAATGTTGTAATAAGTGGAGTTAATTTATAAACTTCCCGCAAAGTGCATTAAGTGTTTATTGTCCTACACGACACATTTAGTTTGACGCAATGACGTGTTGCACCCGTATTGGTTCTTGTTCAGGCTAACAGTAGTGGCGCCCAGACACACACCAATGTGGGTCGCATTTCTAAGTGAGCCTAGAATTATTGGAAGTATTTGTACTTTATGTGGATTAGGCTTGTATTTCGGCGGGGGCGGATCAGAAAATGCCTCTTTAGCAAAAAAATCAATTTTTTGGGGAATAAAATAATTATTCCAATTCCTTATCCGATTTTTTCAAAAAATTCAAAAAAATCAAATTCAGAAAATCGAAAAAGCGGCAAAAATTGGAAAAAAAATCGAAAATTCACAACATTTACAAAAAATCAAAAATTCACAAAAAAATCGAAAAAAAATCAAAAATTGGAAAACAAGTTCCAAAAAGGCATTAAACGTATGAATTGGAGAGCGATCAAAGCTTATTGAACTATATACAACATTTACAACTTTCTCTTTCTTTTCTTTTCTTCTTTTTCTCATTTTTCTCTTTTTTTTTTCTTTTGCATTTTGCCTAAATTGCAACCGCAACACAACAGCATCATTCAATTCCATGTAACATTCCAAACAAAGGTATGGAAGGTGTATGTATGGTTTTAACTTCAATTTGGAGTTGGTTATGAGATTTTTGGTTAATGAAAATAAAGGGTATATTAAGGCTCAAAGGGGTTGACGAGGGTAAACATATAAGGTGAGGTCAAGGCAAATATGAGTGATATAACAAAGATTTCCTATGATCATTTCCTAAAGTTTACGCAATTCTCGAGTCAAAACAACTTTGAAAATCATGATCAAGTAATATATTTCAAGATATAAACTCAATTAATGAACGATCAAAGAAAGAATAGAGAGATTACCAATGACTGTAACGTTTTCAAAGAGCAAAGAATAGTGTATAACACTCACAAATGACAAAAGGTACAAAGCTTACTCGGTGTAAGTATATACAATGCAACATAAGATTACCGAGTTATAAAATCTTAAACCAAATCAATAGAACAAGAAAAGCGCATGTGCTCATGGGATTAAAGTTTAATTCATGAAGTTATTCATAATATAAATGATTGAGGACTAAAGTCTAATAACTTATAAAATCGAGAACATGCATCATTGAGTTGTCTATTGGATCGGGCAATTATTAAAATTTATCATCGAAAACACAGGCAAAATGCCCAACAAAGGAGAAAAAAGAAAGAAAATATTTTTGACATTTTTAATTTTTCTAAGAAAGCATACTTAGTAACTAACTTGTGAGCAAAAACATGGACTAAATAAAGAAATTGATAGAATATCCCACACCCCCTAACTTAAAACCTGACATTGTCCTCAATGTGAATTAACAGACAAGTTAAAGATAGGTAAATAACGATATTACCCAAAATTGGAGAGATCCCCATAAGAACAAGTCCAAAGAATCTACGAAATAAGTTAGTACCGAGCATAGAAAAAATAAATAAGAAAAAGTTAACTAATTACACTAGACTAAATTAAAAAGGAAAGAAAAGATAAAAAGCAAGAAAGAATAAAAAGCTAACTATATACAACCTACTATTTAGGCTTCACACTAACTGTACACTAGAAGTCTAAATAGCTGAGGGTCCACCGTGAAAATGATTTGACTTTAGAGGATAACCGGTGTACCCTCACATACAAGTATGCCTTTCAAAAAATATGAATTCCATTTGAAAAACGGAAGGCAGTGTAAGGCGTAAGAAAGGAACCATCGCCAATTAACAGTTTTGGAGGGACGATGAGGGATTTGGATTGAACGGGTGAATAAAACATGTGGGGACCGAGAAAAACTAAATATCCTCCCAAAGATTTAGCAAGCGAAATGGGAGGTGGCCACACGAGGGCAAAGATGCCTTCATGGAAAGAAACTCGAGCAAGTACTCCTCGTTGGTGAAAGGATTGAGCGTTTTAAAGTTCGGCACCGATTCATCGAGTACTTGTGACGGTGTGATAATAGATAAATAAAAGGGGGAGGAAAGAAATTCAAACTCAAGAGTTGAGTTATCATCACTCAAAGTTGGAATTTCAAAGGAGATAGGATCATTTTCAATGAAACTTTCTTCATTGGGATCCAAAGAAGAAATTATCTCATTGCAAATGGATACTATGTCCATTTCATCCTCACTTTCAATATGTAGTATGTGATGGGCCAAGTGAAGAATGGTTTGTTCCAAAGTAGGCACAAAATCCTCATTTGGCTCAAAACATTCCTCGACTTCAAAAGTCTCAGAAGAGAAATCGTCGTCGGATTCGAATAATAAATCCAAGTCTTGCTCCCAACAACGATTTTCTTACCGATAACGTTCTTCATACCTCTCATTCTCAAGCATGAGCATACCCTCGCCGAAAGTCATAGGTCGAGGTGCGAATTCTTGAAAATGAGGGGTTTGAAAATCATTATCGGCACTAAAGTTAAACTAGTTATTATAGGAATTTTAAAAACTATTGCAATTCGTTTCAAAATTCCTATTATAAGGAATTAGAGGCCCAAAATCATTATCCTCCTCAAAATACACGCATTCCAAAGCTTGACTTTTGTAATACTCGCCCAAAGTCATTTTAGATGTTGCAATTTTTTGGGATTCTAAGTATTGACCAAAAGTCAAAGGTTTGCGAGAATTTTGAGAATTATCATAATGATTACCGAAAGAATTGGAATAAGACATGCTTACCCCAAAAATGGCTCGAAGTGGCGAATTCAACAAAGTAGATGTGCGCGGGAATAATTCAAGTGTTTCTTGGCGCTCAAATGTAGAAGTCCTACAAAAAGGTTAGCCAAAAAATACAAATAGAAAGAAAATACTATGAAATACTAAATAAAATAAATTCTAAAACAAACTCATCCCCGGCAACGGCGCCATTTGATAGACATGTTTTGCTGCGACGCGAGAGTCACATACGCACCGGTCGTTTTATATTCGGATCACCAACTCTATACAAAAACCTAAATTATGACTACACTCTTTTAAGGGAGTATAGCAGCTAGTCCGAGTATCGAATCCATAAAGACAAGTTGCTAGAATTTAACTGGTTTAATACTTCTAAAATAAAAGTGTGAAAGATGAATATGAACAAAAAGGAAACGATGCAAAAAGGGAAATGTTTAATCTAGGCGAGGGAAAATAAAGATAGATTAAGAAAGCGAGTAAAAACTATAGGTTGCGTCAAATATCCCTCACCCGAGTTAATTAGTATAAAATGGTTACATGGGTCGACGCGTTATTACAAATGCGTCTCATTTCAAAAGTTAATTAAATCAAGGGTTGTCACGCCCCTAAATTTGCATAAAATCCTAATACGATTTTGGTGTAAATAAATACCCCGAAAATTATGCACGCAAAGTTGTAAGCACGGAACATGCATGATATGCCCCGTCAAATCCCCTAGGCGTAATAACTAGTACAACGCACCTAAAATAGACCCGTAAACACCATCACCAAAGCAAAGCAACATGTCAACCCGGAATGAGTTCAATCCGACACAACCTAGACTAATTTAGCTAGAAAGCATATTAAAGAGCATGTATTTAGGTGAAAGCAATAAATAAAGCAAGTAAACTAAATTAGAAAGCAAGTAAATTAACTACAAAGCAAGAAAATAAGGAAATAAAACTTAAATTAATTGGAAGGGATAATGAATAGTAACGTTACAACACCCAAATGGGGAGCACCCAAAGAGAGGAGAAGATGAGCTCTCAAAATCCAAACCCTAACATATCCTATCTAAAACGAAATATCTCCTCCAAATAAAAGCCTACAACATTCTATTAATACCCCAAAATAAACCCCCAACAAAACCAAGTCAAAAAACCCAAAATAAGTCATTTTTCGTCCATATCTGATGGGCCCGGCCGACCTCGATTTTGACAGCCCCCTTTTCCCTTTGAACCAATTTTGTCGCGTTGCACCGAAATGGCCATAACTCCCTCATACGGAATCAAAATGATGCGTGGTCAGAACCGATGTGAAGATAATTCAATTCTATATATGATTCTGTCTTGAAACCCTCCAAATTATGCAGTATGAAATTACCAAAATACCCTTGAAGAAGAAAATATTGAAACCTTCTGAAAATGGCCATAACTTCCTCATACGGAGTCAGAATGATGCACGGTCAGTGGCCACGAAAAGATAATTTGATGATATACATGTTGGTAACTTCATTACATAAAAAATAGTGAGTTTGAAATGACCAAATTACCCTTGAAGTAGCATTCGATGACGAAACTTCTACGAAATGCAACCGAACCTCACTTTTAGCGTTCCAATACCTACAAAAGCACAAATACCCCTTGCAAAGCATGTATATATCCAAATCCAAGGTTTTCTAGTTAATGAGCATAATTATAGGCATTTAGGACCATAAAAGTGCTAGAATGCATAAAGATAAAGGGCGAAAATATGCAATATTCGATACGAATCAGTTTGCATGTATCTATTCATGGGTAGCATCCGAGTGAGAGTGAGATTGTAGGCGATATAACTCATGTGGGTTCATAATTTTTAGTGGGGCCGAATTGTTCAATTCCATATAACTAGGATCCACATCTATATTATATATATACTCGGGGCTGGAATGTAATTGTCCCTAAATTTAATTGAGTAACATATAGATCTTTGTGGAGTATATATTTTAATAATAAATATATATACGAAAATTTATTTACATGTAAATATATCATTTTTATATATTACAATTATACACTTATTTATGTATTATATGTGTATATTTATGTACTAAGGTATAAATGCATGAAAATATAGAGAATGAATGATTCTAATTGAAAAATAGAAAATAATATTTTTTTTCTAAAAAATGGATTTAAATTCATAAATATTATAATTTAACATTTAAAAACATGTATGTCAAACGCAAATTCTTCCTGGAATTATATTTGAACACAAAAATAGTATTATAATTCATAATCAAATGGATCCTAAATAGGTGAAAACATATTTCACCATTTTACTTTTCATCACGGTAAAAAATATTTAATCCAAACTAAACGCACCCTAGAATTCTATTTGACAAGATATTATAGTCTCCGGAAATTCACATGTAGCTGCGAATTTGGATTTGAATTTGAATTTTCATTTCACGAGAGTGATTTCGACATTACTTAACTGAATCATTACTTAATTAATTCCATGATTGAATCCTAGCCGAGAATCATTGTTGCTGAAGTTAAGGCACCAAACCCAATTAGGACATGAATCTGATTTTAGGGCCAAATGGTTTACATTTTCAAATTATTGATTTTCTTTATAGTAATGTAATGTTGTTAAATTTGGAATCCATAACCACTAGGATGAAAAATGTTCACATTTTGAAATTTGGGCTAAATATTTTGTGTTATGAAATTAGTGTCACTTTACTAAGAGGGTAAGAAATGGTTTAGCATTGTTTATGTTCAATCCAAATGGGAAAATTTTGTAATCATGTTAAAAATTGAATTGAATTTACTATCAATTTTTTATATCAAATTAAGGCTTTTGTACCACTTGGACATAAAAATAAATAGCATTGTTGTTGAATCCATAGGGACCAATTTGTGCATGATAATTTGTGAATGTTAATGTTTTAGAGATTTTAAATTCAATTTGATTTTAAGATTTAACATGTATATAGTTGTGTTAAGGTTTTGTCTTATTTTGTTCTTTTAATAATTTCTTGTTTTCCAAAAGTTTTTCTTATTTTTGTGTATGTTAATGGGATCCATGGAGCTATAGTGCTTTCTCGTGAACCTTTTTAATTTTTTTCTGAGCATACAAAAAACAAGTAATATATATTAATTAGATAAATCCACGCACAAAATGGACAATAGGGCATGGTTCGTAATTAAGAATCAATTAAAGGGTAGAGAATTAGTGGCATTTTCTTTTGTAACCAATGAGCAACCTTGTTAGCATCTTTACGAATCCACAAAAAAAAGAAATACTACAGTGTTGGGCAAAATCCTGAATATCAAGAATAACAGCTTCAAGTTCCCAAAGGGATTCTAAGCAGGATGTAAGCAAATCAGTAACAACTTTGCTATCAGCTTCATTCATGACATTTCGAATTTTATAGGAGACAAAAATACAAGTTGATCTAATAGCTTCCACCTTTGAATTAGACGCTAAAACCGCAACAATATGATTTGCATAACCATTCAATAACCTCCCTTCATGATTGTGTAACACCACCGCCATGGCGTCTTGGCTTGAACACCTACCAAATGCTCCATCACTACTGATTTTAAAACAGCCTGACTGAGGCGAAAACCAATGAGCATCATCATCTCTCCACCCACCCCCCACCCCACCCCCCACCCCATCCCACCCACCCCCTCCAAAGCAGGGTTGTTATCAACACTCAAATTTAACACCATAAACTTCTCCGGATAAGAGATAAAAGAATCCTAAATAATTGATGGCGCAGATGATCGGCCTTTAAAAATCAGTGTTGCGATCCTTCCACACAACCAAAGCCAGCCAACACAACATTCGAAAGGATGTTCATTGTATGCACCAAATAAACCGTCTTTGCCACCTACCGAAGATAAGATGGCAAAAGTTCGTGTCGAGTCATGTTCATGTCTATTTTTATCGTGTTCGGGTTTTATCGAGTTGTCCAAACGGGTGACTTTTTTATCGTGTGAAAAAATAATGTTCTAACCCGACCCATTGTCTTAACATGTGTCGTATCCCCCGTTATTACCCATTAAGATAATAAAATATTTTGAAGTATAGAAACTAATATATTAGCTCATTTTTAAACCCAATTAGACCCATTAATTAATTGATATTACTAACTCTCCCATTTGGTATAATTTGTTATGATTAAATTCAAATTAAGCTTCTTAAGTTCTTTATAAATCCTATAATGGCTCTTAATAGGTCTTATCCGATACTAACGGGTGAAGGGGTCAACACTAACCCGACCCGTTAATTATCGTGTCTTATCAGGGTGGCACTGATATGACCCAAAACCATTAAGGATCCGCCCATTAACTTATAACATCATGTCGGTTCGTGTTATGTTATTGTGTCGTGTCTCATTTTTCCAGGTGTACCGAGGACTACCTTATAAAAGAAACATCATTTGGATCATCAATATTACATTACAAATTTAAAAAGTTCCAAACTGTAACACGTTAACATCCAAAAATAGCATGCTCAACGGTCTCCACCTCCTTACTACACTGGGGAGACGAGGGGGAAGGTGCACACTTTCGAGAAAAAAGATTTCCTCAATTAGGCAAGGCATCCGAACATGCCCTCTATAAAAAAAATATCGGATCTTTGGAGGGATATAAAGGGAAGTTGTTGAGGTAACTTATAAGCTAGCTCGTAAAATTAATATTATTATCTCTGTTTATTTTAGGGGGTTTAATGGCACAATAGTGATGAATTAGATCAAGAAGTGGTGTCTCTGTTTTCAGACTCACCTCAAGGTCATTAGATTTTAAAATTTTGGTGGGGGAGAAAGGAGGATCTTAAGTTGGCGAAGTTTTTGCTGAAAAATGCAAAGGAGGAAATGACATGTACTGCAGATGTAGCTCTACGAAAGCGAAATTGAGGCAGTGTCCCAAGAGGAACTAGGATTCAAAGTCCTACATCACGCATGCGTATAAACCACGCTATTCTAAGTGTCCCAAGAGGAGCTAGGATTCGAAGTCCTCAACTAAAGTCGATTCTGCGACCCCCTTGTGGACCGCAACTCTGCTGGTAGGACTAATAGCCACAAGATTTAAAAAAGGAGATGACCGTAGAGGTGCTTGGTTGGTAAAATTTTCCAAAAACTAAATAACATCCATAATTCTCAACTAAACCCTACACTTCAACACCTTATTCTGTCCCAATTCTCCTTGGTTGTTATTCTGTCCCAATTCTCCTTGGCAAAACATCCACCATCCAATTCTCAACAAAACCCTACACTTCAACACCTTATAAATACATCTATCATCTACCAAATCAAACCCTAGGTTACTTACTTATGATTTTTATATAACCAACTGAAATTTTTTATAACCAAATGAATTCGAATGTTTACATTTTACGATGTTGGTAATTTTTTTTTGAAAAATGGCATTATTGATTAGCTGGAATGAATGTAAGAAACACATTGACAATTGCACGCTATCAATTGGCATTTTATCACTAGAAGCTTTTATATGAGATATTGAAATCTAGTTCAGACATTTTGTCAAACATACAACATATAATTCAAATTGTCAAACTATTTTAAAATCTATACTATTAGACACATCATAAAAAATATTGAATATACTAAATCTATATCACAGATGCATACATCAGAAACTTTTATATAAGATATTGAAATCTAGTTCAATTTTTTTTTACAAACATACAACATACAAACATATATTTCAAATTGCCAAACTATTTAAAAACATATGCTATTGGACACAACATAAAAAATATTGAATAAATACCTTACTTTCAAGTTATACGCCCTTAACAGCAGGAGCAAAGAGATCAGTATCAACAGAAATACAGAGATGTGTAGGTGGTATGGAACATACATGGTGGTGATGGGGATATAATTAGTGTGGTTGATTTTTTAGGTAATAAATACATGTTAACTTCAATATACACCACAAAGCATTAAATTTCATTTACACTTCTAATACTATCGTATTAGATGTAAAATATAGATGTGACTGAAAAATAACAAAATCAAGATCCCCAGACCCAAACTCCACAATATGAACAAAATTCGATAGTAAAAGAACCAAAAAGTAATAAAGTTGAAAAATTATGACCCTGATTCTTCATTTAGTTTTGTTTTTAGATGCACTCCCCTCCTCTGTGTTAACAAACCAAAATCAGACGAATTTGAGAGAGGTTTTTGCAATTCCACCTAATTTGATAACAACTGAGTATTCAAAACAGTTAGTCTTGAACTCAAACAGGTTTCTACATGGATTCACTTCTCCAAAACATAATTTCACCATTCATGTCTCAGGTTTTATAGAATTCCAAATTGATGCAACTTCTCTGTTTAATTAAATAGGAGCTGTAGTATTAGAAATTACAAGCAAAGATGCTTCAAACAACGCCACCCACTTCTTAGACTACTAATATCTACTCACAGCACAACCCAAATCACTCCAATTATTCGAAATCTAAAATCAAAACAAATTTTAAGACCTATTTTAAACAAATATAAAACAAATAACCTATAGAGTGAACAAAATGTTTGGAACCCAAACAATATCAATCAGATATAAAACATATACAAAACAAAACCAAACATCAAAATCAAACTTAGAATGAACCAAAACCAGGATTTAAACTTTAAGGGGGGCAAAAATGTATGTAATTTTTTTATATTCTATAAATTTTTCTTCCAAACAAACTGACCACCAAGAAGATTTTTAAAATCTATTTAAAAAATCAAAAGATTTCTCAAATCGATCTAAAAATTAGGACTCCAAGAGGCCCTCGCTAGAGGCACTTGAAGGAGAACACGAACGACGTTCCAAATGGCTCATACATCGTGGATCAATTCGGTGTATTATTTTGGAAGTGTGCAATGTCTCTTGTGATATTAGCCCATTCTAATTCACGAATAATAGAATATATGCTCATCAACAAAAGGCAAAAATAAAGAACTCCAGGATTTAGTTACTACACAATAGTGTTTATCGACAAATCAATTTATTATTAAACATGAGCAAACAAATACATTTTCCTAGGAACCAAATATTATTTGCACCTCAAGTTAAATAAGGGAAAAGGATAATTATAATAAAGTTAAAATTAAGTATTTGAATAGCCAATATCCAATCTCCTTGTGAAGGGAGAAGATAAGTACAACAAATTATGTTGAACATTAATAGCTGGAGTTTCTTAAAACACATTACCTCTATAATATGTATACTGCCACATTGATTTTGAAAAGTTTGGAGGGGGCATGACACTCTCTGCCCCTTGCTAGTACTAACCTCTAATTTTTACATGTGTGTTGGGAATTCTCCTAAAAAACATAGTATTATGCAAAGAAATTACAAAAAAAAATTGACCACAACCCGGAGAAAGCATTACAATTGATAATGGCAATTTGCGATATCCAACCAGCTATATTTTGATTAGTCATTGCTCTTGAACAAAACCCGCACTAACATTATAAACAAAAATTCCCTTAATAAAGTGAATTTTAAAACAAAAACCCTTAATTGTGGATGCATTTGCAAGGGGTGATTTTATGTCCTTTGGAACATAGAATTTTAAAAACTCTAGGGAAATTGAGCACAAAAATTAGTTACTTCTAGGAACGATAAGACCAAATATTCAGATTAAACATTAAGCTAATAAATTAACAATGGGATATCATAAACATAAAGAATACACTCACAATTATGGTTCAGACCTAAGGAAACACTTATAATTATTTAGGAAGTACAAATTCAAACAACTTAATATGATTCCCTTTGCACTATTGTGAAGTTTATTACTTTAGTATCTAAAAGAAGAAAGAAAAAATAGGTAATATCTATATCTGTAAATGGGAAAAGATACCCGAGATATCAAAAGCAGAGACAATCCTTCATGTATAAGAGTTCCCCAATCTTCACATTGGTAGCAGATTAAAGTTTTCCCAAATGCCTTAGTGAACACTAAAATCCCTATTTAGATTTTTTCCCCTTGTCCATCTTTAAGTAGATATCATACCACTTCTTCTTCGGCTCGTTCCTTATTATTCCCTTATTCTTGCTTCCACTACTGCTACAATTAATTGGCGAAACACTTGTGTAAGATGCTTGTACTTCACTTATTTTCTTAAAAAGCTCATCAATTGGTTGCATTTCTTGCGCTAATCTACTACACATCTCATTAAATTGTGCCAAAATCGCATAGTATTCAGTTTCAAACTTGGATATTTCCACCCTTTTTGACAAGATTTGAGCTTCTACATGTCTAAGATTCTCCTTTTCTTTCGTATAACGTGCAACACAAAGAGCTTCGATTGTGTAGCTAACACTTTTGAAAAAATTATCACCATAAATAGCAAATACATGAGTGCCTGCTTCGCGTTCAGTTATTTACAATGGCTGAAACGGGTCTAGTTTTTTGAAGAACGTAACGTTGGGATCAGGATCCTTCACCGATTGGTCGAAGTGGTAAACAGGGAAACCGAGAAAATACATCCCGATAGATGTAACCTTTCCTATTTTTGCACTATCCTCCTGCAGGGCAAGACTTAATCCATCACTTTCCTCTTGGTCGAAGTACAACAACTTGAATTTTCTTTTGTCCACTGATTGGACTCGACACACTAATCCAGATTTTGCTTCCTTCTCTGTTATCGTAACGGAATAAAAGTGAGCACATTGATTTTCGACCTTAGTATAAACAGGTTCCCCCAGCAAGAGTGGAGAGACGTGTACCATGCCATTTAATGCATCCTCTAAGACGACAAATGATACCGTGGTTTTATTCGAACGGCAAGTTTACTACAAAGTGTTACAAACATGGTATTCATGGTTCCCAAACTTGAAAGATCGAACTCTAAATCTTGGGTTTCAGATTCAACGGTCTCAAAGACATTAGTGTCGTATCGACGCCATTTATTTGGATCAGACAAAATGTTGTATGAAAATGTGACTTCCCTAAACATATCAGCAGCTTTAAAGTCATTTGCATTCTTGTCGGGATGGTGCTGTAAAGCCATTTTACGATACGCACTCTTGATTTCCTAATCCGTGGAGTTACGTGAGACCCCAAGAACCTCGTATGGGTCTCTTTGACGTGGATTTGTCCCATTATTCTTCTCCGATTTTAAACGGTTAGATGCCATTTTTGGTCAATGTATCTAACACAAATGAGAGAAAAAATTTAATAACTATAGGGTAACTCTGGTCATTACTGTGCAAATCAATAATTTTTTTTTGCATCTTATTACTTTGGCCACGATAAAATCACATTTGAATGTCACATGCATAAGAAATAAACTTGAATATAAAACCATATCGAAAGCTATAAATATATAAGACAATGAAGGTAACTTTTAAAAAGAAAAATATCATAAATAACAAAATATGTGGCATTAATTCGAGGAATATTCGATGATATTTTACAATATACTTGTAGTACAAAATTTCCAGAATGAGAAGCAAACACATTTTAGATTCATGATGAGGTGACATGTATGCTAGGCTTGCTAGGAATATAACCATACCAACTTACTTCAAGGATCTAATAGATTGACATCTAAACATGCATTCAATCAGAAACAACGAAAAAGGCAATTTTATTTTGACTAAAACTTCAGTTACCAAATATGAAAAATACTAATTAATATTGACAGATATAATTTCATAGCCCTTTGGAAGTTTGTGTAGAGTTGAAAGTTTGGTTCACAGATTTAAAATCTCAGTTTGCACAGGGAAGTTTGCAAATTGATTACTTGACTGAACATTAGAGCAAAAATTGAAATTTGACCCTTCATAAAAAAAAGTCCCTTTTGATAACGGTTTTCGGCAAATGGTAGTGTGCACTGTCTATAACAGCTCATATTTTTATTAGTTATCATGAAATAGTCTCAAAGGCTTTAAACAACGACATACCGTAACTTTCATATGGCATGATTGGTTACACAAATTTTTTAATTATATAAATTTATCAATTTGAAATTAATATATTGTCAATATATTCATTTCAAAATTAATATAATTGCAACTTGTGTTGTGTTTGCAAAAGTAAAAATGGAGTTATTCCCCATTGATTACACACACACACACACACACACACACACACACACACACATATATATATATATATATATATATATAGAGAGAGAGAGAGAGAGATCAAAGTAGTCCATTTATGACTTACGTCATAAAGTTAAAATGTGCAATTTCAATTTTTGGTGAAATGGGATAATTTGAGCTCTTATGAATTAAATTGTATTTGTTAAATTTTTTTATTATGTTAATTTTTGCAACCAAAACATAATAATAAGATAATTCGTATATGAGGCCATTTTAAATGGGCTAATATACAATTTTAGGGACAATCAAACAGGCCCTAAATATCCGAACTATTACAAATGACTTGATTGTAAGTTCATTATCCCAAAATTTTCCCAAGTGACTTATCAATTTTTTCCCAAGTTGAATAACAAGCAAAACTATCCTTTTTTCTCTAAAGTTTTTTTGCTTTCATAGTTCAAATTCATTTATATGTCTTTTAGGGAAGTTGATGAATGCACAGCCGAAACGATTTGCACACCAAGAAAATAGGGTTCGTCCTTTCATTATATTCCAAAGTTAGCTAAAATGTAGAACGCTTTGATGCATGGTAAGGTTAAGTGTATGGGTACGTTGTACACTACAATTCTTGGTGCATGGTACTTTGGGAGTAGTATTATTTGGGACGCTATTCCGGATTGCGGTTCATACTAACTATCATTTGGAATGTTTTAGGTACCATATAAGCTTTATTATTCAGCACTTAGTATTGAGGTATTTAGTTTTTTTAAAATATACTCACAATGGAGAATATTATGTGAACTGTGGCATATATTAATTCTTTCTCATTATTTTCTTCTACAATTCAAAACAAAAGCGGGATGCAAGATTTGGAAATAATTCTAACAGGATTGCATTTATGGAGTTTGTCCCTCAAGGATCGAGGTGTAACCCGTTTAAGGGGAGTCTGGATCAGAGTTTATATAGGGTCTTTGGTGGTGGGTGACAATTGTACCCAACTTTTATGAATTATTACAATTATATTCCACTTTTATAAAGTCTTACAATTATTCCCCTCCTACACATTCGTTCTCATAATGAACCTCCATAGCATTTTAATAATGAAAATCAATATTTGCAACACATCAATAAAACACAATGTTTTTGACAATCCACTTTCATGAACTAACACAAAGGAGAATTCAAAAAGGCAAAAAGTAAATCTAATAACAATTCTTATAACTATACATATTTTTTAGAGGCATTTATTCTTACGCCCTTACCTTGCAATTATAAACTTTTCATTCATATTAGAATTATTTATGTAAAATTAGAATATATTTTTGGCATATTAGGCCACAATACATTATATTAGCAACAATACACATTTATATAACAATCAGGGACGACACATAATCACTTAAAAAATCAAGAACCACACCCACCTTAAGGCCTTTTCATAAGTTATCTCTATTTTTTACAACTTCAATTTTGTTGAGTAAAAGTAGAGGTAACTATAATAATGAACAAAACCCAAAAATATATGGCATATCTGAAACAAAAGCTGAACTTTGAGATGGTAATATAGATAGACGTAGTGTAAAAACTAATGAAGAGATACCTGAAGATAACAAGGGCTGAGTGTGAATAAGAAACTATAGATCACAAACTAAAAAAAACAAGAAAGTGCAACTATATATATAGGGACATGCATAGTATAACGTTAAAGTAGAGGTAAAAATACAACCAACCTTTCATTATTAATTAAAACACAACCAACCTTTCATTTCTCACTTAATGCAAATCCTCTTGTCTTTCCTTATTACTCTTTTATATCTTTTAAATGACACTAAGAGTCCGTTTGATAGCCTTATAATTCCTAGGAAAATTTAGAAAAGTTGAAAAATTCTGGTCTTTTCCAGCTTTTAGGCTGTTTGATACCCTTAATTTTCCTTGAAATTTGTTTTCTATGTACAACACCCCTTAAGCACAATTTGACACCTTAGGATGAAATTCAATTCCCTGGCCAATGTCATTTTTTACATACAAACAAACAACCTAACGGAGCAAAGTCATTTTGCTCCACCAAAAGATTGTTTGCTTAGCCACCTGCGCAGTGTTCGCTGAAGACTGGCACGTTGTATATAGGCACGTCTAACCCGGGTGATTTTGGGGTAGGGAAAACTGGACCTGAAATAGTAAAACCATGTCATGATTAAGAAACCATTTTTTTTAAAATAAAAATAAAAAGTCAAAAAATAAAAATAAAAGAATTATCGGGGGCGGTGTTTTTGCTTTTAAAACGGTATATGATTTCACCGAAACCAAGACACGGATTTCTTTATACCCAACTTCATATAACCACCAAAATCAAACACACACGGCATCAATGATGATGGGAAGAATAAAAAACCCACTTATTTGTACCTTTCGAATAAATAGGTACCCATGGCTTTTCTTCATCTCCATCAGGATTGCCCCATTGACAGCCAGGGGGATACCACAAATCCCGATTTTCCCATGCCTCCTCATCTATAATAAGTATCCGCTTCCACCATGGTTCATCGGTTAACTCCTCCTTTGTAATGTTATCACCGGATTTTGGACTTCCCAACCCTTCATTAGTAGTAATTCTGGAAGGCATGCTTGTTTCGTTAGGATGAGTTGACTCATCCTTTGTAATGTTATCACCAAATTTTGGAGTTATCATCCCTTTGTCAGTAGTAATTTTCGAAGATTTGCTTGTTTTATCAGGAAGGGTTGAATCCTTCGTAATGTTTTCACCGGATTTTGAAGTTACCGTCCTTTAGTCAATTTACCCAAGCATTAATAATAAGATGTATAAGAACACGCATTAATAAAATATTCTAATAAATAAAATTATGACACGTTACTTTTTAACATATTCAATATGTAATCGATTTGGATCTCATCTGTTTTTGCATATACAAAATCAAAACCGATCCAATTGAGGTCGATTTTTTAAAAACCAAATTCAATCTCACCCAATTAAGGTCGATTTTATAATTAGATCAGAGCAATTTCAATTGGATTAGTCGGTTTCATCAACTTGATTTAGATCATACAAACCCCGAGTATTGAGGTTTTGCATGAATAATCTCAAAAGCGATGTGCTCACAGTAAGTAGTTTATTACAATTGAATGTAAAGAAACATATATATATATATATACATATATATATATATATATATATATATATATAATATGTGAGAGAGATGATCACAAGTGGACCTAAAAAGCGAAGTTTTTAATGAAGCCCTGCTTTACTTTTTTATAAAACAAAAACCTGCTCACAATTGATGGTGCGGACCTGCTTGCATGCTTTTTTAGTCAAAGACCATTTCCTTTTTTAATGGCCAAAGACCACTCCTATGTTTTATTAGCGTAAGACCTGCTACGTTTTTTTTAAACTAACGCTTTGGTTCAACAAGTTGGATCCGATTATGTGGGTGGGGTATGGGGTTGGAGGGAGTAAGTGTATATTAAAAGACGTGTGTCCATTGCCACTGGGGCGAACCAATTACAAAATAGGAATTAAAATTAATGGGTTGTTAGGTGTTTTTTGTTAATGTCCATTAAAAAGTCCGCTTTTTAGGTCCACTTGTGATCCTCTCCCTATATATATAGAGAGAGTCAGGCTCCTATGCAAACTAAGTTTGCACATTACTTTTTTAAAATAGTAAACAAAATATTTTTGAGTTGATTTTTTTTGTGTGAAATTTAAACATTTTAAGGAATTCATATAAAAAAAATCAACTTAAAAAATATTTTTTTGCTATTTTAAAAAAATCGGTAAAACTTTCGCAGTTTTTAAAGCACTTAAACGCTGCAAAAGTTTGACCGATTTTTTTTAAAATAGCAACAAAACTTTTTTTGAGTTGATTTTTTTATATGAGTCGTTGAAATGTTTAAATATGACATAAAAAAACCAACTCAAAAATATTTTTTTAATACTTTAAAAAAATAGGTGTGCACCAACACGTGCAAACTTTGTGTGCACAGGAGCCTGTATATATATACATATATATACAGTATTGCTCTTGTGCATACCAGTCTGCATTTTAAGAGTGCGGACCGAACATGTGTTACCTGACGGTGAGCCTAGAAATCATTGGCTAAATTATAGGGGCACTCTCTCTCTTTTCTGGGTTCACCGTCAGGTGACACATGTCCGGTCCGTACTTTTAAAATGCGGACTAGTATGCACAAGAATAGTATTGCATATATATATATATGTGTATATATATATATATATATATATATATATATATATATATATATATATATATATATATATGTATGTATGTATACTAGCGGAATACCCGTGCCTGAAAGCACGGCGAAAATTTCCAAAGTACATAATCACAAAATGGCAAAATTTTTCAAAGTATATAATTGCAAAACGGAAAAAATTGTGTTCCCCAAAGTATGGAATCTTGTATAATCAAGTCTGAATGTTTATCTTATCACACAAAAGTGTAAAAATTTTAAATTTTTTGAGTAGAATTGACTTTGTATATATAACGATCCACACTGATTTAAGTGTAAACAATACTTATTTCATTCCGCCATATAATGGTATACTTTATTAAACAAATACTTATAAACAAATTAAAAAATTTGGGCAAAACACCCTTTATTTATAGGACGATCCACCGCGTTTAACGAATAAAAAATAATCAACGATAACAATACTGGGAAAAATACCCTTTGTTTATAGGACGATCCACCGTGTTTAACGAATAAAAAATAATTAACGACAACAATACTAAGTGTCACGAATCTCGCACAAATAGAATCGTGCCATCAAATACTTTTCAGTCCGAGGTTACACAAATGTGTAAGCATTTTTAAAAAATTGGACAAAATTTCCTTGCTTTGAGGACTATCCACCACCCTATTTAAGAAATAAAAAATAGTAAAACAATATAAATAGTTAACAACAACACTAATACAAATCTAGATAATGACCCAATAAAAATTAAATGGTCAAATTCCATTAATGGAAAATTAATGTCAATTCATATGAAATCCATCTCAATACATAAGGCAATTTTGAAAAATCTAAGAATTGTCATCACGAATATGATTTATAGTCAAGTACACTAGTTGGTTGTAATTGCAACTCGAGCTCGTCGAAGTCCGGCTTAAATACTCTCCAAGTTATCATAGTTTCTTCATATTCTAGTATCATCATTGTAGGATTTGAATTATCACGCTTCAAAAAGCGCTGGTTACATCAGTTCAAATCCTTCGGGTACTAAATACATGATTTCGCTGAACATCTTTCCTCCTCTGTTTTCCAGATAAACCTATGCTTCTAAACATATCATCCTCGTCTTTACAACAGTTATATGAAATTCTAAGTTGACCCTTGGGCAATCTATAATGAGAGGCAGAATTAGTATTTTGTAATAAAGTGTTAAATAACAAGAAATAATGAGAGGCATAATTAGTATTTGTAATTGGATGATTGAAGTAAAATTATTGTTTGGGAATCAAGAATGAGTAGTTTCATTCCAGAGATGTCTTGTAGTATGCTATTGATGTACACTCCTTTACGACCGATACCAACACAATTTTTATATCTTCTAACGATAAAGATGGAAATCAACTCCACTCAAAGCTCATCCAGATCTCTCAAAACTGGATTATGTTTGCTACTTTCTACTGTCTGATATTTTCTTTTTGTAGAAACCATTTACCTTCTCGAGCCACGCGTGAGCCAGAGTTGGAGAGGGAGAGTTAGAGATGGATTAAGTGACATTTTTGTAAACAAATACAATAAATTATATATACCTGATTAAACATATCCATATATGATTATATGGGTACTAACCAAATCGATACAAGAAAATTGACATAAATAGAAACAGGTATAATATCGAAACAGACATAAAATCGAAACATGCATATACCAGTAAACACTTGTTTATATATAGAAACATGCATTAAATTGAAATAGAAAAATGATATATAACATATGGAAGCTTGGCATAAAACAAAGTTGAAAGAGTACGCGCGGGAAGGCAACATGTTTGAGTGATACAGGGCACATACATCAACAGAGAACCACTATCTCAAAGTCTATACCCTGGACCACCACGAACTAATAAAAACAACAATTCAATGGAAGACAAAAAAAATAGAAAAACCTGTTAAGTAGACCTGCTGAATACGTCAACTTATATAATAGTTTAATGTTATAACAATCCAATGCTATAATAGTTTAAAAGTAAACCAATTAAGTAGACATGTTACTCGGTTGAACGTATAAGCACTGCTATAACAATCCAAAATTGTACCAGTCCAAATTGTATAAGCACTGTTACTACAATCCAATGCTATAACAGTTGAAATGTATAATCACATGTTCTACTCATTCTTTCCATTTTGTTACAGAAGAAAGGTATAAAAGAGACAAAATCTGAGAAAAGTTCACTCATGCAACATCAACTAAGAAAATAAGAGGATGGTCCATATATGGAAATTCGCTCGATGTTTTTGACAATTAAAGTTCATCTAAATAAAAGATATACTCTTATAGCATATCAAAAGATAAATACACATATACCTTGATAGATTAGTATTCCAAAGGGCCAAGAAAAAATAAAGTAATCAACTCATATTTAATATTCTTTGCCCACTCGTAACCCCTTCGCATTTTTAATTAATATTCAATTGTGAATGGTAGTGCCTTAATATTACCGTAGACATTAAGCATTTTGTATTATTGAAAATTAAGAATGTTACGTTTACTAACCATTTAGTTAAAATTTACCTCAGCATTGCATGCAGGTGCAAGAAGATAATATGTTGCAACAAAGTATAATGTGAATTCAGCTCAGCATTAATCAAAGTTCCAGAGACAATACTTAATATTAATAAGGCCCAAATCTTAAACTTAGTAAAACAAAATTCATATAAACGTTAATTTACGTTTGTATATCCGGATCATTTTTTTTCCACTTAGTCCATCAAATAAAATAGCTCCATTTCTACATCAATCAGGTCTCATCAACAAAGTGTGCATTAGTGGTAGGCAACAAAATGGTAAGAATTGACAAATGGAATGGAGAGAAACAAATAATTTGGAGAATCTAAAACACATTTAACAAACATGCATATGAGATTAGCATAGCAGGTAATGCCTAATAGAAGAATAATTTTCTTAAAGAAAAGGAGTGAATATTGATTTAGAAAAAGCATAAAAACATACTTTGAATCCAGCCATTTAAACCACATTGCAGGTCTGAGGTACATTTGTCCCTGTAATTGTGAGATGAGATTAGCATAGTAGTTAATGCGCTTCGCTAGGAGTTAAAGTTATTCGACGGGGCTTGATAGATCATTAGCATTTATATATAACGATAACTTTTGGGTCCAGATTTCCTTTAATTACTTCTCTACAATCATCAAATCAACGCATCAAATAGTTCAGTATGCGCATCACTTGGATAGAGAGAATTTTTCGATATCACAGTATGTGTTGTGTGTTGTGTGTATAATAGAGATTACTTACCGATATCACAGTTACAACCGTTGAAACCTAATTCGATTCAACTCAAGTGAATCAACGCGGTTCCTATAAGTCTTCGAACAATGGTTGGGGTTTTGTTGCTTACATTTCCAAGCCCAAACAATCAAAGTATGCTCTCCAGCATTGGAATCTCTCATCCAGTTCTCAAATGGTGGAATCAATCTTTTGACTCCATCCAAGATTTTGTACATAGTGACGTGTGTGGTCTTTCTCTATCAATTTAAAAACATGGAATGATATTTTCTAAGAATATGATTTTAAAATGATAAATGCATAATATATAACCACACCGTTCGAGGGCAAAAAGTGATTTGCACAACACAACACATAATTGGATGAACAAATAATAACAGTTATGTGAAAAGTGATAACAATTATGTTTTTGATGAAACAACTACAGATGATAACAATTATGTGACAATGTTTCATTCTTTCACATAACTATTATCATGTCCTTTAACGGCGGCTGAAAAAGTGATTACGGATGTGAAAAATGATAACAATTATGTGAAAACGAAACAACTATAGATGATAATTCTGTGAAAATGAAACAACTATAAATGATAATTCTATGAAAATGAAACAACTATAGATGTTCAAATTTGAAACATAACATCATTGGATGAACATATGAAAGATGAATGTAATATGAATCTTATCAGATTTGAACAAATGAAACATCATGGGATGAACATATGAAAGATGAATGAAACATAACATCATTGGATGAACAAATGCATAGACAATCAAACATGAAACACATAGAAATATATTAACATGATTATGCAATAAAGAATGAATCCACCCAAACTCCAACCCATATTCACGCTTGTACACGTATTTAGACATTCAACTCTAAATGTTCCATGTTATATGAACCAATATGTACCTCCCACTGTTTATAGAAAAAAAATTGACTTCCATCCATCTGCAAATGTGGGTTCAAATTTAAAACAAAATGCCTAATGTAATGTTATTGATATTGGGAAGTAATTTAAAGTGCAAGCAGATGCCAATATGAACGTAATCCCAAATTAAAGTGCAAGCAGATCCGAATTGATATTATTGATATTGGGAAGTAAACTAAAAGCCACACATGCATAGCATATGTTGTGTAACAGTGGGGAAAAAAGTTGTTTCGTACAACCAAAATATAAAATTTTCAAATAATTGATGTTCCTTGATGACCTTTTCAGTAGGAAACAACCAAAAAGTTGTTTCTCCACAAAGAGAAGAATACTTTTATATCTTGTAATGAGTATAAGAACTGGTCTTTTAGATGAAAAAGTAAATCCCTGTCACATTAGCTCAAAAGACAATATTCATATAACACCCCCGACACACAAAAGGAAAGAAAAAACATAAATGGTATATGGGGGGAAAACAGGACAAATGGGGACATCAAATAATAGTGAAATTCAGTACCATTGAAGTGCTAGGGTTCAACTCCGGTTCACTGTGTAGATCATTGATTTTCTACAGGAGTTCCTTCAAGTATTCGATTGCATCCCCAAGAATTACCCACATCATAATTATTTATGTTGTTCTGAAAATTTCAGAGCTAGAAAAGTATATCATCCTTGAGCTTAATGGTCTACCCAAATCACCCCATTTTTAAACCAAGATCTTCATTTTGTGCAATCAAAATTACAAAACAGAGATATGTAGATATACAATTTATGTTTTTTTAGATTTGATTTCGAGTCCTCCATAGTTCACAAAGTGCTTCAAGATTTCAATTTCCAATGGTGTTGGAATGATGTTGCATGGGCTATAGTCAGCAAAACTCAGCAGTTAAAAATATGAATTTTTACATAAACATATAATGTATCAGGTCTTTTGGCAACTGGATCGATACATTATTTTAAGTACTCTTTTTTACTTCTTTTAAATTTCACATTTCAGTCCATCTAGGACCTTTTCTGGATCGATGCATGTTTGTTTGGCACCTTTGTTTTGAACTCACCTGCAACTAAGAATCTCGTTCTTGCTGGTGTATATTACCTCAGTTTTCATATGATATAGCATAGCTTGTGGGAACTAACTGGTGTATATGACCTCAGTTTTCATATGATATAGCATAACTTGAGCTTATTATCTCGTTCTCGCTACTGTCCCTTCATCGTGCATTTAGTGTCTTGTTCTTACCAACATCCTAAGAAAATGAAATTGTTGGACGATGAAGGGACAACAGAATTGATAGAAAAACTGACAAAAGAACAAATGCTAATATTTGAAATCCATTAAAACATATAATCAAGGAGTATACCTGGGTTATGTCCAACACCATAAATCAAAACCCAAAAAAATTTTGAGTCACGTACTTAGCACCTGCAAAACCAAAACAAACACAAACGTAAAACTTAAGTTTTAAAGCCCAAAAATCGAAACTTAGAACAATGAACCACTGTAGTTATAAATAAAAAATAAAACTTATATTGAACCCTCCATCACCGAACAAAAAAATTGGAATTTGAACAAACAAACCCTTATTTTGAACCTTGAAAAACCAAATAAAGAAGCCCTGATTATAAACTACTGATCTGAAATGAAAGAAAAAAATCTAATTGAAAAAACTGAGTTTGAACTAAAATAAAAAGATATGTAATGTGTTAGAAATAATAGGCATGCATTTGTTAAATGTGAGGGAAAAAAGATCAATGTATAGAGAAAGGCTCTAAATTAGGTAATGCACAATAGAAATATCACAAAGAGAAACACCACGAAGCCATGCAAACCCCCCACCACCTACATTTTCAAACCAACCACCACCTACATATATGCAATACGAAAGACATCTTACGAAACCCCAACACAGAATACGTGGTTGAACCATCTCATATGCCTTTAACCAATACAACTTGGCATTCATACATGGTTGAAGAGAAATCCCAACGTTAATTTGAATAAAGTACAAACAAATACAACGCTAGTTTGAACAAAACCAATACAAAGATCCCAACGTTAATATGAAAAAAACACAAACAAATAATTACATCTCCGAAATAAAACCTCCAAAGGGAAAATCAAAGATCCCCAATTTCTTAGATTGCTAATAATCAATATAATAAATGCATCCAGCTTTTGGACTACCAAAGACCATGGTCCATGGACTGCCGAAACTACACCGAGTCGATCTTTGAGTGAAGCTTTGTCACTATTAGTTCAATAAAGCTCCATTAATATAATACTTGTTTTAATTTAGGAAAAGAAAACATAAAAATTTAACAAACTACTAATATACCAACATAAGTAACAACTTAAAACTGTTACAACAAAAGTCACATAGGAGAGAGAGATATTACCTATTTTTCGGCAACAAGTTGAAACCCCCAAATGTCTACAAAAAAATAAAAAAATAAAACTCCAAAAATTCAAATAGAGTATACTCTTGTTCATTAACATCTTAAACTATACAAAACCAACCATCTTCATTTTAATTGGAATATACTCATGTTCGAACATGTTCTAACTATTCTATTTTACCACTTAATGCACAAAAAAATGAAAATTTGAAAGTTTTCATTAGCTTTAAAATATACCACTAAGAGGAAAAATGAATATTGAAATGGGATGACCAGGAAATAATGGTAACGAACGCCGAACCAAAATATCAGAGGAAACATAGCAGATTTAATATACACACATGATGAGTGTATAATATACACACACACGATAAGTATATCTATCTCCAGACATTATTTCAACAATCAACTGCAGGGACTTACATACTCTCAAATGCGTGGGGGTTTGTTCAAAAGGAAAAAAATCCATTTGACTCCATTATGAGACAAACAAATATTTAGATGTTAACAACTATCAGATATTAACATTATGAGAACCTAAATTAATGAAAATATCATATATTAAATAAGAAACTTATCACAACCCACCACCATGAAATCAAAACCCTGCTATAGCCTTAGCTTTCAAGTAAATAAGCTAATTTCGTGAAAACACATCATCTTAATCAGGGCAAATTGAACACTAAGAAACTTATCAGGGCAAATTGTACACTAAGAAACGTGAAAATACATCGTCTTAATCAAAAGAAAACACACAGACATGCTTACTAGCGAATTTCATCAAGCATGTAGATTCCAACCTGTATAAAAATAGAGTTTTAGAATAGAACTTACATACAAAATATAAATTCATATAATCAAAAAATAATATAAGCAAAAACAAAGAAGCAGAAATAGAAAATCATAGAAATGATGACGGATTACCTCCAAAAAAATCAGTACCTGCTTATGAAAAATAGTCCTCTTCCAAATATACCCAAATTAGATACTACAAATTAAATCTCATCTAAACCATGATACAAAACGTAAAGATATAGTTACATCTTCATAAAAGGGGGTGAAGATGAAGAGATAATAAAAACCCTAAAACTCAAAACAATGATTCCAACCTAGAACAAACATGATTAAGACCATAGAAAACACAAACCCTAGAAAATGCCTAGCGACATAGACTCACATGAAAAAAATCGGTAGAGAGAGGAGAGAGATACTAGCTAATCGTGTGAGAGAGAATGGAAAATGAAGAGAGAGGAGAGATAAAGTTAGCATCTTTAGGATAATTTACGATTGTATCCGTGTTTTTAAATTTTGGGTAAAATCTGAGTGAAAAAAGGGGGGAAATGAAATAGTACGTGGACAAAAGAGGAAATGAGGGTTTTTTGAAATGTTTAAGTAGGTGCCATCAATCTTAACCCTTCATTTTTTCAAAATATGTAAGGAGGTGGCATCGATCTGCACCGTTAAAAATGTGTATATTTTTAAAATCAAGCTACTTTATTATATATATATATCACTGTTCTAAAAAACCTGCCTAGGTTTAAGGCTTGGGATAAACTCCCCGCCTTAAGTTTTTTATGCCTTATTCTTGCTAAAACCCTTAAGGCACATTTTTTTTCTAAAAACAACAATGCTTTAGTGAAATGATGTCGCCTTTTAAAGAATTTTTTTACTAACCGGACCATTATCTCATCCAAAATAATCAAATAGTATTTTAATTTGCATATATTCAGACATATTTTTATGATATGTACAATTTTAGTATTTTAATAGCCTTGTTATGGTTAAAAAATATTAAAATATATTAAGAAGGCCTAAACGCCTTTTTATGCCTAAGCCCCGCCTAGGCTTCTATGGCTTAAGGCTTGGCCTCCACGCCTTGATCACTCCCCGCGTTTTTTAGAACCTTGATATATATACGTGCAAACAAAGTTTGCACATGTATATATATATATATATATATATATATATATATATATATATATATACTCTTGTGCGGACTAGTCCGTATCTTAAGAATGCGGACCGGACATGTGTCACCCAACGGTGCGTCTAGAAATTATTGCCCAAATTATAGGCACACTCTCTCTCTTTTCTGGGCTCACTGCCAGGTGACACATGTTCGGTCCGCACTCTTAAAATGCGAACTAGTTCGCACAAGAGCAGGACTGTATATATATATATATATATATATATATATATATATAGGGAAAGGATCAAGTGAGGCCCCAGTTTGAAGTCCCCGAATGAGGACCATTTTTTTAAAATAGTAAAAAAAATATTTTTTGGCTGATTTTTTTTAATGTTTTTTAAACATTTCAATAGAATCATAAAAAAAATAATCAACTCAATATGATTTTTTTTTGCTATTTTAAAAAAACCAGTCAAACTTTGTCAGTTTTTAAGTTGTTTTTAAGTTGTTAAAAACTGACAAAGTTTGACCGATTTTTTTAAAATAGTAAAAAAATTCATTTTGACCTCATTTTTTTTATATGGCCCTACTGAAATGTTTAAAAAATATATAAAAAAAAATAGCTCAAAAGTATTTTTTTAACTATTTTATCAAAATTGGTTCGCGCCAGCGGTATGCAAACAGAGGTCCTCATGAGATTCTCTCTCTCTCTCTCTCTCTCTCTCTCTCTCTCTCTCTATATATATATATATATATATATATATATATATATATATATATATATATATAGAGAGAGAGAGAGAGAGAGCTTTTACATTACACCCAAGTCAACTGGTTCAAATTCGAGCAAGTGCATAATAGTCATCCCATAATCCGCGTCATTTTTTTTACTTAAAAACAAACAAGAAGACAAATTAGTGAAGTTATTTTTCTCCTACAAACATTATATAATAGAGAGCAAGTCAACTGTTTCAAATTTGAGTGAGTGCATAATAGCGGTCCCCTGGCCACTGCCATGTTTTTACATACAAACAAACAACCTAACGGAGAAAAGTCATTTTGCTCCAACCAAAAATTCAAAAGATTGTTTCCTTAACCACCTGCGAAAGTATTCTCCAAAGTCTGGCACGTTGTATGTAGGCACGTCTAACCCGGGTGATTTTGGGGTAGGTAAATCTGGACCTGAAATAGTAAAAACAAGTCATGAATAAGAAACTGTTTTTCTTTAAATAAAAATAAAAGTCATAAAATAAAAAAAATAAAAGAATTGTCAAAAAAAGGGAGGAGGGCTGTTTTTGCTTTTAAAACAGTATATGATTTCACCGAAGCCAAGACACCCATTTCTTTGTATACAACTTCATATAACCACCAAAATCAAACACACGCGGAATCAATGATGATGTGAGGAATCAAAAACCCACTTATTTGTACCTTTAGAAGAAGTAGGTACCCATGGTTTTTCTTCATCTGCATCAGGATTGCCCCATTGACAGCCAGGGGGTCACCACAAATCCCGATTTTCCCAAGCCTCCTCATTTGTAATAAGTCCCTGCTTCCAACATGGTTCATCAGTTAACTCCTTTGTAATGTTATCACCGGATTTTGGACTTCCCAACCCTTCATCAGCAGTAATTCTGGAAGGCTTGCTTGTTTCGTTAGGATGAGTTGACTCATCCTTTGTAATGTTATCACCGGATTTTGGAGTTATCAGCCCTTCGTCAGTAGTAATTTTCGAAGACTTGCTTGTTTCACCAGGAAGGGTTGGCTCCTTTGTAATGTTATCACCAGATTTTGGAGTTACCATCCTTTTGTCTACAGTAACTTTCGAAGGCTTGCTTGTTTCATTAACCACAAATTTAGCACCACAGTCGAATTTGCAGTCGGTTTTACAAATTTTTGCTTCTCTTTCCTCCCCTAGATAATCTTCGCCTTTGCCTGGTCATAAATAAAACTTAAACATAACGCACTCATTTAAAAAAAATAGAAACAACCTTTACATCTCAAAATGGGGACAAAAACCGAAATTGGAAAAACATTGATGTCATTAAGTTACAAAAATCATCTAAAAGTCCAGTTTTAATGCACCAACCGCGTATAAATCCATTACATGACAGCAGGGGCGTTCATAATCTTTTTTCCAACTATTCATGTTTGGTATTCACAACATTAAAATTGAAATTGAGATGAGAATAATGAAGAAATACTTTTGCGGTGATTGTCCATATTTCCACTCACAATGATCAGCTTCCCTCTAGTGACATGACTTGCCATTGCTTCTCTTTCTTGTTACTAGTGAGGAATGCAACACAATAATTATAACAACAAAAATAAGTGAATAAGAATAGAATCCTAGAGATGGATATGAAGAATGAAAATATAAAAGAATAGTCCGAACAGTTCAATCCAATAGAGATTACAATTTAATCAAATGTCGCGCATCAAATATACTTTTCCCAAGTATCAAAAGCTCATTGCAATTAAAAAAGCACAACATTTTAAACCAATAAACATCCGAATCCTGTTAGGACTAAATACTACTTAAAGCCTAATTCAAAATAGAGTAGACAAATAAGGAAAATAAGATTTACCAACTAATAAGAACGTAATAAAAAAACCAAGAAACTCAAATTTCAAAAAAAAAGAGAGAAGGGAAGCTTGAAATAAGGCTAGAGCCGCGATTAGATCAATTGTTGCGATACATACCCCTAATGCATGCTCCTCATAAGGCTATATTACAGACAAATTTATGCAAGGCAAATGAAAAAAATAGGACATCTGGTGTAAAATACGCCAAATTGTGGCTTTAAAGGGTCATAACCATAATTGTCACATCGCGAATCGTTTACCCCCCGAATCGCGAATCGAATCGGTCGAATCGGAACCAAATGATAAAAACGTAGTAAAACATACAAAAATGAGATTTAACACTATAAAATTGGTAATTAAGCGTAATATGACAAAAAAAATAATCGTAGCACATGATAATATACCAAAATATATCACAAAAATTAACCGTAGCACATGTTCTCATTCATTTTAAGCTTAAAAATGTAAAAAATAAAAATATATCATAAAACAACCTACATATTAATTTAAAACATCCTACATATTAATTTAGAACAATAAAATAAATACTAAGGTTAATTTAAAACAGTAAAACTGTAAAACAAATACTTCCAAAAATTTTAAACAACATACTTACTAAGATTATCAATATTAATTTAAATAGCCTACAAAATTATTTTAAAACAGTAAACCATATTAATTTAAAATAATAAAACAAATACTAAGATTAACTATAAAACAATATTAATTTAAAATAGTCTTCATATCAATGTAAAGCAAACAAAAAAAATACCTTCAAAGAATTTATAACAAATACAAAAGTTTTATAACAAAAAAAAAGCAAAAGATAGAAGACACTCAATCAAGAGGATAGACAAGAAAAGTCAGCTGATAATAACCGAGCCAAGAGAACATGTTTTTCTCTAAAACTCAGTATCTTAACGGTATCCTTTGTTGTTTGCTTCTTTTTTTTATTTTTTTTATTAAAACACGCGTATGGTTATAAGGTAAAAAAAATCGCAAAAAAAAAGAGTGAATCGGACCCGAATCAGAAGATTCGAATCGTCAATCGCCAATTCGGTCCGATTCTTTAGACAATTGCGATTCTCAACTCGATTCGAAACGTTTTATGTGTGAATTGAATCGAATTGTACGATTTTGACAACTATGGTTATGACGACAGCAGGTAGTTCGGCTATAAAACCCCCCTAAAATGTGGCCCCACTAGGTTATGATTGGATGAAACCAAAAATTCCATATTACATTTATCCTGGGTTGGCGCTCTGCATATTCATGTTTCGTCAATAATATGTTAGTAATTGGCTTTATCGAACACACCACAACTTTATTTACAATTAAGGATGAACATTGACCTAAAGGTGGATATCAGGGCACTATTCATGCAAAAAATTATAGCAAAATTTTCCACATCCTGGTATAAATATTAATCTTTTCATGCTTTGATTCACTCAAACACCAACAAAAGCCGATGATGGAAGCACGTGTATAAAGATATCAATCTACTTGTCTCAGGGCTGTCAGGTGAAATCGCGATGCACACATAAAATTTTAGTGGTAGCGACAGTAAAAAATGATGCAACCAGTCTAACACTAGTAAGTAATACTCGAGTAAAATGATGAAAAGGAATGAAGCAAAAGAAAAGTTTTCTATTCAGGCGTAAAATCAAAAGCTCCTTATAATTAAAGAGGTGTAGCCATTTACAATAAAAGAGATCCAATCAACAATCGAAAAGGTGCCATAAATTCTTACCTTGACACGTATACCACAACTCATCCCATCGCCAAGTTGTTATTACCATTATATTAATATAACCCATCCCATCAACCTCTGGTGTAGGTTTTAACCAAGTCAGCATGGATAGAGAAGAACCTAAGGGTTTCTCCAAGCTTTATCAGGTTAGGACTTACAAGAGGATATTTAGTTTTCAGGGTAAAATAGAGAGTTTCTAGGCTGCTGCAGCCTTGCCATGCTAGCAAAGAGATAACAATCTGTGCATCTCAATATGTGCGCTTATACCTAATTAGGTTTTATTTAACTACGTGGACTGGGAAAATTTTACCTGACCAGTAGTGGGACTTGATAATTTTACCAAATGTTTAAAAGGCGGTACGTGGGAGGTTTGGCGACTAATAACTAATAGCGCATATATAAAAACTCAGCACACAGTCCAAGTAGTAAAATCAATGTAGGAATAACTCATCTGGGTGAGAAAATAAAACAGTGCCTAGGGGCTTGGATAGGCGGCAGAGCACCGCCTACTGCATAAGACAGGCCTAGATGGAATTTTTAAAACACTGGATTACCAACCATAGTAAGATCAGCCAGGTTATTAGATCTATAATGGGCTAATGAGGTATGCCATATCTAGTTACACTAGCAAATGCAATCTTACATAGCCGGTAAATGATGGAGTTTGGTTGTCGTGTGCATGACGCCCGCCTAAAGCAGCGAAGATCATTTCCAGAGAATATGTAACAATTTAGAGATTCAAACTCAAAATGTTGTCCCTTTGGAACGCTTGTATTTGTTGAATTATAGTTTCTTATAGGAAAGGTTCTCTGGAACTTTTGTTTGACATTAATTATCCTATTCGATCCAATACACATTTTAGAAGATAAATGTAGTAAATAAGATGTAGATATGGGTTTATAGTTTTCTTTTATCAATTGCTAGTATTAAATATAATTAAAGGGACTTTAGTCCACTTTAAGAAATATTAAAATAAGTGCAAGGGACTTAATTGTAATATCTCTTAGTTGTAATTTTGTATTCTATTACTTTTAGTAGTTAGATTTGATAATTAGCTTAGTACATTATAGACGGAATCACGTGTTGTCATCGATGACAAGATATGCCAAATCATGGATGATAACTCTTGACACCTCAGTTCTTAGCTATCACTTCCTAGAACCCTCTATTTAGGCCTATAAATGTAATCATTCCACATTGGGATTATTCACTATTCTTTGATTTGATAATACAATATTTAAATTTATCTCTTTTTGTCTTCTTTAAACCCAGTTGGTGATGTTTGCATCAAAATTGGTATCAAAGCAAAGTGAGCTCCTTGGTGTGCTTGGTGTGTGGGTAGGTGGTTGAGTGGGTCTCCCGTTGCATCACCACTAACGAATCCATGGAAGAAGACTCGGAGGATTATATTTGATGAAGAATTACTGAGTAGGCTGGACACGATTTCGGAGTCATCGCTACTATGAGCGCAGCGAGTAGTTCTTTGCAAGTCATAGTTCTTCTGGGCCTCCGACGAATTTGTTGTTTCAAACAGAGGACCATCACTAGACGTCAATGGTCTCGAGCCATTTTAAACGGTGGGTCACCACTCAGTGTGGAATTTGAAGAGCGGAAGCGATTTAATTAGTAACAACACGACAACAACAACATCATATTGAAAAGAAAAGAAATTTCTATCACTATAATAGCATTCTCAAAGTAAACTCTTAAAGGAAAAGCTTAGCTTATTAGTCAAGCTAACTCTTTCAAAAAAAGACAAAAGGATAAACTAAATAGAAGACAATATGGACAGAAATAACCCTGCCCACTATGCTCCTGCACCACTCTCCCCTTCATGAAACTGCATAGTGTACTAGTGGTAAAAAAATCTGATTCTCCCAGGATTCAAATTTTTTGTTTTTTTGACATTTTAAAATTATGTAAAAACGGGATGAGATTATAAATTTAAAAATTTGAGTAATTAAACTTAAAAACCAAACTTTTTCAACACTAACCTTTTACAACATCTTAATCGAACAAACAAAACCTACCACATACACAACCCACCACTTGCAAACTCAAAACGATGTGTAGCTTAATGTATTCGTTTGCTTATCGATTGTCTTCTCTCTATGTATGTGTAGCTTATTTTATTTGTTTGCTCAAAAAGAATGCAAAGCTTCTATTATTTTTTATTTGTTTGTCTAGAATGATTAAAGAGTGAAAACTTTAAGATTTATTTTTGTAGGCGTAACTTTTATACTTTATTTCTTTATAATCTCATTTTAGTGAACTTTTTTGCCCCTTATTTTACACTATTTAAAGTAATAAAAAGCATGTTTGTGTTATTTTTTTAATAGTTGTTCTTTTGCACTTTGTTAGTACCCCGTTTTAGTTTACTTTTTCCGATTATGATTTTTTTCTCCCTATTTAGTCGTTAAATTAATGATGTTGCATGTTTTTGACTCTTGAAAATCAATAAATGAAATATGGTTAGAGTTGATGATTAGAAAATTGATTTAATCAAGATATTTATCTATATCAATTAAGGAATAATATAATATATTATTTTATTCATTTTTTTTATAGAACCCGCCTCCTATTTTTTTGAATTTTTTTGAATAGCCGCACTCGCATTGTGTCGCACCCGCACCCCCTGATTCTTAAACTGTCATGGATAGAGGTCGTGCGGTCTGCAAACTCTACCACGGTAGGACTGATGGGTGTGGTCGGAGGTAAATCTGCCAGTGATCTAAACAATAGTCTCGAAGGTTAATTAATCCTCGCCTACAAGATGAAAGGTGACTAACGGATTAATCCCGCCTAGGAGGTAGAAGGTGATTAATCGCCGAGAGTGATTGCATGTATCATATTATTTTAAATTATTTTGTTCGACTAAATGTGCTTAAAATTTTAGCTATAGGGTTTATAATAATTTATGCATTGTTCTAGAGGGCTACCCAATAATTTTTTATGGGTGGCCTTATTTTTTATCGAATAAGACATAACTAGTAGTTGAATAATTTAATTAGAGAGTGTGAGTATATATTAAAATATATATATATATATATATATATATATAGAGAGAGAGAGAGAGAGGCAGGCTCCTGTGCACACTAAGTTTGCACATTACTTTTTTAAAGTAGTAAAAAAAAATATTTTTGAGTTGATTTTTTTTGTGTGATATTTAAACATTTCAAGGAACCCATATAAAAAAAATCAACTCAAAAATTTTTTTTTTGCTAGTTTTAAAAAATCGGTCAAACTTTCTATGCTTTTAAGCCCTTTAAAACTGCGAAAGTTTGACCGATTTTTTAAAAATAGCAAAAAAAGTTTTTTTCAACTAATGTTTTTTATGTGAGTCCGTTGAAATGTTAAAATATCACCTAAAAAAATTGGTGTGCGCCAGCACTCAAAAATATTTTTTTTACTATTTTAAAAAAGTAATGTGCAAACTTAGTGTGCACAGGAGCCTGCCTCTCTCTCTCTCTCTCTCTCTCTCTCTCTCTCTCTCTCTCTCTCTCTCTCTATATATATATATATATATATATATATATATATATATATATATAAATTCCGCCTAGAAGACCGATCAATCCCCTCCTAGATATTTCAAAGCTACAAGGCCTTTTGCCGCCCGATGACCACCTAGTGTTTCTTAAGAACATTGAAATCAATCGAGTCAATGAAAAAGGTAGGGAAAGTGCCCAAAACAACCTGAAACGGAGATAAAATTAAACTCAACCTAATGACAACAATGTCCCATTACCGCGGGGTCTCAGAAGCTAAGCACCAAATAGGATCTCTCACACTTCAGTTAACAACCTCTAACTGCCTGTCTGTATGAAGGTAAAAGGCAGTGGACAATTGTAGAGAATGTAGAAGACCCCACAGAACCGAACATCTCCGTCAAAAGTGATACTACAAGGAACTCCGTGAAGGCGAACTATCTCGTGAAAGTATAGGATAGCGACGTGGGATGAAGTGAACCATCTTGGAGAACTGATCCATGACGATAAAAAATGGAATCACGCCCCCGAGTAGTGCGGGAAATCTTATGATAAAATCCATAGAGATGTCTTGCCACGTCCAGTTGGGTATAGGAAAGTGCGTACAGAGAGTCACATTCAAATGTTTCCCCTTGCCCGTATGACGTGTAAAAATGCCAGATATAGGCGTTTGTCTCCCGCTGCATCGTAAGCCAGTAAAAGATCTCCCAAAGAGACAAGTAGGTGCGGGCCTGTCCCATGTGACTTGCCAAATCACCAGAATAAACCTCTGTTATAATCTTCCCTCGGAGAGATAAGGCATGGATGTAGAGGGCCGCAATACAAAATAAAAACACATCCTAAAGAAATCCCCGAAAGATCCAATTTTTTGCAGGCATACTGCATAGGTAAGGCCAAACTAAGTATCGAAAGAATATTTGGTTCGATCCTCATCAAAGCCAAAGACATGCGGATCGCGACGAGAGCATGAGTACGACAACTGAGAGCTCCACATCCTAAAGCACATAATCACCGAAAGCTCCATTGTATTGCATGCATACTCTATAGGTAAAGGCAAACTGGGTATCAAAAGAATATTTGGTCTGAACCTCATTAAAGCCAAAGACATGCGGATCGTGACGAGAGCATGAGTATGACGACCAAGAGCATCAACCAGATGATTGTTCTTCTCTGATTTAAAGTGTAGATGGAAGGTGTGTCTCTGGAGATAGGAATCCCATTTAGCATGGCCCTTATTCGGATCTAGGTGTGCGAATAGTAAAGGGCTTCATGGCGAACTTGATGACGAAATCCTTCTGCTGGCAAAACTTCACTTCCTTGATGAAGGCGTATAACTCAAGGCATGGGTGGAATAGTTTACGCAACCAGCTTCCCATTCTGACTGACGATGGTAACTCAAATAACTGGGTAAAGTCATGAAGGGTGATAACTGGGGACAAGGTCATCAGATCCTTGATGCGACAAAGACAATATCCATCTAAACTCAATACTAGAGGAGACGAACATAAGGTAAGTGATATGAGCCATGACAGTGCTAAAACCCATAATGAAACGACTATAAAACCCTGCGAAACCGTAAAAACTGGGGACCTAAGAGACAGAGGTGGGGGTTGGCTAGTACACAATAGCTTGAACCTTAGCCTCATCAACACGTACCCCTCACAGGAAACCACATACCCGAGGAAGGTGACCAAAGCTACCATGAAAAAACATTTCTTTAAGTTTAAGTAGAAATGCTCCGCGCAGAAAACTGCCATACTTGAGCCATATGAGCCAAGTGCTCCCCTCTCAGAGTGACTGTAGATGAGCATATCATCAAAATACACCACCACAAAATTAACCATCAATGATCAGAGGATCACGGTCATAACGAGATTTAAAATGGGAATGGAGTTGGACAACCTAAATCGCATAACAATCCACTCATGCAGGCCATCTTTCGTCTTGAAGGAGGTCTCCCATTTGTCCCCAGGGCACAAGCGAATTTGATGGTAACCACTCTTTAGATCTACATGGAGAAAATTGAGCCCCGTGTAACTGATCTAACGTGTCCTTTAAGGAAGGAATGAGAAATTGGTACTTTACAATGATCTTATTAATAGTATAGAGAGCTTATTAACATATCTACCAACTCTCTTCCTTCTTGGGGGCCAAGAGAGTAGAGATGACACAATATGACATGCTCTCTCTAATAAGGCTCCAATCACACGACACTTTTCGCTACAACTCGTGCTCAATCTAAAACATATGATAATGTGGGAGGTTCGGGAGGGGAGCTCCCGGTACAAATTCAATCGCAGGCAGGATGTCCCTAAGGGGCGGATGCTCGTCTGGAGATCTACAAACATCAGCACGAGTACTCAAGATATCTAGTCATATCTGAATCTAGTGTTCCAATGGGACTAATGAGGCCGTAGAAGAAGCTGATGTCGGCTATCTCCGTGGTAAAGTCCTCGTGGGAGGTGATAAGCGTCAAAGGACGTGTCAAACGAAACTCACGCATAAAATGCAACTGGAACTTTTGGCCAAGGTGCTGGAATGTATAGGTATTGGCACATCCATCGTGTATACTAGATATCACACTGAAGCTCACCCAAGAAGGAGATGGCACTCTCTCATGTCCACAACGACGCACAGAACCTCCTCGGTGTTCGTATCGATAAAAAAAATACAGGTGACACTGTCGGCTCGAGGGTGACAGTGCTACCACTACATGGTCCGCCAATGAGCCAAGATCTGGAAATTATCTCTATAGGGAGAATTTATCTGTTGATCATGTCTTAAGTGATGAGGTTATCACTATCACCTCCTCCAATAATAACGATATATAAAATTAGTCATCCAACGAATGAAGAAAATACTAGTGCGAAGCTAACTAGTATTCGTTGGTAGCTCAAACTGTGGGTGAAACTACCAATGTGTGAATAATGTCAATAGAGGCGGTCGTGGGGACAATGGCGACTCGCCTTACCTATAGGTGGAAAATGTATCTCATCAACGATAAATAGAATAGGACTTCGGTGATGGAACGGTCAGGGGAATAAGTAAACGGGGCACCCATCATATATAGGGCTAAATGGGGCTAACTCGAGTCACAAAGGGATTAAGGTCACTATTTTGGGGGGTTATAGGTTCAATTTGGTAAGGGAGTTGCGAACCCCAAGGGTCGAATCTCCCTATACACAATTGTCGAAGAGGTTGGGTCTTCCATAAAGTGGGAGGTATAGGCTAGTGGAAACGGGTTAGGCTATGATTCAATGGTAACCAGTCAAGCATAGGGGTTGGGGCTGCAGGATGGTCAGTGCGATAATTGTGTAGCCGTCTTTTTAAAGAGATCGATGGGTGTTGGTTTGGTAAGGAATAAGGTTTGGGGAATGGAGGACAGTGGAAGGTGGCTAGGGTTTGCAAGGTGGACTCCCAAAGCTAGGGTTTGCAAGGTTGGCTCCCAAAGCTAGGGTTTGGGGTGAATTTTCAAATATAGAGTTTAATAGGGTAGTGGCTATCACATCACACTAGCTGGAATTCCATTCATCAGAATCCATAGTTTTTTCCCAGGAGCAAACGTCGCTCTGATACCAATTCAATTTGCAATTTGAAGAGTGAAAGCGATTTAATTAATACCTAAACAACATCAATATAATAATAACATCCTCAAAGTAAGGAGTGAATACAAATGGGAGTCTAAGGCTCGTTCTAAAGGGAAAAAGTTATGTTGTTAGTCAAGTTGAGTCTGAAAAGGTAAAAGACTAAAAAAGGCAAAATAAATAAAAGATAATATGCACAAAAATAACCCCGCCCACTATGATCCTGAATCACCTTCAATTTGACGCAACTAGGCTCACTACGGAAAATGTTGGACAAAATTTATTCATACATAAATAAAATTAAATCTTTAATACAACTAAGTGGCTAGTTTTAATCTTCTGGACCCAAAATCTGAAAAACAAATTAATTTTATTAGGCCTGAAGATTTTGGACAAACTCAAGTTTTTAAGAACTTGAAAGATGGCCCAAAAAATTTAAAAAAACTTATTTTGAGACCTTATTATAGAGAAAAAGATATTTCAAAATAGTTGTTCATGCAGCATGTATTGGCACAATTTTGGCAACATTTGTTTATGCGACCCGATCTTCTCCAATACGTGCTCTTGAGTTCGAGGGCGAACTCTTTCAAATGAGGAGAGAATAATGTAGATATATTTTTATCTTTTGTTAATTGCTAGTATTAAATGTAATATTTTGTAACTAGCCAAGTACATTCTAGAAGGTACCAAGAGTTATCATGGATAATGTATACAAGACACGTCATTCTTAGGTAGCACCTATTAGAACCCTCTCTTAAAGACAATAAACGTAATCATTCCACATTGGGATTATTCACTGTTATTTGGTTTGACATTACAATTTTCAGATTTGTCTCTTTTTTCTCTTTCTTTGAATTCAATTGGTGTTGTGTGTATCATAATAACATCGAGAGATTGATGAAATGAGGGACTGCTATGAAATAAAACTGAAAAAAGAAACACGCGTCGTGCTGAAATGGAATCTTAACGCCTTAACCGCTTGTACCTACAAGTTTCGTGTAATAAGTACTAAAGGGAAATATGGAATGAATTAAGTTGAAACAAATTTCATATGAAGGAATTGGAATAAAATCAACGACGGACTTAAAAACCCTTACGTGCGAACAAAGCACAAATGTTTTAAATTGCAGTTTTGTATCGAGTTTTAGTTCAGAAAGTCGTGTATGGAACATCACATTTGTGTAAGAAATTAAACATATAGTTTATAATTAAAGGGTATATATATATATATATATATATATATATATATATATATATATATATATATATATATAGAGAGAGAGAGAGAGAGGCAGGTTCAGTAAGGAGCTCTATATGAGTGTAACACCCCGTCTAATTAAATACCGGGTAGCCACTCCTTTATCAAATTAATACAGAATATCCAGTTGGTTCAGTCTTAGCATCACTGTCGAAAAACTTTTAATTAATTACTAGCCACCTAATACTTAGAAAGAGAGAGATGTAAAATTTTATAAATTAAGCCAACACTTAACAAGAATTTAATAAACCATCAATCGCATAACCAATCTCATATAAATGCTCAAAGAGAAAAATCAACTAAGTCTGGAGTAAACACTCCAATAATAAAGATGCCAGAGTAAATAATGTCCCAATAAAAGCGTCTGAAAGAATAATAAACCAAAAACTGAAATACTGAAAGTCTGCATCTACAACCTCTAAATAAGAATGGGCGACATGCCCTAACTGATACAAATGACTCTGAAGGAATCAAGGATAAAATGAGATCGTCTACTACCAAGATCCTGTAACTTCCATAGTAGCTACAACACGTCATCTGAATGGAACTCCTATGCTTGGCGTCCCTGTGGCTGGGCTCCTAAAAGTTTTTTACAAAACAAAAATAGATTTGGAGGAAAACGGGTCAGAGCCCGATGTGAACACAGTTTAAAAGCTTAGCAAGTGTTTAAATTAAAATTAAACAACACATATTATAAACACGTTAGTTGCGTACTCTAACATGAGTTTCTTACCTCTCAACTACTATGCACGCCAAATGTATGACTTTAATCCATCCTAGTTATGCCACTATCTAACTAGTTTGTACCACTCCTGTCTTCGCATTTTAAAATATAGTATCTATACGTGACCCCCAAATAATCCATATTTCTAACCCATGTTCACATTCATTAAATTACTTATCCCGAGTGTTAATTAAATTCTCATTCTTAACCCATTCAAATATCTTAGCTATTCACATCTTCTAAGCAACAATGAACCAGTCACAAGTATATGTATATAATCCATTATAATATCTCATACACAAATTAGGCACCCCACAAGGATAGAACCTACGATTCCCTCATACTGTTTTATCGAATCCCGGTACATCACGTACGTGAGGATGATCAGTTCCGAATCGCTCAGGAACTGTTTCAATAAAAATCACACATAATGGGGGCGAACATAGTTCACATATCCATGGGTCATGCACATACCTACGCTCCCAAGGTCTGCAGCCTTATCAACCCACAAATAAGTCATTCACAGTACTATGTCCTTAAGGTGCCAGTCTAAATCCCCCAAGGCACACAAGGATAAGAGGGTCCTTTTCCAAAATAAAACTAACCTCCCGTGATAGCAAGTATGGTAGGTATGTTATACACATAAGAAATCCATACACTAGGCATTCACACAACCTAAGTAATCATATAACAATATATATGTTCACACATTTCATCTAGTTAATCTCATACGTAGCAAGTGTACCCCAAACATTACATAATATATTTTTCGTTTGATAACTCTCTCGTCATATCAATTTGAGTACTTAAACCTATCTCAAAAGGTTACTAGGTCTCTTATTAGTTTCTAATGTCATCTCAGTACTTGAAACCCCGCCGTTGCTGCCCATAATCTTATATCATCATTAATTCCCGTTATAGTTTCAATTCGAACACTTTCTAATCATACCTCACTCGGTAGACCCTCGTAAGCAATAGTAATCAATTCTATAAGTTATAACATTCCTCGATAAGAACTAAGACCCTACTGACTTTACCTAAGTCCCAAAATAGAATATTAATCACCCTAATAACCAACATCGGCTTTGGAATAATTATTAAACCTTAAAGATAAACAATTGTCAAAAATTAGAAGTGGTCGATCGATAGAAGAAAAGGGGTCGATTGATCGATGGTTCGATTGATCGACATTCTTGAGTCGATCGATCGATCAAGCATGTATTAGACCAGGAATTCTTAACAGTTACGGGTTCTCCACTTTTTACACCTCAAACTCTTCATTCTAACGTCCAAAACTCATAACTATATATACTAATCAACCTACTAACATGTTTACATCATTCCCCACATTTTAGATTCATCAAATCAACCTATAGCATCAATCACTTGAATCAAAATACCCAATTTACATATAAAAACCTAGTTTTCCTATTTCTTCAAGAACATCACATAATTCAATCAAATTTCATAATTATCTACCCATAAATCATAAATTCGTGGTTGTTATCATCTCCAACATTCACTACATACAAGTCCTATCCAGATTATGATTTTAAACCTTTCAAATCCATTCATTTTTCATTTTTCATGATAAATCTTCAAATCTATAAAAACATGTAAACGATATGCTTTGAATCTTTACAAGATAAATCACTTGCCTGAAAAACGTTGCTTCTGATTCGTTGATGATGTTTAGGGCTGGTCCCCCTCCTTTCTCCGGCCACAATTTCGACGAAAATGGTGGTGGTGGGTGGTGGTTTTGGTTTGGAAACCCTTTAGCAACTTCCCTCTAACTCATGTAACCCACTCTCTTGTTTTTGGCTGATAATGGCCCTAATGGCTTTTCTAATAATATATAAATAAACTATAAAATTCGTGGGTCTTAATTCCTTAATTTTTAAAATTACCAAATACCCTTCCGGGTTTCCGGTTAGGCCTAAAGGTGCCCCGGGACCCAAACTAAACCCCCGACTAGTGTTTTATGACTATCTCGAACCTTTCGGACACGTTGGCGCACTCAAAAATCTCATACGAATGGCATAAAAAATACTTTTAGATCCATTAAATTGTCCTGGCACGACTGACATGCACGTCCCAACTAAATTACCGAACATGCCATATTTTCAACTCACGACATTTTTAATAAATTCAATGATCACATATTACCATAATCACTCAGTAATATTCAACAACATATTAATAACCAAATACTAACTCTCGTCTCTCTAGCATTTAATTCCGAATTAATTTTTCCAATTAATTATCCCAAATTAATTTAATAAATCCCATAATTAAAAACAATTCCATTTCATTAACCTCATAATTAAAAGCCATAAAAATACAGGGTATTACATACTTCCCCCTAATAACGGGATTTCGTCCCGAAATTCGGAAAAGTAAGGCATACTTAGAAAAATTAGGTATCCTCCAGTACTCAAAACAAAATATAAAGAAAGGCCCAATCATTAAATCCCTTGCTTCACAACAAGCTTGTTTAACAGTCTTGATACTTTATCAGATTACACTTCAATAAATGCACCTCAAGTTGTGCTCTTACTAAACAATATTCGAATAAAAATAGCCTATACATCATTGGCCGCATTATCTCAATATTATTCCGAGTCCTCACCTCACTACACATTAACTCCCGCATTTATCAAAACACCAAACTCCCATCTTGGAAGAAATCAATAACACATATGACTACTCCTGCCCATTCTTTGAATCTCCGTTCCCGGCGTTGTGACTTTTACACATGGGAAAACCACTTCATCCGGTTGGTGTTACATAAAACATTTGTAAGCACCTTGTCTGCTATAAATAGATACGGGTGATTTTCCCCAACCCTACCATTAGGTAATATCTTCTCCCCATTACTACAATATACCTCACTTACTAGTTATACCCGATAAATGAAAAGAGTGCAATGAATCCAAAATTTCTTTCATATAATCCACCAGTCGTCAATCACCTTACGCCTACACCTCGGGTTATAGGTGATACAACCCTCAGAACAAAGCGTTATTTCCACTACTTATTGCTACCCCACGTTAAAGGTGGATTTCGGGGATCTCCTATTGGTTCTGTATAATACTGCGTAGGACCACGTACCGGCGTGTTCACTATCTAATAGTGTCATTCACCCAAGTATATAATCATTTCTCTCCTTCTAGACAACCTGTCCCACATATTCGAAGGAACTCGTTACTTATCTATAAGTTGGAAACCCCTCAAGGAAATTTACCAACTTGACTCTTCCATCCCTGGAATCGTCGGCTTGATACAAAATTATCTGGTTGATCATCTAACCCCAACCGTTCTACTACTTACTACACCCCTTTCAATGCCGACTTTCACGTATAATTCTTCCCGTTAAGTGATACTTAATGATCTTCTTCTTCTCTCGGCGTATACCAAAAGTTTCGATCCTTGCACTTTTTAACACTTTGTACGCATTTGGACCTTTATACCTTATTGACATCCTCATTCTATTTAATCTCGAGTCACCCTCAACATTCAATTGGTCGGAACTCTACTCCAAATTGCCCATAATAATTAAATATTTTCCTTCTCAAGAGATATCCCCTTATTAAATGGCTTTCCACTGCCTTTTCACCAAATTTGGACGTGCTACACTGATTAACACCTTCTCTTATGACGCTTAATCCCATAAGTAATAATTTCACCCATCTATATTCCTTCTTCCAGCAAATACTACATTAGTAAACCAAGATGTCTACACCTCTTATAACCCATGCATACGATTTTAAACATCATATACGCTTCATACGTATTCCAAACTCTTTATTGCCGCTGCATTTATAATGTGGCTATACCACTTGGGCGTTCTCAATCACCTCCGAATTTGAAATCTTAAATACTCCTTAACCTCAATGCATCCTTCAACCTGCCACAACAAAACTAACATTATCAGTACTTACATCGTAATTCACTAACAACTGGCTCTACTGTCCTTACATCGTAATTTACCTTGTTAACTTCCCGTTATAACTACTTACTTCCATAACGATCGAGATATCTAATTTATGGACGAATGGTCAAACATCTCCCTACTACCAACCTTACGCTAATTTTCATGCATGGGATGTCTCGCAAAGCGAAATCCAAATAAGGACCCCCCCGATACACTATTACCTAATATTGTTGGTCATCGGGATCCGTTACGCCCTCAGTCCATAACATGTACCCCTATATTCCCGTTTCTTGACAATCAAGTTACATTTCCTTTCGTAATTACACTTAGACAAGGAACTCCTTCCGAAAGACACTGTCTCTTAACATTGATGGAAATCACCTTCCATAACATCATGTAAATATAATTGGGGATCTCTAAATCCCGTCCCCAGACACACAACTATGAGTTTAAACTCCCAAATCTCTAAAGAGTGATAAAACAATGCACTCTTATTATTACGACATCTTGAGCGTTAATTATAATAACCAGCTAAACCTTTTCTCTGACTAAAAACCAATTACATATGAATCATATCAATTAAATCCCTACGCAAACTCGGATTAAATATCCGAGACCATTATACCTTATTGAAATCACAGCAATATATATATATATATATATATATATACACAAAAGTACAATCACGAGCCCGACCCTCTCACAGATGGGGCCTCGCAAGAACGAAACATTCTACCCCAAGGTAGTAACCCTGATAAACTTACAATACCAGCACACTATCGGTATAATCATATATAAAACCATAATTATGATAATATCATACTCGTATAAAACAACACTAAAACGATTAATTTCAATAAAGTATATACCGCTATCAATATACCCATTCATCCTCCGCAGATGACAATAAAGGTAACCCCACACTATCAGGGAAGATATTCACATAAATAATAAAATCGTCGACACTCACTAAACTCGACTCTCAAGAAAAAATAACAATAATAACAATTGTAGCAACTCGTTGATGCCACAAACAACATGCAACATCATCTGATGATATAACTCATACTTCTATCCTGACAATTGTCCTGGCTGCTCAAATGATTCCTGAACTTAACACACATGTTCGTACCAAACCGAATATTTCGACAACTGTTGCCCTTTCCAGGCACAATACCTTTATCCCTACACTTGCATCGGGAAACATTTATAATGCACTGGTTTCACTCCCCACAAAATACCTCTACACATACTCCACTTATCTTTGGTCACACTGACCATGTTAAGGGGGTACTTCTCTCGGACGTTGGTAGTCTTGGCTCTGATGACTACCTCCATTGTTCCCTTAGCTTGATGGACCTAAGAAACACGCTACTAGTTTCCACATATCTTACTGAAATCAACATCGCTTGGTAATAATTCAGCTATCCGAATCATTTTAACGGGTTCCCGTTGGGTCTTCCCCTTGTGGCGCTTCTCCAATACCATTTTCCCGGTCTTACTCTATAGAAATTCCTCGATTCTTGCATCTCCCCACCCAAGGAAACATTTACCTCCAAATTAACACTACGCGATATTATTACCATCTGCATTGACCGTCCAAGCAGAATTCCCCAAAAGAGCTAACAATTCTTCTTATATGTAAATTCTCCCTTTAATATCCTCTTCTCCATTTCACCTGCTTCAACCGGTGTAAGGTTCGCTAGATAAATAAATTTCCCCTCACAAAGTGACCTTTGTCCGGCCCTCTTGTGTGAGTTCAGAATAACATTCACCTTTCTCCTTGAACATCTGATGAAGGAACTTATGATCAAGCCATACGTGTATGCCTTCTCTCGACGTCACAATTCACTTCTAAGTGTGGTGATTGTCTCTCACCATTGAAACTCCGCTCTTACGAGCCAAGAAAATTTTTCCCCAAATTTTCATTCTTGATTGGCCATACCCCGACATATGTCCAAGCCTTTGGATAGATTACGTTCGTTTGGCTAGCACACGCCATCTCCGCATTTCGAGTATTTCCATTGTTGGTTCTCTTTAATGTTTCACCTAACTCTTTCTCTCCCATTCGAACCCTGTTGGGTGAGTCTAATTTGAACCCATTATCTACTATAGTTGTGTCTAGAAGTCACAAGTCGCACCTTGGCCATCTGTACCATCCTGGACTTTCGTGCCATAATATGGGTGACTTCAACTATGGTCATCCTTCTTTAATAAATTAAATACCCTCAACTGATCTTTTGCCTCCTGTTGTTCGCCCAACTGTCTTTGCCTGACGTACTACATTGTTCGGCGCACGAACACACCCGATTGTAAATAAGATTCACTATCATATATATATCAAAGCAGGAGAACGAAATCTCACTAAAGAAATCAACAATCCTAAACATAGGGCTCTATATCAAAGAAAGCTATGCTGGAAGCATAATAAGACGCACAAATCCTAAAGGACACTAGAACCTGATGCTCTGATACCACCTGTAACACCCCGTCGAATTAAATACCGGGTAGCTACTCCTTTATCAAATTAATACAAAATATCCAGTTGGTTCAGTCTTAGCATCACTGTCGAAAAACTTTTAATTAATTACTAGCCACCTAATATTTAAAAAGAGAGAGATGTCAAATATTATTAATTAAGCCAACACTTAAACAAGAATTTATTTAATAAAACATCAATCGCATAACCAATCTCATATAAATCCTCAATGAGAAGAAATCAACTAAGTCTGGAGTAAACACTCCAATAATAAAGATGCCAAAGTAAATAATGTCCCAATACAAGCGTCTGAAAGAATAATAAACCAAAAACTGAAATATTGCAATAACAACCTCTAAATAAGAATGGGTGACATGCCCTAACTGATACAAATGACTCTGAAGGAATCAAGGATAAAATAAGATCGTCTACTACCAAGATCCTGTAACTTCCACAGCAGCTACAACACGCCATCTGAATGGAACTCCTATGCTTGGCGTCCCTGTGGCTGGGCACCTAAAAGGTTTTTACAAAACAAAAATAGATTTGGAGGAAAACGGGTCAGAGCCCGATGTGAAAACAGTTTAAAAGTTTAGTAAGTGTTTAAATTACAATTAAACAACAGATATTAGAAACACATTAGTTGCGTACTCTCACATGAGTTTCTTACCTCTCAACTACTGTGCACGCCTAACGTATGCCTTTAACCCATCCTAGTTATGCCACTATCTAACTACTTTGTACCACTCCTGTCTTCGCATTCTAACATATAGTATCCATACGTAACCCCCAAATAATCCATATTTATAACCCATGTTCACATTCATTAAATTGCTTATCTCGAGTGTTAATTAAATTCTCATTTTTAACCCATTCAAATATGTTAGCTATTCACATCTTCTAAGCAATAATGAACCAGTCACAAGTATATGTATATAATCCAGTATAATATCTCATATACAAATTAGGCACCCCACAAGGATAGAACCTACGTTGCCCTCATATTCTGCTATCGAATCTTGGTACATCACGTACATGAGGATCATCAGTTCCGAATCGCTCAGGAACTATTTCAATAAAAATCACACATAATGGAGGCGAACATAGTTCACATATCCATGGGTCACGCAGATACCTACGCTCCCAAGTTCAGCAGACTTATCAACTCACAAATAAGTCATTCACGGTACTATATCCTTAAGGTACCAGTCTAAATCACCCCGAAGGAACTCAAGGATAAGAGGGTCCTTTTTCAAAATAAAACTAACCTCCCATGATAGCAAGTATGGTAGGTATGTCATACACATAAGAAATCCATACACTAGGCATTCACACAACCTAAGTAATCATATAAAAATATAAATGTTCACACATTTCATCTAGTTAATCTCATACGTAGCAAGTGTACCCCGAACATTACATAATATATTTTTCGTTTGATAACTCTCTCGTCGTATAAATTTGAGTACTTAAACCTATCTCAAAAGGTTACTAGGTCTCTTATTGATTTCTAATGTCATCTCAGTACTTGAAACCCCTCCGTTGCTGCCCGTAATCTTATATCATCATTAATTCTCGTTATAGTTTCAATTCGAACACTTTCTAATCATACCTCACTCGGTAGACCCTCGTAAGCAATAGTAATCAATTCCATAAGTTATAACATTCTCTGATAAGAACTAAGACCCTACTGACTTTACCTTAGTCCCAAAATATAATATTAATCACCCTAATAACCAAAATTGGCTTTGGAATAATCATTAAACCTTAAAGAGAAACAAATGTCAAAAATAAAAAGGGGTCGATCGATCGAAGAAAAGGGGTCGATCGATCGATGGTTCGATCGATCGACATTCTTCAATCGATCGATCGATCAAGCATGTATTAACCCAGAAATTCTTAACGGTTACGGGTTCTCCACTTTTTACACCTCAAACTCTTCATTCTAACGTCCAAAACTCGCAACTAAATATACTAATCAACCTACTAACATGTTTACATCATTCCCCACGTTTTAGATTCATCAAATCAACCTAAAACATCAATTACTTGAATCAAAATACCCAATTTACATATAAAAACCTAGTTTTCCTATTTCTTCAAGAACATCACATAATTCAATCAAATTTCATTATTCTCTACCCATAAATCATAAATTCGTGGTTGTTATCATCTCCAACATTTACTACATGCAAGTCCTATCCAGATTATGATTTTAAACCTTTCAAATCCATTCAATTTCCATTTTTCATGATAAATCTTCAAATCTATAAAAACATGTAAACTATATGCTTTTAATCTTTGCAAGATAAATCACTTGCCTGAAAAACGTTGCTTCTGATTCGTTGATGATGTTTAGGGTTGGTCCTCCTCCTTTCTTTGGCCACAATTTCGATGAAAATGGTGGTGGTGGGTGATGGTTTTGGTTTGGAAACCCTTTGGCAACTTCCCTCTAACTCACGTAGCCCACTCTCTTGTTTTTGGATGATAATGGCCCTAATGGCTTTTCTAATAATATATAAATAAACTCTAAAATTCGTGGGTCTTAATTCCTTAATTTTTTATATTATCAAAATACCCTTTCGGGTTGCCGGTTAGGCCTAAAAGAGTCCCGGGACCCAAACTAAACCCCCGGCTAGTGTTTTTTTTACTATCTCAAACCTTTCAGACACGTTAACGCACTCAAAAAGCTCACACGGATGACATAAAAAATACTTTTAAATACATTAAATTGTCCTGACACGACTGACATGCGCGTCCCAACTAAATTACCGAAACTGCCGTATTTTCAACTCTTGACATTTTTAATAAATTCAATGATCACATATTACCATAATCACTCAATAATTTTAAACAACATATTAATAACCAAATTCTAACTCTCGTCTCGCTATCATTTAAATTCGAATTAATTTTTTTAATTAATTAATTTTCTAATTAATTATCCCAAATCAATTTAATAAATCCCATAATTAAAAACAATTCCATTTCATTAACCTCATAATTAAAAGCCATAAAAATACGGGGTATTACAATAAGGTCCTCCAATGATGACCAATTTTTAAAGAGAGAGGGTTTTCCTATTTTAAAAAAATGGTCCTCACTTGAACCGTTACCTATATAATATGGGATAGAGGTGTTTTGTTGTTCAACATAAGTAAGGGATATGATTAAAACACCAAAGAAAGAATCCTACGGACAAGAGCTCTTCTCCTATTTCCTTTTAACTCCCGTCATCATCCAGGGGAAACTTCTTGGTGATATTTTTTTATTGGCGATAATCAATAATGTCTAAAAACTTGACATATAGGAATGAGAACATCGATTTAATTATCTCCAAGGCGACATTGCTTCATAAGGACATGTCGACCTTAAAAAATTTTGTATATGTGGGCCTTAACAAGGAAGGGATACAATAACTCATCCTTGTATGTTTTTTTCTTATCCCATAGAAAACTAAATAAGCAGAATCATATAAATAAATCTATGTTACATACAAACATATATATATATATATATATATATATATATATATATATATATATATATATATAAGCATACACATGTTCAGAAAAGCAGAGACACACTCACATGGCTTCGAGATGAAGGCAACGAATAGAGAGGTCCGTCACGTTGAAACCATAGATTTCCATAATTTGGGCAAATAGCGTATTTTGTTGTATTTATTGAACGCACAAAAACACCCTCCCCCCCTCCTTGCGCATCACACGTCGGCAATTAAATTTGGTTTTTTAATTAAAAAAAAGAAGTTAAAAGGGTGTTTTTTTTATAAAACAATTTTATAACTTTTCTTTAAATTTAATTTTATAAATAAATGATTGTTCTTAAAATAGTAAACAAACTTTTTTTTACAGAGAAGAGATGGCTAGCATAACAAAAAGAATTGGTAGATACCTTGATTTGGGAAATATATTTTTTAAAGAATGGATAGAAAAGTTAAAGGATGGTAGGGTGAAAGGGATTGGTAGGTAAGGTTTTATTTTTTTATGTGATAGGAAAAATGACACTTAATAAATGTGAAAAGAAAAAATATGGTTTTAGTATTAATTGCAAAGTTTTGCATTAACGCCTATAATCTAATCTACATGTATATATATATATATATATATATATATATATATATATATATATATATATATATATATATAATTTTAGCCTTAAAACGTTCCTCCTTCATATGCATTTATCGATATTTGGTTGGAAAACATAAATGACAAGATTACATTTGAGTTGTGTCCGTTCCTATTCTCATTCTCTCCTTTGATATATCTCAAAAGCTATTTGTCCACTCATGTTTGTTCCTTCCCTTTCATTATCAACACCACCTAGGTAAAAACCCATTTTTACTCCCAGCCCTTTAATGCATTCCCTGTGTATTCTTTGTACCAAAAATAAAAAAGGAAGACATGAGTGAGGCCTTAAATTTTGAACATTTGCGTTCTCTCTTTCTTTAGTTCTATCAAAAGCCGTAGTCTGCGAGTTGGAAAGCAGGTTCTTTGACTTTCTTTCTCTAGCATTTCCTTAATATTTTCAAATATTAAGTTTGAATTTCATGATTTTTGAAAAGTCTAAATTTTGAACTACCTTATAGTTTTTGTTTATCATTTATTTGGAGTCGTATTACTTATCTAATGGAGATTTGATTTTGCATCATATCATCTTAAATATATCATTAAGGTATGTTAATGTCTTTTCTTTTTATCCTAAAAACCCTAATCTATAATTTTGTTGATTTTTGTAGTTTATATTTATAAATGGGGTTTTTTGATTAACAATGCTTTTTAGTTTAATATATTACTGGTTGCCTTTTAGTTTATATTTTTTGAAAAATGGAATCATGTTATTTTTAATTTATATTTTTTGAAAAAAAATGGAATCATGTTATTTAAATGTTAACTTATGGGTACATTCATCAATTTGCCATTAGTGTGTAGAATAGTAATAAGATATTAATTTGTTGGTAGAATTGTTTATTTGTCATTGTTAAGTAATATATATTATTTTGTGCATTATCTTAACCTATTTGAGTGTGTTCGATTGGTGATATTTTTATGAAAAATATAAAATTATCTTATTTTACATGTTTTTTTCGAATTGGCCAAAAGTACAATATGATAATGCAGATTTGAAAATTTTCCATTATAAGTTTTCCTTTAGAGTAGAGGTGAGAATTTTTTTTCCATCCTCTCTAATCAAAACAGTTGTGCTAAAATCATCCCAATTGTTTCTTCCCAACACCGCAATATGCTTTAAAATGAACTACTTGGTTGATCATTCTTCCCAGATATCTCATATTCTTCCTTACTTATATAAGTTTATCTTCAAATACGAAGTGTCCTATTTTTATTTATTTTAAGATGACAAATATAATGTATATTTAAAGAACGTTGTTGATATTTATCCGTTTGTAATATTAATACATACATATATATATTATTGTTGAATTATTCTATACTTTCAAAGTGCCTATCAAACTATATATGTAAAATTTATCTTCTCATATGTTTCAGCTTAGTGGCCAAACTTAATAGCACCAAAAAATTTTATTTGATTCTCTGTGTTTTGCATATGTGAAACCACAGTAAGGGTACTCTATTGGTAATTAAAAAATTGTGTTTCAAGTCGTGCTGGAACCATGTGGACAAGGTAATTGTGGTAGGTTAATTTTACATTACATGTTACATGTCTAATACTTTATTTTATTTTTAGTTGCACAGGTTACACCATTACAAAATGGCATCATTCGTGGAACTCCACTAAGCCTTCAACTTAATGTTTGATCACCATGTCACGAACAAATTTGTGTTTACAATTTTTTTTTCAAGTATTCTGCTAACCGCAATTCTTTGTTTGAAGGAATAATTCTAAGGTGGTGAACTTTGCAGGAATCTCTAACAATTTAACAAGGTATGTAATTGTGCCATAATACAAGAAATTATAATATTTCATCTCGTTCCATAGATTACAATACTCTTTTCATATGTTGTAAGTCACAGTGATCCTCGAGGAAATATTATAATATCCCAATGATTAGCATAGATTGTTTAATTATCCTAGGGATTCGAAGAGTTGGGTTGTCTTATATTCGATCAACCATGCAATGAATTTCATAAATTTCTAATTTGTTATTTTATAATTGTATTTGAAGTTAAAGAAATAAAGTTGATGTTTAAGTTATTTCCATTCAACGCCGGCTTTTAAGCAATATTGACACAACACAAGATTAAATTTACAAGAGTGTCAATTCAGGCAATATATACTAAAATTCCATATATATTATTTCTCAACAACACTTTTTAACTAATCAACATTTTGGTCCATTTATAGCAAATCCTTAGTATACATATAAAGTCGTGGACTTAAATATCAACTTGACACATGGTGTTATTATTGGAGATCTTATGTATGCTCTTCGTTCTGCAATGCGTATTTACAATTTACGACTATTCCTTGAAAATTGACTGTTTAGAAGTGAATCTCTTTTCATTAAAAAAATATATTGTGTGAAATAGGGTAGAATAACAAAAGAATACAGTTTAGATAAATTCGTCTGCACACTAGTTGGAGTAGAATTTGAAGCCGAAGGAAAAAAGAGAGAATTAAAAAAAACAAATTATGTATTAATTTGCATTTATACCTCTAATACTATCGTATTATAGGTATAATATAGATGTGCTTTTGTGTTTTTGTCAAAACTAAACTATAAAATGATATTATTTTGGAGCAACTGACTAATAGAAAACTTATAAACAAAGAAGATCGAACAAATCAAGTCGAATGTTAGACGATCTCTCCTTGAGACATAATTTACCCCCCGCTAATGGTGTTTACAACTGAAATCAATAAACATCTACCTTCCATTATAAAATGATCTTCGACATTTCCAAGAAGCATTTCAATGCGCGTGCCCCACTAATGAGTATGTTTGAAACTCTCAATGACTGGAATAATATGTAATGCATTTAAAACTTATTTTTCTCGCTTTTAAAAGGAATACAAGTCTTGTATTTATAGGAAATAATATGTTTTTCATGAAAATATGTGTCTTTTTTGTAAACAATCATTTTAGTAATGTTTTTCATGAAGAGTCAGACTAATGGTGAACAAACACGATCTTTAACGACGGTATCGAAAAACACACGTGATAACTAGCGAACAGTAACAACTTTGAGTGACAATTTTAAAAAATCATATGAGGAAATTAAATAAAATTCCTAATAATTTTATAAATAAATAGGGCACATTGAAACCAAATTTATCATTCATTATTTGTCCGTTTTTAACAGATGAATATGACACGTAACTTGTATATCTAATATATTTAATATATATCTTTAAACATGGTGCCTCCAACTATAAATTTGACATATGGCTCCAAAATGGAGCTGCAATTAAGAAGTCTTTGATTAAAGAAACTACTACGTATTTCTCTTTTACCGTTTGCATCTCATTAACTTGAAGAGTCATATTTAATTATACATTATAACTTCAACAGTTCATCTCTCCATCTTTACAGTTCCAATACCGATGCCCTTTTAACTCATCTCATTTGATACCACAAGGCCTGTGCCTTTCCAATTTACAAAAGACACGAATGTATCTCATTAAGGTTGTATGCCTTTACAATTTCCAAATGATAGTTTATGTTCTTTTATCTTCTCACTCTATATAAATATAGCTTTCATGGTAACCTACTCAAATTATAGTTCGTACATTTTTCTATATCATCGAGGTTTCCTTTTTTAATTGGGGAGATATGGACGATGTAGAAAGATCCTTCAGATTAAGGCTTTCTATTTGGATTTCAATACTTCAGACTTAGGGTCTTTAAATAGGATGTTGTGATGCTCTTGTTTCAGAGGTATTACACGACTTCTAGATTTTTCTAATTTATATTCTTCAATCTCCTTTAAAATATAAGGATTTTTCATTTAATTTAAAAGTGGTATTGATTTTGGTAATTTTATCATAGTTTCATCTTAGGGGGAGCTAGTAGATATCTTTTTAATATAGCTCTATATGTGATAAAAACTTTGGAGGAATTATATATAAAAAAATATGGAGGGATTTTTTTAAGGTAAATTTATTTTGTTTATTATTAAATAAAATCCTTTTATATGCAAAATTATATTCGGGCCTAAGTTGTGACAAGTTTTCCATTACTATTTTTCATCTACTTAAGTCCCCACTATTGGCTTCTTGGATAATTTCTTTTATAAAAGAAAGGCTTCATAGATCATTTTATTGTAGTTTATCTTCCGTGATAGGTGGGGGTAAGGTACAAGTATTTCTTGGTATGGTACGAAATATTTATATATATAATTTTAGGACTTATAAAATATATCTATTGCTTTAACTATCATCATTTTTTAGTTAAATATGTTAAATATATATATAGGGTTAATGATGTTTTGCATTCTCTATTGGCATAAAAGAAATACTTAGGGGTTAATGATGTTTTCCATTCTTTATTTGCAGACAAGGCCTTCATACTAATTTTGTTTATGATATGGCTACTACAATCTAAATGGTAGACTTCACAAGGTATAGGACATGACAACAACCAATTTCATTAGTTTTTCACGTACCTCATTGTGAGAATTTGTCTAATTCTTAACTAAAAAAATGTCCAATTTGCCTTATATATTATTGTATTTTTATAAGGAAATTGACAAGGAGTTCCATTTTTGTTACTATTTGATTTTAAGTATTGCTTAGTTGACTAATATATTGAATTATGTTATTTGTATTACAATAATGTGATAATGAAACATGACTTCATATATCAGCGATATTGTTTATATGTTAGTTAGATTTATTTATGATTTTACTTTGAATTATATTACTCCGTGGAAATTAGTGAAGAATCAAGGACTTTTGTTTGAGGATGACCTCACTAACATTATTTTCACCCTCCCTTCTCTGATATACGCATTGTCATGGTAATGATTTCGTCTATTTTTCTTCTACAACTACCATTCCAAAATGCACACACATGACCATAAGTATAATATTTGAGCAATTACAAATACATTAGAATAAGGTTTACAAACCACCCGTGCATCACACGGGACTAAAATTTAGTACTATTGTATTAGAGGTATAATATAGATTATATTATATTACATATTATAGAGTTTTAGGGGGCATATACAAAATAGCTCCTTGAACATTTTTTAATACACGTTTAGTCCAAGTCTTTTTATTTTTCTTAAAAAAGTCCCTCACAACAATCACAAAAACATGTGTGCTGTTAGCATGGACCTTTAAAATAAATGAATATTAAGTAAGTGGGTGTCTGAAGGACTAAATGGGTTAAATTAAAAATATGTGTCATTTAAAAAAATATGTATTTATGTTATGCACTATTTGATAATTGACCCCTTTTTTTACATTTCTATGGTATACCCTTGAAAAGAGAATTTTTTTAAATAATAATGTGGTTTAATAATATAATTATAAAAATGTTGCACTTTTAAGCGTATTTATAAAATTATGGTACTTTATAAAAATACGGTTGACAATCGCATTTTTAAAATAAAAATGTGGTTGATAATCACGTTATTAATTAGATTTTTTAAAAAAAAATTAGGGTTAATTAAAAACGCGGTTGGCAATTACGTTTCATTTAAAGTGAAAATGCGGTTGACGATCACGTTTTTAAATTTATTTTTAATATATTTTTTTATAAAATAAAATATTAAGAGATTGCTCATCTGGAGACTCCACTCGCTCTTCAGTCTGCCCATGGATAGGTGTGTCATGTGTGGTCTCGGTGTGACTGGTGGAAGGAGCGTATTCTGTAAAACCGAATGTAGTGTCATCATGAATAACCTCCTCTAACTAACCAGCAATGGGAGACGGGCGATCCATAGTGACATCTCTTTGAGCGACGACGTCTCTATCAGATATTGGATGGATATGCGGTGAAACCGGTGACTCCTGCGTCTCAAACATGGGGGGTGGTGTCGCAAATAAAGAATCAACAAATTCCTTCTACTCCTGTGACTCTGAATCGGTAAAACTGGGCTGATGGGGATGGTGTGAATAGTTAACGCATGCACTAGATGTATCCATACGACTCGCTCCAGTAGGTGTACCTGCAACGACATCTGCAACCACAACATCCCTATCCCCACCCCCACGTCTGGGTCTAGCTTTACATCCTCCCCGCGCTCCACGTCCTCCCCGAACCTCTCCAACCGGGATCTCACCGTCTACATTCTCCGGCACCTCCTACCGGGCACCCCCAATCTCTTGCACAACAGTAATAGCTGAAGTGCATAGCCCTGTAATCTGCAATGTGTAGCTCTGTTAAAACACATGTAATTCATTACACAATTTAATATTAATAATGAAATTTCATTCAATTTAAAGACAAAGTAAATAATATTTACCAGTAGGTCGACTAGCCCCCAGTAAGGCAACCCCCCCGTGTGTCGGCGGATGGACCAAAATACAACTAATGGATCGTTGTGTGATGCGTTGATATCATAGCATTTTCGGCTCATCCAATGGCATCGGGGCATCAAACCACTCATCGTCCACCACAGCAGTTCTCCTCGTCGTACCCATGTCAACAAAACTGTCATGCATTAGTACGAAGTCGATGTCGGCCCTGCCTCACATGTCGGTGCGATGTAAATCTTCACATGTATTGCAGGCAATAAGAATAGGCTGACACATACCAAACTCCATGAGGCATCTGTCTGGAATGTGCCACTTAACCACCTCATAATCAATGAGTTAAACCCTCGCCCTCCATACGTCCCTACCATCGATGTAGTAGTCAAGAAAATCGGCAACGACCTCCTCTATGTATGGACACCATATCGTTTGTAAAAAAAATAGAATAAAAGGATTATGATTATTTACCAAATCTGTCAGATAGTCATGGCAAGATGGTCATGGTCATGGTTCGTGACCAACTGGTCACGGCCAGGGTCCATAACCCCGTTTAAAAACATGTCACCATAACCATGACCCTACTAACTCATGACTTAATCTGATAGTGGTCATGACCCATATCCTTGACCAATGTTGGTCGGGACCCATCACTTCAATCGATGCGTGACCACCATGGAGGAAAAATTGCGCCAAAATTTCTGCCAAAATGGGTCACAACCTTAGACAGTGACCAAGTCTATGACTAGTGAAATTTGTTCTCCAAATTTGTCATGACCTTGGGTCACGGCCACAAGTCGTGGCCAACTTGAAATAATCAGGGACCTTGGTCACGGACTTGGGTCATGACCAGTATCTTGTTCATGGATGTTTATGTATTTTAATGAGCTGCTAATGACACGTGGTCAAGGCCCAAAGCCCTAACCCTCCTCCTTTTTTAAATACTCCCAAACCCTCTTCAAAGACTCATCTATTTTTTCTCTCTCTCTCTCTCTCGATTTTGGCAATTCTTCTCCATCTTCACGACAACCCTCTTTTCATGTCCATCTTCTAAGAAATGTAAAACCCTCATTTCATTTTCGTGTATCATGGTATTTTTTTTTGTATTATCCTAAAAATCGATTTTGTTTCTTGCCCTCTTCCATGAATTTTGTTACTGAATATTCACGTGTGTGTGTGCGTGTGTGGCTTGATTTGCGTGTTCGTGTGTGTATAAAAATGGTCATTATTGGGGCTGCCATTGTTACGTGTTCACGGGTGTATAAAAATGGTCATTGTTACGTGTTCGTGTGTGAACAAAATGGGCATTGTGCTTGCGTGTTTGTTTGTGTATAAAAATGGTCATTGTTGGTCTAGTAATTCCTCGGTGTATATTCCACGTGCATGGCCATTGCTGGGGCAGACATTGTTAGGCCTGCCCTTTTTTTAGGCTATTGAGTTTTTTTCTAATATATTTTTTTTATTTCACATGTCATTTACAAGGTACATCATAACTGTCATACTTAACAAATGTTTAGCAGAAGATGTATCAAATTCAAAATCAATTTGTAAAAAGTATCAAAGTCAAAATGGGATAAAAAAAGATTTTTTTATCATCCATTTTATTGTGTAACTTAACACCCAATTTAGTACACTTTAGTGCACCTCAAAACAACATACGTGATTTCAGATTAAAAATTCAGTACACTTTAGGGTATTGAAGAAGAAGTAATATGGACTAAAAATTTAGCACACATTTTGTTGTTGCTTGGAATGGTTTCATCTCAAACCGAACATAAGACCAATTTATTATGATGTTATCATGATATGGCCTACCCTCGGACGAATCCTGGCTCTGCCTTTGTAACCCCTATGTCATAGTGAGACATTTAGGTACAAACATCGTAATCCCTAAGTATGTGTATGTGTATTTGTTGTTGTATTAAGGAATTTATATGTGTATTTGTTGTTCTATTATGGTAATACCCTCTTCTACGTGCTTGTGTGTTTGTGTGTGTGTGTGTTTCATTTTCGTGTTTGTGTGTGTGACGAAGCTAGGGCGGACCAGGGCTATAGCCCACCCCAAAAAATATATATTTTTAATTATATATTATATTGCGTAACTCAACACCCAATTCGGTATACTTTAACGCACCCCAAAACAACATATTTGATTTGAGACTAAAAATGTAGTACACTTTAGGGCATTGAAGAAGAAGGCAAATATACTAAAAATTTAGCACCCGCTATGTTGTTGTTTGGAATGAACCTGGAGCCTAACTAGTTGTTCACGGCCTGGGACTCTAACCAAACCCAAAAAGGCTTGACAAATATTATTCCGCTATCATTTACTAGTGTTCACATTATTCATTACGGTTAAATGCATTATCAAAATTTAAGGGGTATTAGGTGGCGGGATAGGATAATATTTTATCATCCCATGTTTGACTAAAGGGATACATACTCTAATCTCAGACACCCGTACTCTTGAAAAACAATAATTAGTTAATAATTATAGTCTATAGTTATAGAACTCATATTCACACCCTCATATATTTTTCTCAGGAAAAATGAGTGGTCCCTGACAATGACGCTATGAGAGGTTGCGCTTTGATCGTATTAGGGAATGTTTTCTTAATACACGTCCTATAGTGTGCGCATCCATTTATAAATTTGGAAATAAGAAGATCAAATAGTTTAATTACCTTGCATATTGTTGAGTTCATTACTCATAAGAATATGCGTTTGATCGTATTCTCTTTTCCATATCGAAAAGCTGGGATCAGGCCGTTAACAAAATTTTTTCTGTACATAACCCCAATGATTCCTTGACTTTGCTATTTTTTTTAGAGAAGGCAGAAGAAACAATCAATCCATTGTGGATACAACTACAATGAGGCAGGAATTTTGACGATTGGAGTGTCTCCCAACACATTCATTCTAAATTTAATATGTCGAAGACACTAAAAAGTCGAGGATGTCGAGTTCATGTCTAGGATATCTATGATTCAATCATAAAGTCACTGCCTCCAAGTTAGCCACGTGACAAAATCAATCGGTTTCTAGATAATAATATCAAATGGCTGACGACCAGACATGTTAATTTAATCGTAGAGTCTTGTTACGAGGTACATAATTTAATATACTTTTATACATGATTAGTTATTTTCAAACATGCTTATTTTGAATCATAGTTATTTTTTTGTTTTTAATCGTAGATATTGTCTAACAGAAACGACAACAACAACAATAATACTGATGAGGAAATGACTCCTCCTGAATACTCAACTCCTTGATATCAACAACCACAATTCTCAAAACCAATTAGTGGGGATTACGAGTCACCTCCATACGAGCCATCTCTGGCAACAACAAATCCAGAAAAACACTATCTACTAATCCAAAAACCACCCCCATTGCCTTGATCAAATTAGAAGAGACTCGTTGGGTTCTCTATAAAAGGAAATAATCCCATCAGCGACAAAACTGATGTATTGGCATTCAAGAATAGTGGCTTGTCGTTGAAAAAGGTGATGGTTGGAGTTTGCTATAAAGACAATTGGAATGAAGTTGATCCTAAAACTAAGGATGATTTATACGATAAACTATAAAAAAAATATCATTCCCGACGACTTCGAAGAAGAATGTTTTATTGTGGGTTGCTGTACAACTAAGAACTTATCGGAAGAACCTGCGACACAAATATTTTTCGAAGGAGATGTCATCAGGTGATATTATGGAACTAAAAGAAAAAGTCCCTCCAAAAGTAGAAATTCCGGTTGACCAATGGAATACATTTATTGAGAATGAGGCGGATGAGAAGAAGTTGCAAAATAGAAAGAAGGCCAAAGAGAACAGGACCAAAAAAATGGATGTGCATAGACTTGGCTCTAATTCTTGTGAGAATGTGAAGCGGGATTGGCATAACAGAATAAAGGGTGGGCCAAATGAGGGGAAGGACCCCAATCGAGCTAATATTTATATCCATTCAAGGCAGTTAAAGAATAACAACTATCCCCCGCAATTGGTCGATACTTTGGTGAGTATGATAATTTTGTTTTTTAAATTATTTTTTTTCTTAAAATAATGTCATATTCATAAATCAAGTTATATTTCTATGCCGCAAGGATCAATCGAAGAGATAAGTGGCATTAAATATGGGTCAAGCCCCTCTATTGACCCTGCCAATTATGCCATTGGCCAGACATTTGGCAAAGACAAGAGGGGGAGGGTGAGAGGTGTCGGATCCCACATGTAAAAAATAAAGTTAAAACACATGGCACCTCTATTTGACGACCTTTATTTCGTGAAGAATAAAGTTGACACTCACGAGGTAACTGTTACGCAGAACTTTTAAAGAGATAAAAATGAGCATCCACTCTATGAATCATGAGTTAAGGTGTTTTATAACTGTGGATACCTCGATTTGTGACCTTGGCCCAGACAAGTAGCCCAATATAATACGGCCCAAAGTCTGGAGGCCTCGCGCCTCAACTAAATCGGTTACGAACCAGCCAATTCCTGAAATCTCGTGAGGAGATATTCTAGGGGTTATAGATTGACGTGAGGGAGTCCAACACCCCCACTCCCCGAAAATTAACATGTATATAACAAAACCCCTAGCCCGGGGGAAGAGAGCATGTATTATTTTTCCTTTAAAACACTCCCTGGAGTATAGAGAAATAATATTGAGAGCACTACCGTGGATGTAGGCATTCTTGCTGAACCACATAAATTTTGCATTGTGTGATTGTCATTCCTTACTTTCTTTATTTGTTCTGGTGATTGCCTTTTCTTGTTAATTTGTGCTGAACTTATTCGTCACCACAATTGGCACCGTCTATGGGAACGTTTGTCTTCCTTTAAGAAAGCCCTCACCAATAAATAATTTGGAATGTCTGGTCACAGTAGCAATGCCCCTCAAGAAGGGGATATCCAAGAGCAGCCTGCCCCTCGTAGGATCAGATCTGAAGTTCGACGTTCAGATCAGAGGGCTCGCCCAGAACGGCAAGACTTAGAAGAAAGTCAGGGACCATCCAGGTCCACGAAAATCTCCAGGTTGATTGATGCCTATGAGGCAAGGCTCCAAGAGCAAGGGGAGGTCGCTCACTCGCAAGAAGCTGAAAATGCTCGCCTCAAAAGGAGATTGGAAAGGATGGAGAAAGAACTCCATCGTAGAACCAGACGACATCAATATCGCACTCCTAGCCCTCAGGCAAGCAAGTCTCGCAGCCGAGTAAGGAGCCCTAGATGCGGATCTTAAAGAATCGGGGAACACAAGTCGAATGATGACTTGATAGAGGAACAACGACCAGCTCGCCGTTGTAGGAGCCCAGCTTGAGTAAATGATGACATATGAAATTTGGTCCAGAGACAAATGGACCAACACTCAACACATCGGGGTGCCAGATCGATAAGAGAGCTAGCCCGACGAGCTCTCAGGACCCAAATGAAATCCCCTTTATCAAGGGAGATAGAAGAAGAAGAAGCCCCCAAGAAGTTCGCAATTCCTAGATTCAAGATCTACAATGGAAAGACTGACCCTATCGATTACGTTAGGCAGTACAGGCAAGCCATAACTCTCTAGAACCACAGGGACGCACTAATATGCCGGATCTTCCCTTCGAGCTTGCATGATGTGGCCTAGAAGTGGTTCGAGAAACTACCTCATAGATCCATTAGGAGCTTTGAGTCCCTGACAGAGCTCTTCATGGCTCACTTCATTACCAGCAGCTCCCATTCGAAGAGGATGGATGCCTTGTTGATAATGAAGAAAATGCCCCAAAAAAGCCTCCGGGACTACGCAAAAAGGTACTGGGAGTTGTTTAACGAGGTCGAGGACTTCTCAGAGCAGGTGGCAGTGGTATCTTTTAAGATTGGCCTACCCATCTCTTGCCTCTTACACCAATCCCTCACTAAGAAGGAGGCCACAACCATTGATGACCTGATGGCTCGCATCGAGAAGTATGCCAAAGTTGAGGATGTGACCCGCCTCAGTGCAGAGGAGAATGGTCGAGCTAAGCTCGTTGCCAAGGGAAATAACAAGGTTGAGAACCAGAAGAAATGGAGCAATAATGGGGGCAAAGGTGGCTCCAGGAGAGGGAATAAAAATAATGTTTGAAAATCATTTCAGGAAGTAAACACTGTCTTCAAAGAACCAATTTACAAGATCCTAGCGAAGATCAAAGACGAGTCGTTCGTTAAGTGGCCCAGAAAGATGGTAGGAGATACCTCAAAGAGAAATAACGCGCTGAGATGTGCTTTTCATAAGGAAGGAGGACACAAAACTGAGCACTGCAAGGCTCTTAAGTCTCACCTTGAAGAGTTAGTCCAGACCGGGCACCTGAGCGAGTTTATGGAGAAGAAGGCAGAGATAGTCGCTGTCAACAGAGACACAAGGCCCGACAACATGCTCGAGGATGATGTTGGCCATGAGTTCACAGTGATTCATTGGGCATCTGACCTAAAGCAGATTCAAGGAAATTCAGCCCAGATGGAAGTGAAAAAGCTTATGACAGTAATGCAAGATTTTCAAATCGATCCAATAAAAACAGAGTCATGAAAGATTCGGCAAGCATATGACATTGACTATAGCAAACACATCGTGTTCACAAATTAATACTTAGTGGGAGTAAGAACTCCACATCATGATTCCTTGATCATTACCCTTAGGATAGGTAACTATACATCAACAAGTTACTCATTGACCAGGGAAGTTCATCCGAAGTAATGTATCTTGACCTGTTCAAGAAATTGAAGTTGAGCATTACCGACTTGAAGAAAGTCACTGCCCCTCTAGTTGTCTTCACTAGAAAAGTAACTATCCATTTGGGAAAGATCGTACTGCCAGTGAGGGCAGGAAGTGTCTCCAAGATGATCGAGTTTCTGGTAGTCGACATCGACTCGCCCTACCAGGCTATCCTCGACAGAGGATGGCTACATGCGATGAAGGTCGTTCCCTCGACCTCCCATCAGAAACTCATGTATATGACTGAGCGAGGAGTGATGGAGATCCACAGAGATCAAGAGATGGCAAGAAGGTGATTCATAGCAGCCATCCACCCAAAACCAGAGAAGAAGGTCGAGAAGGCCAGAGAGAAGGTTGAGGAATAAGAAGGTTCGATACCTTCAAAATAGCACCTAAAGTATGGAAGACTCGGAACGGAGGATACCAGGAAGAGGTCACAGTCGTTGGTAGCCGAAAAGACAGGATGTTCTTGATTGGGGCCTCTCTCACAAATCGAGAGAGAAAGAATTGATGGTACTATTGAGGAACAATAGGGATGTTATCGTGTGGGAACCTTAGGAGCTGCCTGGAATTAACCCTAGTGTGGTTTATCATCGGTTGCACATCGACCCGACTTTCAGGCCTATCGCACAGAAGGCACGACGAATTGCACTCGAAAAGGCCAAGGCTATAAAGAAAGAAGTGGAGAAGATACTGGATGAAGGATCCATACATGAAGTTTAATTCCCTAAATAGTTATCCAACCCAGTAGTGGTTCTAAAGAGCAATGGGAAATGGAGAGTTTGTATTGACTTCATTGACCTTAACAGGGCATGACCTCTCCTAAAGATCGATCAGTTGGTGGATGCCATAGAAGCTCATGAAAGAATGATTTTACTAGACGCATACTCGGGGTACCACCAGATTTATTCTGTACGCACCAGACCAAGACAAGAAACGTTCATCACCACCGTCGGATTATCTTGTTACAAAGTTATTCCCTTTGGGCTAAAAAATGCAGGAGCAACCTACCAGTGGCTGGTCACCAAGATGTTTAAAGACCAAATGGGAGATACCATGGAAGTCTACATCGACGATATGCTTATCAAGAGCAGGCACAAAGAAGACCACCTCTCAGACCTATCAAGGACCTTCGAAATCCGCAGGAAATACTGAATGAAGCTCAACACGAGCAAGTGTTCCTTCGGTGTTCAGTTAGGAAAATTTCTCAGGTACTTAGTTAGCGAGAGAGGCATTGAAGCCAACCCGGTCCAGATTGACACAATCAACAAGGTACAACATCCTCGCACGATAAAAGACGTACAAAAGCTCACGAGCATGCTCGCCGCCCTGAATTGGTTCATCTCGAAGTCATTCGAAAAGTGCCAGTCATTCTTCTAGCTATTGAAGAAGAGAAAAATAGTGGAGTGGAATCAAAATTTCTCAAAAGAATTAGAGGAGCTCAAAGCTTGTCTCAGCACACCAACCTTGCTCGTAATACCTCAAGAGAATGAGTCCATGTAGCTATACCTTGCAGTTTCCAGCCACGCTGTTAGTTCTGCACTGGTATGCAAAAGAACAAGAATCTAGCACCCAGTCTACTACGCGAGCAAGACACTATTGGATGCCGAGCAATGATACCTACTATTGGAAAAGCTCGCCTTTGCACTAATGGTAGCTTTGAGAAAATTAAAGGACTACTTTTAAGCTCACTCTATCATCGTCCTTACGTCACACCCCCTTAAAGCAGTCCTACAGAAAATAGATCTATCTGGCAGACTATCTAAGTGGTCAGTCGATCTTGGACGATTTGACATCCAGTTTCAACCAAGGAATGCGATCAAGGGGGAGTTCCTCCCCAACTTCATCCCGGAATTTACAGTCGAACAACCCTGCGACCAACTTTAGTCCATATGTCAAAAGGAAGATCACTCGGCACAAAGTGTTTGGCGACTATTTGTTGATGGATCCCCCAACTCCAAGGGGGCAGGAGTAGGCATTGTGCTCGTTACCCTAGAAGATACAATCCTCGAGCAAGGAATCAGGCTTGGATTTGAAGCCTCCAACAACGAAGCAGAACATGAACAATTGTTAGCAGGCTTACAAAAGGCATAGGCCTTGGGTGCAAAACAACTACAGGTGTTCGACGACTGACAACTAGTATCCAATTAGATAAGTGGAGACTTCGACTACAGGTGTTCAACGCGAGGGATGAGAGAATGGTAGCTTACCTCACCTTAGTAAAGAAATTAATGTCTAACTTCGAGAAAGTCAGTGTCCAGCAATTTCCCAGAGATCAAAATAGTCATGCTGATGCCTTAGCGGCCTTGAGTTCAACAATCGACTCTTACTTAAAGAGAAAAATCCCTATCGACTTCCTCACCCAGCCGAGCATTAACCAGAGCGACGAGTTTCCAGACATGGGCCATATACTCCAGATTGAACCAACACCCAGTTGGATGGACCCTCTGAGAGACTATTTGAAAGATGGTGCCATACCAGACGATAAGAAAGCCGCTCATCAGATAAGAGTCAAAGCTGTTTGCTTTCACTTATCTCCTGAGGGCAAGCTGTATAAGAGATACTTCACCAGCCCTTACCTCCAATGTGTTCACCCAAAAGACGCCGAGCAAGTTCTGCACCATCTTCGTGAAGGAATCCGTGGGAGCCATATTGGGGGCATATCGCTAGCTTTTGGAGCAATAAAGGAAGGCTAGTGGTGGCAATACATGCAGAGAGATTCTGGGGTATATGCTCGCAAGTGAGAGAAATGTCAACTACATGCTCCTATGGTCCACCAACCTGCCACCAACTTAAAATCACTTACTAGCCCCTGGCCTTTCACCCAATGGGGAATGGACATCGTGGTCCCTCTCCCTACCGCTACCGGTAATCGTAAGTATCTGTTAATCGCAAAAGACTACTTCCCTAAATGGATTGAGGCAGAGCCGCTGGTGAACATCAGAGACACATATATGATAAGATTCATATGGAGGAACATAATTACTCACTTTGGGATCCCCAGAACCATCATCACTGACAACGGAATGTAGTTCCAGAGCGGCCTCTTCCAGAGTTTTTGTAATGACCACGGGGTCAGGCACCATTTCAGCTCGGTAGCATACCATCAGAACAACGACCAAGATGAAGCTTCCAACAAAACAGTAATTGATGGACTGAAGAAGAGATTAGACCGAGCCAAAGGGGCATGGGTGAGCGAGCTGCCACATATTCTATGGGCTTACCGTACTACCCAACGGCGAGCAACTGGTGAAACCCCATTCGCACTAACATACGATATGGAGGTAATCATCCCCTTAGAAGCTGGCCTCCCCACCATGAGGTCCACCCTAGTCGACCAAGGACAAAATGATGCAGCATTACTCGCTGAACTTGTCCTAGCTGACGAACGAAGAGAACTAGCCCTACTGAAACTAGCAGGCTATCAGCAATATCTAGCAAAGCACTATAACAAAAAGGCCAATCCAAGGGCATTCCAAGTTGGGGACTATGTCCTAAGGAAAGTCCTAGGCAGCGCAATAAAACCATCAGATGGCAAGCTAGGTCCAAACTCAGAGGGATAATTCAAGGTGACAAGAGATGACCTACAAGGAGCTTATTACTTAGAAACGATGGACGGCAGGGAGATACCCCGAGCTTGGAACGAAGCCAACCTAAAGAAATTATACTTCTAATTTTCTATATTGATCTTTTATTACATTATTGGAATTGGCAAATCATTTTTCATTATTTTTTATTAATAAAAGATTGTCTGGCAGTGGCATTCTATGAAGTGTTAATTTTTTTATGAACTTTATAACTTGCACATCTTTTCCAAGCGACAGGCACCCTACTCAACATATAAATGAAGGGTGTTACCCTCCTCGAGTTTTTGTTATGAAACATGAACAACCTCCCACCATTGACCCGACAATATATGAAGCCCTATAGGGGACCCTTAGATCGACCAACTCAAGTTGGTTGCCAAATAAGGTTTGGCTCAAAAATCTCGATTGAATAGAACATCCAACAGTAGGTGTGTCCTCTCCATTACCACACTTAGGCCTAAGGAAGTGTGACGACACAAATTGAAAGGTAAGGTAGGGCATAATGGTATTTCACAAGCATACTAGACTGGGAGGACACTCACACAATAAAATAACTCTACCCATATCAAATTTAGTCGACTACAAAGAGCCCAAGATAACCAAACAGGAAATTAATGAAGTAAAAAATACACAACACATGTTTAGTCGGCGAATCGCCCAAACCATAAAGATTTTATTACTTCATTACATTTATAAAGAGTTACATTGAATTAAATAAATCTTAATGAGGATTAGGCCTCTGAGCACGATAGTCAGCTACTTGCGCTCTTCGATCGTCGTTCGGATGAGGAGCTAATTTTTCCTCGACTTTATTTGCATCTGGCTCCAGTAGCTGCCTAGGGATAACATCTATGGGGACCCACTGGTCGTCCCTCCTGAAAAGGTTAGGCATCAGAGTCGAATGAGAGATCTCATGACGATACCAGAGCACTGAGTTCCTGGGGTCGTTCAGCTCCCTATGAGCATTCAACCATCCCTTAACAAAGAATAGCTCTTAAACCTCTACCAACCTTGTCGGAGCATTTGTCCAACCCTGATCATAGCCATCAGCCCACACTCGTCGAGGACTCTTCTTGAACAGATGCTTCAGTAGCGTAACATCTCTTTAGATCCTAGAAGCTATCACGTATGCTCAGTGGACATCTCCGCGGAGCTCGTCAACCTCCTTATCTGCACTCATATCAGCTATACCAACTCACAAACCAGCCGATAAAGAAGAACCCCTTCAAGCTTGAGGTGCAATGCTCGATCAAGCTCTCTGAGTCGGGACACCTCCCTCCTCAGAGCTTCATTCTCCCATTGAAGAACTTCTCCAATTTGATTGATCTCAGAGGCATCCAGAAGTTTAGCCCTCAGAGCATTCACTTCTTCTTGAACAGAAGCACCAACCACTTCCATATATTGAAGTCTATCCTTCAGTCTGGTAACGAGCTCAGACTGGTCTTTAAAGCTCTTATTCCTCGACCTAAGGGACATGCAAATCCTTACAAAGGCTTGGAGAACTTGACTGCTCGCACCAGGACCGAGGATCCTTCCCAGTTGAGAAGTAGCAGGTATATACTTATCTACATCAATTAACTATAAACCATACAAGAAATAAAGAGCAAAAGAATCAGTATGCAGAATGGAAAATAATTTCATTTCATTAAAAAAGAAGGTCCCAAGTACATCACTGATCAAAAGGAAAGAACAAATAAAGCAAAATAGAAAGAGTTCCTTAGAGCAGGCTACTTGGCAATCGCAGTTTGCTTCGAGGTCACTGGTTGTTTTCCCTTATCTGCAGCAGCAGGAACACCTCCCTTAGATAGAGAGACTTCTATCCCCTGTACAGGAAGAGCACCAGCAGGGATGATCTGGGCAGTAGGAACACCTTCGTCAATGGCAGGGGTATGTGCTTCATCCATAATAGGCTTAGGGCCTGGATCATACTTGTCAAACAGTGGTGAATCAATGTCCACCCCAGTAGTCAAAAGATCCTTATTCCAGCCCTTCTTGAAGTTCAGTCGGTTGATATAGCCTATCTAAACATCAGCATCCTCATACGCGACAGTCCACCCGACATTGTACAAGCTCACATCCACCTTCTTCACCTTTTTTGCAAGCACCTTATTCTCCTCCACCATAGCCAACTTAAACATGCAAACCAGGTCGTAGGACTACCTCAACTCCATAAGCTCCTTAGTCGCTGCTTCCTTCACTCGATTAGCTTCAGCCAAGGCAAGGTCAGAAGACCTTACGGTAGCATTAGAAGTCTTTAAGCTGACCTCCAGTTCGGCATTCTTCTTCTCTAAGTCGACATTCCTCTTCACCATCTCGTTACGACTACGACAGAGGATGGAGAAGTCGAGAATAAACTGCAAAGAAGAGAAATATTATGGAGAGAAATATTAGACATAATATTACAAAAAATAGAGAAGCAAGAGCAGACTTACCAAGGCTAGCTTCTGACTCGCCTTCAGAGATAACTCGTCAGTCTCCATTTCCCTCTGACGATCAGTCGACAAAATTACTCTTTCAAGCAATGCAGGAGCCAAATGAGGGGAGAAGGCGATGGAGGCCCCCTCAAGCAGAGCAGACACAGGCACCGGAGCTTGCCCCGCTTTCATCCTCACCTCCTATCTTCTCCTCTCTTCTTCTCTCACTTTCTCCTGTCTTCATATCCTCTACTCTCTTCATCTCATCTTTATTTTTTCTCTCCCTCTCTCTCACCAGCTCCTCCTCCTTCCTCTCCTACTCATGAACAACAGACTGAGAACCAATTGCAACCTCTCCACTGCTAGATGTTTGCTTCTTCAACGGATGAGAAAGAAGCACATCATCATCACGAATCAGATTCTTCGTGGGAGGAACCATATATTCATCACTAGAACTACTCGAATCACTCAAAGACTCTTGAGCCTCTGAAACTTCTTTCGAGCTGGAAGACCCCTCACCACCAGAGCTCTCCTCGCTAGAACCACCTAATGCACCGCTCCTATTAGCACCCTCACTTTCCTCACCAGAGCTGCTTGCTTCCTCGTCCAAGTGAATGGGATTTATGGAAACCTTTTCAGTGATGTCTAGCTCAGGAATGCTATCTAAAGGTCACACAATAAAACTAGACCCAACGTTCTTATATTCCAGGAAGAAAGCTGATGACTGAGGATGTTCACCATTAGCTAAGAGTTCCCTGATGTTCCAGGCTTTGACTAACTCAGTAGCTCAAACCTCGTTGAGAGTAGGTTCCAAGTTCTTTATCCTCGCTGAAAAGAAACAGAGAAAAAATATAAGAAGAATCATACACAAACAGAGGATCGATGAGCAGAACAAAGACTAAGCCTACCTATGTACTCCTCCCCATAGAATGGGACCACAAATCTGCCAGACCTTGACCCCTCAGTATGGGGAGGAAACTGCCAATTTCTACAAATAAAACCCTTATGCCAGTAATCCTTGTGGGAATATGGTAGGTTTACTACTAATACCCTACTAGGACTTCTGGTCTTGAGGTACAAAAGACCAGAGCTTGTTCGCGAAAAAAAATAATAGAAGCAGATTTCAGCAAGCCCTAAATTGGTGCCATAGAGCTGGTTTATTCTATGTACACCGTTAATAATTTTCTAGACATTGGGCAGGCACTGTGTGGGGACTATATTAAAGTAGCCAAAAAAGTGCAAAAATAAATTCCTTGGGTGAAAAGTAAGACCCCTTGGGACAATAAGAGAACGTGAATCCAGTGATCGTCCTCAACTTCTCTAACATTGCGAGGGACAGGGGCACACTCGATGTCTACCCAATTTGGAATGTTATCTAACTTCCTAAATTCAGATATCGATCTATTGCCTATTTTTGTCATTGAAAAATCAAAACCCTAGTAGCAGATGTGAAGAAATTCTAATAGAAAAAGAAAAGAGAAGAAGTAAGAAGAACTTACGAAGCAGAAACTTAGCTTCAGACGATGCGAAGTCACAGGCAATGACGATGAGAAGATTGAAATTGGAAGACGAAACCTGGTAATGAGAGAGCAACAACGGAAGCTTGGAGAAAATTAGAGAGTGAGAAGAGATCTGAAGCGACAACAGGAAAAGACCTCTCCGGAGGCGTTTTAAACGTTTTTAATCATAGCGCACAGGCAACGAGGAAGTATGCCTCCTAAATCAGCTAAAAAAGGATGCTTTAATCTTGAAGAGTGTGGCACAATTTACAAAAATTCCATTATGACAAATTATTTAAAATTATTGAGCCCAAATTGTGGCCCAACAACTTTAGGGGCAATTGTGGGTACCTCGATTTGTGACCTTGTCCCAGACAAGTAGCCCAATATAATACGACCCAAAGTTTGGCAACTAAATCAGTTATGACCCATTCAATTCCTAAAATCTCGCAAGGAGATATTCTAGGGGTTATGGATTGACGTAGGGGAGTCCAACACCCCCACTCCCCAAAAATTAACATGTATAGAACAAAACTCCAGCCCGAGGTAGAGAGTATGCATTGTTTTTCCTGTAAAACACTCCTTGGAGTATAGAGAAATAATATCGAGAGCACTACCGTGGACGTAGGCATTCTTGCTGAACCACATAAATTTTGCGTTGTGTGATTGTCATTCCTTACTTTCTTTATTTATTCTGGTGATTACCTTTTCTTGTTAATTTGTCCTGAACTTATTTGTCACCATAATAACTTTATACCGTCCTCATTAATAAAGTTATCCCTATAGTCCTTAATCATATCCCTACCCTCCAACTCCTCAAGGTTACCCCACTAACATGCCTCCTTTTCCTCAAGGGTTCCCTACCAACATGCCTACTGATAAGAACCGAAAAGTGTCATATTTATACCTCAAATAGACGAATTTTATTTGCTAGTTCTCGATAAAATTGGCCCTATGCTGGTATTTTGTCTATTTTGTAGGTAAAAATATACTTGCGATTTCAAACGTTCAATTCAAGGTTTGAGCAAAAATGTACACATATGCACTTTAAAGGGAAAAATGGTAAATTCATAAAACTTATTTCGAACTCGGACAAAACAAAGAAATTGTAGGCCTCGAATCTAGGGACGTCTATGTTCTAACGGCGAGTCAATCGGACTCCAAACGAAGAAGTTATGGTCGTGAAAAGTTTGAAATCGAGAAAAGTCAAAGTCAACATCCCGAATCATACCTGAAGTCAACACCCGAGACCCCGATGTTATGAAAATATTGACCGCATCAAAACTAGGGCCACGTGAGTTCTTTCGGTTTGTCATCTGAAGACCAGATGAGGAAGATACAAATTTTTAAAGATGTATCTGTCAATTAGATTTTAGGGTAATTAATAGGTTTATATAATATTCTGAGTGGTAAGGCTAAGTTTTGCAACAAGGGAGGTCGCAGGTCTGATCTAAGCAGAACAAACTTTTTGAGAAAAAAACCCAACTTGTTGCGCGTAAGCCTCACCCTCCTTGGCGCGTGGTCTAGACATACTTCGACCTTTTACATATAAATATGAATTTGAGAGAAAACATTCGGTTCAAGTCATACTTCGAGAGGAGGTGATTTATTTTTAATGATACGAAATACTCCCCTCCCACGAGAGAGGGGTGATCTTGTCACTAAGAAAGAACTCGAAATTGCTATTACATGATTTTCTTAAAAATCAAACTAGAGATAAGACTTTTCTTAAGATAAATGACATTTTAATAATTTCTAACTCTAAAATAAATTGTAAAGAATTAAGCTAGCTTTAATAAAGGATTCCTAGCGGGTAGTTTATTAGAAGCGTGTAAATCTTATCTTTAAGAGTTTTGTGAAAGTCTGAGATTTATTTTCTAAGAAAGATCGTGTATGCGTTACATTTGCGACGAGAGTTGATTTGTGAATTATATACATATAAAAATATTCTAAAATCAAAAGTTACTTAATTAAACTAAATAAATGAACCGTAGAAGTTGATTCTCTTCCTATTTTAGTTCTCACACTTATTTACTTCACGCATTTCTTATTTTAGTTTTTTACTTATTAGCGTAGTTTAATTAGTAGCACATAATTAGTAGTATAAACATCCTTTTACCCATTGTTTTAAAAACTCATCTTACTAGAAAGCACGGATTGACCCCTTACTTACCAATATACACATTTTATTGTGTTTGTAGGTACCAAAAGGGAATTTTGATTAACTGTATTAGCACAACAATGATACATATACGCAAAAAGCGAGTTAACAAATGGCGACGTTGCCGGGTTTTAAAGCGTTAGACTTTGGTCAAATTTTGACAATAGACTTTTGACGAAGTGACGTTGCCGAATTTTTGAGTTGAGGAGCGCTTTGAAGACTTTTACATTTGTTTATTATGTATATATTCTTTATTTTTTATAGATTGTTTGTATTAGGATGTTAAGCAATTGTATATTTATTTATGGTGATTTTGAACACCGATATTTGTAATAATTAATTAAAAACTCAGAAAGCAAAAAGGGAAACGGGATAAAATAAAGAGAGATTGTCATTGAAGAGGATTAGAAGCCTCTCTATTTTAGGTACATATGACTCCCGGGGACGACTGAAATTAGGCGAATTTCCCCCCGATTGACTCAACTCGGTCTTCACCCTATGTGTGTAAAAATTGCAGTAGGTACATTTCTTTATCTCCTCCGCATCTATTGTTAGCGAGTCCATTGTTTGACTATTTTCTCCTATATGAATTTATTTTACACATGGTCTTAATTTTAATAGTTTGATGAATTAATTGAACTTAAAACCTAAGCCCGATCATTGAAATGAGAAGGCATTGCATCACCCGACTTAATCACCCATTGTGTGTAACCCGAGCTATCATTAAACTTAAAATCAATCAACTAGAAAGCCACATTGAATACGGTGTTCATAGGCCCATTTTTGAATAAATTTAACTTGTAGGATAAACCGTAGAGTTCTCTCAACCTGAAAAATCCTAGATCGGTTTGATTTATGGCACGTTAGTGTCATGGAAGTTGAGTTTTAAGTGTGGTCGCCTAGTAAAATGAGTTTGTGTTATCTCTAGCATTGTACCGGCCGACCGTTTCATCGTAGTAGCTTCGTGGAGAATCTCTGTATCAAGCCTTTAGTTGTTTTGTGATGGAAGTAGGAACACAAAGTTTTGCATATGCAATGTATTATACTCCATACTTTTTTTGCATGGGGATTAATTCAAATTCGATGGCCCTATCACTTAGTTGAAGATAACAATTGGCTATGTGCTCGTTAGGACTTGACTGTTCCTTATACTTGTCTAATTCAAATACTTTGGTAGTCGGTTTTATGAGTCCATGTGTGTGGGTTTCATAGCGAGTTCGTTTCTCTCCCATTTTCAAAAGAATCTAAAAACATTTTCTTCTTAATTATTTATAAAAATCCAAAAACATTTTCTTATTAATTATTTAAAAAAATCCAAAAACACTTCTTCTTAATTATTTATAAAAATCCAAAAAAAATTCTTCTTAATTATTTATAAATTTCAAATACATTTTTCTTCTTTCTCCTCTATTCAAAATATAAAAAGTATTTTGCTTATTTTTCAAAATTCAAAACCCAAAAAGATTTTCTTTCTTTTTCAAAAAATGTAAAAAGTCAAAAATATTTTTGGAAAAACCTTTTTCTCCACTATCCATACCATCATGGCCTAAGAGCATACTTTATGGGATTACTTTAGCCATTTGTCATATTCGTTGTGCGATAGCTGTTATCAAGTCAATCACTTATCCCATGAGTGTCCATACCTTCTGTATCCATCCAATCCAACCATGGAACAAGGGTACCCATATGACACTTGAAAATGCAATATAATTGTACGTGCTCGACAAGGATGGTTACAAACAAAAATTCCAATTTTGTATCTTTATCAATTTTATGTTCCAAGAATACAAACCCAATTTTATCTTTTTATCCTAAACATGCATCTATGTGAGATAACAGATAAAACAAAACATGCATTTAACAGAGGCAAAGTTTGAGAAAAAATTCCTTTCGGGCAAAACCTTTTATTCACTTAAATAATTTGTAAATAGCTACTTACAAATCAATAGGTGTATCTACAACGGTTCAGACGAATCTCCCACAGGTGACGTTCGTCTTCCGTCAACTATGATCCTCGCTAGATCCACAAGACCGCAGTCCTTCTCCTTCTCCTTCTGCCTCAGTCTTCATCTTCTTCAGTGATCCCCTCGGGTTTCATAAGTCAGCCATGGAGATGCCTTCTTCATAAAGGTGTATGCAAGGATACTAAACTATGTAGGGTTTAAATGAATTTACAAAACAAAATATTCAGGATGTTTATTTATGAATTAAATAATGTTTTTGTGACACAAAAAGTGAAGAACTTTTGTAAAAGATGTGCAGAATCGGATCTGAAAAAAGTTTTAAATGTTCTGAACACGAAACATATATTTATAGGAAAAGCATAATTTTCAAGGCGACATCAAGTTCGAACGAACATGAATCTCGATCGAACGAGAAAGCTAACTCGATCTAATAAGATTGCATCTCCTTCGAACGAATGAGCCATCTCGTTCGAACGTGGTTCAAACGACCTTCAAATGTGTTCAAACAATATGCCCTCATTGGATGTCCGATTGAAGTAAACTTCAAACAACTAGAAAACACGTTTTAACGAGATTGATCTCAGGCGTACTTTAAAAATGAACTTTAAAATAAAGAAAACTGGCTCGAGTTTTAAATAAGAAATCTTGTTCATTTTTAATAAAAAAATAAACATCCCAAAATAAAGTCAAGGAATACATTTAAACACTAAATAACTTTATACTTTTACGGGATGGCGGGAAGTCTCTAGTGTTATTGACGATTTGTCGTGACGGTGCATGACAGTTTGTAACGAGATATACCAAGCTAGCCTAAAACAATACAAGGACTAGTTGAGCAATATCATATATTTTACTCTCACAAATCTTCACCTTTGTCTATTCCGGTAAAAAAAATAAACAAACCTATCCAAAAACCAAATTACATCAACAAAACTCTATAAATGACAAAAGAAGTCTAACACCCTCCCTAACCCTAGAACGGAATGACACAAGTCTCTTTGTCTTCAAACTTCTTCTTCTTCTTCCCTTATGCAAACTTTGTCTTCATCCAATGTGTCTTGAATTCTACTTTAAGGACCTACACACGTGAGATAAAAACATATACCCCGTGACACATCGAATTTTAAACAACCATAAAACTATCCCGTAATTTGTTTAATTTGTAAGAGAAAAATTTATGATATTGCTCATAGCATAGGCCTTGTATTGTTTTAAGCTAGTTTGACATATCCCATTACAAATCGTCATGCACCGACAGGCAAACTGACATCAACACTCAAGACTTCCCGACATCCCATAAAGGTATATAGTTATTTAGTGTTTAAATTTATTCCCTGACTTTATTTTGGGATGTTTAGTTTTATTAAAAATGAACGTGATTTTTTACTTAAAACTTGAGGCAGTTATCTTTATTTTAAAATTTATTTTTAAAATTCGTTTGTTTCATTTAAACGAGATCAATCTCGTTAGAATGAGTTTTCTATTCGTTTGAAGTTCGTTTGAAGTTTAATTCGATTGGATATTGAACAAGGGTGTGCTATTTGTGGAAGTTTAAAGGTCGTTTGAACCTCATTCAAACGAGATGGCTCATTCGTTCGAACGAGATGAAATTCTCATTAGAAAGAGTTGGCTTTCTCGTTTGAACGAGATTCATGTTTGTTCAAATGAGTTGCCGCCTAAAAAATTGTGTTTTTCCTATAAATACATGTTTTGTGTTCGGAACGTTTAAGACTCTTGACATATCTTATTCTGCACATCTTTAATAAACGTTCTTCACTTTTTGTGTTGTAGAAACACTCTTTAATTCACAAAAAAACTTCATGAATATTTAGTTTTATGAATTCTTTTAAACCTTAGATCGTTTAGTATCCTTGCATACACCTTTTTGGATAAGGCATCTCCATGGCTGACTTGTGAAACCTGAGGGGATCACTGAAGAAGAGGAAGGGTGAGGCTGAAGGAGGAGGACTGTTATCTTGTGGTTCTTGCGGGGATCATAATTAATCAAAGATGAAGGTCACTTGTCGGATATGCGTCTGAATCATTGTAGATTCACCTATTGATTTGTAAGTTGCGATTTGTAAATTTTTTAAGTGAATAAAAGGTTTTACATGAAAGGGATTTTTGCTGAAATTTTCCCTCCGTAAAATGTTTTGTTTTATCTGTTTTATCACATAGATGCATGTTTAGGATAAAAAGATAAAATTGGGTTTGTATGCTTGGAACATAAAATTGATAAAGATACAAAAATTAGAATTTTTGTTTGTAACCATCCTTGCCGAACACGTGCAATTATATTGTATTTTCAAATTGGCATCAAAGATTATTTCACTAATTTATTGTGTAGATCATGTTTAGTGCTATTTTTATGATTTTTTTGTTTCTCTCTTAGTTTGTTTTTTTGTAGATGGATACCCATAGTTTTGACGACTTAGATTGTTTGAATTTGAAGTTTGCTAAAAGAATCGAATTTCTTGAAAAAGAAAATTCTCATTTTAAAGTTGTTTTAGAACTTTTGTAAACTTTTTAAACTCAAAGAGATTTGTTTTGTGAGATGCTTGTCGCCTTGTGTAATACCCCATATTTCTGCGCATTTGAAATTTAATTAATTTGGGGATTAATTGAGAAAATACGTTTTATTTTTAAATCACACGAGTGATGTATTTTAATGTGATTAAATAATAAATGTGATTATTCAAAATATTAATAGAGAGAGATAATAATTAATATTATGAAATATATATACTAAGTGAATATTTAATAATTTATAGTTATGAAAATGCGTTATAGCGAGTGATATGGGCGTATTTGATTTTTATCTCAACCAGAATTTACGTGTAGACTAATTGGAGGTCGAGATAGGAAATATATTTTGAGTAACTCAGATGATAATTTCTAGGTCACGGATGATTCCGAAAGGGTCGAAATAGTCGTAATAATATACCTAGGGTATAGTTTGGGTCCCGGGCCAATTTTAGGCCAAACCGGCACTTACTGAGGGCATTTTAGTCATTTGGAAATTTAAGGGGAAGAGAACTATGAAATTTCTAAGTTTATATCAGATGATAAAAGACATAAGCTAGGGTTAGAAACATAAAGAACCTAGAAAAGGTCATTAGAGAAGAAAAGGAGAAGGATTGTGGGGCTTTGGAAGAGATTTTTGAATCCCTTCATCTTATTCTTGCAAAACAATCAATGGGGGAGTGAGGATTGGAAGAGAAAAACATCAAACAATTGCCACAACCACAAAATTAGATGACACATGTTAAGGAAAATGTTTATTTACAAATTTTGAAGTTATAACACCCATGTGTAGGGTTTTCATTGAAGACTTGATTTAATTGTTACTTCTTCGAGCAAAAGAATGATTTATATACATGTTGGTAGGAATCGCATGTCGAATGATTTGACATTAGTAGAGAATTCAAAATCAAATGATAAGGGACTATCAACATGAATTAAATGTGGATTTATGAGTTTTCTTTGGGAAGAACACAAATTTTGGGTTTTTAAAGATTTATTGATTTTAATTCGTTCTTGGTTGAATCCTATGAAGATTTAATAGGTTTGGAACGTTATAAATTATCCTAATGCCTGTAGAAGAGGTTAGAAACAATTAGTTTTGAATTTGGTGAAGAAACATGAGAGATGTGAGAGCTGAAATTGTGAAAAAACACAATTGCAAGTTGGAGAAGACGATACAACAATATTTAGAATCGATTCGGCCCAGGGGTGAATCGATTCGGCCCAGGGGTGAATCGATTCGAAAAGAGAATCGATTTGGCCTCCTGGGATTTGGAATACTTATAAAAATAAGCAAGGGGTTAAGTGTAATTAAGAAAACTAAAATTTAAAACTATAAACTGATTTTCGTGGGAAAATGCTTTCCTGGGATTCAAACTGGGAGTTATTATGTTCCAAATTATTCAAAATTAAAAATAGAAATATTGAAAAAAAATAAGAAATTTCACATTGGGGACATGCTCTCACGCGTTGATTCAATGTTGGGATGCGCCTGGGTTGACCATCACTGCGAGGTTCACTCACCTTCAACCTTCGAAAATTGACTTTAGGGTTTTACGATTTTTTACCTTGATTTCTAAACGTTATAGAATTCTTTTTAAGATGATTTCTGAATTGAAGTTGCTCAAAATTCAAAGCCAAATCCAGCCATGTAAGTTTTAGGGATTTTGGTGGATTAAATCAAGCTATTAATTTTCTGAAAACTGGTGAAAGTTTGACTAAATGAATTTATTTAAAAGCTATGGTTTAAGTTCCAGCATTATAAAGGTGTTGTTATTCATTGAAAATGGAAGAAATTAGGCTTGGCTTGAAGAATTTTGGTGGGGTAAAAACTGAGAATTTCATCTCTCAACTTTTCTGGTTCGAAAATTGCAAATGTGAATTTGGGCATCAAAGGTGGTTCGTATTCAAATTAAGCAAATATATGAGCTTCTGAGAACTTAAAATTAACTTACCCCACTTTGAAACTGGTTTAAAGTCAGGGAAGTAAAATCCACCCTTAAACCTCAAAGCTTTAACGGTGTTTTATGGTTTTGATCTCATACATAACATATATACGTTAACTACTCCATGTAAACACAAATTTCGATTCTAGGGATATGCAGAAACATAAACATAATCGAAAATTAAACAGTCATGCATTAAATAATATAAATGTAAGAAACTCTCAAACTTTACATTGGAATTTCACTCAACTGTTGTGAGTTTCGGCTGGGGTGAATAGGGGTATTTATAAGGGTCAGCTAGGAGAATTAATTGGTGGAGTCGTAGGTGATTTTTGAGCTGCGTTTTCATAAGATCCAAGCTTGGATTAATGGAAGGTAAATGGGTGTTGATACGAAAAATCGTCCACTTGTCGTTCTCGTGCCATCAAGTTATGTAATGAACAAGTAAAGCAAGTTAGGAGATATGAACACAAGATAGAGAGTGGTTTAGCCTAAAAACTAGGCCTACGTCCATTGTGGTGCTCTACTCTCATTGTATTCATTGTTTTGTACAAAATAATCATGCCTAAAGAGGCGTACAAGTATGAGAATAAAAGGAGAGTACTTGATGACTGATGATCCCGGTGTGCCGGAGAGGTCGCTGCAATATGGATGAGCAATTCCCGATTTGTATGGAGGGGAAGCGTAGAGAGAATCGGTACCATAAAAACTGCTCCTTTCGTATGGAATCGATCTATCTCGAGGTGTGGACCTTTATTTATAGGAGGTATGTGAGTTGTGTCACCTGCCCTGAGCACATGATATATATCAAGTCTGGAGTAGTTGTCAATGAGGGGGATGCAGCCTGTAAGGCAGTCATATTAAGTGTCGCATCCTACATAGTATAAGGCTACATCCAACATAGCAGAAGGCTGCATCTAGCATGAGGCTAAAGCTGTGGGTGCCGCACCCTGTAGTATAAGTCTGCGGCTTGTATGTAAGGCCAAGTGGTATGTGCCGCACCCTGTACTGGAGCTGTGAGCGAGAAGGCCGCACCCTGTTAGTGAGGCTAGAGTTGTGGGTGCCGCACCCTATGTAGTATAGGCTGCACCCTGCATATGAGGCTGAAGTCATGGGTGCCGCACCCTGCATAGCATAAGGCTGCATCATGTATGAGGTTGAAGCTGTGGGTGCTGCACCCTGTGCTGATTAGGGCCACACCCTATACTGAGTAGGGTCACACCCAGTACTGAGTAGGCTCGCACCCTGTGATGAATAGGGCCACAACCTATGTTGAGTAGGGCCACACCCTGTGCCGAGTAAGGTCACACCCTGTATTGAATAGGGACGCACCCTGTGCCGAGTAGGGCCGCACCCTGTGCTGAGTTGGGCCGCGGCCTATAAGATTTTGTGCATGCCTGAGTAACGTCCGCGGCAGGGTGCTATATTTACCATATCAATGGGTATCTATTATATTCCACATGGTACCACCCATGCTGACCATCCAGTAGGTGCCATGTCATATGGGAGCAAAGTTTAGACAAGTTTAAGTTTTAGTTTGGGTCCTTGAGGAGTTTTCATATTAAGTTTAAGGACTAAAGTCTATTTAATAAAAGTTTAGGGTCTTTTTTATAATTATACAATTTTAAGGGATTAGTTTATGGAAATCCTATAAAATATAGGTTTTTAGGTGAAACTTTAGTTGAAATTTGGGGTTTAATAGGCATAGGAATGTGTAAAATATGATGATTCTAAGTAGAAGGGCATTTTGGTAATTTTAGAAAATAGAGGGTTAGTATTAAGAATTTGTTGAATACAAGGGGATATTGAGTAATTAAGAGTGGTTTGTTACAAGTTCATTATTTTTGGGTACCTTTAACGAGGTGAGCAGCTTACAACCTTCATTTCGGGCTTTCTCCGTATGTGCACGTGTATATATAAATGAAGAATGGAATTTCTCAACTCACATCATGGAGAAAGGCGGAGTGAGATCGTCCGTAGGAGTGTTCCCAAAATAATAATTAAAAACATAATGTGTGGCCTTATGGGGATAACGATCGTTATGATGAAATGATAATATATGTTAGATAAAGTGCAAATAAGAATCACAAGTACAATATATAGAAATAATATATGAAAAAAATATACAAGGAGGACTCGAGTCTCGGGTTTTAACTCGAAATGCCTACGCAGGTTAAAAAGGCATCACAGTCCACGTAGTTCACATGCAATATGGGGGTGGATTTTATCCTATAAATCCAACTAGGGATTTTATATACGTGTATAGAAAAAGGATATTTTAATTTGAGAAAATGTGGTGAGGAATCCCGTTTGGAATTTATGGGTAAACCCTATTTTTCTTATTTTTGGGTCTTTTTTATAGAAAATATGTTATGTGCAATACTACTAATAAGAAGTGAGATTATTAATATGTATGGACTAACAAGGATGAAATGCTAAAGTAAAGATTAGATAACTAATGCAAAAATAAGGAAATAAAAGGGAGACAAGAATGTGTGGACCTTCTTTGGAGACTTGAAGATTGATCTTGATTGTTTAAAAGGCGGTATTCACAAGTGGATGGAGGTCATAGGAGGAAAGGGAAAGGATTTTTGCTAAATTAGGTGTGAAAGGGATGTAAATGGAATTTGGAGGAAAGATTTCAATAGAGAAACCATGTTGTCTTTAGAAGAATATTGTAGAGATCACTGAGAGGGATGTTTCTAGGGTGACTTTCAAAGTGAGCTCATGCTCTTCTTATATAGGGCCAAGGGGGTGTCAATCAACATGTTCCTTCTCCGGCCTATCGACAGGCATCCCCAAACACACTGCCGATAGGCAGGGAAATGGGTTTGTTATACGACAACCTCATGCAGATTTCTCAAAAAAATGGTCATAAATGCAATTCGTAAGTCCAAATCATGCAAGGGGCATATCGTTGAAAAGGGTATTCAGATCCCGTTAAGAATCCATTCGGCCTATCCCGGGTTCGAGGATGACTTTGGTCCACCGGGGCTCGAAAGCACTCGAGGATCTTTTGGACAGGAGATTCCTAGAGGAAAATGGATTATTATCCAAACTGTAAGGCTAATTCACGCATGGGATGGACCGTTGGAAAGGGTGTTCAGATCCCTTTGAGCATTCATTCAGTCCTATTCGTTTTACAGAGTTAAACTTGGTCAAACGGGTCCCGAAAGTGCACGGTGACCCTTCAGAGTAAAATAGGTTGTTTGTCCGTATCGTAAGGATAATTCATGCAGGGGGTGGACCATTGGAAAGGGTATTCGGGGACCTTAGAAGATTCATTCAGTATCGTTCAATTTGAAGAGTTAACGGGAGTCAAACGAAGTTGGGAGGGCCAGTGGCCTCCGATTTAATTTTTAGGGGAAAATTGATTGTTCATACGAACTATAAGTTTGATTCATGCATAGGGTGGACGTTTGAAAGGGAATTCAAAGCCCTTCAAAGATTCATTGAGCTTTAGCTCGAGTGAGGAAGTTGATTGGGGTCAAAACCGAGATCGAGGGAACCTGGTGGCCTATAGATCAATTTTTAATAGTAAAATGAACCGCTCGTCTGAACCTTAAGGCCGATTCATGCACAGGGTAGAATGTTGGAAAGGGGATTCAGAGCTTTCGAAGATTCGTTGAAATTTTTCCCTAATGATAAAGTTGAGCAGAGTCAAACGGGCTGAGGGGTTCTTAGTGGCCTCTAGATTGGTACTCGGGGTACGACCTAGCGTTCTATGGTAAATGCGGAGTGCTAGGGACCTAAAGAGAGTCTTAGGAGGGTCATAAAATGTGGTGTCTATAGAGCCCCTCGATGGACGAGCTTTGGAAACAGTGAAGGCCGTCGAATAGACACCACATGGTTATTTGGGAAAGAGGTCAATTTTGTGAACCAAAGGGATGTGGATGACCGACTCAGAGGGTCGAGGCTGAGTTTCAGGACCTAAGTAAATGCTGGGGATGAACGATTCTGAGGGACGAGGTTAATTCAGAGGACCTAAAATTGTGACCACCAATACTGAAGGTCAAGGTCAATTCTAAGGACCTAAAGATGGGATGACCTATTTTGCTTGCCAAGGTCAATTCTGAGGACCTAAAGTAAGGACTACTGATTCTGAGGGACAAGGTCAATTTTGAGAACCTAAAGTTCTGAAGACCAATTATGCAGGCAGAGTTTAATTATGAAGACCTAAAGTTACGACGATCGATTCTGAGGGATGAGGTAAATTATGAGGACCTAAAGTAGGGACGATCGATTCTGAGGGTCGAGTTCAATTCTGAGGACCTAAAGTGATGACTAATTCTGAGGACCTAAAGTTTTGATGACTGATTCTGAGGGTCTACATAAATTCTGAGGACCTAAAGTTGTAGTGACAGATTTTGTTGGCTGAGGTAAATTTTGAGGACTTAAAGTTATGATGACTGATTCTACGGGTCGAGGTTAATTTTGAGGACCTAAAGTTGGGACGACTGATTCTGAGGGCCAAGGTCGATTATGAGTGATATGCCCAAGTATAACCTCGGTCCAGAGATACCTACCTCAGCCAAGATGATGGCCGAGACATTGATCGACCCTATGAGGGGCAGGGGCCACGATATCATCCCTCGGCCAGACCTACCTCGGCCCAGGCCGACACTACCATATCCAATTCCATGGACACTACGTCTGGGAATAGCAACCTCAAGTATCTGGGAATAGCAACCTCGACCAATAGTAGGCCGAGGTGACAAGGAGCCCTGATCATCTTCAACATGGAACTAATCCTACCTCGGCCTTGGCCGAGGTGACGAGAAGCATTAATAATCATCAGAATGTATATGTCCAACCTCGGCTGGGGCCGACCTAGCATAATGTCTCGGCTGAGATCAGGCCGAGACTCCTTATGACATTACTCGGATTGAACGGACATCAAACCTTTACAGCTCGGCCTCTCCCAGGCCGAGGTCATTTAACAACATGACTGCCGAGCATCTGTTGACATTTGGATAAGGACACCTGGGCACAAATCAGTTGTAACAAGATTATTCTCCACATGTGGGAGAATATTTCATCATCATTGCTTACATGTGACAGTGACAGATGGCTTTCGCACATTGGTGAGGATACCACACACATGCTCATTGCATGCGTGGGGGGTACATTACGCCCCCTAGGCACTATATATAGGGATTATCCCCTACCTTGCAAAGGGATCCAGTTATCAAACCCTAGCTGAAACTCTGTCTAAATATACAGTAGAGAGAGAGAGATCTTGAGAGAATTGCATCCATGGCCATTAGCGCCTTCGTTCAGTGATATTACTCACACACTCACAATGGACGTAGGCCAGATTGGCTGAACCACTCATATTCCGGTGTTGATTCCCCATATTCTCACCTCATTCTCTTATCTCTTTTTATATAGCTGTGCTACCATTGTTACTAATATATTGAGCTTGCAAACACCTCACCTGGTGGTGCTGATTCCCAGCATCATCATTTTGGCGCCGTCTGTGGGAATCGAGAGGCTATCTCTTCCTCTTTTTCTGCTTTACCTCACCGGAGACTCTGGTGGTGAACCAGGAACTACGCCTTGTGTGGAGCTATTTCACCATTGAAAGAGGTCCTTTAAGGTATTAAGCTCACTTACTGTTCAAGCTCTTTATTATTAACACATGGCACCAGAATTACCACCGTCTCTTTCGCCGCCCGGAGGTGGAGGGGCTAGCTCCAGTCAGGCTCCTCCCCAGTCCGAAATGGCGGAGCGGAGGTGGCAGTAGCCTTGAAATCTTTAGATGCAACACAACAAGCCATGAAGGAGAAATTTGTCCAGCTCAGCCAAACAATGATGATGAGGCCACCTGGAGTCTCACCGGACATGATAACTTCGGCGGCAGTTCAACCTCATCCTGACGAGAGTGGACCACCCCAGGCACCCATGAAGGACCAACCTGCACCCCAGCGGAGGAGGGACATTGCTGACCCTAGGCGCTTGCGCCTGGGGAGGCAGGGAAACCCTTGCCCAGAGGACAGGTATGATGACCTAAAAGCTGAAGAGGCCCCAGAAGACTGTTGGGAGCCGTATGAGGTGTTAGATAACACCGTACGACCTCTTAGGCAGAGCCAAGGATGTGTCGGCCGAAGAAGAGACGAGGCCCAACAAAGAGGGTCGGCCTTTGATAGGTAGAGTCAAGGATGTACCGTCCGAGGAAGAGATGAGGCCCAGCAGAGAGGGTCGGCCTTTAACAGGTTGAGCAGAGGGTCGGCTTTCGAGAGGCTAGGCCCAGTCAATGACCTGAGGCAGAGGCTATCGAGGTCAAGGAGCGCGGCAGGCTCTCAAAGAGGGAATAGGCTGGCTCGGCCAGATCAAGTCCGACCCTTGGAGAGAAGAGCCAGGGAGCAGGAAGAGGTCAATAGTCAACGTATTGTGGCTGGGGAACCCTCTGTCCATCGTAGGGAGGTGGCAGGGGATAACCTCAGTCAAGCTGAAGAGAGAAGACCCTGGAATGACTCAATCCAACGTCTCGAGGAGAAGATTGGGGACCTCATAAAGAGTAGGGACCCATTAAAGAGGGGCTACTCGGAGGGCTCCCCGTTTGTAGCTAGGATAGTGGGGTTCCCAACCCCAGCTAAGTTCAAGCCTCCTATAGTGACGCCTAAGTATGATGACAGCATTAACCCAGTGCACCATATCGAGATGTATCAGTCGGCGGCAGATATTTACTCGATACCCGATGAGATGAAGTGCAGGGCCTTCTCAGGAACCTTGACAGGGGCAGCGCACAGCTGGTTCACCTCTCTTTCGAAGAACTCGATCGAGAACTTCAAAGGCCTAGCTGAGCAGTTCATCCACAACTTCTGCTTTGGGGTAAGACCTCAAAAGAAGACTACCCACCTCCTATATGTCAAACAATCTAAGGGTGAAATCCTAAGAGACTATATAGCAAGATTTAACAAAGAGAAGTTGGAGGTAGAGGATTACAAAGAGAGCATAGCCATGACCGCCCTGATAGGAGGCCTCCAGAAGGGGAAGCTATTGTGGAAGCTGGCGGAAGACCCCCCCAAGTCTATGGCAGAGCTGTTGTCCACCGCAGGGAAAGTGATGAATGCGGAAGAGGCAATGGCCGCCAAATATGAGGAGGAGAACCGTGGTAGCACTGGGAGGTCCCAGGGCAAGAAAGAGGGGAAAAAGAGGTCAGCGGATGACAAGTTCTCTCATTACACTCCTCTGACTGTGAGTTGTGAGCACATCCTTAATGAGATCAATACTGACCGGGCTCTGAGGTGGCCAGAGAAATTGAAGGCCCCACCACATAAGAGGAATAAAAACCTCTGGTGTGAGTTCCATCAGGATCACGGCCATGTCACAGATAGATTCTTTGCTCTGAAGGATGAGATTGAGAAGATGCTAAAATCCGGGAAGCTGAGAAAGTATGTGGATGGTAAGGCCCCAAAGGGTGGAAGAGAAGACCCTAGGAAGAGAAGAAATGACGGGTGCCGTGGCGATGTCCCGGCTAGAAGGCATGATGATTCAGAGGGTGATGATGGAGATGACCCAGATCTCCCACCTAAGGATGACAACACCCCAGCGAAGAGGGTAGGGATGATCTCCTTTGGTGTTATCACCATATGTGGGGGATTCGTAGGAGGTGGCTCCGAGGTAGCCGACAGGAAAGCTCATGTAGCGGAGGCCAAGTCAGTGGTCAAACCTGAGGTTGTGAATCTAACATCTTCTAACGCAGTGCAGAAGAGGAAGAAGGTGGACATGGACACCCTCGTAGTGGGGTTCTCCAGACTCGACTTCAAGGGCATCTTAGCCCCCCATGATGACCCTTTAGTCATAACAACAAGGGTGCATGGGTGCGATGTAGGGAGAATCCTCATAGATGGGGGAAGCTCAGCAGATGTGATGTTCTGGCTTTGTTTCAAGAGCTTGGGTCTGAGCAGGGCAAGGCTGGTGCCCTACCATCACCCATTGATAGGCTTCAGTGGTGAGAAGGTACACCCATTGGGCATGTATGAAATGGATGTACGGATGGGAGATGAGTGGCCTAAGAGGCTGACCAAGAAGATAAACTTTTTTGTTATGGACGAAAATGTCTTCTCGGCCTACAACCTCATCATCGGAAGAGTGGCCCTCAGAGAGTTTGAAGCCGTGCCGTCAACGGTCTACCAGATGCTAAAATTCCCGACTCTTTACGGGGTAGGGGAAGTGCAAGGGGACCAGACCACGGTGCAGGAGTGTTATTTCAACTCGGCCGAAGAGCGAGAGGCCCATAAGAGAGCAACCGCCACTTACAGCATTGACACTCTTGATCCCAGAGACGAAACAAAATTGAAGAAGGGTGAGGCCGCGGAAGAGGTAGAATCCATCGTCCTCAATGAGGACGAGCCGAAAAAAACCATCCAGGTCGGCAAGGCCCTGGAGCAAGGGATCAAGGAAGAGATGATAAACTTCCTCAGGAGGAGGCAGAGTGTCTTCGCATGGAGTCATGCAGATATGCCTGGTATCGACCCTGAGATCATGACCCACAAGCTCAACGTAGACAGAGATGATAGGCCTATTAAACAGAGGCGAAGAGTCTACTCCAGAGAGAAGTATGAGGTCATCCGGGAAGAGGTGAAAAAGTTGGAGGAGCCCGAGTTCATAAGAGAGGTTACTTATCCAGAATGGCTCTCAAATGCAGTCATCGTGCCTAAGGCCAATGGAAAATGGTGGATGTGTGTAGATTTCACAGATCTGAATAGGTCTTGCCCGAGATAGCTATCCCTTGCCTAGGATAGACCAGATGGTGGATGCAATGGAAGGGCACGAGCTCATGAGTTTCATGGATGCTTATTCAGGTTATAACCAAATCTTCATGGATACCGAAGACTCTGAGAAGACAGCCTTCATTACTGACAAGGGGACGTACTGTTACAAGGTAATGCCCTTTGGTCTGAAAAATGCGGGGGCAACATATCAATGTCTTGTCAATAAGATGTTCGAGGAGCAGATAGGTAAGACCATGGAGGTGTATATGGATGATATGCTAACGAAGAGCCTCGAAGCATGTACTCACGTAGCAGACCTTGAGAAGACCTTTGATGTCATGGACTCGTACAGGATGAAGCTCAACCCAGCAAAGTGTGTCTTCGGGGTAGGAGCTGGGAAGTTCTTGGGGTTCATCATTAATCAGAGGGGGATTGAAGCAAACCCTGAGAAGATCAAGGCCTTGCTCGACATGAAGACTCCTAGGAGTATCAAGGATGTCCAGAGACTCACCGGAAGAGTGGCTGCCCTTAACAGGTTTGTTTCCAGGGCAACGGACAAGTGTCTTCCATTCTTTAAAGTTCTGAGAAAGGCCTTCCAGTGGGACGAAGAGTGTGAAAAAGCTTTTGACCAACTTAAGTCTTACTTGGGATCTCCATTGTTGCTGTCTCAGCCCATCACGAGGGAGAGGTTATTTGTGTATCTGGCAGTATCTGAGTCAGCCATCATATGAGAAGAGGATGGAATTCAGAAGCCTGTATACTTCAACAGTAAGGCCCTTCAAGGGTCTGAACAAAACTATCCCCGGATGGAGAAGTTGGCTTATGCCCTGATACACGCCTCAAGGAAGATGAAGCCTTACTTCCAAGCTCACTCAATGGTAGTCCTCACTGACTCCCCACTAAGGCAGGTTCTGCACAAGCCTGAGAAGTCCGGAAGATTAATGACATGGGCCATCGAGCTAGGAGAATATGATCTCACCTACCAGCCTAGGACAGACATCAAAGGGCAGGCCCTCGCAGACTTTGTCTCAGAGTTCACCTGGGAAGAGGCCGAGACCGAGAAAGGTTCAGAGGACGGAGAAGAGACAAACTGTAGTGTCTTCCGAAATTCAGAAGAGACTGCCCCTAACGTCTTTCGAGGCCAAGAAGAGGTTGTACCAGGAAAAACCCGGAGCAGAGTGGAAGAGAACGAAGAGGATCGGTACCTCTTCAAGAAGGGGGTTATGAGAGAAGGGGTCTTCTCATCCGATGCGGACGTGTGGAGCCTCTTCGTTGATGGCTCTTCTTGTGATAATGGAAGCGGCACGGGGCTAGTACTCTCGGATCCAGATGGCGCCAACATTGAGTACGCCTTGAGATTCAACTTTAAGGCCTCCAACAACGAGTCTGAGTATGAGGCCATGATAGCAGGTCTCTTATTAGTAACAACTCTTCGAGTAAAGAGGCTCCTACTCCACAGCGACTCGAGGTTGGTTGTCAATCAAGTGCTGGGGGCATACGAGGCCAAAGATGAAAGGATGGCCAAATACCTAAAGAAGGTAAGAGGATTGCTAGAGTATTTTGAAGAAGCAAAGCTGAAGAGAGTGCCTCGGCTGAGCAACAACCACGCTGAAGCATTGGCAAGGCTGGCCTCAGCAATGAAGACAGATTTGGGAAGGACCATTCCAATCGAGGTCTTAGGAAAAGCAAGCATCGAGGAGGATGAGGTGTGTAGCCCTTGTCACAATGTGAACCTGGGAGACTCATGGATTGACCCGCTCGTCAGATACCTAAGAGATGGAGAGCTACCTGAGTCCAAGATGGAAAGGAGAAAGTTGAGATAGAGGGCTGCCAAGTTCTCAATAGTAGGAGACGTCCTGTACAAAAAGGGGTTTCTACTGCCTCTCCTCAGATGTGTGCACCCTGCGGAAGTAACCCAGGTCTTAAGGGAGGTTCATGAGGGTTCTTGCTCTAGCCACATTGGGGGAAGACCCTTAGCCAAGAGGATCATCACTCAGGGATACTGGTGGCCTACCATGTCTAAGGACGCAGCAGACTATGTGAAGAGGTGCGACAAATGTCAAAGGTTCGCCACCATCCCTCACCAACCTCATCAACATATGACGTCGACCTCTACTCCATGGCCATTTGAGGTATGGGGAATTGACTTAGTAGGACCTTTGCCAAGAGCTGTCAATAACTATAGATTCTTGATAGTTGCCATTGACTACTTTTCAAAATGGGTAGAGGCAGAGCCGATGATAACCATTATAGAGCAGAAGACCTTCCAGTTCATATGGAAGAACATCATATGTAGATATGGCCTCCCGAACACGCTCATCTCGGACAATGGGACCCAGTTCAAGAATGCCTCCTTGGAGAAGTATTGCCAAAGTGTGGGGATCAGACAGTTCTTCTCATCTCCTGGTCGACCTCAAGCAAATGGCCAGACCGAGGTCACGAACAGAACCATCTTGGATGGGATCAAGAAGAGGTTAGAAGACGCGAAGGGGAGATGGATAGAAGAGGTCTACGCTGTGCTATGGGCTTACAGAACTACGGCAAGGACACCCACAGGAGAAACCCCATTCATGCTGGAACATGGCTCAGAGGCAGTCATACAAACGGAGGTAGGACTGCCAACTCATCGGATTCAGACCTACAACCCAGACAGCAATGGGGAGAAGAGAAGGCTAGACCTGGATCTCATAGAAGAAAAAAGGGAAGACGCAGAGGTCAGAAAAGCAGCCTACCAGCAGAGGGAAGCAAAATTCTACAACCAGAGGGTGAAGTCAAGACCCATTGCAGTGGGAGACCTAGTTCTAAAGAAGACACTACAGAAGGCAAACAAGCTACACCCAAACTGGCATGGCCCCTACAAGGTGACAGAAGAGGTTGTGCCTGGCACTTACAGGCTAGAAAACCTAGAAGGAGAACCTTTCACTAACCCGTGGAATGCTGACCATCTCAAGAGATATTACATATGATGTATAGAATTTTATGAAAATGTACTATCTTATTAAGAGGAGGTTATTAATAAAGATCAGTTTCCATATCAAGTTCTTGTTTTGTTCTTTAGACCAGAAGTTTATTATGAGGCTAACATCTTAGGTGATGACCTCCGACCCTCATAACATCACTCGGTGGTGACGAGGTCTGAGCTCAGACACCTTAGCAGATGACCTCAGACCCTTAACATCATTAATTTGGTGAAATTTATTATGGGGATAACATCTTAGGTGATGACCTCAGACCCTCATAACATCACTCGGTGGTGATGAGGTCTGAGCTCAGACACCTGGGTTAGATGACCTCAGACCCTTAACATCATTAATTTGGTGATATTTATTATGAGGCTAACCTCTTAGGTGATGACCTCAGACCCTCATAACATCACTCGGTGGTGACGAGGTCTGAGCTCAAACACCTGGGTTAGATGACCTCAGACCCTTAACATCATTAATTTGGTGATATTTATTATGAGGCTAACCTCTTAGGTGATGACCTCAGACCCTCATAACATCACTCGGTGGTGACGAGGTATGAGCTCAGACACCTGGGTTAGATGACCTCAAACCCTTAACATCATTAATTTGGTGATATTTATTATGAGGCTAACCTCTTAGGTGATGACCTCAGACCCTCATAACCACTCGGTGGTGACGAGGTCTGAGCACAGACACCTAGGTTAGATGACCTCAGACCCTTAACATCATTAATTTGGTGATATTTATTATGAGGCTAACCTCTTAGGTGATGACCTCAGACCCTCATAACATAACTCGGCGGTGACGAGGTCTGAGCTCAGACACCTGGGTTAGATGACCTCAGACCCTTAACACCATTAATTTGGTGATATTTATTATGAGGCTAACCTCTTAGCATTCAGAGGTCATATAGCATTCAGAGATCATATAGCATCCAGAGACATTCAGAGGTCAAAATAAAAGAGTGGCATTTAGTAAAAATAAGAGATTACAAATATTCATTATAAAGTGCTGATATTACAAATTGCAAGCTCAGTTACAAGTCAAAAATTACAAATTACAACTTAAAGGTCTGAGGGGGGAGCATTGACAATATCGGATGGGTTGACCTGATCAGCATTGGTCACCTCAGCCACATCATCAGCAGGGTCAGTCCCTCCGAGATCAGTCCCTTCCAGAGTAGCAGTCTGACCAGGGGCAGCAGCCTCGTCTTCCACCTCTTGCAGTGCTTGGGCAAACTGAGGGTCGGCGAAGTCCACAAAGTCGGAGGCCTTTATAGTGCCAACCTCCTTCTCTCTGACCTCGGCCCATTTGGTAGTGGCTTTGATACCTCTTTCGAGGTATTCAAAACCAAAACCTACGAACTCCTCAGAGACTTTGTAGTCAGAAATTATTCTCTCTGAGGCATCTGCAAGGGCGGCCTTCACAGCTACGTTGACCTTCCCCTGCAGGGCATCGTCCTTATCCTTCAGGGCCTTGGCATGGTTTTGGACGAGCGCAGAGATGTCTTTTTCCAAACCCTGGGCCTTATTTTCAGAGTTCTTGGCCTTATTCTCGGAAGTCTGCAACTCTGACCTCTGACGGTCAACCTCGGCCTTCAGGGCGCTCTCTACCTTCTCAGCTTCCTGCCCCTTCTGAATCAGAGGCAATTTCCTCATGGCCCAATTAGATAGCTGGTACATGGCAGTCACACCCTGCACAGATAATGAAGAGCTTAGAGGGGAGTAAAATCAGACGTTGCACTTATTATTGGCAAAAGGAATAAGTCATACCTGGACGGCTCTGTGGAGGCCGAACTCAACCATCATGGAGGTGTCCATGGCCCTGTAAAAACGCTTGTAGGCCTCGGTCATCATGTTGGCAAGTGCGTCCATGGCCTGTCTGCTGTGGCCGACCACGCTATCGGTAAGTTTCAGCTGGTCCAGACGAGCCGACAGGGTGTCGGCTGAGATGGGGATCGCAGCGTCTGAGGTCTTCTTTTGCCTTGAGGTCGGCCTCTGATCCTCAGAGGCCGGGACCTCAAGGGCCCTCTTCTTGGACTTGGATGTTGAGGGAGCTGGAGGAGGAGCGTTCAAACAAGTCCTCTTTGCAAGTCTAGCCAAACTCGGAGCTGCCATCTCCCACAATTCGTCCGGGACACCTGGGGGTCTCTCTGTAAAAGTGAAAAGATAAGAGTCAGAAATCAAACATGAATGATCAGAGCTTAGACTTGGAACAAAAAGAAAAATCCTTACCAAAGTCAACAAGGGGACTTCCACCTAGGCTCGTCCCCGAGAGATACTGGGGGGTCAGCAGATGTTCGAAGTTGACGAACAGACCATGTGCCCCTTGGTCTTGCAGGGCCTTCACCTTTTTGCCGTTCTGGAGACTTAGGCCAGGATCGGCCCTGGCAGACATGGAGACTTTGCCCCATCTGATGGGTATCCTCGGCTCAAAAGTGGAAGAAGGAACAGATGAGCCAAATTCCCATGGCCCTGAGGCGAAAAAATACCGGGGCTTCCAATTATGATTCGAGGTCTGAGTGACCTGAAGCATCTTCTTCTCAGGACTCCGAGCCACGAAGTGATAGTAGCTCGGATGGTTTTTAACCAAAGTAGGGACGTAACAACCAGCAAAGACCTGAATTGGGAGGTCAGAGTGATGGGCTGCCCTCCACAAGATGATGGATCCAATAATGACTCTCCAAGCATTGGGAGAAAGCTGCGAGGGGGCCAAATTAATGAAGGAAAGAATGGACCTGATGACGGGGTGAATGGGTAGACGAAACCCTAACTTAAACATCTGCTCGTACAAGCAGATTTCTCCATCTTGGACGTGGTAGGCCCTCTCTTCCCTTAGAGGTCTCCTTAATTTGATTGAGGGACTGATGGAGTATAAATATCTGAAGTGTAATAAATCCACCTCAGTGACCGTGCTCTCGTACTCGTCCGCCTCAGAGACGTCAACATCACTTTCACCATCCTCATCATCATCAAGCTCAACGTCGGCTGGAGCAGACGTAGACAGGTGATCAGGGAACCTCTGAGCAAACTCGACCCCGGTAACAGCCGACAGAGGGATGGCATCTAGAATGGGTGGCACAGCCACACTTGGCACAATAAGTTCGACCTCTGAAGAAGAATTTGAGGTGCTTGTGCCATTCTGAGATGAGGCTCGGCTGGAGACCTCGGCTTGGTCAGGGGCCTGACCAGGTCGAGGTGTAAAATCCATGGTTTCCTGGAAAGAGTCCACAGACATCGGCAAACGGTTGGCAGAGACGTCTGTTTGATAAAAGTTCTTAGGAGGATCAGGATATACCACCTTCAGAGGTGGGGGAAAGAGAGGTCTAATAGGGAACTCCTGAGACCTATGAGCTTCTTCCTGAGCTCTCTCTATTTGCCTAATTTTCTCTAAGGTCTTCTCTCTGAGAGAGGGGAATTCCTCAAGAAGCTGGTACAGGGGTCTGAGCATCAGAGGACGACCCAAAACTTCTAACGACCCTAAACTTAAGGAAAACTCCTAAGCTACAAACAAGTTTGGCTTATAAAATAAAGAAGTCTAAAGATCAAACTAAGGAGTTTTCAAGAAAACCTAGTTCGCCTGAGTTAATGGAGCTCGCCAAAAAACTCACAGAACCACCGGAAAACTCAAAACCTCGCCGGAAAATTCAAAGCAAATGCCAAAAACAAAGGAACTGGAAAGGGATAAGTACCTGAGGATGAGTTGATGTATGAAACGAAGAGAACTGGCAAGAAACTAGACGAAATCCTCTGCAGAAAGAACGATTGAATGAAGAAGCTTTGGAGAGAGGATTTGCAAGAAACAGCGTGCGCGGGAAAGAAATGAGGAAGAAGAAAGAGAAAGGAAGGGTTAAACCCTTAAATACTTGGGCACACTTCCCAAGGCCCATCATTGACTTGGGAAACCCAAGGGACAACTGACAGCACACGTAAACCAAGTGGGAACGCCTTAGCCTGGGACAGGTGTCATGCAGGTATTAGCCTTGGGACGGACAGGCCTCGGAGGTGAGGCAATCCCCTAGCCACTTGCTCTCGCATATGACTAAGGGCTGGGGGTGATTGATATGCCCAAGTATAACCTCGGCCCAGAGATACCTACCTCGGCCAAGATGATGGCCGAGACATTGATCGACCCTATGAGGGGCAGGGGCCACGATATCATCCCTCGGCCAGACCTACCTCGGCCCAGGCCGACACTACCATATTCACTTCCATGGACACTACGTCTGGGAATAGCAACCTTAAGTATCTGGGAATAGAAACCTCGGCCAATAGTAGGCTGAGGTGACAAGGAGCCCTGATCATCTTCAACATGGAACTAATCCTACCTCGGCCTTGGCCGAGGTGACGAGAAGCATTAATAATCATCAGAATGTATATGTCCAACCTCGGCTGGGGCCGACCTAGCATAATGTCTCGGCTGAGATCAGGTCGAGACTCCTTATGACATTACTCGGATTGAACGGACATCAAGCCTTTATAGCTCGGCCTCTCCCAGGCCGAGTTCATTCACCAACATGACTGCCTAGCATCTGTTGACATTTGGATAAGGACACCTGGGCACAAATCAGTTGTAACAAGATTATTCTCCACATGTGGGAGAATATTTCATCATCATTGCTTACATGTGACAGTGACAGATGGCTTTCCCACATTGGTGAGGATACCACACACATGCTCATTGCATGCGTGGGGGGTACATTACGCCCCCTAAGCACTATATATAGGGATCATCCCCTACCTTGCAAAGAGATCCAGTTATCAAACCCTAGCTGAAACTCTGTCTAAATATACAGTAGAGAGAGAGAGCTTGAGAGAATTGCATCCATGGCCATTAGCGCCTTCGTTCAGTGATATTACTCACACACTCACAGTGGACGTAGGCCAGATTGGCTGAACCACTCATATTCCGGTGTTGATTCCCCATATTCTCACCTCATTCTCTTATCTCTTTTTATATAGATGTGCTACCATTGTTACTAATATATTGAGCTTGCAAACACCTCACATGGTGGTGCTTATTCCCAGCATCATCAATGAGGACCGAAATTTGGAAGAACAATTCGAAGGGATGAGGTCAATTCTATGGACCTAAAGTTACGATAACAAATTCTTCATGTTGAGGTCAATTTCTAGGACTTACATATGGGACAACCGATTCTGCGGGTCGAGGTCAATTCGAAGGACCTAACGTTGTAATATAGGGAAGTTTTCTCTCCAAGTAGTCTTTTATACTTGCAGCTTTATCGTTTTGAGATCTTACTGGGAAAGACATCGACTGGGGATCATGTCCTCTTTGGAGGAAGTTTAGTCTTGAATTCCGCTAGGGAATTGGGAGGATATTATGTAATCCTGCTGGGGAAGCATTTGATTTTGGGTTTCACTGGGGAATTGTAATGGACCTTTTTAGAACACAACATTTTGTGGCATGCATTTTAGGGTTTGTACTGGGGGTAATAATGTGATATTAATGCAGCTGGGGATTATAGGATCTTAAAATGGTTTTCTTGGTAAAGAAATCTTCTAATATTTGTATGGCATTTTTAAGAATTTTTAATCTTTTTGTACAAAATTTTAAGGGGTATGCCTACCGGCATGTGGTAAGGGTTGCCATTTGGCATATGGCAATGTCTCCAAGGCTTCCTTGGGCAAAGAAAAAGGAAGGTGCCGATCGGTATGAGCCGGGGGCTACCGATTAGCATGTCGTTTGAGATCCCTATAAAAAGGGGGCGAACCCTACCCATTTTTTACATCTTTTTGCGTATGTTTTTTTGCTTCTTCTCCCTAAAATCAATTTCTAAGTCTTTCCTTCTTCAAGACTTCAGATGGAAGGTTCTTCAAGAGAGGGATTTGACCAGGACTTGTTGACCATTGATGATTAAGTGGACCTAGAGTGGCGAGCTAGGGTGCCCCTAGCATTGGGCAATGAAAATTCCTTTGACTTGTTTAAGCCAGTAGTCGAGGATCTCTTTTTGCTTCGCGAGCCCTCACACCATTGTTCTTATTGGGTGAGGAACCCTAATGTCTATGTAAGTATACTGACCTTTGGCTTTATTTTTTCATGTTCTTCTTTTCTTTGTTTTCTTGTGCTGAGGAAAGGGTTTTTTCTTTTATTTTTGGTTTTGACAGACTAACATTGCTCCTTCGAGCCTGCGTTCCAAGGGGATGATGGGGTTGGAGGATGTATGGGAGATTATTTTGGAAGTAGTACGCTGGGTAGTTACATCTGCTAACTTTGGACGCTTGGCACGGGCTTTGGATGAGACACCTCATTCCATTGTAGTTTTATATTCATTGGGAGAGAGGTGGTGGGACACCACCCATGCCATTCGCTTGGGTTTGGGGGAGTTGATCATGAGTCCCATCGATGTGCAGTAGCTGCTGGGGATAGACTGTGAGTGTGTGTAGATTAAGGTGGATCGTATTATAAGGTTGATGCTGGAGGTGATTTATACAACTTTAGAGGACGTGGGTGAGATAGTTTCAAGAGATTATATTCCTATTTCCTCTATGAGGGAGGTTCTTTTGAGTTGAATGATTGACGAGACGGACGGGCGACAGGTGAGATAGATGGCCTGATTATTTATCTTTCTTCTTTTGTGTGTTTTCTGGGTGGTAATGAGTGGCAACGTCATCCATCTTTGGGTTTTGGCATTTTTGAGGATCTTTTTAGATGTCCTGCTCTATGATTGGGGGAGCCTGAACTTGGGGACCATTAATTCTTCTCTAGATGCATTCAGCCGATGCTACCGACATACCCTTATGGGGGCATATACTTGTTGGAGGTAATTCTCACATTTTCTTTTCTTTTCTTTTCTTGCATTTATTTTTGGATTTTACTGATTCTGGTCTTTTGTACAGACGTGGTTCTATCAGATGATAGGGCTCAATGCCAAATTAATAACCCTTTGAAGAAAAGGACTTGGGGGACTTTTGTCGGATGTATCGGTGGCAAAAGTCCAATAGGCGATCAAACCAATCTTTGTCTCTGGAGGCACTACGATAGGCCCAGAACACTTTGACGAGTGATCAAGTTATCTTTTTTTTTCTTTTGAATATCTTTTGGGTATTTTCTTTCTTTGCATGAATAATGATCTTTATCCGGGGCTTACAGCTGACCTTTTATCCCCGAGGGACGGCTCCTCAGTACACGGGGGTGAAAGGCATTTGTGCGAAGATACAAAGGCTAATGGCACACGAGTTTGGATATTATTAGTACTTGGGAGAGAGGGTTGTGCAAAAGATGGTGGAGTATGAGGTGGTGGTCCCACCGACGGTGCCTCCGATGTACATGAGACGGGTGAGGGAGATTTCAGATGAGGCTAGGATGGCGGCGATGCTAGGCGAGACTTATTCGCTCTACACAGATACATTTCGACTTACGACTACCTTAATTTCATGACGAGTTAGCTGATGCCGTCACATATTTATGATGTGATGAACATGCCTTTGCCTCCTACATCTTCGAGCTAGTGTTCGAGTAGGCCGGTGGGATCTTCCCAAAGCACATGTGGCACATCGTCGTCGACGACAACGACAGAGGAGGCACTGCTCATCCAGGTCACTTCTCCCTCATATAATTTTTGATTAACTGGAGGGGGATCACTAAGCTAATTGTACTGCCCTAATGCGGTGGATTCAGGATTGATGGGGCTTACAGAGGATGTGCTTCAGCCTGAGGTATATTTTTCTCTTTTCACGTGTTATTTCCTTTTGATTCTTGCTTTATCTTTTTATTACTGATGTGGCATTTGGTTCTGTGGTTTTTCTTGTAGCATGTTTGGGTGTCGACTATTGGTTGAAGGACATCAGGGATTGGGTGGCTTCTGCGACTGCCTGACTCGGTTCCTGTTCCTTTTTGCGTGGTTTCACCTGTTACCTAGGACGAGGGATCGGGCTCGAGGAGTGGAGGTTCTACAACAAGTCATTGTGGGAACTGTATCCGTCGCAAGGATTGTGGATTTAGAGAGAGAGAGAGAGAGAGAGAGAGAGAGAGAGAGAGAGAAATATTGAGGGATTAGGTTCGGGCTGAGTCCCATCGCTTTTTATTTTCTTGTTTCTTCTTCTACCTAAAAAAAATATAATTGTGTAAATGGTAATATATATGAAGCAGATTTTTATTATTTGTCCTTCTTGTTTTAATGACTTGTTCTACATGCACCTTTTAATTTACTTTTGAGACTGTAAAAATGATAAGATGCATATTTAGAATATATATTAAATAGTTCGATGAAAATGACTTATGATAAAAATAATGGATAAAAATGGATAAGCTTAGAGGAAAATAACTGGAGGGTCTTTAGAATAAGGATTTTTTTTTTTGATTTTGACAAAAAAGGAAAAATATAACTTTTTAAAATAAGGGGGTTGCCGATTGGCATACCCCTTGTCCTGCCTATCGGCATATGGGTCCATTCAAATCACCATAAGGCTTTTATTGCAATTTCTTGCAGCCTAAAGTACTTGGTAGGGTAAGCTTAATTTCGAGCTCTTTAGGTTTCTTGTCTTTATCCAAGGTACTTGTGTATAAAGGGGGTAAAGGGGGTGTAGTTTTTCATCCATTCTCATTTTCTCTTCTTTATTATTTCTTGCTTTCTGCCTCATTATTTCCCGAACGGCCCTTTCGATGGGCATAGAATTAACTTCATACCTCAAAATCTTAGAAGACATGTGCCTTTATAATGTGGACTACGACGCCTTTAATTTGCATTTACGCTCCTTATGGCGCAATCGGGCTATTGATTGGAACATGTTGGCGGTGGTAGTGAAATTCTGGTACACTAAAGATCACATTTCCACTTTGGTTTGGACAAGGTCCGTTTGACCTATGAGGAGTTTTTAGCCATGTTGGGATTAATCCCAACATAGCGGTGGCTATGATCAAATTATCTCGATCTTCTCGAGCGCTGTTAGCAAAGTTTTTCCATATTTCCCCTTTGGTGGCTCGGTCGTTGATCACTGGGGGAATAATCACTCTTCCAGCTGTCATGTATTCGGTGCGCCTTAGGGAATTCAATGATGCACGGAATGCCAGAGTTTTGCCCTGGGCCTAACTTCGAGGCTATTACTGGTGATAGGGGACCTAATGGTGGACCCTTAGTTGTCTACCATTACAGTGTGATGTCATACTATCCCAATCCTATGGTGGTGATACTAGTGGAGACCCTGAATGGTCTAGATGCTTAAAGAAAAGGCCAGTCTGACTTTATGAGAAGGAGACCGATTATGTTATTCATGTGGATGGTTGAGAGATTCCATTTAGCAGGTTGCCTTGCGTATCCATTGGCAGGCATGTTGAATTTGTTTACTCGATATTCCATCAATTTTTACCCATCCATAGAGAACTAAGTAAATTGGTTTGTGGTGCATGAAGCTCGATACCTTCGCTAGTCAGTGCCATGATGGGTATAACTACAGCCTATTCTGGAATTGAGAGAATACTGATACTTTCAATTAGTTGGCCTTTAGCAGACCTCATTTTATTTCCCCTAGCATCTTATGTGCCAAGTCAGATAGGAGCAGATAATGTCTGCTCGGGCACTAAACTTTATTCTTATGGAAGACTTAACTAAACCCATGCGCATGAGGTTAAGTTCTCTATGGGAGAATCATCAACCATGAACCCATCCCTCTTAATCTTTAAGTAGGGTCTGACATGTGTCTGGATATTATCTAAAATAGCTCTGAAAGATAGTAGTGGCAAAGATCTTGGCAAAGAATACCGGTTAAAGATGGTCCTTTTTGACACTATATAGGGGGGAGTAGTGGTTTTCTAAAGGATGGTCGGGTCATACCGTTCAATTGATTGCCTTCAAAATACCAATCATGTAGGGGAAGTTTGAGGGCCTCAAGGAGTAGATGATGATGGGCTTGGGTCCTTCAACAGCTGCGGATATGGTCTTTATGAAGTTAGTTTTTTTTTTTATGAATCTTTTGTGACTAGGATGTGTTTGGATTGTTTTTGGTTTTATGTTTCAGGAATTTGGGAATAATTTTAGGAGGTTTGGTTAGGGATAATTTGGTTAGCAAAGTGTGGTTGTTTTGACTCCCTTCGCTGATACTTCATGTAATTGTACTGAACTCCCCCCTTTTAAATAAAAAGGATTTTGATCATATTATTGTGCGTCTTGATGATTTTTACATTTGAGTTTTCTATTCCAATCGCTAAGGCATACATAATCCTTTTGTTCAGGTAAATGATAAAATGAATCGTCATTCTCGAAAGTAAGAAAATAATAGAATTTTGTGAAAAAAAGGGAACCGTGACCATGTGTAGCATATCAGCTTCCTATGCATTTCTGGGGATTTTTAAAATTTTTTTAGTTATGAAGGAAAAATGTTTTTTTAGAGGATCAGGACCCATGTAGTTCTGAGTAGAGGGGAATGAAGAACTATTATTATTTTTAGAATATAAGAGGGTGAGATGATTCGTAGTGCATCGAGATTTCAGACTAAGGGTTGGACTTCTTGAGATGGTCCAGGTTGACTGGATGCACCATATCTTCTCCGTCGGGATTAATGAGCATAGCAGTGCCTCCTGATAAGATCTTTTTTACTATATAGGGGAAATCCATTTCGACTTGAATCTCCCTATGGGGTCCCAGACGGGTTATATGATTTTTTTTAGGGACATGTCTCCTTCTTAGAAACCACGGTCCTTGACTCTTCTATTGAATGATCGCGTTATCCATCAATGGTATCCTTGTATGTGGTATAGAGCCTTCAATCTCTTTTCATCCAAGAGTGACAATTCATTAGAGAGTCTCTGATACCAATCTTCCTCGTTAACTTTGCTTTCAAGCATAATGCACAGTGAAGGTATTTCCAGCTCGATGGGTAGGACTGCTTCCATGCTGTATACTAAAGAATAAGGGGTAGCCCCGATATATCTCCTCACTAAAGTGCAGTATCCCCATAGGGCATAAGGTATTCGATCGACCCAATGTCGGTAGCTCTCAGTCATTTTGTTAACGACGGCTTTGAGGTTTTTGTTAGCGGCTTCAACTGCATCATTAGTTTAGGGTCGACAAGTAGAAGATCTATGCCTCTGGATCCCGTATTCGTCGACCAGTTTTATGATCCCGACTTTGAAATGTAACCTATTATTTGTTACTAGCTCATGAGAAACCCTATATCGGCAGATAATGTCCTATAGGATCAACTTAGCTACCTTCTAGGCCTTCAGTACTACGTATGACTCAGCTTCGACCCGTTTGGTGAAGTAATCTATGGAAATCAAGATAAATTCATGCCCATTGGATGCTTTGGGTGTGACTTTACCTATAATGTCAATGCCTAAAGGGGAGAAAGTCTAGGGAGAAGTCATGTTGTACAATTTTCGAGGAGGCAAGTGCTGGAGATTCGCAGACTGCATGCATTTGAGGCATCATAGGACGTAGGCAGTGTAATCCTGAACCATGGTAGTCCAATAATACCCTTGACCGATAATCTTATTAGCAAGTAGATTACCATTCATGTGGGGTCCATATTCCCTGCTGTGAATCTTCTGCATCATTTCTTGAATGTCACCCCCTACAATGTAGTGCAAATGGGTTCCATCAAAGTTTTTCCTGAACATCACTTTATCGCAGATGATTAACTGGGTAGCCAGTTTACGGAGGGTCGTAAGATCTTTCTTGTTGGTGTCTTGGGGATACCTGCCACGCTTAAGGAGGTGCCAAATATCTTAGTACCAACACTTATCCATACTTAAATCTTCCTCTGTGACGAGCTCAATGTGGTAGCAATGAGTTAACAACTCTTATTTTTGGACTATGAAGGGGCCATCATTATTCCTTCGAGGATTTTGACCGTGGAGGCTAAGGTAGCAAGGGAATATGCTAAAATAATATTTGCTCGGGGAAAGTAGTGTAAGGTGATTGATATGACAAATATCACCTCATATAAGGCCATAAGCCTCGGCCCTAGCCGACCCCAACCAGAAATGAGAAGTTGTCGCTCAGCTTGGAGACTCGGCCTTAGTTGTATGACTCGACCATGGCCCTCATCATTCGCCTAGTGTAAGGTATTTGCATTATTCCTGAAAGACTGAGTATCTTTGGCCCCGGTATCATCCTGACCGATGAGTCCATGATGAGGGCTATCCTCATGACATGTGTCATTTCACCAGGATTAGAAGTTCTACAACCTCATCCTCGGCCACTAAGGTTGGCCAGGGTCGTTTTGCCAACTTAGCACGTGGTTTGGGGCACGTGTGGAGTAGTGCGCATGGGACACAGACCACCCATGAGGTAAAACCGCTACACCAGATCATTCTCTCACATGTGAGAATATTGTATCATCATAACCTACATATGACGAAGGCAACTGGCTTGACCCCATTAGCTGGGAACATTCTGCACACGCCTGTTGTATGCTTGGGGGTGAAATACACCCCCAAGACAATATAAGTACTTATCATCTTCTTCATTATATAGAAGCAATTAATTCAAACCCTAGAAAAACTCTGCTCATTTGTATACATAAGAGAGAGAGAGAGAGAAAGAGAGAGAGAGGGAGAGAGCTTGTGTTTTAACTAGGCTATTAGAGCCATATTTACTAGTGGATTTCACTCACACACACAGTGGAAGCAGGCTCCGGCCGAACCACTTAAATCTAGGTGTTCATTCTAGTCTCCTCATCTCCTTCTTTGTTGATTTGATGTGTGATTATTGCTATTGTTGTATAGCTGTTAAGCTTCATACATCTGTGACCTGGTGATACCTTTTCTAGTATCATTAGTCTGGTGCCGTCTATGGGAACGAGTAGCATCATCTCTTCCCTATTTTAGCTTATCCTCACCGAAGTCTCTGGTGGTGAACCAGTCATCCCCCCTATGGAGTTGTTTCACCATTGAAAGGGTTCCTGTTAAGCTACAAGGCTTTTGATATTCAACTACAACTCACCTATAAGGTTTAATACATGGCATCAAAATTTCCACCACCACCACCATCTGGTGGTCCTAGCTCCAGTAATGCACCTCCTCAATGAGATATGGTTAAGGTACCGACATCATTGAAATCCCTAGCAGCAAGCCAACATGCGATACAAGGGCAACTGGTACCCTTAAGTGAAAATGTAGTAATTAGTCCAGCGGGAGCCCCACTGGAGATGGTTACTCTAGTAGCTGGGGAGAATCACCAGGGGTCCAGGGGACCACCCCAGGCACCCCTCAATGATCTACATCCTCTTCAGAGACAAAGGGACGTTACTAAACCCAGACGTTTTCACCTGGGGAGGCAAGGCCAACCCTTCTCGGAGGACCGTTATTATGATTATGAGGACGAAGATGCTCTGATCGATTGCTGGGATACATACGAAGTATTTGGGAATACGAAACGATCCATCCAAGGAAATAGGGGACATAATTGGAGGACGAGTCCAGATGCCCAACCAAGAGGCTCAACTATTGACTAATTAAGTAGAGGGGTCGACCTTTAAAAGGCTCCACCCAGTTGGTGATTAGAGAGAAAGGTTGTTCAGGTCAAGGAGCAATGCTGGCTGAAATAGGGAGGGGGAAGATGGCCGACCACCATATGGCTGAGATGAGGGATAGCGAGAGGTAAATACCCCTCTGATCGGTCGGTTGAGGTAGCAGGGAATGACATTGGCCAGGCCAATATTATTGAAGCCACCAAGAGGCCTTAGAATAACTCAATTAAAAGGCTAGAAAATAAGATTAGAGACATATTTAAGAGCCGTGACCCATTGAAAAGGGGATACTCAAAAGGTTCTCCTTTCGTAGCAAAAATAGTGAACTCCCTAACCCCTACCAAATTCAAGATGCCGGTGGTTACTCCAAAGTAAGTTGGGGGCACCAAACCTATGCACCATGTAGAGATGTACTAGTCGGCTGCATACATCTACTCCCTCTCAGATGAGATGAAATGCCATACATTCTCTAGCACTTTGACAAGGGCTTCCCATATTTAGTTCACCTCACTCCCGAAGAACTCCATTGAAACTTTCAAGAAACTCGCAGAACGGTTCATCCACAACTTCTGCTTCGAGCTAAGACCCCAGAAGAAAACTACTCACCTGCTTTACGTTAAGCAGGGGAAGAATGAGAGTCTTAGGGAATACATTGAGAGATTTTATAAGGAGAAGTTGTAAGTGGAGGATTATGAGGAAAGTATTATGATGACAGCGTTAATAGAGGCTTGTAGAAAGGGAAATTTCTTTAGAAGCTTGCTAAAGACCCTCCAAAGTCTATGGCCGAGCTATTGACGACAGTCGGAAAGATCATGAATACCGAGGAAGCTATGGTACCTAAATATGAGGATGAGAAGGGGCTAGCAGTGGGAGAAAGTTTCATAATAAGAATAAAGATTGAAAGAAGAGATCAGTTGATGATAAGTTTTTCGGGCATACTCCTCTCACGATCAGCTGCGAGCAGATTTTGAATGAGATCAAGAATGATCGGTCACCAAGATTTCTCAAAAAAGTAAAATCTCCCCCTTACAAAAGGAATAAAAGTTTATTGTGTGAACTTTACCAAGATCACGGGCACTTAATCGAAAAGTGTTTTGCCTTGAAAGACGAGGTTGAGAAGATGCTCAAGGCTAGAAAGCTAAGGAAGTATGTGAGAAGTGAGAGGACGAGACGACCCCAGAAGGAAAAGAATCAAAAAGTGCAGGGAAATGTCCCAGGGAAGAGGGATGATGCCTCAGACGATGATGATGATAAAGACCTAGACTTGCCGCCAAAAGATGATGATCCAAAGGGGCGAGTCCACATGATCTCGTTTGATGTGAAGATGATCTGCGGAGGCCCGTCAGGGGTGGTGCAGAAGTGGTTCACCGTAAGAAGGATGTGGCCGAGGCTAAGGCCCTTCCCAAAGTTGAAGACGTTAACTCTACCGAAGTAAGCACAAAGCCAGAGAAGAGAAAGAAGGTAGATATGGGCACCTTAATTATGGGATTTTCAAGACTTGACCTTAAGGGAATCCTAGCTCCTCAAGATAACCCTTTGGTAATCATGACCCGGGTGCATGGGTATGATGTACCGAGGATATTGGTCAATGGGGGACATTCATTCGAAATTATGTTCTGGCCTTATTTCAAAGGTTTATGACTCATCAAGAAGAGGCTCTTCCCTTATCATCACCCTCTAATAGGGTTCAACGGTGAGAAGGTGCACCCATTAGGAGTGTATGAAATGGACGTTAGAACGGGAGATGTTTGGCCTAAGAGGCTAGCAAAGAAGGTCAATTTCTTTGTGATGGATGAAAGTGTATACTCGGCTTATAACATTATCATGGGAAGAGTGTCCCTTAGAGATTTTGAGGCAGTTGCATTTAATGTACACTAAATGGTAAAATTCCTGACCCCATATGGGGTAGGGGAAGTCCAAGGTGATCAAGTGTTGGCTCGTGAATGCTACTTCAACTCAACTAAGGAGAGGGAAGCTCACAAGAAAACAACTACAACCTACAGTATTAACACCCTGGATCTTGGGTATGAGACCAAACTGAATAAGGGGAGGCCATGAAAGAGGTAGTATCTATCGTCCTCTATCAAGGAAGAACTTATCAAATTCTTGAGAGAGAGGTAGAGTATATTCTCATGGAGTCATGAGGATATACTGGACATATATCCTTAACTCTTTTGCCATAAATTGAATATGGCCGATGATGCTATGCCGATACGACAGAAGAGGAGGGTCTATTCCCGAGAAAAATATGAGGTCATCTGAGGGGAGGTAAAGAAGTTGAAAATGATCGACTTCATAGGAGAGGTGATATATCCTAAGTGGTTGGCCAAAGTTGTCATAGTTCCCAAAGCTAATAGGAAGTGGAGAATGTGTGTAAACTTTACCGATCTGAACAAGGCTTTCCCTAAGGATAGCTTTCCTTTGCCCAGGATTGACCAGATGGTTGATGCCACAATAGGCCATGAGCTAGTGAGTTTCATGGATGCTTACTCGGGCTATAACCAAATATCCATGCACCCAGCTGATGAGGAGAAGACTGCCTTCATAATCGACAATAGTTGTTACTACTATAAAGTCACGCCCTTCGGTTTGAAGAATGATGGAGATACCTATCAGAGACATGTTAATAAGATTTTTTAGGATCAAATTGGGAAGACGATGGAAGTCTACCTTAACGATATGCTGAATAAGAGTCTCAAGACTGACTTTCATGTGACCGACCTCAAGCAAACCTTTGACACGATGGATAAGTACATGATGAAGATCAACCCCACAAACTTTATATTTGGAGTAGGGGGTGGTAAGTTCTTGGGATTTATCGTAAATCAGAGGGGGATAGAGGCCAACCTAGATAAAATTAAGGCCTTGGTAAAGATGAAGACCCTAAATTTGATTAAGGATGTGCATAGGCTGATGAGGAGAGTGGGGACACTTAACAGGTTTATATTCAGCGCCACAGACAAGTGTCTTCCATTTTTTAAAGTTCTTAGAAAATCTTTCGAGTGGAATGAGGAATGTGATAAGTCATTACAAGAGTTGAATTCATACCTTGTCTCCACCTTAGTATTGTCATGACCAGTCCAAGGGGAAAAACTTTATGTATATCTAGCAGTCTCAGAGTCGGCTATTAGCGTTGCCATCGTAAGAGACGAGGATGGAGTACATAAGTCGATATACTTCAATAGTAATGCGATCCAAGGGGCCGAACAGAGGTACCCTAGGATGGAATAATTGGCATATGCTCTGATTTAATATTCAAGGAAGATGAAGCCGTACTTCCAGGCCCACACAATGGTCATCCTAATGGACTCTCCACTTCGGTAGGTCATCCACAAGCCTGAGAAGTCGGGGAGACTAATGTCTTGGGAAATATATATTAGAGAGTTTGATATCATCTATCATCCTAGAGTGGCCATCAAAGGGCAGGCATTAGCAAACTTTGTGGCCGAGTTTACCTGGGACAAGGCTAACAGTGAAAATTTTGAGACTACTAGTTGTGAATAAAGAAAAAGTGTAAGCTCTCCCCCGAATAAGGCGGGATAACTTCAGCAAGAGGGAAAGTATCTGAGAATGAACAGGAACAACATCAATTCAAAAATGGGGCCCTGGTAGAAGGTAGTTTCTCTGAGGATGGAATAGTGTGGAGCCTCTTTGTCGATGCGTCCTCTTGAGAGAGTGGAAGTGGTGCAGGACTGATAGTGTTGACACCAGATGGTACACACATTGAATACGCATTGAGGTTCAATTTTAAGGCCTCCAATAATGAGTCTGAAAGATCTCATAGCAGACCTCTCCTTGGCTCGGGCTTTGAATGTCGGCCAGCTCCTAGTTACCAATGATTCAAGATTGGTGGAGAACCAGATCTTGGGGGCGCATGAGGCGAAAGATGATATGATGGCTAAATATTTGAATAGAGTAAGGTCAATATTGAAGAGTTTTAAAAGAGGTGAAGCTGAAGAGGATACCTCGTTTAGACAATGGACTATATGACACACTTGCAAGACTGGCCTCAACTACAAGAACGAAGATAAGAAGGACGGGGTCGGTAGAAAGCCTACATCGATCGACCATTAAAGAAGAGGACAATAATTCAGACCCTTGTCTGAATTTAAACATATGAGCTTCCTGGCTGGATCCCCTCATTAGGTACATAACGGGTGGGGAGTTACAAGAATCCAAGATCGAGAAAAGGAAGTTAAGATACAAAGATGCAATGTTATCCGTTAGAGGACACTTTATACAAGAAAGGGTTTCTACTTCCTCTGCTCAGATGTGTCCATCCGTTTGAGGTAGCATACATCCTGAAAGACGTGCATGAAGGTTCCTACTCCAGTCGTATTGGAGAAATATCCTTGGCTAAGAGGATTATTACACAGGGGTATTGGTGGACGACCTTGGCCAAGGATGCTGCAGCATATGTAAAGAAGTGCGAAAAGTACCAGAGGTTCGCTATCATTCCCCACCAGCCCAATAAAATTATAACCTCAATCTTATCTCCCTAGACGTTTGTGGTATGGGAAATTGATCTGGTAGGACCCTTATCCAGAGCTGTGAATAATTATCGTTATCCGATCGTAGCGATAGATTGCTTTTTGAAGTGGGTGGAGGTCGAGCCGATGATTACAATCACAGAGCAGAAGACCTTTCAGTTCATCTGGAAAAATATCATCTGTAGATATGGGCCTACCCAACACCCTTATCTCTAATAATAGAACACAATTTAAGAATGTCTCCCTGGAAAAGTACTGCGAAAGAGTCAGCATCAAGAAATTCTTTTCCACCCCTGGTCGACCCCAGGCAAATGGGCAGACGAAAGTAACAAACTGAATAATTCTTGATGGAATTAAGAAGTTAGAAGATGAAAAGGGGTATGGACTGAAGAAGTGTATAATGTCCTATGGGCCTACAAAATAACAGAGAGAACTGCTACTAGGGAGACCCCATTTATGCTCGCTTACGGATCAGAGGCAGTTGTGTCAATGGAGATAGGTCTGCCTACTTATAGAGTTCGAACCTATGACCCTGAATAGAAAACTGATGAGCGAAGGCTCAATTTGGATCTTATAGAAGAAAGAAGAGAAGGTGTTGAAGTTGGGCAAGCCGCCTACCAGCAAATAACAACAAGATTCTATAACAAGCGAGTAAAAGCGTGTCCGCTAAAAGTAGGGGACTTGGTACTGAAGAAGACATGGTAAAAAGGCAATACGATTCATCCAAATTGGCATGGACCATAAAAAGTGGTCGAAGAAGTGGTACCGGGAACTTACAGGTTGGAAAACCTGGAAGGAGAGCCATTCTCCAACCCATGGAATGCCGACCACCTTAAGAAATATTATCAATAAGACTACAGTAAAACTGAATTATTTGCATTATATTATAATACATGTGTATGAGACTCAGATGAAATAAATTCAATGAAAACCAAGTGTTACTTTTTATGTTGTTTACCTATTCAAATATTCATTTGTGTCAACTCACCTTAAGCTGCGAAACATCATTCGTGGTGAAGTAAGCTTAAGTTGCCCTCGATAATACGACAGTCTGGATGGGGTCGACCTCATCCATAGACAACCAATAACATCGAAAGGCATTTATTATTTAAAACATCATTAACTTAGTGGATTTTCTCCCTCGGCCAAGACGATAATATTGGACGAGACGACTCTCCATTCACTCTCAAAACGACGAGGGATTACTTATGCTTAAACACCATAATTTGGTGGATGCAAATTAAAAAAATCACTTAGTGGTGGTTGACATATAAACATCATGAACTTTATGGATTTTCTCCCTCAATAAATACGACGGTGCTAGACGAGACAACTCTCCATGCACTCTCAAATCGACGAGGGATGACTTATGCTTTAACACCATAATTTGGTGGATGCAAATTACAAAAAATCACTTAGTCGTGGTTGTTATATAAACATCATTAACTTGGTGGATTTACTCCCTCGGCCGAGATGACATTGCTGGACGAGATGACTCTCCATGCACTCTCAAAACGACGAGGGATGACTTATGCTTAAACACCATAATTTGGTGGATGCAAATTAAAAAAATAACTTAGTCATGGTTGTTATTTAAAACAGCATTAACCTGGTGGATTTGATCCCTCGATCGAGACGACAGTACTGGATGAGGGAAGACTCGTGAACAACATAATAAAAAGAGGGTATCAGCAACCCTAAGAAGTTGGCTCAAGATTGACGACGGGGGTTCCCTCTATGTTAGGCTCAGTTCCACCATCGGCTTAAAATTAAACCCTAGACTCGGTTGCCACCATCATGCTTACAAACTCCAGGGCAGCATCAAAGAGAGGATCAGTAAAGTTTGGAGCATCTAAGGCAGGCCAAATGGAAGAAACAACCTCAGTAAACTTAGTGGCAATCCTCCGACATGCCATTTTCACGCCCCTCTCCGGATAAATGATGCTAAAGCTGCCAAACTCTTCTGAAGCCATGAAGGCTTCGACAGCCTTAGCCCTGATCCTCTCAAGGGCCTCAGGAAACAAAGACTTATCTTTTCCCCTCTGCACAACCTCAGTAATTTCTTTAGTATGAGTGATCGATAATGTGGCTAAGGCCTCGTCCTTATACTTGATCAGGGCATCCTTCTCCTTCAACAAATCATCCTTACTCCTTAAATCATTATCATCCTTCTCAAGGTCGGCTTGGTATGTCACCAAGAATTTCTTCAACTTCTCCTCAGACCTGAGAGCTCGGTAGGCCTCTTGAACTTTAGGATAATTCTCAACCACCCACTTACTGACCAAGGCAAAGGTGCACATAGTCTGCAAATAAAGGAAGACATATTAGTACAGACGAGGAACGAGTATGAGAGAACACTTGTGCTTAAGAAGAAAATAGTTACTCGATCCATCAGATGAAGACCCAAATCAAAGATTAAGGAGCAACCATTTTATCCAGGAACTCTTAGTTATCCTTGGTGGGAACTCCAAGAATTTCCCTCTTAGATCTTGTGGCAGAATGGATGATTGATCTGGGTCACTTCCTAAGGTTGGTAATGTCGCTCTTCCACTACTCTTGAAAATAATCCCCTGAGCAAGAGCTTTCTCTGGAGCTACTCGTCATGTATGAGCCTGGGGGGATGATCCTCGGTCTCTGAGTGTCTTTATCAGTCCGACCTTCTAGCAAAACTTATTCTTCAGTCCTTTTTTGGCCGACCTTTGGTTGTGTCGTCCCTATGGGTATTGACTTCTTCGGTTGACCCTTACTAGCCGAATGTTTCTTTTTGTTCAAGGCGTTGCGAAGGCTTGGAATATGCATGTTGAAAAATTCCTTAGAGAAATGAGGAGGGAAGTCTGCAAAAACATAATATGGGTCATCAGTCATAAGAATAAAGTAAGATAAATGACTTAAACAAAGAGACAAGGGGACTGTATCACTTACAAAGGTTATCCAGTGGATCAACCTTCAACCCGAATGTTGATACAAAAATTAGTAAGCTGAAATCGACCAGTTATGTTAAGGCACGTGTCATCCCTCATGGCATGAATATACGTATCGAGCAAATTAAAGCACCGAGATACTCAGTACACCGAGTAACTATCTAGGAAGACTAAATGACAAAGACAAATTTAATGAATATTCTTACTATGTACAGATGTATATGCCTATTTAATAACGACATATTGTCTATTCATACGGGTAACCCAAGGGATATAAATACATTGTAAATACCCTCATGGCAGGGTAAGCTATCATACATAAAGCTAACCAAGATTAAGGAAAAAGACCCAGCAATACAAGACAGTGAACCTAGGCCATTTCATTACGGTTGAACCACTTTAAAAATCTCTTGTTATATTTCTTTATTCATATTTATCTGTGATTAATTAATTAGATCAAATCTAGTTTTTTACATCAATATATTGAAGCCGTCTGTGGGAATGACTATACGTAGCATTTTCACTAAAACTTATCATAAATGGCTGATATCCTAGAATCTAGCAACATAAACAACGACGGGAATACTCCAAACCCTCTTGCTCCTCCAAATACACATGATATCACTGGGATCCTGGAAAATTTAACCAGGGGATAAACATCTACGCAGGAAACCATGCGACAGCTCATTTAAACTGTAAAAAATGGAGGATCTACCCAGTCAGGACAACTAAGCGTTCGTAGAAGCATGCGTCCACCATCTTCATGATCTAGACACACTGAATTCCATCATGCCAAGAATTCAAGAGATTCATCCTATCATCCTGGATTAACTTCACCTATAAAAATTTTGAATTCTCAGGAAGATGTTACTCTAATTCCAGAATGATCAAGCGCTCTGGAAAGGTTGAGCAGAGTATCTCCGTTCGATCGTTTGGGCCCTAGGAGGAACAAAAATCCTCCTCAGATTGCGTCGAGAAATTATCAACGACCAAATAATTTAAGGGAAGGCTCAGCCCAGTCACATCCCAATCCCAGGCATGTAGCTCGTACAGAAAGATCCCAAGAGGAGAATTATGTCCTATTTATTGCTCGTACAAATATAAACATATCAGAGGCTGGAAATGATGCTTGGAAAGGGTATATTCAGAGACTAGAAGACAGATTAAGGGAAATGGTTAAGGCCAAAAACCCTCTCTAAAGAACCTTTATCAAAGGATCTCTATTTGTACAAACAATTGTGGTTTTCCCCACACCATCAAAGTTCAAGTCTCTTGTGGTTACGCCTAAGTATGATGGAAAAACCAATCATATTCTCCACATAGAGCAGTACTAAGCTGAAGCAGATATCTATGCAGTCCCAGATGAAATGAGGTGCAGAGTATTATCAGGAACATTATCGGATGGTACAATAGCCTTCCTCGGGGAAAAATTGCGACCTTCCATCAACTGGCCGAACTCTTTATAGGAAATTTCTATTTTGGTGCAAAGCTTATTAAAAGGGTAGCACATCTGTTGAGCGTTAGATATAACGCAAGAGAAAGCACTAGGGACTATATCACTCATTTTAAGAACGAGAAACTGGAAGTCACTGACTATGAGGAGAAGATGAACATCACGGCCCTCATGAGTGGTCTCTTACCAAACAAGTTGTACTACACTCTGGCCAAGGATTCCCCTAAATCCATGGTTGAATTTATGGCCAAAGCAACCAAAATTATGAATGCCGAAGAAGCTATGGCTGTGAAGAAGAATGCTGAGACAAAGGCAGAAACTAAAGCTGAAGGTAAATCGGAGAGGAAATATCACAAACATAACGGTGGGAGCAAGCAATCGAAAGGCAAAGAAATATTAGAACACTTGAGGAAGTATGCAAATTATACTCCCTTAAAGGGGGATATAAACCACATTTTGGAAGAGAAAAAGAACAGTGAGGAATTGGATTGGCCAGAAAAGCTGAGGATAACTCCTGAAAGAAGGGATAAATCCAAGTATTGCGAGTTCTATAAGGATCACGGTCACACGACCAAACAGTGTGTATCTCTCCAAAATGAGATAGAGGCACTCATTAGACGAGGGAAACTGAGCAAGTATGTTGATCGCTAGAATGGTGGGAGGACCAACAACAGAGCTTGGAAGAGGTCTAAATCTCCTTACCGACCAAGAGACGATAAGAAAATGGAACGTGAAGATGACCCAGAAGATGACCCCGATATCTCAAAAAGGCCAAGATAACCTGAGGGTGAGGTATGTTCAATTCGTTTTGGCTCATTCGATTGTAACATAATTACATGAGGAGATGCAAGAGGAGGTGATCATATCGCTGAGACAAAAGCTTACCTTAATGAGGCACAAGCTTGTTCCTATATACAACGGATAAATTTAGCAGAAGAGGATCGCTCGAGGAAGGTTAACAAAGGTAAGTTGGTCATTGGTTTTTCCAAAAATGATCTGGAAAGCATTTTGTATCCTCGCGATGATCCTCTAGTGATCAAAATGAGAATGAAAGATGTAATCATTTCAAGAGTACTAGTGGACAATGGTAGCTCGATAGACATTATGTTCTACCATTGCTTCGATAGTTTGAACTTAAAAATTTATCAGTTAGAACCATATCACAAGCCCCTCATTGGGTTCTCTGAAAGAAAAAGGTTTTTCGCTTGGGATGATCAAGTTAGACATGTTGATTGGTACCTGGCCTGCTTGCAGATAAAAAATGATACGATTCTTCGTGATGGATAAAAACGTCCAATTAGCCTACAATATAATCATGGGCATAGTAGGTTGGAAATTTTTTAAGGCAGTTCCATCCACTCTACATCAGTGTTTAAAGTTCCCGACCAACTTTGGGGTTCAAATTGTCAAGGATGGTTAAAAAATAGCAAGAAGAATTGGAGGAATCCAGGAAGAAAACAACTACTTATCAAGTGGATGAATATAACGAGTCTGGAATTGAAACCTTAGACCCAAGAGATGAAAGGAGCTCATTAAGGGCCAGGTCATGGAGGCAATGGAAAGCATTATTTTTTATAATAAGAAACCAGAAAGAATAACTCAGATTAGTGTTTCACTTGATCCGGTATTGAAGCAAGAGCTGGTGGCATTTCTAAAGCACATAAAATAGGTATTCGCATGGAGTCATAAAGATATGACGGGGATAGACCCAACTTTCTTATGTCACGAACTCAACATTAACAAAGAGATAAAACCACTGAAGCAACGAAGAAGAGTCTTTAGTCCGGAGAAGAATCACGCTATTCAAGAGGAAGTGAAAAAGTTACAAAAGGCTTATTTTATCGAAGACGTCAAGTATCCTGATTTGATGGCTAATGTTGTGATGTGAAGAAGAAAAACAACAAATGGAGAATGTGTGTGGACTTCACAGACATGAATAAAGGTTGCCCAAAAGATCATTTCCCTCTGCACATAATAGATCAACTCGTAGATGTAACTTCGGGGCATGAATTACTAACTTCATGGATGCTTACTCTGGATACAATCAAATTAAAATGAATCCAGAAGATAGGGAAAATAACTCTTTCATTACCCCACGAGGAACATATTGTTACAATGTTATGCCTTTTGGTCTTAAGAATGCAGGTGCTACATATCAGCGGTTGATGAATAAGGTGTTTACAGAACAGATTGGAAAAAATATGGAGGTGTACGTCGATGAAATGTTGACCAAAAGCAAGAAAGCAGCTGACCATATAGCTGATTTGAGACAAACATTCGACCAGTTGGAAAAGTACCAAATGAAGCTGAACCCGACCAAGTGCATTTTTGGCGTACAAGAAGGCATGTTCCTCAGGTATATTGTGAATCAAAGAAGGATTGAAGCAAATCCTGATAAGATAAAAGCCTTAATAGAATTACAATCCCCAACCACCAAGAAGGAAGTGCAAAGCCTTACGGGAAGTGTTGGAGCTTTCAACATATTTATCTCTCGAGAAGTTGATAGATGTCTTCCATTCTTCAAGGTGATCACAAATGACGATGATGAAAAGTAATGATCACAAATGATGATGATTGCGTTTTCGGTGGCTAATCAAGGAAAAAGATGCAAGTACCCAAGCATTTGCCCAAAATTCAAAATATTTACAAGTTTGCCACTTCGCGCTCAAACTATTATGCTAATAGAAAAATTTCACAAGTGTTGAAGGTTTGTAACCAAACAAGACATGGAAAATATGCCCGAACATCTTTTGGGTATAATATTCCACACTCTCGCATCCAACCTCGACTATGAAACATTGGGGGCTTCTGTTGATACAAAAATTAGTTAGCTGACGTGGACCTGTTATGTTAAGGCACGTGTCATACCTCATGGCATGAATATACATACCGAGCAACTTAAAGCATTGAGCTACTCAGTGTACCGAGCTACTTAGTATACTGAGAAACTATCTGGGAAGACTAAACGATCAAGACAGATTCAATGAATATTCTTACTATGTACAAATGTATATGCCTATTTAATAACGACAAATAGCCCAAGGGCTATAAATACATTGTAAGTACCCTCATGGAAGGGTAAGCTATCATATGCAAAACTAACCAAGATTAAGGAAAAAGACCTAGCAATACAAGACAGTGGACATAGGCTATTTCATTATGGCTAAACCACTTTAAAAATCTCTTGTCTTATTTCTTTATTCATATTTATCTGTGATTAATTAATTAGATCAAATCTAGTTTTTTACAGATGAAACGAAGCTTGTTAAAGGCCAGGTTATGGAGGCAACGGAAAGCATTATTCTGGATAATGAGCAATCAGAAAGAACAACTGAGATTGGTGCTTCATTTGATCCGGTATTGAAGCAAGAGCTGGTGGCATTTTTAAAGCACAGAAAAGAAGTATTCGTGTGGAGTCATGAAGATATGTTGGGGATAGACCCATCTTTCTTATGTCACGAACTCAACGTCAACAAAGAGATCAAACTAGTGAAGCAACGAAGAAGAGTCTTTAGTCCATAGAAGAATCAAGCTATTCAAGAGGAAGTGGAAAAGTTGCAAAAGGCTTCTTTCATCAAAGATGTCAAGTATCTTAATTGGATGGCTAATGTTGTGATGGTGAAGAAGAAAAATAACAAATGGAGAATGTGTGTGGACTTCAAAGACCTGAATAAAACTACCCAAAAGATCATTTCCCTCTTCTTAGAATAGATCAGCTAGTAGATGCAACTTTGGGGCATGAATTGCTAAGCTTCATGATGCCTACTCTGGATACAATCAAATTAAAATGAAGCCAGAAGATAGGGAAAATACCGCTTTCATTACCCCACAAGGAACATATTGTTACAATGTTATGCCTTTTGGTCTTAAGAACTCAGGTGCTACATATCAGCGGCTAATGAACAAGGTGTTTGCAGAACATATTGGCAATAATATGAAGGTGTACCAAAAGCAAGAAAGGAACTGACCATATAAATGATTTGAGCCAAACATTTGATCAATTGAAAAAGTACCAGATGAAGCTGAACCCGACCAAGTGCATTTTTGGCATACAAGAAGGCATGTTCCTCAAGTATATTATGAATCAAAGAGGGATAGAAGGAAATCCTGATAAGATAAAAGCCTTGCTAAAATCATAATCCCCAACCACCAAGAAGGAAGTGCAAAGCCTTACGGGACGTGTTGCAGCTCTCAATTGATTCATATCCTGAGCAACTGATAGATGTCTTCCATTATTCAAGTTGCTCAGAAAGACCTTTGAGTGGAATGAGGAATGTGAGAAGGCATTTCTAGAGTTGAAGAGATACTTGGGAACACCTCATCTATTATCCAGGTCAGTGGTAGAAGAAAAATTATATTTGTCCTTAGCCATTTTAGAAAGTACAGTCAGTTCGGCTTTGATACGAATAGAAAATGAAGTGCAAAAACCAATTTACTACACGATCAAGGCATTGAGGGGAACAGAGATCAGGTATCCAAAACTGGAGAAGTTAGCATTAGCACTGATTGAGGCGAGCAGGAGGATGAGACCATATTTTCAAGCCCATACGATAGTGGTATACACTAACATGCCACTCAGGCAGGCTTTACATAAGCCGAAAAAGTCTAGAAGATTGATGTATTGGGTAGTGGAATTAGGGGAATTTAACATTATCTATGAGCCAAGATCTTCTCTCAAAGGGCAGCCAGTGGCGGATTTCATTGCTAAATATACCTACCTATATATCTCCTATCAATAGGGGGCTAATGCAGAGCAACTCAAGGATGCTGGAGGATCAAAAGAAATTGTCCCCGATCAACTCCCAATAGTAGAATTTCCAGAAAGGATGGCAGTCGATCAACCAGAATCCTCTTGTAAGCAGCTAGAGTTGAGGGATGAAGAAAAGAAGGACAAAATATTCCATCAAGGGATTTTTTCAGACCAAGGGTTTGATAATAATATCCCTATATGGAATTTATACGTTGATGGTTCTTCATGTGCAACGGGTTACGGAGCTGGAATTATTCTCAATAGTCCAGATGGAATAGACATAGAGTATGCTCTGCGTTTCTAATTAAAGGCTTCCAATAATGAATCTGAGTATAAAGCCATAAATGTGGGCCTCAACTTAGCTAAATCATTGGATGTAGAGAAGATTATGGTGTTCAGCAATTCACAATTAGTGGTAAATCAGATGCTCAGTCTTTACGCAGAAAAAGGGGAGTTCATGTGGAGGTATTTAACTAAAGTCATGGAGATTGTATCCATTTGGTAGCTGTCTAAGTGATTAGAATATTAAGACTAAAGAATGCAAGGGCAGATGCACTTGCTCGGTTAGCTTCACCTATATGCACTGAGATACGAAGAACAATTCCCATTGAGATACAAGCAAGCAAAAGTATTGATGAAGATTTAATGGTGAACTTCATTACTTCAGATATGGAGCCTTCCTGGATAGATCCCATCAGGGCTTATCTCGAAGAAGGCACTTTACCAACTGACCAACTTGTAGCCAAGAGGTTGAAGTTTAAGGCTGCCAGATATGTCTTAAACAATAGAGTTCTATACAGAAGAGGTGTGATAGTCGGTCTATAAATATGTGTTCATCCATCTGAAGTTAAAGATCTAATCGAGGAAATTCATGAAGGATCTTGTGGATCTCACATATAAGGTAGAATGCTTTTATAGAGAATAAACACGCAGGGGTACTATTGGCCAATGATGCGCGCTGATTGTACAACTTATGCCAAGAAATGTGACAAGTGTCAATGATTTTCTACCATACGAAGAACTTCTCAAGCACTGTTAACACCAATCACTTCACCTTGTCCATTTGCTATCTGTGGAATAGATTTAGTTGGGCCTTTACCAATTACAAGAGGACAATTCAAATATTTAGTGGTAGCTGTTGATTACTTTACCAAATGGGTGGAAGCTGAACCTCTCATTGATATGGCTTATGAAAGGGTCTATCAATTCATCTGGAATTTTTTTTTTTTGCAGATATTGTCTTCCACATGCTTTTATCACTGATCATGGTACCCAATTTGACAATGATGAGTTCTCCACATATTATCTACAGTCCAACATTCAAAAGATCCATTCTAGTCCCGGTCATCCCCAAAGTAACGGGCAAACAGAGGTGATGAATAAAACTTTACTGACTAGGTTGAAAAAATGATTGGATGATGCTAAAGGGAATTGGATCAACGAGATGCACTCAGTGTTATGGGCTTACATAATAACTCCCCGAATAGCAGCTGGGGAGTCCCCTTACATGTTGGCTTTTGGGAGTGAAGCAGTCATACCTGCTGAATTAAGATTACCTACTCATAGGGTGCTTAATTTTAATTCCCCGGTAAGTGATTTATTGAGACACTTGTACTTGGATACGCTCTAAGAAGTCAGGGAAGAAACAGCAACCCAAAATGCAACTTATCAGCAAAGGACTGACATATTCTACAATAAAAGGGTCAAGAAGTGAGATCTTAAGGAAGGAGATTATATGCTCAATAAAGTAATTCAAAAGAACAATAAGTTGGAATCCAACTGGCATGGGCCCTATCGCATCACATTAGTTGTTCGACCTAACACATATAGAATAGAAACTCTAGAAGGGGAAGAAAAATGCGAATTTCCCGATATTCATTTGTGTTGTTTTTTTTCCGGAGTACTAGTGCTACACACTAACTTAACTCAACAACAAGAAAACATCAACGAAGTTGGTCGGCATCAGCAATCACCAACAACAAGTTGGTCGACGTCAACATAACCAATAATATCGGTACAACAATCGAGCAAGGCAAGGCCTGTTTGATTATGGGTGACCCAAGTGGCATCTAAACTAGACAAGAAGATGGGTAAAATATACACTGCCTAGGCACCAGGGCACTTATTTACTTAAATGATTGCTACAACTAAGCAGGAACATGGGATATAAATAATTACATTGCTTAGGCACGTATGGGTGATAAGTCCTTACAACTAGGCAAACATAAATAGAGGACAAATTGTACATATATATATATATATATATATATAGTGACTGACAAGTACAACATTATTACAGTTAATCTCATATAAATTGACAAGATAAACATCATACAATTAATTTATTTCCAATGAAAAAAAATTACACAAAGATGATTTTTCTTCGTTAACAAAATCACTAACGAAATATAAATAGCCTATTCCACTAGTTTCTTTCCTTCAAATTTAGGTACAGGAACCATTCTAGGTGGAGGATCATCCAAAGCAAATGAAGAGTTAATAAAGTTTAAATCTCACAGCATCCTGGTATTGCTCGTACTTAGTCGGTCAAGTAAATGAGGAGGTCAGGATATTTCAAAATCTTCATGAAGATTGTGGCCACCAAGGTATTTGGAAATCAAACATTGAGGAATGGATCTAACTGGAATCCGCTAAAATCTAATTTGAAAGGAGGTACTGGCAGATCAAGTAGTCCAAGGTCATACCAACCCCACAACTCGGTTCCTTCCTCAACCTTCATCACAGTTAGCGCATTCAACCACCATTATTTGTATCCCTCATTGTTTGATTGCTTTATCCTGGCATCAAGATGACACAAAGCTTCATGGTATCCCCCAATCCAAAAGTCTTTGGGCTACTTATGGAATTGATAATTCAATCGTTCAACATGCTGATGAAGCCTCTTAACCAAACTTTCTTTATTCTCCAATGCAGAACTCTGATTGGAAAGTTTCTCGGTAAGAGTTTGAATTTTTTGGTACATCTCAGATAAAGCTTGATTTTTTGCTTTCAGTTGAACAACCTGGTTTTTTAAAGCCTGTTGAGTCCTAGTCTCTTCGATGCTGCTCTGACCAGCTCATGCTCTACCCCGATTAGAGGATGTAGGTCTGGCTCTATTCAAAACTTCTAATTTTTCTCTTAATAAAGCATTTTCAGTCTCAAAAAAGGAAAAACCTTCATCATTAACTGGGACTAGAGCTACAGAAGAAGAAGCAGATTTCAGCTATCTTAATTCTTCTCTCAGAGCATTATTTTCTTACTCCAACAACTTGGAAATATTTCTGTGATCTTTAACCTCAAGCTATAGCAATCTCTCTCTCTTATTATGGGCTGAGATAAATTTGTCATATCCCCGATCAGTGCTTAATTGTTGGTACTTCTTCTCATAACCTTCATGCCGAAGATCATTGGCTTCCTTGTGTTGAAGTTAAAGTTCTTCAATCATTCATTCAATATCTTCAATCATCTTATAATAAGCCATGTTATTCGCTACAGTCCGATTAAGCAAACATTTTAAATATTAGTAAGCATCAATTGCTCGTTCAGAGGCATCAGATCCAAGAATATCAGTTATTTGTGCTTCAATAAAATCTGTACAACTAACTTTGAAGTAATCAGTACACTTCTTCATCAACTCTATATCATGAGCTGACAATAATTCCATTCTAGCAATAACTATCAAGGAAAAGTAAAAATGGATCAACAAACTCATAGCTATAAAGGAGAAATTTAGAATAAATAACGAAGTCCATTTTATTAATCATAAGAGAAGTGGGTATAACCAAAGGTACAAAGCAAAAGGGAAAACAAAGAAACGCAACAAATTGTCGAATGACTTTACACTTTCTCCTTATTCCCAACAAATATTCTCAACTGATTTTGAAGAAGGAATTGTTTGCTCGGTGGGTGGGTGGTGTTGCTCGGTAGAAGTTGTGGTCTGCTGAACTTGCTTGGAGGACTGAGGGATAATGGTAGCAGGTGTTTGTTCTACTATCAATAAAGAAGATTCATCAGATCCAACTTTATCTTCTTCTTCTTCTTCTTCTTTTTCTTTAATAACAGGATGAGGGCCATGGATATGTCTCTAAAATAGTTTAGATTCCTCAGTAATGTTCATCTCCTTCAACGCTGCAACCCATACGTCCCTAAAGAACTTCAAACTTGCATACTCCATTTGAGTAGAGGTAAAAGTTATAACTTTGTTCCATCCTTTATCCCAGCCAGAGCTAATCGACTTCTTCACAACAACTTTTCTCTTTTCCCTCTCTAAGGAAGTATTTTCTATAAAATTATTTTCAACAGATTTAACTTTATGTTCAAGATCTTTCTTACGCCGTTCAGCCTTTTTAAGATTGCCCTCAGTTTCCTCCTTGCTGTAGACAACAACCTTCAACTTCTCCTCTGCCTCTTAGGAAGCATTAATAGCTTGCTGTCAAGTTTGATCAGCCTCTTTTATAGCATCCACAGATTTTTGCAGAGCTAAATCAGCCTTCTTGGTAGCCTCCACAACTTATTATTTAGCTGTCTCAGCAGCATTGATTTTATTCTCCCAGGCAACTTTGTCATCCTCATACTTATGTCAGGATTCCTCAAAAGATTTTGACAACCCATTAAGGGCTTCTTATACTCCATTGGAAGAAGTTGTGGCTTTAATAGCCTTATCCTTTTCCAGAATATTATTAAAATACATTAAAAACTGCAAAATGAATAGATGCCCAAATCAGAAAATGAACATTGTACAAAGAATCAAAATGACAAGTATAATCACACTTAATGATGCAAGGTGTTGGTATGCCAAGTTAGTGACCTTCTCCTGAGGATTAGAAGTCTTAGCAACTCGATAGTCAGGAAGTGTTCCAGACCAGATCAATTTCTTGGCTAAGCCAGGAGTAATGAGTGCTGGAGAACTAGCTCTCAAAGAAGGTACCTCAACCCCAGAAGGTTGAGCAGCAGCATCCACGGTCTTCTTGGCAAGACCCCTTCTCAATCTTCTCAGAGGAACAACTTCAATCAAAGGTGATGTCTCTTCTCAAAAAATAGAAACCCCTTCAATCAAAGGTGCTTCCTCTTTTGAAGCAACTGGGGTTATTTTCTGACATCCTTGACAGTTGTGACTGCTCCCCCAAATGGAGCAACGTACTTTTTCTTTAGTCCTTCAGTTGGGACATCTCCTTTGCTCTTTTTTTCCCTAACCGGCACCACGGACAACCTTGGTAAAGAGATTAGGCATTATCCTCTTCTTTGTCATCAGGTCAGCAATAGAAGGGCCTAAATTAGAGGAAAATTATTCAACAATTAACGAAGGTGCTGGAACCTGCTCAAGGTCAATCACCAAAGGAGAAGCAAGAGGCCGAGATATAAAAGAGGAAGTGGTGTTCTTATATCTCAAAAAATAGGAAGCAGTCCTCACGTGTTCCCCAGCTATTGCTTGATGCAAACCCCAAATAAATTTCGAATCTTTTATATTAATATCGCTATCTTTTGGGGATTTTCTCTTGCTATCAACTGAAACTAAAAAAAATTCGAGTGACACATTTTATCAAACAAAAACTGAGTTAATTTGAAAAACAGAACAACCTATCCTATTGCCATAAAGTGGACATCTGGGACCTTCGTACACGTCTTTCCCCTTTAGTGGGGGATGTTGCAAATTTTTCACCACAACCCCATGTTCAAAATAATCCCTATTAGCATCAGGGAGATTGACCACTAAAGCTCTGTAAGAAAACCTAGTTTTTAAATAAAAGGTGGTGTCGCTAGTAACCCATTTATAATAGTACATAATTTCAGGAATCCCTAGACGAGGTCCATGAATTTAATTCAATCTATGTACGCCATTAACTAACCCTCCATGTATTTGGAACTACTCTTGCAGGAACAATATCAAAATATTGGCAAAATTCCGAACACAAGGGATTAGGCGGGAAATAAAAGCCACATTCGGCCATAAAATAGAAGGAAACCAGTGTCCCTCTGCTAGAGAAAATAAAGTAGAAGGGCAAGAAGGTTCTTCCAGAATAACCCAAGAAGGAATCCCAAAATCGTCCCTAAACTTATCCAACAATTCGATAAGGTAAACCATGATGGCTAAAACAAATAAAGAAGAAGGAAGAAGTTCTTACAAAAAAATTAAGAAATCAGCTAAGGCAGATGACATAGAAAATGATCGTAAGAAGAGAAGCGAGAAGACAACGAGTTTGGGAATTTATATGGCAAAAGTTAGAAGACAATCTATTTTTTCCTCCTTTATATACGCTTCTCTGGAAAATGGGAAATGTAATGATCACAAATGACGACGATTGCATTTTCAGCGGCTAATCAAGGAAAAAGACGCAAGTACCAAAGCGTTTGCCAAAAATTCAAAATATTTACAAGCTTGCCACTTTGCGCTCAAAACTATTTTGCTAAGAGGAAAATTTCACAAGTGTTGAAGGTCTGTAACCAAACAAGACATGTGAAATATGCCCGAGCATCTTTTGGGTATATTATTCCACACTCTCGCATCCAACCTCTACTATGAAACATTGGGGGCTTCTGCTGATACAAAAATTAGTCAGCTGACGTGGACCAGTTATGTTAAGGCACGTGTCATCCCTTATGGCATGAATATACGTACCGAGTAACTTAAAGTGCCGAGCTCCTCAGCGTACCGATCTACTCAGTATACCGAGCAACAATCTGGGAAGACTAAATGACCAAGATAGATTCAATGAATATTCTTACTATGTACAGATGTATATGCCTATTTAATAATGACATATTGTCGATTCATACGGGTAGCCCAAGGGCTATAAATACATTGAAAATATCCTCATGGAAGGGTAAGCTATCATATGCAAAGCTAACTAATATTAAGGCAAAAGACCCAACGATACAAGATAGTGGATGTGGGCCATTCCAATACGGTTGAGACACTTTAAAAATATCTTGTCTTATTTCTTTATTCATACTTATTTGTGATTAATTAATTAGATCAAATCTAGTTTTTTACATCAACACATGACTTATCTAAGCATTCTGGGGACATCAGGTCTTCAAAAGAAAGTAGTTGTCCATCCTTCCCTTGACTCCTGAAGAAGTCGACTCTCTTTCGATTAGATAAACTGAGGCTGGGGTCAGACTTGGTGGTAAGCATTGAAGGCTTTGCCGAAGTATGGGGTACCCCCGGCTCGTCTTCTCTTCTCTTATAGCTGGAGTCAATCGAAAACTCGCAAGTTCCAAATGCATAAAAAATCGCTCCTTCCAGTTATAATTGGAAGTTTGATTAACATTGAGGATCTTTTTGTCAGATCTCCTGGCTCCCTCCCAAGTGATATAAACCGGCCTGATTAGCCGTGGACAAGATGTGGTAATAAGCATGGAAAATATCAACTGAGGGTTTATCCTTGTACTTATTCCTCTGCAAGGAAACATAACCCAAGTTGACCCTCCAGGAATTTTGGGCTATCTAAGTCTAAAACTGATTCAAGAAACTGAAAAAGTTTGAACAACAATAGTGGAAGAAGGTTACTTGGAAGAGGAATGGTAATGGAGAAGTAGAAATAACCTGGAGTTAATGATTAGAAGCACATGTGCAAAGAGTTAAAGCTCTGGTTCAAGAAGGTAACAAGATGAAGAAGCAAGTCAAATGAGAAGAAAGTTTTGAAATGTAACCCCTATTTATATGCAGATAATGATTTGTGAACACTTCATAAAGGGGCACATAGTTCCCCAAAATCCTCATCATAATGAGCACAAAACCCTAAGCGTCTAAGTTGGCATTCACACCTCGATTGGATACAACCCTATGTGAAGTGTGACAGTTGTCAACTCAAGCGACCATTCACCTGATGGTTAACACGTGTCCCCTTAACAGTCATTAACAACGACACCTGATAGCATAGCATCATTACCCCTCATCCTCATCCAAATGTCAGAGACTAAGGTCTAGGGGGTGACTAATATGCCAAATATCACCTCGTCCAAGGTCATAAGCCTAAGCCCTAACCGACCCCAACCATATTGACAGATGTGAGAAGTTATCACTCAGCCTTTGGAGGTGCGGCCTTAGTTGCATGAATCGGTCGCGACCTTCATTAGCCGACTAATGTAATGTATCTGCATTATTCCTAAAAGACTAAGTATCCTCATCCTCGGCCTCATCCCAGCCGATAAGTCCAGGATGAGGGCTACCCTCATGACATGTGTCATTCCACGAGGGTTAGAAGTTCTACAAGTTCATCATCAGCCACTAAGGTCGGCCAGGGTTGCCTTACCAACTTAGTGCGTGGTTTGCGACAGGTGTGGAGCAGTGCACATGGGACACATACCACACGTGAGCTAAAACTGTTGCACCGTATCATTCTCTCACATGTGATAATATTGGATCATCATGACCTACATATGACGAAGACAACTGGCTTAACCCCATTGGCTGGGAACATTTTGTATACGCCTGTTGTATGCCTGGGGGTGCAATACACCCCCAAGCCAATATAAGTACTTATCATCTTCTTCATTATAGAGGATCAATTAAGTCAAACCCTAGTAAAAAGTCCACCCATTTTTATACAAGAGAGAGAGAGAGAGAGAGAGAGAGAGAGAGAGAGAGATCTTGTATTGTAACTATGCCGTTAGAGACATATTTACTAGTGGATTTCACTCACACATGCACAGTGGACGTAGGCTCCGGTCGAACCACTTAAATTCAGGTATTCATCCTCTTCACTTCATCTCCTTATTTATTAAGTTGTTGTGTGATTATTTCCATTTTTGTATAGCTATTGATCTTCATACATCTGTGACCTGGTGATACCATTTCTGGTATCATTAGTGATATCTCATAACTGGGAGGTCAGCTATTCCAGGTGTGCATGGAAATGTACGAGCTTCTTCTTAACTTTCCATCTTTTAAGGACTTGACCGATGATGAGGGAAAAGTCTTCACAGACATTTAGGTTTTTGAGACCTTTCTTGAGGGAAACTTTGAGGCATACAGTGCATGCCTTATATTCAGTCATATTATTGGTACAGTAAAAATCCAACTTGATGGCAATGGGAGTGTGAGAGTCATCAAGGGCGATTAGGAGTATCCTAATATCGTATCCCTTCTTATTAGAAGTGCCATCAAAGAACATTTTCCATTGGAGGTCCTCCTAAGAGGTGCAAAGAATATCTTCATTCGGGAATTTAGAGACCCAAACATGAACCTCTTCCATGGGGTAGTTAGTATGGTAATCGAAGATGGTTCTCCCTTCATAACATACGCGATTATTTCCATTTATGTTATGGCTTTCTTCATAACATACGCGATATCGAACTGAGATAACATCATTAACAATTGGACAATTCGTCTAGACAAGGCTTTTACTCAAGAAAGTATTTGATGGGGTCCATTCGGGATACTAGTCTAATGGGAAAAATGAGCATGTAGTTTCGTAACTTTTAAGTGACCCAAACTAAGGAAACACATGCTTTATCTTATGTAGAGTACTTGACTTCGTATCTGACCATTTTTTTACTGGAATAGGTAATGGCTCTTTCTTTGTGGGTTTCCTCTATGTATTGGGCTAGTAAATCCCCTACTGCATTATTTGTTACGGTCAAGTATAGGAGTAGAGGGAGACCAGGCTGCCATGGCATGAGTGCCGGAGGTCGGGTAAGGAATAGCTTGCTTTCGTCGATGGCATCTCCACAGGACTCATTCCAGATTTTGGTAGAATCCTTTTGGAGGAGTTTGAAGATGGGTTTCCAAATTTTGGTAGAATCCTTTCGGAGGAGTTTGAAGATGGGTTTGCAAATATAAGTCAACTAGCTGATGAGCCGACTGATATATTACAATTTTCCTAAAAATCCCCAAACTTCCTTCTCCGTTGGGGGGGGGGGGATTTCAATTATGGATTTTAGTTTGGCAGCGTATTTTTCAATCTCGTTCTCACTAACCATGAATCCCAAAATCTTTCCTTTGGTGTCGTCAAAAACAAATTGTTGTGGGTTTAACCGCATCTGATATCGCCGCAGTTATTCGAAAAACTTACTGAGGGCGGAAACGTGACCTTCCCGGTTCTTAGACTTGATAATAATATCATCTACGTGGATTTTGACCACCTTGTGTATAAGATCATGCAAGATGGTTGTGGAAGCCTGTGACACCCCTCCTAATTGAATCCTAGGTGATCAGTTCTAAATTAAATTACAACAGGTTTCTCAGTTGGCTCATTCTTAGCATCACTGTGGAAAACATTTTAATTACTAATCACCTAAGTGAAATTAGACCTGTGTAAAATTTTATCTATCATTAACCCGATAAAATAACTTATGCGGAAATAATTTAAACATTCACAATATACTGGAATTTAAACAATCACACAAAATATAGTTAATATGTCTTGTCGGGTCAACAATCGGCTAAAATCCAAAACTGCAGAATAAACCAATACAATCCAAAACTGAATATCTGAAATAATGCCAATGAATTGTAACAACTTGACTAATTAAATATCGGGCGATCAGTCCTTCATTAAATTAAATCAGAATATCCAGTTGGTTCATTCTCTGCATCATTGTCGAAAACAATTTCTTTATCAATCACCTAATAATTAATTAAGCTAAGTGTCAAAACCTTTTTTCCATTTTTAATTTACTAAAAACCATTCGACAAAACGGAATAATAATATGAAATAACACATCAAACCTGAATTAACTACAATAAGAATAAATGTGGCTGTAATAACTCTCCAGGGAAAATATAACCTTTACACTAAATAAAATTGATATCCACAATTCTTACATAAATAATTACAACCTCTAGAATCCTAGGAGACAAGACCTAAATGAAGTAGACACTTGAGATGAGTGAATCAACAGAACGGAAGCATATGAACAAAATTCGCATTTATGCTAGTATCTATAATCCATCGGAACATTCATAATCTATGTTGGGCATCTCTGCTGCTGGATACCTGATGTACAAGATATAGTAGAGAAGATAATATGCAAGGAAATCAGTCGGAGCCCGATTGTAAAAGACTTTAAAAATAGCAAGTGCTTAACAATTACAATTAAGCATTTATTATGTACATGTTACTTTCTCGGGCTCTCTCTTAAGAATTCTCACCTCTCATCTAGAGTGCACACCTATCGTATCTTATTATCTTCCTAGTTAAGGTTCCCTCCTAACTAGTAACATAATTCTAACCAACATCATAAACCCGTATGTCCCATACCATACGTAATATAATTATTCATATTCATTTGTATTTAATATGAACTAGTCTTGTTACAACGTTGGAATTAATGTTCACTTACTTAATTCAATTCAAATTTCATTATTTAGTTCTATCTCCAACATTACACAGTAGATTTAAATCACAATTTATATTTTTAATATACAATTTCACACAGAAGATTACATCTCTATATATACAATGTCACACTGTAGATTACATCATAGTTTATATATATAATATCAGACTAATTATATATATACTAATACAACACCTCCCTAGTCACACCTGTGATGCATGCATACTCTGCTATCATGTCCTGATACATAATTTCACTGCATAGAGGACTATTGATTCGGCGTCTCTCACAAATCATATCATAACACAAATATATTGGAAGCGAGCATATTTCCCAGCCAAATGGGTCACGTACATACCTACGCTCCCATTCAATCGTCGAAACTATCATATACACCGATAGCACGTGTCCAAGGTCCTATGCTCAGGGTAAAAATCTAAAATCCTCCCAAATAGGTGAACTGTATAAGACAGTCCACAACGCAAAACCACCACCCCGATAGCAAGCAGCGTAGGTATGTCATACATACAAATAATAATATAGGTATTCATCACACCTATATAAATGTAACATCCATAAGGCATTTACACAACCATATAATTATTCTCGTACGTAGTATTTTTATCTATCAAATCCTACGTATTAAAGATTATGACTTTACTTCTTTGTTTTATATTCTCGAGCCTTACTTAATTACTCAAAGATTAAATAAGTATCCTTAACCTAATTCAGTAGGTAAATATCCACCCACTACTTGTCCATGTCATCACAACTTCCGAAATTCTATGAATTAAACTCGTCTTTAATTAGGTATAATTCTCGATAACCCTTAATTCATTATTAACCCTTCATTCTATCTCTTAGGGTTAATCCCACCTATTCCCCAAGCCATACCGATAATTAATAACTCTCTTACTACAGGTCCCAACCTCAAATTATCATTTATCCAATTTAAATCCCTAGTAAAATAAGTCTCGGTAATAACTCATTTAATTAACACTCGTTAATTTCCCCTCATTTAAAAAATCCAAAAATAATATCTTTCGGGTCTTATGTATATCCTAATGCCCTTCTCTAAGTCCTAATAAGTTCATTTAATCATCATCAAAGATTCCTCAAAGTTTGGGATTTAATCAAGAATTAAAAAGAAAAATATTTCACATTTCCAGGGGGAGTCAATAGATCGATGATTCTGGTCGATCGATCGACCGATAGTCTTGAGTCGATAAATCTCATGATATCTAGATCATATACCTTCCTATATGGATATGTTCTAACGTATCCAAAATGATTTAAACATCATTAACATGAATCAATTTACTCAAGTTCCATTTTATTCTCAAGAACTCTAATTTTTGACTTTATCATCAATAATAGTGTAAATCCCAGATTTCTTCACAAGATAATATTAAATTCATAGAGGTTACTCTATACTCAAAAGATATCATTCCTAGATAATATCCATTTCAAAGATCCATTTAAAATTATCACAAATTTATCTTTGTTCATGCAACCTTTCAGAATTTTCCTAACTATCCTAACATGGACAATATAAAAGCTAATATTGCAATAATTAATCACTTGCCTTTAGATTGTAGGTATGATCCATTGGGGTTGATACTCTACTGGTGGTCCTCTCTTTTTTCGAACAACTTTCGACAATGGTGGTGGTGGATCTTGGTGGTTGTACTTTGGTTTCTTAGAAAAGTCTTTTCTTCTCCCATAGAAAGTCTCTCAATCTCGTCTAAACCTTTTCCTCTTATTTTTGGTGAATGAACCTAATCTCTCTAGTTTATTTACTTGTAAAATAAACTCATATTTCCGTAGTTACTACTCACCTCCCTTGTAAATTGACTGAAATACCCCTCCGGCGTGTCCTTTCGGTTCCAAAGTCCCCCGAGACCCAAATCAAACACCCAAGTACACGTTTTTTACTATTTGAACCCTTCCGGACACTTTGGCGCAGTTAAAACGACCATTCGGATGACATAAAAATAATTCACTTTTATTTCATTACATAATAATTCCGACACGACTCAAATGTGTATCCCGAATTAATTACTAAAATTATCGTACACATAATTCGTGACAATTATATAAGGTCATAATCAATTGTAACGTCATAATCATATATATTACTTTAATCACTAAGTAATATTCAACATAAATCACATATTACTTACTGCTCCCCTTACAACAGAATTTCGTCCCGAAATTCGAAAAACAAAAGTATAGCAGGCAAGAACAATTCTAGATAACTATTGCGCATCACATACTTGCGCTCTAAAGTAGACTACTCTGTAGTGCCCATACAGTACGCTGTTGAATATCCCCAATAAAGAACTCCTTTTTTATGATCATTTTAACCCCAAGTTATCCTGTCACGTAGGTTCTTGTCCAAGCCTTATAGTTTAAGTTTCACTACTTATACTTTATTCTAGATATTCACTATCTAACCTTCTACTATATGCACTTAAATAGTTTTAACTGTTCTTTAGATAAATATCATCTCGTCTTGTGATTATCATACACAAGTAGGTTAATTGCGCAGTATATATTCTGCACACAATATATACTATAAGTTTCAAATCATCTTTACTATTCATAATATTTCCTGGTTCCTCACCTTTATTCCATAAGTAGGAGAAACAATAAGATTTACCGTACCATACTTCAACTGGCATCATGCCCAACAGTAAACTTATAAGAGTTATAGTACACCAACTTCACTAGTGGAACGTACGTCTCTCTTCCTCCCTTAATATTCAAGGGTACAAACATAATTCATCTTCCAATATTAGATTTGTCCGCTTAGTCTTTCCATTATTCTGTGGATGATAGATCATACCCAATCACAACTCAGTATCCATGCCTCATGAAAGTTCTTCCAAAATCGGGAGATAAAGTCTCGTCCTTATTGGACACAATAATAAACGGTACCCTATGTAACCTTACTATCTCGATTATATTAAGATCAAAGCATATTGTCTCGTAGTATGATCAACCCTAACTTTCATAACGTGATATACTTCAGTCAACTGATCCACTATCACCCATATAGGATCGTAACCATCTTTATGACAAAATCCTTATGAATACTCTCCCAATACTACTTATAAATCCTTAACGGTTAGAGAAACCTCTGCTGGTTTCGAATGGTCCACCCTAATTCCAACAGACAGGTGGCCCGCTACAAGAGGAATCTAGCCAAACATCTCTTCATGTAAATCCTATTACCGTAGTCATGTATAGCCTGAGACATTTGTTATTCTACCGATTATATTTCTAATTGTCATAAATGATCGGATATTCAAGTCCCGATATCTAAACCTCTATATTTATTTTCCTTATCCCATATCTTTCCCATACACCCTATATTTCTCGCATTGTTGTAAAATAACATATACTCTCCTTAAATCAATTTTCGCTTACTTAGCATACTGATATGGTAGGGGTGCACTCAATCACCCCACTAGTCATAACTTAATCACTCTATCAGTGGCAACATTATTTTATTCATAATGTTACTAGGGCTAGGTGACTCTTAAGTCATAATAGTATTATCAAATCAAAATTTATGTTTGTATATTTAAAAATGACTAAGGTACGAACTTATATACTATTGACCAAACTTCTTGCCCAATCCCGTCGTTCACTAGTTTTATGCGTGGGATGTCTCGCAAAGAGAAATCCAAATAAGGAACCCCCCCGATACACTACTACTCAACATAGTCGGTCGTCGAGATCCGTAATTGGCCTCAATCCATAATATATACCTTCCCATAATTTGTATGTTGACATAAAATTCTACTAGTCCATGCTTATATATCACTAAAAATAACATAAACCATGGTGCTCTCACTATCCCAAATTCTCGGCACTATATATAATGAGCTATTTCTCGTTGTTTGACAAAAACATAATATATATCCCGAGTCACATCAGTAAAATAAATTTTTACACACACATATAACTAGACAATATTTTCACTAAGGTCTATGATATCATGAAATATAGGCCCAACCCTATTTCAGTTGGCGCCGCACAAAATTAATTTTACTCTCCCTGGAGTATCCAACACAATAGTCTTATCACTCAATCCACTATCGTTAAAACATTTGCTAATTTATCACTACATATTACCATAATAAGTTCTATTATGCTAGCTCAAAGAAACAAAAGATTATAATAACAAAATATACTCTTAGGACCCACTCGGTTCACTCACGAGTGACACCAAAAGTCCCGCTATCAACGAGAAATACTTTTGTAACCAGACTGTTAAAATTATTGTTCCCACTAACCCCGACTTGGACACGAATTTAGGGTTTTCAATTTTTATATATGTCTGTTGTGATACACCATGTAACTAGAATTAATCCTTTATTCACAAGGATGAAATAAAGCTTCAGCAGTCTTTCTTGATCACGTAGGGTCCTTACATGCACTTCTCACAGTTAAAATAACTCACGATCACTTACACCCGTTATACATCTAGGTTTTCATCCTATAGATATACCCACCCGTTGTGGACAAATTATTCACTCATGTGGCTTACACACCCATTATTGAAATGTTGGCTCAGTATATCTAGGCCTCAATTATGGTCTTACCGACCTCCCTTTTTTCTTCATGGACCCCGTCGACCTTGAAATACAGTATGCCATAGTTATCGAGGACTCAACTAGTCCTATTTAAACCTACCACTCTTGGGTCATAAATTTCCCAGGCCTAATTATCTTAACCCAATTACTCCCCTAGAAGTCTCACTCCTCCAGTTGTTATGCCTAATTGGTATGGTTTACTATTCCTAAAATTTATCGGTCTCACTACTCAATGTGGACACATTTAACACTTAGTAGTCTCTGTCTCTACACATGGGGTAATTTCCCTTACTATTTCCTCGTTACTGACCATTTGAACGTCCTTCTCTTGGACCTATCAATCCTAACTCCCAATTTATATTCCCGTTATTCTTTTGGTTCTATGGGTCTTATGGGCTACATTGTCGACTACACTAGCCTTGGCTGATTTCATCGCCACTAAGTAAGGGTTTTAATCATGTCACTCTAAATTGGTCCCATACTGGGTACACCTTCCGATGATGTTTCATTAACAATATTGAATTAGATCTTACCCTTCGGCTAGGTTTCCTAACCCTTCAATCTCCCCTTCATTTGGAAGCATAATCAAATTTCTTGGTGACGTTAATCCTAGTCGTCTTCATCAAATTTCCACTCACACTAGAGTATTTCACTCACAAGTTCTTTCACATAATGAACTCTATTTATCTTCTATGTACCCCCATTCTTCTTAGGGTAAGGAGTCCGTTAAACAAGTTATTTTGCCCATAAGAGATAAGTTTTGAAATTCTATTCACATCCTGGTTAAAACTTCAAATGAACGATTTCACTATCGAACCATTCCTAAAATTCTTATTACAGCTTCACACATGTTCTTTATATGTGATGTCTAACTATCATCACTTAAGTTTGTTCTTCCTAGAAAAATTTTACTAGAAAATTTTCAAATCCTGGATGTTATAACACTTCACCCTTCACAATTGTCTTTGAATTTCTTCCTTCACAAGAGTACTTTCGACTCCCTCACTTTTCATATATAGTGTTGGGTGAGTTAAGAACAGCACAACTATTAACTATGATGGTTTTCTATCTTCAACACCATTTTCAAAAATACTCTATATCTTTGGCTGAGTCGTCCTCCTATTGTCCTTCTAACGGCTCTTGCCAGCCGTCCTAATGTGTTTGGCGCACAATGCCCAATTGAACTTGTATAAGCATTACATCTCACATACTTCATGGTAGGACTACGCAGAAGAATTCAACATCCAAATAATAGGGCTCTACATCAAAGAACGCAACGCTGAAATGTGGTAAGCCACATAGATTCTAAGGACACTAGAACCTGATGCTCTGATACCATCTATAACAACCCGCCTAATTAAATATTGGGTGACAAGTCCTTCATTTAATTAAATCACAATATCCAGTTGGTTCATTCTCAGCATCACCGTCGAAAACAATTTCTTTATTAATCACCTAATAATTAATTAAGCTAAGTGTCAAAAACTATTTTCCATTTTAAATTTACTTAAAACCGTTCCACCAAACGGAATAATAATATGCATTAACACATCACAACTGAATTAATTACAAAAAGAATATATGTGACTGGAATAACTCTCCAGGGAAAATATAACCTTTGCACTAAATAAAACTGATATCCACAATTTTACATAAATAATTACAACCTCTATAATCCTAGGAGACAAGCCCTAAATGAAGTAGACACTAGAGATGAGTGAATCAACAGAATGGAAGCATCTAAACAAAATCCGCATTTCTTCTAGTAGCTATAATCCATCGGAACATTCATAATCTATGTTGGGCATCTCTGCTGCTGGATACATGATGTACAAGATATAGTAGAGAAGAGAATATGCAAGGAAATGAGTCAGAGCCCGATTGTAAAAGACTTTAAAAATAGCAAGTGCTTAACAATTACAATTAAGCATTTATTATGTACATGTTAGTTTCTCGGGCTCTCTCTTGAGAATTCTCACCTCTCATCTAGAGTGCACACCGATCGTATCTTATTATCTTCCTAGTTAAGGTTCCCTCCTAACAAGTAATATAATTCTAACCAACATCATAAACCCGTATGTCCCATACCCTACGCAATATAATTATTCATATTCATTTCTATTTAATATGAACTAGTCTTGTTACAACGTTGGAATTAAGTGTTCACTTACTTAATTCAATTCAAATTTCATTATTTACTTCTATCTCCAACATTACACAGTAGATTTAAATCACAGTTTTTATTTTTAATATACAATTTCACATAGAAGATTACATCTCTATATCTACAATGTCACACTGTAGATTACATCACAGTTTATATATATATAATATTAGACTAATTTTATATATACTAATGCGGTACCTCCCCAGTCACACCTGCGGTGCATGCATACTTTGCTATCATGTCCCGATACATAATTTCACTGTATAGAGGACTATTGATTTGACGTCTCTAACGAATTAAATCATAACATAAATATATTAGAGGCGAGCATATTCCCCAGCCAAATGGGTCATGCACATACCTACCTTCCCATTCAACTGTCGAAACTATCATATGCACCGATAGCAGGTGTCCAAGGTCCTATCCTCAGGGTACGAATCTAAAATCCTCCCAAGTGGGTACACAGGATAAGACCGTCAACAACGCGAAACCTCCACCCCGATAGCAAGCAGTGTAGGTATGTCTTACATATAAATAATAATATTGGTATTAATCACACTTATATAAACATAACATCCATAAGGCATTTATACAACCGTATGATAATTCTCGTACGTAGTATTTTTATCTATCAAATCTTACGTATTAAAGATTATGACTTTACTTCTTTACTTCTTTATCTTATATTCCTGAGCCTTACTTAATTACTCGAAGATTAAATAAGTATTCCTTAACCTAATTCAGTAGATAAATGTCCACCCTCTACTTGTCCATGTCATCACAACTTCTGAAATTCTATGAATTAAACTCATCTTTAATTAGGTTTAATTCTCGATAACCCTTAATTCATTCTTAACCCTTCATTCTATCTCTTAGGGTTAATCCTACCTATTCCTAAGGCCATACCGGTAATTAATAACTCTCTTACTACTGGTCCCAACCTTAAATTATCATTTATCCAATTTAAATCCCAAGTAACATAAGTCTAGATAATAACTCGTTTAATTAACACTTGTTAATTTCCCCTCTTTTGAAAAATCCAAAAATAATATCTTCCGAGTTTTAGGTATATCCTACTGCCCTTCTCTAAGTCCCAATAAGTTCATTTAATCATCATAAAAGATTCCTCAAAGTTTGGGATTTAATTAAGAATTAAAATGAAAAATATTTCACATTTCCAGGGGTATTCGATCAATCGATGATTCAAGTCGATCAATTGATCCGTCGATCGATCGACAGTCTTGAGTCGATCGATCGATGGACCAGATATTACCCAGTTTTCTGCATTGTTTTTCTTACGGGTTTCATACTTTTCAATCATCAAAACCTTTATCAAATAATCCTAAACTCGCCAATATTTATTTCATATGATATACCAAGATATATAAATGATTTCTAATAATCAAACCACCTAAAATCATCAAGAAGGTTGGACTTAAAACATACTATTTCCAGAAAACTCATATTTTTATATTTATCCCTGAACATCAAATAAACTCCAATTTTTCTTCACCGAATGATTCCCAATTTAAATCTCATGATATCCAGATCATATATCTTCCTATATGGATATGTTCTAATGTATCCAAAACTATTTAAACATCATTAACATGAATCAATTTACTCAAATTCCATTATATTCTCAAGAATTCTAATTTTTTACTTTATCATCAACAATAGTGTAAATCCCAGATTTCTTCACAAGATAATATAAAATTCATGGAGTTTATTATATACTCAAAAGAGATCATTCTTAGATAATATCCATTTCAAAGATCCATTTAAAATTATCACAAATTTATCTTTATTCATGCAACCTTTTAAAATTTTCCTGACTATCCTAACATGGACAATATAAAAGCTAAGATTGCAATAATTAATCACTTGCCTTTAGATTGTAGGTTTGATCCGTTAGGGATGATACTCTACTGGTGGTCCTCTCTTTTTTCGACCAACTTCCTACAGTGGTGGTGGTGGTTCTTGGTGGTGCAAGGTGGTTGTCGTTTGGTTTCCTAGAAAAGTCTCTTCTTCTCCCATATAAAGTCTCTCAATCTCCCCTAAACCTTTTCCTCTTATTTTTGGTGAATGAACCTAAGATCTCTAATTTCTTTACTTATAAAATAAACTTCATATTTCCGTAGTTACTATTCACCTCCTTTGTAAAATGTTCAAAATACCCCTCCAGCGTGTCCTTTCGGTTCCAAAGTGCCCCGAGACCCAAATTAAACGCCCAAGTAGACTTTTTTTTTACTATTTAAACCCTTTTAGACACTTTGGCGCAGTCAAAACGACCATTCGGATGACATAAAAATAATTCACTTTTATTTCATTACATAATAATCCTGACACGATTCAAACGAGCGTCCCGGCTTAATTACCAAAAATGTCGTACACATAATTCGCGACAATTGTATAAGGTCATAATAAATTGTAAAGTCATAATCATATATATTACTATAATCACTAAGTAATATTCAGCATAAATCACATATTACTTTATTCTCGAGTAATATTTAAATACGGATTAATTTCCAATTATATCATAACTAATTCTAATTAATCCCATTTCAAAAGTCATTAAAAATACTGGGTATTACATTAACATCATGGCCTAATAGAGAGTACTAAACTGAGATCCTACCCTAGATCTGAAGGAATGAATCAACTATGCAAAGTTCTGCCAGCCTCCACAATGATGCAACTACGAGTCCCCGGACTGAATCCTCAAGTCTGGCATCCTTGTGGATGGACACATAAAAGATTATGAAAAGATTTTGATAGTGAGAGTTAGTACTCAAAATGTTTTGAAAATATTTAGAAAATGTTCATCAGATTAATATAAGTTATTGGTTACACATGTTAAGATTGCATACACTCTCTTGAGTAACCTCACCCCTCATCTATAGTGCACCCCCAACGTCCTGTACTTAGCCCACCTAGCTATACTACCCAAACTAAGTAGACTATAATATCCAACTGAACTTATCTACACGACTAAGTTCCCATACCGCCCATACAGTATGCTAATTGTAAACATATTTCATATGTTATATACTTATATAACCTTTCCCATCTTGTTATCATTTTCATCCACAATTAAGTCTCGTTACTTAATTAATTCTTAAGATAATCACTATCTATCGTTTAATCTTTCTAATTAAGTTTTTCACTTAATTTACTTGTAGATGTATGCACGTTATCTAACTTTCTACTATCCTATATAAGTAGATTGTTTATACAGTATACATTTCACACACAACATATACTTATAAAATCATTCTTCACTATTATGTCCTTATAATAAGCATTGAGGGACTTTGGTTCAGAATAGACCATCGACACCAAGTAAAAGGATTGGTTCAGAATGTCACCTCGACCCCCAAATTTATGTCATGTATTGGTTCGAAAAATCACCTCGACCCCACTAATGAATTTTTTTAATGTATTTTTTGTTCGAAACTCTTTCATCACGACCCCAAATCATTATTTCCATATATTAGTTCGGAATCCTACCTCGACCATAATATAGGCAAATATACTTTAGGTATTCTATCCACCTAAGTATTTATATAACTCTGTAGGAATAAACACAACCTAATAATCATACTCGTACGTATTATTTATCTTGGATATTCACCGGTCTCTTTAGATCATACTAGTTCGAAATACTACCTCGACCCTAGTATAATCAAATGTACTTTAGGTATTCATTCCACCAAAGTATTTATATAATTCATTAGGTATACACACAACTTAATAATCATTCTTGTACTTAATATTTCTCTCGGATATTCACCGTACTTATTAATTTACGATTTATCTCACTATCGCATTTTAATTGAGTATTCACACAACTCTAAGGACCCTAGTTACCCCTCCATTTATTTCAGTAGTTAATATGCCTTTAACCTACTGGTATACTCCTTGGAATGACGTTTACTCTCTCCCTAACTCAAATCCCAAATTCCCGATGCATTACTCGATCGGTTTATCCTCGTCGGTCCATCTCTTCAAATCTTACACTCAATGATTATAACGGACCCCCACTATACACCTACTGGTACTCTCTAAGTCCCTACATAGGTATAATATCATCACTAAGGTTCCCCTCAAGCGTAGGAAATCAAATAGAACTCAACCAACAAAAGAACCAAAAATCAGCCCGGGTCAATCGATCGACATTCATAGGTCGATCGATCGACTCCATCGATCAATCGACATTCAAGGTTCGATCGATCAATCGAGAAGTGATAGACGTAGTTCTTCTTCATGCATTTTTCACCATATTCAATTATCTAACTCACATGATAATTCATCAAACTTGCAACCAATGATACCAAACCATTCCAACATACTCTAGGATGATTTCCAACTATTTAAACATCACCAATCTTCACAATTTAGTCTAGAAAAATTTAATTATTCAAGAACCCTAAAAATATGTTCTTCCCATATTTTAAATCATAAATCTAGATTAAATTCATTTTAATCATAAAGTTTTCTATGATTTCAAATCCTCTACATGTCTAAATCATTCTAAATGCAAATCCCTAACCATGATGCATTTTATTCAATTCTTTTTCACCAAGAATATTCATCAAATCATATTACTCATAAATCCTTCACATGGATATTATAACTATATTTAATTTGTAAATAACCACTTACCTTATTCAGAGATGATCTGATTTCATGATTGTTGTTGGTGATTGATTGTCTTTCTCCTCCAATCTTCCTTCCTAACTAGTTTGTGGTGCAAGAACCCTTTGAATCCTTCACCAATTCTTCCTTAGGCTTTGAGAATTATTTCTCTCTTCTTTCTAATGGCTTTTGTGTGTTTTTCTCTCCTCTAGCCCCATCCTCCAACTCTTATAATCTGATTTAGAGTTCGTAAATTCGTAGGTCTCCTCATCCGTATATGCCAAAAGACTAAAACACCCTCGTATGGTCCCGATTTTTGCTCAAAAATGCCTCGATATCCGACAAGTACCCCTGGGTATACCATTTTGACTATTTCGATCCTTACGGGCTCATCCATCACCTCTAAATTGTCATTTGAGTCACTAAAATATATTTCTTATTTCTCACCTCAAAATAGTCTACAGGCGACTCCCGGTGAGACAATAACAAATACGCCCATAGCACCCGCTATGTCGTATATCAAATTATCAATATTTACTATTCACACACATAGTAAATCTTATAATACAATATTAATCAGTTTCTGCCTATCGATTAATATTTAATCATCACTTTTTTATTTAGTCACATTAAATTACGTCACACATGTAATTTAACTAAAACATATTTTCCCAATTAATTAAATCATAAATACGTAGAAATACAGGGTATTACACAACCCTTTGGTAGGTAGCCCCTGCATTTTTGAGCCCGAATGGCATAACCGTCTAACAAAAAGTTCCCCAAAGGGTGATGAAGATAGTTTTTTCATGATGGTCAGGGTGCATAGTGATTTTATTGTATCCAATGAACCCATCGATGAATGACTTGAGGGACTGACTGGTCGTGTTGTGCATAATCATGTGGATGTCAGGCAATGGGTAATCATCCTTCAAAGATGCTTTATTGAAATCTCAGTAGTTAACGCACATGCAAAATTTTCCTCCTGATTTTAGTATGAGTACAATGTTGGCTAGACATATTGGATATTCAATCAAACGGATGAAGCCTACATTCAACTGATTGATTACCTTTTCCTTAACGTTGAGTGACCATTCAGTGCGGAGATTTCGCAGTTTGTGTTTAACTGGTTTGCATTATAGGAGAGTGAGAATCTCGTGTTGGGATATTTCAGGATCGATCCCGCGCATGTCATTATAGGACCATGCAAATACATCCATAAATTCCTTTAATAACTCTTCCAATTGCGCACGTTCATGCTCGTTAAGGGTGGACCCTATCCTAATATCGCGTTGTTGTCTACTAGAACTGAGATTGATAACAAAAGTTTCATCATCATTAATTTAAAGGCAGTTATGTTGTTTGTTATTAACCATATTAAGATCAGTAAGTAATTGTTCATTTGCAAAATCATAATTATCAAGAGTTTGATTAGAATCAAGACAACGAATATAAAGCACAACAAGATCCTCAAAATCTTTGTTTATTTTATTTTTTAGATAAACGGCGTTGAGAACGTTATCAAAAGAGGTCTAATTACATTGTTATTATAAAAGGAGGAACAACTATGGATGAAGAGATAGGGTAAATAGCCGGTTTAGGTTGCATCTTAGCAGGTGGAACTGGTATAGCATTCCAATTGAGGAGAGGTACATCAGTGGCCTTGATCAGAGTGAACGAGTCTGATGATTTAATGTCTGAATTGATCATGCATAGTGTCAGCCCCAGTGTTTGAATTTGAACGAGTCTTTGGAGTCACTTCTCTTGGAGACCTCGGTAATGGCTATAGCTTTCTTAATGTGAGGTTGTAGTTGATGCTGGCAGTCTTTGGCCCAGGAATAATTGTCTTGAAAGAATATTTCCATCCCTGGCTTCATTTTCTTATCGATATGATCATACCTTGGTTCAGGAAAGCCACCGAATAGGAAGTCTTCATCCTCTTTGACGAATCTCCTATTCAACGAATCCCTCAAAATTGTCATGGCATCTTCTAAACTTCTCATCAATCGTGGTTGGAGGAGTATTTTGAGTTCTCCTGGGAAAGGCTGATAACCCATGCCACATTGATGAAAGATTTTTTTTTCAGGACTATGTGCTCTAGGATCCCTTGTTAACGTCACCCCAGCCCCATTCTAGGCATAAAATACATTTTTTTAAATATTTGTATCACATTGACATTGGCGTGAGGGCTATGCTCTGGACAAACTTGGTCTTTGAGATCATCCCCTGTCGAAAGGGGAAGTGTATCAACCTTGACGACGGAAAGAAGCATTTCATTCATCCCATGTTATATTTCTAGTACCAGATTGCTGGTGCTAGCATTTTTAGTACCTTAATTATCTCCCAAAATGTTATTAACTAGACCCTTGCTGAAGAATTTCAACTTCTGATGAAGGGAGGAGGATACCCCTCGATTGCTATAAAGTTATGGTCAACCAAGTAGTAGATTAAAACATGCGGGTATGTCAATACCTTAAAATTAAGTAATGAGATTAAGAGAGCCGACCCATGATCTGCACTACATCTTCCAAAATGATTTCATCAACGGTTAGCACCCAATTATCTAACTCTCAAGCCCACTTTTGGGCTCTCATGAACATGATGCTGAACTTCTGAGAGTCGATGGTCATTTCAAAGGGTAATTTTAGCCTAAAATCCAGAAGCTGGTTCAGAATAGCCAATAACTCCATATATGTTCCTTAAGATCAGGTACGGATGATAATACAAGCCCTCGCGAGCAGTGACAAAGCTCGGTCAATGAAGTAAGTAGGGTGTAAGAGAAAATATTGGCAAATTTTGAGTGATTTGGGTGAAAATACGGGAATGATGGGTGCTTTAGTGGGCACAATTTGGGTAGATCGGTCTAATTATATGCCATTCTCTAGGAAAATGGCATTGGTATAGGTTGGAAGTGGTCCGTGAGTGGTGTTGGGTTTAGGGTTGGTTGGTTGGGCGATGATACCCCAATCAATTAGACCTTGGATTACATTTCATAGATGGAACCATTGATCAATGGTATGGCAATGGCTATTAGTTTTGATGTTTTTGGGAAGTGGGTTTAGCAATGGACAAGGGTCCAAAGGTTTGATGAGATTTCATCTTAATAAGGCTTGGTAGACTTTATAGAGGGGTGCATAGAGGTCGGTGTATTCATTTCATGTGAGAATAGGAAGGATTTCTGGCGCCCAAGAAGTAGCAGGCTGGGAGATTTTGTTGATGGTTAAGATGATGGCATTTGCAAGCTTCTCATGCATTCTAGGAGTGAATTGTCCAGGCATTTTCTTTGGCTCGACTTCTGTCTTGGTAGCACTTTCTTAAATATCCACACTCACGTCCCAGAGGGCTCGATAGTTTGGGTAATATTGACCTCCTATAGTTGCTCTGATATGGGGAAGGAAATTCTTCTTTGCTATGCTGACTTGCTCATCTTCGGAGGGCTAGTTGGTCATAGTGGCATCTTTCTCTCTCCATCTCACTATAAAGTTATTGATAGTTTCTCCAAGGTTTTGTTTGAGAAGCTCTAGATCACTTCGCGTAACCTCTAGTTGTTCATTGTACTTGTACTGTGACATGAATTCTCGAGCGACATCTCCCCAATTAAGGATTTTGGATTCTTTGAGGGATAAGAACCAACGAAGAGCATTATACTTCAAATTATGTTGGAATATCTGGGCCATTATCTCTTCAGAGGGACTAAGGAAAGTCATGGATCGAAAATATTTGTGAAGGTGAACAGTTAGGGGCCCGCTACTCCTGAATGTCTCGATTGCTGGCATCTTGAATTCTTTCGGTAATCTTGCTTAAGGAGACATGTGAGTGCAGTCCATGTAGTTACCGAATATCTTAACTTCGTCAAAATTCTTTGAAAACAACTTGAGGTCTTCCTTGACATTGTTCAATTATTTCTCCTTGGGATCAATGGGTATGGACAAGTTAGCCCCTCCCTAGGCAAGGTTTGGCATAGGGAGCTGAGTTGGTGGTGACCCATTGGAAAGTAGGGCACGTGGAGCATGCATATATTCTTTAGTAACCCAAATAGGCACGGGAGTGGGTGGACCCATGGCATGCGGCAAGAGAATATCGAGTTCTTCAAGAACCGAGATTTAGTTTCGCTGCATCTCATGAACCTCAATTTGAATGTTATTAATCTTGGCACTGAGTGGGACCATGACTGTCATCAGATCATGTTGTACATTCGGTGCTTGATCACCATTTTCCATGGAGGGATGGTGAAGGTGAATTTCGAACTCGAATGAACTTGCAAGGGAACAGACGGAGCTTCAGGGCGGTTTAACAGAAGATCGAAACCAATAGCGAGACAGGCCAAGAATCGGGTATGCAATCGACCTAAGAAGGAAAATGATTCGAATTTATTTTTGAAAAAATAGAAAAAGGAGTTGTTTAAAAAAGAGGGAAAAAGTTTTCGACATTTTTGGCAAAGAGAAGGAAAAGATGTTTTTGGTATTTTGATGAAAAGGAGGGAGAAAATGTCTTTGACATTTTTAATAAAAAGGAGGAAGAATGTTTTTAGAAATTTTGGTAAAAAGGAGGGCAGAACGAGAGAAGAGTCTCACCATGATTATTATTATGTTTATGTTTTCACTTGTAATAGTTTTACCTAAATGCAAAAGAAATGTCAGATAGGACCCGAGCCTGAGAAAATTGGGTTTGAAAAATACGTAAGATAGGGTTTGACTTGTTTTCAGACTCACAGACAGGGTCCTATTTTGAAAAAAATGAAATCACATGAAAATTTGGACGGCATGCTGACCCGGCATTTCGACAAAGTTTTATGTAGTAACCGACAAACTAAATATAAGTTCCCTTAGTCTGACGCCTATACGGGGTTTATGCAGTTGTTGGGTTAGTGGAAAGGTTCCCCCTTTTAGCATGACTTACATGATATACTCCTTGCTTTTCAGGGAAATCGGTACATGTGGATAAGCCATTTGATATACCTACATGTGCGTGAATTTTCTCATTATGTACCTCGTGGGGACATCATGTGTGAGAGCGAATTCCATGTACTTGACGTACGTGAAAGAGTTCCTTAATGTATACCTCCCGTTGTGAGTTCAGTCAAGCGGTACAATGTGGGGGGAACCATTCGATATACGTCGAAGGTACTAGGCCAATGGAAGTGAGAGTCATATTGCTTAGACTAACTGCGACCTGCTAGACCAGCACCCATCACAAAGTGACCCCCAGTACGGGACAAAATTTTGGTCAATAGCCATGCTTTTGGTGATATAGTGTGAAAAATGCATGATTATTGATTATTATATTATGGAGAAAGTCTTTTATGATGAGCATTATACTAATATGGAAGAATGTACAAGTATAAAAAGTAAATCTAGTATAGAGCATGAATATTTCACTAAGCATGGATACATATGAGTGTGAATACAAGTTAGTGTATGGTAGTGAACCTAAGCATGGACATTATAAGTGGTGTGTGTTAAATGCAAGTGAGCATGGATATATACAAGTGCGATAAGTGGAGGTGGGTTCTAGTGAAACATAATCATGGATATTCTAAGTGGTGTGTGAAACATGTGGATATAAATGATCCTACGTGTAAGTAGTGTGAGGTGTACATGGAAGATATTTACAAGTGAGTGATGGTGAAAGGTGAGTGAAAGTGAAAAGTGAGTGATAGGATATATAAGCATGAGATAAATATATACAAGAAATAAATAGAGGAGAAAGGGAATATACAGATAGGTGCATATGCACACATGCAAAAAATCATAGCACCCATGCAAACAGAGTCTAGACCTCTTTTGACAAGTACATCCCCAATAGAGTTGCCATTGTGGCCATACCCTATTTTCTTCCTTCACCTACCTCAAGGGTTTTCGACACGTGCACGCACGGTTGGAGGGAGAGATTAAGAAAGGTCGCGCACCCTTTCTAGGAGCAGTTCAGTCGTTGTCGAAATGGGGTGATGTAAAAAGATAGAGTCGTCAGCCCATTTTTCACAAAATACGCAAAATAAATATTGTCACCTCGAGAGAATGACATCAAAGACATACTGATGCTTGTGAAACCAATAATTCAAAGGTTTAGAGTCTAAGTTAAGGAATGGGAAGGTGTTAGGAACCCATCCCTCCCTTTCGGTCTCTCATGGGCATATGTTATTATTCTCCTTAAAATTCTGTGAAATGTGTGTGTGTGTATATATAAATGGAGAATGGAATTTCTCAACCCACGTTATGGAGAAAGACGGAGTGAGATCATTCGTAGGAGTGTTCCCAAAATAATAATTAAAAACATAATGTGGGCTCTTATCGAGATAACGATCATTATGATGAAATGAAAATATATGTTAGATAAAGCACAAATAATAATCACAAGCATAATTTATAGAAATAATATATGAATAAAAATATGCAAGAAGAACTCGAGTCTCGAGTTTTAACCCGAAACGCATATGTAGTCTAAAAAAGCATCAAAATCCACATAGTTCGCATGCATCAACCGGGGCTTTTATATAGATTTGTTTGTGGAAAAGGATATTTTGAATTGAGAAACTATGGTGAGGAATCTCATTTGGAATTTATGAGTAAACCCTATTTTTCTTATTTTTTTTATAGAAAATATGTTATGCGCAATACTACTAATAAAGAATGAAATTATTAATATATATGACCTAATAAAGATGAAATGCTAAAGTAAACATTAGATAACTAATGAGAAAATAAAGAAATTAAAGAGAGAGAAGAATGTTTGGACCTTCTTTGGAGACCTAAAGATTGATCTTGATTGTTGAAATGAAGGCCCTCTCAAGTTAATGGAGGTTGAAGGCGGAGAGGGAAAAGATTTTTTCTAAATTGGGTGTGAAGGGGATGGAAATGGAATGTGGAGGAAAGATTTCAATAGAGAAACCACACTGACTTTGGAAGAATATTGTTGTGATCACTAAGAGGGATGTTTCTAGGATGCCTTTCAAAGTGATCTCATGCTCTCCATATATAGGGTCAAAGGGGTGTCGATCGGCAGGCATCCCCATAAACACTCCCAATAGACAAGGAAATGGGTATGTCATTAGGCAACCTCATGCAGAATTCTCGAAAAAATAGTCATAAAACGCAATTTGAAAGTCTGAATCCTGCACGGGACATACCGTTGGAAAGGGTATTCAAATTACTTTAAGAATTCATTGGGCCTCTCTTAGGTTTGGGAGCTAACTTTGGTGAAACAGGGCTCGAAAGCGCCCGATGATCTTTTGGAGAAGAGATTCCTGGAGGAAAATGAATCGTTCTTTAAAACTGTAAGACCGATTCGTACACGGGATGAACCTTCAGAAAGGATATTCAAAACACTTTAAATATTCATTTAGTCTCATTCAGTTCAGAGAGTTTACCTTGGTTAAATGGGGATCGAAAGCTATTAGTGACCCTTCGAAGTAAAATGGGTCATTCGTCCATATCGTAAGGCTAATTCGCACATGGGGCAGACTGTTGGAAAGGGTATTCGGGGCCCTTTAAATATTCATTCAATCTCGTTTTAGCTGAAGAGTTGACGGGAGTTAAATTGGGTCTGGTCGTGTCCGGTGGCCTCTGGTTCTATTTTTGAGGGAAAATAGAATGTTTGTTGGAACTGTAAGTCTAATTCATGCACGAGGCAGACCGTTGGAAAGGGTATTCAGAGCCCTTCAAAGATTCATTGATCTTTCACTCGGACGAGGAAGTTAATTGGGGTCAAAACGGGGCTCAGGAGCGCTCGGTGGCCTCCATATTGATTTTTAATAGTAAAATGGATCGTTTATCCGAACTATAAGGTTGATTCATGCACGAGGCGAACCGTTGAAAAGGGGATTCAAAGCCCTTCGAAGATTCATTGATCTTTCACTTTGAAGAAAAAGTTTATCAGAGTCAAACGAGGCCTGGAGGTGCTCGAGGCCTCTAGATTGGTACTCGGGGTACGACCTAGGGTTCTATGGTAAATGGGGAAGTGCTAGGGGCCTAAGGAGAGTCTTAGGAGGGTCCTATAATGTGGTGTCTACAACATCAATTAATCGAAATAAATCAAAAGATAAACAATATCTTGTAGGGTTTTTCTTAATGAGACCCAAAGATGAAAATCAAAATACAAAATATAAGCGTGGCATAACACTAGCAATAACAGATAACATGAAGCACAAAACTAGTGTATGAAAAACATGCAACCACAATCACTCATAAGATATAGCATTGGCATAATCATCTGATAGCATTCAAGAATTAATAAGTCTAATGTTTAAAGCCTCCAAATCAAATTTTTTAACCACGTATGTCTGAAATGGTGCTCTAGGGTTTAATGAACCTCGGTGACTATAGACTTGGACTTTTTATGACCATTGCTAAGATCAAAGAAAAAAATCTTAATGTGACCTTTCCTATCGCAATGTGTACACATGTAGACACGAGGAATGTTACCCTTAGGTTGACTTTTTCTAACGTTCCTAGCAATCGTCCAAAAAGCATGGTTTTGGCTTTAGTAGCGGAAGAATTTTGAATATCAGAGCTAATTCTACATGTGTCATCATTGATTGAGACGCTGTGTAACATCTTATCCAACTTTTCCAACATACATTCCAAATCAAATTTGACATTAGTCGAGTCTTTCAATCTCTCTTCTAACTTCACAATCCTAGGCTCGAGAAAACGAATAGACTCTTTAAAAACCAGGGAATTCTTTCCAAATCTCCATTGATACCCAAAGGCTATATCATTCCCCCTTAATAAATGCAAGATTTCCCTTAAGAATCTTCTCACATGCCCTATGTTCCTGAATCAAAACACTCTCATTATTACATATGACATGTTCTTTTGACCTAGCTTTTAACTAAAAGTTTAACTTTTTTTCAATTTCATCATTTATGCATACGACTTGCGGAAGGTAAATTAGAGTTCACTCTACTCCTCCTCTTAGTTATCTCCACTCTATTCACAAATAATGGCCTCAAAAGTGTCATGCTTAGAATTATCTTCGTGGGAAGATTTTTCATCAAGGCTCGCATGACTAGCCATGAACGTGGTGTAGTTGTGCTCAATGGGGGCATCGGGTTCCTCTTCTGATTCACTATTACCAAGGGTGGAACTATATCTAATTGGTTTCTTACCCTCCTTCCTTAGCTTAGTGGGACACTCAGTTGCCCTATGGCTATAACCCTTACACCCAAAACATCTATTCGACTAATACCTTTTAAAATTATCATTATTTTTTAGGGAGTTGACCATACTTCTTACATTTATCTTTCTCAAACTTCTTTACATCTTTCGATTATTTTTCAAACTTGAGAAATTTTCTAAAGTTCTTTTCAAACATGGTCATATAGTCGAAATTGATGTCGACTAATCATCCAAAACTCGTGTTTCCTCCTTCCGATCTTTCAAAGAAATGCCCTTATCTTTCTTCATCTTTTTGGAGTAAAACATGCCAAGCTCATGGGTTTGAAGATCACCAACAACTCTTCGAGTCTCATAGAGTCTAAAGTACCCAAGGAATTCAAAGATGTCATTTTTTAATTAAATCTTTCAGGCAAGGACCATAAGATTTTCTTAACTACACAGATTTGGGGTATTCTCTATCCCAAGTTTAACGACCATTTCACATTGTAACATAATCTAACATATAACTCATCAAAGGATTCATTCCCCTCCGTCCTAATGGTTTCAAACTAAGTGGTGAGTTTTTTTAGTTTAGAATCCTTAACATAACTAGTACCTTCATGAATGAGTTGGAGTACATTCTAAGACTCTTTATATGATTCACATGTCATAATATAGAGGAACTCCTCAAAATAAAGCATTTAAACCTCGCGAATTATAATTTTCTAACCAATGCTCTTCCTTAATCCATGATTCAACAATTGGGAATCCTATAATCACCAGTTAAGGCTATGGGTGGGAACCAACCCTTAGCTACAGCTTGCTATACTCTCTCATCTATCAACTTAAGTGTGGATTCCAAAAGCATTTTCTGGACGCGTAATTAGACCCATCAAACTAAGGTGTTCTAGAAAATGATTAACCCTCAGAGTATAAACCGTTAAAATTCATGATTAAACATGGATATGACAAAAAAACTTAATGTTCTTGCTCTGATGCCAATTTGGTAAAGTGTGTTAAAAGGGAGATATACGCGGAGTAGCTAAAATAAAAGCCAATTTTTAATTTTTTTCAAATTTAATATTAAATAGATCAATCCACACAACATGATGATGTACGAGGAAAACCCACAATGGGAAGAACTTAGAATGACCCAGCCATGAAAATTCATCATGTACGGATTGCAAGGAAATGATAGTAGACTTATAACATAGACTTGATGTCCTCGCAAGTCTTGACGCTATCTGTTCCTCAACCTTTTCACATGACACACATGAGTCCACCCGTACAACTGCAACAACATGTAAGTCCACACACATATCGGTGTCCATCGATAAGGCTCAGTAATTGTATATGGATCTAAAACACAAAGTTCTCCGTGTGTAAATAAGAAATAGTACAGAGTGCACCACACGAAATAAATATTAAGCAAAGATGAAGAGTATCAACCTTCTTAGTACCCACAAATTCGAGATATCAAACTAAGATAAAGAGTAAAACTTGTGCCTCAAAGAGTTTTGGTGAAACTAGGTTTTGGAGGCTTTTGAATTCGGATTAGGAAGTGATTTTCCCTAAAATTCTCAACTAAAAGTTCTCGGGATACCAATTTATAGAAAATACAACTTTCGAGGTGACAAAATCTCGCTCGAACAAAAACAGGAGTTCATTTGAACAAAACAACATCTCTCGTTAGAAGAAAAACCAAGCTCGTTTGAACTAATAGCTCATCTCGTTTGAACTAACTTTTAATGAGCTTGATACAATTTTTATACTACTAACAGAGAAATCTGATTCGATTTTGTTTGAAGGTCGTTTGAACGAACAACATATCTCGTTCAAACAACTTTGTTCAAAAATACATTTTTCTCATAAAAGATAGCCTCAAACATATAAAACAAACAACCAATGATATATACGATTTTAACTATAATGCATCCATATATTTTCTAGATTCCTTGGATGTTGAAGATGAAATGTGGCACTAAACACAACACGGTGATGTAGTCCTTAAAACTTCTTTGCTACATCTTCAATAAAACATTTCATAGGCTTGAAAGGTCAACACACTCAAGTCTTTACCTATGACTCAAAGGTTTGTCCTTATAAGAAGCCACTTGGACATTCTGTTGGAGAGAGTGGATTTCTCAAATTCATACTTTAAGGGATCCATTCTTGAGATGAGTTTTATGTTGAATGATATCATGTAGTGATGGATTTTACATGTGATCCATACGAGGGCCACATAATTTTTTCTAAGGCGGTGTATTTGAGGTCATAGGATACTTGTTTTATGTTAACATAGTAGATGGAAAAAAATTTCCAGAAGGTTTTAACATACTGTTCTAATATGGCTCTAGCAACTGTGTCAATTATAGTCATGTAGATAAGGAGAGGTTGTCTTGGTTGAGGGAAAACTAGCATCGACGGGTGAGTGAGGTATTTTTATATCTTTTCGAATGCTTCTATGCATTGAGCATTCCACTCTTTTGGGGAGTCATTTTTTATTATTTAGAAGATGGTTTCTCAAATAGTGGTGAGAGGGTTAATGAATCAACTTATCAGTTGTACCTAAAATGAAAACCCTCGTACTTCCTTTGATGTTCTGGGTAATGGAATCTCCCATATGGATTTGACTTTGGTCAGGTCTACCTCGATTATTTCTTTACTGACTATGAATACGTGCACATTTCCCTTAGTGAATTAAAAGATGCATTTCTGCGAGTTTAGCTTCATTTTGAAGAGGATTAATCATTAGAAGAACTTTTGTAGTGTCGAAATTTGTACCTCATGATCTTTAAATTTTATTATCATGTAGTCCACAAAAACTTCGACTTCTTTGTGTATAAGGTCGTGTAGGATGGATATGGCCACTCTCTGATAAGTTGGAACAACATTTTTAAGATCGAAGGGCATGATTGTATAACAGGATGTCACACCAGGGGGTAATGAACCCGATCTGAAACACACTATGTGGTTGACTTATTAGGAGTCTGTGTCATATAGGAGTTTCAACTAGTTTAGATATGAAGACAAAATGTTTTCTAGTTGTAATTGAGCCTACTTTCTTTAAGGGATAACAAAGTGCAGCATCAAGTACAACTCCAACAATCCCCATCAAGGTTTTAAAGACAAAAGGTAGTAAATAACACAATATAGGAACACATTGCACTCATATTGCATTTAGTATGCTTAAAATTATTTTAAATAACTTTTGGGAATTTTTATAACTTTTTAAAATTTATTTTTAAACGTTTAAAATTGAATTTAAAGTTTGTTGGGTTAATTGAAAATATTAATAACTTCCACAAAAACCTTTTGGATTGAATATAAAATCGGTACATAATTTTGGGGTTCAAAATTAAATTTTATAAACAATAGAAAATACATGTTTTGGTTACTTATGTTGTTACAAGTGTCCTATAGTTACTTGAACCTCATTGGTTCATTTTTCATTTTTGTTCTCTCTCATCCCTAAGATTGTGTAATAGTCATAGATCCTTTCTTATCAATGATCCATAATTGACCTGGCCTTAATCCCAGTGCAATACATTTCAACCAATCCCATAGCACAATTTGAAACCGGTTATAAATGGTTCTTCTAACCTTGGGCGGTGCATAATTGACCCTTAGATTTAGATCAACATGGTAGATTGAATCTCATCCATTATTTCCACTCTCGAATTCCTGAACATTCTATAAAAAGGGAGCTCGTCTCAGCCATTTAAGACTTTTTTTAGTCTTTAGAGAAAGAAGAAAATATAGAGAGCGTAGAGAGAAAAGAGAAAAAGAGAGAAAAATATTTTTGTAGAAAAACTTTTCAAATCATTTTGAAAAATATTGTCTATTAAGAAGTGTGTTAGGGTTTTCAAAATAGAAGAAGGATATCCCTTTCATTTTTAAAACCACTTCTTAAAACCCCTTTTTCATTTTTCGAATAGTTAGGGGTTTCTTGAGTTTTAATTAGAGTGATTTTTAGTGATTAAAATCGTAGATACCTTCCTCTGAAAACTTATCTCTCTCACAACAACCTCACAAGGTTGAATATCTCATTTTATTTTTAAAATTTTGATATTTTGACCAAGTGATACATTACAAGCACTATTTAAGTTGTTCGGTGTATTTTCTATTTTATTTCGTTAATGGAAATTATTTTTCTGTGGATTTTGTGTTTAAATTATTTCAAAATTTTAGATCCACTTATTTTTGTTTTTTGAAGAATTGACAAATAGACTTAAACCTGGTTGCATGTTTTAAAGCTAATTTGATTTTGTAATTTTACACTTTGTAAATTTTTTGTGTATAAATAATATTTTATATTTGAGTTTTTCAATATCTAAAACAATCTCGAATTTTTTAAGTCTGATTTTCGATTCTTTTAAAACAAAGAGCCTATAGACCCTATGTAATTTGTAGGACTAGTTTTTAATGTATAATTATGAGTGTATTCACATCTTGCATATATTTAGACACCCACGTTACACTTCTCACACACACAAAATACACATAGTCAAAGTGTGTTGTTGAGAAAGATATTGGTTTGACTAAGTCGAAATAAAGCTAAAAAGGATAAGGATGGAGTTCAACTATTTGGAGAGGTCATAACAGAAGGAATATCATTGGATGTGTGTCTCAAATTAGGTATACTTCTTTATTTTTTTGATCTCGCGTTCTAGTTGTAATCTTGTAAACTGGCCTGATTTTAGTGGATTTTTGGTTTATGGCGTAGAGGTCACCGTGGAGGTTTCTCCTAATTTGGGGTTTTACCACGTAAAAAACATCGTATGTACTCTACTATTTTCATTTCTTATTTCTTTCGAAATTGATAGGGATTAAAAATGCTTAATAAGGTTTACTTTCTAAAAATTGGTTTACCAAGAATTTTAAATTGGTTTATGTTTTACATTGTTACACATCTTGTGTTTTTAATCAAAAGGAGTCTTGAAGAGTCTAATCGGAGATTACTTAATCTTTAAGTGTTGTTAATAACTTGGTTAAGCAATTTTCAAGTGGTATTAGAGCGGATTTTTCAAAATAATTATGATCTTGAAATTGATTTTGAAATTAATTTTTCTGATTGCATGAAAAATTTGAGAAGCTTGGTAATATATTTCGTCCACCCCTCTTTGATGGAAACATTTTTCCTTACTTGAAGGTTAGGATGATTTCCTTTATCCGAGGGACTTTGAGTGATGATGTCTGAGAAATGATTGATAATGGTTGTAATCACCCTACTAAGCCTTTAGTTGAAACCAATCCATTAGAATTAAGAAAAGTCTCAACGAGTTCACTAAGAAAGAAAGCATATGTCACTAAGTAGTAATAAGGCTAACGACTGCATCTTTATGATTGTGAATGAACATGAATTTAAACGTATATCTATTTGTACCACTTCCAAAGATGCCTAGGACACCCTTATCACTTCCCATGAAGGTTATGAACGTGTTAAGGCTGGGAAGACATAAATGTTAGTTCAACAGTACAATACCTTATGATGGATGAGACTGAGTCATTTAATGAATTTTATATAAAATTGACTAATATTCTCACTAAACTTTATGCCAGTGGGATAGTATTTGATAGGAAAAAAATTGTGCTTAAAATTCTAAGATCCCCACGAGCTAAGTTTGATAACAAAAGATATCTTATTGAGGAAATGGATGACCCTAGTCTGACTCCTGAATTATTAAGTAGAAAACTTAGAACTTCTGAAATAGAGTTAGAATATAAGAAACATATGACCTCAAGTAGTAAAAGATCCTCTATCTCTAATGTTTTGTTTTCATCACAGAATATTATCCCTAATAAAACTTTACCTAACTATTAACTAGGGTTAGATGATGGTTGTGATTTATAAATCCTTGATAACCAAATTTCCTTGATGAGTAAACATTTTAAGAAAATTATTCAGTTTAGGAATGCAGTGGCTTCCAAATAAGGGAAATCTGGTTATCAAAACTTACAGAATCCTAGACACCCATGATAGGAATGGTGATAGACAGACCTCTGATAATCACTCCAGATCTAAGAAACACCTTAGTACTGAGCAGGGCCATAGGTGTAGTAAGTTGGGGCACTTTGCCAATAAATAAAAGACTAAGCTTAACAATATTGTTCAGTCCAATATGTGTAAAACCTGGGATGACTCTAGTGACTCAGAAGAGGATGAACATGAGTCATCCAGCACAAATGAATCATGCATGTCTTTATTTGTTAAAATAGTATATACTGATGATAAATCATGTCTGCCTATTAATAGTACTATTCATGCTATCCCTCTTGATATTGTGAATGATGTATATACCAATGTGGTGAATGATTTAGCCACTTTTAGTATAAGTGTGAGTTAAAATGACAAATCTTATGAAGAATTAGATGGGTGTATGAGTGCCACTACATAAATTTAAGCGTTGGGGGACACATCACACACAACACTTAGTGGGTCCGAAGATGAGTTACCTGATATTAAAAAATTGTACACTAAGACCCTTAAGAGAAGTGCCAAACTAGAAAAGATAGTGAAACAGTTAACTGAACGTGTTGAGAACTTAAGCAATGCTGTTAGGAAGAATATTGAGGAATATAATAATCAATGTGTTGTCCATGAGACAAAAATAAAAGAATATATTTCTAACCTAAAATAACTTTTTGAGAAAAAAATTATTTTAGAAGAAAGGTATAAAGCTACCGTAGTTGAATTAGATGAATCTAAACAAAAGGTATCAGCTGCTTTCAAAAAATGCCTTCACTTTGAGACTAATGCTAAAGCTTATGGAAAAATAATTACTTCTATCAAAATTAATTCTCATGACAAAACTGGCCTTGGGTTTCATAAAAATATTAAAGAAACAAAGAAAACTTTCCAAGATTGAAAAACAGTATTTGTTAAAACAGTCCAGACTTCTGATAAATCTCAGAAAGGAATCCTAGATATTTATATCTTTAAAGAAACACAAAGTGTGAGTCTTCCGAAGCTGAAACCTAATGGTAAAGCTAAGTATGTTTGTCCACCTATAAGAGAGCTTTGGATAAAGAAATAAAACTATTGTAGTTAAACCTCATATTTCAAACATGTCTAAACCTATTTTCAAGGACATTGTAGACAAAGTTGACCCTACTTTGCACCAATACTGTAATTATTGTGATGTCTATGGTCACTCCATTTTCGAGTGTCTTCAAAAACGTCTGTTCACACCATCTTACTAAAACTTTAACTATTCTAGGAAGAGTCAAAACACATACGTTCTCCCTGGGTAGATCACTCAAAACTCTAACTATAGGAAGAAAAATGGAGGACCTCGAATTAAGAAGAAATCTTTTGGAAAGACTTCTCAACCCTTTTCTAAGTCCAAGGAAAAAAATTTAAAACTAGGGCCATTTGGGTTTCAAAAGATGACCTTATACCCCATCTTGGGTGCAATGTGGTTATAATTGCATTTATAGATGAACGTATTACAACTGATTGGTTTTTGGACTCTGGGTGTTCAAAACACATCACCAGGGATGAGAATAAATTAACTAGTAAGACAGACTTCGTCATTTTTGGCGGAGAAGTCTCATCCCAGATCATTGGTAAAGGAACACTTTGTGAAGAAGGTTTTCTTGTTCCAAATGATGTCTTATTGGTAAAAGGTCATAAAGTTAATCTGATTAGTATATCATAATTTTGTGACACTTATCACACTTTTACCGTCTCTAAAAATGAATGGAAGATTTTAAACAAAGAGTGTAATTGTATTCTATCAGAAAATAGAACTCTGGATAACTGTTACACAGTGATTCCAAGTAATAAATCCTGTAGAATAGCTAGATCAGATGAATCTGATCTCTGGCATAATAGATTAGGTCGTACTAGTTTTTATAATTTATGAAAATTGAGTTCTCAAGAGATAGTTAGAGGTTTACCCAAACTAAAAAAATACTTTTAACACTATTTTTTGTCCTTGCCAAGTGGGGAAAATAAGTCAGACTTCTCACAAGAAAGTTAAAGACATTATGACTTCTAAACCTCTTGAGATAATCCACATGGACTTAATGGGTCCCTCTAGAACTGTGAGCCTTGTGGTAACAGTTACATCCTTGTCATGGTATATTACTTTACGCAATTTACTTGGGTTGCTTTTATTAAAAATAAATCGGATACATTCCAAGAATTTTTTAAAATCCTTTTAAAAATTGAAATGAAAAGGATACCCAAGTATCTTGTATAAGGAGTGATAGAGGTGGAGAATTCAAAGACTTAGGTGAGGCGGCATATTTTCTTAATAATGATTATCAACATGAATCTAGTTCACCCAAGACACCTTAAAAATGGTATTTTTGAGCGAAAGAATAGAGCAATCCAAGAAATTTCTAGGGTTATGTTACATGCCAAAGTATCACTAAAATACTTTTGGATTAAGGCAGTCCAAATAGTGTGTCATATTATCAATTGTGTCTACCTTAGAAATAATACCTAAGAGACTTCCTACAAACTATGGTACAATAAAAACGCAACTTGAAACACTTTTGCAACTTTATGATTATTTGTTATCTCTAGAAAGACAGAGAAAACCTTTCTAAATTTGATGTCCGAGGTGATAAGGAAATTTATTGTGATATTCCTAATGAAATAGATCTTACAGTGTTTACAAATTACATACCAAAGTTATGATTCAATCTATAAACGTAATTGTAAATGACACAAGTCCAAAGAGTAGTGATAATAGATCAATTGTCGTGGATGAGTCTGAAAATTATTTTTTAAATGAGTCTCCTCAGATAATTGACCCACTACCACCTGAGTTCCTTGTTGTACCAATCGAAGTTTCTAAAGATCACCCCTAAGAAAAGGTTGTTGGTAACCCTTTGGAGCCAGTGTGAACTAGATTCCAACTCCAAAATGTGGCAAACTTTGCTTGTTTTGTTTCTCTTGTAGAACCAAAGAATGTAAATGATGCCCTTAAGGACTTATACTGAATTAATGCTATGCGAGATGAATTATTTTAGTTTAAAATTCACGATGGTTGGTAGTTAGTCCCTAGGCCTGAAGACAAAAATGTTTTTGGTACCTTTTGGATTTTCAAAAATAAAACTGATGAGACAGGGGTAATCATATAAATAAGGCTAGGTTGGTCGCACAAGGATATTCTCAGATAGAAGGAATAGATTTTGATGAAACTTTTCTTTGGTAACTAGACTCGAGTCTGTTCATCTGCTCTTAGCCATTTCTTATCATTTGCAGTTTAAACTTTTTCAAATGGACGTTAAGTTTGTATTTTTAAATGGCATTCTATCAGGGGAAGTAAACGTTAAACGACCTAAGGGATTTATTGACCCTTCTTACCCTAACCATATATCATCATTGAAAAAGGGCATGTATGGCTTAAAGCAAGCCTTTAAGACTTGTTATGAATGTGTCTCAACCTGTTTAGTTAATAAAGGGTTGAGTGTGGCAATACTGACCAAACATTATTTGCCCAAAAAATTAATAATTAGGTTTTGATTGCACAAATTTACGTGGATGATATCATTTTTTGTTCCACTTCCCTTGAATAAGTAAATTTATTTTTCAAGTATTATGCATGGGGAATTTCCAATGTCCTTAGTGTGGAAGTTACAATATTTTTCTAGTTTATAAGTTGAGCAATTAAGTGTTGGCCTTTTTATATCTCAAACTAAATAAGTTGGTGAATTAGTTAAAAAGCTTAGTCTAGATAATGCTAAAGTTGCACGAACACCCATGAGCACTATCACTTAAATATCTAAAGATGAACATAGGAAAGATATTGGTATAACTCTATATAGAATCATGATATGGAGTCTGTTATATCTTACTGCATCCAAATGGTATTTCATATGTTGTGTGTGTATGGGCACGATATCAATGTTGACCTAAAGAATGCCATTTATTTTGTGTTAAAAGAATCATAAAATATGTTAAGGGCACACTTCATTATGGCATTTGGTACACAAAAGACCCCACAAGCACTATAGTTGGTTATACAGATGCTGATTGGGTAGGTTGCTCAGATGATAGTAAAAGTACGTCGGTCACTTGCTATTCTCTAGGTAGTTTTTTTAAGAGAAGAGGGATGAAACCCCCATAAATATTACTAATTATTGGAGAAAAAGCCTCTCCATAGTGGCAATACAAGCTCAAGAAAATAAAATAAGCTAATGGGGAGTCAATTTCCAAAAGCCATAGGCAAAATAAATATGGGGTATTATAATAACCCCATTATAAAACAAAATGAAGACAAAAGAAGTAAGTGAGAGAAGATCTAATGTAATAGCACCTCATTTTATCTAGCTTCTAAGCTCCCCTAACCATCCTTGGAATATCTTTAACCTCCTTAAAAATCTGAGTCCCCTTTAAATTAACTCCATAATTGTCTAAGCAGCTGACAACCATATATGATTCTCTAAAACAATGAATTAGAGAATATTTGATTCCTTTCAAATTTGAAAAAAATTCTTCAATGCAAGATTTTAACCTCCAAGAAGGTTTCCAAACCTTATTAATCAAATTGACAACAAACATAAAGTTTAACTCTATGTAAATCTCCTTTATGTTCATTTTCAAGAATAATTTGATTCCAAAACTTAAAGTTTTTAGCTCAATTAAAGGGTTTTGATTAATACTCTTTAGATTTAGCATAAGAAACAACCATCTCCCCTTTGGCATTCCTTATAATACCACCCATACCACCTTTACCTGGATTGCCTTTAGATGCCCCATCTATATTTAAATTCAGCTTATTATCAGTTGAGAATTTCCATTTGACAAGAATGTAAGTGATTAGTTTGGATTTGAATTCCAAACCAAATAACTCATGTATGACCTCAGTAAAAGAAGAACCTCTACCATCAAAGTATTGACCTTTACATAAATTATAGGTCAAAGAAATTGATTGACTTTTTTATAACTTGCTGATTGAATTTGATTCCTTCATAATAGGCTTTATTCCTAGCCTTCCATGTCTCCCATACAACTACTTGAGGAATACATTTTCCCAAATATTTTTCAAAGTCCGCCTTTCTTACTTTCATCCACCAACTAAGAAGCATAGAAGAAATATTGTTCCATTTCAACTCAACTCCCATCAAATTAGAGAATAAATCCCATGTTTGAAAGAACAATTTAAGAAGACGTGATTAGTGGATTATTCAACTTAGTTATTTGGTTTTTTTGGCACCTTAAACTGTAGTGCAGGTACTGAAAGTTGGGTTTTCTCTCAGGGTTTCTTTTGGAATTTATGCTCCGGGTTTATTGGGAATAGGATGAAGCGTCCAAAAACTTAGATTTCAAATCGAGATGTCCAAAAATTTTATCATTATATATATATATATATATGGGGGGGGGATTCCGACCCTATATACATGAAGAGTTTCCTTACCCTTGTAGTGTGAACCAAATTTTTTTGGGGAGTGTCCGTTTAGTCGGGCAGTGATTCATTTATATTTGACTCTATTTTTTCTTTGGGATGTAACTTTATAGAAGTATGAACCTCATTAGAGAATGAATTGACTTTTGAGAAGTACGAACTTCTTTCGGGACTTTTTAGAACAAACTTGAGTATCTTAGGAGCTCGGTCTTAAGAAAGTTAGAAAACCGAATCAACGGTAGGATTTGGGGCTCTTTTGAAGGTTGGTGAGGACTTCTATTTAAAGGGTCTGATTCGAGGTGTTTCATCGTTCGATCAAAGGTATTAGATGGTGTATCCAGGGTGGGGTGACACATGGACGGTTAGGAAGATATTTGGTGTTCTTACTTGAGGGGACTTTAACTGAATGATTAAAGGTCTCTTCAACTAAATGGTTGAAGAACCTTAGGGCCTATTATGATACCTTGGGGCCTATTTAATCCCATGTTTTAGGATACCTATCGTGACACCAATTTAAAAGGTTTGGTTATTTATTTTAATCAAATTACCTTTGTTAATTTCATATTTCAATTCGAATTTGTCCAATCTTTAAAAAAAATTATTTTTCTTGAATTTAATGGGAAGTAATATCAATTCAACATTTTCCTGATTCCATTAATTAAATTCAATTTCATGGTAATTGAAAGTAGTAATGCATAAATCAAAACAATTACACAAGATTAAAATTTAACATGACAATTCCCGTGGGAAAAAAAACCCCGGCACTTCAAACCCAAAGTTAACTAATGAAATAAAATTAGGTATGGTATGAGTTTAAACGCGACTTACATTATAGACTCAATAATCCACAAATGATCCTTCTGTTCTGACTTGAAACTTGTATCACACTAGAAACGATTGCTTCTTCACATCAACTCTTAAAATATCTCAAGCCTCAATATCCTTCAATGTCTTTTGAGGATCCTATGAATTGTATGAATCACTATACAATATTTAATTAATCTTGAAAAAGAGAGATTTTGTGATATGTATTATAAAAGATCAACAATTTGACAACATTTTGTCAGAATCTCTCAAGAACACTAAAAACCTATCTATGGTCGGTAAAACTTAGATAATATTCTAATGGGAAAAAAAATTGATGTCTCTTAGACATCAAAAGTTTGATGTCTTGGAGATGTGATTGGTCAATGCCACTGGCGCGGACCCATTTCCATAAGTAATGTGGGTTCGTTCCAGTGGAATTGACCAATCACATCGCTAAGACATCAAACTTTTGATGTCTCAGAGACATTAAACTTTTTTCCTATTCCGATATAAGGTTTTTATGACCTTATGTAAAAAAATTTAAGAAGTCACATAGGTCAAATATTTTTGCCTCAGAGTTTGATAGCTTATACGAACAAGAATGTCTCCCGTACTAACAAGAGTGTCGTAAGCACATTGTACATTACAAGTTTCACATGACATTAATGAATTCTAAGAAACCCTCATACGATACCTCGTAGGATAGACCAATATGACAAGAATCTTACAAAATCCCTCGTCTGATAGCACTTTCTTTTAAAATTCTTATGAAATATTGTGTTTGTGATCTTCATAATAAGTCTCTTGTATGAATGATAAACCTCTCATGCTAATCCCTTATATGTAAAAGATTTTCCCAAATAAAATAGAAGATTAAAACACCAAAATAGATTAAAATATTTTTCCTCACATAATATATTAGTGTAAAACCAACAATCTTTAAGAAGAAAAAATATAATATACCTTCGATCACCAACATGGAAAATTGAATCCATGTAAATCAATCTCATCTGGTAAGAAAATTGATAGGTAACTACATATAGTGTTATCATCTTCAAATCGTTAATACAACACAACGACACTGTGTCGTCCCGAATTATAACACTCATTACCCTCGAACTTAGGCATTTTAGCCCCCTTAAGTACCGTAATTGCTATAAATATGCTCATTAATCAGACAACCTCTGTTTTATATGCTAATGATTTATGTGAGGTATTATTGAGCATTTATAGGTGTTACGATGCTTAGCGTGAAGTTTCGTCGCATTCCGATAAAGTTTCGTAAGAGTTTGCACGTTCAGGGCCTTTTTCGTAATTTCACACTTAAGGATTTTTTCCCGAAATATTCACGGAAGTTGTAGGTCTTGGGCCAAGCTTCACGTGTCCATGAACGGTGCTCAAATCTGAGTCCGAACGAAGAAAGCACGGATCCTTAATCGGAGGAGAAATATAAGTTATTATTTAAATATTATTTTATTAATTTACTAACAATTTTTTTAATTCCCTTTATGTCATATATTCTATTTGGGCCAACTCGCAGGACACACATTTGAGAATGGCCATTTTGGGTGATTTCTTGAGTTTTGCTCGGGTTTTGGTCACGCGCCAAATTAGGATTTTTTTCCCCATTAGGTTTCATGTAAAATTGTATTTAATTGAAAACTCGCGAATTAAAATGGGATTATTGTTCATTTAACTTTCTTTGTCACGCAACGTTAGTGTTCAAAGCGATAATCCGATTTTAAGTAGCGTGTGAACATTTTTTATTAAATGTTTAATCTCCCATCGTTGGCTTGAATTCCTTCATGTGTGATTTTTATATTTAACAAAAAATGCTTGGTTAAATGTTTTCGAACCAAAATTCTATTTTCACGTATTTATCCCATGGCGGATACGTGATTCCAACTCTCGTTTTCTCAATTCTAGATCAGAGTTATCTTCTTCCTTTTTCCCCTTTCTTTCTTTCTTTTAATCCAAGCACCTTTTTCACATTTATTCCTGAAGTAATAAATCCGTTACGATATGTCATACATTCCCTGTGGATTCAATACATGAACTTACCGCTATACTTATAAAACAAATGTAGCTAAAGTTTAGGTTTTTGCATAGCGGAGGGAGACGATACCAACGATTAGCGTATATCTTCATACACCCGCACCGCGGTTTCCCCTTCCCTATCACATTGGCGTCATTATCAGGGAGTGTTTTGTTATAGATTTAAATTGTCTTATTATTTCGTAGTATTTTTCTTTTGTATTTGTTTTTTTTATTTTAACCTTTTTTGTGGGATTTGCACATTTGAGCGCCAAGAACCGCTTGAATTTTTCAGTCGCGCATCATCTTTGTGGAATTTTCACTTTGAGCCTTCTTTGGGTTAAACATGTCTCATTCCAATTTTTCTTTTTCTTGTAATCCTAAGGATAATTTTCAAAATCCTCGTAAACCTATGACTTTTGGTCGATTCTTACAAGCCCAAAAAATTACAATATCAAAAATGTTTGGGTGAGTATTACGAAAGTCAAGATATGTATTACGGGAATTTTTGGAATGATCATTTTGATTTTGGGTCGCAAGATCCTTATGATAAGAATTTTGAAACATAATACAATAGCTTTGAAAATTCTAATGTTAATGATTTTGATAGTCGTTCCGATAATAACCTTTAAAGTTCTCATTTGTAAGAATCCGCTCCTCGACCCATGACTTACGGTGAAGGCTTGCTCATGCTTGATAATGAGAAGCTTGAAATTGTTATTAGGAAGAAAATCGTTGTTGGGAGCATGAGTTGGATTTATTATTTGAATCAGACGACGATTTTTTGGAACAACCCGCGTAAATGTTTGGGTATTTTCAAAATATAGAGGAAAAATAAAGTTTTTGATAAAATTATTTTTATTGCTCAAATATGTTGAGAATTATTTTTAGAGGCGGGAATTTCAAACGGTTTCGAAATCGGAGTTAAAATGGATTTTTAATTGATTTTTCAAGTTTATCCCTTATAATATTTTTTAAGCTGAACTGTCAAAATACCTGGGCGATCGATCGATCGATGACAGGGGTCGATCGATCGACTCCAACAGATTTTTTTACAATGCAAGGATTTTTGGAGAGTTTTGGTTTGTTTCAAATTCTTTCTTTTGCCTTATTTAAAGGGATCGTGGGTGACCATTTGAGAATCAAACTTTTGGCACAAAAAATATGCAGCAAACATATTTTATTTCCTCTATTTTTATATACACTTACCCCTTTAATTTATGCATTCAACCTTAGTTTTGGAGGTGTTCTTGGGGCTGTTTTGGTGTTGGATCTTGGAGGACATTTAATGATCTTTGTGAGTTAATTTTTTATGGTGTAATCTAAGATTTCTGAGCAGATTTTGTTTGATTCCTTTGGGTGGTTTAAGGTATGGGGTTTTACACAATATACTCCTTAATCTCGCGAGTGTTATTCCCTTTGTTTTCTTTGATTATTAGACTCATATTTGAATTGCTAAATTCAATTGGAATCTGGAAATTATTGTTGGAATATGTTTTTGATTCATGCGGTACTATTATTGTGTTGGGCATGTTGTCATGAGATTTTAATATGGCACAAAGGTTGGGCACCCGTCAAGATTCCTGTTCCGGCTACTTGATAAAGTATGGCGTGTTATGGTGAGGCCTGGTGACTTGGTTAATGTGTTGTTCAGAAATTATATTGATAAAAATGCTTATGAGATTCACATTTGATTTGGATATTCGTACTAGTGTTGTTACGTTTTATGCACCGCTAATATTTATTGAGCATCTTTCCTTTTGTATTGTGTACTTCCCCATATTTTTCTTTAGTTGCAGGTTGGCACAGATTTGAGCACTACGGATTTGATTTTGAGAATGATTTTTATCTTTGTATTTTGAGGAGAATATTCGAGAATACAAGATGAGAAGATTTGTATTTATTTTGATGTATAGAGAATTTTATTTCGAGATAGATAATTGTATTATTTCGAGAGACTTTTGGTTGTATTCAATTTGAAGATTGAGATTAGTGGTTTCTCTTTTTTTTTATTGTGGGAATTAGATGCTCTATACTTGTTGATTGATGGATTTAGTTTAGTTTTATCATAGTAGCACTCCGCCCCATTCTCCCAGGGCGTGGGTGGGGTGTTACATTTTTCTTCTGAGACTTTTGAAAATGAGGAATGTTTTGAAACAGATGAGGAATTTTTTACTACTTTGGAACAAATCATCCCTCAATTGGCCCATGGTACAGTAGTGAATGAAAATGAGGAAGAAATGGATGTAGTATCCATTTGCATTGAAATGGTTTCTTCCTTGATTCTCAAAGACTAAAGTTTCATTGAAAATGATCCTATTTCTTTTCAAATTCAATCTTCAAGCGATGATAAATCATCTCTTGAGATTGAATTTCTTTCATCCCCGTCTTTATTCTATATTATCTAACCATCTCAAGTACCCGATGAATCAGTCCAAAACCTTAAAATGTTTAATCTTTTCACCGATGAGGAGTACTTGCTCGAGTCGCCTTCCTTGAAGTCATATTTTCCTCCTTGTGCACCACCTCCCATTCCAATTGAAAGATATTTGGGAGGAAATTCAATTTTTTTCTAACCCAAGTGTACCTTTCCCACTTATTATCCAAATACCCCATCGTCCTTCCTAAATTTCAAATTGATGATGGTTCAATTTTTATGCCTTGCACATGCCTTTCGTTGTTCAAACGGAATTCTTATTTTTCGGGAGGCATGCATGTTTGGGAGGGTCCATTGTTGATCCTTCAAATTAAAATTGTATTTTGGGTGGATCCTCAAAAATTTAGACTTCTAGTGTATAGTTAGATAGAATTCTAAACTGTAGGTTGTAAATAGTTAACTATTTATTCTATCTTTCTTTTTTATTTATTTTTCTTTACTTTTAGTTTAGTCTAGTGTAATTACTAACATATTTCTTAGAACCATTGGACTTTCACTTTCACTAGATCGCTCCATTTTTGGTAACATCGCTCGTTTTCTCTCTTTAACTTGGTTCTTAATTTACATTGAGGGCAATGTCAGGTTTTAGTTAGGGGGTATGGGATATTCTATCCATTAATTGGTAGTTTCCATGATTTGATTATATGTTAATCCCAAGCATGCTTTTCTTGAAAAAATCAAAAATTTCAAAAATATTTTATTTCTTTTTTCTCCTTTTTTGGGCATTTTTGCATTTGTTTTCGATGATAAATTATAATAATTGCTCGATCCAATTTCTAATCCAATGATGCATTTTCTATTTCTTTCACATTATTAAACTTTAGTCCTTATATTATTCAATATTGAGAATAAATGCATGAATTAAACCTTGAAAACTTTTGAGCACTTAAGCATATTTTCTAAATGGTTTGGTAGGACAATTATAACTTGGTATCCTTTTGTTGCTTTGTGTACACTAAAAACCTAGCGAGGTTTTTGCTTTTCTTCGTTTTCGAGCACTTATGCATTACTCTTTCTCTTTCTTAAAAAATGTATCTTGTTGATGATCTCATTTTCTTTTCATTGATTTCATATTAATTGAATTGTCACTTGAGCATGATTTTCAATGATGTTAAGTCCTGAGAATCACATCAAATTTTAGGAAAGGATCATAGTACCTCTTTATTGTTTAACCTATACGACCTCAACCTTACCATTATAAATGTCCCTAGTCAACCCCGTCGAACCCTCTTATGACCTTTCTTTTCATCCCAAATCCCCTAACCTACTTCACATTGGAGTTATAAACCCTTATATCAACTTTTCGTACCTCGGTTTGGGATTAGTCTTGGGATTGAATAATGTTCGCGTTATGTGGATTGCAATGAAGCAACGAGTGGACGAAAAGAAAAGAAAAAGAAAATAAAAGAAAAAGAGAGAAGAAAAGAAAAGAAAAACAAAAAGAAAACAAGGAAAATAAAATAAATGGATCGAAAGTACGTGGAAATAAAAGTCTTACTCTCATGAATATCTTACTTTTGGAATTTGAAGTCAATTCCTTTATTCCCCACTAATTCCATTATCCCGCGTGTTATTCCCGAGTCCCCTTTGCCCCCGTACATATTTCTTTCACTTCCAAACCCTAGCCTAGCCCAAATTCTATACCCGAAAAGTTCTACTTGATCCTAAGGTAATGTGATTCAAAGGTCGAACATTAGCGATAATCTGGTTAAGTGCATTTCACATTGGTTAATATGCGATATCCTTTCATGAGATTGTATTTTTCACTTTTATATTGCGTTCTTCATTGATGACATGTGTGCGACTTTATTTCCATTTACATTTATTCATTATGCCTGCATATCCCGCGTGTTACACCCTATTCCGAGTGCTTCTAATTATTGAGGGTGATATTCGAAGAGGATTTAATGGAAGCATGCTTTAATTGTTATCCGGGATATAGGAATTTTTACTGAATCAAAGATTTTCGTATCTGCATACACTCCACTCACATTTGAGGTTTCAATTCCATGTAGTTATTCTTTTAATGTTGATAGTTTTGGATTATTGGGCAAAATTCTATTTTTGTTTGTTAATAATATGTTGAAATATCTAATTATTGTTGATTTTGGCATATTGGTTGTTTGGCCATACATTTTGAGGAAATTTGATGTTTGTGGATTTCATCCGTGAAAATCCTCACGAGATGACACTTTTCCACTATGGTAACCTAGGGGTTTAACGGCTTATTGCATACGCTAAAGGCAATCGTTCACCCACGAAAGTGGTTTTATATCTTTTGTATATATATATCCCGTTTTGCACTTTTCTTATAGTTCTTATTGTTTTGAATTTCATTACTAGGGACTAGCAACGTGTAAGTTAGGGGGTGTGATTCATCCTTAATCATAGCACTCATTACCCTCGAACTTAGGGATTTTAGCCCCCTCGGGTACCGTAATTGCTATAAATATGCTCATTAATTAGACAACCTCCATTTATATGATAATAATTTATATAAGGTATTATTGAGCAATTATAGGTGTTACGGTGCTTAGTGTGAAGTTTCACCGCGTTTCGATAAAGCTTCGTAAGAGTTCACACGTTTAGGGGCATTTTTGTAATTTCACACTTTGGGATTTTTGCCCGAAGCATTCACGAAAGTTGTAGGTTTCAATCCAAGCTTCGCATGGCCATGAACGGTGATCGAATCAGAGTTCGAACAAAGAAAACACGGATCCTTAATCGGAGGAGAAATATAAGTTATTATTTAAATATTATTTTATTAATTTACTAACAATTTGTTTAATTCCCTTTATGCCTTATCTTCTATTTTGGCGAATTTGCAGGACAAACATTTGAGAATGGCGATTTTGGTTGATTTCTCAGGTTTTGCTCGAGTTTTGGTCACGCGCCAAATTGGGATGTTTTTTTACCAAATTAGAGCACGGTTTTTGTTACGCACATATCGAAATGAGTCCCGGATTTTCCAATGTTGCAAATGGGTCTTGGCTATGGCTTCCATGGAGGTTGTTGGAATTTTTGGAGTTGGGATTTGGTTATGTTTGTAGCAGCCTTGGTTTTGGAGTTCTCGGTTTTGGCCATTTATGGCATAGTGGGTCTCGGCTTGTTCCAAATTGGGAGATGGAGATCTTGGTTGTGTTTTTGCAGCATTGCAGTTGCGTGGGCGTGTTACACCAGCCGCAGTCGACCGACCCAACCACGTCGGTCGATCGATGTTTCAATTTTTGGCTTATGAATGAGACAATCTCCACTCCACTGTTCACGCAGTCGACCCGCCTAAGTCGCGGTCGACTGGTACTCTGTTTCCTCTTTGCCACGACTTGCTGCTACTTCTTATTTTTCCTTTTTTATTTTCCTTTATTTTCCTTTTTCTTTTATTCTTTAATTATAACTTAAACCCTTTTCCTTTTATTATTTCTTTTTCTTTATTTTCTTTTTCCCACTTGGTATATAAGACAAAAGTTATTTTCTTTTGTAGATATCTTAATTTTAATTAGTTTAGGACCTAGGGTTTGGAACTTTTGGGGGATTTTTGTTGGAGACTACCCCTCTCCTCATTTTGCTTTGGGTATTTGCCCATTAATGTAAGTTTCCTTTTATTTAAGCTTTTTATTTACTTTATCCATGCTTATTTATTATTTATGCCTAGATAAATTAATTGTAGTTGTTTATTTCTTATTTTATTTATTAATTTAATGTTTTATTTATTTATCCATGTGTAATGACTAGTTAAATAGGGTTGGGATTGTGTGTCCGCCATTAATGGGCATCGAGATCCAAAAATTAGGTTTCCTGTAAAATTTTATTTAATTTAAACCTCACGAATTAAAATGGGATTATAATGTGTTTAACTTTATTTGTCACACAACGTTAGTGTTTAAAGCGATAATCCGATTTTAAGTCACGTGTGGCCATTTTTTATTAAATGTTTAATCTCGCATCGTTAGATTAAATTCCTTCATGTGTGATGTTTATGTTTAACTAAAAATGCTCGGTTAAATATTTTCGAACCGAAATTCAAATTCCGCATGTTTAGCCCATGGCGGAGACGTGATTCCAACTCTCATTTTCTTAATTTTTGATTAGAGTTAACCTCTTCCTTTTTTCCCTTTCTTTCTTTTAAACCAATCACCTTTTTCACATTTATTCTTGAAGTAATAAATCCATTATGATCTGTCGAACATTCCCTGTGGATTCGATAACCGAACTTACCGCTATACTTGTAAAACAAGTATAGTTAGAGTTTAGGTTTTTGCATAGCATAGGGAGCCGATACCAACGATCGGCATATATCTTTATACACCCGCGCCGCAGTTTCCCCTGTCTATTAGACACGCATACCAATAGCAACATTTTATAAATCCAGAATAATATAACGGGAATGATGCCCTTATAAAAAGAAAATACATGCCATTCGATTATGTCACACATTTGCAGCTAATATTGTAATTTTAATGTTATGATTTTTATAATTTTTTTTAACATATTCCTTAACATATCAATAAAAACATATAAACTTGACCCAATTTTAGGTAAAAATTAATTAACATATTGTACGTAATTTTCATGTTGCATTTGATACCATAATTATCACAAAATAATAACTGAATTTGCACGACCTAATTCGAATAATTGGACCTTCACTAAAAAATAGGTATTAAAAGAATGAAGGAGGTGACTAAGGTCATAATCACTCAAAGGAAATCTTATTTAATAAAAACTACGTAAAATAATTCATTGCTTTAGAATTATAGTATATAACTAAGATTGACAGTGAAACTCAGTGTGATATTCGTCACACCCACACGACGACACATGTACACTTCATAAATATTTTAACTATTTTTTCTATCCAAGAATTTAAAGAGACACTATTTATTTAACTTCATGACTCTCTATCTCATTGCCTTTTGGATTAATTATTTACATCCTTTTTTCAATTACTCTATAATCCCCCAAACTACTTAATGAATTTAACCCAATGCATTTGTCTCTCTACATTCCACTTGCCAACTACCACATACATAAGAATGAGATTTGTTTTTTTGTAGAAGCTATACAACTTTTGCCTTTTGAGTAAAAAGTATATAATATATCGAAGTAAATTATGAATGCTCTCGAGGAGAGAAATGATGATACGAGAAATCATCTGCTTGTCGTTCTCATACTAGCAAGTCAAGTGTAAAATACATAATAAACAGATAGAGCGAGTAAAGAGAGATAAAAGACAAGATATAGAGTGGTTCAGCTATTAAAATGATCCTACGTCCACTTTGGAGCCTCATTCGCATTATATGTGTTGTTTAATACAATATTATTAGGCCTAAAGAGGCGCACAAGCACAAGAAAGAGAAGAGAGTACATGAATTTGAGGATTTCGGGAGTGTTAGATAGATGGCTACGATGCCGGGAAGTATCCCCCAAGCTGTACCGAGAGGCGTGGGGTATCTGGCAATGCCTCCCCAAGTGTAGTAGTCTCTGGAGTGGATATCAGTGTAAGAAGTGTACTTGGATCAGGATCCCCAATATCGAGGTGTGGACACCTATTTATAGGAGGTGTATATGCTGCATCGCTGCTATAATGGATTGGGGTTGCGGCCAGTTGAGTGGACAAATTGGGGCCGCACCCTATAACATGTAAGGGACCACATCCTGTGACTGAAAGGCTGCGGCAGTAGGCCAGTGAGGCATATATAGGTAAGGTCGCAACCTGTAAATGACAGGCTGTTGTGGTGACAATTATTATGCAACACAAATAGATAAGAGAAACGCAATCACCAAGCAAGAGTAAGGAATGCAAAATGACAATCACACAACAAAGGATGTACGTGGTTCAGCAAAGATGCCTACGTCCACGGTGGTGCAGTCAGTATTATTACTATGTTCTCCAGAGAGTGATTATAGAGAATACAGTGTGTCCCTTGCCCCGGACCTAGGGTTTATTATATACATGTTTATTTCAGTAAGTGGGGGTGTTGGACTCCTCCACGTTTTCCATCTCTTCCTAGAACCTCTCTTAATGGGAACATGGGAAGAGACTAAATCATAATCGGTTAAAACATGGAGGGTATGGACTTTGGGCTGCCACAAATGGGCTACTCATCCAATCCCATCATTCTAATATTGGGTACCCACAATTGCCCCTAAGTTTGTTGCGCCATGCTTGGGCTCAATAAATTTAAATGATTTGTCATAATGGCTCCTTTGTACATCATGCAACTCTTCCCAAAATTTGAGGACTAATTATGGCGGCACCCGCTTCGTGGCCTGTGCACTATGATTAGAAACATTTAAAGGCTTTCTAGAGCAGCCATTTTTCGACCGTCATTTCAACCTTCTCAGCATTCTTCCATTTCCCGTGAGCTTTAGCGATTCACACTCTCTTCTCTCAGTCTCCGTTCTTATCGTTTCCTTGTTATTTGGGCTCGTGATTCTTCATCATTCGAGTCGAACTTTCATCTTGTAAGTCTCCTGTGCCTTCTCTTTATATTTTCTCTTTGAATTTGTAGTTTTCTATGGTTTCCCAATGGTAAAGATTGGTAATAGGTCGGTGTCTGAGTTTAGGAAGTTTTATAACATCCCAGAGTGGGTAGAGATTGAGTGTGTTCCTCCCCTAGAAATGTTAGAGAAATAGAGGGTGCCCAGTGGACCCATGTTTTGATTCTTTCCCAAGGGGGACTTACTTTTCCTCCCAACGACCTGTTCTTGCACTTCTTTGGTTACTTCAATATTGTTCCTGCACAGTGTTCGCCCAATGTGTGGAAGATAATTAATGGCGTCCATAGAATTAATAAGTTATATGGTACCAAGTTAGGGCTTACCGAGGTCTATTTTTGCTACTCTTTTTCTCGAACTAGTTCTGGTGTTCTCTATCTCAAAGCCAAAAGCCCTGATAGGGTATTAGTAGTGAACCTACCTGATTCCCATAAGGACTATTGGCAAGAGGGTTTCCTTACTAGAAATTGGCAGTTTTCCCCCCAGTCTGAAAGGTCGAGGTCTGATAGGTTCTCTGTTCCCTTTTATGGGGAAGAATACATAGGTAGATTTTGCTCTGTTCTTTTAATTTTTGTTGATTTATGATCTTTCTAATTTTTCTCTATTTTTTCTTCAGCGAGGTCGAATAATTTTTAACCTTCTCTTAGCGAGGTTCGTCTCTCTGAATTGGTCAAGGCTTGAAATATCAAGGAGCCCTTAGCTGACGGCAAGCATCCCCAGTCCGCTGCTTTTTTGCTCGAATATAAGAACGTTGGTTCTAGTTTTATAGCGAGGTCGGTGGACAGTATACCTGAGTTTGAAACCTCTGAAGAGAATACTGCGAATCCTATTCAGTTGGATGAGGAGGAGAGCAGCTCTAAATGTGATATCGCAGGTGGTGCTGAAGGCAATTTGGGTGAAGGGAGCTCCAGTAGTAGTAGCTCTTCTGATTCGGGGGAAGTTTCTAAAGTTCTAAAATTGTCGAGCACATCCAGCAGTTCAAGCGAGGAGATGGTTCCTCCAAGGAAAAACCTGATTCGGGATGATGATGACGACGATCACGTGCTCCTCGCTCAGAGGTCAAAGAAGCAGAAGTCCAGTACTGGGGCTGTAGTTACTGGCTCTCGGTCTTCTACTCAAGAGAGGGAGAGCAAGTGAGAGAGAGGGTGAGAAAAAAGGAGGAGGAAAGAAAGAAGATGGAGGAGAAGAAGAGAATGGAGGAGAGGAGGAGAATGGAGAAGGAGAATGAGGAAGAGAGGAGAAAGATGGAGTCAAGGACGAAGGCTGGGCAAGCCTTAGTCCCGGTGTATGCCTTGCCCGAGGGAGCCTCAGTTGCTATTTCTCCTCAACTGGCTCCTACGCTGCTCGAGAGGGAAGTTCTTCCTGCAGATCGCTAGAGGGCGCTGGGGTCTGATCAATTGGCCCTACAAGCGAGCCAGAGGCTATCCTTGTAAGATCTTTTCCATTTTTTAATGCTTTAACAAGTTTTAACTGTTTTTCCTTCCCGATATCTTCTTTTCTTCTGGCAGTTTATGACTGACTTCGTCGTGCTCTATCGCTCTCGCGACGAGCTGGTGAGAAGGAATGGCGAGCTGGATCAGCAGAGGGTTGCTTTGGAAGTGAGGGGTACTCAACTGGAGGATGATTTAAAGACTGCTGGCATGGCCCAAGTTTCCTCTGACCTGGCCCTCGTCAATTCTAATTGAGAGAGGGATGTGGCGGTTAAGGAGCTGAACGAGCTGAGGCAGGCCTACGACCTGGTTTGCTCAAACAAGCTGGCTGTCGTAGAGGAGAATAAGATGCTGACCGAGAAGTTAAAGGAAAAAGAGTCCCAGGCATCCACCATCAAGGAGGATTCATACAACTCGGGTGGACTGCTGCATATGAAGACGTCAAGGTTCAGATAAGCTACATTAATCGTCTGAACTTCAAGAAGGGTTGGAACAAGGCCCTCTTAGCTGCTAGTGTTGATGCTGACTCTCCTTTGTTCGACGAGCATGACCCGGGCTCGAAGCTAACTGTGGATGAAGAAACCCCTGCCCCTGCCATAGAAGGCGCTAAGCCTGTCTCCCAGACGTTTCCTGCCGAGGTCCTTCCTGCTCAGGCGATAGAAGTTGCCCCTGGTGAGGGGGATGCTTCTACTATCGCTGACAAGGGGAAGCAGCCAGCTACCTCTGGGCAGCCTGAGGTTGCTAATTAGTTATCATCTAGGGTTACTTTTTGTATCTTTGTTTGTAACTTTTCTTTTTAGTGCTCGATGTACTTTAACCCTTATCAATGAAAAGGTTTCTTTTTCCCAGTGCACTGATTTGTCTTTTTTTTCGATGCCTTCTTATGTTCTGTAGTTGATTGATGTAGAAGATTATATTCCTCCCACATCTCAATTAGGCAGGACTCTTGGTCCCAATGTAAGTCCTCAGGTTCGCCAGGCCTTTGTTAGGCTTTGCAAATCTCTTAGGTCAAGGAATCAGAACTATAAGGATCAGTTTGAGCTTATGGCCAAATTGAAGGACAGGCTCCAGGAGATGGAAGAGGTTGGTGCTTCAGTGCAAGAAGAGGTAAATGCACTAAAAACAAAGCTTCTCGATGCTTCTGAGATCAACCAGGTTGGGGAAATTCTTCAGTAAGAAAATGAAGCTTTAAGGAAAGAGGTCTCGTGTCTTATGGAGCATGCGCCCGAGCATCGCTCCTACAGTATTACGAGGCTCTTCATCATCATGAGCTAGGGCTAGCTCTAGCGATGTTCCTCCTATGCTACGAGGTTCTAATGGTTCATCCGTTCTGCGAGCTGGAAGGATCAACAGGAGTTCAGATAGGGAAATGGAAGAGCTTCGCGGTGATGTCCAGCGAGCATATGTGATCGCTGCTGGGATTCAAAGGGATGTTACTTGGTTGTGGCACCTGTTTAAAAAAGGACCCCGATGAGTATGGTCCGATGGTTATGACCAGGGTTGGCTAGATGCTCCGACGAGGATGATAGAATTTGAAGAGCTTGCCTTCATCAGGGGGTGGTTGAGTGCTTTGAAGGAGATACAAGTTCCAAGGAACTCAATGCTCTGGTATCGCCATGAAATATCTCCTTCCACTCGGATTCCCAATCCCTTCTGGAGAGATGATCAGTGGATACCCATCGATGCCATCCCTCGGGAGCTATTGGAGTCGGATGCTAACGAAGTCGAGGAAGAGTTAGTTCCTGCTCCCAATGATGGTCGAAGAGCTCAAGTAGCTGATTATCTCATTCAGAGGCCTCAGCCCCACTGATATTTTGCCAGTAGATACTCTATGTATTTTGTATTGAAGTGATGTTATGTCAATGTTTTGGGCGAGCTTTCCGACTAAACATGTATTGTACTTGTTGTAAATATGGTAGATTAATATAAAATTTATGTTTAGGGCTAATTTAGCCGACTAAACAAGTGTATTATATTCTCCATATTCTCGCTCCATTATGATCTCTAAATTTGTGTTATTATGCAAGTGTCCTTCCAGTCCAGTATACTATCGAGATACCATTGTGCACCAGTCGTCATACTCCCTTATGCCTAAGTGTGGCAATTGGCGAGGACACACCCGGTGTTGGATGCTCTATCCGATCAGGATTTTATCCAACCAAAGATGGTTTGGCAACAAGTTGTAATTTGGCCATATTGCCTAAGGATCTCCTGTAGGGATTCATATATTGCCAGGGGCAATGCTAAGAGGTCTTTCGTGTTTCATAACGAAAGCCTGAGGAGGGTGATTTCCCTACTATGGTGTAACGATCAATGTGCCTGTCATTTGGAAAAGGTGTGTGATAAAGCTTATATAACTACTACTCATTATAACGCAGCCATTAAATGGCTTTCATTAATGATAAGGAAAATGAACTACTAGTTCCACAACAAAAGCATAAAAGAAGAACCTTGAAAATAGAATTTCTTGAGATTGGCTGCGTTCCATGCTCGGGGGATTTCTCTGCCTTCCATCATTTCTACTTGATAGGCGCCTTGCATATTATCTCTTGTTATCTTGAATGGTCCTTCCCAGTTTGGCCCTAGCTTGCCATCTGATGTTTCACTGCGCTGCCCAGGACTTTCCTTAGGGCATAGTCCCCAACTCGGAATGTCTTTGGGTTGACCCTCTTGTTATAATGCCTTGCGAGCTATTGCTGATAGCTCGCTAGTTTTACTAGGGCTAGCTCTCGACGCTCGTCGGCTAGGTCGAGCTCAGCGAGCAATGCCGCATCATTATGGCCCTGGTCGATAAGGCTGGACCTCATTATCGTCCAGCCGGCTTCTAATGAGATGACTTCTTCCATTCCATATATCAGCAAAAAGGGGGTCTCCCTTGTTTCTCGTCGTGGAGTGGTTCTATAAGCCCATAGAATATGTGGTAATTCACCAACGTGCCTTTGGCTCGCTCTAATCGCTTATTTAATCCGTCGATCATAGTTTTGTTGGAAGCTTCGGCTTGGCCATTCTTCTAAGGATAGGCCGCCGAGCTGAAATAGTGTCTGATCACATGTTCTTTATAGAAACTCTGAAAAGAGACGCTCTCGAACTGCGTTCCATTATCGGTAATGATGGTTCTAGGGATGCCAAAATGGGTGATTATATTTCTCCATATGAACTTATCATATTTGCATCTCGGATGTTTGCTAGGGGTTCTGCCTTGATCCATTTGGTGAAGTAGTCAGTCGCGACCAGCAGATACTTGCGATTGTCGGTGGCGGTAGGAAGTTGTCCTACAATGTCCATCCCCCATTGGGCGGACGACCATGGGATGGATAATGATTTTAGGTCGCTAGCAGGTTGGTGGACCATAGGAGCGTGAAGCTAGCATTTCAAGCACTTGTGGACATACGCTGCAGAGTCCATTTGCATATATGGCCGCCAGTAGCCCTCCTTCATTGCTCGAAAAGCCAGAGATCTTCCTCCAATATGGCTTCCACAGATTCCTTCGTGAAGCTCATGTAGAACTTGCTCGACATCCTTTGGGTGAACGCATTAGAGATAGGGACCGAAAAATGATCTCTTGTATAGCCTGCCCTCAGGAGATAAGTAAAAGCGAACAGCTTTTACTCTTATCTGGTGAGCAGTCTTGTTATCATTTGGAAGTGTGCCATTCTTCAAATAGTCCCTTAATGGGTCTATTCAGCTGGGTGCAAACTCAATTCGGAGCACCTGCTCCACGCTTGGCAGCTCGCTATTACAGTTAATGCTCGGGTGAGAGAGGAAATCGATGGGGATTGTCCTTTTTAAGTCAGAATTCATTACTGAGCTTAGGGCTGCTAGGGCGTCAGCATGGCTATTCTACCCTCTGGGAAACTGCTGGACATTGATCTCTTAGAAGCTCTCCATTATCCTTTTTCACTAAGGCGAGGTATGCTACCATTCTTTCATCTTTTTCATTATAATCTCCACTTATCTTATTGGAGACTAATTGAGAATCGTCGTACACCTGTAAATGCTTTGCTCCCAAAGTGTGCGCCTTCTGGAGGCTGGCTATTAAGGCTTCATATTCTGCTTTGTTGTTGGAGGCTACAAATCCAAGCCTGATTCCTTGTTCAAGGATTGTATCCTTTGGAGTAATGAGGACAATGCCTACACCTACCCCTTTTGAGTTGGAGGCTCCATCAAAGAACAATTTCCCGATTTCCTTTGTTGCATCGTTACCCTTTTGTCTTATTGGTAGAGGTTGTTTGGAGGGTTTCTCACCTGTGAATTAGGCTATGAAATCAGTAAGGATCTGCCCCTTGATTGCGTTCCTTGGTTCAAATTGGATGTCAAATCGTCCGAGCTCTACTGACCATTTGTACAGTCTGCCCGACAAATCCGCCTTCCTCAGGATTGCTTTAAGGGGGTGTGATGTAAGGACGATTATAGTGTCGGCTTCGAAATAGTGCTTCAGTTTCCTCGAAGCCACTACTAGTGCAAAGACGAGCTTATCCAGTGGTAGGTACCTCTTCTCGACGTCTAGTAGGGTCTTGCTCATATAATAAACGGGGTGCTGGATTCCTGCAACTTCGCACATTAATGTAGAACTGACAGTGTGGTTGGAAACGAAGAGGTACAAGTACAAGGGATTTGCTTCCGGTGGTATGGTGAGCAGTGGTGGGGAACCGAGGTAAGCCTTGAGTTCGTCCAGTGCCCGCAAGCAATCTTGGTTCCATTCTACCATTTTATTTCCCTTTAGAAGCTTGAAAAAAGGCTTGCACTTCTCGGAGGACTTTGAAATGAATCGGTTTAAGGCAGTGAGCATACCGGTGAGCTTCTGTACGTCCCGGATCGTGCGAGGAGGTTGTACCCTATTTATTGCATCGATCTGGTCTAGGTTAGCCCCGATGCCTCTCTTACTGACCAAGTACCCAAGAAATTTCCCTGACTAGACACCGAAGGAACACTTGCTCGCGTTAAGTTTCATTCGGTATTCCCTTAGGATTTTTAAGGTGTTTGACAGGTCTGATAGGTGGTCTTCTTTCTTCTTGCTTTTAACGAACATGTCATCGATGTAAACCTCCATGGTGTCTCCCATCTGGTCCTTGAACATCTTGGTGACCAGCCGCTGGTAGGTTGCCCTTGCATTTTTTATCCCAAAGGGCATGACCTTGTAGCAGTATAACCCAATTGTGGTGATGAATGCTGTTTTGTCTTGGTCTGGGGCATACAGAGGGATTTGATGATACTCGGAGTATGCGTCCAGAAAACTCATTCTCTCGTGAGCTGAAGTAGCTTCGACCAGTTGATCAATTTTTGGGAGGGGGAAACTGTCCTTAGGGTATGCTCTATTGAGGTTGGTGAAGTCGATGCAAATTCTCCACTTCCCATTGCTTTTTATAACTACTACTAGGTTAGATAACCATTCGGGGAATTGCACCTCCCGTATGGATCCTGCATCCAACAGTTTTTCTATTTCTTTTTCCACGGCTTTTGCCTTCCCGGGTGCAGTTTTTCGTGCCTTCTGCATGATTGGTTTGAAGGCAGGATTGACATGCAACTGATGACAAACCATACTAGGATCAATTTCAAGGCAGCTCATATGGTTCCCACACGAAAACATCTGTCAATTCCTTCTATTCCTGGTCAGTGAGAGAGGCTCTAATCAAGAAAACTCTGTCACTGTCGCTATCTCCAGCTGTAACCTCTACCAGGTCTTCGATGACCCATTCAGAGGGGAGGATCCTGGTCTCCTCTACTTCAGGTCTTCCGTACTTTAATTTCTATTTAGAGGGTGTCAGATCTTCTTGTTCTTCAACTTTCTCGCTGGACTGATCGGCCTTCTTCTCTAGCCTTGGTCGGATGGCTGCTATAAAGCACATTCTTGCCATTTCTTGATCGTCGTGGATCTTCATTACTCCTTGCTCAGTTACATACTTTAGTTTCTGATGGTAGGTCAAGGAGACTGCCTTCATCGCATGTAGCCATCCCCTGCCGAGGATGGCTTGGTATGGAGAGTCAATGTCAACCACCAAAAACTCAATCATCTTGGAGACATTTCCCGCGCGTACTGGCAGTACAATCCCAAGGGCATAGTTATTTTTCTAGCGAAGCCAACTAAAGGGACAGTAGCTTCCTTTAGGTCGGTGATGCTTAACTTCAATTTTCTGAATAGGTCGAGATACATTACCTCGGACGAGCTTCCTTGGTCGACGAGCAACTTGTCGACGTCAAAGTTAGCTATCCTTAGGGTAATGATCAAATCATCGTGATTTGGGGTTCTCACTCCCACCAGATCTTCATCTGTGAAAACAATATACTTATTATAGTTGACATCATCTACACGTCGATGTTTTCCTGACTGTGACTTCGCTCGATCGATCTGAAAAGATTGCATCACCGCTGTAAGCTTCTTCATCTCCATTCGAGCTGAATTTCCTTGGATCTGCTTGGCATCAGATGCCCCATGAATTACCACGAACTCATGTCCAGCATCATCTTCGAGCACGTTGTCAGGTCTCGCCTCTCTATTGGCAGCCGCTTTCTCTGCCTTCTTCTCCACAAACTCGTTCAAATGCCCGGATTGGGCTAGCTCTTCGAGGTGGGACTTAAGAGCTTTGCAATGCTCAGTCTTATATCCTCCCTCTTTGTGAAAGGCGCATCTCAGCGCATTATTCCTCTTCTAGGGATATCCTCCCATCTTCCTGGGCCACTTGATGAATGGCTCGTCTTTGATTTTTGCGAGAATTTTCTAAATTAGTTCTTTGAAGACGGTGTTGACCACCTGAAATGCTTTCGACACGTCATTATTGCCTCCGTTTTTGGAGCCATTTTTCCCCCACTTTTTCCCCCTTTCCTCTGGTTCTCAGTTTTGTCATTACCCTTGGTAGTGAGTTTAGCTCGATCGTTTTACCCTGTGCTGAGGCGGGTGACATCTTCCACCTTGGCATACTTCTCGATGCGAGCTATTAGGTCGTCAATAGTCATAGCCTCCTTCTTCTTCAGGGACTGGTATAGAAGGGAAGAGTTGGGTAGCACAATTTTGAAAGACGCCACTGCCACTTGCTCCGAGCAATCCTCGACCTCGTTGAATAACTCCCAGTACCTCTTCGCATAGTCTCGGAGGGTCTCTTAAGGCATTTTCTTCATTGTTAGCAAAGCATCCATCCTTTTAGGATGGGAACTACTAGTTATGAATAGGGCCGTAAAGAGCTCGGCCAGGGACTTGAAACTCCTGATGGACCGATGGGGGAGACTTTCGAACCATTTTTGTGCCACGTCATGTAGGCTCGAGGGAAAAATCTGGCACATTAGTGCGTCTCGATTATTCCATAGAGTCATGGCCTGTCGGTACTGCCTGACGTGATCAATGGGATCAGTTTTGTCGTCATAAATCTTGAACCTTGGAATAGAAAATTTCTTGGGGGCTTCCTCCTCCTCTATTTCCCTCGAGAAAGGTGATTTCATTTGAGTTTTGAGGGCTCGCCTAGCGAGTTCTCGGGTCGATCTGGTACCGTGATGGGCAGGATGTTGGTCCATCTCCCTTCATACCAGATTTCGTATGTTCTCATTGATGCGATCCGAGCTTCTGTGGCTGTGAGCTAGTCGTAGTTGCTCGAGCGGGTCGTCCTCTGACTCGTTTCCCTTGGCTCTCTGGGATCCGGGCCTAGGGCTCCTTCCTTGGCTATGAGACTTGCTCACCTGAGGGCTAGGAGTGTGGTACGGACGTTTCTTGGTACTACGATGGATCTCTCTCTCCATTCTTTCTAATCATCTTTTGAGGCGAGCGTTCTCAGCCTCGTGCCTGCGAGAAGACTCCCTCTGCTCTTGGAGCCTCGCCTCGTATGCATCAATCAGCCTGGATATCTGCGTGGATCTCATTGATCCTTGGCTTTCTTTTGAGGCCGACCTTTCTGGGCAAGCCCTGTGATCTGAACGTCGAACTTCAGACCTAATCCTACGAGGAGCAGGGGATTCTTGAATATCCCCTGCCTTGGGAGCATTATTATTATGACCAGACATTTCGAACTCCTTTTTTGGTGTGGCCTCTCTCAGGGAAGATAAACGTAACCCACAGACGGCGCCAATTGTGGTGACAATTATTATGCGACACAAATAGATAAGAGAAACGCAATCACCAAGCAAGAATAAGGAAAGCAAAATGATAATCACACAACAAAGGATGAACGTGGTTCAGCAAAGATGCCTACGTCCAGGGTGGTGCAGTCAGTATTATTGCTAGGTTCTCCGGAGAATGATTATAGAGAATACAATGTGTCCCTTGCCTCGGACCTAGGGTTTATTATATACATGTTTATTTCATTAAGTGGGGGTGTTGGACTCCCCCACGTTTTCCATCTCTTCCTAGAACCTCTCTTAATGGGAACATGGGAAGAGACTAAATCATAATCGGTTAAGACATGAAGGGTCTGGACTTTGGGCCGCCACAAATGGGCTACTCGTCCAGGCCCATTATTCTAATTTCGGGTACCCATAGCTGTGGTGGCAAGTCTTCAGCACATGTCCATTGTATACTTCTTCTGCGACAGGGTGTTATATTTTCCATATCAATAAGCCCCCAAGGCATAGTGCCAAGGGGTAATTTTGTGTTGTGCCTTGATGCTAAGCTATCATGGTGTGTTGTCTCTGCAGTGGATGTTTTCAAAGCGACGTTTCATCTTCCCGCGCCTTCTTATGTAAATAGATCCGGTCGTGGCCTTTATTACATTTTCCAAATTCTTGAGAGAAAATCGAAGGCAAACTTCTTTCAACTCATCCTTTGAGTTTTTCGACGTGCATTTGGTGGTTCTTTGTGGTGTCGGGAGGATGAGCAATCGGTTTTCAATAATTTCTAGGTAACTTTCACATCAAACTCCTCCTCAATAGCTTTGTAATTCAATTTCTTCAATTGTTCTTGATTTCTTATTGTAAATGATCCATTGAACTCATGCCTTGCGAAATGACTAGTGTAATGAACTATATGTCGCTTGAATCCATGTCTTCTAATTCCATAACGAATTGAACCCATTTGACCTTTTGTGATAACTAATTTTGTGCTTGGATCAATCTTCAATCAATAAAATAAACCCTTAATCTTCCATTGCTGGCAAGGAGCAACTGCTATTGACTTGCGTATGATTGAATTTGTTGGCCTTAGTGTAATGAAAATACTGAAAAAGCACCATTCTATTATTGACATTCTTGCGTAAATTTTTTAAATTCTAGGGATTTGATCTTTCGAATGGTCCATCTTCATTGTTAAGCTATTTAGGAGTTTGGCCATGGCAAGGAGCATATTCTTGTGTTACTTGGCAGCGACCTCATGTCAATACTTCTATAATGACTACTCTTTGTCCTTAGGGTTTATCCCTTGGCTAGAAGTCGCGGTGTTTTACTAATAAACTAAAAGACTATGGTATAATAAGACATACCTAATGTCAACTTCCCCAAAATAATGTGTCTCAACAATAGGTGTAATCCCAAGGATTCCAAAGCCCAACACTTGTACTGAGTTGAAATTATTAAAACTTTTATTTTTCTTCCAAACTTGTTATTTCATTGTTCCTATCACGGCCTCTAAGAGGCTTATCTGACCATACTGGTTGCGCCCCTAACAACAGACTTTCTGCATTTCAGGTCTTGCTGCAGCCATATGAGTTAGAATCGTGACGAATTTCTAAAGGATTTTTGGAACAAACATTTTGGAGTTTCTCCTCCTGAACTCCCTTCTCTGCGTCCTTTATATACATTTGGGCCTTCCATGCTCCAAGATTTCCCAAATTGCATCACTTTGGATTCTGACTCCGTGAAAACCACTTGTAGGAAAGATATAAACTCTGCAGACACCTCTTGTAGGAAAGATATTGATACCACAATAATGGATGAGGAGGCCAACTTCAGTAACAACCCCATGGATATTGACACCGTAGCCACTGGGCCTTCGGAAGCCAGGGACTTGCCTGCTAGCCCATCCAACAGAACTGAGAGACCTCCTGCGACTTTAAACGTCTGCAGCATCATGACTGTCATGACTCAAGGAATGGGTTGACCAAGTTGCTGAGGCATTTGAATTTCCTAAATATTTGGTTTTCTCATCACCCGTTGCAGAATAAAGGCCATGCATGGCACTTGCTGATGATGGGGTCTGCTTCCCCCTCTACGCATTTGTATATGGGTTGCGGCTGCCAGTTCCAGTCCCCATTAGAAGAATTTTTCAAACTATGAAGTTATCCCAAGCTCAACTAGATCCCAATAGCTGGAGAGCAATTCTTGCCTCTGTAGTGCTATGGAAGAATAAGTTTAGGAGGGACATAACTCCGGCGTAGTTCTTCCATTTATACAGACATAAGGAGAATTCTGTAAAATTTTCATGGTATTATTACTTTACCATCCGCAGTAATGATGAAACCCTTTATAGTGGGAGGCCCACTAGTGTAAAAAATTGGAAGGGCAAGTATTTTTATATTTTTGGAGAAGGGTGGGAAATCCACCCAGATGAGACTGAGAGAGAGAGATCTTTCAGGATACCGCGGCAGTGGGGACGCCCCTCCAAGTTTGGTAAATAAGGATACATCCCTTTGACTTGTGGTCGCGTCCTGCTGTTTAAAGTTGTATTTTCCATATTATTTCCTTTACTTTTGTACTAATATTGAACTTTTTATGCATCTCTTGACAATTTGTCGCTTAGTGAGTGGCAGGAGAGTAGGATAAGAAGGGATGCAGTAGTAACTGATAATGACAAAACGTTTAGCACCTTTGTGACTTTAGCTTCCATCTTTGAAGATGGCTACTTCACCAACAAATCTTTGCCAAAAGAGATGGCCATGGAAGGTAATAATCCTTTCTTTTACTAATGCCGCAATAACTATTTTTAAACCTTCAAATTTTGACACCGCTTTATTTCTTCTTCGGGTGAGGAGATTGATAGGCACTACACCAAAAACAGGATTCTGGCACAGTTCAAAACCGTGCCAGATCAAATCTGGCACGGTTTTGAACTGTGCCAGAATCAGGTGTTCCAAAATGGGAATTTTTTTCTGGCACGGTTTAAAAGTGTGCCAGAATCAGTCAAACAGGAACACTTCTGGCACACTTTTAAACCGTGCCAGAATTTGATATTTCTGGCACACTTTTGGCACGGTTTAAAAGTGTGCCAGAATCAGTCAAACAGGCACACTTCTGGCACACTTTTAAACCGTGCCAGAATTTGATATTTCTGGCACACTTTTGGCACAGTTTTTAACTGTGCCAGATTTAGCATAATAGGAACACTTCAGGCACACTTTTAAACCGTGCCAGAATTTGATATTTCTGGCACACTTTTGGCACGGTTTTTAACTGTGCCAGATTCAGCATAATTTAAAAAAAAAAATAGCACAGTTTAAAACCGTGCCAAAATATCATACACTTTTGCCACGGTTTTGAACTGTGCCAATTTTTTTTAATTTAAAAAAAAAATATTTGAAACCACAAAATTCACAAATTAATAATATTGCACGTTATTAATAAACTAATGTACATACAAACATCAAAATATTACAAGTCTTTAACTGCTCGCATGCCAAAAAAAAATTGGGCAGAGTTTCCTCTATTTTCTCGACATTCCAAAACCTGTTAATACAAAACCTGCCTAGCAAAAAGCCCGCACGGCCACAAAATATAACAATTAACTTACAAAAGCCCTCATGGCCATAAAAGTCAATAATAAAACAACAAGAGACCGTACGGTCATGACACAAAAAAATGGATTCATTAATAAACCCCTTGTTGTAAACCATTGAGTTCTTTGTGTGTTCCAAGCGAATAAAAGTCAACGATAAACTGTTATCCTGCAAAAAAAATAGAATACAAAAAAGATACGATATTAGTAACCCACTAATTTACAAAAAAAAATACTCAAAACAAAAAAATTACATATATGAATGGAAATTAACGTCATACTCACAAATCGGGAGACCCGGGACTACGCGGTCAGTTCCTACAAGTTACATTGGTCCCGTGCGAGGTGTTCGTACCCCCTACGGGATCGTTTCGGGGGTGGTTTGGGTTTTCACCCTTTAACGGCTTGTTTTTAAGTTTAAGTGTTGATTTTTGCAAATTATCGTCATACTCTCAAACCGAGAGACCCGGGACTACGCGATCAGTTCCTACAAGTTACATTGGTCCCGTGCGAGGTGTTCGTGCCTCCTACGGGGTCGTTTGGGGATTGGTTTGGGTATTCACGCTTTGACGGCATGTTTTTAACTAAGTGTGATTTTTGCAAATTATCGTCCTATTCACAAACCGGGAGATCCGGGACTACGCGGTCAGTTCCTACAAGTTACATTGGTCCCGTGCGAGGTGTTCGTGCCCCCTACGGGGTCGTTTGGGGGGTGGTTTGGGTTTTCACCCATTAACGGCTTGTTTTTAAGTTTAAGTACTGATTTTTGCAAATTTACGTCATACTCACAAACCGGGAGACCCGGGACTACGCGGTCAGTTCCTACAAGTTACATTGGTCCCGTGCCAGGTGTTCGTGCCTCCTACGGGGTCGTTTGGGGGATGGTTTGGGTTTTCACCCTTTAACGGCATGTTTTTAAGATTAAGTGTGATTTTTGCCAATTATCGTCCTATTCAGAAACCGGGAGTCCCGGGACTACGCGGTCAGTTCCTACGAGTGACATTGGTCCCGTGCGAGGTGTTCGGGCCTCCTACGGGATCGTTTGTGGGGTGGTCTGGGTTTTCACCCTTTAACGGCTTGTTTTTAAGTTTAAGTGTTGATTTTTGCAAATTATCTTCATACTCTCAAACCGAGAGTCCCGGGACTACGCGATCAGTTCCTACAAGTTACATTGGTCCCGTGCGAGGTGTTCGTGCCTCCTACGGGGTCGTTTGGGGGTTGGTTTGGGTATTCACCCTTTGACGGCATGTTTTTAACTAAGAGTGATTTTTGCAAATTATCGTCATATTCACAAACCGGGAGACCCGGGACTACGCGGTCAGTTCTTACAAGTTACATTGGTCCCGTGCGAGGTGTTCGTGCCCCCTACGGGGTCGTTTGGGGGGTGGTTTGGGTTTTCACCCATTAACGGCTTGTTTTTAAGTTTAAGTGCTGATTTTTGCAAATTTACGTCATACTCACAAACCGGGAGACCCGGGACTACGCGGTCAGTTCCTACAAGTTACATTGGACCCGTGCGAGGTGTTCGTGCCTCCTACGGGGTCGTTTGGGGGTTGGTTTGGGTATTCACACTTTAACGACATGTTTTTAACTAAGTGTGATTTTTTCCAATTATCGTCCTATTCACAAACCGGGAGATCCGGGACTACGCGGTCAGTTCCTACAAGTTACATTGGTCCCGTGCGAGGTGTTCGTGCCCCCTACGGGGTCGTTTGGGTGGTGGTTTGGGTTTTCACCCATTAACGCCTTGTTTTTAAGTTTAAGTGTTGATTTTTGCAAATTATCGTCATACTCTCAAACCGAGAGTCCCGGGACTACGCGATCAGTTCCTACAAGTTACATTGATCCTGTGCGAGGTGTTCGTGCCTCCTACGGGGTCGTTTGGGGTTGGTTTGGGTATTCACCCTTTGACGACATGTTTTTAACTAAGTGTGATTTTTGCAAATTATCGTCCTATTCACAAACCGGGAGATCCGGGACTATGCGGTCAGTTCCTACAAGTTACATTGGTCCCGTGCGAGGTGTTCGTGCCCCCTACGGGGTCGTTTGGGGGTTGGTTTGGGTTTTCACCCATTAACGGCTTGTTTTTAAGTTTAAGTGCTGATTTTTGCAAATTTATGTCATACTCACAAACCGGGAGACCCGGGACTACGCGGTCAGTTCCTACAAGTTACATTGGTCCCGTGCCAGGTGTTCGTGCCTCCTACGGGGTCGTTTGGGGGATGGTTTGGGTTTTCACCCTTTAACGGCATGTTTTTAAGTTTAAGTGTGATTTTTGCCAATTATCGTCCTATTCAGAAACCGGGAGATCCGAAACTACGCGGTCAGTTCCTACAAGTTACATTGGTCCCGTGCGAGGTGTTCGTGGCCCCTACGGGATCGTGCGGGGGGTGGTTTGGGTTTTCACCCTTTAACGGCTTGTTTTTAAGTTTAAGTGTTGATTTTTGCAAATTATCGTCATACTCTCAAACCGAGAGTCCCGGGACTACGCGATCAGTTCCTACAAGTTACATTGGTCCTGTGCGAGGTGTTCGTGCCTCCTACGGGGTCGTTTGGGGGTTGGTTTGGGTATTCACCCTTTGACGGCATGTTTTTAAGTTTAAGTGTGATTTTTGCAAATTATCGTCCTATTCACAAACCGGGAGATCCGGGACTACGCGGTCAGTTCCTACAAGTTACATTGGTCCCGTGCGAGGTGTTCGTGCCCCCTACGGGATCGTTTGGGCGGTGGTTTGGGTTTTCACCCTTTAACGGCTTGTTTTTAAGTTTAAGTGTTGATTTTTGCAAATTATCGTCATACTCTCAAATCGAGAGACCCGGGACTACGCGATCAGTTCCTACAAGTTACATTGGTCCCGTGCGAGGTGTTCGTGCCAGCTACGGGGTCGTTTGGGGGTTGGTTTGGGTATTCACCCTTTGACGGCATGTTTTTAACTAAGTGTGATTTTTGCAAATTATCGTCCTATTCACAAACCGGGAGATCCGGGACTACGCGGTCAGTTCCTACAAGTTACATTGGTCCCGTGCGAGGTGTTCGTGCCCCCTACGGGGTCGTTTGGGTGGTGGTTTGGGTTTTCACCCATTAACGGCTTGTTTTTAAGTTTAAGTGTTGATTTTTTCAAATTATCGTCATACTCTCAAACCGAGAGTCCCGAGACTACGCGATCAGTTCCTACAAGTTACATTGATCCCGTGCGAGGTGTTCGTGCCTCCTACGGGGTCGTTTGGGGGTTGGTTTGGGTATTCACCCTTTGACGGCATGTTTTTAACTAAGTGTGATTTTTGCAAATTATCGTCCTATTCACAAACCGGGAGATCCGGGACTACGCGGTCAGTTCCTACAAGTTACATTGGTCCCGTGCGAGGTGTTCGTGCCCCCTACGGGGTCGTTTGGGGGGTGGTTTGGGTTTTCACCCATTAACGGCTTGTTTTTAAGTTTAAGTGCTGATTTTTGCAAATTTACGTCATACTCACAAACCGGGAGACCCGGGACTACGCGGTCAGTTCCTACAAGTTACATTGGTCCCGTGCCAGGTGTTCGTGCCTCCTACGGGGTCGTTTGGGGGATGGTTTGGGTTTTCACCCTTTAACGGCATGTTTTTAAGTTTAAGTGTGATTTTTGCCAATTATCGTCCTATTCAGAAACCGGGAGATCCGGAACTACGCGGTCAGTTCCTACAAGTTACATTGGTCCCGTGCGAGGTGTTCGTGCCCCCTACGGGATCGTTTGGGGGGTGGTTTGGGTTTTCACCCTTTAACGGCTTGTTTTTAAGTTTAAGTGTTGATTTTTGCAAATTATCGTCATACTCTCAAACCGAGAGTCCCGGGACTACGCGATCAGTTCCTACAAGTTACATTGGTCCCGTGCGAGGTGTTCGTGCCTCCTACGGGGTCGTTTGGGGGTTGGTTTGGGTATTCACCCTTTGACGGCATGTTTTTAAGTTTAAGTGTGATTTTTGCAAATTATCGTCCTATTCACAAACCGGGAGATCCGGGACTACGCGGTCAGTTCCTACAAGTTACATTGGTCCCGTGCGAGGTGTTCGTGCCCCCTACGGGATCGTTTGGGCGGTGGTTTGGGTTTTCACCCATTAACGGCTTATTTTTAAGTTTAAGTGTTGATTTTTGCAAATTATCGTCATACTCTCAAACCGAGAGACCCGGGACTACGCGATCAGTTCCTACAAGTTACATTGGTCCCGTGCGAGGTGTCCGTGCCAGCTACGGGGTCGTTTGGGGGATGGTTTGGGTTTTCACCCCTTAACGGCCTGTTTTCAAGTCTAAGTGTGATTTTTGCAAATTATCATCATATTCTCAAACCGGGAGTCCCGGGACTACGCGGTCAGTTCCTACGAGTTACATTGGTCCCGTGCGAGGTGTTCGTGCCTCCTACGGGGTCGTTTGGGGGTTGGTTCGGGTTTTCACCCCTTAACGGCCTGTTTTCAACTCTAAGTGTGATTTTTGCAAATTCAGGTCATACTCTCAAACCGGGAGTCCCGGGACTACGCGGTCAGTTCCTACAAGTTACATTGGTCCCCTACGAGGTGTTCGTGCCTCCTACGGGGTCGTTTGGGGGCTGGTTCGGGTTTTCACCCCTTAACGGCCTGTTTTCATGTCTAAGTGTGATTTTTGCAAATTCGGGTCATACTCTCAAACCGGGAGACCCGGGACTACGCGGTCAATTCCTACGAGTTACATTGGTCCCGTGCTAGGTGTTCGTGCCTCCTACGGGGTCGTTTGGGGGCTGGTTCGGGTTTTCACCCGTTAACGGCCTGTTTTCAACTCTAAGTGTGATTTTTGCAAATTTCGTCATATTCACAAACCGGGAGACCCGGGACTACGCGGTCAGTTCTTACAAGTTACATTGGTCCCGTGCCAGGTGTTCGTGCCTCCTACGGGGTCGTTTGGGGGATGGTTTGGATTTTCACCCTTTAACGGCATGTTTTTAAGTTTAAGTGTGATTTTTGCCAATTATCGTCTTATTCAGAAACCGGGAGACCCGGGACTACGCGGTCAGTTCCTACGAGTTACATTGGTCCCGTGCTAGGTGTTCGTGCCTCCTACGGGGTCGTTTGGGTTTTCACCCTTTGACGGCTTGTTTTTAACAAAGTGTGATTTTTGCAAATTATCGTCATATTCACAAACCGGGAGATCCCGGACTACGCGGTCAGTTCCTACAAGTTACATTGGTCCCGTGCGAGGTGTTCGTGCCCCCTACGGGGTGGTTTGGGGGGTGGTTTGGGTTTTCACCCTTTAACGGTTTGTTTTTAAGTTTAAGTGTTGATTTTTGCAAATTATCGTCATACTCACAAACCGAGAGACCCGGGACTACGCGATCAGTTCCTACAAGTTACATTGGTCTCGTGCGAGGTGTTCGGGACTTTGCGTGTCTCATTCTGGTATGTTTATTAGTTGTTTTACGTTTTGATTCACCAATGTTCAATTTTCAAATGTTGTATGCTAGCCTTAATCAATTTAGAACACTTACTTATTTCATAAAATTTCGACAGAGTTTCCTTTGTTTATTCATGAAATCCAACTTATTTTAATATTAACATAAGCCCAACAACAACAACAAGCACAAAAGCCGCAGCTAAACCACCAATAAATCCCTTCCACCGATTTAACATCTAAAAATAGTATATAAATCCATATAGCCCCTTCCTCCATGTCAACCACTTATTAAGGCCTTAACACACACATCTTACACAACACACACACGCGCACACAATTAAATGAAGAATTTACTTTGGTAAAGGTGCACTACATTATAAAATCTTCTATCATCAATATAAAATACTTACCAAATTTATTCGCAACTTGAGATCCTCCGAATAAGCTCCCTCATTCTTGATCCTTGCGTATTTGTGCAAACAACTTGAGATCTTCCCTTTTCCAATCACTTCTTCGAATTCCGCTTTGGCTTTCACCAGTGTGCTGATGTTGTATCAGTCCCGACACAAAGAGGTCCTGCAATACCAAAATTATATTTTAAAAAGATATATTAACCATTATGTAGGGATTGTAGTCATTTTACAACATGTGACTTAATTTTCTAACTTGTGAAATGTTCTTGGTTTTTTGTTTTATTTACCAGTTTTTCAATTTTGGCATACATGAAGAATTAGTGAAAATGAGTAAGTAATTGAGAAAGGCCACAAACCAAGCACATGTGTTCGATGTGGGTCCTATCGATTTGTCGATTTATTCCGAGTCCTATTGTGAAATATTGAGTATTGTCCTCATCAAATCATCTATAATTACTCATCTTATTAATAGAGCACATATATTATAGTTACATACAATCTAAGTAAACCCTTTTATATTACTAATGTAGTAGAGGCATTACCTTCATAAAAAAACTAAAATAGAATAAGTTTCCTAAGTTCCAAAGGTTATGAATTAATGGTTACCATTTGAGATTGATTGTCTCTCTCCAAATCAATCCCAATTTCCTTCATCGCCATTAGAGCTTTTCGGATTTCCTGAAACACACAATCAAAACTCAATTTGCATAAAAAATTAGTTTGACGGTTTAAGGAAGAGGAAATTTACAACGACGACAGATTGATTGTCCGAGTAAATAGCTGAAGCGACGGATTTGATTCTTCCGGCAATGTTACTTTTGCGAGAGGTGGAGGTGGAGGTCATTTGGCTCGGTGGAAAAATGTTATGTGCACGCCTATCTCAAGTGTTTGGAGGGAAATTTTTCCTGACTACATATTGAATTTTGCCGGCCCTAGCCTCCACCACCACAATGCTCTCACCCTCTCTACAAACAACTAACCCCAAATCGCACTAAATAAACACCAAGCTCAAATCGAAAGAAGAAACCCTCCACTCAAAAATCAAATCAAACAGATTGTTAATAAATTAAACCCAACAGATTAATATTTTTAAAAAAAAACAACAAATCAGCCCCAAACTTTTCAACAAACCAACAACAAAAATCAGTCCAGAATTTAATATCTAAATTAATTAAACAGATTGTTAATAAATTAAACCCAAAAACAAACTCAAACAAAACAAAAAAATTCAATACAGATTCAAACTTAAAAGTCTTTGTTATCAGATCAGTTTGAGATTTAAAACACACCAGCCCCAAAAGTTTCAATCTTACACAGCAACAACAGATTATATATATATAAATATATATATAGATATAGATATGTATATATATGTATAAATTAAAAAAAAAAACTTACCCAAATACCGGCCATCGAAATCACGGCCGGAGAAACTTGTACCACGCCGGACTGAAAAACCTCCACACCGGAATCTCAACACCAGAAACCCCGTACCACACCGGACTGAAAAAGCCAGAACCACCGGAAATAATGCGACTCTGAAAATGGGGACCACCGGTACCGGAACCGGAACCATCACAGAAAAAGAAAACGCGCTGGAACAAAGAAGCCACACCGGAAAAACCAAAAAAAAAAAATCGAACACGTTGAAACTAAGATCTCCTTCAAACCCCAAAAGAGACCAAATCAAATCTGTTTGATCAAAAAGATCAGAAATCTGGCAGTTGAGGTTCATCTTGAGAGAGAGAGAGAGATGAGACCAAAAAAATGAGGTCGTGTGAGGGATAGAGACGAGAGGGAGGAGAGACGAGCGGGATATCTAATTGAGAGAGGAGAGAGAGCGGGAGACAAAAATTTGGAAGGAGGCATATTATTTTTTTAGGCTATTTATATTTTAGTAAGTGTACTCAATTTTGGCACACTTTAAAACAGTGCCAAATTTTGGCACTGTTTTAAAGTGTGCCAAAATGCTATTAAACCGTGCCAAAATCTGGCACAGTTTTAAACTGTGCCAGATTTTTAATATCAGGGTGTGCCAAATTGCTGTTTTTGGTGTAGTGAGGGAACTCTTGGCAGCTCAACTGCCAAAAATGGATGAGGACACATTTGCCCTCAATAACGTAGCAAGAAAAAAGAAGAGAAAAAGGGCCAAGTCCAAGTGCCCTGTCGCACGCTCTGTGGGAAACCAAACGGCTCCTGTCGTACCCTCAATTCAGGTTGAGGAGTTTGCTCCTCAAGAAAGGCCTGAAGGCTAATTTGATGATCATATTAGCAGTCAACTGGCCACGGCAGGCTTGATGACAACTGATGTGCAGTGTGGCTGTGGCACCTCCCAAGCCAACACTTCAAATTCACCCCCTCTTCTAACAATAGTGGCTGTTAATACCAACCTGGCACCTCCTCAAAGTCGTGACAATTTTTTCCCTGATGGTTGTCCGCGGCCTCAGCTTATGTAGCCCGATCCTGAGTCTTCGTGGGACAAAACTGCGAGGGATGTCCGCAAAATGAAAAGAGTTCCATATGTCGTAAACCTGGATTTCCTCGTGGATAAAGACCATGAAGACTTGGAGGACTATGCCATCCACAGCCTACTTATGAAACTCCACCTTGTCAATAATTATCTCTATATATAGATTAAGTTTTGTTTTTATAATGTTCAATGTCTTTTCAGGCCGCGTACATTGTGGTGTCCCAAAAGCTTAACTATCAGGTCCTTTGCAAACTGAAGCAGGTCGCGGATAGTGTGCACATGGCTGATCTGGAGAAGGCCAGGGCTGCTTCCTTTTAAGTTGGAAAGCAATCCTCTACTGCATACAAAATTGATGCAGACAAGAAGATTAGGACCACGGACGATGCCAATAAGGAGGCTGAGGATAGTTTCAAACAGGCTGCAAACTCGTTGAAAATTTCTCAAGCTCAAGCCGTTGAGGTTGCCCAGGATGCAGCCTCATCAAATAGTAAATTTAAACTCCTCTAGAGGAATCTCGATGAACTGGAGTGAACGACTGCAAATGATGCTCAGGTCCATGCTGTGGCCATCAAGAAAATGGAGGAGGACCACGCTGCGACTATTATGAAAAAGGATGAAGACCACGTCGAGGCACTTCAATTGGCCATAGACAATGCCGTGTACTCATTCAAAGGCTCAAGGGAATTTTACCTCGCTAATAATATAACCTACCTCCGCGGATTTCAAGATCTCAGATATAGGGTTATTAAAAAATTCCCAGAATCTAAAGATATGATTCTTGCCTAGGGACTTGGTGATGCCGAGCATTTGCAGTGTGTGGATGAAATAAACGCTACGGCTGAGAAGAGAGCCAGATAAAGGGCTAAGGAAGAGGTTGCGATAGCTGAACGGGAAATTAAAACTATTGTAGATGGTGAAGAGGGGGTGGAGAAGATGATGTGTCCTCTTAGTCTTCTAACTTTCTTTCAATTCTGAACATTGGGTTTCGTCCCTCTTTAATCTTCTTTTAACTTGAAACTTTTTGCTGATATATACAAGGCTGTGGCCTTTTGAAACTTTGTGAACTTATATTCAAGGCTGCGGCCTCTTTTAGGAATTAATTATGTCTTCCCTTTATTTATTCCTTTAATGCTTCCATACTTGAATATATGCTTTTATATATATACACTTTACTGCTTTAATGAATAACTATTTCTTGCAGAGAAGAGCACTTTTAATTTATCCTTTACCGTCTGCTTTGATATTTGAATGAGTGTCGCTTCCATATCTGAAATGTTAATTTCTTGAATGAATTTGAATAAATACTTAATTAATTGCAATGGACATAAGGTCGCAGCAATACCATATAAATGGCTCCTCCAAATAGGTTGCGGACTGTTATGCTTTACCTTGGACTTTTCAAAACTTCTTGTATTTTGCACTTCAAATTTTCACTCTGTATGTGACTATCATCCCCCAAGCCGCGATGCCAAAGAGAAATGGCTTTTTGTGGGATGTGGCTTAACTTCCTTTTCCTCATTTAACTTGTCGATTTACAGCCCTTTAAAAGGGTTCCTCAGAATAGGCTGTGGCCTATTACCTTTTGCCTTGACTTCTTTAAATTTTCCAAAATTTTTCTAAATCTTGATGTTGCAATTCAAAAGCCTGGCTTGCAACCCAACTACGACATTTTAGCAATTAATGGAACCCTTGATGGCTACAGCCATATTGATAGGGATGTGGCACCTTTTAAGTCTAGAGCATCCTTTTTTGTAGCTGGCTGCGACAGTTTTAAATGTTTGAATGTCCTTCTTCTAAATCATTTACTATTATTGCGGCCATGTTTTTCTTAGCCTTGAGCTTTATTGTTGCGGCTAGATCTAACTGTCATTGCCTTCTTATCCATGCACCATCGTCTTGACCGAGAGTTTATCCACCAAGTTAATGATGTTTGTCTCAATCCACCAATCTAATGATGTTTCCAGTATGAGATCAACAAGTTAATGGTGTTTGTCTCAATCCACCAAGTATGAGATCACCAAGTTAATGATGTTTGTCTCAATCCAGCAAGTTAGTGATTTTGCCAGCATGAGATCACCAAGCTAATGATGTTTCCAGCATGAGATCACCAAGTTAATGATGTTTGTCTCAAACCACCAAGTTAATGATGTTTTCTTTGTGAGATCACCAAGCTAATGATGTTTGTCTCAATCCACCAAGTTAATGATATTTCCAGCATGAGATCACCAAGTTAATGATGTTTGTCTCAATCCACCAAGCTAATGATGTTTCTAGTATGAGATCACCAAGTTAATGATGTTTGTCTCAATCCACCAAGTTAATAATGTTTCCAGCATGAGATCACCAAGTTAATGATGTTTCTAGCATGAGATCACTAAGTTAATGATATTTCTAGCATGAGATCACTAAGTTAATGATGTTTGTCTCAATCCACCAAGTTAATGATGTTTCCTGCATGAGATCACCAAGTTAATGATGTTTCCAGCATGAGATCACCAAGTTAATGATGTTTGTCTCAATCCACCAAGCTAATGATGTTTGTCCCAATCCACCAAGTTAATGATGTTTCCAGTATGAGATCACCAAGTTAATGATTTTGTCTTAATCCACCAAGTTAAGGATGTTTTCTTGGATGCATGCACTTGCTAATGGGCTGCAGCTATATTCCCTTTAATACAAACGTGGAACATGAGTCTGCGACTGCAACCTCCTTGTATTGATGCTTTTCAGCTCTAGATGCTCTGGACCTTACTAACGTTAAAACCTGCCCATTTGAATCTATCACACTGGGGACACGACCATTAGGGCTACAGTTGCATAACACGGGTCGCAGTCTCTTCTACAAATATAAGATCAAGTCGATGTCCCGTGATTCTTGAATTGGGCTGCGACTATTTATCTTTTGCAACTTTAATTAAATCCAAATTCAAGTCAATACCGCTCAAGTGCCGCAGCATCCCTTAGTTTCTTTAATTTTCATGAATCCACTTTCACATCTTCTTTCAGTCGCTTTGATTGGGTTATTATTAGGCCCCCGGGATAGGTATTATGAAGCTTCCCCAAGCTAATGTACGTGACATTTTTATGCATCCCTAGGCTAATATACGCTTCCCAAAAGCTGAGTTGGGGTAATTTCTTTAAAGCTGAGAGCAGCATATACCGAAGGATGATTGGCCTTATGAATATAAGAATATGTCCATGCATCATGAATATCATTGTAAGCCAAATAAGGTTGCCAAGTTGGCATTTTTGAACCATTGGATCATTCCCGAAATAAATAATCTTTTGAGATAACAGGCCATTGTTCCCTTGAAATTTGTCCAAGATAAAGGTCATTCATAAGATTTCTATAAATGGGAAATTAAGAGATAGAACATGGATAAATTTGTTCTTATATATATATATATTTATATATACGATTTTGTTAGGACAATATAAAGTAAACCTAAATTCATACATTCACGATATGTATGTTCCAACAATTGACTTAATAAGATATAAAGCCTTGAATGTTAGGGCTATAATGAGCATTCACAAAACATAAGATATAAATAAGGAATAAAACTAAGGCATATGAGGAGACTGTGGATTGTCATATTATGTTGCATCCCTTATGCATCTTTCAGGAATTGCTGCAGCATTCCCTCCTTCACAAGCCTTTCGATTTCATCTTTCAGGTCATAGCACTGCTCAGTGTGGTGGCCGTAGTCCTGGTGAAATTTGTACAATTTGGCTTAGTCCCTTTTGTGGGGTGGAGCTTTCATTTTCTCTGGCCACTTCATCAACTTGTCCTCTTTTATGAATTCAAAGATGTCATCACTCTGAAAGGCTAATGGGGTGTAGGCCTTAAACCCTTTTTTACTTTCTACACTTTCCTTTTCTGGTTCTTGTTAGCTGCCTCTGGGGCTAGAGCCTCTTGGGTTGTGACAGTGATGGTTGTAGCAGTAACCTTGGGTGTCACGTCCTCTATCATGATAACTCTCTGTGTCAAAATTTTGACCTAGGTTTGGAGTGAAGCATGGTTGTCGTACAAGTGGTTGAGGTGGTTTTATAGCTGAGCAATCTCATTCTTCATTTTTGTGCTTTGTCTAGACTCTCCCTCCATTTTCTGCTTTGTTAGTCTTTAAAAAATATATAATCTGAGGCAAAACTAGAAGAAGTTAGTAATCACAATATAGGATGAACCAAATATGAAGTTAGGATGTAGCGTTTGCATCGATGCATGATTTTACTGCGAAGGCCGCAGCCAGTAAAGCACATATGTGCACTGCCACTGCCCTTGAATGGAATTCACTAAGGTTGAACTTGAGGCCACTTGATACCATCCCATAATGATTTGAAGCTTTTGTAAACCAACTGCACTAATAGGGGTTGCGACAAGAAGGTAGTTAAATATCCCTTCTTGGGCATGAAGGAGCAATCCCTGAATTGGCAGCCACAAATTGAGTTTTCACATGAAACACATGGAGACATGCCTACTAGGGTCTATCCCGGATAGAACAACCTTTTGGTTCACTATAAGTCACAATCAGAGTGAGAAACCCTATATCATAGGCTGAGAAAGTAGCAAACGAGCAAATAGATCTCATCCCTAGCTACCCACCTTTGTGAGGCTATTGCCTTTTACATTTTTTAGTGCTATCTTGGTGAGGTAACATGATCTAAGGTCAAAGAAAGAGATACTCATAAATAGATCTGAATATGTGTGATACCCATTTGAGGGTGTGTATATAAAATATAAGTTCAATAAATAAAATTCACCCATGAGATAATGATCCAAAGGATCCCCATGAATAAAATAAGGCGGTTCAGAAACCAAAATGTAGAGAAACGAGATGAAATACCTCGTTCCCACAGACGACGCCAGTTTGATGATACGAGAAATCGTCCACTTGTCATTCTCGTACCAGCAAGTCAAGTGTAAAATACATAATTAATAGATAGAACGAGTAAAGAGAGATAAAAGATAAGATATATAGTGGTTCGGCTATTAAAATGAGCCTACATCCACTTTGGTGCCTTATTCACATTATATGCGTTGTTTAATACAATGTAATTGGGCCTAAAGAGGCGTACAATAATAAGAAAGAGAAGAGAGTACATGACTATGAGGATTCCGGGAGTGCTAGAGAGATGGCTGCGATGCCGGGAAGTAGCCCCCAAGCTGTACCAAGAGGTGTGGGGTATCTAGCAAGGCCTCCCCAAGTGTATTAGTCTCTAGACTGGATATCAGTGTAAGAAATGTACTCAAATTAGGATCCCCAATCTCGAGGAGTGGTCCCCTATTTATAGGAGGTGTATGTGTTGCATCATGGCTGTAATGGATTGGGGCTGTGGCCAATTGAGTGGACAAACTACGACTGCAACATGTAAGGGACCGCATCCTATGACTGAAGGGTTGCGGCAGTAGTCCGGTGAGGCATATATTGGTAAGGTCGCAGCCTGTAAATGATACACTACGGTGGCAGGTCTTCGGCACATGCCCATTGTATACTTCTTTCGTGACAGGGTGCTATATTTTCCATATTAAGAAATGTGATATGGAAGATTCAAGGTAGCTGAAAGTTGATTCGAATGGTAAGCGATTTTTTCACTCTTTATTTTCATTAAAAAAATAAATTGATTAGGATTTGGGATTTTTTTATGGCGATCCGAGACATCCACAGGTAAGACAACGAGCAAATCCATTTTATAAGTTATCAACAGAATTTTTCACAAATAACTCCACCCAACAGGGGACAACTCTTGTTGTTACCATGGTTAATAAGGTATTTAAATTGGTATTTAATATCATTAATTAATAATATCAATATCTATCATATTTGTACTAATGGTGCTTGGATTGTTTCATATGAGTTTTTTTGCTGAAGCTGGCCCGGTTCGAATTTTCGTCTCAAATCATGTGAGTATTTTTATTTTTCCATTTCACATTGTGCTTGATTTTCCTTGATTGGTGTAAAATTTACATACATTTCAAATCCTTTGTTTTTCACTTTGTGGTGAGATTGATTTTAAGTATGTATAACATAAATTATGGGTTATTCAATTTTTAGTAGAAGAGCCATGTAAATTTTTTTCAATCAATATTTTGTTAACCTTTGGATCCACATTCTCTCTTTATATATGTACACATAGTTGTTTCTCTATCTGATTTATTTTTAATTTTTTAACTGTATTTTCTTATCAATTTTATAATACGCCCGTGCATCGCGCAGATTGCGAGCTAGTTATATAGTATAATCTATGTATATATAAAAAATAGAATTCTAAATCGTTTTGAGAATGACACATGGATAATGCCATAATCAAGCCAAATCGTGTTTGCAATCAATATCATTTCAGCTGACAAAACGCCTCACACAAACAATACATATCAATCTTTTCTTCCATTTCTCTCTCTACATTTATGAGATTTTTCTCCCTTTATCATCGTCCTTGTTTCTTTTTTCCAAAATCTCTTCCACTTCCCCTAATAATTTCAATATCGTCCCTCAAATCTTCCATAAAATCCAATATTCGAACTTCACCTTCATCCAGCACCCTTCTATCAACCATATTCGTTTCATCTCCACTTCATTGTTTCTCTCTCTCGAGGTTATTCCCTCTCTAAAATTTATTTCCTTTCATTTTGTTTTATGCATTTTGTGTGTTGTAGTAATAACAGTCAAAATTGTTATTGCTAATCTTTTTTAGATTATATGCAATTCTCTCAAAATTATAACCTAGCTTTGAAAAATGTATGTGTGTATATGAAGTGATGTAAACTTACATTGTTTTGCCACTCACAATCTCCAATGGAGAAACACCAAAAATATTTTCACCTTTGTCTCAAACCCATGAGCATTTGAGACAAAGGTTATACATCTTTGGGCTCTCTCACCCGCAAACCCAGAGACCCTAATTTGAGACAAAGGTTATGTCAACACGACATTGATTGAAATTTTTTTGTAACCGTGAGTGAAATTTGTGGGGTACATTGTTGGGTTACTATAAAAAAAAGCAGGTGAGTGAAGAGCTGATGAGGGAATTGATGGAGATGGAATATGAGGGTGAAATGGGAGTAGGAATTGGGGTCTCACCATTCATAGGGCTCGTGAAGGATATGCCTTCAAATAGACAAGACATCAAGGCCTTCGTTTTCAAAACCAAGTCTATGGTAACTTAACTATCACTTCCAGTAACTTAATTTTATTTTATGACTGGTGTAATTATAAGAGTGATAAAATAATATTATCCAGATTCTAAGTGTTGGTACTTTTGGGGTGTTCATTATCTAAGTAATTCGTTGTAATTGATTTTAACCTTTCAGATTTATTTCATGGGGTCAGCATTGCAAAAGTTTTATCAAGTATCTTTTTGACACTTTTTTCTATCGTTAAAAGTTATTTTGGGGGTCAAATTCCAAGAATTGCAAAACTTGGAGGCCCAAAGTCAATATTAAGTAATTAATGCATCCAAGTAACCTTAAGTTTTATAAAAAAAAAAAAAAAATTTATAGGCAAATAAACATTAGCTGGACTCTCTCACCCGCAAAAGGTACTCTCTCTCTCTCTATCTCTCTCTGATACTCTCTATTTTTCTACACTTTTTGCCTCTAATTCCTTTTCACCACCTCTTATTTTTTAGTTCCAATTTTAAAAGTATGGTTTGCGATGGTGGGTGGTGATGATTGGGGTTTTAGGTATATGGTTTAAGTTGTAGTTTTTAAGTATCTAGATTAAATGTAACGTTTCAAAATTAACACCTCATTTTTTGCTAATGGTTTAACAATCTCTCTATTACACATTTGCTTTTCTTTTTTCTTCCAACCATAAAACCATTTCAGTTTGGAAATGTTAATATGATGGTGTTATACTATGATTTATTTGTAGATCTTAGCATGTATAGTGATCCATCTCTTTGTATATATTATATATAGTACGTCTAAAAGAAACAACTCTCTACAATTACTCGCACATCCAAAGCGTCGCCAGAAGCTCCTAGAGGTGTTTCAATCTATACCACTTTGCTTGTACTTATATGGACTCCTCCCAAGGCTCAAGCATTTCAGTAGAATGTTTATACGATGTCATCCATATTCTTGATGGATGTTTTTGTATTCTAAATTGTTTATGAAGTGGGTAATTTTAATTTAAAACAATTTATTAATAACTAAATATGAATTCATCATGGTGCATGTTGTTTGATGAATTGCTACAAATAAGATACTACGTAATTTACAATATGTAACTATACACGATAGTAGTTGGACACGAAGTATATTTGTTGCAAGGTTAGTTTATAGTTTTAGAAATGAAACTAGCATAGTGTAGGGAACATCATTTGATACAAACTAATCCACTATCTCTATTTTGTTGATTTTTTCATCCAAAACATCAAACCACCTAAATTTCAGTTTTGTTTAAGGAACAATTATCAAAATTTCCCTCAAATGTTTTTTAATACACATTTAGTCCCCTCATATTTTTTTCGAATTTGATGCATATCCAACTGCTTATATCTATTATTTTTCAGATTAATCAAAACCCTCCATATCTCAGGTATTCTCTATATTTCCTCTATCTTTTTTCTCTTAAGGACTTTGGTTTGGTTGTGAGTTCAAACATAGAGACTTTATTCTTTCTCATTTCATTCCTCAAATATATTATTTGATAACATAGTAAACTAATAATAAAGAATTTATAAATTATTAGCCACGTATCACGTGGCCTTCACGCTAGTATACATATATAATGTTCCCTTTAAGGGAGTTCTTGACATGTGTTTTTTATTTATGGTGTTTGAAAGTTGTAAATCATGTTTTAACTCTATAAGAAAGTTGATAATATGAATAGTCATTAAGACTTCGGGAATTCATAAATAGGAGAGTGAATCATTCACAATTACACTTCATTACATTAATCAATAGAGTCATTAATCAAATCTAGTATTTTTCATATAATAAGAGTTAATTTTTTTTATTATTTTGTCCAAATAACACAATTGAAATGTGTATAGTAATTTGAATTTCATATAAAAAGAGTCTAACTATGAATATTCTGAGTGCAATTAATCACAATTAATAAATTCTAGAAAATAATTAAAGAAATAGCATTCAAATGTCACACACAACACACAAATATACGTGGTTCGGCAAATTGTCCAAGTCTACGGAGAGGTCACTAAATTTTATTATTATCTCTCAAAGTTCAAAAATTACATCCCTCTTGACCCTGGGGTATGGGATGTATTTATAGTCGTGTAGAACTACATCGGTTAAATTGATCAAGGAACTCCCTTGGCGCTATATTGGATTGTGTGGTGAGTCCATGATTATCCCGCTTAAGATTTTTGGCAAACGATATGAGCTTATTTAAAGGATAACTACTTCATAATTATCCACGTGATAAATTCTTGTGTTGATCCTCCTTGTTAATAGATTGGGCCAGACTTGCGTTAGGCATTATTGGGCTTCTTGGACAGGCCAACATTGGGATACACTATGGTTTGGCCCCCATAATTTCCCCTAAATTTCCTGGCCAAGTTTAGGCCAGAATTGGACCAGAGAATTTTACATTAGTTAAAGGTCCAATAAACTGGTCAGTTTTAATTAAAAAAAAAATTGGCAGCTTAATTTTGTAAATATATGGCAACTTGTAAGGGTAGGCTCGTCATGAGGAGAAGTGAAGCGCCAAAACCCATTTCGATTCATGTTCCAGATGATTGTTATACACTCGTGTCAAACATTGTTTGCTTCCACACATTACCTCAAACCGTCACTTTGCTCCCTCTTCTTTGCTAAAAAATACCTCAGAGCTTCTCTGTTCGTGTTCATCTAATTTGTAACTCCTTCTCTTCCTCTTTATCGTGTCTTATTCTTCATAACTTCCTTCTCCTCCATTTCCTATATTTTCTTTAGTAGTCATACTTTATTTCATTGAAAATGGTGAATACTCTTCATGGAAAAAACTTAGAGGATTTTAGGAAAACTTATTCCATTCCTCTGTGGGTTACAATTGAATTTGCCACTATGCCAAGAAACGTCATTGCCATCGAAGGGGGGAACTAGATTTATACCCTAGTTGTGGTTCATGGGGGATTGAATTTTACCAAACCCTCTCTTCTTAGAATTCTGTGAGTTCTTTGAGGTAGTCCCAGCTCAATGTGCCCCCAATACGTGGCTTATTATAAACTGCATGGCACTAACCTCGGTATTTTAAAATTTAGGTATTGTTATACCTAGTCCCACATCACTGAAGGCATTTTTTATTTAAGAGTAAGAAAGTCCAACAGAGTTTTGGTTATGAACCTCCTTGATTCCAATAAGGGATATTGGGATCAGGGGTTTATTGCTAAAAAATGGAAACAGCCACCTCTCCCCGAGGGCAAAGAATATGATGGGTTTATGTGCCTAGCTTGGGGGGTTACAAAGTTAATGTTTGTCTCTTGCTTAGTTGTTCCTTACTATTTTGAATTATTGTTCCTAATAATGCTTCTTATTGTGTTTTTGAGCAAATCGCAGGAAGAACAAAGAGCCCTCTATCAAGAATATAAATGGTGTTGAGCTTTGAAGGCTTGGTGGGTGAATGAATATCTTGTTAGTGGTGATCACCCATGATTAACCTCATTCCTTTTGGAATGTACCAACACTACTGGTATCTTTAATGCTCGCCCAATAGATAAAATTCCCGACCTTCCCATTCCAGATGATAAGGCTTTTGTGTCCTCCTCCTTAGAATCTCTTAACGCCAGTTCCATACTTACTGACGAAGAGGATTCAATGACATCTAAAAGGAAGAGATTACTTCTGGTAAAAGATGATGATGATGTCCCCCTCTCCCCCAAGGCAAAGTACTAGAAGAGGACTAAAACAAAAAACCCCAAGGGTGATGACCAAAGTTTTATCATCAAAGAGAAAAGGATGTAAAAAAACCCTATGGCCCCTCCTTTTTCCAAGAATAATGACATTCCTCCTTCCATCCCCGAGTCCTCCCAGGTCATGTATGTGGCCCATAATCCATCCCTAGCCCACGGTTTGTTGAGGGGAGTCGTGATCATTGATGATGTTGCTAGATCTTGACCATGTTTCCATTTGCACTTCCTAAACTCTATCCAGATTGAAAATTTTACTCCCATTTGTTTCCATTTGATCTATTCATTTGTGATTATGAATTAATCTAGCACTTATCGTGTGTTTCTATTTTTCAGTTTGTGGCAAAGTTTAACCATCTCTTAGATGGTCGCTAAGACCAGTCTAAGGTTAATGATGAACTTATCCTGTCCCTCAAGAAATCCAAAAAGGTCATGGCTAAGGCCTAAGAGGTCTACAAGTGAGAGAATAAGGTCATCATTGAGGCTATTATTTCTATAAAGACCGAGAATATCTTACTAAAGGTTGACAACACTCAACTGAAGGCTGAAAATGATCTATTTGTGAAAGAGGCTGTTTAGTTCCCTACAGCCAAAGAGGGAATATTTGGGACAGGCTGTAAAGAGGCTTATGTTGATACTAAGTTCTAACTAGCCTAGATTCAAAAGTCCAACTTCAAAAAGGGAAGGGATGCGTCCCTGATAAAAGCCTAGGTCCTTGCTAAGTTCGAGCTCTTCGACGAGAACCATCCTGGCCCCCCCATAGGTTGATGAGGAAGCTTCCACCAGCATCCTAACCACTCAGGCTAAGGAACTGGCAACCAAGGACAATGCGACCGAGATCGAGGACCGGGTAAAGGAATGAGGCCACTTAGATTAGTTATTTTTAGGTTATATACTTTTTCTTTTTGGTCAGATTGTATGGGCTCTATCATTTCGTTATACATATCAATGAAAAGCTTTTTTTGTTACTGTTCACATTATCTGAATGCCCTTACTGAATCATTTTTGTTCTGTGTTTGTTTACTTTTGTAGCCTATTTTCGAGGATATTCCCTCCTTTTATGGTAGCCTTAATAGCTTGATTGGCTAAGGTACAAGGGCTTAGGATTGCCGAGCATTTTTGTCTGTTCATATGGCCTTGAAGAAGATGACTAAGGCCTATAAGGATGAGTCTACCTTGGTCTCTAAGATAAAGGACAACTATAAGTACTTAGAAGATGTGGGCTCCTACATACAAATGGATATAATGTGATTTAAACTCCTAACTTGCTGAGGTCAAGGATATAGGGTAGGTTGGCGCCCTAATCCAGTTTGAGAATGATGATCTAAAGAAGAAGCTTACTGATTCTGAGGAGAGTTTTCAGCGAGGCAACATCATGGTGATGAAGCTTTGATACTTGATCAGAATGGGCCCCTAAGGAACTTGGTTGTTAGGCTATGACGAGTAATGGAAAGATGATCCATTGAGGCTTCAAGAGGCTCAGTACCAATCCTATAATCTTGGATGGTTAACTCCCTTAAGGTAATCAAATAGCCCAAGGATTCTCAACTTTGGTACATGTAGCATGTTGAGTGCCCAGCATACATGCGACCTCCCTTTGGGCGTGATGAGAAGCAGGTCCCCTTGGATGCCATTTCCTTTCAACTCACTGACAGATACTTGGAAGGTCACGACAGTAATGATGAGTACCGGTCTAATCCTAATGATAGTCAGAGGAGGCCAATTGAGAAGTTCTTAGACAGCCGATTATAGATTGTTATAATAATATTTGGTGTTGTTTGTAATAGATTTTGTAATTGGTATCCTTTTGTAATTGGATATTGACTAAAAGTTAAATTAATACCCATTTTTGTGCGTTTTTCCATTCCTTTATGCCAAGCATGTGTTATATTTGTCTATCTTACCTTTTAAACTGTGTCGTCACTCTCCTTTAGGCCTAGAATAGACAATGGCAAAAATGCACCTGGTGTATGGAAGTCCCCCCCATTCAGGATTTCGTTCGACCAAACTAAGTTATTTTTTTACCTAGGGATTCATCGTAGGGACTTCAATTGCATGGGAAATTTATGAGGTTAATTTTAATGGTGGTGACAAAGACTGTGAGTGTGCTATATCTGAATAATGCAGCTTCTCAAATAAATCCAATTTCAATTATGTGACAAACCAACCAGTTTTAATTAAACCTAAATTTGAGATAAACCCTAACACATGCATCTAGGTGATTTAGAATCATAAATCAATAATCATGCAAAGAAACCAATTTCAGGTAAAATCCCCGAAGGAAAAAACCTTTTATTTCACTATAATTTGTAGATCACAACTTACACGGATTACAATGAAATTCGATGACACACGAATACCCGCAGACATCGGTAGGCGTTGTCAGCAATGGAAAAACCGCAATAATACCATAAGAACACGCAGTTCTATCTTCAGCAAAGATCCACACGCAGCGAATCTCAATGGCCTCAGTCGTAATCCGTCCAGTACCATAGAAGGCACCTAAATTAGCAGTAGAGATCTTCTCTACAGGAGAAAACTTCAACAAGATGGTATCTTGGGTTCCAGCACAATTCACATAAAGATTGGGATGTTTTGTGAATTGAAAAACAAGGTTTTAAACCCTAAAATTGAAGCAGACAAAGTGTTATGCCGTTTGCAGATTACTGGTATCGAAAATTGTCGGTCTCCTTAATGAAAATGAAGTGATTTAACGCGCTTTATATAAAAAATTTGAGGTGGCCCGTCGTTCGAACGAGATAGAATGTCATTCGAACGATATCCCATGTTGTTCAAATGAGAAAACACGAAAAATAAATTTAATTTTTTATTTCAAAAATTCTTCTTTTAATCTTGGAAAATTCATTTTGACGAAAAACAACACCTCAACACTTAGAAAATATTTAAAAAAAAATATCAAACCTCTTTTAAAAATTATCCCAACACTTTTAAGTGAACCGTAAAGGGACTTAAATACTTTCTCACCGAAATTAACCTTGTAGAGGCTTGAATGTTTAAGAAGCTTGTTATCCAGATCCGTCTCGATGCATATGTGATCTTGAACAATTCTTCAACGATTTTAGCAGTATACGACATACTCAATTGTGAAATTTTTTTATAAAATCATGTCCTTATGAATCTCCCCCTATGTCTATGCCGGTACAAAATAAAAATAACTGAATTATAAAAAAAATGACCTATACAAATCTACCCTCCCATGAACCCAAAAGTGGAAAGATAAAACGCTAAGTCTTTAAAACATCTTCAACTTCAAATCTTCAAATCTTCAAGCTTTTCTCATCAGGGTGTGCAGTCCAAAAATCACCAAACTTTGTACCTACATACAGGAGACAAAGAAAATACCTCGTGACGCATCGAGTTTGAAGTGAGATAAACATAAGCCAAAGCAAGTATAAAATCTCAAATCTCTCCCATAATGTAACAACTCCCCCATAAATTCATAATTCGTTCTCTCCCTTTTTATTTGTCCGAAATAGACATGGAAATGAATAACAAAATAAAGCTTGTATTTGTCACGATTAACAAGGAAAAATAGACAAACTGCTTTCATCAAAGAGATACTCAAACGTATTCCACAAACTATTTTTGATTTTTCAATTTTTCACACAAAAATGCAAAAATAATTTTAGAAAAATAACACTATGAATTTGCACTAAAATGACCAAATCAAGGAAACAGAATGATTGGGTGTGAACATATTCAATAGGTAATAAAACTCAATCAAGCATATCTTCACGATGCATAAGTGTACTCCTATCGAATGAACATAAAAAACATCCTTAGGTGTAAAATTGTTGAATTTAGATGTTATCGACTAAATCAAATCAACAAATCAAAGCCTAAGTGATTTTCACACCAATAATGTCCAAAACTATTTAGTGCAGTTTCGAAAACTTTTCAAAGTACATACAAACCCATTGATACATATCCATCCAAAACTCCCCCATAAATAATACTCCTTTTGTTTTTCAAATGAGGTTCTACATTCTCAACTTAGAGATAACATATTGGCCCAAATTTTGGCATATTTCATCTTTTTATTGCCTTAATTTTTTTGTACGGGCTCTTTTCAAATGATGGATTTCACGACGTGATTATTATTCACTCGCAGCCCGTTCCTGTGCACTCGTTATTTTTTATAATTTAAAAAAATTCCTCACGGGTAATGGTTTTTACATGCACTACTTTTATTGCTCTCGTATTATTGCACTTGGTTCGTGTTAAGGATAAGATTGAGATGAAAACACTCGACCAACATTTGATAGACAAGAACAATAATCAAATAAATACATGCGCATGTGTGCAATAAAGGAAATAATGAGTCAAACATGTAGGAAGTATTAACTAATAAAATCTCAATGACTCTAAACATTGTAAAGCAGATGGATGACATGACATATTGTCTCAAAACACTATAAAAAATTCACATGGATATGGAATGATTTTGTGACTCGGTCATCCTAAATGTTCATTCATAAACGGTGCTAAACAAAATACAAAAAATCTTTTTCGATTTTTTTTTAAAAAAAATTATCAGAATAAAATCTTTTTGTATTTTTCGAAATTTTTCAAAAGGAAAAATCTTATACAACAATGATACACAAGTTATAACACTAGCAAGAATATATCATGTAGCATAACTAGCGTATCACAACAAACAACACGATCAACCAAAAGATTTAACATGGGATGAATCACGTGCAAGTAACCGAGAGTTATGGACAATTAATCCAAAGGGCTCTAAATCTGATTTCCTAACCCAAATAGATTTGTAATGACTTGTAGGGGCTTGGGGAATTGAGTTTATTTTCTTATTAAACTTCCTAGGAGTATTTTAAAGTTTATAATAGAAACGCCTAAGATGACCTTTCCTATCGCAATGTGTGCAAGTGTAAATTGGGCGGTAAATGTTACCTAAAAGCGGCCCTCTCCTAAAGTTTCTATGTGGCATTCTCCTAAAATTCCTAGGTGCCTCTCTCACGATGTTCCTAGGTGGATCTCTCTTATCAACCTTTGGTGCCTCTCTCGTAACAACCCTAGGAGGCTCTCTCACACGTGGGGGATTGGATTTGTGAACGGGTGCAACACTATCATCGAAGCCTATACCACACCAATCATCCTTGATTTGGGTAGTGCCTAACATCTTATCTAGATTTTCTAACCTAGACTCCAAATCAAACTTAACCTTGCTTGAATCTCTTAAACTCTTCTCAAGCTCACATATCCTTTACTCGAGTACACGCCTAGAATCCTCAAACATCAAAAGCTCCTTTTTCATAGTCTTCATCAACCCTCTAAGATTATCTCTCTCACCCTCGACATAACCTAACTTACCTCTAAGCTTCTCCTCACGTGCCCTAAAATCCTCAATCAATGCATCGATGTTATTCCAATTTGAGACACGTTCTTTCAACTTAGCTTCTAATTTCAAGTTTTCCTTTTTTTTCAATACAGATTCTACATACAAATTATTATACGCAACTTGCAACTCACTCAATTCTTCCTCTTCCTCTTCCTCTTCCTCATTCCCACTCTCATCACTAGTCACAGGGGAGCTCCCACTTAGTAGTATAAAAAACTTCTTTTTCAAAATCACTATTACTAAGTAAAGAAGCATGAGATGTCTATTTATTAAAAACCTTCCTTATACTAGTGGGACACTCATCTATCATGTGAACAATTCCCTCACAACCAAGACACCTATCAGAGTCATTTTCAATAAAAGATTTAAAACAAGAGTTCAAGTGAATTTTCAAGTTAGCCGTTTCAAAAAGTTAACATCTAAAATCATCAAAACCACCAAAAGCTATATTAAAAAAAATATCAAACACAATAACTTAGTGCAATAGGCTCTGATACCAATTTGTGAGTGTGCAACAACGGAATAATGCGGCTTCTCAAATAAATTCAATTTTAATTATGTGACAAACCAACCAGTTTTAATTAAACCCAAATTTGAGATAAACCCTAACACATGCATCTAGGTGATTTAGAATCATAAATTAATAAACATGCAAAGGAAATCAATTTTAGTAAAAATACCCAAAGGGCAAAACCTTTTATTTCACTATAATTTGTAAATCGTAACTTACACGGATTACAATGAAATTTGGTGACACACAAATACCCGCAGGGGTCGATCGGCGTCGTCGGCAATGGAACAACCACAACAACCCCACAAGAACATGCAGTTCTATCTTCAGCAAAGATCCACATGCAGCGAACCCCAATGACTGCAGTCGTAATCAGCCCAGTACCATAGAAGGCGCATAAATCAACAGTAGAGATCTTCTCTACGGGAGAAAACTTCAACAAGATGGTATTTGTGTTTCAACACAATTCACATAAAGATTGGGATGTTTTGTGAATTTAAAAATTAGGTTTTAAACCCTAAAATTGAAGAATAAAAAGTGTTATGCCGTTTGCAGATTACTGGTATTGAAGGTATCCTTAATGAAAACGAAGTGATTTAACACGCTTTATATAAAAAAATTTGAGGCAGTGCATCATTCGAACGAGATAAGATGTCGTTTGAACGATATCATATGTCATTTAAATGACAGTAAATGATAGTTGAACGAGATCCCATGTCGTTTGAATGAAAGTACATGTCATTCGAACGAGAAAACGTGAAAAATAAATTTAATTTTTATTTAAAACATTCTTCTTTTAATCTTGAAAAAATCATTTTGATGAAAAACAATGCCTCAACACTTAGAAAATATTTTAGGAAATATTTCAAACCTCTTTTAAAAATTATGCCAACACTTTTAAGTGAACAATAAAGGGATGCGAATACTTTCTCACTGAAATTAACCTTGCAGAGGCTTGAATGTTGAAGAAGCTTGATATTCATATCCATCTCGATACATATGTGATCTTGCACAATTCTTCGACGGTTGTAGCGGTATACAACATACTCAATTGTGATGAACATTTATACAATCATGTCCTTACAAAGACCCAAAGACTTTGAATTTAATTATAACTAAAAAAGTTATCATTGTAATTAAGTTAAAGTCTGTTTGGCACTTAAGAAGATTAATGCCAATTTTGAGTTACTTAGGAACATTGTAAAGTAATTGAGTAGCTAAGAAATTGAGCGACTGAGGAACGACCTTTATTCATGACTTGAATAATAAATTATGAGCAACATGAGTTTGAAATAAAAATTAATGAATAAAACAAAGGTACTGAAAATAAAACTAGAAGTAGAACTTTTTGAGGCTGGTCACATTCCATGCTCGGGGAATCTCTTCACCCTCCATTATTTTCAGGTAACAGGCTCCTTATAAATCATCCCTGATTACTTTGAATGAAAACCCCCAATTGGGTCCTAAATTTTCATCTGAAATCTTTTTGGATCTACCGAGGACCTTCCCGAGGACATAATCCCCGACCTGGAATTTCCTTGAATTGACTCCTCTATTGTACTATTTTTCCTACTATTATTGGTAAGAGGCCAGCTTGATCATGGCTTGCTCTCACCATTCATCTACTAGGTCAAGTTTAGAGCGAAGTTCATGGCTTGCTCGACTACATTCATTATCATGATCAAGAAAACAGCTTTGAGTGGAATTACAACTTATATTCCATATGTGAGAGCAAAGGGTGTTTCCCCGGTAGGTCATCTCAGCGTTCTGCGATATGCTCAAAGCACATGAGGGAGCTCATCCACCCAGGCACCCTTTTCTCTTTTCAGCCTTTTCTTTAATCCATCAAGCATTGTCTTGTTGGACTGCTCTGCTAGGCAATTACTTTGAGGGTATGCCACAGAGTTGAAGCAGTGCTTGATTCTGTGCTCATCGTAGAACCTTAAAAAGGTCCACTCTCAAATTATGTATCATTATCTTTTATGATAGTCATGGGCACCCCAAAGAAAGCTATAATATTTCTCTAGATGAACCTGATCATATCCGAATATCTACTATTTATTAGTGGATCTGCCTCAATCCACTTAGTTAAATAGTCTATGCCGACCAATAAGTACTTGCCCTGTCACAGTAGGTAGTGTCACTATGATATCCAACCCCCATTGTGCGAATGGACACGAATTGGTTAATGGCCTCAGGTCGATGGTCAATTGATGGAGCATGGAGGAGAATTTTGGCTCCTCTCACTTTTTGAGAATAAATACTTGCGTCTTTCTGCATGTATGGCCACCTGTAGCCTTCTTTAATTGATCGAAATGCCAGAGACATTCCACCTGTGTGTCTTTCACAAATCCCATCGTGAAGTTGATGGAGGACTTAGTTAACGTGTTTTGGGTGTAGGCATTGAAGGTAGGGACCTGTAAAGGACCTCTTGTAAATCTTTCCCTCGGGACTTGGATAGAAGCGAGAAACTTTTACTCTCACTTGATGAGGCTATTTTTTATTGGTTGGTAGTATTTTATTTTATAAGTACGCGATGATTAGATCCATCCAACTTGGACCCTTTTTAATGGAGAGAATGTGCTCGGAGGTAATTATTTTGTCAATTCTAGGCTTGGCAAGGAATTTTACTTTGAGTGTTTGCAATAGATTGGAGTCTATCGCTGAGCTTAAGGCTGCTAAAGCATCTGCATAACTATTGTGCCCTCGGGAGAACTGTTGAATGTGGATTTCTTCCAATTCTGTCATCAACTCGTGCACCATTGCGAGATAGGTTTCCATTCAATCATCCTTGGCATTGAAGTCTCCACTGACTTGGTTGGACACCAGTTTGGAGTCGCAATTTACTTTGAGTTGACTTGCCCCAGTATATGGGCATTTGTGCAGGTCAGTTATAAGTTCTTCGTACTCGACCTCATTTTTAAAGGCTTTAAAGCCCAACTTGATCTCTTATTCGATCATTACATCTTCTAGTGTCATGAGGATATCTCCTACGCCCTCTCCCTTGACATTGGAGGCACCATCGACATATAAAATACAACTCTCAGACTGACTCTTCTCATGGACTTTTGATTGGCCACCAGTTGGTCGGTTGTACCATCTACTGTGAATTCCTTTATGAAGTTGGCCAATATCTACCCCTTGATTATCATCTCTGATTGAAAATGAATGTCAAACCTGCCAAGTTCTATTGACCATTTTGATATTTGCCCACCAAAATTGGCTTTGTGAAGGACAACCTAAATATCAAAGAAGTAATGACAGTAATGGAGTGGGTTTCAAAGTAGTTCTTAATCTTTCGAGAAGCTATAGCCAATGCATAAGCCAATTTTTATAGCGGCAAGTAGCATTTCTTGATGTCCAAGAGTGTTTTTTGGTATAGTAAGCAAGAAGTTTCTTTGCTTCTTTCTCGCAACCCAAGGTCTATTTGACCCCTTGGTTTGAAACTGCAAGGTAGAGGTAGAGAGGGTCCCCTTAATCGCCAATACCATTAAAGGAGGTTTGCTTAAGTAGGACTTAATTCCTTCAAGATCTTTTGAGCATTCATCAATTTGGTGAGGCGTTTCTCTTTCTTAAAGAGTTGAGACAATGGTCGACAGTGCTCTGACGACTTAGAGATGAAGCGTTTGAGCACTACCAGCATCCCAGTGAGCTTTTTGATATTGCGTAATGTCTTAAGCGGCTGGACATTATTGATAGCCTTTAATTGATTTAGATTTTCCTCGATTCCCCTCTTGCTAACCAGGTAACCTAGAAATTTTCCTAACTGGACCCTGAATGAGCACTTACTCACGTTAAGCTTCATTTAGTAGCGCCTGAGGATTTCAAAGATGTTGTCTAGGTATTTGATATGGTCTCCCTTGCTTCTTCTTTTAACGAGCATATTATTAATGTATACTTACATTATTCCCCACATCTGTTCTTTGAACATCTTTATGACAAGTTTTTATTAGGTGGCTCCAGCGTTCTTAAGTCTGAATGGCATGACTTTGTAACATTACAAGCCTAATGGTGTTATGAATGAAGTTTTGTCCTGATCAGGGACGAATCGAGGAATCTAATGATATCCCGAGTGAGTGTCTAGAAAACTCATCCGTTTATGGGCTGCAGTGGCATCGACCAGTTAATCTATCTTTAGCAGGGGAAATTGTCCTTAGGACAGGCTCTGTTGAGGTTAGTGAAGTCTATATAGACTCTCTAAAAACCATTTCTTTTATAGACTACAACTGGATTTGAGATCCACTTTGTAAATTAAACTTCTCTGTTAGACCTTGCCTCCAGAAGTCTCCATACCTCCTTATCCACTGACATTCCCTTCTCTGGAGTTGTTTGGCAAGATTTTTACACAATCGGCTTAAATGTCATATCTATATAGAGATGATGGAAGGTGAGCGTAGGATCAATTCCTGGCATGTCGTATGCCTCCCATGAAAATACATCTAAGTTGTGTTTCAGGAAGACGGCCAACTCCACTCTTTTATGGTCGGTCAGTGTTGTTTTGATAAAAACTTCCTCTCCAACCAGATCTTATTAAAAAAAACTCCTTCAGATTTTTAACGACACTGTCAACAAGGTGGATTTTAGTCTCCTCTACCCGTGGTTGGTCGTGTCATAGTTGCTATTTTAAGGGAGTGGCCCCATCCAGTAGTGTCTTCGGAATAACCTCTTTGTCTTTATTTTTCTCTTGCTTGGGCCTAATGGTGGCGATATAGTATTTTCGAGCAATGGCTTGATTGCCTCTTATCTTCATTATGCCCCGATCTGAACATAATTGAGTTTTGGGTAGTAGGTTAAAGGGAAAACTTTCATAGCATGATGCCACCTTCTATCGAGAATGGCGTGATAGGGAGAATCAATATCCATCACTAGTAACTCAATGAGATTTGAAATATTTCTTGCCCTTACTGGCATGACCAACTTCCCTAACGGCATGGTTATTTTTTCTGCGAAACCGACCAAAGGGATAGTTGCTTCCTTTAAGTCATACATCTTGAGCTTGTGGAAGAGATCCAGGTATATCACCCCTGAGGAACTCCCCTGGTCCACAAATAACTTGCCCACATCCGATTTTGCAATCCTGAGAGTGATCACCAGTGCGTCGTGGTGTGTGTTCTTACCCTGACCAAATCTTCCTCTGCAAACACAATGTGCTTGTGGTAATCCATGTCCTCTAATCGCCTGCACTTGCCAACTTTTCTCTTGGGAGGATATATATGGAATGCCTCCATCACGGTTGTGACCTTCTTGAGTTCCATCCGAACTGCATTTCCCTAGATCTTCTTGAGGTTGGACGCCCCATGTATTACCGCAAACTCATATCCTACCTTTGTTGTCTAGTTTTTTTATGTCATTGGCGACGATCGGATCAAACTTCTTGTCTATATAATTATTAAAATACCTCGCTTGAGCCAATTTTTCTAAGTGAGAATTTAGTGCCTTATAGTTCTATGTCTTGTCCATTTTCCTTATGAAATGTACACCATAACGTGTTGTTCCTCTTGGTCACATCACCTCCCATCTTCTTCGGCCACTTGATAAACTGTTAATCTTCTCTCTTCCCCATGATCTTATATTGGTTCATTGAAAATCGTGTTGATGGATTGGAAAGCTTGGGATGAATCTGCTTTGCCTTCGTTCTTGGAACTGTTTTGCTTTCTATTCTGCTTATCGGGATTGTTCTCTTTAGCATTCCCTTTGTTTTCCTTGGTGCGACCAGTTCTGTCTGGCTAGTATGGACTACGTCCACCACTTTGACGTATTTCTCAATACGCGACATAAGATCGTCAATGTTATCAACCGTGAGATATTGATGCAGTATGAAAAGGGGGTAAATTTATTTTGAAAGATGCCATGACAACCTTCTCCAAGTAGTCTTCCACTTTATTGAACACTTCTGAATATAGCTTGGTGTACTCACCCAGAGTCTCCTATGGCTTTTTCCTCAATATGAGCAATGAGTTCATCCCCTTCGGATTAGAACTGCTAGTTATGAAGCGAGTAGTGAAAGCCTCGATGAGGCCATTAAACCATTTAATAGACCTATAAGGCAGACTCTCGAACCACTTCTGGGGGGCGACTTGCCCAAGCTGGAAGGGAAAATACGACACATCATAGTGTCTTTGTGACTCCATAAGGTCATAGACTTCTTGTATTTCTGTACATGATTTGTAGGGTCTATTTTGCCATCATAGATCTTGAACTTGGGTGTTGCAAACTTCTTTAGGGATTCTTCCTCCTCAAGGGACCTTGAGAAATGAGACTTCATCTGGGTAATTAGAGCTCGCCTTACTAGCTTTTTTGTTGATTAGTCTCCTCGATGAGTTGGGTGCTAGTCCATTTCTCTTTAGACAAAACTCCTTATGTCATCCTTTAGGGGGCTTAAAGATAATATCAAGATTATAGATAATCCCCCCTCCCAACTAATACAATAGACTCAAGTTTGGCAGCTCAAGCGAGGTAGCTCAGCGTGGCAATCCAAGGAGATCTTCCAGTGAAGTAACTAGTCGATATGGCTCACTCTTTAGCTTTGTTGTCTTACTTAGTCATTTAGTATCTTCTTATATTGGCTACATCTATAATGATTGTAATTATGTAACGATTATAGCGTTATTCAGTGTGAGGTCAAACGGTACTCGCGAGAGATCAGGCCTGTGAGGGCTTTCACGTTCTATCGGGAGACCTCGTCATGGTAACTTCAAAGGGAATTGGTTTGGAGGATTGAGAAGTGAGGCAGTGTTAGATCTTATCCTGACCATCTTAGATACACCTAGTGAAAGACCGAAAGACCTTTGATGGTGGAATCTTAGGCAGAGCAGCCTTAAGTTCCATTATGCGTTGAGTTGTGAACCAAACAACTATCTACTTAATGTCACATCTACTTTAGGTGATGTCACTATCTAGCTAAGCAATGTCAAATTCTCACTTGAGTAAACCATCATGGTGTTTGGGGCTATTAGACAGTTGGTGAGCCACCTCTTTGATGATAGCCCCCTAACGCACAGTGGTTAGGCAAAAGGCATGTCTTGGAATTTAAGGTTTATAACGTGGAGCTGACTAGTCCATCATGCATTTATAGTTTGTGGTATAAAGTATGAGGGATGTCTTTCAAACTTGTAAGGACATAGGCACCTTGGGAGTGGTGGGGGGGGGGGGGATATTTATGGGCCTCAACCACTTTTGAGGGGGATGATGTACTTTTAGGGTTCTTTTCTAGAGATTTATTGGCTAGAGAGAAAAGAGATCAGAGAGAAGTTATTGCAAACCAGAGCTATTACTCACCCACCATTGTCATTTATTGTGAAGCTTTTAATATCTAACCAAATATCTTTCAGAGGTTGTTGGTGTGTTTGGCTGCCTGCCAAGGTGTATCTAGGGTGCTTACACCTCTCTCCCTCTGACTGGGTTGTTTCTGAGTTTCCTTTATTGTTGTTTAGGTTATACACGAGTGTATTGTGAGTCCAATATGTGTGTTGATCAATTACAATATTGTGGGTTTATTTGTGGCCATTGAAGTGTTTCTAAATTATCATTTATGACCATACCTATAAGGGTTATACCCTAACTAGTATTACCATACTCCTAGGCTACAAGGGGACCGCCCTCTTACATTTGGTGACTCTGCTGGGGAGGTATTATTCTAAAAGTATGGCTCAGGATAATGTTAATCGTTCTATAGACTTTGATGCTATTTAACAACAAGAAGAGAAATCTATGAGAGAGCTTGAGGCGGCTAGAGATGGGTCCCCTTGGGTAAATGTACCTCCAGTTCAAACGGCGACGGACGTCCTAGGTGTAACGAAAGCTTCCATGAGCATTGGCATGGGTCTAACTCAGGTGTCCCTCCTCATGACTAAGTTTTATGAGTTTCTACACACCCCCTTCACTTCAATGGTGTTGCGGGATTTGATGCTAGTTCCTTCGTAACGCCAATGGTGGCTCCGATAGCCCCGCCAAGTGCAGTCCCAATAGGCACTGCCCCATCGAACACATCACCCACTCCTATTCTAATGGTGGGAACCCCAGTTGTGACGGGCATTCCACCTATGGTGGCCACCCCAGGTGCAATGAGTGTTCCACCAGTGGTCCCTCTGTTCGTTCCCCCAATGATCGAGAAATTACCAGTGTCTGCTCTAAAAGAGATGAGAAAAGATATGCAGAAAGAAATGTTGAATATGATACCAACTTCTTTAAAATCAGCTGAAGAGGGGGAATCGGTGTATAATGATTTCCGTACACCTTATCCTCAAGAATACAATGATAAGCTTTACCCAAAGGACTATATTCCTCTTATCTTTGAAAAATACACTGGAAAGGGGGAAAACTCGAAAGATCATATTAAACGCTTTATTGAACACTTGGGAGCTCATTGTAATAATAATAAGCTCAGGTTGAGGGAGTTCTCCAAATCCTTTATCGATAAATCCTATACTTGGTACTCCTATTTGGAGCCAAAAAGTGTTTCAACATGGGAAGAGATACACGTGCTATTCTTTCAGAAGTTACTTCTAGCAGAAGATGAGTTTACATTGACTCAGTTAGGCAAGGAGAAGCAATAACTAGGGGAAGATGTGGTGGCATATGTGAGAAGATTCAGAGAGAGGTCCCTCAATGTGAGGGAGGAGGCCAAAGATTCCAACCTGTTATAGCTTTGTGTTGAAGGTTTGCTCCTGAAATATATATGTCACCTCATTAATCAAACAGGTGAAGGAACTTTTGCAGCATTTCTAAAACCAATAAGAAATATATCGTTGGTGGTTCGACCAAACCCGGTCATAGTACTGGGGTTGTTTAGGAAACCGATCGAGCCCATTACAACACGTGGCCAGCCCCCACGGGTTAGATACGTTGACGGAGGTAAAGGGGCTAAGCAGTCGAAGAAAGATTACAAGAGAAAGTTAAGAAAATATAGAGAAGACTCGCCACCGCTTCCTTGCACTATTAAAGAGGTTGCTAGTTGCTACAACACCATGGTCCAAGGAGGAACAGTGTAAAAACCAAAGGGCATTACGATCATGGAGACAGATGCAACAATGAGAGCTACTCCCAAGTATTGTCAAATCCATCAAAAATTGGGTCACCCAATGGAGACTCACTTCACACTGAGGAAAATCACCATCAAACACATGAAGATGAGAACTTTGCATATCTCTCAAGAGAGTTTTAACGTTAACACTCTTCCACCACACGGGGCAAAGCTGGTGGTTGCCTATGATGAGGAGGCCGAACGACAAACGAGGGAACCGGAGTTCTAACGGGAAGACTTTGAAGAGGCGTTGGAAGATTTTAAAAGGGGTATAACCAATGTGGTCATAGCCTACGATGAAGAAAGTGAGAGGGATGTGGAGGAGGTATACAACCTAGATGGGGCAGAAGTGGACCCAAGTTTAGAGTACCAAGTTGTTTCGTTATCGCTCAAGTTCTCATGGTTATAAGATTAAGTGGGGATACCAAAGGAAAGTCGTTTGGAGATAAAGTAAGCAATTTTTGATATCGCAAGGAAGAATGTGGTACCCTCATTAAGATGGAAGGGCCCCTTAACCAGGCTGGTAATAAAGTTCTTGTCCGAAGTAAATTTTTACGGTATCAATAGGGCTGTAAGATTACCACATAATAGGCCCCTGTACGTGATGACAAGAATCAACGGAGTAAGCTTTGTAAGTTCCTTAATGGATGGGGGAGTATTGATCAATATCAAGCCCATCAGTTCCTTTCGGATAGCCAAGATTTCGAAGGAAAGATAAATAACAATACCTTAGGTGATTTTTAGCTACGATAATCAATCGTCCAAGTCTATTAGATATGTGAATGTGGGGATTGTGATGGAGAACCTTACCTCGCATATTAAGTTCACATGATTGAAAGTTCCACCTCGTACCACCTGCTTATAGGGAGGGTATGGATGCACAACCAGGGTCTAGTCCCTTAGACGTATCAACAATGCGCCAAGACAAATATTAAAGGGATTAAGATAATTTTACATGGCACGAAGAAGCCTTTAACCACCAAAGAAGCTCATTTCATCGACGTAGCTTTCTATACAAAGTTGGAGGAAGATTCCAGGGTGCTGACAAGGAGAATGAAATGTCCAAATGTTCAATCTATCGGAGAAAGGATGGGGACTGTTAATTACCAAAAGGATAAAAGGAATAGCAATAATCGAAGAAGTTCACTTGGGTGCTCCCAAGAGGTAGAATGTCTCAAGGAAGCTCAGGGATCGAATGAGGCCCGTGATGGATGTGATGGAACATCAAGTCCAACGGCAGAGCATGCTGAGAAGATATTTGGGAGATAGACTGAAAGAAGCCTAAAATGGAAGGAATATAAAAGCGATTGTAATGACGAGTAAGCAGTGCAAAAAGAAGATCACAGAGGATGGGAGAGTTATTTACCTCCTCTTAGGTTGTGAGCGAGTAATCGAAGGAGCTGATCTAGGGGATGATAAAGAGGCTGACCCGATATATGAATGATTCTTAATGGACCATCAAGGTCAATGCATGGTCATTGATAACTCAAATGTATAAGATTTTGGGGAGGACGTAGCCGAAGAACCAGACTATATGACGGATCGCCCAAGGCCCCACGTGCAAGAGTTGGAAGAGTTGAACTTGTCTAAAGAAGGAGATGATGTAAGGCCTATTTTCATTTCGAAGGACCTGGGTGAAGAAAAAAGAGAGGCCTTGATAGAGTTGATTTGAGAGTTTAGAGATGTCTTTGCACGGAAATACATGAAGATTGAGGGGCTAGACGAAGAGGTGTGTTACCACAAACTGAACGTTATGCCTTCAGCCATACCGGTGAAACAATCCATAAGAACCTATAATCTAGAGATGGATTTAAAGATTAATGAGGAGGTCCAATGGTTGTTAGCAACAGGATTCATGGAGACAATATAGCACCCACTTTGGTTGTAAAACATTATCCAAGTGGGAAAGAAGGACAATAGCGAGATAAGGATCTATGTGGACTTCAGAGATCTGAATAGAGCCTGCCCCATGATGAGTTCCCTCTACCCTTCATTGATAGCTTAATTGATGCAATGGCAGGTCATGAAATATACAGCTTCATGGATGGGTATGTGGGATACAACCAGATTAAGATGGATCGAGTGGATGCAGAGAAGACGACATTCAGGACCCCGTTGGGTAACTTTATGTACAAGGTGATGCCCTTTGGGTAAAAGAATGCCGGGGTGACATATCAAAGGATAATAATGGAAATTTTCCATGATTTCTTTCACAAGTTTTTAGAATTCTATGTGGATGATTTGATCATCAAGTCAAGAAGGAAGAGTCTCATCTAAACGACGTGAGGAGGGTATTCATTAGATGCAGAAAATACAAGTTGAAGATGAACCCACTAAAGTGTTCTTTAGGGGTCATAAGAGGGAAGTTCCTAGGGTTCGTGGTGGATCGACAGGGAGTACAGATAGACCAGGACAAGCAGCGAGCCATTCTGGAAATGCCCTATCCAAAAATGATGAAGGAGCTCAAAAGTTTCCTCAGTAAAGTCTCCTATCTTAGGATATTTATGCCGGGACTAGTCGAGATAACTCACACATTGATGGAGTTTCTGTAAAAAGGAACGAAGTTCAAATAGGAAGAAGTTCACCAGGAGTCTTTGACCAAGCTGAAGAAGTTTCTAACCTCTCCGTAAACGATGAACCCTCCAAAAGCAGGAGTACCATTGCAGCTCTACCTTACGTCTACCCCCAAGTCCATCGGAGCACTATTAGCACAGGAAGTCGATGGTCAAGAAAGGCAAATCTACTACCTGAGCAGAATTATACATGGACCAGAGGTAAAGTATAATAGTGTAGAAAGGCACTGTTTAGTCTTAGTTTTCGTAGCACAAAAACTTAGACATTATATGTTGTATTTTATAATTCACATCGTGACAAGATGTGACCCAATTATGTTTTTATTGGTAAGAACTATTTTGATTGGGAGAGAAGCTAGGTGGTTCCTCATCCTTTCAGAATATGACCTAAAATGCGTGCTTTCTCACACGATTAAGAGCCAGGCATATGCAGATTTGTTGGCAATCTTTCCATCAGGAGTATTTGAGCCACCTCAAGAGAACATCCCGGGGGATGATTTGCAGACAAACTTCCTGAAGGCAGATTTGGAAGAATGGATGATGTAATTCGATGGTTCTTTGGAAGAAAAGAAAGTAGGGGCAGGGGTTATCTTTTCTAAAGGAAAGAAGGAATTTTTCCTTTCCTATAAGCTGGATTTCCCTTACTCTAATAACGAAGCAGAGTATGAGGCATTAGTACTGGGACTGACAGAGGCCCTTAGAAGGGGCATCCGTTAACTATGCATCAAAGGTGATTCTAACTTTGTGGCTCAACAAGTGAATGAGGAATATGAATTGAAGCACCTCAGTGTAGAGCCCTACAGAACGATCATCCAATGATTGATCAATGAGTTTCATTAAGTGAAGATAAGAAGGAATCCTATAACTATGAATAGACATGGTTATACGTATGCCACCATTGCTCAAAAGCTGGCTATGAAGACCGATTCAACTACTGTGGTGATCTAACGAAGAACAACCCCATCTATTATGAAATCAATCCTACCCATGGAAGGTGATTCGGATTGGAGGCGTGAAATTAGAAAGAAGTTGGAGTCTCGAGAAGGTAAGATGGAGCTGAAAGAGATGGTGCAATACTTTATCAATCATGGTAACCTCTACTTCAGGAATGTGGGAGGATGGTTATCAATATGTGTTAGCCCAGAAGAAGAACATATGGAGCACACTATAAAACAACAAAGACCCCTCTATACAGAAGAATTCAGAGGGAAGGATAATTTTGGCCAACAATGAAACGAGATGAAGCTGAGTTTCAACAAAAATGTGATGAGTGCCAAAGTTTCTTTCAAGCAGCTGAATGCCACTTCGTAGGAACTCAAACAGGTTGGAGAACCCTACATTGACTTCATCAAAATGGAGTTATTCATTTGAAGAAAGTAGATGCGATGGCACTCAAATAAATGGCTCTATGATTTTACGTCCAGGAGGACCAGCTCTATCGAAGGGGTTACTTCAACAGACCATTGAGATGCATCATAAAAGAGAAAGCAGCAGAAGTATTGAAGCAAGATCATGATTTATCTCGTATTAGAGGGGCCAAGCTATATGACCAATTAATGACTTTTGGGTATTATTGTCCAACTATAGAGAAAGATTATACTGAGTTTGTACGAAAGTGCAAGGCGTGCCAGCTACATGGAAATATGATCCATGCTCCTTCGATGGACTTACATTCTTTGTCCACCCCTTACCTATTACATACTTGGGTGTTTGACCTGGTAGGGGTAATACACCCTTCGTCAAGAGGAAAGTTCTGGATTTTGGTGGCAACAGAGTGCCTGATGAAGTGGGCTGAAGCGATACCACTCAGAAGAGAAACGACTGGCGTAGTAGCTAATTTATCAGAAAACATATAATATGTCATTTTAGGATCCCAAAAGTCATCCTTTCTGATAACGGAACCCCTTTTGTCAATAAAGAGGTAACGATGCTCACTAACAGATACTCCATCATTCATCATACCTCAACGACGGCATACCCCAAGGGAAACAACCAAGCCGAAGTGACTAACAAGACTTTGGTCAATATTTTAGCCAAAATGATGGAAGACATCCAAAGATCATGGGACGATAAGATCCCAGTAGTACTGTGGGCCTACCGAATGACCAAGATAAAACTCACATGATATACACTGTTCTCTCTTGTATATGGAGCTGAGGCAATCCTGCTAGTAGAGTTTGAAGTTCCCTCTGCCTGTTATGCCTTGTGAAGTAGCATGCTCCCTCAGAGTAGACGCGTACAACTGAAAGTGTTAGACGAGCATAGAGATAACGCGATACAATACTTCCAAATATACACGAAGCAACTCTTAAGGGCATATGATAAATTGGTGAGACCAAGGAAGTTCGTTGAAGGAGAAATCATTTTAAAAGTAACTGTGAAGCACATCAGAGGGCTCCATCTCCCTAAATTTGCTGCGAATTAAGAGGGACCTTTCATTGTGAAGGAGGATCACGATTCAGATTACTTTTAATTTCAAAGACGGAAGAAGATAAACCATTCAAGATTAATAACAAATGGCTGAAGGTCTATTATGTATAAGCAAGTAACCCTATAATAGTGATGAATTTGGTTTCCATGTATACACAAATCACTTTGAAGTTATATATATGGTTGTAACTCGAGTTTGATTGAAGATTGAAAGAGTTTTAATTTGTACAAGAGATAGAAGAGTAGTTATAACACAAAGAGATAATAAGATAAAAATGGCCTTCTTTTTCATTCATGTACTTGGAAATACATTACAAAACTAGGAACTACCACCCAAGATTTACATATAAAAAGGGGAAATTTTTTACAAGGCATTGGGAGTCATCAACCTAAGAGTAACCACAAGTCTGGGGAAAAAAAGAAATCCCCAGGTAAGCCTGAAGAGGCTTCTAAGCATGTTTTCTGCGTACTGATAGAAACCTCAAGTCTTGCTTGAACTTGGGCATGCTCAATGAGGAGTCTTTCGCATTTTAGCTTGGCAGCACAGAGAGCCTCTTCGATGGTTAGGACCTTTCGATCAACTTGTGTCGATTGAAAGGTTAATTTCAATAGAGAAATAACAAATTTTAAAAAAATGATTTCTTAGACCTAGAACTAGGTGTGATGTATGGTATGTGATGTAGGAGAGTCTCTCTCTCTCTCTCTATACACACACACACACACACACACACACACACATATATATATATATATAATGTGACACCCCGCCTAATTAAATACCGCGCGATCACTCATTTACTGAATTAAATCAAGGTAAACAGTTGGTTCATTCTCAGCATCACTGTCGATAAAAATAAATTTTCCAATTTAACACCCTAAATAATTAAGCTAAGTGTCAAACCCATTTTCATACATACTTTCCAAATTTTATTTAAAGAAAATCATTTATTTATTAACAACATTCAATAAGTAAGAATCACACCACATTAAATATCTGCAACATAGTCCAATTAATTTAAAACATTTGTCAATCGAATGTCAACATGCGAAATATAAAGTAACACAATTCAAACTGAATAAATCCCATAGTGACAATACTAGAAATAACTGAATTACAAATGTACCAATAATAATGAAATAATGGAAAGGGCGACACATGCCCAATAAATGAGAATGCTAGAAGTGGAGTCAATAAAGGAAGTCGTCTACGCAAGTGACCTGCAACTCCCACCCAAGCTGCAGCACGTTCCTTTCAAGGGATCCTAAGCAAGACGTCCCTGTGGCTGGGCACCTGTAATACATACATATATATACAAGAGAGGGAGAGAAAAAAGAAACGGGTCAGAGCCCGATAGTGTGTTTGATTTAAAATACGTTTAGCAAGTATTTAAATTGATACAGGCCAATGCAACAACATATTAGTGCGACACTCTCTTGAGAAATTCTCAACTCTCTTCTAATGTGCACTCCTATCGCACTAACCCTCCTAATGGTTTATCTCATCATATAACACGCTATCTTTCCCCAATGATTTAACATATCTTAGGTATTTCGCAGGATTCAAAATTTAACGATACAATTGTTTGAAAAGAATATTTCAATTAATAACCAAAGTTCTCATTTTAAATTTATTAGTCAATAAAGTTTTCCAGTGTCATATTATACTTTCTCAAAAGAAGTATTTACAATTTGAGTCATCAACCATATCCTACATATCAATTCACAGTAGGTAGTTCCAAATTTCAGAATTTGATATATATATTAACTACTTGTATAATATATATATATATATATTATAACAGCACCCAAAATAAACTATGGTGCGGGCATACTCTACTATCCAAAACCCCATATCACTCATATTAAGGGGAATACAATCGGAATCACTCTCTAATTGTATTAACACATACACAAACAAAATTAAGGCGAAGAATAGATTCCAAGTCTCTAAGAGGATGGCACATGCCTGCGTCTCTTAGGACCGTCTGAACTATCACGTCGATAGCCTGTACCAAGGACATCTATCTTCTAGGGTACAAGTCAATATCCCCCATAAAGGTCCCATCGAGATAAGACTGTCCCAGCGCGATAACCTCAGGGATAGCAAGTAGCGTGGGCATGATTTTCACATGTATATAATATATGTACACACAATCATATAAATATACCACTTTTATCATATTAATGTAGGTTCCTCTCGTCACCCATAATTACAACATATATCCTTAATTTCACATTATTAGTATTACGTATAAGGTTTCATCTCTAACCTTAACTCGAAGAGTTTTCTCACTTATTACGTGACACTCGTGGGCTCTATCCTTCCAAGTAGAAAATTCAGTAGGTATACCTCTATTCACTATCGTAGCTATTCGCCGTAATCTCTCACTTGAAATATCTAGTTTCATCGTTCATTATATAATTATCCCAAAAGCAAAATTCTCATCTTATAATAAAGTTCCCAACACTTATTCATATGTCCTACTGGTCTTTCCTATCTCCCAAAATATTTTATTAAGAATACCCAAGAATTATTTCACGATAAATTTAACTTAACTAATTAAACAAGGGAAATAGGAGTCTGCCAGGAGGGGTCGATCGATCGAGGTCTGGGGCTCGATCGATCGAACCTTCGATCGATCGAAGCTCTATGCTCGATCGATCGATCAAGCAGGTATTTCGATTTCTGCAGAATTGCAGTTACGGGTTCTACCACTTTTCTTCATCCAAATCCATATTTTCCAAACCCAAACGTCCCAAAAATTCTACTACTCACGTTATAACAATATACCAGATGTTTCTAACCTAAGGCATGTACATATTCATCATTTAAACGTGGATTTCCAACCCAAAATTATATCTAATTATCAAGAACCCTAGAATTTTCTTAAACAGATTTCTAACAAATTTTTCTCCAGAATTTCTTTCTTATAATCATCAAAATTTCGTGGTAAATTTCCTCTACATGGCAAGGGTTTCCAGAATCATCATATCAACCAATACTACATGGATTTTCCTATCACAAATTGGGTTTTCTTCCACATATTTCATCCCTAATCATTCCTAAATTAATATGAAAATTGCACCAACGAAAATAGCAAGATAAACACTTGCCTGGGATTTTTGGTATTCTGATTTACGGCTAATTTTGGTATGGTTGCGTTCCTCGTCTCGCGATCTACGCGTTGGCGGTGACGGCGGTGCAAACGGGTGGCTTTTTGGCCTTGAATTGCCTTCGAAGCTTTCTTCTTCCCTCTCCTATGGCCGTCACTTTTGTTTAGAGTTTCTAACCCTAGATGAAAATCCAGATATCTGATATAACCCTTGGTATTTTCGTGGGTTTAATTACCCATAAATGTGAAATGACCAAAATGCCCTCCCGGGTTACTAATTAGGCCTAAAAATGCCCCGAGACCCAAACTACACCCCCGGGTACACTTTTCTGACTATCTCGACCCTTCCGGACACGTTGGCGCACTCAAAATGACCATACGGCAACTTATTAAATATTCACTTTTTATTTATCAAAATTTAATCCTGACGCGACACGAGCACGTTCCGACTTAAATTTCCGAAATTGTCATTTAACTCACTCATGACATTCAATATAATCAATATAATATATTACTTTGCTCATTAGTAATATTCAACAAATTTCCCATAATTACTAACTCTCGTCACGTTAATAATTATAACATAATTAATTTCTGGATTTTTATTAAATAATTCATTCACATTAACTTTAATAAATCCCCAAATTAATATAGCATAAAAATATGGGTATTACATATAATTAGGAGTATAATAGTTGACACTATTCAATAAGATAGTAACTTAATTAGGGGTCCTGATTTAGCTACGTCACTAAAAAATAAAGGGTTCAGATCATTTCGCCTCATCCCCCCCCCCCCCCCCCAGACCCGGTCAAATCCTAACCATTTTCCTCACTCTATGCCTCTCACTCATTTCAGCTCTCTATCCCTTTTCAAGAAAAACCCTCCCAACTCACGCTATCCTTCCCCCTCCGCCGCTGCCTTCTGTCTCCGCCCTCCTCCTCCACTGTTGTCGTCCTTAGGTAGACTCTCTCTCTCTCACTCTCTTAAACAAGCATAGTCTTGCGCACTCTCTCTCTCTCTCACACACACATACTATGTTATATTTAGTGTGATCCAAGAAGGTGAAATAACTCTTATCTTTTTGTCTTTTTTTTGGGACTTTTTTGGGAACATGACTTTTTTGGAACTTTAATTGATCTAAGGCTAACGGTGACCACAAAAATTGCATATTGAATTCATTGTGATGTTTTTCATTTTGTTATGTGGTTAGTTTTGTTTTGATATAAGGGAGTAATTATTAATTTCTCATTTTTGGTTTACGTATTTAATTCTTTATGGTATAGGGTTTATGGGTGGGTATTTTTGTCGAGTCGTGAATTTATATTTTATTTGAGGGTGTGTTTACTAATCATTTGTTGTTTCTTTCTTATTTTTTGTTTATGTTTTGTTTTTCAGGTACTAATTTGGACTCTATATATTATTTTTCGGATTCAAGAAATCTGAGGTATACCTTCTTCTATGCTTTCCCTTTCTTTGTTTTTAGGTGTTTGTGGTTAAATTTTTTAATCTTGGTATTTTTTAAACATACTTGATGTTGTGATATAAGGCTTGGTCTTGATATTTTGTGGGAAACATGAGATCTATTATGACTAGATGGGATATGTACCTCAAGGGATGAGTAAGTTTGAACAAGATTGGCTAGATAATAAATAGGATGGGATGGTGCAAATTAGTTAATGGTTTTGTGGCGGTAGGTACTATTTTGGGATCTTTAAACCATTTTTAAGAAGATGTTCCTAAAAAATTAGGTTATGCCCCACTAATATTGATTTATTTTATTTTTATTTCTCCACATTAGCCTAAACATAGGCTACACAAAATTATATAATGTTTTTACCAATTCTTATTGTAATTTTTAGTTCTTTCATTTTTCGATTATTTTGTGTAATCTATACTCTATTTTATCATTTTAAAATACTATTTAGTTCATTGAATATAGTTTTTAAATGAAAATACTTTTAGTTTATTCTCGATCTCTTCATTTGCATACTTGTATTTAACCTCATTTGAATACAATATCTGATATCTTGGATTGTGTTAAGTATGTGGTTGACTCATGCATACTAGATTTGATTCTGTTCATTTTTTATGCACTGTTATTTTTTCAACACCTCCACATTCTAAACTGTTATTTTAATAAATAACTTCTAACTTTATATGTCTTGTACAGTGTTAATTCGTTGTTGGAATAACCAAAGAGTGTGGAAGATATTTATGGTAAGCTTGATGTGTCTTAACTTTTTATCCAAGTACTTTGGTCTTCGGTAATAATATCTTTACTTTATTTCTTTCTTTCTGATTTGGTGGCTAATACTTCTATACTGATTTTGATTTTTATGAGTTTGATGAGATGAACTTTGAATTATTTCTATCTTTCACAAATTAATATAGAAAACTTGATAGGAAAGTCCATACATTTTTAAAGAAAATATTTGAAGCTAGGGTTTGGCATGTTCCATTGTGTTTGTAATGAAAGTATGTGTTATTTTTCTTTACATATAAATACTAATAAATTGCACAATGAACCATTCTTCAATGCTGATGCTTCTCAGTTTATCTTAGGCCACCAGATTCCCATGTCCTTATGGCTATCATTGGCCCCTGCTGTCATTGGTAATTTTTGAGATTTCAGCCTTACTATTTATTATTTCATTTCTCTTAATATTGAAAAGTAATGCTCTATCTTAGTGATATGACTTTTGGACATCACTCAATCGGAATTATCATATGTACAAAGTGTAAACACATATTTATAATATTGATGTTTATTTCTTTTCTTTTCTGTTTCACAATGCAATTTGATGAACTCACTGTTGAAATTCTCTCTGTATAACCCCTAATTGGATGAACTCCTTATTGCAATTGGATGAACTCAATGTTTGTTATTTTCGTTTTCTTAACTATTGTAATGGTTATGTTATGTTTGGAGTTATATTTTTCCATTTTAGTTCAATTTGTTTTGTCAATTTAAGATCATGTTAACTCCATGATCTTGAATGACTAGCAATGTTCATTTACTATAGTCCAAGATTTTTTCTAAAATGACTATTATTTATCATCTTACTCACAGTGCTCTTTTTACTAAATTGATTGCAATATATCTCACTAAAATTACTTTCAGGTGTAGGGATATTTGGAGTCGAGCTTTAGAGCAAAATGATTATGTTACGTTTGGAGTTCTATAATGAAGATTTTACTCTTCAAGGAGTCTAAAATCTGAACTGGTTACCCGGTGACTCCAAGAATGAGTGCTTGACTATAGACTATTTAATCAGGTGCACACTTTCTTTTAACGACGAGAAATCGTATAATTTTTTTGAGTCACTTAGGTATCTTATTGGTCAAAATTTTACTATGGTACTATCATAATGCTTAGAATTTTTCTACTTTTTCATTCCTAAATGTCACCCTCAATAGCAAAAAAATTTACACCTAACGATGAAAAATGTACCAAAGAGGTGAGGGCAAAAAACAGGCATGACAGTACCACCGTGACACATTTGAAATAATGTATACCTATTTTGATGGTCCAACTGTTCAGATTGTGTCATAATGTTGACAGTTTAACTGTTTAGATTGTGTTGTAAAAAAAGTTTCATGTTGGACATTCTCTCTTGGAAATAGAGTACATGTTATTTTTCCTTTTGTCGATGTCATTAACCATTTTGCTAAGGCAATGACAAATATTACTACCAATGAATGTACGTGTAAAATGAAGGAGATGCCCATTAATCTATTATTCCCATGAGTGTTATTAATCTGATAGTTACATTTATAAGAGCATTATGTTACATACTTTGTACATGTCAAGTGTGGAGTGTGATATTAACCGTGATGAATAAACTATGCATATAAACTTTTATGGCTAAACTATACAGATTAAAGTGTGATGGTTATGGATAATGTGAAAGTGCTGAGATGTTATATTTTATTGTCATGATATTGGTCAAGTTATTGAAAATGGTTATTCACAATAATCATGTCTCGGGATAGCTTTAGTAGTGATGCATCTTTTCTAATTTGTAGGTACCCTTGCGCTGCGTAATAGGTACTTAGTATAACTCAATTTTCCCCTTTTTCTTCATGTGCAGATTATTGCTTTTTCCCTTTCAACTGGATGGGGAGTTTAGTTGGTTCCTAATATAACGTCTTTAAGGTGATAATTTCTATTGCGGATAATTTGTGGTGGTTTGGTATTTTGCTCAAAACTTAAAATTACAGTCGACTTGAGGCATTTAGTGGGTCATCAACATTTTGTTTTTGCTAGAAGAATGGTTTTATATCAACTTCAAAATGTATTTTTAAGGTTCTTTACCCTCAATTTTTCAAAAATATAATGAGTTGTTGTTGCATATTATCAAAAGATTAAGTTAACTCATAGATTTGCAAATAAAGTATGGTTTACTGTCAACTCTTTGTATTTTCATTTGTCATTCTTTTTCAGCTCTACACCTATGCTTAATTTATTTCTATGTTTTTAATGTGTGAATTAGATTTGTCTTTTCATGTTTAAGCTTAAAATGCAAAGTTATATCACTTTTTTCTTTTTTTATTAGTTTAAAAGTAAAACATCGTGCACTTAAAAATAATGTAGTTCAAAACTGTTTTAGGATTGGATGCACTGAATGGAAGTCGTGTGTGTTTGTAAGTGGTTAACAATTATTTACTTGATTTACTATTGTGCCATTGTCATATTCATTTATTTTTTTATTAACATACTGAACTGATTTCTTTTATTGATATTAATGTCAGGCCCTAATTTCTTTTACTAATATTAGTGACATTTCACTTGAAAAGGTAAGACTTCATCATTATAAGTTATTCTAATGCAAAGGTAACATCATGAATGCGTGTGCTCTGCTTCAATATAAAAATATCACTACACCAAATCTCTCGAATTATCATGGTCATTGACCTTGACAAGTTCAACTTGTCAAGGTCAATGACTGTGATAATTCTGGGCGAGATAACTTTTTTTGTCACGGACTTGTCACGGTCATTGACCGTGATAAGTTCGTTAGAATTGTCACGATCGTGTCATGGGCCTTAACCACGATAAGTTTTGTCACGGTCCTTAACCATGATAAGAACGTGACAATGCTAAAAAAATTGTCACAGTCAATGACCGTGATAATTCTGGGCAGCATTGAAAAGAATTTGCTGGGTAGTTTGGCCACTGCCACTGCCCAGCAGTATATTAGTACCTATTATAGCAACGTTATACCTGTTCAAGCATCATATATCCAAATAAATTAGAGATAATGCAAATATACATTCAAAATAGAGACAATATGTATCTCGATATAATCCAAATATAATTCAAATGTACCAACTCAAAAATAATTCAATTCAAATAATGTCACTACATGTCTTGGGTAAGGTTAAATTCGAGGAGGTGAGTAGGCCACATGATATACGAATTGACACACCCACTGATATAAATCGTGTCGCATTGTTCGCGTAACCACAACGGGGAGTTCTCCTTTCCGGGTATCACATGCATGACGAGAACCTTGGACTCAATGTCTTGAAGCTCACGTCCATGAACTAGTCCACCCTAGACGATATTCGGGTCCCTCAACCCCCGCCCTATCCGCTGGACATCAAATATGTCCAGTATAAACACGCTCGGCCAACCAAGTGTCAACGTCAGTAGGTCGAAGGGAGACAAATAGGGAAGTGGATCATCAAAGACCGCACATGTCGGCGATGAAGCAGCGAGGTCCACATCCTCGTCATCTCGTACCTCATTCTCCCGCACCTCCCCCCCCACCCCACATTCTTCTTCCCTTTCCCCGTGCGTTTTCCACCGCCCAACGAACGCTTCATGAATAAGAACATATCTTGGACCGTCGCCTCCAAACGGGACATCTTCACGTTATGCGAGTCCACCGTTCGAGCCAACCTGGTGTCGCTCGTCTCCAATCCGATGATCCCTCTATTTGGCCACCCGCAAGATCACCCCCTTGTCCTCCCCTTGCGATTAGATCCAAGCACTTGGCTGAGTGCATCTTTGGATAAAGATGCATTGTCGGCATCAGACTGCGACTCATGCACTTCCTTAAGCTTTGCCTGAAACGACAAAAAGCACATGATTAGTAAGATAAGTAAATTAAAAAATTATTACGTAATTAACAAAAAGTAAACTTTCGGATTACTTACAATCGTGGTCGCGACGCTCGGGGACACCTCCTTATCCTTCCCCTTCTTCGTCCGAAGAGCCACATAAGTATCAAGACTATGTGACCTACCCCCAGGGCCACTCCCTGTCCTCTGAAATAAAATAAAGTAAAATTATTATCGGCCCCACAAAGTAAAATAATGCAGAATGATATATTTCTGTAGTTATAGAAAAATTAAATCTTACCATCATCCTATGCTCCACCTCGGCGTAAGACGTCCGGCCAGAGTAGTGCACGTCCGTCTTTTTTGCCCGATTTTCCCTCCCCGATTGGCGAGATGACAATTGTCGCTCCCCGATCTCATTATCAACGAACTTTTGCCATTGTCCCAATGAGATCGCCTCCTTCGGCGGGACGGATTCACTCCTTTGTATAATGGAATCTCGTGTCTTCCCAAAGTACCGGGTCCGCATAATTTTCTTCCACATCTCGTGTTGCTCCCTCAACTGCTCCAAGACGGAATCACGTAGCTTTAGATCCAGGCCGAATTGTTCCTGTCCAACAAATATAATGTTAGTTGCAAATAAATATAAATATAAAATGAAATTGAAATCGAAATCGAAATTGAAATATTCATATGAATATAAATATAAATATAAATACATTACCTGTACCCAAACAGCTAACTTGAGCTCAAATGGCACCTCCTTCCAACTAATGTAACCTGGGTCGATGATCATCTTTACCAGATAGAGGGATCTCGCTAATAGCCCGACTTGTTCTCGATGGCCATCCCCAATTTGCCATATTTGGGGAGCCTAGGGGCCGAGGAGCCCTCGTCGCCTCCGCTACCACCGAGCCTAGACGACATCATCATAACAGGCATCATCATCCTCGCCTTAATACCTGAAAGAGATATTTACTGTAAAAAAATGTTATTAGTACATGTTAAAATGAATTAAAAGAAGACATGCAAACATGTACAATTACTACAAATAAAAATGAATTGTTATTGTCAAACACCTCAATTCTGAATTCCAAAACAACAACATTTAGCTCATAATATGTGCAATTACTAAAAATCCGAAACATCCCCACCCCCACCCCTACTGCCCACACACATGCACACTACACAAGAGTGAAAATGATAAAGTGCAAATCAATTAAAAGCATTAAAAGTGGATGTTTCGGTACAAATTGGAATATTTATTACAAATTGAAAAATTGTTTAAAATTCGGGTTATCATAAAAAATGGATTGATATTCGGTAGGAGCAGCCAAGTCATCCACACTACTATTTAGACGTTTTGACCCGTGTTGGACAATTGACCACGGATCGTTGTTGATATACTCCTAGTAAAACACTTGGTTAACCTTTTGAAATGTACAAACAAATGGCTCATCGCTCACGTAGTCGTTACTCTTCGACTTGGACAAGTCAACCATGATCAAATTGGTGACAGGATAAACTTTACAAGCATTTTTATCCTCGACTCTTACCCAGTCACAGTAAAATACAACCTCTTTGAATCTTATATAATCCAATTCAAATATATTTCGGATTACACCATAGTGAGTCATTTCAGCTTCAAAGAGGTTTTTATCTTTTGTGCTCGCTTGAAAGAAAGTAAGAGCCTTGTATGAAATTCCCGAGTTCTGTGCATTTGTACTTTCCTCGTACACTTTAGCGCTGAAAATGTAACCGTTCAATCGATACTTTTTGTACTCTTGTGCCACGAATAAGGGTCCCGTGTCTAGACTAGCAAGCCTTGATGTCGCATCACCCGTCTTTAAGAACTGAGAATATAGATAAATTAATTATATTAGTTGTAAAATTTGAGTGTAATGTAACGTTATCTAACGACCATTTTCATTATTATTACCTCTTGTGTCAACCACAGCCTAAAATCGTTGTCTGATTGTACCATTTTTTTCTTCTTTTATTGTTCTCACAGGCTTCATATTTTCTGCATATTACAAAATTATTCATGTATAAAATAATCTAAAATAATTTTAAACATTATAATAATCAAAACTTACTTTTTTCATTCTTCGACATCTTCATGTGTGTCAAATAGATAACGAGCTACTTGTTCATGTTGTAAACATGTTAATTTCACTCGTTTTCCCATCACATGACCACCATCATCGACGAACTCATCAGTGTCATCAACTCTAGTCGAGTCAGGCATATATTCCCGAGTATATATTCATAACAGGATAGCTATTTGGAAGTGTATTCTCCTTGGGTAATAAGACCTTCACCCATTTCAGAATTCCTGTCACGCTATTTCCAGATAAACCGTATTGCGTCTTCAAACTGTGCAAACCAACCATGGCATGTAAAGTTATTTGATCTTTCTCACAACCAGAGTATAACGGTTGGGTCACCTTAAATTTTAAACTTTGGTAGTCATCGTCAAGTTTTATCGTGATATCTTCACGAGCACGTGAACCTTCTACATCATCAGTAACTTCATTCTCTCCTGGTTCATAAATTCCGTACGCATAATCAACTAAATCCTCTAACATATTATGATCTACGTCGTCCCCTTCTACATCTATCCTACTTGTTGAAGGTTGTTCTGAAGGTTGGTCGGGGATAAAAGGAACTTTCAATTCACCGTGAAAAATCCAAAATCGATAACTATCTTGCATACCCGATCTTAACAAATTTAGTTCAACTATTTTCCACTCAAACACCTTACCATTCTTACACCTAGGATACGGACACGGAAACTCTTCATTATTATGACATCTCTTTGCATATTTCACAAATTCATTAGCACCTCTGTGAAACACATCCCCCATTCTATTTGTCTCATCCATCCACTCCTTGTATTCCAGATATCCCATCACAGCTACCACAACTAATCACCTATTAAAGGTACGAAGTGTATATTCATGGATTAGTATAAACAAAACTTAGATTTATAGTATGTTTCATTTAATTATGTCTTATTTATATTCAAATTCAATTTATAATAGAAATTTCTATTTTCTCCATCTACTCTAAAGGGTGAGTGGTCCCATCCCATTCAAGATCGCATTTTTCTGTAATATACTTAACAGCTCATGCACATTTATTACGATTTGAAAAAATTCGACAGCATATCCCCGTAGTTATCCAAGTACATGACGTAGATTGGCAAGTGTGAGTGTTATTTCAATTGATCAATTGAAATAACAGTCACACTTGTCAATCTAATATGTACCCAGAGAACATTAGGATACGATTGCAGAAATTCCTCCAGAAGTAACAAATTTAAGCCACTAAGAATATTATACAGAAATTATGCCGTCCCAAACTGTCCAAACGGAATAATTTGAGAGATCTAATTACAGGGGTAATGACTCTCGAACGGGTCTAAGGGTTATTCAATCCGTACGCATAAGAATTAGAAGGCTAGTATCTATGCGCACTATATGTAATTTCAAGTATGTTTCATTTAATTATCATACTATATATATATTGTTCGATATACAAAGTAATTTTCAAAAAAAGTTAATAAATTCCACCCCCATATGGACAATAATCCAGTGATCATGCCACTTTTAAAATTAACCAACCCAACATCGATCCACTATAATCCAACAGCAATGTCAACAACAAATGTGTATCCCGTATTCCTTCTAATTCATCTACTCAATTAATTATTTTCATCAATTAAACTAACAATTAAAGTATACAATTATTAATTTACTAACTTACAATGAGGGGTAATCCTACTTTCATAATTAATCATATATTAATTTACTAATTTACAATGAGGGAAAATCATATATTAATTTACTAAAAAAATTAATAACCAATCAATTCGTTTATAAGGGACATTACGCACAAACATGCACATACACGCACACTACACACACATATACACACACGCGCACATACACACACACCCGTGCACATTCACACACACACACACACACACACACGTAGCCCTCCACCCCTACCCCATCACCCCCTCCCATCCCTGCCCCCTCCCCCCCCCCCCCCCCCCCCACTATGCCCCACCGCCTTCCCTCTTCCCCTACCCTGCCCCACCCCCTTCCCCCACCACACACACACACACCCCACTACACAAAAACGCATACACACATAAACAGTCCCCCCAATCCCTGCCCCCTCCCCCCACACCCTGCCCCACCCTGCCCACCACACACACGCACACACACATGCACACACCCATATACACACACACGCATACACACGCACATATATACACACACACACACACATATATATACACACACACACACACATATATATATAAATGGAAGAGAGAGAGAGGGAGAGAAACTAACCTGAAAGTAGAGATAGAGAGAGAGAGAGAGAGAGAGAGAGAGAGAGAGAGAGAGAGAGAGAGAGAGAGAGAGAGAGGGAGAGAGCAGTGTAGATAGAGAGAGAAAAAAAGGAGGGAAGAAGTCGGTGGGGGAAAAAAGGAGGGAAAAGGGTTTTTTGCTGTAACATTTATCACGGACGTGTCACGGTCCTTGACCGTGACAATATTATAAAGATTGTCACATTCATTGACCGTGACAAGCCCGTGATAAAAAATTCGTGTTTTTTTGTCACGGTCATTGATCGTGACAAGGCTAGCCGCTGAAAGGGTGTCAATTTATCCATTTTGGTGTAGTGTATCATATACTTACACTTATCCACTCTGTAAGTAACACTATTATCCACTTTTATGTTACATCTTTTTATTTATTTTTCCATTCCTATCGTATTTAACAAAGAGACCTATATAACATATACAGCCCCTTGGTAATCCTATGACAGGGGAAGGCCCTTGTTGATCTTATTAGTGAAGTTTTTATGAATTATTTCAAGTTAACGTACATTAACTTATATATGATTTAAACCAAATGAGAAGAGTTCATGTTTACATGAAATATATTGGATTTTATTAGTTCCAAGATTTTGTTAGATTGAAGAAAGTAGTCCTCTAATTTTACCAGTTGTCTTCAGATTTGACCTAGATTTTGGTCTATTGAATGAGTTAATGTATCACGTAGTTGTCTAAGATATAACGAGTCATGTATTCTATGTGTGATGGTATTTTCTTTCATAGTTCTTATATTCCTACATTGTTTTCTTTTATTGATTTAGCTTTATTTGTTGTTTAAGATATTTTTGTCAATTTTGTATCTAAGGTCAATTTGACACCCGAATAAGCCTATTCTTGAAATTTTGGATTCCAGATTTCGTTAATGAGATTTTTAACGTTCATTTCTTTTTGTGGCATCTTTTGTTTCAAAGTTTTTTGAATTGCTCCAGTTTAATGTTCAAGTTAAGGTCTGATAATGGAACAATGTTGAGTTTAATTATGGCAGTTTATAATATTATTATGAAGTGGAGTTAAGAAGTGATATTCTGATCTTCATACTCAACATTTGTAATGTTCTATCTCAGTATTTGTGATATTCTGTATTATACTTATGAATAGTAAAACTCTTATATAAGCTTATCATGTAATTTTTCCATAAGAATTTATGATGTTAACATTTTTTATGTGGATCATTAGTCATTACTACTAAAATATAGTTCATTCTTTCACTTGAAGGTAAATCTACAAACCCATAGATCTAACAATCATTTATCGATATACTTTGTCTATCTTTTTAGTAAAATACTGGAAAGAGTTATGCATTGGTTCTTTATATTCCTGTTTGAAATTAATTATTAAAGAATTTAACTGTTATTCATCGAAGAATCTTTTTACAGATCAAGTTTAATGGAAATAAAGGACAAATGAGATATCAAGAGATGATTCTTACTAACAGTCTATTGCAGGAGCTGCTAACGTGAGTTAGAGATGGCAATTTTTGACCCGATAACCCGTTTACGGTAATAACCTGAAATGACCCGAACATGACATGATTAACTTGTATAGATTTAAGAATATCCAAAACTTATATTAAAATAAAAATCAACGCGACCCGAAAATGACATGACTAACCCGAATTGCCACCCCTAACGTGAGTCTTATAATAATGGGTGATACATTTGGTGGAACATTTGCACTGGTACATAGAATATAAGTTAATGTGCAAAATTACTATCACACCAGCGTACCTGTGCATCATGGAGTCGTCGAGCGAAGATATCGTAACGAGTAATGTAAATTTGATTCATTCTTTTAAGGAAACATGATGCACTTGAGATTTTCTCCAATTGACTACATTGATTTTTGTCTTATAATTTGTAATGAACGTGATTTAATTTGGTAGTTTTTGTTTAAGTTTGTTAGTTTATGATGATATACACCGATGTTAATTTAGTAAACTTGGATTATTACCAAGTTTTAAATTGTGACAGCGGATACCAAGCTTTTTTCTTACATATGTTTGTCTTTAAAATTAATGAAAGTAAATTATAGATTCATGGTCTAATTTACGATTCAGGATATAATTCAAGTAGAAGATATGTTTGTCTTTAGATATAGTAGTTTCCTGTTGTTCTCTCTCTCTTAATTTCAGTGTAATGGTGTAGTAACTACTCAATCAGATAAAGAAAAATTTCTAGAGGTGTTCAAATTTCTATCGTTACTTTTTATTGTGACGGCGTGCATTATATATATATATTTTTATCATTGATTGATAAATTGCAAATTTGGTATTATTGGAATGCAAAATTGGAATCCATTTATCATTGCACTTTCTTCAAGTTTATAGTTTATGGCATCCCTATTTTTCTATTTACTTAACATGATTTTCTGGTTTGTTTATTGCAGTGATTGGTTTAGCAATATTGATTTGTTTTTTCAAGAACTACATCTCGGTTTTGTCATCTGTTTTGTCAAATCAAAATAGATACAACCTTATAATTTTATGTATCTACAACAAATCACTGCAACAACTGCATCTCTGTTTTGTCACTACCTAAACTAATCACTCAATATTTTTTGCATTCCAATCACTGCAACAACCGCATCTCTGTTTTTTCCAATCACTCAATACAAAATCAACATCCGCATCTCTGTTTTGTCACTACCTAAACGAATCATTTAGTATTTTTTGTTAGTGGTGTAGGGGGGTTCTTCATTCAAATTATTGATTACATTATTTTCGGAATTACTACATTAGTTGGAAATTACTAAGTAAGAATTTTTAAAAAATTTATGTTTATTATTGTTTCCTCACTCTGCTACTAACATTCGTTGTTTAAATGTTACATTATCTGTGATTTGTATTTTTTTAGAACGTTTTGATATTAACAAGGAATGTCTCTAACTCTTTATCTTTATTTTGTTGGTATCCAATTTGTTAAAATAATTCAATTGTTATTATGTTGTAGGATTGGGGTCAATGCCGTAAATGTCGCAGGAATGTGGCGTGGAGATATTAGAATAAGCGCATGCCATATGGATGGTGTATTTCTTTATTGGGTAGTTTTATTTTTTTACTGTATGCTTTGATGGTAAGACATGTCTTCTGCTAATGTTGGTACGACAAGTAGATGGAAGCATATAATCATTTTTTACTTTTGATGTGTAATTGTAACTATTAAATTGTGGCTTTTGGGCTTTTGTAATGGTTCACCGAAGTATTGTTGATTATTTTTTATTTCTTAAACGGAGTGGATAGTCATATAAACAAAGAAAATTCTGCCCAAAATTTTTGAATTCTTTACATTTATTTGCATTGTGAATCACTTACGATTCAATATTTTGTAAAAAAAAAAACAATGGTGTTGGACTGTTTAATATTCGTTAAGTATGCTGTATAGTTCTATAAATAAATGATATTATTACCATTTTTTTTAAAAATACACATTATTTTGGGGGGATCAATTTTTTGCATATTTTGGAAATTTTTATCGTGCCTTCAGGCACGAATATTCCGCTAGTATATATATATAGGCCCTCTCCTATAAGGACTCCTTATGGTGCAGACCCCGGTATATACCATTTTTTTTAAATAGTAAAAAAAGAATTTTTTTTATGAAACTTTGTAGATATGATTTTCACGGTGAGAAGATCATCTCCAATTTTTTTTTTTATAAAAAAAATCAATAAAAAAACTGTTGAGATGAGGTGATATGTAAAAAAATGGTATAGAGATGCATTTTCGACCGTTGAAACGATCATCTCACCCACTTTTTGATTGAATTTTTTTTATAAAACTTTATGCATATGATCTCGACATTGAGAAGATCATATCCATGAAGTTTCATCAAAAATTTCAATCAATGGAGTGACTGGCGCCGATCCAACATTTTAATGGTTGAAAATGAATATTTATACCATTTTTTTATATATCACCTCATCTCATCGATTTTTTTATTAAATTTTTCGATGAAAAAAATTGAAGATGATCTTCTAATCGTGGACATCATATCCATGAAGTTTCATTAAAAAAACTATTTTTTTACTATTTAAAAAAAGGGTATGTACCGGGATCTGCACCATAGGAATTCCTGACATGAAACTTTCTGTGTGTGTATATATATATGGTACTGCTCTTGTGCGGACCGGACATATGTCACTTGGTGGTGATCCAGAAAAAAGAGAAAGTGTGCCTATAATTTAACGGATAATTTCTAGGGTCACCGTCACGTGACACATGTCCGGTCCGCACTCTTAAAATGTGAATTGATCCGCACAAGAGCAATACTGTAAATATATATATATATACAGTCCTGCTCTTGTGCGGACTAGTCCGCATTTTAAGAATGCGGACCAGACATGTGTCACCTGACGGTGAGCCCAAAAAAGAGAGAGAGTGTGCCTATAATTTAGGCAATAATTTCTCGGCGCACCGCCAGGTGACACATGTCCGGTCTGCATTCTTAAAATGCGGACTAGTCCGCACAAGAGCAGGAGCATTATTTTTATTATATATATATATATATATATATATATAATAAAAATAATGCTCCTGCTCTTGTGCGGACTAGTCCGCATTTTAAGAATGCACACCGGACATGTGTCACCTGGCGGTGAACCCAGAAAAGAGAGAGTGTACCTATAATTTAAGCGATAATTTCTAAGCGCACCTTAGGTGACACATGTTCAATTCGCATTCTTAATATGCGGACTACTCCACACAAGAACATATATATATATATATATATATATATATATATATATATATATATATATATCAATGAACATTTGGGTTATTTGATTGATGGTTAATTTCGTTGTATGAAAAATACACATTTTTTGTTCATTTTTTATTTTGGTGGTTCTTGATTACAAATACATTTTATAAAAATAATAGTCATAGATATTAAAACTGTTTCATAATTCAGCACTTTTCTCAAAAACATTTCTTACCCCCCTCTCAAAAATTGATTTTCATAAAAAAATTTAATAATAAAAGGAAAGATCTCTTGTCATTCTCCATCAATTACATATGACTTTATCAAGTGGCGTTTTAAAAAGGAAAACTATACATGTACCGGATTATTTTACCGGATTATTACCGGATCATCATTTTTTTTCTTTTTTTTTAAGTTTCTATTATTTTATTTTTAACAATTGAAATAAAAACATTTTTTTATATATAAAAAAAATAGTTTTCCTATTGATGTAAAAAAAAGTTTTTTTTTATATATTAACTAAACAGTTTTTTATTAAAATTAAATTAAAAAATATTTCTTTTATAAATAAAAAAACTTATGTTTATTGACATGATATCAGGATTGATTAGTATTGCTGGTGCGGTCTCACATCTGCATACCCACATCATTTGTTGGATGTGGATCCGCACTAGCGACACTAATCAAACCGTGTGTTGAATATGGCGCAGTATGTTTCTTTATATTATTTTTAACTCATTTAGTCCCTCAAACACCCATTACCCAATATTCTCTTATTTTTAAAGATTAGCGCCAGCGGCACCCCTTATTTTTAAACTTACTTTTTTTTTTAATTTAACAACACTTAAAACAATTTTTGTATTTCTTAAAACTGTTTAAAAATGTAACCCAATATTCTCTTATTTTTAAACGTGCGCGCCAGCGGCATCCCTTATTTCTAAACTAATTTTTTTTTATTTTACAACATTTAAAACAAATTTTGTATTTCTTAAAACTGTTGAAAATGTAATTCAATATTCTCTTATTTTTAAAGGTTCGCGCTAGCAGCACCCCTTATTTTTAAACTGATTTTTTTTACTTTTACAACATTTAAAACAAATTTTGTATTTCTTAAAACTGTTGAAAATGTAATTCAATATTCTCTTATTTTTAAAGGTCCGAGCTAGCGGCACCCCTTATTTCTAAATTGATTTTTTTTTTAATTTTACAACATTTAAAACAAATTTTGTATTTCTTAAAACTGTTGAATATGTAATTCAATATTCTCTTATTTTTAAAGGTCCGCCCCAGCGGCACCCCTTATTTCTAAACTGATTTTTTTTTTAATTTTACAACATTTAAAATATTTTTTGAAATCATTTTATAATTTTTTTTATTCAGTGCAGATATTTAATCGAATTTGTGTGTCGTTGATTTTAATTTTTTTTTATAAAATCATTTTATAAACAGTTTACGAATATAGTTAAAAACTATTTTAAAAAACGTTTTTTTTATTAATAGAAAACTGTTTTTTTATATATAAAAACTACTTTTAAAAATAAAAAAATAAGAAACTTCAAAAAAAAAAGGAAAAAAGAGTATCGGGTAAAATGCTGTCAAAAATTCGATCACAATAGCATTTTTGTATATTTTATTATTATGGATCCCGTCAAGACATAAAGTACAAACTTTCATTGCCTTATTTTATATATATATATTTTTTTGGTTTTCACCATGGTATCCACTAGCGACTTAGTGACTAATCCTTTCACTGATTTGTAGGCACATTGATGGGTGTGACAACTGATTCAAAAATTTAAGACTGCTCCATGCGCAAGACGTAAATCGAACCTTCCACACTTAATTAAAAAAAGAATCCGCTCTACCACATTCCTTATTAGTATGAAAGTGGCTATGTGCAGTGGTGTTCAATATTTAATGCAATGCAGTGGACAGCATCTATTACGAAAAAGACATCGTGTGACTGACGGCAGGCGCAATTCATTGTTCGCAAGGACCACTTTCAGCTTTCCCAATTCTTAATCAATCTTTTTCCAGTGTCCAACAAGTGAGGTACAAAAGCCGTGGTTCTTAATTCCAGTTCCAAATACCATGGGTCCAAAGACCCTGAAACTAGACGCTGGTTTTAATTAATTACCACGGACATTTCCTAAACTGTTGGTTAAACGCCTCTTGTTTTTGTATTCCCACTTCTTCTCACAAAGACCAAACCCCAACCTCAAACTACACATATAAATACACATCAGACCAAATCTACCCTCCAAAACAAAAAACCTGTGTTCTCCTGAGCCTGTTAGCCATTCGTGTATACCCAGCAAAAGCATGTGTGCAACAAAGAGAGCTTGGATTGTAGCAGCTAGCATTGGAGCAGTTGAGGCTTTGAAAGATCAAGGGTTCTGTAGATGGAACTACGCTCTCAGGTCACTACAACAACAGGCCAAGATCAATCTTGATTCTTATAATAAGCAGAAGCTCTATCACTCTTTTTCCACATCTTCCTCGGTGTTGCCGACTAAAATGAGGGAGGACAAAAGGAAAAAAACGGAGGAATCTCTGGAAAAAGTTATGAACTTGAGTTGTTGGGGTCCCAATACTATTAGATTTTAATTACTATTGTTACCAGAACTAAATCAACAAGAGTTTTAGGCTGGTATAATTGGTGAGATGTGTTTCACTGAACCAATTTTGACTTACCCATGTATTCGCACGGTATATCAAAATTGTGCAAAGTGGTGTATTATTAGCAAATTGAAAGTGTTTTGTTTGATTGGCTTGATCTCTTAAGATTATTTTTGTTAGAAGACACGGTATATCAAAATTGTGCAAAGTGGTGTATTATTAGTAAATTGAAAGTGTTTTGTTTGATTGGCTTGATCTCTTAAGATTTTTTTGTTATTCAAAATGATATTTAGTAATTACATAATATAAACATATATATGCAATAATTCGAATAAATATGCAAATTTAAAGTGACAATTTGGAGAATTAAACTATTGAGTCAAGTATCCAATATTTTTTCTTGAAACGAGATTTGTTATGCAATTATGCTTTTTGGACTCGATGGTAATTGTGTTTTTTGGAATCGATGGTAATTGTTTTTGAGAATATAACAATCAACACCTGCTATGTAGCAGTTCAAATTGCATTAATAAGAAGCGAAGAACTTTCTTTATTTATAAACACGAAATGTACTCACTTAAGATAAAAAAAAAAAAAATGGATGTCTCAAAAGCAATCGAAAAAGTGAAATGAAAACCACCAATTTATATTAAAATAAAGGAGGTTTTGGGGAAAGGTTTTCATAAGTCTCAAAGTGTATAAAAATAAAACACGTCAAATAATTTTATAAATTTAGTTCATGTACTAAAAACAATATGAAAAATGGTGAAAAATAGTGTCAAGTTGGTGCGGACCTAAAAAATGAACTCCTAACTCTAAAGGGACCACACAAATAAATGCTATTGAACCACATGAATTAGATTTATAGACTTGAAAAGCATTGTCCTAAAAATTCAAATATAGAAAAGAATATGATATTTACCTTAATTCTCTATAAAATAAATGGCGGTTAAAGATAATTAGAACTTTTCATAATGATCACAAAATTTGAAAAAAGAAACTATTCAAGCGAAATCAAGCTAGCCTAGAAAATAAATAAATACAAAAAAATGGACCCAGAAATTAATAAATAACTTTTGGGGATGAAGTTAAAGTCCATGGCCATAGCCCATGCCTGTGCACGTGTTGAGTTGGATTGGGTCGAGTTGGGTCGGGCAGCATGCGCGTGTGGACTTAGAAGTTAATCCAGGTCAATGTAAGTCTTCTATTTTTCAAAGAGTTGGGATATCCCAATGGCATCAATCTTAAATGTCACGATGGGTTATAATATATTATACTAATTTATCATATTTTATTAATATGGGACTTTCGTTTTAACAACGCACTTCAACCAAATTTCATGTTCAAAATGGGTACTTCAAACTAGGGGTGTGCAGTGAAATCGAAAATCTGATCAACCGAACCAATCTGATGGCATTAGTTCGATTCAGATTTTTTAACTAATGGTTCGGTTTCGGTCCCAAAAAAACTCAATGTTTTGTTTCGATTCTCGGTTCCCCAAAAAATAACCAATCCAATTCGAAAATCGATCCGAACCGGCCCTGAACCAAATATATTAGCCTTTTATATATATCTATATAATAAAGTAGGAAACTTATGTATGTCATGAGCTTAAAAGATGATGTCATCAAGATGAATTTTGTTTACACTTCCTATTTTGCTCTTAAAATTTTTGAATTCCCCATCTTTTCTTTCTCACTACTTAATTACCCATCTTTCACTTTAATTCAAACACAAAGTTATTTTGGTAAACACAAACCAAACCCATTTCAAACCTTCCTCTCTCTCTATCTCTCTCTCTCTCGAACGAGCACAAGGCTCAAGTGGTACCTACTGCACCAAACCAAATCCTCCTCTAGATTTCCAAATTCTATATCCCGTCCAAATTCTCGGCCTACCACGAGCCACTAAATATCTGACCCTCCCACTCTTGGATAGTGAAACTTAAAGCAAGAACGCCTCTCTCTCTCTCTCTCACACACACACATACACACACAGAGTTCTCCACGACCTCCCCTAAAAAAACCAACAACTTGATTCATCAAGATCTGAATCCAGTTTGGTCGACATCTTGAACTTCATTTGGAACTGTTGAACTCGGTTTGGTGGGTGTGTTATCAGCAGATCTGAAAACCATGTTGACGAAAGCATATGTGGGTTTACTTCTCGGTTTGGTGCATCTTTGTTGACGAAAACCTCTACAAGAATCATTTTCTGAACTTGGTTTGTTCATTAATCGTTGTTAAGCTAATATGTTGTATTGTGTAGGTCATCGAAGCTGAAGGAATCCCACTCATCGATCTCCCAGCTTCAAACTCCAAGTGAAAATGTTTTTTTCCCAAGGGATCAACCACGGGGTACCATTAGAAAGTTAAATGGAAAATGGAAGTGTACGACCTCTTTTTGTATTTTCTCAAAGAATTTTTTTGTAATTTCTTTCAATAGATTGAATGGCACTCTCCGATGGAAGATCTGTTTTTTTATTATAGTAATTTCTTTAAAAACAAGGGAGGATCTGTTGCAGCAGCTCGCGTCTTGAAGATATGTTACCCGCCTATGTGATGATCTCCGACAGTATTTCCTCTTCCCCTACCCGTTTTCCTTTCTTTTTTGTTATTTGGTATGAAGATAACAAAAGAGAAGATGGTCAATCTGTCTTTGTGTGTGTATCTGTGCAGATCTATGGACGATCTGCTGAACTCATAATCTCTTTGTGGTTGATTTAATTGAGTAGAGTAGTTTTAATCGTTAAAGAGAAGACCTTCAAAGACATCTTTGTGTGGGTATGTTTTTTTTTAAACTCATCTTGCGAAAAAAACAGGATGCCTTTATTTTGTTCCTCATCTTGCGTAGACCTTCAAAGACATCTGGTTTCTTTTATTTCAAATATAGTAACAACGTTAAGTTTTTGTTCCTTATTTCCTTTTTATTTTGTATTCTCTCTTAACGTATTATTAACAGGATGCCATTATGGTATTGGTGGAGGCTGTATTAAATAAAGGACATTGATTGCAAGGCTTAACATCTCTCTTTCTCTATTTGTAAGGGAGTTCTATGTATTTTTCATCATCATTTTCGACCTCGGGTGCTCAGAAATTTCATAGAATAGGAAAATAAACTTTTTAAAAGTTTAAAATGATATGTGGTTTGTAATGCCTTTGTATCAATAATGCTTGCGTAGTGCTCTATTCGAACTTCTGGATCGTTTGAGGATATGAAATCTAGACACACGTTGAATTTTGAGATCATAGTTATTTAGTTTCAATTTTAAAAATTTATTTGTATCGTAGGGAACCCACCAAAATTTTGAATATGATACTAAATCCCCAAAAATTAGGAATGATCATTTCTTTATTGTGTTCCATAACCCTTACAATTTTTATGTATTTTTATGTCGATTTGTATGTAAGAGTGAATTTTATTGCAAGATTCAAGTCATGAATGTTTAGTGTCAATTTTATTACATGAACGTGTGATCTCATATTTGTTCTTCATTGACATGTCAATGTTAGCACACATGTGCTGTGACTACGGGACATGCATATGAGGTAATGAACAATGCAGGATTATTAGTATTATTGTCATAAATGTCGTATTGTGTTATTTTTTTTATTTCTTAAACATGGGGGATAGTCCTATAAATAGAGGAAATATTGTTCAATTTTTTTTATAATGTTTACAATTATTTGTGTTATGTAATAAATCTTTTTGAATTAAATATTGGTGTTATTTTCACGAATATAGTTGAATTTGTTTTCTACGATGTTTAGGACAGATTATTAGGATTATTGTTGGAGTATTTTTTCTTTCTTAAATAAGGTGGGTAGTTTTATAAACAAAGGAAACTCTCTAAAAAATTTAAATTGTGTAACACGATACGTATTATATATAAAACTTTATAACTTAAATTAAATATGACTTAATATTTTATTTTGTTAGGGAAAGAAATTGTTCCCGTTTCGTAATTACGTACTTCCTGAACATTTTTTATCGTTTTGTGATTATGTACTTTTTAGAACATTTCGCGGTGCAAAACAGTGTGGCTAGATTGAATGCACATATTCTATTCTTTATATTTCAATGAATCATTTGTGTTTTGAGTCTTAAGAAATATATTCTAAGATCTCCAAGTTTTTGTACAATTAACCCGGTTACTTTAGTTATATAATTATATCTAAATGTTGTACGTTCAAAGAGTTGGGTTACGTTGTCGTTTGTATTGGAATATTGTTAGATAAGTGACGTATGAGTCACTATTTATTTAGTTCTGTAAATAAAAGAAATTTTGCCTTTTTTAAAAAAAAATTTAACTTATTTGTATTGGAATTAAATCGAGTTGATAGTTAGTTTATTGTGATTATGTTAACTTTCCCAAATATCATCCTGCCTTTAGGCACGGGCATACCCTAGTATATATATACAGTAACTTAACCCTATCCCTAACCATATATATACTAACTTTCTAAAACCTTCTCAACTCGTACTTCCAAAAACATTTGTGTCATTCTCTGCTCTCCCTCTTCCAAAAACGATCTCAACTTATACTCCCCAAAACCCTCTCTGCTGTCCATCAGAAAGTTGTAAAATGAGATCCAACATCCCATGATCAGTAAGAAACTATGTTCCCTCCTATGTTTTTGAGCTCAGAAATCGGTAATAAGCTCCGTTGAGGTCTGATCGGAGGCATGCTCATATCAGAGGCATGTTCCATGATTGTTTTTACTATATAAGATGTTTGTAAGATATCGTTTGAGCATTAAACGACGTGTCCCTTAATTGTAATAAGTTTTTAAGATGTTTTTACTCCTATGTTTTTGAGCTGTTTGTAAGATGTTTGTAAGACATCAGTTTATAGTCCAGTTGAGGCATGTTCAGTTGTTTGTAAGATGAAATGATGATCATATTAAAGTGTTCAATAATTTTTGTTGTATTATGTTGTTTTCAAGCGTTCAATAACACCCCAAAGATGATGTTAACCTTATAGATGCTTCTATATTTGTTTAAGTGTTTAATGAACGAAACAAATATTATTATGTTCCATTTCTTGTACAAATAAATTTCAATTATAATCTATTTTTTTATATATTTATGTTTTATATATTATAATCTATAGAAATAATGTTGTTTTTACGTTAAAATCTATTTTTGAAAGGTAGTTGAATATTTTGCTTTAAAAAGAGGTTAGAACCGAGAATCGATTCGAACCAACCCAATGAGCTATCAGTTCGGTTTGGTTCGGTTAAAAAAAATGGTTTTTGTTCCAGTTCTAAAATTCTAGAACCGAACCACCTCGATTCTTTTTCTGGTTTAGTAGTGAAATATAACCAAACCGAACCTTGCGCACCCCTAATTCGAACAACAATTTCTCATTCGTTATTTTATGGTTTTACATATGTAAGTATACCACGTTACATTCCTCACAGAGGAGAACATTGTGTTCTAAAAATATTATATGATTCAAGTGTAAGTCTTTTGCAACAAGTAGTGACCGAGTAAGTCTGAGATCGTATTCCACAGGGATTGGACTCTCCTAAGAGAATGAAGATAAGTTATATGATACTCTCTAAACGTTACAAAGTTAAGTGTAAAAAATGATTTGATGTTTGAAGTGGTGAGATTAATTAACCGCTAAACTAACATGCGTTTAATTAATGAAGAACGAGAAAATAATGAAGAAACTATGAAACGAACTAAGAAAAGCTTGAGTTTGAGAGATAAAAGGGATTGAGGATCATTCTCCCACCTTGTATTCGTTAAGAAGATTATGAGACTTTGTTCAAATTAATTCTAATCGATCATAACTAATTAAGCCCGAACATCAACCATGTAGAGACCAAACTCATCGATGGAGGATTAGGGTAATTTGTTATGGTCCTATATGGGTTGGGGTTATAGTAAAGAATCAAACACTACCCTTACATGACAAGGAAAATTAAGAAAATTAGATACTCCAATACCAACATATAAAGTTCCATTAGAACAATTATAAACCAAACCCTAAATATGAAGTTCAAGCATCTAAGGTAGGATCATGATCCCCAACTTATAAGACTAGCCACTCATGATAGAAACTAATTAAAACATGTAAGAGAATAACATAACTAAGCAAGTCATCTAGTTAAACACAAACCAATGCAAGAGAAGGCAATAAACACAAATGAAACTAATAAAGCATGTAAGGAAGAAGTAGTTGAACAAAGCTTGCATTAAAACAAACAAACTTGAATCTAAGAAATGTTTTACATGTAAGAAGGAACCATAAATGAACTTGACCTAGGAGAAAGAAGAGAGATTTTTTAAACTTTGAAAATTTCTAATAATAAAATCTGATCTTTTCAATAGGAAAAATAAAGGGATATACACCAAAATCTCGAAAAAGGAAAACTAGTAATTACATAGAAATAGGGGTAAATCTATTTGGCTTAATACCTGACTCGATTTGCATAGGAAAAATAGTTGCACTGGTTAAAACTGAATCGATTCGGCCAGAGGATCGAATCGATTTGGACCTACTTCCAAAAATAGGTAAGTGCTTCTATGGGATGCTTAAGGCACATGCTCCAAAGAAATGTCTGTAATTTCTTCGTTCTAGCTCGGATTTATGCAACGTCAGAGGCCAGGTGAAGATGACTCGAAGAGATTCAACTTCCATGAGGAGTTTAGGAACAAAATCCAAATGCTAAATTTACTAAAATGTCTTCGACTTTGCAACTTTTAACGAAACTTTCTCGGGATTTAACCAAACTTCAAGACATACATTCCCGACACCTATAAAAGCTCAAATAAACCACACACAACATATATATGATGAAATTAGGGTTTAAATAATAAATTAGCATAAATTTTGAGAATAAAATGTACGAAAATGCTAGAATGCTCAAATGAATGGGATTTTAAATGCAATAATCGTGACTAATCACACCCCTTAACTTACATATTGCTAATCTTGAGCAGTGAAGTGTGAAGAAACAAAGCCATAAATACAACCAAAATAGATGAAATATGTACAAAGAAGAAAATTTTCATTTTCGAAGGTGAACGATTGCATTTAGCATATGAAATAAGTCGTTGAACCCCTAGGCAGCCTTAAGGGACGAGTGTTGTCTCATGAGGGTTTCTAGGGATGATACCCCCAAACATCGAGTCTTTTCATGCAGTGACTATCCAAAACCCGATGCAAAGCTCAACAATAATAAAGAAAGAATAATTAATCAACAAAGTGAACGATACTCGCACAAAAGTCTGTAATGATTGACATTATACGAGGAACTTCAACAAAAATTGAAACCCCAAAAATGCGAAATAAGAGGACATATATGGTAATTTAGATTTAGAAAAACTTTCATAACCCATGTATACGCTAAAGCATGCATGACTTAAGTTCTCCTTAGTTGTTACACTCAACAAATGAAAGAACTCAGAAATGGGATGTAACACACACGGGACATGGGGACATGCGGATATAAGGAGTAATATATAAAAGTGAAAAATACAATCTCATAAAAGGATATTGCATATTAACCTAGGTGAAATGAACTTTAACAGATTATCACAAATGTTCAAACTTTGAATCAACTTCACCCTAGGATCAAATAGGAGTGTTCGGGTATGTAACTTGGGTTAGGCTAGGGTTTGGAAACAAAAGTCTATTTACGAAAGCAAAGGGGATTCGGGAATAACACTCAGGATAATGGAATAAGTGAAAAATTTGAAAATTGTATATCAAGTTCCATAAGCAAGATATTCATAAGAGTAAGACTTTTATTTTTATACACGTGGTGAAATGGGATTCACACATTTTGGAGCCATTTATTCTATCTATATTTTACTTTTATGTTCTTTTTCTTTTCTTTCTTTTTCTTTCTTGCAATCCACATAAGGCTAACATCATTTAATCTCGGAAAGAATCCCAAATCAAGGTACAAAAGGTGTATATAAGGGTAAAAACTCTAATGTTGAGTTTGTTAGGGGATTTGGGAACTAAAAGAAAGGTCATAATAAGGCTCAATGGGGTTGACTAGGGAAATGAATAAGGGTAAGGATAAGGTCGTATGGGTTAATTAGCAAAGATGGTCTATGATACTTTCCTAAGGCTTCATGTGATTCTCATGATTAAACACTTTTAAAAGTCATGCTCGAATGTCATATTCATGATGTATTCAATTAATCTGCAATCAATAAAAAGAAAATAAGATTGTTAATATGATACGATTTTCAAAAAAGAGAAAGAGTAATTGTATACGCTCACAGTTGAAGGTTAGTCTCGAATCTCTTATGTAAGAGTATACCATGCACTTTATGATCAATGAATTAGAAAAGATTTAAACCGAATCATAAATAATGATATGTGTATGATGCTCATGGGCTTCACAGTTTAATTTTTGAAGTCATTCATAATGTTAACCATACACATGCTAAAGGCTAATAAATCATAAATTCTAAAGATGCATCATTTCTATACAAAAGGGTAAGGCAATTATATATGTAATCATTGGAGACATGGGAGACCAAGCAGAATTTGAAGTTTTTATTTTTGATTTTTTTAAATAAATAAATATAAATGCAAATTTATAAAACAATGTTTATCGGTTGCAGAAATGTAAATTACACCCACTAACTTGAAATATACATTGTCCCTAATGTTAATTGGGGAAAAAAAGGGGGGTGGGAAAATGTTACCCCGTAAGGAGTAAAGCCCGAGAAGCGCAACGGCAAACCTATGAACATGTTAGTGCTAAAAACAACAATATATACAATAAAAGTAGATATATACAAATGAAAACAAGAAAATGTTGTCATTTCATTAATATCATAAAGTTGTGTACAATGGGTTCATAATCCAAAATGAGAAAATACATAAATGCATCCTCACAGCTTCAACTGACACAACTTAAGACCAACAACGAAAATTCAATAACATAATAAAGCTAATAGCAAAGCAGCAGATAGACAAAAGAAACCACATGGGTGACTCGAAGGATCAGGTGAGGTATGGTCACGTGGCACATAGGGGTAATAGAAATAGGGTGGTACTAGAACCTCGCCCCCACGCATATGAGACCACATCTGCATTTGCATCTTGGTGGTCATAGAAATGTCCCTCTGGTAATCACCCTGAAATGATGTAAAGTCTGACTGGAGTGCATCCACCCTAACTCCCAACTCTCGAATTGGATCAACCGGAGGTGGAACCTTCGAGACATCATGCAACGATGTATCTGCATCATCAAGATTGGCCTTCTAACCCAGATGGTCCATCATCCTCTTCTTCCTCCTTTACCACTAATCTTCGGCTAAGAATTTCCAAATAGCCTTTGGTGTTAACCAATTTGGGGAGGGCTGAAATCTTATTGCTCGGTACCATGATACATACGACATTTTTGTAAATTAGGGAAAGTAGGCGTGCTTAAGGGAGAGTAGTCTTTCCCTTGTCCCAATAGGCGGAACCCAAAATTTACTATAACACTAGGACAGGAAGGCATATGACCGCATTATTATCTAAGAGATTGTATAGGAAATGGTTCTATTTGGATCATTTGGTTTGGATCAAAATGATGTTGTTGACGGCCACGAGATTAATAAGATGGTGACTATCGGACATGTTAGATGTGGGAAAAGTTAGCCCATACTTTTTCGGGCGCTATACGCTCTATTAGGGTTTCATTCGAGAGCTTTCCATCACCTTAAATGGGGTAGTCGTAATCATCTGGGTTTACATCACCGTTCAGTTACAATGATAAGATGGAATTTGAAATCTGAATCCTCCTACCCCTCACGTATGCCTCATAAGTGTCGTCTCCCATTAAGACGAGTGAAGCATATAAATGATGTACGTGCTCCTCATTCACCTCCCACCTTTGGCCAAGTGGGCCTCCCATGAGAGCTTATTCAGGAAATTCCTAACGGAGGTCCGAAAACTCTTTAAGTGAACTTTCCTTTATACCACAGTAGGTCATCCTGATTTGAACTTGGCCTGGAACCAATCTTTCCTTTCTTTTGATGGGAAAGTATCAAAACAACCACAACCCATAACTGCATTAAAGGTTGGTTTTAAAGCCATAAAAACCTAAATACCATCAATTCGACACATACACCATTAGTGCAATTCACAAAATTAAGGTAAGCGTAAAAATTGGGGTCGAAATGGTTTAGAGGGTGCATGTCGGGAGAAATAGGTCGAATAAAGGCACCTGATGTGCACCACACTCAAAATAAGGATAGACAACATATACATGAGATAATTGGTGCAAGAATGTGTGACACCCGACTAATTAAATACCGGGTAGCTACTCCTTTATTAAATTAATACCGAATTCCAAGTTGGTTCAGTTCATAGCATCACTGTCGAAAAACGTTTTAACAATTTCCAGCCACCTAATATTTAAAAAGTGAGCTGTCAATTTTAATTAAATCTGATTAACATGCAATAAGTAAATTATGAAATGCTAACATAACCACAACAACATAATGACAATGGAATAACCATAGAATAGTAATAAGTGTGGAGGAATACTCCTCACAACAATCCAAATACAGGAATAAACAGATACCAAGTCTGCATTACTAAATTAATTACAACCCAAAATCTGGAATAACTGAATAGATAATATGTCTCTAAAAGAAATAGGGCGACATGCCCAACAAATGAGGAAATCTGATAATATAGAGGCAAGAATGGAAGTGGAGGCGTCTACTGTCAAGGTCTTGTAACTTCCACCAGCTACAGTACGTCATCGGAATGGAACTTCTATGCATGGTGTCTTTGTGTCTGGGCACCTAAATGTTTTTACAAAAATAGATTTGGAATCAAACAGGTCAGAGCCCGAGTGTGAAAATAATTTAAAATATAGCAAGTGTTTTAACGACATAAAACAATGAATGCAAAATACATGTTAGGATGTGCTCTCATATGAAATACTCACCTCTTGACTCTCTGTGCACTCCTAATGTATCCGTAACTAAATCTAGTTATTCTACTATCAAACTAGTCCACTACAATATTTGGTGTTTACTAAACTAATCATGGTTTAATTCCCGATGCCTTATTATAAACTGGAAGTTTTACTTTCATTTAATTCTCGAAATTAATCATAACAACTGATAAGCATTTTCCCATTTTAAATTTTACAAAGATGTAACATTAATTCACACTTGCACTTATATAAACAGTTTTCTTCAATATTTCATTGTATCAAACTTCTCATAATTATACAATACTGGCACCCCTAGACTAAGCTGCAGTGCACACATACTCTGCTATCCAATCCCGGTACATCACGTACATAAGGATCACGTGTTCCGAATCTCTCAGGAACCGTTTTGACAAGTAACAAACACACATAGTGGAGGCGAACATAGTTCACATCACTTGGGTCACGCACATACCTACGCTCCCATGATCAGCAGACTTATTAACTTCTCAATAAGTCCTTCTCTGACCTATGTCCTCGAGGTACCAATCTACCCCCCCCCCCCCCCCCCCCCCGTAGGCACACAAAGATTAGATGGCCTTGATTGAACGCCGACATCCCGTGATAGCAAGCATGGTAGGTATGTTATACATAGATAACCACATATACTAAGAATTCACACTTCTTCGATATTTCAGCATATTAATAGAGGTATACTTCTCATTCTTATCCCATTATTCATTGTTATACGTTTATAAGTTCCCGTTTTAAATGCGTTAGAGTTGTCAACTCTTCTCACGTCGTAATTAGGTACTCGTTTCCAAATCCATAATTGTCATACGATTTACTGTAAGATTCTAGGTTCTTCTCCTCAACGTACCCCAATTCTCACAATTCTACCCACTAGTCAATAAGGGAAGGTTAATTCTTCGTTAATTAAGTCTACGGGACATTTGAGATAAAATCAGGCCTAAAAGGTCATTCTGTCAACTCGTTAGAAGTCTCGTTCGAATGAGGTCGTTCGAACGAGTTCGTTTGAATGAAAGGCTTCGAACGAACTACCAACTCATTAGAAGGGATATTGTCATCTCGTTAGAAGCTCGTTCGAACGACCTGGGTAGGTCTTCTAACGAGATGGCAGACTACGCCCAGAATTTTTCCAAATTCGATTTTCTTCAAAATTCTCTTCTCTAAATCCCTACTAAGATCATCCCAATTAAGTTTTAACGTTTTTAAACTACTCTAAGTCCTCCTAGGTTGCTCTTTAACATATATTTGGGGTCAATGCTTCCTAAATTAACATGTAATCATCATAATTTCCAAACCTTGTCCCAAACCCTATAAATATAAACCCAGAATTTTAATGTCTACAAGTACTCCTTATAAATCCGTTTTTAAATCATCAAAAGATATATTTTTGATCTGAAATTCATCCATAACCATTCTACATGCAATCCCTGTCCAAGATTATGAATTCTATCTCCAATTTCATGGATTTTCATCAAACTTTCAATACAAGACCTATATTCAATTCTAAGCATGGAGGAAACATTCGCTTGGAATTATGTAATTAAACCACTTGCCTTAGATGTTCTAATTTGATGTTGAAGGATGAAGGTTGATTCTCCTCTTTCTCTCCACAGATTTCTCCCAAAGGTGTTGATGGTGGCTAGGGGTTTCTTTTGGAACCTCTTAGGACTCTCCCTTTAACTCTCGTAGCCCACTACTTGATAAATGTTGATAATGGACTTAATGGGTTCATTAATAATATAAAATTAACTCCTAAAATTCGTGGGTTTTAAGTCCGCTATTTTTAAAATTACCAAACCACCCTTCTGGGTTGCCGGTATGGCCCAAAAATGCTCTGGGACCGGAACTTAACCCCCGGCTAGTGTTTTCTGACTATTTCGACCCTTCTAGACACGTTGGCGCACCCAAAATGACCACTTGGTTCATAAAAATATAATTCACTTTTTAATTCAAATAATTACATTCCTGACGCGACTGACACGTGCGTCCCAATTTAAATTTCCAAATTATCGTATTTCTGCCTCGTGACAATTTAAATATTTTCAATGCTCATGTATTGCCATACATACTCAGAGATATTAAATTTTAATATCATAATCAAATACCAACTCACATCTCGCTAGTATTTATACCCGGATTAATTCCCAATTAATTCTCATTTAATTTAATTAATCCCTTAAATAAAAATCAATTAAAATTACGGGGTATTACATACTCCCCCCCTAATAACAGAATTTCGTCACGAAATTCAGAAATAAAGATTACCTGGTAAAAATAAATCCGAATATCGCTCGCGCATCACATCCTCGCCCTCCTATGTGGACTCCTCGGCATTATGATGCCGCCACTGAATACGTACTAACGGTACTATCTTCGACCTCAGTTTCCGCTCGCTTCAATCCAAAATATCAATCGTCCCCTCCTCGTAGGAAATATCGGGCTGAAGATCGATGTCCTATAAAGCAATGTGAGTATGGGCCAAATCATCCCTAAGATATTTCCTTAGCGAGGAAATGTGGAACACATCATGAATCCTATGCAAGTGCTCCGATAACCCAAGTCTATAAGCAACTGGACCAATGCGCTCGATGATAAGAAATGGCCCCACATATCTTGGTGCCAGTTTCCCCTTCTTCCCAAAACGCATGATCCCCTTCATCGGAGATACTTTGAGTAACACCTGGTCCCCCACCTTGAATTCTCTGAAGAACCTCTTGGCATCAGCATAGCTCTTCTATCGGTCTTGAGCTACCTGAATACGACTCCATATCATCTCTATCCTTGCCGAAGTATCCTGAATCACTTCCGGCCCAAGGAGTTTGTTATCCCCCACCTCTAACCAACATGCTGGGGAACGAAAAGGTCTACCGTACAATGACTCAAATGGAGCCATGCCAATGGTAAACTGGTAGGAGTTATTATAAGCAAACTCCACCAGTGGAAGGTAATGCTCCCATCCACCTCCAAAGTCTAGGATGCACATACGCAACATGTCCTCCAACATCTGATTTGTCTACTCGGTTTGACCATCCGTCTGCGGGTGATAAGCCGTACTCAGCCGCAACTCCGTACCCATGGCCTCCTGGAAACTCTCCCAAAATCATGAAATAAATATCTTGTCTCGGTCAGACACGATATTTAGAAGCACCCCGTGAAGTCTCACTATCTCCGCAATGAAAATTTGAGCATACTGTCCCGTAGTGTAGTCTGTCCTGACGGGTAGAAAATGGGCAACTTTGGTTAACCTATCCACAATTACCCATATGGAGTCGTGACCCCTGTGTGACGTAGGTAACCCCATGATAAAGTCCATGGATATGCTCTCCCATATCCACGTCGGAACCTCTAATGTCTGTAGAAGTACTGCCGGTTTCTGATGGTCAACCTTTACTAGCTGACAAGTGGCGCATTTAGAAATGAACACAACTATATCTCTCTTCATCCCGCTCCACCAGTATTGTCGTCTCATGTCTTAGTACATCTTATACCCACCAGGGTGTACCGCGAACCGTGAATCGTGAACCGTGCTACTCTTCCATTACCTCGTGTCGCAAGTCTTCCCCTTCCGAAACGATTAGTCTCCCATTGAAGCGTAATCCCCCATCTAAACTAACGGTGTAGGACTCGGCTCCCTTTGCTAGTAATCGAACTATCTTCTCCTGACAGAACGAGTCATTTGCCTGGGCCTTTATCACTCTCGTAACAATCTGCGGTGTAACCGTCATCACAGACATAAACAATCGGGCCACTGCATCCTGGTGTCCCAACTCCTTCCACTTAGCTTTCCACACCTCGGCCACCTCATCTACTGGCCTACGGCTCAACGCGTCTGCTACCACGTTAGCCTTTCCTGGGTGATACTGGATATCGAAGTGATAATCCTTCACAAACTCAAGCCACCGACGTTGACTCATATTCAGCTCCTTCTGCGTGAAGAGGTCTTGTAGGGACTTGTGATCTGTGAACAACCGAAATTTATCTCCCAGGAGATAGTGTCTCCAAATCCGAAGAGCGAATACGACTGCCGCTAACTCCAAGTCGTGGGTGGGGTAATTCCTCTCGTGAGGCTTAAGCTTATGAGAAGCATAAGCTATGACCTGACTCTCCTGTTGCAGCACACCTCCAAGTCCTTGTAAGGATGCATCGGTGTAAACTAAATACTCAACTCCCAACCTGGGCAATGTTAACATAGGCGCTGAGGTCAACTTGTCCTTCAACTCATCGAATGCCAACTGACAGGCATCGCTCCAGATGAATGGTACACCTTTGCAAGTCAATTGTGTCAAAGGACCCACTATCTTAGAGAAACCCCGAATAAACCTCCTGTAGTATCCTGCTAGGCCCAAGAAACTACGGATCTCAGTTGGTGTCGTGGGCTGTCCCCACTCCCTCACCGCGAATGTCTTCCCCGGATCAACAGATATCCCCCAGTCTGAAATGATATGCCCCAAAAACTGAACCTCCTTTAGCCAAAACCCACACTTCTCATACTTTGCATAAAGCTCGTTCTGACGCAACGTCTGCAAAACCTGTCTCAAATGCTCGGCATGATCCTTTTCTGTTTAGGAGTAAACCAGAATGTCATCAATAAATACAATAACGAACTGGTTTAGGAACTCTCTGAACACCCTATTCATCAAGTCCATAAACACGGCTGGAGCGTTGGTCAAGCCAAAAGGCATAACTCGAAATTCATAGGAACCATATCGCGTCAAGAAAGCAGTCTTCGAGATGTCCTGTTCCCTAATACGCAACTGATGGTATCCCGATCGCAAATCAATCTTTGAGAAGAAGCAAGCTCCCTTCAACTGGTCAAATAAGTCATCGATTCAGAGCAACGGATATTTATTCCGTATCGTGACTTTATTCAACTCCCGATAATCTACACATAATCTCAACAATCCATCCCTCTTCTTTGCAAACAAAATAAGGGCACCCCACGATGAAGTACTCCTCCGGATAAACCCCTGACCCAACAACTGTTCTATCTGATCCTTTAGTTTTCTCATCTCCGCTGGAGCCATACGGTACGGTGCGCGGGCAATGGGCCGAGTTCCCGACATCAAATCAATAAAAAATCTATCTCTCTACTAGGAGGTAACCCAGGTATATCCCAAAATACATCAGCGAACTCTCTAACGACTGGAATCGAATCAAGTGGTATCACCACTTCCTTAGAGGTCTCCTCCTCTATATAGTACAAACGAGTAGACGATCGTCCCTCAGGGCGAGGCATCGCCACTAAAAACATCTCCTGACCGGGAATGGCAAAAATGATACTCCTACTGAAACAATCAATCATGGCTCGATATGCAACTAGCCAATCCATACCAACAATCACATCATACTCAGTCATCTCTAATACTAACATATCAGCAGGTAAAGTAAACCTCCCGATCTCTATACCCACACCTCTACAAATAAGGGAAATTACAGATACCCTACTCAACGGTGAATTTACACAAGTAATCGTGCTCTCTGCAGTGTCTAACAACCCAATAGTGCGTGCAAATCTCGTGGCAATGAAACAATGTGTGGCCCTCGTATCAAATAAAATATGCCCCATAGTCCCCTGAATAGATAACATACCCTTAATAGCAGGTGGATCCTGTGGGACGGCGGCCTGCTGGAGCTGATACACTCTCCCATACTGAAGTTGTCCCTGCTGAACTGGGACCACTGGAATGGGTGGTAATGCTGCCATCTGTGGTGGTGCTGGGAGGGCAGCGGGAAACATAGGCCTTTGTGGCTCGTGTCGAGCACCATGCTGCTGCTGCTGTGGGGCCCTGCCCCTATTGGACAATCCTGGCGTTTGAAGCCAATCTTTCCACACACGAAGCACTTCTCCAGGAAGTTTCCCCCTCGCTGTCCCTGCTGCCCTCGACCCTGATGTCCGTTACCATTCCTACCTTGACCATACTGACCCTACTGAAACTGCTGCTGCTGACCAATCTGGCCCTGATGGTCGTTTTGACCCTGATGGCCATGTTTGAAACCTCCCTGACCATTCCTGAAACCCCCAGATCTGAATCTCTTAGGATCCCCCTGTTGGGAGCCCTGATGGCCATTCCTGTGCTGACCCTGAGAAGATTGTGCCCCGCTGGCACCATTTCCCCCTGTCCTGCCCTGATGGCTGGACTCTCCTGATCTCTTACTCTCAGACATGTGAAAGCGATGATCCTGACAGTGAAGCAGAGCTGCGTCAACCACATCAGAGTAAGTGGCCAACGAGATATTTCCCAACAAGTGCTGTCGGATCCTCCAAGTCAATTCGTCCATAAACTTCTGAATCTTCTTCTCCTCAGTCGGAATCTCATCGAGAACAATGTTCAAGAGATTAGTGAATTCGGCCTCATACTCGGCCACGGTCCTTCTCTCCTGCTTGAGGTTCATCAACTTCCTCCTCATCTCAGTGTGAACAGCTGACGGAAAATATTTACGGTCGAACTGCACCCAGAACTCCTGAATAGAAAGGGCGTCCCTATCCTCCGCGGTGGTAATAGACTCCCACCACTGCAATGCTGATCCTACTAACTTAAAAGTTTCCAGTATCTTCTTCTGAACATCCGTGCACTCGTACATCCTTAAGTGCCTATGAATATTCTTCCTCCACTGACTGGACACTACAACGTTGGAGCTACCTGCAAGCTTCGGGAGGGTGTGCTTTCTAAAAAGCATCACGAACGCATTCCCAAGCAGATGGGAATGCATGAGCCTGAACTAGAGCGACTACCAGTGCCTAGGGTGGTGCCTGTTGTACAACTTCTAGGGCAATATTTACCGCTTGGGCTACAATAGCTACAACCTCTGCGGCATTCATGGTTCCCAGAACTGGTGCAGGCGGTTGCTCGGGATGAGCATCCCTAGGAACTCGCTGTGAACGTCGTGGAGGAATCTGAAAAGAGAGTAAAGTCTTATAAGTTCGCAGTTATTATCTCAAAATAGATTAAGAGCGAATCATACACAAAAGAATACAACAGTCCTAAAATATAGGGCTCTATATCAAAGAAAGCTCAGCGGAAACATAATAAGCCACACAAATCCTAAGGAATCTAGAACCTGATGCTCTGATACCACTTGTGACACCCCGACTAATTAAATACAGGGTAACTAATCCTTTATTAAATTAATACAAAATTCCAAGTTGGTTCAGTTCATAGCATCACTGTCGAAAAACGTTTTAACAATTTCCAGCCACCTAATATTTAAAAAGTGAGTTGTCGATTTTAATTAAATCCGAATAACATGCAATAAGCAAATTATGAAATGCTAACATAACTACCACAACATAATGACAATGGAATAACCATAGAATAGTAATAAGTGTGGAGGAATACTCCTCAAAACAATCCAAATACAGGAATAAACAGATACCAAGTCTGCATTACTAAATTAATTACAACCCAAAATCTGGAATAACTGAATAGATAATATATCTCTAAAAGAAATATGGCAATGTGCCCAACAAATGAGGAAATATGATAATATAGAGGCAAGAATGGAAGTGGAGGTGTCTACTATCAAGGTCCTGTAACTTCCACCAGCTACAGTACGTCATCGGAATGGAACTCCTATGCATGGTATCCTTGTGGCTGGGCACCTAAAAGTTTTTACAAAAATAGATTTGGAAGCAAACGGGTCAGAGCCCGAGTGTGAAAATAATTTTAAATATAGCAAGTGTTTTAACGACATAAAACAATGAATGCAAAATACATGTTAGGACGTGCTCTCATATGAAATACTCACTTCTCGACTATCTGTGCACTCCTAATGTATCCGTAACCAAATCTAGTTATTCTATTATCCAACTAGTCCACTACAATATTTGGTGTTTACTAAACTAATCATGGTTTAATTCCCGACGCCTTATTATAAACTGGAAGTTTTACTTTCATTTGATTCTCGGAATTAATCATAACAATTGCTAAGCATTTCCCCATTTTTAATTCTACAAAGATGTAACATTAATTCACACTTGCACTTATATAAACAGTTTTCTTCAATATTTCATTGTATCAAACTTCTCATAATTATACAATACTGGCACCCCTAGACTAAGCTGCAGTACACACATACTCTACTATCCAATCCTGGTACATCACGTACATAAGGATCACGTGTTCCGAATCTCTCAGGAACCGTTTTGACAAGTAACAAACACACATAATGGAGGCGAACATAGTTCACATCACATGGGTCACACACATACCTACGCTCCCATGATCAGCAGACTTATTAACTTCTCAATAAGTCCTTCTCTGACTTATGTCCTCGAGGTACCAATCTACCCCCCCCCCCCCCCCGTAGGCACACAAAGATTAGATGGCCCTGATCGAACGCCAACCTCCCGTGATAGCAAGCATGGTAGGTATGTTATACACAGATAACCACATATACTAAGCATTCACACTTCTTAGATATTTCAGCATATTAATAGAGGTATACTTCTCGTTCATATCCCATCATTCACTGTTATACGTTTATAAGTTCCCGTTATAAATGCGTTAGAGTTGTCAACTCTTCTCACGTCGTAATTAGGTACTCGTTTCCAAATCCACAATTGTCATCCGGTTTACTGTAAGATTCTAGGTTCTTCTCCTCAACGTACCCCAATTCTCACAATCCTACCCACTAGTCAATAAGGGAAGGTTAATTCTTCGTTAATTAAGTCTACGGGACATTTAATCAGGCCTAAAAGGTCATTCTGTCAACTCGTTAGAAGTCTCGTTCGAATGAGGTCATTTGAACGAAAGGCTTCGAACGAACTATCAACTCGTTAGAAGGGATACTGTCATCTCGTTAGAAGATCATTCGAACGAGGTCGTTCGAACGACCTGGGCAGGTCTTCTAACGAGATGGCAGACTGCGCCGAGAATTTTTCCAAATTCGATTTTCTTCAAAATTCTCTTCTCTAAATCCCTACTAAGATCATCCCAATTAAGTTTTAACGTTTTTAAACTACTCTAAGTCCTCCTAGGTCGCTCATTAACATATATTTGGGGTCAATGCTTCCTAAATTAACATGTAATCATCATAATTTCCAAACTTTGTCCCAAACCCTATAAATATAAACCCAGAATTTTAATGTCTGCAAGTACTCCTTATAAATCCGTTTTTAAATCATCAAAAGATATATTTTGGATCTGAAATTCATCCATAACCATTCTACATATAATCCCTATCCAAGATTATGAATTCTATCTCCAATTTCATGGATTTTCATCAAACTTTCAATACAAGACCTATATTCAATTCTAAGCATGGAGGAAACATTCGCTTGAAATTATGTAATTAAACCACTTGCCTTAGATGTTCTGATTTGATGTTGAAGGATGAAGGTTGATTCTCCTCTTTCTCTCTACAGATTTCTCCCAAAGGTGTTGATGGTGGCTAGGGGTTTCTTTTGGAACCTCTTAGGACTCTCCCTTTAACTCTCGTAGCCCACTACTTGATAAATGTTGATAATGGACTTAATGGGTTCATTAATAATATAAAATTAACTCCTAAAATTCGTGGGTTTTAAGTCCGCTATTTTTAAAATTACCAAACCACCCTTCTGGGTTGCCGGTATGGCCCAAAAATGCTCTGGGACCGGAACTTAACCCCCGGCTAGTGTTTTCTGACTATTTCGACCCTTCTGGACACGTTGGCGCACCCAAAATGACCACTCAGTTCATAAAAATATAATTCACTTTTTAATTCAAATAATTACATTCCTGACGCAACTGACACGCGCGTCCCAATTTAAATTTCCAAATTATCGTATTTCTGCCTCGTGACAATTTAAATACTTTCAATGCTCATGTATTGCCATACATACTCAGAGATATTAAATTTTAATATCATAATCAAATACCAACTCACATCTCGCTAGTATTTATACCCGGATTAATTCCTAATTAATTCTCATTTAATTTAATTAATCCCTTAAATAAAAATTGATTAAAATTACGGGGTATTACAAAATGAAGCTTTTTTTTTCACACAATACCCATTGGGGCATTTTATCAAACACGTAGTGTGCAAAGTGTTCAAACTAGTGTCAAAATGCCATTTACCCCCCAAAAATACAACTAAATCAACAAAACAATATAAACATGTTGAATTTGTTAGATAAACATGGAAATCAGTAAATAAATTAGGCATTTCATTACAGAATAACCAACAATTGAACACAATGACATTTTACCCTACTTTGAACACAAAGAACACAAATCATATGTTGAAGAACAACAAAAGAATGATGGGAAGGTTACCTTGAATGAGGATCCTGTAAGAAATAAAGAGATTTTGAGTGGGGAAATGTATTTTTGGAAGAGAGAAATCATATGAATATTGGGTGTAAAGGGGAGAGAATGAAGTGGGCCTTATAAGCTTGGGATAATTTTAAAGGTCTGATGGACCCTAATCGATTCGGTGTGGGAACCGAATTGATTTGGAATACTTGAATTCTTTACTGACCTAAACCGATTCAATTCGGATTGGGGACCGAAGTTATTCTCTAACTGAGAAGTCTCTACTAGAATGAATCAAATCGATTTAGTCAGACACCAAATCGATTCGCACCTGCTTGTTTGGGATTCTGCCTCTGCTGCCTATACTAAAACATGAAATCAAGAATAAGGCTAATTTTGACCTAGTTTTATTGGAGCTTAAGGATGTATAAAATACATATAATGGTCCAAGACAAAAAATTGTAACTCCTCACATGCCGAGGGTTGCTCTGAACAAAAATTTAGACTCTGAGGAACCTATCCAACGCCGTAAATGGGTTTGTTGCGTACGATGTTCGACGACAAATAAGAGGATATCACTTGGATAAAATTACCTAAATGGATCATAATTCCCTCAAGTTTCACAACTGCATTCCATTATAAACTCCACCGATTGGCATGTATGTTGGGCTCAAAATTCGATGATGTGATGCATATCACAATTTCAATAAATCTGGTCGTTGGAACCGCGGTTAGTTTTCTCGCACGGATAGACATTTTACAGTGGGGGACAAGGATTTGTACAATTAAGGTTCTGTAATTTCATGAATGATTGGAAAACTAACTCGAAAACCTTAATTTATTTCGAAAAATGCTCCTCAACCGAGATTGACGACTTTATGTGAATGAGGTTTTGGATATACTCGAGTCATCAATCGATGTAAATTCACAAACTATGAATTCCTTCCCTAATCCTATGTTTTCACTTACGGCTGCCTCTCCTAACATGTCAAAACATGTCTCTACATGAACCATTCAATTACACCTCTCATCTTTGATCATTTTCCTCATACACCTCCGCAAAAAAATTTACTTCTTTTATACACTCATTCTCGTCAGTCGAGAGGTGTGACACATTGAAAATGTTTATATGTAATGTAATATTTCCAAAGGATAGATTTATTTCCCCATTCCTACAATTGATCGAGGCAGTTTTCGTTGGAAGGAATGGTCGTCTTAGGATCGAGGGAGGTTGAGTGTTGGGGCTTAAAACGAGATGAGTATCGAGAATAATAAAGTCGATCAGGAAGATAAAAGTGTCTATTTGGATGAGGATATATTCTAACACACCCCTAGGAATTTGGGAGAAACCATCAACCAATTGTATATCGTCTTCATTGGGCTAAGATCACTTAGGCCCAATTGATGATAGACCGAATAAGGCAAGCGGTTTACACTAGCTTCAAGGTCAAGAAGGGCATGAGTAATAGTGAAATTTTCAATCACACAAGATATTAGGGGACAACACGGGTCCTTTAATTTGGGAATCGTATTGTGTTGGAAAATAGAGCTCACTTGCAAGGTCAAGTCTACCTTTTTTTCCGAGATATGTTCTTTCTCTTAAAGTTACACAAGTCTTTCAAAAACTTCCCGTAAGATGGGATTTACTTGATTGCATCAAGGAGAGGAAGAATGATATTTACTTTCTTAAAAGTGTCCATGATTTCTTGATCCTTATTGAGTTTATCTATGGGAAGTAGCCTTTGAGGGTAGGGCACTGGAAAGGGACAGGGGAATGAGGCTTTCGGCTCCTTAGTCCGAAAATTTTCACGACTCTTTTTTGGACTCACTTAACTCTTCTCTTCGAATTATTTTGGGTAAGATGGGATATTCTTTTGAATAACTTTCCCACTTCCAAGTGTTGTGATGGAGTTAGCTTGTTCCAATGAATAGCATTGAGCGGGGGCTTTCCTTTTTCTTAGGGTTCTAATAATGCCGTTAATTTTGTAATTTGGAACTTAATAAGTACCACTTGCTGAGCGGTTTGATTATTGACGGTCATTTGCGCTTGAATGAAAGCACGCAAGGAGTCTTTGAGGCTCCTCTTATGTGGGTGCACATAAGAAGGAATGGGCAGAAGGACTTGAATTTGGAGGGGGGGGGGGGGAAGGAGATTGTAAGTAGGGATGTTGAAAATTAGGGGACATATGATTCTAAGCCTGTTGAGATTGTCCATATTAGTAACCGACTTGGTTGCCCTAAGATGGGTTATACACTTGGTCCGGAGGAGTGATTTGTGATCTTTTAAAAAACCCTATCGCATTCTCTTGATCATAAAGGATGACTTTGTAGGATAGGATGGTGGTACACTCCATAGTTATAAACACTAGTGTTGCAAATGGCCCACAACTCCTTAATTGACGAATTCGTTGAAACAACGGGATCTCGATTCTTCAAGCCGAACTCCTCAACTTTCTTTGATAACTTATCAATCCTCATTTTCATTTCATCCTCACTAGTAAGGTTAAATATCCCAGGGCTAGAGGAGGGTGGAATGGAAGATCGCAGATTTGTTTTATTTGGGTTTCAAGCATCCCAAGCTTGGGTAATTTCAACACAATACTTGAAGTGTGCCTCCACATCATCTAGATCCAAGTTGAAAAATTCTCTGGGGAACGTTTTCTCCACCCTTTGTTTGGCATTTAGGGTAAGCCCATTGTGGAAACAGGAGATGGGTCTCCATTTCTCAAAATCGTAGTGGGTTCACATACCTAATAGCTCATTAAATCTTTCATAACATCTCTCAAAAGTATCACTCTCACCTTGGGAAAAGGTTTGAATTTGGCTCTTGAGAGAGTTGGTGTGTTGGCTAGGGAATAATTTCTTTAAAAATTGGGCTTGCATGTCACACCAACTTCTTATAGAATTTGGAGTTAAAGACCAAAACCAAGCTTTTGCTTTGTCCTTGAGAGAGAATGAAAAGAGCTTGAGTCGTGTGACATCAATAGGAAAATTTTGATCGCTAAAGGTAACACATGCTTCCTCAAACTCTCACATGTGTAATCATGGTTCCTTATTTTCCATGTCGTGGTATGTGGGTCATAATTGAGTCATTCCATTTCAAAAATGGAATTACACGGAGTTATAAGGAAAAATCATCCATGACGGAGAGGTGGTCCTCTACGATTATATATAATCTGTCATCAGTCTATAGGGAGGCTCAACATCCCCTCGACTACCATATTTGCTTAAATTATTGTCCATGGTGATAGGCTCGGAGTGGTCTCCGATATACGATGTAATAGAATTGAAAGGAGTTGGAGATGGTCTCCAATAGTCTGAATGTTCGTTAGACGATGAGGATTCTACTTGGGATTTGAAGTTCTATCGCTCACATTTTGCAATTATAGAATTTTTGGATTAGTTTTGGAAGTCGTTATGCCATCGTGACCACATGGAAGAGAAAAGTGTAAAGAAAACGTCTTATAACCTACAATTGTTGCAAAACCCTGGCAACGGCATCAAAAACTTGTTGCCCCCTAAAAAATAGTGTGTGATTCAAGTGTAAATATTTCGCAACAAGTAGTATTTAGGAAAGTTCAGATCATATTCCATAGGGACTGGACTCTCCTAAGAGAATGAAGATAAGTTATATGATACTCTCTAAACGTCACAAAGTTCAAGTGTAAAAGATGATTTGATATTTGAAGTGGTGACATTATTTTATCGATAAACTAATATGCATTTAATTAATGAAGAATGAGGAAATAATGAAAATACTATGAAATGAACTAAGAAAATCTTGATTTAGAGAGATAAAAGGGATTGAGGATCATTCTCCTACCTTGGATTCTCTAAGAAAATTATAGGATTTGGTTTAAATTAATTCTAATCGATCATAACTAATTAAGTATGAACATCAACCATGTAGAGACCAAACTCATCAATGGAGGATTAAGGGTTAGTTAGTCATGGTGCTAGATGGGCTGGGGCTATAGTAAAGCATCAAACACTACCATTGCATAACGAGGGAAGTTAAGAAATTTGGATACTCCAATAAAAACACATAAAATTCCATTATAACAATTATAAACCAAAACCTAAATATGAAGTTCAAGCATCCACGGTGGGATCATGATCCCTAACCTATAGGACTAGCCACTCATGATAGAAACTAAGTAAAACAAGTAAGAGAACAAGATAACTAAACAAGTCATCTGTAAAACAAAAACCAACACAAGAGAAGGAAATGTATACAAAGGAAAGATAATAAAGCAAGTAAGGAAGAAGTAGTTGAACAAATCTTACATTAAAACCAACTACCTTGAATGTAATCAATGCTTTACATGAAAGAAGAAATCATAAATAAACTTGACCTAGGAAAGAGAAGAGAGAGTTTCTAAACTTAGAAACTTTCTAATAATAAAATTTGATCATTACAATAGGGAAAATAAAGGGGTATACACCAAAATATGGATAAGGTCAAACTAGTAATTACATAAAAATGGGGGAGAATTGATTTAGCCTAATACCTAAATCGATTCATATAGGAAAAATAGTTTATCTGCTTGAAATCGAATCGATTCAGACCTGCTTCCAAAAAGAGGTAAAAGCTGATGTGGGATTCTTATGGCACATGCTCTAAAGAAATGTATGTAACGTCTTCATTATATCTTAGATTCACGTATTGTTGGAGGCCTCGCGAAGATGACTCGAAGAGATTCAACTTCCGTTGAGAGTTCGTGATCAAAAGTCGAATTATGAATTTACTAAAATTCCCCTAACTTTATAACTTCAACGAAACTTTCCCGGGATTCAACCAAACTTCAAGACGTGCATTTTAGACACCTATAAAAGCTCAAATAAACTCGCACAACATATATATATGATGAAATTTGGTATTAACTAATAAATGAGCATACGTTCGGGGAATAAAGTGTATGGTAATGGTAGAATGCGCAAATATGTGGTTTTGTAAATGTTATAATTGTGACTAATCAAAAGGCATTACCACTTCTATTCGTTTCGAAAGACGTATGGATCCCATATTAAATTGACTATAAAGTTTACCAAAATATAATTTTGTCAACTCAATTAAATACCATAAATTTTAACAATCCCCACATGAACGAAAATTTGTTGGATCAACATAGAACGACTATTTAGACACAAAGAGAGTTCTATCGAAAAATTTCTGCATCGAAAGCGATGGTTTTTTGGCTTTGAATCTTCCTTAATGATTTTATCAATTGACCAATGAACACGATGTCGTGAGATGTTCAGTGTTTTGTGTAAATCAAGACTTCACATAGTAATTTTCTAAATAATGTTGGTTCTTTTAGTTTTGTTCATTTTGGCCTTGAATAACTCCTGATTTCATGAGTGCTTTAGATAATTTCAGCCTTTCGAAGTTCTCATAGAAGCGGTTCCTTCACACTCACTTAGGTGACTTCCCATTAAGAGTATCCTATTATGACCCACTTGGATTTCCATGATATAAGAGTCATTAAAGCTATGCTTGTCATAAATTAATTTGAAGGCGACACTATTTTATCCTAGAAATGGGTATGAGTTTAAAGACTTATCAGTTCTCACTTCAAAGAGTCTGTCAAGATTCAGTTGTCCCTTTGAACCTAGATATTGGGATCTCCAATCAGCTAAGTAGGATTTCCATCATGACAGCCCTTTATTTTGGAGGATTTAATCCCATTCCCCTTGATAAATTACATAATTTATCTTTATTTAAAAACTTGGTTAACGAATGCTATATTGTCCTTAGACTTAATATAATCAATGAAAATAATTTCATTAGAGAGTAGTTGTTTCACTCTATTATCTTTTCTATCTATATGTCAAGACTTACCATTATACATGTCATTATGTTCTCTGCCGATTGCTTATTGGCTATCACAATGTATACAAATTATGGGCACAAGTTTTGTCCACATTGAAATATCCTCTAGAAAGTGTCGAATCCACTTTGCTTCTTCTCTAGCTTTATCAAAAGCTATAAATATTTATCAGTCTATACAAGTCTTTTTGAGTATTTTCCAGATACATCAACAATACCAAGTGTAAATAAATATTCACTTATACATTTAGAATACTTCAAATCAGATATCTAGTTGGCATCAGTGTATCCTTCAAGTATAGATGAATATTTTCTATAGTGCAATCCATGGTTAAGGATATATCTTAAGTATATAAGAACCCTTACTATGGCTTTACGATAGTCTTCCCTAGATTACTTGTATACTTACTCAATTTTCTAACCGAGTAAGAAATATATGGATGAGAGTAATTCATGACATTCATTAAACTGCCTATGATATGAGAAGACTCTAATTGCGATACACCATCCCAAGTATTTTTATATAAATGAAGATTTGGGTTAGTAGGTGTTTTAGCTATCCTATCAAACTTATTAAGTGTTTTATCAATATAATGAGATTGCGATATGACAAGTCCATCCGATATTTTAGAAATTTTAATTCATAATATCACATTCTCAATACCCATAACTTTCATATTAAATTATTGGACAAGTTTTTTCAATTGATTTAATGATATCTTTAATACTTCTAATAATAAGCATATCATACACATAGAGACAAACAATGACATAACCACATTGAGTGTTTCATATATAATTGATAACCTTCTTGATAAATTTTGTCATTCAATGTTGAAAATATAATGCGTACGGGCACAACAAAAAATGAAGGACGATTTACATTCAGATAGTGAATTTAGACTTTGGGTGTCACACGAGGTAATTATTATGTCAAACATCGCTTATTAAATGATAAATAATTGAAAGCTTTAAAAATAATATAAGTAACTTATGTAAACCATAATTTCAGTTATTAAAGATGGGTGATGTCACATCAAGGCTTGCTCGACTCGCCACTTGACCCAATTTCATGGCACACGCGTATAAGAAGTATCAGCTGAAAAGTTATGTATTCTCATAGAGATTGTACAACCAAAATACATTGTTGCAAAACAACGTCATTTCATAGAAGGCTTTTACGTATTTCAAGGCGAGTGCCAAAGATAAAAACCTCGTTGAAGCTGAAATGATTTACTATAGTGTAATTCAAAATATTTTGGAATTAGACGTTATATATTTCAAATGGGTTGTGTTTTACTATTATTGGGTAAGAGTTGAGGAAAAAAATTCTTATAAAGTCGATTCAGGTACCAATTTGATAATGATAGACTTGTCCAACATGAAGAGCATGGAGCATTTGAATGATGGACCATTTGTTTGTGCATTTCAAAAGCTCAAGAAAGTGTTTTACTCGGAGTAAATCAACAATAAACTTTGGTCCGTCGTCTTAAATGAGCCAAAGCATCTAACCAGTAGCGTGGATGATTTGTAAGCTCCTACCGATTATCAATCCATTGTGGATGACGACCCAAACTTAAAATAATTTCTAGATACTTTACATGAGTACAGCTATTTGGGTTATAAAATGTACTAAGGATTCCAAATTGTAATTTGTAATATGTAGTTTGTTAAAGGTAATGTGGATCTCAAGGATTAATTTATTATTTGTTAAATCTACTATTGGTTGTTATATTAAAACAACACAAAAATATAAATTAATAACAAAATTGCTTAAAAAAGAGGCACGATTACATCACATGACACTAAATCAACCTATAGAATTAAATGGTTCAGTCGTATGAGTATTTCCACATGATTCTTATATCCCGATTGAGTATTTCCATTTAGTTCACTAATGAAAACAAGTGAGTGGAATAGTTTTGTATTATTTAAATTATTATATCGTGAACTTGAGTATTTACATTTGATTTATGTTATATATTATGCTATTAAAGCCTATTTTTTACAGAATATATTTACATCATGCCATTGAGCCCCGAGAAAAAGTGAGGGTGACGAGGGATCATATAATAATCCCTCCATGTTCGATAAGTATAGAAGCGTAGTTAAAAAAAGAGTGTACTACAAATGAGGGTGTTAGAGTTGTTGAAATTATTAATTGGTCTCATGTACGATAATTGCAGGAACATTTCAGTGGAGTTGAAGATGGCTATTTATGGGGCCTTAGAGGTATGAAAATCTTAATATTTGTATCAAATATTTCACTTTCATATTATATTTACTTATATGTTTGATTAATATAAATTCACTAACTTTTTTATATTATATGTTTATTGGACATCAACAATTCAACTTGCCCCCAAAATCACAAGATAGTATATTGGATAGTGTACGCGAGCAATATAATACTTGGAAGAAGAACCTATGCACCCACTATTTCGAAAAGGACCGAAAGTCTATGCTATGAAGTAGGGACATCGTCCTGGAGAAGGACCCAATCACGTTGTCCAATTGGTAGATATTTTTGGATAATTAGGCGTCTAAAAGACAATTGTCCACTTATGGCTCGATGAGGACTAACCAACTGAAGAAGGTGGATGTGCATTACTCTGAAAAAATATCTTATGCATAGGTGGAGCATATGATGGTAAAAAAATTGATTTAAATCAAATTTTGTTTAGTGGTAAGTAAATGAATTTAATTTGGTCACATTTTGTAGAGTATGGGAGTGGCCCGGGATGAAAGTCACATATGATCGACTCCTATATAAATATTTGGATGAAGTAGGGTGAGGCTTCTGATCTGCAGGTCACCGAGACCATCGTAAGTTATAATTGAAATTATATTGTCAATTCAATACTATTTATTAATATTATTTTTCAAGGGTAATAACTTATTTTCAAACTACTTTAGGAGAGGCTAAAAGTGGTGAACAACACTCAGAGTTATGCCGACAAGGCATCTCTGAGTACGAATGAACTGATCCAAGTGCTGGGCCAAGATATAAAAGTCCGTACTAGGGGTGTCATCTCCTGGATAGGAAAGTAAATGTTATTGAGTATTTCTTACAGTAACAATGGGTTGTCCTCCAATGTCCACACATACAAGGAAGACACAAACTCGAAATTAGAAAATCTCCAACAAATAATGAACCACATTTTGAATGGGTCAAACGCGTAGTCACGAATATAGGTAAGGGTAAGGTGAAGCCAAAGGATAAGAAAAAGGGAAAGGATAAGGTGGGTGAGGGAACCACTACTCCATCGTCCTCACTGAATCAAAATGACTCATTATCGCTATGTGACATGTGATTTACCCCATCTTAATTGTCCCAACTTCATTTGATTTATTTGGGGAGAGAGTATATATCCGTGACATGAATGGAGGTGACGAATTTCCAAGGGAGTAAAATGCACGAGCATCACTCCTGGTGTCATGGTGTACAATCATCCACTGCAGCGTTTTGAGTCATGGGTTTCAGTTACTGAGATTTTTTGAGGTAAAGATGATGAGGTATTGTGGTTGGATGAGAAAGCCAATGTTCGTCATATCAACGACACATTGTGGGCATACATCATTTGGACAAATTTTCTCCCAAAGCCTTATTATTCTTTTGTAGATTTTACATTTGATAAAACTTGGTTGATGTAATTAAACTTGCGATGTTTTGATGTAATTAACTTGAAACATATTAATTTGGTTTTATATATGAATTTTTTTTTGACATGTGGTTTGATGTATGCCATTGGTGTATATGCAACATATTAACTTAAAACTTTGGCGTATTATATTTTTGATTGTCTTGATGTTGGTTTGAACAAAAACATGATATTTTTTTAAAGATGTTTACTATTGGGCAGTAGCTACTGCGCAACAATAATTTTTTTCTTGATCTATCATTTTGTCATGATTCAGGACCAGGACAAATTTATGACAATTCAAATCTTATCACAACCCAAAATCGTGGCAAAAAATTGACAAAAGTAAGATGTCATTCGTACGGCCATAAATTGGTCCATGCGCACATATGCCCATACATTTCACCTTTAACTGAAAATGTGTGCATGACAAAAAAGTGACCCATGCGCATGACAAAGTTTGAACTTGTCAAGGTCACATACCGTGACAAGGTCATAAATTAGGACAAGTGAAGTGTTGTCATCATCCTTGGCCGTCACAAGTCTTGGATCCCCACCTTTTTTCCTGATACCTTAGTGTAAGATTGATTGTTACAAAAGGATGTTGTCAAGGTCGAGGACTGTGACACGAGGAGTTATCATGCCCATACTTGTCACTGTCCTTGACCATGAAAACATCCTTTTGTCACGGTTAAGTACCCTGACTATCTAGCCCAAATAGTGTAGTGTACTGAAATCACTTAAGAGGGGGGCTATAGCATACAAGACTCAAGTACGGAAGTAAAACAGTTGATAAGTAAACACAATTTTCCTACGAGTTTTATAGGTTATTTTAGGAGGGACCAATTCAAACTTTTCTTGAATTGTTAACTTTACTAGAACAGATTTTAGTTTGCAAAGTTAATTAAAAGTCCAGATTATTATCTAAGATTAACCTAAGTGATTTATAGAATAATAATTAATTTAGTTTTATTAAGTGAGTTTCTAGACTTAACTCCTACTTTCTATTATTAGGTGACAGTTGCAGAAAATACAACACACGGTATTTGTTTTATGTAGCAAAAACCCTTCCCCGGGAAAAACGATGGACTCTCCTAAGAGTAAACCTAGTCTACTTCCACTAAAACCAAAATGAAATTGGAATGATTATACAATTATCAAATAAGAAACGTAAAGTAGATAGATATAACTATTACCTTACCTAGACCAAGCTCTACCTCGTAGCTTCTTCTGATCTCCCTTTAATCTGTCCTTGTTGACTTTGTATTCCTCACGTCACAGCTTCTCCCTCTTGCACTCTTTAGCTCAGGTTTGGCTCAGTGCCTATTGTGTCCTAGTTCTTAGTGAAGTACTTGTGTGTTGTGTGTTATTCGAAATGACACACACACACACACACACACACACTTAATTAATAAAAACCGAATGCAAGGAAACAATTTCCTTTCCTAGATATAAAGAACAAATCTTATGTTCTTTCTTTCTTTTAAATTAAGCTGCCTTGATTTAAACTGATATTCAAAAAAAAATTCTTTAAAAATAGGAACAATCAAATATGGCAAGATATTTACAATGGTTTGTGCCTATGTGAATGTGGTGTTCTAAGTGCATGACAAAATGTTGTTCCACAAATATATTCAAATAAGGCAATCACAATAAAAAACACAAATATTATAAGATAGAATATATACACACAATATTTGACTAAAGTATATAGTAATTTAAGTACAAGTCAAAATTACAAAACTGTTTTAAAATTTTCATTTTTAATTAAAGCCAAATTAATCCAATCAACTTAGAATGCAAGTTCTTAACAATTCTGCTTTAGAGTCTTGATTCGAAGTCAGGTAATATTCAATTAGAATAATAAGTACAATCAATATTTCTTTCTTTCAATTCGATCTTTAAGCAGAATAGGTTTAACTTTCTAAACCTTTTCGAGTTTTAACCTTATTTTAACCAAACCTTTTTAGATGTTATTTAGAACAACATGTTTTAATCAAACATGAACTTAGAAACAAGGTTGACAAATCAAAATATACACAATCGTGATTTGTGTGTGCAATATAGTTCAAAACTTACACACTAAACATATCTAAGATGGATCTAAAGAAACAATACAGATTTAAATACTAATCGTGAAAAGTTGTGTGTAATTTGTGTAACTAGGAAAAAAATATAAAACATGTAGCATGGATTATCACGGATCTAGGCATATATACCTAATACAAATATGTGAATTAGTATGTGAAGTTGTTCTCACAAAAGTAGCCAAACACCTTTAATCCTTTAAAGGATTTTCTTGATATACCAAGTCTATGTGAGATGGAACAAGTATATAAAGAATATACACACACAAAAAAAATATAAAGTTATTCACAAAAGATCTAAAAATCAGATCTAAACACACAAGTAGAGAGAGATTTCACTATATCAATAATTTTCGCACAAATCAATAGTGAAAATAGATAGGGTTCATTTTTATAAACAATTTCAAGAACACATAAGAACCCTAAGAGAGTTTAAAACAATTTTGAAAAGTTATTATAAATGTTTTTAAAAAAAATGTACACACATTAACAAAAATTGTAGTGTTAGTTTTTAGAAATAATCTATGGAAGATATTATTTCTTTAAACATACATAAGTGAAAAATATGTGTAGAAGATGTAAAAACTCTTTTTCTCTCTCTCTAAAAAATTTGGCAGAGTTTGGGGGCAAAAATTAATTTTCTCAGTTGTTAAAAAATGAGGACCAAAGGTTTGAATTTATAGAATTGTGAGGTGTGTGCTGATTGGGGTAAATAAAACACACATGGATTAAAACAAAAAAAATTGGCCTTTGATAAAAAAAATCATGCGGACCACAAAGAAACACAGAAAGGTGGTCAAAAAATCAGACACGTGTTTTCTAGTTGTAACCAAATTGTAACACCCCGCATTTTCATGCATTAAATACTTAATTAATTCGGGAATTTAAAATTACTTGTGAATCGTAATTTAATTGAATTAATTAGGGAAATATTATTTAAATATTAATCGAGGAATAAATGGTTAATATTTACGGGAAGTTATTTACTAAGTGAATAGTAATTATTTATTTAAGTCATTTCGAGTATTAATGACAGGATAGACACTTATCTCAACCGGGAGTCGGTATAGACTAAAGGGGTGAGGGGATAAATATTTTTATAAATTAATTCGGATGCTAATTCTGAGTGTACGGTTGAGTCCGGATGGGCCGAGATAGTCGGAAAAGTGTACCAGGGGGTAGTAAACGGGTCATGGGACATTTTTAGACATAGCCGGGCCCACACGGGGGCATTTGGGTCACTTGGGCTTGGCCCATTAGGCAAAAAACGGGATTTAGGTAAATTAAGGGAATCAGGCTAAGAAGTTTAAGTCTGGTGGTTTCCGACAGGGGGGGGACAGGGGTTCAGGCAGGGGCAGCCGGGCTCGAATCAGCAGCAACAGGTTCCTCAGGGCCGTCAGGGCCAAGGGAACAATGGGGGAGGCCAACAGGGCCAGGGCCAGCCGCGTCAGGGCCAACAGGGCCAACGACAGGGGGATGGACAGAGACGCTGCTTTGTGTGTTGCCAGCCAGGACACTTCAAGAGAGAATGCCCACAGAGGGGCAGAGGTCAACAGCAGGAGGCCCAACAGGGGCCACGGGGGCAAATACCACCAGCAGCACCAGCCCCACCCGCCCCACCTCAGCAGGGGCAGATGCACTACGGACGTATGTATAACGTCCGGGATGTTCCTAATCCCCCGGCGCAGCAAGCACCGCCATCAGTTGAGGGTATGTTTCTTATTCATGGTTATGAGGGTAGTATTCTCTTTGATACAGGAGCATCGCATTCATTCATTAAACTAAATTTTGCTAAACGGGCCGGACTACTAGAGACCGCGGGAGGTCTTCGGATGTGTGTAGAGTCGCCAGTTGGCAGCGGGGCCACGATTCACTCGATTTGTCGGGGTGTGGACATTTTGATTGGGAGACTTAGTTTAGCAGCGGACCTACTAGTGTTAGATATGGAGGGGTACGATGTCATCCTGGGTATGGATTGGTTGGCAGGTTATCGGGCGACGGTGGATTGCTACGAAAGGACTATCGTATTCTCTATTCCAGGGCAAGAGATGTTCTTAATAACAATGCCACTACCCGAGGGAGGGTCACACACATACTTGTATTACATTGAGGAGGAAACCTTACAGGAGGTGGCTATTCCGTTGGATTCAATCCCAGTGGTGAGAGACTTTAAGGATGTGTTTCAGGAGATACCAGGGTTGCCACCTAGCAGGGAAATCGAATTTGTGATCGATTTAGCACCGGATACGAGGCCAATTGCTCGGTCCCCATACCGTATGGCCCCTTCAGAGATGCGTGAGTTGGGGGAGAAGATTCAGCAGCTTCTGGGTCAGGGTTTCATACGACGGAGTACATCACCGTGGGGTGTACCGGTGTTATTTGTGAAAAAGCGAGATGGTTCACTACGGTTATGCGTGGACTATAGAGAGCTGAATAAGGCCACGATACGGAATAAGTATCCGTTGCCTAGGAAGGACGACCTTTTTGACCAGTTGAGAGGGGCGTCTTATTTATCTAAGGTCGACTTAAGGTCAGGATATCATCAATTACGTATCCGAGAGGAAGATATTCCGAAGACCGCTTTCCTGTCGCGGTATGGATCTTACGAGTTCAGGGTGATGCCATTCGGACTCACCAATGCACCAGCAGTGTTCATGGACCTCATGAACAGAGTATTCAGGGAGTTTCTCGATTAGTTTGTTATCGTGTTCATTGATGACATCCTGATCTACTCACGTACCGAGGAGGAGAATGCAGAGCACCTACGTATAGTGTTACAGACATTACGAGATCACCAACTCTATGCCAAATTCGGTAAGTGTGGATTTTGGCTACGGGAGGTTCAGTTCCTTGGCCACGTGGTGTCAGATTGGGGTATTGCAGTGGATCCAAGTAAAGTATCGGCGGTGAGAGAGTGGGGATAGCCCACGACACCGATAGAAGTGCACAGTTTTCTGGGGTTGGCCGGTTATTACAGACGGTTCATCAAAGGATTCTCGAAGATTGCGGGACCTTTGACGAATCTTACCCGGAAAGGGGTACCTTTCACTTGGGATGATCACTGTCAATTAGCCTTCGACGAGTTAAAGGATAGGTTGACATCTGTGCCCGTGCTTGCATTGCTGAAAGGAGGATTAGAGTATCGGGTTTACACTGACGCATCCTTACAGGGACTTGGGGGTGTGCTTCCGTAGGAGGAAAGGGCTATAGCTTATGCGTCCAGGAAGCTACAGACCCATGAGAAGAATTACCCCACTCACGACCTGGAGTTAGCAGCAGTCATTTTTGCTTTGAGGATATGGAGACATTATCTCCTGGGGGAGCAGTTCACGCTATTCACGGATCAAAAATCACTTCAGTATCTATTCACTCAGAAGGATTTGAATATGAGACAAAGGCGATGGCTAGAATTCGTGAAAGACTATCAGTTTGATATTCAGTATCATCCTGGTAAGGCTAATGTGGTGGCAGATGCATTGAGTCGTACACCGACTGGGGATATATTAGAAGTCTGGAAAGCGAAGTGGAGAGAACTTCGATACGAGGATGACGTAGCCAGGGCTTGCATGTTAGCAATATCCATCACACCCGAGATCATTATGCGGGTTGTGGGAACCCAGGCAGAGGATCAGACCTGCCGGGATAGGGTGAGCCAGTTGCTAGCTGAGGGAGCAGAGGGTTACTCGATCAGCTCGGAGAGAGGCTTACGCCATAATGGGAGGTTGATTGTGCCAGAGGATGCGGAGTTGAGGCACGCTGTTATGACAGAGTCTCATGGGTCGAGATTCGCGGTACATACCGGTGGGGATAAGATATATCAAGATATGAGGAGGCAGTATTGGTGGGCAGGGATGAAACGGGACATAGCAGAATTTGTTTCGAAATGTGCCACGTGTCAACTTGTGAAAGTTGACCATCAGAGACCATCAGGGATGCTACAGCCACTTGAAATTCCTGTGTGGAAGTGGGAGAGCATCTCTATGGACTTCATTACAGGATTACCGACATCACAGAAGGGTCACGATTCCATATGGGTTATTGTGAATCGGTTGACCAAGGTGGCCCACTTCCTACCAGTTCGCGCAGACTTTGAGACGATGCGTTATGCACAGCTATTCATAGCGGAGATTGTTAAACTGCACGGGGTACTGATTAATATTGTGTCGGATAGGGACAAGATCTTTAAAGCCCATTTTTGGCAGAGTTTTCAGGAGGCCATGGGCACGGAGTTACGGTTGAGTACAGCCTATCACCCACAGACTGACGGGAAGACCGAGAGAGTCAATCAGATGTTGGAAGATATGCTCAGAATGTGTATACTAGACTTTAGGGCTGGTTGGGAGAAATATCTTCCTCTGGTAGAGTTTGCGTATAATAACTCTTACCAATTCACGATCGACATGGCACCATTCGAGGCATTATACGGGAGACCTTGTTGTTCACCCGCTTGATGGTTAGAGGTGGGGGACAACAAACTGTTGGGGCCAGAGATTGTTCAGGAGACATCTTCCAAGATAGAGCTGATCCGAGGAAGGATTCGGATAGCTCAGGATAGGCAGAAAAGTTACGCTGATGCTTCACGGAGACACGTGGAGTTAGAGGTTGGGGATCAGGTATTGGTCAAGGTGTCCCCCCTGAAAGGGGTGATGAGGTTCGGCAAGAAGGGTAAACTAGCACCGAGGTATGTGGGACCTTTCCCTATTATCGAGAGGGTGGGGCCTGTGGCCTACAGGCTAGGATTACCGGAGCATCTTCAGCGGATACACGACGTGTTCCGTGTAGCATCGCTGAAGAAATATCGCAGGAGTGAGAGGGCCTTCTGGCACATTCCACTCGAAGAAATTGATTTACATCCAGAACTCTGTGACACCCCACCTAATTAATCCCGGGTGATCAGTCCTAAATCAATTTAGAAAAGGTTTCTCAGTTGGTCCGTTCTTAGCATCACTATCGTCTTTTTTTAAATTACTAACCACCTAAGTGAGAAAAATAGACTGGTGCCAATTTTTATCTTTCAATTAATTAAATTAAAACTCATGCGGAACATACAACAATACACAATCATAGTTAATTAAAATAACCATCCACAAATAAAATACCTAACCGAATAAACCATCGGTCCAAATAACCAATACAAGTAAATATCAGGAAAATATCTCAACAAGTCTACTACTGATAAATGAACTGTGAGCAACAAGCTCAGATAACTACTAGAGAGTCTCTATAAGAATGAAAGAAGGAGGCGTCTATCAAAACCCCGCAACATCCACATGTGCTGCAGCAAAGGATACCTGGAATAGAGTCAAGCTTGGCGCCCTTGTGGTTGGACACCTAAAAGGTTTTTAAAAATTTATAGCAAGGGTTAGTACCCAAAAATATTTGAAAACATTTAACAAATGATTAACTTACAGTAATAAATAAATATGCATGCTCTTCATATTTTAGTTAGTGCCGCACTCTCTTGAGGACTTCCTCACCCCTCCCCTAATGTGCACTACTAACGCTTCCAATTAATTCACTAGGTCCTATGCCCTGACCCATTGTTTATTTTAACCCTTGAACTTTACCAACTCTAAACGAGTATGCCTTAAATCATGATTTTTCTTAAGTTATTATAAACGTCAACTTATTTAAATCATTACTCCTTTTAATTCCATACAACATTCACACCAGTTATATACCTAATACATTTTCACTATGTATTAATTATTCCCAATATAATTATTTACTTAATTATATAATTCAATCATATTACAGTATTCACAAACATACTGAAATAACATTTAATGCCAACTTTCGACCGAGTAAGAATACTTACAAAATATAAATTTTCCCAAGTGCTATCCCACTAGGTGTATTCACGTAACCTAGTTATCCAAGTTAGATTCGCTCACTAACTTAGTTTAACACACGAATTGGAGGCGGTCATATTCCTTGCCTGAAAGTGAGATGCCCCTCACCCATATAACGGACGCTATGACCTGGGATTATACTCGCCCTACTCCTCAAGCTAGGGGATTCATCCACTACGCGCAACCTCCCCCTATAGAACTAGAGTATATAATAGTAATATTCAATCTCTGATATTAATGCACACACACACACTATATATATATATATATATATATATATATATATATATATATATATATATATATATATATATACTATCACACACCGTATATATATATAAAAATAAAACGTCCCGGCTACACCATGTACTAAATCCGTAACACCAACCTACTTTATTTATTAAGAGTTTATGGTCCAACCATAACTATTAATTAATTTGCACATTAATAAATTTAGTCACCTTTGGTGTCGCTCCCACCATAAACTTGGACTTACTCTCGTAGCCCGAAATAACCTCACTCGAGTCTAAATTCCCGACTCTCGAATTTATAATCATGACGTGTCACCCAAAACTTTCCTCAAATCCTAATTAACTTTACTCATTATTAATTAGGTTTAGACTCATGTATTAATTTTCCCCGTAATTAATTACATAAGGATTTATTATATAAATTTTTCTTTTATACACATAACTGGGCAGAATTGCCGAAATCTGCCGACCTTCGATCGATCGACCCCAGACCTTCAATCGATCGATCGAACAGGTCTTCGTCTTCTTCGCGAAGACAGAATCATCCATGGACGGAAATTCTCAAACCCTAATTCTACCAGTAACCTCAAGCCCTCTTAGCATTAATACATGTTAGAAACCTTACTAGGGACCTCCAGAATGTCCACCAACATCATTAATTCGTCCATTAACTACAGTTTTCGTATTTGGGAAAAAATTCATCTTTAACACTTAACCCATTTACATCCCAAATCCCTTCACCAAATTCGTTTCTAATTATCTAGATATCATCCTACCAGATATGTATCAGTTCATAATATCAGATTTCTACCAGAATTTTCATTAAAATTCGTAAATCAGATTATCACTTTTCAAAACCTCATGTTTATGCCATGAACACCCAAAACGAATTTTTGATCAAACACATCACATGAATATGAATTTCAAAACAGATTTAATACTATTGCAAGTTATCCACTTGCCTTAGGTTTCGTAGTGTCTGATTCGGAGATGAATTCCAAGGTTGAAGATGATCCTTGTTGGCTCTCTAGTGATCCCAAAATTGCCTTTCACTGCTATTAGGGTTCCTTAATCCAATTAGCCTTTTTCTAAAACTCTATCAGCCGTTATATCATTCCTCCAAATTCCTTAATTTACCTAAATCCCGTTTTTTGCCTAATGGGCCAAGCCCAAGTGACCCAAATGCCCCCGTGTGGGCCCGACTATGTCTAAAAACGTCCCGTGGCCCGTTTACTACCCCCGGGTACACTTTTCCGACTATCTCGGCCCATCCGGACTCAACCGTACACTCAGAATTGGCATCCGAATTAATTTATAAAAATATTTATCCCCTCACCCCTTTAGTCTATACCGACTCCCGGTTGAGATAAGTGCCTATCCTGTTATTAATACTCGAAATGACTTAAGTAAATAATTACTATGAACTTAGTAAATAACTTCCCGTAAATATTAACCATTTATTCCTCGATTAATATTTAAATAATATTTCCCTAATTAATTCAATTAAATTACGATTCACAAGTAATTTTAAATTCCCGAATTACTTAAATATTTAATGCATGAAAATGTGGGGTGTTACATACTCCCCCCCTTACAAAGGAATTTCGTCCCCGAAATTAGGTCATACATGTGATGAAAAGCTCTGGATATTGCTCCCGCATATCCTCCTCCCGCTCCCAGGTAGACTCATCAATGTTGTGATGACCTCACTGTACTCTAACTAGTGGAACAACCTTGGATCGTAATTTCCGCTCGCTACGGTCTAGGATAGCCACCGGCCTCTCCTCATATGAGATGTCTGGCTGTAAATCAATTTCTTCGAGTGGAATGTGCCAGAAGGCCCTCTCACTCCTGCGATATTTCTTCAGCGATGCTACATGGAACACGTCGTGTATCCACTGAAGATGCTCCGGTAATCCTATCCTGTAGGCTACAGGCCCCACCCTCTCGATAATAGGGAAAGGTCCCACATACCTCGGTGCTAGTTTACCCTTCTTGCCGAACCTCATCACCCCTTTCATGGGGGACACCCTGACCAATACCTGATCCCCAACCTCTAACTCCACGTGTCTCCGTGAAGCATCACCGTAACTTTTCTGCCTATCCTGAGCTATCCGAATCCTTCCTCGGATCAACTCTATCTTGGAAGATGTCTCCTGAACAATCTCTGGCCCCAACAGTTTGTTGTCCCCCACCTCTAACCAACAAGCGGGTGAACGACAAGGTCTCCCGTATAATGCCTCGAATGGTGCCATGCCGATCGTGAATTGGTAAGAGTTATTATACGCAAACTCTACCAGAGGAAGATATTTCTCCCAACCTCCCCCAAAGTCTAGTATACACATTCTGAGCATATCTTCCAACATCTGATTGACTCTCTCGGTCTTCCCGTCAGTCTGTGGGTGATAGGCTGTACTCAACCGTAACTCCGTGCCCATGGCCTCCTGAAAACTCTGCCAAAAATGGGCTACAAAGATCTTGTCCCTATCCGACACAATATTAATCGGTACCCCGTGCAGTTTAACAATCTCCACTATGAATAGCTGTGCATAGCGCATCGTCTCAAAGTCTGCGCGAACTGGTAGGAAGTGGGCCACCTTGGTCAACCAATCCACAATAACCCATATGGAATCGTGACCCTTATGTGACACCCCGCCTAATTAATCCCGGGTGATCAGTCCTAAATCAAGTTAGAAAAGGTTTCTCAGTTGGTCCATTCTTAGCATCACTGTCGTCTTTTTAAATTACTAACCACCTAAGTGAGAAAAATAGACTGGTGCCAATTTTTATCTTTCAATTAATTAAATTAAAACTCATGTGGAACATACAACAATACACAATCACAACGATCGATCGAAGGTCTGGGGTCGATCGATCGAAGGTCGGCAGATTTCGGCAATTCTGCCCAGTTATGTGTATAAAAGAAAAATTTATATAATAAATCCTTATGTAATTAATTATGGGGAAAATTAATACATGAGTCTAAACCTAATTAATAATGAGTAAAGTTAATTAGGATTTGAGGAAAGTTTTGGGTGACACGTCATGATTATAAATTCGAGAGTCGGGAATTTAGACTCGAGTGAGGTTATTTCGGGCTACGAGAGTAAGTCCAAATTTATGGTGGGAGCGACACCAAAGGTGACTAAATTAATTAATGTGCAAATTGATTAATAGTTAGGGTTGGACCATAAACTCTTAATAAATAAAATAGGCTGGTGTTACGGATTTAGTACATGGTGTAGCTGGGCCGTTTTATTCTTATATATATATATACGGTGTGTGATAGTATATATATATATATAGTGTGTGTGCATTAATATCAGAGATTGCATATTACTATTATATACTCTAGTGCTATAGGGGGAGGTTGCGCGTAGTGGATGAATCCCCTAGCTTGAGGAGTAGGGCGAGTATAATCCCAGGTCATAGCGTCCGTCATATGGGTGAGGGGCATCTCACTTTCAGGCAAAGAATATGACCGCCTCCAATTCGTATGTTAAACTAACTTAGTGAGCGAATCTAACTTGGATAACTAGGTTACGTGAATACACCTAGTGGGATAGCACTTGGGAAAATTTATATTTTGTGAGTATTCTTACTCGGTCAAAAGTTGGCATTAAATGTTATTTCAGTGTGTTTGTGAATACTATAATATGATTGAATTATATAATTAGGTAAATAATTATATAGGGAATAATTAATACATAGTGAAAAATGTATTAGGTATATAACTGGTGTGAATGTTGTATGGAATTAAAAGGAGTAATGATTTAAATAAGTTGAAGTTTATAATAACTTAAGAAAAATCATGATTTAAGGCATACTTGTTTAGAGTTGGTAAAGTTCAAGGGTTAAAATAAACAATGGGTCAGGGCATAGTACCTAGTGAATTAATTGGAAGTGTTAGTAGTGCACATTAGGGGAGGGGTGAGGAAATCCTCAAGAGAGTGCGGCACTAACTAAAATATGAAGAGCATGCATATTTATTTATTATTGCAAGTTAATCATTTGTTAAATGTTTTCAAATGTTTTTGGGTACTAACCCTTGCTATAAAATTTTTAAAAAACCTTTTAGGTGTCCAACCACAAGGGCGCCAAGCTTGACTCTATTCCAGGTATCCTTTGCTGCAGCACATGTGGATGTTGCGGGGTTTTGATAGACGCCTCCTTCTTCCATTCTTGTAGAGACTCTCTAGTAGTTATCTGAGCTTGTCGCTCACAGCTCATTTATCAGTAGTAGACTTGTTGAGATGTTTTTTCCTGATATTTACTTGTATTGGTTATTTGGACCGATGGTTTATTCGGTTAGGTATTTTATTTGTGGATGGTTATTTTAATTAACTGTGATTGTGTATTGTTGTATGTTCCGCATGAGTTTTAATTTAATTAATTGAAAGAAAAAAAATTGGCACCAGTCTATTTTTCTCACTTAGGTGGTTAGTAATTTTAAAAGACGACAGTGATGCTAAGAATGGACCAACTAAGAAACCTTTTCTAACTTGATTTAGGACTGATCACCCGGGATTAATTAGGCGGGGTGTCACACAAATCTCGAAGGCTAATCAAAATGAAGAATATCATTTAGAAAAAAATGCCAGATTGAATCAAATCTCAGCATCACAAACACGCGAATAAATATTACCATTAAAAATATGAAGCTACGTCATTTAACAAAGAGATTTAAATTCAGTTTTCGTTTTCAACAAAACCATGGGCGGTGAAAAACTAACACTTGACCGATATTAGGAAAACGATCCCTTATCAAAAAATATTGCCAGTTGTCAACCACTAACAATATCGTGTGGAAAAAAATCACGTGAACAATGTTACCGTTGTAAACACAGCAATGTCGTTTCAATAACTACAATTCATATTTTGGTTTTAAATAAAATCGTGAATGGTTTACTTAAAAATCGTGGGCCAACAAATATCATATACTATAAAGGAATGGCCAAATATTTAACATGCCCTACAACTTGTTTGGTATACACTACTAGTTAAGGCAAAGGATCTTGTCTCATGAGGACAAATCAGGTATAAGTCAAATCGTCCAAGGAGTCAGGTGACCAGCTATAGATGGGATGGCTTTCACAAACAATTCAATAACAGATAAAAAATTCACAAGTATTTTACTTTAGGACTAATATCCATGCACACGACATACAATATATTACATACAAACATAATACTATCTTCAATTAATAAGCCACGCGTATCAACATAAAATTACAATATTACTCAAATCTCTTATGACTTAATACATTTAAACACAAATTAATTTTAAAAATAATATTTAAACTTCAAAATTAATTCAGATATTTATTTTAGAAAAATGTTATTTAAAAAAATTGTTTGAAAATTTAATTTTAATCACATCTAACACATATAATAATAAAATATGATAAAATGAAATGCAAGGTAGTGGAGTGTCTTAGGTGTCCTATGTGACATAATTAAAACCTATGAGCCATAGATATAGGGTGTAAGAGACTACCTTTCATGACTGGCTGAATTCGAAGATCGGAATAATAATGTTGAGTTGGTGGCGACTTCGGTAAGGAGATTGCGTAGGTAACTAGACTCACCCTAACTACAAAAAAAATCTTGTCAAAATTTAAGACCAGCTAGATGAAGGTCTATATATCTAAAGAAAGAAAGAGAAACCCTAGGAGTGCTCTCTATAGAAATCTTCAAACTCCCCCGTTGGACTAATTTTGACAAAACCCTTGAGTACATTAAATGATATACTAAGGTAAAACAATTCCAAAAAGGCACTATACAAAAAGTGTATCTAACTACCCACTCATCCTAGAAAAGAAAAGAGTTAACTCATGACAACGACCAATAAGAAAACCTGCAAAACATAAATACCTTTCTGTCGTGAAATCACGTTAGTAGCACTTGCTCTACCGAATTATTAAATGACAGAAATAAAACAAGATAATATGTAATAAAGAATATCAACACACGAGACAGGAGCATGTACTCAACTCTTCCCTATTTTGGCTAAATTAGACAACGGTAAGAGAAAATAATAAATGTTTATAAACTACAACATAAACGTCTCCTACATTAAACATGCCTTTAAGAGATACCATTATTAGTGGATATATTTATCCTAAAACCTCAGAGATCTAGTAATCAAGACGCAGAATAAACACAAACTAATTATCCACTACGATCATTCCTATCATATGTCTCAATATTTCAAATCAAGGTTTATCTAACGGTTTTGTAAAAAGACCAGCGAGTTGTTTATCGGTGGAAATATGTTCTATAATTAGCTCTTTAGATTCTACCAACTCTCTAATAAAGTGATGTCTTATATTAATGCATTTAGTCTTACTATGATGGACAGGATTTTTGGCTATGCAAATAGCGCTCTCATTATCACTGTAAAGGTGATCTTTGGACTTAATTATACCATAATCAGATAACATATGTTTAATCCATATTAGCGGAGCACCACATAAACCAGTAGTAATATATTCAGATTCTATTGTTGATAAAGTAACACTAGTCTCTTTTTACTAGACCATCCTACAAGGTTATGTCCTAAATAGTAACAACCATTGGAAGTGGAACAATAATCATCCGTGCTATTGCCCCAATCCGCATTCGAGTACACAACTATCTCACTTGATGAGTCACTGGTATACCAAAGTCCATACTCAATTATGCCTTTAACGTATTTTAAAATATTTTTAGCACAAGTAAGATGTAACTTCTTTGGACTGGATTGAAACTGCACACAAATACCGATATCAAATTGAATATCAGGCCTAGAAGTAGTTAAGTATAAGAAAATACCAATAATACTACGATATAATGTAGGATCTACATCTGATCCATTTCTTGATTTTGATAACTTGGTTTTTAAGGCCATTGGTGTAGGCGATATTTTAGCATGCTCAAGTCCAAATTTAAAAATTAAATCCTTAGCATATTTAGACTGCGATATAAACAAGCCATCACTATGTTGTTTTATTTGGAGTCCTAGGAAATATTGTAACTCCCCCATAAGTGAGATTTTAAATTCACTACTCATGTCTTTTGAAAACTATTTAACATCATTTTGAGAGGTTGACCTAAAAACAATGTCATTTACATAAATTTGAGCAATTAAAACATCATTTTTATTAGATTTCTTAACAAGCAAAGTTTGATCAGCACCTCATTTAACAAAGCCATGTGAAGATAAAAAAGCATTTAAGCATTCATACCAAGATCGAGGAGCTTTTTTGAAACCATATATGGCCTTTTAAGTCTGTAAACATGATCAGGTTTTTTAGGATCTTGAAATCCTTTGGGCTTCTCAACTTAAACCTCTTAAGATAGAATACCATTAAGAAAAGAAGATTTGACGTCCATTTGAAACAATTTCAATTGTAAATGAGACACAATAGCTAGAAGTAATCTCACTAATTTAAGATGCGCTATCGGGGCAAACATCTCATCACAGTCTATTCCTACTATTTGAGAGTAACCGTGTGCAATAAGTCTAGCTTTATTTCGAATGAATATCTCTATTTCATCGATCTTATTTTTAAAAATCTATTTTATATCGATAACTTTGATATCTTTGGGCCTAGGAACTAGATACCATACGTCATGATACTTGAATTGAGCTAGCTCCTATTGAATCACATAAACCCAATAAGAATCACGAAGAGCCACTTATACTATTTTTGGTTCCTCGAGGGATACAAAAGTAGTCATATGAGCTACTTTACACAACTGTTTCCTAGTTCCCACAGGCTCAGAGATATCTACAATAATTTCAGTAAAGGGATGGTATTTTGAAACCCAATTAGGCATGACCGGGGTTGGTGTTGATAAAGATTCATCTTCTGCAAAATTTGGATCATTTAAAATAACTAGGTCAATTTCAGTTTCAACAGGTGGATCTTTACTAATATGTTCGACTGTGCTGCCAATTACTACAACAGTAATGGACTCAGTAATGGATTTTATTCTTAGATTGAAAACTCTATATGCCCTACTATTTTGAGAATAGCCAAGAAAAATTGATTTATCCCCTTTGGATTTGAATTTAGAAAGATTTTCGTGATCATTGCAAACATAATAGATTGAGCCAAAGGTTCAAAAATATTTTACAATGGGCTTTTTGTTGAACCAAGACTCATAAGGAGTCATTTTGGTATTCTTTTTGAGGTAAACACGATTAATAATATGGACGACAGTAATACATGCTTCTTCCCAAAAATATAATGGTAAATTCTTAGCTTGAATAAGGACTCTATCCATTTCTTGTATGACTATATTTTTCCATTTTATAACCCCATTTTTTTGGGGAGTTTTTGGAGCACTAAACTAATGAGAGTAACCTTAGGCATCACAATATTCAACGACTCTGATTTTTTTAAACTCACCACCTCTATCAATTTGAATTCGTGTTACTTGGGTGTCTTTTTAATTTTCTAACTTAGTCAGAATTTTCAAAATATGGTTAAAGGTTTCAGACTTATTTTTCACGAAAGCAACCCATGTAAAACGATGGAAATCATCCATAATTACTAAAATGTATGAATTTCCATTTAAACATATAGTCCTTATTGGACCCATTAAGTCCATGTGGAGAAGTTCTAGAGGAGCGATGGTGTTATTATCTTTAACTTTCTTGTGAGGCGATTTGGTAATTCTACCCCTTTGACATGGGCCACAAACAGCAGTGGGGCATTTCTTTATTTTTTGTAAGCCTCGAATAAGGTCTTATGATGAAAAAAAGGTTTAAAGTATCAAAACTGGTGTGTCCCAACCGATTATGCAATAGGTCAGAATCATCTAAAAGTTTCACATTACAAGACAAAGCACAATATGCTTTATAACAGTTGTTTGCGATACGAATGCCTTTTATATAATCCTCTCCTGTTTCAGTCAACACATCATATGAGGTTTTTGTAAATTTGACTTAGCAACCATTATCACAAAACTGAGTGATAGAAATCAAATTTGCTCTCATCCCTTGGACTAACAACACATCATTGACATTAGGTAAGCCCTCTTCGTTAAGAATGCTTTTACCAATGATTTAGGAGGTCTTACCATATGAAAAGGTAATATGACCACCTTTATAATGGATAATATCCTTCAGTTTGGTAACATCCTCCTTCATATGGAACAAGCAACCACTGTCTAAGTACCAACAAGGAGTTTGCATCTCACAGTGTAGGGTTGTTAAGACCACAAAAGATTTTAAATGAAAACGATTTTGCTGGGGTCTTAGATCATCACTCCTGATCCAAATAGGCATGGTTTTAAAATTATTTTGTGCTTTGATTTGATATCGAGAAGAGGATTTGACTATTGGTTTTGATTTGCCGTTAGTCTTGGGTCCAGGCTTATAAAATAAATGAAATGATCCAAAACGGTTAAGGTTTTTATTACCGAATCTCCAAACATTTAAGTTAAAGTGAAATTAAGAATTTTTATTATGAAACCTTAGGCACTCAAAGTTTTGGTGTCCAAAAACATCACACTTAGTACAAAATTTACTAAATGAAGGCAGGTCTGAATGGTAGAGTTTTCTATTTACACACCATAATCATTATGAATTATATCTTAGGAGGTCTATAAAACCTCTTGGGAGGGGGGGCATATATGTACATAGATAGTCCCAGAAATTTCTCAATGAAACTGTCAATGTAACTTTCATAATCAGTTTCAATTAAAACTTGTTTTCCTTTATACTTTTTAGACAACTTACTATCCAACGGAAGATCCATTTCTTCTTGGGATTTTGCAAAGAAGATTTGTCTACTTGGATAAAATTTTTAAGAGGACCCTCATACCCAAACCCTCTAGTATCACCATTACAACGTTGTTCAGCAAGCAGTTTGTCAAGGTCAAAACATTCAATATCACGACTACGACACATTTTAAAAGCTGTTTCACAAACTTCTTTAGATTTTTCGACTTGTAAAAGAATTCCATTATATTTTTCTTCTAAAGAAATCAAATTCTCGTTTAATGTCGTAATATGATATATAAAATCAAGTGACTATTTTTCCAAATTTGTTTTGACATTGCTCATTTTAATGGAATTTTTTTGAACGATCTTATATTGATTCTCTAGGTCCTCACTAAGTAGTTTAACAAAATTAGATAACTCCTATCTATTCTGCAAGGTTTTGATATATAATTATGAATAATCATCATATCCAACAAAATTTTCGTTATCATTAGTGTTCGTGTGAGAAGTGTTGCTATCATCAAATATAGTACCATACACAACATGTTTTGCATCAAATAGAGGAATTAATTCAAGCATAGAAGGTTATTTAGATAACAAAGATTTAGCAGCATCAATCAAATCAAGTACATCATCAAAATCACATTCATCATCAGAATCAGTCATTCCACTTAAGTACACGTGTCTGCAACAGTCATAAACTTCTCCTCAAAATGCAAGGCAATTTAAATCAGAATCTCTTTGGTCATCTTATCATTCAGAATCAGAAGATTCATCCCAAGTTTTAGTTATGTGATCCTTGTGTTGTTTAGAATTCTTGGACTGTGGTTTTGACCTACACTCATCGATGAAGTGATCGAGTTTCCCACAATTGTGACAAGCCAATTTGGATTTGTAAATCTTAATACATCTACTATTATAATCAGAACTTTGATTGAAATTCTATTAGGGGGGTCAATTGAACTAACTAGAGTGATTATTCTCTTACATTTGTCTCTTTGCAATAGAATTTCTATGCTTCAAAAGTTTCTTAAGCTGAGAAGAAATAAGAGAAAGTTGATTGTCAATCTTATCAATTTCATCCGAATCCATATTAGATTCATTGTCTGACTCAGAATTCTGTTGAACTACCTTATGCTTATTTTTGAAAGCGATTTTAGAAGAGTTGGTTAAATCATTCCTAACAACAGAAGCAACTTTTTATATCGAGCACTCATATGGTTTGTGTTTCGTGGTTTAGATATATAGACCTTCATCTAGTTGGACTTAAATTTTGACAATATTTTTTTGTAGTTAGGGTGAGTCTAGTTACCTATGCCAAGCTCCCTACGGAATTCGACACCAACTCAGCATTATTATTCCGATCTCCGAATTCAGCCAGTCATGATAGGTTTTCTCTCACACCCTATATCTATGGCTTTTAATTATGTCACATAGGAAACCTAAGACACTCCACTACCTTACATTTCATTTTATCATATTTTATGATTATATGTGTTAGTAGTGATTAAAAATAAATTTTCAAACAGTTTCTTTAAATAACATTTTTAAAAATAAATTTCAGAATTAATTTTGAGGTTTAAATATTCTTTTTAAAATTAATTTGTGTTTAAATGTATTAAGTCATAAGACATTTGAGTCATATTGTAATTGTACGTTGATATGTGTGGCTTATTAATTGTAGATAGTATTATGTTTGTATCTAATATATTATCTGTCCCGTGCGTGGATATTAGTCCTAAAGTAAACTACTTGTGAATTTTTGATCTGCTATTGATTTGTTTCTAAAAGCCATCCCATCTATAGCATGTCACCTTACTCCTTGGACGATTTGACCTACACCTGATTTGTCCTTATGAGACAAGATCCTTTGCCTTGGCTGGTAGCGTATACCAAACAAGTTGTACGGACTGTTAATGATTTGACCATTCCTTTATAGTCTATGATATCTGTTGGCCCATGTTTTTGAGTAAACCATTCACGATTTTATTTAAAACCAAAATATGATTTGTTCCTATTAAAAATACGTGATTCTGTTTACAATGGTAACATTGGTCACGTGATTTTTTCCACACGATATTGTTAGTGGTTGATAGCTGGTAACATTTTACGATACGACATCATTTTCGTAATAGTGGTCAAGTGTTAGTTTTGCATCGCCCATGGTTTTGTTGAAAACCAAAAATGGATTTAAATCTCTTTGTTAAACGACGTAGATTTATATTTATTAACGGTAATATCTGTTCACGTGTGTGTTACATTGAGATTTGATTCCAGCTGGCATTTTTTCTAAATGATATTATTTCATTTTAATTAGCCTTCGAGAGTTGGTTACAGCTAGCATACACGTGTCTGATTTTTAGATCACCTCTTAGTGTTTCTTTGTGGTTCACACGATTTTTTTTACCAAAGGCCAAAAACTTTTTGTGTTAATCCATGTATTTTTTATTTACACCCATCAACACACACATTTCAAGTCTATACATTCAGACCTTTGGGTCTCATTGTTTCACAACCGAGAATATTAATTTTTGCACCCAAACTTTGCCAAATTTATTTTTATAGAGAGAGAGTTTATGTCTTGTACGCAAATTTTGCACTTGTGTATTTTTAAAGAATAATGCCTTCCCTGGATTATTTTTTAAAACTAACAATACAATTTTTGTTTTTGTGTGTACATTTTTTCTAAAAATATTTTAAATAACTTTTCAAAATTGTTTTAAACTCTCTAAGGGTTCGTATGTGTTCTTCAAATAGTTTATCAAAACGAAACCTATCTATTTTCACTACTGATTTGTGCAAAAATTATTGGTACAGTAAAATCTCTCTCTACTTGTGTATTTAGATCTGATTTCTAGATCTTGTGTGAATAACTTTTCTTTATATACTTGTTCTATCTCATATAGCCCTGGTATATCAAGAAAACCCTTTAAAGGATTAAAGGTATTTGTCTACTTTTGTGAGAACCATTGCACACACTAATTCACATATTTGTATTAGGTATAACTACCTAGATCTGTGATAATCCATGCTGCATGTTTTATATTTGTGCCTAGTTACACAAATTACAAAAAACTTTTCGTGATTAGTGTCTAAATCTGTTTTGTTTCTTTAGATCCATCTTAGATCTATTTAGTGTGTAAGTTTTGAACTATATTGCACACACAAATCACGATTGTGTGTATACTGATTTGTCAACCTTGTTTCTAAGTTCATGCTTGATTAAAACATGATGTTCTAAATAACATCTAAAAAGGTTTGGTTAAAATAAGGTCAGAACTTTAAAAGGTTTTGAACGTTAAATCTATTCTGCTTAAGGATCGAAATTGAAAGAAATAAATATTGACCGTCCTTATTATTTTAATAGAACCGTACCTGAATTTGGACCATGGACTCTAGAACAAAACTGTTAAGAACTTGTATACTAACATGATTAAATTAATCTGGCTTTAATCTAAATGAAAATTTTAAAACAGTGTTGTAATTTTTACTTATACTTAAATGGCTATATACTTAGTAAAATATTGTGTGTATATATTCTATCTTAGAATTTTGTGTTCTTGATTGTGATTGCCTTATTTGAATATATTTGTGGCATAAGTTTCTGTCACACACTTAGAACACCACATTAATTTAGGCACAAACTATAGCAAGTATCTTGCCATATCTGATTGTTCTTATTTTTGAAGAATTGTTTTCTAAAAATCATTTTAAATCAAGGGAGCTTGATTTAAAAGAAAGAAAGAACATAAGGTTTGATCTTGATATATAGGAAATGAAATTATTTCATTGCATTTGGTTTGTATCAATTAAGTATGTTTGTTTATGTCATTTAGAATAACATAGAGCACACAAGTACTTCACTAAGAACTAGGACACAATAGGCACTGAGATGAACCTGAGCTAAGGAGAGCAAGAGGGAGAAGCTGTGACGTGAAGGTCGCAAAGTCAATAAGGACAGACTAAAGGGAGATTAGAAGAAGCAACCAGGGAGAGATTAATGTAGGTGAGGTTAGTTATCTTTTTTGATGTTTGTATAATCGTTCCTATTTCATTTTGGTTTTAGTGGAAGTAGACTAGGTTGACTCTTAGAAGAGTCTGTCGTTTTTCCCGGGGAAGGTTTTTTGTGACGTAAAATAAATACCACGTGCTGTATTTTCTGCAACTGTCGCCTAATAAGAAAAAGTAGGAGAAGTCTAGAAACTCACTTAATAAAATGGAATTGATTATTATTTTATAAATCACTTAGGTTAATCTTAGATAATAATCTGGACTTTTAATTGACTTTTCAAACTTAAATTTGTTTTAGTAAAGTAAACAATTCAAGAAAAGTTTGAATTGGTCCCTCCTGGAGTAACCTATAAAACTCGTAAGTAAATTGCGTTTACTCGTCATCTGTTTTACTTCCGTACTTGAGTCTTGTATACTATATCCCCCCACTCAAGTGATTTCAAGTGGTATCAGAGCTAGAATTTAAAAAGATCTGTGTTTATAAACCATTGTTAAATTCATTTTACCTTGTTTTAATGGACGATTCTAGTCAATTACGTAGGTTAGGAAATTCTAGTAGACCTCCTATTTTTGATGGCATAAATTTTCCCTACTAGAAAATTAAAATGGTAGCATTTATTCAAGGCACATTAGGAGATGATGTTTAGGATTTAATTGAAAATGGTTACAAGCATCCTACTATTCATGGAGCAGAAGGTAACACTATTTTTCAGAAACTTTAAACATCTGAATTAAGTGCAAATGTGATTTCCGTGAGTGTAAATGAAACTGAATTGAAACGTATATGTCATTGCACAACTAGTAAAGATACTTGGTATACTTTAGTAATAGCACACAAGGGCCACTATAGGGTAAATCAATGTAAAATGAAAATGCTGGTTCAAGAAAACAATATGCTAGCAATGAAAGATAACGAATCATTTGATGACTTTTATATGCATTTGGTTGATATCATTACCCAACTGCATGCGAATGGTATTGAATATTATGATAAAGAAGTGTGAGTAAATATTAATGTCCCTTGCCCCTAGATTTGACCATAAACTCTATATCATTAAAGAAATTAATGATCCATCCCTCACACTAGAATTGCTAAGCTCAAAATTGAGAACTATAGAACTTAAATCTGTTTTAGTAAATTTAACAATTCAAGAAAAGTTTGAATTGGTCACTCCTAGAATAACCTATAAAACTCGTAGGTAAATTGCATTTACTCGTCAACTGTTTTACTTCCATACTTGAGTCTTGTATGCTATAGCCCCCCCCCCCCCCCCCCCCCCCAAGTGATTTCATGTACGACGTGAGAATACTTCTCATATATTGTTATTTTGAAACATTAATTTCTCACACGATAAATTCATTTTGGTATCTCTCAAGTTATGATGGCACAAATTATTTCCACAAACGGACACTCATTTGTCCTAGCTCTAATTATAGTTGTTGGAAAAAAAATAAGATAGTTAAACAAGAAAATTTGGGAGAAATGTGGAGAGAATAATTTTTATATAAAACACACTTTGATTTCATTGACTTTACTTTACTTTTTTTCAATTTTTTCAAAATCCAACATTACATGTGTATTTATAGGATCTGTAGAATGTATCTACCTAAATACATGTATACATTATATTTAACGTGAACATACCCCTAGGGAAACCTTTAGACTTCTATAGATGAACCTCTTAATACATGAACCAACTAAATTCATGTACTAACTAAATACATATGTGTCTAATTTAATTTAGAGGATACCAAAATAATAAAATCAAGTTTTTTTTCCAAAATTTTGTCCATGAAAGTTATTTATTTATTTACAAAAAGGCGAAGCTTGAATATACTACTGAATAAATATACACTGAGGTCTCATTTCAAATATAATAAGAGTTATACTATCCCAATAGAATAAATAATTTCACCTTCGAAATGGGATTATTTTATCTAACACCTAGTGAGATAAGAGGCTTAGGTCTGATAACTTATCTCATTTTAAATTCTATCACATCCAACACCTAAAATGTGATATTAAACACTAAACATGGGTTGTAATAACTTGTTAGATCCACCTCCTTATCTATTGCATGAAACGAGGCCGGAGAGTCAATCCAAAAGCCGAGTTATACTAACTTTCTTACAATCACAAAAAAGTCACGTGGATAATCCTTGAATCTTCTTTAACAACACATTGTAAATCACTATATCGAGTCACCGTTTTCATTACAACATTTTCTTTTAAATAACAAAAATAAATTCATTCATGCTTGCATCACCTCCTGTAAGTGTAGGTTTTTACACTAAATAATTTGTTATTAAATAAATATTATTGTTTCATAATATCTTTCAAATTAGCAATAGACATTAACGATTGGGGTTTAGTCATATAAATTTTCATAAATTAAATTTTAGTTCACAAGGAGTTTTATCGCAATGACAGTTTAGAGGTTTGTAACAAAGTAGTCGGTTATTAGGAGATACAGGACTTTTGGTGTCCCCTGAATTATTCTTAGGATCCAATATCCTCTAAGATCCTACATATCCTTTCGAATGGAATCAAAGTCAAGGTGGTCCATTTGAGTGGCAGCTTCATACTATTCATACCAAAAAATCCATTGAGCGAGGTGGGGAGGAGCACCCCTCTAACCACTTATTATTTGATTCTAGATAAAGAGAGAGGAGTAGATCTTATTAAACTTGATCTTGTTAATGAAGTGTTAACTCCATTGTCCATGAGGCGATATGGCTTATTTATAGCCAAATGAGCCAATATGGCCATTCCACATGTCCAAAAAGTGATGGAGACACAAGTCCTAATTTGGGTGGAATATGAACAATAACAGATGTTTCACCTTGCATACTAGAATAATTATCTATTTAATGCATAAATAATATAAAACATGCGTTCTGTATTCGATGCACACAATAATATCTAAATTTCATAAATACATGTAGTGTAATGGACATTAACAAAAATCATTCATTTTCTTAATATGAGTACACCCTATTATATTTCCCATCGTATGCATAGTTGATGGGTTATGATATCGTCTATGTGTATGAAACAACGTAATCAATTTTTTATATCTTTCTTAGATCTCTACCCAGTTTAACTTACTTTTCACATTCCTAAATGAATAATCTCATCTAATGAACTTTGTTTCGATGAAGCTCAGTTTCTTTCAATACTCGTTGTATTTTAAATACACATGACTTTATTAAATACAAGATTTATCTCGATGGACCCTAAGAGTCTATGTCCTACAAACCATGAGAGGTTTTCTCCAATAGACCATGAGGGGTCATTCCTGATAGACCATAAGTGGTAATTATATTATACCACGAGAGGTCATTCCCGATAAAAAGATAGGTAATTCCCTATGGAACCTAATAGGTCATTTTTCAATGGAACACGAAAGGTAATTTGTGATGAACCATGGGGGGGTTAATTTTGATAAACCTTAAAAGGTAATTCTAGATACACCCTAAAAGTTCATTTCCAATGAACCATAAAAGGTCATGCTAGATAGACCATGAAAGTTTGTTCTCGATACACCATGAGGTTTTATTCTCGATTTATCATAGCAGGTCAACTACAATAGACCATGGTAGTTTGCATGTAAGATTAATCAAGTACGTATTTAAGTAATGCATTTTTCTTTATTTCTCCATGTCTAAACGAGGGAACATAAATATTTTATTTCCTTGTAATGCTAGTGGAAGCGTTGAAGCTTCTATTCCTTCAATTTTGAGTTTTAAAAAAAGATCATTTGACTAATTGAGCAAGTTCAAGCTTATTTAATGTTTCATGTAAGCTGAGGTTTTGTTTCCCCCGATTACATTCAAATTCAATGTATATATATCATGATGATCTCTCGACAATTTAATTTCAATGTCCGCCAAGTTTGATAAAATGGATCTTTGAATTTTATCAATTTATAATTAGAAATTATTTTATAATTAGAAATTACTTGTGACATTCGGTATGTCATTGTGTAGATTGAGATGTTGCTTATGTAGTGTTATGTACTTGATTATGTTGAATAAATCAATATTAGTTAGAGTTAGAGTAAATATTTAAAATACACCTTACATGTTCACTAAATAATTGGCTAACTTATACTAAGTTATTAAGAATATATATTTAACGACTTGGTTTTATGGACATCTATGGAACGATCAGGGGGGTTAAGTGTCAAGGGTTTACTTTTTTGGATTATTTTCTCGGTATTAGGGCCCTAATGATCATGAAGTAGGTTATTATAATATCGAGTCACAAATAATTAACGAATAATTAAGATTTTATTAAAAACACCGCGTATTAGTTAATTGATAAAATTAAATAGGTAATTAACTCTCGAAAAAGTGTTAAGTTTTCGGTAGGTTCGTAGGATGTTTAGAAAGCCCAAATTGAGTTAAAAATAATTAAAAATGACCCATTAAGTTTATATATGTGCTAGGACACGTTTGAGAACATTTGGAGCTAATTTGGTGATTAGACTAATTTTGGGGCGCCTAGCCTAATTACCAATTTAGCAACTAATATAAGTTAATTAGCCTAAAACTCACATTATTAAAGCTAATTATGAATAAGTTGATTGAGAGATTGGAGGTTTGTAGGGTTTATTTCAACAATCCCCCATTGAGGCAAGTTTACTTTTTGTAAAAATATCATTACATTTGGTCCATAATAATAAAAACACATTTTCCTCTAATATTAAATTGATTATAGTTATCCCAAAGCAAACAACCTATAAACATGTTATTCTAATCCCAAGCTTGACAGGTATCCATATTCTCTGAATCAGTCTTTTAATTAAGTATTCCATACTTTAGAATTCCCGAGTTATAGTTCCATATATACCATTATACTACATAAGCATAATGTGTAAGATAATAGTAAACCATAATCTAGAATTCACGACCTAACCCACTGTGACACCCCGCCTAATGAAATACCGGGTGATCAGTCCTATATCAAATTAAAATAGGAATCCCAATTGATTCATTCTTAGCATCACGGTCGAAAACCTTTTTAAAACTTACTAACCACCTACTATTCCAAAAAGCCGGTGCCAAATTTTTAACTTTTTATTTAAACAAGACAATAACATGCGAGAATATACATAAACAATTCAAAATAATTGAATTAAATTAATTGAATAAATAATTAAACTACTTGTCGAATAAACCATCGACCGCCAAAGTAAATAGTTCAATAACAATCATCCAACAACTGAATAAATAAATCTGAAAACTGTATTGTAAGTCTGGGCGACAAGCCCTAAGAAAAACTGAAACTGATAGATTATTCCTACTCTAGGAAAGAATGAACGATGCGTCTAATCCAAACTCCTGCTAGCATCCACATGTGCCGTAACTATGTGTCCCTGGAATAGAATATCAAGTCTGGCGTCCCTGTGGCTGGACACCTAAAAGGTTTTGAAAATAGTTTTATAGCAAGGATTAGAACCCAAAACATTTTGAAAGCGTTTAGCATATGATTAACTTGCAGTAATAAAATATGCATGAATGAGTTTCATATTTTAGTTAGTGTATCACTCCCTTGAGGACAGACTCACCCCTCAATTAATGTGCACACCTATTGCCTTCTTTATATCCCACCTAGTCCTCTACCCCGAAACTAGATACTTTATATAACTCTTGCCAACCGCCCTACTCAATCCCGAGTATTTTTAATGTATGACTTATAAGCTATTTATCGCCTTAACTTAGTTAATCATCTTTCCTTGAAAGCCATATAACATTCACTACGTTAGATAAATAATACACTTTTCTCCATGTAATTAAATTTCTCGTATATAATCATTCACCCCATTATGTACGTACATTTATCTTACAATAATCACACATGTTGAATGTGAATATAATCCAAATATAATTACTACAATTCACTTCATGTATTTAATGACCCGTATATAACTATTTATCTCATTATATATGTAGAGCCATATTACAACATTCACACATATGTTGAATATAAATATAACCCATCCTCCCGAGTAATAACTCACTGGATGTATTCTCTAAAGTTCTATCACACTAGGTGTACTCTCATAACATAGTTACCCCAAGTCAGAATCGCTCACTAACTTGGCCAAAAATATAAACATAATGGAGGCGGTCATATTCCTTCCCTGAAAGTGAGATAAGCCCCTCACGTATATAACGGACGCTATGACCTGGGGATATACTCTCCCTACTCCTCAAGCTAGGGGATTCATCCACTTCGCGCAACCTCCCTTTATAGCACTAGAGCGTATTTAATAATATCTAATCACTGATATTTATAAGCACATACCATATATATACTATCACACACGATATATATATAAATATAAAATATCCCGATTTTACCGTGTACTAAGTCCGTAACACTAGCCTATACTTAGTATCTCAAGTTCATGATCCAACTCTGATTATTAATTAATTTACACATTAATTAATTAAATTACTTTTGGTGTCACCCAACCAATATACTCGGGCTCGCTCTCGTGTCCCGAAATTAATATACTACCCGAGCCTAATCCCCGACTCCAAATTAATTAGTTTTCATCCATAATTAATTTAAGCGAGTAGTGTCGCCCTACTACTATACCCAAACTTATTCACCCAGTTCGTTGTTTTATTTCTTAGAATTTATTCTCAAAATTCATACGTAAGTGTTACACTTAATTACCCCACCACTCCCAATTATAAGCCCCTATAATTGTGAGGTTATTAACTTCCCTAATTAAATTTTTTACCTTAATTAGATTTGGTGGAAATTAAACTAAAATAAAATCCTACCTAAAACTCCCAAGGCCGAACTGTAAAAAATTCCCAGCCATCGATGGATCGATCCCAGACATCGATCGATCGATCGAACAGTTCTTCATCTTCTCCGACTTCCTATTTCTGCCATTAACGAATTCCTCTAATCTCCAAACTCATATATGGTTCATCTAAAGCATACACAACATTTTAATCATATGGGAACATAATTAGGACCTCCCCTAGAACCTTAAACACTAATTTAAATTTCACAAATCTCTACTTTTCCCAATTTGAGGAATTTCCGGGTCTTTACTCGTTCAGTCCCAATTTCATCTGTTTATCCCAAATTCGTTCATAAATTTCTACTGGGTTTTCACATCTGAATAAATTATCTCAGAAATATGTAACACAATGAATTCCCACATTAATTTCCCATTAATTTCATTCAAAGCGTTCTATATACAAAGCTCCCCCTTTTGTACCCTTTTATACCCAAAACGAATTTTGATTCACACATCACAAAAATATGAATTGGATATCATAAATAAACATCATAGCAAGTTAACAACTTGCCTCTAATGGCTCGTAGATTCTGATCTGTTGGTGCTGAGAAAGGGTTGATGAAGAACACCCAATTTATCCCTCGATATGTCTCCAAAAAGTCCCCAATTTGTTCTTGATTTTCTTACTCTATTTATCTCTCAAAGTCCTAACTTTAGAGTTGTGTTAACTGACGTTCAACACTCCCTTAATTAGGTTTAAAATCCCTAATCACGGTTTTAGTCACATGGGCATAATTAAAATGGCCCAAATCCCTCGTGTGGGCCCGACTATGCCCAAAAATACCTCGAGACCCGATTACTACCCCTCGGGTACTCTTTTCTGGCTATCTCGACTCATCCGGACTCAACCGCGCACTCAAAATTATCATCCGAAATACTTTATAGCATTCTCCAATTTTGACCTCAAAATGCGACACAAAAAATTTTGAACAATTAAACTTAAAGTCGCCAAATATAAATAATTCTTCCCACTCAAATAAATTCTGCAAATCATAAATTTAAGTTTCTCCAATTTAAATATTTTTATGTCTCCCAAAAATAAATAAATACTAAATCCTCAAAATTACGGGGTGTTACACCCACATCCAGTCATATAGGGCCATATAGTACAAAGGCCTGCACATATACCTTCGGGGACCACTCATGATACTACTAGTTATAGCTATAGGACATCCCATCCCTATAGCCTCAAATAAACTATGACACCCCGTAAAATCCATATTTAGGTTTATTAGTTTTAAATATAAAATTTACAAGAGTAAAAGAAAATTTAATAACATTATAAGCATGATTGAGATATATAATAACAATATAAATAACTACAATACTGAACATAATAGTGAGAAATAAATGATACAACTCTGATAACATTCAACTACAATAAGATTTAATCCAAACCACTGGAATGCAATGAACCAAATAAACCATAATATCCAACTTTGAATGAATATGAAACATATATACATATATATCCCACACTCTATGACTCGAAAAGGAATACTGGATAAATAAACATTTTGTCTGAACAACTGAATACAAATAAATATTGAAAACAAAGGAGCTAAATGCTTAACACCTACATCCGAGGAATGATGGTGGAGAAAATTTTCCAACAATGGTAGCTCGAGTCTGTGGCGGCTGCGGCCTAGGACCTGTAAATAGAGATCTATGAAGAGGATTAAACCTAGGAAGTCTACACTGTGTAAAAATATCATTAAATTGGTCCATAATAATAAAAGCATGTCTTCCTTCGATATTAAGTTGATCAGAGTTATTCCAACCCAAACAACCTATAAATATGATATGATAATCCTAATCCCGAAAAGTATTTGAGTTTTATGATTTTGCATTTTAATTAAGTATTCTTTATTTTAACATAATATCTAAGTTAATGGTAAACTGGAAAATCTATAATCCGCGTGAGTATATCCAACCCACATCCATTCACATAGGGCCATACAATTCCCGCATCTAAATTACGAATTCCTACACCTATGCATCCAAGAATCACTCATACAACTACTTGGTATAGCTATAGCACGTTCAAACCGTATGGCCTAAAAGAAATAATAAGGGAAATCATTACTCCATCATACCTAATGTATAACCCCATACCCATGGGTACATGAGAGGATCAAGCCCCATTGTACCAACTCGAGAGACAGGTAACTTAACACATGTGATTGGGGCAATAAGACCTAGGTAGAACCCATATGCTCACATGGCTACCACTCACAGTCATGCCATAAGCACCCTATCAAATCCCTACTAGTAGGTTACCCACGAGCGCGCACACACACTCACACACATTCATGGTATGTTCATATAATCTACACAAATTAATATGGGTGTGACTCCCCATAAAATTTAAGCTAAAGTGATCAGGTCTGAAGTAAGTAAATAAGAGTTTAAACCATTGAGTATCATTCTAAGTGTGATTGGAAAGAAAATGAAAGCATAATGTAAATAATTGAACATAAATGATTGAACTAAAATAATCTAATACCAAATCCACTATAGTAATAGAATCCTCGCAAATTATCAGCATTCATAATATAAGCCCACACCAAATAAATCAAATAAAAGAGTATATAGACTAAATAAAATAAATCCGACATAATAAATAAGAGGATTAGATAAGCATCAACACGCATGCTCGACACCTACATATAATGAATATCAACTGGGATGACATCGAGTCTGAATCAGGAGTAGGAATGCACTGGTGGCCTGTGTCCTGAAAAATGGTAAAATAACAACGTTAACAGCAATTCTACAAACTATAAGAATATAACTGAGTATGGGTTACAATAAAGTGTGCATATTCTTGTTATATTTAAGTTTCATTAAGTAATCCCAACCCAAAACAACCCTACATAGAACATGCATCTATTCATAACCCATACTTCCCCACGATTAAGTCTTTTTAATCTTAGTGGAATTATGCTAATAAAAGCTAGTGTTAAACATATTATACGTCATTAATGTATAGTATCTCAATAAAATTATTCGCTATATCTACATCCACATAAGACATGCATGTTCCAATACTCGTACCTCTTACAAGGGCCCTTCTCAAGCCTACCCATAATGAAGGCCTATTCTACCGTCTTCGGGGATTGCTCATGCATAATAGTCATAGTTACATATTATCCCACTCCTATATCCATTAAATCATCGCCCAAAGGATCATCATTATGCCTTCACACTAGTCATTTAACCTCATGCACAAAGTTATATGAAAAGATTAGCCCAAGCATCTTACTCAAGATACTATGAGAATTTCAGCACGTAATATCTGGAGTAATCATAACCTTGGTCAAACCTGTTATTATCGTATTAGGGCACCGGTATCTGTGACTTGAATATCATAAGGATATCCCCATTAGTATGTATCCCAAGAGTACACATGCTGGTATGTTGCACATATACACAAAACAAGTAAACCTACTACACATAAGGTTGCACATATGTCATTGAAATACTAACATACCTCCTAGTTAAGTAATTAGGCCTATATAATTAAAGTTTGTAGATCAGTATCTTACTATAGTCTTTGTCCAAAAGTCCATCCCACCTTCCCTTTTTAAAAAATTAGGGGAACTACCAACTTTTTCTTAGACGTACACACACTACCACAATACAATCATTCGCACGGCGCATGTGCATGGTCCACAAGCCTGACAGTTCGCACAACCATAAATAAAAAACCTCCTAGAATTCCGTTTTCTTCAACCTACAGCACTTATCACAATTCCTATGTGCAAAACCGCCATTTTCGTATACCAAAAGGTCCTAGCTCCTCTAATTGTATCCCAATTTGTCATCTGACTTCACAAAATTCAATTATTTATCAACCTTATAATTTCTAGTTGATTTATATAAAAATTTGATTAATAATTCTAGACCTAAAGGCTTTGAAACCTTGAATTCACTTTTATCCCTAAATCCCAAATTTCTCAACAATTTCATAACAAATAAAAGGGTCTTTTCCTTAATTATGCAAATATAAAATGAATCAAAGATAAAATTATCCATATAATCAAATTTCATATTGAATTTCATCAATTATGCTAAAAACATAGAGTTTAACTTAAATGTTCTAATTTAATAATTTCAAAAATTATAAATTTAATACCTAATTCAAATTATACAAAATTTAGGTTTAGAATCTAATAAGTAAGGATATAAAAACACAAAATAAGTTACATCTTTATATAGAGTAAACTTTCCTTCAACAGTGATGTGAGATTTCAATCCAATTAGCCCAATTCCTTCCCCTTCAAGTCCAAATTCTCTGTATTTTTTCTTCTCCACGTAGCCCCCTTTATCTAGCTTTAGGGTTATCTTTATAAGGTGTTAAAATTATTCATCTTAACCCTAGTCTCCCATTTTATATGATTAATTACGAAATTGAGGTTAACTCCTATAAGGACATTGACCCATTAAGCCCAAAATTGTCTCTAAATAGTCTAAATTATAGCCCAAACCATATACTAGCCTATGGGGCTTAAAATATAATTTTTTAAGGTGTTGAACCAAAATTAATTGACATTTAACTTAAACCCAATTAAATTTATCATTATCTTAATTCCAGTTTAATTTCAAATAAAGTACCAACACGCACAACTAGAATAACATAAAATAATTGAAGTACCTACACGCATATCTAAAATAACATAAAATAATTTAATGACATCTTGAGTCATTGTAGATAAGTGTACACACACACGCACCGATTTTTAATTTAAATTATTTAATATCCTTTAAAATTATAGGGTATTGCAGTGGGTTATTAAATGTATTCCTAATTATTTCATGTTTTACATAATGTGTGACATTAACAGGCCATATAGACTTTAACCCGAACCCAAAGGTTCCTAAAATAGGTAAAGTTTGCAAACCTAATGTTATATATATATATATATATATATTAATTTACCCCTAATGTCCCAGGGTAGCATTTTATAAACAGTTCTTTCAAATCCCCAAAATACCCCAAATAAGCCAAGTCTATCGGACCGAATTAATACACCCCAAACCAGATTGATCTACCCATCCAGATAGATCTGATGCTGGTTCAGATCGATCTATCGGGTTTGTGTGTCTGAGTTCGTCCTAATGTACAACGATGGTAATTGAAAAACCCTCCAAGTTCATCAAAAAGCCTCTAAATAGAAACAAGACCCTTCCTGCAAACATATAAGCTATGGGTTTATATTTTTAACAAGTTTTCACAGGAATTAAAGTGATTGCTATAAGATTAAAGGTTTAATTCCATAGATTAACAAACTAAACCTAACTTCATCTTCTCCATTCAAATGAGTAAAATTAATCTAAAATTTCAATTCCATTTATCGAATTAATATAGGGATTTTTAATATTAAAAAATGTACTTATTTTTTTATTAACAAGCTACAAATTTTCTTAGATCAATTTGTTCATTGAATCAAACAAGTTCATGAGTTCATCAACTAATCAAACTAAGGTTTTTTATTTTAATTAAATTAATTTTGAAATTAATTTTAATTACTAACTAAATGAAATTATCTAATCTTTCCTACATATTTCAACACATAATTTTTATCATAACACAAATCCAATGCTATTTTACAGAATGTAAACTTGCCTCAAAGGGGATTGTCGAAATCACCCATTCAAACCTCTAATCATGAAAGTTTGGGTTTCCCTCCTCTTACTCCTTAGATTATAGTGTTCTCAAGGTTGTCTTATGAGTTTTAAGGTAATATAACTAACTTATATTAGTTGTTAAATTCGTAATCAGGATAGGAAACTAAATTGACTAAATCATAAAATGCACAAAACAAGCTTCAAATGGTCTCAAACTTGGCCCAACATATATACTAACCAAATGGACCATTTCCCACCATTTTTAACCTAATTTGGGCATTCTAAACATCCTACAAACCTACCCAAAAGTTTAAAAAAGTCCTTAAGTTATTTATTTAATTAAATTTATTAATTAGTCAATACATGCTAGTTTTAATTAATACTTAATTATTAAATAATTACGTAACAACTCATATATTTTAACATCAGCGTTGATCACTTCCTAAAACTAAAATTTTAAAAAAAAATTAAATGTCATCCTCAACATGTATGAAGACAAAATAAACAAGTAGCAATATATGAATGTGATATGATAAAACCTGAAATATAAAAATCATAAGATGCACCATCAACAAAGATTGAGTATAAAATATCTCTATGATAACGTTAAAAGTATCTAAGTAACCGATATAAAGTATGTTACAAAACCCATCACAAATGATCATTTGTGACGGTTGAGAACCCAATGGGATTCTTCTTAACTGACCCGGTAGTTTCAGGAGCGTTGGGCGATGGGAGTACCTTGTCTACTGTAACTCGGAGTAGGGGAGTGAACTGCTGGTGGAGTTGAGTATTGTTCACCAATTGTTGATGAGAATTTTCCTTGTGTTGGTGTCACTTCCTGGATTGGAGCGTTGTTTCCATTACTACCTGACATTATCTACAAGAATCATAAAAGTTCAATCTTTATCTATAATAATAGATGCATAATTTCAAAGTTCAATATGAAATTATAACTAAAAAAATAAATTTTTTGACCATATATTATAATCTACCTTTTCATGGTAAGACTTTAATAAAAGTTCAATGTGTATGATCTCCATCCAGTCGGGATTTATTTTTTAGAATCTACGGATTTTTTCACATGGCCAATTAGGAGGAAGCGTATCTATAATGAATGCATAGATGTCATCAACATGAACTCGAAATGTCATCCTCTTCAGCCTATTGGCAAGATTGAGTTTGACGTGGATGTGTCACGAGATATCACAGTCTTCGACAATGCTCTTTATACATAATTCTATCCATAATGGGTGAATTTTATTTTCTGCCTTCTCTAACAGTGTAAGTAAGGTCGTTGTTGTATCAGGATTATGTACGCGAAATATATATTGTATAACTTCATCCCAGAATTCTGGTAGGAAAACAGGATACGATTGAATAAGTAATCTTAGTGGAAATGAACTCCACGGTTTACAAGGTAGTAAAATTGTTCGATCTTCCTATTCCCATACCAATAAATCTGAGTACCCCCTCATGAGTATCATTAATGAAAGAGGTATAAGTGACGACCAATTGCAGCCTTTAACACTCTTGTTTCCATTTATCATCACCGTGGATCATTTTTCCTGAGAAAAATCAACAATGGTGTGAATATTATTCCTATAAATAATGGATCTAATGAATCATTAACTAGTTATTATGTACGAGGTTGTGAATCCCATGCACACATACAAATATACATACACACAAATTGGGTCCCCGTGACTACGCGGTGGGTTCCTGTGAGTTACATTGGACGTTTTGTGGTTGGTTTATGTAAAGATATATGAATGCGATTGTGGAGTCACTTCGGGTCTAATACTCCCAAAATAGACCTCACTTTTTAGGCCTTATAATTTCGCGACTGACATAGCTTGTAATTGAAGCAGAGAATGATACAACCCAGATTACGAAAATCTTTGTGACCCGACCTTTGATTTCCTTCGCACAATGATTACTTTATCTCTCATATTAAGTCTTCGATTTAAAATGTAAATTCCCTTCAATAATATGGCATTTGAGAAGGAGAGTTTGGAATCAAACTATAGTTTCATAACAAGCCTTACTTCCCCTCACTCTCCTCAACCAAATCGAACTCCACCATCTAAAATCAGTAATGGGAACACTTTCTAGAGTTGTAAAAATCCAGGGCACTGGACCAAAGACTGTCCGGACGAAACTCCAAAGAAACCAGCAGAGCCACGTAATATCCCATGAGTGAATCCCGTGTATGTGTGTATCTCACTGTTAATTTATTAGGTTTTGAAGACCTATTTTTTTCATTTAAGCCAACAATCCCTAAAATCAATCCTAACATCAACCCTAAAACCCTTACAAACATTAGTCATAAAATTAATCCCGTACAAACATTGCCGCTAAAATTAGTCCCGAATTTAGCATCAATATTAAAGGAGAGGTATGTTTTTTTAATTTTTTGCCCCAAACTTGAAATAACATTAGTCATATATATGTATTTTTTTCTTGAATACAAACACACATATACACAATACACACACACACACACACACACACACACACACACACACACACACACACACAGTATACACATATACATATACACTATACACATATATATACACAATACACACATGTACACATACATACACACACACACACATAAATACACATACACACACACACAGAGAGAGAAATACACACATACAAACACACATAGAAATACAAATCCACAAAATATTCCCTTTGAGATTGAGAAAGAGCTTGAGTTAAAAGCTTGAGATTGAGATTGAGAGAGAGCCAAAATCGCCGGAGAGAGGAAAGTCGAAATGAAAAGTTCATGGGGGCATTAAGTATAAAGACACTGGTTACAGCCCTAAGCCTTGACCACATGACGTGGCCCCTTTAATTTTTAACAAGTCAATGTGTAAATAATACATTGGTCACAGTCTTCAACTGTGACTATCTCAGTGTGGCTTTTGGTTTATGGTCACGGCCTTAGATCGTGACCCCATTCGAGAACACATATGGAGGGAAACTTGGCGCATTAATGGTCAAACATGGGTCAAGGAAATAAGTCATGTACCACATGAGTCATAGCCTAGGTATGCGACCATATGCAAGACAATCCATGACCACACTGAGTTATGGACTTAATCACGCCTATTTTGGTTATGGTTACGACTATGGGCCGTGACCCTAATACTGTGACAATTCGCAGTATTTGGCGTAGTGTGAAATATAAAACGTACATGACAAATTTTTCTTGTCTCAATATTATATGCCAAAGTACCGCCACATGCCAACTGAATCCAAAATAGACAACTCATTCAACTAAAATAAAGGATATAATATTAAGGAGAGGAACCTATGTCAATGATCTTGATGATGATGTTTTGAGAGGATAGAGTGGGAAATATGTGCTATATGGGGAGAAAGACTTTACATGCAAACCAACTCTAGCACACGAAAGTTTGCCATGGATAAAAAGAGCCAAAACCCATCAAGTAACCAAATATACCGTGACACCCCATAAATTCATAAATAGATAATGTCAAGGTATAAATAAAACATTAGTCTAAATAATTAGTATCATTATAAGTATGACTGAGAATAAACCATAACAATAAAGAACTAATAGTAATATATGAATACACCAAAAGAACCTCCAATACAAGTCACATAATAAAATGTAACTCCGCCTATGGAATAATATAGTTCTCTCAAAAAATAATATTCAACTCTAAAGGTAAACATCATGGCTCCAAGATAAAATAAATCTCAATACAATATCCGACTCAACAGTAGTAAAATGAAATACAATAAATGGACCTGATCACGTAGGCTTGACACCTACATCTTATAGATGAGCCAAAATTGGTATTGAGTGGAAAGGATCAGGGTTGTGGCGAAAATAGCTGCATTGGACCTGAAAATAGATTTCACAAACAAGATTAAACATATCAAATCTACAAAGAGTAAGAATTTAACTGAATTTGTCTATAACAATAACAATGCAACTTCATCCAATATTTTATTTGCTTTTAAGTTAACCCAAACCAAACAACCTAAATATTTCATACATATCTAATCCCAATCCCATGTGAACCCAATAATGTAAAATTTTAAACACTTCTCATTTATTTATAATTAAAGGATTCCATAGCCAAATATCTCTTATATACATCACAAGTAGAATCTCAATAAAAGAATAGATAATCACGTAAGTCTAATAAGCATATCCCAACTCACATCCAAATAAATAGGCTATGCATGATCCCGCACATAATATAAGAAAGCCTATCTCTAATGCCTTTGGGAATCACTCATGCGTACAAGGCATCACCAACCTATAACCTCAAAACATCATCAAGGCATAATCACTAGTTCTTCACCTAATCATATGATCCCATACCCTAGGCTATACAAGAGGATTCCCCTATTAACCCCCACTAGGAATAACGCGTACTTTCATCTCATAGGATTTAAGGAAAAAGTACCAAGGTAAAGCCAATCTCATCTCCTGGGTATTAACGCAGTCAACGTCATATGCGCTCCTTTAAAATCAAATATCATTATGGTATGAAATAGAGGCTTTATACCCGCTCATATTATGGTAGGCTTTCACATAAAGAAAAAAATAGAGAAATCCGATCTACTCATAGATTATTACAAGTGCAAGAATTACACTTTAAATTATTACATATGATTTAAGGAAAAAGGACCAAGGTAAAGCCACTAGGAGGGATTTTTAATTAAACTTTAAATGCTATTTGGTATTACATAGGTGATGAGATTGGCTTTACGTTGGTATGACCTAGTGGCTTTATACCCGCTTACATTATGGTATGCTTGCACATAAAGAAAAAAAAGAGAAATCCGATCTACTCATAGATTATTACAAGTGCCAGAATTACACTTTAAATTATCTCTAATTAAATTAGGAATTTACTATCAACTTATGCCAAAGTCATTTGAAAAAAATCCTTAACTCGTTATATTAAAATAATTTTAATAATATCCTAGGATTATCATCAACCCTAACCAAACAATCCCACATGAAAACCAATCATCTAGATTCCTTATTAGAAACGGTGCACATGGTGCTATTCCCCACCGTGCACTTGCTTCTATGCTCACAAAGTTATATAATCGTGTGCACAACTGTATTAAATTCTGAAAATGAGTTTTTTCTTTCCCAAACCTAAAGTTATGAATTCAGCAAACCTAGTCTTCACCATAACTAAGAACCTAACTGTAGACACCCCATTCTAACACCCCCTAAACTCTCTTTAGGTCCCAAAAACCTCCCTTCATCGCTACAAACCTAATTCATACCCCGGGTACTGACCTAGAGGCCATCAGGCACTCCCAGGCTCTGTTTGACCAAAAAGTCAAACTCTTCAGCACGATCGAGACTGAATTAATCTTCAAAGGGCAAGAAATTTCCTTTCCAACGATCCACCCCGTGTGTGATTCTGACTTACGGTGCGGACGAACGACCAGTTTTCCCCTGAAACTTGATTAGGAGGCCATCGAACGCTCCTAGGCTCCGTTTGACCAAAGTTAACTCTTCAGCTCGATCGAGACTGAATGAATCTTTGAAGGTAATTGAAACCCCTTTCCAATGGTCCACCCCGTGTGCGATTCTGACTTATGGTACGAACGAACGATCTGCTTTACTCTGAAATGTCATCGAACGCTTCCAGGCCCTGATTGACCAAACTCAACTTTCCAAACCATGTCAATCTCTTTGTAACATCTAAGTACATATACTAACCTTTCTAACGGTCCACCCCGTGCATGATTCTGACTTAGTATGCGAACGAACGATCCGTTTGTGTCAGACAATCCCCCGTTCAAAGGATCGACAAACGCTTCCGAACCACATTTGACCTAAAGTCAACTCCCGGACCCGAGAGTAGTCCAAAGACTTTAGAAGGTCTCTAAAGTAACTTATCAATGGTTCACCCCGTTCATGATTCGAATCAACGATTTGTGCTCTATGAACGATTTTCTGAAGTAGCCTGAAAGAGACTGCCAAACGACAAGTTCCAGACCCTGCCTATCGGTAATATGCCTAAACACACCTGTCGATTGGCAGGACTAGGACTATACCGATCTGCAATGCCCTGGGACTATAAAAAAGAGTGTCTGACCTCATTGCAAAGGGACACAAGATCTGAAATCCATCACTCTCAGCGAGCTCATAAAACCTCTCTCGAAGTCAGCTTGGTTTCCCCATCCAAATACCTTTCTAACCTTCATCTTTCATCATATTTTTCATCAAAATTGGTGAATTAACTACCTTCCATCATCACTCAAGTGTAAGGGCTTCTCTCTAATTTCCAAGATCCAGCTCAAGATCTTCAAGAGGTCCAACTTTATCAACTCACTCTTTAAATTCTCCTAAATTCGCATTAATTTTTTTTTATTACTAAGCACTTTTATTCTCTCATCTCAAATATCCTAATATACTTTTTATTTAGTATTATTGCACATCCCTTTTTTCATATAAATAAAACTAAAAAAGAAAAGAAAAAGAGGGTTTGCTTATAAATTCCAAACGAGAATTCTTACACTTTTCTCACACTTTTCTCACAATTAAAACACTTTTTATACAAACACACACATATAAGAGAAGTCTCCGATTAGATTTATGGTATAAATCCCACCCCTCATTTTGTATACGAACTATATGGACTTTGATGCCTCTATAGGCTATGTAGGCATCTCGGGGTAAAACCCAAGACGCGAGTCCTACTTTTCTCTCATTTTCTTTTATTTTTATATTCTTTAAACTTAAATCTCTTAGAATCTATATATATATATATATATATATATATATATATATATATATATATATATATATATATATATATATATATATATATATATATATATATATTTGTTCTTAGTGGCATATTATTCCATACGCGTTATCGTCCCATTATAACGATCAACGCTAGGATAATCGCGTATATCCTATTTTCTAATATTACTTTTAGGAACATTCATACGGATGAATCTCTTTATCTCTTCCATGATACAAGTCGATGATTCCTATCTCCACTACTTATACACATGCACACATATCACGGGAGAATAAAGGAAAATAACAATAACCCATGAAAGACCGCAAGGGCGGAATGGGTGCCTAACACCTTCCCATTTCGTAACTTAGCCTCCGAACCCCTTTTCGAATCATTTTGCTTTCGTATGTATTAGTATATCTTTGGATCTCAGGATGGATCCCTTTTTCTTTTATCTGTTTTGAGTAAAATAGATTGGCGACTCCATGTCTCTACATTTTCACTTCATCACCGACGCTGGTCGAAGCGCTCCCGAAAGGGATGTGCGGGACCAAGATACTCTCGACATGAAGATGCCCTCTTCTTCGTCTCTCCCTCCATGAGGGTCGGGGATGGCCACAGTGGAGACTCCATCGAGGACTTTAATTTTGAGGGCTAGACTCTATTTGCATGGGTGTTATATATGCTTACATTTTCCCCTATTTTTCATGCCCTATTTACTATTCATGTGTACCTCATGCTTATGGTCCTTTTCACACACTTGTAGAAGATTCTCTATGTACACTTCACACAACGTGCAGCTAGAGTCACATATGTCCACATGTTGCACGCATCACCCATCCATTGTTTGGCATAATCAAGAAAGTTACTCTCATGATAAGATACTAATAACAGAATCATGCATGACTCATAAGACATCACCAAAGAGCATTATGATTGATAAAATTTTATCCAGTAACTGGAGGGTCACTTCATGATGGGCGCTAGTCCGACAGGGCGCAGATAGCCTAAGTGATATAACTCTCACCTTCCATTGGGAAAGTACCTTTGACATATATCGAATGGTTCCCCACATCGTACCGCTTGACCGAAGTCATGAAGGGAGGTAGATCGTAGGGAACTTGTTCACGTACGCCGATTATATCGAATCCTCTCTCACACGTACCGTCCCCATGAGTTATATAGTGAGGCAATTCACGTACACTCAGGTATATCAAATGGCTTGTTCACACATACCGATTGCCCTCAAAAGAAATATGTATATCTTAGAAGTCATGCCAAAGGGGGAACCCTTTCCGATTCACCCAACCAACTGCATACCCACATATAAGTGTCAAGCCTAAAACACACATGTTAGATTGCCAGTTTCGACCCGAAACTCTGCCAAAATTCCAGGTTGGACTGCCGCCCAAAATTTCACGCATTTTTAAAATGGGACCCTACCCATGAGTTGTAATACCCCGTATTTTTATGCTATATTAATTTGGGGATTTATTAAATTTAATGTGAATTAATTATTTAATAAAAATCCAGAAATTAATTATGTTATAATTATTAACGTGATGAGAGTTAGTAATTATGGGAAAATTTGTTGAATATTACTAATGAGCAAAGTAATATATAATAGTGGCCATATTAAATGTCACGAGTGAATAAAATGACAATTTTAGAAATTTGAGTCGGGACGCGCCCGTGTCGCGTCGGGACGAAACATTGATAAATAAAAGTAAATATGTTATAAGTTGTTCGTATGGTCATTTTTAGTGCGCCAACGCGTCCGAAAGGGTAGAGATAGTCAGAAAAGTATACCCGGGAGTTTGATTTGGGTCTCGGGGCGTTTTTAGGCCTAATTAGTACCCCGGGAGGGCATTTTAGTCATTTTGTATTTTTGGGTAATTAAACCCACGGAAATTAAAGGGGTTATATCAGATGTTTAGGTTATCTCCTAGGGTTAGATAACTCAAAACACTAGAATGACCATTGGAGAAGAGAGGAGAGGAGAGAGCTCTCAAGGCATTCCAAGGCTCAAAACTCACCCGTTTGCACCGCCGCCACCGCCAACGCGTAGATCGCGAGACGGGGAATGTAACCACACCAAATTCAACACCAAACCAGATTTCTGAAAATCCCAGGCAAGTGTTTATCTTTCTTATTTCGTTGATGCATCATCCATATTAGTTTAGGAGTTATTAGGATGAGATTTATGGAAGAAAAATCCAATTTGAGATGGGAAATTTTCATGTAGTGATGATTTATGTGATATTCTGGAAACCCTTTGTCATGTAAAGGATTAAGAGTTTGATTAAGAAAAGAGTTCTAATCAGATACAAACACTAAAAAAAGTTTATTCCGGACGATCGGACCATTAGAATTGGATGAAATTTTACAGAGAATTAGCTGAAGACGAGAGGAAGCTACAGAACAAAATTCAGCTCGATCGAACCGTTCAATATTATTAAATATATTTTTTACTATAGAGTTTTATGTTTCGAGGAATCTTCTAGATAATAAAAATTCAATTAAAACTCCATTTTAATTTCGATTTCGAAACCGTTTGAAATTCTCATCTTTAAAAATAAAATTCAAAATCCTTTCATGTAAGGAAAAATCTATATTTTTTGGATATTTTGCATAAGGGACAATGTAAGTATATATTAAAGGGGAGAGACACGTAAGAGAGAGTTACGTTGGAACATAAATGGATATCTACTGAATTATACATTTGGAAGAATAGAGTCCACGAGGGTTACGTAGTAAGTTGGAAAAACCCTTGGAATTAAAGTTAGAAACGAACCATTATACTTGATAAATAATAATGGGAAAATAAGGATAAATGTTGTGAATGTGGGTTATTGGATAAACCTAAATTGATATAATAAAAGTGGTATATTTATATGATTGTGTATGCATATATTATATACTTGTGAAAATCATGCCCGCGCTACTTGCTATCCCTGAGGTTTCCGCGCTGGGACGATCTTATCTCGTGTGCCTTATGGGGGATATTGACTTGTACCCTAGAAGATAGAAATCCTAGGTACAGGCTATCGAATCGGTAGTCATAGTCCTAAGAGACGTGAGGGTATGTACTGACCTCTTGGACTTGGAAACTATGCTTCGCCTTAATATTGTTTGTTTATGTATTTATACAGTTCGAGAATGATTCCGAACTTGTATTCCCTTTAGTACGATTGATACGGGGATTGGATAGCAGAGTATGACCGCACCATAAAATTTTATGTGGGGTGCTGTCAGAATATATATATTATACGAGTATTTAATATATATATGAACTTCTAAAATATGGGAAACTGCCTACTGTGTTATGGTAAGTAAGACATGCATAATGACTCAAATTGGAAATACTTGTTTTGAAAAGTATAATATGATTTTGAAAAACTTTATGAATCAATAAAGTTAAAATGAGCGTTTTGTACTAAATGAAATTATGCTTTTTAAACCATGATGTTGTTAAATCTTAAATTTTGAGAGTCACCTAAGATAAGTTAAATCCTTGGGGAAGGATAGTGTGATATATGATGAGATAAACCATTGGGAAGGTTAGTGCGATAGGAGTGCACATTAGAAGAGAGGCGAAAATTTCTCAAGAGAGTGTCGCACTAATAAGTTGTTTCATTGGCCTGTATCAATTTAAATACTTGCTAAACGAATTTTTAAATCATATACACTATCGGGCTCTGACACATTTCTATTCCTCTTTCTCTCTTGTATATATATGTATATATTACAGGTGCCCAGCCACAGGGGCGTCTTATTTAGGATCCCTTGGAAGGAACGTGCTGCAGCTTAGGTGGGAGTTGCAGGCCACTTGCTTAGACGATTTCATTTACTTGATTCCACTTCTACCATTCTCCTTATTGGGCATGTGTCGCCCTTTCCACTATTTATCTGTTTTATTGGGACATTTGTATTTCAGTTATTTCTAATACTGTTACTTTAGGATTTATTCAGCATGTATGTTTTACTTTAAGTTTTAAATGTTGGGGTTTAGTTGTTGAATGTTTAAATTAATTGGATTATATGTTCAAGGATTTTTGTGGTGTGATTTTTTTAAATATTGAATTGTTGTAGATAATTAAATCTTTATTTTCAAAATAAAATTTGGAAAGTAATGTTAAAAAAAAGGTTTTGACACTTAACTTAATTAAATAGGGTGTTAAATTTGGAAAAGTTATTTTTACGACAGTGATGCTAAGAATGAACCAACTGTTCACCTTGATTTTAATTTAATAAAGGAGTGATCGCCCGATATTTAATTAGGCGGGGTGTCACAGGTGGTATCAGAGCATCAGGTTCTAGTGTCCATAGGATCTGTACGGTTTATTTTCGCTTTCAGCTTAACGTTTTTGCTATAGAGCCCTATTTTTAGGATTGTTGTATTTCTGCTTTTACATTACGTCTTCAGCTATTTGAGATTTGATAATGACTGTAGACTAATAAACTACTTCACGTTTCAGATGCCTTCGAGACGTGCACCGAAGGATAGGCGTGCCCAGGCCGAGCATCCAGCAGCTCCGGCACAAGGCACTATGAATGCTAGTGAAGTAGCCGCCATTGTTGCTCAGGTGGTGAATGCCGCGCTAGCGGTGGTTCAGCAGGCTCCACCCCAGATTCAGGCAGTGGCGCCAGTTCAACACAGCTTCCATCTGCATGGGAGAGGGTTAGGGATGCTTTTCAAAAGGCGCATCCCCCTGAGTTCTCTGGTAGCTCAGATATCATCACAGTCAGCCAATGGAAGAAAGACATCCAGCGGCATCTTCGTATGTACGAGTGCACCGACGTGCAAAGGCAGTTATTGACTTCCTTTAAGCTGGTGGGGGCCGCTTTGCAGTGGTGGGAGTCCACTACCACCTTGGAGGATAGGGATACGGTCCCTATTCAGTCGTTTTGGGAGAGGTTTGACCGCAAGTACTTTCCACCCACCGTGCAGGCTGAGATGAGGCGGAAATTACTGAATTTGAAACAGGAGAACTCTACCGTTACTGAGTATGAGGAGGAGTTCACGAGACTTCTCATCATAGTGCCAGATGAGGCACCTACTGATAGTAAGAAGATAATGTTGTTTGTGGACGGGTTAGCTTGGAGGATCCGTCAGCATCTTATAGGGAATCTATCTTTGAGTACTTTCACTGATGTACTCAATGATGCGTTACTACATTGCCAGGATCATCGCTTCCATCTGCAGGGAAGCAGGAGAGCAGGAGATTCCAGCTAGCAGGGCAGGACCGGGGGTAGTAGTGCTAGTGGGGAACCATCTCATGGACAGACTCATCAACACGAGCAGAGTTTCCATCAGGGGGACCCTACTAAGCGATTCCGTTCAGGTGATTCCAGGCAGGGATTTGGGGGTTATAGGCAGGGCCAGCCTAATCAACAGGGCCAATAGCGTGCTAATCAGGGCCAACAGGGCCAGTGGCGGGGAGGTAACGGCCAACAGGGTCAGAGGGGAGGTAACTTCAGAGGTCGGTGTTTTGTATGCGGCAAGCATGGTCATAAGCGCCAGGATTGCCCAGAGGGTAATAGGGCCCCACAGCAGCAGGGTGCCCGTAATGAGCCACAGAGACCACTTTTTCTAGCTGCCCTCCCAGCTCCAGCCCAGGTGCCAGCCCTACCAGCCATTCCAGCAGCTCTAGTGCAGCAGGGGCAGTTACAGTACGGACGTGTCTATAACGTCCACCAGGCAGCAGCTCCACAGGCACCACCCGCGATTGAGGGTATGTTTCCTATCCATGGTACTATGGGTCGGGTTTTTTTTTATACTGGGGCGACACATTGCTTTATAGCTACGTATTTTACGAAGGCCTTAGGGTTGTTATCCATAGCAGAGAGCAAAGTGACGTGTGTAAACTCACCACTTGGGAGTGGGTCACTTATCTTCTTTATATGCCGGCGAGTGGGGGTATAGATTGGTAGTTTGGTATTACCTGCAGACATGTTAGTCTTAGATATGCATGAGCATGATGTTATTATCGGTATGGATTGGCTCGCAGCTTATAGAGCCATGATTGATTGCTTCGGTGGGAGCATTGTTTTTGCCATTCCGGGGCAAGAGATGTTTGTAGTGGCGATGCCTCGCCCAAAGGGAGGTTCGACCGATCATTTGTATTATATAGAGGAGGATGCCTCTAAGGAGGTTGTGATTCCTTTAGACTCGATACCAGTCGTTCGTGAGTATTCCGATGTATTCCAGGAGATACCAGGCCTACCCCCCAGTCGAGAGATAGACTTTGTCATAGATTTATTACCAGATACGAGACCTATAGCACGCGCTCCATACCGTATGGCTCCGGCGGAGATGCGAGAGTTACGAGATCAGATTGAGCAGCTATTAGGTCAGGGCTTCATTCGCAGGAGTACCTCACCTTGGGGCGGTCCAGTCTTGTTTGTGAAGAAGAGAGATGGTTCACTGAGGTTATATGTGGACTACCGGGAGTTGAACAAGGTCACGATACGGAATAAGTATCCGTTGCCTCGAATCGATGATCTATTTGACCAGCTGAGGGGAGCAACTTTCTTTTCGAAGATAGATCTAAGGTTGGGGTACCATTAGCTACGTATTAGAGAGCAGGGAGTTTCAAAGACTGCCTTCTTGACGAGATATGGATCTTACGAGTTTAGAGTGATGCCATTTGGTCTCACAAATGCTCCAGCCGTATTCATGGACGTAATGAACCGAGTATTCAGAGAGTTCTTGGATCAGTTTGTCATCGTCTTCATAGATGACATTTTTATATATTCACACTCCGAGGAGGAGCATGCCGAGCACTTGAGGCAGGTTCTTCATACTTTACGAGAGCATCAGTTGTATGCTAAGTACGAGAGAAGTGTGGATTCTTGTTGCAAGAGGTACAGTTCTTGGGGCACGTTGTTTCTGAATAGGGGATAGCCGTTGACCTGAGTAAAGTGTCAGCGATGAGGGAGTGGGGATAGCCCACGAAACCGAAGGAAGTGCGTAGTTTCTTGGGGTTAGCCGGATACTACAGGAGATTCATTCGGGGATTCTCCAAAATAGCGGGTCCATTGATGAACCTGACTCATAAAGGGGTACCATATGTTTGGGATGAAGCTTGTCAATTGGCTTTCGACGAGCTGAAAGACAAGCTTACTTCAGCACTAGTCCTTGCTTTACCGAAGTCGGGTGTGGAGTACCTGGTTTACACCGATGCCTCTTTACGGGGACTTGGGGGAGTACTTCAGCAGGAAGAGAAGGCTATAGCTTTTGCCTCCCGCAAGCTTAAGCCGCATGAGAATAATTACCCCACCCACGACCTGGAGTTAGCAGCAGTCGTCTTTGCATTGAGGATATGGAGACACTATTTATTGGGTGAGAAGTTCCGTTTGTTCACAGATCACAAATCACTGCAGTACCTGTTCACTCAGCGAGAGTTGAATATGCGTCAGCGTAGATGGTTAGAGTTTGTGAAGGACTATCAGTTCGACATACAGTATCATCCGGGGAAAGACAACGTAGTTACTGATGCGTTGAGCCGAAGACCGATAAATAAGGTAGAGGACGTCTGGAAAGAGAAGTGGAAGGAGTTGGGTCACCAGGACGCAGTAGCCCGTTCCTTCATATCTGTTATGACAGTCACACCCGAGATTATTACGAGGGTAATACAGGCCCAAACCACAGACCCGTTTTTCCAGAAGAAGATTGCACAACTTTTAGCCGAGGGTGCTGAGTTCTATTCTGTTAGTTCTGATGGGGGTTTGAGGTTTAATGGGAGGTTAGTGGTTCCAGAAGGGGCAAAATTGCGTCATGCATTGATGACCCAATCTCACGGGTCCCGATTTTCGGTACATCCTGGAGGAGATAAAATGTACCAGGATATGAGGAGGCAATACTGGTGGAGCGGGATGAAGAAGGACATTGCTGAGTTCGTGTCCAAGTGTTCTACCTGCCAGCTGGTGAAGGTGGACCATCAGAAACCGTCAGGATTGCTTTAGCCATTGGAAGTACCCGCGTGTAAGTGGGAGAGTATTTCCATGGATTTTATTACAGGGTTGCCTACATCACAGCGGAGCCACGACTATATCTGGGTGATTGTAGACCGTTTGACCAATGTGGCTCATTTTTTGCCGGTGCGGACAGTTTATACCACGGGTCAGTATGCTCAGTTGTTCATTTGTGAGATTGTCAGATTACATGGGGTGTCCCTGAATATTGTGTCAGATAGAGACAAGATTTTCGTGTCACATTTTTGGGAAAGCTTTCAGGAGGCTATGGGTACTGAGTTGAGGCTGAGTTCAACTTATCACCCACATACAGATGGACAGACAGAGCGTACTAATCAGATGTTAGAGGATATGCTACGCATGTGTGTTCTTAATTTTGGAGGAGGTTGCGAACCACGTCTTCCACTGGTAGAGTTTGCTTATAATAACTCTTATCAGTTTACGATTGGTATGGCTCCATTTGAGGCTTTGTATGGCCGGCCTTGTCGTTCTCCAACTTGTTGGCTCGAGGTGGGGGATAACAAGTTGCTAGGACCAGAGGTAATTCAGGAAACCTCTGCGAGGATTGAGATGATTAGGAGTCGCATTCGAGTAGCCCAGGACAGGCAGAAGAGCTACACCGATGCGAAACGGTTCTTCCGGGAGTTTAATGTGAGGGACCAAGTGTCACTGCGTGTATCTCCTATGAAAGGAGTGATGAGGTTCGGGAAGAAAGGGAAATTGGCCCCGAGGTACGTAGGACCATTTCCCATTATCGAGAGGATTGGTACGGTAGCATACAAATTGGGACTACCAGAGCATTTACATCGCATTCACGATGTATTCCACATCTCGTCGTTGAGACGGTATCTTCCGGATGATATGACCCATACTCACATCGCGATAGATGAGATAGACTTACACCCTGACAACTCTTACGAGGAGAGACCGGTGGCTATCCTAGACTATAGTGAGAGGAGATTGAGGTCGAAGATAGTTCCACTTGTACGGGTCCAGTGGGAGCATCATAACGTGGAGGAATCCACTTAGGAGCGTGATGCCGATATGCGCGAGAGATATCCAGATTTGTTCTTACCAGGTATGCCTTATTTTCGGAATTTCGGGACGAAATTCCGTTATTAGGGGGGAAGTATGTTATACCCCGTATTTTTATGCTATATTAATTTGGGGATTTATTAAATTTAATGTGAATTAATTATTTAATAAAAATCCAGAAATTAATTATGTTATAATTATTAACGTGATGAGAGTTAGTAATTATGGGAAAATTTGTTGAATATTACTAATGAGCAAAGTAATATATAATAGTGGCCATATTAAATGTCACGAGTGAATAAAATGACAATTTTAGAAATTTGAGTCGGGACGCGCCCGTGTCGCGTCAAACTAAATATTGATAAATAAAACTAAATATTTTATAAGTTGTTCGTATGGTCATTTTGAGTGCGCCAACGCGTCCGAAAGGGTCGAGATAGTCAGAAAAGTATACCCGGGAGCTTGATTTGGGTCTCGGGGCATTTTTAGGCCTAATTAGTACCCCGTGAGGGCATTTGAGTCATTTTGTATTTTTGGGTAATTAAACCCACGAAAATTAAAGGGGTTATATCAGATGTTTAGGTTATCTCCTAGGGTTAGATAACTCAAAACACTAGAACGGCCATTGGAGAGGAGAGGAGAGAGCTCTCAAGGCATTCCAAGGCGCAAAACTCACCCGTTTGCACCGCCGCCACCGCCAACGCGTAGATCGCGAGACGGGGAATGCAACCACACCAAATTCAACACCAAACCAGATTTCTGAAAATCCCAGACAAGTGTTTATCTTTCTTATTTCGTTGATGCATAATCCATATTAGTTTAGGAGTTATTAGGATGATATTTATGGAAGAAAAACCCAATTTGAGATGGGAAATTTTCATGTAGTGATGATTTATATGATATTCTGGAAACCCTTTGTCATGTAAAGGAGTAAGAGTTTGATTAAGAAAAGAGTTCTAATCAGATAAAAACACTAAAAAAAATTATTTCGGACGATCGGACCGGTGGAATTGGATGAAATTTTACAGAGAATTAGCTGAAGACGAGAGGAAGCTACAGAAAAAAATTAAGCTCGATCGGACCGTTCAATATTATTAAATATATTTTTTGCTATAGAGTTTTATGTTTCGAGGAATCTTCTAGATAATAAAAATTCAATTAAAACTCCATTTTAATTCCGATTTCGAAACCGTTTGAAATTCTCATCTTTAAAAATAAAAGTCAAAATCCTTTAATGTAAGGCGAAATCTATATTTTTGGGATATTTTGTATATGGGACAATGTAAGTATATATTAAAGGGGAGAGACACGTAAGAGAGAGTTACGTTGGAACATAAATGGATATCTATTGAATTGTACATTTGGAAGAATAGAGTCCATGAGGGTTACGTAGTAAGTTGGAAAAACCCTTCGAATTAAAGTTAGAAACGAACCATTATACTTGATAAATAATAATGGGAAAATAAGGATAAATGTTGTGAATGTGGGTTATTAGATAAACCTAAATTGATATAATAAAAGTGGTATATTTATATGATTGTGTATACATATATTATATACTTGTGAAAATCATGCCCGCGCTACTTGCTATCCCTGAGGTTTCCGCGCTGGGACGATCTTATCTCGTGTGCCTTATGGGGGATATTGACTCGTACCCTAGAAGATAGAAATCCTAGGTATAGGCTATCGAATCGGTAGTCACGGTGCTAAGAGACGTGAGGGTATGTACTGACCTCTTGGACTTGGAAACTATGCTTCGCCTCAATATTGTTTGTGTATGTATTTATACAGTTCGAGAGTGATTCCGAACTTCTATTCCCTTTAGTACGATTGATACGGGGATTGGATAGCAGAGTATGCCCGCACCATAAAATTTTATGTGGGGTGCTGTCAGAATATATATATTATACGAGTATTTAATATATATATGAACTTCTGAAATATGGGAAACTGCCTACTGTGTTATGGTAAGTAAGACATGTATAATGACTCAAATTGGAGATACTTGTTTTGAAAAGTATAATATGATATTGAAAAACTTTATGAATCAATAAAGTTAAAATGAGCGTTTTGTACTAAATGAAATTATGCTTTTTAAACCATGATGTTGTTAAATCTTAAATTTTGAGAGTCACCTAAGATAAGTTAAATATTTGGGGAAGGATAGTGTGATATATGATGAGATAAACCATTGGGAAGGTTAGTGCGATAGGAGTGCACATTAGAAGAGAGGCGAGAATTTCTCAAGAGAGTGTCACACTAATATGTTGTTGCATTGGCATGTATCAATTTAAATACTTGCTAAACGAATTTTTAAATCATATACACTATCGGGCTCTGACCCGTTTCTATTACTCTTTCTCTCTTGTATATATATGTATATATTACAGGTGCCCAGCCACAGGGGCGTCTTGTTTAGGATCCCTTGGAAGGAACGTGCTGCAACTTAGGTGTGAGTTGTAGGCAACTTGCTTAGACGATTTCATTCACTTGATTCCACTTCTATCATTATCCTTATTGGGCATGTGTCGCCCTTTCCACTATTTATCTGTTTTATTGGGACATTTGTATTTCTGTTATTTCTAGTACTGTTACTTTGGGATTTATTCAGCATGTATGTTTTACTTTAAGTTTTAAATGCTGGGGTTTAGTTGTTGAATGTTTAAATTAATTGGATTATATGTTCCAGGATTTTTGTGGTGTGATTTTTTTTAAATATTGAATTGTTGTAGATAATTAAATCTTTATTTTCAAAATAAAATTTGGAAAGTAATGTTAAAAAAATGGTTTTGACACTTAGCTTAATTAAATAGGGTGTTAAATTTGAAAAAGTTATTTTTACGACAGTGATGCTAAGAATGAACCAACTGTTCACCTTGATTTTAATTTAATAAAGGAGTGATCGCCCGGTATTTAATTAGGCGGGGTGTCACATGAGTCTGGTTACAAGTCCAACCATAGCTTTTCATATGTTACAAACCCAACTTTTCCAGGACCGGGTCCTGTCCAAAATTTCAAAAATATTTTTTCTTTCAATCTCAAAAACAAAAAGTGTCAAAAATATCTTCATTCTTTATCTAAAAAATAAATCCCATTTTACGCTTTCTCAGGTCGATTGCACGCACTTGGCATGGATCCTTATTGGCTTCGATCTTCAGTTAAATCACCCCCGAGTTTCGTCCGTTCCCTTACTACTTCTACCTAATCCAGAATCCATCCGCTTTCCATGGAGAACACATATCAAGTACCAGTTGTGCAGCCAGATCTGATTATAGTTTTAGCTTAGCTCGTGTCCAAGATTGACAACCTTCAGACTGAGGTTCGAGAGATGCAACAAAATCAGGTTCCTATTGCTCAAGAGCTCGAGGCCCTATTCCGTCACGCTATGGGTCCACCCGAGACTATTTGGATTCCCGAAGAGTATCAACACGCTCCACATGCCCCTCCTGCTAACTGGTCGCTGCCTGCCCAACTTCCTATGCCAAACCTTGCCCAGCCTGGGGCTAACATGCATATGATCATTGATCCAAAAGAGAAAGAGTTGAACAAGGTCAAAGGAGATCTTAAGATGCTAACTAAGAAGTTCGACCAGGTCAGAATCTCTGGAAATTACATTGACTACACCCACATGTCTCCTTATCCTGAGGCGAGGTTACCCAAGAATTTCAAGATGCCAAATATCAAGAAATTCGAAGGAAGTGGACCCCCGATTATTCATCTTTGCAGTTATTACCGTTCTATGACTCTCCTAGGGGCTTATGAAGAAGTGATGGCCCGGTTATTTCAGCAAACTTTGAAGGATAGCTCCCTCCGATGGTTTTTATCTCTTGAGGAGTCCAGAATCCGTAGCTGGGAGGATGTAGCCCGAGAATTCATGTTGCAGTAAAAATACAACGAAGAGCTTGATGTCACCCGCCGTGATTTAGAGATGCTCAAACAGAACTCTGGGGAATCAGTCACTAACTTCATAGCCTGATGGAGGGGAAAAGCAGCCGCTATGACCAATCGGCCATCCGAGGAAGAACAAATCAACATAGTGAAGAAGAACTTCTTGCCCTATGTCCGAGAAACAATGGGAGGACAATATTATCCCCACTTCTGAGCTCTGAGAGAAGCAGGAGTAGAAATAGCGGAAGGTGTTGCTAAAACAGAAGTTGAACCAAAGAAAATTTCCGAACAGTTCACCCCTAGAAAATATGACAAACCTGCTAGTGCTGTAGTCTCAACCACCAACAACATCTCTCAACCAACCACCTCGTGGGCACCAGAAATTGTCCCTGTCCCAGTCCGAAAGGAATACACCGAGCTCCATGCTCCCCTCTCCAAAGTTTATCAAGCCATGTTAAGCCGAAACCTTATCAAACCCTTGGACCCCGTCCATTACCAAATCCACTCCAAATAAACTTCAAGGCAGATGCCCATTGTGTCTTTCACCAAACTGCTGGCCTTACTAGTGACCAATGCTTCCACCTTCGAAACATAATCCAAGGTCTAATTGATCGGGGTACCATTTCCCCACCAGCCAATCCTACGACAAACACTACTCACAACCCACACCCAAATCATGCCAATGCCATCTTCTTAGAAGAGAGCCCAGAATTTGATCCCTCAACTCAAATCACACCCATATCCCAAACCTCTCCAAATTTTCCCATATTTCCTCCTACACCCTCTTAGCCTCGCTGATCAAGTACTGTCACTCCTTACCAGAGCATGGATCGTTATCCGTACCCGTTCCGAAAATGAAAGTATGGAATTATCAGAAGTGTTAAACCAACTCCTAGAGTTTAGGCTGAAATTTCCCTCATAGATGATCATTGATTGCCAGAAGTTCAATAAGTTATTCTTGGAAGCACGAAAATGGGCACGAGAGTCAGACAGTTGGGTGGTACCAATTGATAAAGTCGGCCTAGATGACGTTGTCCAAATCATAGTAGAATTATTTAGGCAAACCAATGATATTTACAGTATGACCGAGTTACTTGATACTCTGAAGCTACAAAGACGCCTGGTCCCTTCACCCTTACTTATCCCCACAGAATGGGGAGACCTGTATGAAGAAGCCATTGAAGTTGTGGAATGCATTGACTTTACATGGAAAGATGGAATTATTTCCACCGAATGGGGGGAAGAATTCAAAGATTCAAATAAAGGGCAAGATTCGAAGAAAATTGGCCTAAAAGTCAACATGTGTGGGATGATATCATTTAAGAAACTCCTCGAAGAAATAAATAAGATGGAATAATAACCTGAGATTGATGAAGAAATAGGATTCATGTTCTTCCCTCCTTTAGTAAATTACATGACCAGGTCAGGGAGGCATTACCAGATCCCAAACTTACCACCAGCCAACGATAAAAGGAAGGGCTTTGAAAACCTTACTATGCCAGAATAGACCTCGAGGAAATCAATATCCTCGATCAACTGAAGAAAACTCAAGTTCACTATATGGGGGCTTTTCATGTCTTCCCAGCTGCACATAAATCCTTTGATCAAATTGCTCACTGGACCCACAGTTCCTCCTTCTACCACACCAGAAGAGGCGGTAAATTTAGTCAGATCCTTGACCTCTACCTGAATGCTATCCTTTTCTGGATAAGAAATCCCCAGAATTGGTCCAAACCACAATCATTCACTCAACATCTCCATCGAAGTTATGGGGAAGATCGTATCACTATCTCTTGTTGATAACCCCGACTTAAATGTCTCCCCATTAAGAACCTTTAAATGCTTAGGACTGAAGGAAAGTGACCTCACTCCCACCTCCACTGTTGTACTTGCCTACGATAATACTCGTCGATAAGTGATGAGATCCATAAAACTTGTAATAGGGGCTGGCCCTATAAACCCAGTCGTTGAATTCCAAGTTATTGACATCCCAGCTTGTTTCAACATGTTACTCAGACGACCTTGGTTCCATAGTATCAAGGGTGTGTCTTCCTCACTCCATCATAAATTGAAATTCTTTACCAACGGACGAGTTATCACCATTTTGGGCGACGATGACAATACCGAGGGTGCAAGCACCAGTAGTCCAATACATGAGATATAGTATGGGTCAAATGATATGCTCCTTTCAGGATAACAAGTTGAACCACTTCTACTCCCGATAGGGGATGATTTCAAATAAAGGGCTTGTCCGGAATACGACTCTCATGGCAACGCCAATGTGATTCAGATGATAAAAAACATTCACTTCATGCCTGGATTAGGGCTAGGACAAAGATAGCAATGGATACTTGAGCCCATTGTGCTGAAAAAGGCTTTCCCTCCTTGTGGTTTGGGGAATCAACAATCAGAACAAGAGCTCAGAGTGATCCGCCAGTCTCAACTAAAGAGAAGACTAGATTGCATCCAGACTATCCCAGGTGACTCCTTGAATGGACGATTCATTAAAGAGGGAGATGACTTACCCTTTATGGCTTCCCAGAACCATGGTATGACTATAAAGACAAGAAGATGAAGCCTTGAATGGAGATATTTTCCCAAGATAGCTACTACAACTGCTCATCAGAGATACCGAAGATTCTGAGGGGAGTGACTACAAAAATTCTTTCAACCTACAGACACTGGGGCTGACACTCTGCATGGTACATTCAAGCATTACATCACTGGATCCATCCCACCTGATTAAAACTGGTGATACACCTCTCCTCAACTGGAATGATGCGTTGGTTCTACCTGTTGAAATCCCACCTAACCCCAATGTTTACCCCATCTCTTCTTCTGTTGTCTATCCTTTCTCTAATGTAATCGAGACCTCCTTTGATGAGGTTCTCAATGATGTTTTTCCTATCAATGAAATAAATGATGATTCTGAGTATCTTGTTATGCCTTATATTAACTATTTGGATTCTAATCAAACTTTTGATGATGATGATTTTGCAAATGAACAATTCTTAACTGATATAAATAAGGTTAATAACAAACAACATAATCGCGTTCAAGTTAATTAAGAAGAAACTGTTATTGTTAACCTCGGTTCTAGTAGCTAACGGCGTGAGATTAGGATATGGGCTATCCTCGATGAGCATGAGGGCGCACAACTCGAAGAATTATTGAAAGAATTTATGGATGTCTTCACATGGTCCTATGACGATATGCCCGATATTGATCCTGAGATAGATCAACATGAGATCCCCACTCTTCCAGATTACAAACCTGTTAAATAAAGGTTGAGAAAGCTCTGCACCGAATGGTCGCTCAAAGTCAAAGAAAAGATGGTCAAACAGTTGAACGTGGGCTTCATTCGCGTGATCGAATATCCAACATGACTAGCCAACATAGTGCCTGTACGGAAATCAGGAGGAAACGTTCGGATGTGTGTAGACTACCAGGACTTGAACAAAGCCTCTATGAAAGATGATTACCTACTACCCAATGTCAACATGATCATGGAAAACACAGCCAGTCATGCTCTCAAGTCGTTCGTCACCAGGTTTTTCGGGTACAACCAAATCAAAATGCACCCAGATCACCAAGAAAAAATCGTGTTCATCACCCCATGGGGACCCTTTTGCTACACTGTTATGCCATTTGGTCTCAAGAATGCTGGGGCTGCCTACCAGAGGGCTGCCACAACTATCCTGCACGATCTGATTCACAAAGAAGTTGAGGTCTATGTGGATGATATGATTATCAAATCCAAAACTAGAAAAGGTCATGTTCCCACCCTCCAAAAGTTCTTCAAGCAACTGCGACAGTACCAGATGAGAATCAATCCACAGAAATGTGTCTTCGGCATTACAAAGGGAAAACTCTTGGTATTCATGGTCAGTGAGAAAGAGATAGAAGCAGATCCTACCAAGCTAAAAGTCATACTTGAGATGCCACCTCCACGAATGGAAAAAGAAGTCCGTGGTTTCCTTGGGAAATACATTAGCCAGCTAACCTCCATCTGTGAACCAATTTTCAAACTCCTTCGAAAGGATTCAACCAAAGTTTGGAATGAGTCCTGTCAAGAAGCTTTTGACTGAATTAAATAATATCTTACCCAACCTCTGGTACTCATGCCACCACAGCCTAGTCTCCCTTGCTCTATACCTAACCATAACCGACACTGCAGCTGGGGCTTTGCTAGCCCAATACCTTGAAGATTCTCACAAAGAAAGAGCCATTTATTATGCCAGTCGCAAATTGGTTGGGTACGAAGTCAACTACACTGCTTTGGAAAAGGCATGTGTCGTACTTGTCTGGGTCACCCAAAAATTGCGACACTACATGCTCTCCTTCCTCATCAAACTTGTATATCGAACGGACCCCATCAATTACCTACTTGATAAACCCACTTTATCCAGTCGAATGGATCGATGGTTGATACTCTTAGTCGAGTTTGATATCATGTAAGTCACGCAGAAAGCCATGAAAGGAAGATACATCTCTTACTACCTCACTGACTACCCCATGGAAGAATTTGATGATTGGATCTCTGAATTCCCAGATGAAAATATCCTCTGCGCTGCTTAAGACAACCTTCGATGGAAAATGTTCTTTGATGGCGCTGCCAATAAAAAGGGTTATGGCATTGGGATACTTCTGATCTCCCCGGATGACTCCCACTCTCCCATCGCTATCAAATTGGATTTCCCCTGTACCAACAATATGACTGAATACAAGGCATGTACGATAGGCCTCAAAGTATCTCTTAAGAAAGGTATTCAATGCCTAGATGTCTATGAGGATTCTGCCCTCATCATCGGCCAAGTGCTCAGAAAATGGAAAGTCAATGACGAGAAACTCCAACCCTTCCATTCCCACTTAAAAGAACTAGCCTCCCAATTCTAAGACATCACCTTCCATTACCTACGTTGAGCAAAAAATAACCTAGCCGATGCCCTTGCTACCCTAGCCTCCATAGTCGACATGACCGAAGGAATAACAATGGCCCCCTTCCTAGTTCAAAAGAAAGATAAACCAACATATTGCTACCACATTGAGCTCATCACCAAAGAAGATCCCAAGCTAGCCAATTGCTGGTATTATGATATCTGGCACGTCCTCAAACTTGGTAGTTTCCCGAGGGTTCCAACAAGAAAGATTGGGCAACCCTTCGAAGATTATCCACATAATACATCATCTATCATAAATCCCTGTTCAAGAGAAACTTTGATGGAACTCATCTACACTGCATCGCAGGGGCTGGCATTGAAGAGGTAATGGAGAAAATCCACAGTGGGGAATGCAAGACCCATATTAACGGTCACATGCTTGCCAAGAAGATCATATGATAAGGCTACTACTGGACCACCATGGTCCAGGATTGCACCACTTATGTCCGAACATGCCTCAAATGCCAACAGTTTTCTAACCTTCAACACCTGCCTCCGCGTTAATTTTACAGCATGACTTCTCCCTGGTCGTTCTCCACCTGGGGCATCGACATTATAGGGAAAGTTACACTCAAGGCCTCCAACGGGAATGAATTCATCCTAACTTCCATTGGTTACTTCACCAAATGGGTTAAAGTTGAGTCATACGCAGTCCTGAATGCCAAGAATGTGGCCAAATTCATGACTAGAAAAAATTACTTCGTCCTTAATTAATAGGAGATCAATCAAGATTCAATGACTAAAGTAAAGTAGGGGTAGTAACGAATAAGCCGAGCCAATAATGGGTAAACATAACAAAACATTAATTACAAACTTTGTGTTGTAATTGTTCATATATTAAAATTAAAAGAAAAATATCTTTCGAAAATGTTTAGACAATAACAATGTTAAGGGAACGGTAGAAGAGGCAAGGGGGGTTGAAAGGAGACAACCAAGATCTTTGCACATTATAAGGGAAATCTTGGCAGGAGGCTAAGGCTCTATTATCATACTTTTAATACTCTTCTAAGCCTTCATGGTTTAATAATTAAGGAGCAAGCATAGAGTCCTCGTCACCAAATCTGTCATGCTACGCCCATTGGCAGCTCTTCCAAACCCTTTGTAGTAGGATATGGGACATTTTAGGGAGCAGGCTTTATCAACTCTTCCAAACTCTCCTTTGCATGCTCATCCATACTAATTTAGGATCTCTCTTGAATTTTTTATACTAATTCAATAAGCTAAAAATAAAATATATAAATAAAAAGTACAATCTCAAACCTAAACTCAGGCCCAAACACACCTAAACAATCTGAAGATTACCTATCATTAAATTTGAGTATCAAACTTCATTTAATATATAAAACAACTATTTAGTTTCCTATTTTCGGTTACATGTAAGTCTTGTTTGAGTATGATCATGTGTGGAATGTGTTTTTGTAAGGACATATTTTCATAGGTCCGTTATCAATTTATTATGTCATATACCGCTACACCATCGAAGAGCATTCAAGAGACATCTACATCAAAGACGGATCCGAATTACTCAAGTTCTTCATCATTCAAGACTCCATGAAGTGTACTTTGGTAAGTTTATGTTTTTAATACCTTAAATTTTCACTTAGAGCTTATGGGATATTTTTACAAAATATTTTCTAAGTGTTGGAGCGGACTTTTTCGTCAAAATTTGAAAATGAGTATTTTTTTCTTAGTGTTGAAACGGGCATTAAAATAATGATTTTTTTGAAACATTCGTTCGAGCGACATAGCATGTTGTTCATTCGAGATAGCATGTCGCGCGATCTCGTTCAAACGACAATTGTCCTTCGTTCGAGCGACATGCTGATCTCGTTCGAATGAGCTCTGTTTTTTAGGCGACGCATTTTTCTATAAATACTCATTATTTGGTAACGTTTTCATTAAGAAGTCCATACGTTTTCCAGAATAGAAACACTGCGAAAGCAGTATTCTATAGGCTTCTTCCTTTGGGTTTTAATCCCTTTTTGGTTTTCAATTCACAAAACTCCCATATGCTTTAGTGAATTGTTTGGAGTTTAAGAACAACTTTGCTTTTGTTCAACCTCTATGGAGAAGGCAACTCCGTCTTTGATTGGTGGATACCGAGCGTAGTCATTCTACGTGTGGACGAGCCGAAGACGACGAACCAACGCCTGGAGGGTTTTTCGCTGTCTCTCTTATCTTTGAAGGTTTGCTGAAGGCACTGTGCATTACACACTTGTGGACGATTATCAAGTTGTATGTAAGTCAAAAGTCTTGTGAATTCTTCAAAGTGTTATAAGAGGTTTTTACACGAAAGTGGTTTTTTCCTATATCGATCGTCTTTATTTTTCATGCATGGTTTGAAAGATTTATCATACTTAGATGCATGTTTAGGGGCTGAATTAATAGACTCTAATTAAATAAAGTTCAATTGGAAACTTGCGAATTAATTTAATTAATTATCACACAGTCGCATTTTTTCAAATTGGTATCAGAGCGGGTTACGCTAATTTATCGTGTGATCCTGATTTTTAAAGGATTTATTTTTTTGATACAATTTGACTTCTCACGTTGTCAAATTGGTATCAGAGCAGGTTGCGCTAATTTATCGCATATTCCAATTTTCCGCAAAATTTGTGTGATATTGATTTTTTTTAAAGTTTGTAAAAAAAAATCGCAATTTTTCAATGGAACGCCCATTTAATGAGGATCATATTTTTGAAAACATTCACGATCGTGCTGAAAAATTAAAAAGTTTGAATTTGAAACTTTGCAAAAGAATTAATGTTTTGGAAAAATAAAACTCTCTCTCTTGAAAAGTAAGATTGAATATTTGCAAGCATTTCAAGTGACCCAAAGTCATCTCCCGAACTCGGGAGCAGTCCAAAGGAATTTCGAAGGTCTCTAAAATACTTTTCCAACGGTATGCCCCGTGTGCGATTCTGACCAAAGGTTTGCCCTCGGCGGCCAATTTTCCGAAAAAGCCTGAAACACACTGCCAAACGGCAGGTCCCAGAACCTGCCTATCGGCACCTTCCTGTCGACAGGCAGGAAGGGCTCTAAGCCGATCGGCAGTCCCCTGGAGCTATAAAAGGAGGCCTTGGCCTCATTTTCAAGAGAGCTCAGATTAGAGGTAAATCACTCTCAGAAAACCCCCAGAAACCTCTCTCGAAGGCAGAGTGATTTCAACTCTCAAATCCCTTTTTCACTTCCACTTTTCATCATCCCTTTCATCAAAATTGATGAATTAACCATTCTCCATCATCATCCAAGTGCAAGGTTTGCCTTTCAACATTCAGGATCAAGCTCAAGGTCTCCAAGAAGGTCCAACTTTCTCAAACTCTCTCCTAAATTCTCTTACATTTACAATAACTTGTTTTCTTACTTAGCACTTTTATTATCTCATCTCACACATCATAAATATACTTTTTATTTAGTATTATTGCACATCTCCTATTTTCATATAAATAAAAACCCAAAAAACAAGAAAAAGAGGGTTTGCTCATAAATTCCAAGTAGGGATTTTCACACATTTTCCACACTTTTCTCACAACTAAAACACTTTTTCTACACACACGCACACACTTACAAATAAGAAATTTCTCCATTTGGATTTATAGGTTAAACCCCACCCCTCGTTTATTTGCGAACTACGTGGACTTTGATGCCTTTATAGGCTACGTAGGCGTCTCGAGGTAAAACCCAAAACTCGAGTCCTTTTCTCATTTTTTCTCTTATTTTCTATCTTCTCTTTATCTCATTTTCCATTATATTCTATATACTTGTTCTTAGTAACGTATTATTCCATATGCGTTATCGTTCCTTTATAACGGTCAACATAGGGGTAATCACGTAAATCTTATTTTCTGCACTAATTTCACATTCCTACAGATGACTCGCTTTGTCTTTTCTATGATACAAGTCGAGGATTCCTACCTCCATTATATATATACACATGCACACATATCACCGGGGGGGGGGGGGAATATAAAGGAAAACAGCAAATATCCATGAGAAACCGAAAGGGCGGAATGGGTGCCTAACACCTTCCCATTTCGTAACTAAGCCTCCGAATCCTTCTCGAATCATTTGGTTTCGCACGCACCAATATGTCTTTGGATGCCATCCTTCGGGGTGGTTTCCCATTTTTCTTTTGTCTGTTTTGAGTAAAATAGACTGGCGACTCTAAATCTCTCTACATCTTCACACCTCACAAATCGATGCCGGCCGAAGCGCTCTCCCGAGAGGGGACGCGCGGGACCCGAAGGATCCCTTCCTCCCTCCGCGGCGGGGATCGGGGATGGACACAGTGGCGACTCTGCTGGGGACTTGTTTTTATTATATTTTTGAGGGCTTGATTCTATTTACATGGATGCTATATTTGTTTATGTTTCCCCCCCCCCCCCATATCTAGCTATCCCCCTTTCTCACATGTATATCCCATGCCTATGATTATATTCACACACTTGTAGAAAATTCTCCATGTACACTTCACGCCACGTGCACCTAGAATCACATGTATATCCCCATGTTGGACGCATCACCCATCCATGCTCGGTGTACCTTTTGGGGTACTTGTACATTGGCTCCCTGTTTGGCATAATCAAGAAAGGCATTATCATCATAAGATACTAATAAGAGAATCATGCATGATTCACACGATATCACCAAAGAGCATTGATATTTACCAAATTTTACCCAGTAACGGGAAGGTCACTTCGTGATGAGCGCTGGTCCGGCAGGTCGCAGTTAGCCTAAGCGATATGACTCTCACCTTCCATTGGCCAAGTAACTTCGACGTATATCAAACGGTTCCCCCGTATCGTACCGCTTGACCGAAGTCATGATGGGAGCTATATCGCAGGGAATTCGTTCACGTACACCGACTATATCGAATTCGCTATCACACGTACCGTCCCCACGAGGTATATGGTGAGGCAATTCACGTACACTCGGGTATATCAAATGGCTTGTCCACACGTACCGATTGCCCGCAAGAGCAAGACGTATATCTTGGAAGTCACGCCAAAGGGGGGAACACATGCTGATTCATCCAACAAATTGCATACCCGCATATAGGTGTCAAACCTAGGACACACACTTTAGATTGCCGGTTTTAACCCGAAACTCAACCAAAATTTCGGGTCGATCTGCAATCCAATTTTCGCGCATTTTTTAAAACAGGACCCTGTCCGCGAGCCTAGTTAAAGTCCAAACCGTAGCCTTGCATATATTAAAAGCCCCACTTTTCCAGGCTCGGGTCCCGTCCGACATTGCATTTAGGAGAATTAAATACAAGTGAGAACATAATAATCATAATAATCATGCTGAGTTCCGTATCCAAAAACATTTCTCCCTTCTTTATTAAAAATCCAAAAACATTTCTCCCTTCTTTATTAAAAATCCAAAAATATTTCTCCCTTCTTTATCAAACATCCAAAAATAGTTTCTTCCCTTTTTTCTCGAAAATAAATCTTATCCTACGCCTTCTCAGGTCGATCGCACGCCCTTGGCCTGGCTCCTTATTGGCTTCGGTCTTCAGTCAAATCACCTCGGAGTTTTATCCGATCCTCTACTACTTATTTCGAATTCGGAATCCATCCATCTTCCATGGAGAATGCAGATCAACCACCAGTCATACAACCGGATCTGCCGATAGTCCTAGCTCAGCTCGTGGCCAAGATTGACAACCTCCAAGATGAAGTCCGAGAAATGCAACGAAACCAAGTTCCTATGCCTCAAGAGCCCGAGGCCCTGTTCCCTCGTGCTATGGATCCACCCGAGCCTATCTGAGTCCTGGAAGAATATCAGCATGCTCCACGTGCCCCTCCATCTAATGGGCCACCGCCTGCCCAACTTCCAATGCCAAACATTGCCCAGCCTGTGGCTAACCTGCCTGTGGTCGCTGATCCAAAGGAGGAGGTGTTGAACAAAGTCAAAGAAGATCTTAAGATGCTCACTAACAAGTTCGACCAGGTCCGAATCTCTGGGAATTACATGGACTACACCCATATGTCTCCTTATCCTAAAGAAAGGTTACCCGAGAAGTTCAAGATGCCAAACATCGAGAAATTCGGAGGGAGCGGTCCCCTAATTGTTCATCTTCGGAGTTATCATCGTTCCATGACTCTCCTAGGGGCTTCTGAAGAGGTGATGGCCCAACTGTTTCAACAAACTTTGAAGGACAGTGCTCTCCGATGGTTTTTATCTCTTGAGGAATCCAGAATCCGTAGCTGGGAGGATGTGGCCCGAGAACTCATGTCGCAGTACAAAACAATGAAGAGCTCGAGGTCACCCGCCGTGATTTAGAGCTGCTTAAACAAAACTCTGGAGAATCAGTCAGTAACTTCATAGCCTGATGGAGGGAAAAAGCAGCTACCATGACCAATCGGCCATCTAAAGAAGAACAAGTCAACATAGTGAAGAAGAATTTCTTTCCCCATGTCCGAGCAACCATGGGAGGACAGTACTACCCCCACTTTCGATCTCTCAGAGAAGCAGAAATAGAAATCGAGGAAGGTCTTGCCAAAACAGAAGTTGAACCGAAGAAGGTGACCGAACAGTTCACCCCTAGAAAATATGACAAACCTATCAGTGCCGCAGTCTCAACCATCAACAACATCTCTCAACCAACCACATCATGGGCACCAGAAAGTCTCCATGCCCCCGTCCGTAGGGAATACACTGAGCTTCATGCTCCCCTCTCCAAAGTTTAACAAACCCTGTTAAGCCGAAACCTTCTAAAACCCTTGGATCCCCGTCCGTTAGCAAAACCACTCCCAAGAAACTTCAAGACCGATGTTTATTGCGCCTTTCACCAAATAGCTGGCCATACCACCGACCAATGCTTTCACCTTTGGAACGTAATCCAACATCTCATCGATCGGGGTACCATCGCCCCACCAGCCAATCCTAAGCCAAACACTACTCATAACCCACTCCCAAGTCACACCAATGCCATCTTCTTGGAAGAAAACCTGAATTTCGATCCATCAACTCAAATCACACCCCTACACCCTCCTAAACCTCTTCAAATTTGCCCATATTTCCTCCTACACCCTACTAGCCCCGCTGATCAGGCACTGTCACTCCTTACCAGAGCATGCATCACTGTCCGTACCCATTGTGAAAGTGGAAGTATGGAATTGTCAGAGGTATTGAATCAACTCCTAGAGTTCGGGCTGAAATTTCCCTCACAGATGATTATCGATTGTCAGAGGTTCAACGCGCTATTTTTGGAGGCCCGAAAATGGGCGCAAGAGTCAGATAGTTGGGTGATACCAACCAACAAAGTCAGCTTAGATGATGTTGTCCAGATCATGGCAGAAGCATTCAGGAAAACCAATAACATTTTCAGTATCACCGAGTTACTTGACACTTTGAAGCTACAAGGGCGCCTAATCCCTTTACCCTTACACATCCCCACAGAATGGGAAGACCTATATGAGGAAGCCGTTGAAGTTGTGGAATGCATTGATTTAACGAGGGAAAACAGAATTGTTGCCACCGGATGGTGGGAAGAATTCGAAGTTTCAAATGAAGAACAAGTTTAAGGAGGAAATGGCCCAGTAGTCGACATATGTGGGATGATGTCATTTGAAGAACTCCTCGAAGAAATATACAGGGAATAAGAACAACCTGAGACTGACGAGGAAACTGGATTTAAGTTTTTCCCTTCTTCAGTAAATCACATGACCAGATCTAGGAGACATTACCAAGTTCCAAGCTCGCTACCAGCAAATGACAAGGGGAAGGGCATTGAAGACCTTCCTATGCCAGAAATGACCCTCGAGGAGAGCAAGATCCTCGATCAACTGAAGAAAACTCAAGCTAACATCACTTTATGGGGGATTTTCATGTCTTCTCAGCAACACAAAAATGCTTTAATCAAGTTTCTCACAGGACCCATAGTTCCTCCTTCTACCACACCAGAAGAAGCGGTGAATTTGGTCGGGTCCTTGACCTCCACCCGAATGCTATCATTTTCTGAAGAGGAAATCCCTAAAATTGGGGCGAATCACAATCATGCACTCAACATCTCCATCGAAGTTATGGGGAAGGTGGTACCGCTTTCGCTCATTGATAACGGATCTACTTTGAATGTCTGCCCACTAAAAACTTTCAAATGTCTAGGCTTAAAAAAAGTGACCTCGCTCCAACCTCCGCTGTCGTGTGCGCCTACGATAATACCCGTCGGGAGGTGATGGGATCCATAAAACTGACAATAGGGGTTGTACCTATAAACCCTATCGTCGAATTCCAAGTCATTGATATCCCAGCTTGTTTCAACCTGTTGCTCGGACGACCCTGGCTCCACAGTATAAAGGGTGTCTCTTCCTCATTCCATCAAAAATTGAAGTTCTTCGTCGATGGGCGAGTCATCACCATCTTCGATGACGACGATAGCACCGAGGGTGCAGGCACAAGAAGTCCAATTCTTGAGATACAACGTGGGTCAAATGATATGCTCCTATCAGGATTTCGAGTTGAGCCACATCTACTCCCGGCAGGGGACGGTTTCAAAGAAAGGGTTTGTCCATAATCTGACCCTCATGGCAATGTCAATGTGATTCAGATGTTCAGAAAGATGCACTTCATGTCCGGAATAGGGCTAGGACAAAGACAACAGGGGATACTGGAGCCCATCGAATTGAAGAAAGCTTTCCCTCCTCACGGCTTGGGGTATCAACCATCAGAACAAGAGCTCAGAATGATCTGCCAGACTCGATCAAAGAAAGGGTTAGACTGCGTTCGAACTATCTCAAGAGATTCTTTAAATGGACGATTCATTAAAGAGGGTGAGGATTTCCCCTTTTGCGGTTTTCCAGAACCATGGTACAACCACACAGACAAGAAGATAAAGTCTAGAGTGGAGATATTTTTCCAAGATAGCTACCCATGGGCCGAAAGTTTCCCACACCGCGTACAACCGCTCATCATAGATACCGAAAAGACTGAGGAAAGTGATTTTGAATATTCCTTCAACTTGCAGACGTTGGGGCTGGCACTCTGCATGGTTCACCCAGGCACTGCATTACTGGACCCTTCTCATCTGATCAAAGTTGTTGATACACCTCTCCTCACCTGGCATGCTGTGCCAGTTCTACCTCTTGAAATCTCCCCTAACCCCAATGTTTACCCTGTTTCTTCTACTGTTGTCCATCCTTGCTCAAATGTAATCAAGACCTCTTTTGATGAGGTTCTCATTGTTGTTTTTCCTATCAATGAAATAAACGAAGATTTTGAGTATCTTGTTGTGCCTTACATTAACTGCTTGGATTCTAATCAAACTTTTGATGATGATGATTTTGCAAATGAACAATTCTTAACTGATTTAAATAAGGTTAATAACAAACAACATAACCACGTTCAAGTTAATGAAGAAGAGACTATTGTTGTTAATTTTGGTTCTAGTAGACAACTGCGCGAGATTAGGATAGGGCCACCCTTGATGAGCATGAGCGTGCACAACTCGAAGAATTGCTAAAGGAGTTCGTAGATGTCTTCGCATGGTCTTACGACGACATGCCCAGTATTGATCCCGAAATAGCTCAGCATGAGATCCCCACTCTCCCAGATTCCAAGCCGGTTAAACAAAAATTGAGAAAGCTCCGCACCGAATGGTCACTTAAGGTCAAAGAAGAGGTGATCAAACAGTTAAACATGGGTTTCATTCGAGTGATCGAATATCCCATATGGCTAGACAATATTGTACCTGTACTAAAATCAGGAGGAAAGGTTCGAATGTGTGTGGATTATCGAGATTTAAACAAAGCCTCGGATGATTATCCGCTACCCAACATCGATATGATCTTGGACAACACAACTAGTCATGCTCTCAAGTCATTCGTCGACAGGTTTGCCGGATACAATCAAATCAAGATGCACCCCGACCACCAAGAGAAAACCGCATTCGTCACCCCATGGGGAACCTTTTGCTACACCGTTATGCCATTCGGTCTCAAGAATGCTGGGGCTACCTACCAAAGGGCTGCCACAACCATCCTGCACAACCTGATTCAAAAAAAGGTTGAGGTTTATGTGGATGATATGATTATCAAGTCCAAAACTAGAGAAGGTCATGCTCCGGCTCTACGAAAGTTCTTTGAACGACTGCGACAGTATCAGATGCGACTTAATCCACAAAAATGCTTCTTCGGCGTTACAAAGGGAAAACTCTTAGGATTCATGGTCAGTGAGAAGGAGATAGAAGCAAATCCCGACAAGCTGAAGGCCATACTTGAGATGCCACCACCCCAAACAGAGAAAGAAGTCCGAGGATTTCTTGGGAACATATAATATATCAGCCGGTTCATCAGCCAGCTAACCTCCATTTGCGAACCAATCTTCAAGATCCTCCGAAAGGATTCAACCAAGGTTTGGAACGAGGCCTGCCAAGAAGCTTTTGACCGAATCAAACAATATCTGACCCAACCTCCAGTTCTCATGCCACGACAACCTGGTCTCCCTTTGCTCTTATACCTAACCATAACCGACATTGCAGCTGGGGCTTTGCTATCCCAATACCTTGAAGACTCCCACAAAGAAAGAGCCGTCTGTTATGCTAGTCGCAAATTGGTCGGGTACGAGGTCAACTACACTGCTTTAGAAAGAGCATGCATCGCGCTTGTCTGGGTCACCCAAAAGTTACGACACTACATGCTCGCCTTACCCATTAAGCTTGTATCCCGAATGGATCCCATCAAGTACATGCTCAAAAAACCTGCCTTATCCAGCCGAATGGGCTGATGGTTGATGCTCCTAACCTAGTTCAATATCGTGTACGTCACACAGAAAGCCATTAAAGGATGATCGATCTCTGACTACCTCGTTGACTACCCTATAGAAGAAACAGATGTCTGGATCTCTAAATTCCCAGATGAAAATGTCCTCTGCACCACTCAAGACTACCTCCGATGGAAAATGTTCTTCGATGGCGCTACTAACAAAAAGGGATATGGCATTGGGAAACTTCTGGTCGCCCTAGATGACTCCCACACTCCCATCGCCATAAAATTGGATTTCCCTTGCACCAATAATATGACAGAATACGAGGCATGCACAGTGGGCCTCAAGGTCGCTCTCAAGAAAGGTATTCAATATCTTGATGTATATGGGGATTCTTCCCTCATCATCGGTCAAGTGCTCAGAAAGTGGAAGGTCAAGGACGAAAAGCTCCAACCCTTTCATGACCAATTAGAAGAGTTAGCCTCCCAATTCTGAGATATCACCTTCCATTACCTTCCCCGAGCAAAGAACAACCTAGCCAATGCTCTCGCCACTTTGACCTCCATGGTCGACGTGCCCGAGGGAATAACAATGACCCCCTTACTAGTTCAAAAGCAAGACAAATCGACCCATTGTTACCATATTAATATTGTTTCCACATAAGACCCCAAACTAGCCGATTACTGGTACTATGATATATGGTGCCTCCTCAGGTACGGTAGGTATCCCGAGGGTTCTAATAAGAATGACCGAGCTACCCTCCGAAGGTTGGCCGCTCAGTACATCATCTGTTATAAAGCACTTCTCAAAAAGAATTTCGATGGAACTCATTTGCACTATATCGCAGGGGCTGACATTGAAAAGATAATGCAGAAAATCCACAGCGGGGAATGCCGGCCCCACATGAACGATCACATGCTTGCCAAGAAGATCATCCGAGAGGGCTACTACTAGACCACCATGGCCCAGGATTGCATCGCCTATGTTCGGAGATGCCCTAAATGTCAACAGTTCTCCAATCTCCAACATCTACCTCCGCGGGAATTATACAACATGACTTCTCCCTGGACATTCTCCACCTGGGGTATCGACATCATAGGGAAGGTTACACCAAAGTAATCAAATGGGCATGAGTTCGCCCTAGTTGCCATCGATTACTTCACCAAATGGGTCGAAGCTGAGTCATACGCAGTATTAAATGCCAAGAAGGTGGCCAAATTCATCAAGAAAAATATCATCTGCCGATATGGGGTCCCGCACGAGCTAGTGTCAGATAACGGGTTACACTTCGAGGCAGAAGTTGTCAGCGAGTATGGGATTCAGAGACACAAATCTTCTCCCTACCGACCTCGGACCAATGGTGCAGTTGAAGTCGCTAACAAAAACCTCAAAGCCATCATAAAAAAGATGACCGAAGGTTATAGGGATTGGGCCGACCGAATCCCATACGCCCTCTGGGGCTATCGAACCTCAACCCGAACCTCTACTGGGGCTACCCCTTACTCCTTGGTATACGGCATGGAGGCAGTCCTACCTGTGGAGCTAGAAATACCCTCGCTACGTGTCATGCTCAAAAGCAAGGTTAGTGACGAAGACTGGTACCAAGGCCGTCTTGATGAGCTAGCCCTTCTGGATGAAAGAAGATTAAAAGCTCTTTATCACATACAGGGATACCATCGCCAAATAGCGCGTTCATTCAACAAAAGAGTCAAGGACCGTGGTGTCCAGGAGGGGGATTTAGCCCTCAAGGAGATAATAGAACCCATCTGGGACCCCAGAGGAAAATTCAAACCCAATTGGATTGGCCCACTATATTGTGAAGAAGATCTTGTATGGCGGTGCCGCCATGCTCACTAACCTAGATGGGGAAGAGATGGCTCATCCAGACAATCTGGACCGTCTTAAGAAATTCTACCCCTAGTCCAAAATCTCGTGCGCTACGACTCTTCTCATCCCCCTTCTATTCTTAAAAAAAAAAAGACTCTTCATTTCCCTCTACCCAGAACTACGTGGGCCTTATCCTCTACATAAAACAATTTTAAAACTTTTCAAAAAAAAAACTAGAGGTACATAGGCAGCTCATACATCCCACATGAGCACGGCCCCTTCCTTTTCGCAAAAATATTTTCTTTTCTTATCTTCGAACGACAGTTCATTCTAAACATCTACTTGAACAAAAGGATTATGTATGCCTTAGCGATTGGTATAGATAATTCAAAACACAAAATTCATTGAAAGGCATAGCTGGATGATCAGAAACTTGTTTATTTCATTAATAAGAAACTACAGTACAGATTACGTAAGAAAAAGGCACGGATAACTCCCTTCCCCCTACTACCATAAAAACCAGATAAAATCCCCCACGCCAGTTACATAAATAAACACCCCAAGAGTCCTACCCACAGCTACTAGAAGAGCCTGCATCCTCATCATCTACATCCTGAGGACCCCAAGTTTCTTCTGCCTGAATGGAGTGCCGCAAACATTCCATGGATCGATGAGCCTTAACCATCTTCGAAAAGACCACAGCACCCCCTTCCATGGAGTCAGATAAAACAAACCATCTTTGACCAGTCTCTACTACCAACATCTTGTTGACTACTTTCCTCCACAACCACCTCATATAATCTTTGGGGACATGGCAAACCTTCCTGACAGACTGGGAGGGACGGGTTGACGGACACCGATTTTCCCACAGAGACCCAAGCAACAGATGCAGACGCTCAGTCAAATCCTCTACTGGAAAGAAGTTTAAGGTCCGAAGGGGCACGACCTGCGCCCAGCTAAATTGGCGCAAAAGTCACCAAGGGAAATAAAAAGAGATTTGTCCGAGACCAACCGATCGCACATATGAATACTCTCCTAGCTCCAGAACTGGCTGTAACTGTCCCCCACCAAGGCACTGACCAATACAACCCACGAGCCACATACTCCACAAACCAATTCTCCCAGTTCTCAACATACAGGCCAATGCGGATGAAGTAGCGTGAAAAGAAGTTGGGTACATCCGACAAAGGATATTCTGGAGGAGTTGACAAGTGGAATCTTTCGGACAACCACATGAACAGCCTCACAGGACTACCCCTCAAAAGGTCAGAACGACCTTCTCTCCAGGCATCCAGGGCATTCAGAGTCTCCACCAATATCACCGCCGCAGGATTACGACGATATGACATCCATGAAGTAATGGATGCAAGTTGTGGGTCCACACGCACCTCCCCAGTCACCAATAACAATTTTGAAACCAGTCCCAGAACAACGGCTCCAGCATAACCAGCATCACCTACTTCCCGTAAGTGCACGGACTGCAATACCGCCGGGAGGGAGATCATTCCTCCAGCAACTAATAATCTAGCCACCGAAGGCGAGATATGAAGAAGCCCGACCAATAAATCCCTAGGAGAGCGGGAAAATTCGGGTAAAGACGCAGCAACACTGGGATTCACACCTAGTATGGCAAAAAATTCCTCGTAGGTAGGACAAACTTCTTCCAACCCAAAGCGGAATACATGGTCTTAGGGGTACCAGAATTCTACCGCCGCCATCAACATATTCCACTCAAAAGGTCGATTACGCCACAAGGAGACTCGATGCATGTTGAAGGCATCGTTGTCGACATTATAAGAGCACATTTCTTCCAAGGCTTCGAGGTAATTCGCAAACTCATTGCTACCAGGGAGAGCCATCTTACAAGATTAAAAAATAGTAGGCAGATGAGGATAAGAAGGTGTGATGAGAACACTCCACCCTTCTCCCTTTTTATACTTAAAAAAATTCTCACAAGAGACATAATCCCTGCAGAAATAGGAAGGAATCCTACCCCACAGGGTACCAAAGGTTGAAGAAGATACCAATAAAAGATTTTCAATTGATGGTACTGGACTGAACTGCCGATAGGCAGTGCTTGCCGATCGACAACCCCCCCATTTTGAGAAATTTCCCCCTTTCCTTTTTTGTCAAATCAGAAAACTCCATAAAAATAAATTGATATTCTCAAAAGAATTTCAAGAATCCTGTTTTCTCCTTATGGGATTCCCCATTTTAAATAAAACAGTTTTCCTTTGAAAATTTCCAAAAATACTCCTGTTTTACGATCTCAGTAGAAAATTAAAAAGCGCATGTGCATGTATTCATTCATCATTAAAATAAAATATAGTAAAAAAAATTACATTGCATTGTATATATCTATTTTCTGTGTTACATCATCTTGAAGGAAATAGAAAGAAAAAGCCAAAACCAACGGGACTCAGCCCGAACCCACATTTTCTCTCTCTCTCTCTCTCTCTCTCTCTCAAGAGCTTCCACCCCTGCGACGCGCTCTCTTCCCCCTACGACGAGACGAGGCGCCCCCACTACCAGAGCCAGAGTCTTCCCCGGACGAGGCTGACGGCACCAAGCAAGAAGGAACAGGGACAGCATCCCGAATCTGGGCAGTCGCCGATGATATCCGATCCCTGATGTCTCTCAACCAAGTGGTCGACACCCGAATTTGCTGCAAGAAAAAGGCAGAATCGGTATCAAGCAAATGAAATCAAAAAGAGGAAAAGGACCAAAAGGTTTACCGCAGGACGAAGGACCTCCTCTGTCAAACCCAGCTCCTTCGGATCCATCGCAAGGGGACGGTGAAACATCGGAACTATCCCCCCCATCAACCCGCCGGATGTTCTACGAAGGAGTGTGCAGCCGAACAAAAGGGACCTCTGATGTCTCCACCACTGTTGGTGTTGAACGACCACCACCACTGTGGGAAGACCCCACCACCCGACTAGAACAAGTAGGAGGGAAGGGAAAGGCATCATGAATGATGGGCTCCATCAACCACCACATCACAAAGTCCATATAATCATACGGCGCGGCCGTATTAGTATACAAAGCATAAGACTCGTCGATCATCGCCGCGATCCTCTCATCCTCCAACAACTGTCGCTCCCGCCTCATAGACGTAGGAGGCTGCGCGGGTGGCACCACCACCTCCTCCTCAGCGATCTGACGAATCACCCTCTCCCCGAGGTACCAGGAATGGCCGAACTCATGCGTCAACAAGCGCCTCATCTGTGCGTTCACCCCCGTCAGCCCCGTGTCCTGAATAGCTGTCCCCCAAGGATAAAAGGTCACCTGAAAATCCCCAAGCAGGCATGAGTCGATACAAGATTAGAAGGTGCAAAAACCCAGACTGAAAAGGAAAAGACCTTACCCGACCACTGGTCAGGTCATTCAAGACCTAACGCACCGCCTCCAGGGAAAGAGATCCCTTCGACTTCCAGTTGGCCTTACGCCATCGGTACAGTCGGCAGAAGTCCCCAAAAGTGTCATCCTTCAAAGCAATCAGTGGGGTGTTGCACCCAATCACCTCATAGAACCACGTCTGAATTCACAAGCAAAAAGAGACGCATAAGGAAAATCTGAACGCATGAAAGGAAAATGCGAATGCATGAAATGAAAATGCGCAAAATAAGGAATACCTCAAGGAGATACGTGGCTCCAGTAAAAGTCTGTCGGCAGCACCGGTTGAATGCATCCATAGAAGAGTAAAGGGTCGCCAAGGTCAGACTCCCCCAATCATAGAAAGGGATGTTCGAAAACATCCTCAAGTATGGCAGAAACCACAAATCGACAACGTTGCCACTCGACGCCACCATGAAACCTCCCAATACCAACAAGATGAATAACTGGGCCATTTGCCTCACTTGCAGCCCGTCCTCCACATCAACCACCCTGCTCAGCAAAACATCCTTCAGCAAGGACAACCGGATGGAATCACCAGAAACTATCCTCCTCACATCACCAAGTGTCGCATGCACCGCCTCCGGCCTCACCCGCAAGGAGGGATCCACCTCTATATTCTCCCCATCATAATCCAACCCCAGCAGTTGCTGTACATCTATGGGAGTCACCGTCATCTCCCCGAAACGAAAATGAAAGGTGTAGGTAGTGTCCCACCACCTCTCCCCCAAGGCACACAAAACTGCTGTCGAACGAGGCGTCTCATCCAGCGCAGCCGCTAACCTTACAAAACCCGCTGATGATACCATCAAGCACACCACGGGTGGAAGATGCTCCCAAACATCCTTAAGACCCGTCATCCCGCGAGCACACATGTTCCTCAAAGAAATATCCGACTAGCAAGAGGAAAAATTCGATCAAAGGTCAAGAAAAAAAGGAAAAATCACCCAAAAGGAAAGGAATAGCAAAGGTCAGGTTACTTACATAACCGTCGGGAATCACTCTCGAAGAGCGATGACGTGACGACTCCCGCAACAAGGTCCGCTCATCCGCAACCGGCTCGAATGCATCAAAGGCATTCTCATTCCCCAAAGCAAGGGGCACCCTGTCCCTCCAATCCACATTCGCCCAATCATCAACGGTCAACCACTCCCGGTGGACAGTGGTACTCACAAAGGAGGCCATTTCTTGAAGATCGGAACGTTAGAACAATTCGCAGAGAGAAATCGCAGAAAGAGAGATGGCAAGAAGCTGTGAAAAATGAAAGGGATTCACCCCCTTTATATAGGAGGCCAAGCGCTATCAGGCTGTAAGTCAATCTCCTCGATTGCGATGTGGGTGTGGGTCATGTCATCCCGAAGGTATCGTCTCAACGACGAGATGTGGAATACATCGTGAATACGGTGTAAATGCTCTGGCAATCCTAACCTATATGCTACCGGCCCAATACTCTCGATAATGGGAAATGGTCCCACAAACCTCGAGGCCAGTTTCCCTTTCTTCCCAAACCTCATCACTCCTTTCATGGGAGATACATGTAGTAATACTTGGTCCCCCACATTAAATTCTCGAAACAACCGTTTTGCATCGGCGTAGCTTTTCTTCCTGTCCTGGGCTACCCGTGCGACTCCTGATAATCTCAATCCTAGCGGAGGTTTCTTGAATCACCTCTGGTCCGACAAAACTTGTTATCCCCCACATCTAACCAACAAGTGGGAGAATGACAAGGCTTGTCATACAATGCCTCAAACGGAGCCATGTCAATCGTGAACTGATAAGAGTTATTATAAGCAAACTCCACCAGTGGAAGATGTGGCTCCCAACCTCCCCCAAAATCAAGGACACACATGCGTAGCATATCCTCTAACATCTGATTTGTACGCTTTGTTTGTCCATCTTTCTGTAGGTGATAAGCTGAACTCAACCTTAACTCTGTACCCATGGCCTCCTGAAAACTCTCCCAGAAACGCGACACAAAAATCTTGTCTCTATCTGACACAATATCCAAGGGCACCTCATGTAGCCTAACAATATCAGCAATGAACAACTGAGCATACTGGCTCGTGGTATAGTCTGTCCTTATTGGCAGAAAATGATCCACCTTGGTCAAACGATCCACAATCACCTAGATGGAGTCGTGGCCCCGCTGTGATGTAGGCAACCCCATAATGAAATGCATGGAAATACTCTCCCACTTCCACGTGGGTATTTCCAATGGCTGAAGCAACCCCGATGATTTTTGGTGGTCCACCTCTACCATCTGGAAAGTAGAACACTTGGACATGAACTCAACAATGTCCTTCTTCATCTCACTCCACCAGTATTACCGCCTCATATCCTGGTACATCTATCTCCCCTAGAATGCACCATAAATCGGGACCCGTGAGACTGGGTCATCACTTCATGATGTAAGTCTGATCCTTCTGGGACCACCAATCTCCAATTAAACCTAAAACCTCCATCGAAACTAATTGAATGGGACTCGGAACCCTCGACTAAAAGACGTATAATTTGCTCCTGGCAAAATGAGTCTGATGTCTATGCCTGTATTACCCTCATAATAATCTTGGGTGTTTCCGTCATGGCAGATATAAATGAACGGGCAACCGCATCTTGGTGACCCAAATCTTTCCACTTTGCTTTCCAGACGTTCTCTACATCGTCTACCGGTCTACGGCTCAACGCATCAGCAACTACATTGGGCTGCCCCGGATGGTACTGTATATCGAACTGATAGTCTTTCATAAACTCTAACCACATGCACTGACGCATATCCAGCTCTCGCTACCTGAACAGGTACTACAGTGATTTGTGGTCTGTGAACAAGTGGAATTTCTCCCCCAATAAATAGTGTCTCCATATCCTCAATGCAAAAAATGAACGCTGCTAACTCTAGGCTGTGAGTGGGGTAATTCCTCTCGTGCGGCTTAAGCTTGCGGGAGGCAAAAGCTATAGCCTTCTCTTCCTGCTGAAGTACTCCCCCGAGTCCCCATAAAGAGGCATCGGTGTAAACCAGATACTCCACGCCTGGCTTCGGTAAAGTAAGGACTGGTGCCGAAGTCAGCTTGTCTTTCAGCTCATCGAAGGCCAATTGACAAGTATCGTCCCAAACATATGGTACCCCCTTGCGAGTTAAGTTCATCAATGGGCCCGCTATCTTGGAGAACCCTCGAATGAATCTCCTATAGTACCCGGCTAACCCAAAGAAATTACGCACTTCCATCGGTGTCGTGGGCTGTCCCCACTCCCTCACTGTTGATACTTTACTCGGGTCAACCGATATCCCTAGTTCAGAAACCACATGTCCCAAGAATTTCACTTCCCGTAACTAGAATCTGCACTTCTCGTACTTAGCATACAACTAATGCTCTCGTAGAGTCTGAAGAATTCGGCTCAAGTGCTCAGCATGCTCTTCCTTAGTATGTGAATATATCAGGATGTCATCTATGAAGACGATAACAAACTGATCCAAGTACTCTCTGAATACTCGGTTCATCAAGTCCATGAATACAGCTGGAGCATTTGTGAGTCCAAATGGCATCACTCTGAACTCATAGGACCCATATCTCGTCAAGAAAGCAGTCTTCGAAACATCGTGCTCCCTAATACGTAGCTGATGGTATCCTGACCTCAAATCTATCTTTGAAAAGAAAGTTGCTCCCCTCAGATGGTCGAACAGATCATCGATTCGAGGCAACGGATATTTGTTCTGTATCGTGACCTTGTTCAGCTCCCGGTAGTCCACACATAGTCTCAGTGAACCATCTCTCTTTTTCATAAACAAGACTGGAGCGCCCCAAGGTGAGGTATTCCTACTAATGAAGCCCTGACCTAATAGTTGATCTATCTGATCTCGTAACTCCCTCATCTCCGCTGGACCCATACGGTATGGAGCGCGTGCTATCGATCGAGTATTCGGTAATAAATCTATGACAAAATCTATCTCTCGATTGGGGGGTAGGCCTAGTATCTCCTAAAATACATCAGAATACTCATGAACGATTGGGATCGAGTCTAAGGGAATCACAACCTCCTTAGAGGTATCCTACTATATGTAATACAAATGAGCGGTAGAGCCCCCCTCTGGGCGAGGTATCGCCACTACAAACATCTCCTGCCCCAGAATGGCAAAGACAATACTCCCACCGAAACAATCTATCATGGCTCTGTATGCTACGAGCAAATCCATACCAATAATAACGTCATGCTCATGCATATCTAAGACTAGCATGTATACTGGTAAGATTAAGCTACCAATATCTACTCCCACACCTCGACATATAAAGAAAATTAACGATCCATTTCCCAGTGGTGAGTCTACACATGTCACAGTACTCTCTGCTGTGGATAATAACCCTAAGGCCTTCGCAAAATGAGTAGCTATAAAATAGTGTGTCGCCCCAGTATCAAATAAAACCCGCCCATAGTACCATGGATAGTAAACGTACCCTCAATCATGGGTGGTGCCTGAGGAGCTGCCGCCTGGTGGACGTTATAAACACGTCCATACTGTAACTGCCCCTACTGCACTGGAGCTGTTGGAATGGCTAGTAGGGATGGTGCCTGAGCTGGTGCTGGGAGGGCGACTGGAAAAAGTGGCCTCTGTGGTTCATTACGGGCACCCTGATGCTGTGGGGCCCTGTATCCCTCTGAACAATCATGGCGCCTATGGCCATTTTTTCTCACACCCGAAGCATAGGCCCCTAAAATTTCCTCCCCTCTGTCCCTGCTGATTACGGCCCTGCTGGCCGTTACCACCCCGCCATTGGCCCTGCTGAAAATATTGTTGGCCCTGATGGCCCTGCTATTGACCTTATGGCTGAGGATATTGGCCCTACTGATTAGACTGGCCCTGCCTAAATCCCCCAAATCCCTGCCTGGAGTCACCTGATTAGAATCGCTTGGCGGGGTCCCCCTGATAGGAACTCTGCTTATGCGGACGAGTCTTCCACTGGGATGTAGGTGATCCACTAGTACCACTACCCCTTATCCTGCCCTGCCAGCTGGACTCTCCTGCTCGCTTGCTTCCCTGCAGATGGAAGCGGTGATCCTGGCAGTGTAACAAGACAGCATTGAGTACGTCTGTGTAGGTAATCAGTGACAAATTTCCAATGAGATGCTGACGAATCCTCCAAGCCAACCCGACCACAAATAACAGTATCTTCTTCCCCTCAGTGGGTGCCTCATCTGGCACTATAGTGAGGAGTCTTGTGAACTCTTCTTCGTACTCAACAACAGTCGAATTTTCCTATTTCAAATTCAGTAACTTCCGCCTCACATCATTCTTCACTGCGAATGGAAAGTATTTGCTATAAAATCGCATCTAAAATGACTGAATAGTGATAATATCCCTCTCCTCCAAGGTGGTGGTGGTCTCCCACCAATGCAAAGCGGCCCCCACTAGCTTGAAGGAAGCCAACAGTTGTTTCTGCACGTCTGTGCATTTGTACATGCGCAGATGCCTCTGGATGTCCTTCTTCCATTGGCTGGCTATAATAATATCCGAACTACCCGCAAACTATGGGGGATGCGCCTTCTAGAAGGCATCCCTAACTCGCTCCCATGCAGATGGAAGCTATGCTGGTACTGGCGCCACTGCCTAAACCCGGGGTGGAGCCTGCTGTACTACCGCTAGCGCGACATTCACCGCCTGAGCAACGATAGCAGCTACCTCAGTTGCGTTCATCGTTCCCTGAGCCGGAGCTACTGGCTGCTCGGCTTGGGCACGCCTATCCTTGGGTGCACGTCTCAGAGGCATCTGAAACGTAAAGAAATTTTTATTAGTCTACAGTTATTATCAAATCTCAAATAGCTGAAGATGTAAGCGTAAGAGCAAGAATACAACAATCCTAAAAATAGGGCTCTATAGCAAGAACGCAGAGTTGAAAGCGAAATAAGCCGTACAAATCCTAAAGGACACTAGAATCTGATGCTTCGATACCACCTGTGACACCCCGCCTAATTAAATACCGGGTGATCAGTCCTTTATTAAATTATAACCAAGGTGAACAGTTGGTTCATTCTTAGAATCACTTTAGCAAAAATACCTTTTCAAATTAAACACCCTAAATAATTAATCTAAGTGTCAAAACAATTTTTAAAATAAAAATTCCAAATTTAATTTTAACCAACAATAAAAAACCTTTCATAATCCATAGTTTAGGAATCACATGACAACTAGACTGGAAATGATAATCCACGCAATTTAAGCATTCAACTAAATAAGTCCAACTTTAAAACTTTAAAGGAAAACATCCTCACAAATAAAATCCCAAAGTATAAATAATGGAAGTAAACTAATCACAATCTCTGATAAAACCAACTGAATAATGGAAATAGGGCGACACATGCCCAACTGGATAAAATAAAATTAGAAGTGGAATCAATAATGAGGTCGTCTAAGAAAGAGGCCTACAACTCCCACCTAAACTGCAACGCGTTCCTTCTAAAGGATCCTATGCAAGACGCCCCTGTGGTTGGACACCTGTAATTTATACATATATACAAGAGAGAGGAGAAAATAGGAAACGGGTCAGAGTCCGATTGTAAAACAGTTTAAAATTTAGTTTAGCAAGTATTTAAAATGCTTATCGGCTAATGCAACAATCATATTAGTGTGGGACACTCTCTTGAGAAATTCTCACATCTCTTCTAATGTGCACACCTACCGCCCTACTAATCCCAACAGTTTAGTTTATCTTAAGTTACTCACAGGGTTTCATGTTGACAATTTCTAGTGTTAAGAAAATTAACTTCTAAAAGCAAAGTTCTTACATAAAACTCCTTGATTATAAATTTTTTCAGTATGGCCTCAAACATTTAAAACACATATACCCGAGTTGAAATAATTATTTATTACTTACCTACCTTTTTGTCACAATAGAAAATTCCCAGATTTCAAATTTATATATATATATATATATATATATATATATATATATATTAATCACTCATATAATATATATATACTATCGGCACCCCACATAAAACTTATGGTGCTGGCATACTCTTCTATCAAGTCCCCGTATCACTCGTACTAAGGGAAATACTAGTTCGGAATCACTCTCGAACTGTATTAACACAAAACACATACAAATTGAGGCGAAGCATAGTTCCAAGTCACTAAAAGTTCAACACATACCCTCACATCTCTTAGGACCGTCTGACTATCGATCCGATAGCCTGTACCAAGGATTCCTATGTTCTAGGGTACAAGTCAATATCCCCCATAAAGGTCCCATCGAGATAAGACTGTCCCAGCGTGGTAACCTCTGTGATAGCAAGTAGCACGGGCATGATTTTTAGCACGTAATAGTATATGCACAAACACAGTCATATATGTATACTACCATTCCCATTTCAAATTTAGGTACGCCCACGACCCATACTTATGATATTTATTATTATCTCACATTACTAGGTTATCCCGTATAACGGTTTGTCTCTTTTTCTTATTTAAATGGGATTATTCCAAACCTTCTTCGTAACACTAGTGAAATCCTATCTCCCTAAGTGTAATTTCAGTAGGTACACTTTTACTTTACGACATAACTTACTTATGAGTCTCACCCTTTAGACACACATTCCCATTGTTCCTTAAATGTAAAACATCTCCGTTAAATGTTAATCTCGTCTTACATTAAAGGTTCCATTTTTATAAAGTCCTACTGGTCTTCTTTATATCCCAAAATGTTCTAACAAAATGTCCAAGGATTTCTATTCATTTAAGTTGTAACAACCTATTTAAAAAGAGGAATTTGAGTTTTCCAGGAGGGGTCGATCGATCGATGGCAGGTGCTCGATAGATCGATGTATCGATCGATCGATGCTCTTGGTTCGATCGGTCGATCAAGCAGGTATGGCAAAACTGCAGAATTTCCAGTTACGGGAATGCTATTCCAAAGTCATTCAAATCACCATATTTGGTTTCCAAACTTCCAAAAAATTATACCACAAGTGTTATAACCCCAAATAACGAATATTCTATGTAAGGCATGCGAGTTTTCATCAATTATAACGGATTAAAAGGTTAAAATCCAGAAAAATTACAAGAACCCTAATAATTCCTTTAACTTAGTTCTTCCCATTCTTTTCCCAGATTTTCTACTCCTAACTCAATGAAATTTTGTGGTTCAACCTCTATATATAAATTGGATTTCCAGAATACGTCTTTTACCTCTACAACATGCAAATTAAAGTCTCCCATACATGCTTTCTTTCACAAGAACTAGTCCTAATCAACCCTAGACTAATATCATTGAAGCATTAACTGAATTAGAGCAAGATAGATACTTGCCTGGGAATTCTTGGTTTAGATTTGTGGAAAATATTGGCGTGGTTGTGATCCTCGTTGCGCGATCCAACATTTGTCGGTGACGGCGGTGCAAATGGTGCAGTTCTTGGCCTAGAACTCCTTGGAAAGCTCCTCCTCTTCCTCTCCAATGGTCGTCTATGGTTTATGGTTATTCTAACCCTAGAAGATGACTCCTACCATCTGATATAACCTTAGAAAAATCGTGGGTTTCCAGGCCCAAAAACATGAAATATCTGAAACGCTCTCCTGGGATGTTAATTAGGCCTGGGAACGCCCCGAGACCCAAACTAAACCCCCGGGTACATTAATTTGACTATCTCGACCCTTCTGGACACATTGACGCACTCAAAATGACCATACGGGTGACTTATAATTTATTCACTTTTCATAGTTCAAATTTAATCCTGACACGACACAGGCGCGTCCCGATAAATTTCCAAAATTATCAAATTTGATTCTCGTGATAATTTTACTAAATTCAATTACACACCTATTGCTTTACCCATAAATTAATTTACAACAAAATTCCAATAATTACTAACTGTCATCACGCTAGTAAGTATTTAAATGATTTTTCGAATTAATATTAAATTAATATCTCTAATATAATTTAATAAATCCCCAAAATTTAAAAGTCATAAAAATACGGGGTATTACAATTTTTTTGATCCATGTAGGGTATTCGACCATGTGAAAGAAACCCACATTCAGCTATTTGACACCCTCTTTTTTGACTTTGACCTGTTTGAATTTCGGGAATGTCGGGATTTTATGCTGAACTATTTCTGGGTCAATGACAGACATGTCATCATAAGACCATGCAAAGACGTCTATGAACTCTTTCAACATTCCTTTAAATTGCACACACTCATGATTGTTAAGGGTGGACCATATCCCAATCTCGCTCTTATGGCTGCTAGAACCGAGGTTAATAATAAGAGTCTCATTATCATTATTTTGAACGCAGTTATGCTGCTTATTTTTTCCTTATTGAGGTTAGTTAATCATTATTCATTTACAAAATCATCATCATCAAAAATTTGATTATAATCAATGCAATTAATGTAAGGCACAACAAGATACTCAAAATCCTCATTTATTTCATTTTTAGGGAAACTAACGTTGAGAACCTCATCAAAAGAGATATCAATTATATTTACATTGGAAAAGGAAAACAAAAATAGGTGTAGAGACTTGAATAGGATAAACAGTAAGACTGGGTTAAACTTGAACAAGTGTACTGGGATGGCATGCTAGTTTAGGACATGCATATCAGCAGACGTAATATGGGTGGATGGGTTCGACGATGCATCATCTTGGAAGATCATGCAAATACTTAGCCCTTATGTCTGCAGGTTAAAGGATTCTTCAAAGTCTCTACCCTCGATATCTTCAGTAATTTCCATGGTTTGCATGGCCAGAGGTTCTATTTCATATTTTTAGACTTTATCCCAAGTGTTATTGTCTTGAAAGAAGATCTCCAACCCCAGTTTCATCTTCTTATCAAAATGACCATACCACGGTTTAGAGAGTCCATAAAATGAGAAGTCTTCACCCTCCTTGACAAATCTTCCAATCAGAGAGTCCCCAAAATAGCCTTATCATTATCTTGGCTTCACTTTGATAGCGGTTAGTGGAGTGGTTGGAGTTTAACTGGTGAAGATTGGTAGCCCAAGACACATGGGGGAAAGTCTTTTTTTAGGATTATGGGCTTGAGGACTCCTTGCTGGCGTCAACCTAGACCCATTCCGAGCATGAAGTGCATGTTCTTGACCATCTGAATCATATTGACATTGCCTTAAGGGCTACACTTTGGACAAACTCGGTCTTTTAGGTTATCCCCTGTTGGAATGAGGAGCAGATGAATTCTTAAATCGGAGAGAAGCATGCCATTAGTCCCATGTTAAATTTTTAATAATGGATTACTAGTATGGGCACTATCTGAACTATGGTTGTCCATGAAAATGGTGATGACTTGATCTTTAGCAAAGAAATTTAGTTTCTTATGGTGAGAAGAGGATGCTCCTCAGATGCTATGGAGACAAGGGCAACCAAATAGTAGGTTTAATCAAGTAAATATGTCAATGACTTGGAATTCTATTAGAGGATTGATAGGGATTTCCTCTAGTCTGAGTTTTATGAAATCTATTACTTGTCAATGAGTGTTTTCATAGACATGGACCGCGATAGATGTAGGAGTGAGATCATCAACTTTCAATCCCAAGAAGTTGGAGGTTTTAAGCGAAAAGACATTGAGAGAAAATCTATTGTCGATAAGTGATAGTGGGAACGTCTTTCCCAAGACTTTAACGGAGATGTTGAGAGCATAATTATGATCAGGGCCAAATTTTGGGATTTCTTCTTCAAAGAAATAGAGGAATCTGGTAAAGGTTAAGGATCTGACCATATTTATGTATTTTTGGGAGTTATAGAGGGAGAAATTGTGGGTGTAGTGAGGATCTTTATCAATGCATATCGGTGCAGCTGAGAGGACATGAAGTGTCCCTATAAGGTTAAGTTGGATTTGGTTTTCTTGAGCTGATCGGGGACTTTACATTCTTCAATGGTCATTTATGGCATTGGGAGATCTTTTATGACCCCCTTTCCTTTGTCTACCCCGATTAAATAGGGAATCGAATCTTTTTAGTACCACTCTGATCTAGTCATGTGGTTCAAAAATGTGGGGAAGAATAAAAACCTCATGGCTTCATCCACTTGGGGATGGATGGATACTTTGTTGATTTCTCTCAATAAATCCCCTAAATCGATCATTCCACATAGACTAGCCACTGAATTATCTTCTTCTTGATTTAGTTCATCATCTGAGCTATCAAAATCATCCCCCCATTTGGTGGAGATGATGTCCTCCTACCAAGAGTAATCAATTTATTCAACAACCTCAATGACTTCATCATATAAGTCTTCCTACTCAACGGTGAAATGCAGAAGTGAAGGGACCAAGTGTCCCTGAAGTTTTAAAGTACTAAGTAACATAGAAATGCTCCATATTTTTGTTATAAGGTGAAACACATCGGCTATGATCTTTACAGCGTCATCTAGACTGACTTATTCAGCGGGCACCACCCATTTATCTGATTCTCGAGCCCACTTCAGGGTTTCCATGAATAGACCACTAAATTTTTGGTAGTTGATAGACATATCGGTGGGAAATTTTAACCCAAATTCTTAGAATTGGTCTAACACAACAGGTAATTCCATGCCTCCCCCCTCAAATAAGGTGTGAACGTTAATACAAGCCCTCAATAAAAGTGACAGAGCCTAATCAGCAAGGCACACAGGGTGCAAGATAAAGGATAAAAAACCTTGAGAGGTTTAGGTGGGGCTATGGGGATAATGGGTGGTTTAACAGACACAATTTGGGTAGAAGGGTCAAACTCCGGGTTACTTTATAAGAAGATGGCATTTATTTCGGCTGCATGTGCTGAAAGAGTGTTATGAGTGGTGTAAGGCTTGGGATTAGCTGGCGGGGCATGATACCCCCATCTATTATGTCTTATATCACATTTCTGAGATGAAAGCATTGGGCGGTGGTATTTTTAGCGACTTAATGAATGTTATAGTGGGCATCAGACTTGAATTTTATTAGGTAGTGAGTTTCGTAATAGTCAGAATTCCAAGGGTTTGATGAGATTTCTAGTTAGCAGAGCCTGGTAAACTTTGGATAAGGGAGCATGGAGTTCAATGCACTCTTTTCTGGCAGGATTGGGAGACTTTCTGGTGCCCAAGAAGTAGTAGGTTGTGATATATTTTTTAAGGTTGAGACTGAGATATTAGCGAGTTTTTATATTTTCGGGGAGTAGACTATACGATTAGCTTCTTTGGTTCAGACTCCACTTTGGTAATACCTTCTTTGATTTCAACACCATTTTCTCAGAGGGATTTAAAGTGCGGGTACTACTATCCTCCCATAGATGCTCGAACATGAGACAAGAAATTCTTCTTCATAATACTCGCTTGTTACTCCACTGAGAGACTGTTGGTCATAATAACGACTTTCTCTATCCACCTTCCAATAAAGCTACTGACTGATTCCTCGAGTTTTTCTCTAGAAACTCTAGCTCTCTATGCGTGACCTCTAACTCTTCGTTGTATTTGTACTGAGACATAAATTCGCGGGTTACGTCTTCCCAGCTAAAGATTTTTTATTCTTTGAGACACAAGAATCATCAGAGCAAACTTTCTTTTAAGGTATGCTAAAATATTTAGGCCATTATCTCCTCGGAGGCACCAAAAAGGGTCATGACGTGGTGATAGCTTCATAGGTTTACAGTTGGGGGCTCGTTGCCTTTGAACTTCTCAATGTCTGACATTTTAAACTTATATGGAAGTTTTGATTAAGGATAAGGATACAAATGGGTGTAGTCCATGTAGTTTCTGGAGATTTTGACTGGTCGAACTTCGTTGATAGTAGCTTGAGATCTTCCTTGACCTTGTTCAGTTCCTCTTATTTGGGATCTGTGGGGTATTAACAGATTAGTCCCTAGCTGGTCAAGGCTCGGAATCTATAGCTAAGCGGGTGGCAGACCGTTTGCAGGTGGGGCTAGGGGACAAGCGGGTATTCTTCTGAGACCCAAATAGGCTCAGGGACAAGTGGAACCATGGCCCGAGGAAATAATATCTCAAGTTCACGATCTTTTGAAGTATGGGCTCGATGTTATTGCATCTCTTAGACATCATTTTAAAGGTTGTCAATACTAGTGCTAAGTTGGGCTAGGATGGCCATCAGATCTAGCTGAACATTCGGTGCTTGATCGGTGTTTTGCATGAAGAGCTTGTGGAGGCAGATCCCAAATTCGATTGAAGTAACAGAAGAAGAATGGGAGCTTTGTGGCGATTCAACAGAAGACCGAATCTAATAGGGAGCCAGTCCAAAGTTGGGTATGCAATCGACCTGAGAGGGAAAATGATTTGGGTTTATTTTTGGAAGAAAATGGGAGAATTTTTGGTATTTTTGAAAAAAGGGGAAAAAGTTTATGATATTTTTGGTTTTTGAGAAGGTAAAAAAAGAGGGTAATCTCATTATTATTATTATTATTATTATTATTATTATTATTATTATTATTATTATTATTATTATTATTATTATTATTATTATTATTATTATTATTATTATTATTATTATTATTATTATTATTATTAGGTTTTCACTTGTATTAGGGTTGCCTAAATTCAAGAAAAATGTCGAATAAGACCCAAGCCTGGGGAGAAATAGGGTTTAAAAGTATAAGACACAGTTTGACTTGTTTTCAGGCTCACGGTCAGGATCATGTTTCAAAAATGGTGAAATAGTGGGAAAATTCAGGCGATATGATGACCAGTAATTTCAGCAGTGTTTCACATGGTAACCGAACAACTAATAATGAGTGCCCTAAGGTTGATGCCTATATGTGGTTTATGCACTTGTTGGGTTAGCGGAAGGGTTCCCCCCCCCCCCCCCCCCCCTTTGGCATGACCTCCACGATTTACCTATTCCCTATAAGGGCAATCGTTCATTGGTACGTGTGGACGTGTCATTTAATATACCGAAGTGTACATGAATTACCTCACGATATATATCGTGGGGGATAGTTGTTGTCAAAGCAAATTCGATATATTTGACGTGCGTGAACGATTTTCCTACTATATATATGCCTCGTCATGAGTTTGGTCAATCGGTATGATGCGTGGGGAACCGTTCAATATACGTAGAAAGTACGAGGTCAATGGTAGGTGAGAATCGTATCGCTTAGGTTAACCACACTCCAGTGAAGCCGGCACCCAGCATGAAGTGACCCTCCCCATACAGGACAAACTCAATATTTACATGCTCTGGTGATGTAGTGTGAAAAAATGCACGATTCTTGATTAGTATCTTATGGAGAGATTTTTTATTTGCATGCTAAGAAAGGGAGTACTCCCACTATGATGGAGAATATCATGGAAAGTGAATCTAGCATGGAGCAGGAAGACTACACTAAGTGTGACGATAGGGAAGCATGTGAATCTACAAGTGAGTGAGGTGTGGATGGTGAAAAAGTGACATGGGAGTAGTGTGAGTGGTCATGTGAACATACCCAAATGATTGTGTGTACCAGTGATCCCAAAAATGGATAATCTACAAGTGGTGTGTGAAATATGTAAGTGAGCATGGAGATATGATTCGCCTCAGATATTGCATTTATTTACCCTTTTTACTTACGCATTTTATCCCCCTTCGGGTACCTTAATTCTGATATTTATGATCATTAACCAGAAAACCTCTTTTACATATGTTTATATGCTTTGCAAGGTATAATGAGCTTTTGTAGGTATTAAAATCCTTAGCATGAAGTTTGGTCGCATTTCGAGAAAGTTTCATCACAAGATGCAACTTCAAGGGAAATTTGGTGTTTTTAAACTCCTTATTTTGTATTGTATAATAGTACCAACATGTATAGTATCAAATTATCTTTGCGTGGCCACTGATCGTGCATCATTCTGACCCCGAATGAGGAAGTTATCATCATTTTATAAAGTTTTGGCATTATCTTCTACTTCAAGAGAATTTTGGTAATTTCATATTACATAATTTGGATAGTTTCAAAACAAAATCATGTAGATAATTGAATTATCTCCCGTCGATTTTGACCACTCACCAATCCGATTCCGTATGAAGAAGTTATATCCATTTCTGTGCGACGTACCTATTATTGGATCGGAGCACGAATTGGACAAATCGATTCGGAATTTTCTGAATTGATCTGAAATGTCTGAATGTTCAAAAATTTGTATATTTAAGTGGGTTTTTGGTTAGGTATTTATGGTAAAAGATCCTATTAAGTTGGGACTGCATTTTAGATACCAGGGGAACTCATTTTTCTTAATTTTTAGGGTTAGAAGACTTAAGGGATTTTTGTGGCGCTCCCCTCTCCTCCTTTCTCTTTGAGGGTTTACCTATTTTATGTAAGTAATTTCTACTATTCATTGTCTTCCTTACCTAGTTAATGCTTTATTTACTTTATTTCTTACTTTGTAGTTAATTTCCATGATTAGTTAATTTGTTGTTAGTTGTTTATTTGTTGTTTTATTCACTTACTAGTTGTTTTAATTAGTTTAATTTATGTATTGTCCTTAGTTTAAGGATTGGGGTCATGTTTCCTCCATTAATGGGTATCGAGCTCCAAAAGTTAGGTTTTGTGTAAAATTGCGTTTAATTGAAAGCTCGTGTATTTAAGAGGAGTGATATATACATGAGAAGAGAGCATGGTAAAGATAAGCATGAGACATGAATACAAATAAAATAAGTAAAGGAGTAAAAGGAACATACAAGTAGGAGCATATGTACACATGTAGAAAAGTAGGAGAACAAAGAATAATACCCATGTAGAAATAGAGTCTAGTCCTCTTAAAAAATGTCCGCAGTGGAGTCTCCACTGTGGCCATCTTGGGGCTTGGATTCCCTCCGACGCTCACGGAATATCTGGGGTCGGCCTTCGTCAAGTGGGGGATAATGTGAAGAGATAGAGTCACCAGCCTATTTTTCTCAAAACAGGCAAACGAATGTCAATACCTCGAGAGAATTGAATCAATGTCAAACTGATGCTTGAAAAATAAAATAGTTCGAGGGGTTGGGGACTAAGTTAGGGAATGGGATGGTGTTAATTCTGCCCTTTAGATCTCTTATGGGCTAGTGCTATTATTTTCCTTTCTAATTCTATGATTTATGTGTACATGTGTATAATATAAGTAAGGGGAGAATGAAATTGTTCAACTCACGTCATGGAAGGGGGGGAGTGAATTCATCCGTAGGAGTGTTCCCAAAAACAATGATAAAAATATGATGTAAGTGTTCTCTGAATCACAAATCGTTATGGAAAGAGAGAATGTGCATGTCGCGCAAGACACATGTATATAAGATCATGAGACTCATAAAACATATATTTATAAGATATCAAAGAAAAATATATAGATGGAAAAAGGGGGAAGGACTCGAATCTCGGGATTGGCCCAAGACACAAAGTCCACATAGTTCGAAAATAGGATAGGGGTGGGGTTCAACCCATAAATATAAATGTGGGATTTTTCTCATATGTGTATAGAGAAATTGTGTTTTAAGAGTGAGTGTAAAATGGTAATCCAACTTTTGGAATTCACAAATGGACCCTCTTTTCCTTCTTTTTGGGGTTTTAATGAAAATAGATTATGTGAAATAATGCTAATAAAGATTAGTGACTAATGGATGCGATGTAATGAAACAAAAGCATAATTGTATAAATAAGATAAATAACACTAAAAACGAAAGATTAGAGAAAGGGGTGGCTAAGTAGACCTCTTTATGACTTGTTGTTGATTCTTGATATGCTAATATTCTGATCAAAAAATGGTATGGAAATGATATGAAGAGGCGGGGTTGATTACCAAGTTAGGTAAAAAAAAGTGATGGAAGTAAATGTGGGAAAATGGGATTTTTAGGAAAGGAAAAGGATCTGAATTCGAGGAAAATGTTCTCTGAGTTTCTGAGAGGGGTTTCTAGTGGCCCATTCAACGATAGGTCATGTCCCCTATTTATAGGGTCAAGAGGGTGCTGATACGTATAGGGCCTAAACTGCCTATCGACAGTGTGCTTGCCTTGCTGGGTAAGGAAAAGGTCACCCTGCCAATAGGCACGGTTCCAGAGGTGCCAATAGGTAGTCTGGAGCATTTTTTTTAAACAAAAGGCATAAAATGAAAATCATTAGTTCAAATCGTGCACGTGGCAGACCGTTGGAAAGAGAATTTAGAGCCTTTTAAGAATCCTTTGAGCCACTCCCGAGTCCGAGAGTTAACCAAAGTCAAACAGGCTTGGAAGAACCTGATGGTCTCTGGAGGAGAGATTTTTAGAGGAAAATGGATTGTTCACCCAAACCCTAAGGCCAATTCGCACACAAGGTGGACTGTTGGAAAGGGAATTTTATGTCTTTCAAGGTTTCATTGAGATTCGTTCAGTTCGAAGAGTTGACCAAGGAAAAATAGGGCTCGAAAGTGCCCGATCAGAGTAAAATGGATCGTTCGTTCGAACCGTAAGGTTGATTTGTTCACGGGAAGGATTGTTGGAAAGAGGATTTAGAACCATTTGGAGGTTCATTTATCTTCTCTCAAGATAGAGAGTTTACTAGAGTCAAATGGGACCCTGGAGATCCCGATGGCTTCTATAGCAGTGCTTGAAGTAAAATGGATCATTCGACCTGACCGTAAGGCTGATTCGCGAACGGGATGGATCCTTGGAAAGGGAATTTAGAGACCTTTGAGGATTCATTAAGCTTCGCTCAAGATGGAGAGTTGACCAAAATCAAACGGGGATCGGGAGTGCCAGTGGGCCTTTAGATTGGTACTTGGAGTATGACCTAAGGTTTATGGTGAACAAGTGAGTGTTAAGGACCGAAGGAGGTTCTCAGGGGTGGTCTTAAAATGGGATGTCTATAGGAACATTTAAAATTATATGGTTAGATTTTACATCTTAGAAGCTTTCACAGTGTTGGTACCCTCGTGAGTGAGTTGGAGGATACCCCAAGCTTCTTTAGACGTGGTATACGTCATAATATGACGAAACGTATATGGGGTGATGGCTCTAGAAATGAAACTTAAGCCAAGTGAGTTGAAGTTGCTCCACTTAAAGTTATCCTCTATCCAGGTGGTGGTATGTTTTGGACCTATGACATTGCCATAAGTCACTGTGGGTGGTGTCTAACCACTTTCACATACAAGCCATACACGTTCATCAATGGATTTTAAAACTATAGGGGGCTTGAAGGTAGTTTCGTAGTTCGACATAACACCCCATCTTAATAAAAGAATCTTAAGAGAAGGAAGAAGCGATAAGGAAGCGAAGAAGCTCAGGGAGGAAGCTTACCTAAAGAGCTCATCTTTATTGTAATACCCCGTATTTTTATGTCTTTTAAATTTAAGGATTTATTAAATTTAAATTAAGATATTAATTTAATATTAATCCGGATATTTATTTTTAATATTTACTAGCGTGACGATAGTTAGTAATTATTGGAAATTTGTTGAATATTACTAGATGAGTAAAGTAATACATTAGATTGATTTTATTAAAATTGTCACGAGTGAATAAAATGGCAATTATGGAAATTTAAGTCGGGACGCGCCTGTGTCGTGTCAGGACTAAATTATTATTATAAAAGTGAATATATTATAAGTCGTCCGTATGGTCGTTCTGAGTGCGCGAAAGTGTCCGGAAGGATCGATATAGTCGGATAAGTGTACCCAGTGGTTTAGTTTGGGCCTCAGGGCATTTTTAGGTCTAATTGACATCCCGGGAGGATATTATAGACATTTTGTATTTTTGGTTAATTAAACCCACGAAATTTCCCAAGATATATCAGCCATTAGGAGTTGTCTTCTAGGGCTATCAATCACAAAACCTAAGAATGTCCATTAGAGAAGAAGGTGGAGAGCTTTTCAAGTAATCCAAGGCCTAGAACTCACACAATCACACCGCCACCACCACCAAAATGTAGATCGCATAACGAGGACCACAACCATACATTTTTCATCAACAAATCAGACCCTTGAATTCCAGGCAAGTATCTATCTTACTTTGTTTTTAGTTAATGTTTCACCCATGTTAGTTTAGGATTATTAAGAACATGTTTTATGGAAGAAATTGATAATTTAGAGACTTTAAATCGCATGTTTTGGAGGAACTAAATATATTTTGGACATCTAAATCATATGTAGAGGATTACCCACGAATTTGTATGGATTTAGAAGCAAGAAATCTGGAAAAGAATTAGATGAATGGATGTTTCATGAAAAATTAGGGTTTATGATAATTATGTTAATTTACCCCATTAATTCCATACCTTTGATGAATTTGGACATGTTTCACATAGGAAATATTCTATATAGGTATATATGACTGTTAGTAATCTTGTTTGGAAGTTTGGGGATCATTAATGGTGTTTTGGAGAAGAGTTTTTGATGAAACCCGTAGGTTGGATTTTTCAGATTCTGGGCAAGAACTTCTTGATCGATCGATCGACCAAGAGCATCGATCGATCGACCCCATTCCTCGATCGATCGATCCCCCCTGGAAAACTTCATATTTTTCTCCTTTTTGTTTAATCCGGTTAAATTATGTAGGAACCCTTTATTATTATTTTTAGAGTATAATGGGTTATGAAGAGGACCAGCATGGTCTAAGTAGACTCTGTTGAGTGAAATTTAATATGGAATGAAATTGTGGGTTAACGGGCAGTTATTAGTACATAGGAAATTATGCGTACGTTCACTAAAAGATTGGGTCTCGTAAAAGATTTAGACCAGAAGGTAAGTGAGGGTATACATACTAAAATTTTACTTAGTGAGATAGAGTACTTCGAGAGATGAGAAGTAAGTTTGAAATAAATTATAAATGAGAATAAAAGAGACGAATACGTTATGCGAGATAGTTGAATAAAAGTTGTGCTAAGAACGAATAATCATAATTATGGGTCGTGGGTGAACCTAATTTGGAAGAGATGAATATTTATAAATATGATTGTGTGACTGTGCATATATTATGAATCTTAGTAAAATCATACCCAAGCTACTTGCTATCATGGAGGTTTTGCGCTGGGACAATCTTATCTCGATTGAACCTTTATGAGGGATATTGACTCGCACCCTAGAAGATAGTATACATGATACAGGCTATCTGAAAATGATAGTCAGATGGTTTTAAGAGATGTGAGGGTATGTGCTGAACTCTTAGGACTTGGAACTATGCTTCGCCTCCATTTATATGTGTATTGTGTTAATACAGTTCGAGAGTGATTCCGAACTAGTATTTCCCTTAGTATGAGTGATACAGGGACTTAATAGCAGAGTATGCCAGCACCATAGACTTATGTGGGGTAAAGATAGTATATATATATATATATATATATATATATTATAGGAGTGATTGATATATATATATATATATACACTTATATATATGAAAACCTTCTACTATGTGTATAAGTAGTTAAGTAATGAATAAATGCTCTAGCTTTATAACAAGTATTCATGACTTTTGTAACGATACCGAGTGGTTCTAAGTAACGTAAGATAATGGAAGAGGTTAATTTTCTAAAACTAAATATCATGGCCTTGGTATTTCTCGAGATAAACTTCATGGGTATAAGTTAGATAGACTTATGGGATCAGTAGAACGGTAGGCGTGCACGCTAGATGAGAGGTGAGAATTCTCAAGATAGTGTCGCATACTAACATAATTGTCACATTAGCCGGTAAGCATTTTAAATACTTGCGAAACTATTTTTAAACTATTTTACATTCGAGCTCTGACCCGTTTTCTGTTATTTCTCTTTCTCTTGTATATATATGTATGTATTACAGGTGCCCAGCCACAGGGGCGTCATGCTCAGATTCTTTGGACTGGATGCACTACAGGTTATGTGGGAGTTGCAGGCCTTAGCTTTAGATGACCTCGTCATTGATTTTGTTCTTACTTTAGTTATGCTTAGTTAGGGCATGTGTCGCCCGATTTCCTATTTTGTTTGGATTTGTCACAGATTTATGTTCCTTTATATTTCCGGTGTTCAGTACTCCTTTGGAGTTAACTATTTTCAAGATGATTTCATTTATGGTTCTTAAACTTGGTTTGTTTTATATAGATGGTTTGATTCTTGTGTGGTAATTACCATCCTTAGTATTTATGCGATTCTTAAATTGTTGGTTATTAATAGAGGTTTTCGTATTGGAATTTAATAAAATGAAAATAAGATTTTAAATTGTTTTGAAACTTAACTTGATTATTTAGGTTGTTCAAATTGGAAATATTATTTTGCTACAGTGATGCTGAGAATGAACCAACCGTTCACCTTGATTTTAATTTAATAAAGGACTGATCACCCGGTATTTAATTAGGTGGGGTGTTACATTTATCGTCCATTTTAATTTCTTAGTCAAACTGTATCTTTTAGTTGCTTTGATTATAAGTTGTAACAATTGTAACTTTAAGTGTGAGGTCAAATGGTACTCGTGAGAGACCAAGCTTCGCAGGGCTTAGGAGAGCTTACATGCTCTACCGAATGACCTCACTGTGGGAAATTCAGAGGGACTTAATTTGAAGGATTGAGAAGTACGACAACGCGAAGACTTGTCTTAACCATTTTAAATACACCTTGTAAAACACCAAGAGACCATTTTACTTAGAATCTTATGCATAGTAACCTTGAGTTCCATCTTATATTTTCCCTTAAGCCAAACAACCCTCTACCGAAGGTCACATCTACTTTGAGTGATGTCACAGGCCACTTACACACTGTCCAATCCAAACTTAAGTAAACCACTATTTATTGGGGCTGTCAAACGGTTTGATGGATTACATTTATCGTGACAGTCCTCTGACGCTCTACTGATAGCCAAAAAGTATGTACTGGCATTTAATGTTTATGAGGTAGTATGGGTTGACCCATCAGGCATTTAATGATTGTGACTTAAAGCATTACGGGAATATATTTCAAATTAATGAGGATTGAGACATCTCAAGAGAAGTGTAGGGCTATTTATTAACCTTGACCACATCTGAGAGGAGAGAGTTCTTACGAGAGAGAGAGAAAAACACACAGAGACAAAGACCTTATTGCAAACCAGAGTTTACTCACCCACCATTAATATTTATTACGAAGCTTTTATTAGCTAACTAGAGACATTAAAGGTTGTTGGTGTGTTGGCTGCCAACCAAGGTGTATCTAGGGTGCTTGTTTCTTTCTCCTTTTGATTAAGTTGTTTATGAAGTTCTTTTATTATTACTTGAATTATACACCAGTGATTTGTGAGTTCAATCTGAGTACTTGGTATATACAATATTGTGTGTTCATCCATGATTGTAGAGGATATTTGGGTTAGTGGTATATCACCATATCTATAGAGTTTACGCCTTCAATTGTATCATAATACACCCAACCCCAAGACGACTCCCCGTTTATATTTGGCGACTCTTCTTGGGAGGAACTCTTTTAGAAATATGGCACAAGATAACGTTGACCGGGTCCTTGACTTTGATGATATCCAATTAAGGGAGGAACATGCAGCGAGGGAGCTTGAAACCTCTTAAGAAAGGGTGCCTCAGGTGGAGGTTTTCCAAGTCCAAACGATAATAGGAGTTGTAATGGACTCACAAGCGTCCACTAGTGTTGTGATGGGACCAGTCCAAATGGACCATCTGATGGGTAAATTTATGGAGTTTTTACAGACTCCCGGACCAGCAATGGTTTTTGGAGGAGGGATGGACCCTAGATCTTTTCTCATTCCAATGGTGGCTCCGATAGCACCATCAAGTGCCATTTCAATGGGCGCAGTCCCCATGAACACAGCCCCCACCTCTATGCCAATGACGGGTGATCCAAGTGTGACCATTATTCCACCTGTGGTCCCTTAACATAGTGTCCCAATGGTAGAGAAGGATCCTTCATCTTCATTGGAAATGAAAAAGGAGATGCAAGAGGAGGTACTGAAAAGGATAACCTCTCCCTTACAGTCAGCTAGTGAGGTAGCTTTGATATATGACAATTTTTGTACTCCTTACCCAGAGGAGTACAACGAGGAACTATACCCCAAAGATTACGTGCCACGAATCTTTGACAAGTACACTGTGAAAGGAGGGAATCCTAAAGAGCACAATGAGAGGTTCGTGGAGCATTTGGGAGCTCACTGCAACAACAAGAAGTTGTGTTTGAGGGTTTTTTCTAAATCCCTCACCGATTAGTCATACACGTAGTACTCGCACCTAGTTCCAAGGAGCGTTTCAACGTGGGAGGAAATGCACATTCTATTTGTCAAAAATTTCTTTCTGATAGAGTATAAGTTCACATTAACTCTGATGGCTAGGGAAAAAAAATGTCTAGGTGAAGAGGTTATAGTGTACATCTGAAGGTTTAGGGAAAGTTCCCTCGATGTGAGGGAGAAGGCTAAGGAGTCCAAATTACTCCAGATATGGGCTGAAGATTTGCTCCCGGAGTACATCTGCCATCTGATAAATGAGATGCATGAAGGAACTTTCACGACGTTCCTGAAAGTTGCAAGAAATATCTCTCTGGTGGTTTGCCCAAACCCCATTATGGTACCAATAGTGTGCAGGCATCATGTACAGCCCGTCGGGGGATGTGATCAGCCAACATGAGTGGGTTATGCCGATGGAGGAGAGTAAGGAGCCAAGCATCCAAAGAAGGACAACAAGAGGTAGTTTTGCAGAGAAAGAGAGGACCCACCACCATTGCCTTGCACCATTGAGGAGGTTGTTAGCCGTTATAATGCCATGCTACGAGGTGAGTCAGTATATGCACCCAAGGATGATCCAACTATGGAACTACAACTATAAGTAAGGGAAAACCCCAAGTACTGTCAAATACATTGGAATATCGATCATCCAATAGCGTCGTGTTTCACCTTAAGAAAGGTCTTCAACAAACACATGAAGCTAGAGACTGTGACACCCCGCCTAATTACATACTGGGTGATTAGTCCTTTATTAAATTAATTCAAAGTGCCTGGTTGGTTCATTCTTAACATCACCGTCATAAACAATTTTCTTTATTAACCACCTAATAAATAATTAAGCTAAGTGTCAAAACATTTGATTTATAAATTAAGACCAATCGTTATGATTTAAAATGAAACCATTTTCATGAACACAATTAATAAAATTAAACCAAACCATCCAAATTAAATATCCAAGATAAATTAAACAGTTCAAATAAATAAATCCCAATCGCAGGACAACGAAATAAATAAAACAATCCCTAATAATAGCTAAATCCTAAAATGATAAAGAGTACAAATCTCTCTCTAAACTAAAATGAAATCTGGAAATGGGCGACACATGCCCTGTCTGAGAATAACTGAGTAGAACACTGGAAAATGAAGAATGGAGTCATGTACTGCAAGGACTGTTGATGTAAAAAACTAGATTGTTCTAATTATTCAATCACAGATAAATAAATAAGACAAAGATTTTTAAAGTGGTTCGGCTAGGAATAAAGCCTACGTCCACTGTTATGTTATTGCTGAGTGTTTGCAGAATTCTTGATTACAAGTTCCCTCAAGAAATTTCGGTCCCCCTTGAATGAGGATGATACAAGGTATTTATAGCCTTGAGGCTGTACATGAAAGGTTCGATACATTAAATGACATACATATGAAAGGGTAATACATTTAATGTAGCGTGGGCGTCAAGAATATAAACATTCAATGAATAGTTGAACAGTTGTCCGTCTGGTAATTAATGATACGGCCGAGATGCAGCTCGGACCGCCTTAGTTGCTCGTTGATCAAGAGTTCCTCGGAGCGCATGTAGTATCTCGGGATGATGGAGTTCCTCGGGGTGTCTTCCTCGTTGCTCGGAGAGAATATGAAATGGTTGAAGGAATTAACTTCCTCGCTACTATTGTGCCGTGTAGATTGACACGTGTCTTCGTATTATTCGTCCACATCAGTATATTAATTTTGGTATCAACAAAAGCCCCCAATGTTTCATATTTCGAACTTTGAGGAGTATGGGACATTCTTTCTCGGTATATGGCAATATTAAATGACCTTCCTGGGTTTCAGGAACATTGTATTCAAATTTCCTTCTCATTTCGCAGCTTTCGCCTTTTTTTTTGAATTTTTTATAAGTGCTTTGATCTCCGTGCAGTTTTTGTCCTTTTAGCCGCCGGAAGTTCAGTAGTTTCTTTTTGGTAATCATTTCTTTCGCCGCTTCCCAATGCAAAGTATTTAAACTTCTTAGGTGACCATACCGTCTTCTACGTTTTCCACTTTTCTGCATTCAAGATTTCTATTCTCTCCTTCTCTCTTGTGCGTTCATCTTTGTTTTCGTTCGTTGTCAACATACCTCCTTTCTTCCTGTAAGATCTTTTTCCTTTCTTCTCTTTTATTCAGTATGGTTTATATTGTGGAGTCTGTTGAGAAATTTCATTCTGATTTTTCCATTCCTTCGTGGGTAACTCTAGAGGTTCTTTCTGAGCCTTTAGATTACTTTCGATTGGCTGAGGGACATTGGTTCCCCAGTCTTTTTGTTGCTGAATGTGGATTTTCTTTTCCACCAAACCCATTGTGTCTTGAGTTTTGTCAGTATTTCGATCTTGTCCCTGCAAAAATAGCCCCCAATTCATGGAGAATAATTAATGGGGTGTACAAATTAAATTTAACTCATGGGACTCGTATAGGGATCCCTGAAATTATGTACTGCTATAAGTGGGCCACTCTAGATAATATTTATTACTTAAAAACTAGGTTTCTGAATAGAGCCCTTGTAGTTAACCTCCCTGATTCAAACAGAGATTATTTTGAACATGGGTTGGTTATAAAAAATTGGCAATATGCCCCTTTAGTTGGAGATGGAGTATACAACGGTCCTAGATGCCCCCCATATGGCAATGGGATAGGTTTATTTTTCATTTTATTTTTCTTATGAAATTATGCTTTCATCATGTTTGACAAAATGTATGACTGATATCTCATTATGTATTTATTTGCAGTTGATAGCAAACGAAAAACTCCAAAAGAATCAGAGGTTAATATCAAGCATCTGAAACTTATCTGGGGTTTGCATAAGAACCTTGCAGACGAGCACATCAGATCTGCATCATATTTTCTACAGTATAAGAGTTATACAACTTCTTATACTGCTCGCCCTGTTGAGCCAGCTTCCACTCCAGAAGACTCTTCTTCAGATTCTCATCTTCCTTTAAGTCATAGAATGGGCAAGAAAAGAGCTCCCCCTTCTCTATTTGATGACACTACTTCTGCTGCTGGGGCCAAGAAGAGCAAAACTGATGTCCTTGAGGGGACTAAGAAGGTGGATGCTGCACCTTCCAAAACTACCGAGAAGCCCCCAGTGGCTCCGAGCAAGAAAATTACTCTTGTGGAAGTGATTACTATCTCTCCGACCAAGAGTTCTTCCTTGGTTGAAGTTGCTGACGTCCCACTGAAGAGATTGAGGAAATCATCCTCAGTCAATTTGGCCGAAACTGCCTCCACATTGCCAGCTGGTGGTGTTGGTGTTCCCACCATCATTCCTCCGAGCTCTGCAATGAGCTCGGTGAAAACTTGGACCATACCCGAGGTCCAAGGAATTGATGAAAAAATTTCTAGGGATATGCTGACATCCCTAGCCACTCGTCATCTTGCTTCGGTAAATTTCTCACACTCTGAATTTCTTTTCTTTTTCTGAGTATTTGTATTTTTGCACTGACTTACTGCTTTTCTCCTCTTTCAGCTGGTGAACTGTTTTAATAACATTGTGAAGAAGGACGAGGTAATTAAAGCCTCTAGTTCCTCACATGGTGTAGAGGATGCTCTGTTGGGTTTGACCCAATCTTTGAAGGAATCTCGCCAACAGTACAATGAGGACAAGACTGCTTGGGAGAAAAAGTTGTCAATAGTTGAAGCCGAGAAAGTGAAGTTGGCTGAGATCTCCAAAGGTTTGGAGAATAAAGTAAAAAGTTTGGAGGTTGAGAATAAAAAATATGATGACAAGCTCAAGAATTTTGGAGAGCTTGAAGATAAGTTGAAGAAAGCAGAGGAGGAGTTGCTCGTCCTGCGAGATATCAAAAGTAAAAAAGAAGAATTGGACGTGAAGCTCTCCTCGGAGAAATTGAGAAGAAAGGTTGCAGTCAAAAAATCTTTCAGCGCTGGCTGGGAGAAAGGATGGGATAAGGGAATTGCTGCGATGACATCCCAAGTTCAATATGGGAAGTTGAAATACTTCCATGATGGCTGGGTAGCTGCTCTGCAAGAGTTGAAGATTAAAGACGATTCTGAGCTATTCCAACTACACCTCCCTGGTCCTCCTCTAGCAATTGTGGAAGAAGAAGAAGATGAGCCTGTTTCTGATGAATCTTCTATAGCCATGGGTGATCAGATCTCTGCCTCTCAACCCTCTGTCACTGAGGACATTTCTTCCATGCCTCCTCCTCCTGAGAAGATTCCTGCCGATCAAGTCGCTGTTACTACCGAGCAACCAAGCTCCTCGTCCCAGCCTCCCGAGAAAGTCTTGGGGGACAAGGAAAAGGTGTGAAGTTGTTCGGTATCATATCTATATTTCATTACTTGTAATTGAATAATGTAACCTTTTGATGATCTAATAAAATACATCTTCGTTCCTCTTCATTATTGATACTCTGTCTGCTTTTATTTATTAAATCCTCCTTCCTCTTCTTTATTAGTTTTTGGCCAGAATGGAATTGATATCTGCTCCTGATACTGAGTTGATGCGACAATGCAATGGTTATTATAAAGCTGGTCATACAGACCTAAGTGTATCAGAGATTGTCGACATCCTTGGTCACGATGCCTCAGAACAAGCAGTTGAGGCTTACCTGTACCTGAAGGATTTACTTGATAGATCTGTGGACAATAATGTGGCATACTACGAATTGATCGAGGAACTTCATTGTAGCTTAGAAGATCTTCAAAATCAACATAATGAATCAACTGCTTTGCTGCACAAGGAATATGAAAATAGATATCAGCAGCTCTCTTCTGAAACAGGCCATAAAAAGATCCTTGCTGGATATGATATTAGGGAAAGAACTCTAAAAGGTGAGGTTGAGGCCTGCAGGCAGATTGCTGAGTTGTTGGAACAGGAGAACAATAATTTGCAGAAAAAATTGGCTCAGTATGAATCTGCAGCATCATCTTCCACTCCTTTAGTGCCAGTTACTGATGAAGGTTTCTCGTTCTTAGAGGTCGAAAATGCCAAATTAAGGCAAGAACTGGATGACTTAAGAAGATCTGCTGCTTCTGGGACTGCTCGGGGACGAGGTAGAGGTTCTCGAGGGCGAGGAAGAGCTGTTCAAAATGTTGTCGAGGAACAAGGTTCTCCAGTCGCTTCTCGGAGCCGATCAAGAGTTCTTAGTCGCAATGTTGAAGAGGCTTGTACCCAATCTACTTTGGAAACTCAGGCATTCCAATTAAACGTCAAAGATCGAGCTCTATCAGAATTGTCCAAGAAAAATCTATCCTTGGAAGATCAACTTACTGCAACGAAGTCTGCTCTACATACTAAAGATCTTTTTGCCAAAAACCTTCTCGAACAATTGGATAGATTAACCTTTCAATTTCATAAGCAACCCAGGGAATTCTGGATGGCAGGATATAATGAAGCTCTTGTTCACTTGGATGCTCGTATTGAACATGCCAACAATGAAGGTTATAAGCAGGGGGGGTTGAATGCACTGGGTGTGCTAAAATTAGAGCAAGGGCATTTTTTATGGGATTATCATGCTCCAGGATTATTAGACTTGCCTGTGCCACCTTTTAAATTGGACATGGCCTGGATCCCAGCTCGTTCCATTCCTCGTAGTTTAATTTCAAAATACCTCGGTGATTATAGCCTTCATTCCCAAATCGAAGTATCTCGTCCAGAGCATCTGATGGAGACACCTTCAATAATGAATGTCAGAATGTTGAAGGACTTGAACTTTATTAATTCTCCCCTTTGCCTGGAAGATCCTCCTGCCGGCGAAGAGCCTATTTCTAAAGCAAAGGGCAAGAAACCAATAGAATAGGACTGTCAATGTAATAGTTAGTCCATTCATGTAACCTGTAATTTATTTTGAATTTTAATGAAAAGACTTTCATTTTCTGTTTGTAAATTTTTCTGTTGTCTTGTGTTTATCAAACACCTTTATATTTGTGCATATGTATCTGTTAAAAAGATAACAATAATATTGTTCATCGAGCAACTTAATAAAAAGTTACAAGTATCAAGGTTGTTCAATCACTTAATAATAAAGTAATGAGTATAAAATGTTCAAACTGTTTCCAACCAACCAGGGTGGATAAATAATGTTTGTCGACCAATTACAGTTGATGGGTCTTTATCCCCGACCAACTATACTTCCCCGACCAACTATACTTGGTGTATTTTGGAACATTTTGTTCTTCAAAGAATTTTTTGTAATAATCTTACCTCCCGACCAACATAAGTTGTAATGTGAGAGTATATTTTTATCTTACCAACCGTAATTGATCATGATGGTGTACACCTCTTAACCAAAGGAGTAGTAGTGGTTCTTTCGAACTGTCCACTAGATATCTTACCAACCGTAGTTGGTCACACTAGTGTCGCCTCCTAACCAAAGGAGTATTTTTTGGTTCTTTCGAACTGTCCACTAGATATCTTACCAACCGTAGTTGGTCACACTAGTGTCGCCTCCTAACCAAAGGAGTATTTTTTGGTTCTTTCGAACTGTCCACTAGATATCTTACCAACCGTAGTTGGTCACACTAGTGTCGCCTCCTAACCAAAGGGGTATTTTTTGGTTCTTTCGAACTGTCCACTAGATATCTTACCAACCGTAGTTGGTCACACTAGTGTCGCCTCCTAACCAAAGGAGTATTTTTTGGTTCTTTCGAACTGTCCACTAGATATCTTACCAACCGTAGTTGGTCACACTAGTGTCGCCTCCTAACCAAAGGAGTATTTTTTGGTTCTTTCGAACTGTCCACTAGATATCTTACCAACCGTAGTTGGTCACACTAGTGTCGCCTCCTAACTAAAGGAGTATTTTTTGTGCGTAGTGTATTACACACTAGTATTCCCCAAAAAACTTTCAACAGAAAGAAAATGGTGAAACATCCTCGTTTTATTCATAATGAAGGAAATGCTTTACATTTTACATTACTGATAATACTTGCGCAGGTGTTCAGCATTCCATGCATTCTTAAATTCTTCTCCCTCTAGAGTTGCTATTCTGTAAGTTCCTGGTCGAACAACCTCTGTAACTCGGTAAGGTCCATGCCAGTTTGCTTCCAACTTATTTTGCTTCTGAATGACTTTCTTTAGCACATAATCCCCTTCTTTTAAGTCACATTTCTTCACCCTTTTGTTGTAGAACAGAGCTGTACGTTGTTGGTAAGCAGCATTCCTAATGGCTGCCTCTTCTCTAACCTCCTCGAGCATATCCAAATCTAGTCTTCTCATCAAATCGCTGACTGGGGAATTGAAATTCAGCATTCTATGAGTTGGGAGACCCAACTCGGCAGGAATCACAGCCTCACTTCCAAATGATAGCATATATGGTGATTCTCCAGTTGCTGCTCGGGGAGTTGTTCGGTAAGCCCATAATACTGATTGGAGCTCATTAATCCAATTTGCTTTAGCTTCACTTAACCTCTTCTTCAAACCATTTAGTAATTTTCTGTTTGTCACCTCAGTCTGTCCATTGCTTTGGGGATGGCCTGGTGCTGAATGAAACTTCAAAATGTTCGATTGATGATAATAGGCAGCAAATTCTTCATTATCGAATTGTGTTCCATGGTCTGTGATGAAAGCATGGGGGAGACCATATCGACAAATGATGTTCTTCCAAATGAACTGATATACCTTCTCGTACGTCATATCAATTAGTGGTTCAGCTTCCACCCACTTAGTAAAGTAATCCACTGCCACGACGAGGTACTTGAACCTTCCTCGGGTCGTCGGCAATGGTCCAACCAGATCAACCCCCCACATGGCAAATGGCCAAGGTGAAGTTATGGGTGTCAACAATGCTTGTGGAGTTCTTCGGATGGAGGAAAAACGTTGGCACTTGTCACACTTCTTGGTATAGGCTATACAATCAGCCCTCATCGTCGGCCAGTAATATCCCTGTGTCATTACCCTTTGCAAAAGTGTCCGACCTGCTACATGAGCTCCACAAGATCCTTCATGGATTTCTTCAACCAATTCTTTGACTTCTGATGGATGCACACATCTCTGCAAACCTGCCATAATTCCTCGTCTATACAAAACACCATTAGTTAACACATACCGAGCAACTTTATACTTCAATTTCTTGGCAGCTAGCTTGTCCTCCGGTAATTCTCCTTCTTCAATGTATGCCCTGATAGGATCCATCCAAGATGGTCCTAAATCAAGGGTAATAATCTTCACCGTCAGATCTTCTTCTATGCTCCGACTTTCTAATACTTCAATTGGTATCGTTCTTCGCATCTCGGTGCGCGTAGCTGACGCTAATCGGGCCAATGCGTCTGCTCTAGCATTCTCCATCCTCGGTATTCTTACCAATTGAATAGCATCAAATTTTGTCAATAACTCCATCACCTTTGCATGGTACTTCACCATTAATTCTCCCTTAACTGCATATATTCCCATCATTTGATTCACAATTAATTGAGAATCACTGAAAACAATTATTTGCCGTGCCTCCATAACTTTCGCCAAATGAAAACCTGCTATCATGGCCTCATACTCAGCTTCATTATTGGAAGCCTTGAATTGGAATCGCAAGGCATATTCCATGTCAATATCATCTGGGGTGTTTAAAACAATCTCTGCTCCACAACCAGCTGTGCAAGATGATCCATCTACATATAATCTCCATGTAGGTAACTCGTCTTCAAATTTCTTATCTGTCAGAGCCCCTCGGTAAAATATCTGTTGTGTTCTTTCATCATCCCCTGGTATCTTTCGTTCCTCGTCGATCATCTGTTCGTGCCCTTTTACCAACCGGAGTTGGTCTGGGTTTGAATATGATGATTTTTCTACATCCACAAGTCCTTTTACCAACCTTAGTTGGTCTGGACCTGTGTCTGTTGATCCTGTATCGTCCACAGGTTGGTCAGCAAGCACCTTTTGTTCCTCGGGGGTATCAGGGTATGTGAACTCTGCTATAAAATCTGCTACAGCTTGCCCTTTTAAGGATGATCTGGGTTCATACACAATATCATATTCACCAAGTTCTATCGCCCAATACATCAGTCTTCCTGATTTTTCCGGCTTATGGAGGGTTTGTCTTAGCAGCATGTCGGTATACACAATGATGGTATGGGCCTGGAAATATGGCCTCATTCTTCTACTTGCTTCGATTAGTGCCAGTGCCAATTTTTCTAGCTTTGGGTACCTGATTTCTGCACCTCAGAAAGCTTTACTTGTGTAGTAGATAGGTTTCTGAACTCCATTCTCCAACCTGATCAATGCAGAGCTGACTGCATTCTCTGATACGGCCAGATACAAGTACAATCTCTCTCCGGTTATTGGCCTGGACAACAATGGTGGTGCTCCCAAATACTTCTTCAAGTCTTGAAAAGCCTTCTCACATTCATCAGTCCACTCAAAACTTTTTCGCAGTGTTTTGAAGAATGGGAGGCATTTATCAGTTGCTCGGGATACAAATCTGTTGAGCGCTGCAACTCGTCCTGTAAGACTCTGTACTTCTTTCTTCGTCGTTGGAGATCGTAGCCCTAAAAGAGCTTTGATCTTTTCTGGATTTGCCTCAATACCTCGTTGGTTGACGATGTATCCGAGGAACATTCCTTCTCGTACTCCAAATGTACACTTCGTCGGGTTGAGCTTCATTTGGTATTTGTCCAGTTGATCAAAGGTCTGGCCTAAGTCAACTAGATGATCAGTAGCTCTCTTTCTTTTGGTGAGCATGTCGTCGACATAGACTTCCATATTGCAACTGATTTGTTCGGCAAAAACCTTGTTCATCAGTCGCTGATATGTTGCACCTGCATTTTTTAAACCAAAAGGCATAACATTATAACAATAAGTTCCCCTTGGGGTAATAAAAGAAGTACTTTCCCTGTCTTCAGGTTTCATTTTTATCTGATTGTAACCAGAATATGCATCCATGAAGCTGAGCAGCTCATGTCCCGAGGTAGCATCCACTAGTTGGTCGATTCTGGGCAATGGAAAATGATCTTTTGGGCATGCCTTGTTAAGATCAGTGAAATCAACACACATTCTCCATTTATTATTCTTCTTTACCATTACCACATTTGCCAACCAATCTGGATATTTTACATCTTCAATGAATTGGGCTTTCTGGAGCTTCTCGACCTCCTCTTGTATGGCCTGGTTCTTCTCGGGACTAAACACTCTTCTCCTCTGCTTCACAGGCTTGATCTCCTTATTTACATTGAGCTCATGACATAAGAAGTTTGGATCTATTCCTGGCATGTCTTCATGACTCCAAGCAAAAGTATTCTTCCTATTTCTCAAGAAAGTTATCAACTCCTGTTTTATTGAAACATCCAACGACGATCCTATCTGGGTTACTCGTTCAGGATGCTCGTCGTCCAGAATAATATTTTCTATAGATTCCACCACCTGTCCTTTTACAAGTTGAGATTCATCCCTAGGGTCAAGAGTTTCAATTTCTGTACCTTCATCCACTTGGTAAGTAGTGGTCTTTTTCCTTGATTCTTCAAGTTCCTCTTGCTCGGCAGACGAGTAATAGCATTCCCGAGCTACTTTTTGATCACCTTTCACAACTCCGACTCCAAAATTTGTTGGGAATTTCAAACATTGATGTACTGTAGAAGGAACTGCTTCGAACTTCTTCAATCCAACTCTTCCCATGATGAAGTTGTACGCTGACTGCACATTCTTATCCATCACAAAGAAGCGTATTCTTTCCGTTCGATAAGCAGGCCAAGTTCCGATGAATATATCCAACTTGATCGTCCCAAGTGGAAAAACTTTCTTGCCAGCAAAACCCAGAAGGGGCCTATGATAAGGTTCCAATTGAGATAATTTCAAATTCAAGCTATCAAAGCATGAATAGTACATTATGTCTGCCGAACTACCGTTGTCTACTAACACTCTTGAAATCACCACCTCTTTCATCCTCATTTTGATCACCAAAGGATGGTCATAAGGGTAAAGAATACCTGCCAAGTCGTTTTTTGAAAACCCAATGACTAGCTTCTCTTTATTTACTTTCCTCGGACGATCATCCTCGGCCAGATTTATTCGCTGAATATACGAACAAGCTTGAGCCTCCCCGAGGTAAGCCTTTCTTTCTGCAGTAAGGTCTCCTCCTCCTGCATCTCCTCCTGTAATAACATTACAATCAAATGACCCAAAACGTATGGAAAATACCTCTCGTTCAGGCTGCCTTGGCTCCTTGGGAAGATCAGGGTCATCATCTGGATCATCTTCGTGGTCCCTCTTCTTTTTCTCCTCTGCACGACGAGGAGATCTAGATCTTTCTCTAGTTCTATCATCATTCTTCCTCTCACCCCTGCGATCTACATATTTTGATAATTTTCCTCTTCGGATGAGCGTTTCAATCTCGTTCTGAAGGGCTATGCAATTTTTGGTCATATGGCCATGATCTTTGTGAAATTCGCAGTATTTGGCCTTATTCCTCAGATCAGGATTTGTCCTCAGTTTTTCTAGCCACTTGATTTCCTCGCTGTTCTTGATTTCTTCTAAAACATGATTAATACCCATTTTCAATGGAGTATAATTATCTTACTTCTTTAGGACTTCCCATGACGTCCTATTATTCTTGGAGTGCTTGTCACCACCATTACCTTTCTGATCTTTCTTCTTAGACTTGTCGACCTCCACCTTAGTTTCTTTATCCGTATTCTTTTTGCAGCCATAGCCTCCTCGACATTCATGATTTTGGCCGCTTTTGCCATCAACTCCGACATAGTTTTAGGTGGATCTTTGGCCAAAGTGTAGTATAACTTATTAGGCAACAAACCACTCATCAAAGCAGTGATTGCTGTCTTTTCTTCGTAATCTATGACTTCCAACTTCTCGTTATTAAAATGAGTTATGTAATCTCTAGTACTTTCACCTGATTTTTGCCTAACACTTAGTAAGTGTGCTACTCGCTTTACCAGCTTTGCTCCAAAACAAAAATTGCCAATGAACAGCTCGGCTAACTGAATAAAAGTTGAAATCTTACCCCAAGGAAGATTATTGTACCATATTTGTGCAGATCCGGTAAGAGTTCCCGAGAATGCTCTACACCTCATCTCGTCGGGGACAGCATAGATGTCGGCAGCAGCTTGGTATTGTTCTATATGAAGTACAGGATCTGTCTTTCCATCGTACTTGGGGGTCACCACAGGTGCTTTGAATTTCGATGGTGTAGGAAAATCCACAATGGCTTGTACAAAAGGTGTCCCTTGAACAAAAGTTCTCTGTAGGGGGTTTCTTGCCTTAGCCATTTCTCCCAGTCTATCTTCCAACCGCTGAATGGAACCTTTCCATGCTTCATTTCCTTCCTCAGGCCGCTTAGTCCGAGCAATTCATTGTTCTGACGTAGCTTCCTGAGATTTATCTCGACGAGTAGCTGGTCGTGATTGTGCTGATCCTTCTCTCAAACCTGATGGTGGCCGCAAACTTCTCGATGGAGCTCTAGGTGGACTCATATTCCTCCTTGGTCCTAATCGACTGAAAGGAGACACCCTGCTTAATCTTTCTAAAGCGCTAGTTCTCTCCGGAGAGAGAGTGATACGTTGATCTGTATCCGTAGCCTGTATTGATGAAGTTTGCCCAGGTTGATAAGAAGAATCATTAGATTCTCCATTGCGATATGACCCAGTACGTCTGGATCGCGATTGCCCACGATCACTCCTTTGCCCTGAATATGTAGGTGCACCGCCTTGAAGAGTTTGAATGAGTTGCCTCATAGATTCTTTCATGGCGGTTTGTCCTTGAGCCAGATTCATCATAATTCCGGCCAGATCTGGAGGTGCAGATGGATTTGGAGGATTTCCAGCATTTCCAGCGTTTCGATTGCTAGATTCTGGATGATCCGCCATTGATGATAAATGATTTTTTTATGAAAAACGATAGTAACAGTCATTTCCCACAGACGGCGCCAATCTGTTGATGTAAAAAACTAGATTGTTCTAATTATTCAATCACAGATAAATAAATAAGACAAAGATTTTTAAAGTGGTTCGGCTAGGAATAAAGCCTACATCCACTGTTATGTTATTGCTGAGTGTTTGCAGAATTCTTGATTACAAGTTCTCTCAAGAAATTCCGGTCCCCCTTGAATGAGGATGATACAAGGTATTTATAGCCTTGAGCCTGTACATGAAAGGTTCGATACATTAAATGACATACATATGAAAGGGTAATACATTTAATGTAGCGTGGGCGTCAAGAATATAAACATTCAATGAATAGTTGAACAGTTGTCCGTCTGGTAATTAATGATACGGCCGAGATGCAGCTCGGACCGCCTTAGTTGCTCGTTGATCAAGAGTTCCTCGGAGCGCATGTAGTATCTCGGGATGATGGAGTTCCTCGGGGTGTCTTCCTCGTTGCTCGAAGAGAATATGAAATGGTTGAAGGAATTAACTTCCTCGCTACTATTGTGCCGTGTAGATTGACACGTGTCTTCGTATTATTCGTCCACATCAGCATATTAATTTTGGTATCAACAAGGACCTTCATCTTCCACAATAGTTACAACACATCGATGGTCCAAAGGTATAAGCCTGACACCCTTGTGGCTGGGCACGTGTAATATATATATATATATATATATATACAAGAAGAAAAGATAACAGGAAATGGGTCGGAGCCCGAGTGTAAAAAAATGGTTTAGCAAGTATTTAAAATGCTTACTAGCTGATATGACACACATGTTAGTACGCGAAACTCTCTTGAGAATTCTCACCTCTCATCTAGTGTGCACGCCTATCGTACTACTAAAATGACACATAATTTCAACCAAATTATCCTCCCATAAATTCTAATTCGCGAGATTGTACGTCTATAATTTAATTAATATACCATCTTGTTCAGGATTATTTAAGTCAATTATGTATTTCTCAATACCGCTAGGAAGTGTCAAGCACTTACTATAATGAAAAACATCTATTCAATACTCATCTACTTATGCGCACAGTAGAAGAATTACAGGTATAAGTATATATATAAATTACTCATACAATATATATACTAAATCGGCATCCCACATAAAATCTATGGTGCTGGCATACTCTGCTATTAAGTCCCCATATCTCTCGTATAAAAGGGAAATACTAGTTCGAAATCACTCTCGAACTGTATTAACACAATACATACATAATGGAGGTGAAGCATAGTTTCAACTCACTAAGAGGTTAGCACATACCCTCACGTGTCTTAGGACCATCTGACTATCATTCTCAGATAGCTTGTACCAAGGAATCCAATGTTCTAGGGTACGAGACAATATCCCTCATAAAGGTTCCATCGAGATAAGACTGTCCCTGCGTGGCAACCCCAATGATAACAAGTAGTGCGTGTATGATTATGAACAGATATACACATTACAAACAAGCACTCGGTATATATATTTTTTCACATATCTCAATTAGGTTCACCCATGACCCAATAATAATATTATTACAATACATGGCACAACCACCGAGGTAATACGTATAATTAACCCATTTCTTTTTATTCTCGATTGTATCCATTTCATGATTACTTCTCGTCCCTCAAAGTATTTTCTTTTACTAGATGTAAATTAAGTAGGTGTACCCTCACCAACATACTTGTTGTCACGAACCCAACCCAATAGTAGTAGAGAATCAGTGTCTTGACATGCCACTAAGGCATTCAATGTTATGGCCTTAAAATATTTCTTAAAATAATTGCAACAGAAATACATTCACATAGTCATGAATCGTAAACTACTGAAAAAAGTGGAATTACATCATCAGAGCTTTCTAAAAGGAAACTTCGTATATATTAAAGTATGAACGGATTACAAATTATGCCAAAATTAAAAACTTATTACTAAAGAGCCAAACATTCCCTATCTCCTAAAAACAAACATTATATTTAAAAGTATAACAAAAGAGCTCCTTAAGCTAGATCTTCAACATAGTCCTTCTACACTCCATCCTCCAGTCTAATTATTTCCTGAAAAATTGGTATTTATATAATATCAGCTAAAAGCTGAATAAGATTTAATCTCCCGACATTCCAAGGTTTTTAGAAAATAGATACCTATGCAAGTAAAAAGAGAAAGCATATAGATATATGGATAGGAACTTGCAGTAAATAAATATATATTTTGAAATGATAGTATATATATCACAATTGGATAGCTCAAAATATGAAGAATGCAACAAATCAAATGTGATATCTTTTTCTTTCAATCATATAATTTTAATGGCCAAGTACACTCTAATACTGTGTTCTTCTACCGTATTATACCCCGGTAGTTGAGGGTCAATTGAACTAGTTAATCACAAGGACTTATTTAGGGTACACTAGCGATAACCCAGTTGGGAAGATCAATCAGTAAATAGGTTCCTTAGGACGAATCTTATTTCCAATATTCAAAATCATTTTCAAAACTCATTTCAATCAGTATGTATATATGGAGAGATATAAACATGTCACAAATGAATCAATCATCAGTATCATATGCATTTTGAGAATAAAAGAAGTTCACAAAATACATAGTTTTTCATAATATCATATATTTGAAATGCGCAAGAAATGACATAGAGTACTCACCTAAAATAGAGGCTCGAAAATATAGGTATTGAGTCTTGGATCACACGTTAATCTAATAATTACAATAAAGGTTTAATTACGTATTCTAAATAAAGCCCAATTCTAAATATTGTGTTTTAATCCTAAAATATCTTGCGGAAAAAGGTTACTAAAACCATTTTCTCAATTTTTAATATTCATTCATTGTATTTAAAGAATTCAATTCATAGTTCTTCCTAATCAGTCGATTCCTAGTAGAGATGGAGGGTTACAGGGGCACCGCTTAATTACCATCTCATCTAGACATAACATTTCCGCATTTATTCCCAGTAGAGATGGAGGGTCACAGGGGCACCACTTAAATACCATCTCAACTAGACAGAATTTCATCAGGACTGAATTTGGAAGTACTTAAATGAGAATTGAGCTTTATTTAGAATACGTAAAGTTGACATATTTTGAAACAAGTTGACATATTTAGAATTACTTAATTACTTACAAAACGCGTATATATATATTTTGAAATAAGTTGACATATTTTGAAAATAAAATCAATTTAGATTGTTTCCAAATTTTAAGTTTTGATGGGTGAAGTCTTTAGTGTATTTTACTAGCATAACTATTAAGTAAAGCTATAAAATACAAAATTAAAACTATAAAAATGCATTATAACATTTAAATAAAATCATACTGTTGATACCAAATTTAATCTGCTGATGTGGACCGATCATATGAAGACACGTGACTATCTACATGGCAACTACAAACACGTCCGAGGAAATCCCACGCTCCGAGGAACAAAACCGCTTACCTGAGGAACTCATGGTTTCCCGAGGAACACTGCTTACCCGAGGAACTCACATGCTCCGAGGAACTCATACGCTCCGAGGAATAAACCTCTCCGAGCAACTCAGGCGGTCCGAGCTACATCTCGAACAAAGCATTCATAGCTAGATAACCAACAGTTCAACTGGTTCTTTAAATGCTTATCATTTAGACGCACACTCTTAAAGGGCATTAAATGTATTACCCTTTCATATGTATATCATTTAACGTATCACCCTTTCAGATGATAGTCTCAAGGCTATAAATATGTTTTACAATCCTCATTGTGGGAGGGACCCCAGATCGTAATTTCTTGAGATAACTTGTAATCGAGAATTCCTATACAAACAGCAATACCAAAACAGTGGACGTAGGCCATTCTTATAAGGCTGAACCACTTTAAAATTCTTTGTCTCATTTATTTATCTGTGATTGAATTATTAGAGTGATCTAATTTTTTACATCAACAGATTGGCGCCGTCTGTGGGAAACGACTGGTAAAATCATTTTCTCATAAAAAACAATCCATTACCAATGGCTGATATACCTGAATCCAGCAATCGAAACACTGGAACCCCTCCAAATCCATCTGCTCCACCAATTATTCCAGATCTGACTGGAATGATGGCGAATCTGACTCAGGGCCAGACCGTCATGCAAGAAACGATGCGATAACTCATCCAAACCAAACATGGCGGTGCGCCAGCCCATTCCGGATCATGAAGCATTCAAAGAAATATCCGTTCGCCTTCTGTGCTTATTAGGCGTACTAATTCATATCGCAATGAGGAATCTGAAGATTTTTCTTATCAACCTATACGAACTTCGTCAGTGCGAGCCACAGATATTGAACAACGTGTCACCCTCTCCCTAGAAAGGACCAGTGCATTGGAAAGATTAAGTAGGGCCTCTCATTTTGATCGATTAGGACCTAGGAGGAACAAAAGTCCTCTTAATACAGTGTCGAGAAGCTTTCGACGACCATCAGATTTAAGGGAAGGATCTGCCCAGTCGCGTCCAGCTGCTCGTCAAGATGGATCCGATGACCGACCAGCTGCTCGTCGAGATAAATCCCGGAAGCCACTTCAACGCGAACAGTTTCTCGAACCAATAGGCTCGAGGAAGGGAATGATGCATGGAAAGGATCTATTCAAAGGCTGGAGGATAGATTGGGGGAAATGGCTAAGGCTAAGAACCCTCTACAATGAGCCTTTGTTCGGGGAACACCTTTTGTCCAGGACATTGTTGATTTTCCAACACCATCGAAGTTCAAAGCACCTGTTGTGACTCCCAAGTATGACAGGAAGACTGACCCTGTCCTTTATATAGAACAATATCAAGCTGCTGCCGACATCTATGCTGTCCCAGACGAGATGAGATGCAGGGCATTCTCGGGAACTCTTACCGGATCTGCTCAGATATGGTATAATAATCTGCCTCGAGGTAAGATTTCAACTTTTCTTCAACTGGCCGAGTTATTCATTGGGGATTTCTGCTTCGGAGCAAAGCCAATTAAACGAGTAGCACATCTGTTAAGTGTTAGACAAAAAGCTGGTGAGAGTATTAGAGACTATATAACTCATTTTAATAACGATAAGCTCGAAGTCATTGATTATGAGGAGAAGACAGCGATTACTGCTTTGATGAGTGGACTGCTGCCAAACAAGTTGTACTACACTTTGGCCAAAGATCCACCTTGAACCATGTCGGACCTGATGGGAAAAGCGTCCAAGATTATGAATGCCGAGGAGGCTATGTCTGCAAAGAAGAATATGGACGCCAAAGAAACCAAGGTGGAAGGTGATAAAGCTAAGAAGAAAGAGCATAAGAACAATGGTGGTGACAAACATTCCAAAAGTAGGTCGTCATGGGAGGTCTTGAAGAAATTTGATAATTACACACCTTTGAAGGCGAATATCAACCACGTCCTGGAAGAAATTAAGAACAACGAGGAGTTAAACTGGCCAAAGAAAATGAAGTCAGACCCTGACACGAGGAATAGGGAGAAATATTGCGAGTTCCACAAGGATCATGGCCATATGACTAAAAATTGCATAGCTCTTCAGAATGAGATTGAAACACTCATCCGACGAGGAAAGCTATCGAAGTATGTTGATCGGGGAGGCGAAAGAAGAAACACCGACCGAACTAGAGAGATATCTAGATCTCCTCATCGATCATAGGAGAACAAGAAGAGAAACCATGAAGTTGATCCAGATGATGACCCCGATCTCCCCAAGAAACCAAGACAGCCAGAACGAGAGGTATTTTCAATACGTTTTGGGCCATTTGATTGTAATGTTATTACAGGAGGAGATGCAGGAGGAGGAGACCTTACTGTAGAAAGAAAATCTTACCTCGGTGAGGCTCAAGCTTGCTCGTATATTCAGCGAATAAATCTAGATGAGTAAGATCGCCCGAGAAAGGTGAACAAGGAAAAATTGGTCATCGGTTTCTCAAAAAATGATCTTGCAGGAGTTTTATATACTCACGATGATCCACTGGTGATCAAGATGAGAATGAAGGATGTAATGATTTCAAGAGTGTTGGTCGACAATGGTAGCTCGGCAGACATCATGTTCTACTCGTGTTTCGATAGTTTGAATCTAAAGCTATCTCAACTGGAGCCTTACCACAGACCCCTTATCGGTTTTACTGGCGAGAAAGTATTTCCACTTGGGATGATCAAGTTGGATATATTCATTGGTACGTGGCCTGCTTGTCGGATAGAAAGAATACGTTTCTTCTTGATGGATAAGAATGTCCAATCATCGTACAATATCATCATGGGAAGAGTAGGATTGAAGAAGTTCGAGGCGGTACCATCTACAGTGCATCAGTGCTTGAAATTTCCAACAAACTTTGGAGTAGGAGTTGTGAAAGGTGATCAGAAAGTAGCTCGGGAATGCTATTATTCATCCGCCGAGCAAGAAGAACTGGAAGAATCAAAGAAAAAAACCAGCACCTATCAAGTGGATGAAGGTGCAGAAATTGAAACATTGGATCCCCGAGATGAGTCGCAACTCGTAAAGGGTCAAGTGGTGGAAGCTACTGAAAATATCATTCTGGACGACGAGCACCCTGAACGAACTACTCAAATAGGTTCATCGTTGGAGGCCTCATTAAAACAGGAATTGATAACTTTCCTTAGAAGAAGAAGACAAACTTCTGCGTGGAGTCATGAAGATATGACTGGGATAGACCCACACTTCTTATGTCACGAGCTCAATGTGAATAAGGAAATCAAGCCTGTGAAGCAGAGAAGAAGAGTATTCAGTCCCGAGAAGAATCCAGCTATACAGGAGGAAGTCGAGATGCTCCAGAAAGCTTGTTTCATTGAAGATGTTAAATATCCAGATTGGTTAGCTAATGTAGTGATGGTAAAGAAGAATAATAACAAGTGGAGGATGTGTGTAGACTTCACCGACCTCAACAAAGCATGCCCAAAGGATCACTTTCCACTTCCCCGAATTGACCAACTGGTAGATGCTACCTCGGGACACGAGTTGCTAAGCTTCATGGATGCTTACTCTGGTTACTATCTAATTAAAATGAAACCTGAAGACAGGGAAAGTACTTCTTTTATTACACCTAGGGGAACTTATTGTTATAATGTTATGCCTTTTGGTTTTAAAAATGCAGGTGTGACATATCAAAGGATGATGAACAAGGTCTTTGATGAACAAATCAGTGAAAATATGGAAGTCTATGTTGACGATATGCTGACAAAAAGCAAGAAAGTTGTCGATCATCTAGTTGACTTAAGCCAGACTTTTTATCAACTAGATAAATATCAAACGAAGCTGAACCCGACGAAGTGCATCTTTGGAGTACGAGAAGGCATGTTTCTCGGGTACATTGTCAATCAACGAGGCATTGAAGCAAATCCTGAAAAGATCAAAGCTCTATTAGGGCTACGATCTCCAACAACGAAGAAGAAAGTACAGAGTCTCATAGGATGAGTAGCGGCACTCAACAGATTTGTATCACGAGCAACTGATAGATGTCTCCCATTCTTCAAGACACTCAGAAAGACTTTTGAGTGGAATGATGAATGCGAGAAGGATTTTCAAGACTTGAAGAAATACTTGGGAGCACCTCCACTATTGTCCAGGCCGGTAATGGGAGAAAAATTGTACTTGTACCTTGCAGTGTCCGAGAATGCAGTTAGCTCGGCGTTGATCAGAGTGGAGAATGGAGTACAAAAACCAATTTACTACACAAGTAAGGCCTTCCAAGGAGCAAAAATCAGATATCCAAGACTGGAGAATTTAGCACTGGCGCTGATTGACGCGAGTAGGAGAATGAGGCCATATTTCTAGGCTCATAAAATAGTAGTATATACTGATATGCCATTGAGGCAAGCCCTGCATAAGCCAGAAAAATCAGGAAGATTGATGTACTGGGCAATAGAACTCAGTGAATATGATATAGTCTATGAACCCAGATTATCGCTTAAAGGGCAAGTTGTAGTAGATTTTATAGCGGAGTTCACCTATCCTGATACCCCCGAGGAGCAAAAGTTGCTCGCTGATCAACCTGTGGATGTTACAGGATTGACAAACACTAGCTCAGACCAACTCCGGTTGGTAAAAGGGCAAGTGGATGTTACAAGATCATTAAATTCGAGCTCAGACCAACTTCGGTTGGTAAAAGGGCAAGAAAAAATGATCGACGAGGAGCGAGAAAAATCAGGGGAGTATGAAAAAAAGCAGAAAATATTTCACCGAGGAACTCTGACTGATCAGAAATTTGAAGACGAGTTACCTATATGGAGGCTATATGTAGATGGATCATCTTGCAATACAGGATGTGGAGCGGGGATAGTTTTGAGCACTCCAGACAAGGTCGACATGGAATACGCTTTGCGTTTCCAATTCAAAGCTTCCAACAATGAGGCTGAATATGAGGCCATGATTGCAGGGCTTAATTTGGCAAAAGTTATGGAGGCGCAGCAAGTTATGATCTTCAGTGACTCTCAACTGATTGTAAACCAAATGATGGGAGTGTATGTAGTTAGAGGAGAATTAATGATCAGATAGCATGCAAAGGCAAAGGAGCTGGTGTCAGAATTTTCTGCTATTCAGCTGGTCAGAATACCAAGAATGGAGAATGCGAGAGCAGACGCCCTAGCTCGACTAGCGTCAGCTACTCGCACCGAGCTACGACGAACAATCCCAATTGAAGTGTTGGCTGGTCGGAGTATAAATGAAGATATGATGATAAACTTTATCACCCTTGATTTAGGTCCATCTTGGATGGATCCCATCAGGGCGTATATCGAGGAGGGAGAATTTCCAATTGACAAGCTCGCAGCCAAGAAATTGAAATTTAAAGCTGCTCGGTATGTACTAACTAATGGTGTTTTATATCGACGAGGAATAATGGCAAGTTTGCAGAGATGTGTATATCCCTCCGAGATGAAAGAATTAATTGAAGAGATCCACGAAGGGTCTTGTAAAGCACAAGTAGCAGGTCGAACGCTTTTGCAAAGGGTGATGACGCAGGGATACTACTGGCCGACGATGAGGGCTGATTGTATAGCTTATGCCAAGAAATGTGACAAGTGCCAGCATTTCTCCTCCATCCGAAGAACTCCACAAGCATTGTTGACACCCATAACTTCCCCTTGGCCATTTTCCATATGGGGAATTGATTTGGTTGGACCATTGCCAACGACCCGAGGAAGGTTCAAGTACCTCGTTGCCGCAGTTGATTATTTTACTAAGTGGGTAGAAGCTGAGCCACTCATTGATATGACGTACGAGAAGGTGTACCAATTTGTTTGGAAGAACATCATTTGCCGATATGGTCTCCCTCATGCCTTCATCACAGACCATGGGACACAATTTGATAACGAGGAGTTTGCCGCCTATTGTCATCAGTCAAACATTTTGAAGGTTCATTCAGCACCAGGTCATCCTCAAAGCAATGGACAAACTGAAGTGATAAACAGAACGCTGCTGAATGGTTTGAAGAAACGATTGGACGATGCAAAAGCAAACGGGATCAACGAGCTACAATCAGTACTTTGGGCTTACCGAACTACTCCCCGAGTAGCAACTGGAGAATCACCATACATGCTGGCGTTTGGAAGTGAAGCTGTCATACCTGCCGAGTTGGGCCTCCCAACACACAGGGTACTGAATTTCAATTCCCCTGTCAGCGAGTTAATGAGAAGACTGGATTTAAACATGCTCGAGGAAGTTAGAGAAGAAGCAGCCATTAGAAATGCTGCTTACCAGCAGCGAACAACTTTGTTCTACAATAAGAGGGTGAGGAAGTGCGACCTGAAAGAAGGAGACTATGTGCTGAAGAAAGTAATTCAAAAGCATAACAAACTGGAGGGAAACTGGCATGGACCATACCGAGTAACAGAATTTGTTCGACCAGGAACTTACCGAATAGCCACTTTAGAAGGCGATGAGTTTAAGAATGCATGGAACGCAGAGCATCTGCGCAAGTATTATCAGTGATGTATATGTAACACAGTTCCATCAGTAGGAATAAAATAAAAATATTCTGCAAGTCTCTCTGTTTATTGAACATTTTTCGGGGAATACTAGTGCTACGCACTACTCGACACAGCTCGACAGACTACTCAAGAAAATATTCCAAACTGTACCAACTTAGTTGGTCGACGAGGAGAAAATATTCCAAACTGTACAAACATAGTTGGTCGACGAGGAGAAAATATTCCAAACTGTACCAACATAGTTGGTCGACGAGGAGAAAATATTCCAAACTGTACCTACATAATTGGTCGACGAGGAGAAAATATTCCAAACTGTACCAACTTAGTTGGTCGACGAGGAGAAAATATTCCAAACTGTACCAACTTAGTTGGTCGACGAGGAGAATATATTCCAAACTGTACCAACTTAGTTGGTCGACGAGGAGAAAATATTCCAAAATTTACCAAGTATGGTTAGTCGGGGATAAACTCTCACTAACTATGATTGGTCGACGAGCACAATTTAACAACCTTGGTTGGTTGGAAAAATTTTAAACATTTTTATACTCATCGAGCAACATTGCTGATACTTGTAACTTTTTTACTAAGTTGGTCGATGAACAACACTATTATTATCTTTTTAACAGATATGCATAAATATAAAGTGTTTGATATTTACAAGACAATAGCAATTAAGATTTGCAAGCGATAATCAAAGTCTTTCATTAAATTTGAAATAAATTACAAGTTACATTGATATGTATACTAACTGTTACATTAAAAATTCCTATTCTATTGGTTTTTTCCCCTCAGCTTTCGATACAGGTTCCTCGCCAGCAGGCGGATCATTTAAAGACTGAAGAGAATTGATAAAGTTCAAATCCTTCAGCATCCTGATGTTCATCACAGAAGGTCGATCTAGAAGATGCTCGCGACGAGATACCTCAATTTGAGAATGTAGATTGTAGTCACCGAGGTATTTTGAAATTAAGCTCCGAGGAATGGCACGAGCAGGGATCCATTCTATCTCCAAATTGTACGGTGGCACAGGCAAGTCGAGCAACCCGGGATCATGGTAGTCCCACGGATAGTGTCCTTGTTCGAGCTTCAACACACCTAAGGCATTCAGCCAGCCTTGTTTGTAGCCCTCATTGTTGGCATTCTGGATACGATCATCCAAGTGGAATAGTGCTTTGTTGTATCCAGCCATCTAGAATTCCCTGGGCTGTTTGTGGAATTGGTATGTTAGCCTTTCTAGCTGGTCGTGGAGATTCTTGATGAAAAGCTCCTTATTCTCCAAGACTGACTTCTGCGCAGAGAGCTGCTTTTCCAAGTCCCTAATCTTCTTTGACATGTCAGACAAAGCTTGGTTCTTCGCCATTAGTTGGAAGGCTTGGTTCTCTAAGGCAGATGTTGTCCTCTGTTCCTCGACAAGCACCCGAGCTACTGTTGCTCGTCCCCGAGGAGCTCTTCCTCGTCCCCTAAGAGACGTGGAAGGGCCCGACCTCCTCAAGGTATCCAATTCTTCCCTAAACTTGACATTCTCCACTTCTAGGAATGAAAATCCCTCGTCAGTCACTGGGATTAGGGCTGTTGAAGAAGAGGCTGCAGACTTCAACTGTGATAGCTCTTTCTGCAAGTTGTTGTTTTCCTTTTCCAGCAGCTCGGCAATCTGTCTGCATTCCTCAACCTCGCCCCTCAGGGTTCTCTCCCTTATATCATAACCAACAAAAAGCTTCTCGTAGCCCTTGTCAGCAATGATCAGCTTATACTTCTTCTCATAACTCTCATGCAACAAAGAAGTTGATTCTTTGTATTGATTCTGAAGGTCTTCGAGGGTGCACTGGAGATCCTCGATCATTTCATAGTAAGCCACATTATTGGCTACCGCCCGATCAAGCAGATACTTCAGGTATTGATATGCTTCCACTGCCTGTTCTGAAGCATCCTGGCCAAGGATGTCGGCAACTTGTGTAGCACTCAAGTCTGTGTGACCAGCCTTAAAGTACTCATTGCACTGTTGCAGCAACTTTATATCATGGGAAGATAGCAGATCCATCCTGGACAGAAACTAGCAGAGAAAGAAAAGAAATCATCAATAAGAAGAATAAGCAGAGTATGAATGAAAGATGAACAACAATATGGAAGAAAGAAGTTCATATTTTATTAGATCATAGTTGAAGAGTACAAATTTTGGGTTACATTTGACAAAAAAGAAAAATAGAAAAGTAAGCCCGAACAACACTACATCTTTTCCTTATCTACCAAAACCTTCTCGGGAAGTTGGGAAGAGGAAGAAGGTTGCTCGGAGGGAACTGTGGGCTGTTCGGAGAGCACCAGCTGTTGCTCGGATGAAGAAACGACTTGCTCGACAGCAGGCTGGATGGCTGGGGGGTGATCTCCCATCACCATTGAAGACTCCTCAGAGGTAGCTTCGTCCTCTTCTAATTCTTCTGGAGTAGGAGGAGGACCAGGGATATGCCTCTGGAAGATCTCGGAGGACTCGTCGACCTTCATTTCCTGAAGGGAAGTGACCCATCCATCCCTAAAGTACTTTAGACCGCCATAGTCTACTTGAGATACCATGGCAGCACACCCCTTGTTCCACCCCTTGTCCCAGCCAGAGCTGAAGGACTTTTTCACAGCAGCTTTCCTCTTCAACTTCTCCGAGGAAAGCGTCTCGGACAGAAGGTTCTCAGTATTCTTCAGTTTGATCTCAACCTCCTCCTTCTGCCGACCTACTTCCTGGAGCTGGTCCAACCTCTCCTCAGCAACTTTGAGTTTATTTTCCAGCTCTCCAGCGGCTTTGAGCTTTTCCTCAAGCTCTTTATTTTCCTTTTCCAAGGCATTCTTTTTCTTCTCCAACTCCTTGGAGGCATCAGCAACTCGATCTTTTTCTTGATCGGAGGAGGAAAGTTTTTTCTCCCAGATAGCCTTATCAGTGGCATACTTCTGGCGGGAGTCTTCCAAAGATTTGATAGCCTCTTCCATAGCTCCCTCCACACTGGACGAGGAGCATGAGGCTTTAATGGCTTTATCCTTTTTCAGGATTATGTTAAAAACAGCTCGTCAACTGTAAACAGAAAAAGAAAGCAAGTTAGAAACAGAAATGATAAAGGAAACTATGAAAAGTTTAAAGTAAAGAGACTTACTGAATCAAGGTGACGAGCAGCCAAAGAAGTAACCATGTCCCGAGTAAGGTTATCTTCAGTACCTTGTACCTCGGGAATGGTTAAGGACTTTACCGAGCTCATGTCAGAGCTCGGGGGAACAAAAGTGGGAACTTCAGTCCCAACAGCTGGGGGCTGAATGATGGTATCAACCAAATTGACCGAGGAGCTCTTCTTCAGCCTCCTCGGGGGAATAGGTACAGCTAAGGAAGAATTCTTGGTCGGTGATATCACAATCACTTTTCCAGGAGCAGTAGAGCTGCTCGGAGCCACTACGGGCTTCTTGGCGACTTTAGCAGGAGCAGCTGGAGGAGCTGCATCAGTCTTCTTTATCCCCTCTTTTGGGACATCAATCTTAATCCTTTTTACCTCTTCAGAACCGGAGGCAGTTTTCTCAAACAGAGCAGGAGTTCTTATTTTCTTCATCCTTTCGCTCAAAGGAATATGATTCAGGCGAAGAACTTGCAGAGGCTGGTACTGGCTCTGCTTCACTGATCACTGGACGAGCAGTGAAGGAGGTTGTGTAGCTCTTGTACTGGAGCAGATACGAAGCCGACCTGATGTGCTCATCCACAACCCTTTGATGCAGACCCCAGATAAGTCCCAAATGCCTTATATTGACATCTGTTTCTTTTGGGCACTTTCTCTTGCTATCAACTGCAAATAAATAAACATTGTTATCAGTGACACATTTTATCAAACACAAAACAAACATGATTTCAAAATAAATAAAATAAAATAAAAATAACCTATCCCATTGCCATAAGGAGGGCATCTGGGACCCTGGTAAACCTCATCTTCGGTTAATGGAGGGTGTTGCCAATTTTTTACGACAACCCCGTGTTCAAAATAATCCCTATTGGCATCAGGGAGATTGACTACTAAGGGTCTATTTATAAACCTAGTTTTTAAATAATAAATATTATCATTAACTTCCCATCTATAGCAGTACATGATTTTTGGAATTCCCATATGAGTTCCATGCACTTGATTTAATTTATGCACCCCACTAACTATTCTCCATGTGTTGGGGGCTATTCGTGCAGGAACACCATCAAAGTACTGACAGAATTCCAGGCACAGAGGATTTGGTGGAAAAGAAAATCCACACTCAGCAAAAAAGAGACTGGGGAACCAATGTCCCTCAGCCAAATTGAAATAATTAGAAGGCTCAGAAAGCTCTTCCAAGACGACCTAAGAGGGAATGGAAAAATCAGAACGAAATTTCTCAAGAGACTCAACAGGATAAACCATGGTGAATAAAGAAATAAAGATGAAGGAAGAAGATATTACAGGAAAAGAACGGATCTGCTGACTACGGACGATGGAAGAGATGAATACACAAGAGAGTAAAAGACAATGAAAAACTCGAAGATGAAAATTTGAAAAGGTAGAAGACGATGGGAGTGTCTGTGAAGTTTAAATACCTTACCTTGGGAACTGGCGAAGTAATGATTACAAAAAAGGATGATTACGTTACCGGCGACTAAAAGGGCATTAAATATTGGCGCGGGAATCAAAGCAGGCAACAGCGGCTAAAAAGATAAAAAGTAACTCAGGAATCGAAGCGCGCAGAAAAGTCCAAAAAAGCATGATTCTACGAACTTGGAAGGAGAAATAAATATAAGGGAAATGCTCCTAAAAATCAGGAAGACTATTTAAAGCTATCATATTCCGAGAAAGAATGTTTCATACTCCTCAAATTTCGAACTATGAAACATTGGGGGCTTCTGTTAATACCAAATTTAATCTGCTGATGTGGACCGATCATATGAAGACACGTGACTATCTACATGGCAACTACAAAAACTTCCGAGGAACTCCCACGCTCCGAGGAATAAAACTGCTTACCCGAGGAACTCATAGTTCCCCGAGGAACACTGCTTACCCGAGGAACTCATACGCTCCGAGGAACAAACCTCTCCGAGCAACTAAAGCGGTCCGAGCTGCATCTCGAACAAAGCATTAATAGCTAGATAACCAACAGTTCAACTGGTTCATTAAATGCTTATCATTTAGACGCACACGCTTAAAGGGCATTAAATGTATTACCCTTTCATATGTATATCATTTAATGTATCACCCTTTCAGATGACAGCCTCAAGGCTATAAATACGTTGTACAATCCTCATTGTGGGAGGGACCCCAGACCGGAATTTCTTGAGATAACTTGTAATCGAGAATTCCTATACAAACAGCAATACCAAAACATTGGACGTATGCCATTCTTATAAGGCTGAACCACTTTAAAATTCTTTGTCTCATTTATTTATCTATGATTGAATTATTAGAGTGATCTAATTTTTTACATCAACAATACCTATGAAATGAATTCTTTCTTTGAAATCATACAACTCCTTCTTAAGATATTTCCCAAGCTTTCTATCACTCTTTCTTACTATAATTCTCAAAGAATTGGTGTGAGTTTCAAATGAACCCTGAGGCCCTATTTATAGGTTTCCAAAAGTATTACAGTGTTGACACGTGTCTAATGACTAGCCTTTTTACAATGGTGATTCAACGTCGAGGTTTCGCGTTCTAGATTGGTCTTGCAGTGTTAATATCACCAAATAATGACACGTGTTTTAGCTTTCTCTCTGAAGACGACATGTGTAAGGTGGAGGTGACCAGCACGTGGTGGAAGGTGATAAGGGTATAAGGGTCATTTCACATAGAAGGGTATTTTGGTAATTTCACACTATATATTTTCAATATTTCTTAGAGGTCCTTGAAAATATTTTATTTACAAAATGTTACTTTTTATATTTTTATTTTAGTCCCTAAAGTTTCATAAAATTATATTTTCTACCCCCAAACCTATTATATACCTCAAGATATGTCATAAGACTTCGATTTGATCCAATTTACAGCTGATTCTTCATATTTAAAAATGGAGTTTGTTATATTGATAACAACATATTTAATAATACAACATTTATAAGATAATAAGTTACACATGAGTGTAAAAATGAACTATATATATATATGAGCATATAAAAGTGGGGTCATTACACTTGTCTAAGTCTTTCTTGAGTCTCCCAATACCTCACTTAACGTCAGAACGATTTCTAATAAATTTCATGCCCCCGTTATCTCACGATTATTTCTCATATTAAATTTCATTTCCCGAACCCTACTTAGACCCTAATGGTCCTTCCTATGTCCCATTATGATCTTTAAATTATTCCCAACGGTTCCTACGTATTTTAATCGAATTAATCAAAAAGGGGAAATATTCAATTTTCAGGAGGGGTTGATCAATCGATGTAAGGGGGTCGATCGATTGAACCTTCGATCGATCATCATTCTTGAGTCGATCGATCGATCGAGCAATTCTTGCCCAGATTCTACTATTCCAACCTACGGGTCTCCTCCATAAAACTTCACCAAATCTCCATTAGTGAGTCCCAAACTCCTAACCAACCATAAGGAAACATTATATAAATAATAATATATGATTTCTAATGTAAATGTCCTCTTGAATCATCAATAATCATCATCAACTGAATTAAATTCAAAATATATCTTTAACCCTACTTTATTTAATTTCTCATGAAATTCATTGAATAATAGATTCCTATCTCTACTGGATATCAATTTCGTTTTCACCAATCTAAATTCAATAAGGAATTATCCTAACATTATTTCTATTCATTTATTTTCACAATTTGTCCCAAACATCAATTATCTTTTTATGAAACATCAATATTATTCTCCTACACTAGCATAGGTATGATATCAACCAAAATAACAGCAAGATAAATACTTGCCTCAAATATGAAGGTATGATTCTCAGGTGTTGACGAGTATGGTTGCATCCCTCATTTCCCGATCTACGCATTGGTGGTGAAAGATGGCTAAAGTGGTGTAGGTTGGGCGATTCTCTCCTTTGGATTCTTCTCTCTTATCCCTTCATTAGCCTCTCTGCAGCTCTACCAATTCTAATCCTCGAAGACTCTAACTCCCATCAGATATACCCCTTTAATTTTTGTCCATAATTACGCCTTAAAAAGGGAAATTACTAAAATGCCCTCCCGGATTATCGGTTAGGCCTAAAAATATCCTGAGACCCAAACTAAACCCCCGGGAAAATTTTTCTCACTATCTCTACCCTTTCGGACATGTTGGAGCACTCAAACTGATCATACGAGCGACTTATAATTTAATTAGTTTATATTTTATTAATTTAGTCCTGACATGAGACAAGCGCGTCCCGACTTAAATTCTATAATTGTCGTGTTATTCACTCACGATAATATTAATAAATTCTATCTCATATATTAATTTACTCAAATAGTAATATTCAACGTATAATTACTAACTCTTGTCACGCTAGAAATTATTTATTATGAAATTTGAATTAATATTAAATTAATTTATCTTAATTAAATTTAATAAATCCCCAAATTAAAAGACATAAAAATGCGTGGAATTACAGAGACTTTGCAGATCCCTCAAGGAAATGTCATTAATGACCCATTACCAGCACATGTAGCAAACCTGGTGGTGCCCTATGATGAGGAACCTGAAAGGGAAGCAAGAGAGTTGATGGTGGGGCAAGAAGAGTTCGAGGAAGCCCTAGAATATTGCACAAGGATTTGGCTAACGTCGTGATAGCCAACAATGAAGCAAGCACGAGGTACGTAGAGGAAGTGTGAAATATCGATAATGAAGAGATGGATCCAGGACTAGAGTATCCAGTTGTGTCGCAGTCACCCAAGTTCACGTGGTTCTTCGATCAAGTGGGGATACCCAAGGAAAGTAGAATAGAGATCACTAAGGCAATCTTAGATATTGCCCAGAAGAATGCAGTTCCATCATTAAGGTGGAAAAGGCCTATGGCTAGGTTGGTGAGGAAGTTTTTGTCTGAGGTAACTTTCTCTGATGACGATAGAGCAGTGAGGTTCCCTTACAATAGACCACTATATGTAATGGTGAACATTAACCGGTAAGCTTTGTGAGCTTTGATGGACGGGGGAGCTTCCATAAATATCATGCCTATCAGCTAATTTTATTCTTCCAACATCTCTGAGGCTAGGTTAATACCAATGCCTTTGGTGATTTATGGGGAATACATATCAAATTCCATGTCATTGCGATTGATAAATCCTATAATGTCTTGATAGGAAAGGTGTGAATGTACAACCATAGCTTGATTCCTTCGACGTACCACCAATGTGCCAAGCCAAACATGAAGGGAACAAAGATTCACTACACCAAAAATAGCAATCTGTCATTGTTTAAAACCATGCCAGATCAAATCTGACACAGTTTTGAACTGTGCCGGAATCAGGTGTTCCAAAATAGCTATTTTTTCTGGCACGGTTTAAAAGTGTGCCCGATTTGGCCAAAAAAGAACACTTCTGGCCCACTTTTAAAGCGTGCCAGAATTTTATATTTCCGGTACACTTTTGGCATAGTTTATAACTGTGCCAGATTGAGTACATTTGGGTACACTTTTGCAAGTTCAAAACCGTGCCAAAATTTGATACACTTCTGGCACGATTTTGAATTGTGCCAAATTTATGGGTCAAAGAAAAAAATTGATTTTTTAAAAATAAGAAAATGCACAAATTGCGAATCTCGTACGTTGTTGATAAACTAATGTACACACAAACTTTAAAAAATTACAAGTCTGAATAGTTCAAAAAAAAACAAATTGGGCAGAGTTTTCGCAATTTTTTAGACATTTTAAAACCTGCGTAATGTAAAGCCCGCTCGGTCATAAAAAATAACATTAAAATTATAGAAGCCTGCATGGCCATAAAAGTTAACAATAAACCTACAAAATCCCGGATGGCCATAACACAAAAAATAGAATGTTGAATATTAACGACATTAAATAAATAATCCCCTTGTTTTAAACCATTGACTTCTTCGTGTGTTCCACATGGATAAAGCTAACGATAAAATGTTATTGTGTAAAAAAGTAAAATAAAAAAAAGTGATGATATTAGTAATCAAGTAATTTAAAAAAATCTTATTCAAGCTGAAAAATTGCAAATACAAGTTACAATTATTATTATATTCTCAAACTGGAAGTCTTGTTACTCCATGATTAGCTCCTATCAGTTACATTTGTTCCATGCGAGGTGTTAGTGCCTCTTATGGGGCCGTTTGAGGGCTGCTTTGAGTTTTCACCCTCAAATGGCATGTTTAAAAGCATAATCTAAATATTTTCAAATTATCATCATATTTTTCAACCGAGAGACCCGTGACTACACGGTCAGTTTCTACAAGTTACATTGGTCATGTGCGAGGTGTTCATGCCTCTTATGGGGCCATTTGAGAGATGGTTCAGGTTTTTACCCTTTAACGGCTTGCTTTCAAGCCCAATCTGGATATTTTCAAATTATCATCATATTCTCAAATCAGGAGACCCTTGACTACACAGTTATTTCCTATGAGTAACATTAGGCCCGTGCGAGGTGCTAGTGCCTCTTATGGGGCCGTTTAGGCACTGGTTTGGGTTTTCACCCACTAACGACATGTTTTTAAGCCTAATCTAGATATTTTAAAATTATCATGATATTCTCTAATTGGGAGACCCGTGACAATGTGGTCAATTCCTATAAGTTATATTGGTCCCATGCGATATGTTCATGCCTCTTATGGGGCCGTTTGGGAGCTGGTTTGGATTTTCACCCTTTTAATGACTTGTTTTTAAGCTTAATCTAGATGTTTTCAAATTATCATCATATTCCAAAAGCGGGAGACCCGTGGCTACGTGGTCAGTTCCTACATGTTACACTAATCTCGTGCGAGGTGTCCATGCCTCTTAAGGGGTCGTTAGGAGGTTGGTTTGGGATTTCACCATTTTAACGACTTATTTTTAAGCTTAATCTAGATGTTTTCAAATTATCATCATATTTTCAAATAGGGAGACCCGTGACTACGCAGTAATTTCCTACAATTTACATTGGTCCCGTGGGAGGTGTCTATGCCTCTTACAGGGCCATTTGGGGGTTTGTTTGGGTTTTCACCCTTTTAACGACTTATTTTTTAAGATAAAGTATAGATATTTTAAAATAATAAGAATACCTAAATAGTTCCAAAGAGTTTTCAATGTTTAAGAAAATGTAAAACCATATAGACCCTAAGGCATATAACCAATACAATGCATTTCAGGTTTTACATTCTACACAAATTTTACAAACACAAACTATTATAAACTGAAAATCTCCAGTGAGTAATAAGTGTTCCTTTGTTTCTAAGTACATGCATAGTTTCTATTTTACCTCATGTATAATCAATATCCACAAAGTTGTCCTTGTACACCATTGAAGCTGCTGTAATTTGTACGACGGGCAGTATTTTTTTGCCTGTAAGATACCAGGACTTAGTGCCTCACCATGTAAGTTGAAACAAGCATTCACATGTAAGTTTTTATGGAAAATATCTACAAGGTGTATGGACTTCCCTAGTCAATGTTCTTTTTGTCAATAGCCTTTTGAAAAACATAGAATTTTTGTAAACTTAAAAGTACATGTTATCAAACATGTGTAAAGAAACCTACTTGAGATGCATAACAAGATACCGATAAGGATAGGCCGCTGGTAAAAAGAAATTGTGGCAATTATATGAATAAGACTATAAGTTAACTTTCGTTATGATTGGTGGCATTTATATGAATAGGACTAACATCAAAAATCTAAAATGCTTAGGATCAACAACTAACAATTCTTAAAAAGTGGGACATAATCCAATGGCTCCGTATATATAATAGCTATATAGCTATTATAGCTTATATATATATATATAACAACTATATAGTTGTTATATATATAGGTAGTATGTATAACTGCTATATAGCTATTTGAAAGATAGCTACGGGACATGAGTTATTGATTGTGCTAGGCTTGGTGGCAGAGAATGTCTTGGATTTTTATAATAAGTTAAATGCCTAGAAACTTTACCAGTCCCTTAAACTACGATGCATATGTGTAATTGGCCTTTTAAAGTGTATTTTATACCCTACTATATATGAAACACTAGTTTCTAACAAACCTTGGAATCTCCAATATGCAAAATAAGAACACTAGAAAACAATCATACCTTTAATTTCTAGATTGAAGGTTTATTCATATATATAAATCAGTATATACAAACAACTTTTGAAGCTCCAACTTTTCCCAATTTTACCCCTAACTATGTTGTGTATACAAACACATATAACTTCAAAACACCTCTGCATTACGCAATAATGACAATAAAATGTTTGAAATGGACATTTATGAATCATGAAGATTTGAAATGGACAATTAAAACATATATCTATGTTAGATATGTTGTTGGCAAGGTGAACTATAGGAATAATCATTGGGACCTCAGAAATTTTAACTTCTTCTTATTAATTAACTTTAGGATTTTCAATAATAATTATCCATTATTTGGAAAAATAGATGATTTGATGGCGTTGATGCTCCTTTCCGGAAGAAGGGATTTATGTCGTATTTTATTTTATTGGTTTAGAGAGATTTACCCCCACCACGATATTAAATTTGTTGTATTTTTTGGTTTTCTTGATATTAAGGCCACGGGAATTCAAGAACAAACAATTCCAACAACATTTGGTGAATTCAAAATTAGTATATTCTTTGTGCAATATAATATTGTGTGTGGGGAGTCGCAAATATGGATCATGATCTTTTCTTCTTCTAATCTTTAAAAGGTAGCCCATAAATATTTTGATATTGAGACGAAGAGAATCCAAATAAAGGAAATATGCCGTGAAGATTACTTTCATATGATGAATATTTACTAGGATATGATTATATTTCTTGATATCTGCAAATATGGCAGGAGTATGAAGCTATAAAAGAGAAAATGAAAGGCTAAATAATTGAATAACACTACATGTTATTTTGGAGATAAAGAGACCTATAATAGCCTATCCAAGCTTGGATATTTTGTTTTCACTACATATAACAAATAAGAGAGAGATTATAAATTTATTCTTTCATACAACCAATTTTATAGTTATAGTCCACTATTATGACTTGTTACAATGTAAAAGGACATTGTAAATTTTATAGAGTGCATAGTGCTCCACCATTCATAGGGAAACCATTCAATTAAGGACTATTTTCTCATAAAAAGTTCATTGTTCAGTGGATTATGATATGGGATCGAGTGAATATGTGAGGCCGTTTTGTCTTAAATAATTTCACAGCAGTCACTAGACACCAGCACCTTCCCTTTCAACTTGTAAGAATGGTGAATGAAATTAGTTTATTTAGTTCCCTGACTATTTTCTCATATGTGAGGTTGTTTTATGTTAAATAATTAGTCGAGTGAATATGTGAGGCTGCTTCAATCTAATGTTTATTGTGTTAGATGTTTCTTATTTGATATTATTTTGTTCTCTTTTAAAATGTTAAACACAAATCCTACCAAAACAAAGAAAGTATGTGGACCTACACGGGGTAAGGGGCTATAAAATATCATCAAAGCTACTGGGAAAAATGTGCTTTGAAATTTCGAAGCAGAAAGGTAGGTCACTTGATACAATCCAATCCACAAAACAATCAAATGAATTGGGATTATCACTCCCAACCTAATCGTAGTTCCAACTAAATGTAAAGAACTCATAGAGGCTGATACAAAAATAACGTTAGACAGACTCAGTGTATGTAATTTATTATTACCTTTTTTGATCTTTGTATGCTTCAGTTGTTGAGAATAGTTAATTTTGAAGTTTGGGGCTGTTAGTTGCGTTTTTTTGTATATGGATTTTTTGAGATATGTGATGTGGTTGAGTATAGATTTGGTTTGATTAGAGATAGTTTTGAGCAGATGGTTTTCGTATCAATGGTTTTGTTTTATGACCGATTTTGGGAGTAGCGTGCAACCTTTCTTTTTTTTAATCATAGGAACAAACTTTCTCAAATATTAAGATTTCAAACATGAAAAAAAACGTGACTGTGTGATAATTGATTAAATTAATTCGCAACTTTCTAATTTGGCACACTTATTTAATTAGAGTCTATTTTTAAACCAAAATAAATCAGCCCCTAAACATGCATCTAAAGTGCGTATGTCAACCCATAAATAAATAAAGCACGTGACACAAATATTCAGGAAAAATCCCCCAAAGGGTCAAAACCATTTATTTCACTATAATTTATAAAAAAATGGCTTACAGGGATTATAATGAAATAGGGTGACATACGAAATACCCGCAGGTGTCGGTTCCTATGTCTCGACTGAAACTTTCCCTTTTCAAGAGGAGAGCAGTGAAGAAGAAGACGGCTCCTCCATAAGTTACGGCTGGAATTTTCCCTTTTTAGGAGGGCAGCGATGAAGAAGAAAAACGGCTTCTCCACAAGAGTGAAGTTTATAAGGACTCCCTCCACAATAGCACTCAACAGTCAGTTGTAGATTTTTCCCCACAAAGAATAAACCAAAGCAAAATATGTTCTTGGATTCCACAAAACAATTCACATAAAAGTAATTGGGATTTTGTGAATTAAAAACAAAACATTTGAACCCTTAAATGAGAGAAGGAAACATTCTGCCAAATAAATGTTATCGAGAGTTATGGCAGATAAACCAACCAAAATTTTCTAAGGGTTTTAAAACTCTTGTCTACATCAAAAGCAAGGGTGACATGCCTTTTTATATGAAATTTTTGAGCCGGTTAACATACAGAAGTAAACCAGCGTGTCAGTCTAAAAGTCATCTCGCTCGAACGACATAGCTATCTCGTTCAAATGAGGTGGCTATGTCGTCTGAACGACATAAGCATATCGTTTGAATGAGATTACATGCGTGCCTCTACATAATTTCGATACGAATGCGTGGTCGCTAGTTTCGTATTTTTTTTATTTTTTATGAATTAGTTATGATTTTTCTACGAAAAGGTGTCCGAGAACAAAATCTCTAGAAAAATATTTGATAAAAATATCCCAACACTTTAATATAAAATGTAAATGAAACTTTAAACATTATCTTACCAAATGTCATATTGTTGGGCTATGTTGAAGACCACTTGTAATTCGGATTCGTCTTTTGTAGATGAAAACTTCTTCAATTCTTTGACGACTTGTAGCGGTATACGACATAATTAATTGTGATGGACTTATTAAAAATATGTCCTTACAAATCTCCCCCTATGTCTATACCGGTACATAAATAAAAATATCTGAATTATCAAAAACCAAAATTCCTATACAAATCTACCCTCCCATGAATCGCAAAACTGAAAAGGTAAAATTTTTAACTTCTTAAATTTTTCTTCAACATCAAAACTCTCAAAGCTTTTCTCATCAGGTTGTGCAACATCATGATCTTCAATCTTTGTACCTACACACATGATATAAAGTAAAAACCTTCGTGATGCATCGAGTTTGAAATGATATAGGAATAAAGCATTAATAATCAAATCTCCACCAAAATGCAAAAACTTCACCCATAACATGATAATTATTTCTCCCCCTTTTTATGATGTCCCCAAATAGGCAGATAAGAAGAAAAAATCAAAACATGGAGTGTCACGACAAAATGCATAGCAAACAAAGATCAAGCTACGCGCATGCAAAGGTATATCCCAAAAACATCCACAAACTATTTTTGATTTTCAAATTTTTCATACAAAAATAGGATACAAAAAAATCACACCATGGATTTAAACTCAAACAACCAAGTTATGCAAATGGAATGTATGGGTGTGAACACATTCGATAGGTAAATAAACTCAATCAATCATATGTGCATGATTCATACGTGTACCCCTAACGAATGAACATCAAAAGTGTCCTTAGGTGTAAAATTTGTTGAATTTAAATGACATCGTCTTATACAAATCATCAAATCAAAGTCAAATGATTTCCACACCAATAACATCCAAAACTGTTTAGCACATTTCAAGACTTTTAACGATGTGCAAACCTGTTTTAATTCTCCATCCGAACACCCTCATATATATTTTCTTCTAGAGGTGAATAAACTAAATTCTCAAACTTTGGAGAATTGGTGCAAAAACCTAAATGGCCCACAATTGGCATGAATTTCTTTTTATTGCCTATAAATTTTTTGGGCTCTTTTAAACCTCTTTGGACCCCGAATAATAAAATTCCTCAATTTTTTAGGTCCAATTTAACGGTGGCTTAGTATTCGCAAAGGCAAAATGAACCTTTCGCAGCCCTTCCCCATTTTCAAACAAAGCACACAAACTCACAAAACGGTTCTTATATGCGCAATTTCCTTATCAAAATTTATCGCGCTTGGTTCATTTTAAAGGAAAGGATTGAAGTGAAAACACCCAACCAACATGTGATAAGTCAAGCACAAACAATGGCAGCATAAGAGTATGTGGATACATAGTAGAAGGAGATGAGAAGAAGAGGATGAACATAGACATATAAGTGGTTCAGCCAATTAGGCCTACGTCCACTGTGCAAGTGAATGAGTGTAGTCACTGGAATAAGGAACTAAAGGCCATGGATACAATCTCTCAAGCTTTCACTCTCTACTATATATTTTGACAGAGTTTCATCTTGGGTTGTTGTGGCCATCCCCGATCCCCACCGCGGAAGGAGGAAGGGATCCTTCGGGTCCCGCGCGTCCCCACTCGGGAGAGCGCTTTGGCCGGCATCGATTTGTGAGATGTGAAAATGTAGAGAGATTTAGAGTCGCCAGTCTATTTTCCTCAAAATAGACAAAAGAAAAAGAGGAAGCCACCCCGAACGATGGCATCTAAAGACATACTGGTGCGTGCGAAACCAAATGATTCGAGAAGGGTTCGGAGGCTTAGTTACGAAATGGGAAGGTGTTAGGCAACCATTCCATCCTTTCGGTTTCTCACGGATATTTGCTATTTTCCTTTATATTTCCCCCCGTGATATGTGTGCATGTGTATATATAGAATGGAGGTAGGAATCCTCGACTTGTATCATAGAAAAGACAAAGCGAGTCATCCGTAGGAATGTGAGATTTGTGTAGAAAATAAGATTTACGTGATTACCCCTAAGTTGACCGTTATAAAGGAACGATAACGCATATGGAATAATACGTTACTAAGAACAAGTATATAGAATATAATAGAAAATGAGATAAAGAGAAGATAGAAAATAAGAGAAAAAGTGAGAAAAGGACTCGAGTACCCCGAGACGCCTACGTAGCCTATAAAGGCATCAAAGTCCACGTAGTTCGCAAATAAACGAGGGGTGGGGTTTAACCCATAAATACAAATGGAGAAATCTCTTATTTGTAAGTGTGTGTGTGAAAAGTGTTTTAGTTGTGAGAAAAGTGTGGAAAAGGTGTGAAAATCCCACTTGGAATTTATGAGCAAACCCTCTTTTTCTTATTTTTTGGGTTTTTATTTATATGAAAATAGGAGATGTGCAATAATACTAGAAAAAAACTATATTTATGATGTGTGAGATGAGATAATAAAAGTGCTAAGTAAGAAAACAAGTTATTGCAAATTTAAGAGAATTTAGGAGAGAGTTTTAGAAAGTTGGACCTTCTTGGAGACCTTGAGCTTGATCTTGAATGTTGAAAGGCAGACCTTGAACTTGGATGATGATGGAGAATGGTTAATTCATCAAGTTTGATGAAAGGGATGATGAAAAGTGGAAGCGAAAAAGGGATTTGAGAGTTGAAATCACGTTGCCTTCGAGCGAGGTTTCTGGGGGTTTTCTCAGAGTGATTTGCCTCTGATCCGAGATCTCATGAAAATGAGGCCAAGGCCTCCTTTTATAGCTCCAGGGGACTACCGACCGACTTAGAGCCCTTCCTGCCTACCGGCAGGAAGGTGCCGATAGGCAGGTTCTAGGACCTGCCGTTTGGTAGTGTGTTTTAGGCTTTTTTGGAAAATTGGCCGCTGAGGGCAAACTGTTGATCAGAATCGTACACGGGACATACCGTTAGAAAGGTATTTTAGAGACCTTAGAAAGTCCTTTGGACTGCTCCCGAGTTTGGGAGTTGACTTTGGGTCAAATGTGGCTCGGAAGAGTTTGTCAGTCCATTGGACGGGGAATCATTCGGACGCAAATGGATCGTTCGTCCGCATGGTAAGTCAGAATCGTGCACGGGATGGACCGTTGGAAAGGGTATTCAGTGCCATTCGAAGATTCATTCAGCCCCGGTTGAGCTAAAGAGTTGACTTGGGTCAAACAGAGCCTGGAAGTGCCCGGTGGCCTCCAGGTAGGGTTTCGAACGCAAACGGAACATTCGTCCGCATGGTGAGTCAGAATCATGCATGGGGTGAACCGTTGGAAAGGGTATTCAGTGCCTTTCGAAGATTCATTGAGTCTCGGTCGAGATGAAAAGTTTGACTTTTGGGTCAAACTGAGCCGGGGAGTGCCCGATGGCTTTTAGGTCAGTACTCGGGACGTGACAATGGTTTACAGTGATGATTGGAGGTACTAGGGACCTAAGGAGAGTTAGGGGGTAACGTAATGATGTGTCTACAGATCCCCTCGACGCGTGAATTTAGAACAAATGATAGCCGTCGATTAGACACCGCATGATACTTCTGAGAGAGTGTGATCGATTCATCGGGTTGAGGTCAATTCTGAGGACCTAAGGAAGCGAGGATGACCAATTCAGAGGGTCGAGGTCGATTCTGAGGACCTAAGGAAGCGAGGATGACCAATTCGGAGGGTTGAGGTCGATTCTGAGGACCTAAGGAAGCAAGGATGAACAATTTAGAGGGTCGAGATCGATTAGGAGGACCTAAGGAAGTGAGGATGACCAATTCAGAGGGTCGAGGTTGATTCTAAGGACCTAAGAGTGGTGACGATCGAGGATCGATGTCAATTCTGACCTAACTCAGGTGATGATCTAAGATCGGGGCCAATTCTGACCCAAGAGTGGTGACGACCGAGGACCGAGGTCAATTCTGACCTAACTCAGGTGACGATCCAAGACCAAGGCCAATTCTGACCCAAGAGTGGTGATGACCGAGGACCGAGGTCAATTCTGACCTAACTCAGGTGAAGATCCAAGACCAGGGCCAATTCTGACCCAAGAGTGGTGACGACTGAGGACCGAGGTCAATTCTGACCTAACTCAGGTGACGATCTAAGGCCGAGGACAATTATGACCCCAAGAGTGGTGACGACTAAGGACCGAGGTCACTTTTGACCTAACTCAGGTGACAATTCGAGATCTGGGCCAATTCTGACCCAAGAGTGGTGACGACCGAGGACCCAGGTCAATTCTGACCTAACTCAGGTGACGATAAAAGACCGGGGCCAATTCTGACCCAAGAGTGGTGACGACTGAGGACCGAGGTCAATTCTAACCTAACTTAGGTGACGATCCAAGACCGGGTCTAATTCTGATCCAAGAGTGGTGACGACCGAGGACCGAGGTCAATTCTGACCTAACTTAGGTGACGATCCAAGACCGGGGCCAATTCTGACCCAAGAGTGGTGATGACCGAGGATCGAGGCAATTCTGACATAACTCAGGTGACGATCCAAGACCGGCGCCAATTCTGACCCAAGAGTGGTGACGACCGAGGACCGAGGTCAATTCTGACTTAACTCAGGTGACGATCCAAGACTGGGGCCAATTCTGACCCAAGAGTGGTGACGACCGAGGACCGAGGTCAACTCTGACCTAACTTAGGTGACGATCCAAGACCGGGGCCAATTCTGACCCAAGAGTGGTGACGATTGAGGATCGAGGTCAATTCTGACCTAACTCAGGTGACGATCCAAGACCGGGGACAATTCTGACCCAAGAGGGATTGCATTTCCGTTGGGAAAAGAAAAAGGGTTCCACTGGGGAATAAGAATTGGATTTTAGATTCCGCTGGGGAATAAGAATTGGATTTTAGGTTCCGCTGGGGAACGATGAATGAGCTGGGGAAGATTTGGATCGTCCTTTGGGAGAGATCGTCTCGGGCGAGTGATTCTTCTGAATTCTGCCGGGAAAAATACCATGAGATATTGTTTCGCATCGGGTAGTCGATGGTTGGGGAGGCCTTTTGCCTTTGATTTGAGCAGAGGAGCTGATCGTTGGGGAGATAACCGGTTTGAGGTCGTAAACTCTACTGAGGAGGTGATTAGGGGGTCCGGGCGCATCGCTTGAGAGGTCATTTACTTGGATTTTGAGGGTTTTCCTAGGGAAAAAGAGGTTTTGCCTGAAGAAATGCGAAAATTTTCTTGATGAAAAGGTTCAAAATCCATCCTGGGATTTTTAGTGATTTTTTGGGGATTTTTCGAGGCTTTCTAGCATTTTTTGGGAATTTCTGTACGAAAGTTTAAGGGGGTGCCGGCCAGCATAGACTGAGGGGTGCCATTCGGTAGTGGCACGAACTTTTGGGCTGACTCGGGAAGGTGAGACAGTGCCGATCGGTATGGAAGTGGTCTGTGCCGATCGGCATGGATCTTACGAGGAGAGGCCAGTGGCTATTCTAGACCATAGCGAGAGGAGCTTGAGATCAAAAGTAGTACCACTTGTACGGGTCCAGCGGGAGCATCATAATGTGGAGGAATCCACTTGGGAATGTGAGTCTGACATGCGTGAGAAGTACCCAGAGTTATTCTTACCAGGTATACCTTATTTGTTCGAATTTTGGGACGAAATTCCGTTATTAGGGGGAAGTATGTAATACCCCGTATTTTCATGACTCTTAAATTTTGGGGATTTATTCAATTATATTAGAGATATTAATTTAATATTAATCCAGAAAATCATTTAAATACTTACTAGCGTGATGAGAGTTAGTAATTATTGGAATTTTGTTGTAAATTACTTTATGGGTAAAGTAAGAGGCGTGTAATTGAATTTAGTAAAATTATCACAAGAATCAAATTTGATAATTTTGGAAATTTATCGGGACGTGCTTGTGTCGTGTCGGGATTAGATTTGAACTATTAAAAGTAAATAAATTATAAGTCACCCGTATGGTCATTTTGAGTGGGTCAATGTGTCCGAAAGGGTCAAGATAGTCAAAATAATGTACCCGGGGGTTTTGTTTGGGTCTCGAGGCGTTCCTAGGCCTAATTAACATCCCGGGAGGGTATTTTAGACATTTTATGTTTTTGGGGATGGAAACCCATGATTTTTCTAAGGTTATATCAGATGGTAGGAGTCATCTTCTAGGGTTAGAATAACCACAAACCATAGACGGACATTGGAGAGGAAGAGGAGGAGCTTTCCAAGGAGTTGTAGGCCAAGAACTCCACCGTTTGCACCGCCGTCGCCGCCAAACGTTAGATCGCGCAACGAGGATCACAACCATGCCAATCTTTTCCCCAAATCTGAACCAAAAATTCCCAGGCAAGTACCTATCTTGCTCTAATTCAGTTAATGCTTCAATGATATTAGTCTAGGGTTGATTAGGACTAGTTTTTGTGAAATAAAGCATGTATGGGAGACTCTAATTTGCATGTTGTAGAGGTAAAAGACGTATTCTGGAATTCCAATTCATATGTAGAGGTTTAACCACGAAATTTCATTGAGTTAGGAGTAGAAAATTTGGGAAAAGAATGGGAAGAACTAAGTTAAAATAATTATTAGGGTTCTTGTAATTTTTCTGGATTTTAACCTTTTAATCCGTTATAATTAATGAAAACTCGTATGCCTTACATAGAATATTCATTATTTGGGGTTATAACACTTGTGGTATAATTTGTTGGAAGTTTGGAAACCCAATATGGTGATTTGAAGGACTTTGGAATAGCATTCCCGTAACTGGAAATTTTGTAGTTTCGCCATACCTGCTTGATCGATCGATCGACCCAAGAGCATCAATCGATCGACGCATCCATCGATCGAGCACCTGCCATCGATCGATCGACCCCTCCTGGAAAACTCAAATTCCCCTTTTTAAATTGGTTGTTCCAACTTAAATGAATATAAATCCTTGGACATTTTGTTAGAACATTTTGAAATATAAAGAAGACCAGTAGGACTTTATAAAAATGGAACCTTTAATGTAAGACGAGACTAACATTTAGCGGAGATGTTTTACATTTAAGGAACAATGGGAACGTGTGTCTAAAGGGTGAGACTCGTAAGAAAGTTACGTCGTAAAGTAAAAGTGTACCTACTGAAGTTACACTTAGGGAGATAAGATTTCACTAGTGTTACGAAGAAGGTTTGGCATAATCCCATTTAAATAAGAAAAAGAGACAAACCGTTATATGGGATAACCTAGTAATGTGTGATAAGAATAAATATCATAAGTATGGGTCGTGGGCGTACCTAAATTTGAAATGGGAATGGTAGTATACATATATGACTGTGTTTGTGCATATGCTATTACGTGTTAAAAATCATGCCCGCGCTACTTGCTATCACAGAGGTTACCTCGCTGGGATAGTTTTATCTTGATGGGACCTTTATGGGGGATATTGACTTGTAACCTAGAACATAGGAATCCTTGGTGCAGGCTATCGGATCGATAGTCAGACGGTCCTAAGAGACGTGAGGGTATGTGCTGACCTCTTAGTGACTTGGAACTATGCTTCGCCTCAATTTGTATGTGTTTTGTGTTAATACAGTTCGAGAGTGATTCCGAACTAGTATTTCCCTTATTACGAGTGATACGTGGACTTGATAGCAGAGTATGCCAGCACCATAAGTTTTATGTGGGGTGCCGATAGTATATATATATATATAAATTTGAAATCTGGGAATTTTCTATTGTGACAAAAAGGTAGGTAAGTAATAAATAATTATTTCAACTCAGGTATACATGTTTAAAACGTTTGAGGCCATACTGAGAAAATTTATAATCAAGGAGGTTTATGTAAGAACTTTTCTTTTAGAATTTAATTTTATTAACACTAGAAATTGCCGACATGAAACCCTGTGAGTAACTTAAGATAAGCTAAACTGTTGGGATTAGTAGTGCGGTAGGTGTGCATATTAGAAGAGAGGTGAGAATTTCTTGAGAGAGTGCCGCACACTAATATGATTGTTGCATTAACCGGTAAGCATTTTAAATACTTGCTAAACTAAATTTTATCTGTTTTACAATCGAGCTCTGACCCGTTTCCTATTTTCTCCTCTCTCTTGTATATATGTATAAATTACAGGTTCCCAGCCACAGGGGCGTCTTGCATAGGATCCTTTGGAAGGAACGTGCTACAGCTTAGGTGGGAGTTGCAGGCCTCTTGCTTAGACGACCTCATTATTGATTCCACTTCTAGTTTTATTTTATCCAGTTGGGCATGTGTCACCCTATTTCCATTATTCAGTTGGTTTTATCAGATATTGTGATTTGTTTACTTCCAGTATTTATACTTTGGGATTTTATTTGTCAGGATATTTTCCTTTAAAGTTTTAAAGTTGGAATTATTTAGTTGAATTCTTAAATTTCTTAAATTATCATTTCCAGTCTAGTTGTTGTGTGATTCCTAAACTATGGATTATGAAAGGTTTTTTATTGTTGGTCTAAATTAAATTTGGAACTTTTATTTTAAAAATGGTTTTGTCACTTAGCTTAATTGTTTAGGGTGTTTAATTTGAAAAGGTATTTTTGCGACAGTGATGCTAAGAGTGAACAAACCGTTCACCTTGGTTATAATTTAATAAAGGACTAATCACCCGGTATTTAATTAGGCGAGGTGTCACAAATATTATTACCGTGCCAAAGTCGGGAAGAAAAGTTTGCATGTGCATTGACTATCGAGATTTGAACTAAGCGTCCCCAAATTATGATTACCCATTTCCCAACATTGACATGATCATGGACAACACGGCCAGCCAAGACCTAAAATCATTTATCGATGGATTTTTCGATTATAACTATATCAAGATGCACCTTGACCACTAAGAGAAAACTGCCTCCATCACACCATGGGGAACTTTTTGCTACACTTTCATGCCATTTAGGCTTAAAATGTTGAGGCTACCTACTAAAGGTCTGCCACAACCATCTTGCATGACCTTATTCATAAATAAGTCGAGATTTATTGTGAATAAATTATCATCAAGTCCAAAACTTGGGAAGGCCACATTCTCGCCCTCCGAAAGTTATTCGAGCGACTACGATAGTACCAGATGTGGCTCAACCCACAAAAGTGTGTTTTTAGCATCATAAAGGGAAACTCCTTGGGTTCATCGACAATGAGAAAGGAATTAAAGAAAATCCTGCCAAACTGATAGCCATACTGAAGATGCCACCACCAAAGATGAAGAAGGAAGTTTGAGGATTCATGGGTAAGTTACAATACATCAATCAATTCATCAGCCAACTGACCTCTATTTATGAAACCATTTTCAAACTTTTTCGAAAGGATTAAACCAAAGTCTAAAACAAGGCCTGCTAAGAAGCCTTTGACCAAATAAAGATATACCTCACTCAACATTCGGTGCACATGCCTCTACTGCCAGGTTTCCCCACTTCCTGCACTTGACCATCACTGATACCATAATAGGTTTTTTATTGGCCCAATACATTAAAGAATCACACAAGGAAAGACCCATATGCTATTATAGTTCAAAGCTAGCAGGGTACGAAGTCAATTACACTGCTTTAGGGAAATCATGTGTCTCCCTGGTCTGGGTCATGCATAAGTTACGACACTACATGATTATCTTTTCCCACCGGACTAGTATCGCAAATGGATCCCATCAAGTACTTGCTAAATAAACATGCTCTATTAAGATGAATGGTCCGCTGGTTGATTTTTTAACCGAGTTATTGTGTATGTCATAAAGAAAGACATGAAGGGAAAATCCATCTATGAATACCTTGTTGATTATCCCATGGAAGGAACTGATCTTTGGGTCTTTGAATTCTCAGACGAAAAAATTCCCTCCACCTCTCAGAACGATCTAAGATGGCATATGTTCGTCAATGGAGCTACCAAAAATAAAGGGTACGGCATTAGAATACTACTGATCGCCTCTTATGACCCTTCCACCCCCATTGCTATTAAGCTAGACTTCTCTTGCACCAATAACATGACTGAATAATACGCATGCACTGTAAGCCTCAAGATCTCCCTTGAAAAAGGCATCAAGCACCTATATGTCTATGGAGACTCCGCCCTCATTGTCGAATAAATTCCCAGAAAATGAAAAGTCAAAGACGATAAGATCCTACCCTTTCACACCCACCTAGAAGAGCTCGCCTCCTAGTTCAAAGATTATACCCTTCATTACCTTCCTCACTCAAAGAACAGTATAGTTGTCTCCCTTGCAACCCTAGCCTTCGTGGTCAGTATATCCAAAGGAATAAAAATGGCCCCTTTTCTGGTTCAATAATAAGCTACGCCCACCCACTGCTACCACGTTAAGCTCGTTATTGAAGATGACCCTGACATGCCAGAATTATGGTACTATAACATTTATCACCTTCTCAAACATGGTAGATATCCTCGAGCTAAAAATAAGAAAGACCGTGGGACCCTCCACAAATTGGTTGCCTAATACATCATCGGTGACAAAGCATTTTTCAAAAGAAACATTGATGGACACATTTGCATTGCATAGCAGGGGCTGATATTGAAGGAATGATACAGAAAATCCACAGTGGTAAATGTGGACCCCATATAAATAATTACATTATTATTAAACATTTCAATCCTCAAGGGTACTATTGGGCCACCATGGTCCAAGATTGTACAGCCTATGTTCGAAGATTCCATAAGTGCCAACAGTTTGATAATATCTCACACTTACATCTTCGGGAATCGTACAACATGACCTCTCTCTAGCCCTTCTTCAGTTGGGTCATAGGCTTCATAGGGAAAGTCACTCTTAAAGATTAAAATGGTCATGAGTTTTTCCTAGTCTCCATTGAATACTTCACAAAATGGGTTGAAGTCGAGTCACGCGCAGTGTTGAAAGCAAAGAAAATGGCCAAGTTTATTAGAAAGAAAATCATTTGACGCTATGGGGATCTCAATGAGTTATTGGTCGATAATGGGCTCCATTTCAAATTTGAGATCACAAAACTGGTTGACGAGTATGGAATTTATAGACACAAGTCGTCACCTTATGGACCCCAAACCAACGGCACTGTAGAAGCTACCAAAAAAGCCTAAAAGTCATCATCAAGTTGATAGAAAGTTATAAAGACTGGGCTGATCGGATTCCCAATGCCCTCTAGGGATACCGCACTTATGTCGGAACACCTATTGGGGCTACCCCATATTCTCTATTATATGACATAAAGTCAGTTCTCCCTCTTAAACTAAAAACACCTTCCTTGTGTGTCATGCTTTAAAGCAAAGTTAGCGAAGACGACTAACATCGGAGCCACTATGACCTTCTCTCACTCTTGGACGAAAATTTAATTAAGTCTCTAATCACATACATAGGTACCGTCACCAAATAGCACCAGCGCTCAATAGAAAAGTCAAGGACCATGGTGTCCAAGAAGGAGACATTTACCTAAAAGAGATTCTACAACCCGTCTGGGACCCCATATGTAAGTACAAACCCATTTGAAGCGGACCTTACATCGTGAAAAAAATTCTATCAGGTGGCGCCGCTATGCTCACAGATCTCGATGGAGAAGAAATGGTGCGTCTTGTCAATCTGGGTCGTCTCAAGAAATTCTACCCTTAATTCGAATTCTCAGCACTCTACGACTCTTCCCATCCCCCTTATATTCTTAAGAAAAAATCCTCATTTTTCCCTACCCAGAACTACGTGGGACTTGATCCTCTCAAAACAGTTGTTTTCAAAATGAAATTCGTAAATTTTTTAAAACTCTTAGAGGTACGTAGGCAACCCATATGACACACATGGGTACAGTCTTTTCTTTTTCAAAAAATGCTAATCTTTTCTAAACTCTGTGAATAGCGGTCCATCTCATCATTCACATGAACAAAAGTATTATATATTCCTTAGTTATTGGTATAGATAATTCAAATGCAAAACTCATAAAAAGACATAACAAAATATGTCAAAATCATTTTTATTTCGAAGTCAATGAACAAAGTTGTTACACGAAATATCAGAAGAGGGAGTCAAACAAACACCTTTTTTACAATAACAAAAATCAACCTACATTTCCTCCAACCACTTACCTAATCCCTACCATATAACCAGCTTCACAAAAAAATCCTAAAACATGCCAAAAACCAATAAACATCACCTAAACATACTATCCCTAGCTTCACAAAATGTTAACCTCAATTGTCAGACGACCCTGCCTTGTCATCATTGCCTGCTTCGAAGGTCTCTAAGTCTCCCACTCATCGTATGTGTCATATGCATCGATACGCCTTGACAGGATTGTACAAAACACCATCCTCCATGGTGTCGAAGGAAATAAGCCATCTTTAACAAGTCTCTGCTTCTAAGATCTTCCCAACCACTCCCTTTTATAACCATCCCATAAACATACCAAGCCCCTTCGATAGATTGTAATGGATGGGTAGACGTTCGGATACGTTACCACAAAGGTTGCAGTATCATCCATAAAGATTCAGTCAAGTCTTCCACCGAGAAGCAGTTAATTATACAAGGAGGAAGTATCTTCTCCTACCCTGCTTGTCTCATAAGACGCCAATGAAAATAGAAGGAAGTCTATCGAAAGCCAATCGGTCGCATATACCGATACTCTCTTAATCGAAAAATTAGATGTAAGTCCCCCTATCATCGCACAGACCAGCGAAGACACCGGGCTCCGGGCTCCACAAATGAGTTGACCCAGTTCTCTATTAAAGGGACAAAAATAAAGAAAGCTCGGTTAAGAAATTAGGCACACCTGACAAGGAATACGCAAGAGGGACCGCCAAGTGAAACCTCTCAAAAAGCCACATAAATAGCATCACATGGATCCCCCTCGGGAAATCAGAACAGTCCTCCTTCCAAAAACCAAGTCCATTCAAGGTATCTGCCAGCACTAACGGTAATGTAATACCCAGTACTTTTAAATATTCGAAATTTAATTGAGGAAAATACGCTTATTTAAATTACGAGAGTGAAGTAATTTAATGTTTTAATAATAACCGTGTTTATTGAATATTAATCAAGAGATAGATTTGATTAATATTATGAAATGAAATTTACTAAGTGCAAATAGTAAATAATTTATAATTATCAAATTACATCATAGAAAGTGATATGGGCGTAATAGATTTATCTCACCGGGAGTCGCATGTAGACTATTTAGAGGTGAGAAATGAGAAATATAATTTAAGTAACTCAGATGATAATTTAGAGGTCACGAATGAGTCTGGAAGGGTAAAATTAGTCAAAATAGTATACCCAGGGGTGTCAATCGAGTCACGAAAATTTTTTAGACTAAAATGGGACCATAGGAGGGTAATTTGGTCATTTTATATCAAGGGGTTAGGAGACCTACGAAATTACAAACTCTATAGAAGCTTATAAGGGTTGGAGACTAGGACTTAGAGGTGAAAAAACTCAGAGAAACCATTAGATAAGTAAGGAGAGAGTTCTTGAAGATTCTTGCGAGAATTCTTGGAGCTTTCATCATATTCTTGCACATAAACAACCTAGGGAGAAGGATTGAAGGGGAAATCAATCAACCCAACACCTAAGACATGAAATCAGACCCTACCAATCAAGAGGCAATTTGTTTAATTAAATATTCATTAAGTTATAATACCCATGTGTATGGTTTTAAGATTTATTTTGTTAAATCAATGTTCTTGGTAGAAAAAGAATAATTTTTATGCATGTTGGGATAAGATCTTCATGTAGAACGATTTAACATATATAGAGGATTAATAAAGAGAGGAGAATTGATCTTTAATATGAATTTAATTTGGGTTTTGTTGAATATTAGAGGAAGAACATGAAAACCTAGAATTTTTAAAGATTAGAAGCTTAAATCCATTCCTGGATAATTTGTAATGTTTTGACACAAAAAGTTACGTTAGAAATTGTCCTTATACATGTGGTAAGGGTTTGGGAAAATTATTTTAAAGTTTAGTGGGAGAACATGGAAGCTTAAGGTGCTCTAATGGTGGAGAACGTACCTGCTATAACTACAAAAACGAGTTACAAGAAAACGAACCAATCTGATCCAAATTGATCAGTTCGGTTCGGCCTTTACAGAATTGAGTTACAGAAAAACGAACCAATCCGGACCAAAGAGAAGAGATTCGGTTAGGTCCTTATAGAATAGCAGTCCGGTTAGGTCGGCTCAGTTTTCTATATTAAATACGAAAATTTCTTTTTGGGCCTAGTGTTCCTAAATCGATGCTGTGGAAATCTTTAGGACTTTGTAAATATAAGAATAGGAGATTTATCATATTATGGTCGGCCTGTTATAGAGATATGAAGTAGTCTTATTGAGAGATTTAAGACAAGATTGAATTCGAGATGAATGACATCGTAACTAATCTGAGAGTCGGATAAAAAATTACAAAAATCGAATAAATCGATATATAGACCAGTAAGGTAAGTATGACTTATTTACCAAATTTAAAAAAGGTGTAACTAAGACCCTTAGAGTTGTGTGAATACTCATATAAATACGATGGAGAGATAAATAGTAAAATAAATTGTGGGATAAGAATTAGCGAGAAATATACTACGTACCAATGTGAATCTTTAGGTTGTGTGAATACCTATAATATAAGTACTTAGGTTGTGTGAATACCTAAAGTATATTAATAGTATTGCGGTCGATGGCTATTCGGACCAATACGTGAAAGTACGAATTTGGGTTCGATGATTATCCGGACCAAATCGAAAATAAATAATATTGGGGTTGATGGAAAATCTGGACCAATATACATATGCATAACATTTACATTGGGGTCAAGGGATATCCGGACCAATGTAAATGATAGTATAATTGGGGTCGATGGTTATTCAGACCAATAATCCTTATAGTATATATTGTGTGCAAAATATATATACCTTATGATTTCCTACTGGGTGCGATAGTAGACTTGTAGATGATATATTTATGGATATACATCTAAAAGATAAATTAAGAAGAGAAAATTAATCTATCATAACATATGTAAGTGTTGCATGAGAAATAAATCATATCTGGACGTTAATAAAAATAATGTACTATATGGGAGGTACGGGGAACTTAGGCGAATAGAGAAGTTCAGATAATACGATAGTCTAGTTAGCTTGGGAAGTATAACTAGGTGGGCTAAGTATAGAACGTTAGGCGTGCATAAAAGATGAAGGGTGAGTAAACTCAAGAGAGTGTTCGATAACCAAACATGTGTAATAAATAACCAATTTGAAAAATGTAATAAACGCTTGCTAAATATTTTCAAAATATTTTGTGTACTAACACTTGATATAAAATATTTTAAAAAACCTTTTAGGTGTCCAGCCACAGGGATGCCAAGGGTGACTTCATTCCGGGGACTCGGAGCTATAGCACTATGGATGCTGACAAGATTGATTTGATTAGATGATTCCTCCATTCAGATCTAGTGTAGGATCTCAGTTTATATTCCATGTATGGACATGTTGTCCATTGTCAGTTTTCAGTTATTTAGTTTCTTTTCATTATTTAGTAATAGGTTTTGGATTTTGGCCGATGGTTTATTCAGTAAACCACTTTGAATTTATACATTGTGATGGTTGGACTCTAGTATATTGTGAATGTTTATTGTAGTTTTTTCATTGTTAGATCTATCTATTTTATAGAATAATAAAATAAGCATCAGTCTAATTTCACTTAGATGGTTAGTAATTAAAAAGTTTTTCGAGAGTGATGCTAAGAAGAACCGTATGAGAAACTTGTTTTAATTTAATAAAGGCCTGATCAACCGATATTTAATTAGGCGGGTTGTCATAGATACTACATCCACGCCACTATTGTGGCCACCTGAGGATCGACCGTCAGGTCACCCAACACCATTAAACGCCTAGCAGTCAGGCCCAAAGCAATAGCTCTAGCAAAGTGATCACCAAAAAATCCCCTTTGACGCACCGAGTGCATAAACACTGGAAGAACGATATTCCCTCCGTGGACCAGTGGTTGAGCCATCGAGGAAAATATATGAAGTAACTCAACCAAAGATACCTGAGGAGAACGGAACAAGTTGGGAGTAGCCACCGCCACACTAGGGCTGATTTCGAACATCGTTGAAAACTCCTCATAAGTAGGGCAAGCCTCATCTAGGCCAAAGTGAAAAATGTTATCCTTTGGGGTACAAGAATTGTACTGTCGCTTCAAAAAGATCCCAGCCTATGTCTCGATTGCACCATAAAGAGACTTGACACAAGCTCAAAGTATCATAGTCAACGTAATAGAGGCACATGACCTCTAAGCCTTCGAGGTAGGAAGAGAATTCTTCAAACATTGGGAGAGCTATTTGAGAAAGAGAATAGAGACACAAAAGAAGAAATAAGGATGGTGGTGAAGAACGCATTCCCTAAGCCCCTTTTTATACCCAAAAAACCTTGCAAAAGACAAACCACCTGGAATCTCATCAATCTCTCTGCCCTACAAGTACTCCAAGTATACAAAAAGTGCAATCAAAGCCAAAGCAGTGATTTAACTTAACCCTCAAGCCGATAGGCAGGGTAAGGGTTATGCCGATCGTCACCCCCACCCCAACCCCGTTAGAAAAAAACATTTTTCCTCTTTTGCTAAAAAATGAAGTTATTGCATTGAAAAAGATTAATCCATTAGTTACTTATTTTTATAAAAATAAACATTTTTCTCATAAACATTCTTATCCTTGTCTTTGTAAAACAAAATAATCTCAGTAAAAAATTAAGTGCATGTAGATTAAGTCACTAAATTAAGAAAAGTACCAAAAAGAAATGCATATTTTTCATATTTAATTCTTTCTTGGCATTAATACATTTTTTCAAGAACAAAAAAAGAAAATTGTGACAACCCATACATTCTGGCAAGCGAGGTGGCCAGACGCCGATGTCAAACTATGTCGGACGTCACAAAATAAGTTATCTTTCTCATCATGTGACAGATACATTTAAAATTTTACCACAACATATAATTAAATTTATCCAACAAACATAACTATTTATGCAATATTAAACCCATCGCAATTTTAATCTCTCAAAATAAATTCAACTCCAAATAAATATAAACTCAAATGAAATAAACCAACTGTAAATATCTGACTGAAACAATAAACTACAGTGGAACCGATTGTCCCACCAAATCCATAAATGAAAGTCTTATAATAAGAACAACGAAATGGAAAGTAAATATAAACTGCTAAAGAAAGTAAAATAAATCTCCAGCAGCACTCCCCTAAAATCTTCAATCACTCCTATGCAGCTACTCCAACACTAAATCTTAAATGTTAGTCAATACAATGGGTTAGAGCCCACAACATGAATACTAGATATTCCTCCCAAATAAGTTCCGTAAACTCAGACGATAGAATTATACATGATAAATATTACAATAGAGTATTTTAAATTAAACGAGATATATTAACACGAAAGTAAAAATAAACTACGATCATCTACCCACATAACCAAGCCACCTCGAGTGGTTAAGTCCAATTATTCCATTTCAGCTATAATTTAAACATTATCTCTTATTCTTATTTAATTTAATTATCCAATTATTTATATTCGTGGGACACCACTTTAGCCAGTCAAACCCTTATCGGTCATGCACACACTCTTGGCGTGCTTAAATTCCAACGCACTACACCCATTCCCCTCACTATACCCAGTCGACATGATATATGTCAGCTCTACACATACTCGTGAGGTTCCACGCACAACACATCACTATAGCCAGTTGGCCCGCATTTTGTCAGCCCGCACATACTTGTAACACCAACACATACCCAACACGCACAACACACCAACACGCACAACACACCAACACAGCCCGAATTATTATCTCTAATTTATTTTAATAAAAATATTGATTATTAGTGTTTGGGCAACATTTAAAATGCATAATACTAAAGGGTTACAATAGAAGTATTCATGCCTGTGAATATCATTTGAAGAATCTGATTGGATGGTAGCATTCCTCTCAAGAGAATAATGAAAAAATGTTATTGAATGATCTTGAGAAAACCCGGTGTAGACCTTTAAAACTTGGGTTGAAAGTTGTGGTCAATGGGGTTTAGGCTTTGTAAATGAGAGAGAAGGATATTATGGGAGGCTACTGATTTTTGAGAAGGCTAAAATGTATTTTAAAAGTCCTAAACCTCTCACTTTATGTTTATATACCAAAAATAATTTGAGCCCTAATCAAACACAAATACTCAAAAATACATTATGGACGATCGGACCATCGGAATTGGCTAAAATTTTGATATGTTGTATCTATTGGAAAGACGAAGTTGCTGTACAAAATTCAGCTCGATCGGACGGTCAAATTTTTTCTTCTTCCTTATGCTAGCTCCTCCCCTGATTTTATAAAAAAAGTTATAATTTCCAATTTTTAATCCCGATTTAAATTCCACTTAAAACCTAATTTTTACATATAAATACTTACATTTTTACATACCAAAATTAAATAGATTCCTCAAAAATTATTTTTTCAAAATTTTAAATTTAACAAAGATTTTTACAGCTTAAAAATCACAGGGTGTTACAAAAATACAATAGGACTTTACCCGAACCCTTCAAAGATCCAATCAAACCCCTAGCCCTCGCGGCGCACATGCTTTTCCCTATGACAGGGGGTGGACCCTCCTCTTCCAGAAGCGTAAATCTCCTCAGAATTGGCTAGAGACACGATACAGGAAGTGGATAACTTCTTCACGTAGGTAGACATAAACGCCACCCAGTCCTTCATATCCCGCAGCCAATTGGTCAGCACCCGCATAAAATGCAAAGAAAGAAGAAAATAACAAAAGATGATACGGTCAATAAAGAGCAAGGAAAAATGAATCAGGAAATGAAAACGAGAATAAACAGAAGTATACCTTAGGCCTGAGAGCTTCATCAGAAATCTTTGTCAACCTAGATACTTATGCATGAGGACGGTAGGGCATGCTCAACGTCTCCCCTCAACTTAATCCAAAATTATAAAAAGGAGGAGTTACCTGAATAATCGGAGCCTCCTCCACCGTTGGTGTCGCACCACTTCATGTGTTGTGGGCCGACCCCACCGGTGCGTTAGTACTCCTCCCTGAAACAGGGGAGGGTGAAGGCTTATTTTCCACATTATAATGCAAGAGGGAGTCAACCAACTAATCACAAAATTCAAATAATCATAACTCATTGTCGTGTCCGTATAGAGCATGTAGGGATCACCTATCATCGTTTCCTACCTTGCATCATCCGACATGTCACTCACCCACCTCATAAACATTGGGGGCACCGGCGGTAGGACAACTACCTCGTCCTCTTCAATCTTCTTCACCACTCTCTCCCTAGGTACCAGACGTACCCAAACTGGTACCTAAACTCATGCACCAGCAACCGTCGCATATGCATGTGCATACTCGTAACCCATGTGGCTCGCGAAGGAATACCCCAAGGGTAGAAGGTTACCTGCATCCCCAACAAAGAATAAATGTCTACTAAAAATAAAGATTCCTATAAACTCAAGAAAAAAAAGACAAAATCTAACATGATTGCTCATTTGATCGTCCAAAGTTCTCCACACATCCTTTAGAGATAAGGAAGGGTTCGACTGTCTATTGGACTTCCACCACATGTACATTCAGCAAAAGTCCCTTAAATCACTATCCTTTAGGGAGAACAACCCCACATTTCACCCTATCATCTTGTAAAACCATGTCTACAATAAAATAAAGAAATAAAAAAGCATATGAAAGAGGACTACAAGGAAATACAAAAGGAAAATAAATGTAAAGTTACCTCCAGAAGACACATGGGTCCTATAAAAGTCTGTTGATAGTACTGACTGAACGTGTCCAGAGAAGGATAAAGGGGTGCCAAGGTAAATCTACCCCAATCATACATAGGTATGTATGACATAAGCCATAAATACGACAAAACCATAAATGGACGACGTCATCGTTAGTCGATGCCATGAATCCACCAAGCAAAAGCAAAATAAACAGACGGGTTGTGTGTCTCACCTGCCTACCATCCATGACATCAACCCTCTTCTTATACCGCGTCTCCCTTAGCATAAAAATCAAGATAGAATCCCCCGACATGATTCTACCAACTTCCCCTAGAGCAAACTTCACAACCTCCGGTGTGACCCACAGAGTATGGGCCACCACGATTTGATGCCCCTCAAAATCCAGTCCCGTAGCACCTGGACATCAATAGGAGTGATAGTCATCTCCTCGAACCCCAATTGGAACGTGTGGGTCATGTCCCAACACTCTCACCAAGACCACACAACACCATAGTAGAGCACGAAATCTCAACCAATACGTCTACTAATGGGCCAAACTCGATAAACAACATTATCTAGCTTACATCCGTAGGGAGCTTATCCCAACCATCCTTCAACCCGGTTATCCCCCAGGACTGAACGCTCAAAGGAGCTATACCAGTCTATAATTTCAAACCCTTCAGTAGCATCAGGAGAGAAAAGAAAAAATGATTTGGGAAACCAAAGGTCATAATACTCACATAACCAATAGGGTTTTTCACCCTTGTCGAACGATGGTGCGCAGGCTCGTGCAACAAAATTCTCTCCTCAACAACTGACTCAAATGGGTCATAGGCATTCTCATTGCCCTTCGCAAGCGGCACCATAGACCACCACTCTAGTCCTTCCCAATCGTTAACAGACAGCCACTCGTTGTTGTTACCATAGCCAGAAGTGCCAGCCATTTGAAGTCTTGAAGCAATCACTTGAAGGTGTGAAAAATGAGGAGGGTCCGACATTTTATATAGAAGGTTAAGGGGTACGTTGATCAACAGCACCCGGACTATACCGATCGGCAGTGGCCTTTACTCTTCCCAAAAAGCCCAAAATTCCATGTTCTATGTGGATAGGAACTTCCCTAATCCTACCTATTGGCAGTCCCCTCTAAATTTTGTCTCGAAAATGCCAAAAAAAATATCCTTAAAAATTCAAAAAAAGTCCCATAAAATCCCTGGAAAATGTATAACCTTATTTTCTCCAAGGAAATAATCATTTTAGAGCTTTAAGCCCCTTAAAAACTCTCAAAATCTTGCAAATGGATTAATCTCACTTTCATCACTACCACATCCCCCATTGGAACCAACAGTGTATATTTTCCCAGGCAGAAACTGTAAGTCAACACAATTCCCAGCAGAACCAAAAGTGTGCTTACACCAAAATAATTCACGCCTTCCCCAGCAGAGCTATCCCCTCCAAACTACAACTTTAGGTCCTAAAAATTGACCTCGGGGAATCATTCCCTAGGTTCTCAGAATTGACCTCGACCCGCAGAATTGGTCATCACAACTTCATGTCCTTAGAATTAACCTCGACCCATAAAATTGGTTGACATAACTCAAGTTCCTAAAAATTAACCTCCACCCATAGAATTGGACTCCACAAGTTTAGGTCCTTAGAATTAACTTTGACCCATAGAATTGGTCATCACAACTTAAAACCCTCAAAATTAACCTCGACTCGCAGAATTGGTCGTCACAACTCATGGTCCTCATAAATGACCTCGACCCACAGAATTGGTCGTCAGAACTTGAGGTCCTCAAAATTTACCTCGGCCCTTTGAATCGGTCATCACATCCCTTATGTCCGCAGAATTAACATTAAGCACTCTCTATGTCCTTAGAATTGACCTCGAACCCCAGAATTGGTCGTTACAACTTATGGTCCTCAAAATTAACCTCAACCCACAGAATTGGTCATCATAACTTAAGGTCCTCAAAATTAATCTCTATCCATAGAATTGGTCGTCATAACTTAAGGTCCTCATAATTAACCTCAACCCGCAAAATTTGCCGCCACAACTTTAGGTCATCAGAATTGACCTTGACCCGCATAATTGGTCATCACAACTTAAGGCCTAAAAATTGACCTCGAGTCACAGAATTAGTAGCCACAACTTTAGGTCCTCAAAAGTTACCTCGACATGTAGAATTGGTCGCCAAAACTTTAGGCCCTTAAAATTAATCTCGACCCGTAGAATTGGTCGTCACAACTCAAGGTCCTCTGAATTCACCTCAACCTGCAAAATTGGTCACCATAACTCAAGGTCTTCAAAATTGACCTAGGCCCACAAAATCGACCTCAAGCGCTCCCTAGGTCCTCAGAATTAACCTCGGCCGGCAAAATTAGTAATTACAGCTTAAGGTCCTCAGAATTTTTCTTGCCCCGTAAAATTAGTCGTCACGACTCAAGGTCCTCAGAATTAACCTTGGCCCACAGAATTGGTCACCATAACTTTAGGTCCTTAGAATTGACCTCGACCCATCGAATAGGTTATCACAACTCATGGTCCTCAGAACTGATCTCGGCCTGCAGAATTAGTCATCACAACTTAAGGTCCTTAGAATTGACCTCAATCCACAGAATTGGTCATCATAACTCAAGGTCCTCAGAATTAACCTCGGCTCGCAGAATTGGTCGCCACAACTTTAGGTCCTTATTATTAGCCTCGACCCACAGAATTGGTCATCATAACTTAAGGTCCGCAAAATTAACCTCAACTCGCAGAATTAGTCTCCAAAACTGTAGTTCCTCAGAATTAACCTCGGCCCGTAGAATTGGTAGTCACAACTTTAGGTCCTCAGAATTAACCTCAACTTGTATAATTGGTCATAAAACTTAAGGTCCTCATAATTCACCTTTTCTCGTAGAATTAATCGCCATAACTTTAGCTCCTCAAAACTAACCTCGACCCATAGAATTGGTCGTCATAACATTAGGTCCTCAAAATTAACTTCGACCCGTAAAATTGGTCATCATAATTAAAGGTTCTCAGAATTGACCTCGGCCCGTAAAATCGATCGCCATAACTCAAGGTCATCAAAATTGACGTCGATCCACAAAATCAACCTCAAACGCTCCCTAGGTCCTCAGAATTAACCTCGTCCCGCATAATTGGTGGTCAAAACTTAAGGTCCACATAATTGACCTCAACCAACAATATTTATCGTAACAACTCAAGGTCCTCAGAAATTTCCTCGACCTTCAAAATTGGTCTCCATAACTTTAGGTCCTCAGAATTGACCTCGACCCATAATATTGGTCGTCATAACTTAAGGTCCTTACAGTTGATCTCGACCTGTAAAATTGGTTGTCACAACTCAAGGTCCTCAGAATTGACCTCGGATCGCAAAATTGGTCATCATAACTTAAGGTCCTCAAAATTAAACTCGGCCCATAGAATTAGTCCTTATAACTCAAGGTCTTCAGAATTGACCTCGATCCATAGAATCGATCGCCCTAACTTTAGGTCCTCAAAATTGACCTCGACCCACAGAATTAGTCGTCATAACTTGAGGCGACCCACAAAATTGGTCGCCATAACTTTAGGTCCTCAAAATTGACCTGGACCCGCAGTATTGGTCGCTATAATTTTAGGTCCTCTAAATTGACCTCGATCCGTAGAATTGGTCACAATAACTTAAGGCCCCCTCAATTGACCTCGATTCATAAAATTTGTCATCATAACTCAAGTTCCTCATGATTGACCTCGACTCACAGAATTGGTCGCCACAGCTAAAGGTCCCGATAATTGACATTGCCCCACAGAATTGGTCGCTACAACTCAAGGTCCTCAGAATTGACCTCAGCCCACAAAATTGGTCATCATTTCTTATGTTCACAAAATTGACCTCGACCTTCTTAATCGGTCACCCTCATCATTTAAGTCCATGTAATTGACCTCAATATTCTTCTCCAGCATCAATGTGGTGTCAATCATTTGACGACCTTCCATTATTCCAAGCTCGCCCATCGAGAGGCTCTATAGACACGCCATCCTAGGACCCGCTTATGCGTCTTCTCAGGAACTTAACACTCACTTGTTCATCATAAACCCTAGTCCATACTCTGAGTACCGATATAAAGGCCATAGGTCACTTTTAGGCCCCGTCTGACTCCGATTATCTCTCTAGCTTGAGCGAATCTCAATGAATCCTTAAAGGGCTCTGAATCCCCTTTCCAATGGTTTATCTCGTGCGTAAATTGACCTTACTATTCGAACAAATGATTCATTTTGCACTGAGCACTACTTTGAAAGCCACCAGGCACTCCCGAGCCCCTTTTGACTCTAGTCCACTCTCCATCTTGAGTTAAGTTCAATGAATCTTCAAATGGATCTGAATCCCCTTTCTAATGGTCTATCTCATGCATGAATCGCCATTATGGTTCGAACGAATGATCTATTTTACTCTGAAAGGTCATTAGGTGCTTTTAGGATCCATTTGACCATGGTCAACTATTCAAATCAAGCGACGCTCAATGAAATCTCGAAGGGCACTAAACTCCCTTTCTAACGAACTGCCTTATACATGAAGCGATATTTCTATTCGGACTACCGTTTTCCTCCAAAAACCTCTCATCTAGAGACCATCGATCACTTTCGAGCCCCGTTTGACTTGGGTAAACTCCCCGACCTGGGAGTGGCTCAATGGATTTTTAAAGAGTTATGGATTACCTTTCCAATGATTGACCCCCTGCATGATTCGAACTTATATTTTGTATTTTATGCCCTTTTTCTAGAAAAATCATTTTGAAGTGCCTATAGGCACCTCGAGAATCCTGCCTATCGCCAGGGTATCCTTTTCCTTGACCGATAAGGCAGGAACAGTGCCGATAGGCAGGTCAAGCCCTATGTCGATCGACACCCCCTGACCCTATAAATATGAATCGTGACTTCACCTTGAAGGGGACACTAGTGACCCCTCTCATAAAGTCAAAGAACATTCCCCTCGAATTTAGAGCCTTTTCGTTTCCTAAAAAGAACATTTTACCACATTTCCTTCCATCATTTTCTTACCTTAGTTGGTAATCCACCCAAATTCTTCATATCACTTATATACCAATTTAACATCAACATATTAACATCCCAAAAATTAGCAACAAGCATTGATAAGGAGGTCTACTTCTCCATCCCTTTCTCTAGGTTTTCCTTTTTAGTTTTATTTATCTTATTTCTACTTTTATACTTTTGTTTCATTACATCATATCCATTAATCTCTACTCTTTTTTTATAGTATTGCATATTGTAGGAACAAATTTCTAATTGGGCCAATTTGTTTGTAATTAGCTTATTTTCAGTAATAAAAATTTGAGTCTAGTCTAGTATTAATTTGAGATTAATTAAAGCCTACGACAGTTCAAGATTGAGGAATTTTTAATTAAATGTTTTGAAGAATAAATAAAGTCAAGTTGCATTCTTCGTACTCAGTTGGTTTTAGATCACTCACGTATAAATGCTTAAGAGAACTGATGTGATTTAGAATTTTGATTAAATGATGGATGAGGTAAAGTTTTTTAAATATTGGGAATTAAATTTAATATTTGCGAAAATGTATTTTATATATTTCTGAGTTAAAATAATTATAAAAAATTCAAGGATTTAATTTAAAGGGAAAACAAGTTTTTATTGTCACTCGAACGACGTGGGCATGTCGCTCGAACGAGTTGCCGCCTCAGTTTTCATGTTTTATTTTCGTTGGACTCTTGTTTGCTTAGAAATAAATGCACCTTACCGCTAAGACATTTTCATACGAACAGTTTATGAAATTCTCACTAAGTTCTTCACCATCCGAAGTTTATTCAAGACCAAATTAATGAATTTTATAGTTTGTGATCTTGAACACATTTGCCAGAAGATAGTCCATTTTTTATTACACAATTGCTGACTATAGTCATTAGGGATGCTTGTGGGTCGACCTTGCAGAAGATGAGAGCTGCGATTCTGGAGGGTTTTAGTGGGATTCCTTTACTGACTTAGACTGCTTGTCTATGTGGATTTACTGCGGTAGATTCATTGCAGATTTTGCTATATTATAAGTTGCGATTTATTGTTCATAGTGAAATAAAAAGGTTTTACCTGGAAGGGGTTTTTCTTGAAATTGTTTCTTTTACTGCATGCTTTAATTGTTTGATGGATTAAATAACTTAGATGCGTGTTTAGGGTTTAAGAAGTTAAAATTGGGATTTAAGTAAAAATTGAAAATTTTATATTTTATATTTTACCTAAACCACACGCTAAAGGGCCTTTTCACATATAATCTATTTTTATAAAAACCCCAAAAAGAAGGAAAAGAGGGTTCATCTGTGAATTCCAATAGCGGGATTTCCGTTTTGCACTCTCAATCTTAAAACACATTTTCTCTACACACACATAAGGGAAATTCCACATTTGGATTTATATCTTGAACCCCACCCCTATGATATTTTCGTACCGCGTGGACTTTGAAGCCCATTTGGGCTACATAAGCGTCTTGGGCCAATCCTGAGATTCAAGTCCTCCCCCCCCCCCCTTTCCTGTTTATATGCTTCTTTCATATCTCAAATATATAATTTATGAGTCTCATGCTCTCGTATACTTGTGTATCACTCGACGTGCACATTCGCTCTTTCATAGGGATTTGTGATTCAGCAAACGCTTACATCATATTTTTATCATTATTTTCTGGAATACTCCTACGGATTAATTCACGATGTCTCTTACATGATGCGAGTTGAATGATTCCATTCTCCCCTTACTGATATTATACACATATAGACACAAATCATAGAGTTATAAAGGAAAATAATTGCATTAGCCCATGAAAGACCCAAAGGGAATAATGGGTGCCTAAGACCTTTCCATTCCATAACATAGTCTCCAGACCCTCGAACTATTTAGTTTCTCAAGAATCAGTTTAACCTTTATTTCTTTCTCTCGAGGCGATAACATTCTTATGCTTGTTTTGAGAAAAATAGTCCGAAGACTCTATCTCTTTACATTATCCCCCACTTGATAACGATCAACCCCCGATATTATGCGAGTGTCGGGGGGAATTCGAGCCCCTAGATAGCCATAATTACTACGCTAGAGTCTGAGTCATTTGATGAATTTTATGCACGACTGTCTCATATCATTAACTCTAGATACAATTTTAGTGAGAAATTTTTGAGATTGGTCCTTTCGCGCTTTATTCCCAAGGTTAAGGTTCTTAGTTCTTTGGGTATATTAGATACGCTTAGGTTAGATGAACTCGTATGGGACCTTCGGACTTATGGGATCGACATGTTTTCCAAAACTATTAAACCTAAGGAAAAGGGAATGGCTTTAAAAGTACAGTCTAAAAAGAAAGAGGATATCTCTTTTGACTCCAAATATGATTTTGATATGGATGACTTAACCCTATTTGCAAAAAAAATCAAAAACTTTCTCAAACTTAGAAAAGAAAATACTACCAAAGAAAAAAAAAAGTTTTGAGAAAGATAAAGAATATAAATCGGGCAAGAAAAATTTTTGAAAAAGAAAGAAAATGGAACCCTAAGAAAGATGAAGAATGATGTTATGAGTGCAAGGGTAAGGGTAAGGGTCACAAAGATCATGAGTGTGATACGTGTTTAAAGAGACAAGGTAAATGAAAAACTGCCACTAATGCCACCCTTAATGAGAGTTATGGGGAGTCGGTGAATTCTAAGAACGAATCACGAGACGTAACTTCACCTCTTTCATATATAGTTATGTTAGTACATCTAGTGCACCTTACATTGATGAGTAAGCTACTAAACATGATGAAGTTAACAGTGAGTATAGTCAATGCGAAGAGGGTAAGGGAGATGATGTTTTAAGTGAGAGCGAGAGTGACCGTTAATGTGCTTATGCCAATCTTTACACCGAGTCCTTTAAAACAAAGAAACAAAATGATGGTTTAGTGCTTAAAATATTATCATTAGATAAGGAGTTGAAGGAGGAGAGAGAAAGCGAGTCCTTGATGAGAATTTTCTAGGAGAGAGGGTAGTTTAAATTAAGATAGAAAATAATGATTTGACTAACAAAGTGGCTATTCTTACGAGAGACCTTCAAGAATCCATGGAGACTCGTGAGAAAATTAAAAGCCTTGTCCCCCAACTCCAGAAAGATATCGAACGTGTCGGGGAGGATAATTTTACTATAGAGGATACATATAAGAACATTGCAAATATTATCCTCAGTCTCGCTTTAGGTTTTGATGAGAGGTGAGGAATAGGTTACGACATTGCATCCATTTCCCATGCCACACCGGAACCGGTTCTTAAATTTATGGTAAATCCTTATAAACCTTGACCTAAACCACAAAAGAGAGTGAAACCTAAGAAATCAAATCGAGGTATACCAAAATAAGTCTACGCTTTTACTTTTTTGCAAAAGGAGAGGTCACTTTAGAGAGTTTTTCTACAAGTTAGGTAGAACTAAAGGTATACATACTCACATGCACCGCTCTAGCGACCTTGCTAGTCTTATAGAGAAATTTTAGTATCTAGTCGCTAATTTGTAAATCATAATGGAAGAATTTCAATGGATGCCTTTGCCATTTGAGAACACCTCTAATGCTCTGACTAGAGTCAATAATGATAAGGGTAAACAAAAAGTTACCACCACTTGGGTACCTAAGAAAGACGACAAAGCCCTTGTTATTCATTTTGATATCAAGGTTCAAAATACTTCCCAATGATATTTTGATAATGGGTGATTTAGGCACATGAGTGGTGACATATCTTTTTTTACTCACCTTGAGGATAGCAAGAAAGGTAAAGTCACTTCTAAAGATGGGAGTAGGTCTAATATTTTAGGGCGAGGATGTGTTAAGATTCGCAGATTCCCTAAGATAGATAATGTCTTGTATCTAAAAGGGTTGGAAGCCAATTACTTAGCATAATACAACTATGCGATGAAAATTTTATAGAAAAGGATGATCGGTCTGAATGTATCGTTTATGATCCATTTGGTGAACTTTTCCTACAAGGTGTGAGGACTAAACATCATTTCTATAGTAAAAGTCCTCCTTTATGTGTAACATATCCACGGGATCCACTATGGACCTTTGGCATCAATGACTAAGTCATGTGAACTATATAGATCGTAAGAGATTAGTGAAGATTGTCCTATTTAGTGGATTACCATCATTAGGAAAACCAACTTCCACGATTTATGGAACTTGACAATAAGAGAAAATAAATTTGAAGTCACCATCGGAAGTTGAATACCATTACCTCCACCAGTGTTTTGGAGTTAAGTGATATGGATCTTATGGGTCCTACTCGCTTGCATAGCTTAGGTGGTAAGATATATATTCTCGTAATGGTTGATGACTTTTCTAAATACTATATCACAGGATTCATTAGAGAAAAGTCTGATGTGATTGAGTTCTTAGCAACCAAGTGTCGTGTCTTATAAAACCAACACAGTGTCACTATTAGTTGGATGTGTAATGACAATGACACTGAACTTAGAGAAGCCAAAATGGATTGTAATTGTGATGGAGTGGGCATCAAACAATATTTTCCGATCGTTCATACTCCTCAACAAAATGGGATTATTTATACGAAGAATCGAATGATACAAGAGATTGAAAAATCCATGCATCTGGGAAAAAATGTGTCTAGACATTTTTGGGCAGAGGCGATAAGAACCGCATGACATACGTTGAATAGGGTATATCTTTGTTCGCACACACTACACATGCCATATGAGTTGTGGACAGGGAAGAATCCCAACCTATTATATTTCCATGTCTTTGGGTACATCTTGATAGATAGAGAAAACTTAGTAAAATTCGACTCCTAGAGTGATGAGGGGATATTTTTAGGATATTCATCGACGAGTAGGGCTTATAAGATGTTTAACCTTACAAGCTCTAAGTTTATGGGTTCAATAAATGTCACGATTAGAGATGACGATCCGCCCACTATTACTGCCCTAGTCCCCAATATAAGGATGGTGCACCCCCTGATGACGATCCCATCATTCCTCATAATACCTCTATGGACCCAACTTCTGATTTAGAGGATCCACCGTCTGGAGTTCAAAAGAGTCATAACCCTACCGCTATACTTGGTGATCCCACACTAGCTATCAAGACTCATTCTTAGATTGAGAATGTGGTTATCTACCTTTGCTACACCTCCTTAGTTGATCCCCAGAATGTGAAAGAAGCACTCAAGGATGAGTACTTGGTATCTGCTATATAAGATAATTTGCTTCAGTTTCACAAGAATGATGTCTAGGAGTGTTCCCCCGACCTAGTGATACTAATGTGATAGGTACCCAGTGGATTTACAAGAATAACATGGATGATAATAGTACCACACTTATTAATAAGTCTAGTTTAGTCGTTGAAGGCTACACACAAATTAAGGGTGTAGATGTTGACGAGACATTCACTCATGTTACTAGGCTTGAGTTCGTCCTCTTACTACTAGCCTTAACATGTCATCAGCGCTTCAATTTATGTAAAATGGATTTCAAGAGTGCCTTTCTGAATGGCATTCTACAAGAAAAAGTTTACGTGGAACAACCCAAGGGGTTCGAAGACCCAAAGCACGCAAGGCATAACTTTTATATGAAGAAAGCCTTGTATGGTTTAAAGTAAGCACCCCATGCTTGGTACGAGAGGCTCACTTCTTATCTCTTAGATCCTGGCTTCAAGAGAGGAAGAGTGAATAAGAAGTTGTTTATGAGGAGAGAGAGTGGTGCTATGTTAGTTGCCCAAGTCTATGTGGACAACATAGTATTTAGATCCTTGTGCTCCCAGCATACTCACACTTTTGAGGAGGAGATGAAGAGGGAGGAGTTTGAGATGAGCATGGTTGGTGAGATTACATTCTTCTTAGGTCTCCAGGTTCGTCATCTTGAGGATGGGATATTCATATCTCAATCCAAATATATAAGGGACCTAGTGAAGAAGTTTGGTCTAGACTCCGCTAAGCACTCACCCACCCCTATGAGTACATCGACAAAGCTTAGCAAAGACACTTTAGGAAAGGATGTAGATCAAACACTTTATCGGAGTATGATAGATAGTATTCTCTACTTGGTCACTAATCATCTCGATATTGCCTTTAGTGTTGGAGTCTATGCGCGATACAAGGCGTCACCAAAAGAGTCTCACTTACTCGCACTTAAATGTATCATTATATACATGACTGGCACTCTTTCCTACATTATTTGGTATTCCTTTGATACCGATGATCGTTTGTCTGTCTATTCGGATACTGATTGGGTTGGGGATGTTGATGGTTATAGGAGCACCTCGGGTGGGTGTTTTTACTTTGGGAGATGCTCTTATCTCGTGGTTGAGCAAGAAGTAAAGCTTCACATATTTATCCACAGCATAGGCTGAGTATATTTTTGTCGAGAGTTGTAGCACGCAACTCTTATAAATGAAGCAAATGTTAGCAGAGTATGGAATTTCATATGGCACGATAACTATTTCTTTATCCATGGTGTAGGCTGAATATATTTCCGCCGATATTTTCACGAAACCTTTAGATGCACTTAGATTTGAGGATTTTAGGAATTCTTTGGGTAATTGCATTATTGATTGAGTTTGAATACTTTATCTAGTATAGGATATTTATCATCATCATATTTATATTCCTATTGCTAGATTGTATTATCATTATATTTATATATTTTTTATTTTTTGGAAAAAATCCAAAAAGAGTTTTGTTTTAAGGAAAAACTTTGAAAAAAATTACAAAAAAGATTTATGGTTTTTAAGAAAAAGTTTGAAAAGCTGAAAAATATTTTATTTTGAATTTTTTTTAGAAAAAGACAAAAATAGTTTTGTATTTTCCTTTTTCACCATATATGGACGAACATTTAAGATATTCGGATCACCCCTTCCTACTATCCATTCATGTGACTTTTTTATAGTGCTTTGAGACATGACTTTATTTCGTTAGTGCTGATACCAAAAAATATTTGTTTATGTGGACCAATCAGAAGTGAACACTTGTCCTCTTATGTAGCTAAAATTCTAATCAACAGATAGTAACTTGGCAAGAATGCCGACCAACATAGAGAATGCCAACCAACACAAAGACCGATCATCAATACCAATGAAGGGTCACCTACTCAAAAGTCATATCATAAGTGGTTATCACAATCAACTTTCACATTCATTATGTACGGATGAAAATTACTAAATATATAAACGCATTCCATCCCTTGGAATTCCAACCCTTGACCTCTGGGTCACGATAAATACATTGTATCCCTTTCATCAAGGGCAAGGTAGAAAAGATTCTAGGCTATTATTATTGACAAGAGTACCTATTTTTCTGTAACATCTGAAATCAATACAATCACAGTGGACGTAGGCTTCTTACTAAGCTTAACTATTTTAAAAACTCTATCTCTCTCTTTTATTTACATTGTAATTACATATTTTATTTGTGATTATAAAATTGGATCAAGTCTAATTTTTTACATCAACAGATTGGCGCCATCTATGGAAACATGTATATAATCGTCATTCTCAAACTTATTCAATGAAAAATGAATGATCCAGAGCCCATTGATAGAAACGAAAGCAACCCGACTGATCCATCTGCGTCATCTACAGTAGCCGACCTAAATGGGATCCTAGACAGTATTACAAAAGGTCAAGATGTTATGCAGGAAATAATGAGACAATTGGCTCATTTGTTACAAGCAAGATCTCTATCCCTATCCAGACAGAAAGTAGTCCCATCACCACGAAGAGAAATGTCACCTCCAACTCCTAGGCATAGCCAACGCAACCATTCCACATCATCTCAAGATAGGACTTATCACCTAGGATTAAGTTCCTCAATCATAGCCTCAGAGTCTTATGATAACTATTCTTTCTTTACTAATAGGCCATGTGTCTTACAGAGATTGAACCACGCTTCACCTTTCGATCGATTGGGACCCCGAGCTAATGGAAACCCTTCTAGAGTAGTATATAGGGACACTCAACATCTAACGGACCATCTTGAAGGCATGATCAGATCAAGATCAAGCATCCGACGATCTGTACACACCGAGAAGACTTCTCAGGAAGAGAGTTTAGCGCATACACATAGTCGGGACAACCGAGTTATTTCGCATAAATCTGATGTGGGCAATCCTCCATGGAAAGGATTAATTCAACGATTGAAAGACCAGCTAAGATAGATGGCAAAGGAAAAGAATCATTTATATCTAAGTTATGTTAAAGGGTCCCCTTTTATTCAAGCAATTATGGATTTTTCTACTCCATCTAAGTTTACAGCTCATGTGGTTACCCCCAAATATGATGGGAAAACTAATCCAGTCTTGTACATTGAACAATATGAAGTTGTCACGGATATTTATTCAGTCCTCAATGAGATGAGAGGTAGAGCGTTCTCAACACCATTACAACTTTTGCTCAGATATGGTACAATAACTTTCCCCAAGCAAAAATTACCAACTTCAACCAGCTTGTCGAGCTATTTATTAAAAATTTATGTTTCGAGTCCAAGCCAGTTAAAAGAGTAGCTCTTCTCTTGAGCGTAAGGCAGTAAGTAATAGAAACGACTAGGGAGTACATCACTCGTTTTAATAAAGAGAAATTAGAAGTGGTATATTATGAGGAAAAATAGCCATCACTGCTCTGATGAGCGGGTTGCTTCCCAAAAAACTGTACTATACTTTGGCCAAATATCCTCCTAAACCCATGATCGAGCTCATGACTAAGGGAGGAAAAATAATATAAGTCGAGGAAGCAATGGCTACAAAATAGAGACCAACTATAAAGACTGAGAAAAAAGATCAGAAGGAGCAGAAGCCGGAAAGAGAGGATAAGCTCAAAAAATATGGAACCTACACTTCATTGAGTGTTAGCATTCACCATATCCTTGAAGAGATTAAAAACACTAAGGATTTGCAATGGCCTGAAAGGTTGAAAGAACCTCCTAATAAAAGGGATAGATCTAAATATTATAAATTCCACAGGAATCACGACCATACAATAGATAAACTGAATTGCTTTATAAAATGAGATAGAATATCTCATCTATCAAGGAAAACTAAATAAATTTATTGATCAGCGTGAAAGAAGATAAGCTAGAAGAAGATCAAATTCTCTATACAAGCCTAGATATTATAGGAAGATAAACCATTAAGATTATTATGAGGAGGATCTCGATCTGTCGAAGAAGTCCAAGTAGCCAGAACGTGAGGTATCAATGATCAGTTTTGGCTCATTTGATTTTCATGTCATTACAGGTGGTAATGCAGGAGGAGATCATACTATTAAAAGAAAAGCTTACTTGAATGAAGCCCATGCTTGTTTATATATCCAGAGAATTAATCTGAATAAAGATAATCGGTCTAGGAAGGTTAACAAAGACAAACTAGTGATTGTCTTTTCAAAGAATGATCTCTCTGGGGTACTTTATCCCCATGACGACCCATTGGTTTTCAAATTCAAGATCCATGATACTTTCATCTTTCAAATTTTATTTGATAATGGAATCTCGACATATATTATATTTTATCCTTTCTTTAAGAGTTTGGATTTTGGGCTTTTCTGGTGAAAAAGTTTACCCTCTTAGGGCAATCAAGCTAAAAGTGTTGTTTGGTACCTGGATGGCAAGTCGAATGGAGAAAAGACGCTTATTTGTAATGGATAAAAAAGTTCAATATGCCTATATCGTTATCCTCGGGAGGGTAGGATTAAAGAAGTTTGAAGTTGTACCATCAAGAGTTCATCAGTGCTTCGAGTTTCCAACTTACTTTGGTGTATGTGTCGTAAAAGGCGATCAAAAGGTGGCTAGAGAATGTTACTACTCCTTAGCCGAGCATGAGGATTTGATCAAATTGAAGAATAAGACTACAACCTATCAGGTGGATACTACTGAGCCCAATAGTGAATCTGAAGTTGAAACTTTAGATCCATGAGATGAGACAAAATTAATCAAGGGATATATTGTGGAAGACACTGAAAGTATTGTCCTGGACGATGACAAACAAGAAAGAACTACTCATATCGGTTTCACACTGGATTCAGTCGTAAAATAGGAATTGATTATGTTTTTGAGGCAATGGAGAAATGTATTTACTTGAAGCCATGAGGATATGCCTGGGATTGATCCAAATTTCCTCTATCATTAACTCAACATCAGTAAGTGAAACACCCTAAATATTTGACTTACTTGAGTCTACATTATTTAGGCATTTCAACTAATTTGGATATTGTGTCAAAACATATTTTTTTTGTATGATTTCCCTCCATGGTACATCAAGCGACGTTACTCGACGACTCAACATGCCTCGACTCCACTCAACGACATATTTGAGTAAAGGTATTCACGTGTGGTTACACATTTTCACTTGACACATTAGGCACTCATGCATACTTAATTGTGATATTATTGATTGTGTGCTTAAACATTTTTCTACAAAGTGAAATTAGATTACTTTTATTAAAAATATTTTTTTAATAAAATTGGTATAAGTTTTACTTTAAAATAATTTTTTTTCTAAATATAATTTTCAAAATTAATGAGAATGTAAATTTCTTTTATTAAACATTTTTTTATGTTTAATTAATTGTCATTCGTCCCTAGCCTTATAGTTCTTGTCAGAAATTTTATTCATAGATTAGGTTGCTTTTGATTGACTGGTCTAGTGCACCTGTAGCTTACTGTTATAGGTTTAGTTCTTTAAACCATAAACTTTAGGATTTGTCCTTAAAGGTTTGTACAGATTTTGATTTAACCTAGATTTGCCTATATCTTTTAGGCGCAAGTTTTATAACTTGTTACATGTTACTCGCTTTTACACGCAAGCTTTTATGAGTTTTGACCATTAGTTCTTTAAGTTCTAGAATTAGAACTATCAGTGTTTAATAACCTTGTGTTATTAGATTCGTCCCTTCCTTGTCAGCTAGGGTCCATACATGTCCGAATAGTAGATAAGATCTTAAGTTTATATTTTTTGAAACCATTGCTTTGCTAGCTGTCCCCATACCTTCTATAGCGTTTAAGTTATTTCGGCCATACTCATTTAATGAGTACAGTACACTATTTCATCAGGAACGTTACCTGCTATGAGATGCTACTGCCAACAAGAGCTATAGGTCTTTTTATATTGCTTTCGGCCCTTTGCTATCAATTTAACTGTTGATCCGAGATAGGTCCTTAGCTTTAGTTTTAGCCATAGTTTTTTGTTACTTAATGGGTTAGGAGCATATCTTTTACATGCTAAACCTTAGTTGTATTTCTTAGAATTACCAAAATTTCCTATAACTGCTTGTATCCTACCAGTCAGGACTTGACCATTCGTTACCTGCTATGTCTTATAGATTTGACCCGTTATGACTTGAATTGACCTTGGGTTTTCCTAGTGCCTGAATAGGGCCTGTTAAGCTAGTACTAGTAAATTTAAATCTTCCTATTATTAAACTCAAGTGTTATAATCGTGATATAGGACTGCCATACAAGCTACTTGGTACATCCGAATATACCCATGTGAGCTTAATATCAGACCCATTATAACTTTACCAGCTATACACTTTTCAGTTATATATTAGATCTCATTGGTTTATTTGGAGTATATGCCAGTTGTCCTAGATATACCCATTGGAAGTTTGTTACAAACAAAAACATTATACCATTCTTATTATATCTTTTAATGGTTTTAGATTTTCATAACTGAATCTGTTTAAGTTGTTAAGTCGTTAAAATTTGTTAATTAGTTTTAACTCGATTTAATCACAACCCTAGATTAATAGCTTTTAATCTGAACCCTTGATTTTATAATTTCTAGAATATTATTTTCTCACCTATATAAACATCGTTTGAGAGTTTATTTGTGTTAGCATTTTCAGTCATATTTTCTAGAGTGAGAAACACAAGAGGGTTTAAGTTTTGTAGAGAGAAAAATATAGAGAATTAGAGAGTATATATATAAGAGAGAGACAGAATGTTATTTTTTATACATTGTGTTATTTCAACTTCATCTCTTTTCAGTTTTTGTTTTTAAATTCTCAATGATCTTACACATCATCTCATATTTTAGAGATTGAAATATTGTGTTATTATAGAGAGAATTTATGTGCTTTCATGATGAAATAATATTTTGCAAAAACTAGAATTTCTCCGAATCTAAATATTCCGATTTTGTGTTAAATGATATATGATGTTTGAATCAGAATTTCTCTGGATCTTATATGTTTGTTGAAAACCTTTTTAAAGATCTGTTTTCTCATATTTGTGAAATAATTTGTAAAACACTTTTTCTCATAAAATCTGATTTTATAATTTTTGAGAAAACTAAGACACACATGTTGGAGTGATTATGTTATGTCTACGTGATTGTGTTCATATGAGTGTTGTTACATATTGATTAGAAAGAATGCTTAAAAAATTAATGATGAGAGTTTTGAAATCTTTCTAAAAATTGATTGTGTGATGATTTATGATTGAAAATTTATTTTGTAAGTTTTTGTAGAAAACTTAATTGATTGATAATTGAAAACTGAATTTTTCTTAAGTTTTTACAGAAAAATTATTTGCTTGATTACAAATGTGTTTTCGTTAAGTTTTTGTAGAAAACTTATATCTTTGAGATATGAATTAAGTTTTTTCATGGTTTGCATTTAGAACATATTCACTTGCACGTTTTGCACAACTAATATGTTATTGAGAGATCAGTTTTGACTGAGTTGGAATTCGCTAAAAAGGAGATCAAGGAAAAAGCAAAGGAGCAACAAAGAAAAGATCAAGTTCTAGTCAGATTACCTTTGGAGTGGAGAATCTCAAATAGGTATATTTTGAACTTAGTTAGGATCTTTGTGTGTTTTCCAAGTGTTGTAACTTGATTTTTATTATAGTGGAATTTTTGTTTTGTAGCGTAGAGGTCACCGTGGATGCTTTCCCTAGTTTGGGTTTTTACCACGTTAAAAAATCATACTTGTTAATCTTCTTTTCCTCATCTCATTCTTTGTATGATTTAGAATTAAAATTGTTACATAATTTGATTACTTGATTTGAAATAATTCTTCATATTTGATATATTGGATTGTAGCGTAATAAATCAGATTGTTATCAAATTAATTTTTGATTAAATCAGATTTAATTGATTTTAATTTCCGCATATATTAAAATTTGATTAGTTAGATTATAAAGTTTTTCTTGATTTGATTAGATATATGTTATTAGAAAAACTTGCAAGAAATGAGAGTATGTTTATATGTGCGTATGGAGATTGTTTCATGGGCGCATCTTAAGAAATGTCCCACGGGGATATTTTTTCAGTAAGGATGTCAAGACGATCAAGCAGAGATGCAGGGTTTTCAGTCTCGAGAAGAATCAAGTTATCCAAGAGGAAGTCAAGAAACTTTAAAAATCTCGGTTTATTGAAGTTGTAAAGTATCCAGCTTGCTTGGACAATGTTGTAACGGTCAAGAAGAAAAATGATAAATGGAGGACATGAGTGGATTTCACAGATTTAAATAAAGCTTACCCAAAAGACAATTTTCCTTTCCCTGAAATTCATTAATTGGTGGACGCTATGTCGGGACATGAGCTTTTAAGATTCATGGATGCCTACTCCGGGTACAACAAGATAAAAATGAAACCTGAAGACATGGAAAGTACAACCTTCATCGCCAACTGAGGAACTTATTGCTATAATATAATGCTCTTTGGATAAAAAAATGCAGGAGCGACGTATCAAAGGTAGGTGAACAAGGTCTTTGGAGGTTTATGTGGATTATATGTTAACAAAAAGTCAGAAATTTTCAGATAATGTCAGCGATCTCAGACAGAAGTTTGATCAAATGGAAAAGCATCAGATGAACCTGAATTCGACCAAGTGTGTGTTCGAAGTACAAGAAGGAATGTTCCTCAGCTTCATAGTTAATCAAGGGGGAATTGAAGCGAATCCATCAAAAATCAAAGCTTTGATCGAAATGCAATCGCCAGCTTGCAAGAAAGATATGCAAAAACTCATTGGTAGAGTAGCAGCTTTAAACAAATTTGTTTCTCGGGAATAGATAGGTGCTTACTGTTTTTAAAGGTATGAGAAAGACTTTCGAGTGGAATTCAGAATGTGAAGAAGCATTTCAGGAATTAAAGAAGTATTTGGGATCACCCCCTTTGTTATCCCGACCAGTCTTGGGAGAGAAATTATATTTATACCTAGCAGTTTCTGAATTTACGGTTAACTCGACATTGATTAAATTGGACAATAGGATTCAAAGACCAGTTTATTACACCAGCAAAGCATTTAGGGGAGCCGAGATTAGTTATCCATGCTTGGAAAAGCTGGCTTTAGCACTTAATGAAGCTTCTAGGCACATGAAACCTAATTTCCAAGAACATAATATAATGGTGTATAATTATATGCCTCTTTGGAAAGCACTCCAAAAACCTGAGAAGTCAGGAAGATTGATGTATTGGGCAGTGGAGCTGGGAGAATATGACATTGTCTATGAACCACAGTATTTATTAAGAGGCCAAGCTTTGGTAGACGTTATCACCGAATTCACCTATCCAGAGGTTCCCATCCAGCAAAACTTACCTACTGAGCAGACTTCTAATGAAAAGAGCTCAGCTCAAAAGCAAGCTGAAATCATCACCGATTAATCTGAGTCATCCAGAACTCGGGAGCTAGCCCAAAAATATGTAGAGGAAAGCAAGAAAGTATTCCATCATGGAGTTCTATCTAAAGAAAGTTTCAATAATGATATCCCATTGTGGAATCTATACGTTGATGGTTCTTCATGTGCGACTAGAAGCAGAGCAGGTATAATACTCAATACTCCTGCTGATATTGATGATAAATATGCACTTAGGTTTCAATTCAAAGCATCAAACAATGAGGAAAAATATGAAGCTTTAATAGTTGAACTAGATTTGGTCCATTCATTAGGCGCCGAGCAAGTAATGGTGCACAACGATTCACAGTTAGTGGTCAACCAAGTGCTTCAGTTGTATGGAGTCAAGGAAGAATTAATGACTAGATACTTTGCAAAAACTATGGAAGTTATTGCCAAGTTTCTAGCCGTGAAAATGCAGAGGATTCCTATAATAGCCAACGCCCGAGTAGATGCACTTGCTCCACTAGCTTCAGCAACTAGAGTTGAACTCAGGTTCACCATCCCAATAGAGATCTTAGCTAATCGAAGCATTGACAATGCCTTGATGACTAATTTAATTATTGTATATTTAGGACCTTCATGGATGGACCCACTTAAATCCTATATTGAGGACGGCATCTTGTCACCTGGTTCTAAAGAGCCCAACAAGCTCCGATATAAAGAAGCAAGATATGTGTTAGACAAAGGAGTTTTATACCAAAGGGGACTGATGATCTCCTTGCTATACTGTGTTCATCCAGTGGGGGTGGAAGATTTGATCAAAGAGGTGCACGAAGGTGTGACACTCCGCCTGATTAAATACCGGGTGATCAGTCCTTTCTTAAATTAAATCAAAGTGTCCGGTTGGTTCATTCTTAGCATCATTTTCGTAAAACTATTTTCTTTATGAATCACCTAACAAATAATTAAGCTAAGGGTCTAAACATTTAATTTTATTTATTAAACTCCATTGTTAAAATCTTAGATGCATAAACCAATTTATAAATACTACTAACGATAAAAAATCAAACCATCCAAGTGAAATAAGCTAACTGAATTAATGAATCCAAATAAGTATCCACATCTAAGGCCAACGTAATAGATGAAACAATCCTAAATAAAATCTGAATACTGAAACAATAAAAGAATAAAAAAAAATTATCAAGTCTAAAATGAATCTAGAAATGGGTCACACATGCCCTACCTAAAAAAGACTAAATAGAAAGCGGAGAAGTTAAAGAAGGAATCGTCTACTACAAGGACCTACAACTCCCACACAAGCTAAATCACGTCCATTGTCCAATGAACTACGCCTGGCGCCCCTATGGCTGAGAACCTGTGATATATATGTATACAAGAGAAAGGAAAAATGATAGGAAACGGGCAGAGCCGGAGTGTAAAACAGCTTTAACAAAATAGTTTAGTAAGTATTTAAGATGCTTACTAGTTGATATTACAACCATATTAGTACCTCGACACTCACTTGAGAATTCTCACCTCTTAACTAATGTGCATGCCTAACGTACTACTATGGTGACTCATAAGATTAACTCAATGCACTAGTCTAACCCAATTCTCCTCTCATCAATTTTTGATCCGTATGACCGTATGTCTATGATTTATTTAAGATAACTTTTCATATGAATTAATCAAGTCAATTAAGTATATCTCAATACTGATTTGGGATTACATGCACTAAATTTATTTAGGAACACTTATTCAATTTTATCTACTTACATGCACAATAGAAGAATCGTTGGTACATATATAAACATTAGGAACATTATATAAACACTTATAGATGTTTTCTAATGTAAAACTTCCATTAATTCATCAAGAACCGTCATCAAATGAATTAATTCAAGAATTTATCCTTTAAACCTAGTTTATTTTATTTCACAAGAATTCCATGGACATTAAGATTCCTATGTCTACTGGGCATCCAAATTTCATGTTCACCAATCTACATACAACAAGGGAGTCATCCTAACATGATTCTATTCTGAAATTCAATATAATTTTCCCACATATGATTTATTTTTTATGGAAACATAAATAATTTTCTCCTACACTAGCATGGAGGTGATATCAACTAAATAACCGCAAGTTAGATACTTGCCTTAGAAATGGAATCTAAATCATTGATGATGATGGGTATGGTTTCGTTCCTCGTTCCTTGTTCCTTGATCTACGGGTTGGTAGTGGAATTGGTGAAGATGGTGTTGGGTAGGTAGTTCTCTCCCTTGGAAGCCTTCTCTCTTCTCCCTTACTTAGCCCCTCTACAACTCTAGAGTTTCTAACCCTCGAAGACTCTCTCTTCCCACAAATATAAACTCTCTATTTTCATCATTAATTAAGGCCAAAAATAGAAAATTACCAAAATTCCCTCTCGGGTTGCCGGTTAGGTCTGAAAACATTTTGAGACCCAAACTAAACCCCCGGGTACACTTTTATAACTATCTCGACCCTTTCGAACATGTTGGCGCCCTCAAAATGACCATACAGGTGATTTATAATTTATTTGCTGTTTATTCCATTAATTTAGTCCCAACACGACACAAGCGCGTCCCGACTTAATTTGTATAATTGTCGTATTATTCACTCATGACAATTTTAAAAAATTCAATTCTATATATTACTTTACTCATCTGGTAATATTCAACATAATTCTTACCAATAATTACTAACTCTCGTCTCGCTAGTAAATATTTATTTTAAAATCTGAATTAATATTAAATTAATTTATCCCAATTTAATTTAATTAATCCCACATAATTAAATGCCATAAAAATACGGGGTATGACAGCAGGTTCATGTAGAGCTCACTAAGATGGTCGGTCTCTACACTAGCGAATTACCACTCAAGGATACTACTAGCCGATTATGAGGGCAAATTGTACAACCTTTGTAAGAAAGTGTGACAAATGCCAGAAGTTCTCTGCAATTCGTAAAACACCAAATGCTGCTCTCACACCCATAACTTCACCTTGACCATTCGCTATTTGGGGGATTGACTTGGTCGGCCCACTACCGACCACCAGGGGTAGGTTTAAGTATTTGGCCATTGCTATTGATTATTTCATCAAATGGGTGGAGGCATAACCATTGGTAGTCATGCCTTATGAGAAGATGTATCAGTTCATTTGGAAGAATAACATATGCATATATTGGCTACCATATGCCTTTATTACAGATCATGGAATTCAATTTGATAACGATGAATTTGAGGCGTATTGTGTCCAGTCCAAGATCCAGAAACTTCATTCTGCATCAGTTCATCCTCAAAGTAATTGTCAAACAAAAGTAATAAATACGACTTTACTCAATGGGTTGAAGAAAAGGCTTTCCGCTACAAAGGCAACTGGATCAACGAGTTACATTTTGTGCTTTCGACATATAGAACCACGCTATGAAAAACAACTCGAGAAACACCATACTTGCTTGTATTTAGGACTGAAGCCATGGTTCCAGCCGAGTTAAGCCTACCAACCTACAGGGTGTTGAATTTTGATTATTTGACCAGTGACTTCTTGCATCAACTAGATCTGGACATGTTAGAAAAAGTACGAGAAGATGCTTCCATGAGAAATGCTTCATATCAACACAAAGTTGCTTATTTCTATAATAAAAGGGTTAAGCCGACCAACCTTAAATAAGGTGACCATGTTCTTAAAAATGTTATCTAGAAGAACGATAAGCTTAAGGAAAATTGACAAGGCCCATATCGTATTTCTGATGTAATCCGACCAGGAACCTATAGGATTAAAACTTTGGAAGGGGAAGAATTCAAAAGTATTATCAATGATTCATTGGATTGTTACTATTATATTTCTTTTGATTTTATGAGACAAGTTTCAATAAAATATTGATTTCACTCCCTTCAATTTGTTAATTTTTTTCGAAGTATGGCGATATATCATCACAAAAAAATAAGCAAAACCAATACATAACATCTTGCTCACTCAAATGCAAGCTTCCTGTATTACTTCGTACAAATAAGTCATGAACAAGAAGTAAATATTACTTCATGTATGGCTTTGTATAAACAAGTCACGAATAAGAAGTCTTTTCCGACTAAGTTAAGAGAATACAATCCAAAAATACCTAGTCAGCAAGAACAATTTACTTCATATATGACTTCGTAATAACGAATCATGAACAAGAATTTAATTCACTTCATGTATGATTTCGTATAAACAAGTCAAGAACAAGAAGTTTTAAACTTCGTATACAACTAAAAATGTTACAAATAAGTTTTATCCGGCTAAGTTGAATGTAGGAAGACATGCAAATATTCCTAAGATACTTAGATATAAACATATATTCCTCATAAACTTGGTCACCACTGATAACTAATGCTAAATTTAGATAAATATATCTAATTGCATTAGTAGAATCAATGGCATTACAATCACAAGTTGATTGATTAAAATAATCATAAGTTAACAACCAAACATATGGATTCTCAATCATATAAATTGTATTACATTCAAATGAATAAGAAAATACATAAAAAAATTATTCAACGAGGCATTTCCCTTCAGCTTTGGAGGTTAGCTGAGATGGGGTTACTCTTTCCATTCCAGCGTGAGGATCACCCAAAGTATAGGGAGAATTAATGAAGTTAAAATCCCTTAACATTCTTTTATTACTGTTGCTCGGCACATTGATCAGGTGGGGAGGACGAACAATCTCACGAAAATCATGTAAACCATAGTCTCCTAAGTACTTAGTGATCAAGCATCTAGGAATAGCATCAACAGGGATCTATAAAGTGTCTAACTTGAAAGGGGGATTATCACAGTCTAAAAGACCAGGCTTATTCCAGTACCACAATTGGCTATTATGATCATGCTTTAACAAAGTCAGATAATTAGTCCAACCCCATTTATAGCGTTCATGATGGGACTGAGCTAGGTGATCAACTATATATCCTAAAGTTTCATTATAGCCTTCCATCCACACCTCTCTAGGTTGTTTGTGAAATTGAAAGGTCAACCTTTCAACTTTTTATTGAAGTTTCTTCAAAACACTATCCTTCACCTTCCACTATGTGGACTAGTCGACAAGGGCTTTATCCTTAGCTTCCAGCTTTGTAGAAAATTTGATAATATCCTAATGTTTTACTTTCAGCTGGAAGCCTGGACAGCCAAGGTTTTCTTAGTCCTAGCCTCCTTAATAGTTGGTCGGCTGGTTCTTCATTATCTAGATGATGATACAAGTTTGGATTTCTTTGTAATTTTAATCTCTACCATCAACCTGCTATTCTCATTCTCCAAAAAGGAGGCACCTTCATCGGCACCACTACTAGAAGACTTTTTCAAAGTTTCCAACTCATTTCTAAGTTTATTATTCTCGTCTTCCAAGAGCTTGGTGATCTCTATAGATTTATCAAGTTTGCAATTCAACAAGAAATCTTTCCTCCTGAATGAAGAAGCATAATTTTCTAGTTTCTCCTCAAAATGCCTTCACTCAATGCCTTATACTTGGCTTCGTAGTCTTCATGCAGTAGAGCTTTAACTTCATTATAGTCTGCCTGCAAGTCTTCAATCGTCTCATGATATGCAATGTTATTGGCTATAGACTGATCAAGAAGATATTTGAGATATGTTTATGTATCCTTTACTCGATCATAAGCATCTGTGCCGAGCAAGTTTGTTAATTCATCATCTATCAAATCCAAGTGGCCAACTTTGACCAGATTATTGCAGGATTTGAGTAGGTCAGAGTCCATGGAGGCAATTTATTCCATCTTGGAAATAAACTAGAAAGAAAAAGTAACACTTGATCAATAATAAAAGGAGACAGAATAGTATCTAAATCTAAAAAAAAGTGGTAAGTAATTGAAGAAGAAGTTCTTTCATTAATAAATGGAAACGTTACAAGTACATCAGAATAAGAAAAAGGAAAACAAAAGAAAGGTGCAAAATACAAAGACGAGAAGCCAAAAAAGTCTACACCTTCTTCTTATCCTTATCAGCTTCAGGGTTTATATCCTAGTTGGAAGGAGGGGCATCTGAATCAATAGGAGCATCATCTTGGTTGGCTAAAGGAGCACTTGGTTGAATAGCCAGTGAAAATTCCCCCGAATTTGCATCATCATTAATTTCGTCATCAAAATTGGGAGGGGAGCCTAGATTATGCCTTAAAAATAGCTCTGAATCAGCGATAACTTCCCTTAATGCTTCTAACCAACCATTCTTCAAGAATTTCTTCTTAGCGTACGATATCTGGGCAGAATTAGCAGAGATGGAATTATCCCATCCCTTTGTAAACACCTCATTCTAGCACACCCTAATCTCTCCTAGGTCCCTAGCACCTCCCTGCATCACTATGAACCTAGGTCATACCCCGAGTACTGACTTAGAGGCCATCGGGCACTCCTAGGCTCCGTTTAACCGAAAGTCAAAATCTTCAGCTCGATCAAGACTGAATAAATCTTCAAAAGGCACTAAAACCCCTTTTTAACGGTCCACCCCGTGCGTGATTCTGACTTAGGGTGCAGACGAACGACCCATTTTCCCCCGAAACTTGATCAATAGGCTACCAAATGCTCTCGGGCTCCGTTTCACAAAAGTTAACTCTTCAGCTCGACTGAGACTAAATGAATCTTCAAATGGCGCCAAAACCTCTTTCCAAGAGTCCACTTCGGGCCCAATTCCGACTTACGGTATGGATGAACGATCCGTTTCACTTTGAAAGGTCATCAAATGCTTCCAGACCCCAATGAACTAAAGTTAACTCCCTAAACCGGTTCATACTCTTTAGAATGTTTAAGTACATCTCATAACCTTTCCAACGGTCCACCCCGTACGCGATTCCGACTTACCATGTGGACGAACGATATATTGGTGTTCGACGATCCCCCGTCCACAGGACTGACTAGCATTTTTTAGCCACATTTGTCCCAAAGAAAACTCTCAGGCCCGGGAGAAGTCCCAAGGAGTTTCGAAGGTCTCTGAATTACCTTTCCAGTGATACACCCCATGAGCAATTCGAATCAACGGATTGAATTTTATGACCGTTTTTCCTAAGGAACCTGGACGAGACTGCCAAATGGCAGGTTCAAAATCCTGCCTAAAGGCACAGGCCGATTGGCAGGACCAGACCTATGCCGATCAGAAATACCCTAGGCCTATAAAAAGTAGGGTCTGACCTCATTGTAAAAGTACCTAAGATATGTGATCCATCACTCTCAACGAACTCAGAAAGCCTCCCTCGAACTCAGCGTGGTTTTTGCATCCAAGTCCCTTTCCAATGCTCATTTTTCATCATCTTCTTCATCAAACTTGGTGAATTAACTACCCTTCAGCATCACCCAAGTACAAGGGTTGCTCTCCAACATTTAAGATCAAGCTCAAGATCTTCAAGAAGGCCCAACTTTCTCAAATTCTCTGGAATTCGTATTAACCTGTTTTATCACTTACCACTTGTATTCTCTCCATCTCACATATCCTAATACACTTTTTTTATTTTATTATTGTTGCACATCTCTTATTTTTCATGCAAATAAACCCCCCCCCCCCCCAAAAAAAAATGAGGGTTTGCCCATAAATTCCAACGGGAATTCTCACACTTTTCTCACAAATAAAACACCTTTTTACACGCACACACACATAAGAGAAGTCCCCGATTGGATTTATGGGATAAATCCAACCCCTCGTTTTGCATGTGAACTACGTGAACTTTGATGCCTCTATAGGCTACGTAGGCATCTCGTCCTACGTTTTTCCAATTTTCTATATTTCTAATTCTTTAACTTAATTTTGTTAGATTATATATATTTACATATACATATATTTGTTCATAGTGGCGTATTATTCCATACACGTTATCGTTCCATTATAACGATCAACGCAAGGATAATCGCGTAAATCATATTTTCTAATATTGCTTTTAGAAACATTCCTATGGATGACTCGCTTTATCTCTTCCATGATACAAGTAGATGATTCATATCTCCACTATATATTCACATGCACACATATCACGGGGAAATAAAGGAAAATAACAACAATCCATGAGAGACCGTAAGGACGGAACGGGTGCCTAACACCTTCCCATTCTGTAACTTAGCCTCCGAACCCTACTCGAATTATTTTTGGTTTCGTATGTATCAGTATGTCTTTGAGGATGTCATCTAGGATGGCTCCACCTTCTTTTGTCTGTTTTGAGTAAAATAGACTGGCGACTTCATCTCTCTATATTTTTCACCTCACACATTGCCGACAACGGCCGAAGTTTTCCCGAGAGGGATGCGCGGGGCCAAGATCCTCTCACTATACCCACCCTTTCTCTCTCTCTCTCTCTCTCCGCGAGGATAAGAGGATATGGGGATGGACGTTGTTCTGCGAGGATCGGGGATGGACGCAGTGGCGACTCCACTGGGGATTTCTTTATGAAGGCTAGACACTATTTACATAGGTTCTCTATTTTCTTGTATATTCCCCCTATTTGCATGTTCCCCTTTTATTATTCATGTGTACCTCATGCTTATGCTTCTATTCACACACTTGTAGAAGATTCTCCGTGTACACTTCACACCATGTCCACCTAGGATCACGTGTATCCATATATTGCACGCATCACTTATCCATGCTTGGTATACTATTGGTACTTGAACTTTGATCCCTGTTTGACAAGATCAAGAAAGATACTCTCATCATAATATACTAATAAGATAATCATGCATGATTCACACGTCATCACTAAAGAGCATTGTTATTTACCAAATTTTGTCCAGTAACTGGAGGGTCACTTCGTGATGGGCGCTGGTCCGACAGAGCGCAGTTAGCCTAAGCGATATGACTCTCACCTTCCATTGGCCAAGTACCTTCGACGTATATCGAACGGTTCCCCGGCATCGTACCGCTTGACCAAAGTCATGACGGAGGTATATCGCAGGGAACTCGTTTACGTACGCCGAGTATATCGAATTTTCTCTCACACATACTGTCCCCACGAGGTATATAGTGAGGCAATTCAAGTACACTTAGGTATATCAAATGGCTTGTCCACATGTACCGATTGCCCTCAAAAGCAAGACGTATATTGTGGAAGTCACGCCAAAAGGGGGAACCCTTTCTAATTCACCCAACCAACTGCATACCCACATATAGGTGTCAAGCTTATGACACACATGTTAGATTACCGGTTTCGACCTGAAACTCTACGGAAATTTTGGGTCGGCCTGCCACCCAAATTTTTGCGCATTTTTAAAATGGGATCTTTCCCGTTAGCCTGGTTACAAGTCCAACCATAGCTTTGCATATGTTACAAGCCCAACTTTTCCAGGATCGGGTCTCGTACGGCATTTTATTTTGCATTTAGGAGAATTTAATACAAGTAAAAACATAATAATCATGCTGAGACCCGTCTCCCAAAAATATTTATCTTTTATTTATCAAAAATACAAAAACATTTCTCCTTTATTTATCAAAAATACAAAAATATTTCTCCTTTCTTTATCAAAAATCCAAAAACATTTCTCCTCTCTTTATCAAAAATCCAAAACATATTTTGTCCTTTAATCTAAAAAAAATGTCAAAAATATTTTCATTCTTTTTAAAATCCCATTTTACTCCTTCTCAGGTCGATCGCACGCCCTTGGCATGGCTCCTTATTGTCTTCGATCTTCAGTCAAATCAAACCAAAGTTCCGTTCATTCCCCAGCTACTTCTTTCGATTAAGGAATCCACCCGCTTTTCATGGAGAACACAGATCAAGTACCAGTTGTGCAGCCAGATCTGATGGCAGTCTTAGCTCAGCTCGTATCAAAGATTGATAACCTCCAGACTGAAGTCCGCGAGATGTAATGAAACTAGGATCATGTTCCTCAAGAGCCCGAGGCCCTATTCCCTCGTGCTATGGGTCCACCCAAGCCTATCTGGGTTCCCTAAGAATATTAGCATGCTCCACGTGCCCCTCCTGCTAATGGGCCTCCACCTGCCCAACTTCCTATGCCAAACCTCGCCCAGACTAGGTCTAATTTGCCTATGATCATGGATCCAAAAGAAGAAGAGTTGAATAAGGTCAAAGAAGATATCAGGATGCTAATTAAGAAGTTCGATCAGGTCAGAATCTCTAGGAATTACATGGACTATACCCACATGTCTCCTTATCCTAAAGTAAGGTTACCCGAGAAATTCAAGATGCTAAATACGGAGAAATTCAGAGGGAGTGGACCCCCAATTATTCATCTATGTAGTTATCACCGTTTTATGACTCTCCTAGGGGCTTCTGAAGAAGTGATGGCCCAATTATTTCAGCAAATTTTGAAGGATAGTGCCATCCGATGGTTTTTTTCTCTCTAAGAGTCCAGAATCTGTAGCTGAGAGGATGTAGACCGAGAATTCATGTCGCAGTACAAATACAACGAAGAGCTTGAGGTCACCCGTCGTGATTTAGAGATGCTCAAACAGAACTCTGGGGAATCAGTCAGTAACTTCATAGCCCGATAGAGGGAAAAATCAGCCACTATGACCAATCGGCCATCTGAGGAAGAATAAGTCAACATAGTGAAGAAAAACTTCTTACCCCATGTCCGAGCAACAATGGGAGGAAATTATTATCCCCACTTTTGAGCTCTCAGAGAATCAAGAGTAGAAATCAAGGAAGGTCTTCCTAAAACAGAAGTTGAACCAAAAAAAGTGTCTGGACAGTTCACTCCCAGAAAATATGATAAGCATGTTAGTCCTGCAATCTCAACCATCAACAACATCTCTCAACCAACCACCTCGTGGGCACTAAGAAGACGCCATATCCCGGTCTGAAAGGAATACACCGAGATCCATGCTCCCCTCTCCAAAGTTTTTCAGGTCTTGTTAAGCCAAAACCTTATCGAACCCTTGGACCCCCGTCTATTGCCAAACCCACTCCAAGAAAAATTCAAGACAGATGCCCATTGCTCCTTTCATCAAACTGCTGGCTATACCACCGACCAATGATTCCACCTTCGAAACATAATCTAAGGTCTGATTGACCAGGGTGCCATTGCCCCACCCACCAATCCTAAACCAAACATTACTCATAACCCGCTCCCAAATCATGCTAATGCCATCTTCCTAGAAGACAACCCAAAATTTGATCCCTCAACTCAAATCATACTCATATACTCTCCCAAACCTCTCCAAACTTGCCCATATTTCCTCCTACACCCTACTAGCCTCGTTGATCAAGCACTGTCACTCCTTGCCAGTGCATGCATCGCTATACGTACCCGTTCTGAAAATGGAAGTATAGAATTATCAAACGTATTAAACCAACTCCCAGAGTTCGGGTTAAAACTGCCCTCGCAGATGATCATTGATAGCCAAAGGTTCAGTACGCTATTCTTGGAAGCACGAAAATGGGCCCGAAAGTCAGATAGTTGGGTAGTACCAATCGATAAAGTCTGCCTAGATGACGTTATCAAGATCATGTCAGAATTATTCTGGCAATCTGAGAATATTTGCAATATGACCAAGTTACTTGATACTCTGAAGTTACAAGGGAACCTGGCCCCCTCACCCTTACACATCCCGCAGAATGGGAGGACATGTATGAAGATTCCATGGAAGCTATAGGATGCATTGACTTTATATGGAAAGACAGAATTGTTGCCATCGCGTGGGGGGAAGGATTCGAAGATTTAAATGAAGATCAAGCTTCAAAGAAGACAGGCCCGGTGGCCGACATGTGAGGAATGATGTCATTCGAAGAACTCCTCGGAGAAATAAATAAGATAGCAGAACAACCCGATATCGACAAGGAAATAGGGTTTATATTCTCCCCTTCTTCAGTAAATCACATAACCAGATCAGGGAGGCATTACCAAATCCAGAGCTTACTACCACCCAATGACAAAAGGAAGCGTATTGAAAACCTTCCAATGCTAGAGATGACCCTCGAGGAAAGAAAAATCCTCGACCACCTGAAGAAAACTCAAGCTAACATCATTCTATGAGGGCTTTTCATGTCTTCCCAGCTGCATATAAATGCTTTGATCAATTTTCTCACTAGACCCACAGTTCCTCCTTCTACCACACCAGAAAAAGCGATAAATTTAGTCGGATCCTTTACCTCTTCCCGAATGATATCCTTTTCTGAAGAAGAAATCCTCAGAATTGGGCCAAACCATAATCATGCACTTAACATCTCCATCGAAGTTATGGGGAAGATTATACCACTCTCTCTTGTTGATAATGGATCCACTTTGAATGTCTGCCCATTAAGAACCTTCAAATGCTTAGGATTGAAGGAAAGTGACCTCGCTCCAACCTCCGCTGATGTACGTGCCTACGATAATACTCATCGGGAAATAATAGGATCCATAAAACTTGTAGTAGGGGTTGGCCCTATAAACCCTGTTGTTGAATTCCAAGTTATTGACATCACATCTTGTTTCAACCTGTTACTTGGATGACCTTGGCTCCACAGTATTAAGGGTGTGTCTTCCTCGCTCCACCAAAAATTAAAGTTCTTCGCCGATGGACGAGTCATCACCATTTTAGGCGACGAAGACAATGCCGTGGGTGCAACTATCAGCAATCCAATCCTTGAGATACATCATGGGTCAAATGATATGCTCCTATCAGGATTTTGAGTTGAGCCACTTCTACTACCGGTAGGGGACGATTTCAGAGAAAAGGTTTGTCCAGAATACGACCCTCATGGCAACGTCAATGTGATTCAGATGTTCAAAAACATGCACTTCATGCCCAGACTAGGGCTAGGACAAAGAAAATAAGGGATACTTGAACCCATCATGCTGAAAAAAGATTTCCCACCTTTTGGTTTAGGGTATCAACCATCAGAACAAGATCTTAGAATGATCTGCCAGTCTCGACGAAAGAGAAGACTAAACTGCATCCAGACTATCCCAAGTGACTCCTTAAATGGACGATTCATTAAAGAGAGCAAAGACTTCCCCTTTTGCGACTTTTCGTAACCATGGTACGGCCATACAGACAAGAAGATGAAGCCTGGAATGGAGATGTTTTTCCAAGATAGCAACCCATGGGTCGAAAGTTCCCAGCACCATGTACAACTGATCATCAAAGATACCGAAGATTATGAGGGTGGTGACTTCGAGGATTCGTTTAAATTCTAGACACTGGGGGTGACACTTTGAATAATTCCAAGCACTATATCATTGGATCCATACCACCTGATTAAAGTTGTTGATACACCTCTCCTCAACTATCATGCTACGCCAGTTCTACCTGTTGAAATCCCACCTAATCCCAATGTTTACCCCCATCTCTTCTTCCGTTGTCTATCCTTGCTCTAATGTAATCGAAACCTCCTTTGATGAGGTTCTTAATGTTGTTTTTTCAATCAATGAAATAAATGAAGATTTTGAGTATCTTGTTGTGCCTTACATTAATTATTTAGATTATAATCAAACCTATGATGATGATGATTTTACAAATGAACAATTATTAACTGATCTAAATAAGGTTAATAACAAACAACATAACCGCGTTTAAGTTAATGAAGAAGAAACTGTTATTGTTAACCTCGGTTCTAGTAGCCAACTGTGCGAGATTAGGATAGGGGCTACCCTTGACGAGCATGAGCGCGCATAACTCAAAGAATTACTAAAGGAATTTGTGGATATCTTCGCGTGGTCCTATGACGATATGCCACGCATTGATCTCGAAATATCTCAACATGATATCCCCACTCTTCCATATTACAAGTCGGTTAAATAAAAGTTAAGAAAGCTCCACACCAAATGGTCACTCAAAGTAAGAGAAGAAGTGGTGAAACAGCTGAACGTAGGCTTCATTCGTGTGATCGAATATCCCACATGGCTAGCCAACATATTTCCTGTGCCGAAATCAAGAGGGAAAGTTCGGATGTGTATAGACTACCGAGGATGGAACTAAGACTCTTGAAAGGATGATTATCCGTTACACAATATCTATATGATCATGGACAACATAGTCAGTCATGCTCTCGAGTCATTCATCGGAGGGTTTGCTAGATACAACCAAATTAAAATGCACCCAGATCACCAAGAAAAAATCGTGTTCATCACACCGTGGGGAACCTTTTGCTACACTATTATGTCATTTGGTCTCAAGAATGCTAGGGCTACCTACTAGAGGGTTGCCACAACCATCCTTCACGATTTGATTCACAAAGAAGTCGAGGTCTATATGGATGACATAATTATCAAATCCAAAATTAGAGAAGGTCATGTTCCCGCTCTCCGAAAGTTCTTCGAATGACTGCGACGGTATCAGATGAGACTCAATCCATAGAAATGTGTCTTCAGCATTACAAAGGAGAAACTCTCGGGATTCATGGTCGGTGAGAAGGGGATAGAAGCAGATCCTGCCAAGCTGAAAGCCATACTTGAGATGCCACATCCCCGAATGGAGAAAGAAGTCTGTGGTTTCCTTGGAAAATTATAATACATTAGCTAGCTAACCTCCATCTGTGAACCTATTTTTAAACTCCTCCGAAAGGATTCAACCAATGTTTGAAACAAGGCCTGCCAAGAAGCCTTCAACCGAATCAAACAATATCTGACCCAACCTTCGGTACTCATGCCACCACAGACTGGTCTCCCCTTGCCCTTATACCTAACCATAACTGATACTGCAGCTGGGGATTTGCTAGCCCAATAGCTGGAAGAATCTAAAAAAAAAAGACATCTATTACGCCTATCGCAAATTGGCCGGATACTAAGTCAACTACACTGCTTTGGAAAAAGCACGCATCGCGCTTATTTAGGTCACCCAAAAGTTATGACACTATATGATCGCATTCCCCATTAAAATTTTATCTCGAATGGACCCCATCAAGTACCTGCTTGAGAAACCTAACTTATATTCGAATGGCCCGATGGGTGATGCTCCTAGCCGAGTTTGATATCGTGTACGTCACACAAAAATCCATGAAAGGAAGAGCCATCTCTGACTACCGCCCTGACTACCCCATTGAAGAAGCTGATGTTTGGATCTCCGAATTCCCAGATGAAAACATCCTTTACGTCGGTCAAGATAACCTTCGGTGGCAGATGTTCTTTGACGGTGCTGCCAATAAAAAGGGATATGGCATTGGGATACTTCTTATCACCCCAGATGACTCCTATACTCCCATCGCTAACAAGAAAGACCGATCAACCCTTCAAAGACTAGTCGCCCAGTACATCATCTGCCACACTATTCAAAAGAAACTTCAATGGAACCCATCTACACTGCATCGCAGGGGTTGACATTGAAGAGATAATACAGCAGATCCACATCGAGGAATGAGGACCCCATATGAACGATCACATGCTTACCAAGAAGATCATCCTACAAGGCTACTACTGGACAACCATAGTATAGAATTTCAACTCCAATGTCTGAAGATGCCTTAAATGCTAATAATTTTCCATCCTTCAACATCTGCCTCTGTGAGAATTATACAACACAACTTCTCTATGGCCGTTCTCCACCTAGGGCATCGACATCATAGGTAAGGTTACACCCAAGGCTTCCAATGGGCATGAATTCATCCTAGTTTCCATTAATTACTTCACCAAACGGGTAGAATCTGAGTCACACGCAGTTCTGAACACCAAGAAAGTAGCCAAATTCATCAAGAAGAACATCATCTATCGATATGGGGTCCCACGCGAACTAGTATCAGACAACGGGTTTCACTTCGAGACAGAAGTCACAGAAGTGGTCAACGAGTATGGGATTCAAATACACAAATCTTCTACCTACTAACCTCAGATAAATTGTGCAGTCGAAGCCGCCAATAAAAACCTCAAAGCCATCATCAGCAAGATGACTGAAAGTTGTCGAGATTGGGCTGACCAAATCCCTTATGCCCTCTAGGGCTACCGAACCTCAATCTGAACTTATACTAGGGCTACCCCTTACTCTCTGGTCTACGTCATTTGAGCTAAAAATCCCTTCACTTCGCGTCATGCTCGAAAGCTAAGTCAGTGAGCAGGACTGGCATCAAATTCGTCTTAATAAGCTGTCACTCTTGGACGAAAGGAGACTGAAAGCATCGTATCACATACAAGGGTACCATCGTCGAATAGCGTTTTCATTCAATAAGAGAGTCAAGAACCGCGGTGTCCGATAAGGGGACTTAGCCCTTAAGGAAATCATAAAACCCATTTGGGACCCCAGAGGGAAGTTCAAGCCCAATTAGAGTGGCCCCTACATTGTAAAAAAGATCTCATCATGAGGTGCCTCCATGCTCACCGACCTTGATGGAGAAGATATGGCTCGTCCAGTCAACATGGACCATCTTAAGAAATTCTACCCCTAGTCCGAAGTCTCGACACGCTACGACTCTTATCATCTCCCTTATATTCTTAAAAAAATCATTTCCCTCTACCCAGAACTATGTGGGCCTGATCCTCTACAAAAACCATTTGCCTTCAGAAAAATTAAAACTTTTCAAAACCCCAGAGGTACGTAAACAGCTCATACATCCTATATGAGCACGGCCCTTTCTCTTTCACGAAAAACTATTCTTTTCTTATCTTCGAGAACGACAGTTCACTCTAACATATACTTGAACAAAAGGATTGTGCATGCCTTAGCGATCAGTATAGATAATTCAAAATAAAAAGTTCATTAAAGGCACAGCTGGATTATCAAAAACTTATTTATTTCACTAATAAGAAATTACAGTTCAATTACATAAAAAAAGGACGGGTAACTCCCCTCCCCCTACCTTCCTAAAAGACAAATAAACTTCCAAAGTTATTCCCCATTACAAAACAAACTCCCTAAGAGTCCTACTCACAGCTACCAGAGGAGCCCGCTCCATCATCATCTACATCCTGGGGCCCCCAAGCTTCCCCCGCCTGAATAAAGTGCCACAGATGCTCCATCGACGATAAGCTCGAACCAGCCTCGAAAAAAACACAACACCTCCTTCCATGGTATCAAATAAGATAAACCACCTTTGTCCAGTATCCACTACCAATATCTTACTAACTACTTTTTTCCACAATCACATCATATAATCCCCAGGGATGTGCCAAACTCTCCTAAAAGATTGAGAAGGACGGGTCAATGGATGCCGACTTTCCCATAAAGAGCCAAGTCGCATGCGTAGATGCTCTATCAGATCTTATACTAAAAAGAAATCTAGTGTCTGAAGTGGCATGCCCTTCTCCCAGCCGAATTGACGCAAAAGACGCTAAAGGAAATACAAAGAGATTGGTCTAAGACCAACCAGCCGAACGTACGGGTATTCCCCTAGCTCCAGAATAGGCAGCAGTTATCCCCAGCGAGGCACTGACCAGTGCAAATTTAGAGCCCCATACTCCACAAACCAATTCTCCCAGCTCTCTATATCTAGGCCAATACTGATGAAATGGCGCGAAAAGAAGTTGGGCACAGCCGACAAAGGATATTCTGGAGTTATCACCAAGCGGAGTCTTTCAAATAACCACATGGACAGCAATATAGGGCTACCCCTCATAAAGTGAGAACGACCTTCTCGCCTGGCATCCAGACCATTCAAAGTCTCCGCCGGTATCACTACCGCAGGATTACGATGGTATGATATCCATGAAGTAATGGCTGCAAGTTGTGGTTCCACCAATAGTTCCTTAGTCACCAGTAGCAATTTCGAAACCAAGCCTAGAACGACAACTCCGGCATAGCCAGCATCACTAACCTCCTGTAAACGCACAGACCGCAGCACCGTCGAAAGGGAAATCATTCCTCAAATAACCAAAGGCCTACCGCTGAGGGCGAGACATGGAGAAGTCCAGCCAATAGCTCCCTAGGAGACCAAGAAAACTCAGGCATAGTAGCTGTCACCCTAGGGTTTACCCCAATATGGTAGAAAACTCCTCATAAGTCGGACAGACTTCTTCTAAGCCAAAACCGAATACATGGTCTTCGGGATACCAAAATTATATCGCCGCTCTCAGCATGTTCCACTCTACAGGTCGATTACTCCATAAAAAGACTCGACGCATGTTGAAATCATCGTAGTCGATGTTGTAGGAGAATATCGCCTCCAAAGTCTTGAGGTAGTTGTTAAAATCAACACTACGAGGGAGAGCCATCTCACAGAATGAGAAAATAAGAATGTGAAGGTGTGATGAAAACACTCCACCCTTACCCTTTTTATACTTGAAAACCCTCACAAAAGAAAGAACCCTTGCAGAAATCAGAGGGAACCCTGCCCCATAAGGCACCAAAAGCTGAGGAGGGTACCAATCAAGACCTTTGAATGATGGGATTGGACTGACCTGCCGATAGGCAGGACAAGAGGCTTGTCGATCGGTAACCTCCTGTTTTAGAAATTTCCATTTTTCCTTTTTTGTCAAAATCAGAGAACTCAATAAATATAAATTGATATTCTCAACAGAATTTCAAAATCCCCTTCCATATTTATATAATTTCTCATTTTAAATAAAACTTTCCTTCAAGTCCCAAAAATATTTCTCTTTATGGTCTCAACAGCAAAGTACAAAGCACATATGCATTCATTCATTCATTACTAAAAGAAGACAACAAAAAACTTCATTGTATTGCATAGCTATTTTTCTGTGTTACATCAATTTTGCAGGAAATAAAGAAAAGTAGAAAAAACAATGGAACTCAGCCCGAACCCACATTCCCTCTCTCTCCCACCTGCCCTTCCCTCTCTAAGATCTTCCATCCCCGTGACGCTCTCTCTTTCCCCTGCGGCGAGATGATGCACCACCACTAAGTGAACCAGACTCCTTCCCGGATGAGGCAGACGACACCAAGAAAGAAGGAACAGGTACCGCATCCTGAATATGGGCAGTCGCCGAAGATATCAAGTCCCTAATGTCCTTTAGCCAAGTGGTGGGCACCCGAACTTGCTGCAAGAAAAGGAAGAATCAGTATTAAACAAAGAAGACCAAAATAAATCAAAAGGAAAAGAACATAAAGGTATACCAAAGGACAAAGGACAAAGGACCTCCTATGTCAAGCCCAACTCCTCCGAGTCCATCGCATGAGGACGATGCAACATAGGCACCATCCCTCCATCAGCCCGCCAAATGTTGTAATAAGGGGTATGCAACTGCACAAAGGGAACTCCGAAGTCGCCACCACTGCAGATGTCGATGGACCACCACCACTGTAGGAAGACCCCACTGGCTGACTCGAACCCGCATGAGGTAAAGTCAATGCATCATATATGCTAGGCTCCATCAACCAACTCGTCATTAAGTCTATATAATCATATGGCACAGTCGTGTCAAAATACAACAAATAGGACTCTCCAATCATCACCGCAATCCTCGCATCCTCTGGTAACATACGCTCTCACCTCATAAACATAGGGGGACCCGCAGGTGGCACCACCACCTCCTCCTCAACAATCTGTCGGACCACCTTCTCCCCGAGATACCAGGAGTGGCCAACCTCATGCGCCAGTAAATGCCTCATCTGCGCATTCACCCCAATCGACCCCATGTCCTGAACAGCCATCCCCCAAGGGTAAAAGGTCACCTGAAACATCACCAGCAGATATAAGTCAATATGGAATCAGAGCACATAGAGATTTAGACTAAAGAAGCAAAAGGTCTTACCCTATCACCGGTCAGGTCATTCAAGACCTGATGCACTGTCTGCAGAGAAAGAGACTTCCTCGACTGCCGATTGGCCTTTCGCCACCGGTACAATCGGTAAAATTCCCCACCGTCTCGTCCTTCAAAGCAATAAACTGGGTATTAAACCCAATCACCTCATAGAACCACACCTGCCAAAGATAAGAATCCACGATAAAAAATAAACGCACGAGGAAAATGTGAATGCATGAAAGAAAAATGCGCAAACTAAATAATACCTCAAGAAGATACGTGGTTCCAGTAGAAGTCTTCCGGCAGCACAGGATAAAAGCATCCACAGAAAAATAGAGGGTCGCCAAAGTCAAGCTCCCCCAATGATAGAGAGGGATGTTCGAAAACATCCTCAAGTATGGCAAAAACCTCAAGTGGACAACGTCACCGCTCGACGCCACCAGGAATCCCCCTGCACCAGCAAAATAAATAGCCCGAGCCATCTGCCTCACCTACAACCCGTCCTCCACATCAATCACCCTACTCAGCAAAACATCCCTCAGTAGAGATAAATGGATAGATTCCCCAGATAATATCCTCCCTATATTACCTAGCGCCGCCTGCACTACCTCCGGCCTCACCCGCAAAGAGCAATCCACCTCTACCTACTTTCCATCACAATCCATACCCAGTAGTTGTTGCACATCCATGGGAGTCACAGTGATCTCCCCAAAGCCAAAATGGAAGGTGTGGGTAGTGTCCCACCACCTCTCCCCAGAGCGCATAAGACCGTCGTCGAATGACACATCTCATCCAGCACAGACGCCAGCCTCCCAAAGCCTGATGATGATACTACCCAATGCACCACAAGTGGAAGGTGCTCCGAGACATCCTTAAGCCCCATCGTCCCATGAGCACGCATAGTCGACAAAGAAACATCAGACAGTCAAAGAAAAAACTTATCGAAATCCAAGAAAAAAAGGGAAATCACAAAAAGAGAATGCCAAAAGTCATTATGTACGTATATAACCACCAGGGTTCACCACCCTAGAGGAGCGATGACGGGATGGCTCCCGCACTAAAGTCCACTCATCCTCAACCGGCTCAAACGCATCAAAAGAGTTCTCACTCCCCAATGTAAGAGGCGCCTTGGCCCTCCACTCCATATTCGCCCAATCAACAACAGCTAACCACTACCCGTGTGTCGCAGTGCTCACAAAAGCGACCATTTTTTAGGTTGCAGAATGTTAGGATGATTCGCAGAAGAAAAGCGCAGAGAGAGAGAAAGCAAGAAGCTGTGAAAAATAAGGGGAACCCGCCCCCTTTTTAAAGAAAGACAAGGGTCATGTCGATCGGCACTTCACCCCCACCTATCGATTGTCACTGACCTTTCACCTTCTCGGGGCAGTCCAAAAGTCCGTGCCACTACCGAATGGCACCCTCCAAGACATGCCGACCGGCACCCCCATTAAATTTCCTTAAAAAGCTCCCAGAAAATATAAGAAACCCTGAAAAATCCTCAGAAAATTCCTAAAAATCCCGGGAAAGATGTAGAACATTTTCACCAAGAAAATTTATTTTCTCTCACACTCCCTCAAGCTGAACCCCTACTTCCCCAGCGTAACCCTCAAAACCCAAGTGGATCTCTCCCCGGCAACGTCCCAGAGGACCACTAAACTTCAAGTTATCTCTTATCCCCCAGGGAAACCCTCAATAACCATTACGAAAAAGGTCTCAAATTTCCCCGAGCAAAACGTCCCAAACCTTCGATCAACTAATCGCTTCCCCAGTGGAATTCATAGCTATTCCCTGCAAAGTCTCCAGAAGATACGAAATTTTCCCCAACAATCAGCTCCCCAGCTCAAATCAAAATTACGAGGAAATTTTCCCGGCAGAGGTCCCAGAGAACATCTCAACCTAGGCCCTCAGAATTGGCTCTGACCCGCAGAATTGGTCATCTCAATTTAAGCCCTGAGAATTGGCTTCGACTTGAAGAATTGGTCATATCAACCTAAAGCCTTCATAATTGTCTTCGACCCGCAGAATTGGTCATCTCAATTTATGCCCTCAGAATTGGCTTCGACCTGCATAATTGGTCATCTCAATTTAAGCCCTCAAAATTGGCTTGGACCAGCAGAATTGGTCATCACAATTTAAGCCCTTAGAATTTTCTTTGACCCACAAAATTCATCATCTCAACCTAAGCCCTCAGAATTGGCTCCGACCCGCAGAATTGGCCATCTCAATTTAAGCCCTAAGAATTGACTTCGACCCGCAGAATTGTCCATCTCAACCTAACCCCTCAGAAGTGGCTTTGACCCGCAGAATTGGTCATCTCAATTTATGCCCTTAGAATTGGCTTGAACCCGCAGAAATGGTCATCACAATTTAAGCCCTCGGAATTGGCTTCGACCCGCAGAATTGGTCATCACAATTTAAGCCCTCATAATAGGCTTCGACCCGCAGAATTGGTCATCTCAATTCAGGCCCTCAGAATTAGCTTCGACCCACAGAATCGGTCATCACAACCTAAGCCCTCAAAATTAGCTTTGACCCGCAGAATTGGTCATCCCAGTATTGCTCTAGGTCCTCGAAATTGACCTCAATCTTTGGTCTACACTTCCATTAGACCATCCCCATTATGCCCCTTAGGTCCTCAAAATCGGCCTCGACCCTATGAATCGGTCATCCTCGTTCTTTAGGTCCTTAGAATGGACCTCCACCCTCTGAATTGGTCATCCTCGTTTCCTTAGGTCCGTAGAATCGACCTCTTTCAAAGGCGTTATGTTGTGTTTATTCCATGGCCATCATTTATTCCAAACTCACTCATCGAGGGGCTCTGTAGACACCCCATTTTAGCATTCCCTAATCTCTCCTTATGTCCCTAGAACCTCCCTGTATCACTACAAACTTGGGTCATACCCCGAGTACTGACATAGAGGCCATCAGGTACTCCCAGGCTCCGTTTGACCAAAAGTCAAAATCTTCAGCTCGACCAAGATTGAATAAATATTCAAAGGGCACTGAAACCCCTTTCCAACTGTCTATCCCATGCACGATTCTGACTTACGGTGCGAACGAACGACCCATTTTACCTCGAAACTTGATCAATAGGCCACCGGACGCTCTCGGGCTCCATTTCACAAAAGTTAACTCTTTAGATGGACTGAGACTAAATGAATCTTCAAAGGGCGCTGAAACCCCTTTCCAACGATCTGCTTCGAGCCCAATTCTAACTTACGGTATGAATGAACAATTTGTTTCACTCCGAAAGGTCATCGAATGCATCTAGGCCCCTGTTGACCAAAGTCAAATCCTCCAACTAGGTCAAACTCTTTGGAATGTCGAATTACATCACATAACCTTTCCACTGGTCTACCCCATGTACGATTCTGACTTACCATGCGGGCGAACGATCCGTTTGCATCTGACCATCCCCCATCCAAAGGACCGACAAGTGTTTTTGAGCCACATTTTTCCCAAAGACAACTCCTGGACTCGGGATCAGTCTTTCGAAGGTCTCTGAATTACTTTTCCAGTGATATGCCCCGTGCTCAATTCGGATCAATGGATTGCATTTTACAATCATTTTTTTGAAGGAACCGGAACGAGACTGCCAAACGGCAGGTTCAAAATCCTGTCTAAAGGCACCAGCGGATTGGCAGGACCAGACCTTTATCGATCGGCAATACCCTGGGCCTATAAAAAGGAGGGCCTGACCTCATTGTAAAAGGACCCAAAATCTGAGATCCATCCCTTTCAGCGAACTCAGAAAGCCTCCCTCGAAGTTAGCATGATTTCCACATCCAAATCCGTTTCCAACCCTCACTTTTCTTCATCTTCTTCATAAAACTTGGTGAATTAACTACCCTTCATCATCACCCAAGTACAAGGGATGCTCTCCAACATTTAAGATCAAGCTCAAGATCTTCAAGAAGATCAGACTTTCTCAAATTCTTTTAAATTCGCATTAACCTGTTTTATCACTTAGCACTTTTATTCTCTCCATCTCACATATCCTAATACACTTTCTTTTATTTTAGTATTATTGCACATCTCTTATTTTTTATGTAAATAAAACCCCAAAAAACAAGAAAAAGAGGGTTTTCTCATAAATTCCAACAAGAATTCTCACACTTTTCTCACTAATAAAACACCTTTTTTACACGCGCACACACATAAGAGAAGTCCCCGATTGGATTTATGGGATAAACCCCACCCCTCATTTTGCATGCAAACTACGTGGATTTTGATGCCTCTATAGGCTACGTAGTTGTCTCGGGGTAAAACCCGAGACTCGAGTCCTACTTTTTTTCCAATTTTTTATTTTTCTAATTCTTTAACTTAATTCTCTTATATTATATATATTTACATATACATACATTTGTTCTTAGTGACGTATTATTCCATACGCGTTATCATTCCATTATAACAATCAACGCAAGGATAATCGTGTAAATCATATTTTCTAATATTGATTTTAGAAACATTCCTATGGATGACTCGCTTTATCTCTTCCATGATACAAGTCGATGATTCCTATCTCCCCTACATATACACATGCACACATATCACGGGGAAATAGAGGAAAATAACAACAATCCATGAGAGACCGTAAGGGCGGAATGGGTACCTCACACCTTCCCGTTCCGTAACTTAGCCTGTGAACCCTACTCGAATAATTTTTGGTTTCGTATCTATCACTATGTCTTTAAGGCTATCCTCCGGGACGGATCCACCTTCTTTTGTCTGTATTGAGTAAAATAGATTGGCAACTCCATCTCTTTATATTTTTCACCTCACACATCACTGACAACAGCCGATGCGCTCCCGAGAGGGATGTGCAGGACCAAGATCCTCTTACCATACCCACCCTTTCTCTCTCTCTCTCTCTCTATCTATCTATCTATCTATCTATTTATCTCTCTCTATGCGAGGATAAGAGGATATGGGGATGGCCGTCGCTGTTCCACGAGGATCGGGGATGGCCACACCCTTATTGAAGGATCTTTCTCTGGTTTTCTTTCATTTAGGCATCTTTGTAGAAAAGTCAACAGATAGCTTAACTACTTTCTCTTCAGTAGCCTTTTCCTTGCACTCAGTTTGAGTAGAGGCTAAAGTAGCCATAGATAGAGTCTCATTAGCTTTCTGCCTCGCTTCTTTGGAAGTCTTTAGCTTCTCCTCCCAAGACTTTTGCTTTGTCTCCAAATCTTTCCTGGACTCCTTTAAGGATTTACTAAGACCCTCAAAGGCCTCCTTTACTTTTCCTGAAGAAGAGATCAACACCCAGTCCACCAAGGGGCTAGATCCACCAACGAACTGATGAGAAAGGACTTAATCTTGTAGGTGAAATTCCTCTTCAAGATCTATTGAGGATGAGGAACCGCTGAATAAGTTTATGACCCCATGGTTCAAATTTACAATGGAAAAATGGATCCAGTAGACCATGTTCTCGAGTAAAGGCAACCAATAACTTTATGGAATCATAACAACGCTTTTATGTGTCGTATATTCCCATCCAAACTATGGGACATTGCCTAAAAGTGGTTTAAAAGGATAACTCGCAAGTCGATTAAGAGCTTCAAGGATCTTATTGAGGCCTTCACTCCTCACTTTAACACCAGTAGCTCCCATCCGAAGAGGATCGACCCTCTGCTCACAATACAAAAAAAATTCACAGGAGACCCTACGCGAGTATGCCAAGCGTTACTGGGAAACTTTTAACGAGGTGGAAGACTAATCGAAGCAAGTTACCTAGCATCTTTCAAGATTGTTTTTCCTTCTACCTCCCTACTACATCAGTATCTTATAAAGATGGAAGCAAACACCATCAATAATCTTATGTCACGAATTAAGAAGTACACCAAAGTAGAAGACAAAATCCATACCGTCTAAGCAGACTGGTCTTACTAAGGCGAACAAGGTCAACGATAAGGAGAACAAACCTATAAAAGGGAACAAGAAGCAAAATGGGACTAAAAATGTGGGCAAAGTAGACTCGTCCAAAGCTTTCCAAGATATTAATACGGTTTTCAAAGATCTAATTTACAAGATCTTGGGGATGATAAAGGATTTATAGTTCCTTAAGTGACAAAAAAAGATAGGAGGGGATCCGACCAAGAGGAACAACACACTCTAATGTGCATTACACAAAGAAAACGTACACAAAATAGAGAATTGCAAGGCATTAAAGTCTCACCTTGAGGAGTTAGCCCAGGCAGGGCACTTGAATGAGTCCATAGAGAAGAAGTTTGACCTGATCATCACCCATGGTGACTAAAAACTAGACAACGTCCGAGACGATGAGGCGGGACATGAGTTTTCTATGATACATGGGGCATCCGACCTCAAACATATCCAAAATAATGCAGTTAAGATGGTACTCAAGAAGGTTACAGCCGTAACGGAGACCTTCTAGATAGATCCCGCTAAGAGCTAAGCTATCAAGCACAGGCAACTAGAAGACATGGATTACACTAAACACATAGTGTTTATGGAGGAATATTTGGTCGGGATGAGACCCCACACCACGATGCACTATCACTCTTAGGATTTCTAAATGTGATATGGATAAGTTACTGGTGGATCAGGGGAGTTCCTCGGAGGTGATGTACCTAGAACTCTTCCACAAGCTCAAACTGAAGATACTGGACTTGAAGGAAGTGATTTTACTTTTAGTAAACTTCGTAAGAAAAATGACCATGATATTAGGGAAGGTAGTCCTTCCAGTAAGGGCAGGGAATATTTAGAACCTCATTGAGTTTCTGATTGTTGACATCGATTTGCCTTACCACACCATTCTCGACAGAGGGTGGCTTCACCCTATTAGAGTTGTCCCATCAACTTATCATCAAAAACTCAAATGCATAATAAATCGGGGCATAATGGAGATCATAGGCGACCAAGCCATTGCTCGAAAATACTACATCGTCGCCATTAGACCTAAACATGAGAAGAAGAAAGATAACAAGATCCATCCAGATACGTCCCCGTATGGGACTATTCCTTCGAAATAGAAATTAAGGCACGACTAACCAGGGGTGGATGAGACTAGAATCCACCCCGCTGATAAGGTTGTAGATTAGATAGAGGAGGTATTTTTTAATCAAAGCCAAGTAGAGAGGAAGTTTTGGATCAGTACAATATTTATCGACCACAAAAGAAGGGAGTTGATCTCCTTTATAAAGAGGAGCCTCAACGTTTTTACATGGGAGCCATACGATATACCAGGGATTAATCCCATGGTCACCTATCACCATTGCCACATAGATCCGACGTTCAAGCTGATCGTATAAAACTCTCCCAGCACAGCCCTAGAAAAGGCAAAGGCGGTGGAAAAAGAGGTAGGGAAACTTCTAAAGCCAAGGTCCATCGAGAAGTTCAATTCTCAAAGTGGATCTTACTCAAAGTGGCTCTTAAATCCCGTAGTAGTTCATAAAAGCAATGGTAGTTGGAGAGTCTGCATAGACTTTATCGATCTCAACAGGGCTTGCCCTAATGATAACTTTCCCTTCCAAAGATAAACTAACTTGTCAACACCACTGTAGCCCACGAACTAATGATTTTTTTAGACACTTACTCGGGGTGTCACCAGATTCCTCTGTTCGGCCTTGACAAAGATAATACTTCATCATAACACCATTGGGTTTATACTGTTACAACGTCATGCCTTTTGGCCTTAAGAATGTTGAAGCCACGTAATAGAGACTAGTACTAAGATATTCAAGCAACAGATAGGACAAATGGTGAAAGTGTACATTGACGACATGCTCATCAAGAGCAGGCATAAAGACGACCATCTCAAAGATTTTTCAAACCTTTGAAATCCTCAGGCGCTGCCTGATGAAGCTCAATGCGAGCAAGTGCTCATTCGGGGTCCAGTTAGGGAAGTTTATAGGCTATCAGGTTAGTAAAAGGGAAATTAAGGCAAACCTAAATTAGATAGAGGCAATTAACATGTTCAACTGCCAAAGATTCTCTGCGAGATTAAAAATCTCATTGGGATACCTTTAGCACTTAATCTCTTCATTTTGAGGTCATTCAAGCGTTGTCGACTATTCTTAAAACTTCTCAAAAAGTAAAAGGGCATCACTTAGGATGATGAATATTTAAGCTCTCTCGAGGAAAATAAGTCCAACCTAAGCACACCACCATTACTGGTAATTCCTGATGAAGGGGACCCCCTTTACCTTTACCTTGCAGTCTCAAACCAAGCGATTAGCTTGGCTTTGGTCTGCAAGAAAGAGGCTAAATAATCCTCCATCTACTATTCTAGAAAAATGGTCCTAGACACCGAGCAGCATTACCTACCACTGTAGAAATTAACTTATGCGCTCGTGATAGCTTCCTGGATGCTAAAACACTATTTTGAGGCTAACTCCATCACCATCATCACTTATTTCCCATTTAAATTTGTTCTTCATAAAGCCGACCTATCTGGATGCATATCAAAATGGTCGATAGAATTTGGGATATTTGACATTCATTTTCAACTAAGGACAGCAGTCAAGGAGAAGATATTGTCCAACTTTATAGCGTAATTGATAAGAGATGCTCCTACCTACCACAGATAGCCGAATATTTAAAAAACCGCAAGTAGGACCAATCTAAGAGATAAACTTTATATGTTGATGGCACCTCCAATTATAAGGGATACAGGTGTGGATTGTCCTTATAATGCCGGAGAATACAATAATCGAGAAAGGGCTCAAATTAGGTTTTGAATCCTCCAACAATGAATCCGAGTATGAAGCACTTATAGACGAATTGCATAAGGCTCATTTACCGAGGGCAAATCAACTCGAAGTGTATTATGACTCCAAGTTGGTGTCCAACCAAGTCATTGGATATTTTAACACCAAGGATGAGAGGATGGTAGAATACCTCGCAGTGGTTCACGAGTTGATATCAAAGTTTGAGGAAGTCCACGTTCAATAATTCCCCCGAGGGCACAACAGTCATGCAGATGCTTTGGAAATCCTAATCTCAACAATAGATTCTGATCTCAGGAGAACAATTGAAGTGGAGTTCCTCGCTAATCCTATAATTCAAAGGGTGATGGCCTTCGAGCATAATTTTCCATTAAAAGGGGTTGAAGCTGGATAAATCCAATCATCGTGTACTTACAAAACGACATACTGCCAATTGATAAAAAGCAGGCTCATCAAGTCAAGGTAAAAGCAACTTATTTTTACTTAAGACCTGGGGAAAATCTTTACGTGATATTTTTCACAGGCCCCTACCTCTAGTGCATACACCCAAAAGATGTCGACCAAGTTCTCTATAAGCTTCACGATGAAATTTATGGGAGCCATATGAGAGGACAGTCTCTGGCATTTTGAGCAATCGAGGAGGGCTATTAGTGGTCATATATGCAGAAAGACGCAAGTATTTATGCTCAGTAATGTGAAAAGTGTCAAATATTCTCCCCCCTGCTTCATCAACCATCCAGCAACCTAAGACCTTTGACCAGTCCATGGTTGTTTGCACAATAGGGGATGGATATTATAGAACCACTCCCTACTACGCCAGGAAATTACAAGTGCTTGTTGTTCGACACATATTATCTCACTAAATGGATTGAGGCAGAATGACTGACGATCATTAGAGATATCAACATGATCAGGTTTATCCGGAAGAATAATATAACTCACCATGTGGTACCCAGGACAGTCATAACGGATAATGGCACATAGTTTGAAAGTGGTCCTTTTCAAAGTTTTCATGACGATCATGGAATCACGCACCACTTCAGTTATGCGGCATACCCCCAAAGCAACGACCAGACAAATCCCTCTAATAAGACAATGCTCGATGGCTTGAAGAAAAGGTTGGAAAGAGCAAATGGTGTTGGATGGACGAGATCCCTCAGGCCCTATGGGCATATCGCACCACGCCAAGAAGACCTACCGAGGAAACACCCTTAGCCCTTACCTATGTAATGGAAGTCATGATTCCACTCGAAGCTGGCTTGCCGACCATGAGGACAAACATCGCCAAGAAAGGACTGAATGACAAAGCCCTTCGAGATGAACTTAACCTAGCAGACTAACGAATGGAATAATCCATATAGAACTTTCTTTCTCACAAATCTTCCATTTAAGATTAAACTTTTAAAAACTTCAGGTACATAACCTCCAAGGAGTTTCCCTGATCGACTAGTAGCTTATCCACATCCCAGTTAGAAATTATAAGAGTGATTACTAGTGCGTCATGATGTGGAATTTTTACCAATTCTTTATCGATAAAAACTATGTGCTTGTTATAGTTAATATCTTGTGGACGTCGAAGCTTGCCTATTAGAGATTTATGAAGGTCAATATAGAAAGCCTCCATCACTACGATGACTTTCTTCAATTCCATCCGAATAACACTACCTTGGATTTGGTTTGGACTTGATGAACTATGGATGATCGTGAACTCGTGTCTTATCTCATCATTATCTAGGATGTTGTTAGGCTTTTGTTCATTCTCCATGGTGGGATTTTTACCCTTTTTCTCCACATAGTCGTCTAAGGGTCCAGCCTGGGATAACTCTTCCCAAAGACACTTGAGAGACTTACAGTTCTCTATCTTGTGACCACGCCCCTTGTGATAGGCGCATCTTAGGGCGTGTGCTTTTTCATGGATCTCCCATAATTTTCCTCAGCCACTTGAGGAAGTGCTGATATTTTATCTTATTTAAGATTTTGTAAATAGGTTATCTGAAAATAATGTTAATCGCTTGGTAGGATTCGACAAGGTCCTCTTTGTCGTTATTTTTGGATCCGCCATTCTATTTCTTTCTCCCCTTCTTGGGGAGATTCTCTTTATTGTCGCTTTTAAATGTCTTTGTCTGACCATTGTCAAGCGTGGTGCCAGCAACTACATCTTCAACCTTGGCATATCTCTCTATCCTGTACATAAGATCGTCAATAGAGTTGGCCTCATTTTTGGTGAGGTATTTGTGCAACATAGAGTTGCTCAACAGACTAGTTTTGAATGATGTTATATTGACCTTATCAGAGAAGTCATTCACTTCATTATAAGTTTCCTAGTTTAGCCTTGCATACTCCTGCAAGGTTTTCTAGTGCTTCTTTCTCATGGTGAGGAGCGACTCCATCCTCTTTGGATGAGCACTATTGGTAATAAACATCGTGGTAAAAGCCTCTATAAATTGCTTGAACTTGTTGACTGGCCTGTGGAGGGGTTTTCTTAACCATTTATATGAGATATCCCCAAGACTAGAGGGGAATATATGGCACATGAGAGCTTCATTATTGTTCCATAATGTCATTGCATGCCGGTACTAGAGAACATGATCAGTGGGATCAGTCTTCCCATTATAGACCTTGAATTTAGGCGGGGTGAAATTTTTGGAAGGCTCCAGTTCCTCAATCACTCTTGAAAAATGAGACTTCATCTGATAGATAAGGCCCCCTGGCTAATTTCTTGGTGGTTCTAGCTCCCCGATGAATTAGGTGCTCATCCATCTCTCGACGAATGAGGTCGCGAAGGTCTTTCTTGTGATGCCCTCCTCCTTTTTGGTGGTTGCTCTCTGGTGAACTCCTATGCCTAGAGTCCTTTTCATCATGATATGTACTCCTTCCTCGATTATGATCCATTCTCGCATGAGGGATACATGCTCGATCGTAACTTTTGTACTTGTGCCCATGGAGCTCTTGCTCTAACCTTTCCAGGCGACGTTACTAACGTGCATTTTCCTCTTATTGGATGAGTGTGGCTTTTCATAGTTTGATCTTCCCGAGGATGATAACACAAGTTAGGATTGCTATGAGTCCTATTGGGGTGGACTTCAAATATGACTTTGGGTATTAGGATCTCGTTTTGTCGATCATAGTGCTCGTCATTAAATGGAGGATGTGTGTTGTGTAAGTAAGACATGACTACTCGTTGGCTTTAATTGGGTGAGAATAGGAAACTCGTTCCCACATAAGATGTAAATTATAAGAGATAAAATCCAACTTAGAAAAATTCTTAAGAAAATAAAGCCAAGCAGTAAAGTAAAATCACACAACACCAGACATACGTGGTTCGAAAATGTGCCTACCACCATGGGGTGTTTCTATCTCTTTTGTTAATAAATCAACGATAACAAGAATTATATGCCCTTTTTCCCAAGGTTGAGGGTTACATTTATAGAGAATCACAAGAGAATGAACCTGTGGGACTCTATAGCATTGGGATGCAGTTGTGATCTGGTCGACTATATCCAAGCTTGAGATTTTCGCTAATCACGCCCTTTTTTTTCTTATATTCAAGCTATGATCATCTATCAATACTAATAGACACCTCAACCTTTTAGAGTAGGGAAAATAATTCTCCCACGAGTAGGTTTGGAACATTACCCATTTTTAGGAACCTTAGAATTCGAGTTAAAGTATAAATGGTCAATTAATTAATTCATGTTTTACTCACCATGTAATATCAAATGCTCTCGTTCATGTTTTACTCACCTATGCACTAGTTGCAAATATTTTTCTAAAGTAAGGTTTGCTAATATATGTGTGGATTATGTGTACATACCTGGTGTGTGTCTGTTCTTATGGGTAACCTGCTAGTGTGGATTTGATGGGGTGCGTATGATGTGACCATGTGTAGTATCTTAGTGAGCGATACAGGTTTTACCTAGGTCTTACTACCCTGATCCTAGGCGCTGAGGCAACCGTCTCTCAACTTAGGATAATGGGGCTTGATCCTCTCATATAACCAAGGGTATGGGGTTATGCGTTAGGTGTGATGGCATAGTGATCACCTTTGTTCATTATTCTTTGAGGTTATAGGGTTGGGATGACTTCTGTATATAAATAATAGTGGCATGACTGATCTTCGAAGGCATATGTGTATTCCTTTATACTTTGGTTGTGGGCAGTGTATGTCCCTATATGATTTGACGTGGGTTGGGTATACTCATTGGATTATGCAATTTACTATTACCTTACACATTATGTTTATACTAGACATGTATGAATGAATGGAACTATAACTCAAGAATGTTATAGTAAGTAATACTTAATTCAAAGTCGGAATCAGAGAAAATGGATACTTTTCGGGATTGGGATTAGTACAATATGCTTATAGGTTATGTAAGAGGGTAGTTTAGATAAGATGGAGGCGTAACCCCTTTTGAGTATAGTAATGATAAGTTAAATAACAACACTATTAATTAACCATAGGACATACAAACACTACTCAATGAAGATAGACTCAGTTTTAACTCGCAGATCTCTCGTGTATAACTCAGAAGGTAGTAATGAACTTATAAGTAACTTCGCTAGAGGGAGAGAGAAGTAAGCACCCTAAATACACCTTGGAAGGCAGCCAAAAACACACCAACCACCCTCAAGAATCTCTATCAAGTATTAAAATCTTCGTAATAAATGACAATGTTGGGTGAGCCAACTCTCTGGTTTGTAATAACTCTCTAATAATCACTTATGAACTCTCAACCAAGATCATCCTCTCCTCAAAGGTGGTTGGGGTCCTTAAATAGCCTCCCACACCACCCTCGAGGCAACTTCGCCATTAATGCCTGTGAAAGACATCCATCATACTTTATGTCACAAACATTAAATACCTCATGCACTAGTTGTCTCCACGTCATAAACATTAAATGCCAATACATGCCTTTTGCCTAACCACTGTGTGTTAGGGGGCTGTTATCACATGGGTGGTTCACCAACTGTCTGACAACCCCAAATACCATGGTGATTTACTCAAGTAAAGGTGTGACATTGCCTAACTGGTTAGTGACATCAGATAAAGTGGATGTGACATTAAGTAGAAGGTTATTTGGCTCACAACTCAACGCCCGATGAAACTCAAGGCTGCTCCTCCCGAGGTTCCATGGTAAGGGTCCATCGATGTTTTACCAGGTGTATCTAAGATGGTCGAACAAACCCCAACGGTGCCTCACTTCTCAATCTTCCAAACTAAGTACCTCTAAACTTCCCACGATGAGGTCATTCGATAGAGCATGAAAGCTCTCCCAGGCCTTGCCAAGCCTGATCTCTCGCGAGTACCGTTTGACCTCACACTAAAACTCGTTATTATTCTCATTACATCATTACAACTGTTATATAGCTTATAGTCAATATAAACAAAGATACAATATGACTAACACAATGAGCTAAAGTATGAGTGGCCACGCTTGAGCTGCCACGCTGAGCTTCTTCAGTTTCTTAATCCAAAACACTATTGCTAATGGGGGAATTATCCCTAATCTCAGGATTACCTTCAAGCCCCCTCTACATTTGCCCCTTCGTGGAGAGATTTATTATTGGAACAAGAAATGTCTGCACAAAAACTTCTCAATCTGATAAACCTTTTCTGTGTGAAAAAATTCTGGCATATTTTCCCTCGTTAGAACCACCGCGGTAGAATCTTCAGGAAAAACTAAAATTCTCCCCGATGTACCTGAACGGAAGCGCTACGGCTTATTGGTGCTTTGGAGAAGTGACATTGCCACTTTTTTCTAATGCTAAGCTTCAACCGTTCTAACTTTATTATTCGAAATTCTCCTGAAAGGCCTGCTAACCTTCTCAAATACTCGTTTTAATTATTGGGAAGTGAAATTCTCCCTTGTAATGCTTCGCTATATTCGAAAAAGAATAAATTTTCCCTAATGTAACCGGGTCACTATTTAAACAACGTTTGGACATGTGGCGAGGGGACATCGCAGCTTTTTTGAATCGTTGGGACATCTTTTCCTGTTGGGAGTTATTGGATATGTCTGACAAAAAATTCTGGCATCAAAACTCAAACTTGCTGAAGAAGGAAACCCCGTCTATTCCCCAGGAATTGCTTTGTAAATGATGTGGCGTTGTCTTTTCAGCTGTCAAAACACCTCCCGAAGTGCCATGTGTCCATTTGAAATGATTATACGCGGCCTTGCACGTGTGGTGGTGGTAAACTCAATAGACGAGTTCCTTAAAAGTTTTCAAATGTCTCTTTTTTCAAACCCTTCTCTTTCCTTCATCTTCTTCAAGCTCCTGTCTTCTTTAGAGAGAGAACTCTATGCGAACTCCATTATTTACCAAGCTCTTACCTAGCTTCTTTCTTCTCTCATCTTTTACGCCACCACCTGTGGTTGTTCTTCTCCCTCTTCATTCCCAACCTTTCATTTACTGAGCTTCTTTTTTTCGTACTTCATTGTTGTCTGTAATGGCCTCATCAAGTAATCCTACCCCACCTGCCACCAGTGCTCCACCTGCTACCCCTGTTGTCACCACCTCTACTGCCGCCTCATTGACTATTGCCTGTCAGGACCAGTTGCGCTTCTATCGTCGGTCCCCCATATTCAGAAAGGGTGATGACTTTGTTGGGTCTTGTAAGAATTTAATTTTTAATGCCAAGTATGATTCCCTTACGCTTGGTGATGAAGATGAAAGTGCTGATGACTGGGCTTTCTAACTCTAGAGGGGACTGTCCGATTTTGTCTTGAGCGAGGCGACTTCCTATGGTTCCACATCAACTTCGAAGGGCCTGGGGGCTCTCCTGCTCACTTTGCTGCCTGGAACTCCCATATGCAGAGTTCCCATGCTGACACTCTCACCAAAATTTGGCTTCATTGGGCTAAGTGGTTTGGTGAGTTCACCCTGTCCAAGAATAATGTTGCCCTTCCCGTTATGGTGTCTCGCTGGAACGTTACCACTCATACGTTCATTGCTGCATAGGGAGAGTTTACAATAACGTTGGAGGACGTGTGCGAGCTCCTAGGCCTTGAGGCAACAGACCAAAAGCCCTATTTTGATGAAGCCCTAGATGCCCAAGAGACTGCTGACCGTTTGGAGTTGGACCATATATGCCGTAGGTGCATAGGTTCTTTGAACAAAGCCACTTTCACTCCACTCATCAACTACTTCTTCAAGGGTCCTTCTGAAAGCAGTTCCTCTGAGGTTGCCCCTGGACAAGGTACATCGCTGGAACTTCCTGCATATATTCTTGTCATTCTTTCTCGCTTCCTTTTAACGGGGAAACCCAACGACCAACCTCGAAGGGACTATGACACCCCGCCTAATTAAATATCGGGTGATCAGTCATTTATAAAATTTATAACAAAATGTTCGGTTGGTTCATTCTTAGCATCACTGTCGAAAACTTAAATCCAATTAATTATCTAACATTTAATTAATCTAGTGTCAAAATATTTTCCAATTAAACTTGAAGCCAATTAATTTAATTAATTTTTTAACATGCAATTTTAAACCATACACAAGAATTGAATGTTGACTGAATTAATTACAAAATAATTAAGACTGGATAAAAATATTCTAGTTCAAAGCCACAAACCAAATCATAATAAATACTCAATCCAACTGAAAAGAACAACAAAGTAAACTAAGTATAACTCCGCTAATGAGAATGGGCGAAACATGCCCGAACTGAGATATCAGAACTAGGAACTGAATGAAATGAGAGAAGCGTCTAATCTCAATGACCCGCAACTTCCACAACAGCTGCACCTCGGCAAACCATCCAATTATCTAGAACCGGTGTCCCTGTGACTGGGCACCTGTACTAATATATATATATATATATATAGCAAAAGAGAAAAGAAATGAAAGAGACAGGTATGAGCCCGATGTTTTAAAATAGATATATTAGCAAGTATTTAAAACTGCATTAAAGCAAGTATCATATGCATGTTAGTTCGAACTCTCACATGATATTCTCACCTCTCGACTAGTGTGCACGCCTAACGTACATCTAATTCGACCTAGCCATCTGACACACTCTTAACTAGGAAAAGGCTTATCCTACTAGTTACCCCTCATAGTAGTATCCCGTATTTGATCTCGTCATTTATCATTTTAAATAAGTATTATCACACTAAAGTCAAGTATTTACTATTTACGTTACTGAAGATTTCACTATCTTAATAATCTGATATTATCTCATTTTAGGTGTACCAAAAGCATACATATATATCTTTCACTATTATATATGTATTAACCCAATCTTAATAGCCTACAACTATCACATTGTAAGTATAACACAAGTATATATAAATATCCACCACAATTATATATATAGTAACACAGCACCCCAAGGATATACTTGTAGTGCATTTCATACTCTGCTATCATGTCCCGGTACATCTCGTACTAAAACAAGGACTATCGGTTCGTAAATCTCCCACGAACCATATAAACAAATCACATGTATTGGCGGCGAACATAGTTCACATACCTATGGGTCACGCACATACCTATGCTCCCATAGTCAGCGACTTATCAACTCACAAATAATTCTTCACAGTCCTATGTTTTGAGATACAAGTCAAATATCCCCCCAAACGTTACTCACGATAAGACTGTTTCTACACAACCCCTCGCAATAGCAAGCAGCTAGGCATGTCATACACATATTATCAAATATAGGTTTACACACAACCCATCAAAGCAAACGATATACACACAACCAAATATTATATTCCATACGTAGTATGACCATTACTAAATACTATCAATGTATTTTTAAATCACGATATTCCCTCTCTCTTAATATATATAAGGATAATATGTCACCCGAAAATCCTTAATACATAATCATAAGAAGTACCTAAAGTAACCACTCATTTTTATTCTTATAATTTCCATATCGTTAGAACTAATATCGTAAGTATTTATCACTTAACACTCTCGACACAATTACAATTACGATTATCTCTCTCTCGCAATCTTCAAGGTAAATTCACCGTTCCAAATATTTGAATCATTGCACGTAAACAACTACCAATAATTCTGCACTATTTTGGGTTCATCGAACACTAATTTTTCTCACTCAAATTCACTATTTACACAAATAGGGGAAAAATTGGAAATTCTCTGGAAATTAGAAATCTCGCTCGAACAACTTCCACGTGTCGTTCAAACGACTTTGCGAGACAACCAATCTCGCTCGAACGACTTCGAGCGAGATCTCGCGACTTGGGTTGTTTCATCTTCAACATTAGACAACCTCGTTTTTCACCATTTTTCAACCCTAAAACCTCTAAAGATTAAGCCCAAACTTCCAACAATCCATACCAAATATTATTCTAACATGTATATGAGATTTCTCATAATCTAACGTTATTAAATCGCCACCAATCATCCATAAAATTCGAAATCACCAATTTTATTTTCAAGAACCCTAGTTCTTAAATTAATATGCATAAATTCTAAATTAAGCCCAGATTGGTTCATAGAAATCACTCTAGTTTCGTAGGCATCATCGTATCTACATATGGTATTCAAATTCTTATCAAATCAGCCCTAGTTTATGATATAGTTCTCCAATTTTACCCAAATTAACTTTCATAACAAGGTTTATTAACCTAGACTAACATGAACATAATTATCGCTAAAGAAAGCAAGCAATAAACACTTGCCTTGATTTCGAAGGTCTGATCCGTTGGTGTTGTTGGTATGGATGCGCTCCTCGCATTCCGATCTACATGATGGTGGTGGTTGTTGTGAAAGGTGGTGTAAATTGACTCTTCTCCTTTGGAATTTTCTCTCCCTCACCCACTGTGAATTCTCCCCAATTAGCTGATATATTATTTCTCCAATTTTCGTCCATTTAATTCCTCTAAAAATCCAAATTACAAAACTACCCCTACCGGGTCTCGGCTTGGCCTAAAAATATCCCGGAGCCCAAATAGAATACTCGGGTAGAGTTTTCTAACTATCTCAACCCCTTCGAACTCAACGGTGCACTCGAAATGATCATACGAGTTACTTAAAATAATTTACCTTTTTATTCCACTTAATTAGTCCTGATACGACGCACACGCGCGTCCCCGACTTAATATACCAAACTGTCGTATTTCTCTCTCACGACAAGTTATATAAAATCGTCATTCCATATTACTTATTCTCACAGTAATATTAGTAATTACTAACTTCTCGTCACGCTAGTAAATATTCAAATTTAATCCGAATTTATAATTAATTCTCACAATTTAATTTAATTAATCCCATAATAATAATAATAAATCACATAATTATTTAAATCTTCGAAAATATGGTGTATTACATACCTTATCAACATATCCCTCCGTTTGGCCCGAGGTATCAAGCTTCCACTGGCTGCAATCGCCCTAGGATCCCTCTACACATGGCTTGATAGAACCCTTTTTGACATGGAACGATCTCTGGGTCGTTATAACCTGTCCAACTTGGGCAACTATGTCCTCCTAACAGGCTTCCTCTATGTGCGTTTCCCCGCCGTAGCAACCAAGACCAACTGTCCCCTTCGGGGGAAACCATTCTGCCCCCACGCTCTTTTGTTTATCACAAGAGACAAAGCCGAAAGGAATTGACCTCCATTATCGATAATTTTTTGAATTTTGTGATGAGGCCCTATGAAGAGGACATCTTTCTCTACACTTGTGCTTTTTTCAACCATGAAGCAAGAGTGGTACAGTCAACTACTCTAAACCTCATTATTCAAGACCCTTCACTAGTTGTGGTCCTTCTATTTTCTCAAGGATACCTATCCTCTCACACCGATTGGGGATACACCAGCGAGCACTACAATCCCAACCGATGCAGCCGTCAGTTTGGCTTTGATCAATGGGCTCCTCACCTAGTTTTTCAATTAGCTAATCCCAAGGTCTCCTTTAGCGAGGCATATTCCCTGTTCACCTTAACTGCTGCATGGGGAGTGAGTTCCACAATGACTGGGTGAGTCACCATTCCCAACATCACCCGGTAAGAGGACGTGACCCCTCTATTTGCAACAAAGTACTGGTCGAGACAACTGGCCCAAATTTCTGAGTTCATCGAGGGGAATCTCGTGTATCCTCCAGTTCTTTTATTTTCTTCCTTGGAGTTGGGGTTAAAGGGTAATTCCGTTCTTGGAATTGAGTTCCCTCTAAGCCAGACCCCTAAAGTACCTCCTACTAAACTTCCTCCACACTGCCCCATGATCCCCATTGTCATGCCCAACCCCAAGGCCGCTAAAACCCCCAAACCACCTACCCCTTCGGCCGAAGCTGCAACAGGGGAAGTCCAAAAGTGGGGTTTCCTCAAAATCCAAGCCCAAAGTTCAAGCACAAAATCCTTTGGAGGCATTCCCTATTGCCTCAGTTCCCCCTCCTATGTCTGCAGAGGTAAGTGAAGAGCTGAGGAGGCAGGTTCAAGCTGAGGTCGAAAGAATAAATGTTGAGTTTCAACGGCGCATTGTCGTTGTTACTCCTTCGGCTACCTTTCCCACGATCGTGGTTGATCCCACTGAGCCACCAACAAAGAGGAGAAAAAGGTTGATGGTACCTTAAGGTGTTAATGCAACGGGCGCAAGGAAGAAAACTCTGGGCACTAATTCCAAGAAGAAACAGACAGCCAAGATACATCCATCCTTAGCTCCCTTTGTTTTTGCCTCCTCTACGCCTTCACCAGTGGTTATATCTTCTCGTTCTCCCTCCGGATCTCAGTTATGTGTGCATATTTTATTCTTGTTCCCCTTTTCTTAAAACAAGATGCATTTGTTTATTTCTTTGATAACTTTGGAGCAGGGAGTTGAAAAAAGGCCCAGTCCCCCTGGTTCCCTCGTGAGCCGTTTCGTGGGGGGCATTTTGGTGTCTCTCAAGCTGTTACTACTCCTCCCCATTCCCCCATGATAGGTCTCACCTACTCTCGCCATTTGTCCTCCTAACGGGTCAAAGAAGCTGCTGCAGGGGCTGCCACCGTTGGATCTGTTGAAATATCTGGCTAACCAGAGGCAACTACTCCAGCCTCTTCTGAATTATCATCCGATCAAGAGGTCCCTCTGCCCATCATTGTGGTCGAGGAGAGTGCCCCTGAGGTATTCTTATCAAGTCTCACGTCTCCTTATCCCATTACTTTGTTTATCATTCTGATATGTTGGGATGTTTTAGGTGGAAGTGGCGTCTCTGATAGCTAACATTCTCCTTCCCACTGTACTGATAATACCTATGACTGCAATTCTCCTTTTTGGTGCCATAACGGGGGTAAGTAATGCTTAGACGTATTGCTGCCTTTTTCCTGTATTTGCTTCTTGTGTCTAACACTTGGTTTTGTATTTGCAGCTTTCGCCAAGCCTTACCCCACCCTTTGCGCTTAGTGGTTTTTTTCTTTTCGAGGCCAAGGTTGATGCTGCTGTCCCGCGTGGTGATTCTTCAGTGCCTGCCCATGCTGGGGTATCTCTTGGAAATTCCTCGTATTCTTTCAGCAAAACTCCTTCGTTGTCCATGGTACCGTTTATTGGCGAGGGAGCTTTGCTGACTGTTGAGGCTTCTTCAGTTAGGGGCTCCCTTGAGGCCTCCATGGTGGATCCTATTCTCGCTAATGCTACTGTTGAGGTACTTCATTAATTTCTCTGCATTTCTCAGTCTCTCTCTCAAACTTCACCTATGTTGGTGACTTAATAACGAAAACACTTGTTAAGGTTTTTTCATAAACTACACCTATATCGGTGACTTAACAACGAAAACACTTGTTAAGGTTTTTTCATGAACTCCACCTATATCGGTGACTTAACAACGAAAACGCTTGTTAAGTTTTTTTCATAAACTCCACCTATATCAGTAACTTAACAACGAAAATACTTGTTAATATTTTTTCATAAACTCCACCTATATCGGTGACTTAACAACGAAAACACTTGTTAAGATTTTTTCATAAACTCCACCTATATCGGTGACTTAACAACGAAAATACTTGTTAAGGTTTTTTATAAACTCCACCTATATCGGTGACTTAACAACGAAACACTTGTTAATATTTTTTCATAAACCCCACCTATATCGGTGACTTAACAATGAAAATACTTGTTAAAATTTTTTCATAAACTCCACCTATATCCGTGACTTAACAATGAAAACACTTGTTAAGATTTTTTTCATAATCTCCACTTATATCGGTGACTTAACGACGAAAACACTTGTTAAGGTTTTTCATAAACTCCACCTATATTGGTGACTTAACAACGAAAACACTTGTTAAGATTTTGTCATAAACTCCACCTATATCAGTGACTTAACAACAAAAATACTTGTTAAGATTTTTTCATAAACTCCACCTATATCGGTGACTTAACAACGAAAATACTTGTTGAGGTTTTTCATAAACTCCACCTATATCATTAACTTAACAACAAAAACACTTGTTAAGATTTTTTCATAAACTCCACCTATATCGGTGACTTAACAACAAAAACACTTGTTAAGATGTTTTTTAGTAAAATCCACCTATATCGGTGACTTAACAATGAAAACACTTGTTAAGATTTTTTTCATAAACTCATTATTTCCTCTAACTATTCTCAGGTTGCTCGGGAGGATTCTCCACCAGTTCTTTTGCCTACCTCCTCACCCCATCGGGAACCCGTTGTTTTAGAAGACTCCAGCCACAACAATTGAGATTCCACGACTGGTGCTGCTTCTGAGAGCGAATCTGGATGTGAGCTTCCTCTTCTCATCTTGGATCCTCATGCCTTATGCCTAATGGTTCTCTAGCATTCTCCTCAGATGTCTGCTAACCATCACTTGGTAGTTGAGTTGCTTGCAAACCACCATCCTAAAACATTTACCATGGATTGCCTGCATTCCAATATCTATGTGATAAGTTACAAGCTTCAGGGCATGGCTACCGTTGTGGATGAGATTTCTAGCACTTCGACCTTAAACGTTACTAGAGCCCTCCTCAAGCAATTCCTGGGCTATCTGAGAGAGTTAGGTCGTGACGGCTTCCATTTTGACTAGTTTATCAAGCATTTAAAGACCTTAAAGAGCTAGTGACTGGATAGCCAAAGGGAACTACTCTAGAAACATTAGGAGGATCAACGGGTTGAGGAAACCAAGTTGGCTGAGTTAGCACCTCTTCTTGAAGCCGTTGACAAAGAGTTGGGGGACCTCGAAGAAGCTCTACGCTTGGCAAAGTCGAAGTGAGAGGAGCTCTTTATCGAGCATACACAAGCGCAAACAAGGGTGGAGGTTTCTATGAATGCCCAACAGTCTTTCCTAGAAGCTTCTTCGGACCTTCCTGGAGATTTTTTCTCTTTCCCAGATTTGTGGTTCCTCTTACACTAATGAACTTTTGTATATATATATTTTTTTTCTTATGTAATTCTTGGGCAATAGCTCCCAATTTTATAATGCCCCAAAGTTTATGAATGAAGAAAGATATCTGTTTTCCATGTCATTTCTTTGTGTTACAACTACTTGCGTACATTATGAAGTTATATGATTCTTTCATCTCCACTTGGATTATAATAAAAAGAACTTGCATACTCATATAAAAAAAAGGTTGTGTATTCATAACAACAGCTAGATACATCAGTGGTTCAAACCTAATTGCTTACACATGATAGACCTTCAACCATTTATTGTTAATCTTGAATGGTTTATCTTCTTCCATTTTAGAAATTAAGCAATAACCTAAGTCATGAGCTTCTTTTACAATGAAAGGTACTTCCCAATTTGTTACAAGCTTGGGTAGAGGAAGTCCCCTGATGTGTGTCACCTTTACTTTTAATACGAGGTCTCCCTCCACGAACTTCCTTGGTCTCACTAAGTTATCATATGCCCTGGAGAGTTGTTTCGTGTACATTTAAAAGTGTTGCATCGCATTATCTCTGTGTTCATCCAACGCTTCCAACTGCACATGTCTATTCTGAGGGAGCATGCTACTTCGCAAAGCATATCGAGCAGAGGGAACTTATAACTCCACTGGGAGAATCACCTCATCCCCATAGACAAGGGAGAATAGAGTACACCATATGGGCTTCCTCTTGGTTGTTCGATAGGCCCACAATACAGCTGGTATCTTATCATCCCACGCTCCTGGAAAATCCTCCATTATTTTAGCCAAGATATTAACTAAAGTTTTGTTAGTTGCTTCGACCTGACCGTTTCACTTTGGATATGCCACCATCGAAGTATGATGGATAATAGAATACTTGTCTGTGAGCATCGTTACTTCTGAATTGACAAAAGGGGTTCCATTATTTGAAAGGATGACCTTTAGGATCCCAAAACGGTAAATGATGTATTCTCTGATGAAGTTGCTCACCACCCTCGTTGTTGCCCTTCTGAGCGGTATCGCTTCAGCCCACTTTGTGAAGCACTTCGTTGCTACTAGTATCCATATCTTCCCCCTCGAAGAAGGATGTATTGCCCCTACCAGGTCGAACGTCCAAGTGTTAAAAAGATAAGGCATTGCCATGGAGTGTAGGTCTATCGATGGGGAATGGATTATATTTCCATGAAGTTGACAAGCTTTGCATTTTCGAACGAACTCAGCAGAGTCTTTCTCCATTATTGGCCAATAATACCCTAACGTCATCAATTGGTCATATAACTTAGCCCCTCCTATGTGGGCTAGATCATGCGCCTATTTGAGGACCTCGGTTGCTTCTTCCTTTGTGATGAAACGCAACAGCCTGTTGAAGTATCCCCTTTGATAAAGCTGCCCCTCCTGAATGTAGAATCTCAGGGCCCTCCGCTTGATTCCCATCGCGTCAATGTTTTGTGTTGGGGGTAACTCCATCTCTGATAAAGTCAATATAGGGTTGTCTCCAATCAGGTTGAGTTTCCACGAAATGACATTCAACTATTTCGAAGAATAACTGGCATTTATCGCATTTTCGTTGTAGCTCCACCGCGTCCTGTTTCATTCTGGGCCAAAAATACCCCTCTTTTTTCATTCTTCGGTTGGGGGTATCTCAGTTGTTTCACAGTGCTCTTCATGTGTTCTCTTCAATCCTCGCTCTGCCTCTTTTAGACCGATGCACCTCAATAACCATCCTCAAGAAAACAACACACTACGCCAATTACTTATAGGTCCCGAAACATGATCAAAAGTAATTAAGATAAAAACACTGTATGAAATTACTGAGAATATTCACACGAAGTTGAATGCGCCTTGTGCCTTAACCAACTATGCTCTTGACATATCTTATGAGGTTTTATAAGACACAATGTATGTATTCTAGCATACAACTCAGGGATACTCTCAAGCTACATACACTAACTCAAAGTGTTGCAAACAACATCAGAGAGCAAAAGGCACATTTGTAAATGAATTCAATGTTATAGTTCAAAGAAAGATACATTATGTTTTGAAAACAAAACAAAATGAATAAGAAGAGGAAAAACTCTGAAAATCCAGGAAAAAGTCTACAAACACCCTTCCTAAATGTACTGTGTGCAAGAGAATCAGTTTCCCGTTAGCAATATTAACTATTAAGCCTTTTCGTCGTCAAATGTGGTACTCTTAACTATCAAAAAATTAATGAATTTGAACCAGCAGATGAAATATAGTTATAGACTTTTAGTCTATATTCCACTTATTTAACTCCAATTATAGATAAATTTAGGAACATTTAAACAGAAGACAAAAAAGAAGATGGTATATTGATGAATTATATATATCTACTGCATTAAAGTTGTAAGGACATTTTTCTCATGTCCGAAATGTTTCATTTATTTATGTCGTACGCCGCTACATTTGGCACGTCACCTCACGATCTCACATGACGGCCTCTATCCGAATTTCGGGAATCAAGCACGCATTATCTCCACTAATATGTCCCTCATCTGCATCAACGACTTCACATTCCTTGATTGTAGGCTCGTAATGCAAGTGGAACGCAAGAAAAGTCAAATCAGTGAAACAAGGCATGATAGGGATGTTCAAGGGAAAATTGGTAATTTTATAGCCACCATTCGGAGGACCGGTCAACTGGAAAGTTGAAGATCTTGCCGCAACAAAGATACTGGAAGAAACGGTACCTCAATCCGAGCTACGGTGAACAAGTTATGGCCCGTTGAAAATGGAGATATGTTCATTGAAAATTCTGGGAATTTTTCTAAGTGTTTAAGCACCTGTTCCCACCACACTTTCCAGAACCCAGCTTGGAACCGGTTCACAGGGGTACCCGAACCGGTTCGGGGTACCTGTACGCTGGATAGAATTTCAGCAGTTTAAAATCGTGGGTCTCTTCATGTATTTCCCTATAAATACCAACTTCGGGAGAGTTGTTTTGCAAGACTTTAGAAGACGTTTTTGAGAGTCCAAATTACTCTAGTCTTCATATTTTTTGAGTCCCAAGACTCATGTTTTGATTCACAAAATTTCCAAACCTTTGTGAATCTTTTTGGTAACCCAAGAACACAACTTTTTAGTTTGTTCAAACCTTTGTGGAGAGATCTTTGCAACCGAGGGCTGCGTGTCATTGCTGAGGGAGTCTCTACAAAGTTTTATCGCTGCGTGTCATTGAGGAGTGCTGCGGTTCTTCCTTTGTTGATTGGACTGAGGTTCATGTGGGTTCGCTGCGTGTGGATTCATTGCTGCCCTCCTGGAAAGATATTTCCAGCCGCCGACTACAGAATCCGATACCTGAGGGTAATTCTTAGTCAAGCTGTATTTCATTGTAATCCGATTGTAAGCCGTTCTCTTACAAATTATAGTGAAATAAAAGGTTTTGCCCCTTTGGGGGATTTTTCCTGAAATTGTTTATTTTTATCCTGCATGCTATATTTTATTTGATAAATCATCTAGATGCATGTCTTAGGGTTTTAACTAAAATTTGGGATTAATTAAAATTGGTTTTTTTTATTTGAGAAGTCGCAATATTTCCGCTGTAGCTGCACTCTCAAATTGGTATCAGAGCGGGTTACGCAAATTTATCGCGTGATCCTGATTTTTCGAGGATTTATTTTTTTTGATACAATTTGACTTCTCACGTCGTCAAATTGGTATCAGGGCCTGTTGCACTAAGTTATTGTGATTTGATTCTGATTTTGCACAAAAATGGCTTTTGATGGTTTTGATGATCTTCGATGTCAAATTTTTGAAAAAATTAATTGGAAAATTCACACGAACTCTTGCTTTAAATCTTCTGTTGAAAACGAATCTGAGAAGTGTCCTTGTTGTGAGGGTGTTGGTCACACGTTACATGAGTGTACCACAAATTTAAAGAAGAAATTGAATAAACCGATTTCTCATGTTTCTACCCTTAGTGATTGTGATTCGGAAGAAGAAGTTTTTTATGCTTCTAGGCGAGAGTTTCCCATCCATGTGATTAGTAATGATAGTGAAGGTGATGGGAGTGTGGATGAAAGTGAGGAGGAAAGTGTAGATGAGCATGACTTGCAAACTGCTTTCAATGAACTTTATGCTGAAACTTTGAAAACAAAGAAAGAAAATTTGAAATTGAAAGCTCAATTGAAAGAGTGTGCCATAAAAATAATGATTTTTTAATTAAAGAACTTAGGGCACATGAGAAAATTTTGAAAGAGAAGCTTGAGTACGTCGAGGGTGAGAGAGATAGTCCTAAAGGGTTGATGGAGACTATGAAAAAGGAGCTTTTAGAGTTTGAGGATTCTAAACGAGTACTTGAATCTAGGATAGGTGAACTTGAGGTGAAATTGAAAGATTCAAGTAAAGTGAAATTTGATTTGGAGTCTAGGTCTGAAAAACTTGATAAGATTTTAGGCACAGTCGAGATCAAAACGGATAGGGGTGGGATTAGTCTTGAAAAATATGTTGCACCCATTCCCACACATGTGAGAGAGCCTCCTAGGATTGTTAAGAAAGAGGCACCTAATTTTGTTAAAAAGGCGCCCCATAGGAACATCGTGAGAGAACCTCCTAGGATCATTAGGAGAGACCCACCTAGGCAAATTCGGAGAGAGAAACCGATAAATTTGAGGAGAGGGCCACCTTTAGGGAACACAAATCGCCCGATTTACTCTTGCACACATTGTGGTAGGCAAGGTCATCTTAGGAACTTTTGTTATAAGCTTTTAAATGGACCTAAGAAGGTTAATGAAAGAATAAATTCGATTCCCAAAACCCCCACACTTCGTTACACATCAATTTGGGTTAGAAAATCGGATTTAGAGGCTTATGGTTTATTTGTCCACGATTCCCGTTTGCTTGCACGTAATTCACCCCATGTGAAATCTTTTGGTTGATTGTGATTGCATGTTTGTCATACACTAGTTATGGTTTCATGATATATTTTTACTAGTGTGATGACTTGTACCTTTTGTATATATTTTTTGAAGAATTTTGAAAAATACAAAAAGATTTTATTTTGATAAAATTTTGAAAAAAAAATCCAAAAAGATTTTTGTTTTTTTGTTTGCACCGTTTATGGATGAACACTTTGGATGACCGAGTCACAACATCATTTCATTTTTTTCATGTGACTATTTGATAGTGTTTTGAGACAATAGGTCAATTCATCCTTGTGCTTTATAATGTTTGGAGTCATTAAGATGTAATTGAGTGTTTCTTCCTACATGTTTGACTCATATTTCCTTTATTGCACACATGCACGAATTTGTTTGATTATTGTGCTTGTCTTATCACATGTTGGTTGGGTGTTTTCACTTCAATCCTGTCCTTAAAACGAACCAAGCGTGATAAATTTTGATAAGAAAATTGTGCATATAAGAACCGTTTTGTGAGTTTGTGTGCTTTTTTTAAAAACGGGGAGGGGCTGCGAAAGGTAATTATCTATCCTTTGCGCAAAAACCACCGTTAAATTGGACCTAAAAAATGGAGGTATTTTATTATCCGGGGTCCAAAGAGGTTTAAAAGAGCCCAAAAAAATTTAAAGGCAATAAAAAGATATTCATGCCAAAATATGGGCCATTTAGGTTTTTGCACCAATTCTCCAAAGTTTGAGAATTTAGATTACCTCTAAAAGATAATATATTCGAGGGAGTTTGGTTGGAGAATTTAAAACGGGTTTGCACGTCCTTGAAATGCTTGAAAATGCGCTACATAGTTTTGGACGTTATTGGTGTGAAAATCACTTTGACTTTGATTTGTTGATTTGCATAAGACGATGTCATCTAAATTCAACAAATTTTTTACACCTAAGGATACTTTTGATGCTCATTCGTTAGGGGTACACATATGCATCGTGCACATATGATTGATTGAGTTGATTTACCAATCGAATGTGTTCACACCCATACATTCCGTTCCCATGACTTGGTTGTTTGAGTTTAAATCCATGGTGTGATTTTTTTTTGTATCATGTTTTACATATTTTTTTCAAATGGTATCTATTTTTTGTATAAAAAATTGAAAAAAAAAATCAAAAATAGTTTGTGTATTTTTTGTATACCGTGACACCCCGATTTTGCTTGTTTGATTCATTCTTCTTATTTGTCTATTTGGGGACATCATAAAAAGGGGGAGAAAGAATTATCATTTTATGGGGGAGTTTGAATTTTGGGGGAGTTTTGAGATTTGACTTATGCTTATCATATATTGGTATCTATGTTTATCTCATTTCAAACTCGATACGTCACTTGGTATTTTTTTCTTTATCTCATGTGTGTAGGTACTACATTGATGATCTCTGAATTGCACACCCTGATGAGAAAAGATTTGAGATTCCCGAAGATTTGAAGAACAAACGATGAAGACTATTCATTTGTACCTTTTCCAGTTTTGGGTTCATGGGAGGGTAGATTTGTATAAGCAATTTCATATTTGATAATTCGGATTTTTTATGTATGTACCGGCATAGACATAGGGGGAGATTTGTAAGGACATTTTTCTCATGTCCGAAATGTTTCATTTATTTATGTCGTACGCCGCTACATTAGGCACGTCACTTCACGATCTCACGTGACGGACTCTATCCGAATTCCGGGAATCAAGCATGCATTATCTCCACTAATATGTCCCTCATCTGCATCAACGACTTCACATTCCTTGATTGTAGGCTCGTAATGCAAGTGGAACGCAAGAGAAGTCAAATCAGTGAAACAAGGCATGATAGGGATGTTCAAGGGCAAATTGGTAATTTTACAGCCATCGTCCGGAGGACCGATCAACTGGAAATTTAAATAGCTTGCCGCAACAAAGATACTGGAAGAAACGGCACCTCAATCCGAGCTACGGTGAACAAGTTATGGCCCGTTGAAAATGGAGATATGTTCATTGAAAATTCTGGGAATTTTTCTAAGTGTTTAAGCACCTGTTCCCACCACACTTTCCCGAACCCAGCTTGGAACCGGTTCACAGGGGTACCCGAACTGGTTCGGGGTACCTGTACGCTGGATAGAATTTCAGCAGTTTAAAACCGTGGGTCTCTTCATGTATTTCCCTATAAATACCAACTTCGGGAGAGTTGTTTTGCAAGACTTTAGAAGACGTTTTTGAGAGTCCAAATTACTCTAGTCTACATATTTTTTGAGTCCCAAGACTCATGTTTTGATTCACACAATTTCCAAACCTTTGTGAATCTTTTTGGTAACCCAAGAACACAACTTTTTAGTTTGTTCAAACCTTTGTGGAGAGATCTTTGCAACCGAGGGCTGCGTGTCATTGCTGAGGGAGTCTCTACAAAGTTTTATCGCTGCGTGTCATTGAGGAGTGCTGCGGTTCTTCCTTTGTTGATTGGACTGAGGTTCATGTGGGTTCGCTGCGTGTGGATTCATTGCTGCCCTCCTGGAAAGATATTTCCAGCCGCCGACTACAGAATCCGATACCTGAGGGTAATTCTTAGTCAAGCTGTATTTCATTGTAATCCGATTGTAAGCCGTTCTCTTACAAATTATAGTGAAATAAAAGGTTTTGCCCCTTTGGGGGATTTTTCCTGAAATTGTTTATTTTTATCCTGCATGCTATATTTTATTTGATAAATCATCTAGATGCATGTCTTAGGGTTTTAACTAAAATTTGGGATTAATTAAAATTGGTTTTTTTTTATTTGAGAAGTCGCAATATTTCCGATGTAGCTGCACTCTCAAAAGTTGTTGTTTATAAAGAGTAAAATGATACAGGAAAATTAGGACTAATCTTCATAGATAAAGCTTAGTTAATAAACTTAATCACAACGATTGTGGTACTCGTACCTGACACACTCTATCCAGTGTTTGATACTCAATTACTTTATAGACTCTGTCAATCTAAAACCCAAAGTAATCACAATGACTTGGCAGACTTAAAAAAAGTTAAATCATAATTAGATAAGAGAACATGTATTATATGTACATATAACAATCATACCTGATCCCTCAATTCCACCTATTTCCAAGAATTTGTCATCAAAACCAAGATAGAGCATTCCCTACACAGTTCAGAAGAATCAACATTAAACAAATTTATTACTATATTCTTTACATTTTTAACAATACCTTACTATATGATATATGAGATACATTCAATCACAATGATGTTCTGTTTCATATTCGTTTTAGATGGTGCATAGGATATATTTCATTATAATTGTACCTTGACATTATAAATGCAACAGCCTTAACAACATTATTTCATGTTCAAAGAATTCGAATTAGCCAAATTGAAAAACGAAAGTAATTCAGAATAATATTCCTAGCTAGTTGCGCAAGCCAAATATTCAAATACAATCAAGAATGATGATTTTACTATATATCCACCTCATTCAAATAAAATCATAACCATAGGGTAGAAAAATTCACAAAAACACAATCAAGAAATTACAACTTTCCAATTTAAAGTGAACAAAATTCATGCAGTTACAAAATAAGTACTACACAGTGGATGTAATTCTAATTTAAAGTGAACAAAATTCATTTAGTTCCAATTTGAAGTGAACAAAATTCATCCAATTTGAAGTTATAGAACTCATGTCTGACTGTTTCGTAACCGTAAAAAAAAGTTAGTGAGGCTAAAATTGCAACAATTTTCATCTAAACTAAAGTGACAGTGCAAACTATTACTAACTAATTTGGATTAGAGTCCCCTAAAAAGTATTAAGAGCTATTAAATTCTATTTGTTTTATGAGCAAATTGACGGTATTCAGCCTCTGTGAAATAGTCCTAAGCTTTAATACACGTTTTTAATGAAAAATGTACATTCTTTACACTTTTAAGGTGCTCACACTTTTTCTATGTGCCTCCAGTGAAAGTTTTTCTAAGAAATTGTCTATTAATTATGTAGAGCATAAAATTACTTCATCTTAATATGGAACTACGAAATGTTAAGATATATTCCACTTGTCTTGCTCAAATTTGGCTATACGCTATGTTTTTTTAAGTGAGAAGGATTGGTATAATCTTTTGGAAAATAAGGATGCCTTTACTACTGAGTCTAACTACGAGAGACAATAGAGATAGGCTCAGTGGGATGCTGCACAGAGGACTCGACATGGCCTTCAACCACAAGGAACCACTAATTTATTCTTTGAAACGAGGGATGAAAGTTTCTTATGCTACACAATAACAGATGATTTTTCTTTTTTAAATTTAATTTTTGCACCATTTAGAATGATATAGCAACAAATAACTTTATGTAATTATCTCTCTTAAGGATCTAGTCTTAAAACAGATACTGAAATGTCAAAAATCTTAAAACAAACAAACATGAGACATACCAATAGTGTAAGCAAGGTGTAAGTGATTCCTTTGGGTAAGTATGGCCTTCTCAAGTGGAGGAAATGCAGCTTCAACATTTTTTACGCCAACCATCAATTTATGGCTTCTAGAAGATATAATCATCACTTGTTCCTATAAGCCATGAAATACCTCTGCTGCAAATCTAAGGCATGCAGAAAATTCTCAGTATTCTACTGGAAGACTAGAAATATTTTTTTTAAATAATAGCTTTATTATTGGAACTAACTACAAATAAATACCTGATTTTAGTAGGTATTTAAAATCATAATGGAATGCATATTCCCAATAAGTTATGAAGTTTTCACTAGTATACAAAACACAAACATTTTATACAAGTCCCATTCATCACCACTTAGGTACATAAAACTGACACGACATCCCATGGCCATGTTTCACTAGCCTCTCTTTGAGTCAAAGCGTTGCTATTCCAAGCTAACACCAATCTTTAATCATGTATAATTTAATGCATAGGTTAGCCGGCAAAGAAAATGACACAATCCAATAGCGAACATGATTACCTAATATGATTCAATTTAATCTCATATGAACATGGTTCTATAAATACACTCCAAACTAATCCATATATACATTAGATAAAAGTAAGTCAATCATATAAATGTGAACCCACATCAATCTAACTCAAAATAAATCAAACTGGCATGGCCATCTCACTTTGATAAAGTATCAACGACATTCAAAAACATTTAGGGTGTCTGTGATTTGAGTCGGCGAACAGAAATTCCAAGGAAAATGTTTAAAATGTGCATTATTAGGTTGTACATTATGCAAGCCTGGAAAAAAAAATCATGGCAAAAAATTCATGTGCATTATTGGGAAAACGAGTATAAAATATTTTCCATAGAAAAAAATTAGCACAATCAAAATCACTTTTATATGGGGAGAAAAGTCAAGCTTATACCGTCCAACTCAGTAAAAAATAAGTTAGAATGAAGATATTGTGCACTGTCTATCAAATAATTCGGGACAAAAATATTAAACACCATACATAACACGTACAAAGACTCCCTCAAATAGACATTATCAAATAAATTTCAAATGAAGCCCACTTATAAAATCTAGAGGAAGTCGATTGAATGCTTGATATGGAATTTGAACCTGAAGTTCGATATCTACCGGGCGAAATAAAGTCTACTCGTCAAATTCTAATGTTCAGTGCGACATGGCATCCACCTATCCATCAATTAACTCATAAGTTCATGGATCCCAAACTTGTTAATGTTGTCATAGGTTTCAAGGATTTAATTGTCAACCATGATGTTATGCATATAGTCAATGTCCTGGATTATCGAGCATTGGATTCGTCAGTTTGCTAGAGAAGTAACATACATCTCGAAGGGACAGAGTATTGACTTTTATTTTGTACAAAAAGGAAGAATATCGAGGTTAAGATATGCTGCGAAGAAGGGGACGGAAAGTTATTTCTATAAGTGTCGATAAAGTACAAAATGCACGCACCAAATCACTTTGATTATTTAAGGAGGGGACTTTTCCTCTACTAACCTCTACTGATGTGACTGCTCAAGGATTAGATATTCCAGATATTGAAGTGGTAATAAATTATAGTTTTCCTCTCACGAAAGAGGATTATGTCCATGGAATTGGTAGGACTGGACGAGCTGGTAAGAAGGGTGTTTCCCACACATTTTTCACGAAAGAAAATAAGGAACTTTGGGGGAATCTAATAAAAGTTCTTAGAGAAGCTAGGAAAGTTGTATCGGTTGCCCTTCTGAATTTCGGTACTCATGTAAAAAAAAAAGGATTCCAAGTTATATGGGGCTCATTTTAGACAGCTTGATGTGAATGCCCCAAAAGCTATAAAAATAAGATTTTATTCTGGTGATGAAGACTGAGACTAGAGTTCCGAACATGTTAAAAGTACAGAAGAAAAATGGACTAAGGTAATCACATACTATCGTAGGCTATAATCTAAGCAAATACCATAGAACCAAGCCTCAAAGATATTAAGAGTGCCGCTAAATTATTGAGTTCATAGTAGTAGACTTATTTTTTACCATAAAAAGAGAAAATATAGTACCAACTGTTCAATGCTCAATTTTGTGGGAGCCTATCTTGTGACTCGTGGCGTAAAACTATATTAAACGTCATAATTCCTTAATTTATTATATTTGAGTTTTGGTTCTAAAAATACATCCAATGACCATCCATGTCTACAAGTTTTAAGATTCATATAGATTCGTCTGGCACAAATGTTGATCACACTTTGTATAGGAGTATAGTTATCATCACCCACAACAAGAACTCTCAAAATCCCTAGGAACTGAATACCATACATATTCATTCTTAGTTTACAGCAGAGGGCATGGGGGCAGATGAGAGCGGATTAAACTCGGTGGTTTTGGTGAGCAATAACGAGATGGTTCTTTTACTTATGAATGAGTCGGTGTATGGTACCAAGAGGAAAAGTTAGATACAAACGTATTTGGAGCACTACTAGGGGCTCGGGTTTGGCGTTGTCGAGTGAGCATATATTTAGGACTTTAAGGGAGATGAGGCACCGAAGTGCGATGGGTAGGCTTGAGTTTATACCTTCACTACCTCCAACCTATTATCATTATTTTAAGAACAGGGTTGGGGATGTGCCGAGGGATGAGCATAATAAGGAGTGCGAGGAGCTGGGGATTTTTCTCTATAAGAATGGTGAGGGAAATTTGCTTTAGATCTTACCAAGCCTTTAGGAGATAGGTATATATGCTCTCATTAAATTTTTTGTTCATCTTTCTTGCTTTTCATATCAGTCCATTATTGTTTTGTATTGAAGACAAATTGAGTATATCCCTTAAGATAGAAACATATAAAGTGGAGAAACAAAAGGTTTTTATTCAAAAGACTATAACTGGAGGAAAAAAAAAGTTTAGATGTGTGACACACCCATTGTATTCACATAAAGTGTCAGTGCTTCTGTTACGAACCTTACATATAGGTTGAATTCAAGGAAGAGAGATAAAATAAGTCCAATATATAACTCACTTTGTTTGAAATTTGTTATTATCTTTTTGTGAATAAGTATCTTTAGTCAACCAAAATAGTAATTCTCGAAATGGTCTTAATTAGAGTTGTGAAATAACTTTAGAGAGTAGAGTTCCACAAATCACAATCCTTTACAGGAAAATAAAATGATTACACCAAGTAACTAAAAGTATTGAAAAATGTCCAAACGTTTTTTTATCCTTGTATTGGAACATAATATTGACCATTAGTTTAATAATGAATGGTTAAGATGATCAATCCACCAAGTATCCTATCATTTATTGGAAAATGAAAACTTGTGATTACACCATGTCAACTAACCGAATTGAAAAATATCAAAACTGAATTATATATATATATATATATATATATATATATATATATATATATATATAATGGGACAATGGTGTTATGAATAGTGACTTAGTGGGGTTTGTCATGCATGATAAACATGCATGACATCTTATGTGTTGCATGCGTGTATGCATGCATGCATGCATGCATACATACATACATTATTATTTTATAATTATTTTTATTAAAAAAAATAATTTTAAATAATTTTTTTTTAAAATATGTTTTAAAAAAAATTATTTTTTTTAGGTTTTTTCATTTTTTTAAGGTGTTTTTTTTTTTAAAAAGACGGGTTATTATGGGTCGAGTTTTATCACGGGGGCAAATTTATCACCGTACCCTCGGGCCCGGGCATCCGCTAGTATATATATATATGACAATGATAACTCTACCTAATATCTGTATCTACTCACATAAACAAAACCAAAAGGACTTATTTTTTCATATATCTACAACATCTCCCATTTTTAACTAACAAATAATAATGGGGAAAAAACTAAAACAGAAACAAACTAACAAAGAATGAGTAATCCTAGACATGTAATAGTTAGTTAGTATTATTTAAAAATTTATATAGTAGTGTTGAGACCTAGGTTCATGGATATGAAATATTTGTATGAAAGTGGGAATGTGAGAAAAATCCCCAAGAACAAAAAATGCAAAATTTCTAAATGGGCTCTGGATGCTCAAAATCCTTCACGGATAACTTTTATCAACCAATGTTCAACATTACAATATCTACTATTTGTAATGTTTATTTAAACAAAGAACAACTTATGCTAATTCAATCTCTCAAACGTTGTCGCCACAACAATGTACCGTTGGTAAGGGGACAAATGAGCAATCATTGAATCACACTATCCATAATAATTAGTGCTATAAAATAAATTCAATGAATTTGATTGATGAAGGATGTTTTCAACCAAGATCATTAAAATTAACATTGACTACTCAATTGCATTGAATTCCCTACATTAATGTCCAACATTGCAAGATGGCATAATTCATTTAACATATGAATGTTTAAAATTATATAATTAAGCACTCTCGTTTTCAAGGATAACCTAGATTTATGTGAAGAATACAATAAAATTAATATACAAAACATGGTAGTTCCCTATAATATTTCAACACATTCACATAAAACTTCACTATAACATTCTTAAATTAACTCCAACTGTGTCAACAAAATTAATCCAACTAGCCATAAAAATTAAAGGCTACTCTTTTTTACATACTAATATGCTACTAAAATCCCTCATTTTAATATTATTCGAGACAAACATAACAATCAAGTTTAAGTTAAAAATAAAGTAATCTAAAAAAGAAGAAGCGAAATTGAAAATAAAATAATGCTTGTGTGGCCAAACATGAGAGGTTTCATGCAAAATTGAAATCAAAGTTTTTGTTAGCACATAAGAGTGTACGAAATATTTAGGGTTTCGTATTTATGTGTGTGCATATGTGTGTCTATATATGTGTGCATCTGTGTGAGTACGTGTGTAGGAATATGTGTGTAAGTGTGTGTGTGTGTGTGTGTGTGTGTGTGTGTGTGAGAGAGAGAGAGAGAGAGAGAGAGAGAGAGAGAGAGAGTACCTGAGGTTATGAGGGAGTGAATCAAAAGGATTCCATTTTCGTTCTTGATTTGGGGGCTTTTTCATAGTTGATTCCGTTCTTGATTTGGGGATTTTTCATACCTGAGAAGGGGGTTCTATATATTAAGAGATCATACCTGTGAGTTAGAATGAGAAGTGACGATCGTGTGAGAGAGAGAGAGGCGACTGCGTGGGAAAGAGATGAGCCACGAGCTAGAGAGAGAGGCACTGTGAGTGAAAATGAGGAGCGGGAGATATCAAAGTTCTCCTTAACGTTTAGGAGGTAAAAGTCCCTCTTAATTTGTACGGAGAATAAAAAAATGTCATAATATGTACATTTAGTATAAAAATTCTTAAAAAAGGTCATATTATCTATAATCAAATGTGATTTTTATATTTAAAGTGTCATGAAAAATAATACTATAATATTTAAAATGACATTTTATATCAGAGATGTCATATTAATAATATTATTAATCTTTAAATGTCATTTTTGTAATAAATGTATTTAAATTAATTTTTCAAACGTCATAAAAAGATGTTTTTCTTGTAGTGACCCTACCCGGGGGGGCTGAGACCTCCCCCCCCCCCCCCCCCCCCCCCCCCCCACAGGTTGTATCGGCTGCCTAAATGTAAGGCCCTAAAACACGATTAGTAAGGTTGATTACATGATTAAGTATAAGTTATGAGTTATAAGTTATAAGTTAGTTATGTGGTTAAATGCATCATGAAAATATGTTTCTAAATACATCATTATGTTTATAAAAAGTAAGCTAGAGTGTTGGTGCGAAAGTGGCAATGTTTGGTCGCCAAATGTGAAAGTTATGAAATTTTGAGTAAATAATTACTCTTCTGCTCGAGCCCAAATTAGGTGTACTAGTTTTATGATTTTGGGAAAATACAAAATATGAAAGTTGTAGATGTTTAAGTTATATACTCATAGACACAAAGTGGGAGTAAATCGGGGCCCAAAATAGTGAGTTATGATGATTTTACGAGGCATGACAAATCTGTCATTAACGGAATTGTCCTATTGGACCCCTTGCCCAACGAATCGCATAATACCACCTTAAAGTGGTCACATAGCCACGTTTTTACACTTATAAGGCATACCTTATCATCTTTTTCATTTCCTATTACAAGCTTGAGAAAAAATATGCTTATGGAGAGAGAAAAAGAAAGTTAATGAGGAATTTCAATGAAAATTCACCATAAATTGAGGAATTCTCGTAAGGTAATTACTTCTTAATTAAAGTTGATCACATGCATGAGTTCTACACTTGTTATATTTTTGTTTCTGATTTGGTTTAGTATTTTAATGATACCCATATTTCCTAAATGTATTAAAATAAGGATGGGTTAAGAACATAAGTTAGAACTGGTACTAGGATCGCAAAAGCATACTTTAAAGTCCTAGATTTACATCATTTTTGTAAAGAATTTTGATTTATAAAATTCATGCTTATGATGTATATATCTGCTAAAACTTGTTTATTATATGTTTCCATGATTTATACTCAAGGTGGAGGTTAGGTATGATTAAAAATATTAAGTTATGCTTTAATGTTCTTTTTCGACCTAGTTGTGCTAAAAATGATATAAATCATGGAATACTTGTTGGAATTGAGTAATTCTAGTTTGATAGTAAAATAGACGCATACATGTATAACATATCCGAAAATTGTGTAAAACTATCAAGTAATGAACCTTTGGTGATAGTTTGAAGTTTTGGTTTAAAATCTGCCCTAAAGGAGCAAGAATGCATACCAAGTGTTTGACGTTTTGCTCGACATAGAAAATGAGCTTTCAAAATTATGAAACATGAATTTTCTATTATTCAATGTGTTTACTGATATTGGGTGGAATATCATGAAAAGTTATGTTTACAAAAATTATGAAAATTTCAGGAAGTTGAAGTTGTGTTGCTATTTTTCTTGAGAAATGATTTGGAAAAAGGTTGTAATAAAATGGGCATAACTTTGTCTAGTGAATTGGTAATTTAATTCCGTAGATTTTGTTAGAACCCTAATTACTTGGGTGTTATAGAAATGTGAAGTATCATATTTATTTCCTCCTTAGTTATTTATGATTGACCAAATGATGTGATGTATTACTAGGTTTAATGTTAATTGGTGTATTCAGATACTAATGACGTTGACTTGTTAGGTGGGGAAGAAACTAATACTACCATACCAAGGAAGTAGTTTGGTATTAATCTTAATACCAAATCCAAGGTGAGTGACCCGTCCTATGAAATATAGATGATTATATGTTCATATGGAAATGTGTAGTTCAATACATGTGTTAAAATGATTATGGGAGTGATGTTGTATTTAGGAAACATATGCATATGATTAAAATGTTAAGTAATGTTATTTAATGTTAAGGACTGTGGTGGGTCCTACAGGATGTGGCGGTCATGTTAATCCAACTTAAAGGTTTGTGTACTCGGGCCTAATAAAGAGATGTGGTGGTCCCCAATAACTGTGGTGGATTAATTGGACTGTGGCGGGTCCAGGCTTGCGAGAGTTTCACAATTCCTTTTGGGTTATAGCATTAGAACAAAATAAAAATGGTTATTAAACTTGGTTATAGGTGTGGTATATGGTCATTCACTAAGATTATATTGCTTACACTCCTGTAATGTTGTGCTTCAGGTATGCCTATCGTTTGGAGTTCACTGCCAAGTTAGGACCTTAAAACGGGGGAGTGACGAATATATAATATGGGTTGTATATCAACAAGGTTTTGTGACAATGTGAAACAAAGGAACTTGTATATGTAAAGTTGTTTAGTACTTGTAAGTTATATGTACAGGTAGTTATGTTTTCATCTAAACATGCCTTTGGAAAAAAAAATCTTGTGCTATTTTGCGAGAGATTTACAGTAAAATACATGTTTATGGGAAATTATCTCTAAATAAAAGGACAATTTTAACTTAATTAAGTCGGGGCGTGACAACATGGTATAAGAGTGTGGTTATTAGGTTCTGGATAGGGTGTGAGGGTCTAGATTGACAGTGGACACTAGAAAGTGAGTTTGTTATGCATCTGGATTTTGACTAACAATGTTAATATTAAACTGCAGCTATGGTATTTTGTTGAAGTGAATTATATTGCAGTGAATGATGGATATTCATGAGCCGCATGATGGATCAGAGGGTGAGGCATCTTATGTTCCTAATAGTCAGCAAGGACATAGACATATTCAAGTGGAGGTACCAGAGGTGCAACAACAACCTATTGATGACGTGGGAAGAATATTACGTGTTGTGGCACAACTTATGGAACAAGCAAGAGGTGGAGAACATGGTGGGGATAGGGACAAATTTCATGAGAGGTTCATGAAGTTAAATTCGCCAGCATTTACTGGGACTACTGATCCGTTAGTGGCAGAGGGGTGGATTAGAAAGATGGAAACAACATTCAAGGTGATGGAAGTGCGAGATGAACAAAAGGTTTTGATAGCAACCTTTAGGTTAGAGGCTGATGCAAAGTTATGGTAGGATGCAACAGAAAGGCTACTTACTACAATGGGGGGAGTGGTTCCAATAAATCCTCCACAAATTACATGGGAGAGGTTTGTGAAGGTGTTCTTTGAAAAATATTTCCCAAGGCTTTATAGGAAAGAGCAAGAGGAAGAATTTATCATGTTGAAACAGGGGAACCAAACAGTGGCAGAATATGAAGCTTTATTTATATCCTTATCTAGATTTTCACCTAACTTGGTGAGGACGGAAGAAAGTAAATGCGATCGGTTTCAAACCGGGCTGAGTGTAGATATAAAAAGCATGGTTGCTAATATGAAGATCATGGATTATGTGGACTTGGTGAATAGGGCCATGGTGTCAGAAAAAGTCAATAAAAGAAATGGAAGTTGAACACTCGAAGAAAGCTAGACATGATGGTATAAGATCATATGTATGGGAGATGGGAACCTCAACTCAGAGTGTAGCACGAGGAGTACCAAAGGGCCCAGAATTTAAAAATAATAAAAGTGCACATGGAAGATTTCAAGCTCGAGGTGGAAGGACTGGGATGAATCGGTCAGAAAATGCATCTGTGTTGGTGCCGAGGGCTATATTTTGTTATAGATGTGGTGGTCAAGGGCACATGTCTCGGGAGTGTACAATAGCTGAGACGACACCTTTATGTTTCCATTGTCATCAACCAGGGCACTTATGAAAGAATTGTCTAGTGATGGGAGCTACAACTTCAGTGGGGAGTGTAACAGTAGGAGATAGGATTTCTACACCGAAAGTACACAGGGGAGGTAGAGGAGGCGTGTCTCAAAACCAAGGCCAAGACAGAGTGTTTGCACTGACGCAACAAGATGCACAAGCTATGACTAATGTAGTGACAGGTACACTTCCTATTGGTGATAAAGATGCTTATATGTTGATAGATCCTGGCTCTACACATTCTTTTGTATCTTGACTTTATCTATTGCATCTTAATAAACCATTATCATCATCATTAGATTCTGGTTTATCTATTATTACTCCAGTGGGGGGGTTGATTTTTATTGAGAGGGTATATAGGGAGTGTGGTGCGAGTGGGTGAAAAAGAATTACTACTTGACTTGTTACCTCTCGGTATGCGTGACTTTGATGTGATACTAGGTATGGATTGGTTGGACTTGTATCATGTATATTTAGATTGCTTTAGAAAGGGGGTAGTGTTTCGATTACCGGGTGAAACTAAATTTAAATTTATTGGGGAACGAAATGTCACTCCAACATGTTTGATCTCTGCTATAAAATGTTATGAACTGCTAAGGAAAGGATGTGAGGGTTATCTTGCTCATGTGGTGGACACACGACAAGAGGCTGGAAAACTATCAGATATACCAGTAGTTAATGAGTTTGCATATGTCTTCCCAGAAGAACTCCCAGGGTTAGCACCAGACCGTGAGGTGAAATTTTCAATTGAGTTGGTACCAAGAACTGCACCAATATCTATTGCACCATATCGTATGTCACCTACAAAATTAAAAGAGCTAAAGATACAGTTGCAAGATTTGTTAGATCGTGGTTTTATAAGGCTTAGTGTATCATGGTGGGGAGCCCCAGTATTGTTTGTGAAGAAGAAAGATGGAACTATGAGACTATGCATCGATTATCGTCAATTGAATAAGGTGACTATCCGTAACAAATACCCACTACCCCGCATTGATGACTTGTTCGATCAGTTGCAAGGAGCCAAAGTGTTTTCCAAGATCGATCTCAGATCCGGATACTATCAATTTAAAGTAAGAGATTGCGACATTTATAAAACTGTTTTTCGTTCTAGGTATGGACATTATGAATTTCTTGTCTTGCCATTTGGGTTAACAAATGCACCGGCCGTATTCACGGATTTGATGAACCGTATATTTCACTCATACGTGAATTCTTTTGTTATTGTCTTCATTGATGATATTTTGATATATTCTCGTAGTAAGGATGAGCACGAACACCACTTGCATATTATTTTATAGACCTTGCGAGAGAAGCAGTTGTATGCTAAATTTTCTAAATGTGAATTTTGGCTAGACAGGGTAGTATTTTTGGGGCATGTTATTTCTGTTGATGGTATTTGTGTTGATCCCAATAAGGTAGAAGCAGTAATGAATTGGAAAAGACCAACTAGTGTGATAGAGGTACGTAGATTTTTGGGATTGGCGGGCTATTACATGAGGTTTATACCGGGGTTTTCTTTTATTGCATTGCCATTGACTAAGCATACCAGAACGGAGAACAAGTTTGTCTGGAGTGGCGATTGTGATAAAATCTTTAAAAAATTAAATGGTAAGTTGACATCAGCTCCAGTATTGACTGTCCCAACGGGTACAGAAGGTTTAGTTATTTATAGTGATGCCTCATATCAAGGACTCGGTTATGTGTTAATGCAGCATGGAAAGGTAATTGCTTTTAATTCTCGATAGTTAAAGATACATGAATGCAAATACCCTACACACGATCTTGAGTTGGCTACAGTAGTTTTTGCATTAAAAATCTAGAGACACTACTTATATGGTGTTAGTTGTGAAATTTTTACTAACCATCAAAGCTTAAAATACCTGTTTACTCAAAAAGACTTGAACTTGAGGCAAAGAAGGTGGATGGAACTTATAAAAGATTATGATTGCACGATACATCACCATCCAGGTAAAGCTAATGTTGTTGCTGATGCTTTGAGTAAAAAATCTCTAGGCATAATATCTTGTATTTATTGTATTCGAGTTGACTTGCTGAGAGAGTTAGCTTTAATGGGGGTGGAATTAACTTTGAATGAGTCTTATAAAATAGTAGCACATTTAAATGTTAGACCCACGTTGATAGACTAGATAAAACAAGCACAGGCAGGAGATACAGAATTAAAGAAAGTTAGAGATAATATGAAAAAGGGTAAAGCAAATGAATTTTCTATTCGGGATGATGACATTTTTATGTACGGGAACCGTTTGTGTGTACCTAATTTGCCTGATTTACGAAGAACGATTTTAGAGGAAGCCCGTTATTCTTTATATGTTATGCATCCAGGGAGCACGAAACTGTAAAGAAATTTGAAACAATGTTATTGGTGGTCGGGGATGAAACACGACATTGCAGATTTTGTTACTAGATGTCTAGTTTGCCAACAGGTGAAGGTGGAGAATCAGAAGCCAAGTGGTTTACTACAGCCCTTACCTATTCCTGAGTGGGAATGGGAGCATCTTACTACCGATTTTGTTATAGGTTTACCAAAATCATCACGAGGGTTTGATTCTCTTTGGGTTGTCATTGATAGGTTTACTAAGTCTGCATATTTTCTTCCTATTAAAACTACTTACTCTATGGATAGATATGCCAAATTATATGTGGATGAGATTATTAGATTGCACGGTGCACCTGTTTCTATTATTTCTGATCGAGATCCTAAGTTTACTTCTCACTTTTAGCCTAGTTTACAACAATCTTTGGGGACTAAATTGAAATTTAGTACAACTTTTCATCCTCAGACTGATGGGCAATCGGAAAGAACGATCCAGACACTCAAAGACATATTACGAATTTGTGTATTGGAGTTCAAAGGAAGTTGCGATGAACACTTGCCACTAATAGAGTTTGCTTATAATAATAGCTATCGTTTGAGTATTGAGATGGCTCCTTATGAAGCTTTGTATGGGAGAAAATGCAGAACTCCAGTGTGTTGGACTGAAGTAGGAGAACGAAAACTACTTGGACCAGAAATCGTACAGCAAACTACGAAAAGGATAAATCCTATCCATAATCACTTGAAGGTGGCGCAAAGTAGACAGAAAAGTTATGCAGACAACCGAAGGAAAGAATTGAAATTTGAGGAATGTGATCGAGTATTCCTACGTGTTTCTCCTTGGAGAGGGGTTATGAGATTCGGGAAGAAGGTAAAGCTAAGTCCCAGGTACATTGGCCCTTATGAGATAGTGAAACGGGTTGGAGCTGTAGCTTATAAATTGGCGTTACCACCAGAATTTTCCCGGATACACGATGTTTTTAATATATCCATGTTACGTAAGTATGGTCCTGATCCTTCACATATGTTTACTTCATAACTGATAGAGCTTCAAGATGACCTAACCTATGTGGAGGAACCAATTGCTATTGTAGAGCGAAAGGAGAAAGTGTTACGTAGTAAGACCATTTCACTAGTTAAGGTGATGTGGAGAAGTCAGAATGTGGAGTATGCCACCTGGGAAGGGGAGGATAACATGAAGAAGAAATATCCTCATTTTTTTGGTAAGTTTCTTATGCGTTAAATTTCGAGGACAAAATTTTTATTAGATGGGTAGAATTGTAAGGCCCTAAAATACGATTAGTAAGGTTAATTACATGATTAAGTATAAGTTATGAGTTATAAGTTATAAATTGGTTATTTGGTTAAATGCATTATGAAAATATGTTTCTAAATGCATCATTATGTTTATAAAAAGTAAGCTAGGGTGTTGGTGCGAAAGTGGCGATGTCTGGTCGCCAAATGTGAAAGTTATGAAATTTTGAGTAAATAATTACTCTTCTGTTCGAGCCCAAATTAGGTGTACTAGTTTCATGATTTTAGAAAAATACAAAATATGAAGGTTGTAGATGTTTAAGTTATATACTCATAGACACAGAGTGGGAGTAAATCGGGGCCCGAAATAGTGAGTTATGGTGATTTTACAAGGCAGGACAAATATGTCATTAACGAAATTATCCTATTGGACCCCTTGCCCAACGAATCGCATAATACCACCTTAAAGTGGTCACATAGCCACGTTTTTAAGCTTATAAGGCATACCTTATCATCTTTTTCATTTCCTATTACAATCTTGACAAAAAATATGCTTATGGAGAGAGAAAAAAAAAAGTTAAGGAGGAATTTCATTGAAAATTCACCATAAATTGAGGAATTCTCGTAAGGTAATTACTTCTTAATTAAAGTTGATCACATGCATGAGTTCTACACTTGTTATATTTTGTTTCTGATTTGGTTTAGTATTTTAATGATACCCATATTTCCTAAGTGTATTAAAATAAGGATGGGTTAAGAACATAAGTTAGAACTGATACTAGGATCGTAAATGCATACTTTAAAGTCCTAGATTTACATCATTTTTGTAAAGAATTTTGATTTAGAAAATTCATGCTTATGATGTATATATCTGCTAAAACTTGTTTATTATATGTTTCCATGATTTATACTCAAGGTGGAGGTTAGGTATGCTTAAAAATGTTAAGTTATGCTTTAATGTTCTTTTTCGACCTAGTTGTGCTAAAAATGGTATAAATCATGAAATACTTGTTGGAATTGAGTGATTCCAGTTGAAAAGTAAAATAGACTCATACATGTATAACATATCCGAAAATTGTGTAAAACTATCAAGTAATGAACCTTTGGTGATAGTTTGAAGTTTTAGTTTAAAATTTGCCCTAAAGGAGCAAGAATGCATACCAAGTGTTTGACGTTTTGCTCGACATAGAAAATGAGCCCTAAAAATTATGAAACATTAATTTGATATTATTCAATGTGTTTACTGATATTGGGTGGAATATCATAAAAATTTATGTTGTACAAAAATTATGAAAATTCCAAGAAGTTGAAGTTGTGTTGTTGTTTTTCTTGAGAAATGATTTGGAAAAAGGTTGTAATAAAATGGGCATAACTTTGTCTAGCGAATTGGTAATTTAATTCCGTAAATTGTGTTAGAACCCTAATTACTTGGGTGTTATAGAAATGTGAAGTATCATATTTATTTCCTCCTTAGTTATTTCTGATTAACCAAATGATGTGATGTATTACTAGGTTTAATGTTAATTGGTGTATTCAGATACTAATGATGTTGACTTGTAAGGTGGGGAAGAAACTAATACTACCATACCAAGGAAGTAGTTTGGTATTAATCTTAGCACCAAATCCAAGGTGAGTGACTTGTCCTATGAAATATAGATGATTATGTGTTCATATGGAAATGTGTAGTTCAATACATGTGTTAAAATGATTATGGGAGTGATGTTGTATTTAGGAAACATATGCATGTGATTAAAATGTTAAGTGGTGTTATTTAATGTTAAGGACTGTGGTGGGTCCTACAAGATGTGGCGGTCATGTTAATCCAACTTAAAGGTTTGTGTACTTGGGCCTAATAAAGGGATGTGGTGGTCCCCAATAACTGTGGTGGATTAATTGGACTGTGGCGGGTCCAGGCTTATGAGAGTTTCACAATTCCTGTTGGGTTATAGCATTAGAACAAAATAAAAATGGTTGTTCAACTTGGTTATAGGTGTGGTATATGGTCATTCACTAAGATTATATTGCTTACACTCCTGCAATGTTGTGTTTGAGGTATGCCTATCGTTTGGAGTTCACTGCCAAGTTAGGACCTTAAAACGGGGGAGTGACGAATATCTAATATGGGTTGTATATCAATAAGGTTTTGTGTCAATGTGAAACAAAGGAACTTGTATATGTAAAGGTGTTTAGTACTTGTAAGTTATATGTACAGGTAGTTATGTTTTCATCTAAACATGCCTTTGAAAAAAAATCGTGTGCTATTTTGCGATAGATTTACAGTAAAGTACATGTTTATGGGAAATTATCTCTAAATAAAAGGACGATTTTAACTTAATTAAGTCTGGGCGCGACACTAAACATCATGGGAACCACCACTGGATTTGGTCGCACCACTAAGGAGATATTTCTTGCCACTTTTAAGAACGTCGAAAAAGTCCCCTCACGCATTTCATTAAATGAGATGACAGATGTACTCAGAAAGTAGTCCTTCCGCACAGATCTGTAATAACTTAGACTCTTTGGCCTCCTCCCTCACATCTAGGGATCTTTCCCTGAACCTTCGAACGCACGCTACCACTTCTTCCCCGGGTCATTGCTTCTCCCTCCCCAGTTGGGTCAAAGTAAACTCAACTTTCGCCAGAAAGAACTTCTGGACGAACAAAACATGCATCTCTTCCCATGTAGAAACCCTCTTGGGCCAAATGAGAATACCAGGTATATATTTTATCGCTTAAGAATTTAGAAAACTCCCTTAACCTGAGCTTCTTATTATTACAATGTGCCCCCAAGTGTTCAATAAAGCGCTTAATGTGCTCCTTCGGGTTTCCCCCTTTCCCTGTGTATTTTTCAAAAATAGGAGGAATATAGTCCTTTGGATAGGGCTCATCATTGTATTCTTGGAGATAAGGTGTTTAAAAGTCATCGTAGACCGAAGCTACCTCACCAGCAGATTACGATGAGGCCTGCATGAACTTCAACATCTATTTCTGCATCTCCTTCCTCATTTCCTCCATGGGTGATACTACTGGGGCAACAACTAACGGGACCATGGGCTGAGTGCCCGTTGTAGCTGGAGAAATCATTACACCTGAAGCCGTTAATACTCCCAAGGTTCCCACTGATGGATTCACAACAGAGGGTATACTTGATGAGACTGTTCCCGTTACACCTGCACTTGGTGGGGACATTGGGGCTACCCCTGGTGTTACGAAGGAGTTGGCTTCAAATCCTCCCAATACCATTGAAGCTACCGGAGTTTGCAAGAACTCGTAAAACTTATTCATGAGGAGTGCCACTTGGGCTGGTCCCAACGCAACACTCGTGGAAGCTTGTGTCACTCCTGGAATGTCGGTCGTCGCTTGAACTGGAGGTACCTCTATTCGAGGGGTCCCATCCCTTAGAGCCTCCAGTTCTCTCGCCACATGTTCTTCATTGTGTTAAATGTCATCAAAGTTGAGCCTTCGATTAACATTATCTTGTGAAATATTCCTTGCTTAGAAGAATGCCTCCCCAACAGAGTTGCCAAATGTAAGAGGGTAGTTTAGATAAGATAGAGGCGTAACCCCTTTTGAGTATAGTAATGATAAGTTAAATAGCAACACTATTGATTAACCATAGGACATACAAACACTACTCAATGAAGATAGACTCAGTTTGAACTTATAGATCTCTCGTGTATAACTCAGAAGGTAGTAATGAACTTAAAAGTAACTTAGCTAGAGGGAGATAGAAGTAAGCACCCTAGATACACCTTGGCAGACAGCCAAAAACATACCAACCACCCTCAAGAATCTCTATCAAGTATTAAAAGCTTCGTAATAAATGACAATGGTGGGTGAGCCAACTCTCTGCTGTGTAATAACTCTCTAGTAATCACTTCTAAACTCTCAACCAAGATCATCCTCTCCTCAGAGGTGGTTGGGGTCCTTAAATAGCCTCCCACACCACCCCCAAGGCCACTCCGCCATTAATGCCTGTGAAATACATCCCTCATACTTTATGTCACAAACATTAAATACCTCATGCACTAGTTGTCTTTACGTCATAAACATTAAATGCCAAGACATGCCTTTTTTTGCCTAACCACTGTGTGTCAGGGGGCTGTTGTCACAGAGGTGGCTCACCAACTTTCTGACAGCCCCAAATACCACGGTGGTTTACTCAAGTGCAGGTTTAACATTGCCTAGCTGGTTAGTGACATCAGATAAAGTTAATGTGACATTAAGTAGAGGGTTGTTTGGCTCACAACTCAACGCCCGATGGAACTATGCTCCGCCCGAGGTTCCACGGTAAGGATCCTTCGGTGTTTTACCAGGTGTATCTAAAATGGTCGGACAAGCCCCAACAGTTCCTCACTTCTCAATCCTCCAAATCAAGTCCCTCTAAAGTTCCCACGACGAGGTCATTCGATAGAGCATGAAAGCTCTCCCAAGCCTTGCCAAGCTTGGTCTCTCGCGAGTACCGTTTGACCTCATACTAAAACTCATTATTATTCTCGTTACATCATTAAAACCGTTATATCTTATAGTCAATATAAACAAAGATACAATATGACTAACACAATAAGCTAAAGTATGAGTTGCCACGCTGAGCTGCCTCGGTTTCTTAATCCCAAACACTATTACTAATAGGGGAATTATCCTTAATCTCAGGATTACCTTCAAGCCCCCTCTACAGGTTATTTAGGTTAGGATAACTATAATTAACTTAATATAAAAGGAGGCTATGTTTTATTATTATGGCCCAAATGTAACGATATTTTACACTATATACTTGCTAGGCTTAATCCTAATTGTGCAAGTCTTTTTCAAGTCCAAGGTTACAGCCACCATAAAGTTGAGTTACCTTTTTTGGAGGAGTTTCTCCAACATCATTTCCTTTTCATCAGTCTAAGGATGTAGGTGTCGAGTGAGTAACTCTTTTATATTCTTGCATTTCTTTATATCTATTTATTTAGACAACATGTTTATTTATCTAGTATTCCTTCTCAAGATTTTTATTCAGAGTTCGATATTATGGTTTATTATATCTAGTGGTGGGATTATATCATTTATATTATTTTGGTTAAATGGTATCAGAGTTGAATTATTTAATTCTCATTGTGATATTTAATATTATCGTCATATATATTGTTATTGTATACCTCAATTATGCTTAAAATATTAATATTTGTTTGACTCTTATAAATTTTATATTTAGAAATGATCAACCTAATTATGAATTTTATGGGGTTTCACAGTATAATAAAATATATCTCTACTTTTTACAGTGTTTTTTTTATAATATTATCCATCAATGTGATAAACCGAGCCAGTTTGATAAAATATCTTTGTTTTTTTATTAATCAATATGATAAAATGAATCTAGTTTTTTGCATTGCCATGTCTGAATGCCAACTATTAGTTTTAACATTCTCATTTCCATGTCTGAGTGTCAACATTTGCATTACCACATCTGAGTAACAACTATGAGTTCTACTATTTGCAATACCATGTCTGAGTGACAAATACGGCCTTCATCATTCTCATTGCCACGTCTGAATGACAAATACCATCTTAACAGTTTATATTGACTACGAGAACTTGGTTGATGGTTAGGGAACATGTCTAATAGTACAAAGAGGATCGTACTATTCTGTTAAGAATGCATTGAATAGGACAAGGGTGAGATTCAAGTCTAGGTGTTGATTATATTAGACTTTCACAATCTAACAATGTTTGAAAATAGTGTATAGATTCTTTATCCATAGGATTATGAGGATTGAAATGCACAGATAATTATTGCTTTAATTGTTATGAGTGCAATCCAATTTATTGGATTTAAATCTTCGCAAGTTGGGTAATAATTGTGTGGACATATTTGAGATCATATTCTGTAGGAATCCACATATGGGAGATATCCTAAATTTTGATACCCCCTTGATAAATTCATAAGTTTTAATCCTATCAGTAAACTTGGTCAATTTATTAATTTATAATTTTGTAGAGTATTAGATAAGTTAAGTTTGAGATCAAGTATTGAATAAGTTAAGTTTGAGATTAAGTAATAAACAATACGTTGGGAAAAATCGATTAGCGATAAATTGAATTTCACCAATTGGGTATTGAAAGCTTTATGCGGGGAATAACGTTACGTACCATTTAAATTTGCAAACAAGACCTTATTTTTTTGTGTAATTCTGAGATAATTAAATTGGATTTTCATTATAAATATTTAGTGGAATTAATTATAATTAAACAGGGGAAAAAATATACTACAAGAAGTAATATGGAATTTTCATATTTCTCTTTATAAGCAAATTTAATTACTAGTCTTGGGTCCCTAGTATAATTCATCACCCAAGTAGTAGGCCTAAACTCTTTAGAAATCCTAATTGACCCAAGCCCATTTCAAGTACCTATATATATGGGTCTAAGGAGGAGATTTAAGATGCATAAAACGTCTTAATAGTTAGAGATAGATATGAAAATACTATTCACATTTTTGTGAAGGGGTGGGAAGAGAAAAAGTGATTTCTCTCTCAAATCATTAAAAAAAAATTCATCTTCGTGAGTGCCCACACACAAGTCTGACTTCGAGGGAATAATATACTAGAATATTTGAGGTATTCAAAGCATTCTAACAAGGTTTGGGAGGAGGAAGAAAACCATCCTCTTCACCTTCTTCATCAAATACTTCTCTCTATTCGAACCACCTATAATATCTGTAAAGATATCATGATTTGAACCCTAGGTATAAGTTTTATACCTAATTTTTGCTCTTGCTTCTAATGCATGACCAATAAAAGTTATCAAGGAAATAAAGTTTTTTTTTTAATTATATCGACCCCAACATAATGTCGAAATTGGACATAACCCTATGCTTAAATAAATTAAACTTACCTTTCGTGCCGTTAGAGAATCTTTTAACACCGTTAGCTAAAGTTGATAAATAAAAATTAGACTTAACCTATTGAGAATTTAAAAACAATAACACTCTTAAATTAATCTTCCACCTCTATCTTCTTCTCAAAACTCAAATCCTAATTTCTTCATATAAACCCTGGTTAACTCTAATTAATTACAAAAAAACAAAAAATAAACACAAATCAAACCCAAATTACAAACCCAAACACAAATAACCATATCTCCACAATTCTTAAGATCCATACTCCAAATCTAAAATTCAAAAACAAAGTCAACAAAGGTTTAATCGTAGAAATCCCAAATTGAAGGGTTTGATTCAAACCAAAAACGAAGGGTTTGATTCAAACCAAAAACGAAGGGTTTAATAGTAGAAATTCAAAACCGACGGGTTTGAACCAAATCAAGAACCAAAATTCATAATGTTTTGATGGTGTCAAAGGGCTTCGTTCCATTACAAATGACGAAATCAAGGGTTGATGTCAAAAATTGATTTGACAGCGTGTGTAAATACAAAAAAATCCAACTTGATTTTGCTGAAGACTTGCACACTTTAATTTCACATTGGCAAGGGATATAATCCCCTTTCATATTCTTGTATATAATTTATCTGTTAAAACCCATATTGCTACATTAATTAAAAGTTATGTTTACTTGGCGATAATCTCTTTGATATATTTTCTACATTCTTCATTATTGAAAAATTGAAATCAAAATAAAACTCTAATATGTTGTTTGTGTTTGTAATTTTGATTTGATTTCTATATATTTGTGTTGTTTTACAATTGATTAGGGTTGTTAATTTTAGGGTTCTTGAAATTAGGGTTATACGTTTTTTATTCAAAAGAAAACGTAGTAGTTATAAAGGGTATTTTTGTCTTTAAATTATCAGGGTTTAGGTTTAATTATCTATTATCAGAGCAAGTTAATGGTGTTAGACATTAATTAGACGTCAGGGGGTATGTCTACTTTTGAAAAAATAGGGGATTTATGTATAATTTCAACATTATTATTTCTAAGGGAAAAGTAAAAAAAAAAATCCTCTTTGTAACAAATAAAAACTGGGACGAAAAAAAGTTTTTTGATTTTATAAATAAATAAAAACTAGGATAAAAGGAGAAGAATTTTTTTTTTATTAAATAAAATTTGGGACGAAAAAGAGAACAAAAAACCAATTCCTTATTTAAAACAAAAAAACGTTTTTTATTTATTGAAAAAACAAAAAATGTTGTCATTTCTTAAAAAAAGTTTTTTTTTTACTTTAATAGAAAAGGTTTATATATAATGAAAAACAAAAATCAGTTTAATAATTTTTATATTTAATTGATATATTAATTGACTTAACTAAATAAAGAGTGAATTGGGTATTTAATAATGTAGAATAAGGGTAACGTGAGCTTTTATTAAGAAAAATAAAAGTTTGACGAGTCAACCAATAGTTTTCATTTATTTTTGGGACAAAGTCGAAAAAAAAAGAAAATAGTGAGCAAAGAGTAATTAGGAAAATTAAATATAAGTGGTAAAGTCAAAATACTCCTAAAATTGTTGCACTGTTTATATATAAGTTAGAAATTTTCCCTTTTTTAATCATTGAACTCTGGATGAAGTTTTAAATTTAATCTAGATCTATATTACTTATAAAAGTGACTTAAGTGCTAAAATAAAATTCGATCAAATTGCCCATGATTATTTATTTATGTATAAATACACCCGCCTCTTGCTCTCTCTCCGAGTTAGATCCATTTTCAAGGCTCCACCAAAATGATCCATTACTATTTTGTTTCACAAAAGCATTAAAAGTAAAATTAATTGGCAAAATATTATAAAAAAAACTCTATAGCGACAATTCAACTATTGTGCGAAGGATGAAAAATAAATACAAATTGAAAAACACTAAAAGACAAAAAAATGGCATGACAATTGACCACGGAGGAGTATTTTGCTCCTTATTTTGTTCATAAATATAGAAAATTCTATTTTGTTTATACTTTAGATAGAAAAAAATTACCAAAATGGTGGAATCAAAATTTACTAGCATTATGCGTGAATGATGTAAATAAAAAAGCATTAAACTTGTGCATTTCTTAATTGGTCCAACTAGGTTTTATATGTATTAAAAGTACAAATTTACTACACATTTTAAATGAGCCTTATTGAAATAAAAATATTTTTTAATAAAATTTATAGATGATGTAATTTTAGGACTTAAAATAATATTGATTATGGATATAGGACAACAACCATTTTGTTTCTATTTTTAGTCCATATTTTCAAATTAAAGGGACATGTGATATGCTGTGATTGGTTGACGTTTTATGAATATGGGTTCGCGTGAACGGCTTTATTCAAAAATAGGGACTAAAACCATAAATAAAATATTTATTGTCCTATTTCCAAAATACATATTACAATATATCCTAAATTTACAAAACCCCTAGAATTTATTGGAGCACAAAAATACATGCATGGCTTATTTGACCACGTACTAAACAAACGATATCAAAAAAGTCCGAAAAATAATTATACACCAAAACTCTAAAAAAATAATATTGCAAGAGTGAAATTTTTTTGAACAATTTACAACTAGGTCCCTTAATAACAATTTTTAAATATTTAAGGACAATGTATTATTAGGTTCACTTATTATTCCACTAGCATAAATTTTTACAAAAAGAAAATTAGTGGACCTAAGTGTTTAAAATTTATCAAAATTATTTTAGTATTTAAAATTTATATGTAAAAGATCTAAGAGTAATTTTCCAAAAAAAACTTTGGGTGCGATTAGAGCCATCCACATTAAAATGTTACATATACAGTCCATTGTGTGTGAGCCAACTGCCCAAAATAGATAAGTATCCTGTTCAATAAGCAAGTGCCAAGTGTAATCAATCTGCTTGCCATAGAGGAAAAGTTAGATGAAGATGGATGGAGAGATGGGTCTTTGTTTAATGTTGCTGAACAAAACGGTTGACGGCAATACAATTACAGATTTAATTGCTTCATTTTTTGCTATATAATATAAGTGGAATGTCAACAATTACCTAACTAATTCCCAATACCTATCAAACCTAGCCGACACATGTACATGTCTCGTGCACAAAAACTCAGCGATACCCCCATTTCCAATCCCATCAACATGAGTACGAAGAAAAAGAATCAACAGTCTTAACTTCGAATTCACCAATTCAATTTTATTCTCGTGGCACACCTGTCCCTACGATGATTGGATAATATTCTCATCATCCTATCAGATGCAAAACTCACGTACAATTATTGTTGTTCTCCACTCCAACCAGGGTGTTTGTTTCAATCAATTAATTGAAGAATTAGATTGAATTAAAATGTAGGGAGGACTATTCTCACATTTTTTTTAAGTTTTTTACATTTTTTGTTATTTTAAGATAAAATTATTCTCATTTTTATTACCTTTTATTATTAATAATCTAACATAATATACAACTTTTTAAAATTATTTTTTAAAAGCAAAAAATATTTTCTATATAAAAACTGTATTTTTAAAGAAAAAAAAGGGCAAGTTTTTTTCCAAAATATGTTTTCTCCCCAAAAAAGGCAAAAATTGTTTTTTATACATCATTTAATAGATGTGTGTCCTCCCAGCAAAACAAACCACAACAATTTATATATAAATATATATTTATAGAAAATAATGTAAGAATGTTTTTTTATAAATTAGATTTTTAAAACTTGCACATTTTTTGTGAAATTTTTTTTGATGTGGTTTTGGCGCTGATGCGAACCAACATAAGTGTTCTAAAAGGCGCGCCTAGGCTCGAGGCTTGGGAGAAACCCATTGCCTTAAGTTTTTTACGCTTTATTCTTGGTAAAAGGCTAAATGCGCACTTTTTTTAAAAAGAAAAACGCTTTAGTGAAACGATATCGCCTTTTAAGGATTTTTTTTAAAAAACGAGACCAATATCTCATTCAAAACAATTAAAAGACAAATGCTATCCCAACCCTCTCTGCCTCTCATCCAAACAAAACGCGCGTTTTTTCTTTTTCTTGCTTTTATTTTTTTCTTAGTATTTAAAAAAAAGTATTTTAGTTTGCATATATTCAGGCATATTGTAATGTATTTACCATTTTAGTATTTTTAATAGCCTTGTTATAGTTAAAAATGTTAAAATATATTAAAAGAAACCCTAAACGCCTTTTCACGTCTAACGCCCGCCTAGGCGTTTCAGGCTTAATGCTTGTCCTCGACGCCTCGATCACTCCCTGCGTTTTTTTAAAACCTTGCATTTATTAAATGATGTATATAAAATATTTTTTGCCTTTTTCGGAAAAAAAAAACTTCTGTTTTTTTATTATAAAAAAGAGAGTCTTATATAGAAAACATTTTTTGTTTTTAAAAAGAAGTTTTTTTATAAAACACATTTTTTATATATAAAAATACAGTTTTTTTATAAAACAAATATTTTTTAATACAGGTCTTTTATTAAAAAAAATATTACAAACACTGTTTTTTTAATAGTTAATGCAGTTTGCAACTATGTATTTCATGTTCCTAATTAGATTTTTTTTTAATTAGGTACATAATCGGCAAAAAAAATGTACAAGGATATATTTGACTTTGTAATACACTACTAACAAAGTGGTATTTTATGCTGGGTAATTAATGATTAAAAAAAATGGGGGTATTTTTGTCTTGAAACAATAAAAGGTGTGGGGGAAGCTAAAAGGGTGTGGGAATAGCCCCTCCCAAAATTTATATTTTTATTAGTTGTTTGATTTTAGTTAAAAAAATTGCAGTGTTAGTACTGAGTATGACCTTGAATTAAAACTAGAATTCTAATTTTTAATGAAATTATTAAAATATATACTAAAATACCAAATAGTGCTTTCAGAATCATAAAAAAAATTATTACGTGTAGAAAATTTTCAAACATAACCCTAAATGATAAAATAAAATTTGTAATTTGCTTCAAATCCAAAAAACTAATTAAAAAAAATTATGTTATGGTTTTCTTTAAATACAATGATATCCCTAAAATCTTTTTCTTACCCGCTTATGTGTAAAAATTAAATTTACAATATATGAAAACATAAAATCAGTAACTAGAACAAATTAAAAATTAAATAGCTAAATTAACTATTTCTACAAGTTTGACGACCAACATCTCAAATAATTTGAAAAACAAAGTCGCACGGTGTAAGATGTATCAGGGTGATAGGGTATGGTAGAGCAAATTTGAGTGTTAACTACCATAGTAGTTTCCAAATATAATATTACTTATGAAATTTTTTTACACTTTGAACATACCCACTAGTATGCTCTAACAACAAATGATATTTTAGGGGAGTTGTGAATTACGAAGATGAGAGAAATGTGATGAACCTCATTTAATTTTAAGATAAATAAAAGCAACAATTAAGTATTTATACCTAAATTAAGTGGGTTTGATGGTTGAATATCAAAAGAGTAATTCTACATGTACCGCATTGAAACTGCATGCCTATGTGGCATGCAGATATTGGTTAATTTCGTTGACGCAGACTCACATTCATAAAGAATTAACCAATCTCCGCATGCCACGTAGGCATGCGGTTTCAATTTGGTTTCAAAATGAGGTACACTTAGAATTTTTCAAATCAAAATTGTCTAAGTTGAAATGAATTGTTAGAAAGAGGCATAAAATTAGAGTTGTCCTAAAGGAATTAGAACAATTTCAATGAAGAAAGAAAGGCTTACGATCTTTAATGAATATAGAAGTTGACAAATTATATGAAAGGGACTTCAAATCCCTAACAATGCATAAAGAAAGTACAATGGAGAAGAGGTGCAACTGAAAAAGCTCATATATTTGTGTTTTTTCATAGGATTCATTTTTTATTTGTAAGTTATGCTAGTTGGAAAGATGGTTTTATTGGAAAGAGAGATGAGAGGGGCGAGTCATTTGGAGAGTCATGAATCTGTAGAGGGGTATTAGAATCTGAAAAGTTTTGAATTAAAGTATTTTAAATTTATAATTGTGTGGAATACAAAAAGATTTAAGTGATTAACTTAATTTGAGCCATTAAAATTGCACACGTGTCTTCTTGTGAAAGAGACAAATGTCGACATCTGATTTCGCTCTCAACTTTAGTTATATACTACAATTAGGTGTAAACTCGCGTGATGCGCGGGTGAGGTTATTGGTTGGAATTGATCTAACGTTTGAGTTAAAAAAGTGTTTAACAACAATTGACTTGACATAGGGACATTAATATTTTATAGATTTCATAAAAAATGGACTATCAAAAGAAAAGATAAAACAACTTGCACAAAAAATTGGATAAAATCTCACAATTAAAACTATGTCAATATCAAATCTAACTTCCTATAAATGATAAAACTCAAATTCATACCAATAGACAATCAAAATGGTCATTCCATATTAAATCAAACTACCCAAATTTTTTCCATTGAGAGTTAAACAAAAGAAATGAAAATTCATAAGATATTCTTCTAGCAAGTTAAATTTCAAATCCTCCAACGTAGTTTCCAAACTTATTTTTCTCTCCGCTTAGAACCAAATATGCGAACCCTGCAAAAATTATTCACTACTTAAATACATACCTATGTGATATAGACAAAGATATATGCTTAAAACGTAAATTCCAAATTAAACATTTTTATGTTCATTGATTATTATTCTCAAATATAAGAACAGTGAAGTAAAATATTACATTTAAAATAAAATTAAATATATATAAAATAAAAATCATATTTATGAAAAAGAATATTTTTTTAACTTGCCATCCTACATTTTATAACAATATTTGTGTTTATACCCCACTTTTTTATTATTTGTGATTGCCCCCCATCGTTAGTAAAATCTCTTACTTGCTATCAAAATTTTCAGAAAATACCATCTTACCTCTGTTTTAATTCAAAACAATATAAAAGTTAAAAAAAATGAAAACATATTTTAAAATCTGAAAATTATAGAAAATAGTTAAAAAAATTGCAAATTAGAGAAATATTTTTGAAATATGAAATTAATGAAAATAAATATAAATTAAAAAAACTTATAAAAATAGGTAAAACTTATAAAAAAATATTAAAAATAATAGGGAAAACATTAAGAAAAAATTAAATATATTTAAAAAAAACTTTGATACTTCTAAAAATAATATAAAAAAATATTTAAAATTATAGCAAAACATTTTAAATGAAAAAAATATAATATAAAAATTCTAAAAACACCAAAAAAAACTTTTTTTACCACATTTTTTAGGGAAAAGAGTAATACAGAAGTTTTTGGGTGGATATAATATAAATCAAGTAACTAATTCAGCAAATGAATCCTTTGAAGAATTCCATAATTCCATATATAAATACATGTATGCGGTAATGTACACTTATGCACACATTCATGTGTATGTCAACACACACAGAAACATATAAGATGATGCTGAAAAATTGAATTTGTAACTTTCTTTGCGCTCTTGAATGTGTTTTTTTGAGTTTTGTAGTGATTCTCTATCATTTTTTTTTGGCAGCTTCTCTGTCTAAAGTCAAGCTTGACCCTACCTGCTCTTCCTCTTCCGTTTAATCGTTTGGTACCTCGTGATTTTCCATAACCCTCTCTATTTCTCTCTTATATATATATATATATATATATATATATATATAGGTTTGGGGATTCGGAGGAGAGCGAAAACGGGGGATCAAATGAAATGAAATGAAAATGAAAATGGAACCCTTGGTCCGCCCAAATCGAGGAAATTGTATTTTGTCTACTAAAATCACCTAAAGAAAATGAAATAAGTATTTGTGCGACAGTTGGCATTTGCTCAATAAGTATATGTGCGACAGTTTAGCACCTAAAGCTCCAAGGCCGTCGGAGCGCTCACAGTCTTGAGCAAAGGCCAAGTATAAACATAAGGTACAAGAGTTTGATACCTAAGGCTCCAAGGGCACCGGAGCGCTCACAGTCTTGAGCAAATGCCAAGTATAAATATAAGGTGCGCCAGTTGAGCACCTAAGGCTCCAAGGGCATCGGAGCGCTCACAGTATTGAGCAAGTGTCAAGTATAAACATAAGGTGCTCCAGATGAGCACCTAAGGCTCCAAGGGCATCGGAGCGCTCACAGTATTGAGCAAATGCCAAGTATAAACATAAGGCTCCAAGGGCACCGGAGTGCTCACAGTCTTGAGCAAGTGCCAAGTATAAATATAAGGTGCGCCAGTTGAGCACCTAAGGCTCCAAGGGCATCGGAGTGCTCACAGTATTGAGCAAATGCCACGTACAAACGTAAGGTGCTCCAGATGAGCACCTAAGGTTCCAAGGGCACTGGAGCGCTCACAGTCTTGAGCAAGCGTCAAGTATAAATATAAGGTGCGCCAGTTGAGCACCTAAGGCTCCAAGGGCATCGGAGTGCTCATAGTCTTGAACAAATGCCACGTACAAACGTAAGGTGATCCAGATGAGCACCTAAGGCTCCAAGGGCACCGGAGCGCTCACAATCTTGAGCAAGCGTCAAGTATAAATATAAAGTGCAACAGTTTAGCACCTAAGGCTCCAAGGGCACCGGAGTGCTCACAGTTTTGAGCAACTGCCAAGTATAAATAAAAGGTAAGACAGTTTCGTGCACAAGTCTCTTGACATTACAAGACACTTCTGCACGAGGGGGCTAATATTGAGAAGTCCTCGAGCAAGTGAAAAAATAGTAAAATAACTTAGAGTATGGGGTTCCATTTATAGTGGCTCCACCTTCCCAAGATTGCAAGTTTGACAGAAAATAGCCTAGGGCGAGGGGATCCACCTTGAGTGCCCTTTCTTCCCAAACTTGATGCTGCAGAAAAGCACTTAAGGCGAGGGGCTCACCACGAGTAACCCCTCCGACCAAGATAGAAGGCCATAGAAGAAGGCCAAGGGCGAGGGGCTCACAGCGAGTAACCCCTCCGCCCAAAATAGAAGGCCATAGAAGAAGGCCAAGGGCGAGGGGCTCACCGAGAGTAACCCCTCCGCCCAAGACAGAAGGCCACAGAAGAAGGCCAAGAGCGATGGGCTCACCGCGAGTAACCCCTCCGCCCAAGATAGAAGGCCACAGAAGAAGGCCAAGGGTGAGGGGCTCACCGCGAGTAACCCCTCCGCCCAAAATAGAAGGCCATAGAAGAAGGCCAAGGGCGAGGGGCTCACCGCGGGTAACCCCTCCGCCCAAGATGAAAGGCCACAGAAGAAGGCCAAGGGCGAGGGGCTCATCGCGAGTAACCCCTCCGCCCAAGACAGAAGGACAGGGTGAGGGACTAACAGCGAGTAACCCCTCCACCCAAGATAGAAGGTCACAGAGGAAGGCCAAGGGCGAGGGGCCCATCGCGAGTAACCCCTCCGCCCAAGACAGAAGGTCACAGAAGAAGGCCAGGGCGAGGGACTAACCGTGAGTAACCCCTCCCCCCAAGACAGAAGGCCACAGAGGAAGGCCAAGGGCGAGGGGCCCATCGCGAGTAATCCCTCCACCCAAGATGAAAGGCCACACAAGAAGGCCAAGGGCGAGGGGCTCATCGAGAGTAACCCCTCCGCCCAAGACAGAAGGCCACAAAAGAAGGTCGAGGGCGAGGGACTCACCGCGATTAACCCTTCCGCCTAAGAGGAAAGGCCAGCAGAAGAAGGACAAGGTCGAGGGGTTCACCATGAGCAACACCTTTAAACAAAGTAGAAGGCCATAGAAGAAGGCTAAAAATGAGGGGCTCACCGCGAGTAACCCCTCCGACCAAGTTTATACCTGATAAGGAGGTCCATTATAAGTGGCCTCATTTACAAAACTTGAGATGAAGCGACATAACATTTAATGACCCTAAGAGGAATGATGAAGAAACCCTAGGGTCCCTGGAAAAAAAAACTGAATTTATGGCGTACAAAGCTTTTTGGTCTACCCAACACAAAAGACTTTGCACGAGGGGCTAATGTAGAAGGGTGTCTACCTATAAAAAAGTAAAAATATTATTTTATTAGAAATACTGAGAAAAAAACCCAAGGTCTCGGCAGAAACTCATATTGAGCAGGAACCCCCTCGGGGTCCCGGCAGAAACTCATATTGGGCAGGAACCCCCTAGGGTCCCGACAGAAACTCTTATTGAGGAGGAGCCACCCCAGGGTCACGACAGAAACTCATATTGAGCAGGAACCCCCCAGGGTCCCGACAAAAACCCGTATTAAGAAGGAACCCACCCAGGGTCCCGACAGAAATGCATAATTGAGAAGGAACCACCCCAGGGTCCCAACAGAAACTCATATTCAGCAGGAACCCCCAGCGCCACTGCAAGGGTCAGCGCCGTTGCAAGTGTCCGCGGCGCTTCAAGTGCCAGCGCCGCTGCAAGTGTCGGCGCCGCTGTAAGTGTCTACGCCGCTGCAAATGTCAGCGCCGCCGCAAGTGTCGGTGCCACTGCAAGTGTCAGCGCCGCTGCAAATGTCTACGCTGCTGCAAGGGTCAGCGCCGCTTCAAATTTTAGCGCCGCTGCAAGTGTCGGCGCCGCTGTAAGTGTCGGTGCAGCTTCAAGTACCAGCGCAGCTGCAAGGGTCGGCACCGCTGCAAGTGTCCGCATCGCCGCAAGGGTCGGCGCCGCTTCAAGTGCCAGCACCGCTTCAAGTGTCTGCGCCATTGCAAGGGTCAGCGCCGCTGCAAGTGTCGGCGCCACTTCAAGTGCCAGCGCTGCTTCAAGTGTCTGCGCCGCTGCAAGTGTCAGCGCCACTGCAAGTGTCAGCGCCACTGCCGCTTCAAGTACCAATGCCGCTGCAAGTGTCAGCACCGCTGCAAGTGTCCGCGCCGCTGCAAGTACCAAGCGCCCCTGCAAGTGTCAGCGCAGCTGCAAGGGTCGGCGCCGCTCCAAGTGCCAGCGCCGCTCCAAGTGTCAGCGCCGCTGCAAGGGTCAACGCCGCTTCAAGCGTCAGCGCCACTACAATAAGGGTCACTACAACAATAAAGTTCGAGATGTACCCGCGAGGGTCACCACATAAATCCAAAATTAAGAAGTACCACTGCAAGGGTCAGCGCCGCTGCAAGGGTCACTGCAGTAATGACAGTCGAGAGAGTCAGCGTCACTGCAAGGCTCGGCGCCACTGCAAGGGTCACTGCAGAAATGTTATTCGAGAGGTGCTGCTACAAGGGTTTCGACAGAAACTCATATTGAGGGAGTAGCTATCATGAACATCTCCTCATCATGAAACATAGTCTCTAAATGAACAACAACACTTACACTTTACTTTCTTGTTCAGGTTGCCTAGTCGAGCAAGCAGGGCTCGAACAGGCGCGTTGGGACCTCCTGGGAGTTTTGGCTTGACGGCTGAGGGACAAGGTATGTTGAGAAAGCTCAACCACTTAACACTATAGGATTGAGAGAATACTAGTATGAAGACCCAGAAGTCACTCGAGACTACACACACTGCACACTTGGTCACAAGTGAAGTGAGCAGCCAAAGAGCTGGCTACTCACAAGAAATAAACTCTTTACAAGAAAATGACTTTTCCAGAAGAGGGGGTCCTTAAGGTCCCTCTCAAGAAAAATAACATTTTTAGAGGAAAGGAGTCCTTAAGGTCTCCTCTCTCAAGATTTGCAAAATTGCACGACGAGTTACCGTTTCAAAAGATAACTACCAAATCTGATATTTTGTCTCCATTAGGGGACATATGTGCTTTTTGACTTTTGGTCGGCGCCAGGTGGCGCCTGCAGGGGGACTGGCAGGCTGCCTACAGATAGGGACAAATGGTACACTTCAGACATTGTTCCCCACCAACTCTCTCAATTTTGGCGCCCAAAAAATGCCAACTCGCCCCTAACGCCCTAGTATAAATAGACCTCTGGGAAAGGTAAGAAAGAGATAGACAATATAGAAATTGCACTGTTACTCTGCCAAAATATCACCAGACCTACCTAAGTATTCTCTCCCTGCTCATTCTCATAGTGCTGAGTGCCTTGTTCCTTCATTCCCCACTGACAGCCATCACTCTCAGGTGTTTTCCTTGAGAAAATTACTATTTTTACTGTGAAAGTTCATCGTCTTGCAGGGAGTGAGTTGAAGCTTGAGTTCCATTGTTACCAGAAGGAGAAGTTTTCTTCAGAAGTCGCACGAGGAGACCTTGAAGACCTTGCAGGCAGCGTCCATTGGAGTGGGTCACGCCTCACCCTTTCCAGTTATTCATAGACCCCAGTCTCACTACCCTCCTACAATATATATAGGTTTGGGGATTCGGAGGAGAGCGAAAACGGGGGATCAAATGAAATGAAATAAAAATGAAAATGGAACCCTTGGTCCGCCCAAATCGAGGAAATTGTATTTTGTCTACTAAAATCACCTAATGAAAATGAAATATAGAATGAAAATGTAGCAGAAGTGGGAGAGACACAGACGTTTTCTCGTATAAAATTAATAAATTTCGTATTAGACGATAGTGTTTCAACAAAATGCCACGTGAATAGCTTATAACTGACTCATAATTTCAACTTTAAAGATAAGGATTAAAGATTAAAGACTTGATTTGCCATGTGGGCACCTTAAAAAAAAGAACATTTAAGTCTTGTATTGCATTTTAGAATAAATAAAGATTTGAGGAGCAATTTAAACAATCCTGTGAGGTTATTAAAGCTTTTCACCAAAGAGATTGCTATTGCTTGACGGAGTCTAACTAATGATGTATAGGGAATTATGTAAAATTTAAAGTTATCTTATTGGCTAAAATTAAAAAAAAATCCAAAGTTATACATGAAAAATGCTAGTTTTACCTACAAATTGTATAAACATATTTTTATATAACAACTTATCACATTATAATCCAACCCTAATTTTTACATATTTTTTTGCTTTAGTAAAGGATTTATGCACAATAGGGCAAGGAGAGATGAAGACCCGTCCTCGATTTCCAAAAAAAAAAACCACTTTTTTAGAGGTACCATGTGTAAAGATAGAAAGTTAGATGCATAAATAATGAAGTTTTTATAATTTTTAGTGTAAAAAAATGTACTAAGTTTGTATAAATTCGAATTAAAGTTATAATTTGTATAAAATTTAAATTAAGAAAAAACAATCGTCTCGGGGGATCTCGCCGCCGAACCCTTGGCACCACTCTAAACTTTGCTCCCACCACAAAAAATTTTGCATCCGCCACTGGCTTTAATATTCAATAACCCAAAGCCACCCACCAAACCATTTTGCACATATCTACTATAAATTGGTCATCATGCACTAGGGGTGACAATTTTAGACACGTCACGATAACACCGCATGACACGACACGCAATTGACCTGAAATTTAACACGGCTTGTCGTGTTGTGTTTTTAACACAAAGTCGTATCGTGTCAAAATTATGAGCCGTATTAGTCTTGTCTTGTCGTATTAATCGTGTTTTTATTTATTTGGGTTATCGTATCTATTTATGATTAATTTAGTGAAAATTTTAAGAAATTTGTTATTCGTGTCGTGTCGTGTTCTATTTGGGTCGTGTTCGTATCAACTAAAAAAACACAAGTTCGTGTCGTGTCCGTGTTCGGAAAATCCTTGTCGTATCGACCAGAAATACGGCAAAAAACACGAATTGTCACCCCTATCATGCACACACACATATATATATATATCTCACATTTTTTACTTTACTAAAAATTATACAAACCTTTTTACATACCAACTTGTAATTATTTAATATTTGAAATTATACAACCTTTTAGATATTTGTCTTTTCATTATTTCATATTTGAATGTTGAGCGAGTTTGTAATTGTCTTTACAAATTTATGTGTTAGTTTAATACTCAATTAGTTAAAAATCAAGAATTTACTTTTCTTTTTAGAACATAATTAAGGAATCAAATTTCACGTTGTTGAAAATAATTATTCTTGATCATTGATGGAGTGTATCCTTAATTTTATGGGGCATTTACGTTTAGATCCTATTAGACGTTCTTATATACATTCTAGTCCCATCATGTTTTTCTCTTACATATAAGTCCTATTCCTAATTTTTTGGAACTTTTTTTTCCAATTTTACCCTTTTAAAACCAACAATCCGTAACTTCCTTGAGGAAGTTACATAAGTGGTTGAACTTTTTTTTTAATCTTCAAATGATCATAACTTTTGATTCACAAATCCGTTTTTCACAAAATTACTATTTTTGAAATCTCCTCGACGAGATCTATCAAACAAGATCCATGAAGGCTATAAAATTCCAAAGAAAAAAATTTACACAAACAGTAAACTTTACTGTATGCACTAGAATATGAAATAGTTTTATATATTTGACATTTTCACAAACAGACAGTAACATTTACTGTGCTAATACTACACAGTCTCTCTCTCTCTCTCTCTCTCTCTCTCTCTCTCTCTATATATATATATATATATATATATATATATATATACGGTGGATCCAAACCCTTTTTTTTCAAAATTATCTTATATTTGAAGGTTCGCGCTAGCGGTATCCAATCCTTACCACCATTATTGGAGCTTCAACGACCTTCATCAGAGCTCCGATTTGGGGTGGGTACACTACACCAAAATGGGCAAATTGTCACCTTTCAGCCGGCCAGCCTTGTCAAGGTCATTGACCGTGACAAAAAAACACGCATTTTATGTCACGGTCATTGACCTTGACACGACCGTGACAACTAATTGTCACGGTCAATGACCGTGACAAGTCCGTGATAAATTTAATTGTCACGGTCTTGTCACGGTCATTGACCGTGACAATTCTTGTCACGGTCAATGACCTTGACACGACCGTGACGACTTTTCCAGCAAAAACCCTTTCCCCCTTCTTTTTTCCCTCCCACCGTTCCCTCCCTCTATCTCTCTCTCTCGACGCTGCGACGCTGCTCTCTCTCTCTCTCTCTCTCTCTCTCTTCCATTTATATATATATTTGTGTGTATATTTATGTGTGTATGTGTATATATATATATATATGTGTGTATGTGTGTGCGTGTGTGGGGGATGGGGCGGGGTGGGGCAGGGTGGGGGAGGGGGAGGGGGTGGTGGAGGGGGGCAGGGAGTGGGGTGCGGTGGTGTGTGTGTGTGTGGTGGTGTGTTTTGGGGGAGAGGGTGGTGGAGGGGGGGGAGGGGGTGGTGGAGGGGGCAGGGGGTGGGGTGTGGTGTGGTGTGTGTGTGTGTGTGTGTGTGTGTGTGTGTGTGTGTGGTGGTGTGTTTTGGGGGAGGGGGTGGTGGAGGGGGGGGAGGGGGTGGTGGAGGGGGGCAGGGTGTGGGGTGGGGTGGGGTGTGTGTGTGTGTGTGGTGGTGTGTGGTGGGGGAGGGGGTGGTGGAGGGGGGCAGGGGGTGGGGTGGGGTGCGGTGGTGTGTGTGTGTGTGGTGGTGTGTTTTGGGGGAGAGGGTGGTGGAGGGGGGGGAGGGGGTGGTGGAGGGGGGCAGGCGTTGGGGTGGGGTGGGGTGCGGTGTGTGTGTGTGTGTGGTGGGGGAGGGGGTGGTGGAGGGGGGCAGGGGGTGGGGTGGGTGGGGTGTGTGTGTGTGTGTGTGGTGTGTGGTGGGGGAGGGTTTTATAGAGTTTCGCTCCTACTACTTGGGCAATGACTATACTAGGGACCAAAGATAAATAAATAAACTGGATTCAAAGTAAATACTAGGAAATCCCAATTTATAACCGTCTAATTTATATCCTTTATTTAATTAATCACGATTAATTCCACTAAATAATCATGATTGCACTCAAATTTAATTATTTATAAATCACTCGAAAGAATGTGTTCTTATTATTAAAGTTGATTACGGTATATTATGATTCCCCACGTTATGTTTTTGATACCCTCTTGGTTAAATAAATTTTCTACTAACCGATTTTAATGAATATCTGATCAAATCCTTGATTCTAAAACTTAATTCTATAGGATTATAAAATCGTTCATCGGTCGGGTAAACAAAACATATAAGTCTATCAAGGGGTATCACAATCCAAATTATTTCTTGGACGTGAATTCCTCCAAATTATGATCTCATACCTATTCACACAATGATTGACCAACTTGCGAGGATCTATTGTTCTAACATATAATTGAACTTCACCCATCGCAATCGAAGAAATAATTGTGAAAGAAATTTGATATCCATAACCCTAGGGATTAAGAATCTATGAACTTTTTGCAAACGATATGAGATTTCCCATTTTTAATCAAGAACATCCTTAGACTTGTAGGGGGTGGGGTGTGTGTGTGTGTGTGGTGGTGTGTGGTGGGGGAGGGGGTGGTGGAGGGGGGCAGGGGGTGGGGTGGGGTGGGGTGTGTGTGTGTGTGTGATGTTCAATTTAGTTGGTGCACAAACTAACGGTCAAAGTAATAGTATATAATTCCAACATTTCAAACTACTTGAACATCACAAATGGATACAAACTTAAAATATAAATTGAGATAACCTTAGAATCTAATTAGGGTAAAAATATAATGGCATCAACTAACATATATGTAGGGGTGGGGTGGGTAGGGGTGGAGGTGGTGTGTGTGTGTGTGTGTGTGTGTGTGCGCGTAGGTGCGTAGGTGTGCGTGTGTGTGTGGCGGTGTGTGGGGGTGGGGGTGGGGCACCCATTTAATAACTCTTTAAATATTTGGAAAAAACATAATATTACAAAATTGAAACGAAATGGTATTGACGGAACTTACACATATGTTATAATATAGATGGAACATTTTTTTATCTGTACTATTAATTCAATTAGGTAAAATGAAATGTGTACTATTAACATTTTTTTTTATCTGTACTAATAACATTTTTTTTACAGCAAAAATGTCTCCTTCAGATGTTAAAGCGAAGATGATGATGCTGTTTATGATGATGTCGTCTGGGTTCGGTGGTAGCGGAGGCGACGAGGGCTCCTCCGCCGCTAGGCTCCCCAAATATGGAAAATTTGGGATTACCGTCGAAAACAAGTCGGAGCTTTTAGCGAGATCCCTCGAGCTGCTAAAGACGGTCATCGGCCCGGGGTTTATGAGTTGGAAGGAGGTGCCGTATGAGCTCAAGTTAGCTGTTTGGGCGGCACTACAGGTAATATTTATATGAATATTTCAATTTATATTTATATTTATATTTATTCGCAACTAACATTGTATTTGTTGGACAGGAACAATTCAACTTGGATCCAAAGCTACGCGTGTTTGTCTTAGAGCAGTTGAGGGAGCAACACAAGACGTGGAAGAAAAATATGGGGACACGGTACTTTGGAAAAACACGAGAGTCCATTTTACAATGGCGCGGATCCGTCCTGCCCAAGGAGCCGATCTCATTGGCACAATGACAAAAGTTCATTGACAATGAGATCGAGGATCGACAATTGGCATCTCGCCAATCGGGGAGGGAAAATCGGGCTAAAAAGACGGACGTACACTACTCCGGCCGGACCTCTTACGCTGAGGTGGAGCATAGGATGCAGGTAAGATTTAATTTATCTATAACTACAGAAATATATTATTGGATATTATTTTATTTTACGGGGCCGATACTAATTTTACTTTACTCTATTTTATTTCAGGGGGTAGGGAGTGGGCCAGGGGGTAAGCCACATAGGCTCGATACTTATGTGGCTCTTCGGACGAAGAAGGGGAAGGACAAGGAGGTGTCCCCGAGCGTCGCGGCCACGATTGTAAGTAATCCGACAGTTTAATTATTGTTAATTACGTTATAATTTTTTAGTTTACTTATTTTACTAATCATGTGCTTTTTGTCATTTCAGGCAAAGCTTAAGGAAGTGCATGAGTCGCAGTCTGATGCCGACAAGGCATCTTTGTCCACAGACGCACTCAGCCAAGTGCTTGGCTCTGATCGCAAAGGGAGGATAAGGGGAGTGAGCTCGCGGGTGGCCAAATCTAGGATCATCGGATTGGAGACGAGCGACACCGGGTTGTCTCGAACGGTGGATTCACACGACGCGAAGCTGTCCCATTTGGAGGCGACGGTCCAAGATATGTACGCATTCATGAAGCGTACGTTGGGTGAAGACCGTAAAGGGAAAGGGAAAGGGAAGGAGAAGGCGGTGGAGGAGGAGGTGCGGGAGGACGAGGCGCAGGATGACGAGGATGTGGACCTCGCTGCTTCATCACCGACACGTTCGTACTTCGACGATCCACTTCCCTATTTGACGCCCTCCAACAGACCATTGTCGAGAATTGGTTGGCCGAGCGTGTTCATATTGGACGTATTTGATGGCCAGCGGATAGGGCGGGGGTTGAGGGACCCGAATATCGTCGAGGGTGGAATAGTCCATGGACGTGTGCTTCAAGAGATGGAGTCCAGGGTGCTCGTCACGCATGTCATGCCCGGGAAGGAGAACTCCCTATTGTGGTTGGGCGAACAATGTGGCACGACGTATATTAGTGGGTGCGTCAATTCGTATGTCGTGTGGCCTACTCACCTCCTCAGTTTTATCCAAGACATGTAGTAACATTATTTTTAAGTTTGTCCATTTTAATTAAATTTGGATTATATCGTCATGTATATTGTTTTTACTTTGAATATTTGGATTATATCATCATGAATATATATTTGCATCATCTTTAGTTTGTGTTGGATATATGATGTTTGGAACAGGTACAACGTTGCTATAACAGGTACAAATATACTGCTGGGCAGTGGCGGTGGCCATACTGCCCAGCAGATTTTTTTTAAATTCTCCCCAGAATTGTCACGGTCATTGACCGTGACAAGTCCGCGACAAAAGTTGTCACGGACGTGTCACGGTCAATGACCGTGAAAATTGGGGTCACGGTTATGTCACGGTTTATAACCGTGACAAACGTGTCACGGTCATTGACCTTGACACGACCGTGACACAAAACGCGAGTTTTTTGTCAAGGTCAATGACCGTGACACGACCGTGACAAAAAAAGTTGTCTCGCCTCGAAATGTCACGGTCATTGACCTTGACAAGGTGAATTTGTCAAGGTCAATGACCTTGACAAATGGGCAGATTTGGTGTAGTGGTAAGGGTGGCATGTGGTGCCGCTGGCGCGGACCTTTGAAAATAAGAGACTTTTGAATAAATGGGCTTTGGATCCATCGAAGTATCATGGGGGGCCGCTGGCGCGGACCTTTGAAAATAAGATTGGATAAATGGGATCGGGATCATCTGGAGCGCCAATTTGGGGTGATTAGGGTGACACAAAACTGTAAAAATGAGAGCATATTGGATATATATATATATATATATATATATATATATATATATATATATAGTTTGTAAAAATGTCATAGATATTAAACTTTATTAGATACACCATAAAATGAAATAGTTTTATATTTCTGACATTTTCACAAACAATAACATTTACTGTGATAATATATTTATGAAATAGTTTTATATATATAACATTTTCACAAACAGTAACATTTACTGAGTTAATATTACACAATATATATAACATTTTCACAAACAGTAACATTTGCTGAGTTAATATATATATATATATATACACGGTAGATCCAAACCTCTTTTTTTTTAAATTACCATATTTTTAAAGGTTTACGCTAGCGACATTCAATCCCCACCACTACCCACCCCAATTGTCGAAGCTTCAACGACTGTCATCAGCGCTATGATTTAGGTGGGTAGTAGTGGCATAGGGTGCCGCTGGCGCGGACCTCTGAAATTAAAAGAATATTAGATAAATGGAGTTTGGATCCACTGACGCTCAGATTTGGGGTGAGTAGGGGTGACAGTGGGTTAGGTTTATATCTATAACATTTTTACAAACGTTAACATTTACGGTGGATCCAAACCTCTGTTTTCTGATATTGTCTTATTTTTAACGGCCCGCGCTAGCAGTATCTAATCCTGACCACCACCAACCCCAATTGTCGGAGCTCCAACAACCTTCATCAGAGTTCTGATTTGGGGTGACATGGAGTGCCGCTGGCGCGGACCTTAGGAAATAAGGGAATATTGGATAAATGGGGTTTGGATACACCGACGCTCCAGTTTGAGGTGGGTAGGGGTAGCATTGGATTAGGTTTATATCTGTAATGTTTTCACAAATAATAAATGTTACTGTTTGTGAAAATGTTACATCGACATCCCATGCCACCTCAAATCAGAGCTCTGATGAAGGTTGTTGTAGCTCCGATAAAGGGGGTGGGGATTGGATGCCGCTGGCGCGGACCGTTAAAAATAAGATAATATCAGAAAAAAGAGGTTTGAATATATATATATATATATATATACTGTGTTATATGAACACAGTAAATGTTAATGCTTGTGAAAATGTTATAGATATAAACCTAACTCAATGCCACCCCTACTCACCCCAAATCGGAGTTTCGGTGGATCCAAACTCCATTTATCTAATATTCTCTTAATTTTAGAGGTCCGCACCAGCGGCACCCTATGCCACTACTACCAACCCAAATCATAGCTCTGATGAAAGTCGTTGAAGCTCCGACAATGGGGGTAGGTAGTAGTGGGGATTGAATGTCGCTAGCGTAAACATTTAAAAATATGGTAATTTTGAAAAAAAAATAGTGGTTTGGATCTACCGTGTGTGTGTGTGTGTCTCTCTCTCTCTCTCTCTCTCTCTCTCTCTATATATATATATATATATATATATATATATATATATATATATATATATTATGTAATATTAACTCTGTAAATGTTACTGTTTGTGAAAATGTTATATATACAAAACTATTTCATAAATATATTATCACAGTAAATGTTATTGTTTGTGAAAATGTCACAAATATAAAACTATTTCATTTTCTGGTGTATACAATAAAGTTTAATATCTATGACATTTTTATAAATTATATATATATATCCAATATGCTCCTATTTTTAAAGTTTTGTGCCACCCCTATTCACCCCAAATTGGCGCTCTAAATGATCCCGATCCCATTTATCCAATCTTATTTTCAAAGGTCCGCGCCAGCGGCACCCCATGATACTCCGGTGGATCCAAAGCCCATTTATTCAAAAGTCTCTTATTTTCAAAGGTCCGCGCCAGCTAGGGCTGTAAACGGATATTCGAAAATCCGCATCCGTCCGATATCCGAATCCGAATTCGCGAATATTTATCCGAAAAAATGAAAATGGATACGAATATGGATACTCTATAAAAATATCCGAGAAAATGGATACGGATACGGATAGTACTAGTATCCGACATGGATAATCCGTATCCGATGCGGAGTATCCATTTTATCGGATATCCGTTTTACCGGATATTTGTATCCGTCAAACATATGTTTAAAATATTACTAATAATATTAGTATTAGTATTACTAATAAAATAATATTAAAAAAATCTTAATCGTTTATTCCTTAAAACAAAACAGACACAATACTCCACTCAAAACAAAAGCACCCTGCAGTTATTATTTTATTGGGTATATTATAAAATTCCATGTATTATTAGTTTATTGAGTATATTATTATGGAGTTAAACTAAAGTTACAATTCAGCCTATCACACACAACATACACCCACTAAAGAACACATACTCCACAAAAAAAAAAATTAATTTCATCTCATTTATCTTTCGTACAAAACAAGAGAAAAGAAACCCTCATTTCACTCCACAAAAAAGTATCAATCCTCCACCTCCAACCCGTCGCATCAGCCCACAGCTGCTCATCAACCCCGCCACCGCTTCCCATTAACCAACCCATCATTTGCGCATCAACTCTGTCTCTACGTCACTCCACATTCCCTCATCCTGTAACAGAAAATTAGCAACAACAGGTACATACAAAATAAAAATAAAAATATATAATTGTATTTATATGTTGTTTATGTGATTGTTCATTAGTTTCCTTAATTATAAATAAATTTAGGAGAGAAACAAAAAATAAAGTAATGATTTTGATTGTGATGAGAAGTGAAGTGAAGTTAATAGCAGGTATATTATATACAAAATAAAAATGTATACTTATTAAAATAAATATATCAGTATGTTTTGAAGACTAAAAGGTCCATGAGGTCATCATTCTCAATAAAATTTGATTTAATCTAAAAGGTGCAGATGTATTTCTACTGTTATGGAATGATACTGTTATTTTTTTTGGACAGATTGAAGCTTACATGTTTGTAAAGTATGGATGACTTTAAACCATATTATCATTATGGAATGTTGTTATTATTATAGACGCCAGGAGGGAGTAATTTTGTTATATATTTATTTGGATTGGATTAGATATTTTGACAGTTATTTTTTGCGATGGCTAAATAATGTAAACGAATACGAATATTATCCGAATTCGAGGTATCCGAGCAGATACGGATATGGATAGTTGTTTTAACAATCCGGCGAATACGGATACGGATATGGATAGTGCATCTAGATAGCGGATACGGATATGGAAAACATGGTATCCGATCCGTATCCGTCCGTTTACCACCCCTAGCGCCAGCGGCACCACATGCCACCCTTACCCACCCCAAATCGGAGCTCTGACGAAGGTCGTTGAAGCTCCAACAATGGTGGTAAGGATTGGATGCCGTTAGCGCGAACCTTTAAATATAAGGTATTTTTGAAAAAAGAGGGTTTGGATCCACCGGATGTGTGCGTGTATATATATACCACAGTAAATGTTACTGTCTGTTTGTGAAATGTCACATATATAAAACTATTTCACATTCTAGTGCATACAGTAAAGTTTACTGTTTGTGTAAAAAATTTTCTTTGGAATTTTATAGTCTTCATGGATCTTGTTTGATAGATCTCGTCGAGCAGATTTCAAAAAGAGTAATTTTGCGAAAAACGGATTTGTGAATCAAAAGTTATGATCATTTAAAGATTAAAAAAAAAAGTCCAACCACTTATGTAACTTCCTCAAGGAAGTTACGGATGGTTGGTTTTAAAAGGGTAAAATTGTGAAAAAATTTCCTAAAAAATTGGAATAGGACCTATGAGATTATTAAAAAGTCAATAGAACTTATAAGCTTGTTGACCTGATAAATGAAACCTAGATATAATTACCCCTAATTTTATATCTCTTATTTTGGAACGAAGGAAATCCGAGTTCTGTACACACACATATATTATTAAGATAAATGGTATGACATTTTTGAAGCATAGAATATTGGTGGGTTATTTTTTTTCATGAGAGAGTTGAATTTTGGAGATTGCATTGAGGGGCGTCAAAACAAAGTCAATTACATTTGAAGTCATCGGTGCAACGAAGCTACTGAGAGTGTAATTTGAAAGAAACACGACACGCACTTGATTAGTTATCACTTTGAGTTGTGAGTGACCAAAGTGTTTTATATCTTTCTTAAACCAAACCAAACCAAACCAAAACAGAAACAAGTTGAAAGCGTGGGACAGCATGGCCATCGCCGACAACCAAAACTCTCGTACTAACGGCAAGCTCTGGAGGCTTTGCCCCTTTTGGGTATCTTCTTCCACCCACAACCCTCATAACCAAACCCAACAAAACGGCGTCGGATCCAACGCTTCTTCTTCTTCTCATAACGTTTCTTCGGTTGCAAGATCATTCCTTCCTGCCAGACGAAGACTCCGCTTTGATCCAACTAATAGCCTTTACTTTCCATGTACGTGCTCGCTTAATTTCATATATTTATCATTTTTCTTCTGTTTTTGAATGGATAATTCAGTTACCAGTTATTAATTAGTATCAGAGTAGCCCAATCAAATTCAATTTAACAAGTGGCAACACAGTGTTAGCTAAGATGAGGTAGAGGACAAGGTCTTCAAAAGTGGAATGAAATGTTAGTTAGTTTTGGAATTTACTTACTACCAAACAAACACCATCAACACTTACTTCACTAACTCATTTGTATCATCGCTTCTCCCCCCTCTTGTTTATTAGATATTCTAATTAGGCACACCGTATTTGATGAGGCAAAAATAAAAAATAAGGATGCTATACATATACAACTGGGCTAATTTAATAAAGTGATTATAGAATAGGCATTTATATGTATAATTATTTAATTTACCAACTTCATAAACAATATAATTACAAAAAATATTTAAGTCAATAAATTTTGCGAAAAAGATAATAACAGAAATTCAATATTTATTATAAATGTTCAAACTTTGTTTTTGTTCATGCAGAGCGATGCCGTGTTGGGCGAGAGAGTGGAGTGGTCTTTATTTTGAGACTTTATTTTCAATTATGTAATGAGACAAATGACTAATTTGGGTCTAGTTTATGAAAAAAATATTGTGTATTACATTATTTACGTTGGTTTTATAAAATTACAAATTGGGCTCGTTCAAATACAAAAGGGTAACCTCACGGCACTCAAGTATCTCACCATACTGTCCGCCCCGGTGCTCCAGCGGTAAAAGGTGAGCTTTGAACTGTGAGGTTAGACGCACAGTCCACGGTTCGATTCCCTCTGGACACCTGATTTGAAGCGGGGGTAATGTGAGGTGGCTCTTGCACAGCGTCCCCCAGTTTAGCTTGCACGAAGAAGTCTGACGGGCTCGATCGTGTGGAGGTTCAGAGCCATCGAAAACAAAATAATAAAAAAAAGCATCTCACCATACCACCTATTGTAATTTCCAAAAAACAAAAACTAAATTAGTATATGTGGATATGTATGGGATACGTGTCCATATATCCTGATTTATTTTTTATTTTTGGATATGCCTTAGATACGTAATAGTAAGGTATCCATGTATGGGAGTATCCGATATGCATCCAATACTGGTATGGCAACCGTAACGAATATCTGTGTTTCATATCTTATTAGTTACCTGATGGCTGATTGCATGTTTTGTGTTTGGGGTATGCAGATGAAACAGGTAAACAGGTGAAAAGTGCTGTAAAGATTAAAAACGCGAGCAGGTCTTATGTTGCTTTCAAGGTATTGGTTTTTATTTGGTTCTTCCCCCCTCCCTTCCCCTATTGACTGTATACATGGTTCACGGGTTTTGAATGCAGTTAGTCTTAAATGTATAAAAAGGCTAATGGAAAGAAGAACCACCACTATATACTATGTAAAGAAGAGTCATTACTATATATTAGAGTGTGACAACTGTGGGGCATTTGGAAATAATCCAGTGTTTATTCCTTTTTTTCTTCTTTTCTATTTTAGTCCATCAACATGATGATCTCCCTAAATTGTTAGCCTTTTGTTATCAAATGCTATTTAAAGCACATTGTAGTTGACTTGGGAAACTAAAATACATTCTTACTAATCTTACATTGACTACACAAGTGCTTCACTGATTTTTTGTGCTTTGTTTATCGTGTTTTAGTTTCAAACTACTGCACCAAAGAGCTGTTACATGCGACCTCCTGGGGGTGTCCTTTCTCCTGGTGAAAGCATCATCGCTACAGGTAATTTATTTTGTGCTTTGTCAGTTATCTACTTGAGTCACCACTTTTAGTTTTGACAGGAGAGACTTCATGGTTGGATATGGGTTGAGCTTAAATAACATTCGGATAAATCCGCCTATATGACTAATAATTGTAATTCTGAATATGACTGACAGTATTCAAGTTCGTCGAGCTTCCGGAGAACAATGAGAAACAGTCAGATCAAAAGAGCAAGGTTAAATTCAAGATCATGAGTCTGAAGGTGAAACCAGGAATTGATTATGTACCTGAGTTGGTGAGTTTATGGTTTCTTTCAGTATCATCTCTCTCTTTTGCTGAAAATGGCTACAAAATTTATAATAATAACTGAGGGGCCTGATTTTTTAGTTGAATAATGATATCGATACATTATATAATTAAGCTGACATGTAAATATCCGAGGATCATACTTTGATATCTACATCAGTTTCTAAGACTTTTTAAGTTGTATAAAACTATATTAAAGTTTAATTCCCTAAATGAGGTGGGTTATAACACCCTAGGATAAGTATTTATTCCAGTTATTGAATGTCCCATGTTATTAAAATTTTCAGTTTTGAGTTGAGATTTACATTACAAAAATGTTGCAATCAATGTAATCTAGGCTGTTTAGTGACACCTTAGTGGTTCTGCCTCATAGGGGGGATGCCCGGTGTCGTATATACTGGTGGCTTTTGTTTATTGGTATAAATTATTGCAATTTAAATTGTGTCTATTATGTTAAAACAACGTTAGATTTGGTGGGGCAAAACGCAAAATGCTACAGTGCTTCGGCCAACCGAAAAACGCTCTTTAGCTCAAGTGCACCCAAAATGCTGCACGTCTCATCTTCCCGCGGAAATTGGAATGCCATGGGATCAATATTTTAGAAACCGTCTCTTTTTTGGGAGCAATCGTTATTTTTATGGAAACGATCTATCTATCTATGACGTAAACCACACGTCAAAGGGCTCCTAAAATATCTAACACACACTTCAGAGAGAGAAAATACTCTTTTCTATATTCAAAATCAAGGTCTACCTCAAATGAGGTTACAAGGGGTCTATTTATAAGTTGGGAAGGGGAGCACTAAATGGGTCTCTAACCAATGTGGGACTCCCATTTTACAAATAAGCCTAATACCCATTTGTGCTCACCTATGTCCCAACTTACAAATAAACAACAAAAAAAAATTAACAAAAATAACAAAAAGGAACTAAACTACTAATATGCCAAAAAATGACAAAAATGCCCTCGATTCACATCAATCTCTTAAAACCAAGCTCGTCCTCGAGCGTTAGAAGTTGGAGATTCATGGGGAAATTCCAAAAATTATTGGAGCCAAAACTTGCGGGGGACCAGAAATAAAATTTCTGAAACTTGAGGGTGTCCATCCTGCAATTTCTTCTTTATTGCTTCTTCTCTCTTCTTTCTTCTAACATCCAAACAAACCCTAGGTGCCTCCCTGGTAAAAAACCATGCGTGTGGAGGAGGAAAAGTGGGCAGCAGGTGGGTCGAAGAGGTTAAGGGGCTGAAATGGAGTCGGATTGTTTTTTTTTTGTTCGGGCCTTGGTCGGAGGGTGGGCTTTTAGGGTCGGAGTTGTGTGGGTGGGGTTGGAGTTGAGTGGCGAGTTGGTCGACCAACCCTAGGGGTGGTCTTGGCTGCTTTAGGGGCTGTTTAGGGTGGTCGGTGGTTGCTGGAGGGAGTTCTGAGGGTATTGGGGTGGTACCGGGGGTCAAAAAAGGGGTGGGAAGGTTTTTTTTGGGGGTCGGCAGTTGGGGAGGGGTCGGAGGAGGGGCGAGGGGGTAGGTTTAGGGAAAGGGAATGGTCGGCGGGTGGGGAGGGGGGCGGGACAGGGGTGGGGCTGCTGTTTGGGGCTAGGGTTTGATTGCGTGGTGGTGGGTTTAGGTGGGGGAAGGTTTTCGGCAGCAGGGCAGGGGTGGGGTGGGGGGGCTGGGGAAGGTAATTGTGGTGGTGGGAGGGTTTGGTTGGTGCGATACCCTAGGGCTTGGTACTCGACGGCAAGGGTGGCGGCTTTTAGGCATAGGATGAAGGGGGTAGCTAAGTTTTAGGAGATTTGGGATAGAAAAGCTAACCTCTCATGAATGTGTTCCAGCGCCAGAGCCATTTGAAATGTAGGATGCGATTTTGATAAAAAAGAAAAACCCGATGCACTAACACCAATATGGAGTTTCACCCCCTCTAATACCAATTTGAAGTAAACCACCTGTCAAAAGGCTCCTAAAAATTCTTAGAGAGAAAATACTCTTTTCTATATTCAAAATCAAGGTCTACCTCAAATGATGTTACAAGGGGTCTATTTATAAGTGGGGAAAGGGAGCACTAAATGGGTCTCTAACCCATGTGGGACTCCCACTTTACAAATAAGCCTAATACCCATTTGTGCTCACCTATGTCCCAACTTACAAATAAACAACAAAACAAAATTAATAAAAATAGCAAAAAGGAACTAAACTACTAATATGCCAAAAAATGACAAAAATGCCCTCGATTCACATCAATCAATCTATCTATCTATCTATCTATCTATCTATCTATCTATCTATCTATCTATCTAATATAACTATTAAAACAGGTGTCTCCAAAGTAGAGATGGACACGTGGACCTTATTAATATCTATTCTATTCTTATTCTTGATGCCTACAATCTGTCGCTGCAATTGATATGCCTTTTATTCTACCGGCCCTTCTCTTTTCCTTCCAATTTATGTGTCCATTTGACGCCTCATTTCCATCTTCTTCCTCTTTCTCTATGGTGTATACGACCTTATCTCTCCCCAATTTTATTCCAGCAACCTTTGACTCTCTCCCTTCCAGAGTCTATAAATTATTACACTGTTTAAAAGCTCCAATATTTCTAATAGCGTACGGCACAAACAACGGCATATCGAGCCTATATAATCATTACACCACACCCAATCTCCTCTACAAAATCTCTCACACCCCAAAATCCTTAAAACCAACTTTCAAATTTTTCTTATCTGGTACACCCAAATCTTCTCCCCTAATCTAAAGCCTTTATCTTTCCAAATCTTTTTTATATAAAAAAACAACAACTTTGTTAGTTTTGTGGATCAAGACAATGGTGGTGAAGATGATCAAGTGGAGGCCACGACCATCAATCTCTCTCTCTCATCGAAGAAATTTAAGGCCAAGATTGTGTTTTTTTGCCTGCAAGGGCATGGTTATAAAGCAGGGTTGTGAGTTTGGGAGATTGTTTTTGGAGGTCAAGTGGAAAGAGTCTAAGTCTAACAAAGCTAATGCTTTGAGGTATTTGAGAAAGAGTGTCAGGAGAAATTTCACAAGGGAAGATGGTTTGCTTGAAGATAGTGAGAGTTTAACTTTTGGCTTCTTTATTTTTTTCCTTTTACTTTTTCTCGCATGTTTTAAGTAATTGGGGAGCTTTCAGATATTTGTCATGGAATTGAAATTTATGGTCTAGCTATGAAACTTGGGTTTGTTTCGAATGTATTTGTTTCCAATTCCCTCATGGGTATGTACATTAAGCGCAATGATTTAAAAAATAAACTAAAAAAACATTTATAATTTAAGTTACTATTTAACAAATTAATATGACTAAACTAAATAAAAAAATAAATAATAGAGAGAGTGCCACCACCAGGGACGGAGAGGAAGAGTAGTGGACGGAGGTGCTGGTAGACGGAGAGGGAGAGCAAAAGGGTTTGTTGGGTTGTGTGAAAGAGGGGCGTGTATTTTGGTTTGGTTTGTTAGGTTTAAGTGGTAAAAGTCTTTTTTTTATTTCAAGATATGCCCCAATTTAGTATAAAATATTTTTTTACCCTTAAATTTTGTATAAGCATATCTATATATATTTAAAAAAAAAAAAACTGTGGGGGCTACAGCCCCACTGAGCCTCGAGTCGCTCCGTTCCTGCATATATATATATATACACACATACATTCATAAATGTACATATATATATATATATATATATATATGTCTATATAATGATATTGCATGTATAATTTACAATAAAATTATATATATACATGAATTGATAATAGTTTATAATACATATGTACTATATATATATTTTATATTATATTATTCCATACATTAATAATACATGTATAAAACTATATATAACTTATAACTTAGTATCACGTATGTATTAATAATATTATTTAACATATGGATCTTAGTATATTATATAATTTAGGGGAAATTACTCTTAGGTCCCTCACGAACAAATTTTAAACACTAAAGGAATTTTGACAAATTTTAAACACTTAGTTCCACTAATTCCCTTCTTGTAGAAGTCCACGCTAGTGGCTTAACAAATGGACCTAATTGTAAATTGTCCTTAAATGTTTAAAAATTGTTACCAAGGGACCTAATTGTAAATTGCCCTATAATTTAATAATATAAATATACGTAATTTTGTGTACATGTACATATATATTTTATATTTTTAAGAATTAGACATATATTAATGTATTATGTATGTATATTATATTAAGTTATAAATGCATTAAAATATTAGGAATGAATAATTCTGAGTTGAAAAATAAAAAAACAAAAGTTATAAAACACCTTTTTACTGTTTTTTGAAAAACTTGATTATAACACAAAAATATTATAATTCAGTGTTTAAAAACAGGTATGCCAAACATAAATTTTTATCAGAATTGTATTTAATTACAGAAAACAAAATTATAATTGCAAACCATACAGGCCCTTGGCTGTTGTTTTATTGGGTACGCTGACCAGTCTAGAGGTTTCAGTTTCTATGATCCCTCAACTAAGTCCTTTTTCGAGACGGAAAATGCGATATTTCTTGAGAATGTTGAGTTTGAGGGGGAAGATACGGTTAAGAATAAGAATGTTGTCTTTAAAGAGGAATCAATTCCTCTCCCAAACATTGTTCAGCCTGCTGACAATGTTCAAGAAAACAACAATAAGGACTTCCCTACTCAAAATCAAATAGTTACTTCAGAAGAGCAAACTCAATAAGAAGTGCAATTTCAAGTGATTACATTGTATTTCTTCAAGAGCATGAGTTTGACATAGGGTCAATGGAAGATGATCTAATCCACTTCCAAGAAGTCAACAAAGTTCCAATTATTAATAGTGGATTGATGCCATGAATGATGAGATTAAATCCATGAGGGATAACTACGTTTGGGATCTTATCAAGTTGCCGGAAGGTGCGAAGCCTATTGGTAGTAAATGGATATTTAAAACCCAATGGGATTCTAAGGGAAATATTGAGAGATATAAGGTGCGTCTAGTCGAAAAGGGTTTCACGCAGAAAGAAGGCATTAACTATAAAGAGACTTTCTCTCTAGTTTCGACGAAAGACTCTTTCAGGACAATAATGACACTTGTAGCTCATTTTGATTTATAGCTACATCAGATGGATGTTAAGTCAATTTTTCTCGATGGTAATATTGAGGAAACCATATATATGGTGCAACCAGAAAACTGTCTCAGGCGATCCAAAGTCTATGGTTTGCAAACTCAAGAAAACCATCTATAGTCTCAAATAAACTTTCCGTCAATAGTATCACAAGTTTCATCAAGTCATTATCTCACATAGTTTTGAGACTGATGCAGTTAATGACTGTGTATATTATAAGTTTAGTGGGAGTAAATTTATCTTCCTTGTGCTCTATGTCGATGACATATTAGTGGCTAGCAGCGATATAGGCTTATTGCATGAAACCAAGAGATTTCTAACTAAGCATTTTGAAATAAAAGATCTTGGGGACGCCTCTTTTGTATTGGGAATTAAGATACACCGAGATCGCTCTCGGAGTGTCCTTGAGTCATCACAAAAGAGCTATATCGAGAAGGTACTCGCTAGATTTGGCATAAAAGATTGTGCTTAAGGGGATACTCCCGTTGCTAAGGGAGGCAAGTTTAGTCTCTGTCAATGCCCAAAGAATGAAACTGAAAGTAAAGAATGAAAAAGGTTCCTTATGCTTCAGTTGTAAGGAGTCTTATGTATGCTCAAGTATGCACGCATCCAAATTTAGCGTACATAGTGGGTATGTTAGGCAGATATTTGAGTAACCCTGGAATGGATCATTGGAAAGCAGCCAAATGGCTTATGAGGTATTTAAAAAAAACAAAAGATTACATGCTCATCTATCGGAAGTCAAATAATTTGGAGATCATTGGGTATTCTGACGCTGATCTTGCGGGTTACCAAGACACTAAGATATCCACTTCTGGCTATGTAGACAACTATGTATACATGTTGTCTGGAGGTGCTATTTCCTGGAGGAGTGTGGAGGAGTGTTAAGCAGTCACTCATTGCACCTTTCACTATGGCAGCGGAGTTCATAGCGTGTTATGAGGCAACAAATCATGCGATATGGCTGCGAATTGTGGATAGTATTGAAAGACCGCTAAAGATATATTGTGATAATAATTCAATAGTTTTATATTTTAATAACAACAAAAGCTCGTCGATGTCTAAGCACATAAACATTAAGTTCCTTGTTGTTAAGGAAAGAGTTCAGGGTAAGATAGTGTCTATTGAACTTATAGGAATAAACTCCATGCTCGTGGATCCGCTTACTAAAGGCTTACCACCCAAGGTCTTTCATGAGCACACTGCTCATATAGGTATTGATTTATTTGATGATGTTCAGTTTTAGTGGGAGTTTGTCCTTATTATAATGTTTTCTTCTTTGACACTATTGAGATACTTTATGTATGTTTCATTTTTCTGCGTAATAAAGTTGATGGTATTTTTAGTTTGTTGTTTACTCTGAATGTATTGTCTTTTAATTGTTATATAACATAAGGTTTAAAAGATTAAGTTTTGATTTCACTTCGGAATAAAGTTAGGACCAATTGGAAATAGGCATGTATGAGATCACATTGCATGTAATTTCCAACCAACGTCTATACTTGATCTATGTTATTGAATATATTTGGTATGGTGATCATTAAATGATCGAGTTACGCAATAAATGTAACAAATGTCGCTTTGATCTCATACTAGTATACGAGATGGACCAGATTGATTCGGGAGATGTTTTAAGAATAGATAGCAAATATGGTGCACACCTAAGGTTATCAAATATAATTGCCTTTGGAATTAATATGTAGGGCAAGTGGGAGATTGTTGGAATATTTTTTAATATTCTAATGTGGGCTTACGTATTAAAATAACAATTATATTTGGGCTTCTATTATGATTGGTCTAATTAAGGGATCTAATTAGTATAGCCCAATAAAACATCTAAAAATGAGTATGGACTTTGTAATGTGTGGTTACCCAAAAGTCACCTACTGGCTATGAAGCACCGACACTCTCCCGGAAGCCATGAGTCAGCTTTGACAGGAGTCCGACACGCGACACGCTCCGACATGTTTGGACATGTTGCCGACACGTTGGGACACGTTGTCCGACACGTAAAAAAGGACATTTTATTATTATTATTATTATTATTATTATTTTTTTTTAATTTTTTTTATGTGATTATGATTCTGCCTTATTTATGATTTTTAATGTTAAAGTGTGTTTGAATTTTGTTTTATATGGTCCATTTTCTTAATTTCATGTTAAGAATGCTCTAATAATGTATTTTCTGGAAAAAAATCTGTTTTATTTCATTAATATATATATATGTAAATATATACTATATATTTGAAAATATATTATATATTATACGTATCCTAGCGTGTCGTATCCTAATTTTTGGAAAAATCACGTGTCGCGTGTCGTGTCGAAACACGTATTACGTGTCGAGTCCGTGCTTCATAGCCTACTGGTTACTCAAGAGTCGTGTTACTCAAGAGTCACCTAATTAAAATTTATGGGTTTCTAATTAGATTCCTATAAATATAATAAAGGGTTCTGGTCCCCAAGGCTAATGCACTCAAAACACTCTTTTCCTCATTCCCATCATTGAGAGATAACTCATAGAGAAAGGGATTAGTCTGTGGAAGACCTCTAACCCCCAACTCTCAATCGTCACTATGGATTCAGGTACACGGTTCTACAATTCTTTTATTAGGTAATCTTGATTATGAACATATGAGGAATTTTATTCTATATTCCAGCATGACCCTCTAACTGCTGTCCTGGTAAAGCAAGCCAACATGGGGGAGTCTTTGTTTTCCAAATATTATTTCATGGAAACACTGATATGGTAGAACACAAAGACTTAAATCCGAACAAACCTTTAGTACTCCCTTTCTAGTGTAAAGCGTTGCTGCCCCTCACTGGGACTCCTAGTCTCCCTTCTCATCCAGAGTCCCTCCAAAGGACTCCACGTTGTGTGGTTCCCAATCTTGAAAATAGTATATATTAGTTTTTCACAATTTACTACTTACCACTACAACTGTGGTCAGCTACACCATCATCTCTAATTTCAACAAGAACATGAAAAAGGAGAGAATCTGCCTTGTTACAGCTAGAGACACACCAAGTGTAATCCAAGAATCCAAGTGATGTGAACAAGCGCTTACCGCTGTACCAAAAGCTATAGCTGATAGTAATGGCGCAACTTAATTCACATATACAAAGGGTGAGTCTAGCCTCGACCTATTTAATAGGAGGGAGCATGCTAGGTTGGTCCAAGAGACTGCATCCATTTAGATGCACCTGAATCATATTCCCCCCATGGGTTGCCACTGGTTGTGACTCGAACCCATGATCTCGCTCTGATACCAAATGATGTGAACAAGCGCTTACCGCTGTACCAAAAGCTATATCTAATAGTAATGTCGCAACTTAATTCACATATACAAAGGGTGAGTCTACCCCATGAGTCCAAGCCTTAGGAGCCTCGGCTAGCCTTGGCCCAATTAACAGGAGGGAGCATGCTAGGTTGGCCCAAGAGCCTGCATCCATTTAGATGCACCTGCATCACTAAGCCTCGACCCCCATCACCGATCACAAAAGAGACATGCATACTGAAGTTTTGCAAGATGTGTTGATGTGTTTCCACAACCCTATTTAATGCGGGCATCTAGGTTTATTGTCTGTCCACTCAAATTGCTATAACCTGAATTTAGCCGCAATAGCACATCTTCACAGGCTTATTTACTCCACTGCGATCAAAGGACACTTGCCTGACAGAACTTCAATAAACCAACTAAGATTTAGTTCCTTCTCTTGATTCACCTAGCCCAGGGGAAGACATGTTTCTATGTGAGAATGCTTAATATTCTTAAATGGTGATTATTTTCCTTTTTTATTTACCGTAACTGATATTGAACAGTTTGAAGCTATTAGAATCTCTGCGGAGAATTTTATAAATTAGAATGGACACTTCTGTTTAAACCCCTAACTAAAACCTTTATGGGTGCTGCAATAATTGTTGCTGAAAAAGTCTGCCGGGCTTTTGAAGAAGTAAGACTACTAGACAGTGATATTTTTGGAGAAAATAGGGCATTGTAAATGTATTTATTTATTTTTATTATTATCTCTTCTAGTGAGATGGAATATTGAATATTGTTACAGATAGATCGAGGGGAAGTTGTCGTAGATGGTTGGACAAGTAAAGGATTGATTTTGATCAATATTAAGTGTTGAAAGAAACTGGAGTAAATTAACTTGGATGGAGATAATGGAGAGAAAAATGATAACACGTGTTTCCAGTAGTAGTAATTAGACAGAGTAAAATGGAGATATATGATTCATTTAGTCTTCAAGTAGTTGGAAGTTGGGATAAGATTTTGCTGAGTTAAAAGTGAGAGACTTAATTATTTTTAGATGGTTACTTCCGAGGTAAGGCTTTGACTTGTATTTAGTGGGGCCATATTCATGCATTTTCTTATGACTTTAGTAGTTTTGGGACACACTTCGACAAATGTGCCCATAAGCACGCAGGCACAAAACGGTTAATTGAGATAACCTGTGAGCTTTTGTCCTTAATGTTTGATGTTAAAATGGAAAATTCCTTTTATTCCCATTTGGCGTTTCAGTTGAAGTTCCAAAATTTCTTCTCATGTACTATTTAGGAGTGGTTATATCGTAATTCTCTATGTTTGAGATGTTCCAACTTCCAATAATAAAGAATATAAACCTAATTATATGAGTAATGTAATTGCTGTTGGATATTAGTATCTATCGGCAGTCACCGAGTTGTTGAATAATATTGTATTTTCTGTTTCATACAGTTTGATGAGCAAAAGGATCAAGTAATTGTTGAGCGAATTTTGCGTGTTGTTTTCTTGGATGCAGAGCGCCCTACTCCTGTAAGTGGAAAACAACTGATTTAGTAGTTTATGTGGTTGTTTTGCAATTGTGCCTTTTGATGATGTTTACGGTCAATGTATAATGTTTACATGGATACTCGTGTTCAGGCACTGGAAAAACTAAAGCGCCAGTTGGCGGAAGCTGAGGCTGCCCTAGAAACACGCAAAAAACCTCCGGTAGAGACAGGTCCGCGAGTCGTTGGAGAAGGTCTTGTCATAGATGAATGGGTAAGTTTTGTCGCACAGACGCACACACATTATTCCTTGTGCAATGTTGATTTTCAGAATTCTCTGTTTTTCTCCGTCTAATTTTTTCAGTTTTTCCTTTATTTCTCCTTTAGAAAGAGCGAAGGGAAAAATATCTCGCTCGGCAACAGGTCGAGGTCACAGACTCTGTGTAAAGACCTTTCACTCATTCAGATTTGGTTTTTAGTGCTTATTTTGCTGAATGGAAATTTTGGTTCTATTCCACCATATAATATTTGGGTTCCTTTTGTGGGATGGTGGGGTGCTTACCGTAGGGAACAATAATGTGATTTGATGTAGTATGTTTGTGAGATAAATTGTATGTTGACAAACCATTGTTTTGGTCTATAACTTGTAGATAACGGATATTTTTGTTCAATGAAAATAACTGTGTAGTGTCATAAGCATCATTCTATATTCAGTGCACCTTTGGAGTTCGTTAATCGAGTAACTAATTCAATCATGGGCTCTTTGCTTAGGGATTGGTAGCATCAGTTTGATTTGCTCCTTGGTCATATCATAGTGTGTATTTTCGTAGATTGATGTCTTTGATACTTATGAGTTCTTGTTGCATGTCAACTGGGGGGGATGTTGCTTTGATTGAATTCCATTTTGCCGTGTGTGCGAATGCCATGGCTTGATGAGTAGATTGTTTCTGATCAGATAAAAGATTAATGAATCCTGGTTTTGCCCAATTTATCTCACAAGCGGAACATGATTGAGCTGAGGTTGAGGAACATGGTCATTTATATCGTTTTAAAGTTGATTATTGTTTTGTCTAGCTGAATCTGAGCCAAGCTCTAGGAGCAAGCTTGTCTAAATTATGAGACCAATAGAATTCAAATGAGTATCTAATTAAGCTAAACGTGAATCAAGCTTGATTAACTTCGTTCTTCTATAGTTAAACCCTATGAGTAAAGATCCGTTTTACGGCTATACTTGGAAGCAAGAATATTGGGACTATGTACAGGCATCTAGAAAGGAAAACAAAAAATTGAAGTGGAGAGTGAAGGCATATCCGGGTAAGACTAATCCCTTTGTGGCGAAGTATTTATGTGTGTAGTCATTTTTTGCATGTGTTGCCTTCATTATTAAAGTTAGCCTCAGTTCCCAGAAACACGAAACTGTCCATCACATCTCGTTCTTGCCTTGCATCGGACCGATGAGTAGCAACCTCTATTCACATAACAATGGTTGAGCTTGATTCTCTCCAGAGAATACGCTGTACTTACCACCATGGATAAAGAATGACTGATAAGGTCAACCCCAAATCTGCTGCTAATTCCTCTATGTTGATCACTTCTGGGATGGATGAAGATACTTAGCACAATGCTGAGTTTCGCTATTTCATTTTTAGTTAACTTTGTCGTGCATCGCTCTTTTGTGATCATTTGGTTCAAATTTTAGGGATTAAATTGGTATTCTTGATGAATAATTAAACAATTTCCTGAAATATCTTTTCAGAAATGTGTGATTGTGTACCTGGATAAGCTCGTATATGTGTGTATGTTGGTATAGACGCATATATGTGTATATATTTGTATGCATTGGTCTTATTAACTTGTGTACTAAAGAACATGCTAACAACCCATAGATGGAAGAGAGAGAGAGGGGTGGGGGAAGACAATCACCAGGCATGAGTCACGTGACACAGGAAAAAAAATGTTTCTCATTTGTCCATCCATTTACAGGTTGTTAACTTGTCTCATTAGGGGGCATTTATTAAAAAAACATATATAATACATACATATACATTTATATATATGTATATTTGTGTGGGGGTGTCTAAATACACACGTGTATAGCATTTTTATGTGTCTACATATATATCTGTTTTTATTTTGATAAAAACAAATCATTTTAAGGATAATGTCATCATATGTCTGTTTATGGTATATATATTAACTTATCTTACAGTGCCATGATCAAAATAAATTACTTATGATTTTTATATATATATATATATATATGAAGTTATGAACACATATGTAAATACTTCTAAATAAAAGTCGCATCTCACAGAGTTCTCTATTTTGCAGTCAGAATAGAATATATTAAATTGTAATCATAAAAAAATGCATTAACAAGTTGTGCATAGTTATATTTTCACATGAACCCATAGTTACCTTACAGTCTCATGACCAATATAAATTACTTCTGATATTTATATATACTCGCACATATATAAATACTTTAATAATGAGGAGAGAGAAGGAATCTAGAGTTCATCTAAAGTTGAAAAATATGGTTCTTACTTGAAGTTACAAAAACATTACTGTATATATGCTAGTGATAACTTGTGCTGATGACATGATTGTAATTTAGCAAAGGTATTTTTGTGCCTGTGGCCATAGTTGTTAAAATCCATATATATATATATATATATATATATATATATATATATATATCCATATAATAAAGGGGCATGGTTTTGGCCAAAATATCTCCATTTTGGTATGCATGACATTTTCTCATTTCATGCCCATGCATGAAATGTCATGCTAAATTTTTTTTTTTTTTTTTTGTGTGTTGTATATATACTATTATAAATACTATTATACTATTATAAATACATGTATTTTTTTAAATACGTGTAATTTTTTTTTATTAATTTTTTAAATATATTTTTTTTATTTTTTAAATATATATTTTTTTTATTTTTTAAATATTTTTTTCTTTTTTTAATTTATATTTTTAATTTTTTTTTTTACAATTTTTTTTTCATTTTTTTAAACTATTTTTTATTAATTTTTTTAACTATTTTTATTTTTTATTTTTTCGCAAATTTTTTTTATCACCGGAGCAAATTTATCGCCGTGCCCTCGGGCACGGGCATCCACTAGTATATATATATATATATGGAGAGGTTCTCTAGTGGATCAAAAGAATGGATTTTTTAATGGACTTTAACAAAAAACACATAGTAACACATTAATTTTAATTTCTCTAGTGTAATTGGTCAGCGCCAGCGGCACCAAACACCCGTGTCGATCGATCCCCAACCGCCCCCCACCCCCACCCCCACCCCCATGGCAGCCCTGCTGTCATAAGGGCTGCCATAAGCGCTGCTATGGTGATGGTGGTGGTTGGGTGGGTGGGGTGGGGGGAGGGTGGTGGTGGTGGTGGTGGGCCGGGGGTAGTGGGGTCTCGAGTGCCGCTGGCACGGACCAATTACACTATAGGAATTAAAATTAATGTGTTATTATGTGTTTTTTGTTAAGGGCATTAAAAAGTCCATTCTTTTGATCCATTAGAGAACCTCTTCCTATATATATATATATATATATATATATATATATATATATAAAGTGGATACATAGAGAATTTAGAGGTAGAGAATTTCTTCATTTCTTTGATATGTGAATACTCAAGGGTATAACCCCTATTTATAGTACAAAATAAGGTATCCAAATAGACCCTTTAATAATTGTGGAATACTAGTAGACATCCACTAAATTCATATTTTATAACACTCCCCTTAGATGTACACTATATCCACCATTTAATGATTGTTGTTTCGTTAAAACCTTATTAAGGAAAAACTCAGTGGGAAAAAACAGAAGTGAAAAAAAAAGAGTGTAACTTTTGTGATTATTGAATTAGTGTTGGACGCACTTAGTTTTGCCTCGTTAAAACCTTTAATTGAAAATCCAATGGAAAAACTCTAGTTAAAGAAAAAAGGGAAAAACGCGCATGTGTCCAAAATATCATGTTCTTAGATTGTTCCCTTACAAATGCCCCCCCTGATTGCATACTCCCCCTGATTATGGCATTAATGTGATGATTGAGTCGATGCATATTAGTCTCATACACAACCTTCTGAAATGTTGTTGACTTGGTGAATAGATTTGATAGACTTTTATTTCAATTTCATTTTTTTTCTTCATAAGCTCCGCTTCCATAAGACTTGAGTGGAGAGGGATGAACATATCACTTATCGGATCTATATGACATAAATAGCATAATTCTTCGGGAGTTTATGTGTCGCATAACTCTTTTTGAGTTCACGTATGTAGAAGAACTTAAATGTGTTAGTCATATCTCCTTTGATGTAGCCTATTTGAATTTGAATTATTCAAGCAGCATTGCCTTCATAAGTAGTAGTAGGACCATATGTCATTTGAGGCAAGTCATAAGTGCTTTGATTATTCCTTGTGAGGATCATGGATAATCCGCATGTACATTACTAACTTGACGTGGATCGCTAGATTTAAAAAGTATTACACCAATAGTTCCACGAGCGTATCACACAATGTTGATATTAGTTCCATGCTTTGCAAGTCAATGATAATCATTTCTTGCCAAAATATTGACCGCAACTATAATATTCAGTATCATGCATTGTGTCATGTGTAGCAATATACTAATAATGTACAAGTATGGTACTAACATGCACATATGGTACTTCGGGACCAAATTTATATTTGTCATCCTCTTTAGGATGGTATGTATAATTTAATATCCAACTATCAGAGATCATGGGTATACTAAAATTGTATGCTTAATATATGTTAAAGTATTGTAGGACTTTTCAATCCATTTGACTAATGGATCAGAGTTTAACATAAACTGTGCTCGAATTGTAGGCCGAGAGCCATTCATTTTTGAATTCCTTATTTGAATATTTTGCATTTCAATTGAGCTCTTCGGGAGAACATTCATTTAAGGATATTTTATAATGGCATATTTGCATATATGATTGTTTTCATAACTTTTCTTAGACAAATATTTACTAAAACGGTTGTACCTATATCCATTTAGATTGCTTGTTGTATAATGAACGTCTTAGTGCATTTGAATATGTACTCCTTATTATGCTTCTGGTAAAGAAAATACGTGTAAGATTTTATATGTATACTTTGTTTAAGCCTCATATATATAAGCAATTATAATATTCACGAGTCTCATATAATATAGTTCAAAAAAATGATAAGCTAGTAAAATATCTGAAAAGTATTTACGGTTGTAACGGGATGGTATGTTCATATATAATCAATTTTGATTTCTTCAGGAAACTTTGTCCCATAGATCATGCACTTTTTAGTTAGTTTTAACACTTCATATTCTTATAAACACCCATTCCTAATCTTCAGGGTTAACATTTTTTGGGGTTTCAACTATAGGTCCAAATACGCCACGTATAATAAGAGACTCAACTTATGCCATCATGGCATTTTCTTATTTTTGGCCAATATATTCATTGTCGACATTTATTTATAATACGTGGATTTGTATCATTATTGCCCTTTTATTTATAATACATATATAATTATGTCATCGATTATTATCTTTGGCGATTCCACTTTCCTCTTGTAAATAGATAAAACATAGAGATCTCATTTAATATTAGGTACCTTTGCTAACTTCAGGGGATTTAGTCACTTCAGGGACTTGTTTCTTTTCATAGATAATAACCTCTTCTAGGGTTTTAGAGAAAGTGGATCTTTTGTTCATAACCTCATCTGGAGCTTTATGTATAACCTCTTATAGAGTATTTTTATTTTTGCATGATATATTTGACCTCCACTACTAGGGAGTGAAGTAGTTGGCATGAGAACTTTGAGTCTAAATTATAAATGACTTGGCAACTTTTGGCCCCAAATTAAAATGATTATATGAGAACTTCGGCCCCAAATAAAAATATCTATATGGGAACTTCGAGTCCTAACATTGAATAATAATTAAGAACTTCAGGTCTTATTAATAAAATATAGAAGTTCTGATTCCAAATTTTAATTTTCTTATAATTTGTAAACAAACATAGGAGTCATAAAAGAGTTCTAAAAAATTTATCAGTTGAACAATAAATATGCCACATTTGAAGTTAAAAAAATCCTTACTTTGGTTTGCATCTCATAAAGCATTAATGAAATATTTCTTCAAAATTTTATCACGAACAAAGCATTAATAAAGATTTTTTTTCTTCGTATACATCAAATTTGAGACAAAGTTCCATGAAATAATAACATATTAAAATATACTTGTATGTGCCAAATAATTATTGTGTCTATGGAAACTAATGGGCCATAATATGAATATAATTTTTAACTTTTGGAAGTACCACTAATATAATAATAGAAACAACAACAACAATTTTTCATTGAAAATTACTTGCCGTTGCTGGTACAAATTTATTAACTATGAAAGAAAAAAATAATTATTCTATAAATTTGCTTTGTAGATATAAGCAACAACTAGCAACACCAATTATTTTATTTAAAATGATGATGATATGGAGGAAGCACCAATATAATAATACAAAGAAGAACAACAATTATATACTTTGAGTAATTAAATAATTATTCACATACCCATTTATATATAGCCATGGATGTGAAAAATTTACGTGTCAAATTATGGAGCTCTTGTTGAACTAGATCGATTGAGTTCTTGACTAACAAAGGCTCCACATAACGGTTCGTGACGTTACCAACAATGAGAATGACCATTGAAATTCCGGAAGAAAATTGTTGAAGATCAATGTAAAAAAAAATGCTTGGAGATTTGATACGAAACGGTTTGATTTGCTAGAATGACGTGAATCGTGCTGATAATGTATTGTAAAACAAAGGGGACACAGAGAATTTAGAGGGAGAGAGTTTCATCATTTCATTGATATGTGAATACTCAAGGGTATGATCACTATTTATAATATAAAATAAGGTATCCCAATAGACCCTTTAATAATTGTGGAATATCAGTGGACATTCACTAAATTCATATTTTATAACAATATATGTATTTATTTTGTAAGAAGGTAAATATCCTTAATAAGAGCTTAGTAGGGGGGGGGGGGGGGACCTTCCAAGCAAACAAATAGTGATGCCAAACAATATTTAGGTATTACTACTACATTCCATTCCTTGAAAGGCTCTCATATTTATTTTGACAAAACTTAAGCCACACGTCTATAAGGATATTACCAGCTCGCCAAGATAGTAGCAGTGTCTCGTGGCATAACTCTAGCGATTCCACCTAAACCGAGAAAAAGTATCTTGACAAACTAAGGGTGGCTTAAACATGCAAGGACAGATGCATACTTCCAGCAGTTTTCTCATGCATAAAACATCAATGGACATAAATCTTCTTTAACATATGAAGGTTGTCTCTAAGGAATAGCTCCCCAAGCCGCATTTCACACGAAGAATAAAACAAGGCGTAGGACTGAAATTCTCCTAATATATCTTCAAGAGAAAGCACTTGATCCTAGGACGAGATGCTGGTAAAAGGATTTCACTGAAAACTTCTCTGCCTTGCCTATGCTCCAAACGATTCAACCAGTAGTCCGGGAAGTCCCTAAAAAAATCTGGCATCTACGATGCTACTCATGCATAGAAGCATTGAATCAATATAAGAATTAATATCACAAGAGATGTTATATAACGAAGGGAAACATATCTTGAGAGGAACATCTCCACATCATTGGTCTGTCCAAAATTTGATACTCCCCCCCTGCCTCAGGACAAATCTGACAATCTTTTCGAAGACCATTCATCCTTTAGATATGCCTTTACATACATTTACTCCATGAGAAACTGATAGCTCTCTAGTAAACCAGCCTCATACTTCTCAACCAAAAATCTTCAACTTCACGGTCAATCAAGAATCTCTGCAACCATTTACGTAACGTAGCCTGGTTGAATTCGACTAAACTTTTAATCCCTGGCCCTCTCTTATTAATGTTGAATCTTACTATTTTCCAATTTACTAGATGATTTTTGTCCCTATCCTCTCCCGAAAGGAAGTCTCTATAAAAAGTTCTCAAGCCTATCCACCATCAATAGCGGAATAATTATAGTAACCTTAAAGTGAGCGGGAAGGCTACTAGGAGTACTTTTCATAATAGTTAGTCTGACCCATTTAGAGGGTTATTGGAATTTTTAGCCCACCGACCTTTTCTGTGGACTCTCTACGACTGGATTCCAAGCCGATTTCTCCTTGAGTCTGGGCATCAAGGGTATAGGTAATCTAAATAGATGGCTTCGCCAATTGGGTAGATAATACTCTTCCTCATTAATTCTAAGACCTACAAGATTGGGAATAAAGATGCACCAACCTCAGATGCCTCAATTGCAACAACATAGCCACATTCCAATCTATCGTCTGCAAGCAATATGTGGGAAATTACCCCCTGTTAACTAACAAAATTGCGGACTCTACCTGCCTTAGTTGTCATTTCTAAAAACCTTCGGAAAACTTACATTACTAAAATAAATAGAAATGGGAACAAAGATCTCCTTCCCTCAATTCCATCGAACATGAAAAGAAACCTACAAGAGATATGTTGAGTATTAAACCAGAAAAACACAATATCGCAATTAATAAACTGATTTAGAATGATCAGAGTATGACAAGCGTGCGCACATACACACTCAGAAATAAAGAACACAAAAATGTAACGTGGTTCGACTTAACAAGCCTACATCTACCTGGAAGCGTCTCAAGAGAAGTTTCTTATTCAGTTACAAGAGTGAGAATTATACAAAAGACATATCACAACTGATTTATACAGGGGTGCTATTTATAGCCGACGCCTTCTAATTGCCTATAACAAACCAAATAACAAACTAATTAGTTATTTTCTGTTACTGACGTAAACTACACGTCAATGGCTAAAAGAAACAAACCCTAACTTTTAGCGAGAGACTCAAAAGATGTCTTATATTCAAGAATAGAAGAATGAGTACAAATGAGAACACAAGAGGTATTTATATGGGATGAATTACTTGCTAATCAAGTAATTAGTTAAAATGACTAAAATATCCAACTAAAAATAAAAAAATGCCTAATTAGTCCAAACATGCTTGGAAACTAATTAAGGAAAGAAAAGGCCTAAAAGGAACTAAAAATAGAAAATACAATGAAAATAAAAGGAAAATAAAATGGATTCCCATCACTCTCCTCCCCTAAAAAATAGTTCATCCACGAACTCAAACGGGAAGACCAACAGAGTCACCCTCCAAAACTGTAATCAATGCATGGCCAAGAGGATGCTCAGTCTTATTGAGATACTCTAGTGACTGATCTATCGCTAACAAGGCCTGCCGACGTGGTAAAGGGCAATCTGAAGCTCGGTGTCCCACGATGCTGCAACTAAAGCACCGAAGTGTGGGAGGGCCTATATGGGTCGAAGTGGAACTTGTTGTAGTAACTGGAGTAATGGCAGAAGATGTCGAGGCTGGTGATGCAGGAGTAACAGAACTCAAGGAAGGTGGAGGTCGGGATGCTGGAGGAGCTTCCAGGGTTGCATGATAGGCATCGACCTTAGTAGCATACTCTACCGCCTTCAAAAATGTCGGTATCTCTCTCAATCTAAGGTCGCGGTGAATATGTGGCTGGAGTTCCAGAATGTAGCGGCTGATCCGCTGATCCTCCATCTCGAGCAGACGAGCTCTAGTGCAGAGGAGCTGAAACTACTTCGTATACTCTACTACCGAAGACGTCTCGTGCTGGACAGACTGAATGCTCGTAAAGATGTCTTGCTCGTACGTCGGGGGGTATAGATGAGGCATTAAGAGAGGACTTGAGATCGAGCCAGTCCTAGATAGGAGGGAGTCCTGCAATCGTCCTACGATAACAAAGGTCATTCCACCAAACTCGGGCAAAACCCTGAAATTTGGTGGCAGCTGGAAGAACATATGAGCGACCCTGAACCCGCTTGTAATCGAAAACTGTCTCCATAGCGGCAAGCCAGCCGATCATATAATTAGGGAAAAATCTACCATCGAACATAGGAATATCTATGCGGATATCACCATAAAGACTCCGCGAAATAATCTGAAATTCTAATGAAAGCGGGTCTCCATCCTGATGAGTGCCTAAACCCATCACATCACCTGGTGCAGGTGTAGCATGATCAGCTGGTATCCGTGTTACTTGGGTAGGTGGTGGATGATGAGGACGATCATGGGGCGCTAAAGGAGGTAGATGGGAGCATCGAGGGTGATGGTTACATGTACGAATCAAATGGCCACGCTCCCCGTAATAGTAGCACTGACGGTCTCGTAAAGGGACAAAATTAGGGCCACCGGATGGGGGAATCCAATCCAAGATGCTATGGTGAGTGTCCCTTGTGTCAGAAGATGAAGAGGAGTCAGAATGGGATATGGAACGATCATAGTGGGACGGTGCATGATGTGACGCTGGAGGGGGTGGTCGAGGAATAGGAATACCAAAATGTGCACCGAGGTTATAAGATTGATCGAGGAGGTTAAAATTTTGCGAAAGGGTGGGTGCGATAGAAATGGGTTCACGGTTTGGGATGCGTGGGATACGATAAGGGATTTCATGATATTAGATGTGGTTGGAAAACCATAAAAAATCAAGATTATTTTTTTTCCCAAGGAAATTGTTGTTGTTTGGTAAATTCTTGGATAGTACCTTTAGGGTTTCTTGGTTTGGGATGGTTGTTGTCTTCTTCATTTCTTGGATCTGATTACATTGAAATTCTAGGTTACAAAGAAGGTCACCGACAGCAGAAGGTAGGCCGAGAAGGGTGGTGGGTATTGGCAGGCCACTCTGTAGAGGGTAGTTCCTGCGCTGCCGGAGGTAGGGAGAAGTCCCTGGGTAGGCCGCTGACCGAAGTTTGGCAGTGTTGGGGTTGCGTGGAAGCCTCTTGAATGTCGGCAGGTTTTTCAGTAGCTTAGGGCTATTTTTTTTATTTGTGTTGCTATCTTGTTGGAGGTGGATGGCCGAACATCCCTGGGGCTGTGTTAGCTGTTCTTGGCTGTAAAGAGTCTCAGATTGGGGCAGATTAGTGATTCTTGATGTTGACAACATCAATCTTGAATTTTCATTGTGGGTTTGAAGACTAGGGTTAGGGTTTTACAACATAGAAAATTGTTTCATTAGGGTTTCAAATGGGGCTTGTTGTCTTCTTATCAATTCCTCTATTCTTAGTTCATTTTCCTCTTTCGATTGTGCCAATTGTTGTGCTAATTGCTCTTTCAATTTTTGAATCTCTTCAACTTGAGGTTTGGATTTTGTTGGAGCTATCGAGAAAGTAGCATACGATTTTTGATACACCACACACACCGATACAAACTAACACACGAACACCAATGTTTGGAGCAACACCCACTCTGATACCAATTTGACGTAAACTACACGTCAATGGCTAAAAAAAATAAACAAACCTTAACTTTAAGAGAGAGACTAAAAAGATGTCTTATATTCAAGAATTGAAGAATGAGTATAAATGAGAATACAAGAGGTATTTATATGGACTGAATTACTTACTAATCAAGTAATTAGTTAAAATGACTAAAATACCCAACTAAAAATAAAAGAATTCCTAATTAGTCCCAAACATGCTTGGAAACTAATTAAGGAAAGAGAAGTCCTAAAAGGAACTAAAAATAGAAAATACAATGAAAATAAAATAAAAATAAAATGGATTCCCATCAGTTACTGAAAGGGCATCAATCCGGATCTATTACTAGCACCAAATTAGCTTATGCCACTTCAGATTGTAATTATCCTTTGATTCATAACCACTATCAACAAGATTCATCAACCAAGATTGAGTTTTTACCACGGTAGAAGTACTGAATTTAATCCATCCTCCACTTCTCCTCCAAACCGACTATCTAAAGCATAGCCCCCTAGCTGTCACGATCATAAGATTTCTCAATATCTATCTTACATGCCAATTCTGTGGAGGCAACAACGCATCTGTGATTAAACAACTTCCCATGGAGGCAAATTGGTGTATCACTAATTTACCTATTCTTTTGGACAAAATTTCAGAGACATGTTTATAGATTCCCTCAACTAATCATATGGGTCTGAAGTCCCCCATATCCTCTCCTCTTCCTATCAGTGGGATCAGACAATACAAATCGCATTAGATCTCCTCTCATTTACCGATGAATATAGAAGAATTGAAACACTACTATATCGTCCTCTTTTGTCACTTCCCAACAATGCTGAAAACATGCCATGGAATACACATCCGTCCCTGGAGCTTTGTCCCCCATATAACTTTTTAATGCCCACACCGTCTTCTTCTTCTAAAGGTGTCTCCATCCAAAGAAAGCTTGTAGGGTCTAAATATTTTTGACCCACCACCTCAACGCTAGGCCTCCAACTAACAGTTTCTGCAAAAATATAAACAATACCTCCTCCTATTTCCCCCTAAAAAACACTTCCACGTCCTCTATCTGAATATTCCCAATGTTTTTAGCTCTAAAATGATCATTCCTCGTTTTGTGAAAGAATTTAGTCTTTCCACTCCATTCGGTCAATCATAATGCTCTCGACTTCTGGTGCCAGCTAATTGCCTCTGTGATAATTTATCTCTTATTTTGGCCTTCAATTTCTTTCAAGATTCTCTCTTAGATAAGCCTTGGTCTCCTTCAACCCTATCTGGTGATTGCACATCCTCATCCTCTATAGCTCCGGCAATATTAAAGTGCAATAATTTCCCTGAAGTTTTCTTACTCCAGAACTTCAAACCCTCTTAAAAGAATTGGAGCCTTTTTTAGCCAAACTAAAATTGAGATTACATTGTTGGATATCAGATTAGTACTATAGTATTTTATTATTAGACCCACCTGTTTTTGGTCATTAGTTATTAGACTGACTTTACTTTTTACCATGTACTTCTAGACCCCTTCTATTGAGTAATATAAATTCCATAATGTGGCACTATTATTGGTAAGCCAGCACATCACAAAAATCTACTTGGTATCAAAGCCAAATCAAACCCTAAACTCATCCCTACCAAACAGACCCTAGAAACCAAACCCTCGAGAGTTGAACCATCCTTCATTGCTATTCTTAATGTCATACTAGGTGGGAGGTGTTTTTTTTTTCTCGCGGTGGTTTGCCTCTCTACACCTGGTTGTCTCCCTTCTGATCTCAGTAAGGCGATGTTGGTCCTCCGGTGTAGGGGTCCCCCAGTGGTGTGTTCAGGTTGGGGTTTCTTGGTGGATTTGCTCGACAGGTGCCCTGTTCCTTTTTTTTAATCATTAGTGACTGATTATTGTCTATGACAGGGTATGGTTAGTTGTGGGGTCCTTGTGGCGGTATGCCACATTGGTTCTACATTTCCCCTTCCCATCCACTATTCGAAATCCTAAAATGGGTCTGCTCTGATCTCCATTTTTCTATTTTTTGTTTACTGATGCTCCATGTCAGATTCGGGTAGCTTATTATTTTTGGTGCTTGGTGTAGTTGGTGGGTATTTCTATCAACCTTGGGTTGTTTCTCACCGGTGGTTGCTATCCACTACGGTTTCTTCTAGCTTCCGAGTTTCAGGTTTTTTGGTATTTTTCGGTGTTGCAACCTATTTTGTTTTCCCAGTATTCTCCACGTTGTTGGTAGTGCATTAGGACAGTTGCTATTTTTGACCAGGTGGTTGTTTGATTTTGGTGGGTACCATGATGTTGTAATTTCTGCTGGTTGGATCGTGGATTTTATTCCCTACTCTCTAGTGGGTTTCTTTCTCTACTTAGGACAACTCATTTTGTTGCTGAATTTGATTGGGTAGAACTTGCCCATATTTGGACCTATTTGTGTACTTATTGGATTAAATTTGAGTATTTTTGGAGCTATGGATGATTTGTATGGTCTTAAAGAGGTTGCTCCTACCCCCACACCTACTTTCTTGGGCACTCTACTTCCAGTGCCGCAATTACTTCAGGTACTTCATCTTCTTTTCATGTTAAAGCTGTTTAGTCTACTTGGATTTTGGATTCTGGAGCTTCTCATCGTATGACTGGTGAGCTATCTTTTTTTACTTCTCCCACTACCCTGGTGTGTCGTAGTGTGTGTCTTGCGAATAGTTCGCATGCTCTTGTTCGTAGCAAGAAAAACATTTGTCTCTCACCTTCTCTCACTTTATCTTCGGTATTGCATGTTCCCGACCTCTCTTTTAATCTCATCTATGTACGTGGGTATATTTACTCAAACATAAATCTGAGGTGTTACCTTTATTTATCCAATTCCTCCAAATGATTAAAATACAATTTAACACCAATGTTCGTAACATTAAGTATGATAATGTGTGTGGGGGGGGGGGGGGGGGGGGGGGGAGTGTGTTTTTGATGCTTTTCGTTCACAACTTAACCAAAAAGGCATTTTACACCAACTCACTTGCCCTTACACTCCGGAGCAAAACGGGGTGGCGGAACATAAGAACCGTCACTTAATGGGAATGGTTCGGTGCCTTTTACGGGATATGCATGTTTCTATATCTTATTGGCACCTTTCTTTTCTCACTGCCACATTTATTATTAACCGCACTCCAATCAAAGTTTTAAATGGAAAAATACCTCTTCACTCTATCCTTCCTACTGCCACCTTTTCCCTATATAATCTCGGGTTTTTGGGTGTGTATGCTATGTTCAGGATCGGCGACCCTCACGTCACAAACTTGATGATAAGGCCATTAAATGTAATTTTGTGGGCTATCCTGCCATGTCTAAAGCTTATAAATGTTATGATCCTTTCTCTCGATGTATGTATCACTCTCGTGATGTTAACTTCCATGAGAATACTCCATTTTATGGTAGGTCTGCTACTCCCCCACCGCGCCTATTTCTATTGTTCAGTCCCCCCCTCCCCCACTTATTTCTGATTTTCAGTCCCGTTATCCCACTCGTGATCGTCGCCTTCTTGCTCGTTATGCTAACTCTTGTAGCACTAACTATTCTATTCTCGAGCATCTTTCCTATGCAGGTCTTTTAGGGTCCTATCGTGCTTTTTTAGGTTGTCTTGACTCTATTTCTATTCTCCAGTCTTTGCATCTCCAAAATCCTAAGTGGGTAACGACCAAGAAAACTGAGATGGATGCCTTGGAAAACGATGGTACTTGGGAGTTAGTGTCTCTTCCTCCAGGGGAGAAACTTGTTGGTTGCAAATGGGTGTTTAATGTTAAATATTTAGCTGATGGCTCCGTTGAGTGATATAAGGCTCGTCTTGTGGCACATGGCTTTACTCAGATTTCAGGAAAAGATTTTGGTTCTACCTTTGCCTCGGTTGCTAAGATGACCTCTGTTCGTTTACTTATATCTCTTGCCGCGTCTCACTCTTGGCCGTTGCATCAATTAGATATTAAGAATGCTTTTCTTCATGGGAATCTGATTGAGACAATTTATATGTCTCCTCCTCCCGATTTTCGGGCTAAGGGGGAGTATATGGGCAAGGTTTGTCGTCTTTGCAAATCTTTATATGGGTTGAAACAGTCTCCCCGAGCTTGGTTTAGCCGATTCAGTGGGGTGATTAGCTCTATGCAATTCTCCAGATGCCAGTTTGATCATACTTGCTTTATTTGACGTTAGCCCGACCATCGGTGCATTGTCCTTTGGGTCTTTGTTGACGATATCATTATTACCGGTGATGATCAAGAGGGGATTGCCCTGGTAAAGAAGGATATTGGAGCAGTTTTTGATTATAAGGACTTGGGTCATCTTTGGTATTTTCTGGGGATTGAGGTTGCGAGATCTCGTCGTGGGATTTCCTTGTCACAAAGGAAGTATGCACTTGATCTGTTACAGGATACAAGGATGATTGGCTGTTGTCCAGCTTCTACTCCTATGGATCCGAATGCAAAGTTGATTATTGAGTCTGGGGAGTTACTTTCTGAGTCGTCTAGGTATCAACGTTTGGTTGGCCGTCTCATCTACCTGACCAACACCCATCCTGATTTAGCCTTTGCTTTGAGTTTTGTGAGTCAGTTCATGCATACTCTTCGCACCACCCATTTGGATGCTGTTTATCATATCTTGAGGTATCTCAAGTCTTCACCGGGTCTTGGTCTCTTCTACGCTTCAGGAGACTAAAGGGGTCTCTGTTGCTTCACTGATGCTGATTATGCGGGATGCAGGACTAATATGCGTTCTACTTTTGGCTTCTGTACTTTCTATGGTTCTCATCTCATATCATGGAAAAGTAAGAAGCAAGCGGTGGTATCTTGTTCTTCAGCGGAGGCGGAGCACCGTGCTATGGCTCATGAGCTCTTGTGGCTTCAATCGATTTTGGAAGCGCTAGGATTTACTGAGGACACTCCTTCTGATTTGTTGCGCGATAACAAATCAGTCATTATGTTGTCATCTGATTCGGTTCTTCATGAGAGACCAAACACATTGAGGTGGATATTCACTTTCTCCGGGAGAAAGTATCTACAGGCATCATTCATCCCTCATTCGTCCCTTCATCAGCTCAGATTGCAGATTACCTCACCAAGGTAGTTGGACCTTCTTTACTTCACTCATCTATTGGCAAGCTGGGCTAGGTAGATAACTTCGCTCCAGCTTGAGGGGTGGTGTTGGATATCAGATTAGTACTACAGTATATTATTATTAGGCCCACATGTTTTTGGGCTTTAGTTATTAGGCTTTAATTTTTACCATATACTTCTTAACCCCTTCTATTGAGTAATATAAATTTCATAATGTGGCACCATTATTGGTAAGCCAATACATAAAAAAAATCTACTTACACAAGCCTTTAGTTGGACCAATTTTTTCTCAACCCACTGAAGAAACCCTTCTTCTTTAGGCTACATATTTTAAAATCCAAATTGGATTTCCTCGCCATGGCTAGCTCCACCATCTAGTAAGAGGCACGTGATTCGAAACAGCTTGGAGCAGGCATTCCTGAGTATGGATAGGCATATTCTCATATAAACCATGACTTTCTGGGTTTTATTCATAATAGTCTTATCTATAAACACTTTTCTTTTGATAAGTAAGATAGTCGTATAAACCCCGTTTAAGGATTAGCGGATCATAACACATTTCCTCTGTAACTGGTAACATGAATTTCTAACATGGTAACATGAATTTCTAAATAAAAGCAGTAACTAAGAAATTATATTAAAGGCTTGCAACAATGAGATTGGATACTGCTTTTGCTAACATTTTTGTGCTTGGTTATTAAATTTGAGTTCTTTTGAGACTTATCTTGTTTTTTTAAGCTTCCCCTTACCATTTAAATTTGAATTCTTGGCTTCAATTGTCATCACTTTGAAGCCCTGACTTTGAGTTAATAGGGGGTTTAAAAATACAATTAGTTTGTGTAAAGGGAAAACGGTTAGTTGTTGGGACCTTTCTCATCAAAAAAGAAAAGAAAAATAAAAAGAAGCTTCAATGCATATGAAAGTGACGCAAGACTATTAAAACCATAAATAATATTAGAGACGTCATAGCATGGTGGGTACGGGTACATTGAACAAAGGATCATGCACAGTTACATTCATTCCCCCACACAGCTGAATAGGACAAAAAAATCATGGACAGAAATATATAGTAATGTTCTTTTGTAGATTATTCCGCATTTTAAGAGTGTGAATTGAATATGTGTCACTTGGCGGTGAATTCAATAAAGGGAGAGAAACCTATAATTTAGTCGATAATTTCTGGGCTCACCGTCAAGTAACACATGTCCAGTCCACACTGTTAGTATGCGAGATAATCTCTCTCTCTCTCTCTCTCTCTATATATATATATATATATATATAGGTAGATAGATATCTTGGAAACCACCTTTATGTCATCTTCTGTTTTCTTATAAATTTATATAATAACATTGCCTTTTTCTAACTCTACATAAGCATATAACACTGGAAGGTGGGCAATTGGAAAATGAAGCTTGTAAACAAAGCTTGTATTGTCATTACACTCGGAGCTGTAATTGGGCTTAAAGATCACACGGTGATATCCAAGTTGCCTGCTTTTAGGCAGAACTGGACTCTGGTTGGTTCATCAATGACTCGAGGAGGCATTTTTCCTGGTACATTTGATGCATCAACCAAGGTTTGTGTAACTAGTTGCGAGAAGCATAGGGCCAAGGAAGAATCAATAAGGACGGTGGTTTACTTAAGCTGTTGGGGGCCCTATTAAGATCCTATAGTGACTCAACACAACTGGGCTACTAGCTTCGTATCTACTCATTCCAGTGTAGAGTTACTAGCACAACTCTCTCTCTCTCTCTCTCTCTCTCTCAAACTATATATGTCTTCATCTTTAATTCAGGGTTGTGTAACTCTCCGTTTTGCTCAGTGAGTATCACCCCAACCTCCTCTTTCTTTCTACTTGCTTGGTTGGTGCACATGTGATTGTTACCATAACCAGTACTTAAGCTCTTTAGTTTCAGTTTTGATTGCTGTTGGGTGGGTTAACATTAATCATTTACGAGCTAACAAGAGTTGAGTCTAGAGGGAGAACTTTGGAGTTATATGTGCACCAATCTTGTTTTATTTTAGTTAAAAAAAATAATATAAAAAATGGTACTCCCTCAGTTCCAAATTCATAGTCATACTTTCCTTTGTAGTAGGCTTTCTTTCCTGGCCCATAATAATAGTCATGTAATGAAATTAGTATATAAAACTAGGTGAGATTACAAATTTACCCAGAACAATACAAATTACAAATTCACGTCTTCATCATTTTTAGGAGGAAAAATTTGGAACGTTTCGACTCTCAATCAACGGATATTAAATTGGGACGGACGGAATACATAGTTATTGGGATGGAGGGAATAAATAGTTATTGGACGGAGGGAATAAACAGTTATTATAATCAACTAACTCTCCACCAATACCATCCCGTGGAAGAAATGCATGATGCTGTTTGTTAACTATAATCGGAAACTGTTTCAGTCAAGAAATATGTTGCATAATTCAAATATGAGAAATCCATGTTGGCTCTACGCCCTCCTCCATACAGGTTGAGAAGTATTTAAACTTCACATTCATGATCACCTGAATGAATTAATGCAGGAGAGAGTGGATATAAATAAAAAGAGTTTGATGTGAATAATTTTTTTGTAATTGATATCTAGTTAGTATAACTATTATGACACGAACACCCCACACGGTATCATGTTTCTTACCGCATATGAACCCGTCCCATTTAAACACAACTAATGAGATTCATAAATTTTGCACATTATCAAACAATAAGACAAAAACACACGAATTTTGTGTTAATTTTTTTGACATGGGCATGACACTATGCTTGTGTCAATTCCTCGTTGTTTTGCCTTGGGGTTTCTTCTAAAATTGCCACCTTACTGTTTTTTGGCACTATTGCCTTTACAACTAACATGTATCACCCGATCACATCCCAATCATCTGTACAATACTCTGAATTCTGAAACGGAAAATGATGGATTTATCGAAAATTGTTACCTATTTCATACCGAATGTGCTTTAAGAGTATTGTACTATGATGCAGGTCCCGCTAGGGTATTGAGTATGAAATGGGTAAAAAATTTCGGTAATAGTAGCATTACTCCTCTTAAAGCACATTTATCGGATTTTCCTTAGACTCACCACTTCAGACGTTTCAAATACGAAAGTGTGAAAAAAAAACATTCTATTTCAAATCTCAGAAAATTTTCATACCAATAGAATACGTAGTTTCCACCTCTTAAAGTTCGACATAGAACATAAAAAAAATAAACTAGAAGAGAAATGTTCACCCTAAAAATCAAACACGTTCTCTACGTAACATCTTAGTCCAGAATTTGATCGGATCATTAAAACTTATTGATTATCTGGCGACTGAAAGTTCTGCGAACCAAAAAAAATATGAGAGTTGATTTGCACAAATACAACTATTCCACATTGGCTACTTTTGAAACCTTCCTATATGGGGAAATTAATTATTTTTGATACCGTCTTATTGGCTAGGGTATTTTTGCCGGATCAGAGCTTTCTCATGCCTCCTATGTTAATTAATATTGTTTTGTTAATCATAAATTTGAATATGAATCATAAGGTTGCATCATGAATAAAACAGTTTTGACATGAATCTAGGATGTTTATCTTCATGCAATCACAAAACCGAAAATTTCTTATAACTACGATTTAAAAACTGACCTTTGTCCATCGTTGTTGAACGGATTAAAGTGACTTGAATGCGCCTTTAATTCCTTTTTTGAATAACTCGGAATATGAGAAAAATGAATTTCGGATTTTCTCTCCCTCCTTAGAAGCAGTGTGTATTGAGATGACTCTAGATGGTATAGAGGTATCTATTTATAAGGGAAAGAGGGCCGGAATCCTAGTGGAGGTGGGACTCTATCAAGTCTCCCACTAATGCCACTAACCATCATGTGACTAACGGATACGGTTTACCCAAATCTTTTAATATCTTTATCAATCACATTCCTAATTAATTATATGACATTTATTAAAACCACATAAATAGAAAATTCAGAATTTAATACAATTGAAATTAAATAATTAATTTCGTCACTTAACATTAATTTCCAACAGTCTCCCACTTGGTCTTAATACTTCGTATAATTAGATTAGGTATCATAAGGTGCACAATCATTGATAAATTTATTTTGCCGAATCAAATGATTCATGGATGCGAGTCATGGCGATTTCATACTATTCAAGAGCATGGTTCCTTCCATGTACCACAACACCAATGTTTCATTCAACTGAGCCTTTAATATTGGTTATCATAATGACCTCATAATGTCCTTTTGAATAAGGACTATTTATGTCAACAATAATTCATAATTATATGCATGCATTCACAAATGACAAAAATAATAGAAATCAGAAACACTTTTATTGAATTCAAGCAATAGTGTCAAAACAACTAAGTCAAAATAGAAATCATAATCTAACTAATCGAGACCCATCTCTTTGACATGTTCCATAAAGGTCTTCTGAGATAGTCCTTTCGAAAGAGGATCTGCTATGTTATCACGCGTACTAATGTGATCAATTGACACTCTTTGTTTCTGAACTTCTTCTTTAACTGATAGGTATTTCAGCTTAATATGCTTAGCAGCCTTAGTATACCTATCATTCTTCGAGAAGAAGACTGCTGCGACATTATCACAATAAATTTTCAGCGGCTTAGATATTGACCCCATAATTCTATGTTCTGAAATAAAGTTTCGCAGCCATAATCCATGATTTGTAGCTTCAAAGGAAGCTACGTATTCAGCCTCCATAGTAGATGATGCAATGACGCTTTGCTTAGCACTTTTCCATGAAACGGCTCCTCCAGCCATAAGGAAGACATAACCCGAAGTGCTCTTCCTACTATCAAGGCATCCCCCAAAATCTGAGTCTGAATAACCAATCACCTCAAGGTGATTAGTCTTTTGATACGTGAGCATGTAATCCTTGGTCCCTTGCAGGTATCTCAACACTTTCTTTGCAGCTTTCCAATGGTGAATCCCCGGATTGCTTTGATATCTGCCTAGCATCCCAACGACAAAACTGATATCCGGTCTAGTGCAGACTTATGCATACAACAAGCTCCCTACGAGCGAAGCATAAGGCATGCCTTTCATGTGCTCCCTTTTTAAATCACTTCTAGGGCATTGACTTAAGCTGAACTTACCCCCTTTCTGAAGTGGAACATTAATGGGATTGCAACTTTGCATGCTAAATCTTTCTAGAACTTTGTTAATGTAAGCTTTCTGAGACAATCCCAACATTCCTCGTGATCTATCCCGAGATATTCTATCCCGATCACGAAGGATGCCTCACCTAAATCTTTCATTTCAAAGTTTTTAGAAAGGTACTTCTTGGTTTTACTTAATAAACCAAGATCACTGCTGGCGATAAGTAAGTCATCAACATATAGTACTAAAAATACAAACTTACTCCCACTGATCTTCAGGTATATGCACCGATCAACAGTGTTTTCCTTAAACCCAAAGGATGTACTGGTATCGTGGAACTTAATGTACCATTGACGAGAAGCTTGCTTCAGACCATATATTGACTTCTTTAACATATAGACCATGTTTTCCTTTCCTTCCTTTATGAAGCCTTGTGGCTGTGCCCTGTAGACTTCTTCTTCTAAACTCCCATTTTAGAAAAGCTATTTTTACGTTCATTTGGTGCAACTCCAAATCATAATGAGTCACCAACGCTAATATGATTCTTAATGAATCCTTCTTTGAAACTGGAGAGAAGGTCTCATTATAATCAATGCCTTCTCGTTGATTCAAACCTTTGGCAACAAGTCTAGCTTTATGTCGTTCGATATTTCCTTTTGAGTCAAGTTTGGTCTTAAAGATCCACTTGCACCCAACTCGTTTTTGTCCTTCTGGCAATTCGACCAACTCCCAAACTTTATTATCATTCATAGATTTTATTTGTTCATTCATGGAATCAATCCATTTATCGGAATCATCACTCACTACACCAAATCTGCACTATTGTCACAGTCGTTGACCTTGACAAGTTGAACTTGTCAAGGTCAATGACCGTGACAATTCGGGGCAAGATAACTTTTTTGTCACGGTCATAGACCGTGACAAAGTCGTAAGAATTATCACGGTCCTAGACCGTGACACGTTTAGTGACGGTTAATAACCGTGATAAATTCTTATCCCCTTTAAAAAAATGTCACGGTCATTGATCGTGACAATTCTGGGCAGAATTGAAAAAAAATCTGCTGGGCAGTATGACCACTGCCACTGCCCAGCAGTATATTTATAGCTGTTATATCAACGTTGTACCTATTCAAATATCATATATCCAAATAAATTAGAGATAACGCAAATATACATTCAAAATAGAAACTATTTAAGAAGAAACAACATCACCATCAATTGTCTCAAATCTACGAACTATTTAGCTGGAAAAGAGATTTTGTACCGCGACGCTCGGGGACACCTCCTTATCCTTCCCTTCTCGTCCGAATAGCCACATAAGTATCGAGCATATGTGGCCTACCCTCAGGGCCACTCCCCGTCCCCTGAAATAAAATAAAGTAAAATTAGTATTCGCCCCGCAAATATAGATAAATTGAAATCGAAATTGAAATCGAAATTGACATATAAATATAAATACATTACCTGTAGTGTCACCCAAACAGCTAACTTGAGCTCATATGATACCTCCTTCCAACTAATGTACCCCGGGTGTTGATGTAAAAAACTAGATTGCTCTAATTATTCAATCACAGATAAATAAATAAGACAAAGATTTTTAAAGTGGTTCGGCTAGGAATAAAGCCTACGTCCACTGTTATGTTATTGCTGAGTGTTTTCAGAATTCTTGATTACAAGTTCTCTCAAGAAATTCCGGTCCCTTTGAATGGGGTTGATACAAGGTATTTATAGCTTTGAGGCTGTACATGAAAGGTTCGATACATTAAATGATATACATGTGAAAGGGTAATACATTTAATGCAGCGTGCGCGTCAAGAATATAAGCATTCAATGAATATTTGAACTGTTGATTATCTGGCAATTAAAGATACGACCGAGGTGCAGCTCGGACCGCCATAGTTGCTCGTTGCTCAGGAGTTCCTCGGTGCGCTAGAGTTCCTCGTTGCTCGGAAATAATCATGGTTGGTCGGGAAATGAACTTCCTCGCTGCTATTGTGCCACGTAGATTGACACGTGTCTTCGTATTATTCGTCCACATCAGCATATTAATTTTGGTATTAACAGAAGCCCCCAATGTTTCATATTTCGAACTTTGAGGAGTATGGAACATTCTTTCTTGGTATATGGCAATATTAAATGACTTTCCTGGGTTTCAGGAACATTGTGTTCAAATTTCCTTCTCATTTCGCAGCTTCCGCCTTTTTTTGAATTTTTTATAAGCGCTTCGATCTCCGTGCAGTTTTTGTCCTTTTAGCCGCCGGAAGTTTAGTAGTTTCTTTTTGGTAATCATTTCTTTCGCCGCTTCCTAATGCAAAGTATTTAAACTTCTTAGGTAACCATACCGTCTTCTACGTTTTCCAATTTTCTGCCTTCAAGCTTTCTATTCTCTCCTTCTCTCTTGTGCGTTCATCTTTTCCTTCGTTAGTTGTCAGCAGACCTCCTTCCTTCCTGTAAGATTTTCTTCCTTTCTTCTGTATATCTTTTATTCAATATGGTTTATATTGTGGAGTCTGTTGAGAAATTTCGTTCTGATTTTTCCATTCCTTCCTGGGTAACTCTAGAGGTTCTTTCTGAGCCTTTAGATTATTTTCGATTGGCTGAGGGACATTGGTTCCCCAGTCTTTTCATTGCTGAATGTGGTTTTTCCTTTCCACCGAACCCATTGTGTCTTGAGTTTTGTCAATATTTTGATCTTGTCCCTGCAAAAATAGCCCCCAATTCATGGAGAATAATTAATGGGGTGCACAAATTAAATCTAACTCATGGGACTCGTATTGGGATCCCTGAAATTATGTATTGCTATAAATGGGCTACTATAGATAATATTTATTACTTAAAAACTAGGTTTCTGAATAGGGCTCTTGTAGTTAACCTCCCTGACTCAAATAGAGATTATTTTGAGCATGGGTTGATCATAAAAAATTGGCAATATGCTCCTTTAACTGGAGATGAAGTATACAACGGTCCCAGATGCCCCCCATATGGCAATGGGATAGGTTTATTTTTCATTTTATTTTACTTATAAAATTATGCTTTCATCATGTTTGACAAAATGTATGATTGATATCTCGTTATGTATTTATTTGCAGTTGATAGCAAAAGAAAAATTCCAAAAGAATCAGAGGTTAATATCAAGCATCTGAAACTTATCTGGGGTTTGCACAAGAAAATTGCAGACGAACACATCAGGTCTGCTTCATATCTGCTACAGTATAAGAGTTACACAACCTCTTATACTGCTCGCCCTGTTGAACCAGCTTCAACTCCAGAAGGTTCATCTTCAGATTCTCATCTTCCTTTAAGTCAAAGGATGGGTAAGAAAAGAGCTCCTCCTGCTCTCTTTGATGATGTTACTTCTGTTGCTGGGGCCAAGAAAAGCAAAGTTGATGTCCCAGAGGGGACTAAAAAGGTGGATGCTGGGTCTTCTAAAGCTACCGAGAAGCCCCCAGTGGTTCCAAGCAAGAAAAGTGCTCCTGTAGATGTAATTACAATCTCTCCGACCAAGACTTCTTTGGTTGAAGGTTCTGAACTCCCGTTGAGGAGATTGAGGAAATCATCCTCAGTTACTCCGGCTGAAACTGCCTCCTCTCTACCTGCTGGTGGTACTGATGTTCCAAACATCATTCTTCCAAGTTCTACAATGAGCTCGGTCGTACCCGAGGTCCATGGTATTGATGAAAAAATTCCTAGGGATATGCTGACATCCTTAGCTGCTCATCACCTTGCTTCAGTAAATTTCTCGTACTTCTGGTTTTTCTTTCTTTCTCTGAATATTTGCATTTTGTATTGACTTTACTATTTCTCTCATCTTTCAGCTGGTAAATTATTTCAATAATATTGTGAAGAAGGATGAGGCTATTAAAGCTTCAAGCTCCTCCTCAGGTGTAGAGGATGCTCTGTTGGGTTTGACCCAATCTTTAAAGGAATCTCGCCAACAGTATGTTGAGGAAAAAGCTGTTTGGGAGAAAAAGTTGGCTGTGGCTGAAGCTGAGAAGGTGAAGATGGCTGAAACCTCCAAGAATTTGGAGGATAAAATAAAAGGCTTAGAAGTCGAACATAAAAAATGTGACGACAAGCTGAAAAAGGCAGAGGAAGAGTTATCTACCCTGCGAGATATCAAGGTCCAAAAAGAAAAATTGGATGTGAAACTCTCCTCGGAGAAATTGAAGAGAAAGGTTTCCGTTAAAAAATCTTTCAGCGCTGGCTGGGAGAAAGGATGGGATAAAGGGATTGCTGCTATGACATCCCAAGTCTAATATGGGAAGTTGAAATACTTCCACGATGGCTGGGTAGCTGCTCTGCAAGAGTTGAAGGTCAAAGACGATTCTGATCTATTCCAACGACACCTCCTTGGTCCTCCTCCGGCAATTGTGGAAGAAGAAGAAGATGAGCCTGTCTCAGATGAATCTTCTATGGCTATGGGTGACCCAGTCTCTGCTTCTCAACCCTCTGTCATCGAGGACATTTCTTCTATGCCTCCTCCTGCCGAGAAGATTCCTGCTGATCAAACCGTTGTTACCACCGAGCAACCGAGCTCCTCGTCCCAGCCTCCCGAGAAAGTCTTGGGGGACAAGGAAAAGGTGTGAAGTTGTTCGGTATCATTTCTATATTTCAATTCTTGTAATCGAACAATGTAACCTTTTGATGATCTAATAAAATACATCTTCATTCCTCTTCATTATTGATACTCTGTCTGCTTTTATTTATTAACTCCTGCTTCCTCTTCTTTATTAGTTTTTGGCCAGAATGGACTTGATATCTGCTCCTGATACTGAGTTGATGCGACAATGCAATGGTTATTATAAAGCTGGTCATACAGACCTAAGTGTATCAGAGATTGTCGACATCCTTGGTCATGATGCCTCAGAACAAGCAGTTGAGGCTTACCGGTACCTGAAGGATTTACTTGATAGATCTGTGGCCAATAATGTGGCATACTACGAATTGATCGAGAAACTTCATGGTTCCTTAGAGGATCTTCAAAATCAGCACAATGCATCAATGGCTTCGTTGCACAAGGATTATGAAAATAGATATCAGCAGCTCTCTTCTGAAACAGGCCATAAAAAGATCATTGCTGGATATGATATTAGGGAAAGGACCCTAAAAGGTGAAGTTGAAGCTTGCAGGAAGATTGCCGAGATCCCGAAATAAGAAAATAATAATTTACAGAAAAAGTTGGCTCAATATGAATCTGCAGCTTCATCTTCCTCTGCTCTAGTGCCTGTTACTGATGAAGGTTTCTCGTTCTTAGAAGTTGAAAATGCCAAACTAAGGCAAGAACTGGATAACTTGAGAAAATCTGTTATTCCTGTGACTGCTCGGGGACGAGGAAGAATTGTCGAGGAGCAAAGTTCTCCAGTTGCTTCTCGGAGCCGATCAAGAGTTCTTAGTCGCAATGTTGAAGAGGCTCGCACTCAGTCTACTTTGGAAACTCAAGCGTTTCAATTGAATGCTAAGGATCGTGCTCTGTCAGAAATGTCCAAGAAAAATCTATCGTTGGAAGATCCACTTACTGCAACGAAGTCTGCTCTTCATACCAAGGATCTTTTTGCCAAAAATCTTCTCGAACAATTGGATAGATTGACCTTTCAATTTCATAAGCAGCCCAGGGAATTCTGGATGGCAGGGTATAATGAAGCTCTTGTTCATTTGGATGCTCGTATTGAACACGCCAACAATGAAGGTTATAAGCAGGGATGGTTGAACGCCTTGGGTGTATTAAAATTGGAGCAAGGGCATTTTTTATGGGATTATCATGCTCCAGGGGTACTAGACTTGCCTGTGCCACCTTTCAAATTGGACATGGCTTGGATCCCAGCTCGTTCCATTCCTCATAGTTTAATTTCAAAATACCTCGGTGATTATAGCCTTCATTCCCAAATCGAAGTATCTCGTCCAGAGCATCTAATGGGTACACCTTCAATAATGAACGTCAGAATGCTGAAGGACTTGAACTTTATTAATTCTCCCCTTTATCTGGAAGATCCTCCTGCTGGCGAAGATCCTGTCTCAAAAGCAAAGGGCAAGAAACCAATAGAATAGGAATCTTAATGTAATAGTCAGCACATACATGTAATATGTAACTTATTTTGAATTTTAATGAAAAGACTTTCATTTTCTGTAAATTTTGTTGTTGTCTTGTGTTTATCAAACACCTTTATATTTGTACATATGTATCTGTTAAAAAGATAACAATATTGTGTTGTTCATTGAACAACTTAATAAAAAGTTACAACTATCAAAGTAATGAGTATAAAATGTTCAAACTGTTTTCAACCAACCATGATGGATGAATAATGTTTGTCGACCAACTACAGTTGATGGGTCTTTATCCCCGACCAGCCATACTTGGTTCAATTTCAAATATTTTCATAAAATGTGTCCGACCAACCAAGGTCAATAATTTGTCCTCGTCGACCAACTACAGTTAGTGGGTTTTTATCCCCGACCAGCTATACTTGGTATATTTTGGAATATTTTGTTCTTCAAAGAACTTTTTGTAATAGTCTTTCCTCCCGACCAACATAAGTTGTAATTTGAGAGTATATTTGTATCTTACCAACACCGTAATTGATCATGCTGGTGTACACCTCCTAACCAAAGGAGTAGCAGTGGTAGTAGTAGTGGTTCTTTCGAACTTTTTTACTCGTTGAGCTGTCCACTAGATATCTTACCAACCGTAGTTGGTCACACTAGTGTCGCCTCCTAACCAAAGGAGTAGTTTTTTGGCTCTTTCGAGCTGTCCACTAGATATCTTACCAACCGTAGTTGGTCACACTAGTGTCGCCTCCTAACCAAATGAGTAGTTTTTTGGCTCTTTCGAGCTGTCCACTAGATATCTTACCAACCGTAGTTGGTCACACTAGTGTCGCCTCCTAACCAAAGGAGTAATTTTTTGGCTCTTTCGAGCTGCCCACTAGATATCTTACCAACCGTAGTTGGTCACACTAGTGTCGCCTCCTAACCAAAGGAGTAGTTTTTTTTTTTTTTTTGTTATCAAGCAGCGTAGTGTACAACACTAGTATTCCCCGAAAAACTTTCAACAGAAAGAAAATGGTGAAACATCCTCATTTTATTCATAATGAAGGAAATGCTTTACATTTTACATTACTGATAATACTTGCGCAGGTGTTCAGCATTCCATGCATTCTTAAATTCTTCTCCCTCTAGAGTTGCTATTCTGTAAGTTCCTGGACGAACAACCTCTGTAACTCGGTAAGGTCCATGCCAGTTTGCTTCCAACTTATTTTGCGTCTGAATGACTTTCTTTAGCACATAATCCCCTTCTTTTAAATCACATTTCTTCACCCTTTTGTTGTAGAACAGAGCTGTACGTTGTTGGTAAGCAGCATTCCTAATGGCTGCCTCTTCTCTAACCTCCTCGAGCATATCCAAATCCAGTCTTCTCATCAAATCGCTGACTGGGGAATTAAAATTCAGTACTCTATGCATTGGGAGACCCAACTCGGTAGGTATTACGGCCTCACTTCCAAATGCTAACATATATGGTGATTCTCCAGTTGCTGCTCGGGGAGTTGTTCGGTAAGCCCATAGTACTGATTGGAGCTCATTAATCCAATTTGCTTTAGCTTCACTTAACCTCTTCTTCAAACCATTTAGTAATGTTCTGTTCGTCACCTCAGTCTGTCCATTGCTTTGAGGATGGCCTGGTGCTGAATGAAATTTCAGAATGTTCGATTGATGACAATAGGCAGCGAACTCCTCGTTATCAAATTGTGTTCCATGGTCTGTTATGAAAGCATGAGGGAGACCATATCGACAGATGATGTTCTTCCAAATGAATTTATAAACCTTCTCGTACGTCATATCAATCAGTGGTTCAGCTTCCACCCACTTAGTAAAATAATCCACTGCCACGACGAGGTACTTGAACCTTCCTCGGGTCGTCGGCAATGGTCCAACCAAATCAATCCCCCACATAGCAAATGGCCAAGGTGAAGTTATGGGTGTCAACAATGCTTGTGGAGTTCTTCGGATGGAGGAAAAGCGTTGGCACTTGTCACATTTCTTGGCATAGGCTATACAATCAGCCCTCATCGTCGGCCAGTAGTATCCCTGTGTCATCACCCTTTGCAAAAGTGTCCGACCTGCTACATGAGCTCCACAGGATCCTTCATGGATTTCCTCAACCAATTCCTTGACTTCTGATGGATGTACACATCTCTGCAAACCTGCCATAATTCCTCGTCTATACAAAACACCATTAGTTAACACATACCGAGCAACTTTATACTTCAATTTCTTGGCAGCTAGCTTGTCCTCCGGTAATTCTCCTTCTTCAATGTATGCCCTGATAGGATCCATCCAAGATGGTCCTAAATCAAGGGTAATAATCTTCACCGTCAGATCTTCTTCTATGCTCCGACTTTCTAATACTTCAATTGGTATCGTTCTTCGCAGCTCGGTGCGCGTAGCTGACGCTAATCGGGCCAATGCGTCTGCCCTAGCATTCTCCATCCTCGGTATTCTCACCAATTGAATAGCATTAAATTCTGTCAATAACTCTATCACCTTTGCATGGTACTTCACCATTAATTCTCCCTTAACTGCATATATTCCCATCATTTGATTCACAATTAATTGAGAGTCACTGAAAATAATTATTTGTCGTGCCTCCATAACTTTCACCAAATGAAAACCTGCTATCATGGCCTCATACTCAGCTTCATTATTGGAAGCCTTGAATTGGAATCGCAAGGCATACTCCATGTCAATATCATCTGGGGTGTTTAAAACAATCCCTGCTCCACAACCAGCTGTGCAAGATGATCCATCTACATATAATCTCCATGTAGGTAACTCGTCTTCAAATTTCTTATCTGTCAGAACTCCTCGGTAAAATATCTGCTGTTTTCTTTCATCATTCCCTGGTATCTTTCGTTCCTCGTCGGTCATCTGTTCGCGCCCTTTTACCAACCGGAGTTGGTCTGGGTTTGAATATGATGATTTTTCTACATCCACAAGTCCTTTTACCAACCTTGGTTGGTCTGGACCTATGTCTGTTGATCCTGTATCGTCCACAGGTAGGTCAGCAAGCACCTTTTGCTCATCGGGGGTATCAGGGTACGTGAACTCTGCTATAAAATCTGCTACAGCTTGCCCCTTTAATGATGATCTGGGTTCATACACAATATCATATTCACCGAGTTCTATTGCCCAATACATCAATCTTCCTGATTTTTCTGGCTTGTGAAGGGCTTGTCTTAATGGCATGTCAGTATATACAATGATTGTATGGGCCTGGAAGTATGGCCTCATTCTTCTACTTGCTTCAATTAATGCCAGTGCCAATTTTTCTAGCTTTGGGTACCTGATTTCTGCACCTCGGAAAGCTTTACTTGTGTAATAGATAGGTTTCTGGACTCCATTCTCCAATCTGATCAATGCTGAACTAACTGCATTCTCTGATACCGCCAAATACAAGTACAGCTTCTCTCCAGTTATTGGTCTGGACAACAATGGTGGGGCTCCCAAATACTTCTTCAAATCTTGAAAGGCCTTCTCACATTCATCAGTCCACTCAAAACTTTTTCGCAGTGTTTTGAAGAATGGGAGGCATTTATCAGTTGCTCGGGATACAAATCTGTTGAGCGCTGCAACTCGTCCTGTAAGACTCTGTACTTCTTTCCTCGTCGTTGGAGATCGCAGCCCTAAAAGAGCTTTGATCTTTTCTGGATTTGCCTCAATACCTCGTTGATTGACGATGTATCCGAGGAACATTCCTTCTCGTACTCCAAAGGTACACTTCGTCGGGTTGAGCTTCATTTGGTATTTGTCCAGTTGATCAAAGGTCTGACCTAAGTCAACTAGATGATCAGTAGCTCTCTTGCTTTTGGTGAGCATGTCGTCGACATAGACTTCCATATTGCAATTGATTTGTTCGGCAAAAACCTTGTTCATCAGCCGCTGATATGTTGCACCTGCATTTTTTAAACCAAAAGGCATAACATTATAACAATAAGTTCCCCTTGGGGTAATAAAAGAAGTACTTTCCCTGTCTTCAAGCTTCATTTTGATCTGATTGTAGCCAGAATATGCATCCATGAAGCTGAGTAGCTCATGTCCCGAGGTAGCATCCACTAGCTGATCAATTCTGGGCAATGGAAAATGATCTTTTGGGCATGCCTTGTTAAGATCAGTAAAATCAACATACATTCTCCATTTATTATTCTTTTTCTTTACCATCACCACATTTGCCAACCAATCTGGATATTTCACATCTTCAATGAATTGGGCTTTCTGGAGCTTCTCGACCTCCTCTTGTATGGCTTGGTTCTTCTCGGGACTAAACACTCTTCTTCTCTACTTCACAGGCTTGATCTCCTTATTCACATTGAGCTCATGACATAAGAAGTTTGGATCTATCCCTGGCATGTCTTCATGACTCCAAGCAAAAGTATTCTTCCTGTTTCTCAAGAAAACTATCAACTCCTGTTTTATTGAAAAATCCAACGACGATCCTATCTGGGTTACTCGTTCAGGATGCTCATCGTCCAGAATAACATTTTCTGTAGATTCAACCACCTGTCCTTTTACGAGTTGAGATTCATCCCTAGGGTCAAGAGTTTCAATTTCCGTGCCTTCCTCCACTTGGTAAGTAGTAGTCTTTTTCCTTGATTCTTCAAGTTCCTCTTGCTCGGCAGATGAATAATAGCATTCCCGAGCTACTTTTTGATCACCTTTCATAATTCTGACTCCAAAATTCATTGGAAATTTCAAACACTGATGTACTGTAGATGGAACTGCCTCGAACTTCTTCAATCCAACTCTTCCCATGATGATGTTGTAGGCTGACTGCACATTCTTATCCATCACAAAGAAGCGTATTCTTTCTGTTCGACAAGCAGGCCAAGTTCCAATGAGTATATCCAACTTGATCGTCCCAAGTGGAAAAACTTTCTCGCCAGCAAAACCCAGAAGGGGTCTGTGATAAGGTTCCAATTGAGATAATTTCAAATTCAAGCTATCAATGCATGAGTAATACATGATGTCTGCCGAACTACCGTTGTCTACTAACACCCTTGAAATGACCACGTCCTTCATCCTCATTTTGATCACCAAAGGATCATCATGAGGGTAAAGAACACCTGCCAGGTCATTTTTTGAAAAACCAATCACTAGCTTCTCTTTGTTTACCTTCCTCGGACGATCATCCTCGGCCAGATTTATTCGCTGAATATATGAACAAGCTTGAGCCTCTCCGAGGTAAGCTTTTCTTTCTGCAGTAAGGTCTCCTCCTCCTGCATCTCCTCCTGTAATAACATTACAATCAAATGACCCAAAACGTATGGAAAATACCTCTCGTTCAGGCTGCCTTGGCTTCTTGGGAAGATCGGGGTCATCATCTGGATCATCTTCGTGGTCCCTCTTCTTTTTCTCCTCGGCACGACGAGGAGATCTAGATCTTTCTCTAGTTCTATCATCATTCTTCCTCTCACCCCTGCGATCTACATATTTTGACAATTTTCCTCTTCGGATGAGCGTTTCAATCTCGTTCTGAAGGGCTATACAATTTTTGGTCATATGGCCATGATCTTTGTGAAACTCGCAGTATTTGGCCTTATTCCTCAGATCAGGATTTGTCCTCAGTTTTTCTGGCCACTTGATTTTCTCGCTATTCTTGATTTCTTCTAAAACGTGATTAATACCCATTTTCAATGGAGTATAATTATCGTACTTCTTTAGGACTTCCCATGTCATCCTATTATTCTTCGAGTGTTTGTCACCACCATTACCTTTCTGCTCTTTCTTCTTAGACTTGTCGACCTCCACCTTGGTTTCTTTATCCATATTCTTCTTTGCAGCCATAGCGTCCTCAGCATTCATGATTTTGGCCGCTTTTGCCATCAACTCCGACATAGTTTTAGGTGGATCTTTGGCCAAAGTGTAGTATAACTTATTAGGCAACAAACCACTCATCAAAGTAGTGATTGCTGTCTTTTCTTCGTAATCTATGACTTCCAACTTCTCGTTATTAAAACGAGTTATGTAATCTCTAGTACTTTCACCTGATTTTTGCCTAACACTTAGCAAGTGTGCTACTCGCTTTACAGGCTTTGCTCCGAAACAAAAATTGCCAATGAACAGCTCGGCTAACTGAATAAAAGTTGAAATCTTACCCCGAGGAAGATTATTGTACCATATTTGTGCAGATCCGGTAAGAGTTCCTGAGAATGCTCTACACCTCATTTCGTCGGGGACGACATAGATGTCGGCAGCAGCTTGGTATTGTTCTATATGAAGTACAGGATCTGTCTTTCCATCGTACTTGGGGGTCACCACAGGTGCTTTGAATTTCGATGGTGTAGGAAAATCCACAATGGCTTGCACAAAAGGTGTCCCTTGAACAAACGTTCTCTGTAAGGGATTTCTTGCCTTAGCCATTTCTCCCAGTCTATCTTCTAACCGCTGAATGGAACCTTTCCATGCTTCATTTCCTTCCTCAGGCCGCTTAGTCCGAGCAATTGATTGCTCTGACGTAGCTTCTTGAGATTTATCTCGACGAGTAGCTGGTCGTGATTGTGCTGATCCTTCTCTCAAACTTGATGGTGGTCGAAAACTTCTCGATGGAGCTCTAGGTGGACTCATATTCCTCCTTGGTCCTAATCGACTGAAAGGAGACACCCTGCTTAATCTTTCTAAAGCGCTAGTTCTCTCCGGAGAGAGAGTGATACGTTGATCTGTATCCGTAGCCTGTATTGATGAAGTTCGCCCAGGTTGATAAGAAGAATCATTAGACTCCCCATTGCGAAATGACCCAGTACGTCTGGATCGTGATTTCCCACGATCACTCCGTTGTCCTGAATAGGTAGGTGCACCGCCTTGAAGAGTTTGAATGAGTTGCCTCATAGATTCTTGCATGGCGGTTTGTCCTTGAGCCAGATTTGTCATAATTCCAGCCAGATCTGGAGTTGCAGATGGATTTTGAAGATTTCCAGCATTTCCAGCATTTCGATTACTGGATTCTGGATTATCTGCCATTGATAACAAATGATTTTTGCGAAAAACGATAGTAACAGTCGTTTCCCACAGACGGCGCCAATCTGTTGATGTAAAAAACTAGATTGCTCTAATTATTCAATCACAGATAAATAAATAAGACAAAGATTTTTAAAGTGGTTCGGCTAGGAATAAAGCCTACGTCCACTGTTATGTTATTGCTGAGTGTTTTCAGAATTCTTGATTACAAGTTCTCTCAAGAAATTCCGGTCCCTTTGAATGGGGTTGATACAAGGTATTTATAGCTTTGAGGCTATACATGAAAGGTTCGATACATTAAATGATATACATGTGAAAGGGTAATACATTTAATGCAGCGTACGCGTCAAGAATATAAGCATTCAATGAATATTTGAACTGTTGATTATCTTGCAATTAAAGATACGACCGAGGTGCAGCTCGAACCGCCATAGTTGCTCGTTGCTCAGGAGTTCCTCGGTGCGCTAGAGTTCCTCGTTGCTCGGAAAGAATCATGGTTGGTCGGGAAATGAACTTCCTCACTGCTATTGTGCCACGTAGATTGACACGTGTCTTCGTATTATTCGTCCACATCAGCATATTAATTTTGGTATCAACACCGGGCAATCGTGTTAAATATAATTTCCTTCATATCTTAACACTAAGAAATGCCATAATCCTATGGAGTTATGCGCTGTAAATTCCTTCCAACCGTTGTGTAGCCAAAAATTAGCAGTTGAAGTTGTGAATTCCACCTTTCAATGGTCTCCCTAGAGGTTCCAAGTGGTGGGGTATGGAAAGTGGAATTGACAACTTCAACTGGTGATGTTTGGCTACATAACGGTTGGGAGGAATTTGCAGAGCATAACTCTATAGGATTATAGAATTTCTTAGTGTTCGGATAGACGAAGAGATGCAGCCTCCTCTCCACAAATAGGATACCGCAAATAACTATGTACTAATCACCTATTAAAGGTAAGAAGCGTATATTCATGGATTAGTATAAACAAAACTTAGATGTAGTTGGAATATTTATGTATTAATCTCCTCGCCACACACGCACACTACACAAGAGTGAAAATGATAAAGTGCAAATCAATTAAAAGCATTAAAAATTGATGTTTCGATACAAATTGGAATATTTATTATAAACTGAAAAATTATTTCAAATTCGGGTTATCATAAAAATGGATTGATATTCGGTAGGAGCAGCCAAGTCATCCACACTACTATTTAGACGCCTTGGAGCGTGTTGGACAATTGACCACGACTCGTTGTTGATATACTCCGAATAAAGCACTTGCTTAAACTTTTGATATGCACAAACAAATGGCTCATCGCTCACGTGGTCGTTGCTCTTCAACTTGGACAAGTCAACCATGATCAAATTGGTGATAAGATAACTTTACAAGCATTTTTATCCTCAACTCTTACCCAATCACAGTAAAATACAACCTCTTTGAAGCTTATATAATGCAATTCAAATATATTTTGTATTACACCATAGTAAGTCATTTCAGCTTCAACGAGGTTTTTATCTTTTGCGCTCGCTCGAAAGATAGTAAGAGCTTTGTATGAAATTCCCGAGTTCTGTACATTTGTACTTTCCTTGTACACTTTAGCGCCGAAAATGTAATCGTTCAATCGATACTTTTTGTACTCTTGTACCACGAACAAGGTTCCAGTGGCTAGACGAGCAAGCCTTGATGTCGCATCACCCGTCTTTAGAGCTGAGAATATAGATAAGTTAATTATATTAGTGGTAAAATTTGAGTGTAATGTAATGTTATATAATGACTATTTTCATTATAATTACCTCTTGTGTCACCCATAGCCTAAATTCGCTGTCTGATTGTACCATTGTTTTTCGTCTTTTATTGATCTTACAGGCTTCATATTTTCTGCATATTGCAAAATTAATCATGTATAAAATAATCTAAAATAATGTTAAACATTATAATAATCGAAACTTACTTTTTCCATTCTTCGATATCTTCATGTGTGTCAAATAGATAACGAGCTACTTGTTCATGTTGCAAACTCGTAAATTTCACTCATTTTCCATCACATGACTACCATCATCGACGAATTCATCGGTTTCATCAACGTTGGTCGAGTCAGGCATATATTCCCGAGTATATTGTGATTACTCCACGGTGATGTATTCCTCTGCAATTGATCATGCAATGTATCGCGCATTCTTGACGTAATCTTTAAATTTTTTTTATCAATCTTTCAAACGGATACATCCACCTATATCAAACTGGACCACAAAGAAGTGCCTCGTCACATAGGTGTACCAACAAGTGAACACTTATGTCAAAGAATGCTGGGTGAAAGTACTTCTCCAATACACAAATCACTTCAATCACAACCAATTTTGCGGCCACTATGTGTTCTCGATTCACTACCTTCTCATACAAGAGGGAGAAGGTAATACTAATTTGCATAATAGCCCTACGCAAATCATTGTGCTTGGAGAAATAATGCTTAAACAATAGAGGAACCAATTGGATGATCTCATGTTTATCGTGGGACTTACACTTATGTAAATCATGAGTAGCATAATTCACAATCCTTTGCAAGTTGGACGAAAACGTAGATGGGCCCTTCAAATTATATATTGTGTCTAGAAGCACCTTCCTTTCCCCACTCGTCAAAGTAAACGCACCAGGGAGAATTATTGTCCTTCCCCTACTATCTTCTTTCAACCATAGTTGTGGCTTAAGTTTTAACGATTTAAGGTCTTTTCGTGCATTTTCTCCATCATTCGAATGACTCCCCCCAAGGCAAGTACCCACAATATGTTCAGCGAATTTCTTCTCTGCATGCATATCATTCAATACATGGTGCACCGGGTTATTCTTCCAATAAGGCAAGTCAAATAAAATTGACCTCCGAGACCATGCCTTTCTTATCTCAGTTTCATTCCCAGTTGGGGTCTTCTTATGCTTGACATTCTTAAATTTGGGACTCTTACCTAGCATATTAGGGCCACATTCAAAAGATTTACTTTCAATTTCTGAACCCGAAAGTTGTCTCGGCGGTAGCCTATGTTCAACTCCGCCCAATAAAAAATTGGAACCTTTCTCAGATCTGAAACTACGAGCTGGGGGTAAAAACCTCCTGTGGTGATGGTATACATTTTTTAAGCTAGAGGATAGAAGAAGAGATTCAGTCTCCTCTCCACAAATAGGACACCCCAAATAACCATGTACTACACAACCGGATAATGTCCCATAAGCTGGAAAATCATGAATTGCCCACATCAACATAGCTTTCAGCGTAAACTCTTCTTTTCTAAAAGATTAAAATGATTGCACACCCTCTTCCCACAACTCATATAATTCTTCTACCAAAGGATCCAGGTAGACATCAATGTCATCACTTGGTGCTTTTGGCCCAGGTATCAACAAATCCATCATCGAAAATTTAGGTCTCATACACTGTGAAGGAGGGAGGTTGAGTGGGGCTAGGATCACTGGCCATACACTCTGATTGTTGCTTAGATTTCCAAATGGATTGAAACCATCTGTTGATATAGCCAAACGAATGTTGCGTTGCTCTCGAGCAAAATCGGGATACTCAAAATTCATCCTCCGCCAGGCAGTAGAATCAATAGGATGACGCATGATATTACCCCTACTTCTGCCCTAGCATGCCAAGTTATTGCCTCTGCAATCCATGGTACTGTGAAAAATCTCTTTAATCTAGGCCCAACGGGAAAATATTTCAATACTTTTTGAGGCACTTTTGAGCTTGTGCCTTCCTTACTAGTAGATTGGACATATCTAGGTTCATCGCATACCGGACAACGATCGAGATTTTCATACTCCTTTGGGTATAGTATGCAGTCATACACACAAGCATGAATCGATTTATACTTCATTCCCAAACCTTTCAAACTGTTCTTCATAACATGATAGCTATTTGGAAGTGTATTCACCTTGGGTAATAAGCCCTTCACCCATTTCAGAATTACCGTCACGCTATTGCCAGATAAATCGTATTGCATCTTCAAACTGTGCAAACCAACCATGGCATGTAAAGTTGTTTTATCTTTCTCACGGCCAGAGTATAACGGTTGGGTCGCCTTAAATTTTAAACTTTGGTAGTCATCGTCGAGTTTTATCATGTTATCTTCACGAGCACTTGAATCTTCTACATCATCAGTAACCTCATTCTCCTCTGCTTCATAAAATCCGTACGCATCATTAACTAAATCCTCTAACATATTATGATCTACGTCGTCCCCTTATACATCTACTCTACTTGTTGAAGGTTGTTGTGAAGGTTGGTCGGGGACAAAAGGAACTTTCAATTCACCGTGAAAACTCCAAAATCGATAACTATCTTGCATACCCGATCTTAACAAATATAGTTCAACTGTTTTCCACTCAAACACATTACCATTCTTACACCTAGCACATGGACATGGAAACTCTTCATCATTATGACATCTCTTTGCATATTTCACAAATTCGTTAGCACCTCTGCGAAACACATCCCCCATTCTATTAGTCTCACCCATCCACTCTTTGTATTTCAGATATCCCATCACAGCTACCAAAACTAAACACCTATTAAAGGTAAACAAAACTTAGATTTATAGTATGTTTTATTTAATTATCCTATTAAAGGGTGAGTGGTCCTATCCCATTCAAGACCGCATTTTTCTGTAATATACTTAACAACTCATGCACATTGTTACGATCGATATCATATCCCCGTAGTTCTCCAAGTTCACGACGTAGATTGGCAGGTGTGAGTGTTATTTCAATTGATCAATTGAAATAATAGCCACACTTGTCAATCTAGTATGTACCCAGAGAACATTAAGATACGACTGCAGAACTTCCTCCAAAAGTAACAACTTTAAGCCAATAAGAATATTATATTGAAATTATACAGTCTCAAACTGTCCAAACGGGACAATTCGAGAGATCTCATTACGGGGATAATGACTCTCGAACGGGTCTAAGGGCTATTGACAAATTTACGCATAAGAACTAGAAGGATAGTATCTATGTGTACTATATTTAATTTCAAGTATGTTTCATTTAATTATCATACTATATATATATATTGTTCGATATACAAAGTAATTTTAAAAAAAAAGTTCCCACCCCCATATGGACAATATTCCAGTGGTCATGCCACTTTTAAAACTAACCAACCAAACATTTACTAAACAAAATAATCCAACAACAATGTCAACAACAAATGTGTATCCCGTACTCCTTCTAATTCATCTACTCAATTAATTCATTTCATCAATTAAACTAATAATTAATGTATACAATTATCAATTTACTAATTTACACTGAGGGAAAATCCTACTTTCATATGAAATGGGCACTAATTATTAATTTACTTTCATCTAAAACTGTTTTATTTATTAATTATATTTTAGTGGATGTAATTATAGAATCTATGGATGGATTCAATTTAATCTTACTATGTGAATGCTTTTATCTACAATGAGTTAACCTTGAAACAATATATATTATCTCATAGAATCATCAAAACACGATATTAAGATAATTACAATGGTAGCTTGCCTTACCCCCCCCCCCCCCCCACTACACACACACAAACAAATTGACAAATTCATGGGTTATTTCCAACATATAAACATAAAATACACCTAACAAACATACACAAACATATATTCATGAGTTAGTTTAAAGAAAAGTGCAAAAAATTCAAGAACCCATATATATATAAATACAAAAATAAATAACTTGTGAATTTGTCAATTTGTTTGACAAATTCATGGGTTAATTCAAATACAAAAATAAATTCATGGGTTAATTCAAATACAAAAATACAAATTCATGGGTTAATTCAAATACAAAAATAAATTGACAAATTTATGAGTTATTTCCAACATATAAACATCATATAAAGATAAAAAAACACCACACATATACAAATAACTCGTGAATATACCCCCTACCCCCTGCCCTCCCCCTTACCCACCCCCACCCTGCCCCCCCACACATATATATATACACACACACACACACACACACACACACACACACATATATATATATATGTATGTATATATGGAAGAGAGAGAGAGAAATAAACCTGAAAGTAGAGAGAGAGAGAGAGCAGCGTAGAGAGAGAGATGTGGAAAAAGGAGGGAGGGAACGGCGGGGGGGGGGGGGGGGGGGGGGGAAGAAGGGGTAAGGGTTTTTGCTGCAGAAGATGTCACGGTCGTGTCAAGGTCCTTGACCGTGACAATTCTTTGTCACAGTCGTGTCAAGGTCAATGACCGGGACACAAAACACGTGTTTTTTGTCACGGTCAATGAACTTGACAAGGGTGGCCGGTTGAAAGGTGAAAATTTTGTCATTTTGGTGTAGTGACTATTTACAACTTTTTTATAAGAAACTGGATCATTAATATTCCCTATGTTAAATTCGGTCTCTTGAAGGTATACCACATAATCATCTGGAATTTTCGATCTCCTTTCTCTTTGAGATCTTCTTAATGGAACTTCCTGTGGTGCTTCAAAAGTTTCATCGGTTATAGTTTCATTACGTGGTTGTTCAGTTGGTTGATCATTCTCTTGTTGTTCATTGTTATTGATTGGGTCAATGACCGGTTCAATAACTACATTAGGAACAACGCGTATGTTATGAACTCTGGGCATAGGAATTTGTACCACGACTTCTCGAATGATTACTTCCCTTTCTTTTATACTCCCACTTACTTCACCTTCTTCAATGAATTTAGCATTTGCAGTTTCTATGATTCTAGTTGTATGATTTGGACAATAGAATCTATATCCCTTCGACTTTTCTGGATACCATATGAAATGACAAGATATTGTCCTAGGATCCAATTTCTTTTCATGAGGGTTATAGATTCTAGCTTCCGCTGGGCATCCCCACACACGTAAATATCTTAAATCAGGTTTCCATCCTTCCCAAAGTTCAAAAGGGGTTTTTGAAACTGACTTACTAGGAATCCTATTTAAGATGTGTACATCGGTCTTTAATGCACGTGTCCATAAAAATGTAGGCAATTGGGTCCTACTTATCATACTTCTAACCATTTCTATAAGTGTACAATTATGCCTTTCAGCTACACCATTCTGCCAAGGTGATCCTGGCATTGTGTATTGGGCGCAAATACCTAATTTTTCAAGGAGTTTTGCAAATGGGCCAGGGCTTTGCCCTGACTTGTCACATCTACCATAATATTCACCACCTCTATCAGACCTAATAATTTTCACCTTTTTGCCTAGTTGCCTCTCAACCTCATTAATGTATATTTCAACGACGTTCACAGACTGAGATTTGTTATGCAACATGTACAATATGCAATAACGTGAAAAATCATCTATAAAGGTGATGAAGTATTTTTCTCCACCAATGGATGGAATATCAAAAGGTCCACATATGTCTTTATGTATTATTTCAAGTAGCTGGGTGCTTCTTGTGGTTCCTTTATTTGTATGTTTGGTCTATTTTCCTTTAATACAGTCCACACATACATCATAATTGTCCCAATCCAGGTTATGGAGTATTCCATCTTTAATGAACCTTTCAATTCTCGGCCTGGATATGTGCCCCGATCTTTTATGCCACAAATAAGCAGATTTTTCATCATTAAGTGTACGTTTCGTACCAACATTAGGATGCAGGGTCACAAGGGTTTCAGAAAAATTATTTTCAAGATTCAATCGATATAAACCATCTAATAAAAATCCAGAACCAACATTATTACAATTTTTAATCAAACCAAAACCATTGTTCTTAAATTCAATTGCAAACCATCTAAAGCGAGTTTAGAAGCAGAAATTAAATTCCTAGAAACTGTGAGAACATAAAAAGTTTGTTGAAAATCTAAAATAAATCCAGTGCTTAAAATCAGGCGAAAGACTCCAATAACTTCTATTTTAGCCTTTGCCTTATTGCCCATATAGAGAAAATGCTGATTTGGATTTGTTTTGTGGATCAAAATGAAGCCCTGCATCGAATTGGAAACATGACACATAGAACCAGAATCAATCCACCAAGTGTTAGAAGGAGCGTTATTAAAGTTTGATTCGAAACAAACATAAATAAAGGGCTTACCCTTTTTCTCGAACCAGGTCTTTCGTTTATGACAATCCCTCTGGAAATGACCATTCTTTTTACAGAAGTGACACTTGTCGTTGTTTTCCTTCTTCACAACAACAGTTGATGGTCAGCTTGATGAGACGACCCAGGACCTTTCTTAGTGCCCTTGCCGAACTTCTTCTTAAAACCATCTCCTTTGACTGTAAGGTTTTCCACCTGTCCCTTAGTCACATGGCCATTCTGTTGCTTGAGCCTTCCTTCCTCCTGTACCAACATGCTTTGCAAATCATTTACATTCCACTTATCTTTTATAGTGTTGTAATTGATTTGGAAAGGCCCATACTCAGGAGGTAGGGAGTTTAGGACGAATTGGATGAGAAAAGACTCATCCACTGTCATGCCTAAAACTCTAAGTCTAGCAGCCATATTGGTTATCTCTATAATGTGCTCATTCATGGTTCGAGTACCATCGAACCTCGTAGTGGTCAGGTCGGCCATCAGTTTCTGAGCAAGGAATTTATTAGCAGTGCGAAAGCGTTCCTTAATGTTGTTCAAACACTCTTTCGCTTTTGTAGTTTCAGGCAGGGATGTCTTAATGTTAGCAGCAACACACATTCGCATAAACATTAGGGCCAACCTAGTGGATCGAGACCATGCTTCATGGACAACATTTTCATCATCGCTACTGGCATCAGTAATAACAGCGGGTTCATCACACATAATTGCCATGTTCAGGTCAAGAACCCCTAGACTGAACTCAATTTTCTCATTCCATTCAGAAAAATTGGTTCCATCAAATTTGGAATATGACTGAGCTTGCGAATATAGGTTAGGGGAACTGCAATTAATAACAATGTTCACAAATTAAATTTTCACACACAACAAAAATTGCAAGAGTCGAATATTGAATTGTTGACCAAAAAAATTAGCATATTTCATTTACAATCTGAATATCACGGAATCTGTGTTAATCATCACATAATGTTCAGATTTGTAAAGATATATTACCCTATAATTAATTTATCATGGTCCCATAATTTTTGACATTTGTGTTTGTTGCCTAAACATTTAATACCATGATTAATGGACTTAATGTCAACTATTCTGTTTTTATAAAACTAGTTCTAATGTTGTTCAATTCAGATATTAGCATGTGCTGTGCCTCAATCCAATTTTATAACTGACATTAGAATAAGTCTTTAATGAATGTAAGTATATTATTCGTACATGCAGTCTCAACCTGTGTTTGCCTTTAACTTAACTCAAATGAATAATTATTTACATGTCTCAACTTAAATATAGTTAATCATGCATTAATATTAACTATAATACGTAATATATCAGTAATTATAAAGATACCAATAGTATCTTAATGCCTCAAAACAGAATTGCCCAAGTATAGTAAAAAAAATACAAAATTCATAAATTTTGCCAAAAATGGCAAATAGGATTTTTTTTACCATAGAATTGAAGTAAAACATGCCAGAAAATCAAAAATTTTTGCGAAACGTTAATATTAATTTTTTTGTAAAGAGTTATGAGCACCGAGATTATTTCCTAAAATAGCCAAAAAGGGGATTTTGAGGGCCTTAACGGACTCGAATTGCCGAAAAACACATTACATCATGGCCAAAGGCCGTGAAATTCGACCATTGATCCATTTTCAGTCAACCTACTAAGTTTCAAGTCAAACGAACACCGAAAAATTCAAAAAACACTATTCACTGCATTAAAAAAAAATTCTCTCGGAATCTGTTTTGCCTTAAATCACAGTTTTCGCTTAATTAATCTTACAAACAGATTCATTTTCTTATCATGATTAATAAAGGTATTTTCTAGAATACTAACACAACTTGAAATGATAAAATAATCCTAACGGCAAATTAGGGTTTCAATATCACGAAAAGGGGTTGAACAATAATGGGACAGTTATCAGAAGATAAGGACTGTATGCAGTAATCTCGTTCTTAATATCATACATAACACAAATTCGAATTACCATATGCATGATTACCAGATTTATTAAACTTCTAGATTTTCAGAAAAACATAATTTTCAGATTTCCTGATTTACCAAAAATTCCAGATTTATAGATTTACCAAAAATTCCAGATTTCCAGATTTTCAAAAGATTATAAATCAAAATTGTTATAAAGGAGTTTTCATTAACGGAAAACATGAGATTATAAACCGAAAGCTCTGATACCACATGTTAATTAATACTTCTTTGTTAATAAAAAATTTGAATATGAATCATAAGGTTGCATCATGAATAAAACAGTTTTGACATGAATCAAGGATTTTTATCTTCATGCAATCACAGAACTGAAAATTCGTTATAACTACGATTTAAAACTGACCTTTGTCCATAATTTTTAAAGGGATTAAAGTGACTTGAATGCTCCTTTAATTCCTTTCTTGGATAGCCCAAAATATGAGAAAAATGAATTTCATATTTTCTCTCCCTCCTTAGAAAAAGTGTGTATTGAGATGACTCTAGATGGTGTAGAGGTCTCTATTTATAAGGGGAAGAGGGCCGGAATCCTAGTGGATGTGGAACTCTATCAAGTCTCCCACTAATGCCACTAATCATCATGTGACTAACGTATAAGGTATACCCAAATCCTCTAATATCTTTATTTATCACATTCCTAATTAATTATCTGACATTTATTAAAACCACATAAATGGGAAATTCGGAATTTAATACAATTGAAATTAAATAATTAATTTCTTCACTTAACATTAATTTCCAACATCCTAATGACAAGGACTCGCCTTTTATTATCCCCCTTTGAGCAGTCAGTCACCAAATCGCTTTTGTGTAAAGCCACCATGATATTGACTCCTTGACCATCCATTCTCATCCTCAAGAATTCTGGTGCGGGTTTTTGGAATTTTTCCTGTTTCAAAATATTTACTTACATTGCTCAATTTTCTAACAAATATCAAGAATTAATTTTAGTAATAGAAAGATGACATGAGCTCATTGAATTATTTACACATAAAAAAACATCACTGGAGTTGGATTTTGTAATAGAAAGAATGAAATATATTAATTAATTTCTGCAAGGCACGTTCTGGGAATGCTTTCTTTTAGGTAAAATTTCTCCCAATCCGGTTGAGACAGAATCGTGAGTACACTATGGCTTTATAGAATCTGCCTTTAGGATACAATGCAGTGTATGAACAGTTGTTTGATTCAAACTATATATTGTTTGATCAAACCGAGAACACTCTAAATTTGTAATCTGATAATGCCAAAATATAGAGGACGAAGAGAGAAGAAATAACCAATTTTCGGTGTCCAAAATAGAGGCCTGGAACACTTTTTATAGCCATTTCTGTGACTATTCTTCAACAATCACAGCTCTTCATGTAGCGACTCAGCAGCCGTTGGATCTCGCCTGTTTGAAACAACTTCGATCTAACGGTTCAGATTAGGCATCCCGTTGTAAGAGAATGGACATCCCCTATACGAAACGCTACGAGTTCATCTAACGGTTTAGATAAAGTCATTTCAGATTTTAAACCCTTTGATCGGATCGTTTAATCATAATCGTTGGTGTGTTTTACCTCGTCAAAACTTTAGTCTCCTCTTTTTATAGCCATTTCTGTGACTGTTCTTCAACAGTCACAGCTCTTCATGTAGCGACTCAGCAGTCGTTGGATCGTGTCTGTTTGGAACAACTTCGATCTAACAGTTCAGATTAGGCTTCCCATCGTAAGCGAATGTACATCCCCTACACGAAACTCTACAAGTTCGTCTAAACGTTCAGATCAAGTCGTTTCGGATTTTAAATCCTTTGATTGGATCGTTTAATCACAATCGTTGATATCTTTTACCTCGTCAAAACTTTAGGTTCCCACGCTCAAAAGCGACGATGTGAAGTGCCAGGTGCGCGTCAAAGCGCGCAATGCACCCTAAGTCTCCTAATCGCACTTTCGCACGCCGCGTGTCGCGATTGGTGGTGCTTAAGCACCACCGCAATACGTGGGATCATTACCCCTTATTTGACTTGTCAACTAGAAGTTTAGTTGTCCTTTAGTTGATATACCACTACTTTTTGAGGTACTCTTTCAATGTGGGATAATATGGGATTTTGAGCACTCCCATATCTTTTACACCCATTTGCTCATGTTTCTTCCTTCTAAAAAATAAAACCCAAACTATGTTTAAAATAAGACACCAAATAATATAATAATTTATTAACAACTAATGTTTAAAATAAAACATCAATTAATATAATAAAAATATTATATTGTATTGTATTGAAATTTATCCAATATTCCCCCACCAATTTTAATATACATAAGAGAGCAAAACAAAAAGATAATAAATAAGTTTGGGCACTATCGCTAAAATCTAGTACATAAATGAGAAGTGTCTTTCGGACTTGAACTTCCATATAGTGTAAATAATTTAAAGCTTCATCAAGGTGCTGTGGTGAACGTATCTTGAATCAAGGACCTTTTGAGACGAGCTTGAACTATCACGCATACCGATTTCTGAGTTTATAACGGTTCTTCTAGCATGCACTTTCATGGCCTTGTGCTAATCCTGATTTCACGAGCGCTTTAGGATCGGTCTTCATTCCATAGAAAGTGGCCACACTTTCGACACTCGTATGGGTAAATCAACTTTAGTGATTCTGTGAGACACACTTATATGATTTATTAAGAAGTAACCTTCATCCTCTAACATGCATAAAACCAACACTAGGCACATATGAATGGAACTTTTGTATAAAATTCCTAGTGTTCCATAACTATAATTTAACTTGTTTCTACCACATTGAACTTTGTCTATATTTTCAAGATATGAGTTGGGTTCCCATTAAATATAGTTGTGTTATTTAATAGACCTTAGTCCCATTCCTTTTGAGGTGATATATATAATCTCCCTGACCAGACCTTTATTTAGAGGATCTGCTCAATTCTTGTTCGTTTTAACATAGTCGACTGTAATTACCCCTTCCTTGAGTAATTTTCTTATAATTTGATGCCTTAGACTAACGTGTCTAGATTTTTCGTTGTAATTTTTGTACGAAACTTTATAAATTGTGGCTTGGTTATCACAACTTATCATAATAGAAGGAGATGGCTTTTTTCATAAAGGAATATCATACTACACATTTCTAAGCCATTCTGTTTCTTTACATGCATCTGCTAGGGCTATAAATTCAGATTGCATTGTTGAATCTGACTCACATGTTTGTTTCTTGGATCCCCAAGAGATAACTTCTCCTCCAAGCGTAAAAATCCAACTAGTAGTTAACTTGGATTTTGATTCAATATTATTCCAACTTGAATCACTATATCCTTCTAAAACAGATGGATATCCTACATAAAGTAAACCATAATCCAAAGTCCTCTTCAGGTATCTAAGTACCCTAGAAATCGCATTCCAGTGCTCTTGCCCTGGATTACTTGTAAATCTACACAAGACACTCACTGCATAAGCAATGTCTGGTCTAGTGCAATTCATGGCATACATTAAACTCCCAATAATACTAGCATATTTAAGTTGGTCCATAGCACGCCCAGTATTTTTCATTAATTTGATATTAGGATCCACTGGTGTAGCAGCTGGCTTAAGTTCAAAATGATTATATCTTTTAAGAACTTTTTCTATATAATGAGATTGAGATAACGCTAAAGAATTATCCTTTCTCAAAATTTTGATTCCTAAAATCACATCAACTTCTCCAAGATCTTTCATATCAAATTTTGATGAAAGAAACCTTTTGGTTTCTTCAACATATTTGAGATTAAACCCAAATATTAACATGTCATCCACATATAAGAAAATAATAACACCAACACCATTTTCAAATTTACTATATATACATTTGTTGGCATCATTAACTTTATACCCATGGGATATAACAATATTATTAAACTTTTCATGCCATTGCATATGAGCTTGTTTAAAGCCATAAAGAGATTTAACCAGTTTACACACTTTCTTTTCTTGGCCAGGCAAAACAAACCCTTATGGTTGTTCCATGTAAATATATTCTTCTAAATCACCATTTAAAAATGCAGTTTTAACACTCATTGGATGAATAACTAAAATTATGAATAGAAGCAAGAGATATTAATATCCTAATGGAAGTGATTCGAGCAACATGAGCATATGTATCAAAGTAATCAATTCTATGTTTTTTGCTTATAGCCTTTAGCAACTAGTCTTGCCTTAAATTTATTTATAGAACCATCCAGATTTAATTTCCTTTTAAATATCCATTTGCACCCAATAGGTTTAGCCCCGGGGGGAAGATCGAAAATAACCTAAGTTTGATTTGAAAAAAATTGATTTCATTTCATCATTTATTGCTTCTTTCCAAAAGACAGCATACCTATATGTTACCGCTTTATGAAATGTTGTCGCTTCATCTTCTACATTAAGAACAAATTTAGTTTTGTTCTTAGTCTCATTTAAATCCCCTACAACTAAAAAAATAATAAAGTCAGGCCCAATTATATTTTCAGTTCTTTGTCTTGTACTCCTTCGCAATTGAACATTATTCGTTGTTTCTGAAGAAGATATTGGTTGTGAATTTTCTTCTAAATTTGAGGAGTCAACAGTCGGATTATTTTTTCCAAATCTTGATTCAAAGTACTAAACTTCGTTATATTTTCAAAGAATTGGACATTTACCGACTCAATGATTTCTTGAGTTTCAAGATTTAAAAATCTATAAGTCGTACTGTTACTAGAGTATCCAATAAAAACACATTTGTAAGTCCTATTTCCTACTTTAGGTTTAGGTTCGTGTTTTCTTATATAATCAAGACATCCCCAAACTTTAAGACGTCTAAGATTAGGCCTATGATTAAACCATAATTCATATGGTGTAATATCCTTGTTTTTCAATGGAACTCTGTTAAAATATAACATGCGGATAAAATCGCTTCTCCCCATATCGACAAAGGTAAACCAAAACTGATTAACATTGCATTTATCATTTCAACTAAAGTCCTATTTTTCCTTTTCGCCGTTCCATTTTTTTGTGGCGTATAAGGCGCCGTAACTTAATGGATTATCCCATGAGTATTACAAAATTGTATAAACTCACTCAGGTAATATTCACCACCCCTATCGGATCGTAGGACTTTAATTTTCCAATTTTGTTGAGTTTCAGCTTCTCCTTTAAAAATTAGAAATTTCTCGAAAACTTCATCTTTACTTTTAAGTAAATATGTATATGCATACTTGGAGTAATCATCAATGAAAGTTAAGAAATAATTATTTCCACCACGAGTCATATTACTCTTGATATCACATACATCACTATGAATAAGATCAAGCATTTAGGATATCCTCTCAACAGATTTGAACGACTTTCTAGTTATCTTCAATTGAGCACAAATTTCACATTTAGAAAGGTTATCAAATTTATAATCCGAGATTAAGCCGAAATTAGTCATATTTTTTATACTTTTATAATTCATATGTCCTAATCTACTACGACATAAAGAAATAGGCTCAACCATATAAGTAGAACTAATAACATTGATTACATTAATTTTGATCATGTCGTTACAAGAGTATCCTTTGCCAATAAATTGGCCATTCTTGGATAAGACAAACTTATCGGACTCATACACAAGTTTGAAACCTCTCTTATTGAGAAGTTCCCCAGACATAAGATTTTTACACATATCAGGTACATGAAGTACATCAATTAGAGTAAGAGTCTTTCCAGAAGTTAATTTCAATTCCACTGTGGCTTTCCTAACTACATGTAATACCCTGTATTTTTACGTATTTAGAATTTAATTAATGGAGCGATTAAATAGAAAATACGGAACTTATATTTAAATTACGTGATTAGAGTAATTTAATGTGACCATATATTTAAATTACGTGAGTAGAATAATTTAATGTGACCTTATATTTAAATTACGCGTATAGAGTAATTTAATCAGACCTTATATTTAAATTACACGACTAAAATAATTTAAGATGCGCTAAATGTTAAATGAGATGATTTAATAATTTAAGTCGAGTTACTAAAAATGACTTGTGAATAACTCATGAATTTACCTTACGTCATAACGAGTGATATGAGCGTATAAGATTCAAATCTTAATCGAGAGCCAAACATGGGCTAACGAGAGGTAAAGAAAAAAAATATTATATAAGGGACTCAAATGACAATTTAGAGGTCACGGTTAACTCCAGAAGGGTCAAAATAGTCAAAATAGTATACCCGCGGGTACTAGTTGGGTCCCGGGACATCTTTGGGCTAAGTCGGGACCATTTAGGGGCATTTTGGTCTTTTAAAAGATAGGAGTGGGAAGACCGACGAATTTTGGAGTCTTTTATCTTCTGATTAAATAAGAAATTAGGGTTAGAAACCTCATAACTCGCGGAGAGTCCATTAGAGAGGAAAGAGAAGTTATTTTTAAAGAACAAAAAGAAGAAGTGTGAGAGATTTAAAGAAATCCTTGAAACTCAAGCAATTGAAGAGTAAAGATTGAAGGAGACAAACAATCAAACTCTACAACAACCATGAAATCAGGTCATCTCTGAACCAAGGCAAGTGGTTATTTACAAAATCTAAATCTGAGTTATAATATCCATGTTTAAGATGTGTAGAATAAATGGGTTCGAATAATTCTTGAAGGGAGATTTGATGCATGTTTAGGATAGGACTTGCATGTAGTTAGATTTACTGGGATAGGACTTGCATGTAGTTAGATTTACATCTGCAGAGTATTAAATTACAAAAGAAATATGATTCCTATTACGTAATATAAATCTGGGTATATGATGATTTAAGAAAAAGAAACCATATATCTAGGGTTTTGAGAAGTTAAGAATAATTGTGGTTCTTGGATGATTTTTATGAAGATTTGATGATATCTTAACATTAGGAATAGTCTATATCCATATAAAAACTAAATGGTGATGTTGGTAGAGAGTTACAGAAGATTTAATGGAGTTTTGAGTTGTTAAAACTTAAGAAAGACGAAACAGGTATAAGCTGCCTAGAACAATCGATCAATCTACTATGAAGATCGATCGATCGATGTTCATCAGTTGATCGATCGATGATGAAGGTCGATCGATCAACGCCTGCTGTTTCTTGAAAAAAATATTCTTTAGTGAATTTTCTTCGATGGTCGTCACTACTATTCCTATCCTAGGAATTGTTAAAGACCAGAAGCTAAAAGGTTGAGACCCATCATAGTCATTGAGAGAAAGACTTAGAAAATGACTAGATAAGTAAAGAACGAAATGGTCGAGTATCGAAAATGGTGAATTTAAGTTATGAAGGGAGTTAACATGAATTCAAAATAATTATTAGTAGGGTAAAGATGAATTAACCACTGAATTAATTGGAGGGGTAACTAGGGCCCTTAGAGTAGTGCATATACTCAATTAAATGCGATAGTGATGATAAATCATAAAATAACAAGTACGGTGAATATAAGAGAATAAAATATTATGTACGAACATGATTGATTGGTTGGGTGTGGACCCACCGAATTGTATGGACTTTTAGGTTAAGAGAATTATACCTAAATTGATTATGTTAGGGTCGATGAGATATTCCGAACTAACATAGAGTTATTGTACGCTCGGGGTCGATGAAGAATGCCAAACCAAACCTTAAAACTGGTGTCGTGATGAAAGAGTCCGAGCCAGAGTATATATATATATATATATATATATATATATATAGTTGGGGTCGATGTATTATTCCGAACCAACTCTTACTTAGGGTCGATGAGTTATTCTGAACCAAGAGTTCTTTGCGTGTGTGTTATAAGGACATATTAGTGATAACTAATATTTAGGATACATCGTGTGATAAATGTATACTGTATGTATAATCTGTTGACATGAATAGTAGATAAAAATATGGACTGATAATATTATAGTAGTAATTAAGTGGTGAGACTTAATTATAAATAGAAGAACAAAGATAACCAGAAATGAATAAGTTATATACGTGTACCACATATGAGATATGAACTATTAATATACTCCATGTATGATATGGTGATTTAGAGGGTAGATAAGCACAGTGGAGTATTCTAGTCTAGTTGGCTTGGGTAGTATAGCTAGATGGACTAACTACCCATGAAAGGCGTGCACTATAAGAGAGGGGTGAGGTAACTCAAGGGATTCTACGGAATCTTAACTTGTATAATAAATAACTCATATTTGTGATATCTTCTTGCAAAATATTTTTAAATGTTTTGAGTACTAACTCTTGCTCTGTAAATATTTTAAAAAACTTTTTAGGTGCCCAATCACAGGGACACCCAACATGACTTCATTCCAGGGACTTTGGAGCTGCATCACATATGGATGTTGCTGGGCTTGCTTAGATGATTCTTTTATTTCAGATCTAGTGTAGGATCTCAGTTTCAATACTCTCAGTTTGGAAACATGTTGTCCAACCTTTACATTTGCAGTTATTCTGATATCTTGGATTTGGAGTTAGTTTTATTTCAACCGTGATTTTCGGCGCGGCTTTATTTCATTCAGTTATTTATGATGATTGGTTTATGTAAGGACATATTTTTAATAAGTCCGTTATAACTAATTATGTCGTATACCACTACAAGTCGTCAAAGAATTGAGAAGATTACATCTACAAAAGACGGATCTGAATTACAAGTTATCTTCAACATTCAAGCCCAACAATATGAACTTTTGTAAGATATTGTTTAAAGTTTCATTTACATTTCATATTAAGAGTGTTGGGATATTTTTAAAGGGAGTTTTAAAAATATTTTATATAAAAATGTTTTAGAAATGTTTTTATAAAAAGGGTTTTATTGCTGTTTTAGAAAAATGTGTTTTTGAAAAGCTTTAAGAAAATTATTATAAGCAGCAAACGTACCTCGGTTTCGTTGACAAGATCGTTCAAGAAAGATCACCATCTCGTTCGAACAACATGTGTATGTCGCGCGTTGTCGTTTGAACGACATGTGATATCGTTCGAGCGAGATGGGGTTTCGTTTGAGCGAGGTGTCTCTTTGGCTGACACGCTGCTTTTCATGCTAATCTCTTGACCGCCTTAAATTCCTATGTAAAGGAATGTTAGGCTTGTGTTTTAAATGTGGAGAATAGTTTCCAGCTTTGAAGAGTTTCAACTTTTGAAACTTTTGTGTATCTGCCCAGTTTTAATTCAATACCTTTTGGCAGAAAGTTTTTCTCTAATAATTTTAAGGGTTCAAGTATTTTTGTTTGAATTCACAAAATCCTAATTACTTTTAGGTGAATTATTTTGTTGAACCCAAGAACATATTTTTCTTTGGTTTATTCTTTATGGGAAAACTCTACAACCGACAGCTGTGTGCTATTGTGGAGGGAGTTCTTATAAAGTTCACAACTTGTGGAGAATCCGTTTCTCTTCTTCATTACTAACCGCCTGGAGTTCCTGCGGAAGATTTCAGCCGAGACATCGAAACCGATGCCTGAGGGTATTGCGTATGTCTCTCTTATTTTCATTGTATTCCGTGTAACCGTTTTAAAAAATTATAGTGAAAATAAAAGGTTTTGCCCTTCGGGGATTTTTCCTGAATATTTGTGTCACATGCTTTATTTATTTATGGGTTGACACACGCACTTTAGATGCATATTTAGGGGTTGGATTAATTTGATTTAAAAATAGACTCTAATTAAATAAGTGTGCCATATCGAAAACTTGCGAATTAATTTAAATCGATATCACACACCGCATCACACGCTTTACAAATTGGTATTAGAGCGGGTTGCGCTAATTTATTGGGTGATCCTGATTTTTCATGGATTTATTTTTTTGATACAATTTGACTTCTCACGTCGTCAAATTGGTATCAGAGCGAATTGCCCTAATTTATCACGTGGTCTTTATTTTCCACAAAAAATTATGTGATATTGATTTTAAAAAAAACCAGTTTTGTGAAAAATTGCAATTTTTCAATGGAGCGCCCATTTAATGAGGAGCCTATTTTTGAAAAAGTTCACGACCGTGATGAAAAATTAAAAAGTTTGAATTCGAAACTTTGCAAAAGAATTAAAGTTTTGGAAAAAGAAAATTCTCTCTTTAAAAGTAAGATTGAATATTTGCAAATGTTTCAAACTCAAAGTGATATTTGTCGTGAGCACTTTGGTAATTTGTGTATTGATTTTGATTCTTTGAAAATTGCCAAAAAGAAGAGTGATGAGAGTGCCATTGTTTTAGAGAAGGAATTAGAGGACTTAAAAAATTCTAGGGTTCCCATTTGTGCCGTCGAGGATAAAAAATTAATCGATGATTTTATGGCACGTGAAGAGACTCTTAGGAAAAAGTTTGCCTTAATTAAGGGAGAGAGAGATGCCCTTTTAGAAATTGTTGAAAATTTGAAAAAGGCATCCTTTAATTTGGAAGAATCTAATTCTTTGCTTGAATCAAATATTTTGAAGCTGAAATGATTTAAATGATTCAAGTAGGGTTGATAGTGATGGTAATGGCTCATCGTGTTCTCATGCTTCTAATGCTAATGCCAAAACCATTATTTGTTTTAGAGGGTCAACTAATTCCAAGGACATTAGAAAAGATCACACTTTATGTGTCATTCCACCCGTTTACAAATGTTCATATTGTGGTAGGAAAGGTCACCTTAGGAGATTTTGTTTTGATCTTGGAAGAGGTTCTAGGAATTCAAAGTCTAGTGTTTTGTTGGTTCCCAAAACTCCGTGTCGACGTGTTACATCCGCTTGGGTTAGGAAATCACCTTTGGATACGCTAGATTTTAGAATAGTTGATTCTCATTTGCTTGCACATGATTCTTCTCTTGCCATATCATATAGATGATTGTGTTTGCATGTTTGTCATACACTAGTTGAGATTTCATGTTATATATTTGCTAGTGTGTTGACATGTACTTTTTGTATAAATTTTTGCTTTTGAAAATTTTTAAAAAATAAAAAAAGATTTTATTTTGATAAAATCTTTGAAAATTAAAAAAGATTTTTGTATTTTGTTTGCACCTTTTATGGATGAACACTTAGGATGACCGAGTCACAACATCATTCCATTTTTCATGTGATTATCTGATAGTGTTTTGAGACAATAGGTGAATTCATTCATGTGCTTTATAATGTTTGGAGTCATTGAGATGTAATTAAGTGTTACTTCCTACATGTTTGACTCATGTTTTCCTTTATTGCACACATGCACGGATTTGTTTGATTATTATGCATGTCTTATCACATGTTGGTTGGGTGTTTTCACTTCAATCTTGTCCTTAAAATGAACCAAGCACGATAAATTTTGATAAAAAAATTGTGCATATAAGAACCGTTTTGTGAGTTTGAGTGCTTTATTTAAAAACGGGGAAGGGCTGTGAAAGGTTCACTTAGACTTTGCGAATACTTAGCCACCATTTAAATTGGACCTAAAAAATTGAGGAATTTTATTATCCAGGGTCTAAAGAGGTTAAAAGAGCCCAAAAAAATTTAAAAGTAATAAAAAGAAATTCATGTCAAATATGGGCCATTTAGGTTTTTGCACCAATTCTCCAAAGTTTGATAATTTAGATCACCTCTATTCAAAATATAAATCTAAGGTTTGATTGGAAACTTATGAGTTAGTTTTGGACGTTATTAAAAATCTTGAAAAAGCGTTAAAATAGTTTTGGACATTATTGCATAAGACGATGTCATCTAAATTCAACAAAATTTTACATATAAGGATAGCTTTGATGTTCATTCGTTAGGAGTACACGTATGCATCGTGCACATATGATTGATTGAGTTGATTTTCCTTTCGAATGAGTTCACACCCATACATTCCATTTCCATGACTTGGTTGTTTTAGTCTAAATCCATGGTGAGATTTTTGGTATCATATTTTTGTATGAAAAATTGAAAAAAATCAAAAATAGTTTGTGAAGGTTTTGGTATGTTCCTTTGCATGCGCATAGCTTGATCCTTGTTTGCTATGAATTTTATTGTGACACTCCATATTTTGATTTTTTCTTCTTATTTGTATATTTGGGGACATCATAAAAGGGGGTGGGGGGTGGGGTGAGAATTATCATGTTATGGGGGAGTTTTTGCATTATGGGGGAGATTTGATTTACTCTAATGATTTATTCTTATATCATTTCAAACTCGATGCGTCACGAAGGTATTTTTTCTTTATCTCATGTGTGTAGGTACGAAGATTGAAGATCATTATGTTGCACACCCTGATGAGAAAAGCTTTGAGAGTTTTGATGTTGAAGAAAAAATTGAGAACTTGCAAATATTACCTTTTGAGTTTTGGGATTCATGGGAGTGTAGATTTGTATAGGCATTTTGGTATTTGATAATTCAGATGTTTTTATGTATGTACCGCATAGACATAGGGGGAGATTTGTAAAAACATATTTTTAATAAGTTCGTCACAATTAATTATGTCGTATACCGCTACAAGTTGTCAAAGAATTGAGGAGATTGCATCTACAAAAGACGGATCCGAATTACGAGTTGCCTTCAACGTTCAAGCCCAACAATAGGAACTTTGGTAAGATATTGTTTAAAGTTTCATTTACATTTCATATTAAGAGTGTTGGGATATTTTTAAAAGGAGTTTTAAAAAAAATTTATATAAAAATGTTTTATAAATGTTTTTATAAAAAGGGTTTTTATTGCTGTTTTAGAAAAATGTGTTTTTGAAAAGGTTTAAGGAAATTTTTAAAAGCAGCAAACGTACCTCGGTTTCGACGCCAAGGTCGTTCAAGAGAGAACACCATCTCGTTCGAACAACATGTGTATGTCGCGCGTAGTCGTTTGAATGACACGAGATCTCGTTCGAGCGAGATGGGGTTTTTGTTCGAGCGAGGTGTCTTTTTAGCTGACACGCTTCTTTTCATGTTGATCTCTTGACCGCCTTAAATTCCTATATAAAGGAATGTCAGCCTTGTGTTTTAAATGTGGAGAATAGTTTCCAGCTTTGAGGAGTTTTATCTTTTGAAACTTTTGTGTATCTGCCCAGTTTTAATTCAATACCTTTTGGCAGAAAGTTTTTCTCCAACAATTTTAAGGTTTCAAATATTTTTGTTTTAATTCACAAAATCCCAATTACTTTTATGTGAATTGTTTTGTGGAATCCAAGAACATATTTTGCTTTTGTTTATTCTTTGTGGGGAAAACTCTACAACCGACAGCTGCGTGCTATTGTGGAGGGAGTCCTTATAAAGTTCACAACTTGTGGAGAAGTCGTTTCTCTTCTTCATTGCTGACCACCTGGAGTTCCTGCGGGAGATTTCAGACGAGACATCGAAACCGATGCCTGAGGGCATTTCGTATGTCGCACTTATTTTCATTGTAATCTGTGTAAGCATTTTTACAAAATTATAGTAAAAATAAAAGGTTTTGCCCTTCGGAAATTTTTCCTGAATATTTGTGTCACATTCTTTATTTATTTATGGGTTGACACACGCACTTTAGATGTATGTTTAGGGGCTGGATTAATTTGATTTAAAAATAGACTCTAATTGAATAAGTGTGCCATATTTGAAACTTGCGAATTAATTTAAATCGATAGCACACACCGCATCACACGCTTTACAGTATAGTACTGCTTAAATTATATTGTTCCGCATGAGTTGTTTTATCTGTTTAATGAAGATAAAATTTGGAACTAGCTTAATTTCACTTAGGTGGTTATTAAGAAAATTTTCGACAGTGATGCTAAGAATGAACCATTTAAGAAACCTGCTTTAAATTAAATTAAGGCTTTATCACCCAAGGTTTAATTAGGCGGGGTGTCACACTACATTGGTGAGAAGATTATTTGCCATCTTCACTTCTTTTCCATCAATTTCTTGATATGTTTTGAATGAAGAGAGGTCTTTGCATATGTGGACCGTTGCGCCGGTATCCAGCCACCATCCACTTTCATTTTCAATTGAATTTGCTTTGCATATAGTAGAAATAAGATCTTTAACATTGTTTGTTTCCTTCGACCGTTGTTTTTCCTTTAATGCCTTCTTTTTAAGACGACATTCTCAAGAATAATGGCCTGGTTTGTCACAAAAGAAACATTTTCCCTTATTTTTCTTATTTGCTCCTTGGTTCTTGAATTTTGAATCATTCTTTGCTTTAAATTTTGAGTCTTTGGTAATCTTGGATTTTTGATCCTCAACCATATTGGCTTTTGAATGACCCTCACCTTGTTCAACCTTCTTTTCTCGAATATGAGTATCATCTTCAATACGAAGGTGACGAAGAAGGGATTCCACAGTATAAATATTTTCATCATGATTAATTTTCTTCTTAAATCCATTCCAAGAGGATGGAAGTTTTGAAACAATCACCCATACTTGAAATTCATCTTGAAGATTAATTTCAGCAGCTTTAAGGTCATCAACAATCTGTTGGAGTTCATATGCTTGTGCAACGATAGATTTATCATTACTCATTCCAAAATTCATATAGTTTGAAATCAGAAACTTACGGTTGCTCGCTTCCTCGTTTTGATACTTTGTCTCCAATGCCTTTCATAATTCTTTTGCCGTTGGAATCATTCGATGAGCGCTATAAACAGTTTGAGACAAAGCATTGAGGATGTGTCCCCGACTAATACATTCGTCTTCTTTTCTCTTCACACATTTTTTCTTTATTTCTTCAGTGTCTTCGGGTGTGGGCTCGTGAATTTGCTCAAGGTTGTCATCTAGAATGTAGGCTAGTTTTAGTGATGTGAGGAAGAACATAACTTTATCTTGCCAACGGATAAAATTTCCACCATCAAAACGGTCGAGTCGGATTAAGTCTTGAGTCATGACTTGGATAGATTGTGCTACTGTTGCTTCCATTTGGCTGGAGTAATAAGAATAAATTTTTGCCTAAAACTGTTAGATTTTGTACTGGAAAGAACGAAATATATTAATTAATTTCTGCAAGGCACGTTCTGGAAACGCTTTCTTTTAGGCAAAAGTTCTCCCAATCCGGTTGAGACAGAACAGCGAGTACACTATGGGCTTTATAGAATCTGCCTTCAGGATACAATGAAGTGTATGAATAGTTGTTTGATTCAAACTATGTACTGTTTGATCAAACTAAGAACACTCTGAATTTGTAATCTGATAATGCCAAAATATAGAGGACGAAGAGAGGAGAAATAAGCAATTTTAGTTGTCCAAAACAGAGGCCTGAAACTCTTCTTATAGCAATTTCTGTGACTGTTCTTCAACAGTCACAAACTCTTCATGTAGCGACTGAACGACCGTTGGATCGTGCCTGTTTGGAATAACTTTTATCTAACGGTTCAGATTAGGCGTCCCATCGTAAGCGAATTGACATCCCCTACACGAAACGCTACGAGTTCATCTAACAGTTCAGATCAAGTCGTTTCGGATTTTAAACCCTTTGATCGGATCGTTTAATCACAACCGTTGATCTGTTTTACCTCGTCAAAACTTAAGTCTCCCACGCTCCAAAGCGACGATGCGCGTCAAATCATGCAATGCGCCCTAAGTCGCCCAATTGCACTTTCGCAGGCCGCGTGTCGCGATTGGTGGTGCTTAAGCACCACCGTGATGCGTGGAATCATTGTCCCTTATTGGACTTGTCAACTAGAAGTTTATTTTTCCTTTAGTTGATATACCACTACTTTTTGAGGTACTCTTCCAATGTGGGACAATAAGGGATTTGGAGCACTCCCATATCTTTTACATCCATTTACTCATATTTCTTCCTTCTAAAAAATAAAACCCAAACTATGTTTAAAAGTAAAACACCAAATAATATAATAATATATTAACAACTAATGTTTAAAATAAAACATCAATTAATATAATAAAAATATTATACTATATTGAAATTTATCCAACATGGAAATGATGAATTAAAAAGATGATAGATTTTAAATTCTCCAGGCAGTGACAATCTACAAAAATTTTACTCCATCATTTGGCTATGCTGGTCATTGATAGTACTTTTTATTTATGTCTATTTGTATAAGTGGTTCAAACACCATTACCAACATTCATAGTAAGTAATTGTCTCAAATTTGGAGGCATTCAATGGAAAAACTAAAACCAAACTAAACTAAAAGTTAGGACTCCAATTTTATTTCACTTTTTAAAGATTTGATCACGAATTACACTAAATAAAATAATGTATATATTTTTTGGGATGAAGGGAATAAATTGATCATTCTTTTTTAATATGCCGAAATAGAATTATGTAGTTTAATGCCATTCTTTAGGTTGACAGTATAAGCTTGACTTAAAATAATATCCAATTTGTAAAGCTTTTTGATGTCACAAACTCTTAGACGTAAGAGAAAATTTGACATGAGAAAAAGTTTTCAAAGTATTATATTATACCAGCTTCGAGTTAAGACAGGGTATTGCAGTAACATTATACAGTAATGCCACTGAAACATTATTATTAAAGCAACTTCTAAGTTCTAATAATTTTTTTTCTTTTTTATCAAAACACAAACACTTGGTACCACTATTTTATTCTCTTTGCCAAACCAGGATTCCTTTTCAGGGGTGTTAAATATCACAATTTTTATTGAGTAATGTATGTACTATGAGCACTCATTTATATCATGGAGAAGGAATTATAAACAACTTCATTTGTACTATGTTTGCCTCATCAACCAACCATTTTATTAGAGAAATAAAGTTGAATGCACAAAATGCAACTCATTAAACAAAATTTTGCACATGTAAGATGTGTTATATGTGTTAATAGAAGTTGAACTGAATAGAAAATGTAGTGACCTCGAACTCGGTGTATGGAGGGTGAGGACGAGACACAAGATCATTGGCGACACATTATGCTAATTATTGAAGCACCCATCCAAAACCAATTAGTAATGGGTGGGTGGACCACCGGATCTTATATAATAGGGCTCTAGGATTGAAATGTCTGACGTGGAACTTTAAATTCTCCACAACCCAAGGAAATAACCCCAGGAGCCTACATGAGATCTGTAATATGAAGATAAAAAATATGGATAAAGCTACATGGGTACATTTTGGTACCCTTTTTCCATGTCCAATGTATAAATATGTTATATCATGTTGTTGTGGATCCTGTCAAGATAAAATATATTAAATTTTTATATCTTTGTCTTATTAGGCGGGATAAAAGTGGTCAAGTATAGTGATACCAAAAAAAATATTGAGAAAGGATGATAATATGATCCTTGGATGTATAGGTGGAATTCTCCATTCTTTGGGCTCATGCCTTATAATCGAAAATTAGTTTTTATTTTAAGTTGGAATATCTAAGATATGATCATTCACATTACAACACTCATATGTCACTTACCAGCTTCTATTAATATGTGTATATACGTATACATTAACTATGCTATATGATTAACACCTTCTTAATTGCATTATCCTAAACTATCACTTATAACGGAAGAAAAAAACATATTTAATAACATCATAATATCAATTTAGAAGACATTAATTTGATTCATATTTGACACACAATACAATTGTTCTTAATAAAAGGATATTATATCTTCATATTTTTACAAAATATGTCTAAACTAGGGTGGACTCTGAAATTTGAGGGGTCCTAGGCGAACAATTAATTTGGGGCCCTTTCTTCATGGTAAAAAGGGGATTGTTTTAGGTCACGTAGTCTCTCGCGACGGTATTGAAGTAGATAAAGATAAAGTTGACATTGTTTCCTCGCTTCCCATTCCTAAGTCTGTTAAGGACATTAGCTCCTTCTTAGGACATGCGGGCTTCTACCGTCGTTTCATCAAGGATTTCTAAAATTGCTCAACCTTTAACAACCCTTCTATCCAAAGATGTTCCCTTTATTGTTGATGAAGCTTGTGTTGCTTCTTTTGAGCGCCTTAAAGCTGAGCTCACTTCTGCTCCTATCATTCAGCCTCCTAATTGGTATTTACCCTTTGAGCTCATGTGTGACGCATCTGATTTTTCTCTAGGTGTTGTACTTGGTTAGCGGGTTAACAAGCGACAGCATGTCATTTATTATGCTAGTCGAACCCTCCATGACGCTCAACTTCATTACAGAACCACCAAAAAGGAGTTGCTAGCTGTCGTATTCGCACTCGATAAGTTTCGATCTTATTTCATCGGTTCCCCAATCATCGTTTACATTGACCACGCTGCCCTACGACACTTTCTTTAGAAGAAGGATTCTAAGCCACGTTTGATACGGTGGATTCTCTTCAAGAGTTTGACCTCAAAATTCGCGATAAGAAAGGGTGCAAAAATTTAGTTGCCGATCATGTCGCTCACCTCACTGTTACGTCTACATCTGATCTTGTCCCTATTTCTGAAACATTTCCTGATGAGCAACTTTTTGGTATCTCCACTTTGCCTTGGTATGCTGATATTGTTAATTTCCTTGTTACCGACCAACTGCCCGATCATTGGTCGAAACAAGAGTGATCTAAGTTCATGGCCCAGGTGAAATTTTACTCTTGGGATGATCCCTTCCTTTTTAAGTACTCCTCTGATCAAATCATTGGTCGCTGCGTTCCTGACCATGAACAGTCAAGTATACTCTTCTTTTGTCACGATGGTGCCTGTGGTGGCCATTTTAACTCCAAGAAAATTGCCACCAAAATTTTGCAAAGTGGTTTCTACTGGCCCACTCTTTTTCGAGATGCCCACAACTACTGCCAGGCTTGTGCCAAATTCCAACAATCTGGGCGTATCTCTCGTCGTCACATGATGCCCCTCACATCCATTCTTATCGTCGAAATCTTCGATGTATGGGGCATTGATTTCATGGGTCATTTTCCTTCATCTCAGGGCTTCTAATATATACCGGTTGTAGTTGATTACGTTTCCAAGTGGATTGAAGCCATAGCTTTCCGCACCAATGACCATCGCATTGTGGTTCAGTTTCTTAAGGAGTATGTCTTCACCCGTTTTAGAACTCCCAAAGCTATCATAAGTGATGGGGGTAAACATTTCTGTAATCAAGTCTTCGAACATCTCGTCAAAAAGTATGGCATTACCCACAAAGTTGGTCTCTCTTACCATCCTCAGACTAGTGGTCAAGTTGAGGTTTCCAACCGCGAAATCAAGCAAATCTTAGAAAAAACAGTTAATCCTAATAGGAAAGACTGGTCCTTACGCTTGAATGATGCTTTGTGGGCATACCATACAGCTTTTAAGACTCCGATTGACATGTCTCCTTATCGCTTGGTCTTTGGTAAACCATGCCACTTACCTGCCGAGCTTGAACATCATGTTTATTGGGCTGTCAAAGCCCTTAATTTTGATATCGATGAGACTGGCATTCATCGAAAGCTCCAACTTAGTGAATTCGAGGAGATACAGAATGATGATTATGATTTGTCCAAGAAGTACAAGGATAAAATGAAGTGGATCCATGACCAAAGCATCCTCTGCAAAGAATTCCACCCTGGTCAGAAAGTGCAGTTATATAACTCTCGTCTTCATCTCTTTCCCGGGATGTTAAAAACTCGTTGGTCTGGACCCTTTGTTGTTGAATCTGTTACTCTTTATGGTTCCATCACAGTTCAAAATCCTAAGGATGGTAGCCTCTTTCAAGTCAACGGTCAATGATTGAAGCCTTTCTTAGAGCTAGGCCCCTCTCACATTGAAGAAATTGACCTTGTTGACCCCATTTATGAAGACTGACTGTTCAGTCTTGTTTGGGGGTGATACTTATCACCCCATTTTTTCTGCCACACTGTGCTTTCATAGATCTTATCTTTAGGGTGAGATTGGTTCGGTCTGGCTGAAGACGTTAAACTTAGCGCTATCGGGAGGCAGCCCGTCGTTCCGTGTTTGTGAGTATGAGCCTTATTCTGTTTGGGGGTGGTGTTTCACACCACCCAATGATTTTCACATGCTTTATAGACTTGTACGTCTTTTTGTATCACATCTGTTCTTCAGGTTTCTTTTATCCTCCAGAATGCAATACATTTCACTAGTGGTTCATTATGGTAATATCTTTCCTCCCTTGTGCTTTTCATTTTTATATATGGTTTTAAACATTGGGGACGACGTTCTCTTTTGTTTGGGGGTGGGAAATTTATCAAAATGGTACCTCTTTTGAAAATTTTCAGAAACAAGTGATTTTAAACTTTTTGTGCAGTTAAAAATAAATTTTTATGATATGATTTGTCTATCATCCCTCTTATAGAAATCTCGGAATACATGTGTTTGATCCTGAAGTTACGCTGTCTCCATGAAATTAATTAATGCCTCTGACAAGCGTACTTGCAATATGAATTCTTAAACTCAAAAATTTGCACTGTCACTTTTACAATCAAAAGTTGAAAAGTAATTATATTCTCAAGAGAGCCTTAAAAGATCACTAGTGGCGACTTAAAACCCGTGAGATTTGAGCTTTTCACATTTTTGAGGGTTTTTACGTATCTCCGATTCACAAGTTGACTCAACTTTCTTTGGGTACTACGTTTAGTCGTTGAATGATCTCATTTTTTTTTTTCAAATTTGGCTTAATCACTGAGAGTGACATTACTTTCGAGTTATAAGAAACATGTGTCTTGTAGTTTGTCTCAAGCACTAAACCGATTTTTTCATACACTTACTATGTTCCCTATCATATTATCATTTTTCATATTACCCTTATCCATATGTCCCAAATACCATCCATCATTGCCATCATTTTTTAGAAAAAGAGTGTTTGAAATTTTCCATATAAATTGTCTTCGTTTGCGCTATGAAAAGAATAATGTATCGCAATAAAAAAACAAATAAATAAAAATAGAAAAGTAGAAAAAGAAAGATGCGATCATAAGTTCAAAAGATGAAGACAATAGTCAATCAAAGTGTGTCACACTCTTCTCAAGAAACCCTATCATTCATCTTCTTCATTTCATTATTCCCTCATACCTTACATAAATCCCATTTTCACCCTTAGTAAAGTGTTCGGGCAAACGTGAAGATTATATGGTGAATAACTCGACATTCTCGACATAGTGGTTAGCATCCCTTCATGAGATCAGATTTTTTCATGTATCCGTCCTTTCTTATAAAGTGTGTGAGACGTTTTAACTTGTTTACATTTACTCACATCCTCACACACTAGAGAGATACACTTACCCAATTCTCAGAGAGTTCGATTCAGAGAGATATATCCAGTGAGAATTGAAGTCAAAACGTCAATTCTACAAAGGCAATCTAGGAATTACTTTAATGATACTTACGATTGTTCACACTACACATGCTGAGTTTTAGGAAGGATTACACTTTTGGTATTAAGTAATTTCATATCTTATTTTTGAATACGGTGTTCCTTGATGTCCTTTTAAAGTTGGGTTGTATAGCGTTTCATCGTCAAATCAGAAACTGCATTTAAATAAGTTTCGAATTTTGTGGATAAATTCACTACAAACCCTCACGAGACACCATTCGTCCTGTAGGGCAACCTACAGGTTTAACGGCTTATTGCACATGCTAAGTGCAATCACCAGTGCCTGCGAAAGTGGCACACTTTTGGTTACTTATCTCTATTTTTCTCTCTAATTTTGCTCGAGGACTAGCAATGTTCTGTTTGGGGGTGGTGTGATAAGCACCCAAAAGTGCCTACTTTATACCCCGAATAGATGCATTTTAATCACTCGATTTTAATAAAAATGACCTTATGTTCGTATTTATTTATTTCTCAGGTCAATACGTAGTTGCGGTACAAATAATGCTAAATCAGTACAATTGCAACTCAATAGCAGTCAAAAGCGTGCATCGAAGAAATCCAAAGAGACCGTCAAGTGAGAAGTCCATTCTGAGCTTGTCGAGATGTGTTCCGAATACCCCGAACCAGTACCGTAATCCAAACCTAAGCCTACACCGAGCCTCGTGTGCGTTGAGTTTATACCTTTATTATTTTTCTAGATTTTTATTTGTAGTCATTTTATTTTTAGGATTTATTTAGATTTACTTAAAAATTTCTAGGATTTATTTTCTATTTTTCTATTTCTTTATTTTGATTTTTATTTTGATTAGTTTTTTGTAATTCTTATTTTATTTTTATTAGGATTAGTTGTTTTTTTTAGGAATTCACTTATTTTTAATTTTATTAGATTTTACATTTTATTTTTAGGATTCTAGTTTTAGTTTTAACAGATTTTCAATTTTTATATTCATTTTTTTTAGTTTCATTTTTATTTGAGTTTTTATTTTATTTTTTTAGAATAGGAATTTAATTTTTAGATTTTTAGTTTAATAGTCTTATTTTTATTAGTTAGTATTATTTATTTAGGGGTACAAATTAAATACACACATAACACCCATACAACTCACTGACACATAAACAACCCACAACTCACCCTCACCCTAACTTTTTACAACCTACCACACACAAACCCACACCCCCATCATCTTCTCCATCAACCCACTCACTCTCTCACCTCCCTCCACAACCAAAACAAAAAAAACCCATTAGCTTCCTTATAACCCAACAACAGAATACCTGGCAGCAAAGACCCACCAAAAAATGAAACCCCCTTAGCCGGATAGCCCCATTTCCGGCGCCGTCCTTCCACCCAGCACAGCTCCGGCGGCCGCCACGACACGACCTCTCTCTCTCCGTCGCCCCCCTGTCCGCCACCCACGTCGGCTACCTCCTCACCCCCTGTTCGAGCCTTGCCCTGTCCGGCCCGAACTCGAAAACCAACCCAACCCACTTGACTTGATCCGCGACCTGCTTACCCGGACCATAACTCGAGCCTAACTCGTTCCAGCCCCAAATCAGCACTCTCGAACCCGAAATTCCATCTCAAATCCCGGCAAAATCGGAGTCAAACCCAAGCCAAATCAAATTCCTACAAAATCTCTCCAACCAAATGAATTCGTGGACTTTGAAAAGAAGGGGTTGGCAACTCATTTAAAGGACTTTCGCAGCAAAGAAAAAAAGAAGACAGAGATATAGAGGGAGAACGGAGACACATAAAAAGAAAAAAAGAGGGTAGAAAAAAATAGTCAAAAAAATACAAAAAAAATATAGTTTTAGCCTAGAAAAATTTGTAGGTTCATTTTTTACTTTCGTTTATGTAATCCAGTCAGATTTTTTGACGAGTTTGGGACGCGTGTACATGCACACGATTGATTCAAGAAATTATTGCGTATCGCATTTCTTACTCTTTTTCTTTAATTCTTGTTTGTTAATTGTGCTTGTGTCAAATTTAATCATCTCTGGCTAAACACCCCATTCAAGGAGTGAGATGAAACGCGTATGTTGAGTTATTTTATTTGAATAATGATTCATTGACGTGTTCTAGGCTAATTAAATTGGGAAAAATCACACATTAATTTATGTAACGAGAGTTAATAAATTAATGATGCAAAATTAATATTTGATTTTTGGATTTCACTTAGAGATAAGCATTATTCTTAAATTAAAATATTAATTCTGTGTGTGCAATTCAAAGATTCGTACAAATTTTAATAAATTAATATTAGCGGATATTTTATTGAAATGAGTGTGGATTTAAAAATTTTCTTATGTTGTGACTATTCCCGATTTAATTGCTGAAAAAGATAAAATTGAATTTAGGATTGTAATGAGAGTTAAATTTTAAATTCAATATTATTTCGAACTATTCAATTGAATGATTAGGACTTTAAATTAATTTGACTAAGCGGTGTAATCCCACCTGTTGTTTCTTCTCATAAATTCTCAACTAGATTACTTTCTGATTTTTCATAGTCATTTTAGTTGCATAAATTGTCGTTTCCTCCCTTGAAAATTATTTTTAAAATATATAAAAAAATATTAAAGAAAAATTTTAAAAATACAAAAAGTTTTTTAATAAAAATTGGAATTGCAAGTTTTCACGATTACAGTTTCAACGCTAGAAATTGTATTGATACCCGAATTTGCCACGATACAAAATTTTTAACAAAGTTTTGTAAGTAATTTCAGGAATTTTGATACTCGAAGTTTGACCGCAGCGACATTCCAAATCCAAAATCCGAAGGAACACAAATAAAGAGATATCATGAGGCTCTGGTCATGGCTTAGATCTGTGACCATCTTCGATATATGGTGTAGTGTTTGTAAATAATCTTAGCACTGAATTTAAATATTTCCGTAGCACCATAAGTTTAATTTAAATACACACAAGTTAAATATTGGAAATTCTTTTCGAACCATACATTATGTTTCACACAATGTGTCATAATGTGATTGGATATGTAACGTAATTGGTACTTGTATGAAAATGATGGCCCATATATACATTTAATCTTTATCATTATTAGTTTGAGTGTGCGACATCATCGGTATTGAGTCTCTTTAATCTCTTCAACCTTTATATCTATCATTCCACTTATTGTTCATTAAAAATAGTAGGTTCATAATTAAAAGTTACGTATAAAGATATAATATAATAATTGAAACTTAAACTCTTTACTCCATTTTAAGAAGTTAGTTTTGAGATAATTAAAACATATGAGATATGCAATTTTAGAGAAATAAAATGAGATACAATAATAAGATAAAATAATGAGATAAATTGTTCAATACATTGATGTTTTGATTTGGAGACACACACATTAATAACTTAATAATAAAAAGAGTGAATAATCGTGATTTTATTCAATTATATCCATGAAATATCAATTATATGATGCTTGTTGATGATTTTATTGGGTATAATATTATTTTATTAGATGTACACAATATTTGTGGATAACTAATTTTCACATACTTTAATAATTTACGTGATCTTTTATTGTAACACCCCATGATTTTTAGACTGAGAAATTAAATTTTTGGGAAAATAAAATTTAATTTAATTGGAGAATTTTAAATTTGGGAATTGAGGCCCAAAAATAGAGGGCATTTTAAAGTATTCCGGATGATGATTTTGAGGGTACCATTGATCCCGAAAGGGTCGAGATAGTCAAAATGACTGTCATTGGGTTTTATTTCGGCTCCGGAATATTTTTAAGTATGTTTGGCTCGAATTGGAGTAAACGAGTCATTTAAATTATGTATTAACATTTAAAATTGGGTTTATGTTTTAAAGGAGCCATTTCTCATTTGAGAGAAAGAGAGAAAAAGCCCTAGAAGAAGAAAAGAAGAGAGAGAGGAAGAAAAGCTTGGGATTTCCGGCCCAAACGCGACATCGAGGACGATCCAACCTCTACAAATCTGAGGCAAGTGTTTAATCTTGCTAAATAGCTATTTGTGTATTTCATTTCATAATTTGTGGGTTAAAGAAATGGATTTTTGGGTATAAATATCAAAACCTAGATTTTGGGGTTTAATCTTGAAATCAATGTTTATGTATGGTTTGATGACATATAAATGGTTGGGATGAGATGTAGGATGGATTTTCTTGTTACAAATATCATGGGGTAAAGATTTGGGGGCTTGAGGATGATATGTGAGTGTTTGAGGGTTGTCGGTTTGCTGAAATTGGAAAATCGGCCAAGGCAACTGGTATGGACGGTCGACCGCGGTCTGGGGACCGGTCGATTGCGCCTTAAGGGAAAAGCCTACTGCATTTCTTCGTAGGCAAAATTTGGACCCGCGGTCGATCGGGGGTCTGGGACAGGTCGACCGGTCCCCTATTTTTAGCCCAAAGTTTGGAGTTCTTTTATCCCTTTTTCTTTTGGAGTTTATTATTAGGGGCTTCCTTGAGGGTTGTTTTATGGGGTTTATCTAGGAGGACTTCTAGCCCTTGTTGGTTGGGTTTATTGATTTGGGGCTTTCTCTTATGAAGTAATAGTTATATTTTGGAGACTTATAGGGGGTCTCTCACCTAGTATGATAGTGGGGACTTCTCGAAATTTTTGGAGAAGAATATATCCATGTATGTTTTTGGAGTTGTGTATAGAGATTTTGTGGAAACCTCATTTGGGATTGAGAATCCTACCTATAGACCGAAAGTAAGTATAGATGCGATGTGAGGATGAGAACTCTTAGAGAGAGTTACGAGGGTATGTTGTGAAATTCCAGGCCAACCTTTATGTCGAATCCTCATAAGGATAGGATATTATTAAGATAGGATTTGGGGCCAAATGGAATAGTTTAGTTGCATACCCTTAGAAATGATAAAACTTTAAGAAATAAATCCGATAGGTTTTAGACTAGGGGATTCACAAAAGTGAATGAACCATAGTCGAAATCGAGAGAAATGGGATTTTTATGATGGTAAGATTGAGCTTGAGGCTTATAGACTATTATTCATGTGTATACCGATAGTCAAAATGATTGCTAGATTCTTTAATTTACACTCGGATATGGATGGTATGTGTAGTGATGGTTTCCTACACAAAATTTTGGGTGATAACCCTAAGGTTAAATATATATGTATATATAAATACATATGATTTTGGGAGACTATTCATCATAGGAAAAATGATTGAATATGTTTCAAGTGAGGGATTGTATTCACATATCAAGGTAAATGATATGAGTTTGTGGTGACGGCTTGTATATTGAGGATTTATGTATACTTATAGCCGGGTTTGTATATCTTATACATTTGAACGAGAACTGGTTTATATATATAGATATATGGATATGTGAAATGTGTATATATCTATATAGATATGAATATATGGGTATATTTATGTTATAGACATACATGGTATGGATATTTAAACCTTATATGATGGTTTACTATTTGGTCATATGATTGGATCATATGGATGTATATATATTGTGCATGTGAATGATATATATATATACTTATTTGGTTAAGCATACCCCGCTCATGCTATCATTGGGAAGTTGCGCGCGTAGAGGGTGATGATCCTGGCTAGAAAAGCAGGGTTTGGATATTCCTCAGGTCATAGTCGTCCCGTGTGTTATTATGTGATTTACATTTTTATATTTTTGGGATGAGACGCGGTGGGCATGTTTCGTCTCATTGCCGGTTTGGAGCTATGACCGCTTCCCGAGATGTCGTGTTCGTGTGTTTACCACGAGATGGGTGTCGTTTAGTCCCACCATGGTGGCCCCAGTATTGCTGCATGAGTCGGGCACTGGGAAGATGATAGCATTGATGCAGTTTATCGGCGCTATATATAGCCGGGTATTTATTTGTGCATGGCCTTTGTACATCATATATGGTATGTATACATGGTCATGGAATTGGATGATGGTGTGTATATATATATGGTTAGAATGAAACGCCTATATATATATATATATATATATATATATATATATTTATATATATCCTCTAGATAAAAAGGATATGGTATCGTTGTGGAGTACATCTTGGATGATTATGATGTACAAGATGATTGGGGGATTGATGTATCGCATTTAAGGAACATTTCAGTTACATCATCCCAAGTATATTATTGGAGATTGTAGATGTTTTCATATTGTACTCTAAAATTTAGTGTAGTAGTAGTAATAGTAGTATTATATGGTATGTACGGCATTATGGACCTCTATGATCGACATTGTCAAAGAGTAGTGTAACGGGGTGGTTCCTTGTTTGGATTTCGTTTTACGAGACACCCCACGCACGAAATTTAGTACATTGTTGAGAGTAGAGAGAAGTTCTGTCGATATTTATGTGTGGCATAATGGATCTCCAGGATCGACGTTGACATGGAGTAGTGTAACGGGTTGGTTCCCTGTTTGGATATAGCTTTGCGAGACACCTCACGCACGAAACGCAGCGCAGCGTTGAAATTGGAAGGAAGTTGTGTCAATAATAATTTTGCATTCTTATTGATTAGAAATTTAAATCATATGTTCTACCCAAATGCATATTGGGTAACTTATTAAATTAAAATGGTTAAAGTATAAATCGGAATCCACTAAGCCTAATAAGGCACATATGATTGAAAATAAATACTTATCTGTGGTTAAAAAGGGGGTGGATTCTTGGGTTATGATAGGAAGGTAGATCTCGTGGGTATAGGCTAGGCCTATGATAAGTTAGGTTGTCCTAATAAATTGGGGTAATTTAACTGATAAAACTTGAGGACGCGAATAGGTGCGCGCCTTTAGATGAGAGGTGAGTTGGGATTCCACGTGAGTGCGATTCCACTTTAATTATGAAATAAGTGCACCGATATTTATTATGCACGGTTAACACACTTACTAAATATTTTCACAACTCGGGCTCTGACCCATTTACTTTTCTCTCCTGACTGTATATATATATATTACTACAGGTGTCCTACCGCATGGATGCCGGATGACCTTCTATCCAAAGTCTAGGGAGCCGTGACAGGTGCGGACTATTGCGGGATGTATCTGGTAGTCGCTTCCTCCTTTTAAAATTCTAGGTAGGATTCATTGTTGTACATCGGGTTTGTACCCAAGGGATATTTATATACATGTTTATATTTATTCCATTTCAGTTATTGTATTGGCTGTGACCCGACAGCTTATTCGGGTTTACTTCTTTGTAGTATATTCAGTCGTAATTATTTATTTCATTTTATTCTAGCATTTCATTTCTTATAGTTCTTCTTGCATCTTTCTCTTATTTATCAGTAGTTTATGGTGTTGGTTTGTTAGTTGTTGCATGTTTTAAATTATTCTAACATCTCGCTTTTATGATATCGGGTAGTTAATCCTCTATTATATTGTACCGGAAGTTGATGTTGAGACTGTACCATCTGAAACTCCTGATTTAATGTAGTATAGGGCTGGCCACCCGTTATTATTTTAAGCGGGGTGTTACAGATGGTATCAGAGCATCAAGTTCTAGAGTCCTTAGGATCTGTGCGAGTTTTCTGCATTCTTCCATTAACGTTATTGACATAAAGTCCTACAGTTAGGACTGTTGTGTTCACTGCGTTGTTTTCTTCTGTGAAGTATATTCACTTGATTGACGTTCTGATAACAGTTGTCCTTGTTTCGTTTCAGACGTCGCCTTGATATTGTCGTCTAGGAAAGGATAGGATTAGAAGCACAATACCCGTAGCATATTTTGGGTACGCTTTAATCGGGGGTATTTGTTTTCCCCGATTCCGGAGGAGATATTGAGGAGATTTCTAGCAGTGGCGTGAGGTGATTTATCGGTAGTTAAGTAAGAAAGGAAAATTTACTCGAATAGTGAATCTTGGATTTAGTAAAGTAAGTCTGAGGAGAGGTTAGTGTAGTCCTTGGGAAGTTTAGGTTGAGAAACCCGTTAACCTTCATTAGGAAACCTGATGTTGGTGACTCTTACCAAGGTGAGGAAGGTGTAGTTGTCCCAATATCAGGAGTATTACCTTCTGGTAAGAGGGAGAAAATTTGGAGACTCGATTTTGTGAAGTAGGACTGAGGGAGTTTTTGATTGCCGCAATTGCGTTTTGTCCTTCAAATGGTTAGGAAGGATTTTGAGAAAGATGTTTCTCTTGTGGAGAAATAGGTTTAGGAATAACGATTGTCCTAGAAGGAGTAGAGGATTTTAAATTATGATCCACGGATGAAGTAAAACAATTGGAGTTTGTTAAGTAGTGGTTATAAGATGATTGTCTTATGGGTAGGTTAGGGCGCATAATTGTAGTGTTCTAACGAAGGGAGAATTTATTTTGTGGAAAGGTGTTGATGTGATGTAGAAGAATTTTCATACTTGAGTAGTTCAAGTCTAGTAGGTGTATGTTGAGCGGATCATTTAGCTCATGGTTGTACTAGTTTGAGGACTAGATATCGGTTAGAAGTATTGTATTTGTTGAGGCCTTGTGTTTTAAACATAAGGTGTTTGTTTGGCGTGTCGAAAGACGTGAAATATAAATTATATCGTATTGTTGTATAGGCCCTCGGGCAGTATCTAAAATATGAAAATCTTTTTATAAAAATTTAGCCCTGGTTCAGCTAATCTCAATTCCCGACCTAGCTACATAGTAGTGTATTGGGAGGGTTCCTTGTCTGGATTTCGCATTGCGAGACCTCCCCCGCACGAAGGCAGCTAGCGTCAGGAATTGAGGAGAGTTCAACCATTGGGAATTTTCAAACTTTTATATATTTAGTATGTTATTATAAATAATAATGCCGAGGGTTATGTTATGATTTGAGGCTGATGGAGCCTCGTTAAAATTCTTCGAGTGGAAGCTCGGGTACGGGGTGTATGGGTGCCCCGGGGTAGTTATTCGTTTTAAAAAAAAAATCTATATGGTTCGACCTGAGAACTAGAAAGGATCCGTATAGTGATCCTAAGAGTTGATGCAGGACTAGATGATGTTGAGGTCCTAGGCATGTCTTAAATTTCGCGGACGAAATTTCTGTAAGGGGGGAAGATTGTAACACCCCATGATTTTTAGACTGAGAAATTAAATTTTTGGGATAATAAAATTTAATTTAATTGGAGAATTTTAATTTTGGGAATTGAGGCCCAAAAATAGAGGGCATTTTAAAGTATTACGGATGATGATTTTGAGGGTACCATTGATCCCGGAAGGGTCGAGATAGTCAAAATGACTGTCATTGGGTTTTATTTCGGCTCCGAAATATTTTTAAGTATGTTTGGCTCGAATTGGAGTAAACGAGTCATTTAAATTGTGTATTAACATTTAAAATTGGGTTTATGTTTTAAAGGAGCCATTTCTCATTTGAGAGAAAGAGAGAAAAAGCCCTAGAAGAAGAAAAGAAGAGAGAGAGGAAGAAAAGCTTGGGATTTCAGGCCCAAATGTGACATCGAGGACGATCCAACCTCTACAAATCTGAGGCAAGTGTTTAATCTTGCTAAATAGTTATTTGTGTATTTCATTTCATAATTTGTGGGTTAAAGAAATGGATTTTTGGGTATAAATATCAAAACCTAGATTTTGGGGTTTAATCTTGAAATTAATGTTTTTGTATGGTTTGATGACATATACATGGTTGGGATGAGATGTAGGATGGATTTTCTTGTTACAAATATCATGGGGTAAAGATTTGGGGGCTTGAGGATGATATGTGAGTGTTTGAGGGTTGTCGGTTTGCTGAAATTGGAAAATCGGCCAAGGCAACTGGTATGGACGGTCGACCGCGGTCTGGGGACCGGTCGATTGCGCCTTAAGGTAAAAGCCTACTGCATTTCTTCGTAGGCAAAATTTGGACCCGCGGTCGATCGGGGGTCTGGGACCGGTCAACCGGTCCCCTGTTTTTAGCCCAAAGTTTGGAGTTCTTTTATCCCTTTTTCTTTTGGAGTTTATTATTAGGGGCTTCCTTGAGGGTTGTTTTATGGGGTTTATCTAGGAGGACTTCTAGCCCTTGTTGGTTGGGTTTATTGATTTGGGGCTTTCTCTTATGAAGTAATAGTTATATTTTGGAGACTTATAGGGGGTCTCTCACCTAGTATGATAGTGGGGACTTCTCGAAATTTTTGGAGAAGAATATATCCATGTATGTTTTTGGAGTTGTGTATAGAGATTTTGGGGAAACCTCATTTGGGATTGAGAATCCTACCTATAGACCGAAAGTAAGTATAAATACGATGTGAGGATGAGAACTCTTAGAGAGAGTTACGAGGGTATGTTGTGAAATTCCAGGCCAACCTTTATGTCGAATCCTCATAAGGATAGGATATTATTAAGATAGGATTTGGGGCCAAATGGAAGAGTTTAATGGCATACCCTTAGAAATGATAAAACTTTAAGAAATAAATTCGATAGGTTTTAGACTAGGGGATTCACAAAAGTGAATGAACCATAGTCGAAATCGAGAGAAATGGGATTTTTATAAAGGTAAGATTGAGCTTGAGGCTTATAGACTATTATTCATGTGTATACCGATAGTCAAAATGATTGCTAGATTCTTTAATTTACTCTCGAATATGGAAGGTATGTGTAGTGATGGTTTCCTACACAAAATTTTGGGTGATAACCCTAAGGTTGAATATATATGTATATATAAATACATATGATTTTGGGAGACTATTCATCATAGGAAAAATGATTGAATATGTTTCAAGTGAGGGATTGTATTCACATATCAAGGTAAATGATATGAGTTTGTGGTGACGGCTTGTATATTGAGGATTTATGTATACTTATAGCCGGGTTTGTATATCTTATACATATGAACGAGAACTGGTTTATATATATAGATATATGGATATGTGAAATGTGTATATATCTATATAGATATGAATATATGAGTATATTTATGTTATGGACATACATGGTATGGATATTTAAACCTTATATGATGGTTTACTATTTGGTCATATGATTGGATCATATGGATGTATATATATTGTGCATGTGAATGATATATATATATATATATATATATATATATATATATATACTTATTTGGTTAAGCATACCCCGCTCATGCTATCATTGGGAAGTTGCGCTCGTAGAGGGTGAGCATCCTGGCTAGAAAAGCAGGGTGTGGATATTCCTCAGGTCATAGTCGTCCCGTGTGTTATTATGTGATTTACATTTTTATATTTTTGGGATGAGACGTGGTGGGTATGTTTTGTCTCATTGCCGGTTTGGAGCTATGACCGCTTCCCGAGACGTCGTGTGCGTGTGTTTACCACGAGATGGGTGTCGTTTAGTCCCACCATGATGGCCCCAGTATTGCTACGTGAACCGGGCACTGGGAAGATGATAGCATTGATGCAGTTTATCGGCGCTATATATAGCCGGGTATTTATTTGTGCATGGCCTTTGTACATCATATATGGTATGTATACATGGTCATGGGATTGGATGATGGTGTGTATATATATATGGTTAGAATGAAATGCCTATATATATATATATTTTTTTTTTATATCTCGTAGATAAAAAGGATATGGTATTGTTGTGGAGTACATCTTGGATGATTATGATGTACTAGATGATTGGGGGATTGATGTATCGCATTTAAGGAACATTTCGGTTACATCATCCCAAGTATATTATTGGAGATTGTAGATGTTTTCATATTGTAGTCTAAAATTTAGTAGTAGTAGTAATAGTATTAGTAGTAGTAATAGTAGTATTAGATGGTATGTACGTCATTATGGACCTCTATGATCGACATTGTCAAAGAGTAGTCAAACGGGGTGGTTCCTTGTTTGGATTTCGTTTTACAAGACACCCCACGTACGAAATGTAGTACATTGTTGAGAGTAGAGAGAAGTTCTATCGATATTTATGTGTGGCATAATGGATCTCCAGGATCGACGTTGATATGGAGTAGTGTAACGGGGTGGTTCCTTGATTGGATTTCGCTTTGCGAGACTCCCCATGCACGAAACGCAGCGCAACGTTGAAATTGGAAGGAAGTTGTGTCAATAATAATTTTGCATGCTTATTGATTAGAAATTTAAATCATATGTTCTACCCAAATGCATATTGGGTAACTTATTAAATTAAAATGGTTAAAGTACAAATCGGAATCCACTAAGCCTAATAAGGCACATATGATTGAAAATAAATACTTATCTGTGGTTAAAAAGGGGGTGGATTCTTGGGTTATGTTAGGAAGGTAGATCTCGTGGGTATAGGCTAGGCCTATGATAAGTTAGGTTGTCCTAATAAATTGGGGTAATTTAACTGATAAAACTTGAGGACGCGAATAGGTGCGCGCCTTTAGATGAGAGGTGAGTTGGGATTCCACGAGAGTGCGATTCCACTTTAATTATGAAATAAGTGCACCGATATTTATTATGCATGGTTAACACACTTACTAAATATTTTCACAACTCGGGCTCTGACCCGTTTACTTTTCTCTCCTGCCTGTATATATATATATATTACTACAGGTGTCCTACCGCATGGATGCCGGATGACCTTCTATCCAGAGTCTAGGGAGCCGTGACAGGTGCGGACTATTGCGGGATGTATCTGGGAGTCGTTGCCTCCTTTTAAAGTTCTAGGTAGGATTCATTGTTGTACATCGGGTTTGTACCCAAGGGATATTTATATACATGTTTATATTTATTCCATTTCAGTTATTGTATTGGCTGTGACCCGACAGCTTATTCGGGTTTACTTCTTTGTAGTATATTCAGTCGTAGTTATTTATTTCATTTTATTCTAGCATTTCATTTCTTATAGTTCTTCTTGCATCTTTCTCTTATTTATCAGTAGTTTATGGTGTTGGTTTGTTAGTTGTTGCATGTTTTAAATTATTCTAACATCTCGCTTTTATGATATCGGGTAGTTAATCCTATATTATATTGTACCGGCAGTTGGTGTTGAGACTGTACCATCTGAAACTCCTGATTTAATGTAGTATAGGGCTGGCCACCCGTTATTATTTTAAGCGGGGTGTTACATTTATGTTCATTCAATCACTCAAAATCAATTCCCTTTAAGGAATAATATTGCTTGAAGAAATAAACTCAATATACCCCATTAATATATTTACAATTATAAGCATAATAAGCTATTACTTTCATAATCTTTAAATTTAATATTCATTACGATTCTAGTTAGTCGTTATGATGACTACCAAATATTTCATAATTTGAATATTACATAAAGTAAAGACTTACATACACATGTCAATAAATATTCCACTTATACTCGTTAAATATCGCATGAGTAATGAACTAAATTATTTATGTTTATATTTTTGTCAACTTAATTTGTGGCATTATAATTAAGGAAACTATGACATCTATGGTTAATGACCATTATTGCCTTCCCAAAATATATATCACCACTTATTTTTGGGTCAATCATTGTATTTGGACTTTTAGGCTATCGAACCATAATGATTGAACAAATAATAATGTGTGTATAATGGTCCCAAAACAAAAAAGTACAAGTTGTGAGTTTCCCCAAAGCAACGTATGACAAATGTGGGAACTTAACAACATAAAGATGAAAGTGAAAGCATGTTGAGGTTGTTATTCTCAACAAAAGTAGGAAAGTATGAAAATATTCATATAATACATAACGAATTCATAAAATAAAAGACTTTTGTATTAAGGGGATAATGTAGATGGATACATGAGAAACCCCTAAATTACTTAAAAGTGAAGTGAGCAATGATAAAGAGATAAGGAGGTTAGACGAGCAACCCCTCAAGCCACCTAACATATTGGTGCACATGAGAAACCCCTCAATTACTAAAGAACTATTAAAGCAATATTAGAGGAGTAGGGAAGTTTCATGAGCAACCCCTAAGACGTCCCACACAGAAAGGTACACCAGAAGTACTTTTACATTCTAGAGTCAATGCGAGAAATGATAGAAGGGCAGCTGTGTGAAAAACCCCAAGTCATAGAGACCTCAATGAGGAGCAAGTACACGAGCAAAACTTCATCTACCAAAGAGTTATACGAGAAATGCTCAAGAAAGGAGGTTGCGAATGCGCTATTCTCTAATGGAGTAAACTTATTTAATTATATTTCAATCCTATAAATAAATTTTGATTCCTTAAAACCCTAAAATATGCAATGATATGATTCAAACCATAAATTAAGCATGTAATGAAAACAAAGTTTAAGGAAAAAAATCCCGTAGGAAAAAAACTTTTATTTCACTATAGCTTGTAAATCGCAACTTACAATCGCAATAGAAAAATACAGCCCGACGAAGGACGAATCTCCCACAGGTGACCTTCGTCTTCTTCAATAGTGAATTCCGAAAAGAACTCATAAAAACTGCAGCCTTCCTTTAGCAATGATTCCTATAAGAATCACAAGACCAAGAGTATAGACTCCTCTTTACAATCGTAACTTCAATATAGAAGGGATTTGGGTTTCAAAGATGATTCACAAAAGTATATAAAGAGATTAAGTGAATCAAAAAGTATTTTTCCCTTTTAAAAGTGAAGACTTTATGTGACAGTTCTATAGTTTTTTGTAAATGAAAAGTCTTAACAAAAGACCTACAAAAAAGAGGTATTTATAAGCGGACAAAAAATTCGAGGCGGCGTAGGGTCATTCAAATAACATGTCAGTGTCGTTCTGATGAGATTAAGATCTTGTTCGAACGAAGATAATTTCTCTTCTAACGACATTCAAAAATTTGAGATATTGACCCCTCATTTCAACCTCATTTGATCTAGGCTTTAAACGACCTATGAACGGGATATAAAGTCGTTCTAACGAGATTTCCATCTCGTTTGAATTAAAAAACTAGAAAATTTAAATATTTTTAAGTTCAAAAAACTATTCAAAAAGCTGTCTCATTTTGTAAAAAATCATTTTATAAAATTCTCCCAATACTATATAAAAAATCCATGAAACCAAAGAAATAACTATACCAATATTACATGACGTCGTAAAGCATGTTGAAGATGATTGATAATCGAATCCGTCTTCTTGATTCTGTGAACATGAAGTACTATGACGAAAGTAATGGGATATGCCATACTTGATGTAACCTAGATTCTATAGACAAGCCTTATATGCCAGGAGAAATGACAAAAAAGTTGCCCTTACAAATCTCCCCCTATGGCTATTTCGGTACAAAATAAAAAAATTTGAATTATCCAAACATAACATCCTATACAAATCTAATACCCTCTTAAAAACCCACAAATGGAAAGATACTAAAAAATGTATAAGGCTTCCAAATCTTCAATTCTCTTTCTTTATCTTGATTTTTTTGGGAGATTTGTCTTATGTATACTTTGCATATGCTAATCAAAGTGTAACTTCACACAATAGACAAATAAATATATCGTTTGTGATGTATCGAGTTTGTAATAAGATAAAACTCATAAATAATTTCTCCCCCATAAATCAAACTCTTACTCCTCCATAATTCGTTCTCCCCCTTTCTATTTGTTTGAAATAGATAAGGAAAAGAAACGAAAAATTATAAACCAGAGTGTGTCACAATAATCACAGTATATTATCACAAATATAAGTCAATGAGAATCAAGTAATGATAGACTAAGCAAAACCAACTATTTTTAATTTTTCAAATTTTTTCAAGTAGATTTTTTTTACAAAAACAACACACTATGGAGAAACACAAAAATAACCAAATCATGGAAACGGAATATAGAGGTGTCGAATCAACTTAATCCTACTCCACTAGTCAAGGCCGTGAATGATTTTCCCACCAATAATTCCCAAAACTATGTAATGCATTTACGAGACTTTTTCAGGACGTGCAAACTCATTGATCTTCAACTGAACTCCCTCAAAACTCTCATAATAATTTTTTTTCTCAATTTTTTTTTTTATTTTGAAGAAATCAAATGCTCATATGTAGCGAAGAATCAATGTTGTTTGAAATTGACCTAACATTTTATATTTTTTTTCTTTTTATGTGTCTTTAGTTTTTAGGCTCTTTCCTTTTTTCAAATGGTGTCTATTCATGCAAAGAAAACCTGTCTTTCGCAGCCGGATTTCATTGCTTTAAATGTAACCCATTTATCAGATATACTAATGATACCAGTTATGGTATCACCAAGTAAATGAGTAAGATCTCAAACCAGTAAAACCTTGAAGGTGTAATAATGATAGAAATAAAATATATGCATAAGTAAAGTAAAAGGAGATAAGGCAATGGAGAGATAGAGACCATAAAGTAAGTGGTTCGACCATCTGACCTAATCCACTGTGTAGGTGTGAATTAACTTCACTATGAAGATGGAGCTAATGGCCTTATGATACAAGTCACTCAACTTTTTTTTATTTACTATGATTTCAATAGAGTTGGCTAGGGTTTACAATACGTGGTCCTTTACTTTGTTGGAGAAGACAAGTATATATAGTGCATGGGGGGGTGTAGTGTACCCCCAAGCATGTAATTAGCATGTGTAGTATGTAATAGCCAGTAATGAGAAGCCACCGGTCACTTTCACATGTAGATGATGATGATGAAATGTTTTCTCACATGTGAGGGAGATTTGATTATAATGGTTTTATGCACGTGGGATCTGCAATCCATGCGCACCCTTCCATGCGTTCCCTAATCCATGCGCTTTGCTAGCTATCGACTGTCAATCATTCGGGTCAGGCCGAGGCCGAGGCCGAGGGGTTAACTTGGATCCTCTAATACTACATGAACTGTCTTGTTGAGATGTCTTCAATCGACCCTCATCCTTCAGAAGATGGATAAGGTCGAGGATACATATGTCTTGAGTCCATTGATGTTGATATTATTAATTGTGTCATGGGACGAGGACGAGGCTACATGGGATCTGTAGGGGATGCAGACGATACCTTTTATGCTAGGTCATAGGCTGAGTTATAACTTTCTCTATTTGACGGTCTGACACTGGTCGACCTTGACTGAGTAAGTCTAGTCTGGGGACGAGGCTGTACTTGGTATATCAATCACCCCCTAGCCCTCAGTCTTTCTTGTGAAGAGAAGGCTGAGGGACAAAGTGTCTCTGGGTAGGTGTGGATGGGATGTCCTCTACTAACGTTTAAGGTCTTTTCAGATGTCAAGCTTAGGACATGAATGAAGACTCCACACTGACACTTGGCAGCCGAACTATGGATTGGCATGTGGCCCAAGAATGGTGTTTGTATGTGTGCCCTAGGGTATTATAACCTAATGATGGCTGCCTTGGATTTTGTGCACAATGATTATCCTTATTTAAATGGTTTTGAAAACTACTTTATCTTTTTTACTTATTCTTCTCCGTGCGCGAGTTATTTCTCTCTTTAAAACTAGTCTCTCTCTCCTCATGTTCGAGCATTTTGAGGCGTGATTTTAAATTTCAATTTTCTTCTTCGTTCTTTTCCTCCTTCTAGGCAACCTCCTCTATTCATCTTTTTTGAGATTTTATCCCTTTGAAGTTAGTTTAAGCTTTTTCAGTTTTTCGGCAGTCAAGCTGGTGGTTTTGGGGTGTTTTAAAGGCCGATATTGGAGGTTTTTGGGGATAGAATAGGAACTTTTGGTTTTTACACCTTTCTTAATCTTCTTAGCCGCTTCTGGTGTAGTCGGAGCTTCTTCAATCATCTTCTCTAGTGGCATTCAAGCCACTATTCTTAAGTGCTCTTGGCAAGAATGTTTTATTTCCCCATTCTGATCTTTGGGTCAACGTTTGTCAAATAATAAATCGTTTGCCCTTTTTTTCCCTTTATTTTTGTCAAATTAAGCCTGAGCCTTTTAAATGTTAAAAACCCTTTGCGAGACAGCAAAACAGTACTCGACACTTAGGGAGAGGTATTTCTATGAGATTCGTAGGATTAAGGAGGAAGATAAGGCTCAACGCAGAGCCGGGGCTGACCTTACTCGCCTAATTTTCCCCATTCCTTTAGGGACCATTTAACCCTCATCCTCTGAGGTAGCTAAGCACGAGATGCTTAACTCATCCTCTACCCCAACCGAGAGTAGGAATTCCTTTGAAGAGGGGATGAGATTATCACCCATGAATTATATGGGGTCGAGTCAGTTGAGAGCTCTTCTCGAACTTCATCTTCTCATCAATCTGAGTCATTTGATCGAGATGACTCTTCAATCCAAATTGTGGATGATAATACTGAGTCGAACTAAACTGATCTGACTATTAATATGACCATTCCTCTGACCGCGATTCCTCTCTCGACCATAACTGTAAGTGAATTCTAAGAGAGGTTTCCAAATGAGTCCCCAACCATTGAAAATATTAATGATGATAACGACTCTGAGGCCGGGGAACAAGTTGACTATTTATATACTGAATCCTTTTAATCCACTGTTAGTGAGTCCAGTCTTCTCCGTTGGAGACATTTGTATGGAATTAAGTGTGATATCATTATGTGCATCCCAAACGAGGATAAGAGAGTGTATAGTGGCCAAGAAAGTGAAGTCACCATTTATAATAAGATTTTTAGGGTCAGCTTTCGACTCCCTTTACATCCCTTCATTTTAGCTATTCCGTCTAGCTTGGGTCTCGCTCCATCTCAATTATCAACCAAATCTTGGAGAATTATACTCGATTTTATCTCCTTATGGATGAACAAGTACATGGATGACCCTTTAGTTGAAATATTCAAAGCCTGCTACAATGTCTCATCCTTAAAGACTCAGCCCGACTATTACCACCTAGCGGCTAGAAAACCTGACAAGAAAATGATTCACGTCACCCAAATGTCCAATCACCACTAAAAACCTAGGTTTTCTTCATTTTTGAGGCTTGAGAATTTTTGGCCAATGCCAATCCATTTGAGGATGGGAAGAGGGTTCCATGCGACTGGGCTAATCCATCTATGTCTGCAAAGTTGGACCCCATCCTCATCGTTGTTGATAGGCAGAGGGTTAACTATCTAAGGAGTTAAGGAAGAAATGAGCTCTTCCCCAGTTTGAAAATTTAATATCTCTTGAATTTCTGGAGGAGGGTAGTCTGCGGGTTGTCCCCCTAAACGAGTTGTGTGGGTTACTCAACTTTTCTGTTCACAAGTCTTTTATTGTCTTTAAAATTTATGACTTACCATTTTTGTTTATCATTTGCAGACCGTCCTCCTCATATCTATGATAAGCTTTAGAACATGATGGCCCCCAGCCTAAAGAGTGTTTGTATGCAAGTAGAGGGGAAAGCAACCCATAAACAAGATGACTCCCAGTGGGCTAACCAATCCTGAGGTCAAACATAAAAGAAAGGTGTCCACTCTTCCTCAGATGCTTGTCGGGAGCGCGAGTAGAGGCAAAGAGTAAATCCCCCTGCCTACATTTGTATAGAGCTCCTCTGGTGGCTCTTTATCACATGATTTTGATACCTTTTGGGTAGCGAACATAGCCAACTAAAGACATGCCCTGACTCGATTATTCCATCGGCATCGAGGTCAAGGGCTACCATGTTTGCTATCCCCTCCAAGGGGGACTACGAGTTTACGGGGAAGATGCAACCCTTGAAGGCTTACGACTTTGGTCTTCATCATCTTGCCCAAGTATCGACCTCATCTTTATCTTTAATATCGTCTTGTCTAATTTTTACATTGCTCTATTATGATACTTTATCATTTTTCCTCTTTTATATTCTATATTTTCTTTCAACTCGATTACCAAGGGGGTAACTGAGAATTTTTCCAAAATTCAAGAGGGTGAGAAAACTTTTCGGGATGTGGCCAACTTGAAGAAAAGGCTGAAGGAGCATCGAGAAAAGTATAAGAAAACTCTTGATCAACTTAACCTAGATCATACCAATGCTATAAAGGCCAAGGATGGAAAGCTGAATGCTCCAGCTGTAAGACATACCACGTACCTTGCTGCAGTTGTCCAAAAGGCTAAGGACAAGGCCCTTTCAATCCAGGCTATTTAAAAAATCAAGGTCGAGGCCCTTTTTCCCGAGGCCATAAAAAAATTGAAGATGATGCCATTGAGTACTTCAAAGCATCGGATGAATTTGGAAAATTTTGAGTGGAATACCTTGAAAGAGGTATCAAAATGGCTTGCCCTCATTAAGTTTTTTGAGGTTATCTCGTCCACCCGCTCTGAGTTAGAAGCCCCTGATTTAGAACATCCTTTCCTGGTTTCGAATTTAGACTATGTTGAGTCCATTCACCAAGCCGAGGAAGATGAGACCATGGCTGAGGTCCAAGTTGAGGGTAATATCAACACTCATGCTGCTTCCGGGGATGCTCCAGCCGAGGATGGTGATGGAGGGTTAACTGCTACCAATGAACCAACTCTTTAGGGTGGTCGTCTGTGGACAACACCTTTTATTTTGTAATCCATTTTTGTTATTAAAATAATCTTCTGTAATGAATGTACTGGATGAATATTTAATCGAATGAAGTATTGCCTCAAATTCGTGGTTTCATTATCTTTCTTGACTTGTGTGTTTATTCTCGTCTCGGCTTGTACGTTTGAATTCTCCCTTATCTTGACCACAAATAACCATGATTAAATAATTTTCGAATTTGAATGCACCAAATTAATGGTGTTTAATTACAAGTCCTCTCTCTTTATTTTGAGACTGTATGGATGAGTGTCGTCTCGTCCTATACTGTCATCTCGCCTAGAGAGTTTCACTCTCATACCACTAGATTAATGATGTTTAAATGAACCATAATTAAACGATTTTCAAATTTGAATGCATCAAATTAAAGGTATTTAATTGCAAGTTGTGACACCCTGCCTAATTAAATACCGGGCGATCACTCCTTTATTAAATTAAATCAAGGTAAACAGTTGGTTCATTCTCAGCATCACTGTCAAATTTTTTTTTTTTTCCAATTTAACACCCTAAATAATTAAGCTAAGTGTCAAAAACATTTTTCATACAAACTTCCAAATTTTAATTAAAGAAAAGATTTACTTGTACCAAACAACATTTCTAGAATATTGAATCACACCACGAAGAACTAAAACAAAACCATACATTCGTCAATCGAATGTCAACATAATAAAACTAAACATCATAAACCATCCTGAATAAATCCCATAAAACAATACTGGAATAACTGAAATATAAGAATCCCAACAATAAATGAAATGATAAAAAGGGTGACACGTGCCCAATAAATGAGAGTAATAGGAGTGGAGTCAAGAACAGAAGCCGTCTACTCAAGTGACCTGCAACTCCCACCTAAGCTGCAGCTCGTTCTTCTCAAAGGATCCTAAGCAAGACGCCCCTGTGGCTGGGCACCTGAAAATATACATATATATACAAAAGAGAGATAGAGAAAAAGAAACGGGTCAGGGCCCGAAAGTGTGTTTGATTTTAAAATACGTTAAGCAAGTATTTAAATTGATACAGGCCAATGCAAATCATATTAGTTCGACACTCTCTTGAGAAATTCTCACCTCTCTTCTAATGTGCACGCCTATCGTACTAACCTTCCCAAATAATTTAGTTTATCTTGACTTACTCCTAAGTTTTCAAAAACAAACGATGACAATGATTTAAAAAGGTTACTTTCAATATGTATCATTCTTCTCGTTTTAGCTTCATTAAATTATAAAGTTTCCCAGTGTCTTCTCATACTTTCACAAAACAAGTATTTAATAATTTGAGTCAACAACCATGTTCTATTTATCAAATCACAGTAGGCAGTTTAAAGTATATGACCTCATATATATTAACTACTCGGATAATATATATAAATAACAGCACCCCAACTAAACTATGGTGCGGGCATACTCTGCTATCCAATCCCCGTATCGCTCACACAAAGGGAAATACAAGTTCGGAATCACTCTCGAACTGTATTAACATATACAAAACAACGTTGAGGCGAAGCATAGATTCCAAGTCCAAGAGGTCAGTACATACCCACACGTCTCTTAGGACCGTCTGACTATCAATCTGATAGCCCGTACCTAGGATCTCTATCTTCTAGGGTACGAATCAATATCCCCCATAAAGCAACACAGGATAAGATCGTCCCAGCGCGGTAACCTCAGGGATAGCAAGTAGCAAGGGTACGTTTTTCACATGTATATAAAATATATGTACACACAATCATATAGATATACCCATTCATCATATTAATATAGGTTCCTCCCGTTACCCATAGTCATAACATTTACCCGTAATTTCCCATTATTATGATTACGTATAAGGTTTCGTCTCTAACCTTAATTCGAAGAGTTTTCTCACTCATTACCTAATACTCATGGTTTATATCCTCACCAATCTGAAATTCAGTAAGGGACTTTATTTGATTCCAACGTAACTCTCTTACGTACCTCACCCTTAAGTTATAAATCTATCAACCTAAAGTAAATATCCCATAATTACCATACTTGTTGAAGATTAAAGGTTCTAACATATATCCATATACCCTACTGGTCCTTAATATCTCCCAAATCCTTTTATTTAGAATGCCCAAAGGTTATTTCACGATAAATTAATTTAAGTAAATAAACAAGAGGAATAGGAGTCTGCCAGGAGGGGTCGATCGATCGAAGCTTGGGGCTCGATCGATCGAACCTTCGATCGATCGAAGCTCTATGCTCGATCGATCGATCAAGCAGGTCTGGGCAAAAATTCTGCAGAAATTGCAGTGACGGGATTTGATTAAAGTTCTTCATCAAAACTCATATTTTCCAACACTAATCGGCCCAAAAAGTTTACTGTTAACATACTAACATAATTCCAGATATCTTTAACGTTCAGCATGCGTGTATACATCATTAAACATGGTTAAACAACCTAAAATCGCATCTAATAATCAAGAACCCTAAAGGTTTCTTAACTTTTGTTCTAATTAGTTTTCTCCAAAATTTCCTTCTAACATAACATCACAAATTCGTGGGTTAATCATCTACTTCACATATTATTTCCAGAATATGGTTATAACGATTTCTACATGCAAATCCCTATCAAAAATTGGGGTTTTCTTCCATTGATTATACTCCTAATCATTCCTACACTAATATGATTATTGCACCAACGAAAATATGCAAGTTAAACACTTTCCTGGGATTTCAGAGGTCTGGTTTCCTGCTGGTATTGGTGTGGTTGCGTTCTCCTCCTCGCGATCTATGCATTGGTGGTGACGGCAGTGCAATCGGTGGTGTTTTGGGCCTTGAATCACCTTGAGAGCTCTCTCCTCTCTTCTCCAATGGCCGTTCTAGGGTTCTGAATGTTCTAACCCTAAAAGGCTGACTTAAATGGCTGCTAAGGATGGCTGAAATTCGTGGGTTTAATTACCCTATTTTGTAAAATGACCAAAATGCCCTCCCGGGTCACTAATTAGGCCTAAAAACACCCCGAGGCCCGAACTAAACCCCCGGGTACACTTTTCTGACTATCTCGACCCTTCCGGACGCGTTGGTGCACTCAAAACGACCACACGAATAACTTATAAAATATTCCCTTTTTAATTAACATAATTAGTCCTGACGTGACACGGGCACGTCCCGACTTAAATTTCCGAAATAGTCATTTAATTCACCTATGACATTCAATATAACCAATATAATATATTACTATGCTCATTAGTAATATTCAACAAGTTTCCCATAATTACTAACTCTAGTCACGTTAATAATTATAACATAATTAATTTCCGGATTTTTTATTAAATAAATCATCACATTAAATTTAATAAATCCCCAAATTAAATATATTTAATAAATCCCCAAATTAAATATAGCATAAAAATACGGGGTATTACATACTCCCCCCCCCTAATAACGGAATTTCGTCCTGAAATTCGGAAAATAAGGCATACCTGGTAAAAACAACTCTGGATATCTCTCGCGCATATCTGCCTCACGCTCCCAAATGGATTCCTCCACATTATGATGCTCCCACTGGACTCGCACAAGTGGAACTACTTTCGACCTCAATCTCCTCTCACTATAGTCTAGAATAGCCACTGGTCTCTCCTCGTAAGAGCTATTAGACTGTAAGTCTATCTCGTCTATCGCAATGTGAGTATGGGCCATATCATCCCGAAGATATCGTCTCAAAGACGAGATGTGGAATACATCGTGGATGCGATGTAAATGTTCTGGCAATCCCAACCTGTATGCTACTGGCCCAATTCTCTCGATGATGGGAAATGGTCCTACGTACCTCGGAGCCAACTTCCCCTTCTTCCCGAACCTCATCACTCCTTTCATAGGAGATACACGCAACAACACTTGATCTCCCATATTAAACTCCCGGAAGAACCGTTTCGCATCGGCGTAGCTCTTTTGCCTGTCTTGGGCTACCTGAATACGACTCCTGATTATCTCAATCCTCGCGGAGGTCTCCTGAATCACTTCTGGCCCTAATAACTTGTTGTCCCCCACCTCGAGCCAACAAGTTGGAGAACGACAAGGCCTTCCGTACAAAGCCTCAAATGGAGCCATGCCAATCGTAAACTGATAGGAGTTATTATAAGCAAACTCTACCAGTGGAAGGTGTGGCTCCCAACCTCCTCCGAAATCGAGAACACACATGCGTAGCATATCTTCCAACATTTGATTAGTACGCTCTGTCTGACCATCTGTCTATGGGTGGTAAGCTGAACTCAGTCTCAGCTCTGTACCCATAGCCTCCTGAAAGCTTTCCCAGAAACGTGACACAAAAATCTTGTCTCTATCTGACACAATATTCAGGGGCACCCCATGTAATCTGACAATCTCAGTGATGAACAACTAGGCATACTGACCCGTGGTATAATCTGTCCTCACTGGCAGAAAATGAGCCACCTTGGTCAAACGGTCTACAATCACCCAGATAGAATTGTGGCCCCGCTGTGATGTAGGCAACCCGGTAATGAAATCCATGGAAATACTTTCCCACTTCCACGCGGGTACTTCCAACGGCTGAAGTAATCCTGACGGTTTCTGGTGGTCCACCTTCACTATCTGGCAAGTAGAACACTTGGACACAAATTCAGCGATGTCCTTCTTCATCCCACTCCACCAGTACTGTCGTCTCATGTCCTGGTACATCTTATCGCCTCCCGGATGTACTGCAAATTGGGACCGATGAGAATGAGTCATCACTTCATGACGTAGCTCCGCTCCTTCTGGAACCACTAATCTCCCATTAAACCGCAACCCTCCATCCAAACTAACAGAATAGGACTCAGCACCCTCGGCTAGAAGTCGTACAATCTGCTCCTGACAAAACGGGTCTGTGGTCTGTGCCTGTATCACCCTCGTAACAATCTCGGGTGTGACTGAAATCACGGATATAAAAGAACGTGCTACTGCGTCCTGGTGACCCAACTCCTTCCACTTTGCTTTCCAGATGTCCGCTACATCGTCAACCGGTCTACGACTCAACGCATCAGCAACTACGTTGGCTTTCCCCGGATGATACTGTATTTCGAACTGGTAATCTTTCACAAACTCTAACCATCTGCGCTAACGCATATTCAGCTCTCGCTGAGTGAACAGGTACTGCAGTGACTTATGGTCTGTGAACAAACGGAATTTCTCGCCCAATAAATAGTGCCTCCAAATTCTCAATGCAAAGACGACCGCAGCTAATTCCAGGTCGTGGGTGGGGTAATTCTTCTCATGCGGCTTAAGCTTGCGGGAAGAAAAAGCTATAGCCTTCTCCTCCTGCTGAAGTACTCCCCCAAGTCCTCGTAAGGACGCATCTGTGTAAACCAGGTACTCTACACCCGGCTTCGGTAAAGCAAGGACAGGTGCCGAAGTAAGCTTGTCCTTCAGCTCGTCGAAAGCCAACTGACAAGCGTCATCCCAGACATATGGTACCCCCTTGCGAGTCAGATTCGTCAATGGACCCGCTATTTTGGAGAATCCCCGAATGAACCTCATGTAGTATCCGGCTAACCCCAAGAAACTACGCACTTCCGTCGGTGTCGTGGGCTGCCCCCACTCCCTCACCGCTGACACTTTGCTCGAGTCAACTGCTATCCCTTGCTCAGAAACCACATGGCCCAAGAATTGTACCTCTCGCAACTAGAATCCACACTTCTCGTACTTAGCATACAATTGATGCTCTCGTAGAGTCTGAAGAACCTGCCTCAAGTGCTCGGCATGCTCCTCCTCGGAGTGTGAATATATCAAGATATCATCTATGAAGACAATGACGAACTGATCCAAGAACTCTCTGAATACTCGATTCATCAAGTCCATGAAAACGACTGGGGAATTTGTGAGTCCGAACGGCATCACCCTGAACTCATAGGACCCATATCTCTACAAGAAGGCAGTCTTTGAAACATCCTACTCTCTAATCCGTAACTGATGGTACCCCGACCTCAGATCTATCTTCGAAAAGAAAGTTTCTCCCCTCAACTGGTCGAATAGATCATCGATTCGAGGCAACGGATACTTATTCCGTATCGTGACCTTGTTCAACTCCCGGTAGTCCACGCACAATCTCAGTGAACCATCTCTCTTCTTTACAAATAAGACTGGAGCGCTCCAAAGTGAGGTACTCCTACGAATGAAGACCTGACCTAATAGCTGCTCAATCTGATCTCGTAGCTCTCGCATCTCTACCGGAGCCATACGGTACGGTGCGCGTGCTATAGGTCTCGTATCTGGCAATAAATCTATAACGAAGTCTATCTCACGACTGGGCGGTAGGCCTGGTATATCCTGAAACACATCGGAATACTCCCTAACAACTGGGATCGAATCCAAAGGAATCACAACCTCCTTAGAGGTATCCTCCTCAATGTAATATAAATGAGCGGTCGAACCTCCCTCTAGGCGAGGCATCGCCACTACAAACATCTCTTGCCCCGGAATGGCAAAAACAATGCTCCCACCGAAGCAATCAATCATGGCTCTATAAGATGCGAGCCAATCCATACCAATGATCACATCATGCTCGTGCATGTCTAAGACTAGCATGTATGCAGGCAATATCAAGCTACCAATCTCTACCCCTACTCCCCGGCATATAAAGAATATAAGTGACCCACTCCCCAGTGGTGAGTCGACACACGTCACGGTGCTCTCTGCTGTGGCTAACAACCCTAAGGACTTCGCAAAAGGCGTAGCTATAAAACAATGCGTTGCCCCCGTATCAAACAAAACTTTACCCATAGTACCATGGATAGGAAACATACCCTCAATCGCGGGTGGTGCCTGTGGAGCTGCTGCCTGGTGGACGTTATAGACACGTCCATACTGCAATTGCCCCTGTTGCACTGGAGCTGCTGGAATGGCTGGTAGGGCTGGCACCTGGGCTGGAGCTGGAAGGGCAGGTGGGAATAGTGGTCTCTGCGGCTCATTACGGGCTCCCTGCTGCCGTGGGGCCCTATCGCCCTCTGGGCAATCCTGACGCTTATGGCCGTGCTTGCCGCACATAAAACACCGGCCTCTGAAATTACCTCCCCTCTGTCCCTGCTGACCACGACCCTGCTGGCCGTTACCTCCACGCCATTGGCCCTGATGTGCACGCTGTTGGCCTTGCTGGCCCTGCTGCTGTCCCTGCTGTCGGTGTTGACCCTGCCGGCCCTGCTGATTAGGCTGACCCTGATGGCCCTGCCTGTATCCCTCGAATCCCTGCCTAGAATCACCTGAACGGAATCGCTTAGCAGGGTCCCCCTGATGGGAACTCTGCTCGTGCTGACGAGTCTGTCCATGAGTTGGTGCCCTACCGGCACTATTACCCCCGGTCCTACCCTGCTGGCTAGACTCTCCTGCTCTCTTGCTTCCCTGAAGATGAAAGCGGTGATCTTGGCAATGTAGTAATGCTGCATTGAGTACGTCAGTGAAAGTACTCAGGGATAGATTTCCAATAAGGTGCTGACGGATCCTCCAAGCTAACCCGTCGACGAACAACAAAATCTTCTTGCCCTCAGTGGGTGCCTCATCCGGCACAATAGTGAGAAGTCTCGTGAACTCCTCCTCATACTCAGCTATAGTAAGGTTCTCCTGCTTCAGATTTAGTAATTTTCTCCTCATCTCAGTCTTCACTGCGGGTGGAAAATACTTGCGGTCAAACCGCTCCCAGAATAACTGAATAGGGATCGTGTCCCTCTCCTCCAAAGTAGTAGTGGACTCCCACCACTGTAATGCGGCTCCCACCAGCTTGAAAGAAGCCAATAACTGCTTCTGCACTTTGGTGCACTCATACATACGGAGGTGCCGCTGGATGTCTTTCTTCCATTGGCTAACCGTGACAATGTCGGAGCTACCAGGGAACTCAGGGGGATGTGCTTTTTGAAAAGCATCCCGAACCCTCTCCCATGCAGATGGAAGCTGTGCTGGTACTGGCGCCACTGCCTGAACCTGGGGTGGAGCCTGCTGAATCACCGCTATCGCGGCATTCACCGCCTGAGCAACTATGGCGGCCACTTCATTAGCATTCATTGTGCCTGGTGCCGGAGCTGCTGGTTGCTCGGCCTGGGCACGCCTATCTTTCGGAGCATGTCTCGGAGGCATCTGAAACGTGAACAAAAATTTATCAGTCTATAGTTATCATCGAATCTCAATTAACTGAAGACTTAAACGTAAAAGCAAGAATACAACAGTCCTAAAAATAGGGCTCTATAGAAATAACGTTAAGCTGAAAGCGAAATAAGCCGTACAGATCCTATGGACACTAGAACCTGATGCTCTGATACCACCTGTGACACCCCGCCTAATTAAATACCGGGCGATCACTCCTTTATTAAATTAAATCAAGGTAAACAGTTGGTTCATTCTCAGCATCACTGTCAAAAAAAAAATAATTTTTTTTCCAATTTAACACCCTAAATAATTAAGCTAAGTGTCAAAAATATTTTTCATACAAACTTCCAAATTTTAATTAAAGAAAATATTTACTTATACCAAACAACATTTCTAGAATATTGAATCACACCACGAAGAACTAAAACAAAACCATACATTCGTCAATCGAATGTCAACATAATAAAACTAAACATCATAAACCATCCTGAATAAATCCCATAAAACAATACTGGAATAACTGAAATATAAGAATCCCAACAATAAATGAAATGATAAAAAGGGCGACACGTGCCCAATAAATGAGAGTAATAGGAGTGGAGTCAAGAACAGAAGACGTCTACTCAAGTGACCTGCAACTCCCACCTAAGCTGCAGCTCGTTCTTCTCAAAGGATCCTAAGCAAGACGCCCCTGTGGCTGGGCACCTGAAAATATACATATATATACAAAAGAGAGATAGAGAAAAAGAAACGGGCCAGGGCCCGAAAGTGTGTTTAATTTTAAAATACGTTAAGCAAGTATTTAAATTGATACAGGCCAATGCAAATCATATTAGTTCGACACTCTCTTGAGAAATTCTCACCTCTCTTCTAATGTGCATGATCGGGCGAAAAAAGTGTGTTCGTGTGAGGACACAATCGTCGTGTGTTTCGCCGCCGCGATACAAAAAAAACCTAAGCTACTACCACACTTGACAAGCAAGCACAGCGGTAAGTCGGGTATCGTAAGAAATCCACAGGGAGTGATTAAATTTTAGATGTTAATTGTTTTAAGTCTTCAAGAATAAAAATGGTGTAAAATAAATAAATGAAAAGGTGAAGGGTGGTTATGGTGGACTAAAGAAAAGAATAAGTTACGCTACACAAAAGTAAAGCGAGGATCGGGATCGCATTCTACCAAACGGATCGAAACAACTACTAATTAGAATTAAGGCTCCAAAGCATTTAATCGAGCATTTTTAATTAAGCATAAACATCACACAAGAAGGAATTTAACCCAAAGTTGCGAGATAAAAAATTTAACTGAAAAATGGTCACACGCGGATTAAATTCGGATAATCGCTATAAACACTAACGTTGCAAGACAAAGAAAGTTAAACGCATAATAATCCGACTTTAATACGCGAGGTTTCAATTAAATGCAATTTTACACGAAACCCTAAATTTCGAGGTCCGAACCCGAAAATGGCAGAAACGCAATCCCGAACCTATTTATCTACGGACTAAGCATGAAAATAAACTAAATTACACTAATTAACTAAGAAAGCAATAAATTAAAGCAAGAAAACCTAATTAGAAAGCATGTAAACTAATTATCAAAGCAATAAATTAAGGAATACAAATATATTAATGGATTGGGTGAAGAAAAGTTCAACTTACATACACAAATGGTTGTCAACCAAAAGAGAAATGAAGCCAAGCTCTCAAAACCCTCAAAACCCTAAGCTAAAATCCTCTAAAAATCTGATTGTTTTCTCTCAAATGAGAGAGAATTGGTTTTATACCAAATATCTCATGGCAAACTTATAATAAAAGGGAAGAAAACCAAAAATCTGGAGGCCCGAATCGATTCGGAAATGGTCCGAATCGATTCGGAAACAGGGGAAGTTCGAATCTGCAATTCTTCAGCATTCCGAATCGATTCGGTTTTGGGCCGAATCGATTCGCAACCTACAGGTCTGAATTCTGCAGCTTTGTCTTGTTTTACGGAAAATGCCGCCATTTCTTCGTTATAGCTCGGAATGAGGCACGGTCGGAGGCTACGCGAAGATAACTCAGAGGAATACAACATCCAAGAAGACATTAGGCTAAAAAACCAAAATATGAAATGACTAAAATGCCGTTGAATGTGACCTTGAGTGTACTTTTGAAGTAAAAACCATCCTAAAAATGCCATAACTCTTTCGATACAACTCAGAATCATGCACCGTCGGCGGCCACGCGAAGAGAAATCAGAGGGTTTCAACTTCCGTGAAGAGCTCGGGATTCAAACCCGAATGATGAAATTACTAAAATGCCCCCGAAGATGCAAAAGTCGACGAAACAATTTCGGAAAGCGTCCGAACTTCATACTAAGCATCCAAATACCTACAAAAGCTCAATTAACCCCTGCAAAACATGTTAACATAGAAATCTGAGGTTGTCTGGTTAACGAGCATAAGTATAGGGATTAAGATACCCAAGGGGGCTAATAAGGCGTAGGTTAACGGGTGAAATACGCAATATTTGCGTCGTATCACACCCCCTAACTTACACATTGCTAGTCCCTAGCAATGAAATAGGAAACAACAAGAACTACAAGCAGACCAAAAGCAGGAGATAGTACAAAAGTATGGTATAAAAGCATAAGGCCACTTTCGCGGGCGATTCGATTGCATTTAGCGTATGCAATAAGCCGTTAAACCCCTAGGTTACCCTAGTGGACGAGTGTCGTCTCGTGAGGGTTTTTAGGGATGATAACCACAAACATCATATAGTTTCCTCAAAATTTGCCCAACCCAACATGCGACAAACTCAACAACAACGAAAAAGATTTCAAACATGTTATTAGCATATTGAACGAATTCAAGCTAAAGTCCGTTGTTATTAACAAGTTGAAAGCACCTCATAGAATTGAAACTTTAAAAGTGGGAGGGGGAGAGCACATGCATAGTGTGATTTGGCGAAAAACTTATATAAATCGGATATTAATCAAAGCAAGCATATATTCAATCCTCACGGGCATTACGCTCATCAAGCGAATTCACTCAAAACAGGGAGGTAACACACGGAACATGTGGGCTTAAAGAGTAAATGTAAATGGAAACTAGGACGCACACATGTCACAGAAGAAGAACGCTATATATAAAATGAAAAAATGTAATCTCAATGAAAGGATACCGCACACTAAAAGAGGCGAAATGCATTTTCACAGATTATCAAACTATTTAAACTTTTGAATTACATCAACTTAAGATCACATAGGACTTGAATAAGGTTATAATGTAGGTTTGGGGTTAAGGTACGAAATGAAGGATATATGTACGGATTCAAAGTGTTCAGGATGAAAACTCGGGATAATGGAAAAATGCGTGCAATAACAAAATTGGAAAAACAAGTTCCAAAACGGCATTAGATATATCATCGGGGAAAGTAATCAAAGCTTATTGAACACAATATACACAACATATACAACTTTCTCTTTATTTTCTTTTCTTCTTTTTCTCATTTTTCTCTTTTGTTTTCTTTTGCTTTTTGCTTCCTCTTTTTCTTCACTTTTTTCACTACTTTCTTTTCTTTGCTTATCAAACTCTCATATGCCTAAAATTGCAACCGCAATACAACAACAGCATTCAATCCTAAGTAACATTCCAAACAAAGGTATGGAAAGTGTATGTATGGTTTATAACTCCAATTTAGAGTTGGTTATGGGATTTTGGGTAATGAAAAGAAAGGCTATATTTAGGCTCAAAGGGGTTAACGAGGGTAAACATATAAGGGTGAGGTCAAGGCTAATATGGGTGATATATCAAAGATGGCCTATGATCATTTCCAAAAGTTTACGCAATTCTCGAATCAAAACAGTATATGAAAATCATGCTCAAGTAACACATTTCAAGTATGAACTCAATTAATGAACGGTCAAATGAAAGAATAAAGAGATTACCAACGAATTCAACGTTTTCAATGAGAAAAGAATAGTGTATAACACTCACAAACGACGAAAGGTACAAAGCTTACTCGGTGTAAGTATATACAATGCAACAAAAGATTACCGAGTTATAAAAATCTTAAACCAAACCAATATGACAAGGAAAGTGCATATGCTCATGGGATAAAGTTTAATTCATGAAGTTATTCACAATATCAATGATTTGAGGACTAAAGTCTAATAACTTCTGAAATCGAGAACATGCATCATTGAGTTGTCTATTGGATCGGGCAATTATTGAAATTTGTCATCGGAAACAAGGCAAAATGCCCAACAAAGGAGAAAAAAGAAAGAAAATATTTTTGAAATTTTTTAAATTTTTCACAAAAAGGCATACTTAGTAACTAAATGTGAGCAAATCCATGGACTACACATGAAATGGATAGAATATCCTACACCCCCTAACTTAAATGTTGCATTGTCCTCAATGGGCATTAAGAACACAACACAAAGAGAGGAAAAGAACGATATTACCCAAAATTGGAGCGATCTCCATAAGCATAAGTCCAAAGAAATCTACAAAACAAGTTAGTACCGAGCATAGCAAAAACAAATAACAAAAAGTTAACTAATTACACTAGACTAAATTAAAAGGAAAGAAAAAAAAAATAGGAAAGAAAGAAATTAAAAAGCTAACTATTTACAACCTACTATTTAGGCTTCACACTAACTATACACTAGAAGTCTAAATAGTTGAGGGTCCACCAAAAAAGGGATTTGACTTTGAAAGATCAACGGTGGACCCTCCAAAGCGAACATGCCTCCCGAAAGATATGAATTCCGTTTGAACAACGGAAGGCATGTGGGTGGTGGAAAATGTGAACCATCGCCAATTTGAAATTTTGGGCGGACGATGGGGGATTTGGATAATAAGGGGGAAAGGTACACTAGAGGTCCAAGAAAAATTGACTCATCTCCCAAAGGTTTTTCAAGTGGAATGGGAGATAGTGCACACACGAGGATAGGTTCCATCGTAGCAAACAAAGTCGGCAAAGAGTCCTCATCGGCAAATTGTGTAGAAATTGTAAAAGTTTCTACCGACTCATAGGAATCAACCGGTAATTCTAATGGTTCGATCACGGAAAACGAATATGGTGATGAAACAAATTCAATCTCAATCGACTCATCGTCGGAAGGAGATTGAATTTCGGGGGAGAAAGATGCACACTCGATGAGAAATTCTTTGAAAAATTGAGGTGAAACACAAGTTTCCACCTCCTCGTTGTTTTGTGGAAAAGAATTCATCTCATCGCAAAGTGCACCAAGTCTCATTCCAGCATCATTTAGGCTTTCCAAACCTTGGGAGTAAAGAAGCAAAGTTTCTTCCAAAGTAGGCTTCCTTGGCTCAAGAGCCTCGGACTCCTCATTTGGTTGAAACTCATCTTCGAAAGTAATGAAATAAGAATCGTAATTGGATTCGAATAATGAATCCAACTCAAGCTCCCAATAACGATTTTCATTCCGATAAATGTTTTCAAGTCTTTCATTTTCAAGAAAATCTTGAAAATGAAAAACTTGAAAACTATCCCCAAAGTATGAATCATTAGAATGACCGTAATAACTATAATAGTAGGACATGATTACCTCGTTGTTTGTAGATGGAGAATCCGGTCAAGAAAGTGAGCAACCGCGAATTAAAGTTTCTTAGCGCTCAAGTATGCAAATCCTACAAGAAAGGTTAAAAGAAAGAATACAAATAGGAAAGGAAAAATACTACGAAATAATAAAACAATTACAATCTAAAACACACTCCCCGGCAACGGCGCCATTTTGATCGGGCGAAAAAAGTGTGTTCGTGTGAGGACACAATCGTCGTGTGTTTCGCCGCCGCGATACAAAACAAAACCTAAGCTACTACCACACTTGACAAGCAATCACAGCGGTAAGTCGGGTATCGTAAGAAATCCACAGGGAGTGATTAAATTTTAGATGTTAATTATTTTAAGTCTTCAAGAATAAAAATGGTGTAAAATAAATAAATGAAAAGGTGAAGGGTGGTTATGGTGGACTAAAGAAAAGAATAAGTTACGCTACACAAAAGTAAAGCGAGGATCGGGATCGCATTCTACCAAACGGATCGAAACAACTACTAATTAAAATTAAGGCTCCAAAGCATTTAATCGAGCATTTTTAATTAAGCATAAACATCACACGAGAAGGAATTTAACCCAAAGTTGCGAGATAAAACATTTAACTGAAAAATGGTCACACGCGGATTAAATTCGGATAATCGCTATAAACACTAACGTTGCATGACAAAGAAAGTTAAACGCATAATAATCCGACTTTAATACGCGAGGTTTCAATTAAATGCAATTTTACACGAAACCCTAAATTTCGAGGTCCGAACCCGAAAATGGCGGAAACGCAATCCCGAACCTATTTATCTACGGACTAAGCATGAAAATAAACTAAATTACACTAATTAACTAAGAAAACAATAAATTAAAGCAAGAAAACCTAATTAGAAAGCATGTAAACTAATTATCAAAGCAAGAAATTAAGGAATACAAATATATTAATGGATTGGGTGAAGAAAAGTTCAACTTACATACACAAATGGTTGTCAACCAAAAGAGAAATGAAGCCAAGCTCTCAAAACCCTCAAAACCCTAAGCTAAAATCCTCTAAAAATTTGATTGTTTTCTCTCAAATGAGAGAGAATTGGTTTTATACCAAATATCTCATGGCAAACTTGTAATAAAAGGGAAGAAAACCAAAAATCTGGAGGCCCGAATCGATTCGGAAATGGTCCGAATCGATTCGGAAACAGGGGAAGTTCGAATCTGCAATTCTGCAGCATTCCGAATCGATTCGGTTTTGGGCCGAATCGATTCGCAACCTACAAGTCTGAATTCTGCAGCTTTGTCCTGTTTTACGGAAAATGCCGCCATTTCTTCGTTATAGCTTGGAATGAGGCACGGTCGGAGGCTACGCGAAGATAACTCAGAGGACTACAACATCCAAGAAGACATTAGGCTAAAAAACCAAAATATGAAATGACTAAAATGCCGTTGAATGTGACCTTGAGTGTACTTTTGAAGTAAAAATCATCCTAAAAATGCCATAACTCTTTCGATACAACTCAGAATCATTCACCGTCGGCGGCCACGCGAAGAGAAATCAGAGGGTTTCAACTTCCGTGAAGAGATCGGGATTCAAACCTGAATGCTGAAATTAGTAAAATGCCCCCGAAGATGCAAAAGTCGACGAAACAATTTCGGAAAGCGTCCGAACTTCATACTAAGCATCCAAATACCTACAAAAGCTCAATTAACCCCTGCAAAACATGTTAACATAGAAATCCGAGGTTGTCTGGTTAACGAGCATAAGTATAGGGATTAAGATACCCAAGGGGGCTAATAAGGCATAGGTTAACGGGTGAAATACGCAATATTTGCGTCGTATCAGTGCACGCCTATCGTACTAACCTTCCCAAATAATTTAGTTTATCTTGACTTACTCCTAAGTTTTCAAAACCGAACGATGACAATGATTTGAAAAGGTTACTTTCAATATGTAGCACTCTTCTCGTTTTAGCTTCATTAAATTATAAAGTTTCCCAGTGTCTTCTCATACTTTCACAAAACAAGTATTTAATAATTTGAGTCAACAACCATGTTCTATTTATCAAATCACAGTAGGCAGTTTAAAGTATATGACCTCATATATATTAACTACTCGGATAATATATATAAATAACATCACCCCAACTAAACTATGGTGCGGGCATACTCTGCTATCCAATCCCCGTATCGCTCACACAAAGGGAAATACAAGTTCGGAATCAGTCTCGAACTGTATTAACATATACAAAACAACGTTGAGACGAAGCATAGATTCCAAGTCCAAGAGGTCAGTACATACCCACACGTCTCTTAGGACCGTCCGACTATCAATCTGATAGCCCGTACCTAGGATCTCTATCTTCTAGGGTACGAATCAATATCCCCCATAAAGCAACACAGGATAAGATCGTCCCAGCGCGGTAACCTCAGGGATAGCAAGTAGCGAGGGTACGTTTTTCACATGTATATAAAATATATGTACACACAATCATATAGATATACCCATTCATCATATTAATATAGGTTCCTCCCGTTACCCATAGTCACAACATTTACCCGTAATTTCCCATTATTATGATTACGTATAAGGTTTCGTCTCTAACCTTAATTCGAAGAGTTTTCTCACTCATTACCTAATACTCATGGTTTATATCCTCACCAATCTGAAATTCAGTAAGGGACTTTATTTGATTCCAACGTAACTCTCTTACGTACCTCACCCTTAAGTTATAAATCTATCAACCTAAAGTAAATATCCCATAATTACCATACTTGTTGAAGATTAAAGGTTCTAACATATATCCATATACCCTACTGGTCCTTAATATCTCCCAAATCCTTTTATTTAGAATGCCCAAAGGTTATTTCACGATAAATTAATTTAAGTAAATAAACAAGAGGAATAGGAGTCTGCCAGGAGGGGTCGATCGATCGAAGCTTGGGGCTCGATCGATCGAACCTTCGATCGATCGAAGCTCTATGCTCGATCGATCGATCAAGCAGGTCTGGGCAAAAATTCTGCAGAAATTGCAGTGACGGGATTTGATTAAAGTTCTTCATCAAAACTCATATTTTCCAACACTAATCGGCCCAAAAAGTTTACTGTTAACATACTAACATAATTCCAGATATCTTTAACGTTCAGCATGCGTGTATACATCATTAAACATGGTTAAACAACCTAAAATCTCATCTAATAATCAAGAACCCTAAAGGTTTCTTAACTTTTGTTCTAATCAGTTTTCTCCAAAATTTCCTTCTAACATAACATCACAAATTCGTGGGTTAATCATCTACTTCACATATTATTTCCAGAATATGGTTATAACGATTTCTACATGCAAATCCCTATCAAAAATTGGGGTTTTCTTCCATTGATTATACTCATAATCATTCCTACACTAATATGATTATTGCACCAACGAAAATATGCAAGTTAAACACTTGCCTGGGATTTCATAGGTCAGGTTTCCTGCTGATATTGGTGTGGTTGCGTTCTCCTCCTCGCGATCTACGCGTTGGTGGTGACGGCGGTGCAATCGGTGGTGTTTTGGGCCTTGAATCACCTTGAAAGCTCTCTCCTCTCTTCTCCAATGGCCGTTCTAGGGTTCTGAATGTTCTAACCCTAAAAGGCTGACTTAAATGGCTGCTAAGGATGGCTGAAATTCGTGGGTTTAATTACCCTATTTTGTAAAATGACCAAAATGCCCTCCCGGGTCACTAATTAGGCCTAAAAACACCCCGAGGCCCGAACTAAACCCCCGGGTACACTTTTCTGACTATCTCGACCCTTTCGGACGCGTTGGAGCACTCAAAACGACCATACCGATAACTTATAAAATATTCCCTTTTTAATTAACATAATTAGTCCCGACGTGACACGGGCACGTCCCGACTTAAATTTCCGAAATAGTCATTTAATTCACCTATGACATTCAATATAACCAATATAATATATTACTATGCTCATTAGTAATATTCAACAAGTTTCCCATAATTACTAACTCTAGTCACGTTAATAATTATAACATAATTAATTTCCGTATTTTTTATTAAATAAATCATCACATTAAATTTAATAAATCCCCAAATTAAATATATTTAATAAATCCCCAAATTAAATATAGCATAAAAATACGGGGTATTACACAAGTCCCCTCTTGTCATTTTGAGAGTGTATGGATGAGTGTCGTCTCATCCTACACTATCGTCTCGGCCGAGAGATATTAACTCTAACTCCACCAAATTAATTATGTTTAAATGAACCATAATGAGATGGTTTTTAAATTTTAATGCACCAAATTAATGGTGTTTAATTACAAGTCCCCTCTCATCATTTTGAGAGTGTATGGATGAGCATCGTCTCGTCCTCCACTGTCGTCATTTTGAGAGTTTGAATCTAACACCACCAAATTAATGATGTTTAAATGAACAATAACTAAATGGTTTTCAAATTTGTTGTGTTTTTCACCACCATGGAGATGTTATCACAATGTTCCCCTCTCTCGGTGTTATTGAAAATCAATGGACGACGTGAGCCCCATCTGATTCTTATATCATCGAGAGTGAGTTAATTCTATTTCGCCATTTATATAATATTTTGTAGTTTAGGACAAGTTGAATGATCAATCATACAACATAAATATGGGGGAACACTTGAGATTATTCATCACTATTGACTTTTTAGTACAACTCTCATACAATGATTAAAGAAATTTTTTACAAAACTCTATTGATAATATATCTTTAGATGATCATCATTCTAGGGGTTGGAAAACGACTCTCCCTCTAAATTTTTAAGTCAATATGTACCGGGAACAACCTCTTAAGTAAATTTGTCATGGCTATGCTATTTTGCATGAAGCTTATTCGGCTTTTGCTAGGTTTTCTTTAACACTGGGTCTCCAATGGCTATTGACCTAGCCTTAACCCTCTTGTTATAGAATTTTATAGTCCTCTGTTGATAAGAAGCTTACCTAACCTCTGTGTCCTCTTTCTTTTCTTCAATGAGGTCCAGATCTAACCTTCTCTCTCCAGCATTTGCATCTGGGATGTATGTATAAACTTTATGACTTGATAGGCCAATCTCTGTAGGTATCAATGCCTTTAAGTCGTAGGCAAGCATGAATGGGGTTTCCCCCGTTGGCTTTCTCTCCGTCATCCCCTATGCCCACAAGACAACATGTAACCTTTTCATCTAAAGGCCTTTGGCATCTTCCAGTTTCTTCTTGATCCCTTGGAAGATGGTTATATTTGTCACCTCAGTTTGACCGTTGTCTTGAGGTCATCCTGGAGTTGAGAAAAACTGTCTAATGTAAACTCTACTGCAGTAAGACTCCAACGATGAATTCTTGAACTGTTTACCATTATCTAAGATCAAGGTGTGGGACAGACCGTACCTATATACAATGTTCCTCCAAATCAATTTGAAGGTCCTTGTCTTAGTGATTGTTATCACGGCCTCTGTCTTAACCCATTTAGATAAATAGTCGATCGCTATAATAAGATACCTATAATTGCATGTTACCCCGGGTAAGGGTGCTACCAAGTCAATCCCCCAAACTGCAAATGTCTAAGGAGAAGTAATATATGTCATAGGTTGATGGGGGATACTGGTATATCTCTAGCATTTGTCACACCTTTTTACATAGCTAGTTGCATCTTTGGCCAAGGTTGGCCACCAATACCCTTAAGTGACTATCCTTTTTGCCAATGATCTCCCTTATATATGACTGGAACAAGATACCTTATATATATCTTTCAATCTGTACTCAACTTCTATCGGATGGACGCATCATCGCAGACGGAGGAGGAAACCTTGCTTATATAAAATATCCTAAATAATTGAGAATTCAGCTGCCTTCTACCTCAGCTTCTTTCTCTCCAACTTTGAATCTGGTAGTTCACCTTTCTTGATGTATTAGATGAGAGGGTCCATCCAAGATTTACCTAAGTTTAGGTTCAAGAATAACTCCATTATACTATTATCCTCTTCAATGGTCGGTCGGTGTAGGATCTCCACATGCATCAACCTTCTAATCTATGTTCTGGTTGCAAACGCTAATCTGTCTAAGGCATCGGCTCATATGTTGTCTAACTAAGGGATCCTTATTAGCTTTACCTCATTGAAGTTCTTCAGCATTGTATTTACCCTTGCTAGGTACTTGGTCATTCTCTCATCATTTACCTCGTACACTCTTATGATTTAGTTCACCACCAATCGAGAATCACTATGAACTGTTATCTGCCCAACATTTAATGTCCTATCGAGGGAGATTCCCCCCCATGAGAGCCTCATATTCTAAGTTGTTATTGGATGCCTTGAAACTGAATCTCAAAGCATATTCGATGTCGATCCCATCCTGGTTCGACACTATCAAGTCGGTACCACTCTTTGTCTCGCAAGAGGAGCCATCTATAAATAGGCTCCAAATATTATCTCATTTGGAGAAAGTGACCTCCTCTAGCATTCCACTCCTGAACATGAACTTATCTTCTTCATTCTAGGCCACCACCATTCTTGCCACACTCGTCTCAGCCTCAGCTAGGCTAGCACTTAATTTTTCTGTCTTATTTACTGGATCTATAATATCTTCTATATCAACCTCGTCCCAGGTGAATTCTGCCATAAAATGTGCTAAAGCTTTCCCCTTGGTGACTGTTCTTAACTGATAGATAATGTTAAATTCCCCTAACTTTATCAACCATGACATCAACCTACTCGATTTCTCAGGTTTGTGGATGACCTATCTTAGAAGAGAGTCTATAAGGACGGCAATCATGTGAGCCTGGGAATAGGGTTTCATTTTACACGTGTATCAATGCATAAACCATCATTTCCATCTTTGGATATCTTTATTCAGCCCCTTGAAAGGCCTTGCTGTTAAAATAGATGGGCTTTTATACCCCGTCATCATCTCGTACAATGGAAACACTGATGGTCGACTCGGATACAACCAGATATAGATATAACTTTTCTCTTCGAACAGGTTAGGAAGACAAAAGTGGGGAGCCGAGGTAAGCCTTCAATTCCTGAAAAGCTCTCTCACATTCCTCATTCCACTCGAAGGCTTTTCTCAACACCTTGAAGAAGGGCAGACATTTATCCGTATCCCTTGACACGAACCTATTCAACGCAGGAACTCATCTAATAAGCCTCTAAATGTCTTTTATGGTTTTTGGATTCTTCATCTCTACCAATGCTTTAATTTTGCATGAGTTATCCTCTATCCCTCGTTAATCGATGATGAACCCTAGGAACTTGCCTGCTCCAACCCCGAATACACACTTGGTGGAATTGAGCTTCATTCGATACTGGTCCATTGTGTTGAAAGTGTGCCTGAGGTCGGCCACATTAGTCTCGATCTTGAGGCTCTTGGTTAACATATCATCAACATATACCTTTATGGTCTTGCCTATTTGGTCCTCAAAGATCTTATTTACTAGCCTCTGATACGTTGCCCCGATGTTCTTGAAGCCAAAGGGCATGACCTTATAGTAGTATGTACCCTTGTTAGTGATGAATGAGGCCTTTTCAGCATCGATTGGGTCTATAAATATCTGATTGTAGCCTGAGTAGGCATCCATAAAACTCATTAGTTCATGCCCATCCGTGGCATCAACCATTTGATCTATTCTCAGCAGGGGGAAGCTGTCTTTTAGGCATGCCTTGTTTAAGTCAGTGAAGCTAACAAACATCCTCCACTTTCCATTAGGCTTAGGCACAATGACTTCATTAGCCAACCATTATAGATAGACGACCTACCTGATGAATTCTTCCTTCTCCAACTTATTCACTTCATCTCTTATGAATTTATATTTCTCCCTGGAGAATATCCTCCACATTTGTCTCACTGTCTTGACTCCTTAGTCTACATTCAATTTATGGTAGAGGATCTCAGGATCAATCCCCGACTTGTCTGCGTGACTCCATGAAAAAATATTTTGTATCTCCCTCAGCAGTTTGATCAACTCTTCTTTAATTTATTTTCTCAGGAAATTGCCAATTTGGACGATTTTTTCAGCTCGTCCTCATTGAGGATGATGGATTCTACCTCCTCAGCGGCCTCACCCTTTTTTAATTTCGTCTTGTCTCTGGGGTTGAGAGTATCGATGTTGTAGGTGGTAGTGTCTCTCTTATGAGATTCTCTTTCCTAAGCTGAGTTCAAATAGCATTTGCTTACTTCTACTTGATCTCCATGAATTTCCTCTACTCCATAGGGAGTCGAGAATTTTATCATTTAGTGAACGGTTGAAGGCACTGCCTTAAATTATTTTAGGACTACTCGTCCCATTATGACATTGTATGTTGAATAAAAATTCTCGTCCATCACAAAGAAATTTATCTTCATTGTGAGACCTCTTGACTAAGTCTCCCCCATACAGACATCCATTTAAATCCAATTAAAGGTTGATGATATGTGACGAGTCACTTCTTTCTTAGTCCTAACCCTTAGAAGCACTCCCAGATAGTTACATCAGCCGAACTTCCACCATCGACTAATATTCTAGGAACCTTATACCCATGCACTCTCGTTGTGATCACAAGAGGGTTGTCGTGAGGGGATAAGATCCCTTTGAAGTCTAACCTCGAGAACCCTATTACCAATGTATTCATATCAACTTTATTCCTCTTACCCTGCTTTGAATCAACTGTAGCCGAGTTTACAACTTCGCTCTTTGGGATAGCGTTTGCCTCTGCAACATGCTAATCCGTCACATATCATTTTCACTCCATGAGAAATCTAATGCAGCCGACCCTTGGGATTATTTTTCTTTGGTGGGAGGTTAGGGTCGACCTCATCATCATCTGACGCACCATCATCCTTGTTCACTGGAGCATCATTTTACACCTATCATCCCGTCTCCTTCGGGTGTGATCTCGGCTATATCTTACCCACTCTTATCCACATATTTCCCGAGTTTCCCTTACTTTAGTATCTTTTCTATCTTAGCTTTGAGTGTGAAGCATCTATCAGTGGTGTGGCTGTGATTCTGGTGGAACTCGCACCATTTACTTTTATCCCTCTTGTGAGGAGGGGCTTTCAATTTTCCAGGCCATCTCAAGGATCGGTTATTTTTAATTTCATTCAAGATCGTCTCCCTTACCTTTGAAATTTTAGGATTTACTTCCACCTGCTTATTTATCTTAATCTCCCTTAGCCTCTATGGCCTCCCTACGTTCATGACTCTCACGGTAGTATCCAGGAGTTTTGCCATAGACTTTGGAGTATCCTCGGCCAGTTTCCATAGGAGCTTTCCCTTTTCTAATCCTCCTATCAGGGTAGTCATCGCAATACTTTCATCGTAGTCTCCCACCTATAGTTTTTCTTTATTGAAGAGGGCGATGTAGTCTCGTAGAGACTCATTTTTTCCTTGTTTTACATACAATAAGTGGGTGGTCTTTTTATGGGGTTTTACTCCAAAATAAAAATTATGGATGAACCTCTTGGCCAGTTTCTTGAAATTCTGGATAGAGTTCTTTGGAAGAGATGTGTACCACACATGCGCATTACCAATTAGAGTGTTTGAGAAGACCTAAAATCTCATTTCACGTGAGACCGAAAAGATGTCTGCATCCGATTGGGATATTTCCACCTAGTGGATTGGAGTGATGCTTCCATTATATTTTGGTGTGATAACTGGCGGCTTGAATTTAATCAGGGTTGGGTAGCTTAATATTCTAGCTACGAATGATGAGCCTTCCATGTAACCCCTCTCCAGAGGGTCTTGGCTCTTCAAGAGGTCATCAATCTTATCCTCAAGCCTCTGAATAGAAGTGTTCTAAGGCTTGTTAGCTACAACTACAACCTCTACCTCGACCACAACAACATTATCACTGGCCCCTTCCCTTTCAATCGGAGATTGTGCTAGTTCTCTGCCTGCCGTCCTTTAATAACTAGTGACTTCCCTCTGCTCCTTGTCTCAGTTATAAGGAAGCCGATGACCAGCACATCCGCCATTTATTCTTGAACCAGCTATACTCCAAGACTTGGAGAGTCGATCTCTCAAATTACCTATTGGGTCGAGTCTATCAATGGCAGACCCTCTACTGAGTCTGTCAAGTGCTGAGGCACGAGGTGGGCCTTCTTGGATCGACTTATCACTGTTTCCCCTACTGACTTGAATTACGCGCACAGTATCCTCAGATATTTCATAGGGTTCCTAATATTCCACATCATCATCATCACATGGGATGTCTTGAGACTCTTGGTCTTGCCTCCCCAGGGGTAATCGCCTAGGGTCAGCTACATCCCTTCGTCTCTACTATTGCACTACCTTTTTATATGGGGACGGGAGTGGTCCCCCCATTGCCAAATTACCACCATCCCTGGCGGCTGGAGTTATCATCTCTGCTCTTGCACCAATGGGCCTAGTCAATATGTTTTGGCTGAAAGCAACTGGTTGCTCCTACATCTTTATTTAGATGGTCGTCAGTGAGCGTAATGCCGCCGCGACCTTAGCCATCTCTGACTGAGGCAGCGCTTGGCTGGAACTGGGGCTAATGCCTGGTGGAAGTTCTAAAGCCATTGAATTCGATGAACTGAAAGAATAAGAGGTGCACTGGAAGAGCTGAGTCAACTAGAAGAAAGCTTGAATAACCCAAACCAGATCTCTTTCAACGGTGGTTCAAGCCCAAACAAACGTGAGGTTGGACTACCACCAGAGAATACGAGGAGTAAGCTCTAAATGAGAGGAAAAATATGATGGTCTCACTTCCTACATATGGCGCCAACTGATGATACCTGTTATGGTATCACCAAGTAAATGAGTAATAGCTCAAACCAGAAAAACCTTGAATGTGTAACAATGGAAGAAATAAGATATATGCATAAGTAAAGTAGAAGGAGATGAGGAAATGGAGAGATATAGACTATAAAGTAAGTGGTTCGACCATCTGGCCTACACCACTGCGCAGGTGTGAGTGAACTTCACTATGAAGATGGATCTAATGGCCTTGTGATACAAGTCACTCAACTTTGTCTCTATACTTTGATTTCAACATAGTATTAGCAAGGGTTTACAATATGCGATCCTTTACATTATTGGAGAAGACAAGTATATATAGTGCCTGGGGGTGTAGTGTACCCCCTAAGCATGTAATTAGCATGTGTAGTATGTAATAGCGAGTAATGAGCGTCCACCTATCATTATCACATGTAGATCATGATAATGAAATATTCCCTCACGTGTGAGGGAGATCTAGTTATAACGATTTTATGCACATGGGATTTGCAACCCACGTGCACCCTTCCACGTATTCCCCAATCCACGCGCTTTGTCAGCTGTCAACTATCATTCGTTCGGGCCAGGCCGAGGTTGAGTGGTCAACCTAGATCCTCTGATACTACGGGAACTGCCTTGTAGAGTTGTATTTAGTTGGCCCGCGTCCTCTAGAAAATGGATGAGGTCGAGGATACATAAGTCATGAGACCATTGACGTAGATATTGTTGATTGAATCTTTGGATGAGGACGAGGCTGGATGGGATTTATAGGGGCCACAGACGAGACCTTCCATGATGGGTCACGGATCGAGTCATAACTTTCTCTGTTCGATGGTCTAACATTAGTCATCCTTGGCCGAGTGACTCCAGCCTAGGGACGAGGCTATACTTGATATATCATATATGATTTTCAAGTTTTCTAATCTGGGCAATGGTACTTATAAGAACTACTTTCATTATCTCATTTTATCGCATTTGCTTAATTTTAAAAGTAGGGTTGAGATGAAAACACTACAATAGAAACGTGAAAGCTGAGTGCATTACTCAAATTAGTTCGTGCTCATGTGCATTAAAGGTGACTGGGAGTCAAACATGTAGCAAGTAGTCATCATATCATATCTTAATAACTCCACACATTATAAAGGACAAATTGAAATGATGTCATGTCTCAAAATACTAAACAATGGTCACGTGGATATGGAATGAATGGTGACTCTGAAATCTTAAATGTTCATCCACATATGGTGAAAAAAAATACAAAACTCATTTGTATTTTTAAATTTTTTTATCAAAAATAAAACCTTTTTGGCTTAGTCACTTTTTCTAAAAAGAAATAGAAAATATTTTTGTATTTTTCCCAATTTTTTAAGAAAAATGAAACTCTTTTTGATTTTATTGAAAAATATAACAAAATGGAAAAAGATAAATATAATGGTAGTACACACTAGCAATAGGTACGAAGATATGAACATAAAAATCATTCTATGCTAGAAAATAAGTCTAAACTTAAATTGAAAAGGGGTGGTCCCTATGTGTGTTTCAAATCAAACCAATTTTCACCAAAAATTATCCAACTTTTAAGTAGTACCAAACCAAGTTGTGAAAAACCAATTCTTACTTTAAACAAATTTTAACTTGATTAATCCTAAACATGCATCTAATGACTAGAGCAAGTAAAGTAAAGTAAAGAATACTCACAACGCCGGATGTATGAGGAAAAAACTCGAAACGGGAAAACAACCTCGAACGGCCTAAGCCAAACAATCACTATGAATGTGGAATTACAACGAACAGACAAAAGACTCGCTCAACGAATCGATATCCATGGGTCTTGATGCTCTTCTGATCTTCAACCACTCCTCTCATAGTGCCCACGCAGAAAGTTCTTCTTCCATGATACCTGTCCACAAAACATGAGCCCACATATGTCTCGGTATCCACCGAATGGCTTTAATACGTCTACGATGTCGAACAAGAAGACCTTCTCTTTTCTTCACCGTAAAACCCAGATGTTCCCTTCTTAGTGCAGCAAGATCACATAAACATATAGTAACGATAACTCGAATCTTTGTAAACTCTAAGGATGTGTTTAAGATTTGAAACCTTAGAAAAACATGTGCAAACACGTCCCTAGATCATAAACTATTTTTTAGAATGCACACCTTATTAATTATGACAAAACCACGCTTTAAATAGGAAAATATGACCGCCTCAAAAATAGTGTCGCTCAAACGAGATTTGTTGTCGTTCGCGCGACATAGCCATCTCGCTTGAAAGAAGTACAACTATCGTTCGAACGATGCGCGTGTCAGTTTGACCTTTTGACTTTATCTTTAAAATGTCTCTTCAAAAAGAGATCCAAATAAGTCAAACTCTATTTCGAGCTTATCAGAATAAAATGTAGTTTAAAACATTTAGAACACTTTTAAAAAACATTTTAAAACATTTTCCTTATAAAAATTACATCCTTATCTTTTATAAAAAAATTTCGAGCACCATGAATTGAACGCATTCATATCTGTGTGATCTCAGATTGCAATTAACTTGAAGATGAATAAACTTGCACTAATTAAACTTAGGCTTGATTAATTCTTTGAAGCTTTGTCGCAACGTCTTCAATTTCTTTAATACGTCATAGACCAAGTGGGATCGTGACAAAATAAAATCTCCCTATGACATATTACAAACACAGTTTTGTTCACGGAATTAAGTCAAAACAATACATGGACTCAATTGGAAATTTATGTACTTACATCAATCATTAGGTCCAGAGGATTTCTCCAAAGGAGATGACATCTTATGCAAAACATCCATCAAATCATGTGAAGTTTTAACTAAATACTCAACTTGCTCATGAAAATGCTTAGAATATCTCATGTGATGTGCGAGAGCATGCAGAGTGTCATTTTTGAGACTGCGTGTAGGAATACATGTAGTAGCATATCATGAAAGGTACTTATGAGACACATTACCCAACTTAAAACAAAATTTCCTGATGTGTCCTATTTTCTTGGAATGGGAACAAACATAAACGAGCTTAGGAACACTTCTCTCAAAATGTCTAGGACACGCTCTCCTACATGGAATTGGATGCTTAGGAGGGTTAGGTTGAAAGTCATAAGGATCTATCACAAACTCGGAACCGTCTTGGGTGCAACATGGAAAGTGGACGCACCATCATAACCTATTCTTATCCTCTCAACATTAACCAAAGCGGGACCGAGTAGCATCTTTCTTACTGTAATACCCCATACTTTAATGGATATTTAATTTACATAAATGGGATATTTAAGAAATTACTATGAAATATAATGTTTGGAGTTTATGAGTGTTAGACGATTTCCAATGGGTGTTACATTTACTTTTGGGACTAAGTAAATGAGTTGGATTATTTTATTACATGTTGCAGTTGGGTAATGCAACGGAGGATAATATTTTATTTAGAAAAATGCGTAGTGAGATGTGTTAGGTTTAATTAATGAATTTTAGTTAAGTGACTCGGATGGAGATTTTGAGTGCGCCGTTGGTTCCGAAATGGCGAAGATAGTCAGAATAGAGTATCCGGGGGTAGCATTTAGGTCCCGGAGACTTTTAGACTGTAGGGACTCACATTTGAGTATACGAGTCAATTTTGGGTATAGTAAGGGATAAGTTTTATTAACCCTTATAACCCTTATTTCTCTCACATTTCATCCCTAAGAGAGAGAAAGGGAAGAGAGAAAAGGAAGTAGATAAGAGAGGAAGGAAGAAAGGGGATTTCGGGCAAAACTCCGCGGGATTAAACTCGAGGTCGTTGGATTTTATCCACGAGGCAAGTATTTACTTGCTTTATAATTTTGAGTGTGTATCTCATATCATAGTTGGTAATAACAAACTATATGATTTTTGTGTTGGGTTTTTGTGAATCAAAACGAGTGTTTCGAAAGTTAAACGAATAAAACTCGGAAAATATCCAATCTGAGAAACTTAGGAATTAATTAAAATTAGTTGTTGGTTATTGGTTCTAGGATGATTAGAACCCTTTGATGTGTGTATATATTATTGGTTTAGGTTGGATGATGAGAGTAGAGGAGGTAAAAAGCTTGGAATTTTTAATGGCCGAAACAGAGTCTCAGAGAAGACAATGCCCTGTTCGATCGATCGATCGGCTGCCAGGAGTCGATCGATCGACCATACAGATATTTTGGGAGTTTTGGCTTGTGTTGGGTATATGGGATAAATTCCTAAATGAATTATTTCTAGCTTATTTATTTGAGGAAATAAATATCCAACTAGGTAAAATTATTCCTAGCCATTTAAGGGAGTAAATTGAGGACTAGGAGGGTGAAAATTGTGTGGCACTTAAGGTATAGTTTTGAGGAAAATAGTTGTGGAGTTAAGTATTTGGGGTTCCTAAATATAGTGTGAGGACCTATAAATTATTACTCTAGTGAGGTGTATGCTTTGGGTTCGTGGAAAGTAAAAATTCATGACTTCCTAATTTAGGGGTGTTTGGGACGAGTGACACTCGGCCTGCAAGAAGTCATAAAACTGCAACACTCCTTTAACAATGATTCCTGCAAGGATCACAAGAGCAGTAGTAGATACTCCTTCTCTACAATTGTAACTTCAATATATAAGTGATTTGAGTTTCAAAAATGATTTACAAAATTATACATGAGAGATTGAGTGAATAAAAAAGTGTTTTTCCCTTATAAAAGTGAGACTTTATGCAGGAGTTCTCGAGTTTTTGTAAATGAAAAGTATTAACAAAAAACCTACAAAAAATAAGTATTTATAGTAGAATACAAAATTCGAGGCGACGTAGGGTCATTCGAACGACATGTCAGTGTTGTTCTAACGAGATCGGGATCTTGTTCGAATGAAGCTAACTTTGCTTCTAACGACATCCAAAAATTCAAGACAGTGAGCCCTCGTTTGAACCTCGTCTGATCCAGGTTGCTAACGACCTTTGAACGAAAGGCAAAGCTAATCTAACAAGATTGCCATCTCGTTTGAACAAAGCAAGGGGAAAATTAAAATATTTTTAATTTAAAAAACTATTCGAAAAACTGTCTCATTTCGTAAAATCATTTTATAAAATTCTCCTTCTATTATATAAAAAATCCACGAAAACCAAAGCAACAACTATACCAATATTACGTGACGTAGTAGAGCATGTTAAAGATGCTTGATAATTTCATTTGTCTTCTTGATCGTGTAAACATGAAGTACCATGACGAAAGTTTTGGGATATGCCATACTTGATGATGTAACCAAAATTCTATGGACAAGTCCTAAATGCTAAGGATAATATCAGAAAAGTTGCCCTTACAGAGATTTCACAAGTAACCACGCAAGCCGTAAAGAGGACAAAGAAATAAACTTGCACGAGCAACCTTCAGTATTCCAAAAGTCACGCGAGTAGTACCCACGTGGTGTCTACATGAGAAACCCTGAGTCAGTTCCAAAATTCACAAGGGCAGTACCAGCAAGAGGGCTATATGAACAACCCCAAGTTAGCTTTCAAAATAAGAAGAAACTACACAAGGAGCCCTTGGACACCCAGTGAAGTAAAATTATGAGCATCGACTCAAGAAACACAAAAATCTATGAACAAGCACTTCCTTCACTAGAACTTAGTTTTTTTATTTTACACAAGTTTAAATAATCCTTGGCCGAGGAAGCAGTGCTCGACGAGATGGCAAGTTTAGAATTTTTGAGAGTTTTTGTTTGGAGGCTGAGATGTAAGTCTTGTTGAGCAAGCTAAGACTCAACCAGTTTGATATCTTGAAAAAGAGAGAAAATTGAGGCGAGGGACAACAAAGGTCACTCACACTCACTCATTATAATATACAAATTATAAAACAACAACTGTCACTTGCCTGCCCACAAAACATTATAACACTTCAAATGGCGAGTGACCCTCAAGGTCACTAGTAAGTTTTCAAAATTTATTCAACAAGCCATTTTGATATCATACAAAATAGTACTTTTTTTGGAAACATGGACGATGAGACCACCCTTTTATCACTATTACACCAGGTCTCACTTCATAACTGAGAATTGAAAACACTAGATAACCATGAGATGTGCTCTAACACCAATTTGAAAGTGCCCAATATGTGTGTTTTAAACATAACCAAATTTTTTATCAAAAATTATTCAACTTTTAATTATGCACCAAACCAAGTTGTGAAAAATAAATTCTTACTTTAAACCAATTTTATCTTGATTAATCCTAAACATGCATCTAGTGATTAAAACAAGTAAAATAAAGTAAAGAATAATCACAACGCCATATGTACGAGGAAAAAATCCAAAACGGGAAAACAACATCGGACAACCCAAGCCAGACAATCACTATGAACAATGGTTTTACAAAGACAGATTATCCTTACACAATGACTCGATCCCCACGGGTCTTGACGCTCCTTCTGATCTTCAACCATTCTTCATTAGTGCCCACGCAGAAATTTTGTCTTTCACGATACCTGTCCACAACACACGTGTCCACGTATGTCTCGGTGTCCACCAATTGGCTTTGATTCGTCTACGATGTCGAACAAGATGTCCTTCTATTTTCTTCACCACAAAAACCCTTTGATGTTCAATGATAGAACAAACTTCTTTAGTTCCGGAACATCACGAAAACATAAACTAATGATAATTCGGATCTTTGCAAACTCTAAGGATGTGTTTATGCTTTGTAAACCTTAGAAAACATGTGCAAACACGTACTAGAATGTATTATACTTTTTCCATATGCACACTTATGAAACTCTGATAGAAACACGCTTTGAATAATAATTTAGTGCCACCTCGAAAAATGTGTCTCTCAAATGACAATGCCACATCGTTCGCACGACATAAGCATCGAACGAGCTGGCATGTCGTTTGAACGATGCAACAAAGTTTGACTTTCTTTGACTTTTTGTTAAAATGTCTCTTTTAAAAGAGATCCAAATTAGTCAAACTCCTTTTTGAGCTTTTCAGAATAAAACGTACTGTAAACCTTTAAAACACTTTTAAAATATTTTTCTTTATAAAAATACATCCTGATCTTTTATAAAAACAATTCCGAGCACCATTAATTGTACACATTCATACTTAAGTGATCTCGGAATGCAATTGAATTGAAGACAAGTAAACTTGCACCAATTAAACTTCGACATGATTAATTCTTTGAAGCTTTGCCGCAACGTCTTCAAATACGTCATAGACCAAGAGTGGGATCGTGAGAAAATAAAAATCTCCCTATGACATATTACACATACAGTTTTGTTCACGGAATTAAGTCAAAACAATTCATGGACTCAATTGGAATTTATGTCCTTACAATAACAAACAGTTCATAGTAGACAGGGATAAATAGTGATAAGGGCAAAAAATATGTTTAAATATTTATCACGTGGGAAGATCCTTTTAGTGCACATATGCCATGTCAACCCTAATATTTTACGATAAATAGAGCACTTGAGGCATATTTATCACATAAGAAACACAAGAACATAACTAGCACCATTATACTGCAAAAATTCTCTCGTTATAATATTCTCTCCCTGCATTTTCCCAAATACGCCCTAAGAGAATCACTTCTCTAAAGGGTTCACTCCTTTATTTTATTGTCAAAAGTTATATACAATTAATGTTTATCCACTATTGTAATCACAAACATCATTATTATATTGAAAAGTTGATTTTACGTTTATACTCCCTCGCTTAAAATATTATTACCTCGAAAAAGGTTTCCATTGGAGTGCGTCATGCCTCACCCATTTACAGATTTTCATAAACCCAATTACTATGCTCTCCTATATTTGGTGACTTCTCTTGGGTGGTATCTTCATTACCATGGATAAATAAGGTGACAACATTTCCAAGGAGTTGGTCTTTGAAGATACTCTAATAGGTAATGGAGTTCAAAGAAAACAAACCACCAATGATTGTGTTGTTGTTACAGGATTAAGAGGTCTTGTCCCCTTAATGGGTCAGACGAGAAACTCAATTGCTCAAGTGACTAGAATGAACATTATGTGCCTCTTTTTTTGATTTTATTAATCATCACAATGAAGATATGGTAGGTTTGGGCCAAGCTTGTGTTACACTAGTGATGACTCTTACTTGACGAGCAATCGTACTAGATATGTCACCGATAAAAAAGTTATGGCGAAGCATCCAACTACTCTCATTACTTTCTATGTAGCAAAGAAAGTGGAAGTGGATGAATTATCCTATAAGGAGGGTAACCTTGAAGGAAACTCTACTCACTTGTTGGATATGAATGCTGAAAAAGAAGAAAATATAAGCATTCCAAAACCATGTTCACACAGATCTTATTCTCAATCAGCTAAGTAAACTATCGCATTTTATTACTTTGTGAATATGTTCTTTCACAAGTTTTGATTTATGTGTTATGAGCATTTAATATAAAAACACTATTCTTTAGATAATAAAGAATTCTTACATGCTATAATTTCTTGATAGGATTTGCGGTAGAAGATGTGAACATACATCCTAGCTCTCTTCACAAGTTAATACACGTATGTCTAAAAAATCTGCTATTACTCATAAATGGATAAGTAATTGATTCATTAACACAAGTTAAAAATCTCTCGTTGTTGAAGTAGCTTACTCAGAAAAGTACCTATGATTATTTAAGATTTAGCAGATTCCATCCACGTAAATGTTTGTAGCTTCCCAAGAAAGTTACAAGAATCTTCTTATCCTCATGTTCAATAATAAGAATGCCTTTAGTCCAGCAATACTGGTATAGAGCTTTAACTTTAGTATATATAAGTGTCGATGGGACAAAACATGATTTTCATTTATAATTTATTATTTTATTTATACTATGATAAATAAAATAAATAGGTTTTTACGGTCTAGTCCTTGGACTAACAATTTTGGACAAAAAAATCGATGAACCAAATTTTAAACGATTAGGTCCAACATATAAATACCCCCAATTTAAAAAAATCATAAACCTAATCGGTTATTGGAGTTTTCTCTGCAACTAACGACTATTCTCCGAAATAAAAAATAACGTCAATCTTATGCTTTGATCATCTGTCCTATAATCGATTACAGTGTTCTTAATCGATTCTACCTGTATCACTTGACTCTATCATTTGTAAGTTTATCTTTATCAGCAGTTGGTTTTTCTATTTTTGATCGATTACAATAAGTATATGTCATTTCTTTTGATTCAAGAGACTCGTTGTAATATCCATTCATGTGATTGAATAACTTTTTATATGTTATATATCTATATGTATTTATTTTGTGTTTTTTATGCATTTATGTTTGGATTCTTCATAAATAAGTTATATTTATTAATATTTGTAATTGTTAGTTGAATGTGCTGAATGAATATTATTGATGTTTCATTCTAATTTTAAGAGTCCTTGATTTTGATTTGGTATTGAATCACTTATTGATAAAAGTCCGCGCCAATGGAAATAACCAGTTCGATATCAGTTTTCAAAGTACATGCAGTGTTTATAAAGTACACATGATTAATTTTTTGAAAATATGTGTGTGCTTTATTGCTTCATGTATCGGTTTTTAAAAAGTGCCAATAATTTTATATTAATTATAAATAAATATTTTGATATTTCATGCATTAAATTATTGCACAAATTTTTAGAATTGTTGACCTTGAAGTAAATGTTTTTCGTCTCTGTTTTACTGCAGGACATTATGGTAAGTAGTGTAATAGCAAGGTGTTGTTATTTGGATAGTATGGCTTGTATTGAAATATTTGAAGATAACTCATTAGATTTCAAATGCAATGAGTTGTGTATTAGGTTTACTAATTTGAGAAGTGAGAGTTTTTCATTGAGGTATTCATTTGGTGATGAATGTCGGTTCATGTTAGTTTGTGACAACGATGTTTATTGTATGTTGCAGTCCCAATTGATCCTGAAAGCTAATTTCATTTGGATATATGTCATTGATTAATTACCATTTCCATGTAATACATGTCGTGAACGGGTTGAATTCTCTAATCGAATTTTTGAAGGGGTTGACTGCAGTAATACAAGTTCTGAGAGGGTTGACAGTGGTGATACAAATACACAGATGTTAGAGTCTTTATCATCAGGCACTAAAAATGATTTTAATAGTTGCATTAAAAATGACTTTTATCTTGGAGGTGTGGATCCAAGTCAGTCGAAAGTCTATCTTTCGAATGATTGGAAGACTTATATAAGTCATGAGCAGCAGTGTTTTGAAGGAGGTGTAGTGGAATTTCGGGATAAATTGCGAATGTATGCCATTGAGGTTGGGTTCAAGTATGTGTATTTGAAGAATAATAAAACTCGAGTGACAGCTAAATTCTCTAAAAAGACTACTGAGAATTACATGTGGAGAATTCATGCTTAATTATCTACAATAAATGTATACTTTTACATACGTGCAATGAATAATGAGCATACATATAGAGGTGTCTTTCGTAGTCCGTCAACCAAAATGATAGCCTCCAAGTTGGTTTCAACATTGGTAGCTGATGATCTTAGAGATAACCCGCTATTGAGACCAATTGATGTAGTTAGAGATATGAAGAAGAATTATGATCTTGATATAGCTTATCAACATGCATGGCGTACGAAAGAGATGGCTTCTGTTGATATACATGGTGATGAAAATGTTTCTTATGCATTAATGAATAATTATCGTGATCTTCTATTGCAGTATAATCCTGGGTCGCATTGCATCCTTGACGTGGAACATGAGAGTAAAAAATTCAAGAGAATAATTGTAATGTTTAGAGGATGTATTTATGGATTTCAATACTGCAGACCTGTTTTATTTCTTGATGGTGCCTTTTTGAAGAGCCGTTACCGTGGAAAAATACTACCAGCTACTGCAAGGAATGGGAACAATGGTAAATTAATTGTAAATATTTTATTTTGTGTATTCCATTGAAATTTTATTTGTTCCATTCCATATCATCAAAATACAAGCATAAAAATATAAAATACCTTTAAAGGTCTTTGTTTTAGTTCACGTGTACTTTTCATTTTTCTGCGTGTATTATCATGATATGTCTTATTATGTGTAATACTAAGTAAAGTACACGCATAGTGCATGTCAAGTACACGTGAATGTTTTTGTTAATTTCACGTGTACTTTTCATTTTTATGCGTGTACTTTGATGATGATGATTTTATGTGTAATACTAAGTAAAGTACACGCATTTTACATGTAAAGTACACGTGAATGTTTTTGTTAATTTCACATGTACTTTTCATTTTTATGCGTATACTTTGATGATGATGTTATGTTGAATACAAACTAAAGTACACGCATTTTACATGTCAAGTACACGTGAATGTTTTTCTTAATTTCACGTGTACTTTTCATTTTTATGCATGTACTTTGATGATACGTGTTGTTATTTAGAAATAATAAAGAAAAGTACATGTTAAAAATGTAAAGTACCTTTGAATGTTTTTGTTTAGTTCACCTGTACTTTATATTTTTATGCGTGTATGTTGATGTTAGTCTTGTTAATAATAAAGCAGAGCAAAAGATTGGAAAGTAAATGTGCATGTCTTTTTATCTTTGTCATGTGTATGGTATATTTTTATGTTTTGTCTTGTTATTTACAAATAATTTAAAGTAAACACATAATATATTTCCCATGTGTTTTAAGGTCTGCGCCAGCAGCATCAATATACAAAGTGTTGTACATGGATATATTATTTATTTTAATTTTGATATATTTTTATATTTCAGGACTTTTTCCTGTTGCATATGCTGTTGTTGATTCCGAAATCGAAGATAACTAGATGTGGTTTCTTGTCAATTTGCATAGTGAAGTAGTTGAGCAATATCGAAACATAACATTTATATCAGATCGAAACAATGGATTACTTGAAGCTGTTTCGAGGGTCTTCCCGTTGTCTGCACATTCCTACTGTATACATCATTTACAAGGGAATATAATTGTGCTGGATTTCAAAAGAAAATTGTTAAAGATTTTTTGTCTTGTGAATATGCTGTCTCAGTAGATGTATTTCACAAGAATATTGAAGCATTGAAGAAGGAAGGAGGATATGCTATTGCCGATTTCATTGATAGTATGCCTCCGAAGAATTGGTCCTGTGCATATTTCCCTGGTAAACGGTATGGTGACATGGCATCTAGTGTTGCGGAGTCATTCAATTCATGGATATTGGAGGAAATACATTTACCAGTAATGAATATGCTTGATGAATTGAGAGTGAAGATTATGAATTTCAATGCAAACAAACTTGTTGAGTCTGACACTTGGACAAATGAGCTATGTCCTTTTTTTCAAAAGTTACAGAATGGAAATTGGAATAAAAGCCGACATTTGACTATTAGTCACTCAAGTCAAAATGTATTTGAAGTTCATTCAGAAGTGCGAGCAACAGTTGACTTAGGACAAAGGAGTTGTTCTTGTAAGAGTTGGCAGATTAGATGTTTTCCATGTTCTCATACTGTTTGTGTTGTGTGTAGGAAAGGGACCAGTATTTATGATTATATTGAGGAGTACTATAAGGTATCTTTCTGCAGAAAATCATACTCGATACCTATAGTTCCTCTTCTTGATTTGATTTCCTTAAATATTCCTATTACTGAAAATCCATCTCTCCTTCCACCAATGACTAAGAGACCGACAGGGAGGCTAAGAAATAAGAGAATAAAGTCCTCTGCTGAGATCACAGTAAGGGAAGTTACTTGCTCGAGGTGTAGTAAAACGGGTCATTACAAGTCTACTTGTTAGGAACCCATTTGACTATTTTTAAAATTGTTGAATTCATTCATTTTAAGCATTTGATTGAATAAATTAATTAATAAACCATTTGTTTCATATAAATGAATGTAATTTATTTTAAATCTCATTCTTTAGTTTGTTTTTTGTGTTGCTGTACACATAGTTTTCATAAAACATACATGATCATTTTTCCTTGTGTTCACGTGTACTTTACCTTTGTATACGCATGTTATGTACAGTACACGCGCATTTTGATGCCCAAAGAAATTTTATCAATGCGTGCACTTGATGAAATATGCGTGTACTTTATTAAGTACACATATATTAATAAAGTACACGCATTTAAAAATGGATTTGGTTAGTTCAATATGCGTGTACTTTATAAAAGCATGCGTGTACTTTAGTAATGTACATGCATGAAGTACACACATAATATAAATATAATATGCGTGTACTTGATGAAATGTGCGTGTACTTTATGAAGTACACGCATTGATAATTAAAGTACACGCATTTAAATATAAGTGTACATGCATGTTTTAGCAAAGTACACGCATATTGATATGACAAAAATCTAATTCAATATACGTGTACTTTATGTATTCTGCATGTAATTTTATCATTTAGACGTATATAAATGCATGTACTATTTGGTTTTTGATTTTGGACATTACAATGTGCTTGTACTTTATAAAAGACATTTGGGTCACTCACATACTTACACTCCTATGGGTATTATGGTCCGCGCCATCGGCATTATTATACAAGTGCTTCAATAGGCGTGTACTTTATAGACTATGTGTGTACTTTATAAAGTACACGTGTAATATATAGAGTACACGCATTTATATAATGTTTTAGGACAATAGCTTGAGTACACTCATTATTATACAAGTATTTCAATAGGCGTGTACTTTATAGACTATGCGTGTACTTTATAAAGTACACGTGTAATATATAGAGTACACGCATTTATATAATTTGTTTACATGAAATGGTATTAATGTTTAAATTTTTTACAATACACGTGATCATTTTTATAAGGGTTCACGTGTACTTTACTATATTTAGTGTATGACATAACTGAGAACACATTCATGAAAGAAATAATTTTTTTATTAAAAACAAAAAAATATAGTACAATTTTTTCAAATAAAGAAAGATGAAAAAACTAAAGAAGGCTTCTATTAGGGATGTTTGTCAAAGGCATCCAAGGTGTCAGGAAGAGAGTCAATTAAATTCGACCAGTGTCGAATTTCTTCTTCTATGACAGCTACAAGGCCTTCATGGAGAGCCTTCTTCTCCTTCAGCTTTGCGATTTTCATGGGAACTTCTTGTGTATAGAAAGACATGAGGTCTTCATGTGTTTGAGGAGGGTCCTCATCGACATTAAATAAATCTATGGGATTGGGTGGAAGTCCAGAATAACCTTCCCTCACATATGTTTGAAACTGCTCAAAGGCAGTTTCATATGAGGAAATATTTTCCTCAATTTGCCTTATTTTTTTTTATTTCTTTCATCTCTCTCAAGAGTTTCTCGTAAGTTTTCTGCTGGAATAGCCATTATGTTATCTTTACCCTAGATGTAATGGTTAAGAAAGGAACAAATATTACTCTTTTATAGGAAAAGTTAAAGCTATTTATTTCTTGACCAGAAGTAGTTGGGAAGTGAGTAGTTGAGCTTAATAAATTGATTTTGGTTATTGTGTCCTTAATGAATTCTTTTAAGTAGTTTTCAATTAAAATAATAAAAAATTATTATATTAACCAGTGCGTGTACTTTAGTAAAAATACGTGTACTTTGAAGAATTCATTGGTGTACTTAGTAATTATCACTTCTATTTTTCGTGAAAACTGCTTGTACATTGTTTCATAACACTCAGATGCATTGTTTGTCTAAACCATACGTGGATTGTGGTCCGCTCCAACGGGAAAAAACCATTTTGGTGTAATAAATATTGTAAACAATAACCAATATAACACAAAACAAATTACAAATATGTTTTGAATTTGAATCACAATTTATAGAAGTTTTTTCTCCTTTCGGGGGAAGAAATACTTTGATAGAAGAATTTCCCCGAGTACATATGCTCTTTGTTTTAGCATGTGAGGGTCTTGAAATTTTTTTTGCATTTCCTTGTTTTGCTTATTTGTTCAAAGTAGTACATGCAGAACACCCCATAGTCAACCCTGAAATTAAAATAAAACAAATATACAAATTAGTATGATGTGATGAAATTTTTTGAATAGATACAAATTAGTAATTTTTAGAAATGAATTTTTTCTTACCCATTATATTGTTTAGGGCATTCATGATCTCTTATTAGGTCAAATTTGAGATCACTTTCCAGCAAGAAAATCTACTGTCCTTTTTTCTTGCTCTGTCAATGGATCATCATCCAATGTAAACTCATTTGATGTACCTTCATCAAAATTCCTCTGAATTTTGAAACCATTGTTTTTCATTATTTCTGCTTCAATCTTCAATAGGCACAGTGTTTTTTAGAAGACAAAAAACTGTTAAGAAGACAAATATTTAGTGTATATAAATAAAAGAGTATATGAAGATTAAAGAGTGAAAAGTACACGCATAATATTAAAGTACATGCATATTTTATTTTTTCATATCACGTGTATTTTAAAATATGATGCGTGTACTTTGCCTAATGAGTTAAAAGTACACGCATAATATTAAAGTACATGCATATTTCATTTTTTCATATCAAGTTTATTTTAAAATATGATGCGTGTACTTTGCCTAATGAGTTAAAAGTACACGCATAATATTAAAGTACATGCATATTTTATTTTTATCTATCACGTTTATTTTAAAATATGATGCGTGAATTTTTGCCTAAAGATTTAAAAGTACACGCATAATATTGAAGTACACGTAACTTGTATTAGTTCATTTCACATGTATTTTAAAATATAATGCGTGTACTTTGATAATCTGGGTAATTATGTGCAACTAATACAAAGTACACGCATTATATTATACACCTGTACACGTGTATAATATAAGTACAAGTAACATTACTAATTAAGTTTAGGCACTAACCAATTTTTTTGCATCATCGAAGAATATTGTGTTTTTTTCCTTGTCGTTCGATCTAAGGGAATCCATATGGACCACTTTATTTTCTTTTTTGTATATCACAAGTAATGTGAAATGTCCTACACTATGTCTTAGTACAATGAACAAATTATTACAAGTGCCTAAGTATTCAAATAAATATCTGTATAACTCCCCCTTCTTATTGACTTCATTTGTGCTACAAGCTTCTATCTGAAAAAAATTATAGACATTGTGTTAATAAATAAAATTGAAATTTTGTTTCTTAAAACTTTCGGTTTAATTGTACTTACCCAACAGTAATAAAAAAAAGTGTGTGAGTAGGAGAGCCCTTCCTCTGACAATTTTAACCTCAATACTTCACTAAACGCAAGTATTATCTGTTTCAGACAATATAAAATGATGAGGAAATACTAATGTTGAAATTTAATGGATGTCTAATATTTGGACTACATACTTGGCTTGAAATTTCTTGATTGTTGAGGACTTCAACTAAATCTTCCCATGGGACATACTAAACCAGCTCTTGGAAAATAAATTCCCTGCAATTTATATAATCAATAAGAATTGTATAATAATAATAATAACCTAATTCTTTTGCACCAAAAAAAAATATAAATTAGCGAAGTGATAAATCATAAAACAATAAACTTTACCCTGGCTCAGCCTTTTGAATAAACTCGTCAATCTTTTTCTTCGAAGCTTCATCGAGATATTTGTATACTTCGATTGTTTCAAGCTTGAAGTGAGTTTCCTTCATTTGTTCAGTAATTGTTAGACGTCCTTTTCTCAGTTTGACTCTTTTCATTTCTTAATTGGTTCATGATTTTTGGTTTCGCTGTCAGCTTTTCTTTTCTTCTGCCCTCTAGTAAGAGGTCCTTTTGTTTTGGATATTTTGGGGGTGTCCTGAACTTTCTTTGAGGCTAGTTCAATCTTCAAACTCAAAATTTCGTCCATGAGTTGTTTATTAATGTTTTCCTGATATATTTAATAAGGAATTTTGGATTGTAAGCATTTTTTGAAACAATGATTCATTTTCTCTTACGTGTATTTTATAAAGTACACGCGTGTATTTTAATACATGAGTGTATTTTATAATATACACGTGTGTATTATAAAATACTTGTACTTTATAAAATTTTTAATATACATAAAATTTAGAAAGTAAAGCGTGTACTATATATCTATTGTATTTTATAGATACCTGGTCAGTTTTTTTCAATTCTGATTCTTCAAGCATTTTCTTCAACTCCAATATTTTGTCATTAAGGATTTTATTATTGTTTTCCTATTATACAAAAAAATGTTACATTATAAGCAATACTTGAATAAAACTGCATTATTTTTAATAAAATAAGGCATGTACTCTGCATTATTTCTAATATCAAATAAAACTGCATTAAAAATACTATGAAATAAAACTGCATGTACTTTGGGAAAACTGCGTGTACTTTGGGAAAACTGCGTGTACTTTTAACGTGTACTTTAGGAAAACTGCGTGTACTTTAGGAAAACTCCATGTACTCTGCATTCAAAAGTACCTGTTGAGTTCTTTTCAATTCCGACTCCTCAAGATTCTGCCTCAATGTCATCTTTTTTATGTCAGCATCTTTCCATTATTGCAATGTACCATCATACTTTTTTTTGAGATCTTCATTACTCAGAGACAGATATCCATTCTTTTGTTCCAAAATTCGTGTTGATTCTGCCTGTTTTTTCAATGATTCATCCAATTCTTTAATTCTCTCTGAGTCACTCATTGTGACTTGATCAAGCTTTTCTTTTAAAGAATTGTTTAACTCAACTAGTTGGGCATTTTCTACCTCCAACTTTTTTAATAACTCTTTTTCCTTCAAAAGGTTGGAATTCTCCACCTTTAACTTATTCATTTCCTCATGGGCTTCAAAAGTGAATCACGATCTACCTGCAACTGTACATTCAAAATGGCACTCTCCACCTCCAAAGAGGTCACCTTCTCAAGTGCACCATTAATGTCTTCAGCTGCTTTAGATAATTGGTTATTTTTTTACAACAATTCACTTTTCAAAGCAACAATTTGTTCCTCCAAATTAACCTTTGGCTAATCTTTTCCCTTCTTTTTCTTTGGAGTCACAATGTTTTTAAGGGCAATATTCCAACCATTTGAAAACTCATTGTCATTAATATCTTCAGCAACTTTTTTTTGATGATGAATCATCATGTATAGGACTTTCTGTAGATATGTTCAAAGAGTAACTTGGCCCTTCAAACTGAGATTCCTTTTGTACAGGACAATCCTTACAAGTTGGTTTATTTGTAGCCTGCTTCAAAGTTGCTGTTGCGATGCCATTCTTCACAAACCATTATTTCAAAGACGACAACTTCCACTTCAGGAATTTTGGAATATTTTCTTTATATTCTTCAATAGGAGAAATAATTTCAAATTTCTCACATGCCCAATACTGTGATCATACAAAAAAAAATATGAATTTAATACTTGTATTACCTAAGGATTCATAATGGAAAGTACAAGAGATTTGTTCAAAATACATGCAAAATTAAACGTGTACTTTACAAATTTTACAATTGTATATTGAAAGTATAATTGATTTTTACAAATTTAATGTGTACTTTGTCAATATAAGTTCACGTGTACTTTCCAAAGTACATTTATAATATTGACAGAAAATATAACAAGAGTATTTTGAGAGTACACTGTTTATATTTACAAAACATAGTATACGTGTACTTTGTAAAATACAAGTGTACTTTCACGTGATATAAGACGTGTATTTTCAAAATAGACGTTAAATATCAAGTGTATTTTGAAAGAACAAGAGAAAATATCACATGTATTTTGAAAATACACGTAATATTTTCAAAGTACAGGTAAGTATTGGTATGTAAATTTTGAAATATCAGGAATATCAAGTGTATTTTAAAAATACACGTGAAAATATACGTGTATTTTCAAAATACACGTGAAAATATCACGTGTATTTTCAAAATACACGTGATTATTGGTATGTAAATTTTGAAATATCATGGTATTTTTTTGCTCACCAGTAGGAAACTGTGCTAGGTTTTGAACTTGCTGATTTGTCAAGTGAATGTATGAGAAACTTATGCGCAGTAGATGCCCAATCATACTTATTAATTTCCTCAATATCGTCGATGTATTTCAACCAAAATTCTCCAAGGGTGATGTTTGAGTTGGAGAAAAACAACGTGTTCAAGAAGTGGAGACACACAATTTTAACAAAATCAGCAATTCCTTCATCTGTCTCCAATTCAACTGATTTCTTCAAACCATTAAATATTTCTGATTTTTCTAATCTTTTTGCGAAGTATTGTGCTTGTAATACAGATTTTTGAGCAGTATTCGGTCCCTTTTTCAGTTCTATTGATCTTAAACCCTCAACTAGGGGTATGCTAAATATTTCAGTTATATCTATCGGCATTATTGGAATCCTACTCTTCATACGGAAACTTTTGGTTTCCATATTGTACAGCTCGATAATTGATAAAATATTTTTATCCGTCTTCTTGTGGTCCACTTCTACTACTTTCTCACTGTAGTAGGCATTGAAAAGCTCCCAAAATGGAGTCTTCTTAAGAAGTTCAATATGGCTATTGTTTATTTTATTTTTAATCTGATGCAAATCATGGAGAAAGCTAATAACATTTGATCGATATTGGTCATTCTTCTTTGCAGGACGTTTAGCTTTCAATGCTACACTAGAACTAGAACTGGAGCTAGAATTGGAACTATCATCAGAACTGCTCTTTTTTTGTTTCTTTCCTCTTCTTGCCTTCATCTTCATCCCCATTATATTGATCTATAAACAAAATTTAAATTACTAACCTATAATGTTATGTACAAAAAATAAAATACATGCGAATTAGAATAAAATATAGACTAAAACAGTAAAATACAAGCGTATTTAAGAAAAGTACATGCAATATTCGCACAAACAATTTATACAAGTCTCATCAAAATACATACTAAAGGCGATAATATATATCGTCAATTTCATGGTAATACCTAACAGAGGTTGTTCGACCAGTCAAAAATCAAGATTCTATACTCGTAACATATTCAGTAAAGAAGTGATACAATAGCTGAATGCTAAAAGCTCCAACATTATCAAAACCCCTTAAGCAATACTGCTCATTTCGTTTAGCTAAATCCTTCGCTTTCGATTCAGTTACTTGAAGCTATTGCACATCAAAAGTGCAGTAAATGTCTTCATAGTAGTAGTAGAAACCAAGTAACCTTTAGCTCTATCATTGATGCGAAGGAGAAAATGATTTTCGTCATCATTAGTACTATTCACTGTCAATGCAAAAGGTTTTGTATTGTTAAGATCTTCGAACGTGCAAGCAACAATTTTGTAGTTGAACATGCTTGATCGTATGATTCCTAAACAATAACACAACAATACAAAATATTACACTCATAATACACATTAGTACATGGATATTGGATTGAACAAATTGAATTTCAATGTGCGTGTACTTTCTGAATTTTTTGCGTGTACTTTCAACAAAATACACGCAAAAAATGAAAAAGTACACGCAATAAAACTGATTATTAGCTAATAACATATCATTCAAATGCAGTTGGCTATTGGACAAAAAACACTCCTAAATATTAACAAAATAATAATACTTCTTAAAAACTCATGGAATATCATTCAAATGCCGCTGGCGCGGACCAAAATAACATAGGATTGATCAAATATGGATTTGAAATAACTATTTTATAGAGTACACGTATAAAACATAAAAGTACATGCATAATGAATTGAGAAATTCAATTTCAATGTGCGTGTACTCTGTGTATTTTGCGTGTACTTTTAAAAAGTACACGCAAAATACAAATAGTACACGAAACACAGGGCTTGTACAAGTACATATTCTATAGAGCACACGTATAAAACATAAAAGTACACGCATAATGAATTGAGAAATTCAATTTCAATGTGTGTGTACTCTGTGTATTTTGCGTATACTTTTTGATAGTACACGCAAAATACACATAGTACACGCAACACAGGGCTTGTACATGTACATATTCCAATCATGTATATATTCCTAGTCCTTGATAAATCCTCGATAAATGATGTATACAGGAGGAAAAGTACAATGATGAAATACATATATCTAACATGCAAAAAGTGTGTTTTGCAATTAAAATGAGGGAAACAAATATATGATGAAATACATATCATGAAAAAGAAGAATGTAATTTCATCAGTCCATGTGTCTAAAAATTTATACATATGAGAACAAAAAATACACAAGGACAAAAAGGTGATAAGAGAATGTATACATACTTGTTAGTGCTGTTTGGAAGAATGTGATTTAGAATGTAAAATGTAGAACTTCAACGATTAAGGTTTGATCGAAGAGAGCTAGGGTTTTGATCGAAGAGAGTTAGGGTTATGATCGAACAGAGTTTTTAGATCTTCGACCAGAAGTATTTATATGTTGTTATTGACCAAAATTTGATTGAGAAATAGATTTATTTTGGGGTTTTGATCGAAGAGATGGTACGATTAAGGTTTTGATTCAAGAGAGAATACAGTGTTTTTGGCGCTTAGATTTCTGAATAGTGCGTGTTTGTTTTAATTTATGGGTATTTATATGTTGGACGTAATCATTTAAAATTTGTTGGGCCTTATTTTTTTTTCCAAAATTTTTAGTCCAAGGACTAGACCGTTAAAGCCCTTAAAATAAAATAGAAAGGTAAATGATCAACTCATGCTAAATCATTTATCGATTATCATAGAAAACAAACATTGGAGTTCAAGCAAAGCAATGATTGTATTCTCATATAACTTACATTATTATGTATTATGCTTATTGACAATGCACCGTATATACGCAAACATTTGAATTTTTTTACAAAGACCAATTAAAAATGGGTGTTAGAATTGACTTTTAGAGTTGTCTCCCTTCACAAAAAGGTCTCTCTCTCTCTCTCTCTCCCTACTTTATATATATATATATATATATATATATATATATATATATATATAGTCCTTCTCTTGTACGGATTAGTTCGCATTTTAGGAATGCGGACCGGATATGTGTCACCTGACGGTGAGCCCAGAAAAGAGAGAGAGTGAACCTATAATTTAGGCGATAATTTCTAGGCCCGCCGTTTGATGACATATCTCCGGTCCGCATTCTTAAAATGCAGACTACTCCGCACAAAAGCATTATATATATATATATATATATATATATATATATATATATATATATATATACAAAAGTACTCATGGGCGGTCTTCCTACACAGGATTTATTTACGAGCCATATTTTTCTCTATGTATAACACAAAGCAACACAAAGTAAAGGTGTACCTACCAATAACCTTCCTCCCTGTTATAGTGGAATCTATACCGAAGAAAAAATGTTGGAAATGACCAGTTTTTTTAGGTACTAAATTTAAGGAGCTGAAATGGTTATGGCATGAGAATTGCCTGGAAGAAGGGTCCGTATTTTTACCATATGCGGGAAGACCGCATAAGAGAATTACTCTCTCTCTCTCTCTCTCTCTCTATATATATATATATATATATATATATATATATATATATATATATATATATATATATATATATATATATATATATATATATATATAGTATTGCTCTTGTGCATACCACTCCGTATTTTAAGAGTGCGGACCAGATATGTATCACCTGGCGGTGAATCCAGAAAAGAAAGAGAGAGTTCCTATAATTTCTAAGCTCACCGCCAAGTGACACATGTCCGGTCCACACTCTTAAAATGCGGACTGGTATGCACAAGAGCAGTATTGTGTGTATATATATATATAATTCTCTTCTGCGGACTAGCCCGCATTTTAAGAATGCGGATCAGACATGTGTCATCTAACAGTATGCCTAGAAATTATCGACTAAATTATAGGGACACTCTCTCTCTTTTTTTGGCTCACCGTCAGGTGACACATGTCCAGTCCGCATTCTTAAAATGCCAACTAATTGCACAAAAACAAGACTATATATATATATATATATATATATATATATGTGTGTGTGTGTGTGTGTGTGTGCGCGCGCGCACGCACGCGCATAGGGTGCTATTCCAATTTCTTTGAATCGAGCAACCCACGAATCTTTGGTTGCTCGACTTACTAGTAGAGCTTTGCTCGATTTTTGAAACTAAACTTGTTTGCAGGTTACTTCTCGTAAGAAACTTCATGCAAAAATCACGGGTTGGGGCAAGAGCAAAAGAAAAATTATTAATCAAAGGCGATTTCCATTCATATAAACCAAGTCCCTCATTAATTTTTCCAAAGCAGTAAAAAAAAACCACAGATAACAAACGAGTTCCTCACCTTCAAAGAAAAAAGTGCTTACTCGCAAGTTAATTCTGAAAGTAAAAATTTCCCAAAAAAAAAAACCCACACAAATAAGAGGCAAGACCAGCGAGCATCCCCAAAATTTTCATATTATTAGAGTTTTATTTAGCATTAAGGGTAGTTTAGTATTTTCCCTTTTATTTTATTATTAGGTGGTTGTAGTAGGATATATATTCTCTCTTCTTCTTTTCATTTGTATTGTATTCTAGTTCATGTCAAGATGAAACCCTAGCCCCTCTCTTTCTCTTTTCCATTTGATTGTAGATTTATGATATATTATTATGGTATCAGAGAGGGATCAAAGCTTAATCTCATCAACACAGTCCGCGGATCCAACTCTGTGGTGAGTTGGCTGGGGGTTGCAGGGGGCAGCGCGCCCCTGCCGGGGTTCGGGGCGGAGCCCCAATTTTTTTTTTGGAGGTACTTTGTTCTGTTTGTTCGACTGTTTTGAAGGTAATTATGGTCGTTTTCCTCCTATTTGTTCGATTAATTGTTTAGTTCGTTCGATTTGGTTCTGTTAGGGTGCTGTTTGATTATTTATTTTTGCAATGGCTAGTGAAAGAGATGATTCGCTGCAATCAATTAGTGTTAGATTAGATGGAAAAAATTATATGTATTGGAGTTATGTTATGAAGAATTTTTTGAAAGGGAAGAAGCTTTGGGGTTACATTAATGGTGATTTGAGTATGCCTAACGATAAGATGAACGTTGAAAAATATGCAGAGTTGCTAGATGTTTGGGAGGCAAACAACTCAAAAATCATCACTTGGATCAACAACTCCGTTGCACCTTCTATAGGTATGCAGTTGGCTAAGTATGATTATGCAAAGGATGTTTGGGATCATTTGGGAAGATTGTATACCCAATCTAATTTCGTAAAAAAGTACCAGTTGGAGTGCGATATTCGAGCTCTTGAGAAAAAAAGTTTGAGTATTCAGGAGTTCTATTTTGCTATGACGGATCTATGGGATCAGTTGGCTCTCACAGAGTCGGCTAAATTGTGGGTCTTTGCACCATATGTTGCCAATAGGGAGGAACAACGTCTAGTTCAGTTTCTGATGTCATTGCGTGATGATTTTGAGGGTCTTCGTGGGTCGATTATTCATCGTAGCCCACTTCCAACTGTTGATTCCGTTGTTCACGAGTTGTTAGACGAGGAGATTCGTCTCAAGACTCAGTCAGGGAAGGTAATTTATTCGTCCCCTAATCCATCTGTTTTTGCAGCCTCCTCTCGGCCAATTTCCAGTAATTAGAACAAGCCTTTTCGAGAGTTGTAAGTGATGAATGTAGCTACTGTAAGGAGAAGGGTCATTGGAAGTCTCAGTGCCCTAAGTTGTGAGCACAACAACAACAATCAAATAGTCGACCACTTCAGCAACAGTTTTCTGGTTGGAAATCCAATAACCAATCTCAGCAGCGTTCATATAGGCCTTCACAGCCTAATACTGCAGCAGTTGTACCGCCATCAAACTCATTTGCATCAGGTTCTTCATCATTATCTCCATCCATGTCTTCTCTTGCTCAGAAGTTTCAAAAGTTTCTTCCCACACAGCCTCACGCCATGTCCATCTCTTCACCAGGTAAGTCCTCAGGTATTTGGATTCTAGACTTTGGCGCTTCTAATCACATGTCGCCAAATTTATCCTCTTTTATTTCTTTTTTCCCACTTCTTCGTTGCCCGTTATGACTGCTGATGGTACTCCCATGCCCTCAACGGATGTTGGGACTATTGACTAACCCAATTTATCTCTCTCTAATGTTTACCACATTATTAAGCTTACAATGAATCTTGTCTCTGTTGGTCAACTATGTGATGCTGGTTACTCAGTTTCTTTTTCTTCTACCTTTTGTCATGTGCAGGATCCACAGTCTCAGAAGGTGATTGGGACAGGCCATAGGCAGGGGGGATTGTACATCATGGAGAAACTCAATGTACCAATGGTTGCAGCTTCCAGTGTTGACTTGTCATCCTTTTGTTTGAGTTCAAATTCATCTAGCTTTTATTTATGGCACTCTCGTCTTGGTCATGTCTCAGGTTCACGATTAAAATAATTGGCTTCTACAGGAAAATTAGGAAATTTGCATTGTCATGATATCTCTAATTGTAGCGGTTGTAAACTTGTAAAATTTTCAGTTTTACCGTTTAATAGAAGTATTTCCTCTACTTTTGCACCCTTTGATCTTATTCATTCTGATGTGTGGGGACCGTCTCCTATTATTACAAGAGGAGGGTCTAGATATTATGTCTCCTTTATTGATGATTATACGCATTACTGTTGGATTTTTCTCATGAAACGACGCTCGGATTTTTTTTATATTTATAATAAATTTCGTGCCTTTGTCAAAACTCAACATTCTACTATTATAAAATGTTTAAGATGCGATTTGGGTGGGGAAAATACTTCTCAAAATTTTGGTGAGTTGCTTGATTTAGATGGAACTATTCACCAATCATCTTGTACTGACACTCCTGAGCAAATTGGTGTTGCTGAAAGGAAACATCGGCACATTATTGAAACTCCTCGCTCTCTTTTATTATCCGCATATGTCCCTAGTGAGTTTTGGGGAGAGGTTGTCCTTACTGCTGTCAATCTGATTAATAAGATTCCAACCTCTCATTGCTCAGGTTTGTCACCTTTTGAAAAGTTGTATGGGTGTGACCCTGATTATTCTTCCTTAAAGGTGTTTGTATGTACTTGTTTTGTTCTTCGACCTCGTGTGGAACGTACCAAATTATCTCCAAAATCAGCTATTTGTGTCTTTCTTGGTTATGGTGAGGGTCAAAAGGGATATCGTTGTTATGATCTAGTTACAAAAAAATTATATGTCTCTCGCCATGTTGTGTTTTTGGAGCATATTCCTTTCTTTTCTATTCCTGATAGCCCTCATGAACTCACTAAATCTGATCTCTTCAATATTGATCCGTTCTTTGATAATGATGAGAGTGTGCCATCTGAAGTACCTTGCACCACCGATAGTATGCCACCCCATGTTGCTCCTGTTCCTATTATTTCTACTGATGCAGGTACTTTGCCATCCGATGTTCCTGATACTCCCCTTCTCGTGTGGTCACCCAAGCACCTGCAGAAACGGTGGAACCTCCTTTTTGCTATCCAAAATGTCCACGTAGGTCCACTCAGTCACCAGATTTTGTTTATTCTTGTTATTCAGATTCTTTTGCTTTATTTTTATCCTCTATTCACTGCCTTTTTGAGCCTTTATCTTATAAAGAGGTAGTTCTTGATCCTCTTTGGCAACAGGCTATGGCTGAGGAACTCTCTACTTTGCATCAGACAGATACTTGGAGTTTGGTCCCCTTACCTACTGGTAAGCGGGCAATTGGATCTCGTTGGGTATATAAAATCAAACCAGGTCAGATGGGTAAATTGAGTGGTACAAAGCAAGATTAGTTGCTCAGGGTATTTCTCAGCAATATGGTATGGATTATGACGAAACCTATGCTCCTGTTGCGAAATTGACTACTATTCGTACTTTTATTGCTGTTGCATCTGTTCGTCAGTGGCATATATCGCAAATGGATGTTAAAAATGCGTTCTTGAACGGCGATCTTCATGAGGAGGTTTATATGACTCCTCCTCCTGGTGTTCCACATGGTCCTAGTGAAGTTTGTAGGCTTAATAAAGCCTTATATGGTCTAAAACAGACACCAAGGGCTTGGTTTGAGAAGTTTTCTGCAGTGATTACCTCTCTTGGGTTCATTCCAAGTGAGAATGATTCAGCCCTCTTTATCAGGTGCACCTCGGGTGGTCATATTCTGGTCTCTTTGTATGTTGATGATATGATTATTACTGGGGTTGATGTTGGTGGAATTACAACATTGAAGCCTAAATTATCTCGTTGTTTTGAGATGAAGGATTTGGGGCCTCTACGTTACTTTTTGGGTATTGAGGTAGCTCATTCTCCAAAGGGTTATCTTCTCTCACAATATAAGTACACCGGGGACATTCTTGAGCATGCCCGCCTCACTGATACTAAGATTGTTGATACCCCATGGAGCTTAATGTTCATCTTTCCCCGTATGATGGTGTTCTTTTGCCTGATCCCACCTTATATCGCACTATTGTGGGCAGCTTGGTTTATCTCACTATTACTCGTCCAGATATAGCTCATGCAATCCATGTGGTTAGTCAGTTTGTTACTGCTCCTATTACAGTTCATTGGGCAGATGTTCATCGTATATTCCGATACTTGAGAGGCACTCGATTTCAGAGTCTTTTACTTCCTTCATCTTCTTCTTTGGAGCTGCATGCATACTCTGATGCTGATTGGGCCGGTGATCCTATAGATCGCAAATCAGTTACTGGATTTTGTGTGTTTTTGGGTGATTCTCTTGTTTCTTGGAAGAGAAAAAAGCAAGTTGTTATTTCTGTGTCTTCCACGGAAGCCAAGTATCGTGCTATGGCTTCTGCCACTCGCGAGGTTGTTTGGCTACGTCGGTTACTTGCAGACATGGGTGTCTCTCTTTCTCAGCCCACTCCTATGTACTGTGATAATAAGAGTGCTATTCAGATTGCTCACAATTTATTTTTTCATGAGAGCACTAAGCACATCGAGATTGATTGTCATATCACTCGTCATCATCTTACGCATGGCGCCATCACTTTGCCTTTTGTTTCTTCTTCCGCACAGATAGCCGATTTGTTTACGAAGTCTCATCCGGTTCAGCGTTTTCGTTTTTTGGTTGGCAAACTCTTAATGCTTCTCGCTGAAGCATCGTGAGTTTGAGGGGGGATATTAGATTTTTATTTAGCATTAAGGGTAGTTTAGTATTTTCCCTTTTATTTTATTATTAGGTGGTTGTAGTAGGATATATATTCTCTCTTCTTCTTTTCATTTGTATTGTATTCTAGTTCATGTCAAGATGAAACCCTAGACCCTCTCTTTCTCTTTTCCATTTGATTGTATATCTTTGATATATTATCACATATAACAAAAGATAAAACTTTATACGCGAAAAAGAAGAAACTAATTGCATCTTTCTCGAAGCGAAAAATGGTTCATGGCTTACTCATTGAAAATCATTTGGTGTATATAAGTACGAACAAATATAGTACTGAGATACCGAACAAAGTTATTGCGATTCCCTCAAATCAGAGATTGGTCGTTGTAGCCAAACTGTGAAAATAATGGCGCTATAGTATAGATATTAAGAAAATATAAGGAAACAATAACGTAGTAGTTATATGACACAAATATAAAAGAAAGAAGCTTGATGTTGTTAAAACAATGTAGAAGAAGAAGAATATATTTTTCAATGAAGAAGAAAGGAAATTAAATGGAAAACTGGAGTTAAAGGTTACATTATAATTATTTATACTAAAAAGATCCTTAAGAAATCTCAACTAAAGAAACTTAGAACACTAACGTGCTCCTAAACTTATTTAACAACCAAAGATCAATTAATTGACTCCTAAATAAACTAAAGACTGAAACAAACTTATACTTATTCAGCAATTCCTAAAAACTAGGATATGATAATAGTCCAGTAAGTTCCACTGATTTGCAGCACTCCCCCTCGTGTGAACTTATTATCAACAACACCAAGGGCACTTCGAAACACTTTAAAAACTTTGCTTGGGTGAGAGCTTTGGTAAATATATCAGCAACTTGGTCTTCAGTTTCTTATATTCTGAAACTGAATATCCTGAGTTAGCACCTTTTCTTGAACAAAATGACAATGTGTTTCAATATGTTTTGTGCATGCATCATGCATGAAACACTGGATTTCCAATAAGCTTAATGGCACTTTCATTGTCACAGTGAATGGCAACTAGGTAGTCTAAAATAAAAATCATTTCTTGAAAGATCATTTTAATACAAAGCAATTCTTGAGTTGCCATAGTAAATGCTACATACTCAACTTCACAACTTGAAATAGCAACAATAGTTTGCTTTTATAGCACCACAAGAATGTGGTTGAAGCTGTAGTGAAAGAATACCATGTTGTAGAGCATCTATTTTTCACGTGATTGAACCAATATGCGTCTACAAAACCACTGAAAATAGAATGGTATATGTTGTTGTACAATAACCTAAATTTTAGAAATTACCCTACAGAATATGAAATTGCTAGGTCTTATAAATTTTAGAAATTACCCTACAGAATATGAAATAGCTAGGTTTTGAGTGGTTTTGTAGATGCACACATGGTTCGTCCATAAAATGAGAAATTGCCCCTATAGAATATGAAATTCTAGTTATTATGATTCAGTGTGTATTGGGTTTACCGTTGAGTGAAAAGATTTCACTCATTATTATATGTAATGCTCGGAACTTAGTGTAAGTGGAGCGCATTGTTATATTTATCCTTTTGGAATGTCAAAGTTAAGACTTATATTCATATGTTTGGGAATGGGGTTTTGAGAGTCCCGATTGTATACGTACGAGGTTTATGTAATGTGATTACCACAAATACTAAGCAATAGTGCAATTAGTGAAAAGTTCTTTGTTTCAATAAAATTTCGTGGGGAGATGTAGTTTTTCTGTTAAGAGATGGAATAGAAAATTATAGGTTATGGACAGAGGACCCAATGGATTTCGATAACCGACTATGCTAGGTAGTAGTGTATTGGGGGGTTTCTTGTTTGGATTTCGCTTTGCGAGACATCCCACACATGAAACTTAGCGTAATGTTGGAAGTAGAGAGATGTTTGGTCATTAGTCCATGATTCTAGTACCTCGGTTGTCATAGGAGCCGATAATATTAATTGTAAGTTAAAGTTGAGTGATGATTTAGGGCCAGTGGAGCCAGTTGTTTGGTAAGAAAACATTGAAAGTTTTGTTTTATCACCATGAGTGGAATGATTATAAGGAGGAATTAAAAATTTTGATTTTTAGGGTGATTAAGAGTACCCAAGTGTTGAAAACACATTGTGAGCATAAGGGAGATAAAGAATTGGGTGTTATGTGTGAAGCTTAGGTGATGCTTACACTAGTATGCACAATCTATCGAGTGTGTGGGCATCCTCGTTAGCTGTTGCTTGAATCGTTCGAGTTGAAAAGATGTGGGAATATACGCGTGGAATATATGTTGTGAGAACGACATAACAAAGTGGAACTGGCAGATTGGATTAAGCGTGGTGCGAAGGACAAAATCCATATATACATGTACGATCAGAGTAGCAAACACGAATTTAGTTGGAAGGTTATGGGAAGTCATTTAGGGGTATTTCCTTGAGAGGGATAAAATTTAACTATTATGGAAAACACTCTGAGCAGAGTTTTACCTGGTCAAGTGTGGAAAGAGACTTGCGCGTAGGTTTAATGATGATGTAAGTAAGGTATAAAGGTTTGGCAGTGTACATCGTGGAGAAAAGTGCACGGGTCAGAATTTTCGGTATACGCTAAGGAATGAAGGAGAGTATTAAGTGTCACTTAATGTGAGACATTACAAGTAGAAGTCGATTTTGAGCGGAACATAGCGAGTAGTCTTCGCGGGCACCACTCATAGATATAAATCGATTGGAACGAGATGATCAACAAGAGAATTTTGTAGCAAACCTACGATTCCAAAAAAATAGAAGAGAGCAATTGTGTGAAATTTCTTGAATGGGGTGCCAACTTCAAGGTAAGGTCAAGAGTTCCTTAGAATGTGTGGAACAAGTTGGCCTAAAAGAAAGTGATTATTATTATTTTGGGTGGTATACACTATTAGACAGTGTGCCCCAACCTTTCTTTGAAAATAAGAATCGCGTCGGTAAAAGGTTCTTCCCGATAATATTCTGAAATAGAATGGGATCATTGAACCCCACTTTCAAACCAGGATCTCAGAAAGAAGTGGGGATAACATTTCATTTTGAGTAGGTTGTATCACCCTTAGCCGGGGAGTAGTCGAGGTGATTAAAGATTAGTGTAACCACGTGAAAGTAATTTTGAATTCATGGTGATTGTTGATGTAAAAAATTAGATTATATCTAATTATTTAATCACAGATAAATAAAATGAGACAAATAACTTTCAAAGTGGTTCAGCCTTATAAGAATGGCCTACGTCCACTATTTTTGTTATTGCTGACTGTTTGGGATTCTCGATTACCAGTTTTCTCAAGAAATTCTGGTCCCCTAACAATGATGATAATACAATGTATTTATAGCCCTAAGGCTGTAATGTGAAAGGGTAATACATTCAATGCCCCTTAAGCGTATACATCTGTATGATAATAAGCATTTAATGCGCAGTCAAACTGTTGGTTATCCAGCTATTAATACTTTGTCCGAGGTGCAGCTCGGATCGCCTAAGTTGCTCGGACCGCCTAAGGTCCTCGGTACTCAAAAGTTCCTTGTACTCAAAAGTTCCTCGGAGAGTTCTTGTAGGTCGGAGCGTCTGAGTTGATCGGGGAAGTAGAGTTCCTCATTTTAGTATGGTTCCTCGGAGTCAAGGTGTTGTTCGTAAGTGTTTGTCGTTGCCACGTAGATTGCCACTTGTCTTTACCCAATTGAGCCATGTCAGCAGACTAAATTTAGTATCAACAGAAGCCCCCAATGTTTCATAGTTCGAAATTTGAGGAGTGTGTAACATTCTTTCTCGAAAGATAGCGATTTTAAATGATCATCCTGAAATTTAGGAGTATTTTCTTTTATATTTATTTCTTCTTCCAAATTCATAGAATCGATCTTTTTTGAATTTTTCTAACCACTTCGATTCCCGCGCCCCTTTTGTCTTTTTAGCCGCCGGTAACGTAACCGGATCTTTTTGTAATCATTACTTTAACCCATTCCCAAGGCAAAGTATTTAAACGTTGCAGAAAATTCCATCGTCTTTTACTTTTTTAAATTTGTCTCTTTGAGTTTTCCATCGTCTCTCTCTCCTGTGCATTTATTTCTTCCATCATTTGTTGTCAACAGACTCATCCCTTTCCTGTAAGATTTTCTTCTTTCTCTTTGATTTCCTTCTTTCATCATGGTTTATCCTGTAGAATCGATTGATAAGTTTCACTCTGATTTCTCTATTCCCTCATGGGTTATTTTGGAAGAGCTTTTTGAGCCTTCAGACTATTTTCGTTTGGCTGAGGGACATTAGTTCCCCAGTCTCTTTGTTACTGAGTGTGGCTTTTCTTTTCCCCCAAACCCTCTATGTCTGGAATTCTTTCAATACTTTGACGTGGTTCCTGCACGAATAGTCCCCAACACATGGAGAATAGTTAACGGTGTTTATAGATTAAATCAAATTCATGGAACACATATAGGAATTCCTGAAATTATGTTTTGTTATAGATGAGCTGTGGGCAATAATACTTTTTATTTAAAAACTAGGTTTTTAAATAGAGCTATAATGGTCAATCTCCCAGATGCCAATAGGGATTACTTTAAGCATGGGGTTGTTATGAAAAATTGGCAACACCCTCCATTAACTGGAGATGATGTTTACCAGGGTCCCAGATGTCCTCCCTATGGCAATGGGATAGGTTGTTTCTATTTTATTTTCAAAATTATTCTTCCTTTGTGTTTGATAAAATGTGCCACTGATATTTAAATTTTGATTTATTTGTAGTTGACAGCAAAAGAAAGTCTCCAAAACAGGCAGACGTTAATATAAGGCATTTAAAACTTATCTGGAGTTTGCATCAGACTGTTGTCGACGAGCATATTAGGTGAGCTTCATATTTGCTGCAGTACAAGAGTTACACCTCCTCTTTTACTGCTCGTCCGGTGATAAGCGACGCAGAACCAATACCAGCCTCTACAAGTTCTTCACCTGAGTCACATATTCCTTTCAGTGAAAGGATGAAGAAAAGAAGACCTCCTACCCTTTTTGAGAAACCTGCCTCTAGTGCTGGAGAGGCAAAAATAAGTAAGCTTGATGTCCCAGGAGAAGGGACAAAGAAAATTGAAGCACCTCCTTCGGCTGCTCCTGCGAAGGTGGTCGAGAAGCCCCTAGTGGCCCTGAGCAAGGTGTAACACCTCGCCTAATTAAATACCGGGTGGCCAGTCCCATACCAAATTAAAACATAATATACAGTTGGCTCATTCTTAGCATCACTGTCGAAAACATTTACAACTCACCCAATACCCAATTAAGCTGGTGTTAAAAACTTTCCAAATTTTAATTTAACAAAATCCATTTCCAGTTTAAGAATAACACAACACATTTTATTCTACAACACTGATAACCAAGTAGATAACACAAAAGAATTTAAATGCAATTGGAATAAACATTCCCATATAATGTAAATCCATTACAATAATCCCAACAATATCAAATGTATTAAAAAGACACGAATGGAATAGTATTTAACCCCGATAGAAAAAATAATTGAATCCTTTGGGCGAAATGCCCTAACTAAGAATACTGTGAATAAAAAAGATGATAGGCGTCTAAGCAAAACTCCATAGCTCCATAGCCTGTCAAAAATCCGCTAAGGTTGGCGTCCCTGCTGCTGGACACCTGATATAGAAGATACAATAGAAGAGAAAATATGCAAGGAAACGGGTCAGAGCCCGAATGTGTAAATGATTTTTAAAACAACAAGTATTTAACAAGTGCAATAAAGAATTTATTATGTACATGTTAGATCCAACTCTCACTTGCTATTCTCACCTCTCAACTAGAGTGCACACTTAACGTTTCCTATTAACTTCCTAGTTAATGGTTCCGTTTTTCCAGTTTCCATATTATAATTCCATTCCCATATCATAATCCCCGTATGTCCCATATGATACGTCACATTATTATTCATTTACATTTCTCCTTTATATGATTAGTTTCTCATTAACATGAATCATTTCTCATTAATATGAATTAAGCTTTACAATTCTTTAAGAATAAACATTCATTAACTTAATTCCATTATCTTTCTCTATTCACCGTTATCTACTATTATCACCGTAGATAGATTTAACCATAATAAATATCCATTCGTTCATTTAATCCATTATATATATATTCATATATAATACGGCACCCTGAGTCATAGCTGCGGTGCAATGGATTACTCTGCTATCATATCCCAATATCGCTGGTCGCCGAATAAGAGACAAAAGGTTCGGTAAGGATTTCTCGAACCACAAACAACAACACAATCATTAGAGGTGAACATAGTTCTCATACCCATGGGTCATGCACACTCCTACGTGCCCATAGTCAGCGGACTTATCAACTCCCCGATAAGTCATTCATAGACCTATGTTCTTGAGCGACAAATCAAAGATCCCATGGATTCATCAGGATATGACTGCCCTCACGCGCAAACCTCCCGTCGATAGCAAGTAAGCTAGGTATGTCATACACATAAATCATCAATCAATGAAATAGGTATTATCATACCTATAATATAATATAAATAAGGTAATATCACTACCCTAAGATATTTCCCATACGTAGCATTATATCTCTTTTAAATTCCACGTATTAAAATATCATATCTTTACTTCATAATTTAATTATCCTCGCATCCTATAACATCTATCCACTCCCGACGTCGTTAAGGTTCATGCGCGGAGCGTCTCGCAAAGAGAAATCCAAACAAGGAACCCCTCCAATACCCTACTACTTAACTTTGTCGATCGAGGAGGTCCGACAACTTCAACTATGCGATCGGGATAACCTCATACCTTGTTTCAAGAAAATGAGTTCTAAACTCCCATCTCTATCCAAGAGACATACCACTACGCTCTTGTATTACACTCCGTCCTTGCGAAATCAAAACTGAGCTTAAACTCAGTCCTTGATGTTCAAATTGTAACCCTAAGGCTACCCTCACTCAATACACAAGATTCAAATAGGTTTTTGCTCAACATATATTCAATAAGAAGTCACTAATATCCTTCTGGTCCATAACATTATTTCTCCTGAACTACTACGAGTTTAGTTCTCCTTTTAATTAAGGTTAAAACCTATAGTTTCAAATCTATTATAAACACATATTCTTTCACTTAGGATTAAACCCTCTTGTAAACTTAAGGATACCCAGGTGTTATATTAAATCATCCCTACTAGTCCTATCTTTAATCCCCATACATCCCCATTTTGAATTTACCAAATGAATCTATCAACTGAAATTCCATTTAATATAATTTTCATCATTTTAATCACTTGAATCCATCAAATTAATTCAAATCTTATCAAGGGTTTACTGATATTTTCTATGTCCCATAATATCCAAATAATAATCACCAAAGATACACAAAAGGTTTTGGATAAAAATCATCATTTAAAAAGAAACAACTTTACATATTCTGGGGAGGTCGATCGATCGAAGGCAGGGGTCGATCGATCGATCCCTCAGGTCCAAGCCTGGTTTTCTGCATTTTCTGCAACTACGGGTTTCACCATTTTTATGCATTCTAACCTTCATATTAACATCCAAAATGACTTAAAATCTTTACTACATGATATATCAACATATATGAACGATTTCCAATACTCTAAACATCCTAGAATCATCAAGGGATTGGATTAAAAGCATATTTATCTCCTCATTTTCCAGAAAATCATCAACATATTAACTTCAAGAACACTTCAATGGTTTTCAGATTTTTCTTCCATAGATATATGATTATTTCGTGATTATTTTCATCCTACAACATGAGTTTTCTTCCTATATTGTTTCAGTTTCTACAAATCTATATAACAACTCCATTATGTCTTCTAAAAACGAAAAATCATATCTTTTCATAATTATTCTAACATGGACAATATACGAACTTAAGTTGCAATTATCAAACACTTGCTTTTACAGAAGTTCTGATCCTTTGGTGTATTATATCTCAGTTGGTTGTCCCTTCTCCGGTCAACCTCCGGTGGTGGTTGGTGGTGGTGAACCTTGGTTCTTGTTCTTCTCCTTCCCAAGTAGGCTTTTCCCTTCCCAATCACCCTTTCTCTCTCTCTAGGAAGATGACTTCTCTACTTTGTGAAGAGGAGATGTATAACCCACGTACACTTAATCTAGAAAATACTTATAATAGGACACAACCCGAAATCACTATTCACCCCCCTAAAAAAATGACCAAAATGCCCTTTTGGGTTGTCTATTCATTTCCAAATCACCCGAGACTCAAAAATAACATCCAAATAGACTTTTCTGACTATTTCGAACCTTCCATACGCAACGGCGCAGTCAAAATGACTATAAGGTCGATAGAAAATAAATTTCCTTTATAATTTAATAAATTAGTCCCGACACGCCCCATACCGCATCTGACTAAAAATTCAAATTACCGATTTTATATCACACCGTCATATCAATGACATCACATTCATGTATACCTAAATATCTTTAAGTAATATTCAGAATCATCCATTTTAATATCCTCAATTCGGATAAACCCAAATGAATTAATTAATAATAAAATCCAATTAATCCATTAATTTAAAATATAATTCATTTTAAAAGTCGTTAAAATTACGGGGTATTACATACTTCCCCCCTTATAACAGAATTTCATCCCGAAATTCAAGAATATAAATCATACCGGTAAGGTCATCTCCGAGTTTAAATCTCACATCGCAAGAAATCTAAGACGTACCGCCCATACAGTACATTAACGAAAATCCCTATCGATGTTATACTCCAAGCCTCACTATATAGTTCCAACTAAATCGAATATAAACTTTACCCAACCTTCCCTATACCGTCCTCGTGACTAATTTTGGGGAAAACGAGCCTCACATATTGAACAAATAAATTCTGAAGTTCTAACTACTTACTTTTTCACAATTATGAAAACTACTACCATTCAACCATCCAGGGCGCCCATACACCCTCTCGTACCTCTTTTAATATAAATTTTTTTCAAAGGTTATAAACTCATATCCCAAAGACCTAACTTATTTCGACTCCCAACGGTTATTAGTTTCATGCATGGGGTGTCTCGCAAGCGAAATCCAAACAAGGAACCACCCCGATACACTACTTCCTAAAGTAGTCGGTCATCGAAACTCCTAAGGTCCTTAGTCAATAGTATATAAAAATTTGGTTTATCGATTTAAGAAAAAATGTGGTTTATTGATCTACACATGTACTCTCTTATAGAAGACAAGATGCAGGATTGTAGTAGTATATCCGCTCTCATATACCACAAGTCAATGCACGCTGATAGTCACATCACGCTCGGACATGCCCAAGGTAAATCACCCCATGATAAAAATCAAACCCACGTGATAACATGTAAAATATAGGTTTCCCACACCCCTCAATGAGTCTACGTAAATAATAGTGCTATAGGCTAAGTTTAGCAACCCTTTTTCCCACACCATATTAATCGCTATAAAAATCAATATACGCCTCATAATTCCTTAGATAGGAAACATACCCTCATTCGCGGGTGGTTGTTGTTGATTCACTGTCTGATGGACGTTATATACACGCCCGTACTGACCCTGTTGCGTGGGTGCTGCTAGAATGGGAGGCAATGCTAGCACTAGAGATGGAGCTGGAAGAGCAGCTGGTGGAAACACTAGTACCTATGGCTCCTATCGAGCATGTTGTTGCTGAGGGAATTTGTCTTTCTCAGGAAAATCTTGACGTTTATGGCCATACTTGCCACACACGAAACATTTTCCCATAAACTTTCCACCACTTTGACCCTGTTGCCCCCGAACTTGCTGACCATTACCTCCCTTCTCTTGGCCCTGATGAGCCTATCTCTGGCCCTGTTGTGCTTGCCCAATACCTCTATCTTCAAATCGAGAATCTCCAGATCACAAACGCTTAGCATAGTCCCTTGTCTGGGAACCCTGATTACTCTGACACGGATGACTCTACCCTGACTGAGTACCACTAGAACTTCCCCCAGTAGTCTTGCCTTGTAGGCTTGACCCAAACCCCCTCTTGACACCCTGATTATGGAAGCGGTTATCCTGGCAGTGGATCATTGTAGCATTAATAACATATGCATACGTATGTAGTGAAAGATTCCCCAATAAATGTTGGCGAATCTTATAGTTCAACCCATCAGTGAACATTTGAATTCTCCTCTCCTCAGTAGGTACTTCTGCTGGTACCAAATTTGTTAATCTCATAAATTCTTCCTCATATTCCGCCACAGTCTTCTCTCCTTGTTTCAAATCAAGTAGTTTTTGCCTCATATCTATCTGGATGGCGGAAGGAAAATACTTCCCATCAAACCATATCCAAAAGTCTTGGATAGTCATTGCGTCCCTCTCCTCCATAGTGGTCGTAGCTTCCCACCATTGCAAAGTTGCCCCTACTAGCTTGAATGTAGCTAGTATTTGACATTGAACCTCAGTGCATTCAATCATTCTCAAGTGCCGTTGGATATCTTTCTTCCATTGGCTAGCAGTCACAACAAATGATCCTCCCTGAAACTCAAGTGGGTGCGCTTTCTGAAAAGCATCCCTCGCTCGTTCCCATGCAGTAGGAAACACTTGCCCTTGCGCGGGTGGCACAATCGGTGCCGGTGCGGGAGACTACTGAACAAAAGCTATAGCAACATTGACTGCCTGAGCGACAATTGCAGCAAATTTGGCCGCAGTCATCGTACCCTGAGCTGGGGCGGGCTGAGGTGCACGTCAAGGAAGCATCTAAAATGAGAGAACACTATCAGTATTTGATATCTCAAAATAGCTAAAGATCGTAGGCGTAAATAAAAAAGCAATAATCCTACTCATAGGGCTCTACATCAAAGAACGCTAAGCTGAAGCCACAATAAGCCATACAGATCCTAAAGGATACTAGAACCTGATGCTCTGATACCACCTGTAACATACCGCCTAATTAAATATCGGGTGGCCAGTCCCATACCAAATTAAAACAGAATATACAGTTGGCTCATTCTTAGCATCACTGTCGAAAACATTTACAACTCACCCAATACCCAATTAAGCTGGTGTTAAAAACTTTCCAAATTTTAATTTAACAAAATCCATTTCCAGTTTAAGAATAACACAACACATTTTATTCTACAACACTGATAACCAAGTAGATAACATAAAAGAATTTAAATGCAATTGGAATAAACATTCCCATATAATGTAAATCCATTACAATAATCCCAACAATATCAAATGTATTAAAAAGACACGAATACAATAGTATTTAACCCCGATAGAAAAATATAATTGAATCCTTTGGGCGACATGCCCTAACTAAGAATACTGTGAATCAAAAAGACGATAGGCGTCTAAGCAAAACTCCATAGCTCCATAGCCTGTCAAAAATCCGCTAAGGTTGGCGTCCCTGCTGCTGGACACCTGATATAGAATATACAATAGAAGATAGAATATGCAAGGAAACGGGTCAGAGCCCGAATGTGTAAATGATTTTTAAAACAACAAGTATTTAACAAGTGCAATAAAGCATTTATTATGTACATGTTAGATCCAACTCTCACTTGCTATTCTCACCTCTCAACTAGAGTGCACACTTAACGTTTCCTATTAACTTCCTAGTTAATGGTTCCTCTTTTCCAGTTTCCATATTATAATTCCATTCCCATATCATAATCCCCGTATGTCACATACCATACGTCACATTATTATTCATTTACATTTCTCCTTTATATGATTAGTTTCTCATTAACATGAATCATTTCTCATTAATATGAATTAAGCTTTACAATTCTTTAAGAATAAACATTCATTAACTTAATTCCATTATCTTTCTCTATTCACCGTTATCTACAATTATCACCGTAGATAGATTTAACCATAATAAATATCCATTCGTCCATTTCATCCATTATATATATATTCATATATAATACGGCACCCCGAGTCATAGCTGTGTTGCAATGCATTACTCTGCTATCATATACCAATATCGCTGGTCGCCGAATAAGATACAAAAGGTTCGGTAAGGATTTCTCGAACCACAAAAAACAACACAATCATTGGACGCGAACATAGTTCTCATACCCATGGGTCACGAACATACCTACGTACCCATAGTCAGTGGACTTATCAACTCCCCGATAAGTCTTTCATAGACCTATGTTCTCGAGCGACAAATCAAAGATCCCATGGATTCATCAGGATATGTCTGCCCTCACGCGTAAACCTCCCGTCGATAGCAAGTAAGCTAGGTATGTCATACACATAAATCATCAATCAATAAAATAGGTATTATCATACCTATAATATAATTTCAATAAGGTAATATCACTACCCTAAGATATTTCCCATACGTAGCATTATATCTCTTTTAAATTCCACGTATTAAAATATCATATCTTTACTTCATAATTTAATTATCCTCGCATCATATAACATCTATCCACTGCCGACGTCATTAAGGTTCATGCGCGGAGCGTCTCGCAAAGCGAAATCCAAACAAGGAACCCCTCCAATACACTACTACTTAACTTTGTCGATCGAGGAGGTCCGACAACTTCAACTATTCGATCGGGATAACCTCATACCTTCTTTCAAGCAAATGCGTTCAAAACTCCCATCTCTATCCAGGAGACATACCACTATGCTCTTGTATTACACTCCATCCTTGCGAAATCAATACTGAGCTTAAACTCAGTCCTTGATGTTCAAATTGTAACCCTAAGGCTACCCTCACTCAATACACAAGATTCAAATAGGTTTTTCCTCAACATATATTCAGTAAGAAGCCACTAATATCCTACTGGTCCATAACATTATTTCTCCCGAACTACTACGAGTTTAGTTCTCCTTTTAATTAAGGTTAAAACCGATAGTTTCAAATCTATTATAAACACATATTCTTTCACTTAGGATTAAACCCTCTTGTAAACTTAAGGATACCCAGGTGTTATATTAAATCACACCTACTAGTCCTATCTTTAATCCTCATACATCCCCATTTGGAATTTAACAAATGAATCTAGCAACCGAAATTCCATTCAATATAATTTTCATCATTTTAATCACTTGAATCCAAATCAAATTAATTCAAATCTTATCAAGGGTTTACTGATATTTTCTATGTCCCATAATATCCAAATAATAATCACCAAAGATCCACAAAAGGTTTTGGATAAAAATCATCATTTAAAAAGAAAAAACTTTACATATTCTGGGGATGTCGATCGATCGAAGGCAGGGGTCGATCGATCAATCCCTCAGGTCCAAGCCTGGTTTTCTGCATTTTCTGCAACTACGGGTTTCACCATTTTTATGCATTCTAACCTTCATATTAACATCCAAAATGACTTAAAATCTTTACTACATGATATATCAACATATATGAACGATTTCCAATACTCTAAACATCCTAGAATCATCAAGGGATTGGATTAAAAGCATATTTATCTCCTCATTTTCCAGAAAATCATCAACATATTAACTTTAAGAACACTTCAATGGTTTTCAGATTTTTCTTCCATAGATATATGATTATTTCGTGATTATTTTCATCCTATAACATGAGCTTTCTTCCTATATTGTTTCAGTTTCTAGAAATCCATATAACAACTCCATTATGTCTTCTAATAATGAAAAATCATCTCTTTTCATAATTATTCTAACATGGACAATATACGAACTTAAGTTGCAATTATTAAACACTTGCTTTTACAGAAGGTCTGATCCTTTGGTGTAGTATATCTCAGTTGGTTGTCCCTTCTCCGGTCAACCTCCGGTGGTGGTTGGTGGTGGTGAACCTTGGTTCTTGTTCTTCTCCTTCCCAAGTAGGCTTTTCCCTTCCCAAGCACCCTTTCTCTCTCTCCAGGAAGATGACTTCTTTACTTTGTGAAGAGGAGATGTATAACCCACGTACACTTAATCTAGGAAATACTTATAATAGGACAAAACCCGAAATCACTATTCACCCGCTAGAAAAATGATCAAAATGCCCTTTTGTGTTGTCTATTCATTTCCAAATGACCCAAGACTCAAAAATAACATCCAAATAGACTTTTCTGACTGTTTCAAACCTTCCGGACGCAACGGCGCAGTAAAAATGACTATGAGGTAGATAGAAAATAAATTTCCTTTATAATTTAATAAATTAGTCCCGACACGTCCCATACCGCATCTGACTAAAAATTCAAATTACCGATTTTATATCACACCGTCATATCAATGATATCACATTCATATATTACCTAAATATCTTTAAGTAATATTCAGAATCATCCATTTTAATATCCTCAATTCGGATAAAACCCAAATGAATTAATTAATAATAAAATCCAATTAATCCTTTAATTTAAAATATAATTCATTTTAAAAGTCATTAAAATTACGGGGTATTACACAAGGCTGCTGCTCCAGGCGAGGTGATTGTCATTTCTCCGACTAAGACTACAACATTAGTCGAGAAGTTTGATGCTCCTCTGAGGAAGCTGAAGAAAAGCTCCTCTGTCAATTTGGCTGAATCCATCTCTCAGCCCCCGACTAGTGGTGTTCCCGCTTTTGTTCCCCCGAGGTCTGCTATGAGCTCGGTGAAGACTTGGATCATTCTCGAGATCCAAGGTATTGAAGAAAACCTTTCTCGGGACACGGTTACCACATTAGCAGCTCGTCACATTGCTTCTGTAAGTCCTATAGTCTTAAATTTTCATTCTTTCCTTTTTGTATCTGTGCACTAACTTGCTTTCGTTTTCTTTTCACAGTTGGTGAGATGTTTTAATACAATTTTGAAGAAAGATGAAGCTATTAAAGCTTCAAGCTCCTCGTCTGGTGTAGAGGAAGCTTTGGTAGGCCTGGCGCAGTCTCTGAAATATTCTTGTAAGAAATATGATGATGATAAGGCAATCTGGGAGAAAAAGATTACTTCGACTGAGCAGGAGAAGGCTCAGGTTATTGAGGTCTCCAAGGGGTTGGAGAAAAAAATGAATGATTTGGAGAATAAGAATAAAGAGCTCGAAGGGAAGCTCAAAAATATTGGGGAGCTTGAAAATAAGCTCAAGGCTGCTGAGGAGGAGTTGGGTCAACTTCGGGAAGTAAGCCGTCAGAAGGAGGAAGTTGAGAATAAACTGAAGGCTGCTGAAAATCTTCTTTCCGAGAAGCTTTCCTCGGAGAAGACAAAGAGGAAATTGGCTGTGAAGAAATTTTTCAGCGCTGGCTGGGATAAAGGGTGGAACAAAGTTTTGGATGCCATGATGTCGCAAGTAGAATATGGTAGCCTCAAATACTTTAGAGATGGATGAGTCGCTTCTCTATAGGAGCTGAAGGTTGATGAAAACTCGGAACTCTTTTAGCGACACATCCCTGGTCCCCCTCCAACTCCTGAAGAAGAAGAAGAAGAGGACGAAGCTGCCTCTGAGGAATCTTCCATGGTGATGGGAGATCAATTTCTCATTCCCTAGCTATCCAGCACGCTGGCGAGGAACTTCAACTACCTGCCACTTCATCCGAGCAACCTCCAGCACTTCCCGAGAAACTATCTGTTCCATCCGAGCAACCTACCTCCTCGTCCCAGCCTCCCGAGAAAGTTTTGGGAGACAAGGAAAAGGTTTAGAGTTGTTCGGATTTCTCTCTATTTTATTTTTCTTTGTCAAATGTGACTTCTGAACATGTTACTCTGAACTTTGTACTTCTCCTCTGTGATGTAATAAAATTTGAACTTTTGATTATGCATACTGTTGATTCTCTTCTTCATGCTCTGTTTGTACTCTTATTGATTATTACTTTTTCTTCCTCTACTAGTTTCTGTCCAGGTTGGAATTATTATCTGATCATGATACAAAGCTGTTACGATAATGCAATGAATATTTTAAAGCCGGTCATACATACATGAGTGCAGCTCAAATCACTGATATCCTCGGTCATGGTGCTTCAGAGCAAGTAATTGAAGCCTATCAGTATTTGAAGTGCCTACTCGACCGTGCAGTGGCTAACAATGTAGCATACTATGATATGATTGAGGATTTCCAAGGCACTCTTGAAGAACTTCAGTAACAATATAAGGAATCCACTGCCCTTTTGTACGAGGGGTACGAGAAGAAGTATCAGCAAATCTGTGCCGATAAGGGATATGATAAATGGTTTGCCGCTTACGACGTGCGGGAGAGAACGTTGAAGGCTGAGGTCGAAGAGCATAGACAGATAGCTGAGTTATTAGAGAAAAAAAATAATAACCTGCAAAGAGAGGTGTCTCAGTTGAAGTCTGTAGCTTCCACCTCAAATGCTTTGATCCCAATGACTGACGAGGGATTCTCTTTCTTGGAGATCAAAAATGCCAACCTGAGGGATGAATTAGAAACCTTGAAGAGGTCTGGCCCTTCTACGTCTGCTCGAGGATGAGCAAGAGCTCCTCGGGGATGAGCAAGAGATGCTCGGATTCCTGTCGAGGAACAGAGGACTCTATCTGCTCTAGAGAACCAGGCCTTCCAACTGATGGCAAAGAACCAGGCATTGGCTGAGATGTCTAAGAAGATCAGGGATCTGGAAGAGCAGCTTTCTGCGCAGAAGTCTGTCTTGGAGGATAAAGAACTCTTTATCAAAAATCTCCACGAGCAGCTGGAAAGATTGACATATCAATTCCACAAGCAGACCAGAGAATTCTGGATGGATGGCTACAACGAGGCTCTCTACCATTTGGATGATCGTATCCAAAATGCAAAAAATAAGGGTTACAAATAGGAATGGTTGAATGCCTTAGGTGTTCTGCAACTGGAACAGGGTCATTACCTGTGGGATTACCATAATCCTGGGTTGCTCGACCTACCAGTGCCACCATTCAAGCTTGATATGAGTTGGATCCCTGCTCGGGCCATCCCTCAGTGTCTGATTTCCAAATACCTCGGCGATTACAATCTCCATTCCAATGTCGAGATATCTCGTCCCGAGCACCTACTAGATCGACCATCTGTGATGAATATCAGGATGCTTGAAGATCTTAACTTCATAAATTCCCCTCATGCTTTAAATGATCCACCTGCTGGCGAGGAACCTGTTTCAAAAGCAGAGGGGAAGAAACCAATAGAATAGGAATCTTAATGTAATAAATTTGTACTTCATTCTTGATGTATTTTGTTCTACATCTAATGAAATAATTTTATTTACAAATCTTGACTGCCATTGTTTTGTAATTATAAAACACTTTACATCTGTGCATGTATATCTGTTAAAAAGATAACAACATTGTGTTATTTGTCGATCAACTGGAGTTTGTTAAAACTTATTGTCGATTATCTTGAATTTGTGGTAATCATTTAATGACTAACCAAAATTGATGATATTTTGTTTCTCGACCAACTTGGTAGTAATTTAAAAAGTCCCGAGTATCAAAATTTTGTTCGATCACTTTCTCGTACTCATAAAATGTTTTCGATCAACCAAGGTCGATAAATTTTCCTTCTCAACCAACTACAGTTAGTGGGTTTTTATACCCGATCAACCATGTTTAGTGAATTTTTCTTATCGACCAATCTTTGGCACTTTTTCAGAATAGTTTTACTTCCTAACCAACCTTAGTTGGCGTTTTCGGGAATAGATTTACTTCCTAACCAACCGAGTTGGCATTTTTAGGAATAGATTTACTTCCTAACCAACCAAGTTGGCATTTTTAGGAATAGATTTACTTCCCGACCAACCTTAGTTGGCATTTTCGGGAATAAATTTACTTCCTAACCAACCAAGTTGGCATTTTTAGGAATAGATTTACTTCCTAACCAACCAAGTTGGCATTTTTAGGAGTAGATTTGAGTAGTCCGAGTTTTGCTGAGTAATGTGTAGCATTAGTATTCCGCAAAAAAATTCCAATAAAAGGAAATAACTGAGCAGAACATTGTCACTTTATTCATACTGATGAAACTGAATTACATGAGAGTTTACATTACTGATAATATTTGCGCAGATGTTCTGCATTCCATGCATTCTTAAACTCCTCCTCCTCTAAAGTTTCTATTTTGTATGTCCCTGGTCGAACAACTTCCTTAACTCGGTAGGGTCCATGCCAGTTTGTTGTGCTTTTGGATCACCTTCTTTAGCACATAGTCTCCTTCTTTCAAGTCGCACTTCTTCACTCTCTTATTATAGAACAAAGCTGTTCGTTGCTGGTAAGCAGCATTCCTAATGGCTACTTCTTCCCTAACCTTCTCGAGTATGTCCAAGTCTAACCTTCTCATTAAATCCCTGACAGGGGAATTAAAATTCAATATTCTGTGTGTTGAGAGACCCAATTCGGCAGGTATAACAGCTTCACTTCCAAATGCCAGCATATATGGAGATTCCCCTGTTGCTGCTCGGGGAGTAGTTCGGTAAGTCCATAGCACTGATTGTAGCTCGTTGATCCAGTTTGCTTTCACGTCGTTCAGTTCTTTTTTCAAACCATTCAGCAGCGTTCTGTTTGTCACTTCAGTTTTTCCATTGCTTTAAGGATGGCCTGGTGCGAAGTGGATCTTCAAGATATTTGACTGATGACAATAGGCAGCGAACTCCTCGTTGTCAAATTGTGTTCCATGGTCTGTGATGAAGGCATGACGAAGACCATATCGACAAATGATGTTCTTCCAAATAAATTGGTACACCTTGTCGTATGTCATATCAGTGAGAGGCTCAGCCTCAACCCATTTAGTAAAATAATCCACAATGACCACGAGATACTTAAATCTTCCCCTGGTCGTCGGCAGTGGCCCGACCAAATTTATTACCCATATGGCAAATGGCCAAGGGAAGTAATGGGTGTCAATAACACTTAGGGAGTTTTTCGGACGGAGGAGAAGTGCTGACACTTGTCACATTTCTTAGCATAGGCTATACAATCAGCCCTCATCGTCGGCCAGTAGTATCCTTGAGTTATCATTCTTTGCAAAAGAGTCCGACCTACTACGTGGGCTCCACAGGACCCTTCATGGACCTCTTCAATCAAATCTTTCACCTCGGTAAGATGCACACATCTTTGCAAATCTGCTATAGTTCCTCGTCTGTATAGTATACCATTAGTCAGTACATAACGAGCAGCTTTAAACTTCAGTTTCTTGGCCGCAAGTTTGTCAGTTGGTAACTCCCCTTTCTCAATATATGCCCTGATGGGATCCATCCATGATGACCCTAAATCGAGGGTATTAAAGTTTATCGTCAGATCTTCATCTATACTCCGACCAGTTAAAACTTCAATTGGGATTGTTCTTCGCAGCTCGGTACGAGTAACTGATGCTAATCGAGCTAAGGCGTCTGCTCTTTCATTCTCCATTCTTGGTATTCTGACCAACTGAATAACAGCAAATTTCGACCCCAATTCCTTTGCCTTTGCATGATATCTGATCATTAATTCTCCTTTAGCTGCATATAATCCCATCATTTGGTTTATGACCAATTGCGAGTCATTGAAAACAATAACTTGTTCTGCCCCCATGGTTTTTGCTAAACAAAGACCTGCAATCATGGCTTCATTTTCAGCTTTATTATTGGAAGCTTTGAATTTAAAGCGTAGGGTGTATTCTATGTCGACCTCGTCCGGACTGTTCAAAACTATCCCTGTGCCACATCCTGTAGTGCAGGATGAACCATCCACATACATACTCCATATAGGTAACTCGTCTTTAAATTTCTGATATGACAGAGTTCCTCGGTGGAAAATTTATTGCTTTCTATCACCATCTCCTGATATTTCTTGTTGTTCGTCAATCATCTTTTCTTGCCCTTTTACCAACCTAAGCTGGTTTGGGCTTGAATTTGATGATCCTGTAACATCTACTTGCCCTTTTACCAAGCTAAGTTCGTCTGGGCTTGCATTTGATGATCTTGTAACATCCACAGGTTGATCAACGAGCAACTTTTGCTCCTCGGGGGTATCAGGATAGGTGAACTCTGCTATAAAATCTGCTACCGCTTTCCCTTTTAGTGATGATCTGGGTTCATAAACTATATCATATTCACCAAGTTCTATTACCCAGCACATCAATCTTCCTGAATTTTCTGGTTTATGAAGGGCTTGCCTCAATGGCATATCAGTATATACTACTATGGTATGAGCCTGGAATTATGGCTTCATTCTTCTACTTACCTCGATCAATGCTAGTGCCAATTTTTCCAGCCTTGGATATCTGATCTCTTCTCCTCGGAAGGCCTTACTTGTGTAGTATATTGGTTTTTTACTCCATTCTCCATTCTTATCAATGCCGAACTAACTGCATTATCGAACACTGCCAGATACAAGTATAATTTTTCTCCCATCACTGGCCTGGATAACAGTGGAGGTGTTCCCAAATATTTCTTCAAGTCTTGGAAAGCCTTCTCACATTCATCATTCCACTCAAAAGTTTTTCAGAGCGTCTTGAAAAAAGGGAGTCATCGATCAGTTGCTCGCAATACAAATCTGTTGAGTGCTGCTACTCATCCTGTAAGACTTTGCACCTCTTTCTTCGTCGTTGGGGATCGCAGCCCTAACAGGGCTTTGATCTTTTCAGGGTTAGCTTCAATGCCTCAGTGATTGACAATGTACTCGAGAAACATGCCTTCTCGTACTCCAAATATGCACTTCGTTGGGTTCAACTTCATTTGATATTTATCTAGTTGATCAAAGGTCTGGCTTAAGTCAACTAGATGATCAGCAACTTTCTTGCTCTTTGTCAGCATATCATCAACATAGACTTCCATATTGCAACTGATTTGTTCTGCAAACACTTTGTTCATCAGCTACTGATATGTTTCACCTGCATTTTTCAAACCAAAAGGCATAACATTATAACAATAAGTTCCCCTAGGGGTAATGAAAAAAGTACTATCCTTGTCTTCAGGTTTCATTTTAATCTGATTGTAACCAGAATAAGCGTCTATGAAGCTCAGCAGCTCGTGTCCCGAGGTAGCATCCATTAGTTGATCAATTCGGGGCAGCGAAAAGTGATCCTTGGGCATGCTTTGTTGAGGTCGATGAAGTCTACACACATCCTCCATTTGTTGTTCTTCTTTTTCACCATCACCACATTTGCTAACCAGTCTGGATATTTAACATCTTCAATAAAGCAAGCTTTCTGGAGCTTCTCGACTTCCTCCCGTATAGCTTGATTCTTCTCGGGACCGAATGCTCTTCTTCTCTACTTCACACTCTTGATCTCCTTATTCACATTGAGTTCGTGACATAAGAAATTTGGGTATATCCCAGGCATATCCTCATGACTCCACGCAAAATTTTTCTTTTTGCTTCTTAGGAAAGTTATCAATTTCTGCTTTAGTGAGGCTTCCAACGACCAACCTACTTGAGTAGTTCGTTCAGGGTGCTCGTCGTCCAGGATGATGTTTTCAGTAGCTTCCACCACTTGACCCTTCACGAGTTGTGACTCATCTCTAGGATCCAATGTTTCAATTTCTGCACCTTCATCCACTTGATAGGTGGTGGTCTTTTTCCTTGATTCCTCCAGTTCCTCTTGCTCGGCAGATGAATAATAACATTCCCGAGCTACTTTCTGATCACCTTTGACAACTCCTACTCTTAAATTTGTTGGAAATTTTAGGCATTGATGTACCGTAGATGGTACAGCCTCAAACTTCTTCAATCCTACTCTTTCCATACTGATATTATATGATGATTGAACATTTTTATCCATCACGAAGAAGCGTATTCTTTCTGTTCGACAAGCAGGCCACGTACCAATGGATATATCCAATTTGATCGTCCCAAGTGGAAATACTTTCTCGCCAGCAAAACCGAGGAGGGGTCTATGATAAGGCTCCAGTTGAGATAGCTTTAGATTTAAATTGTCGAAACACGAGTAGAACATGATGTCTGCCGAGCTACCATTGCCTACCAGTACTCTTGAAATCATTACCTCCTTCATCCTCATTTTGATCACCAATGGATCACCATGAGGATATAGAACACCTGCAAGGTCATTCTTTGAGAAACTAATGACCAATTTCTCTTTGTTTACCTTTCTCGGGCGATCCTCCTCAACTAGATTTATTCGTTGAATGTATGAAAAAGCTTGAGCCTCACAGAGGTAAGATTTTATCTCTGCAGTAAGGTCTCCTCCTCCTGCATCTCCACCTGTAATAACATTACAATCAAATGACCCAAAGCGTATTAAAAATACCTCACGTTCTGGCTGCCTTGGTCTCTTGGGAAGACCGGGGTCGTCTTCTGGATCAACTTCATGGTCTCTTTTCTTGTTCTCCTCTGCTCGACGAGGAGATCTAGACTTCTCTCTTATTCGATCGTTGTTTCTTCTATCATTCCTCCGATCAACATATTTTGTTAGTTTTCCTCGTGTGATGAGTGTTTCAATCTCATTCTTAAGAGCTATGCAATTTTGGTCATATGGCCATGATCTTTGTGAAACTCGCAATATTTTGCCTTATTTATCCTGTCAGGGTCTGCCTTCATTTTCTCTGGCCAGTTTAATTCCCCGTTGTTCTTAATTTCTTCTGGAACATAGTTGATATCTTTCTTCAAAGGAGTATAATTATCAAATTTCTTCAATACATCCCATGACGACCTTATTTTTGAGTGTTTGTCACTACCATTGTTCTTATGCTCTTTCTTCTTAGCTTTATCACCTTCCACCTTGGTTTCTTTGGTATCCATATTCTTCTTTGCAGCCATAGCCTCCTCGGCATTCATAATCTTGGCTGCTTTTCCCATCAGATCTAACATGGTTCTAGGTGGATCTTTGGCCAAAGTGTAGTATAACTTATTGGGCAGTAATCCACTCATCAAGGCGGTAATCGCTGTCTTTTCCTCATAATCAATGACTTCGAGTTTCTCGTTATTAAAACGAGTTATATAATCTCTGGTACTTTCACCAGCTTTTTATCTAACACTTAACAAATTCGCTACTCGTTTAACTGGCTTTGCCCCAAAATAGAAATTCCCAATGAATAACTCGGCCAGTTGGAAAAAAGTTGAGATCTTACCCCGAGGAAGATTATTATACCATATTTGAGCAGATCCGATAAGAGTTCCTGAGAATGCTCTGCATCTCATCTCATCTGGAACAACATAGATGTCGGCTTCAGCTTGGTATTGTTCTATATGAAGGACAGGGTCGGTCTTTCCATCATATTTGGGGGTCATAACAGGTGCTTTGAACTTTGATGGTGTTGGAAAATCTACAATGGCCTTGACAAAAGGTGTTCCTTGAATAAAAGTTCATTGTAGAGGGTTATTGTCTTTTGCCATTTCCCCTAATCTATCCTCCAGCCTCTAAATAGAGCCTTTCCACGCATCATTTCTTTCCTCGAGCCTGTTGGTTCGAGCAACTGATCGCGTTGATGTGGCTTCATGGGATCTATCTTGATGAGCAGCTGGTCGCGACTGGGCAGATCCTTCCCTTAAGTCTGATGGTCGTCGAAAACTCCTCCATGCGGCTCTAGGAGGACTTTTGCTCCTCCTAGGACCTAATCGATCAAAATGAGATACTCTACTTAATCTTTCTAGTGTAATGGTCCTTTCTAGAGAGAGAGTGATACGTTGTTCAGTATCTGTGGCTCGTACTGACGAAGTTCGTCCAGGTTGATAAGAAAAATCTTTAGACTCCTCAGTACGATATGAATCGGTATGCCTAGTACGGGAAGAAGGTAAACGGGCATTTCTTTGAATACTTTGTGATTCTTATTGGGTTGGTGCACCGCCATGAAGGGTTCGTATGACTTATCGCATAGTTTCTTGCATGACTATCTGGCCCTGGGCCAGATTTGTCATTATTCTAGCCAGATCTGGAATATTGGGCGGGGCAGATGGATTTAGAGGGCTTCCAACGTTTTGATTGCTGGGTTCTGGAATATCAACCATTTGTAATGAGTTTTTGTTGATGAAAAACGATATTACCAGTCGTTTCCCATAGACGGCGCCAATCTGTTGATGTAAAAAATCAGATTATATCTAATTATTTAATCACAGATAAATAAAATGAGACAAAGAACTTTTAAAGTGGTTCAGCCTTATAAGAATGGCCTACGTCCACTGTTTCTGTTATTACTGACTGTTTAGGAATTCTCGATTACAAGTTTTCACAAGAAATTCCGGTCCCCTAACAATGAGGATAATACAATGCATTTATAGCCCTAAGGCTGTAATGCGAAAGGGTAATATGTTCAATGCCCCTTAAGCGTATACATCTGTATGATAATAAAGCATTTAATGCGCAGTCAAACTGTTGGTTATCCGGCTATTAATGCTTTGTCCGAGGTGAAGCTCGGACCGCCTAAGTTGCTTGGACCGCCTAAGGTCCTCGGTACTATAAAGTTCCTCGGTACTCAAAAATTCCTCGAAGAGTTCTTCTAGGTCGGAGCGTCTGAGTTGATCGGGGAAGCAGAGTTCCTCGTTTCAATATGGTTCCTCAGGGTCAAGGTGTTGTTCGTAAGTGTTTGTCGTTGCCACGTAGATTGCCACATGTCTTCACCCAATTGATCCATGTCAGCAGACTAAATTTGGTATCAACAGTGATCATTTCATTTCCACAAGGGATGTATCTAGCAAGTGACATTTAACACAATAGATGTCTGTGGAAGCACTCGTACCTGTTTATTGTGGTCAAACTGCTTACTGAATTTTTTTATGGAAAATCCATAACTATTCTCCCTCTAATTGTTTCGAGGTGAGTGGATAATCAAAATTTTTGATCGGCCGAGTTAGAGTCTGATGATATTGGTGGAATTACCACGGCTGTTTTAGGTGACACTACTAGAAAAATGACAATTAAGGACAGAGGTATTAAGGACAGGCTAAAAGTTGTCCTTTAAAAAAATGTATAAGGGACATGAAGATGTAGTTGTCCTTTATAATAGTCTAAAAGGACAACAATATTTTATGCGCCCTTAATAACCGACTGAAAATAGTTTTTAGGACAGCAAAAAATGATTGTCCTTTAAAATAACTTTAAAAGGACATCACTCACTGTCCCTTAAAATAATTCATTTCCCTCTCTTATTTTTTTCGTTCCCTCTCTTTTAAAAAAGGATAAATAATTCAATTCCCGCATTTTTATTAATGAAAGTAAAAAGGACATCATTTTTATTGCCGTCCCTTATATGACATCAAATAGGACAGGAATTTGAGGGTGTCCTTTTAAATATCTACTTACCTTCTTTAATTGGGTCAAATAAACAAGTAACCCTCAAAGAAAATTTGGCAAAAGAAAAACCCAAAAGTAAAGAAAACCCAGCCCTCGTCATCTCTCCCTCGCCCTCTTCATCACACCGCTCGTCGTCTCTCCCTCTTCCTCTTCCTCACCTCTCTCCCTCACAGTCGCTCGCTCGCTCGCTCTCCTCCACACAATAAGATGTCCAGCGCTGCTCCACACTATACCAGTCCGGCGCCGTTCAAGGTTTGTCCTTAATTTTTTTCATTTTGTTTGCTTTTACTTAGGATAAGGATTTATTGTCTCCCCCACATAGTTTAGTATACTGAAAATTATCAGTACACTTGCTTTGGAATGTTTAGTTTAGGATAAGGATTTATTGCCGAATGTTCGTGTGCTCTGTTTGTTTTAGAGGATTTATTATCGAAAATTATCAGTACACTTGCTTTGGAATGAAATGTGAAAGTTTGATGTATCATCAAATAGTTTTTGAGAACTCAAATCCCTGTAAAAATTATATATGCAAAAAAAAAGATAAAACAAAAATATATGTTTATAAACTAAATAAGACAGAATTATTACCTCCAAATAAGAAAAATGTACCTGCTTATGAAATTAGTACCTCCAAATCAAATATATAGCAGGTTGTTGCCTACTATATATATAGATAATTACATTTAAATCCAATACTCGAATGCCCTGACAACTCTCATGTACCTATCATGCTGTTGAGTTTGGATAGTACCATATCCCTAATTGGCTACTAAGTAGAGGTTGGGAGCCGATGTTTGAGTTATACAGGGTTATATATCCCGACCTTGTCCACGAGTTCTATAGGAAGCTATGAATAGACAATCAATGCTTTATCGGAAGTTATTTTGTTAACCATGTAGTTCCTGTTTGATAAAGTTTAAACCAATTTGTTTCAAAATGAAGAATACCACCATATATACACGTAGTTCGTGCCCGTGAAATGCTTTCTCTACATGTATATATGGTGGTATTCTTCATGCGAGTTGTTGGTTTAAACATTATCAAACAGAAGGTACATGTGAGTTGTTCGGTTCAAATCGATTAATTTTACTCCCTTATTAAATGACCTGGTTAAAGGTTCAAATATATTTATAATAAACTTTGGAGAGCAACTCTCGAGAGTCATAATGTAAAACATTAGAGGCCTAAAAATGCAAATATAGTTGAACCATTCTTTAGTCATCATGTCGTATCATGTAATTAAAATTTAAAATCATGAAAGATACCATAAAGTAATCATCATATTGGTTGAAGAAAGGACAATATATTACTTCAAACATATGTTTATTTGTACGTATGGTATGATACTTGCATGTATGGTACGATACTTGCATTGTGTAGGTAGGACTCTATATTAATTGAATCATATGGTATGATACTTGCACGTATGGTACGATACTTGCATCGTATGCATTTATGGTTGCATTTGTTGGTATTTTGTCCCGGTAACAATGGCCGTGAGCAAGGTATTGCTATCCCCCATCGAGCAACAACGCATTAGTGAGACCATTTTAGGCATCATTATTTTGGGACAAATGTTTCTTACCTTCATGGTGGGCAGCTATAGCTAACAGCGTTTCCTTATAGGTCCGTGGTTATAATAGATTGATGGATTTTGATTTCTTCTTCACATGATTTCTTCTAAATATTTTAGGTGCATTATAATATGCAATTCGATAGTCATCCTTTATTTTATATGCGTAGGTAAAGGTCAATAGTAAATTGAGTGCTTAGAAGAAGGGGCTTGGAAAAACTTTTTTTCTCTATAGTCGAAGGAGAAGGGGCTTAATCATTAGTTTCAGAAGTGGAGGCTTCAATAACTTAGCAGGATTACTGCTCTCACCGGTAGAATTACTACTCTCACTACAAGAATTATCCTTATCAGGATTGGGATGTTAAGGAAAAAGATAAGAGAAATCGACTTCAGAGTAAAACAGTTGGAATTTATCCCTACAATCCTCAATACATTAAGATAGTTATTCCTGCATCGATTTATCCCCTTATTACATTGTCCAACTTCCCAGATGCTCAGTATGCTTCACATGAAACCTAGATAGATATTCTTAAAATTTTAAGCCTTCAACCATCATAAGGTCCTTCGATAAAGAATCAAATGTTATGTTCTTAATATTTGATATTCTTTATGAGAATGTATTGGTTATTGCTTCACATCAATCTTTGAACAATCTTTGAAGCTAAGATCTTTCTCTCCACCCACATCTCTGCACCACTGTCAATCCAAGTATACTAACACCTTTTATAGAATAATCATACACGGACAAATTGATACAAAACATTTTTTTGTGTGAAAATATTCCTAATATATCGATTGAGTTTGCAGTACGTTATAATATATTGATTGGTTCATATTGTATTCAATTAGTTTTCAAAAGTCATATGATTTTTTAAGTAAACAATTTGTTGTAGCTTTAGGGAAAGTGTATTTTTAGTGAGTTGTGTTGTACTAATTACAATGATTGATTTGGAATTTTTAGGAATGGAGATATGGATGCTTTATATGCTAATTTGATATGTTGGATACTATGTTAATTGGATATGATCTCTTACTATGCTGATTATATGCTTGGTTTATTGTTTCTCTCATCCAAAGTTCTTTAATAGGTGGTGATGTGTTTGAAGAAATACCAGGCCTAGAGAATTATCATCTTTGGTAAAAGTCTAAACTATGTTTTACGATCTATGCCAGTTGTATCTTGGTTTGAACTTGAGAAATCATTTGACTTTATTTAGGTAAATGCAGCTATAGGTAAACGTAGCAGAAGCACTTGTAGGATATTTGGTAAACGCAGCTATTAATAAACATCCTGTTCACATTTACTTTTGTATTATATGATGATAACACTTCAGCTTAAACACTAACTTCTGTATGATATCCCGTTCACATTTACTTTTTTATGATATACTGATAACACTTCAGCTTCAACACTGACTTCTTTAGGCTCCTCTATCTCACCACCATTTGTGTAACCACTCATAACGACACTATAAATGTACACATCAAGTTGTTGATAATTGAATATATTTCAACACGAAGATTCTTCAAAATATAGTTACTTTTATTTTCATAGAAAAGATTATACATATATGGGAACAACGGTAGTCATTCATTTGAAAATAATGCATAAGTTTTTGTTTTGTTATATTGACGGGTTGATTTTGTTCCTTTATATGTTTCAAGGTTTGTATTTTTTGTATTTTTTATCTGAAATACGCTCATTCCTCTTTATTTCTCTATCCCAATCACACAGGACAAGTGGGAGCTGCTGCAGGAATGGTGTCGAATCAACAAAGTCTCATGGTTAATAGGTTGACGTGGGAGCTATCCAAGGCATGGAAACACAACCAATGGGGGGTTGACGTGGGTGAGGCCTTTATGTCGATCTTCATTCGTATTATCTCTTCAATATTTTTATGTTTTGAGAGTTTCAGGTGCATTGCAGGAACTGCTTCCACATGCTAAAGAGGGTGGTCAAGCTTCTCTACTGGACGACATCAAGTACTTGCAGCTTCAGATAAAGGACCAGAGTCAAAAAAATTGGGAGGTGAATCAACTTCTAATCCTTTCATGTTCCTCGAGACTGTAAATCATTTCAGGTTATGATCAAAAGTGCATACCAAGATTTAATCATTTTCCAACAGGAGCTATTAGTTTAATCACAATGGTTTAAGACCATGGTGACAATTTTTTTTGCTGTTGTGAGTTCATTTTTACTATAAGGTAGAATCGTTTCATATATATTAGCTTAAACTTTACACACGCGGTGATCATTTGTCAGTTAATTTAACCATTTACTTTCGCTATTGTGAGTTTATTTTTTGCTGTGAGTTTATTTTTTGTTACTGTCCAAGTTAATGCAAGGATCAAAGTGATGATAGGTGTGGTTTGTGTGATATAGAATAAACTACTTCAAAAACACAAGCCCACACTTCCGCATTGTGCGAACAGAATGTGATGGAGGTGGGGGAGTAAATGGTGCCAAAGTTGGATATTATACTTTGAGTCATGGTTATGAAATTAGACGAAAGCTATACACTCTCCACTACTCTGGCGATGTATAAGCACACTGGATTAAAGCTTCTGGTAGCATGTTGCAGCCTCAACATTGTAGGACCAATCAGCGCCTGTTGCACCTTCATGGTTCCATTTTAATTTTTATGCAGGGTGAGAGAGTTGGCGCTTGCGTTCAAATAAGAAATAATATAATAAACACCAATTTTAACCCAAATTAACCCTAAGCATGCAACTAGGTGTGAATGAAACAATATGAAATCATGCACAAGATATTCAACACACAAAGTTTAAGGAAAAATCCCCCACATGGGCAAAACCATTTGTATATCACTATAATTTGTAAAATACGGTTTACAATCGGATTACAATGAAATACAGATTGACTAAGAATTACCCTCGGGTATCGGATTCTGTAGTCGCGGCTGGAAGAAAATCCCTTTCCAGTAGGGCTTGCGGCTGGAACTATCCCTGTCCAGTAGGGCTGCAATGAAGAGGAAGAAACGGTCCACTTCACAAAGGGTTGAACAACATCAATGGTGTTCTTTGGGTTACCAAATTTGATTCACAAAGATACGGAAGATGTGTGAATCTAAAAACCTAGAATCATAGGACTCAATAGGTGAAGACTTTAGGGTTGATATGCTCTGATAATCGTGGGAAAGTCTTAAGAAAACCAACTGCTGATCGTGGTTTAAATAAGGGATCGAAACCCGTCAAAATCGGCTGCACGATCTGGCAGTGATTATCCTCTCCGGATCGGTCCGGTCGATTAGGCGGATCGGTCCGGGTAAGTCGGATCGGTTCTTTTTCTGAAACCGGATCGGTCTGGTTGGCATCGGATCGGTCCGGGACTTTTGCCTTCATCGGTTCGCTATGGATCCGGTGGCTACTGGAGTCTGACAAAACGGATCGGTCCGGTAGATGGTCGGATCGGTCCGGTAAACCGGATCGGTTCTTTTTCTGGACCGGATCGGTCCGGCCAAGTCTGATTCCCAAATTCTTTCTTCTTTTGATCTTCGGATTTTGTTGATGACGATGTGATCTTTTCAACCAACAATCTTGTAACGGCGTATGACATATCATATACATAAAGATGGACAAATTGTCCTTACAAATCTCCCCCTATGTCTATGCCGGAACAAACATAAAAAATCCGAATTATCAAATATGAAATTTCCTATACAAATCTACCCTTCCATGAACCCAAAACTGAAAGAGTACAAGTGAATAAGACTGCATCGTTTGTTCTTCAATTCTTCAGGAATCTTCACGCTTATCTCATCAGGGTGTGTATCATGGAATTATCAAGGATGTACCTACACACATGAGATAAAGCAAATACCAAGTGACGTATCAAGTTTGAAATGAGATAATAAACATATGCATATATACCAGATTTATGATGAACCTCAAATTTCAAAACTCCCCCAAAATTCAAACTCCCCCATAATCAGATAATTCATTCTCCCCCTTTTTATGATGTCCCCAAATAGACAAAAGAGAGAAATAAATCAAGCAATCAAGTACTGGGATGTCACAAGGCATAAAATCACACCATGAATGAACATAAAACAACCAAGTCGGTGATAGCGTAAAAGAATGGGTGTGATCAAAATTCGATAGGAAAATCAAAGCATACAAACATGACATATGTGCACGATGAATATTGGATATTCCTAACGAATGAACTCAAATGCTTCCTTTGGTGTAAACGAGTGACAGTATAAGATATTGACTCAATCAAATCATCAAATCAAAGCTCAAAGTGATTTCTACACCAATAACGTCCAAAATGATTTATGCTTTTTCAGGACTTTCAAGGAAGTGCAAGCCCGTTTTTCAATCTCCAACCAAACTCCCTCAGATTTATATTATGAATAGAGGTATACTAAATTCTCAAACTTTGGAGAATTGATGGTGAAACCTAAATGGCCCATATATGGCATGTATTGCTTTTGATTGCCTTTCAATTTTTTCGGGCTCTTTTAACCTCTTAGGACCTCGGATATTACAATTCCTCCATTTTTTAGGTCCTTTTTAACGGTGGCTTTTGCGCAAAGGATAAGAATCAACTTTCGCAGCCCCTCCCCGTTATGAAAATATGCGCACAGTCTCACCAAACGGTTTTTACATGCAATCCAATCTTGTCAAGTTTTATCGCATTTTATACATTGTATAGACAGGATTGAGATGGAAACACTCAAGCCAACATGAGATTGACAAGTGCAACAATCAAATATAGCCGTGCATGTGTGCAGAAAAAAGGATATAGGAGTCAAGCATGTAGGAAATATCACTAATTACATCTCAAGGACTCTAATCAATGTTAAGCACATGGATGAAATGATGTAGCCTCTCAAATCTCTATCAAACAGTCACATGGATATATGGAAGGAAGTTGTGACTTGGCTATCTTAAATGCTCATCCATAAAAGGCAAATCTCTTTTTGAATTTTTCAAAAAAAAAAATTTTTTTATCAAAATAAAATCTTTTTGTGCTTTTCTCAAAATTTTTCAAAAAAAATCTTTTTGTATTTTTCTAAGAATAAGAAACAAATACATAAAAGCTGTACAAGAAAGCTATGGTACATATAAACAGACTAGTAATAGGAAGCATATGATATGAACATGAAGAAGCATCCTATTCTAGACATAGACCAACCCCTCAGTCAACAGTGCAAATCCCCAAAGACTTCCTAAGACTCTCAAATCTAAGGGCATCTAAAGGTTTCGTGAAAATATCGCCTAACTGACGGTCGGTAGGAACAAAACTCAGGGTTACGACTTTCTCTTCAACTAACTGACGTATAAAGTGCTCGCGTAACCTGATGTGCTTTGTGCGCGAATGTTGGACAGGATTGCGGGATATGTGTATCGCGCTCGTGTTATCACAGGAAATGGTCATGGTGTCCTGTGAAATCCCATAATCCTCCAACATTTGCTTCATCCACATGAGTTGCATGCAACAACTCCCGACGGCGATGTACTCAGCCTCCGCAGTGGACAAAGAGATGGAGTTTTGCTTCTTGCTCAACCAAGAGACAAGAGCAGAACCAAAGTAGAAACACCCACCAGAAGTGCTCCTACAACCATCTACGTCCCCAGCCCAATCGGCATCCGAATAGGCGGACAAACGGTCATCGGTATCAAAGGAATACCAAATACCGTATGAGAGAGTCCCACTCACGTATTTGATAATACGTTTTAGAGCGAGTAAGTGTGACTCTTTGGGAGACGCCTGATAACGCGCACAGACTCCAACACTAAAGGCAATGTCGGGACGACTAGCAGTCAAGTAGAGAAGACTGCCTATCATACTCCGATACAAGGTTTGCTCTACGTCCTTACCTGAAGTGTCCTTACTAAGCTTGGTAGTGGTACTCATAGGTGTACGAGCATGCTTAGCGGAGTCTAAACCAAATTTCTTTACTAGGTCTCTAGCATACTTGGATTGGGAGATGAACATCCCATCCTCTAGCTGACGAACCTGGAGACCAAGAAAGAATGTAAGCTCACCTACCATGCTCATCTCAAACTCACTTTTCATCTCCTCCTCAAAGTGGTGAGCATGCTGGGAGCATGTGGATCCAAAGACTATGTCGTCCACATAGACTTGGGCAACCAAAATAGCACCGTCATCTCTCCTGACGAACAACGTCATATCAACTCCCCCTCTCTTGAAGCCACGGGCTATGAGATAGGAAGTAAGCCTCTCGTACCAAGCACGGGGTGCTTGCTTCAAACCATACAAGGCTTTCCTCATATAGTAAACGTGTTCAGGGTACTTAGGGTCTTCAAACCCTTTTGGTTGTTCCACAAAAACCTCTTCCTGTAGAATGCCATTCAGAAAGGCACTCTTGACATCCATCTGATATACTTTAAAGTGCAGATGACATGCGATGGCGAGTAATAAGCGGACGGACTCAAGCCTCGCAACAGGAGCAAATGTCTCCCCAAAGTCTACACCCTCTATCTGTGTGTAGCCTTGAGCGACCAACCTAGCCTTATTTCTGATTATGGTACCATTTTCATCCATTTTATTCTTGAAAATCCACCGGGTACCAATAACATTAGTATCACTAGGTCGGGGGACAAGTTCCCAGACATTGTTCTTCTTAAACTGAAGCAACTCATCCTGCATAGCAGATATCCAGTGTTCATCTTTGAGTGCTTCCTTGTGATTCTTGGGCTCGACTTTGGACGTGTAGCAAAGATGGCTAACAACGTTCTCTAGCTGAGCACGAGTCTTGACCCCTAGAGTGGGATCACCAACAATGGCAGAAGGGTCATGACTCTTGCGAACTCAAGCAGGTGTGTCCCCTAACACAGGAATAGGGTCCACAGAGTGTGGGAGAGGAACAGGTAAATCACTGTCAGAATTGTTCTCATCCTCACACTGAAGGTTGGGATCAATAACCGTCGGAGGTTCGTCATCTTGCACAGTGACGTTTATTGATTCCATAACCTTAGAGCTCTTCAGGTTAAAAACCCGGTACGCTCTACTGTCCGATGAATATCCTAGCAATATTCCCTCGTCACTCCGGGAGTCAAACTTTCCTAATTGCTCTCTATCCCGTAGGATGTAGCATTTACTCCCAAAGACACGGAAATAAGCCAGGTTGGGTTTCTTGCCTGTCCACAATTCATAAGGCGTCTTAAGTGTGTGTGGACGCAGATAGACCCTATTCACCGTGTGGCATGCAGTAGACACTGCCTCTGCCCAAAATCTCCTAGAAACTTTACGACCTAGAAGCATAGATCTAGCCATTTCTTGGATCGTTCTATTTTTCCTCTCAACAATCCCATTTTGCTGAGGAGTTCTCACAGCAGAGAACTCATGTTTGATCCCAAGGCTATCACAGTACAAATCCACCTTTGCTTCCTTAAATTCAGTGCCGTTGTCACTACGTATTCTGTTAATAGTGACCCCGTGTTGATTTTGCAGGACACGGCACTTAGTCGTTAAAAATTCTACAGCATCAGATTTCTCTCTTAGAAAACCTACAATGGAGTATCTGGAGAAATCGTCTACCATCACGAGAATGTATCTCTTACCACCTAGACTCTCCGTGCGAGTAGGACCCATAAGATCCATGTGAATCAACTCAAGAGCACGGGAGGTGGTAATGGAATTCAACTTCCTATGCGGGCTACGGATTTGTTTTCCCAACTGACAGGGTCCACAAATCATGGAAGTTGGCTTTCCAAGTGAAGGTAAGCCACGTACTAGGTCCTTTTTGACTAAACGAGATAAGTCTCTGACGTTCACATGACCTAGACGTTGGTGCCACAGATCCATAGGAGTGATCGTGGCGCTGTTGCAGACAAGTGAGGATTTGGGCTCAGTCCCATAACAGTTATCTTCTGTCCTCACCCCTTGCACTAATAGTTTACCGGCTTGATCATAGACCTTACAAGTTTTCCGGTCAAACTTCACTGCAAAGTCATCGTCGCACAGCTGGCTGATGCTAATAAGGTTTGCTTTCAAACCTTTGACGTACAGCACGTTCTCTAGCTTTGGAAATCCTGGTAACTCTACTGTACCTCGTCCTACTATGCTAGATTTGCTACCATCTCCAAAGGTGACTCTCCCATCATTATAATCCTCAAGATGGGTAAAATATGAGGTATCACCTGTCATATGTCTGGAGCAACCACTGTCAAAATACCACTGTGAGGTATTATGGGCTTTGAGAGCGACATGGACAACAAGGGCCTTTTTCTCTTTCTTAGGAACCCAAGAGTAGGTACCTTTTAGTATTCCCTTGTTGTTGTTGGTTTTAGCTGGAATGCGGGGCGCATTCATTGATGGTAAGGTCATCCGTCGGAATTCCTCCATCAAGCTCTGTGATGTGGCGGCTAGAAACTCAACACGCTCTCTCAGACTGGCAAACTCATCAGTCTGAAGTGGTGGAGCAACCGTACGTCGTGTCCGACCCAACTTATAGCAATCATCCCTAAGGTGTCCATTTCTTTTGCAATAGGAGCAAAAGGGCACAATATTAGGAGAACCTTGGTTTGCTTTTCTTGGTCGAACTCTCCTTCTTGGTTTTTTATGACGGCCATAAGGAGTCGTAGTAAACTCAGGAATTGGTCCGGGTGCAATTTGAGACGTGGAGGCACCATCAAAACCTATTCCATGCCGGTCACCAAAACCTAAAGCGGGACCGAGGAGCATCTTTCCCATCTTCCCAGATCTGTCCTCGATTTATACCTTGACTTTCCTAGCTCTCTCAACGTCATGAGTAAGCTGAGCAACAAGGGATTCAAGTTTCTTTCGAGTCTCCAGGGAGGAATGGAGCTCACTCGTAAGACTAGCCACTTGTTTAGTCAAGTCCGCTTTCTCTTTATCAAAACTGCACTCTCTCTCTTTAAGCAAATTTTCTTTACTAACCCAGGCAGACTCTCTCTCTTTCATAGCGGTGCAGGTGGAGGACTCTCTCTCTCTCATCTTTCCTAACTCTTCTTCTAACGCGGTGATCCTAAGAACTAACGCCTTGTTACGTTTTTTAGTTTTGAAGGACTCATCATATAACTCGGCGTAGGCGCGTTGAAGGCTACTCTCGTCCTCACTACCTTCCTCCTCTCCCTCACTCTCTTCGCTCTCGCTGTCGAGGTGTCCCTGTGAAGTAGCATCCTCATCATCGTGAGATGCACTAGGAGTACTCACATGACTAGCCATGAACGCGGTGAAGTTACGCTCATGCGGTGACTCATCTCCCGAGTCCACCGACTCGACCTCACTGTCGTCACTAAGGGTAGCGTTTAGGACAGCTTTACCCTTTTCCCTATTCAGACGAGTGGCACACTCAAACGCTCTGTGTCCCTTACCGTCGCACTCAAAACACCTCTCACTGTCTTTAGGGGGTTCTTTAAAGTCTTTCTTTTCAAACTTATTTTTCTGAAAATTCTTTTTATCTTTGAAATTCCCATTTTTCTTAAATTTCAGAATTTTCTTGAAGTTCTTAGCAAAAAGTGCCAAATCATCTAGGTCAAACTCACATTCAGAATCAGAAGTTTCTATCTTTCTAGACGACTCGACTCTCTTTCTTGCCGACCCCTCACTTTTTCTCTCTTGGGCTTTAAGGGCAATCCCCTTATCTTTTGGCTTGGCAGATTTAGGAAACATGTCTATTTCATAAGTTTGTAAATCTCCTACCAGTTCTTCCAATTTTAGAGTATTTAAATTACCCAAGGAATTCAGCACAGTGACTTTAGGTATAAAGTGCTTAGGAAGGGAACGAAGAATCTTTTTAACAACCCTAGCATTTGGAATATGTTCACCAAGATTATAGCTAGTATTAACAATGTCAGAGAGCCTAGCATAAAATTCATCAAAACATTCATTTTCATGCATGGTGATGGTTTCAAATTGAGTTGTTAAATTTTGCAATTTTGACTCTTTAACAACATTTGTTCCTTCATGGGTAAGTTGCAAAATATCCCATGCTTCTTTTGACTTGGTGCACGTCATTATGCGTTTGAACTCATCAGGAGTGACAGACCCAGAAATAGCACTTAGACCTTTAGAGTTAAAAGACGACCATTTAAATTCATCATCAGTCCAAGTGATGTCAGGTTTCAAGTTGGTCACATTATCAACAGTCACGGTTGGAGGAGTCCATCCTCGTTCAACCAAAATCCAGACACGTTCATCAATGGCTTTTAAAGACGACCTCATACGGGCTTTCCAATAGGCATAATTTGACCCGTCAAAAATAGGCATTTTATAATATGACTTCTCCATTTGAACACGCTCTTTTCAAAAATCAATTTATTTCAAAAATTGATATCTTTAGAAAAATTTTGCGGAAAAAGGAATACGCGATAGATTAGCGTAACCTGCTCTGATACCAATTTGAGAGAGTTGGCGCTTGCGTTCAAATAAGAAATAATATAATAAACACCAATTTTAACCCAAATTAACCCTAAGCATGCAACTAGGTGTGAATGAAACAATATGAAATCATGCACAAGATATTCAACACACAAAGTTTAAGGAAAAATCCCCCACAGGGGCAAAACCATTTGTATATCACTATAATTTGTAAAATACGGTTTACAATCGGATTACAATGAAATACAGATTGACTAAGAATTACCCTCGGGTATCGGATTCTGTAGTCGCGGCTGGAAGAAAATCCCTTTCCAGTAGGGCTTGCGGCTGGAACTATCCCTGTCCAGTAGGGATGCAATGAAGAGGAAGAAACGGTCCACTTCACAAAGGGTTGAACAACATCAATGGTGTTCTTTGGGTTACCAAATTTGATTCACAAAGATACGGAAGATGTGTGAATCTAAAAACCTAGAATCATAGGACTCAATAGGTGAAGACTTTAGGGTTGATATGCTCTGATAATCGTGGGAAAGTCTTAAGAAAACCAACTGCTGATCGTGGTTTAAATAAGGGATCGAAACCCATCAAAATCGGCTGCACGATCTGGCAGTGATTATCCTCTCCGGATCGGTCCGGTCGATTAGGCGGATCGGTCCGGGTAAGTCGGATCGGTTCTTTTTCTGAAACCGGATCGGTCTGGTTGGCATCGGATCGGTCCGGGACTTTTGCCTTCATCGGTTCGCTATGGATCCGGTGGCTACTGGAGTCTGACAAAACGGATCGGTCCGGTAGATGGTCGGATCGGTCCGGTAAACCGGATCGGTTCTTTTTCTGGACCGGATCGGTCCGGCCAAGTCTGATTCCCAAATTCTTTCTTCTTTTGATCTTCGGATTTTGTTGATGACGATGTGATCTTTTCAACCAACAATCTTGTAACGGCGTATGACATATCATATACATAAAGATGGACAAATTGTCCTTACACAGGGCTTAGGCCATAGAAGAGGTGGATACGCTTTTTAATACCATTGAAGGGGGACTACTGTAAATATGGTGATTCAATGTTATGTTCTTAATATTAATGTGAAGTTTCGAGTAATCATTTGAAGCAAGTAAATCGGATTAAACGAGATGTTGACTTAACATTGCGAAGAAGCTATGTAGCTTGAAACTATATAGCAACCTATATAACCAGCATGTAGCATCTATATAACTGCTATATAGAAGTTATATAGCAACTACATAGTAGCTATATAACTTTTATATAGCTGCTATATAGCTATATAGCTGCTGCTATATAGCAGTTATATAGCTACGTATCTCCTATATAGTAGTTATATAGCTACGTATCTGCTATATAGATCCTATGTAGCTACGTATCTGCTATATAGCTCTTATATTGTTTGGATGTTTTGATGGTTCTCTATTTGATGTTATATTATTTCAGTTGCTGAAAAGGCGAGAAAGCATGTGAAGAAAGGAAATGCAGAAAGGTATCCTAATAGGCCTAATAGACATGCCGGTGCTTTTTTTTTGTGGAGAACTGCAGGAAGGAGTACAAAGAGGAACGGTGAGTTATCAGAAAACAATATTAACTGATCCAACTATAAGATTGAGTTCAAGCAAGTTTAAATATATCGAAATATTTTTCTTTAAAATACACATACTGAAGGTTTTTGTAAACTGTATGCTAATTTCTAACAATTTATTTTTATAATTGTTAGGGTAAGATCCACACGTTGTAATTTAGAAATAATGATATGTTATAGCTGAACACTTAGGTGTATAGAGTTGACCTGCCAGCAAAGCTATAGAGATGGCACCAAAGCTAGATTTGTTTCAGCTGCTTCCAGCAAAACTATCGAAGGAGATGTATGACTTATAAAAGGCTTCCAAACAGGTACCCTCAGCTAAAACTGTTCTTTTTCTATTCAATTACAAACTAACACAGGCCACACTTGCATACGAGTAGATATAGCAGCATCAGTAGATTACAATGCTTCCATTCATGTTGTCATTCACTAATTCTTTTCTTTTTCCTAACTATGCTTTTACCACTTCTACTTAGATCGGTCTATTGTCTTTCTCCATCCACATTTATGGCCTGTACATGATGCACAAGTTGATCATGCCTTTATATGCATCCCAATGTTTTGTGTTTTGAAATTCGTACTTGCAGACCTTAATTATTGAGAACACATTGTATCAATTTAATTTTCATAATATTTGTGTTACTCTTTGTGGTGTCAACTTTGTTAACCGATTGAAGTTTCTAATAAATGGGATATGTATTTACACACGCGCGCACACGCGCACACGCGCGCACACTCACACATGCACACACGCGCCCGTCCTCTCCCCCTTCCCCACTCACACATGCACACATGCACACACACACACGCACACACACTACAATATGCATATATGCAGATTGCATATATGCACACACGCACCCCCTGCACCGTCCCCTCCCCCCTTTCCCAGTCACACATGCGAACACGCACACACGCACCCCCTGCCCCATCCCCCCCCCCCCTTCCCCACTCACACACGCACACACGTGCACACAAACACACGCACACATGCTGCAATATACATATATGCAGATTGCATATATGCATTGCATACACGCACACACACGTCCATTTCCCCGTCCCCTCCCCCCATCCCCACTCATGCACACACGCGTCCATTGCCCTGTCCCCTCCCCCCTTCCCCACTCACGCACACACGCGCACACAAACACACACAAACACGCACACACGCCCCCTGCCCGTCCACTCCCCCTCCCCCTTCCCCACTCACACACTCACACATGTGTACACAAACACGCACACACGCTGCAATATGCATATATGCAGATTGCATATATGCATACACGCACACACGTGCCCCCTGTCCCGTCCCCTCCCCCCTTCCCCACTCACACACGTCCCCTCCCACTTCACCACTCACACACGTCCCCTCCCACTTCCCCATTTGAGGATGAGATTTATAGACTCCATGACACATATGATCATTATGTACCAACTATGGTAGTTAGGTTAACGTACAATGTTTTTGGGAACTCGAAAGTTGAATTGCTAACGTACAATGTTTTTGGGAATAAACTAATATTTTTCCTTTTCATTTCAGGTTTTAATCCAAGACCAATCAAACATGGACTTAATCTTCCATCGTCGTTGTAGCCTGTTGCCTAAATCTGCCTCAAACTTCCGCCGCTGTAGCCCGCTGCCTAAATCTCCTGAATTTGGGATTTTTTTTTAATTTTTTGGATTTGTTGTTACCCCTTAAATAGGGTGGATAGTCCAATAAACAAAGGAGACTATGTCCAATTTTTTAAAAAAATTGACACTTTGTTTTTTTGAGACAGTTAATTTGATTGATGAATATTGTATATTTCATTTTATATGTCAATTTGTTTAAAGAATTTAGACAATTTGGATGTTGGACTATTTGTTATTTGTTAAGTAGGGTGAATAGTTCCATAAACTAAGGAGATTATGCCAATTTTTTTTTTTAATTTGACACTTTATTTTTTTAGACACAATGTGAATTCGATGGATGAATATTATATATTTCGTATTATATGTGAATTTATTTGATGAATATAGACTATTTGAATGTTATTGGACTATTTGACATTGTTTTAAAATTACACTTTCATTTTTTTTTTGCATTTCGCTATTATATACTTTGAAAAATTATCGCCGTTTCGCGATTACGTACTTTGGAAAATTTCATCGTGCCTTCAGGCACGGGCATATGCTAGTATATATATATATATATATATATTCATCTTTTAGGACAGCTCAACTGTCTTTTAAAATAGTAATTTGGCGCTACATTTTATGCGCCAAAATTTATTTGGGATAACAAATTTTGTCTCTAATACTTCGTTTTAAAGGACATCAACATCCGTCCTTTTAAATATATAATAGTATTTGGATTTAAAAGGACGGAGCTAAAAGGACGGCTTCTGCTGTCCTAAAAGATAAAAAAGGACAGCAAAAGCTGTCCTTTTAGCCTTTTATGACGCCCACCTGATAGGACAGCTCTTCCTGTCCTTATGACTGTCCTAAATACTATTGGGGATAACAAATGGTCTTTTGGGACACCAAATTAGCTGTCCTTAATTGTCATTTTTCTAGTAGTGTGACTTTTGAATGTCGTAAGAGTTACGTCACCAAAAATCGAGATTCGAAGAACTGACAAGAGTGGTCAAATGTATGCATGGTTTCTCTAAAAAGGGAGTCTTGTGTTTAGATAAATACGAGTAATTGTTACGTAGTGAGGTGCGACCTCACAACAATGTTGAAGCAATGGGCCAATGTTGTGTAGGCTCATCTTATGTGAATAGCAACGAATTGGAGCACAATGTGAAGTGTCATTATTAAGGTGTGACTCTATAACTAATAGTATTGAGAGTGTTAAATAAGCCTATTGTGAGGCGGGGGGGGGGGGGGGGGGGGGGGAGGGGGGAGACTATAGAAATTCACCTTACCTGAAAGTCCGTTATGAGTATTGATAAAGTATCCAGATCTATTTTTTCAGGCATACCTTATTTTCTGAATTTCGGGATGAAATTCCATTATTAGGGGGGATTATGTAATACCTCGTATTTTTATGGCTTTTAAAAATGGGGATTTATTAAATTTAATTGAGATATTAATTTAATATTAATCCAAAATTTTATTTTAAATATTTACTAGTGTGACAAGAGTTAGTAATTATTCGGAATTTGTTGAATATTACTGGATGAGTAAAGTAATATATGAGATTGATTTTATTAATATTTTCACGAGTGAATAATATGACAATTATGAAAATTTAAGTCGGGATACGCTTGTGTCGTGTCGAAACTAAATACTTATTATAAAAGTGAATAAATTATAAGTCACCCTTATGGTCGTTTCGAGTGCGCCAAAGTTTCCTGAAGTGTCGAGATAGTCAGAAAAGTGTAACCGGGGGTTTAGTTTGGGTCTCGGGGTATTTTTAGGCTTAATTGACATCCCGAGAGGGTATTATAGACATTTTGTATTTTTGGGTAATTAAACTCTCGAATTTTCTTAGGATATATTATCCATTAGGAGTTATCTTCTAGGGTTATCAAACACCGAACATGAGAACAACCATTAGAGAAGAAGGTGAAGAGATTAGAGAATAAGGTGAAGAGTTTTCTAAGCAATCCAGGGCCAAGAACTCACTCGATTGCACCGCCACCACCACCACCACCACCACCACCACCAAAACGTAGATCGCATGACGAGGAACGCAACCATATATTTTTCATCAATAAATCAGACCCTTGAATCCTAGGCAAGTATCTATCTTCCTGATTTTCAAGTTAATATACCTTCCATGTTAGTCTAGGAATGAAAATCATATGTTTTAATTAGAAAATTATATGTTTTGGAAGAGAATTTATATGTGTTGTAGGGAGAATCCATATAGTCTGAAATCGTGATCATATGTAGAGGATTACCCACGAATTTATTATTATATTTGGGAAGAAAATTGGTTTAAAATAGAGGTTTGTGATCATTCATGCAAAATTTGATTTTATAAAGAAATCTGAGATTAAACCCCTTTTTGATTGATTCGTTGAGGATTTATTGATGTTTTTATGTTAGAACTTGTTTATATATATAGCTTATACATTTGGATAACTTTGATGGGAGTTTAGGATGAAATTATAGAGGTATGGAGGGGTTAGAATGACTAAACCCGTAGGTTGAAATTTGCAGCAAACTAGGCAAGAACTGATTGACCGATCGATCGACCAAGAGCATCAATTGATTGACGATCGATCAATCGACCCCATTCCTCGATCGATCGATCCATCCTGGAAAAGTGCATATTTTCTCCTTTTTGTTTAATCCGGTTAAGATACGTAGGAACCCGTGATTATTATTTATAGAGTATAATGGGTTATGGAGAGGACCAGTAGGGTTTAGGTAGACTCCGTTGAGTGAAATTAATATGGGATCAAATTGTGGGTTAACAGGGAGTTATTCATACATTGAAAATTGTGCGTACATTTACTAAAAGATTAAGACTCCTGAAATATTTAGACTAGAAGGTAAATGAGGGTATACCTACTGAAATTATACTTAGTGGGAGAGAATACTTCGAGAGATGAGAAGTAATTATGAAATAAATTATAAATGAGAATAAAAGAGACAAATCTGTTATGCGAGAGAATTGAGTAAAATTTGTGATAAGAACAGATGATAATAATTATGGATTGTGGGCACCTAATTTGGAAAATGTGAATTCCTATAAATATGACTGTGTGATTGTGCATATATTATGTATCTGTGTAAAAATCATACCCGGGCTACTTGCTATCATGAAGGTTTCCGCGCTGGGACAGTCTTATCTCGATTGGACCTTTATGGGGAATATTGACTCGTACCCTAGAAGGTAGTATTCCAGATACAGGCTATCAGAAAATGATAGTCAGATGTTCTAAGAGACGTGAGGGTATGTGCTGACCTCTTAGGATTCGAAAGTATGCTTTGCCTCCATTTGTATGTGTATTGTGTTAATACAATTCGAGAGTGATTCCGAACTAGTATTTCCCTTAGTATGAGTGAAATGGGGACTTGATAGCGGAGTATGCCAACACCATAGATTTATGTGGGGTGTCGATAATATATATATATATATATGCTTATATATGGAAACTTTCTATTGTATGTAGTTAAGTAATGAATAAATGCTTTAGCTTTATAATAAGTGTTCGTGAATTTTGTAACGGTACGAAGTGGTTCTAAGTAACGTAAGAATATAGAAGAGAATGATTTTCTAAAACTAAATATTATGGCCTTAGTACTTCTCAGGATAGAAATTTATGGAAAAATAAGTTAGATAGACTTATGTGATCAGTAGTATGATAGGCGTGCACACTAGATGAGAGGTGAGAATTCTCAAGAGAGTGTCGCGCACTAACATGGTGGTTATATTAGTCGGTAAGCATTTTAAATACTTGTTAACTATTTTTAAAACTGTTTTACACTCGAGCTCTGACCCGTTTTCTATCATTTCGTTCTCTCTTGTATATATATGTATGTATTATAAGTGCCCAGCCACATTAGCATCTTGCATAGGTTCTTTGGATTCGACTTGATGCTACTTATGTGGAAATTGCAGGCCTTTGCTTTAGACGATCTCGTCATTGATTCTGTTACTAGTTTAGTTCTGCTTAGTTAGGGCATGTGTCGCCCCATTCCTATTCCGTTTGGATTGGTCAGAGATTTATGTTCATTTATATTTCCAGTATTCAGTACTCCCTGGGAGTTAACTATTGTCAGGATGATTTCATTTATGGTTCTTAAACTTGGTTTGTTTTATCTATATGGTTTAATTCTTGTGTGTTAATTACCATCCTTAGTATTTATGTGATTCTTAAACTGTTGGTTAATAATAGAGGTTTTCGTATTGGAATTAAATAAAATGAAAATAAGACTTTAAATTATTTTGACACTTAGCTTAATTATTTAGGGTGTTTAAATTGGAAATATTTATTGTAGGACAGTGATGCTGAGAATGAACCAACCGTTCACCTTGATTTTAACTTAATAAATGACTGATCACCCAGTACCTGTAAGGATTCCTTATGGTGTAGACTCCAGTACATATTTTTTGCAATGGTAACAAAAATGAATTTTTCTGATAAAACTTCATGGATATGATCTCCACGATGATAAGATCATCTTTAATTTTTTTTATCAAGAAAATTCAATTAAAAACCCGATGAGATGAGGTCATATGTAAAAAAAGGGTATAAATATGCATTTTTGACCGTCGAAATTTTGGCGATCATCTCACCAACTTTTTATTGAATTTTTTAATGAAACTTCATGAATATGATATTGAGAGTAAGAAGATCATATCCATGAAATTTCATCAAAAAATTCAATCAATCAAGTGGCTGGCGCAAACCCAAAATTTCAATGGTAAAAAATGCATATTTATACCCTTTTTTTACATATCACCTCATTTCAACGATTTTTTTATTGAATTTTTTAATGAAAAAAATTGGAGATAATCTTCTCACCGTAGAGATCGTATTCTTGAAGTTTTATAAAAAAATTCATTTATTTACTACTTTAAGAAATAGTATGTAATAGAGTTTGGACCATAAGGAGTCTTTATATGAGACTTTGGGTGTGTGTGTGTGTATGCATATATATGCAAGGCTCCTATACATCGTACTTCCTACATGACCCATACATCACACCTAGTTGTAGGCCCTAAAAAACTTTTGTTTTAATTTTTTTATTTTACCCATGGAGTTTACCTTCCAATCAATACATGTTCAAAAAAGTAGGTCAAAGTACAATCTATGGCTATTTTGAACCAAAGTAGTTCATTATATAAGGAAAGAGAAGATCTCTTAATCCTGTACTTGTCCATGCTTTGACCATTCGATTAAAGTATAAATTACTTTGAAATATATTCATTACTATACCATGGGCATTATTTTTAGTCACATTAATTGTTTGGAAATGTTCATTCTATTGATATAAATTTTGAAAAGTTATATTGTGTAGCTAAAAGATTATAGTTCTTTAATGAAAACATCATTCTCTCACATGCTTGGATTTGATCAGCGGGGATAGAAAGAAGATATATGAATCTTTGATAAAAAAAGTTCAAGTTTCGGATTGACATTATTGAAGTATGCTCGATACCTACATGCTTAAGCATTCTTACTTAGATTGAAAGATAAAATCTTGTAACAAAAGGTATGAGGTATTAACTATACTTTCTTAGCTTGTATAATTCTTATAAAATGTTAAGTTATTTTATATAGTCAATGGTGCCTCTGAGTACATTTTGTACTTCATAATATTTCTACACCTAATAAAAAAGACAATAAGTGTCAGAATATTAAAAGTAATTGCAAAAGTATAAATAAAAAAGAATAAAAAAAGTATGACAACTTAGTACTCAAGGCTCCAAGGGCTTCAAAGAGCTCATAGTATTAACTTGAAAATAAAGAAATAATTTGAGTAAGTGAGCAAGTGTCAAGTATGAATAAAAGAATAAAAAAATGTACAAAAGTGAGGTACCCGAGGCTCCAAGGGCACCGGAGCGCTCATAGTATTAACTTGAAAGTAAAGAAACATGTTGAGTAGATGAATAAGTTTCAAGTATAAATAAAAGAATAAAAAATATATATGTTAAATACTCGAGTCTCCAAGAGCACTAGAGCGCTCATAGTATTAACTTGAAAACAAAGGAACAAGTTATGTAGATGAGCAATTGCAAAGTATAAATAAAAATGAATTAAAAAATGGCATGATAATTTAGCACTTGAGGCTCCAAGGGCACCAGGGCGATCATATATTTAACATAAAATAATAAATAGGATGTGAAGATGAGAAATTACCAAGTCTAAATTAAAGAATATAAAAAGTTACGAAAGTCTAGTACTTGCGGCTTTTTAAGTCCAGGGGCAGTCGAACTATATGTATTTATAGCTTGAAAATAAATAAACAAATTGATCACATAATATAAAATTTGAATAGTATGAATGTAGCACAAAGTATAAATGCAAGTAAATATTGTACCTGGGACTATGCAATTACGAGAGCACTTAGGACACTCCAACGCAATGGGTTGAGTAGTACGAGTAAGTATTGAAACTTAAAGCATAAAGAATGAGTGCTAGTTGTGATGTACCCCGGACTCCACAAGTGCGGGAGTACCCATGATAAAAGACTTAGCAATAGCTTCAAGACGATAAAAATATTGATGTAATATGAGAAATTATTATAATACAAGGCACAAATAAAGCATGAAGTTAATAAGAAGTTGAAATATATTTGTTGATATGTATTTTCATAAGGGGGTAATGTGGAGAAGTCTTTGAGCAAGTGAACAAGGATAGTATAATTTTGATTATATTAGTGATAAAGTAATTAATATTTCTATTCAAAAGTATCTCGACACTACAAGACACTTTTGCATGAGGGAAAAAATATAGAGAGGTCCTCAAACAACAAAGTACAAATTTTGAGTTTTCCCTAAAGCAAAGTAGGCACATGCGGGAAGCTAAAAATTTAAAGATGAAAGTACAAGCATGTTGAGGTTGCTTATTAAACAAAAGTTGAAAAATATAAAAATATTCATATGAATTAAATTATCCATACACAACTCTCGCAAAATAAGAGACTTCTCTTTGAGGGGGCTAATGTAGAAGGGTACAGGAGCAAACCCTCAATTACTTAAAAGTGAAGTGAGTAATAAAAAAGAGGTAGGATGTTTGCACGAAAAACACCTCAAGCTAAATGATGTAGAGGTGCTCGCGATAATCCCCTCAATTATTCAAAAACTATTCAACCAATAATGGAAGAGTAGGGAGGTTTCACGATCAACTCCCAAGATATCCATCATAGAAGGGTACACGAGAAGTCCTTCTGCATTATAGAAGAAATGTGAGCAATAATAATAGGTAAGTTCCCAAATCAAAAATTAGTCAAAGAGGATTAAGTAAATGAACAACCCTAAAGTTACTAGAGTATTTAGTAAGTAAAGATCAAGAAATGATGTTGCACGAGCAACCCCCAAGCCACAAAAAGAATAAAAGAAAAAGGAAAATTTCACGAGCAACCCTACGCCCTCCAAACGTCATGCGAGCAGTACAGTAACTGGGATGTGTGAGCAACCCCAGGTCATCTCCCAGAATAAGAAGTAAGTACATGAGCAACCCTTATCTTCCTAGTGAAGTAAAATTACGAACAACTACTCAAGAAACACAGAAATATGTGAATGCTCACTTCCTTAACTAACAATAAGTTTTGTTATTTTACACAAGTTTACTTATCAAGAAGCCTTCTCCGAATAATTAGGGCTCGAGTAGATGGCTAATTGGAGCCTATTGAGAGTTTTGGCTTGGAGGCTGAGAGGTAAGTCTTATTGAGAAAGATAAGTCTCAACGACTTTATATCTTGGGAAAAAAAGAATATTGAGGCGAGGGATTCTAAAAGGTCACTCACACTCACACTCAAAATCACTCACACATTACACAATACACATTACAAAACAACAAGCAATCACATACCTCCTCAAATTTTTTTAACACTTTAAGTGGTGAGTGACCCTCAAGGTCAGTCATAACTTTTCAAAAATTATTCAACAAGAATTTTGATATCAGACAAAATAATATTTTTTTGTCACCATGGCCGATAAGATCACCTTTTTCCCCACTATTACACTAGTTCTCACTCTACAACAGATAGATCATGGTAGATAATGATAAATAGAAATAAGTACAAAAAGTATTTTTAAATTATCACATGGGAGTATCCCTTTGGCGCACATGTGCTCTGAAAGCCCTAATGTTTTACTATTAATAGAGAAGTTAGTGCACAATGATCACATAAGAGACACAAGAACATAACTAGGACTGTTAAGCTACATAATTTCTCTCACTAGAATATTCTCTTCCTTCTATTACCTAGATATTGAGGTGTTTATCTCTATGCTCTCAGAGAATCACTTCTCTCAAGAGTTCATCCCTTTATGTATTGTCAAAAATTGGAAAGATCATTATTATATGGAAAAGTTGGTTCTTGGTCTATACTCTTTCTCTTGAAATATTCTTACCTTGAAGGAAGTTCCTATAAGAGTGGGTCTCAGCTCACTCGTGTAAATATTTCTATAGACCCAAGTTACACTGTTAATATCCTAACATTCAATATTATACATGGACCCACAAGCAACCAAAATATGGATAATATGAACAAATACGTACCAAATTATCTCTTTTGGAATGGAGGAGTTTAATGAATACCAAACCTTACATTATATAAATATTAGAGATTAGCATTTATGTGCATAAACACTGTAATACATGACCAAATTACATTACTGTCTATTTCTTAATTTTAAATGAATAAAATATTTTTGTGAGTACAAATAATCACAATTACTAATTCTAATAGAAAAGGAGTTAAAGTGCAATTAATGTTACATCGCACAAAATTTACGTGGTTCGATAATTACTAACGTTCATGGAGGGTCTCTCAATTTTTATAAATTCTTTCAATGTTTCAGAATTACATGCCCTATTTCCCCAAGATAAGGTTTTATTTATACTGATAAGTGTGGTTGAGTTGTGTATGAACTCTTCCAGTTGCTAACTGTCTCATTAGTTGATTCACGTTTCTCTCCTCCGAGATCATAGATAATAAAAATGAGCCTTCATTATTACCCGCGTGATACTAAATCTAATTTGATAGCACATTGGGCCTATTTGGACTGTCGAATATTGGGATGTTATGGTTTACAACCATAATTACCCTTGGATGGTGTAGCTTCGTCTTTATACGTTTTAGGGATGACTTCCTTATATTTATTTTTTTCTTGCTTTGGTCTAATGGCAGCGCTGAAACAGTTCCAAGCGATGGCCCAATCGCCCCTAATTTTCATTATTCCTCGTTCTGTAATGCACTTGAGTTTTTTATGGTAGTTTGATGGAACTTCCCTCATGGAGTATAAATATACCATTTTAAGGATGGCGTGGTAGGGTGAGTCAATGTCTACCACCAAAAACTCAATGAGTTTAGAGTTATTTCCTGCCCTCACTGGAAAAACTACCTTCCTAATCGGCATAATTATCTTTTCAACAAAACCAACCAGAGGGACAATCGAATTCTTCTGGTTTGTCATCTTTAGTTTGATCTTGTGAAAAATCTCCAGGTACATCACTTCAGAAGAACTCCCTTGATCCACTAGTAGCTTATCCACGTCCTAATTTGCAGTCCCGAGAGTGATTACTATTGAATTGTGGCATGTGTTCCTTATTCTGACCAAATCGTCTTTTGTGAATACTATGTGATTATTATATTCCACATCCTCTTGTCATCTGCCAACTCGGATTTTAGTGGGGTCAATTTTGAAGGCCTCTATTATATTGTGATCTTCTTGAGTTCCCTTCACGCTGTGTTGCTCAGGATTTGCTTAGGGTTCGACGCCCCGTGTATAATGGCATATTTATGCCCCATCTCGTTGTCTATAATATTATCTGGTTTTAGGTCAGTGATGGTGGTGACCCGATCAATTTTATTTATTTGTGTACTCATTCATATGCCTGACCTTCTCTAACTCCTCTATATGGGACTTCAGTGCCTTGCGATTCTCCATCTTATGTCTATTTTCCATATACTAGGTGCATCTGAGTGCATTGTTCCTTTTGCTCAAATCACCGCCCATGTACTTCGTCCATTTGAGGAATTACTAATCCTTGATCTTGCTTAAGATTTTGTAGATTGTGTCCTTGAAAATGGTATTGAATACCTTGATCTCCTTAGATGGGTCTGCTTTGTTCCCATTTTTGGATCCTCCGTTTTACCTTTTTATCCCCTTCTTGGGGTGATTTCTTTATTGTTCCCTTAGTCTCCTTTGTGAGACTGGTCTCTCATTCTTTGAGTGTGACCACATCTTTCACATTACCATAATGCGTGATATGAGATCATCGATGGTGTCTTCCCCCTTCATAGTTAGGGAGTGATGCAACATGGAGTTAAGGTGCAAAACTATTTTGAACGAGACTATGACAACCTACTCCAATAATTCTTTAACCTCATTAAAGGTTTACCAATAGTGTCTGGCATATTCTCATAAAGTCTCTCGTTGTTTTTTTCATCACGGTGAGGAGATATTCAACCATATTTGGGTGTGAATTGTTGATTATAAAGTCAGTTTTGAAAGCCTCTACGAGTGACTTGAAGATTTTGATCTACTTGTGAGGTAGCCTTTCAAACCACTTCTGGGATACCTCTCCCAACATCACCTAGGCTGGATGGGAATATATGATGTACGAGAGCATTGTCATGAGTACGCAGAGTCGTCACTTTCCTGTACTAATGGACATGATCTATGGGGTTAGTTTTTCCATCATATATCTTAAACATTGGGGATGTGAAAGAAAGCAATAAAACTAGGTTATAAAGCTTGAGAACAAAAATGGAACTTACTTTAATTGAGAAGAAGGGGGAAGAGTAAACTTACAAACCCAAAGTGGGAAGGAAAACCTAGGAGAGAGTATATATATATATATATATATATATATATATATAACAAATAAAACAAACCCACTTTATTTAGTGAGTGATAAAGAAAATAAAATAAAGAGAAATAAAAAGGAATGAAGTGGAAAAAATCTAGGAGGACCGATCGACCGCGGGTCAAGACCCGGTCGACCGGGTGCTTGGTTAGAATCCCATGTTTCCTTTGTAGGAAAAATTCTAAATCATCAGTTGATCAGGGGCTGAGGGATGATCGATTAGTCCACTGTGTCCTGGTGTTCTTTCTCCTTCACATGGGATGAAAAGTCCTTTTCGAAAATGGCCATAAATTCTTCGTCTGAACTCGGAACGACGTGCCGTTCGTGGCTACGAGAAGATAAATCAACAAATTATGCTTTTTTGGAATTCTACTAAGCAAGATATGAAGTGTGAAATGTATATAATTCCCTTGAAGTTGAGTCCGATGATGGAATTTCTTCGAAATGCGACCAATCCTCACTTTAAGCGTTCCAATACCTACAAAAGCTCAATTAAGTCCTCCAAAACCAAGGCTGTCTGGTTAACGAGCATAAATATAGGCATAAGGAACACAAAAAGTCCTAGAATGCATAAAGATAATGGGCGCGGCTATGCCATAATCGTGGCGTATCACACCTCCTAACTTAGACATTGCTAGTCCCTAGTGATGAAACAAACAAAATCAGACCACTGAAGGCGGTGCAAAATGTATATAAGCATAAAAATATATAAATGCCACTTTTGTGGGGAATATGATTGCATTTAGCATATGCAATAAGCCATTTGAACCCTAGGTTACACTTATGGGCGAGTGCTGTCTCGGGAGGGTTTTCGGGGAAACCCAAAAACATCAATGTTTTCACAAATATATGCCCAACCAACATGTGACAAGACCAAAAATAATGCGAAAGATTTCAAACAAGTTATTAGCAAAGTGAATGGATTCACATAAAAGTCCGTATTATTAACATTATAGAATGAACTTTGTATAATTGAAATCTTAAAATATGGGAAAGGAGCGAGCAAATGCAAAGCATGGTTTGTCAAAAACTTAAATAAACCAGATAAGCGCCGGATATTACACTCAACAAATGAAATCACAATGAAATGGGAGGTAATACATGGGACATGCGAGCATTAAGAGTAAATGTAAATGAAAACTAGGCCGCGCACATGCCACTAAAGAAGATTTCTATATATAAAATGAAAATATGTATTCTCAATGAAAGACACCGATATTAAAGGAGGAAAAATGTATTTTCAAAGATTATCAAAACTATTTAAACTTTCGAATTGAATTCACCCCAGGATCACATAGGACTTGTATAGGGTTGTAATGTAGATTTGGGTTTAAGGTTATGAAAAGAACGGAATTATGTACGGATTCGAAGGTATTTGAGGATGAAAAACTTAGAATAATGGGAAATGTGGGCAACTAAAAAATTGGAATATTATTCCATAACAAGCATTGGATATAACATTGAAAAGTGACAAAGGTTATTGAACCCTATGTAAAAAAATGAAAAATCTTTTTTTTGTTTTCTTCTTTTTCTCTTGTTTTCTTTCTTCTCCGTTTCTTCTTTCTCCTAATTTTTTTCACTTTTGTTCACACTCTCCCATGCTTAATTGCAACAAAGTAACACGAACATTATTCAATCCCAAGTATCATTCCAAACAAAGGTATGAAAGGTGATGTATATGGTTTATACTCCAATTCGGAGTTAGTTATGGGATTAGGGGTTATTAAACGAAAGGCTACATTAAGGCTCAAAGGGATTGACGAGGGAAAACAAATAAGGTGAGGTCAAGGCCAATATGGGTGATATAACAAAGAGGGCCTATGATCCTTTCCTAAAATTTACACAATTCTCGAGTCAAAGTGACTTTAAAAATCATGCTCAAGTAATACATTTCATATATGGACTCAATTAATGAATGATCAATGAAAGAATAGAGAGATTACTAACAAATTTCACGTTTTCAATGTGGAAAGAGAAGTTTATAACACTCAGAAATGAAGAGAAGTACAAAGCTCACTAGATGTAAGTAAATACAATGCAAGAAAATATTACGGAGTTATAAAAATCTTAAACCACATCAATTAAATAAGAAAAGCGCATGTGCTCATGGGATTAAAGTTTAATTCATAAAATTATTCATAATATCAATAATTGAGGACTTTAGTCTAATAACTTCAAAATTACAAAACATGCATCATTGAATTGGCGGGCATTTATTTAAATTTATCATCGGAAACAAAGGCAAAATGTCCACCAAAGGAGAAAAAAGAAAAAAAAACTTTTTGAAAATTTTAATTTTTTACAAGAAAATCATGCTTGGGAAAAACATATAATAAAATCATGGAAACTACCAATGTATGGATAAAATATGCCACACCCCTAACTAAAACCTGACATTGTCCTCAATGTGAATTAAGAACCAAGATAAAGAAAGGAAGAGAGCGATATTATCCAAAATGGAGCGATCTCGTGAAAGTACAAGTTCAATGATTTTACAAAATATGTTAGCACAAAGCATAAAAAAAACAAATAACAAAAACTTTACGCTAGAGAAAAAGTAAGAATAAAGAAAATTAAAGGAAATAAAAAAAACTAACTATTTACAACCTACAATTTGAACTTCTAACTAGCTATACAGTAGAAGTTGAAACTTTTGAGGTCCCACCCAAAATACGATTTGACTTTGAAGGATCAATGGGGGACCCTCCCTTTCATGCACACCTTCCGAAAAGTAGGAATTCTATTCAAATAATGGAAGGTATGTGCAAGGAGGAAGGAATGAACCATCATCAATTGAAATTTGGGTGGTGGTGGTGGTGGTGGTGGGGTGGATTGAACAGGTGACGAATACACACGGGATCTAAAAAAATAGAATTTTCTCCCAAAGGTTTTGCAATTGGAATAGGAAGTGGTGCACGTAGAGGAAAAATTTCCTTCATGGAAAACAACTCAGACAAGTAATCCTCATAGGTGAAAGGGTTGAATGTTTTTAAGTTTTGAACCGGTTCATCGGACACTTATATCGGTTCGATAATGGAGAGTGAAAAGGCGGACGAAATAAATTCAAACTCAAGAGATGAGTCATTATCGATTGAAGATTGAGTTTCGAAGGAAAAAATTCTTTGGGACTAAAGAAAAAATCATTTCGTTGCAAATAGATATTACGTCCATTTCATCATCATTTTCAATCTCTATTATACAATGGGCCAAGTGAAGAATGGCTTGTTCCAAAGTAGTAAAAAATTCCTCATTTTGTTCAAAACATTCCTCGACTTCAAATGTCTCGAAAGAAAAATCATCTTTGGATTAGAATAATACAACTCTTGCTCCCAACAACGATTTTCTTCCCGATAACGGTTTTCAAAATTTTCAATTTCAAGAAAGCGCAAGCCCTCACGTAAGGTCATAGGTGCAGACGTCGATTCTTGATAATGAAAAGTTTGAAAACGATTCTCGGAACAACTATAAAAATCATTATCGTAAGAATTTTGAAAAGTATTGCAAATCGTTTCAACGTTCTTATCATAAAGATTTTCAGGCCCAATATTTGAATGATCATTCTCAAAATTCTCATAATCCATAACTTGACTTTGGTAATACTCAACCAAAGTCATTTTAGATGTTTGGATTTTTTGGGCTTGTGAGTATTTACCCAAAGTCATAGGTTTAGGGGGATTTTAAGAGTTATAACAACGATAACCGACAATATTAGAATAAGATATGCTTAACCCCCAAAAGGCTCAAGATTGAAAATTCCAAAAAGTGATGTGCGTCCGACAAATTCAAAAGTTTCTTGGCGCTCAAATGTTGAAGTCTTACAAAAAATAGTTAAAAAATACAAATAGAAAGAAAACACTTGTAATACCCCGTATTTTTATGCTATATTAATTTGGGGATTTATTAAATTTAACGTGAGTTAATTATTTAATAAAAATCCGGAAATTAATTATGTTATAATTATTAACATGACGAAAGTTAGTAATTATGGGAAATTTGTTGAATATTACTAATGAGCAAAGTAATATGAAATATTGGTTATATTGAATGTCACGAGTGAATAAAATGACAATTTTGGAAATTTGAGTTGGGACGCGCCCGTGTCGCGTCGGGACTAAACTTTGATAAATAAAAGTGAATATTTTATAAGTCATTCGTATGGTCGTTTTGAGTGTGCCAACGCGTCCGGAAGGGTTGAGATAGTCAGAAAAATGTACCCGGGGGTTTAGTTTGGGTCTCGGGGTGTTTTTAGGCCTAATTAGTACCCCGGGAGGGCGTTTTGGACATTTCGCAATTATGGGTAATTAAACCCACGAAAATCAGTAATCTATATCAGCCATTTAGGTTAGTCAGCTAGGGTTAGAAAACACAAACACAAGAACGTCCATAGGAGAGGAAGGGGAGAGCTCTCAAGGCAAATTCAAGGCCCAAAATCCATCCGTTTGCACCGCCACCACCACTAACGCGTAGATCGCGCAATGGGCTACGCAACCACACCAAAATCATCTGCAAATCAGAATACCAAAAATCCCAGGCAAGTGTTTATCTTGCTTATTTCGTTAGTGCATCCTTCATATTAGTTTAGGAATGATTAGGGATGAATTTCATTGAAGAAAACCTAAATTGTGATAGGAATTTGCATGTAGTGATGACTTAAACCTTATTCTGGAAATTATTGGTGATGTAGAAGAATAATCCACGAAATTTTAATGTTGTATTAGAAGGAAATTTTGGGAAAAACAGATTAGAACCATGATTAAGAAATTTCTAGGGTTCTTGATAATTGTATAGATCTTGGGCTGTTAATCCATGATTAAATGACTGAAATCCACATGCTTTACGTTGAAAATACCTAATATGATGATATATGGTTAGTAGTATCAATTCTGGGACGATTGGGATTAGAAAATATGGAAATTGTTGAAGTTAGGAGATGAAACCCCTAAATGCAGAATTTTAGTTTTCGCAGACCTGCTTGATCGATCGATCGATCGAAGGTTTGATCAATCGAGCCCCAGACCTCGATCGATCGACCCCTCCTGGCAGACTCCTATTTCCCTTTTTTAAATGAATTAAATTCAATTTATCATGAAATAATTCTTGGACATCCTTAATAAAGTGTTTTGGGAGATAGGGAAAATCAGTAGGACATATGAATAATTTTGGGACTTTTAATATGAGACGAGAATTGTATTTTTGGGGATAATTACTTAAGGGTCGATGAATTTATGTATTAAAGGGGGAGATACATAAGTGGGTTACATTGGAACATAAAAAGGACACCTACTGAATTTTATACTTGGGAAGATAGAGTCCATGATAGTTACGTAATAAGATGGAAGAATCCTTCGAAGTAAGGTTAGAGACGAACCCTTATACGTGATACCAATAATGTGAAAATAAGGATAAATGTCGTAACTATGGGATTTGAGATATACCTAATATTGTTATGGTAAAATTAGTATAGTTATATGATTATGTATGCATATACTATTTATGTGTGAAAATCATGCCCACGCTACTTGCTATCCCTAAGGTTACCGCGCTGGGACAGTCTTATCTCGATGGGACCTTTATGGGGGATATTAACTTGTACCCTAGAAGATAGATATCCTTAGCACAGGCTATCGATGTGATAGTTCAGACGCTCCTAAGAGACGCAGGCATGTGCCATCCTCTTAGAGACTTGGAATCTATGCTTCGCCTCAATATTGTTTGTGTATGTATGTTAATACAATTAGAGAGTGATTCCGAATGTATTTCCCTTAATATGAGTGATATGGGGCTTTGGATAGTAGAGTATGCCCGCACCATAGTTTATTTGGGGTGCTGTTATAATATATATATTATACGAGTAGTTAATATATATGAAATTATGGAATTTGGAACGGCCTACTGTGATTTTGTAAGTAGGACATGGGTGATGACTCAAATTATAAATACTTGTTTTGAGAAAGTATAAAATGACACTGGAAAACTTTATTGATAAAGTTAAAATAATAACTGTGGTTACAAATTGAAATCTTACGTTTTAAATAATTGTCTTGTTCAGTTTTAAATCTTACGAATAACCTAAGGTAAGTTAAACCATTGGGAAAGGATAGCGTGATATATGATGAGATAGACCACTGGGAAGGTTAGTGCGATAGGCGTGCACATTAGAAGAGAGGTGAGAATTTCTCAAGAGAGTGTCGAACTAATATGTTGTTGCATTGGCCTGTATCAATTTAAATACGTGCTAAACAATTTTTAAATCATATACACTATCGGTCTCTGACCCATTTTTCTCTCTCTCTCTCTTGTGTATATATATGTATGTACTATAGGTGCCCATCCACAGGGGCGTCTTGCTTAGGATCCCTTGGAAGGAACGTGCTGCAGCTTAGGTGGGAGTTGCAGGCCACTTTCTTAGACGATTTCAATTACTTGATTCCACTCCTATGATTCTCAGTTATTGGGGCATGTGTCGCCCTTTCCACTATTTATCTGTTCTGTTGGGACATTTGTATTTCAGTTATTTCTAGTACTGTTACTTTGGGATTTATTCAGCATGTATGTTTTACATTTAGTTTTAAATGTTGGGATTTTGGATGTTGAATGTTTAAAGTAATTGGATTCTGTTTCAAAATAATTGTTGTATAATTCTTACTTATTGAAAATGTGGTTAATAATTAAATAAATAAGTTTTTCTTTAAAAATACAATTTGGTTAGAAAGGTTAAAAATGGTTTTGACACTTAGCTTAATTAATTAGGGTGTTAATTTGGAAAAGTTTATTTTTACGACAGTGATGCTAAGAATGAACCAACTGTTCACCTTGATTTTAATTTAATAAAGGAGTGATCGCCCGGTATTTAATTAGGCGGGGTGTCACAACACTCTGAAATACTAAATCAATTAAATTCTAAAACAAGCAAGTACCTGACAACAATGCCATTTTGACAACAAGGGGAAAACTGCAGCACAGGTGTACAAAAATATATTCCTGTCGTTATGCTCGACTCCCACCGCTATGACAAAACCTGGACTATTGACTACACTCTTTTGAGGGAGTACATCGGCCTGTCCTAGTAGTGAAATCCACAGAGATTAGTTGTTAGAATTAAATTGATTTAACACTTCAGGAATAAAATTGTGAAGGATAATTTCCAACAAAAAGAAAACATAATCTATGCATGTGTGTTTAAACTACGATTAACAAAAGGAATAAAAAATATAGATTGAGACTAATATCCATCACCTCAGATTAATTAATATAAATGGTTACATGGGACTACAAGTTTATCAAGATTGAATCTCATTTCGACAGTTAATTAAATCTAGAGTTGTCACATCAATAAATACCTTGAAAATTACACACAAGGTCATAAATACAGAGCATATATGATATACACCGTTAAATCTTCTAGGCATAAAATCAAGAACAACCCAATCGAAATAAGCTTATAAAATTCATCACCAAAGCAAAGAAACCACATCAACCCAAGGTGAGTTTAATAAATTTCAATCTAAACTAAACTAGCTGCACAAAGTAATGGAAGACATGTATTTAAATTTAAGAAATAAATGAACGCAAGTAAAAGAAAGAAAGAAAACTAGGTTACAATGCTTAAGAACAAAAATGGAACTTAAATTAATTAAGAAGAAGGAGGAATAGTAAACTTAAAAACCCAAAGTGGGAAGGAAAGCCTAGGAGAGAGATAGTCTCAAAACCTAACCTAAAAACTAACTAAAATGATATATATCTAACAAATAAAACAAATCCACCTTATGTACTAAGTGGAAAAGAAAATAAAAGAAACATAAATAAAAAGGAACAAAGTGGCAAAAATCTAGGAGGACCGGTCGATCGCAGGTCAAGACCCGATCGACCGGGTGCTTGGTTAGAGTCCCCTGTTTCCTTCGTAGGCTAAATTCTAAATGACCGATCGATTGTGGGCAAAGGGAATATCGACCGGTCCCTGTGTCCTGGTGTTCTTTCTCCTTCACATGGGATGAAAAGTGCTTTTCGTAAATGGCCATAACTTCTTCGTCTAAAATCAGAACGACGTGCCGTGCATGACCATGCGAAGCTAAATCAACAAACTATGATTTTGTGGAATTCCACAGAGCAAGAGATGAAGTTTGAAATGTATATAATGCCCTTGAAGTTGAGTCCGATGCCGGAACTTCTCCGAAATGCGACCAGTCCTCACTTTAAGCGTTCCAATACTTACAAAAGCTCAATTAAGCCTTTCAAAGAATATATATATATATATATATATATATATATATATATATATATATCCAAAACCGAGGTTGTCTATTTAATGAGCATAATAAGGAACACAAAAAGTGCTAGAATGCGTAAAGATAATGGGCGAGGATATACAATATTCGTGACATATCACACCCCCTAACTTAGACATTGCTAGTCCCTAGTGATGAAACAAATAAAATCAGACCACAGAAAGCGGTGAAAAATGTATTTAAACATAAAATTATATAAATATCACTTTTGTGGGGAACACGATTGCATTTAGCATATGCAATAAGCCGTTAAAACTCTAGGTTACCCTTATACATTAGTGTTGTCTCATGAGGGTTTTTGGGGATGAAACCCACAAAGGTCAACGTGTCATCAAAATATATCCCCAACCGATATGTGACATGACCAACAATAACAAAAATGATTTCAAACAAGTTATAAACAAAGTGAATGGATTCGCACAAAAAGTTCGTATTATTAACATTGTGAATGAACTTTGTAGAATTGAAACCTTAAAATATGGGAGGGGAGCGAGCACATGCAAAGTATTATTTGTCAAAAACTTAAATAAATCGGATAAGCGTCAAAGCGTGCGTATATGTTAATCCTCATCGGACATTCACGATGAAATGGGAGATAATACACGGGACAAGCGGGAATAAAGAGTAAATGTAAATGAAAACTAGGTCACACACATGACACTAAAGAAGAACGCTATATATAAAATGAAAAATTTGTAATCTCAACAAAAAACACCGCTATTAAAGGAGGCAAAATGTATTTTCACATATCATCAAAACTATTTAAACTTTGAATTGAATTCACCCCAGGATCACATAGGAGTTGTATAAGGTTGTAATGTAGGTTTGGGTTTAAGTTTATGAAAAGAAGGGAATTATGTATGGATTCAAAGGTGTTTGGGGATGAAGAACTTGGAATAATGGGAAGTGTGGTCAACTAAAAAATTGGAATATTATTCCATAACAAGCATTGGATATAACATTGAAAAGTGACAAAGGTTATTGAACTCTATGTACACAAATGAAATACTTTATCTTTCTTTTGTTTTTTTGTTTTTCTCCTTTTTTCTTTTGTTTTCTTTCTTATCTTTTTCTTATTTTTCTTCGCTTTTCTTTACTTTTTTCACTTTTGTTCACACTCTCACATGCTTAATTGCAATCAAGTAACACAAACATCAATCAATCCCAAGTACCATTCCAAACAAAGTCATGAAAGGTGCTATATATGGTTTATAATCTAATTCAGAGTTGTTTATGGGATTAGGGGTTGTGAAACGAAAGGCTATATTAAAGCTCAAAAGGGTTGACAAGGGAAAATAAATAAGGTGAGGTCAAGGTCAATATGGGTGTTATAACAAAGAGGGCCTATAATCATTTCCTAAAATTTATGCGATTGTCAAGTCAAAAAAACTTTAAAAATCATGCTCAAGTAACACATTTCATATATGGACTCAATTAATGAACGATTGTTAGTAATCTCACCATTCTTCCATTGATCGTTCAATAATTGAGTCCATATAATTTGAACACTCAAAAATGAACTCAATTAATGAACTTACATCAAGGAGGAAAGAGAAGTGTACAACACTTAAAAATGAAAAAAAGTACAAAGCTCACTAGGTGTAAGTAAATACAATGCAATAAAATATCACGGAGTTATAAAAATATTAAACCACATCAATAAATAAGAAAAGAGCATGTGCTCATGGGATTAAAGTTTAATTTGTAAAGTTATTTATAATATCAATAATTGAGGACTAAAATCAAATAACTTCAAAAACGGAGAACATGCATCATTAAATTGTCGGTCATTTATTTAAATCTATCATTGGAAACAAATGCAAAATGCCCAACAAAGGAGAAAAAGAAAGAAAATCTTTTTCAATTTTTTTATTTTTTACAAGAAAAACATGCTTGGAAAAAACAAATAATCAATGCATGAAAACTACCAATGTTGGATAGAATATTCCACAATCCCTAACTAAAACCTGACATTGTCCTCAATGGGAATTAAGAACCAAGCTAAAGAAAGGAAGATAACGATATTACCCAAAATGGAGTGATCTCATGAAAGTTCAATGATTATAAAAAACATGTTATCACCAAGCATAAAAAAACAAATAACAAAAACTTAACTAATTATGCTAGATAAAAAGTAAGAATAAAGAAAATTAAGGAAAAAAAAATTAATTATTTACAACCTATAATTTGAACTTCTAACTAACTATACACTACAAGTTAAAACTTTTGAGGGTTCACCCAAAATACGATTTGACTTTGAAGATTCAACGGGGGACCCTCCCTTTCATGCATACCTTCCAGAAAATAGGAATTCCGTTCAAATAACGAAAGGTATGTGTAAGGTGGAAGGAATGAACCATCATCAATTGATTTTTTTTTTTTTTTTTTTTTTGGGGGGGGGGGGATGGTGGGGTGTTTGGATTGAACGGGTGACGAATACACGTGGGATCTAAAAAAATAGAATTTTCTCCCAAAGGTTTTGAAGTTAAAATGAAAGGTGGTGCACATGGAGGAAAAATTGCCTTCATGGAAAGCAATTCGAGTAAGTAATCCTCATAGGTGAAAGGGTTAAACATTTTTAAATTTTGAACCGATTCATCAGACAGTTGTATTTGTTCGATAATAGAGAGTTAAAATGGGAAGGAAATAAATTCAAACTCAAGAAATGAGTTATTATCCCTTGAAGATTGAGTTTTGAAGGAAATAATTCTTCGGGGACCAAAGAAAATATCATTTCATTGCAAATTGATATTACTTCTGTTTCATCCTTATTTTCAATCTCTATTATAACATGGGCCAAGTAAATAATAGTTTATTGCAAAGTAGGCAAATATTTCTCATTTGGTTCAAAACATTCCTCGACTTCAAATGTCTCGAAACAGAAATCATCATTGGATTAGAATAATGTAACTCTTGTTACCAAAAACGATTTTCTTCCTGATAACGGTATTCAAAATTTTCATTTTCAAAAAGGCTCAAGCCCTCATGCAAGGTCATAGGTGGTGGTGCTGAATCTTGATAATGAAAAGTTTGGAAACTATCCTCGGAACAACTATCGAAATCATTATTGTAAGAATTTTGAACAGTATTGCAAATCGTTTCAACATTCTTATCATGAGTATTTTGAGGCCCAATATCGGAATGATCATTTTCAAAATTCTCATAATCCATAACTTGACTTTTGTAATACTCACCCAAAGTCATTTTAGATGTTTCAATTTTTTGGGCTTGTGAGTATTGAACAAAAGCCATAGGTTTAGGGGGATTTTGAGAATTATCACTACGATTACCGAAAATATTAGAATAAGACATGCTTACCCCCAAAAAGGCTCGAGATGGAAAATTCCAAAAAGTAATGTGCATCCAGCAAATTCAAGCGTTTCTTAGTTCTCAGATGTATAAGTCTTACAAAAAATAGTTAACAAAAAATACAGATAGAAAGAAAAAACTGTGAAGTACTAAATCAATTAAATTCTAAAACAAACAAGTAGCCCGCAACGGCACCATTTTGACAGCAAGGAGAAAACTCCGACACAAATATTTAAAAATATACGTCGGTCGTTATGCTCGGCTCCCACCGCTATGCAAAAACCTAGACTATTGACTACACTCTTTTGAGGGTGTACAACGGCCTGTCCTGGTAGCAAAATCTAGAGAGACTTTCTTTTAAAATTAAATTGATTTAACACTTTAGGAATTAAAGTGTGAAAGATAATTGTAAACAAAAAGAAAAGATAATCTAGGCATGTGTGTTTAAACTACGATTCGTAAAAGGAATAAAAACTATAGATTGAGACTAATATCCCTCACCTCGGATTAATTAATATAAATGGTTACATGGGACTACAAGTTTATCAAGATTGAATCTCATTTTGACAGTTAATTAAATCTAGAGTTGTCACCCCCTAAATCATCATAAAAGCCTACTATGATTTTAGCGGCAACAAATACCCCAAAAATTACACATAAGGTCATAAATACGAAGCGTACATGATATACCCCGTTAAATCTCCTAGGCATAAAATCAAGAAAAATGCAATCGAAATAAACCCATAAACTCCATCACCAAAGAAAAACAACCAAATCAACCTAAGGTGGGTTCAATCAATCTCACCTAAACTAAATTAGCAACACAAAATAATGGAAGGCATGTATTTAAATGGAATAAATAATTAAAAGCAAGTAAAAGAAAGCAATAAAACTAGGTTACAAAGATTAATAACAAAAATGGAACTTACATTAATGTAGAAAAAGGAGGAATAGTACACTTACAAACCCAAAGTGGGAAGGAAAACTTAAGAGAGAGAAGATCTCAAAACCTAACCTAAAAATTAAACTAAAACGATAATATATCTAATAAATAAAACAAACCCACTTTATTTAATGAGTGGGAAATAAAATAAAATAAAAATGAACGAACCGGTCAATCGCGGGTCAAGACCCGATCGACCGAGTGCTTGGTTAGAGTCCCCTTTTTCCTTCGTAGGCCAAATTTCGAATCACCGATCGACCGGGAGATAAGGGCCGGTCTATCGGTCCCCTATTTCCTGGTGTTCTTTCTCCTTCACATGGGATGAAAAGTTCTTTTTGAAGATGACCATAACTTAAGAGTGCGCTAGCAATCAATGATTAACTTGTTTAATTAAATTCTAATTTTTAATCTCAGAAATCCTAACTCTTGCAACCAAATTGTGACAGACTAAATAAATCAAACCAAGAATGCAAAGTCAATCACAATATGTGAAAAAATCCCCCAACGGGGCAAAACCATTTATTTCACTATATTATGTAACAACTTACAATCACAGTAAAATACAATTTTGACGCACGATACCCATAGGCGTTTGTTCATCGTCGTCGGAGTTTGTTAGAAAGAGGTCCCACAAGAACTCAATATCAGTAGTGGATAAAGACCCTTCTTCTCCACAAGGTTTCTCCAAGATGAGTAAAATAATTGTATCTAGGGTTTAAAAATTCACACAAATGTTTGGGAATGATTTGCGAATAAAAAAGGCATTAAACGTTGAAAAAACAAAGTCTATTTCTGGGAAAAATATTTTCAGAAACATAAGTACCAAAAGACTTAGAAAACATGTAGAATGACACTACTTTAAATAAAAAATTTGAGGCAACTCGTCGCTCGAACGAAGTACATGTGTCGCTCGAATGTCAGGCCAAGTAGCTCGAACGACTTTATGCGAGATGGATATATCGCACGAACGAGAAAAAATCACACTCGAACGACGTCAGCGATATTTTTTCTTCTCCTCTACACTTAGAAAAAAATTCATTTTGCGAAGTAAAAAACGTTCCAGCCCTTTAAAAATATTTTATTAAAATTTTCCAAATATTTATGTAAATAATAAACACTCCAAATAAATTATTTTACCATAATCATGAGTGGAAATGGTTGAAGAGTACGTTTCATGTTACATGCTGCATGTATGAAGATAATGGAAGCATGTATTTAGATCAAGACCGTCGTGGATGATCATGTTGATGTTCCAAATATAGCGGTATCACACATAGTAACTGTGATCTAGTACAAATAGAAAATTTTGTAGATTCTAACACGATCATTTATAAAATCATGTCCTTACAAATATACCCATATATCTATATCGGCACATACATAAAAAAATCCGAATTATGCTACCCAAACCAAGGCCAAATGATATACAACTTAATATCCCCTTTAAACCCAAAAACTGGAAATACTAAACGCATGTTTTCAAACAAACTTCAACATCTTCAAATCTACAACACTTCAATATTTCTTTGTCATCATCAGGGTGTGCAAAAATAATCCTCAATTAAGTACCTGCACACATGAGACAAGAAACAATACTCGCGATGCGTAACAATTTGAAATTTAATGATAAGAAAAAATAAATATCAATTAAGCTCAAGCAAATCACTATAAATTCAAACCAAATTCTCCCCATAAGTCGTTCTCCCCTTTTTATGATGTCCCCAAATAGACAAATATGTAGAACATAAAGAAAATGCAAATGGAGAATGTCACAAGGTAATCAAACTTTTCCTTTTTGAACTTTTCAAAATTTTTCTCACAAAATATACAACAAAAATCACACCATGAAAGAACAGCAAAACAACAAAGTTGGTGAACGCAAAAATGTAGGAATGTGAACAAATTCGATAGGAAAATCAATACCTACAACCATAACATATGTGCACGATGAATGTTGGATATTCGTAATGAATGAACTCAACATCTTCCTTAGGTGTAAAAATTATGGAATTAAAAGAAACTGACTCAATCAAATCAACAAATCAAATCTCAAAGTGATTTTCACACCAATAACGTCCAAAATGTTGTAACGCTTTTTCATGACTTTTAAGGACGTGCAAACCCATTTTTCATTTCTTTCAATCCAAACTCTCTCATAAATAATTATACATTATATTTTTCTTTTGATGTGATGAAACTAAAATCTATTTATTTGATTTTGCATATTTTTCTTTTTATTGCCATTTAATTATTTCGGGCTCTTTTTAAATGGTGGCTTGCATGACAAGTCAATGTTGAACTCTCTCCGACCTTTACCGTGATTCACTCATCATATTTATTACACTTAAGTCCTCACGATAAATGGATTTTACATGCACTACTGTCTTATCAAGATTTATCGCATTTTGATCATTGTATACACAAAATTGAGATGGAAACACTCAAGATAATACGCGATAGATAAGTGCAATACTCATATAATACCGTGCATGTGTGAAATAAATGAGATAAGGATCAAAACATGTAGAAGATATCACTAATCACATCTCAAAGACTCCAATCAATGTAAAGCACGTGGATGAAATGATCTAGCATTTCAAATCACTATCAAACAGTCACGTGGAATACGGAATGAAGTTGTGACCAGGGCTATCTTAAATGGTCATTCATAAATGGTGTAAACATAATACATAACTCTTTTTCTATTTTTATATAAAAATAATCTTTTTGGCTTTTTCTAAAAAAATTAAATCTTTTTGGATTTTTTAATATTTCAAAAAAAAAATTCAAACAAATAATGATACAAATGATAAAATCTAGAGATAGGAATCAGATGATATGAACATGAAAAATGCATCCTACTCTAGACATGGTGACCATCCCTCAGTGAAAGAGTTGGCGCTTGCGTTCAATTAAGAAATAATATAATAAATACCATTTTTAACCCAAATTAACCCTAAGCATGCAACTAGGTGTGATTGAAACAATATGAAATCATGCACAAGATATTCAACACACAAAGTTTAAGGAAAAATCCCCCACAGGGGCAAAACCATTTGTATATCACTATAATTTGTAAAAGACGGTTTACAATCGGATTACAATGAAATACAGGTTGACTAAGAATTACCCTCGGGTATCGGATTCTGTAGTCGCGGCTGGAATATCCCTTTCCAGTAGGGTTGGCGGCTGGAACTATCCCTGTCCAGTAGGGCAGCAATGAAGAGGAAGAAGCGGTCCACTTCACAAAGGTTGAACAACAGCAATGGTGTTCTTGGGTTACCAAAAGTGACTCACAAATGTATGGAATTTGTGTGAATCAAAGGTATGAATCAATGGACTCAAATACCATGAAGACTTAAGAGTTATGGAACTCAGAAAATCGTGTGTAAGTCTTAAGAAAACCAACTCCCCGATCATGGTATAAATAAGAATTCATTTGCCCTAAAAATCTGCACACGATCTGTTCGTGGTTATCCAGGGCGGACCGGTCCGGGCCTGAGGCGGATCGGTTCATTTTATTTGAAGCAGATTCGGTTCTCATTCGATCTGGGGTCCACTGGCCAAAGCAAGGCGGACCGGTCCGGGACTAGGCAGATCGGTTCGCTCGCGGATCGGTTCTTTTTATTTAGAGGCGGACCGGTCCGGATTTCTGGATTCCTGATTCCTTCCTTGGAATTTGTTCCATCTTCAAAGGGCCATAGCTTCTTCACCGTAGCTTGGATTGAGGTGCCGTTTCTTCCAGTATCTTTGTTACAGAAAGCTCTTCAACTTTTCAGTTGACCTATTCTCCAGTCGGTGGCTGTACAATTACCCAATTTCCCTTGAACATCCATATCGTGCCATATTTTACGGAACTTGAAATTGAGGCCGATGTAGGACACATGATGGAGGAGCAGGATGCTTGATTCCCGGAATTCGGATTGGGGCCGTCACATGTGATTGAGCAGAGACGTGCCTAATGTAACGGCGTACGACATACAAAACATTAAGATAACGGACATGATAAAAATGTCCTTACAAATCTCCCCCTATGTCTATGCCGGTACATACATAAAAACCAACATCCGAATTATCAAATAACAAATTGCCTATACAAATCTACCCTTCCATGAACCCAAAACTGGAAAGATACAAATGAATAAGTCTTCATCGTTTGTTCTTCTAATCTTCAGGAATCTGAAATCTTTTCTCATCAGGGTGTGCAACATGGGATTATCAAAAGATGTACCTACACACATGAGACAAAGAAAATACCAAGTGACATATCGAGTTTGAAATGAGATAAACATAAGGATATATATCAATTTAAGATGATATTCTCAGAATTTCAAAACTCCCCCATAATCAGATAATTCATTCTCTCCCTTTTTATGATGTCCCCAAATAGACAAATGAGAGAAATAAATCAAGCAATCAAGTACCGGGGTGACACAAGGCATGAAATCACCCCATGAATGAACATAAAACAACCAAGTCGGTGATGGCGTAAATGAATGGGTGTGATCAAATTTGATAGGAAAATCAATGCATACAAACATGACATATGTGCACGATGAATATTGGATATTCCTAACGAATGAACTCAAATGCTTCCTTTGGTGTAAAAGATTAGAAATATAAGATATTGACTATATCAAATCTACAAATCAAAGCTCAAAGTGATTTCTACACCAATAACGTCCAAAATGATTTTCATGCTTTTTCAGGACTTTCAAGGAAGTGCAAACCCGTTATCAATCTCCAACCAAACTCCCTCAGATTTATATTTTGAATAGAGGTATACTAAATTCTCAAACTTTGGAGAATTGATGGTGAAAACCTAAATGGCCCATATATGGCATGTATTGATTTTTATTGCCTTTTCAATTTTTTCGGTCTCTTTTAACCTCTTAGGACCCCGGATATTAAAATTCCTCCATTTTTTTAGGTCATTTGTAACGGTGGCTTTTGCACAAAGGATAAGAATCAACTTTCGCAGCCCCTCCCCGTTATGAAAATAATCACACAGTCTCACCAAAACATTTTTTTTTTCATGCAATCCAATCTTGTCAAGTTTTATCGCATTTTATACATTGTATAGACAGGATTGAGATAGAAACACTCAATCCAATATGTGATAGACAAGTGCAATAATCAAATATATCCGTGCATGTGTGCATTAAAGGATATAGGAGTCAAACATGTAGGAAGATATCACTAATTACATCTCAAGGACTCCAATCAATGTTAAGCACATGGATGAAATGATGTAGCGTCTCAAATCTCTACCAAACAGTCACATGGATATATGAAATGAAGGTGTGACTTGGCTATCGTAAATGCTCATCCATAAAAGGCAATTTTTTTTTAATTTTTCAAAAATTTTATCAAAATAAAATCTTTTTGTGATTTTCTAAAAAAAATTTTCTAAAAAGAAAATCTTTTTGTATTTTTCAAAGAATAATAACAAAGAATACATAAAAGTTGTACAACAAAAGCTATGGTACATATAAAACAGACTAGCAATAGGAAGCATATGATATAAACATGAAGAAGCATCCTATTCTAGACATCGACCAACCCCTCAGTCAACTGTGCAAATCCCTAAAGACTTCCTAAGACTCTTAAATCTAAGGGCATCTAAAGGTTTCATGAAAATATCAGCTAACTGACGGTCGGTAGGAGCAAAACTCAGGGTTACGACCTTCTCCTCAACTAACTGACGTATAAAGTGCTCGCGTAACCTGATGTGTTTTGTGCACGAATGTTGGACAGGATTGCGGGATATGTGTATCGCGCTCGTGTTATCACAGGAAATGGTCATGGTGTCCTGTGAAATCCCATAATCCTCCAACATTTGCTTCATCCACATGAGTTGCGTGCAACAACTCCCGGCGGCGATGTACTCAGCCTCCGCAGTGGACAAAGAGATGGAGTTTTGCTTCTTGCTCAACCAAGAGACAAGAGCAGAACCAAAGTAGAAACACCCACCCGAAGTGCTCTTACATCCATCTACGTCCCCGGCCCAATCGACATCCGAATAGGCGGACAAACGGTCATCGGTATCAAAGGAATACCAAATACCGTATGAGAGAGTTCCACTCACGTATTTGATAATACGTTTTAGAGCAAGTAAGTGTGACTCTTTAGGAGACGCCTGATAACGCGCACAGAATCCAACACTAAAGGCAATGTCGGGACGACTAGCAGTCAAGTAGAGAAGACTGCCTATCATACTCCGATACAAGGTTTGCTCTACGTCCTTACCTGAAGTGTCCTTACTAAGCTTGGTAGAAGTACTCATAGGTGTACGTGCATGCTTAGCGGAGTCTAAACCAAATTTCTTCACTAGGTCTCTAGCATACTTGGATTGGGAGATGAACATCCCATCCTCTAGCTGACGAACCTGGAGACCAAGGAAGAATGTAAGCTCACCAACCATGCTCATCTCAAACTCACTTTTCATCTCTTCCTCAAAGTGGTGAGCATGCTGGGAGCATGTGGATCCAAAGACTATGTCGTCCACATAGACCTGGGCAACCAAAATAGCACCGTCATCTCTCCTGACGAACAACGTCATATCTACTCCCCCTCTCTTGAAGCCACGAGCTAAGTGATAGGAAGTAAGCCTCTCGTACCAAGCACGGGGTGCTTTCTTCAAACCATACAAGGCTTTCCTCAGATCGTAGACGTCCTCAGGGTGCTGAGGGTCTTCAAACCCTTTTGGTTGTTCCACATAAACGTCCTCCTGTAGAATGCCATTCAGAAAGGCACTCTTGACATCCATCTGATATACCTTGAAGCGCAGATGACATGCGATGGCGAGTAGAAGACGGACGGACTCAAGCCTCACAACAGGAGCAAATGTCTCCCCAAAGTCTACACCCTCTATCTGTGTGTAGCCTTGAGTGACCAACCTAGCCTTATTTCTGATTATGGTACCATTTTCATCCATTTTGTTCTTGAAAATCCACCGAGTACCAATAACATTAGTATCACTAGGTCGGGGGACAAGTTCCCAGACATTGTTCTTCTTAAACTGAAGCAACTCATCCTGCATAGCAGATATCCAGTGTTCATCTTTGAGTGCTTCTTTGTGGTTCTTGGGCTCGACTTTGGACGTGTAGCAATGATGACTAACAACGTTCTCTAGTTGAGCACGAGTCTTGACCCCTAGAGTGGGATCGCCAACAAGGGATGAAGGATCATGACTCTTGCGAACCCAAGCAGGTGTGTCCCCTAACACAGAAATAGAGTCCACAGAGTGTGGGAGAGGAACAGGAAAATCACTGTCAGAACAATCCTCATCCTTACACTGAAGGTTGGGATCAATAACCGTCAGAGGTTCGTCATCTTGCACAGTGACGTTTATTGATTCCATAACCTTAGAGCTCTTCAGGTTAAACACCCGGTACGCTCTACTGTTCGATGAATATCCTAGCAATATTCCCTTGTCACTCCAGGAGTCAAACTTTCCTAATTGCTCTCTATCCCGTAGAATGTAGCATTTACTCCCAAAAACACGGAAATATGCCAAGTTGGGTTTCTTGCCAGTCCACAATTCATAAGGCGTCTTAAGTGTGTGTGGACGAAGATAAACCCTATTCACCGTGTGGCATGCAGTAGACACTGCCTCTGCCCAAAATCTCCTAGAAACTTTACGACCTAGAAGCATAGATCTAGCCATCTCTTGGATCGTTCTATTCTTCCTCTCAACAATCCCATTTTGCTGAGGAGTTCTCACAGCAGAAAACTCATGTTTGATCCCAAGGCTATCATAGTACAAATCCACCTTTGCTTCCTTAAATTCAGTGCCGTTGTCACTACGTATTCTGTTAATAGTGACCCCGTGTTAATTTTGCAGGACACGGCACTTGGTCGTTAAAAATTCTACAGCATCAGATTTCTCTCTTAGAAAACCTACAATAGAGTATCTAGAGAAATCGTCTACCATCATGAGAATGTATCTCTTACCACCTAGATTCTCCTTGTGAGTAGGATCCATAAGATCCATGTGAATCAACTCAAGAGCACGGGAGGTGGTAATGGAATTCAACTTCCTATGAGGACTACGGATTTGTTTTTCCAACTGACATGGTCCACAAATCATGGAAGTTGGCTTTCCAAGTGATGGTAAGCCACGTACTAGGTCCTTTTTGACTAAACGAGATATGTCTCTAATGTTCATGTGACCTAGACGTTGGTGCCACAGATCCATAGGACTGATCCTGGTGCTGTTGCAAACAAGTGAGGATGTGGGCTCAGTCCCATATAAGTTATCCTCTGTCCTCACCCCTTGCACTAAAAGTTTACCGGCTTGATTATAGACCTTACAAGCTTTCCGGTCAAACTTCACTGCAAAGTCATCGTCGCACAGCTGGCTGATGCTAAGAAGGTTTGCTTTCAAACCTTTGACGTACAACACGTTCTCTAGCTTTGGAAATCCTGGTAACTCTACTGTACCTCGTCCAACTATGCTAGATTTGCTACCATCTCCAAAGGTGACTCTCCCATCATTATAATCCTCAAGATGGGTAAAATATGAGACATCACCTGTCATGTGTCTGGAGCATCCACTATCAAAATACCACTGTGAGGTATTATGGGCTTTGAGAGGGACATGGACAACAAGGGCCTTTTTATCTTTCTTAGGAACCCAAGTGTAGGTACCTTTTTGTATTCCCTTGTTGTTGGTTTTAGCCGGAATGCGGGGCGCATTCATTGATGGTAAGGTCATCCGTCGGAGTTCCTCCATCAAACTCTGTGATGTGGCGGCTAGAAACTCAACACGTTCTCTCAGACTGGCAAACTCATCAGTCTGATGTGGTGGAGGAAACGTACGTCGTGTCCGACCCAACTTATAGCAATTATCCCTAAGGTGTCCGTTTCTTTTGCAATGGGAGCAAAAGGGCACACTATTAGGAGGACCTTGGTTTGCTTTTCTTGGTCGAACTCTCCTTCTTGGTTTTTTATGACAGCCATAAGGAGTCGTAGTAAACTCAGGAATTGGTCAGGGTGCAATTTGGGACGTGGAGGCACCATCAAAAGCTATTCCTTGCCTGTCACCAAAACCTAAAGCGGGAGCATCTTTCCCATCTTCCCAGATCTGTCCTCGATTTGTACCTTGACTTTCCTAGCTCTCTCAAGGTCATGAGTAAGCTGAGCAACAAGGGCTTCAAGTTTCTTTCGAGTCTCCAGGGAGGAATGAAGCTCACTCGTAATACTATCCACTTGTTTAGTCAAGTCCGCTTTTTCTTTCTCAAAACTGCTCTCTCTCTCTCTAAGCAAATTCTCTTTACTAACCCAGGCAGACTCTCTCTCTCTCATGGCGGTGCAGGTGGAGGACTCTCTCTCTCTCGTCTCTTCTAACTCTTCTTCTAACGCGGTGATTCAAAGAACTAACGCCTTTTTACGTTTTTTAGTTTTGAAAGACTCATTATATAACTCAGCATAGGCGTGTTGAAGATTACTCTCGTCCTCACTACCTTCCTCCTCTCCCTCACTCTCTTCGCTCTCTCTGTCGAGGTGTCCCTGTGAAGTAGCATCCTCATCGTCGTGAGGTGCACTAGGAGTACTCACATGACTAGCCATGAACGCGGTGAAGTTACGCTCATGCGGTGACTCATCTCCCGAGTCCACCGACTCGACCTCATTGTCGTCACTAAGGGTAGCATTTAGGACAGCTTTACCCTTTTCCCTATTCAGACGAGTGGCACACTCAAATGCTCTGTGTCCCTTACCGTCGCACTCAAAACACCTCTCACTGTCTTTAGGGGGTTCTTTGAAATCTTTCTTTTCAAACTTATTTTTCTGAAAATTCTTTTTATCTTTGAAGTTTCCACCCTTTTTAAATTTCAGAATTTTCTTGAAGTTTTTAGCAAATAATGCCAAATCATCTAAGTCAAACTCACATTCAGAATCAGAATTTTCTATCTTTCTAGATGACTCGACTTTCTTTCTTGCTGACCCCTCACTTTTTCTCTCTTGGGCTTTAAGGGCAATTCCCTTATCTTTTGGCTTGGCAGATTTAGGAAACATGTCTATTTCATAAGTTTGTAAATCTCCTACCAGTTCTTCCAATTTTAGAGTATTTAAATTACCCAAGGAATTTAGCACAGTGACTTTAGGTATAAAACGCTTGGGAAGGGAACGAAGAATCTTTTTAACAACTCTAGCATTAGGAATATGTTCACCAAGATTATAGCTAGTATTAACAATGTCACAAAGCCTAGCATAGAATTCATCAAAACATTCATTTTCATGCATGGTGATGGTTTCAAATTGAGTTGTTAAATTTTGCAATTTTGACTCTTTAACAGCATTTGTTCCATCATGGGTAAGTTGCAAAACATCCCATGCTTCTTTTGACGTGGTGCACGTCATTATGCGTTTGAACTCATCAGGTGTGACAGACCCAGAAATAGCACTTAGACCCTTAGAATTAAAAGATGACCATTTAAATTCTTCATCACTCCAAGTAATGTCAGGTTTCAAGTTGGTCACATTATCAACAGTCACGGTGGGGGGAGTCCACCCTCGTTCAACCAAAATCCAGACTCGTTCATCAATGGCTTTTAAAGCCGACCTCATACGGGATTTCCAATAAGCATAATTTGACCCGTCAAAAATAGGCATTTTATAATATGACTTCTCCATATGAACACGCTCTTTTCAAAAATCAATTTATTTCAAAAATTGATATCTTAAAAAAATTTTGCGGAAAAAAGGAATACGCGATAGATTAGCGTAGCCTGCTCTGATACCAATTTGAAAGAGTTGGCGCTTGCGTTCAATTAAGAAATAATATAATAAATACCATTTTTAACCCAAATTAACCCTAAGCATGCAACTAGGCATGATTGAAACAATATGAAATCATGCACAAGTTATTCAACACACAAAGTTTAAGGAAAAATCCCCCACAGGGGCAAAACCATTTGTATATCACTATAATTTGTAAAAGACGGTTTACAATCGGACTACAATGAAATACAGGTTGACTAAGAATTACCCTCGGGTATCGGATTCTGTAGTCGCTGCTGGAATATCCCTTTCCAGTAGGGTTGGCGGCTGGAACTATCCCTGTCCAGTAGGGCAGCAATGAAGAGGAAGAAGCGGTCCACTTCACAAAGGCTGAACAACAGAAATGGTGTTCTTGGGTTACCAAAAGTGACTCACAAATGTATGGAATTTGTGTGAATCAAAGGTATGAATCAATGGACTCAAATACCATGAAGACTTAAGAGTTATGGAACTCAGAAAATCGTGTATAAGTCTTAAGAAAACCAACTCCCCGATCATGGTATAAATAAGAATTCATTTGCCCTAAAAATCTGCACACGATCTGTTCGTGGTTATCCAGGGTGGACCGGTCCGGGCCTGAGGCGGATCGGTTCGTTTTATTTGAAGCAAATTCGGTTCTCATTCGATCCAGGGTCCACTGGCCAAAGCAAGGCAGACCGGTCCGAGACTAGGCGGATCGGTTCGCTCGCAGATCGGTTCTTTTTATTTAGAGGCGGACCGGTCCGGATTTGTGGATTTCTGATTCCTTCCTTGGAATTTGTTCCATCTTCAAAGGGCCATAGCTTCTTCACCGTAGCTTGGATTGAGGTGCCGTTTCTTCCAGTATCTTTGTTGCGGCAAGCTCTTCAACTTTTCAGTTGACCTATTATCCAGTCGATGGCTGTATAATTACCCAATTTCCCTTGAACATCCATATCGTGCCATATTTTACGGAACTTGAAATCGTTGAGGCCGATGTAGGACACATGATGGAGGAGCAAGATGCTTGATTCTCGGAATTCGGATTGGGGCCATCACATGTGATTGAGCAGAGACGTGCCTAATGTAACGGCGTACGACATACAAAACATTAAGATAACGGACATGATAAAAATGTCCTTACACTCAGTCAACTATGCAAATTCCTAAATATTTTCTAAGACTCTCAAATCTAAGGGATCTAAAGGCTTTGTGAAAATATCGACTAACTGGAGGTCCGTAAATACAAAACTCAATGATATGACCTTTTCCTCTACAAGCTCGCGGATAAAGTTCTCGCGTATCCTAATGTGCTTTTTTTGCTAATGTTGGACTGGATTATGGGATATGTGTATCACGCTCATGTAATCACAAGAAATAGTCATGGTGTCTTGTGATATCCCATAATCCTCCAACATCTACTTCGTCCACAGAAGTTGCGTGCAATAACTCTCGGCGGCTATGTACTCAGCCTCCGATATGGAAAAATAGATGGAATTTTGCTTCTTTCTCAAACAAGAGACAAGAGCAGAACTAAAGAAGAAACACCTACCAAAAGTGCTTAAACATCCATCTGCATACCCGACCCAATCGTCATTCGAATAGGCAAATAAACGGTCAATGGTATCAATGGAATACCAAATTCTAAGTGAGAGAGTCCCACTCACGTATTTAGTAATCCATTTAAGAGCGAGCAAGTGTGACTCTTTTGGGGATGCCTGATATCGCGCATAGACTCAAACACTAAAGGCGATGTCGGGATGACTGGAAGTCAAGTAAAGAAGATTGCCTATCATACTCCGATACAAGGCTTGCTCTACGTCCTTGCCTAAAGTGTCCTTGCTAAGCTTTGTGGAGGTACCCATCGATGTACGTGCGTGCTTAGCGAAGTCTAGACCAAATTTCTTCACAAGTTCTCTAGCATACTTGGATTGGGAGATGAACATCCCATCCTCTAGATGATGGAACTGGAGACCTAGGAAAAAAGTAATCTCACCTACCATACTCATCTCAAACTCACTCTTCATCAATTCCTCAAAGTGGTGAGCATCCTGGGAGCACGGGGATACAAAGACTATATTGTCCACATAGACCTGGGCAACCAAAATAGCACCGTCATCTCTCCTGACAAATAACGTCATATCAAATCCCCCTATCTTGAGTGCATGAGCTAAGAGATAAGAATTAAGCCTCCCGTACCAAGCACAAGGTGCTTACTTCAAACCATACAAGTGTTTCCTCAGATAGTAGGTGTCATCAGGGTGCTTAGGATCTTCAAACCCTTTTGGTTATTCCACGTAAACCTCCTCCTGTAGAATGCCATTCAGAAAGGCACTCTTGACATCCATATGATATAACTTGAAGTGCATATGACATGCGATGGAGAGTAGTAAGCGAACATACTCAAGCCTCACAACAGGAGCAAATGTCTCAGCAAAGTCTACACCCTCGATCTATGTGTAGCCTTGAGTGACCAACCTAGCCTTATTTCGAATAATTATACCTATCTTATCCACCATATTCTTGAAGATCCACTTAGTACCTATGACATTTGTCTCATTAGGTCGGGGTACCATTTCCCAGACATCATTCTTTTTAAACTCAATCTACTCATCTTGCATAGAACATATATAGTGTTCTTTGAGGACTTCCTTATAGTTCTTAGGGCTCAACTTTGGACGTGTATCAAACATGGTTAAAAAAATTCTCTAGATGAGCACGAGTCTTGACCCCTGGGTTGGGATCTCCTAGAATAGTAAAAGGATCATGACTCTTGCGAACCCAAGCAGGAATGTCTCCTAAGTCAGGAATAGCATCCACTCTGGGTGTGGGAGGCATAATGGTATCATTAGTAGAAAGTGCATCATCCTCACATGAAAGGTTAAAATTAATAAACGTCGGTGTCCCGTTATCTTGAATGACAACATTTATTGACTCTATAACCTTAGAGATACTCAGGTTAAAAACTCAATATGCTCTATTAGTCGATGAATATCCTAGCAATATTACATCGTCACTTCAAGAGTCGAACTTTCCTAATTTCTCTCTATCCTATATGATGTAGCATTTAATCCCAAAGACACAGAAATATGAAAGGTTGGGCTTCTTTCCAATCCATAATTCGTAGGTCACCTTAAGTGTGTGTGGACGAAGATAAACCCTATTGACCATGTGTCATGCGATAGATACCGCCTGTGCTTAAAACATCCTAGAAACTCTATGACCTAAAAGCATAGATCTAGCCATCTCTTGAATCATTCGATTCTTCCTCTCAATAATCCTATTTTGCTGAGGAGTCTTCACGGCCAAAAATTCATGTTTGATCCCGAGGCTATCACAGTAAAGATCTACTTTATCTTCCTTAAACTCAGTACCGTTGTCACTACGTATTCTATTGATAGTGACTCTGTGTTGATTTTGCAGGACATGGAACTTAGTCATAAGGAATTCCAAAGCATCGAATTTCTCTCTTAGAAAACCTACAATCGAGTAGCAAGTCAAATCATCTATCATCACGAGGATATACCTATTACAACCCAAACTCTCAGTATGAGTAGGACCCATAAGATCCATGTGTATCAACTCAAGCACTCATAAAGTGGTAATGGAATTCAACTTCTTGTGGGGACTACGTACTTGCTTTCCCAACTAACAGGGTCCACAAACTGCGAAAGTCAGTTTTCCAAGTGATGGCAAGTCATGTACTAGGTCGTTTTTGGCTAATTTCTCCAAGTCTCTAAAGTTCACGTGACCTAGACATTGATGCCATAGATCCATTGGAATGATTGCGGAGCTGTTGCAGACAAATGAGGATTTGGGCACAATCCCATACCAATTATCTTCTATCCTCACCCCTTGCAATAGAAGTTTACCGGCTTGATCATAAACATTGCATTCGTTTCAATCAAACTTTACTACAAAGTTAGCATCGCACAACTTGCTAATGCTGAGTAGGTTTTCTTTCAAACCTTTGATGTACAAAACATCCTCTAGCTTAGAAAATCCTGGTATCTCTACCGTACCCCGTCCTATTATGATGGATTTTCTCCCATCTCCAAAGGTGACTTAATGTTCTTTGAGATCCTCTAGGTAGGTGAAAAATGAGACATCACCTGTCATATGCCTGGAGCACCCACAAACTAAATACCACTGAGAAGTGTTATGTTCTTTAAGAGAAACATGAGCAACAAGGTCTTTTGCGTCGAGTTTAGGTACCCAAGATGAGGTAACCTTTTCTTTGACCTTGTCATTGTTGGATCTAGTCGGAATATTAGATTCAAGTACACGATTTGTGCATGGAGGTCTGGAGCTCAGATTCAAGCATAGTGATTGTCTCAAATCGTGTACTTAAATTTTGCAATTTTGATTCTTTAACTGCATTAGTGCCTTCATGGGTAAGTTAAAGAACACCCCACTTTTCTTTAGACGTGGTACACTTCATGATGTGTCGAAAATCGTCGGGGATGATATTTTCAGAAATAGCACTAAGCCCACGTGAGTTAAATATGCTCCATTTAAATTCTTCTTCCGTCCAAGCAGTCATAGATTTTAAAGTATTTGCGTTATCTATATTGACAGTGGGAGGCATCCACCATCTTTCACACATAACCCAAGCACGTTCGTCAATTGCGTTTAAGTGGGATCTCATACGGGCTTTCCAATATGCGTAATTTGACTCGTCAAAAATTGGCACTTAATTATACAAGTTTTCCATTGAAATTGCGATTTTTCAAAAATCAATATTTAAACCAAAATTGATATCTAGAATTTTTTTGCGGAAAAGATTACACGGTATGATTATGTAATAGGAACTAATACCAAAAGTCCTAACTCTTGCAACCAAAATGTGACAGTCTAAATAAATCAAACCAAGTGTGCAAAGTCAATCACAATATGTGGAAATATCCCCTAAAGGGGCAAAACCATTTATTTCACTATAATATGTAACGACTTACAATTACAGCAAAATATAATTTTAACGCACGAATACCCATCATCGTCGGTTGGTTGTCGTCAGCATTTGTCAGCAAGAGGTCCCTTAAGAACCCCAATATTAGCAGTGGATAAAGACCCTTCTTCTCCACATGGTTACTTCAAGATGAGTAGAGAAATTCTATCCAGGGTTTAAAGATTCACACAAATGTTTGCGAAAGATTTGTGAATAAAAAAGGCATTAAGCCTTGAAAAAATGAATTATGTTTCTAGGCAAAATATTTGCAGAAATGTCAGTTCCAAAAGACTTGGAAAATGTGTAGAATGACACTACCTTAAATATAAAATTTGATGCAGCACATAACTCAAACAAAGTACAGGTGTCGCTCGAATGTCAGACCACATCGCTTGAACGACTTCGCACATGGTGGCTATGATGCACGAACGACAAGCCAATCTCGCTCGAATGACGTCAGCGAGAGTTTTCTTCACCTCTAAACTTAGGAAAAAAATCATTTTCAATGTAAAAACATTCCATCCCTTTAAAAATATTTTATAAAAATTTCCCAAATATTTATGTAAATAATAGACACTCCAAATAAATTATTTTACCATAATCGTGAGCGGAGTGGTGGAAATGGTTGAAGAGTATGTTGCATGTTGCATAATGCACGTAAGAAGATGATGGATGCGTTGATTCAGATCAAGGTTGTTATGGATGATCATGTTGACGTGCCAAACATAGAGGTATTAGATATACTAACTGTGATCTAGGGAAAACAGAAAATTTCCTAGATTTTAACTCGGACATTTATAAAATCACGTGCTTACATAACTTCTTCGTCCGAAATCAGAACAATGTGTCGTTCATGGACACTTGAAGCTAACTCAATAATCTAGACTTTTTTGGAATTCCACTGAGCAGGAGATGAAGTTTGAAATGTCTAAAATGCCCTTGAAGTTGAGTCCAATGACGAAACTTCTATGAAATGCGACCAATCCTCACTTTAAGCATCCCAATACCTACAAAAGCTCAACTAAGTCCTACAAAGCATATATATATATATCTGTAACCGACATTTTTTGGTTAACGAGCATAAATATAGGCATAATAAACCCCCAAAGTGCTAGAATCCATAATGATAATGGGCGCGAATATGCAATATTCGTGATGTATCATTCATCTTCCTCAATTTTCCTTGAAAAGAGGATTGCATTGAGTGATGAGTTCCCTCTTTGCCAGCTATTTTGTGGGTAAATTCCCACGATAAGATGGCTGTTGTTCCATTTTTCTTTGGATCTGACTTCATATATTTTTCTTATGGCATTCTTCATCTCAGCTTCATATTGTCAGATGACTGCCACACTATGAACGATCCTGTTCGAGGTCATAACTCCTTCCTCGATTGGGAGTTTTTCTTGTCAGAGGACAAGGCGTCCAACCTCGACGCTTACAGTTTCCCTCATGGAGAATTTTTTTTAATCTTTTTAGACATCGCTGTAGACGCATTCCATTTGAAGGTGTGTTGCTTCATCTTGCTAATGGAGTCATTTTCCATAAGCATCAACATACCATGAAATCTGTGTCGATTTGAGTTGCTCGTTGATCGACTCAAAAGGCTACTCTTGTAGGTGAAATCATGGATTTCTATCTCAATGAAACTCATATCCGACTCTGAGTAATGACAACTCAACTCATAAGTCACCAGCAATGATGCATTGTGTGGGTGAGACATTGTTTCACTCCTTGGTTTCAAGTTTCTTCTAGAAAAAAGAATCACTTCCCATAGACGGCGCTAACTATGAGTGGAAATAATCACGATTAATAATTCTAATAGCAAAGAGTTAAAGAAAATTAATGTCACAACACACAAAATTTATGTGGTTCGGTAATTACCTATGTCCATGAAGGATCTCTATTTTTATTAATTCTTTCAGAGTTTCTGAATTACAAGCCCCATTGCCCTGAGGTGAGTATTTAATTATTGTGATAAGAGTGGTTAAGACAAGAATGAACTCTTTTAGCTGCTAATTGGCTCGTTGGTTGATCCATGCTTATCTACTTTGATATCATAGATAGTAATAATGAGCCTCCATAATTATCCACATGATCCTAAATCTAACTTGAGCATCACGTTGGACCTATTGGTTTGCCGAATATGGGATCGTTATTGTTTGCACCCATAATTTTAATTTAGTGTAATGTGAAAATCGAATAGATAGGGGACTTTCATGAGACATTGGATGAATAGTTATAAATGAGTGATACAAAATTATTTACTTTTACTTCATCATTGATGATGGGATAAATCATAAATATGTCATCACCAATAATAATATTAGGTATAAAAGTGTAAATAAAACAAGTAAGATGAGGAAATACACAAGATATAGAGTTATTAGCCTATAAAAATGAGCCTACGTCCACTTTGTTGCCTACTCTAATAATGTATGCTCAATAATATAAGATTGTAGTGCCATTAGAGGCGTACAAGAGAGATAAAGAGGAGAATACATGAATATAGTACAACTTGGTAGCTAAGGATGAGAGTTATAAGGCAAGTCTTCAGATGGCTATGGCCAGGAAATCCCCCAAAGTGTGGTAGCTTATAGAGAAAGATAGAGGGAATATTTTAGTAGGGCTTCGCCATCAGATTATTCATGGTATTTGTGAGGTGAGAAATTATATTTATAGAAGTTAAAAGAAGATGTCACATGCAAGGAGCACGTGACATGTGCATAAGTTTTACGATTGTGGAATCCTTCTAGAAGTAGGAAAACTGTTAAGTGGTGGACACATTTTTTGATGTCCACGGTAAGTTGCACATTATGGAAGGAGAAGGTGTCAATGACCTATTTGAACTCACGAAGTGGACGTTCAAGGAGTTATCGCAGCATGTCTGTGCACAGGCGATGGCCTATGTGGATAATTGACTATGACATATATGTTCTAAGCAATGGTGTTTCCTATGATCCATTGAGATGGGCCGTGACCTGTCTGTTCCTAGATAATATCCTTCCGCTTAGTTTCCACAGCCCAGGTGTCAATATTGGGCATATCAATAAGCCTATAAGCCTCCGTGCCAAGAGGTGGCGAGTTTGTGCAGCGACTGTGTTCTATTCCCTTGGCCGCAGTGTTGTTGTGTGTTGTATTTTTCACCTTCTTTGCTTAGGATCGGACAAGGTGCCACGATCATTAAATCGGAACACTTCACTTACCAGTGCCCTCTTATATAAATGGAAGGGCGTCGAGGATTTCATTACTTCAACAAATTTCTTGAGAGAAAATCGAGGACAAACTTCTACGATATTTTTTTTTTCCGGTGAGGTTCCAAGGCTAGTTATTGGTGGTTCAAGGTTGAGCTAACCAGGCACAACCCCTAATTCTTATAAATTTCACAAATTTCCAGGTAAACTTCCCTTTTAATTCTTTTCCACACTGTAATTTCAATGGTTATTTATGTTTGAATCTCTGCCTATGCTAGAACATTAGGGCTTGTGGGTTCGAATATCACCAATGACTTTCTGGGTAAATCTGATAATTATTGGGTTTTAAATTAATTAGGATTTGAATTAATGAAGTTTTCACCTTTCTAGGTTATTGGCAAACAATTCAAGTATAAAAATTATAGGTTTTTTGATTTTTTTTGGGTTGAATCTTGACCTAGACCCCATTTCGAAGATTTTTTTTGGGTTGAATCTTGACCTAGACCCCATTTCGAATTTTATTTTTAGCCAAGAACACCAAGAACATGTTCTTGGACAAAACCCTAGGGTTTTGGTTTTCGATCCTTGGAAGTTTGAAACATGAATTATTTACCTGTTTATCCACTGGCCGTGACTTAGTAGTGGATTTTCACTAGTTTGCTGTGGCCTCCTTTTAATCCTTGCTTGTCTAAATTTCCACTGGTTGCAGCCATTTAGTTAACTTAAACTGACTGGATACAACCTTTACTTTTAACTTATTCCCAGACCAATGTCCCCTTTGGCTGTAGCATGTTATGATATTTAGGTTAAATGGTTGCGTCTTTTAGTTAGAACTTGATGCTTTCTGTGTCCATTTTATCCATTTCTGGCATATTCTTGTGGCTGCTGCAACTTCATTTTTCTTATATGTCTTTTCATTTTTGATCTTTACATAAACGTGGGCTCCTCAATGGCCTTCTGAACATAATGGTTGTGGCAACTAATTGGGGAGTCATTTTTCTTTTCAGGTCCTTGCCGTGGCCTTATGCATTGAAATACTTGGGATTACTTTGAGGATTTATGGAAGAGGCATCTTGGTGTTCCTCCTCTTATCGTGCTCCCCTAAAAACCATTGGGCCTTAAAAACTCAAAGATTGCTCCTAGTGTGTGGCGATAGACTCTGACTATTCTGATTGTATGGATCCCAGGAAGACTACGACAGTGATGGAAAAAGACACCCATTCAAGATCCTCCTACCGAGGTAATTGCTATGACCGAAGATGATAATTTTACTCTAGCGACAGTAAAAGATAATGAGGCCGAGACTTCTGAATGCGACCATTCTATTGAGATGCTCCAGTGACACTTAACCACCGTTGCATCATGAATGAGGAGTGGTTAAGTGCCTTAGCTGAGGCCTTTGACTTCCTTTAAGTAACCATCCGTGGAGGAGAGTTCATGATCCACGGTACCAAATCATGGTGTTTGCTTCCTTCTTCATGCTTTTTTTGGGTCTACGACTGCCAATCCCTGTTCCAGTGAGGCAACTTTTGAGTGCCATGAATTTGTCCCCAACCTAACTTGAAGCAAATAGCTGGAGGACCATTCTTACTACCATGGTCATTTAGAAGAAGCGCTTAAAGAAGGACATATCTACTGTTGTGTTCTTTGAGTTTTACAGACTTAAAGAGAACTCCGTTGAAAATCTATGGTACTATGACTTGGGCTTACCAAAAGAGGACCATTATCGGATTACGAGAAGGCCTTCCAGAGTTAAAAAATGGAAAGGAAAATTCTTTTTCATTTATGAGGATGACTGAGAGGCCTACTCTGAGGAAAATGAAAGCGGTTGCCGCGATAATTTGGTCGCCCATCCAAAGAAGGTAAAATATTTCCATGAATTTTATTTTTTCCTTTCATTATGCACTACAACTTATCTTTCTTAAGTTTTATATATTTTTCGTGGCTCCTATTAACTTCTTTTAAAATTATCCTTTTTAGGCCTGAAACTTAACAGCAGACAAAGGAAGAGGGTTGAGGACATGACCCTCTTGAGCGTCGAAGATTTTTTTCCTCACATAGTAACCTATTGGAAGCTTTTCAAAAGAAGATACTTCCCAACCAAGGACATTCCAAAAATGACTGCGAAAGGTAGCAAAATGTCTTCTAAATTTTTTCCGCGATGTTTATTTTTCACTTAAAACTAACATGACCTAATTTTTTGGTGGTGTCGAGGAAATTAATCGCAAGCTGCTCATTTCTCAACTTAATAAAATGGATGAGGCTACCATTATCCTCAACTAAACTACCAGAAAGAAGGGGAAGAAGAGGAAAAGGGCACCTTAGGAGGTGGCTCCTGAGGCTGACAAGGAGTCTACTATTGCTACTAGGGTTAAGGAGGTCAATCCTCCACTCAGAAGAAGGCGACTGTAATTTATGATGCCACAATCTAAGACCACGTGGATGATGATATTGGTGCTGATCTGGCAGCATTATGCCTAGTTTCTTTTAGGGGGATTCCAAGGAGGTTCCACCCCCATTAACATTTCAAATACTGCATCCCCTACATGGACCATCATGGCAGTTAATGCCATCTTTCCCACTCTGCAGATCAGGATCGAAAGGGATGCTGAAGGTCATTTACGACCTTACTTTAGGAAACTTGATCCTAAATTTATATGGGATACAACTTCCACAGTAGTCTCCAAGATGAGAAGGAATGCAAACACTGCTAACCTTAATCGTCTGGTGGATCAGGATGCAAATTACTTGGAGGAATATACTCTTCAAAGTCTACTGAGGGTAAGATCATTATTTATTTTTCTTTCCATAGTACTTAGCATATACTTGCGTTGACATTTTGCTTTTATTCTTTCAGGATGCAGAGGTTACCATGGTCTAAAGGGCTAAGTATGAAGGGATGTACAAGCTCTATCAGGCTGCAAAGGGCGGACATAAATTCCAATTAGAGGCAGCCAAGTTTTTCTCTATTAAGGCATTTAAAAATATTATAAGGTTGCACTACATGTGTACAAGATGGAGGAAAATAGAAAGGCTTGCGCCATAGCAATTTCTCCGAAGGAGGCTAACAATAACTTTAAGCAGACTGCTAAAACCTTAAAAATTATTGAGCCTAAGGCTGAAGAGGCTACCAAGCAAGTCGTAGCCTTTGAAGAGAAGTTTAACCAGGTACAGAAAAGGAATGGAGACCTGGTTCAAAAGCAGAATGCGTACCTTCAAAAGATTAATGACAACTATATTGCAACCCTCAAGCAAAAGGATGAGGAGCGTACTGCGACATTGAAGAAAGATGTTGATGATGTCGTGGCCTCATTAAAAACCTCCAGGACTTTTTATATGATCAATAATAAGGCTTCTATCTGCCACTTCTAGGAGTTAAGGTACGGGGTGGCTAAAAACATCCTAGAGTCTAAGGACCAATTTTTTCTTGAAAGCTTAGTGATGCTAATCACATAGAGGGTATGGCTGAGCTAAAGGCTACGAAGGAACAAGCTAGAAAGAAATGCGAAGAGGCTGTAGCATCTGAGATAAAGGAAACTGAGATTGCTACGAAAGGGGATAACGAGGATGATAAAGAAGAAGTTGCCACCTAATCTTCACTCTTTTTATTCTGCACTTATATTTTTCTTTTCCACAGCTAAACTTATATATTAGTCCTCTGCAACTGTTAATTTTTAAATAATTATTTTTGTATGTAATTATACGTGGCTATGGCCACCTTCTAATGAATGGATTTGTGTTTGCTATATCTTTGTTGATATCTACATGCATGTAGTTGAGTCTTAAATAGGCTGTGATATTTTATTACTTAATCTTGAATGCTTTTGATAGTAGCTTTAGATATAAGTTGTAACCTTCATGTACAAATTCCATCTTTTTGAAATAGGCTGCATTAATGTAGTCTGTAGAAAAATTATTTGTGGCCTTAAAGGCCGCGACCATGAACTCCTGATGCTTAATTCTTCAGTTTTCATATTTTTTGATAAGCGCCGTAGTCATCGCTAAAATTACCCTTCTGTGCTATATAGAATTTAAGCCCTCATAGAATTATTACTGCACACTACACGAAACATGTCGACTTGTCATGGTAAAAAATAGTGACAAGGAAAACTTATCACAGTAAAAAACTGGGACAAGTTTGGGAGTGATTAAGAAAATTGTTATGGACTTGTCACGGTCAAAGTCCATGACAGGAATTTTATTTGTCACGGACTTTGACCATGACAAGTTCGTGATAAAGGAAAACTTATCACGGTTAAAGTCTATGACAAGTCAGTGACAAATAAAAAAATTTCACAAACTTTGTCCGTGATAAAGAAAAATTGCCACAGACTTGTCACAGTCAAAGTTCATGACAAATCTGCGCAGAATTAAAAAACTACTGGGAGTAAGGCCACTACCACTTCCTAGCAGTATATTTTAACCTATTCAAATAGTATACATATCAAGCAACATTCAACAATTCATACAAACTACATATGAATTAACCAACAAATATTCATAACCAACCAACATTCAATATTCAAAAAATAGATACAAATAATATAAAACATTCAATATTCATTATTCAACTAAAATAAATACAAATAATGTAAAGGACTTGGGTTTCGACAAGGGTTGAGAGAGAAGGTAGGCCACACTACTTATGAATTGATACATCTATCAATTCGTCGAATTCCGCATTGCTCTTCCAACCAGAAAATGTGCATTCTGTCTTCCGGGCACAATATGCGTGACGCGAACCGTTGCCTCAATATCTTGCAACACACGTCCATTAACCACACCAGCGTGTGTGACTGGGTCCCTCAACCTCGTAGCTATAGGCTTGTCACAAAATAGGTCTATTAAATACACACTCGACGAACCCATTGTTGACCTAGGTCGTTCGACGGGGGTCAAGGTGACAAATGGATTATGTGCAGGCGGCGAGTGGGTGCGTATCAGCGACAGGGGTAAGAGAGATGGATTAATGGAGTCCTCGCCTACCTCCCTCCCCTTCATCTTAGATGAGGTGGACCCCAACTGACGCTTCATGTACTCAAACATATTAATGACCATATTTTCCAACCTTTCTAACTTATCGCTATATGTGTGCACCATAAGTGCTAACTCGGTGTTGCTCATCTCAATCTCGGTAAGCCTCGACTTGCCCACCCGAGAGTTCATTACTTTCCCTCCCCTGGTGATCCACCCTGATCACTTATCTTAGTGCGTCCGTAGCTAGAGATGACTTGTCAGCATCAGATTGGGAGTTGTTCACTTCCTTTATCTTTGCCTGAACGATAAAAAATACATGATTAGTTAAGTTAATAAAAAATTATAATGTAATTTAAAAAATAAAACAATTGTAAGATGTTTTTATAAGTTAAAATTATGGCTGCCATGGTCGGGACACCTCCTTATCATTTCCCTTCCTTGTCTGAATTGCCACATAGCATTCGAGCCTATGTGGCCTACCTCCGGGCCATTCCCCGTCTACAGAAATAAAATAATGTAACATTAGTAAGTAATGCAAAGTAACGCTAAATTAGAATAACATAAATTAAAATGAAAGAAAATTAAAAACTTACCATCCTCTGCTCCACCTCGGCACAAGATGTACGCTCGCAGTAGTGCAGGTTGACCTTTTTTGCTCGATTTTCGCACCCTAATTGACGAGATGTCAATTGCCACTCCTGGTTCTCATTGTCAAAAAATTTCTTCCACTGTGACAATGAGATCTGCTCTTTCGACGGTATGGTGTCAAGGACCCTTAATATGTACTCCTAGTCCTGCCCAAAGTACCGTGTCCGCGTGTTTTTCTTCCATGTTTCTTATTGACATCTCAATTGTTCTAACGTGGAGTTGCGAACATGTGGGGCATGTCGAATTATTCCTGTCAAACAAATACAAACAAAAAAAAGTAAGTGTTACTTGTATTTGAATTATAAAATAAAATAAAAATAAAATATTGATACAAAATAAAAAAAGTGAGTAAGTCCGTGTAGTACCCCCAGATACCGGTCTTGAGCTCTCTTGGCACTTTTATCCAATTCGTGTACCCTGGGTGTAATACCCCGTATTTTTATGCTATATTAATTTGGGGATTTATTAAATTTAATGTGAATGATTTGTTTAATAAAAATTCAGAAATTAATTATGTTATAATTAGTAACGTGATGAGAGTTAGTAATTATGGGAAACTTGTTGAATATTACTAATGAGCAAAGTAATATATTATATTGATTATATTGAATGTCATGAGTGAATTAAATGACGATTTCAGAAATTTAAGTCAGAACGTGCTCGTGTTAAGTCGGGACTAATTTTGTTAAATAAAAAGTGAATATTTTATAAGTTTCCCATATGGCCTTTTTGAGTGCGTCAACGCGTCCGGTAGGGTCGAGATAGTCAGAAAAGTGTACCCGGGGGTGTAGTTTGGGTCTCGGGGCATTGTTAGGCCTAATTAGTACCCCGGGAGGGCATTTTAGTCATTTTACATAATGGGTAATTAAACCCACGAATTTCAGCAACCTATATCAGCCAACTAGGTTAGCCTTTTAGGGTTAGAATATCCATAAATCAATTGACGGCCATTGGAGAAGAGAGGAGAGAGCTCCAAGGCAATTTAAGGCCAAAAAGTCACCGGTTTGCACCGCCGCCACCACCACCGCGTAGACCGCGAGACGAGGAATGCAGCCATACCAAAATCAGCCGTGAATCAGAATACAGAAAATCCTAGGCAAGTGTTTAACTTGCGTATTTTCGTTACTGCAATCTTCATATTGGTTTTGGATTGATTAGAGATGATAAATATGGAAGAACACCCAATTTGTGTTAGGAAAATGCATGTAGAAATGATTTATATGAAATTCTGGAATCCTTGCCATGTAGAGGAATATAACCCACGAAATTTTGATGATCTTAAGAAAGAAATTCTGGAGAAAGATTTGTTAGAAAACTGTTTAAGAAAATTCTAGGGTTCTTGATAATTGGATATAATTTTAGGTTGAAAATCCGTGTTTAAATGATGAATATGTACATGCCTCACGTTAGAATCATCTGGTATATTATTATAATTTTAGTAGTAGAATTCTGGGACGATTGGAACTTGAAAATATGGATTTGGTGTAATTTTGGTAATGAAACCCGTAACTGCATTCTGCAGAATTTTTCGCAGACCTGCTTGATCGATCGATCGAGCCTAGAGCTTCGATCGATCGAAGGTTCGATCGATCGAGCCCCAAGCTTTGATCGATCGACCCCTCCTGGCAGACTCCTAATTCCCTCTTTAAATGAGTTAAATTCAAATTGTCGTGATATAATTCTTGGGCGTTCTTGATAAAATGATTTGGGAGAAATTGAGGACCAGTAGGGCATATGAATAAATGTTGGGACCTTTAATCTTCAACGAGAATGGTACTTATGGGAAATTTACTTTAGGGTTGGTGAATTCATAAATCTAAAGAGTGAGGTGCGTAAGAGAGTTACGTTGGGACCTAATAAAGAGACTTACTGAATTTCAGATTTGTGAGGATATAGTCCACGAGTGTCAGGATATGAGTGAGAAAACCCTTCGAGTTAAGGTTAGGAATGAAACTTTATACGAAATTCTAAAATGTGAATTTAAGGATAAATGGTACAATTATGGGTGACGAGAAGAACCTATGTTAATATAATAAAGTGGTATATTTATATGATTGTGTGTACATATATTATATACATGTGAAAAACATACCGCGCTACTTGCTATCCTTGAGGTTACCGCGCTGGGACAGTCTTATCTCGATGGGACCTTTATTGGGGATATTGACTTGTACCCTAGAAGATAGATATCCTTGGTACAGGCTATCGAAATGATAGTTCAGACGGTTCTAAGAGACGCGAGTATGTGCCATCCTCTTAGAGACTTGGAATCTATGCTTCGCCTCGATATTGTTTGTGTATGTGTTAATACAGTTCGAGAGTGATTCCGAACATGTATTCCCCTTGATATGAGTGGTATGGGATTTGGATAGTAGAAGTATGCACGCACCATAGTTTTATGTGGGGTGCTGTTATTTTATATATATTATGCGAGTAGTTAATATATATATAAAAATGGGAATTTTGAAACTGCCTACTGTGATTTGATAAGTTAGACATGGTTGATGACTCGTATAGTAAATACTTGTTTTGTGAAAGTATAAAATGTCACTGGAAAACTTTATAAATTAATAAAAGTTAAAACGAGAGTTGTGCTGCTAATTGGAAGTATCCTTTCTAAACAATAATATTGTTCAGTTTTGAAATCTTATGAGTAAGTTTAAGATACGCTAATTTATTGGGAAGGTTAGTATGATAAAATGTTAAGATAACCCATTGGGAAGGTTAGCACGATAGGTGTGCACATTAGAAGAGATGTGAGAATTTCTCAAGAGAGTGTCGCTCTAATATGTTGTTGCATTGGCCTGTATGAATTTAAATACTTGCTAAACGTATTTTTAAATCAAACACACTTTCGGGCTCTGACCCGTTTCTTTTTCTCTCTCTCTCTCTCTTGTATATATATGTATATATTTCAGGTGCTCAGCCACAGGGGCGTCTTGCTTAGGATCCCTTGAAAGGAACGTGCTGCAGCTTAGGTGGGAGTTGCAGGTTACTTGCGTAGACGGCTTCCCTTATTGACTCCACTTTTAGCATTCTCATTTATTGGGCATGTGTCGCCCTTTCCATTATTTCATTATTGTTGGGACATTTGTATTTCAGTTATTTCCAGTATTGTTACGATGGGTTTTATTCAGTTTGTATTGGTGACTTTAGTCTTCATATGTGGACATTCGATTGACGAATGTATTATATTAATTGGACTTTGTGTTCCAGGTTTATTGTGGTGTGATTCTTAATTGTAGAAATGTTGTTAATAAAACAAATGTTTTTCTTTAAATAAAATTTGGAAAGTATGTATATAAATGGTTTTGACACTTAGCTTAATTATTTAGGGTGTTAAATTGGAAAATGTATTTTTATCGACGGTGATGCTGAGAATGAACCAACTGTTTACCTTGATTTAATTTAATAAAGGAGTGATCGCCCGGTATTTAATTAGGCCCGGTATTTAATTAGGCGGAAAATGTTTTGTTCCGAAAGTCATTGTTTTAAACTCGATGGGAAATTTGAGCACACTTAAGTTAGAAGAGTTGGTAGGTGATCTTCAGACTTACGAGTTAGATATGTTTCCCCAAACTATCAAACCTAAAGATAAAGGGATTGCACTCAGGTCACAGTCGAGATCGAGTGAAGATGTTTCGAGGAAGAGAGGTAAGAAAAAGAAAGTAAGTTTTTCTGAGTCCGAGTCTGATTTTGACATGGCCTTACTTGTGAATTTTTAAAAAAAATTTCTCAAAATGTCTAAAGAAAATTATTCCAATAAAACGAGATTTTTTGAGAAAAATAAAAAGAAAGAGGAGGCCAAAGAAAGTGATAACGAGGATGAGATCAGGTTCTTTGAGTGTGAGCGTAAAGGGCACATAACTAAAGAGTGGCCTACTAGGATAAGGACAAAGAGCAAAGAAACTGCACTGCCCGCCACACTTAGTGATAGTGAGGGAGATGAGGAAGATGAGGGAGATGAGTCCAATAAAAGTTTAGCACATGGAATGTGTGTATCTCTTTTGATTCGTGTGAGCATACCCACTTTGTTTCACGATGGTAGTGTCAGCGAGAGCGACATTGATGACTCGAGGGTTTCTAGTGAAAATGAGAGCGAGTTTGAGAGTGGAGATGAAAGTGAGATCCAAAAATATTTTATGAATTTGTACACCGAGACCTTGAAAACAAAAAATTATAATAGAGATTTAGGTTGTCGGGTTTTAGATTTGGAGAAAGAAAAAGAATTTTTTAGGAGGGAAGTGTGTGATTTGACCGACAGGGTGTCTAGTCCGATAACACGTGTATCCCAACTAGAGAGTGATCTCGAACGTGCCCTGGAGGTCAAATTACCTTTAGATAATTCTTATAATAAAGTTGAAAAGATGGTTCTCAATCCCGTTTTGGGTGGTGGTGAAAATTTAGGAAAAGTTCATGACGGTGTATCCACTTCTTTTGTTGCACCCGAGCCGGTTCCTATTTTAGTGGCTCTACTCAACCCACCTAGGCGTCCCATACCTGTTAAGAGATCACATCCTAAAGTTATTCAGAGAGGTGTATATAGGATGATTTATGTTTGCTCCCATTGAAAAAAGAGAGGACACCTTAGGGAGTTTTTCTTTAAATTGGGTTATGTGTCACACTTTGCTCGTACAGATGTTCGCACACATGCACCCCCCTATGATGCTTTGCTTGCACATAATGATAGAGAGTTTGCATATATTCGAAAGAAAGTAAAGTTTTTGGTCAAGTGTTCTCATGATTTGATAGATTTGTTTCAAAATATGTCACTGTCATTGGAAAACTCCACCGCACCTACCGGTTGAGGTCTAGACATGTTTGCTAGCATAAGTTGATTTGCATGATGTTACCTTTTGCCTATTGCTAGTAAGTACCATTTGTTTTATACTTTATTAGCATTTTTGTTTTCTTTTCTTATTTTTGGTACTATTTTAGCACTGTATTGGATCTTTCTGCCCATTCCAGGAACTATTTTTACAAAATTTTCTCACTGGACAAAACTGCATGTTATTGTGATTAAATTGGGAAAATTTTCTTTTATCGTTCTAACGAGAATTCATCTCTCGTGAAGCCTTCTTGTGAGATCCTATGTCATTCAAACAATAAGGAGTCTCGTTCGAATGGCCCCTATAATTAACACTCTTTTTGCAGTCCACTGTTTCATCTTACTATCTTATGTGGTACTGCTGGGTTGTTTCTAAACAACATTTGAAAAAATATAAACATATTATTTTAAAGACAAATTTGAAAAATCCATAAAGATTTTGTAGTTTATTTGCACCTTATATGAATTGACATTTAGGATGACCAAGTCACAATTTCATGCCATATCCACGTGACTATTTGATAGTGTTTTGAGACAATATGTTGTGCCATTCATGTGCTTTACACAGTTTGGAGTCTTTGAGATGATATAGTGATACTTCATACATGATTGACTATTTTTGTCCTTTATTGCACATATCCATGAATTTGTTTGACGTTTTTGCTTGTCTATCACATGTTGGTTGAGTGTTTTCTTCTCAATTCTGTCTATACAACGAACCAAATGCGATAAAACTTGACAAAAAGTAGTTCATGATATAAACCATTTGTGAGATCGTGTGTTTTTATTTTAAAAAAAATGGGGAAGGGCTATGAAAGGTACTCATTTATCCTTTGCGATTAAGCCACCATTTAAATGGACCTAAAAAAGTGTGGAATTGAAATTATCCGAGCCCAATGAGGTTTTAAAAGAGCCCGAAAAAATTGAAAGGCAATAAAAATAAATATATGCCAAAAATGGGGTCAATAGTTTTTTTTGTTTCATCACCTCATTAGAAAAATAAAAAGCATTATCTTTTAATGAGGCAGTTTAAATGGAATTTTCAACGGTTTGCACGTCCTTGAAAGTCATGAAGAGGCATTGCATAGTTTTGGACGTTATTGGTGTGGAAATCATCTGTACTTTGATTTGTTGATATGATTAAGATGATGTCTTCCAAATTCAACAATTCTACACTGAAGGACTATTTTTTATGTTTATTTGTTAGGAGTACACTTATGCATATTGCACATAAAATATAATTGAGTTGATTTTCCTATCGAATCTATTCACACCTATTCATTTCGTTTCCACGATTTGGTTGTCTTAGTGTAAATTCATCGTGTGTGATTTTTGTAACATCATTTTTTTGTAGAAAAAAATTAGAAATTCAAAAATAGTTTGTTTTCTTGGTTTACCGTGACACCCCGAATTTCTTTATGTGATTTATTCTTTTCCTTGTGTATTTCGGACAAATAAAAACGGGGAGAATGAATTATGATTTTATGGGGGAGTTTAAGTATGGGTGAGAATTGATTATGCTTTCATACTTTTCTTTATATCATTTCAAGCTCGAAACGTCACGAGATTTTTTTTGTCTCATGTGTGTAGGTATAATTGAAGATTTGTTGGATTGCACACCTGATGAGAAAATCTTGAAGGTTTTGAAGAGTTGATTGTTGAATCATCGTTTGAAAAGATTTGAAGACTTGAAATTTTATCTTTCCACGTTTGAATATTTGGGAGGGTAGATTTGTACAGGTCATTTGAGATTGATATTTCGGATATTTTTATTTTGTACTGATATAGACATGGGTGGAGATTTGTAAGGACACTGTTCGTCACAACTTAGTATGTCGTATACTGCTACAAGTTGCTACAAGACATCGAAGGATTGAGAACTTATATCTACAAGAGACGAATCCGAATTTCAAGAAGACTTCATAATTCAAGACCAAAAAGGATGAATTTGGTAAAATGTATTTAAGTTCCTTTTACATTTTACATTAAAAGTGTTGGGATATTTTTATAAAATTTTGAATGATTTTTGAAATGATTTTAAATGGTTTCTAATTTTTCAAAATCATAAAAGTTTTGGATAAATATTTCTGATCTCATAAACAGTCTTAAGTGTTGCGGTTTCCAAAATATTTAAAAGATTGTAGTTTTATGGGATACATGTATGATGTCGTTCGAACGACACCGTACATGGTTAGAACGAGAATGTATCTCGCTCAAACGACATCGTATGTCATTCGAACGAGATGTGTTTTAAGTTGACACGTCACTGCCTTGATTTTTACTATAAATAAGGGTGTCAGGCTTCTGATTTTTGGTTGGAGAAACACTAGTTTTAAACATAATACGTTTTTGAGTGTTTTGGTTTATTCTCCAAAATTTTTGAGGGTTCAATGTTTGTTTTACAATTTAAAAATCCCAATATTTTTTTTGTGAGTTATTTTGTGGAACCCAAATCATAATTTGCTATAAATATATATATTGAGAGAGATATATCGAAATGTGTGTGTAGAAAGAAAGAGATGGTCATCGAAATATATAAGTAAGAGAAAAGGGGGTCAACGCTGATGCAATTAAAGAGAGAAACCAAATAATCAAATACCAAATACCAAATATCAAATACCATAAACCAATTTAAATTTCAATTTATAATACCAATTTCAATTCCAATTTATAATACCAATTTCAATTTCAATTTTAATTTACACACACACACACACACACACTGAAACATACACTAATATGCACACACTAATCCACACACACACACACACACATTGAAAAACACATAAACATACGCACTGACACACACACACACACACAAACACACGATCACACATATTAACACACACACATACACACACTAAAACACACACACACACATACACACACACACACAGTGAAATACTCATAAACACACATAAACTCATTGAAACACACACGGTCACACAAATTAACACTCGCGCACATCCACACATTAAAATACACACACACACACACACGTATGCACACTGAAACACACACACACGCACTAATTAAAAATCGTACAGAGAGAGATAAAAATGTACCAATGAGAGAGTGAGGCAGAGAAAGGGAGAATCGTAGCTGGGAAAAGAGAGAGAGAGAGAGAGAGAGAGAGAGAATAGTGAGGTAAAGGAAAATGAAATGGGAGGGAAAGGAAAATAATAAGCGACTATGATTTTATTTTTTAAAGTTATCACGCTTGTGTCATGGTCAAAGTCCGTGACAACTTCTTAAGGTTGTCACCGTCCTTGATCATGACACGTCTGTGATAACTAAGTTATCACAGTTTTTTACCGTGGCAACCATGGCCTGGTGAAGAGTGTCCTTTTAGAAATTTTGGTGTAGTGGTAGTAAATGTTGGATTACTGTGGTTTATTGGGAACAATTTTCGTTTCCACGGACCAGATCCTTGGTCCACCTCCGGATTTGACTGTGGCTTCTTTCACACAGTTCGACCTTTTCTTTCTTTTGGGGCATTTTTAATCCTTCCTAGGCTGGGTTGTCAATAATCCACCCACAGATGTACCGGTACTTTCAGGTCTCCCTAGACTAGGAATAATCATGCCTCCCCAAGCTAGGTACCCCAGACTAGGTTGTCAATAAGCCACCTATGACTAATATTGAGTATAAGGATTCCTCAAGGCTAATAATGAGTATTAGAAGCTCTCAAGGCTAATATAAGAATCCTATATCCTTGAATGCTAAGAATTGGTATGGTAAAAATCCCATATCTTTAAATGCTTTTATGATGTGAGGGGTGTTATATGCCAATTAAGGCCATCACCCCTTCTCCGCTATAGACTCTTCCTCTCGTACTAAATAATCTTTCGAGACTATTGGTCATTTTCCTTCGAAATCTATTTAAGACCAAGACTTTTCATAAGATTTTAGATGAGGAGATCAAGAATTAAAATATAATTAATTCCATCATCCATATATATATATATATATATATATATATTGTCAGTGAAATACAAAGCTCATGCGAAAAAACTACACTTAAAGAGTTTCACAAAAATAGGAATAAAAATGTTTGGAGGAAAAAACTAGACTTGTGGTCTTTAGTTATGGGTTACAACCTTTATGAATCGGTGGAGAATTCCCTGCCTGACAAGGCTCCCAATCTCATTTTTCACAGCGAAGCAGATGTTGGTGTTGTGTCCGTAGTCTCGGTGAAATTCACACCATTTGGCCTGGTCCTTTTTATGGGGAGGGGACTTGTGATTCTCAATCCACCTGAGCAGCTTGTACTCCTTGATTCTCCCTAGGATGTCTTCATGACTGGATATCAGCAGGGTATAGTCCTCATAAGCTCTTTCTGGCTTTGGTTCCTCGTGCTTCCTCTTCTTCAAAGTCATGGGTGTGGCCTTATGTTCAATGGCTGCGGCCTTTTGCTGGTAGATAAAGGCTGCATCCTCTAGCATCATGACCCTCTGTTCCAAGAGGTTGATCCGACCTTGGAGTGAGGTCTAACTTTCATAAAAGTGATTGATGTAGTTCATTAATTGGGCAACATCTTCATTCTGCTGTGGACCTGACCCGGAGCTTCCTTCCATGACTTCTGCTATATTAATCTTTAGAAATATACTCTGAGATAAACTAAAGTGTGGTGATAAAACTAAGGAATGTAGAGAGAAAACCATTGCATAGTCATTGTGGTGTAGCCTTTATATACACCCCCAAATGTATGTATATTGTGATTCGTCATGCCTATGGTCACGGTCGAAGTCCATGACCCATCCGCGACCAAGCTTCGAGGAAATTTTGGCATGGATTTGGCACCAAGGTGGTCACGGCCTGGTCATAATCCAAGGCCGTTACCCATAATGGTAAGGTATTTGTGCCGTGACCACTTTCAGAGAATCCATGAGTCACTCTGGTAATGAATATGGTCACGCCAAAAAATGATATGGTCACGACCAAAGTCCGCGACTAGCTGGTCGCGGACTTGGGGCATGACCATTCATAGGATTTGGTGTAGTGAGCCCAAATATGTACAAGTGGGGAGCTTTAGCCTTGGAAGGAAAATAAGGGAAAGGCCGTGGCCTATGAGGTATGAGAGGCTGATGTCGTGGCCTCCCCAAGGAATCATTCACCAGTGTTAAATTCTGAGCACAACATATATTTATGGGATCCTTTCCCCAGTAGTGAACTGAAAAGTTTGTGAAAATATGCAAACTACCATATTGAGTGTTCGGCCTATGGTAAATCATCCTTCCATGTCGCATCCAACAAAGAGGCAATGGAGGTTTAATCTTAAAAATGGACCCAAAACTTGGGTTTAACCCAGAAGACTAGGAGTCTACTGACAACATAAAAAGTCAAGTGCAATATAGCACAAATTTGGCAGTGAAAAACCGTGAACGTGGGGTTAAAAATGGAACTAAATAAATGAGTGAATACCTAATTACCCACCTTACGAGGCCATGTCCTTTTGTATTTTCCAACACTAACTAAATAGGGTAACATCATTGGGGTATATAAAAAGTAGATATAAGGCCATGGAAAAGACCTACAAATAGATTTAGAAATAAAGAACCCTCTTATGTGCTTTATATGTAAAATACGAGCTTGAAAACTAAAATCTCACCCATGGGATGATGACTCGAGAGTCCCCATGAATGAAATAAGGTGTTAGGAACCCAAAATAAGAGGAAACTAGATTTAATACCTCATTTTCCACTGACGCCGCCAAAATGATGATGCAAGAAATCATACATATGTCATTCCCGACCATCATATCACGTATAAAAGTGTAAATACAACATGTAGGAGGAGAAAACATATAATATATAGAGTGGTTAAAAGGAGCCTCCATCCACTTTACTGCTCTACTCTCTTGTATGTTCAATAATATAAGATTGTAGTGCCATTAGAGTCATACAAGAGAGATAGAGAGGAGAATACATGAATGTAATACAACTGGGCAGCCAGGGATGCGACCTATAAGTCAAGTCTTCAGATGGATGTGTTCAACTAAGCCCCACAAGTGTGGTAGCTTATAGAGAGAGGTGGAGTGAGATTTTGGCAGGGTTTCAGTGCCAGATTCATCTTGGTATTTGTGAGGTGAGCACTTCTATTTATAGAAGTCTAAATGAAGTGTCACGTCCATGGAGCACGTGATATGTGGATAAGTTGTATGATCATGGAATCTTTCTAGAAGTAGGATAGCTGTAAAGTGGTGGATAACATTTTTTTATATCCGTGACAAGTTGCACATTATGGAAGGAGAAGGTGGTTGCAGCCTATTTGAACATAGGGAATGACCGTTTAAGGAATAACTGCATCTTGTCTTTGCACAGGCAGCGGCCTATGTTGTTAATTGACAGCGACCTATATGTTCCAGGCAATGGTATTTTCTATGATCCTTTGAGATGGTCCACGACCTATCTTTTCCCAGATAGCGAACTTCCACTTAGTTTCTGTGGCCTATGTGTTAGTATTGGTCATATCAATCATGCATAATATAAAAACTTATGTATGAGGACCATATTATACCAAAATGATCCAAAAATCCTTCGTGGCTATATTAATGCTATTATTATATCGAAGATAACGTTAAGTTGTTGATGTTTTCAGGATACTTAAGTTAAATTTGTGACATGCTAATTAATTCAAAAATCATGGCATCTGTGCTTAATGTCCAATAATTTTTAATTAAAAGTATTCTCACTTAATATTCAATTAATTATATCTACCCTACTCTTGGCATCCAAAAACATTAATTGTGATTAAGTGAATGCACATTATACACCAACAATTGAACGTTTCTATATATGAGTCTAATGTTCATAATTTCAGATTATAACATGTTTTTGACATCTAATATAATCTAAACATAAACATTAGAGTCAAAACATTGCCATGCATCTAATATTCACACATTTTAATTATATCATGTGTTTGGCATTTAATCTGACTTAAACATGAATATTAGTATCAAAAACGAAATCATCAATTTAGTATCTATACATAAGAATTGTACCCTGCATTTGAACTATAAACCTTGTTTGGCATCTAATGCAATTTAAACATGAATATGAGTATAAGAATGAAATCATCAATCAAGTATCCACATGTACGTGCATGCGTTTGACATTTAATTTATCTTAATACGAATAATAGCATTAATAATGAATCATACATCGAATATGTATGCATATGAACAATAGCCCGTGGTGGACATCTAATTCAACTAAAAATAAATATTAGTATTGAAAATGAAATCATAAGTATTATATCCATACATACGAATTATAGAATGCGTTTACATTTAATTCAACTCAAACATAAATATTAGCAATAGAACATTATCATACATCAAGTATTCCACTACCACAATTCTTATATTTTACTGCGAAATGTTTCGTTGCTAATAGTTTTTGGCAACGAAAATTATTTCGTAGAAAATTCGTGGCCAAAGGCCCGTTGCTAAATGTATCTGGCCACGAAATTAACTTTCGTTGCCAATTGTTTAGGTCATTTGCCACGACATTTTTTCATGGAAACTTATCATATTTAGGCTACAATATTTTTCGTAGCTAATTGTCCAACATTTCGTTGCTAAATGTCTTCATTTCGTTGCCAATTCTATATGTAAAGTAGTGTGTTTAAAGCTTTTAGCTACGAAATTTACAATTTGTTTTGTAACTAATTGTTCAACATTTCGTTGCTAAATGTCTACATTTCGTTGCCAATTCTATCAATAAACTAGTCGTTAGAAGCTTTTAGCTAGAAAATTTGTACCTTCCCTCGAGATCTACTGGCTACGAATTTGAATTGTTAAAGAATGATTCTTAATCATTAATTTTTCAATAATAAACTATAACATCTTAAGGCCCACTTTTATTTATCAATTTCATATTTAACTACTAAAACATTTATTTTGGTAACGGAATGGTTTCAAATGTATTTTTTTTTTTTTTTGAATTTGATAAATAAGTGTATACCACCAAATTTAAACAAATTACCATCTAAAAAAACACATTCGTTAAAATCCACAAAATAACTAAATTATCATAAATAAAATCCACATTAAGCCACGTACACATACATTATCAAGTTAACTAAACACTAGTTAAAGGACGTAGAAGTCCCACATTTCACCCCCTTACAAATGAAAAATATCCATGATGAAGAAAAATAACTTAAACTAGTTTAAGGACTTAAAAGTATCCGATTCCATTTAAATGTCAAAAGTTCATGGCTCCCCAAAAATAACTTCTCGTCGCGTCAAATATGCAATTAAGAGAATACAATATCGTTAGCTAAGAAAAAGTAGGATTTGATTCGTCATCATCATGAAAAAGTTATAATGATGAGTGAAAGTTGATAATTAAAGAGATAATAATCGATTACGAATGTGAACATTTTAAAAGCATATGAGTAACAAAACCAAAGGATGTCTAGATTACCATCGTTCGAAAGATGAGGAACGTGATGCGATGAACGACTGAATCAACTTATCGGACTCCGCTTGTCGAACTAGAATAGCATCTAGTGTTTTATCTCATGCTGCAAACAAAATAGAAGAAAAAGGATTACAAGTTTGGTGAAACTGTCAAGATGTCTACAATTTTTATGCCATTTAAAGACAAAATAATTTTAAAATAGTAAAGCATAATGCAGTATGTGTAATTTTTATACCGAAGATAATAGTACCAAAGGAAATACAAACCAGCAGTGTTTTTCGGTTTGTAATTCAACAACTACAGAGTAAATTCAAAATAAAATTGATAAGACTTACATAGACCATTTCGGCTTCAGGATATGTCCAATTTTCATCTTTACATTGTGTTTCTTTATAAAATTTGATCCTATTCGACTCTTGACCATCCACCTCTTTACTCCGGTATTAAGCAACAAATAATTAATAATTATACTTGTAAAATAAAATTCTCAATTGACACACCAAAATAAGTAGATATATTACCAATTTGATGACGAACCACCACAAATACTTTTGACCCTTGATTATGCTTCACAATTTGTTTAGACTTGTTATTCTGATTTACAATGCATTGTCTTTGCAATAATTTTTCAAACATCGAAAGTATACATATTTTATTAAAAAATAAATTTACAAGTTACAACATCAACAATAGTTCAAACCTGATAGCTTGGACTTTCATAAAGATCGCATAGACTAAGCCAATTATCCTTGGTCACACTAGTAGGGACATTTTCTCGAGCCTCCTCTCTTGATCCATATTTTTTACACACTTCACGAAGCTTACTTCGTCGACTCCTACTTCTCCCTTTCATTAGCTCTTCTAAACACTCCTCTGCATGATCATCCAAATCAATATCAAATTTCTCCTGAAATTTTACACTCAATCAGTAACTGAAAGAACTATAAATAAACACATAAATCATATGCATATATGTACAAACAGTGGATGAACCCATCATAAAAATATAGAAGTATTACAGCTGCTTTGAATCCAACATGACGCCATAGAAATCCAGCATTGTAGAGCAAAAGATTACATCTGTACAACTATTTTCTTCACCTATAACACGGATTACATCTATACAGATTACATCTGTATACCATATTACAATTGTAATCTGTACATGGAACTATTTTAGGTTAATCCAAATAAACCCAAGGATCAATGCCTAACCTGGGCCATCCATAATAGGAATCAACACCAAACAAAAATCGAAACATAACAGTATATGAAAGATCTGGAGATAATCATCGCGTGTCTCACTAACTCCTAAGCATTAAAATAATTAATTCCACCGCTGCTTTTTCCTTTCCAATCAATTTATACTCGTCATTAGAAATGTACACTTTAATCTCCACGAAGTTCAACTCCTCATCTTTGGCCTTTGAGCCAGGCAAAGAGGGTGAATCATCCCACTTGGTCATAGTCTCAATCTGGCAAGGGGCTCTCTCATCCACAACAAATAAAATTTTGATTTGCTTACTAAATGACCAAATACTTTTTGATACTTTTTGACCAAATACTTTTTGATACTCAGTAACGTTTTGATACTCAGTAATTTTTTATCATCTGAACAATTTCCATGACATTCTTATGCTTCACAGACACAAATATCAGAGATTTGATACGTACCTTAGTAATAGAGTTTGGATAGGGAAACATAATAATATCTATAATATTATACGTATATATTTATAGCATTAGGATACATAATTTGTTGCTATTTGATAAATTCATACTAACTTAATAATTAATAAGAAGACACAGTTCAAAAACATTTCTTGAACCATGACAACTAGACAACTAACTAATGAATCAAGAACTTAAGCATTATTTTCATCGAACATGTTGTGTATATATGTTTTGTTAATTAGCTAAACTTTACACAATCATAATCCTAATCCATTCTTTTTTAGTAAAAACATCTACCTCTACCACATTCTGGAAGTAACCAAAGCGTGTCGGGTCGTATCCATTTCAGATACAAAAGTCAGAATTGGAAATTTAGTATCAGAGTGGCATATATAATTCTGCCTTATTTCAAATATCCTAGCTACATAGCAGCGCAGTTTCAGAACATTAACTCGAAGAAATGAGGAGAGGGGTATGATCTTAATTCGCCATATTTAAGTTACCAAAACTGAAAATAGGGATATATAGAACCAAGATGAATTGACAAAAGTTCTATCCAATCTTTTTCAAACTCTTTTAATGTACAAACAGCCTATTCACACACTTCAACAACTCTTGATGCAGAACAACTATAAAGAAATATGTCCCAACACCAGTTTGATTTAGAAACCAGGATTGATGAAGAACTGTGGCCGAAGAGCATACCAACATTCTAATAAGAGAATGTAAGAAAAAAAGAAACAAAAGAAAAGGGTTATATTCCAAAGTCTTGGAATAATATTCAGTACACAAGTTCACTGTCAAAGTCTACCATCCACATACTATAAGCTTAGTGTTTATACGCTTTTACACAATGGATCCAAATAAGGAAATAAAATAAAATGTCCTCTATGTGGACAATCGAACCACTATCAAAATTCAGTCATAGGTGGTCCATATGAAAAAATAATTGAGAAAAAAATCATTAGATACCAGCGTGAAGAAAATAAACTAGCATCGCATCCATAAAATTGTCTTGTTCCTTTGAGCACATAATCTCCAAACAATGTAACACCTCCGACCTATATGTGATCCAATTACCTCAGTGAATTACCCTGCTACAAAACCATATTTTGAACTGCAAATATCATGGTGTAACTCATGTACGTGAGACGTATACAAAATTATCTACTAATTTCTCTATCCATGTTCCCATAAAAGTAATATTAAGTAACAAAGGAACCCAAACAAGGCATGGCTGCCCAAAGCCCAATAATGAAGTGTGTGAATAGGCTATTTGTTCTATGACTCTCTAGATACAACACAATAGGCATTTAAGAGTTGCATCATGGATTTTCTTTACCCACATGTAAAAATTCCCATTTGGGTTTGTATACAACTGTTTTGATGCATAACCTGAATATCTTATGGGGATGGTGGATTTTGGCAAGACGTTATCTATGAAGACGTTATCTATAGTAATCTGATGCCCTCATCTAACCTAGAAGAAAATACCAGTGTTGAGCATTATGACATCAATGTAGAAGAGGCTATGGTTGTGGATTATTCTTTTTTGTGTTCGAGAGGTACTGATTTACAGAACTATGCCAAGCATCAAGATTTTTTGCTGATCCTCTTGACAAGAAGATTATCAAATATAAAAGGGACAAGGAGAGAGAAAATAAAAGTCATGTATCAACAAGTGTTAGTCTTCTAAAACAGACTGAGGCAGTTTCTAAGAAGGTCATACAAGATCCCTTTTCAGGAGAATTTCTAAAGTTGTAGCTTAGTCTCTCACTAAATCCTAATCTTAAGGTTGTGCCCCATGAAATTATCAATCATCATATAGTTTAAGCATTATAACATCAATGTATAAGAGGCTATGGTTGTGAATTATTCTAATTTGTGTCGGAGAGGTACTGATTTACAGAACTATGCCAATGGTCGGGATGAATTATGTGTGGACGTGAGGGATGGGCACGAAAATAATGGGAATACTATCTAGTTGTGGTCGTGTGGACAACAAAGTAGGCAATAATGTACGTTTCGCACAGACGGAACAATTCGATCGATGGGTAAATGCATGACTACCTACGGATTTAGCCATGGAAGCTATGTGCTCACTAAGCAACCTGAAGTGGCCAATGCTCAGGTGTTTGTAATAATAATAATGTTGTCATTTAATTTTACAGACCTATGGTAGTAACAATGCCATTTTCAATAAGAAATTACTTACATTGAGTCTGTTGAATGCTATTATCTTATCATCTTCAGTGAGGTCTTTCCATTTGGTTGGGACCAAAATTAGGTTACGAATGATAATCTTGAGCTCATTTGATAATTTAGCAGGTTGGTCTTTGTCAAGTGGCTTATTTTTCTCCTTCAATATCTCAATGCACATCTTTTGCCCAGTAGCTTTGATCATCTTGTGAAGCCCCTTGTCACGTGTAGGTCCACAGACTTTTTTCGTTATGGTAGAATATGTATTCTAAACTTTAAAAGTAAATAAACAATATTAGCACCAAATGAACAATACTAAGAAACATTTGAAAATGAGTTTTTGTACCTGCATGGCTCGTGGAGGTTCTGAGACTGGTCTGTTGTGTTGATGGATAGATATTTACAAATTCTACATCCATTACGTGTTCAGTCCTGGGTGCCATGGGAGCTATGGGAACCATGGGTATCGAGGGAGACATGAGATCTAGGGTGCCGGGAGAGCCACCTTCATGCAATTTGACCAAAGATGTCTTCCTGGTGCCATACTGAAAAAGAACGGCAAATCACACATTAATGTAATTTAAACAATTTAGGGGGTGTCGGAGGAGCCTCCTTCATGACTGTCCACATGTTATATGAGTTATGCATGTTACCAAAGTGGTTAAAACCATCACTTGCTAAGCCAAGCCTTATATTATGACGGTCTTGAGGAAACCACTCGTGCTCCGCATCAAAATCCTTCCATCCACTAGAATCTACAGGATGTCTCAATACATTATCTTTGACACATTTTTCTTTATGCCATTTCATATCATCAGCCATTTTTCTCCATATAAAAAATCGTTGTAACACTTCTTGCATCTCGTCTCCTTCTTCATTTTCATTATCAATATAATCATCGACATCATCATTATCATCATTGGCATCATCATGAACTATATCATTAGAACATTCCCACTGATATATCCATTGTGTATAAGTTGTACAAATACCTTTTAGGAAAAGATGATCTTCTACTTCATCAATATTTCTGAGATCAATGTTAAGACAATTACAACATGGGCACCTAATGTAACTGTCGGGTATCATATGATCCTTTGCAAATCGAATGAATGATCAAACACCCAAGACATGCTTTTCACAAAATCTATTTGTTTCTTGCATCGAAATCTTATCCATCTAGTTCACATGAAAAATCAAAGACATTAAAATGTTATTTTATTGTTTCATATAATATTTTTGTTGTCTAAGATTCCGAAGCATAAGACATAATATGTTTATTCATAATTATTAATCAATATCCATAAAACTAGAGGATATAGGGAAGCCCTCAAGTCAAAACACAACATTTCTAATTAGTTTCCCACTACATAGACATAAGTCCCCCAATCAACGAAAAATTAACACACGACATTAACAATTAAACCCGGGGTTTCATCAATCTTACTAAATTTTTCCTACATATATATACTACCTATTAGGCAGGCACGCTACATATGTGGGGCGTAGAAAGTTAAGAAGTAGAAAAAAATTAGTTAAAACAAGTAGGATCTAGTAATATACTAAACGAAGTCGTAGTAAATATCTTGAAATTATAATCCACAATTCGAAGGGTACACGTCATTAGAACAAATAAATTACATATTATTGTTATAAAATAGGTCCTAACCATGGTTTAGTACTAGAAAAAATAAGTTAATGATTCCATTCTGATGTGTTAATTATCTGATAGGAATCCAATTAACTATCACCCAAAATAGGACCACAAACACGGTTTCTTTTAAACGTATGTAATACCCCGTAATTTTATTGATTTTTATTTAATGGATTAATTAATTAAATGAGAATTAGATACTAACGAGATGCGAATTGGTATATGATTTTGATGATAATATTGAATATTACTGAGTATATATGGTACTATATGAGTATTGAAAATATTAAAAATTGTCGCGAGGCAGAAATACGACAATTTGGGAAATTAAGTTGGGACGCATGGGTGAGTCGCGCCAGGAATGAAATTAATTAGATTAAAAAGTAATTTATATTTTGAACAACCGAATGGTCATTTTGAGTGCGCCAATGTGTCCGGAGGGGTCGATCTAGTCAGAAAACACTAGATGGGGGGTTTAGTTTTGGTCCCTGGGCACTTTTAGGTCCAATCGACAACCGAGAAGGGTATTTTGGTAATTTTAAAAATATAGGAGTTAAGACCAACGAATTTTAGAGGTTAGTTATATATTATTAGAGAGGCCACTAAGGCCACTATCTGCCAAAAAATAATAGAAGTGGGCTACGAGAGTTAGAGAGAAGTTTCAAGGAGTTCCAAAACAAACCACCACCCACCATCACCAATTGAGAAGGGTTTGTGACCGGAAAGAGGAGAGATTCATCCTTTAATCACCAACAACAAATCATAAGAACAAATCTAAGGCAAGTGATTTGATTTCATTAATTTCAATGAATATTTCCTCCATGTTTAGTGTAGAAACTATATATGTCTTGAAAGTTTTGATGAAAACCCAATGGGACTGATGTGGAACTCATTATTTTAGATAGGGATTGCATGTAGAATGGTTATGGACGAATTCAGTATCCAAAATATAACTTTTGATGATTTGAAAATGGATTAATAAGAAGTCTTTATATTCAATTAAATTCTGGGTTCATGTTTATAGGGTTTGGGGCAAAATTTGGGGATTTATTACCCAAAAAAATATGTTAAGAAGTGATCTAGGGTGGTTTAGGATAAATTGAGAACCTTAAAATATGATTACTATGAATTTGGGATGATTTTGGAGAGGAGAAACGTTGAGAAAAATGAAATGGGTGATATCTGGGCACTTTCGGAAATTTCGTTAGAAGACCAATCCAGGTCGTTCAAATGACCTTGTTCAAACGTGCTTCTAACGAGTTCGTTCGAAGCCCTTCATTCGAACGACACTCATTCGAACTACATCATTCGAATGAGATTTCTAACGAGTTGACAGAATGACCTTTTACGGCCGATTTTTGTTTTGAACTTCACACATGCTTATTTATGAGTATTATCTTTGGTTGAATTTCAATAATTTCGACTCTAGAGACTTAATGTTGGGAAAATTTAAGAACACTTAGACTTGAGGAAGAATAGTTGGTATTTTGTGAGACCGGAGTATAATTTAGGTTTAAACTATGGAGAAATAAATATAAGACTTGGTAACCTTTATGAGTTAGGTTTTAGGTACTTGAGATTTTGACGTCAGATGTGTCGGCGGTTTATATTGGATATTATCCAGATACTCATAAACGTTTAAATTTGAATGACGGTATAGGGAGATAGAATATACCTCTATTAATATTATAAAATACCTCAGATGTGTGAATGCTTAGTATACGAATTTATATGTGTATAACATACCAAACATACTTGGTATCACGGGAGGTCAGCTTTCGAAATGGGTCGTCTAATCTTTGTATGCCTACGGGGGGATTTAAATTGGTACCTTAAGGACATAGGGCTGTAAATGACTTATTCGTGAAAAATAAGTCAGCTGACCATGGGACCGTAGGTATGTGCGTGACCCATGGGTATGTGAACTATGTTCGCCTCCATTACGTGTGATTGTTTCTTATTGAAACGGTTCCTGAGAGATTCGAAACAAGAGATCCTCATGTACGTGATGTACCGGGGTTCGATAGCAGAGTATGTGTGCACCGCAGCTTAGCCTAGGGGTGCCCTTATTATATATTTATGATGAGATTAATATATTGGTAAATTAAATGTACTCTTATTAAGGTATGAATGTGAATACTTGTAACATTGTTAGTAGAGTTAAAAATGGGTGATTCACATGATAAATAATAAGTAAATTTGAGGAATAAAAAGGGAGACTCATAATTTAGTTGGGAATGTCTGGTACTAATCCTCATATTATAAAGTAAGGTAATGTTGTGTATTGGACTAGTTAGATAGTGGGATGACTAGAATGGGTACGGGTACGTTAGGAGTGCACAATTAGTTGAGAGGTGAGAAACTCATGTGAGTGCACGCGTTATCATGTATTTTATATTCACTGTTTAATGTTATTAAACACTTGCTATATTTTAAACTGTTTTCACAATCAGGATCTGACCCATTTGCATTCAAATCTATATTCTTGTAAAAATCTTTTAGGTGCCCAGCCACAGGGACGCCAAGCTTAGGAGTTCCATTCCGGTGATGTACGCTGATGTGGAAGTTACAGGACCTCGATAGTAGACGCCTCCACTTTCTACTTTGACTCCATTTCAGATTTATCCATCTGTAGGGCATGTATCCCTTTTCTCTTAGAGACAACTTATTTACTCAGTTCTATTTCAGTTTTGGATTTAATTAATTAGTGATTCAGACTTTGTATTTGGTTTTATTCAGTAGTCGGATTATTTCAGAGGAGTGTTCCTCATGATGCATTTTATTCCATCATTATTCTATTGTGACAGTGGTATCATTATTTCATAATTTAATTGGTTTCATGTTGTAAGGACATAAATTTCCAATTGAGTCCCTGTATTGTTTTGACTTAATTTCGTGAACAAAACTGTGTTTGTAATATGTCATAGGGAGAATTTTATTTTTTTAACGATCCCACTTGGTCTATGACGTATTGAAGAAATTAAAGACATTGCGACAAAGCTTCAAAGAAATAATTATGCCGATGTTTATTTGGTGCAAATTTACGCGTCTTCAAAGTTAATTTCATTCCGAGATCACTCAAGTATGAATGCGTATAATTAATGGTGCTCGAAATTATTTTATAAAAGATAAGGATGTAATTTTTATATAGAATAATGATTTCAAATGTTTTAAAAGTGTTTTTATGGTTTAAACTTCATTTTATGATGATAAGCTCGAAATAGAGTTTGACTAATTTGAATCTCTTTGTTAAGAGACGTTTTTATCTGAAAGTTAAAGAAAGTCAATCTTTCGGACGGTCGCTCGAGCGACACTAGATCTCGTTCGAACGAGATACAATGTCGCACGAAGGACATGATTATGTCGTTCGAATGACATGTTTTTCGAGGCGTAGTTTAAATCCTATTTAAACAGTGTTTGCATCATAATTTTGATCATGTGCTTTCTGGAAAAATGTTTTACGAATCAGAACCTTGTTTGCACATGTTTTCTAAGGTTTACAAAGCATAAACACATCCTTAGAGTTTGCAAAGATCCGAGTTATCATTCTTATATGTTTACGTGATCTTGCTGCACCAAAGTTATTTGTTCTACACATTGAACACAAAGTGTTTTGCGGTGAAGAAACGACGGACATCGTGTTCGACATCGTAGACGTATCAAAGCCATATCGGTGGACAGCGAGACATAAGTGGACACGTGTGTTGTGGATAGAGATCGTGGAAGATGGAATTTCTGCGTGGGTACTATTGAAGAACGGTTGAAGGTCAGAAGGAGCGTCAAGATCCATGGAGATCGAGTCTTAGTGTAAGGTTAATCTGTCTTTGTAAAACCATTGTTTATAGTGATTGTCTGGCTTGGGTCGTCCGAGGTTGTTTTCCCGTTTTTGTTTTTTTTTTCCTCGTACATCCGGCGTTGTGAGTATTCTTTACTTTATTTTACTTGCTTTAATCACTATATGCATGTTTAGGATTAATCAAGATAAAATTGGTGTAAAGTGAGAATTGGGATTTTGCAACTTGGTTTGGTGCATAATTAAAAGTTGGATCTTTTTCGAAGAAAAATTGGTTTTGTTGAAAACACACACATCGGGCCACTCACTATCTTTCAAATTGGTATCAGAGCTAGAAAACATTTTTATTTGTTTTGTGATCCCGTGTGTTTTCAAAGATGAATTCTGGATATAATGAATTTTTTCGAACCCCTATTTTTTATGGCACTAATTACACTTATTGGAAGATGAGAATGAGATGTGCTTTAAAATCTATTGATGAGCGTGTTTGACTTGTAGTTGAGAAAGGTTGGAAAATCCCTATCACTATTGTAGGTGAGGTCACTAGTTTAAAGCCTGTTGAGTCTTGGACCGAAACTGAACAAAGACTTTCACAATATAATTCTAAGGGTCTGCACGTTATTGCTTCACATGTCACACATGAAGAATATAACAAAATTATGACTTGTGAAACATCAAAAGAGGCTTGGGATATTTTGGCACTCACTCACGAGGGCACTAGCACGGTTAGGGCGTCAAAACTTCAAAATCTCACTACACAGTTTAAGACCATTAGAATGTTAGAGAATGAAACGTTTAATGAGTTTTATGCTAGGTTGTCCAATATTGTCAACTCATCATTTAACCTAGGTGAGAAAATTCCCGACAACCGTGTCATTAAGAAAATCCTTAGGTCGTTGCCTAGTAGGTTTGATGCGAAAGTGATCATTTTAAACTCCTTGGGTAGGTTAGAATCAACGAAACTAGAAGAGATTGTAGGTGACTTACAAACCTATGAAATCGACATGATTACCTCCAAGCAAGTACCTAAGAAAGAAAAGGGTATTGCTTTGAAAACCCGAAAGGAGGAAATTAAAGTTTCGGATTCCGATTCCGATTCCGATTTTAAGGATGTTGCTTTGTTGGCAAAGAAATTAAAAAAATTATTAAGTTTCAAAAGCAATCGAAAGATGCCAAGAAATTTGAAAAATTCAAGAACAACAAAGTAGGTCCCACCTCTAAGGATAAGTTTGAGAAGCCTAAGAGAGATGAGCCGGATACGTGTTTTAGGTGTGAGGGGTACGGTCACAAGGTTAAGGAGTGTCCCACTAGACTTAAGAAAGAGGGAAAGCAACCCATTGTCTATAGTGCCACCTTAAGTTATAGTGAACCGAAAGAGGGAGAGAGTTCCCCCATTGAGCGTAACTTTGTTGCGTTTATGGCATATAATGTGAGCGACGACGACAATACTCATGTGAATGACACTTCCGAGGAGGTTTTGAGTGTATCCCATGTTAGTGAGGGTGAAGAGAGTGACGAGGAGGAGATAGATGTGAAAGAATTGTAAAATGCGTTTAATAAGTTGTACGCCGAAACGGTGAAGGTGAAAAAGGCTAACTCAAAATTGCAATCTAAGTTAAATGAGCGTTGATTGAGGATCTTAGGGAACGAGAGAAGAAGTTTAGGGATAAACTAGAGTTTGTGTAGAAAGATAGAGACAATCTCCGTGGTTTGCTGGAGTCCTTGAAAAAGGAGATTTTAGAGTTTGAGGAGACTAGGCGTTTAGTCGAGTCTAGGATTCTTAAGTTGGAGGAAAGGTTGAAAGACTCATCTAGAGTCAAGTTTGATTTGGAGGCTAGGTCGGAGAAGTGAGATAAGATCTTAGGCATAGTCCAAATTAAGGGAGATAGGGGAGGCATAGGTTTTGGTGAGAGAGTTGTTCCCATTCCCCCCGCACGTGTGAGAAACACTAGGATGGTTAGAAAAGGTCCCCATAAAGGTAATCATTCCCACCACCGCTACACTTGCACATTTTACGATAGGAAAGGTCACCTTAGGCGTTATTATTACGACCTTAGACAAGATCCTAGGAAGTTTAGGAATAAAGTTGCCCCGGTTCCCCACACCCACATGAGTCGTTTTACACCTACTTGGGTTAGGAAATTGGATTTAGTGGCTTTAGGAATTAAACTTCATGATTCTCGTTTGGGTGCACTTGAATATTCCCATGCTAAATCTAAAGGATGATAGTGTTGCCATGTTTGTCATATGCTAGTTTGTTTCATGATATATTCATTGCTAGTATTATGACATACGTATCATTTTGTATTATAATTTTCATTTGTTTGAGTCTTATTTGAAAAATACAAAAGGATTTTGTTTTTGAAATTTTTTTTGAAAAGACAAAAATATTTTCAGTTTTTGTTTTTTGAGTTTACATGTTTGATGTAGCATATTGGTGTGCTTGGACCCCGAATCGTTTCATTATCCATGTGGCTAGGACATTTGGTCATTATTATCGATACTTTGAATGATCTTAACCATTGTTTATATGGGGTTGTTTCAAAGTTGATATGCATCTTGATTCGATTTTGTATATATGCCAACATCGCACACATGCACGAGTTTATATGGATGTTTGACTTCTCTTGCATATTTGAATTTGGTGAGGCGTTCTTATCCCAATCTTGTCATCTATGCGTAAGTAAACTTAAGGAGAAGTGTGCATGTAATAACCGTTTACCGTGAGGATTTTATATTTAAAAAAATGATGAGTGATTCACGGGAAAGGGCTGCGAGAGTTCAATTTTAACTCGTCGTGAAAGCCACCGTTTAAAAAGAGCCCAAAAAGAAAAGGCAAGATGCTAAGAAAAGGGCCATTAAGATTTTCTCTAAGTTGAGAATGCTAGTAACCTCAAAAGAACTTGAAAAAGTATGTTTATATGAGGGTGTTTGGTTGGAGAAAATTTAAACAGGTTTGCACAACTAATCCTAATTTTGAAACATTGCAATTTCACGCTATTGTTTGTAGAATCATCAAAATTCTGGACATGTGTGCATGTAGTATGATTATTTCATTAAGCTCACACTTTAATTGTCATTTGGCTATGATAAAGTTTGATGATTTATCGCTATCTATTAGAGCTTCTTGATCGTTTCGATGTGTTGGAATTGTGACTCATTTGTTGTAGTTTCACGCCCATTCATTCCATGTCCATGTTTGAGCACATCGGTACTATGTTGGCATGTAACTCGCATTTTTAGTTTTTATGAGTTTTTGCATTTTGTGCGAAAAGCTTACTGTTTTAGCACTGTTTTACTTTTGTCAGTCCCTTCCTGGAATTTTTTTGTGGAAATTTTTTCACTGGGAAATACTTTATAATATTTATGGGAAACTGGGAAATTTTGATAGGTCGCGCGAAGTCGTTCTAACGACATCTCATCTCGCGCGAACGACTTCTGTACTTCGTTCGAGCGACTTCCTCATCTCGTTTGAGCGAAGTCCTTGGCTCGTTCGAACGACAGGGTGAAAAATGACTTCTAATTGGTTTGCAGTCCTCTGGCTTAATTTGATATATTTTGGTATTGAGGAAGCATTTTTTGGATTCAATGGTTTATATGCAGATTATTTTATGTTCCAAATTGGTTTTTGCATATGTGTCTGTTTATCACACTTGATTTGACTGGTATACTCTTTGTGTGATTCATTGGTTTACTAGCTACTATTTTGGCATTACATGATCTTGTTTAGCTGGTTTTCTCATGTTTATCTAGCGTTTTCATTTTTCAAAACTGGTTTCAACTTGATTCTATTTGGTATCATACTCTCATGCTAGATATTTCATATTGGTTTATCTTTTCACCGGATTGTCTATTCGAGACAAAAGGGGGAGAGATGTATGTGATGTAGGGGGAAATTTATTTAGTGCTACTTTATGTTCCAAATTGGTAACAAAATGGTATCAAATAATTGCTCACATGTTTTGATATGCTCTTATTGAATATATAAATTGGTTTCATTTGTTCCTCCATACTTCACTTGGAATTTGTTTGTCTGTTTCATGTGTGTAGGTATGCTTCAGCTATTTGAGATTTCAAGTCTAAGTCACATTCAGACAGTTCGTGCTTGGCGGTGCTACATATATTAGTCCGTGTCCTGTGTTTTTTATTTTGGGTTTATGGGATGGGATTTAGGCGTCATACGTCTTGACGGCCTGGTTAGGCATTTCATTGGTTTAGTTTTGTCCCAGAATAGTCAAAGGGGGAGATTTGTAAGGACAGAAATTTCCAATTGAGTCCCTGTATTGTTTTGACTTAATTCCGTGAACAAAATTGTGTTTGTAATATGTCATAGGGAGAATTTTATTTTGTCACTATCCCACTTGGTCTATGACGTATTGAAGAAATTGAAGACGTTGCGGAAAAGCTTCAAAGAAATAATTATGCCGATGTTTATTTGGTGAAAATTTACGTGTCTTCAAAGTTGATTTCATTCCGAGATCACTCAGGTATGAATGCTTATAATTAATGGTGCTTAGAATTATTTTATAAAAGATAAGGATGTAGTTTTTATATAGAAAAATGATTTCAAATGTTTTAAAAGTGTTATTATGGTTTAAACTTCGTTTTATGATGATAAGCTCGAAATAGAGTTTGACTAATTTGAATCTCTTTGTTAAGAGACGTTTTTATCTGAAAGTCAAAGAAAGTCAATCTTTCGAAAGGTCTCTCGAGAGACACTAGATCTCGTTCGAACGAGATACAATGTCGCACGAAGGACATGCTTATGTCATTCGAACGACATGTTTTTTGAGGCATAGTTTAAATCCTATTTAAACAGTGTTTGCATCATAATTTCGATAGTGTGCTTTCTAAAAAAAAATTTACGAACCAGAACCTTGTTTGCACATGTTTTCTAAGGTTTACAAAGCATAAACACATCCTTAGAGTTTGAAAAGATCCGAGTTATCATTCTTATATGTTTACGTGATCTTGCTGAATCAAAGTTGTTTGTTCTACACATTGAACATAAAGGGTTTTGCGGTGAAGAAGCGACGGACATCGTGTTCGACATCGTAGACATATCAAAGCAATATCGGTGGACACTGAATCATACATGGACATGTGTGTTGTGGACAGAGATCGTGGAAGACGGAATTTCTGCGTGGGCATTACTGAAGAACGGTTGAAGATCAGAAGGAGCGTCAAGACCCGTGGGGATCGAGTCTTAGTGTAAGGCTAATTTGTCTTTGTAAAACCATTGTTCATAGTGATTGTCTGGCTTGGGCCGTCCGATGTTATTTTCCCATTTTTATTTTTTTTCCTTGTACATCCGGCATTGTGAGTATTCTTTACTTTACTTTACTTGCTTTAATCACTAGATGAATGTTTAGGATTAATCAAGATAAAATTGGTGTAAAGTGAGAATTGGGATTTTGCAACTTGGTTTGGTGCATAATTAAAAGTTGGATCTTTTTCAAAGAAAAATTGGTTTTGTTGAAAACACACATCGGGCCACTCACAATCTTTCACATGTTAATCTTATTTAATTAATTGACAACTCACTTTTTAAATATTAGGTGGCTAGTAATTGTTTAAAAATGTTTTCGGCAGTGATGCTATGAACTGTACCAACTTGAAATTTTGTATGAATTTGAATATAGGAGTAGCTACCCAGTATTTAATTACACGGGGTGTCACAGGTGGTATCAGAGCATCAGGTTCTAGTGTCCTTAGGATCTGTACGGCTTCTTATGTTTCCACACAGCGTCCTTGATATAGAGCCCTATATTTTAGGATTGTTGTACTCTTTTGTGTATCTTTCGCTCTTCAGCTATTTTGAGATAATAACTGTGAACTTATAAGACTTCTCTCTCATTTTAGATGCCTCCCCAACGTGAACAGCGAGTTCCCAGAGATGCTCAGCCCGAGCCACAGCCTGCACTATTTCAGGGTCCCATGAATGCCGCAGAGGTTGCAACCATTATAGCCCAAGCGATAAATTTCGCTTTAGCAGTTGTGCAATAGGCACCGCCTCAGGCGCCGGTGGTCACCCCAGTATAGGCTCATGCATTCCTATCTTCTTGGGAACGTGTTCGCGATGCCTTTCAGAAGGCACACCCTTCAAAGTTTGCAGGTATCTCTGACATTGCTATGTCCAGTTAGTGGAAGAAGGACATCCAAAGACACTTGAGGATGTATGAGTGTACGAATGTGCATAGCCAGATACTGGCTACTTTTAAGCTGGTAGGGCCAGCATTGCAGTGGTGGGAGTCCATTACCACCGCGGATGAGAGATATGTTCTTACCATTCAGGAGTTCTGGGTGCGGTTTGACTATAAGTACTTTCCCTCAGCAGTTCACACCGAGATGAGGAGTAAGTTAATGAACCTCAAGCAGGAGGGGAAGACAGTGGCAGAGTATGAGGACGAGTTCACAAATCTTCTGACCATCTTTCTCGATGAGATTTCGACTGAAGAGAAGAAGATATGAAAATTCATGGATGTATTGACTTGGAGGATCCGTCAGCACTTGATAGGAAATCTCTCGTTGGCCACTTATTCTGATGTGGTTAATGCATCACTGCTTCACTGCTAGGACCACCGCTTTCACTTGGCAGAGGGTAAGTGATCAGGAGAGTCCAGCCATCAGAGCAGGACATGGGGGATGGTACCAGCGGGGCACAATCAGCTCAGGGTCAGCACAGACAGAGTGATCAGAGTTCCCAATAGGGGGATTCTAAGAGATTTCGATATGGAGGTTTCAAAAATGGTCAGGGAGGTTTTCGTCATGTCCAGCAGGGTCAGCACGCCCATCAGGGTCAGCAAGGCTAGCATGGCAAACAACACCAGTTTCAGTAGGGCCAGCATAGCTAGGGGAGGAATGGCAACGGCCACCAGGGCTGTGGGCAGTAGGGTCAGAGAGGGGGAAACTTTGCGGGGAAATGTTTTATTTGTGGAAAGATTGGCCACAAACTCTAGGAGTGTTCGGAAAGGGGCAGGGCCCCACAGCAGCAGCAGCAGCAGGGTGCTCGACACGAGCCCCAGAGACCTATGTTTCCCACCGCCCTCCCAGCACCACCATAGTTTCTAGCTTTACCACCCATCCCAGAAGTCCCAGTTCAGCAGGGACAGCTTCAGTACGAGCGAGTTTATCATCTCCAGCAGGCCGCAGTCCCACAGGATCCACCCGCTATTGTGGGTATGTTCTCTATTTAGGGGACTATGGGGCGTATTTTATTTGATACGGGGGCCACACACTATTTCATTTCCACGAGATTTGCGCGCACTATAGGGTTGTTAGACAATGGGGAGAGCACAGTTACTTGCATAGATTCACCATTGAGTATGGGTTCCATGATTTCCCTTATATGTAGAGGTGTGGGTATCGATATCGGGAGGTTTACTTTACCTGATGATATGTTAGTGTTAGATATATCTAAGTACGATGCTATCATTAGCATGGATTGTCTAGTTGCGTATCGAGCCATGATTGATTGTTTCAGCAGGAGTATTATTTTTCCATACCCGAGCAAGAGATGTTCTTAGTAGCGATGCCTCGTCCCGAGGGAGGATCATCCACTCACTTTTACTATATAGAGGAGGAGACCTCTAAGGAAGTGGTGATACCACTCAATTCGATTCTAGTTGTTAGGGATTTTACTGATATATTCCAGGATAACCTTCTAGTAGAGAGATATACTTTGTTATCTATTTAACGTCGGGCACTCGGCCTATAGCTCGCACACCTTACCATATAGCTCCAGCGGAGATGAGAGAGCTACGAGATCAGATAGAGCAGCTATTGGGTCAGGGGTTTATCCGTAGGAGTACCTCACCATGGGGTGCCCCTGTGCTGTTCATGAAGAAGAGGGATGGATCTTTGAGATTGTGTGTAGATTACAAGGAATTGAATAAAGTCACGATACGGAACAAGTATCCATTGCCCCCAATCGATGACATATTCGGCCAGTTGAGAGGAGCGGCTTTCTTCTCAAAGATCGACTTGAGATCGGGTTACCATCAGTTGCGTATCAGGGAACATGACGTCTCGAAGACTGCTTTCTTGATGAGATATGGTTCCTATGAGTTTCGGGTTATGCTTTTTGGTTTAACTAATGTCCCACCCGTGTTTATGGATTTGATGAATAGAGTACTCAGAGAGTTCCTAGATCAGTTCGTCATCGTATTCATTGATGACATTCTGGTTTACTCCTGGACAGAGGAGGAACACACCGAGCACTTGAGGCAGGTTTTGCAGACGCTACGTCAGAATGAGTTATATGAAAAGTATGAGAAGTGTGGATTTTGGCTCAAGGAGGTTCAGTTTTTGGGGCATATGTTTTCAGACAGAGGGATATTTGTTGATTCGTGGAAGGTATCAGCGGTGATGGAGTGGGGACAGCCCACGACACTGACTGAGATACGTAGTTTCTTGGGACTAGCAGGATACTACAGGAGGTTTATTCGGGGTTTCTCAAAAATAGCGGGTCCTTTGACACATCTGGCTCGCAAAGGTGTGCCATTCATCTGGAGCAATGTCTGTTAGATGGCATTCGATGAGTTGAAGGATAAGTTGACCTCAGCACCAGTGTTAGCATTGCCCAAGCCGGGAGTTGAGTATCTAGTCTACAAAGATGCGTCCTTACAAGGACTTGGAGGTGTGCTGCAACAGGAGAGTCAGGCCATAGCTTATGCTTCTCGTAAGCTTATGCCTCACAAGAAGAATTACCCCACCCATAACTTGGAGTTAGCGGCAATCTTATTTGCTCTTCGGATTTGGAGACACTATCTCCTGGGAGATAAATTCTGTTTATTTACAGACCAAAAGTCCCTAAAATACCTCTTCACACGGAAGGAACTAAATATGTGTCAACGTAGGTGGCTTGAATTCGTGAAGGATTATCAGTTCGATATCCAATATCACCCGGGGAAGGCTAACGTGGTAGCAGACGCGTAGAGCCGTAGGCCAGTAGGTGAGGTGGCCGAAGTGTGGAGAGCGAAGTGGAAAGAGTTGGGACACCAGGATGTAATGGTCCGATCATTCATGTCGGTAATGACCGTTACGCCCCAGATTGTTACGAGAGTGATACAGGCCTACGCAAATGACTCGTTTTTCCAAGAACAGATAGTTCGGCTACTAGCAGAGGGAGCCGTTTCCTATACCATTAGTTCAGACGGGGGCTTACGCTTTAATGGGAGACTGGTTGTTCCTGAAGGGGATGACTTGAGACACGAGGTTATGATAGAGTCGCACGGTTCGCGATACATCCTGGTGGGGATAAGATGTACCAGGATATGAGGAAATAGTACTGGTGGAGCGAGATGAAGAGAGATATTGCCGAGTTCGTTTCTACATGTGCCACTTGTCTGCTGGTAAAGGTGGACCATCAGAGACCAGCAGGACTTCTATAGCCGTTAGAGGTTCCAATGTGAAAATGGGAGATCATTTCCATAGAATTTATCATGAGGTTACCTACTTCGTACAGGGGTCATGACTCCATATGGGTAATCGTGGATAGATTGACCAAAGTTGCTCATTTTCTACCAGCCCTGATAGACTACACTACGGGACAGTATGCCCACATTTTCATAGCAGAGACAGTGGGAATCCACGGGATGCCTCTCAATATCGTGTACGACAGAGATAAGATTTTTGTTTTGCAATTTTGGGAGAGTTTCCAGGAAGCCATGGGTACAGAGTTGCGGCTGAGTACGGCAAATCACCCATAGACAGATGTGCAAACAGAGTGGACGAATCAGATGTTGGAGGACATGTTGCGTATGTGTATCCTAGACTTTGGAGGTGGTTAGGAGTAGTATCTTCCACTGGTGGAGTTTTCCTATAATAACTCCTAGCAGTTCACCATTGGCATGGCTCCATTCGAGGCATTATACCGTAGACCTTGTCGTTCCTAGAATGTTGGTTATAAGTGGGAGATTACAAACTCCTTGGGCCAGAGGGGATTCAGGATACCTCGACGAGGATAGAGATGATACGGAGCCATATTCGGGTGGCTCAAGACCGACATAAAAGTTATGCCGATGCGAAAAGATTCTTTAGAGAGTTCAAGGTGGGGGACCAGGTGTTACTCAGAGTATCTCTGATAGAAGGGATTATGCATTTTGGGAAGAAGGGGAAACTGGCACCAAGATATGTGGGGTCATTTCCTAACATCGAGAGGATTGGGCCAGTAGCATATAGACTTGGATTACCGGAGCACTTGCATAGGATTCATGAAGTGTTCCATATTTCCTCGCTAAGGAGATATCTTCGGGACGATTTGGCCCACATCCACATTGCTTTGGAGAACATCGATCTTCATCCTGATAGTTCCTACGAGGAGGGTCCGAATGCTATTCTGGACCACAGCGAGAGGAAACTGAGGTCGAAGATAGAACCGTTAGTACGCGTGCAGTGGTAGCATCATAAGGCTGAGGAGTCCACATGGGAGCACGAGGATGAGATGCGCGAGTATTATCCATAGTTATTTTTTCCAGGTATACTTTATCTCCGAATTTCGGGACGAAATTCTGTTATTAGGGGTAAGTATGTAATATCCTGTAATTTTATTGATTTTTATTTAATGGATTAATTAACTAAATGAGAATTAATTGGATATTAATCCAGATTTAAATACTAACGAGACGCGAATTGGTATATGATTATGATGATAATATTGAATATTATTGAGTATATATGGTAATATATGAGTATTGAAAATATTAAAAATTGTCGCGAGGCAGAAATACGAAAATTTGGGAAATTAAGTTGGGACGCGCGGGTCAGTCGCGCCAGGAATGAAATTAATTAGATTAAAAAGTAATTTATATTTTTAACAACCAAATGGTCATTTGAGTGCGCCAACGTGTCCGGAGGGGTCGAGATAGTTAGAAAACACTAGATGGGGGGTTTAGTTTGGGTCCCGGGGCACTTTTAGGCCAAACCGGCAACTGAAAGGGTATTTTGGTAAGTTTAAAAATATAGGAGTTAAGACCCACGAATTTTAGAGGTTAATTATATATTATTAGAGAGGCCACTAAGGCCACTATCAGCCAAAAAATAGTAAAAGTTGGCTACGGGAGTTATAGAGAAGTTTCAAGGAGTTCCAAAATAAACCACGACCCACCATCTCCAATTGAGAAGGATTTGTGACCGGAAAGAGGAGATATTCAGCCTTTAATCACCAACAACAAATCAGAAGAACAAATCTAAGGCAAGTGATTTGACTTCATTAATTTCAATGAATATTTCCTCCATGTTTAGTGTAGAAACTATATATGTCTTGAAAGTTTTGATGAAAATCCAATGGGACTGATGTGGAACTCATTATTTTAGATAGGGATTGCATGTAGAACGGTTATGGACGAATTCAGTATCCAAAATATAACTTTTGATATTTTGAAAATGGATTAATAAGAAGTATTTATATTCAATTAAATTCTGGGTTCATGTTTATAAGGTTTGGGGCAAAATTTGGGGATTTATGGTTATTACATGTTGATTAGTAAGATTTGACCCCAAAAAATATGTTAAGAAGTGATCTAGGGTGGTTTAGGATAAATTAAGAACCTGAAAATAAGATTACTATGAATTTGGGTTGATTTTGGAGAGGAGAAAAGTTGAGAAAAACGAAATGGGTAAAATCTGGGCACTTTCGAAAATTTCGTTAGAAAACCAACCCAGGTCATTTTAATGACCTCGTTCGAACGAGCTTCTAACGACATTACAGTAGCCCTTCTAACGAGTTCGTTCAAAGCCCTTCGTTCGAACGACACTCGTTCGAACTACCTCGTTCGAACGAGATTTCTAACGAGTTGACAGAATGACCTTTTACGGTCGATTTTTGTTTCGAACTTCACATATGCTTATTTATGAGTATTATCTTTGGTTGAACTTCAATAATTTTGACTCTAGAGACTTAATGTTGGGAAAAATTATGAACACTTAGACTTGAGGAAGACTAGTAGGTATTTTGCGAGATCGGAGTATAATTTAGGTTTATACTTTGGAGAAATAAATATAAGACTTGGTAACCTTTACGAGTTAGGTTTTAGGTACTTGAGATTTTGACGTGAGATGTGTCGGCGGTCTATATTTTATATTATCCAGATACTTATAAATGTGTAAATTCGAATGATGGTATAGGGAGATAGAATATACCTCTATTAATATTATAAAATACCTAAGATGTGTGAATGCTTAGTATACAAATTTATATGTGTATAACATACCTACCATAGTTGGTATCACGGGAGGTCGGCTTTCGAAATGGGCCATCTAATCTTTGTGTGACAACGGGGGGATTTATATTGGTACCTTAAGGACATAGGGTTGTGAATGACTTATTTCTTAGAAATAAGTCAGCTGACCGTGGGAGCGTAGGTATGTGCGTGACCCATGGGTATGTGAACTATGTTCGCCTCCATTACGTGTGATTGTTGCTTATTGAAACGGTTCCTGGGAGATTCGGAACAAGTGGTCCTCATGTACGTGATGTACCGGGGTTCGATAGCAGAGTATGTGTGCACCGCAGCTTAGCCTAGGGGAGCCCTTATTGTATATTTATGATGAGATTAATATACTGGTAAATTAAATTTACTCTTATTAAGGTATGAATGTGAATACTTGAAACATTGTTAGTAGAGTTAAAAATGGGTGATTCACATGATAACTAATAAGTAAATCTGAGGAATAAAAAGGGAGACTCATAATTTAGTTGGGAATGTCTAGTACTAATCCTCATATTATAAAGTAAGGTAATGTTGTGTATTGGACTAGTTAGATAATGGGATGACTAGAACGGGTACGGGTACGTTAGGAGTGCAAAATTAGTTGAGAGGTGAGAAACTCATGTGAGTGCACGCGCTATCATGTATTTTATATTCACTGTTTAATGTTATTAAACACTTGATATATTTTAAACTGTTTTCCCAATCGGGCTCTGACCCGTTTGCTTTCAAATTTATATTCTTATCAAAATCTTTTAGGTGCCCAGCCACAGGGACGCCAAGCTTAGGAGTTCCATTCCAGTGACGTGATGTAGCTGCTGTGGAAGTTACAGGACCTCGATAGTAGACGCCTCCACTTTATACTTTGACTCCATTTCAGATTTATCCATTTGTAGGGCATGTCGCCCTTTTCTCTTACAAACAGCTTATTTACTCAGTTCTATTTTAGTTTTGGATTTAATTAATTAGTGATTCAGACTTTGTATTTGGTTTTATTCAGTAGTCGGATTATTTCAGAGGAGTGTTCCTCCAGATGCATTTTATTCCATCATTATTCTATTGTGACTGTGATGTGACAGTGGTATCATTATTTCATAATTTAATTGGTTGATTGTTAATCTTATTTAATAAATTGACAACTCACTTTTTAAATATTAGGTGGCTAGTAATTGTTAAAAAATGTTTTCGACAGTGATGCTATAAACTGTACCAACTTGACATTTTGTATGAATTTGAATAAAGGAGTATCTACCCGCTATTTAATTAGACGGGGTGTCACAACGTATTTTCCCGTCCTATTAAAATTTTCTCGATGTAAAACACAAGACATGGCAGAGCGCCCCTGTTGGTGAACAAAGATTCTAAGACTAAAATATATAGAAATTTGATGAATATAGAGAAGAGTGAAGATGTGGTTATGAATAAACATATTCTAGGACTGAAATATATAGAAATTTGATGACATAGCGTTTTTACTTTTCATTCTTTGATAACTCTTTTTTAACTTTCTTGATTATTTAAAAATGGGAAAAAAAAATATACAGAGAGAAAACGCAAAACTTTCGTTGTACATCACTGTTGCCCAAGACGCAAATCTTTCTTGATGTAAAACGCGGTTCCGATTTTACATCTTAAATACCACAAGAGAGAAAGTTGATTTTATTTCAATTTTCGAATAAACGGTTGTTTGTATTAAGAATCAAACAATAATGATTGTTTTTATTTGGAATCAGTCACTATATTATAACAACGTTTACATCCACCGGTTATTGGAGACCCATTTCAGTATTTTAATACTCAATATAGAGAGAAAATGCAAGACTCAATATGTGGGAGAAAGAGAACAATACAAAGAGAAAATGCAGTTCTAGTGAATACAGAGAGAGAGAGAGAGAGAGAGAGAGAGAGAGAGAGAGAGAGAGACGGCGATTGAGATCGGGTTTTTGGGTTTTGTCTCAAACGTTGTTGTTTCGATTTTGGAGGGGTTTGTGAGAGGGGCGATAGGCATCGTGTGGGCTTCTTGATGGGTATTAAAAAAATAGGTTTTGACCACAAAAGAAAGCGTTGCCTAATAACTTATATATTAGGCCACGAACAAAATTTCGTTGCAAAAATAATATATTAATTATTACGAATTTTTTCGTTGCCAATGATACTAATTTCGTTGCTAAATAATTTGCATACACACAAAAACACGGGAAGACTTTGTCTCTCTTCTTTTGGGGACCTATTGTCAACGAAATTTTAATTTTCTTTGCTAAATCTTATGTTTTTGGCCTTGAAATAAATTTCGTAGAAAATGTTGATTTTTACCCACGAACTTATTTTTGTAGGTAAGAAAATCGCCGCTAAATGTAAGTTTTGTTGTAGTGTTCACAAATATGAATTATAGCCCGTGTTTAATATATAATACAACATAAACATGAATATTAGAATTAACGTGAACAAAGAAAACAACCATGCGGTGAAAAAATACATAATATTTGAGAAAATCGTGATATATGTTAAAAATAGAAAATTTGAGTTAGTACCATATGGATGTAGAGAATTACTCTAAGATCTCAAAACTATTTGCGAAAATTTAAAAATTATTTTTTTGGAGTGAGATATTGACGTCAACGTTATTACCAAGAATAACATAAATGTAATTTAAGGGCATAAACAATGTCAAAACACAAAAGTAAGTCAGTACTCATTGTATACAATTAGTTTTGTTTAAACTTTAACTATGATACCATATGTAAAAAAGTATACTTAAGAACACCATTCAAAAGAAAATAATAATGTTAAAATCTCAGAATTTTCACCCTCTTGCCCAATATAGTGTGTTATTACAATCTAACATATGGGGTGAGACATGACTTGATTTTATAATTAGATTATAATTCTACAATCCATCACAATAGAATTTGATTGGGAAACTAACCCACTATCAAAGTCATTAAAATTTAAATGATTTATTTAAAAGAATCCTATCAAACATAAATTCTTATGTGGACCACATTAAGTCGGACACTTATATTTAATTAAATACCTAATTCCGAGTTATCTTAATTTTGAAATTAAATATTTCCAAGGATAACCCCAAAATACATTTTTTCTGAGAACCTATATATTATGTGATTTAATGAAGGGGCATATACCAAATAGTGCCTCAAACATGTTTTAATATACGATTAGTCCAGGCCTTTTTATTTTTCTCCAAAAAGTCCTTCATCATGCCGCTGGCGCGGACTTTTAAAGATATGAGAATAAGGGACCTTTTGGTAAAAAATAAAAGGCTTGAACTGAATGTGTATTAGAAAATATTTGAAGAACTTTTTGGTTTTTGATCATTTAACAAAAGCAAAAAAAAAAAGATTACTAAACTAAAGTTTTATTACTCATAACTTGTATTTGAAGAATATGAAATACAAATAGTAGCTCTACGGTATCTACAAAACCTTACAAAGACCAATAAATTTTGTAAATGAATAATATAGAAAGATACTGAAATTGTTGATGACTTTGAAAAATATTTTTGATTTCTATGGCTGGAATGGACAATCCGTTTTTCCCATCATCTGTGTCACTTGAAGTGAGTTTCTTTTGTATCACCAACCCCAGTCCCGAACCCCACCTTTCTAAAATCTTCTTCTTGAAACAAAACGGTAGGTCGGGTGTGTAATCTGAACCATTGTTTGGTTTCTTTTCATTATTAGTTTCACCCTTACGACTTCCAAAGTGTTCCCAATTCTTAAAAGACTTTGGAGGGGTATTCTTGTAAATCATCGGTCTCTTTAAGAATCTTTCTCTTATATACTCAGGACTTCTATTCATCATCACCATTTTTGTTTGTTGGATAATATGAATGCAAATACAGAAATGGAACTCTTTATATATCACAATAATGTCAACTTCAATACAATAATGTAACTTCTGAATATAATAGAAAACTTCAAGGCGTGATGTCACTTTCCTAAATACAGTATTTGCCCCACACGAACAACTTCAGTATACAAACGGGAATCAGCAAATCCGTACTCAAGATACAATGAAGCAATTGCACTGTCTACAAATTGTATGTTTGAAGACAGCCCTTAGATGCAGCAGCGAAGAACAATCAATCAAGTTCTTATTCTTTCTCTGTGCACAAATCAGAATAAGAGAATTTGTATCTCTTGAAAATTGTAAGAGAGTAATAGCAGGGTTTGGAAATCTAAAACTGGGTTTTTTGTTATTATCCAATTTCCTTTTAGGCAGCCTTTATTTATAGATAATAAAAAGCTTTGTCTTCAAGAGTCATGACTGTTGGATTAACATTCTTAATCAATTCCGAAATGGTATGACTATTAATTACCAACAGTTTTAAGTCATTTCCGAACAGGTATAATAATACCGAATCAGTTTTTCACAGGTCAACCAAAAAGTGACCACTCCCGAGCTATTGCGATCCGACACGGACGAATCCCGGCAACCCGCTACCACTGCAGACACGCAGCGTGAGAAGTGCAAAGTGCGTCACTAGCGCCTCTACAAGCCACTGCCCCGCACCCGCGCGCGCGCGTGTGCGTGTGCGTACGGTGCTTCTCACCGTATTGAGGTCTCTTGAATAGCCTATTAAATGCTAGATGAATTAACTCTTCATCTTCCATTTGTACTTATTAAGTGAAAAAATTCTTAATATTTTTCCAATGTGGGACTCAAAGGTTGCCCACTCCTTTTATAGCTTAGTGGTGATATTTAACTTTGTACATTTTCCAATGTGGGACACTATCCCTTTTTATATTTGGGTTAGCTTCCCACCTCTTCCTCACACTTCCAATGTGGGACAAGCTCTTTAAACTTTTACACCCAAAAACTCTTACTCACTTATTTTAAAAATCACCAACATTCCTCCACCATTTTCAAAATAAGTTTTGTAAATCTTTGATTGTCTGTAAGACTGTGTATAAGCATTGGTGTCTCACGACTTGAACCAATACCCTGTGAAGGTTTGTCAAGGTTAATCGTGAAAGTATAGTAGACTTGTCTTTGAGCTATCAATCTATATTGATTATCCGGATTTATTTCACACACAAATCTTTTAGTCACTGATTATCCATATAAGACGACACATGTATTAGGCCTTGTGTCTGTACCTTGATTTCATGAGTGCTTTAGAGTCAAGCCCAGTTCTCATAGGAAGCGGCATCACTTCCACACTCATATAGGTTGATTATCATAGGTGTCCATGTAACTTAAAACACCATAAATCTATTAAGGTTAAACTCATCCTTTTTCATTATTCATTACATGTTCTAAGCACTTATCCTTGGGATGTTAAATTTTATAGTGCTTACAATCACGTCATATGATGTACTTTAATCATTGAACTTGAGACTTGAATATATCAAGTTTCAAGTTGAGTTTCCATCAAGAGTGATTATTATTAATGGGCTTTAGTCCCATCCCTATTGATGTCTTAGACACCAGTCCTCTTGCAAGACCTTTTGTAAAAGGATAAGCTAAATTTTGACTTGATTTTACATAATCCACTGTGATTACACTATCTGTAATCATTTGTCTGACATAACTATGTCTCAGGCTAATATGTCTAGATTTTCCATTGTACACTTTACTATAAGCTCTGGAAAGTGTAGACTCACTATCACAATGTATAGATATTGGAGGCATTGGTTTTGGCCAAACTGGAATTTCAATTAATAAATTCCTTAACCATTCTGCCTCTTTACTAGTTGCATCTAATGCTACAAACTCAGCTGCCATAGTAGAGTCAGCTATACAAATTTGTTTCTTTGATCCCCAAGAAACAACTCCTCCACTAAGAGTGAAAATCCTTCCACTTGTTGAAGAATGATCCTCCCGCTTAGTTATCCAACTGGCATCAGAAAACCCTTCTAATACTGAAGGATATCCACTATAGTATATACCATAGTCCATAGTTCCTTTCAAATATTTTAATATTCTATTGACAGCATGCCAATGCAATAAACTTGGATTACTAGTATATCTACTTAATTTACCAACAACATAAGCAATATCAGTCCAAGTACATGTCATGGAATACATTAAACTACCAATTACTCGTGCATATTCCAATTGTGAAATATCTCTACCCTTATTAGGGATCATCTTTAGCTGTGGTTCAAAAGGTGTACTAACAGGTGTGCAATCAAACTGATTAGATTTCTTTAAAATTTTCTCAACATAATGAGATTGAGTGAGAATTATATTTTTATCTTTCCTTATTATTCTCATTCCTAATATGACATCAGCTACACCCATATCTTTCATATAAAATTTAGAAGATAGAAAACTCTTTGTATTATTAATGCTTTCTAAATCAGTACCAAGAATTAACATGTCATCTACATATAAACAAATGATCACACCTTTACCATTAGCAAATTTACTATAAACACACTTATCAAATTCATGAATTTTAAAACCATAAGAAATAATGACTTCATCAAATTTTTCATGCCATTGTTTAGGTGCTTGTTTTAGGCCATATAAGGACTCAATAAGTTTACATACTTTATTTTCTTATCCAGGCATAACAAACCCTTCAGGTTGTTCCATGTAAATTTCTTCTTCTAAGTCACCATTTAAAAAGGCATTTTTCACATCCATTTGATGAATCTCAAAATTTTATATAGATGCTAATGCAATTAAAATTCTAATAATGGCGGTTCTAGCAACATTTGTATAGGTATCAAAATAATCAATTCCTTCTTTTTGTGTAAAACCTTTAGCAACCAATATAGCCTTGAATTTATCAATTATTCCATCTATTTTCATTTTCTTTTTAAAAATCCATCTACACTTAATGGGTTTAGATCCTGAAGGTAAGTCTACTAATTTCCAAGTTTTATTTCCCAAAATTGAATCCATTTCATCATTTATAGATTCTTTCCAAAATGCTGAATCTACAGACTTAATTACCTCACTATAAGTTTGTGGGTCTATTTCAACGCTAAGAGTCAAAGCATATTGATTACAAGATGTGTCTTTAGTTCCTTCAATAAGATAGACTACAAAGTCGGGACCAAAGCTTCTTTCTTTCCTAGGTCTTTTACTTTTTCTAATCTCTTCTTGTTCTACTGGTGGAGTTTCTGGTAACTATGAAGGAGTGCTTACTTATTTTTCATTATTAATTCTAGGAATAGAAGAAAATATTTGTTCATAAAAAATTGCATCTCTCGATTCAATTATTGTATTTATCTCAACAGAATCACTAGGTTCACGAACCAAAAATCTATAGGCTTTACTATGTTGTGCATAACCTATGAAAATACACTCAACACCTTTACTTCCTAATTTCTTTCTCTTAGTTTCAGGTAGTCTTATAATAGCTCTACAACCCCAAACATTAAGATAACCTAAATTAGGTTTTCTATTCTTCCATAATTCGTAAGGAGTTTTCTTATTATCTTTAACAAGTATCCTATTCAAATTATGACACGCAGTTAAAAGTGCTTCTCCCCAAAACCCTTTACTTAAACCAGAATAAGAAAGCATAGCGTTAACCATTTCAGTTAGTGTCCTATTTTTTATTTCTTGCTACTACATTTTGTTGTGGTGTATAAGGTACAGTAACTTCATGTATCATTCCCACATCTTCACAAAATTGAGGAAAGTGATATTCACCACCTCTATCATATCTAAGACATTTTATTTTAGAATCACATTGATTTTCAACTTCATTTTTATATGTCTTAAATCTATTAAGCACATCATCCTTAGAGTTTAAAAGATATACGTAACAATATTTTGAAAAGTCATCAATAAATGTAGCAAAATATTTACTACCACCTCTAGTAGGTGTTCCATGCAAATCACAAACATCACTATGTACTAATTGCAACAAAGATGTAGTTTTTTCTATTTTTGGAAAAAGCAATCTTGTTAATTTTGTTTGCATGCATATTTTACACTTTTCATTCATATCATTCTCATATTTAGGAATTAAATTTAAATTAACCATGAAATGCATTTTCTTTGTATTAACATGTCCTAAACGACTATGTCATAATGAAAGACAATCAACGATATAAGCTGAAGAAGCTTTTTCATTGATATTGAGCTTAAACATGACCTCATGCAAATATCCTTTGCCTACAAAGGTACCATTCTTAGTCAGAATAAATTTGTCTGACTCAAATACAAGCTTAAAGCCAAATTTGTTAAGAAGACTTCCAAAAACTAAATTTTTCCTAACATCAGGAACATGAAAAACATTAGTGAGGCCAAGGATTTTTCCGAAAGTGAATTCGAGATCCACTGTCCCTTTTCCTTTAACCGCAGCAGTAGATGAATTTTCCATGTAGAGAACATCTCCTTCCACCGTTTCATAAGCAGATAACAAGTTTTTGTCCTTACAAACATGCCTTGTGGCACCAGAATCAACCCACCAAGAGTTGTCTTCTCCAAGCATATTAGCCTCGGATATCACAGTAGCAAATTTTTGCTTTGTGTCTGATGTCCCTCCTTTTTCCTTTAGTTTCTTGAACTCACGACAATCCTTTTTGAAGTGACCTAGTTTGTTGCAATGAAAAAAATTTCCTTTCTTCTTTTTGTTTGCTTTAGAATTATTTGAAAAATTCTTCCACTTGTTATTTTTTCCATGATTGCCATATTTTTTCTACTTTCCTTCCTCCACCACATGGACCTTAGAAATAGAATTTTCTTGTTCCTCTTTACCATCTAGAATTCGAGACTCTTGTTCAATTCTTAAATGAGTCTCTAATTCTTCAAGTGAAAGATTCTCCTTTTTGTGTTTGAGTTCTTTCTTATAATCTTTCCAAGAAGGAGGAAGTTTTTCAATTATAGCAGCAACAATTACATTATCATCCATATTTAATTTTTTCAATTTGCAATGATTTATGATGCGTTGGATGTCATGAAATTGTTCTAGCACAGGCCTATTATCATGCATTTTAAAGCTTAATAACTGAACGATAAGGAACTTCTTACTAGTAGCGTCTCCCGTAAGATATTTGGTCTCCAATGTTTCCCACAAAGTTTTTACAGTCCCAACATTTTGGTACAAGTCGAACAAATTATAAGCAAGTGCATTGAGAATGTGACCTCGACACAAGTACTCATCGGTCTCCCATTTTGTGTGTTGCCTTGTCTGTTCCACGGGTTTCATCTTCATATTCATTTGGTTTTGGTTGTGAAAAGACATATACAATCTTCAATGTTGTTAGAAGAAAATGAACCTTTTTCTGCCAACGCAGAAAATTACCACCATCAAAACGGTCCAATTTGACAAAGCCATCTGTTATTTGTCGAAGTGATTTGGAAGAGTCGGCCATTTATGAAATTACTGTATTTAGATTGTTGGATAAAATGAATTCAAATACAGAAATGGAACTCTTTATATATCAAAGTAATGTCAACTTCAATACAATAATGTAACTTCTGAATATAATAGAAAACTTCAAGGCGTGATGTCACTTTCCTAAATACAGTATTTTCCCCACACAAACAACTTCGGTATACAAACGGGAATCAGCAAATCCATACTCAAGATATAATGAAGCAATTTCATTGTCTGCAAATTATATGTTTGAAGACAACCCTTAGATGCAGCAGCGAAGAACAATCAATCAAGTTCTTATTCTGTTTCTGTGCACAAAATAGAATAAGAGAATTTGTATCTCCTAAAAATTGTAAGAGAGTAATAGCAGGGTTTGGAAATCTGAAACTGGGTTTTTTGTTATTATCCAATTTCGTTTTAGGCAACTTTTATTTATAGATAATGAAAATCTTTGTCTTCAAGAGTCATGACTGTTGGATTAACATTCTTAATCAATTCCGAAATGGTATGACTGTTAATTACCAACAGTCTTAAGTCATTTCCGAACAGGTATAATAATACCGAATCAATTTTTCACTGGTCAACCAAAAAGTGAGCTACCGCGATCTGACCCGGACGAATCCCGACAACCCGCTACCACTGCGGACACGCGGCGTGCGAAGTGCAAAGTGCGCCACTAGCGCCTCTACAACCCACTGCCCCGCACCCGCGTACGCGTACGCGCGCTTGTGCGTGTGTGTACGGTGCTTCGCACCGTATTGAGGTTTCTTGAATAGCCTATTAAATGCTAGATGAATTAACTCTTCATCTTCCATTTGTACTTATTAAGTGAAAAAATTCTTAATATTTTTCCAATGTGGGACTCAAAGGTTGCCCACTCCTTTTATAGCTTAGTAGTGACACTTAGCTTTATACATTTTCCAATGTGAGACACTATCCCTTTTTATATTTGGGTTAGCTTCCCACCTCTTCCTCACACTTCCAATGTGGGACAATCTCTTTAAACTTTTACACCCAAAAACTCTTACTTACTTATTTTAAAAATCACCAACATTTCCGTGATATCAACCCTCTCGATCCTGGGCATCTTGGGGATGCGCATGTTTTCAAAGTCGACGATATACGGTAGGTGGGATTGGTGTTTTATCTTCATCTTCTTTATCTTTATCTTCATCATCTTCATCATCTTCATCTTCTTGTCTAACATATTGAAACTTGAGAGAGAGATAATGCTACTAGAGAGAGAGAGGGATAGATAGATAGAGAGAGAGTTATCGCTAAACAACGGCTGATAATATGTGCAGACATGTATTTGTAAGCACATAGGGACATGTATCTAAGCCTTGTCCATGTTGGTTTAGAAATACCAATGGGCATTTTGTAGGGCTTGATTACAATTCATATGGTAAGAAAATTGGATTTTTTTTAAAGAGAATAATATGAAATGAGTTTGATGGATACATAAATTTCCATTATGTTTCTACAATATGTTATACCATAATTATAATATATATTTTGCTGGTGAAGACTCGTTCATGTCGCCAATATTATTGGTCATCGATCGTGCTTAGGTAGCAAACATTTTTCAATAAATATTGAATGTGTAAGTGAGATATATGAATGGGAAATTTCTTATCTAAAAAAAATAATATATATATATATATATATAGGAATAGCTTATGTAAAAACCCAATTAATGGAAGACAAATTAAAATGGAAAATTTCTAATCTTCTAAGAAAAAAAGAAAATTAAAAATCAAAAACACAATCTCCAATTTCTCTGTACTGAATGAAGAAAAGATTAGGTCAAGTCGTAATTTAAATAGAAACAATTTAACATAACAACACATTGTGAGATCTTAAGTTCTACTTTAACTATTTATATAAGCTCATCTTGCCTACCAAATATTATATGAACACCTTTTCTGGTGGTAAAGTATTAAAGAGATTGGCACAACTTAAAAAAGAGCGATGAAAAAAATTATAAAAAAATGGTCACAACTAAAAATAATAAACAAAAACCATGATTTAAAAATTTCAGAAAAATTACAATATATTCAAACCAAAGAACATAGCCGCGAGGGATATGCCGAATGAAAAGAAATAATAAAAGTAAAGAAAAAATAAGGAATGAAACTTACTTTATAAATATAAAGTTCAAATAAACGAAATGTCTTTTATTATAGCGGTTTTATAACTCTCTCTTATCTTTACTATGTCTTCTAATTTTTTTTATTTAACAATTGCCTCAACCTTATTGCAACTGAAAACAAAGCGTGTCCAACTCCCAGAATCGTCATATCATAATCCTTTTCTTCCATAAAAAAAATTATTGAAGAAATGTAAATAAAAAATTTCAATACCGAGTAATACCAAATAGTCTATAATGTTAAATTTGATGTTTGAGATTGTTGATGTAAAAAACTAGATTATCTCTAATTAATCAATCGCAGATAAATAAATTAATAAGACAAATGATTTTTAAAGTGGTTCAGCCTGATGAAAATGGCCTACGTCCACTGTGTTTGGATTGCTAACTGTTTATTTGGAATCTCGATAATAGGTTTTCCAAGAGATCCAAAGTCCCCCTCTTATGAGGAAGTTATAATGTATTTATAGCCTTGAGGCTGTACATATGAAAAGATAATGCGCTGCTATCTAGTAGACATATACATCTGTACGATAATAATGTGCATTTAATGCGTAGCTATCTTTTCATTCTGATGCTTTGCACGCTAAGTAGCTCGGACCGCTTGAGTTGCTCGGTACGCTTAAGTTGCTCGGGGCACCTGAGTTGCTCGGTGATAGTATGTTGTTCATCTAAAGTATTTGTATTTTTCACGTAGGTTGACATGTGTCTTCAAGTGATAGGTCCACGTCACCAGACTAAATTTGGTATCAACAGAAGCCCCCAATGTTTTACAGTTGAGGTTGATGGAGAGTGTGGAACATTTTGCTTGAAAATTGCTTGGATTACTGATCTTCATAGATTTTAGAAAAAAATTCAATATATATAATTCCTTTTTAAGCGCATAATATCAAGCTTCATAAATATTTTGAATTTTCACGATCACTTCGATATTTGTGCCTTTTTCTTCTTTTAGCGGTCAAAAACGCAAACGTCTTTCCTTGTAATCATTATTTTTCTCTATTCCCGAGGTAAAGTATTTAAGTGCAACAGAAATCCTATCACTTTTCACTTTTCAAATCTGTATCTCTTAACCCTTCATCTTCTCTATATGTTGTGCCTTCGTTCTTTCCATCGTTCATTGACAATTGATCTCTATTTTCTCTGTAAGATTTTCTTCCTCCTTCTTTATTTTCTTTATTCACCATGGTTTATCTTGTTGAATCGCTAGACAAATTTCGGTTTGAGTTTTCAATCCCTTCGTGGGTTATTTTGGAAGAACTTTCTTATCCTTGTGATTTACTTTCTTTGGCTGAGGGACACTGGTTCCCAAGTCTTTTTGTAGCCGAATGTGGCTTTTCTTTCCCGCCAAATCCCCTGTGTTTGGAGTTTTGCCAATATTTCGATATTGTACCTGCAAGAGTAGCTCCAAATACATTGAGGTTGGTTAATGGTGTACATAGGTTGAATCAACTTCATGGAAATCATTTAGAGATTCCAGAGATTATGTATTATTATAGATGGGTTACCAGTAACCATACTTTTTATTTAAAAACTAGATTTTCAAATAGAGCGTTAGTTGTCAATCTTCCCGATGCCAATAGGGATTATTTTGATCATGGGGTTGTGATGAAAAATTGGCAACACCCTCCATTAAGTGGAGATGGCATGTACCAAGGTCCCAGGTGTTCGCTTAATGGCAACGGGATAGGTTATTTTTTTTTTAAATCTTATTTTCTTTGTATTTGATGAAATGCACCACTGATATTTGATTTTGTTTTTTATAGTTGACAGTAAAAGAAAACCTCCAAAAGAAACCGAGGTTAATATAAAGGATTTAAAACTTATCTGGGCCTTGCATCAATCTATTACTGGGGAGCATATTATATCCGCTTCCTATTTGTTGCAATACAGAAGCTACACATCATCTTTCATTGCTCGTCCTCATCCTGTGGTAGTTAATCTTGATCAGGTACCAATCTCTGAGACCAACGTGTAAGGTTCTTCTTCTGACTTGAGTATTCCTATTACTGATCTAATGAAGAAGAGAAAATCTCCTGCCTTTTTTGACAAGTCTGCCTTTGCCACCGACGAGGCAAAGAAGAATAAACAAGATATCCCTGATGAAGGGATAAAGAATAAATATGTACCCCCTTTTATTGCTGCCAAGGAAGCTGGCAAGAATCCCCCTGTGCCTCCGAGTAAGACTGTTGTCATCTCACCTTCGAGTGAGACCGTTGTCATTCCACCAACAGCGACAGCTCCTGCTCCTTTGAGGAGATTAAAAAGAAGCTCTTTTGAGAGACCTGTTGAACCTATCTCTCAACCTTCAAATGTTGAAGGTAGTGTTCCAGCTCTTGTTCTTCCGAGCTCTGATGTGGGCTTGGTAAGATCCTGGGCTGTCCCAGAAGTCCAAAGCATTGAAGATACTTTTTCTCGTGAGAGAATTACTACTCTGGCTGCTCAACACATTGCATCAGTAAGTATGGTTAGCCTGAGTCCTTTATTTTCTAATACTATGTTCATATATTGACTTAAAGCTCTTTCTTTTTCAGCTTCTGACGTGTTTCAACAACATTTTGAATAAAGATGAAGATATCAGGGCTTTCAGCTCCTCGATTGGGGTAGAAGAAGCTTTTTCTAGACTAACCCAATCTTTAATGGAATCTCATCAGAAGTAAAAGGAAGACAAAGATGCTTGGGAGAAGCAATTGAAGTCTGTTGAAGCGAATCGAGATCAGGCTGAAACTGCCTCCAAAGAGTTGGAGAAGAAATTGAAGGAATATGAACAGAGTAACAAGGAGCTTGAGGTTAAGCTTAAATCTTCTGAGGAAAACGTTGCTAAGCTTCAAGATGTTGAGAAACATAAGGTAGAGGTAGAGGAAAACCTGAAGTCTGCCGAGGAGATCCTTAGGGAAAGGACCTCCTCAGAGAGAGAAAAAAGGAAAATTGCAATTAAAAATTCCTTTAGTGCTGGTTAGGACAAGGGTTGGAAGAAGGGCTTGGTTGTCATGTCTTCTCAAATGGAGTATGCCGATATCAAATATTTTAGGGATGGATGGGTATCATCCTTAAAGAAATTAAAGGTTGCTAAAAGTTCTGAGTTATTCCAAGAGCATACTCATGGCCCTCCTCCATCTCCTAGAGAAGAAGATGAGGATGCTTCAGATGAACCTTCTATGATGACAGGAGAGCAGGTCCCTATTATTACTATTTTTCAACCTTCCGAGCTACTCCAACCAGCCAGCACATCTACCGAGCAGCTGCCATTGATCTCCAAGCAACTAACCCATTCGTCCAAACCATCCGAAAAAGTCGTAGGAAATAAGGAGAAGGTGTAATGTTGTTCGGGTATTTTGTTTTGCTATTTTCTTGAATGTAACCTTGAACTATGTTCTCCTTTATCATGATAAATTAAATTTGAACTTCTGTTGTTTGTCTTGAATTTCTCTCTTGCTCTGTTCGCACCATTTGTTGATTTTGTTTTTCATGTTGTCTTTGCTAGTTTTTGGCCCAGATGGAACTTTTATCACATCATGATTCAGAGTTGATGAAGAAATCTAATGACTATTTCAAAGCTGGTCATGCAGATTTTAATGAGGCTCAAATCATTGGTATTCTTGGACCAGATGCCTCTGAACAAGCAATTGATGCTTATCAATACCTGAAGTGCTTGCTTGATCGTGCTGTTGCCAATAATGTGGTCTATTATAAAATTATTAAAGATCTTTAAGGAACGATCGTGGAGCTCCAACAGTAGTACAAAGAATCTGCTACACTTATGCATTAAGGCTATAAGAAAAAGTACCAATAATTGAGCACTGATGAGGGATATGACAAGTTCATTTCTGCTCATGAGAAAAAGGAGAATGTTCTGAAGCTTGAAATTGAAGAGCATAAACATATCGCCAAGTTGTTGGAGCAGGCGAACATTGCTTTGCAGGAGGAAATAAGACAACTCAAATCTGCTGCCTCTTCCTCGGGAGCCTTGATCTCCATTAATGATGAAGGTGTTTCCTTCTTGGAGGTAAGAAATGCTAACTTACGAGATGAGTTAAAAACTTTAAAATGAGATGGACCCTCCACATCTACTCGTGGTAAAGCAAGATCTTCTTCTCGTGGATGAGCAAGGGCTGGTCGGGTCACCATTGAAGAAGGGAGAACTCAGTCAGCTTTAGAGAATCAAGTCGTTCATTTGATGGAGAATAACCAAGCCTTGGAAGAAATGTCTAAGAAGATTCTGAACTTCATCGAGAAACTCTCTAATCAAAGTTCTGCTCTGGAAAGCAAAGAAATTCCGGTGAAGAAACTCCACGAGCAACTTAAGAGGATAACTTATCAATTTCACAAACATCATCGGGAATTTTAGATGGCTGGGTATAATGAATCTTTATATCATCTTGATGCTCGTTTGCAGCAATCGAATAATGAGGGGTACAAGCAGGGATGGTTGAACTTTATGTGTGTGCTAAAATTGGAGTAAGGACACTACTTATGGGATTATTATGAGCCTGGAGTGCTCGATTTGCCCGTGCTTCCTTTTAAGCTTGATATTAGTTGGATTCCTGATCGTGTAATTCCTTGATGCCTGATTTCCAAGTATCTCGGTGATTTCATTCTTCGTGTAAACTTTGAGATAGCTCGTCCAAAACACTTTCTTGATCGACCATCCATAATGAATGTCAGAATGCTGCGAGATCTAAACTTTATAAATTCCCCTTATGCGTTAGATGATCCTCCAGATGGGGTAGAACCTATTTCAAAAGCAGAGGGAAAGAAACCCATAGAATAGGATATATTTATGTAATGAATCAAAATTCATATCATATGTAATCTACTTGATTTTAATGAAGAAATTTTTAGCCTTTGACAATTTAATTTTTCTTTGAAATAATTTGTAAAATGTCCTTGTTTGTTGCTTTGTTGGTTGGTGAATAAGTATAAATATATACCATACTTATCCCATTTTTGTTTGATTATAGTGACTTGTCACTCTTTGGGCCTAAGAAATGAAATGATTTTCATCCCATGTTCCTGCTTAGTTATGGTAATCTCGTATGGATTACCTGGTTGCCTAGACAGTGGACGCCCCGGAAGGTCATCCAGCTTCTTTCCTAGTTTGGTACCAACCAATCAGAGTTGGTGGTTTTTGATTTACCGACCAATCGAAGTTGGTGGTAATGAGATTCCGAACAACCAGAGTTGGTGGTATTGAGTTACCGACCAACCGTAGTTGGTGGTAATGAGATCCCGACTAACCGGAGTTGCTGGTAATTGATTTTCCAACCAATCGGAGTTGGTGGTATTGAGATGCCGACCAACCGGAGTTGGTGGTATTGAGTTATCGACCAATCGGAGTTGGTGGTAATGAGATCCCGACCAATCGGAGTTGGTGGTAATTGATTTGCCGACCAACCGAAATTGGTGATATTGAGTTCCCGACCAATTGGAGTTGGTGTTAATTGATTTGCCGACCAACTAGATTTGGTGGTATTGAGTTCCCGACCAACCGGAGTTGGTGGTAATTGATTTTTCCGACCAACCAGATTTGGTGGTATTGAGTTCCCGACCAACCGGACTTGGTGGTATTTGGTTCCCAAACAACCGGAGTTGGTGGTAATTAAATTGCTCACCAACCGGAGTTGGTGGTATGTTGCTCTCTAGATTTGGGTTTATGTAGTGTGTAGCACTAATATTCCAAAAAAAATTCAACAAAAGAAGAAACATCACTTTATTCATATTGAAAGAACTGTGTTATATAGGAATTTTATCTATTGATAATACTTGCGCAGATGCTCTGCATTCCATCCATTATTAAACTCTTCTCATTCCAATGTTTTAATTATGTATGTCCCTGGATGAACAACTTCTGTTGCTCTATAAGGTCCATGCCAGTTGGCTTCCAGTTTGTTATGCTCTTGGATAATTTTCTTCATCACATAATCCCCTTCCTTCAAATCACACTTCTTTACTCTTTTGTTGTAGAACAAAGCTATTCGTTATTGATATGCTGCATTCCTGATTGCTGCTTCTTCCCTAACTTCTTCGAGCATATATAGGTCTAATATTCTCATCAAGTCACTGACAAGAGAATTAAAATTAAGCACCCTATGCGTGGGTAGACCCAATTCAGCAGGTATGACAGCCTTACTTCCAAATGTCAACATGTATGGAGACTCTCCCGTTTCTTTTCGTGGTGTAGTACGATAATCCCACAACACAGCTCGTTAATCTAATTTCCCTTTGCATCATCCAATCATTTTTTCAAACCATTCAGTAGCGTTCTATTTGTCACCTTAGTTTTCCCATTGCTTTGGGGATGGCCTGGTGCAGAGTGGATCTTCAATACATTAGATTGATGCCAATATGCAGCAAACTCCTCGTTGTCAAACTGGGTTCCATGGTCATTAATGAATGCATGTGGGTGACCATATCTGTAAATAATATTCTTCCAAATAAATTGATAGACTTTGTCGTATGTCATATCAATGAGAGGCTCAGCTTCCACCCATTTAGTAAAATAATCCACAGCAACCACGAGGTATTTGAATCTTCCCCTGGTCGTTGGAAGTGGCCCGACCAAGTCAATCCCCCACATGGAGAATGACTAAAGGGACGTGATGGGTGTTAATAATGCTTGGGGAGTTCTTCTAATGGAAGACAAACGTTGCCATTTATCGCACTTCTTGGCATAGGCTGCGGAATCATCTCTCATCGTTGGCCAGTAATACTCTTGTGTTGTTATCCTCTGCAAAAGCGTCCGACCTGCTACATGGGCTCCACAGGACCCTTCGTGAACCTCTTCGATCAAGTATTTAAGTTCGGAGGGATGGACACATCTTTGTAATCTTGCTATAACTCCTCTTCTATACAAAATACCACTGGTCAATACATAACGAGCATCTTTAAACTTTTGTTTCTTAGCTGCGAGTTTATCAGGTGGTAGAATCCCTTCTTCGATATAGGCCCTGAAGGGATCCATCCATGAAGGTCCCAAGTCAAGGGCAATGAAATTCATCATTAAATCTTCATTTATGCTCCGACCAACCATGAGTTCTATTGGGATTATTCTTCGTAGCTCGGTGCGTGTAGCTAATCTAACCGAGCTAGGGCGTCTACTCTTGTATTCTCCAATCTCGGTATTCTAATCAACTGAACTGCAGTAAAACTCGATACAACCTCCATTGCTTTTTCGTGATACTTGACCATTAATTATCCCTTTGTTGCATACAGCCCCAGAATTTGATTTACGATTAACTGTGAATCACTGAATAGAATGACCTGCTCTGCCTTTATGGTTTTAGCCAGACTCAGACCCACGATCATAGCTTCATATTCAGCCTCATTATTAGAAGCCTTAAATTGAAATCCTAGATTATACTCCATATCAATCTCATTCGGACTGTTTAAAATAATTCCTGCTCCACTGCCTGTAGTGCACGAAGAGCCATCCACATATAGATTCCACATAGGTACTTCATTATCATACTCTTGGTTAGATAGAACTCCTCGGTGGAATATTTGATGCTTACTTTTATCTTCCCCCAACATTTCTCGATGCTCGTTGATTATCTTCTCTTCATCGTCCACGGATGGAGGTTGGTCGGGAGTTAAATTTGATGATCCCGTAACATCTACTGGTTGGTCTGTATTAAACTCCTGCTCTTCATAGGTATCAGATTGAGTAAATTCTGCGATAAAATCCGCTACTGCCTATCCCTTAAGTGATGATCTCGGCTCATACACTATATCATATTCACCAAGTTCTACTGCCTAGTACATCAATCTTCCTGATTTCTCTAGTTTATGCAAAGCCTATCTCAATGGCATATCAATGTACACCACTATAGTATGGGCTTGGAAGTATGGCCTCATCCTTCTGCTCACTTCGATTAGTTCCAGTTCCAACTTTTCCAACCTTGGATATCTGATCTCTCTTGCTAGTGTAATAGACCGATTTTTGGATTTCGTCCTCCACTCTTATCAATGACGAACTAACTGCATTCTCTGAAACTACCATATATAAGTAGAATCTTTCTCCCATCACTGGTCTAGATAACAATGGAGGTTCCCTCAGATATTTGTTCAATTCTGGAAAGGCCTCCACGCATTCATCATTCCATTCAAAAGTTTTTTGGAGTGTTTTGAAGAATGGGAGACAGCTGTCTGTTGCTCGTGACACAAATTTGTTGAGTGCTGCGACTCGCCCTGTGAGACTTTGCACTTCCTTCTTCATAGTTGGAGATCGCAGATCCAATAGGTCTTTGATCTTTTTCGGGTTCGCCTCGATACCTCGTTGGTTAATAATATATTCGAGAAACATGCCTTCTCGTACTCCGAATATGCAATTGGTGGGATTCAACTTCATTTGATATTTCTCTAGTTGATCAAAGGTCTGAACTAGTTCAACTAGATGATCAACAACTTTCTTTCTCTTTGTCAGCCTATCGTCAACATAAACCTCCATGTTATGACTGATTTGCTCTACAAACACCTTATTCATCAGCCGCTGATATATCGCACCTGCATTTTTAAGTCCAAAAGGCATAATATTATAGCAATAAGTTCCCCTTGGGGTGATAAAAGAGGTACTCTCCCTATCCTCGGGCTTCATTTTAATCTGATTGTAGCCAGAATAAGCATCCATGAAACTCAATAATTCATGCCCCGAGGTAGCATCCACTAGTTGATCGATTCGGGGTAAAGGAAAATGATCCTTTGGGCATGCCTTATTAAGATCAGTGAAGTCTACACACATCCTCCACTTGTTATTTTTCTTCTTTACCATCACCACGTTTGCTATACAATCAGGATATTTGACATCCTCAATAAAAGAGGCTTTTTGTAGTTTCTCTACTTCTTCCTGTATAGCTTGGTTCTTTTCAGGGCTAAACACCCTTCTTCGCTGCTTCACTATCTTGACCTCCTTGTTCACATTGAGCTCGTGGCATAAGAAACTTGGGTTTATCCCTGGCATGTCTTTATGACTACATGCAAAAGTATACTTTCTGCGCCTTACAAATGCTATCAATTCATGTTTTATCGATACATCCAGTGATGCACCAATTTGAGTTGTTCATTCCCGATGTTCATCGTCCAAAATGATATTTTCGGTAGCCTCCATGACCTAGCCCTTCACGAGCTGAGACTTATCTCTAGGGTCTAATGTTTCAATCTATGTATCTTCTATTTCATCCACTCGATAGGTAATAGTCTTCTTCCTGGATTCTTCGCGTTCCTCCTATTCGGCAAATGAATAATAGCATTCCCGAGCTACTTTTTGGTCGTCTTTCACAACTCCCACTCCAAAGTTGGTTGGGAATTTTAAACATTGATGTACAATAGATGTTACTGCCTCGAACTTCTTCAGACCTACCCTTACCGTGATGATATTGTAAGTTGATTGGACATTTTTATCCATTACGAAAAAGCGTACTCTTTCTGTTCGACAAGCCGGCCATGTACCAATAAGCATATCCAACTCGATCGTCCCAAGTGAAAAAACCTTTTTGCCAGTAAAACTGAGGAGGGGCCTATGATAGGGCTCCAACTGGTCTAACTTTAGGTTCAAACTATCAAAGCATGGGTAAAACATGATGTCTGCAGAGCTACCATTGTCCACCAGTACCCGTGAAATCACCACTTCCTTCATTCTCATCTTGATTACCAATGGGTCATCATGAGGACATAACACACCTACTATGTCGTTCTTAGAGAAATCGATGACCAGTTTGTCCTTATTCATCTTCCTCGAGTGATCATCTTCAACCAAGTTTATTCGCTGTATATACGAGCAAGCTTGAGCCTTATTGAGGTAAGATTTTCTCTCCGCAATCAGATCTCCACCTGTAATAACATTACATTCAAATGACCCAAAATGGATTGAAAATACCTCATGCTCTGGCTATCTCGGTCTTTTGGGGAGATCGGGGTCATCTTCATGGTCTCTCTTCTTGTCTTCTTTTGCTCGAACGAGGATATTTAGATCTTTGCCTTCCTCGGTCGCTGGCCTTTCCACCATTTTGGCGATCAACATACTTAGCCAATTTTCCTCGCCTGATGAGTGCTTTAATTTCATTCTGGAGAGCTATGCAACGTTTGGTCGTGTGACCATAGTCTTTGTGGAATTTGCAATCTTTGGACTTGTCCCTTTTGACAGGATCTTCCTTCATTTTCCCTGGCCAGGCTAGCTCTTTGCTGTTCTTGATCTCCTCCAAAATGTGATTTATGTCCACTTTTAAGGGAGTATAATTTCCATACTTCCTCATCTTCTCCAGCACTTACTTACCTTTCGACTGCCTATTTCCACCACTGTTCTTCTGATCATTATTCTCGATTTTACCAGCCTCAACCTTGGTCTCCTTAGTGTCTGTACTCTTCTTCACAGCCATGGCTTCCTCAGCATTTATGATTTTGGCTGCCTTTGCCATTAGTTCTTCCATGGTCGTAGGCGGATCTTTGGACAAAGTGTAGTACAAATTATCTGGCAACAGCCCACTCATCAGAGCAGTAATTGCTGTTTTCTCCTCATAATCAATTACCTCAAGCCTCTCATTATTAAAACGAGTAATGTAGTCCCTAGTACTTTCTTTTATCTTTTGTCTAACACTCAGCAAGTGTGCTACTCGATTGACTGGTTTTGCTTCAAAATAGAAATTCCATATAAAGAGATCTTCCAGTTGAAAGAAAGTCGCAATCTTCCCCCGAGGAAGGTTGTTGTACCATATCTGGGCTGACCCGGTGAGATTTCCTGAAAATGCCCTACCTTTCATCTCATTTGGGACTACATAGATATCGACGGTAGCTTGGTATTGGTCTATATGAATGACATGGTCAGATTTTCCATCGTATTTAGGTGTCACCATAGGAGCTTTGAACTTTGATGGTGTGGGAAAATCCATAATTGCCTGTAAAAATGGTGTTCCTTAGACAAAAGTTCTTTGTAGAGTATTTTTAGCCTTAGCCATTTTCCCTAATCTGTCCTCCAACCTTTTAATAGAGCCTTTCCATGCTTCATTTCCCTCCTCGTGCCTATTGGTTGGAGCAACTAATCGTGTTGAGTTTTCCTCTTGGGACCTTTCACTACGAGCTATTGGGCGTGACTGAGCAGAGCCTTCCCTTAGGTCGAATGGTCGTTGAGAGTTCCTCGACGCAATCCTAGGAGGACTTCTATTCCTCATAGGTCCCAATCGATCAAAAGGAGATACTCTACTCAACCTCTCTATATCACTAGTCCCTTTTGGGGTGAGAGTGACATTTCGATGGGAATCAGTAGCTCGTACTGATGAAGTCCGGCCTGGTTGATACGAAGGATCTCTTGATCTTTCATTATGATATGAGTCAGTACGTCTAGATTGAGAAGCCTCCGGGAATAATGTTCTTCTGGTTCTTGAATATGGCAAATGGGTATTTCTTTGAACAATTCGTTGTCCAGATTGGGCCGGCACTCCACCTTGAACAGTTTGTATAAGTTGTCGCATGGTTTCTTGCATGGCTGTTTGGCCTTGGACTAAATTAGCCATTATGCCATCCAGATCTTGAATATTTGGGGGAGTAGAAGGGTTTGGAGGGATCCCAGTGTTTTGATTACTGGATTTCGGATTCTCGGCCATAGATGAGACTTGTTTTAGTGAAAAACGCTAAGTACAGTCATTTCCCAGAGACGACGCCAATCTGTTGATGTAAAAAACTAGATTATCTCTAATTAATCAATCACAGATAAATAAATTAATAAGACAAAGGATTTTCAAAGAGGTTCAGCCTAATGAAAATAGCCTACGTCCACTGTGTTTGTATTGCTGACTGTTTATTTAGAGTCTCGATAATTGGTTTTCCAATAGATCCAAAGTCCCCCTCTTATGAGGAAGTTACAATGTATTTATAGCCTTGAGGCTGTACATATGAAAAGATAATGCGCTGTTATCTAGTAAACATATACATTTGTACGATAATAATGTGCATTTAATGCGTAGCTGTCTTTTCATTCTGATGCTCTACACGCTAAGTAGCTCGGGCCGCTTGAGTTGCTCGGTATGCTTAAGTTGCTCGGTACGCTTAAGTTGATCGGGATGCCTAAGTTGTTGTTCGTCTAAAGTATTTGTATTTGCCACGTAGGTTGACACGTGTCTTAAAGTGATTGGTCCACGTCATCAGACTAAATTTGGTATCAATAGAGATAAAAGAACTTATCATTAATATGATTGAAACATAGTTAAGTACAAAAAAATAGTTACCTCAAATTCATAGTTTTCTCCTCAAAACAATCATTATCCGGAAATGCAACAATCGCTCGCAGTTGTAAAATTTTCTCTGAACAGTCAAAATCGATGTTTGAACATTCCTATGATACGAAAAACAGAAATTTAGTTAAATCAATAATAACAAATAAGGTAGAAAAAAATTTGGCATATAAAAACAAAAAAAATGAAAAATACTCGAAGAGAATCAAATCCACCAATCCACGACAAGGCAATAACAAATAAGCAATCAACCCTAGAAGAAAAAACTCTAAATTAACAAAGCACTTAATTAATCTACAACTAAATAAACACATAAATAAAATAAAATAAAAACCTAAAATAAAAATAAATAAATAAAATGTGGGCCAAATGGGGTGAGCTTATGTAAGTGATGGAAGCTAAAACAAACAACAATGTCTTATTAAAGTTAAATTACTATCACAATGAATAGTTACAAGTGGGGCGGAGGCCTGTGAGCGAATCTTGTGGTGTAGGACAGTGGGAGGGAGGAGTTAAAGAGGAGACATGAAAAGTTGGAGTCTTAGAGACATGGGTTTTTAGTTTGTCTACAAAACAGAGCCTAGCTCCGTCCCTAGGTATAATAATGTACTCGAATATCTCAACGGTTGATGCAGGAGGTGAAGAGACCTATAGTTGGCTGCTTCGATTTTGAGCTTCATGATTTCGATGGTCATCTTAAATTCAGCTTAGGAACAGTGAATATGAAGGTATGGAGGCGTGAAAATAGTGCATTCATTAGTGTTTCCACGTGTCAATCCTCTAAAAGAACTCTAAAGAGATACCAATGGAAAAGCTTTGTCTTTTCCACAAGTGTACTCCAGATGAGTAGAATAATCTTTCTTGGGGTTTAGAGGATTCACATAAAGGGCTAGGAATTATTTGTGAATCGAAAGGTATGAAAATCTTAAAATATGAAGTCTAGAAAGAGGTACTTTTTTACAGAAACGAAGGTATGCAGACTTGGAAAAACCTGTAGAATCAGCACTGTTTAAATACACATTTTGAGGTGGTGCATCGACCGATATGGCATGTCATTGGAACCACATCAGTGACGTGACTCAAAATTCCTCCTTAAATAGATCTTGCAAGTTTATCATCTTTCAGACTTCAAAGTTTATTTAAAAAAATGTACCCAACTATTTTTGTAAATAAATAAAAACTCCAATTAAAATTATTTTACCATAAGTACGTAGAGTGATGGGAACGGTTGAAGCGTACGTTGATTGAGCCATGGTGCACGTATGAAGATGATGGAAGCATTAATTCGGATCACTACCGCCATGGATGATCACGGAGATGTGCCAAATGTTGCAGTATCAGACAAATTTATTTGTGATATAGGACACTTAAAAAATTCCTAGATTCTAGCCCGGACAGTTATAAAACATGTCCTTACAAATCTCCCCCTATATCTATGCCGGTATATATATAAAAATACCCGAATTATGTTGGCCAAAATAAACTAAATGACATATACCTTAATATCCCCATTAACCCCGAAAATAGGAAATACTAAATGTGTGTCCTCACAAATTCAATCATCTTCAAATATTCAACTCTTCAATTTTTCTTTATCATCAGGGTGTGCAAAAATGATTCTCCATTTTGATACCTACACACATGAGATAAGAAGCAAATACCCGTGACATGAAATAGTTTGAAATATAATGATAATAAGAAACAAATATCAATTATGAGAAAGAAAATCATTATAAAAACAAGCAATTCTCCCCCATAATTCGTTCTCCCACTTTTTATGATGTCCCAAAATAGACAGCTATAAAGAACATAAGCAATGCAAATGTAGAATGTCACAAGGTAAGAAACTTTCTCTTTTTGAATTTTTCAAAATTTTAAAGCAAAAAAAATCACACCATGAAAGAACACCAAAACCCCCAAATCAGTGACAACGGAAATGTAGGGATGTGAACAAATCCAACAGGAAAATCAATACATACAGCCATAACATATGTGCATGATGAATGTTGGATATTCCTAACGAATAAACTCAACATCTTCCTTAGGTGTAAAAATTGTGGAATTAAAAGAAATTAACTCAATCAAATTAGCAAATCAAAGCTCAAAGTGTAAGGACATTTTTCTCATGTCCAACATGTTACATTTATGTATGTCGTACGCCGCTACATTTGGCACGTCACCTCACGATCTCACATCACGGCCTCTATCTGAATTTCGGGAATCAAGCATTCATCATCTCCATTAATGTGTCCCACATCTGCCTCAACGACTTCACGTTCCAAGATTTTAGGGACTTAATGCAAGTGGTACGCAAGGGAAGTCAAAACAGTGAAAAAAGGCACGATAGGAGAGTTCAGGGGCATTTTCGTAATTTCAAATCCATAGTTCGGAGGTCTTGTCAACTGTAAAGTTGAAGAGCTCACCGAAAAGAAGATACTGGAAGAAACGACACCTCAATCCGAGCTACGGTGAAGGAGTTATGACCTTTTGAAGTTGGAAAAAATTCCTTGAAGAATGCTGTTTTTTTTTTAACCCCAAACCAGAAAGGTACCCCAAACCGGTGTACCCCAAACCGCATAAGGTACCCCAAACCGGTTCGGGTTACCTGTATGCTGGATAGAATTTCAGTGTTTTTATTTTGCAAAACTCTTCATCCGTTTTGCTATGTAAACCACCTTCGGGGGAGCAGTTTTGTAAGACTTTGGAAGACGTTTTTGAGAGTCCAAATACCTCTAGTCTTCATATTTTTTGAGTCCCAAGACTCATGTTTTGATTCACACAATTACCAATCCTTTGTGAATCTTTTTGGTAACCCAAGAACACAACCTTGTGTTTGTTCAAACCTTTGTGGAGAGATCTTTGCAACCAAGGGCTGCGTGTCATTGCTGAGGGAGTCTCTACAAAGTTTTATGGCTGCGTGTCATTGAGGAGTGCTGCGGTTCTTCCTTTGTTGATTGGACTGAGGTTCATGTGGGTTCATTGCGTGTGGATTCATTGCTGATGACACCGACCGACGCCTGTGGGTATTCGTGTGTCACTGTATTTCATTGTAATCTGTGTAAGTTGCGATTTACTTATTATAGTGAAATAAAAGGTTTTGCCCTGCGGGGATTTTTCCTTAACTTTTTGTCGCATGCTTTATTTATGGTTTGACACACACACACACACACGTAGTTGTTTATTTATAGGTTGTTTCTAAATAGACTCGAATTAAATAAGGGTTACATGGAATCTTGCGAATTTAATTTAATTTAAATAAATTATCACACACCGAACCTATTCGATTTTACAAATTGGTATCAGAGAGGGTTATGCTAATTTATTGCGTATTCCTATTTTCCGCAAAATCGTGTGATATTGATTTTTTTTGAAAAATCAATTTTGTGAAAATTCGCATTTTTTTCTTATGGAGCACTTATATAATCAGATGCCTATTTTTGACGGGTCTAATTATGCCTACTGGAAAGCTCGTATGAAATCAATTTTAAAATCTATTTACGAGCGTGTTTGGTTGCTTTGCGAAAATGGTTGGACTCCTCCCACGGTCATTGTTAATAACATCACCACTTTAAAACCCGTGTCAGCCTGGACTGAAGATGATTATAAATTGTCCAATTTAAATTCCCGTGGTCTGAGTGCTATTTCTGGAGCTGTCTCTCCTGATGAGTTTTGCCGAATTATGACGTGCACCACGTCTAAAGAGGCTTGGGATGTTTTGAAACTGACACATGAGGGTACAAACGTTAAAGAATCAAAATTACAAAATTTGGCCACCCAATTTGAGACTATTACCATGTCCGTTTCTGAATGATTTGATGATTTTTATGCTCGTTTATCGGACATTGTTAACACATGTTTTAATTTGGGTGAGGTGATTGATAACACGCGTGTTGTTAAAAAGATTTTGAGATCTCTCCCAAAACGCTTTATTCCTAAAGTCACTGTTTTGAACTCTTTGGGAAATTTGAAATCACTTAAGTTGGAAGAACTTGTAGGAGATCTTCAAACCTATGAGATTGACATGTTTTCGAAATCCATTAAGGCTAAGGATAATGGCATTGCTTTAAAGACTCATTTTAAGAAAAAGAAAGAAAAAGTTTGTGAGTCTGATTCAGAGGGAGATTTTGATTTTAATGATATGGCCTTGTTTGCGAAAAATTTTAAAAAATTTCACAACATGAGCAAAAATAATTCTTCCATTAAAAAGAAGTTTTTTGAGAAAAATAAAAGGCAAGGAAAGGTCAAAGAAAGTGGTGAAAGGGAAAAAGAGAATAACTCCGATGAGGAGTGTGAGGAAGATATTGAGAACGTCACTTGTTTTAAATGTGGGGGTAGGGGACATGAGTCATTTGAGTGTCCTACATGGCTTAGAAAGAAAGTAGCTATGCCCGCCACACTTAGTGATAGTAGTGAAGGTGAGGGTGATGAGACTAGTGGTGAGAAGATTTTAGATTTTTCTAGTCGTGTGAGCACACCCACTTTATCTCACAAAAGTGCACACGAAAGCGATGATGGTGATTTGTGTTCTTCGAGTGAGGGAGAAAGTGAAAGTGAGAGTGGAGATAAAAGTGAGCTCCAAAAAGCTTTTAGAGATTTGTACACCGAGACCTTGAAAACTAAGAAGTATAATCGTGATTTAGGTCGTCGGGTTTTAGATTTGGAGAAAGAGAAGGAGGTTTTGAGAAAGGAGAAGAGTGATTTGACCGACACGTTGTCTAGTCTGACGACACGTGTATCCCAACTCGAGAGTGATCTCGAACGTGGCAGGGAGGTCAAAGTCAAATTTGTGAACGCACCTAAGAAGGTTGAAAAGGTGGTTCATAAGGGTAAAGGTGAGAAGTTAGGAATAAGTCATGACGGTGCTACTACTTCCCAATTAGCACCCGAGCCGGTTCCCACTTTAGTGTTTGATTCACGTGCGTCTCATCCTAACCCCCCTAGGTGCCCCATTCCTATTAGGAGAGCGCGTCCTAGAAGTTTTGAGAGAGGTTTTCCTAGGCCTATTTATGTTTGCTCACATTGCAAGAGGAGAGGACACCTTAGGGAATTTTGCTTTAAGTTGGGGTATGTGTCACGTTTTGCTTCTACACGTGTTTCTGGCACACATGCACCCACACATGATACTTTACATGCTCCCGGAGATTACTTAAGAGAGTTTGCACATTTAGGTGAGCAATTTAGGTTTTTAGTCAAAACTTCACAAGAATTGATGGAGGTTTTTCATAAGCTGTCACCACCTTTGGAAAACCCCTCTGCACCTAATGATTGAGGTTTGACTTGTTTACTAGCATAGGATGATTTTCATGATGACATTGTTTGCCTATTGCTAGTATGTATCATTTTGTATATATTTTTTTGTTTTGAAAAATTTTGAAAAATACAAAAAGATTTTATTTTGACAAAATTTTTGAAAAATCCAAAAAGATTTTTGTATTTTGTTTGCACCGTTTATGGATGAACACTTTGGATGACCAAGTCACAACATCATTCCATTATTTTCATGTGCCTATTTGATAGTGTTTTGAGACAATAGGTCAATTCATCCATGTGCTTTATAATGTTTGGAGTCATTAAGATGTGATTAAGTGTTACTTCCTACATATTTGACTCATGTTTCCTTTAATGCACACTTGCGCGGATTTGTTTGATTATTGTGCTTGTCTTATCACATGTTGGTTGGGTGTTTTCACTTCAATCCTGTCCTTAAAATGAACCAAGCGCGATAAATTTTGATAAGGAAATTGTGCATATAAAAACCGTTTTGTGAGTTTGTGTGATTTGTTTGATAACGGGGAGGGGCTGCGAAAGGTAATCATCTATCCTTTGCGCAAAAGCCACCGTTAAAAAGGACCTAAAAAATTGAGTAATTTTATTATCCGAGGTCCAAAGAGTTTTAACAGAGCCCGAAAAAAATTGAAAGGCAATAAAAAGATATTCATGCCAAAAGGGGGCCATTTAGGTTTTTGCACCAATTCTCCAAAGTTTGAGAATTTAGATTACCTCTAAAAGAAAATATATATGAGGGAGTTTGGTTGGAGAATTTAAAACGGGTTTGCACGTCCTTGAAATACTTGAAAGTGCGCTACATAGTTTTGGACGTTATTGGTGTGGAAATCACTTTGACTTTGATTTGTTGATTTGCATAAGACGATGTCATCTAAATTCAACAATTTTTTTACACCTAAGGATACTTTTGATGATCATTCATTAGGGGTACACATATGCATCGTGCACATATGATTGATTGAGTTGATTTACGTATCGAATGTGTTCGCACCCATACATTCCGTTTCCATGACTTAGTTGTTTGAGTTTAAATCCATGGTGTGATTTTTGTAGAATTTTTTTTCAAATGGATCTATTTTTTTTGTTTTGTATGAAAAATTGAAAAAAAATCAAAAATAGTTTGTGTTTTAATTGTATACCATGACACCCCGATTTTGCTTGTTTGATTCATTCTTCTTATTTGTCTATTTAGGGACATCATAAAAAGGGGGAGAAAGAATTATCTTATTTTGGGGGAGTTTGGGAGTGTTTTGAGACTTAACTTATGCTTATCATATATTGGTATCTATGTTTATCTCATTTCAAACTCGATACGTCACTTGGTATTTTTTCTTTATCTCATGTGTGTAGGTACTTCATTGATGATCTCTGAATTGCACACCCTGATGAGAAAAGATTTGAGGTTCCTGAAGATTTGAAGAACAAACGATGAAGACTATTCATTTGTACCTTTTCCAGTTTTGGGTTCATGGGAGGGTAGATTTGTATAGGCAATTTCGTATTTGATAATTCGGATTTTTTATGTATGTACCGGCATAGACATAGGGGGATATTTGTAAGGACATTTTTCTCATGTCCAACATGTTACATTTATGTATGTCGTACGCCGCTACATTTGGCACGCCACCTCACGATCTCACATGACGGCCTCTATCCGAATTTCGGGAATTAAGCATTTAACATCTCCATTAATGTGTCCCACATCTGCCTCAACGACTTCACGTTCCAAGATTTTAGGGACTTAATGCAAGTGGTACGCAAGGGAAGTCAAAACAGTGAAAAAAGGCACGATAGGAGAGTTCAAGGGCATTTTCATAATTTCACATCCATATTCCGGAGGTATGGTCAACTGAAAAGTTGAAGAGCTCGCCTCAACGAAGATACTGGAAGAAACGGAACCTCAATCCGAGCTACGGTGAAGGAGTTATGACCTTTTGAATTTGGAGAAAATTCATTGAAGAATGCTGTTTTTTTTTAACCCCAAACCAGAAAGGTACCCCAAACCGATGTACCCCAAACCGCATAAGGTACCCCAAACCGGTTCGGGGTACCTGTACGCTGGCTAGAATTTCAGTGTTTTTATTTTGCAAAACTCTTCATCTGTTTTGCTATTTAAACCACCTTCGGGGGAGCAGTTTTGCAAGACTTTGGAAGATGTTTTTGAGAGTCCAAATACCTCTAGTCTTCATATTTTTTGAGTCTCAAGACTCATGTTTTAATTCACACAATTGCCAATCCTTTGTGAATCTTTTTGGTAACCCAAGAACACAACCTTGTGTTTGTTCAAACCTTTATGGAGAGATCTTTGCAACCGAGGGCTGCGTGTCATTGCTGAGGGAGTCTCTACAAAGTTTTATGGCTGCGTGTCATTGAGGAGTGCTGCGGTTCTTCCTTTTTTGATTGGACGGAGGTTCATGTGGGTTCGCTGCGTATGGATTCATTGCTTACGACACCGACCGATGCCTGCGGGTATTCGTGTGTCACTGTATTTCATTGTAATCTGTGTAAGTTGCGATTTACTTATTATAGTGAAATAAAAGGTTTTGCCCTGCGGGGATTTTTCCTTAACTTTGTGTCGCATGCTTTATTTATGGTTTGACACACACACACACACACACACACACACACGTAGTTGTTTATTTATGGGTTGTTTCTAAATAGACTCGAATTAAATAAGGGTTACTTGGAATCTTGCGAATTTAATTTAATTTAAATCAATTATCACACACCGAACCTATTCGGTTTTACACAAAGTGATTTCCACACCAATAACGTCCAAAATGTTTGAAACGCTTTTTTCATGACTTTCAAGGACGTGCAAACCTGTTTTTCATTTCTTTCAAACCAAACTCCCTCATAAATAATTATACATTATAATTTTATTTTGAGGAGATGAAACTAAAACCTATTGGCCCATTTGATTTGACATATTTTTCTTTTTATTGCCATTTTATTTTTTTCGGGCACTTTTGCAAATGGCGGATTTCTTGACTAGTTAATTTTGAACTCTCGTAGACCTTTCCCGTGATTCATTCATCATATTTTGTTGCAATTAATTCATCACGGTAAATGGTTTTTACACGCACTACTATCTTGTCAAGTTTTATCGCATTTTGATCATTGTATAGACAAAATTGAGAGGGAAACAGTCAAACCAATATGCGATAGATAAGTACAATACTCAAATAATACTGTGCATATGTGCAATAAATGAGATAAGGTGTCAAATATGTAGAAGTTATCACTAGTCACATCTCAAAGACTCCAAACAATGTAAAACACTTGGATGAAATGATGTAACATCTCAAATCACTATCAAACAGTCATGTGGAATATGGAATAAAGTTGTGACTATGGTTATCTTAAATGTTCATCCATAAATGGTGTAAACAAAATACAAAAATCTTTTTGTGTTTTAAAAAATATCATATAAAAAGAAAATCTTTTTGGCCTTTTCTAAAATTTTTAAAAATAAAATCTATTTGGATTTTTTAATTTTTCAAAAAAATAAAAATAAAATAAATAAATAAATACACAAACGATGTAATCTAAAGATAGTAATCAAATGATATGAACATGAAAATTACATCCTACTCTAGATATGGATACCACCCCTCAGTCAACCGTGCAAATTCCGAAAGACTTCCTAAGACTCTCAAATCTAAGGGCATCTAAAGGCTTCGTGAAGATATCGGCTAACTAGAGGTCGATAGATACAAAACTCAAGGATACAACCTTTTCCTCTACAAGCTCACGGATAAAGTGCTCATGTATCCTAATGTGTTTTGTGCACGAATGCTGGACTGGATTATAGGATATGTGTATCGCGCTCGTGTTATCACAGGAAATAGTCATGGTGTCTTGTGATATCCTATAATACTCCAACATCTTCTTTATCCACAAAAGTTGCGTGAAACAACTCCCAACGGCTATGTACTCAGCCTTCACAGTGGACAAAGAGATAGAGTTTTGCTTCTTACACAACCAAGATACAAGAGAAGAACCAAAGAAGAAACACCCACCAGAAGTGCTCCTACATCCATATGCATCCCCGGACCAATCGGCATCCAAATATGCAGATAAATGGTCACTGGTATCAAAGGAATACCAAATTCCAAGTGAGAGAGTCCCACTCACGTATTTGAAATGCGATTAAGAGAGAGTAAGTGTGACTCTTTTGGGTACGCCTGATATCGCGCACAGACTCCAACACTAAAGGCTATGTCGGGACGACTGGCAGTCAAGTAGAGAAGACTACCTATCATACTCCGATACAAGGTTTTCTCTACATCCCTGTCTGAAGTATCCTTGCTAAGCATAGTTGAGGTACCCATCGGTGTACGTGCATGCTTAGTGGAGTATAAACCAAATTTCTTCACAAGGTCTCAACCATACTTAGATTGGAAGTGAACATTCCATCCTCTAGCTGATGAACCTTGAGACCAAGGAAGACAGTAAGCTCACCAACCATACTCATCTCAAACTCACTCTTCATCTCCTCCTCAAAGTGCTGAGCATGCTGGGAGCACGTGGATCCAAAGACAATGTCATCCACATAGACCTGGGCAACTAAAATAGCACCGTCATCTCTCCTGACGAACAAAATCATATCAACTCCCCCTCTATTGAAGCTACGGGCTAAAAGATAGGAAGTAATCATCTCGTACCAAGCACGGGGCGCTTGCTTCAAACCATACACAACTTTTCTTAGATAATAGACATGATCAGGGTGCTTAGGGTCTTCAAACCCTTTTGGTTGTTCCACGTAAACCTCCTCCTATAGAATGTCATTCAGAAAGGCACTTTTGACACCCATTTGATATAACTTGAAGTGCAGATGACTTGTGATGGAAAGTAGTAAGCGTATGGACTCAAGACTCGCAACAGGAGCGAATGTCTCATCAAAGTTTACACCCTCAATCTGTGTGTATCCTTGTGCGACCAACCTAGCCTTATTTCAGATAATAGTACCAGTCTCATTCACCTTATTCTTGAAGATCCACTTGGTAACTATCACATTTGTCTCACTAGGTCGAGGGACCAGTTCCCAGACATAATTTTTTCTAAACTGAAGCAACTCATCCTACATAGCACACATCCAGTATTCATCTTTGAGTGCTTCCTTATAGTTTTTGGGCTCGATTTTGGATGGGTAGCAAATATGTCTAACAACGTTCTCTAGCTGAGCATGAGTCTTGACCCCTAGGGTGTGATATCCTAAAATAGTAGAAGGATCATGAGTCTTACGAACCCAAGAAGGAATGTCCCCTAAGTTAGGAATGGGACCTACTCTCGGTAGGGGAGGCACAATGGGATCATCAGTAGAAGGTGCGTCACCCTCACCCAAAAGGTTAGAATGAATAAATGCCGATGGTTCGTCATTTTACACAGTGACGTTTATTGACTCCATAACCTTAGAGATATTTAGGTTATACACCCGATAAGCTCTACTAGACAATGAATAACCTAAAAATATCCCCTCGTATCTCCTGGAGTCGAACATTCCTAATTTCTCTCTATCCCATAGGATGTAGCATTCTCTCCCAAAGACACGAAAATATAAAAGGCCGGGCTTGTTTCCAGTACATAATTAATAGGGCATCATAAGTGTGTGTGGATGAAGATATACCCTATTCACTATATGGCATGCAGTAGACACCACCTCAGCCCAAAATCTTCTTGCAACTTTACGACCCAAAAGCATAGATCTATCCATCTCTTGAATCGTTTGATTCTTCCTCTCAACAATCCCATTTTGCTGAGGAGTCCTAACAGTAAAAAATTTGTGTTTGATTCCGAAGCTATCACAGAAAAGATCTACTTTTTCTTATTTAAACTCAGTGTCGTTGTCACTACGTATTCTATTGATAGTGACGCCGTGTTGATTTTACAGGACATGACACTTAGTCATAAGAAAGTCCATAGCATCGGATTTCTCTTGCAGAAAACCTATAATCGAGTAGCATGAGAAATCATCTACCATCACAAGAATGTACCTATTACCACCTAAACTCTCAGTACGAGTAGGACCTATAAGATCCATATGTATCAACTCAACGATGCGTGAGGTGGTAATGGAATTCAACTTCCGATGGGGGTTACGAATTTTCTTTCCCAACTGGCTGGGTCCACAAACTGTGGAAGTTAGCTTTCTAAGTGTTGATAAGCCACGTACGAGGTCCTTTTTAACTAACTTTTCTAAATCTAAAAAATTCACATAACTTAGACATTGATGCCACAGATTCATAGTAGTGACTATGGAACTATTGTAGACAAATGAGGACTCACGTATGATCCCATAATAATTGTCTTCAGTCCTCACCCCTTGCAATATAAGTTTACTAGCTTGATCATAAACGTGACATTTATTTTGATTAAACTTTACTGCAAAGTCAGTGTCGCACAGTTGGCTAATGCTGAGTAAATTTTCTTTCAATCCCTAGACGTACAACACATTCTCTAGCTTAGGAAATCCTGATAAATCTATTGTACCTCGACCTACTATGCTAGACTTGCTCCTATCTCCAAAAGTGACTTTACCTTCCTTACGATCCTCTAGGGAGGTAAACAGAGAGATGTCACCAGTCATGTGCCTAGAGCACCCACTATCGAAGTACCATTATAGAGAATTATGTTCTTTAAGAGAAACAGGAAAAAAAGGCTTTTCCATTATGTTTAGGCATCCAAGACGTGTTAACCTTTTATTTTCCCTTGTCATTATTGACTCTAGTCAGCATTTTAGAAGTGTCCACTAACGGCATAGAAATCCGTAGGAACTCTTTCACTATACTCAGAGATGTGGTGAATAGAAACTCAACTCTCTCTCTAAGACTCCCAAAATAAGTAGTGTCATGTGACGGAGAAAAAGTACCTCGTGTCCGACCCAAACTATAGTAATATTCACAAAGATGGCCTTTTCTTTTGTAGTAAGTACAAAAGTATGTAGACTTGAGCCGAATTCGATTTGCTTTTCTTGGCCGAACTCTCTTCTAATTTTTAGGTGGGTGGCCATATTGATTTGTAATAAACTCGGGAACTAGTAACAATGTTTTATGGGACATGGAATCACCATCAAAACCTATTCACATCCTCTCACCTAAACCCAAAGCTGGAGCAAGGAGTATCTTTCCCATCTTACTTGATCGGTCCTCAATTCTTACCTTGACTTCCCAGGCTCTCTCAAGGTCATTAGTGAGTTAGGCTACAAGGGCTTCTAGTTTCTTTTGAGTATCTAGAGAGGAATGGATATCCTCATCAAATCATCCACCTGCCAAGTCAAGTCCCCCCTTTTTTTCTCAAAAACACTTTATCTTTCTCCAAAAACTTTCTCTCCCTCAACACAGGTGGTCTCTCTCTCTCTCAATGCAATGGACATGGAGGTCTCTCTCTCTCATCTTTCCTAAATCATTCCATAGGGATGCTATCCTAAGAGCTAACGCTTTGTTACGCTTTTTGGTCTTGGAAGTATCAGCGTACGCGCGTCGAAGATCACTCTCTCTTCCACTTACTTCTTACTTCCCCCCTCTCACACTGCTATCACTATCGAGGTGTCCCTGTGAGCTTGCATCCTCATCGTCGTGAGGAGAAAATTCAGTACTCACATGACTAGCCATGACTGTGGTGAAATTACATTCATGCGGTGACTCATCTCCAAAGTACACCGACTCGACATCGCTATCATCACTAAGGGTGATTTTAACGCAACTTTGGATTGTATTAGACGTTTCAACCTAGTTTCACACTTAAACCCCCTATGACCTCTACCGCCGCACTCAAATCATCTCTCACTTTATTTCTTAGGGGTGTCCTTTTTATCTTTCTCAAATTTCTTTTCAGATTTATTTATTATTAAAATTCTTTTTATCATTAAAATTCCCATTTTTCTTTAATTTGAGAAATTCTTTCAAATTTTTAGCAAATAGGACCAAATTATCTAAATCAAAATTAGAATCAAAATCAGACATCTATTTCTCTCTTTTCTTTGACGACTCACCTCTCTTAGACCCCTCACTCTTTCTGGTCTGGGTTTTAAGTGCTACCACTTTGTCTTTTGATTTTATCGTGTTTGGAAACATGTCGATTTCATAGGTGTGTAGGTCTCAAACTAACTCTTCTAATTTCAGCCAACTCAAATTACCTAATGAATTTAACACAGTGACTTTGGGGATAAATCTCTTAGGGATTGATCTCAAAATTTTCTTAGCTACTCTAGCATTAGGAATGTGTTCACTTAAGATGAAAATATTGTTTACGATATCAGATAGGTGTGCATAAAATTCATCGAAACACTCATTTCCATGCGCGAAGATAGTTTCAAAATGTGTAGTTAAGTTTTGCAATTTAGATTCTTTAACTGCATTTGTGCCTTCAAGGGTAAGTTGCAGAACATCCCATGACTCTTTGGACATGGTATACGTCATGATGCGTCAGAACACGTCAGGTGTGATGGCTATAGAAATGGCACTAAGCCCACGTGAGTTATATGTTCTCCATTTAAATTCATCCTCATTCCATGAAGTCACATATTTTATGATAGTTACGTTAGTGATAGTGGGAGGCGTCCACCCTCTTTCACACACAACCCAAACACGTTCGTCTAAGGCCTTTGAGTCAGACTTCATACGAGATTTCCAATATGCATAATTAGACCCATGAAAAATGGGGACTCTATTATATAAGTTTTCCATTGAGATTGTGCTTTTCAAAGATCAATTTTTAGAACAAAATTGATATCCAACAAAATTTTGCTGAAAAATTACACGGTAAAATTGTGTAATTGGCTCTGATACCAATTCGTCTTCTCCACAAGTTTACTCCAAATGAGTAGAATACTCTTTCTTTGGGTTCAGAGGATTCACATAAAGGGTTGAGAATTATTTGTGAATTAAAAAGGTATGAAAACTTTAAAATATGAAGTCTGGAAAGAGGTACTGTTTTGCAAAAAGGGAGGTATGTAGACTTGGAAAAATGTGTAGAACCAACACATCTTAAATACACATTTTGAGGTGGTGCGTCGTTCAAGCGACATACCATGTCGTTTGAACGAGATGGCATCTTGTTCGAACCACATACAATGTCGTTCGAACCACATTAGTGACGTGACTCAAAATGCCTCCTTAATTAGATATCGCGTGTTTATCATCTTTCAGACATCAAAATTTATTTAAAAAATATTCCCGATTATTTATGTAAATAAATAAAAACTCCAATTAAAATTATTTTACCATAAGTACGTGGAGTAGTGGGAACGGTTGAAGTGTACGTTGCTTGATCCATGATGCACATACGAAAATGATAGAAGCATGAATTCCGATCATGGCCGTCATGGATGATCGTGGAGACGTGACAAATGTAGCGGTATCAGACATACTTAATTGTGATCTAGCACACTTGGAAAATTCCTAGATTCTACCCTGGACTTTTATAAAACATGTCCTTACAAATAAATTTGAAATTAGTTATAAACTTCATATTAGGTCCAAAAAACATTAGATTTAATAGTTTACTCAAATAAAAATCCCTCAGCAACTTGGTTTGTTTAGTAAATAATTAATACTTAGTTAAGCCCCCTTTACTTTATTTTCAGAATTAATAAACAAAAGTTGGTGAAATCTGAATTATCTTAACATGAAAATAATGATTTGACTTTTAACTTTAATTTTTATATTATATAAGAATAAGTTTATATTTGATTGAGTTTATGTGCGGGGTGCAAGTCGAGTAGTGGTAGAACACACCATTTTAATTTTCTTAACAATGGTGTGTAGGTCCAATAGTGTTTTTCCGAAGTTTTATTTTAATTTGCTATAGATTTAGAGGAAGCAGAGTTTCTCCTAATTTTCATTTCTGCTGCTTTGATAAACCCCAATTTTGGGTTGAGAGTTGTTGCATCTTAGCAGGGGAGGAGTTGTGGGTTTCATTCTAGAGGATCACTGAGATTGCTGGCATGATTGTTTCATTCAACACCAATTAGGTATGATGAAAGGAAATGCTACTAATTTTCTGAAATTTCATTAATGTTATACTTTTTGGTTGTGATTATGCCTAATAGTAATCATATTTTTGTTTGGGGTTCTTCAATTGTTGTTGACTGGTGAATTTGAACATTTAGGTGGCCATTGAGTTAGCTGGACCTAGGCATGTGTAAAATTTGAAATTGTGATTCTGCCGAATAATGAAATGTTATGTGGCATGGCCCTAAGCACAGATTTAGACATGTGTTATGGGTTTATTTTTTTCCAAAATGTTGGAAATAATATATAAATAAGACATAAATGAAACATACTTACCATGGAAATATAAATAAAACATAAATGAAACATACTTACCATGAAAATAATAAAATTAAACCGTTAAAGGGAGATAGTTCTATTAAGTAGTAGTTTTTAATCTTCTATATACTCTAAAATTCTATACAAGGGCTAAAGAGATCTCTTTGCTTAGAGTGTCCACGTTGACATCTTTTTGGTGATTGTCTATTGAAGATGTAACTCTCCCAAAATACAAACTCCCTTATTCCCTAACTTTTTGACCCTCCATTTCTCACTTGATATTCTTCTTCCCCACTTAAATGCATCTGTTCTTACCCCCAATGAACTATTTATTTCATCTGCTATTTTCTTCTTCTCATTAATTTATGGATGGATGGTAGTTCCCTCATATTGCTGAGCCGACTCTTGGTGATTGAATGTTTTTTGTTTGTAATATGATGGGTTTGATATCTGGTTTTGCTGAGTTGTTTACTCTCTTTTTTTAGAGGTGGACGATAGGTCTATTTTGTTTTGTTACACTCTCCACCTCATTATCTCCATTGCATCACCACCATCGACACCTCCCCAACAGATCATCAATGGATTCTCAATTTTCTTTGACTATTATATAATAGTTTAATTCATCTTCAAACTCATTTATATTTTTTTTTACAAACTTGATTATCAATTATATCTATTAGAATCCTTAAAAGTAAACTGATTTCTTTTTTGATTTTGTAATGGGATTTTCTAAAGTTGTAACTCGCCATATGGACAAGGCATATACTAAAACTTAGGCATTCTTCAAATATCCAGCAAATAGAATTAATACCTACCAAAACTCTAAGCTGCACATACATGTTTTGAAATCAGGATTGAATATTAGTTCATACAAGAACACCAACTGCGCAATGAGAATGAACAAACAAAACATAATTCTAATACAAAGTTTTAAAAAAATTGGTAAGACCGTTCACTTAAAATTTATGTTGAATCCGATTGTGAGGACATTCGGGATAATTTCTTAGTTATTGATTACTTTCACCAGTTTGATTACTAAAATTTTGTTCATTTTTATAACTCCGATTTTAGACATGAATCTATCAATTTCAAAATTATAAAACCTCACTGTTTTTAATTTGGGTTTTATATTCAAGTGAAAGCTACAGTTTTTGTTAAAGTTTGTTTTATATATTCTTCCACTTTAATACACAATTATTTTGTTTTTCGGGTCATTTGAACTTTGGTTCTATTTGTATATCATCTTGGTGCAATAATAGATATGAAATTTATATATTTGTATGTGTGTCTCACGCCCGCGCATCACATGAGTTTACAATAAGTTGGTAATAAAATGTGCTGGACAATATAAATTTTAAAACATCAATTGAAAGTAGGGTTAAACTGTACATGGTTATAGGACTTTTAAGTTACTGATACTGTGCATAGATACTAGATTTTTTGTTCTTATGTGTACACATTCAATATCCTTTAGACCCGTTTGAGAGTCATTACCCCGTATTAAGATCTCTCGAATTGTCCCGTTTGGACAATTTGGGACATCATAGTATAATAAGAGATTTTAGTGTTATCTTATGCATGTTTTGGAGGTAGCGATTCCCTTAGTATGAAATTTTTTTTCGAAAATATTTTTCACACCCCCACTAAATTAATATAGGATTCATAATGGAATTAAATTCAATTGAGGAACATAGTCTTGGAATCACGGGGGAATTTTTATCTATTAATCGTGGGGAGGGGTGTCATATTTGTAAGAAAAAATGAAACTAGAAAACCAACACAATGTTACATTCAATTAATGTTCTAGCAAAAAATGAGGCCTACAGTTACTGAAAGATGAAATGTGTTTCTATGTGTCATTCTTGAAGTAAACAAATTTACTAAAAAATAAATTTTATGAAATAAATTGTGCGTCCACCTCAACCTAAGTACATGAACTACATGAACCATTGGTCTACAATTACTGAAAGATGGAATGTATTTTCACGGTCAAAGATCGTGACAACGATTGTTTGTTGCCATGATCTTTAACACTGACACGACCGTGACAACAAAAATAAAATATAACCTTATCGATTCAGGAGACCATACCGAGTTGTTATCTCTATCTAAAATATAACCCTATCGATTTAGGCGACTAGATTAGCTTGTTTTCTTTCTTTAAAATATAACCCTATCGATTCAGGTGACTGGAACGATTTGTTCCCTCTCTCTAAAATATAACCCTATCGGTTCAGGAGACTAAATCAGTTTTCTCTCTCTCTCTCTCTCTCTCTCTCTCTCTCTCTCTCTCTCTCTCTCTCAAATATAAATATGTTATATTTGTTACCCGTAATACTATTCTTGAAATTTTTACAATTTTTTTCATACGAATCCATGAAACATTTGTCTAGAATTACTGAAAGATGAATTTTGTTTGTTACGATCGTGTCACGATCAAAGACCGTGAAAATATTTATTTGTTGTCATGGTCTGTGATCCTGACACAACCATGACAACAAAAACAAAATATAAGCCTATTGATTCAACAATTGTGGGTTGAACACATAGTGCGGCGTTCAGACTATTGAGGGTCGTGTCAATTCTTATATATTATGACCTATCTTTCTTTCATGATGATAACGAATGAACAATTTGTAAAAATATTATTATTATTTTTTTAGTGTTTGATTATCATCAATATTGAATGTTATGCTAGTGTTTGATAATGAATGAATGAATGTTGTATGGCCTAGTTTCTTATTTGTATTAATTTAATGTTTGATTATTAAGGTTTTTGAATGTTGGTTGTTGTTATTTATTAAGAAAATATATCATATATATTCTATAACAGGTGACAACAGGTGATATCATACTGCTGGGCAGTGGCAGCGATCATATTACCCAATAGTTTTTTTACTTCTTCTTGGATTTATCACGGACTTTGACCATGAAAAGTCCGTGTCAAGGGACTATGACCATGATATATCCATGACAAGTTAATAATTGACAAGGACTCACCACGGTCAATGTTCATGACACGTTTTCACTATCACAGACTTGTCACGATTAAAGTACGTGATAAGAAAAAACGTGTCACGAACTTTGACCGTGACATGTTCTTGACAAAAAAAGTTATCACCCCTTACGTGTCACGATCTTTGGCGATGACAAGTTTGACTTATCAAGGTTTTTTATCTTTACAAGTTGCCCATTTTAGTGTAGAACTGTCTTCCTAGGAAGAAAGATGAAAATAAATAAAAGTGTGTTCCTTTGATAACTCATAAGGAGGATATTTCGGATTCAAATAGTGAGGGTGATTTAGATCCCAAAGAGAATTATAGTATTTCGAGGAAGTTCACAAAGTTTCTTGATCTTGAAGAAGATAAAAAAAATTAAAAAGAAATCCAAGAACTTCAACAATGACCGTGATAGGAAGAAAAGGGATAACCCTGAAAAGTGGATGATTGGGACAAGTGTTATGAGTGCCAAGGTTTTGGACATCGTTCATTAAGTGTCCCACTAAACTAAGGAAATAAGGTGAGAAGTACAAATCTTAGAATGCAACCCTTAGTGGTAGTGAGTCGGAAGAGGAACCAAATTTTCTCGTGGAGCGTAACTTTAATGCTTTCATGGATAGACATGTGAGTTTAAATTAAATGTCTTTCTATGTTTTAAGATAATCATATGCATGACATTTTTTAGGTCTGATCTTGTGATTCCTAGGAAGAAGAGGAGAGTTGTGATGATGAGGATAGCAGGCTTCAAGTTTCCTTTAGGGAGCTATACACAGAGTCGTTCACATTGAAAAAATCAAACCTAAAATTAGAGGAGGATCTTACGGCATGTGATAAGACTCTTTGGGAGAAGATCAAATGCATTGAGGAGGATATATTTGACCTCTGTGGATTATTTTAAAATTTAAAGAAGGATTCTTTAAAATTTGATGAGTCTAAGCTTTTGATTATGTCTAGGATTTTGAAGCTAGAAGAGTCGTGTCAAATTTGATTTGGAATCTAGGTTGGAAAAGTTTGATAATTTGTTTGGCACAGACTAAATAAAAAAGGACAAGATAGGTTTTGGCTATGATGATCTGAATGCTTCCACTCCTAAAGTCAAGGCCAAGATTTTGAAAGAGTCTACCATTGCTAAGGTTTTGGGAAAAGGTCAACCCAATGGTATATTTTCACATGTTTATACTTGCACACATTGTGGTAGGAGAGATCAATTAAGCCTTGACCCCTAGGGTGGGATCTCTTAGAATAATAGAAGGATCATGACTCTTGCGAACCCAAGCAAGAGTGTCTCCTAAGTCAGGAATGGGGTCCACTCTGGGTGTGGGAGGCACAATGGGATCATTTGTAGAAAGTGAATCATCCTCACACATAAGGTTAGAATTAATAAACTCCGGTGGTTCATAATCTTGCACGACGACATTTATTGACTCCATAACCTTAGAGCTACTCAGGAGAAAAACTCAATATGATCTATTAATCAATGAATAACCTAATAATATTCCATCATCACTTCGAGATTTGAACTTTCCTAATTGCTCTCTATCCCATAGGATGTAGCATTTAATTTCAAAGACAAAAAAATGTGAAAGGTTGGGCTTCTTTCCAGTCCATAATTCGTAAGGCGCCTTAAGTGTGTGTGGATGAAGATAAACCCTATTCTCCATATGTCATGTGGTAGATATCACATGTGCCCAAAATCTCCTAGAGACTCTACGACCTAAAAGCACAAATCTAGCCATCTCTTGAATCATCCAATTCTTCCTCTCAAGAATCCTATTTTGCTGAGGAGTCTTCATGGCCAAAAATTCATGTTTGATCTCGAGGCTATCACAGTAAAGATCTATTTTAACTTCCTTAAACTCAGTGCCATTGTCACTCTGTATTCTACTGATAGTGACTCCATGTTGATTTTGTAGGACATGACACTTAGTCATAAGAAGTTCCACAACATCAAATTTCTCTCTCAGAAAACCTATAATCGAGTAACAAGACAAATCATCTACCATCACGAGGATATACCTCTTACCACCCAAACTCCCAGTATGAATAGGATCCATAAGATCCATGTATATCAACTCAAGCACTCATGAAGTGGCAATGGAATTCAACTTCATGTGGGGACTACGGACTTGCTTTCCCAACTGACAGGGTCCATAAAGCGCAAAAGTCGATTTTCCAAGTGATGTCAAGCCACATACTAGGTCCTTTTTGGCTAATTTATCCAGGTCTCTAAAGTTCACATTACCTAGATGTTGATGCCATAGATCAATAGGAATGATCGCGGCGCAGTTAGAGACAAATGAGGATTTGGACACAATCCCATACCAATTATCTCCATTTCTCACCCCTTGCAATAGAAGTTTACCGACTTGATCATAAACATTGCATTCATTTCGGTCAAACTTTACTACAAAGTTAGCGTCGCACAGCTGGCTAATGCTGAGTAGGTTTTCTTTCAAACCTTTGATGTAAAAAACATCCTCTAGCTTAGAAAATCCTGGTATCTCTACCGTACCTCATCATACTATGCTAGATTTTCTCCCATCTCCAAAGGTGATTATACCTTCTTTGCGATCCTCTAGGTAGGTAAAAAATGAGACATCACCTATCATATGCCCGGAGCAATGAGACATCACCTGTCATTTGTGAGCAAGAGGTCTCATAAGAACTCTATTATCAACCGTGGATAAAGACCCTTCTTCTCCACATGGTTACTCCAAGATGAGTAGAGAAATTTTGTTTAGAGTTTAAAGATTCACACAAATGTTTGGGAAGGATTTGTGAATAAAAAAGGCATTAAGCCTTGAAAAAATGAAGTTTGTTTATGGGAATAATATTTACAGAAACGTCAATGCCAAAAGACTTGGAAAACGTGTAGAATGACACTACCTTAAATATAAAATTTGAGGCGGCACATAAATCGAACAAAGTACAGGTGTCGCTCGAACGACAGGCCACGTCGCTTGAAAAACTTCACACAATGTGGATATGCCGCGCGAATGACAAGCCAATCTTGCTCGAACGACATCTGCGAGACTTTTCTTTACCTCTAAACTTAGAAAAAAAATCATTTTGCAAAGAAAAAATGTTCCAGCCCTTTAAAAATATTTTATAAAGATTTCCCAAATATTTATGTAACTAATAGACACTCCAAGTATATTATTTTATCATAATCGTGAGCGGAGTAGTGGAAACAGTTGAAGAGTATGATGCATGTTACATGATGCACGTAAGAAGATGATGGATGCGTGGATTAAGATCAAGGTCGTCGTGGATGATCATGTTGACGTGCCAAACGTAGTGGTATTAGACATACTAACTGTGATCCAGTACATATAGAAAATTTCTTAGATTTTAACTCGGACATTTATAAAATCATGTCCTTACATAACTTCTTCGTTTGAACTCAGAACGATGTGTCGTTCACGGCCACTCAAAACTAACTCTATAAACTAGACTTTATTGGAATTCCACTGAGTAGGAAATGAAATGTGAAATGTCTAAAATTCCCTTGAAGTTGAGTTTGATGACATAACTTCTCCTAAATGAGACCAATTCTCACTTTAAGCGTCCCAATAGATACAAAAGCTCAACTAAGTCTTGTAAAGCGTGTATATATATATATATATATATATATATATATATATATATATATATATATATATATATATATATATATATATATATATATAATATGGGACAATGGTCTAATGAATAGTGTCATCTTATCTTATCTTATCAATATAATCAAAGGGTCTACATTTTGCCATGTGTACAAAATCTGGGGTTGAGATTAAAGAACTCTTCTCACAATATTAGGCAGGGCAAATGAGACAAATCGTCTATGGACCCCCAAACCCTACACCCGCCGCTCATTCTCTCCCTCAGTCAATTCGATTCTTTTCCAAACCCTACCTCTCTCCTCATTCTCCTTCTCACGAATCATCATCTCCTCCACGCATCCCCTCCTCTCCTCTCCTCCCTGCGCCGCACTCACCATACGTCCTCCCCCGCACCCTACGCACTGCAACCCTTAGCACTAACTTCATCATCCTATCGAGTTCAAGTAATTTGTGTTTTGGGGTTTTAATTTTTAGTGTGGGGTTTTAATGTTTAGATCTGATATGTTTTTTGTCTGCAAATCTAACTTTGGGTACTTCGAATCTAATATTTGTAACCCAAAGCTAGCAGGTACGGCATCCCATTCTCAATATTGTAGATTTTTTGTAGATTTTTTGGTGCGATCTGAAAATATATGGTTTCCATTTTGAAGTTTTCTAATGTTGATTTGTTTTTTAGGGTTTTTTGTACATGCTCTGCATTTATGAATGTATATGTGTGTGGTTTAGATTTTGGATTCAAAGGGGCTTTTGATTTGTTTCAAAATTAGGGCTTTTTATGGGTAAGATATGTATTAAAGCTTTCTCTGCATTTATGAATATATATGTGTGTGGTTTCGATTTAGGATTCAAAGGGCTTTTTTCTGATTCTGGTTCTTTGTTTCTTTTATGTATATATCAATGCGGTTTCAACATTAATTTGTGAATTTAACATGTCGATTTTTTGCATTTTATCTTATGCAGAATGGAGACCGCTAGACTTCATGGATTTTAATTCTACGGTATTAACACTTTTTTTTTACTTCTGAGGTTTGATTTACGATTTCTAACTTCATTAGTTTTTGATTCATTTTTATAACTCCAATATATTTTATTTGATTGACACTAGCCGTGGTATCATTGTTTGGTTTTAGGGTGCAAATTAGTTTAGGGAAAATTAGTTTGGGGAAAATAAGTTTGGTTTTAGGGTGAAAATTACTTTATATCAGTTTTTGGTTTTGGGACTAACAACTAATATACTTCACGTGAATGATTATTATTTCTAGATTTCTTTATTTTTCTTCTTCTGTCATTTTTTTCCTTTTCGTGGGAATTAATATATGTATTGGAGAGGGCAGTGCAAGATTCGAACACAAGATGTTGCATGCAATATTAAGGTTGTGAGTTTGTCATGAAGAAAGTTTGTTTAATTTTATCATTATTTCATTTTTTATTAGATATAATCGGAGAGTCAATCCTGAGTTTAAAGTTGTGAGTTACATGTTTGTGAAATTCTTTGTTGTTCCATTTATTCACTTATTCTACTAATCAGTTTAAAGTTGTGAGTTACATGTTTGTGAAATTCTTTGTTGTTCCATTTATTCACTTATTCTATTAATTGTTGAGTTGCCTTTCCATTATCTTTGTTGTTCCATTTATTTTGTTATCGCCTTTTCCAAGCATCTGTATTGTTGGGAATTTTCTAAAAATTGTGTGATAATTGTGAGTGTCTTCGCCTTGAGGTGAAATGATATTTTTCTCCGCTTGGTGTAACTTTCTTAATGGTTGCAAACATTTACTTGGCCGCTTGGTGTAACATTCTTAAACTTATTCTTTGTTTTACATATTACATATTACTGTCAGGGAATAATGCACATTAAGTGGTTAACATGGCTGGAACTCAATGAATCATTCTTATACCACGTGGATGCGGAAAGGTTTAACATGGTAAGCTTAAGTCTCTATTGAAATTTTCAATTATAGACATTATAATACTCTTGGGTAGTTAGTTTCCATTCCTGATTTCCATACCACTACCTTCATATGTTTATTGGATCTAAGATTGTTTAAGTTTCTCTTTTTTATGTGTTTGTCATTAAATTGAGTGTTTATGGATTATGGCGTAAGTTTCTTTCTTATACCACGTGGATTCATTTTTATTTTTTTATGATTATAGAACAGATACCAGTTCCAATATGTGATAAGATATCTTTTTCTATATTATCTTTTGCTTATATACATGATCTAATCTTATGACGAACCACTAATTTTTTGGTTTTGATTCTTACATCTACGTTTGAAAATATTTTAGATCGGGATTTGAAATCTATGTTGGGTAACAGCTCTATGGGATCTTTGGGGCAGCGGTGATGATGAACATTTTCTCAAAGTGCTACAGAGACGTGGGAGTCAAAGAAGAGGAAGCATCTTCTACTAAATCTGTGATAAAGAAGAGAAATCAGCTTCTGTAAGCATGTTCTCTCTTAATATATGTATATTTTTTGTGAAGAAAGATGCCAACGTGTGAAAATTCTAACTTAAAAGGCCTAAAGTGGGTATAAGATACCAATGAGTTTAGCTCACACACACTCCAATTTACACCACTAGGATCACCACATCACATAAGATTAAAAAAAATTGTGGGATCCATAATTCATGAAAACCAAACAACAATCACCAAAACTACTCTTCAACATGTATATAATAGGAGAAATACGAAACTTCTACTGCTCTTATTATGACAATTTCACAATAAAGTGAAGGACTTAACGTAATCTAATTAATGACCCCGCTGTATGCTGAAGGGTACAATATGGATGGTACACCCCAGTGAACTAATCCAACATGTCTTTTGATTGCAAGTTGTTCAATGAGAGAACTTTCAGATCAATTCGTCAACATGAATGATGATATCATCTATGCAAGGTCGCACTGTGACTTGGGGCTAGAGCATCCATGTCACAAACTGGTGAAGAGCCTCTGGATATGGAGGTTTAGGCGCTACTGGCCATTTTATCTGTGAATTTAAATTGGCCAACTGCAAGCTTCCTTCAGATTCCCCCCAGTGCATACTCAAATGGAGATACACCATACTTTATTTCATATAGAGTGCAACCTAAGGACCATATGTCAGTTCTTTTGTCAATATGACTATATGTGAGTTAATTTTTTATTCAGTTAATTATTTTGAAACATAACCCTTCCTATTTAACTATTTTTTGGTACTGAAGTATGTAATTTTTCTAACAGTTGAAAATATCAGCAATGAAGAGGTCAAGGGATTGACGAGGTTAACTTCAACTTAAGGAAATCAGCAATGAAGAGGTCAAGGGAAGTAGCAGTGACACCCCTGTGAATGCTTACACCCCATGGTCCTCAAGGTTTTTGCCTTTTTTTGTTTTTATAAAATTATTTATATTTCGTTAAACCCGTTTTCTAGAGTCTGTATACACTTTATCCCCCGATGTTTTATTCCTTTTTAGTATTTTTGGCCTCAAAATCAGATTCAGAAGCATTTTTTTTTTACTTTTATTAAGGTTCAAAAATTCTATTTATGAGATTTCATAGATGAGCACAACGTTTTATAATTTCCCTTCAAATTAAGAGGTGAAGACGACTTAAGGGTTCCGGTATAAATTAGGATTCATTTATAATGTTAGTACTAATTACAATCTTCATCTACATATTAGCATTTTTTTATATTTATTCTCAGTGGTAAAAAGATCACTATATTGATTAATATTGTACATTAAGATTATGTCATTTATGTCACACTCGATGTTCTTTACCGTTCGTGTGATTATTTCAATATAACATAATAGTTATGGATATTGAGGGCATATTTACTTCTTTGGAATATGTCTTGGGTTTAATTGATTATTGTTTATTAGAATTATTTATTTTCTTTTCCTAATCTTTTTTCAAGATAATTGAAAAACATTTTGTTAGTGCTCCTGCAGTACAATTAAGGCTCGATTATTGTTTGTTCATATGAAAGCAATCTCCATACCTGCTGCCCAGCTGGTGTTAAAGTTTGGTATGTACAAGTAACATACCTTTTGGCATGACCTTTTATTCAAATGTTAGGATTGAATAGGAATGAGGATTTTCAAATTCATGAGGTGAACTGGGAGCAGACTTGGTTGTTACTGCCTACCCGAGGGGCTACTAATGGGAGATATGTCTGTTTCTTTCTTTTTTATTTTATGTTGGGTTGTTTGCCCCATTAAGTTAGGTATGTTTGATATTCTCTATTCATATGTTTACTGCATTAAGTTAGGTTGATGATGTTCTATTTTTTTAGTTCCCGATGTAACTAAAAAGAAAGAAAAAAGTCAAATCCCTCCTGTAAGTCTAGCGTCCGCAACTGAGAACTAGAAATGGATTTTTTAGTTTAGTTAAGACTTTCGTTGGGAATAAAATTCATATGTTTGATATTCTGAATATCTTGGAGTTTGAAGTTTCGTGTGACTTGATTAGTTTATACGCGGTGGATTAATAACATAATATGTGGCAACTAGAAATGTAACAGCCACGCCAAATTTTTAATTTCAGTTGCTCATGCTTTTGTAGATCAAAATCACATCCGAGAGTGCTTCAAAATCATTGAGTTAGTGATCAAAGCGATAGTCTGCAATGCAAGAGGTATTGGGAATAAATATACAAGAAGGCGGCTGAAAAGGTTAGTAAAATTTCATAATATTTCCCTTTTAGCCATTTTAGAACCTATGATTGGTTTTGAAAATATGAAAATAACTTTGGGGTTTGCTGGCTGCATTAATACTATCTAATAAGGTGTGGTATTTTTGGAGGGATGGAAATCGATTGCATACTGTCTCAAAATGAAATCCAATCTATCTCTTTTTAACATTGAACACCCTTTAAACTATTATAAGATAGCTCTTACAATAGTTTAGTCTAGGTGCACTCTGATAAAAATTGGAGATTTCAATGTGGCAGTGAGGAGAAAATTGGGGGTAACCTTATAGATTTAAATGCCACTTCTAAATTCATTAACAGGTTTTAGTACTTTTTTAGTTTATATTACTCTTATATTTGGCACGAAGTTGAAACATAATTTAGTTTGACACATTAAGTTTACATTTCCGTACCATTTATGTTTTGCATTTGTCGCAAATGATGTCTCTATTGTGGATTATTAGTAGGAGTTTTTATAGGAAAATGGCGCGAGCTTTCTCTGATATATGTCAGTGATGTAATAGGATGAACGAGCTTCTAAGGTTGAGATTCGAAGGGCCTCCGACTTCGTATTTAGTGGACTATAGACATAAATCATCTTCAAGTGTTCCTTCATATGATTTTTGCACTCGCTAGCTCTGGCTCCATAGTTTTTTCATTAATAATTGGTTTTGCTTTGGTTTTATCCAGGGAACAACCATGGATGAGATACACTGTCACTTAACAGGTATGTCCACATCATTGTTTGGTTTGGTTATTTAACTATTAACTGTGTTTAACTGTTAGGATGATGTGGTATGGTTTGGTTATTGAATTCATTATTTGGGTTGGCTCGGTTATTGAGTCCACATATGTGTTTAATTCTTAACTATTTGAGTCCAGCTAGGTTTATTTAACTGTTTGGTTCTTTAGTGTGTACAAACTATAAGTTTATGAATCAATGGGAGGGTGATGCATGCCCACAACTCAATACCTCACTGACTAAACCCGTTGCTTTCACATAACTCGGACAACAATGGATCTGAGAGACGACATTTCTGGAATTAATATTGTGGCACCAGTAATGATGGATTTATTTCTCACCCAAAGCCATTATAGGTAGAAGATTGAGGTTGCATTTCCCGTCAGTTGCGTATTTGGGGCTTTATTTCTTTTTTTATTCTTTTCCTTTTTAGTTTTGCCTACTTTTGTATTGATACTATTTGTTTGCGAATGGAGGTTCAATATAGGAAAGTTCATTACTATCAGTTCTAATTTTTCTACACAATTTTACTATTTTTCATGCTTATTGTTTCTCTAAGCTTGCTCTACAAACTTAATTTGTATTTTGCAATCTCAGTATTCATTTATTTAATTTTCAGATCTTAATTTGTATTTGCAAATCTGTACAGCATTTCCAGATTACCTCATTGCATCTTTCGGAAAACTATGTTAGTGAAGTTTGATGGAAATGGTACTGAGCAGAAAACTAACACCACATAATCAGAACACTATGCAACATAGCAGCATTGGAGGTGCAAGATTAATGACATATTTCAGATGTTGAGAGGGATCATTCTTCACATTGACAACGAGCCCGTGGATTGATTGGTCTAAAGCCTACTAGGGTAAGTTGATTTGGTTTCATATTATTACTTGATTTTTAGTACCGCACCTTAAGACTATTATATGGATTGATTGGCTATTTCGTTCCAGGTTTCATGGCTGCGTGATTACCGAGCCATGAAAGTCTTTAATGTGCTATCCACTACCAACTGTAAATTTCTACAGCCTTCCATTGTCTTTATCCCATTATAATCATATTAACTGAGTTCCTCTATGTTTGATTTCTTAATGAAATCAGCTGTTGGACCTGCAAATGTTGTGGTACCGTTGGTAGCTCACCTCTTCCGTACACAATTGACGAATAACACCATTGAAGGCCTGTCACACTTCTCTCTTTACCGATCCCGGACTCCACACGGACACGCCCTATCGATACAGCCCTGCTACCGGCAGACGCCTGCTGCTACCCTACCAAAGCTTCCCCCCTTCCCTTCTGGCTGCTACTGCCGCCGATGAATTAGATTCTATGGAATTGATTATGTTGTTTATAGGAGTTTCGGAATGGACTAAACAAAGGGAATTTTTCCCAAATTTTGTAAATTACCAACTCTTAGTTGTGTTAGTAATTTGTTACTTAAATTAAGAGGTTGTTTATACGATGTGCAAGTTTGACTATTAATATTATTGTTGTTAAGAGTATTTTTTATTTTTTAAATAGGGGATATTCCTACATATAGAGGAGGTTATGTCCAAAATTTTTAAAATATTTACATGATGTTGTAGAATTACTTGAGGACTTAAATTAGTTTTTTATGGATATGATGTTTATGCGAGGTTCAACCAGTACGATTAGTATTGTTGGGGAATGACTTTTTTCCCGCTGTGATTACATACTTTAAAATTTATGGTTTTGCGATTACGTATTTTGTTTTTTTCGCAGTGCCTTCAGGCACGGGCATATACTAGTATATATATATCTGTAACCGAGATTGTATGGTTAATGAGCATAAATATAGGCATAAAAAACCCACAAAGCGCTAGAATGCATAACGAGAACGGGCGCGAATATGCAATATTCGTGACGTATCACTCATCTTCCTCAATTTACCTTGAAAAGAGGATTGAAATGAGTGATGAGTGCCCTCCTTGCCATCTATTTTGTGGATCAATTCCCATGATAAGATTGGTGTTGTTCCATTTTTCTTTGGATCTGACTTCATATATCGTGCTTATGGCATTCTTCATCTCAGTTTCATCTTGTCAGATGACTCCCACGCTATGAACAATCCTGTTCGCGGTCATAACTCCTTCCTCGATTGGGAGTTTTGTTTATCGGAGGACTAGGCGTCCAACCTCGTCGCTTACAGCTTCCCTCACAGAGTAATTTTTTAATCTTTTTAAACATCATTGTAGATGCATTCCATTTGGAGGTGTGTTGCTTCGTCTTATTAATGGAGTCGTTTTCCATAAGCATCACCCAACCATGAAATCTGTGTCTATTTGAGTTGATCATTGCTCGACTCAAAGGGCTACTCTTGTAGGTGAAATCATGGATTTCTATCTTAATGAACCTCATATTTGACTCTGAGTAATGACAACTCAACTCATAATTCACTAGCAATGGCGCATTATTTGGGTGAGACATTGTTTCACTCTTTGGTTTCAAGTTTCTTTTAGAAAAAAGAATCACTTCCCATAGACAGCGCTAACTATGAGTGGAAATAATCACGATTACTAATTCTAATAGCAAAGGAGTTAAAGAAAATTAATATCACAACACACAAAATTTACGTGGTTCGGTAACTGCCTATGTCCATTAAGGGTCTCTATTTTTATTAAATCTTTGAGAGTTTTTGAATTACATGCCCTATTTCCATGAGGTAAGGAATTTAATTATTGCGATAAGAGTGTTTAAGCCAAGAATGAACTCTTTTAGCTGCTAATTGGCTCGTTGGTTGATCCATGCTTATCTACTTCGAGATCATAGATAGTAAGAATGAGCCTCCATAATTATCCACATGATACAAAATCTAACTTGAGCAACACGTTGGACTTATTTGGTTTTTCGAATATTGGGTCGTTATGGTTTTCACCCATAATTTTAATTTGGTGTAATGTGAATATCAAATAGATAGGGGACTTTCATAAGACATTGGATGATACAAAATTATTTACTTTTACTTCATCATTGATGATGGGATAAATCATACATATGTCATTAGCAATAATAATATTAGGTATAAAAGTTTAAATAAAACAAGTAAGATGAGGAAATACAAAAGATATAGAGTGGTTAGGATATAAAAATGAGCTTATTCCCACTTTGTTGCCTACTATAATTATGTATGCTCAATAATACAAAATTGTAGTGCCATTAGAGGCATACAGAAAAGATAAATAGGAGAATACATGAATGTAGTACAACTTGGTAGCCAGAGATGAGAGCTATAAGGCAAGTCTTCAGATGGCTATGTCTAGGAAATCCCCCAAAGTGTGGTAGCTTATAGAGAGAGGTAGAGGGAAGATTTTGGCAGGGCTTCGCCATCAGATTCTTCATGGTATTTGTGAAGTGAGAACTTATATTTATAGAAGTCAAAAGAAGGTGTCACGTGCATGTAGCACGTGACATGTGGATAAGTTTTACGATCGTGGAATCCTTCTAGAAGTAGGACAACTGTTAAGTGGTGGACACAATTTATTATGTCCACGGTAAGTTGCACATTATGGAAGGACAAGGTGTCAACGGCCTGTTTCAACTCAAGAAGTGGACGTTCAAGGAGTTTTCGCGGCCTGTCTGTGCACAGGCAATGGCCTATGTGGATAATTGATCGTGACATATATGTTCTAGGCAATGGTATTTCCTGTGATCCATAGAGATGGGATCCATTGAGATGGGTCGTGACCTTTCTGTTCCTAGATAATAGACTTCCACTTAGTTTTCACAACCTAGGTGTCAATATGGGGCATATCAATAGGCCTCCAAGCCTCCTTGCCAAGAGATGGCAAGTTTGTGCAGCGATTGTGTTCTATGCCCTTGGCCGCAGTGTTGTTGTGTGTTGTATTTTTCACCTTCTCTGCTTAGGATCGGGCGAGGTTCCGCGATCATTAAATCACAACACTTCACTTACCAGTGCCCTCTTATATAAATGGAAGGGCGTCGAGGCTTTCATTACTTCAACGAATTTCTAGAGAGAAAATCGAGGGCAAACTTCTACAATTTTTATTTTTTGTTTTTCGGTGAGGTTCCCAGCCTAGTTTTTGGTGGTTAAGGTTGAGCTAAGGACGAACAACCCTTAATTCTTCTAAAATTCAAAAATTTCCAGGTAAACTTCCCTTCTAATTCTTTTCCACACTCTAATTTTAATTGTTATTTATGTTTAAATCTCTGTCTATGCTAGAACATTAGGGCTTGTGGGTTTGAATATCACCAATGACTTTTTGGTAATTTTTTGGGTAAATCTGATAATTATTGGGTTTTAAATTAATTTGGATTTGAATTAATGAAGTTTACACCTTTCTAGGTTATTGGCAAACAATTCAAGTTTAAAAATTATAGTTTTTTTGATTTTTTTTGGGTTGAATCTTGACCTAGCCCCCATTTTGGATTTTGTTTTTAGCCAAGAACACCAAAAACATGTTCTTGGCCAAAACCCTAGGGTTTTGGTTTTCGATCCTTGGAAGTTTAAAACATGAATTATTTACCTACTTATCCCGTGGCCGCGACTTAGTAGTGGATTTGCACTGGCTTACTGCGGCCTCCTTTTAATCCTTTCTCGTCTAAATTTCCACTGGTTGCAGCCATTTAGTTAGCTTAAACTGACTGGATACAACCTTTACTTTTACCTTATTCCCTGACCAATGTCCCCTTTGGCTGTAGCAATTTAAGATATTTAGGTTAAATGGATGCATCTTTTAGTTAGAACTTGATGCTTTCTGTGTCTATTTGATCCATTTCTGACATATTCTTATGGCTGCTGCAACTTCATTTTTCTTGAAAGTCTTTTCATTTTTGATCTTTACATAGACGCGGGCTCCTCAATGGCCTTTTGAACATAATGGTTGTGGTAACTAATTGGGGAGTCATTCTTCTTTTCAGGTCTTTTCCGCGACCTTATGCATTGAAATACTCGGGAGTACTTTGAGGATTTCTGGAAGAGGCACCTTGGTGTTCCTCCTCTCATCGTACTCCTTATAAAACCCTTAAAAACCATTGGGCCTTACAAACTCAAAGATTGCCCCTAGTGTGGAAATAGACTCTGATTATTCTGATTGTATGGATCCCAGGGATACTACGAAAGTGATGGAGAAAGACATCCATTCAAGATCCTCATGCGGAGGTAATTGATACGACCGAAGATGATACTTTTACTCTAGCGACAGTAAAAAATAATGAGGCCGATACTTTTGAACACGACCATTATACTGAGATACTCCAATGACACTTAACCACCATTGCATCATGAACGAGAAGTGGTTAAGTACCTTAGCTGGGGCCTTTGACTTCCCTAAAGTAACCATCCGCGAAGGAGAGTTCATGATCTACAATACCAAATCATGGTGTTTGCTTCCTTCTTCATGCTTTTTTTTGGGTCTACGACTGCCAATCCCTGTTCCAGTGAGGCAACTTTTGTGTGCCATGAATTTGGCCCCAACCTAACTTAAACCAAATAGCTAGAGGACCATTCTTGCTACCATGGTCATTTAGAAGAAGCTCTTCGAGAAGGACATATCTATGGTTTTGTTCTTTAGGTTTTACAGACAGAAAGAGAACTCTGTTGAAAATCTATGGTACTATTACTTCGGTTTACCAAAAGAGGACCATTATCGGATTATGAGAAGGCCTTCCACTGTTAGAAACTCGAAAGGAAAATTCTTTTTCATTTTAGGGGATGACTGAGAGGCCTACTCCAAAGAAAATGAAAGCAGTTGCTGCGATAATTTGGTCGCCCATCCAAAGAAGGTAAACTATTTGCACGAATTTTAATTTTTCCTTTCATTATGCACTGAATCTTATCTTTCTTAAGTTTTATATATTTTTCGCGGCTCCTATTAACTCCCTTTAAATACATACTTTTAAGGCCTGAAGCTCAACAGCGGACAGAGGAAGAGGGTTGAGAACACGACCCTCTTGAGCAACGAAGATTTTTTTTCCTCACATAGTAACCTATTGGAAGCCTTTCAAAAGAGGATACTTCCCAGCCAAGGACATTCCAAAAATGACTGCGAAAGGTATCAAAATATCTTATAAATTTTTTATCGCGATGTTTATTTTGCACTTGAAACTAATATTACCTAATTTTTAGGTGGTGTCAAGGAAATTGATCGCGAGCTTCTCATTACTCAACTTAGTAAGATGGATGAGGCTACCATTGTCCTTAACTAAACCACCAGAAAGAAGTGGAAGAAGAGGAAAAGGGAACCTAAGGAGGTGGCTCCTGAGGCTGAGAAGGAGTCTACTGTTGCTACTAGGGTGAGGAGGTCAACCCTTCCACTTAGAAGAAGGCGAATCCAATTTATGATGCCGTAATTGAAGACCACGTGGATGATGATATTGGTGTTGAGCTGTCCTCATCATGCCTAGTTTCTTCTAGGGGGATTCCAAGGAGGCGCCATGCCTATTAACATTTCAAATACTGCGTCCCATCTACGGACCATCATGGCAGTTAATGCCATCTTGTCCACTCCACAGATCAGGGAAGAAAATGATGTTGAAGGTCGTTCACGGCCTTACTTTAGTAAACTTGATCCTAAATCTATATGGGATACAACTCCCACAGTAGTCTCCAAGATGAGAAGGAATGGGAACACTGTGAACCATAATCATCTGGTGGATCAGGGTGCAAATTACTTGGAGGAATATACTCTGCATAGTTTTCTGAGGGTAAGATCATTATTTATTTTTCTTTCCAGAGTACTTAGCATATACTTGTGTTGACATTTTTCTTTTATTCTTTCAGGATGCAGAGGTTGCCATGGTCTAAAGGGCTAAGTATGAAGGGATGTACAAGCTCTATCAGGCAGTGGAGGGCGGCCATAAATCCCAATTGGAGGGGGCCAATTTTTCCTCTTTTAAGGCATTTAAAAATATTATAAGGTTGCGCTCCAGGCGTAAAAGATGGAGGGAAATAGAAAGGTTTACGCCATAGTAATTTCTCCAAAGGAGGCTAACAATAACTTCAAGCAGACTGCTAAAACCTTGAAAATTATTGAGCCTAAGGCTGAAGAGGCTACTAAGCAGGTCGTAGCCTTTGAAAACAAGTTTAACCAGGTCCAGAAACGGAATGTAGACCTGGTTCAAAATAAGAATTTGGACCTTCAAAAGATAGATGACAACTATACTGCAACCCTCAAGCAAAAGTATGAGGAGCATACTGCGACCTTGAAGAAAGATGTTGATGATGTCGTGGCCTCATTTAAAACCTCCATGCCTTTTTATATGATTAATAATAAGCCTTATATCCGCAACTTCTAGGAGTTAAGGTATGGGATGGCTAAAAACTTCCTAGAATCTAAGGAGTAATTTTTTTCTTGAAAGCTTAGTGATGCTAATCACATAGAGAGTGTGGTTGAGCTAAAGGCTATGAAGGAACAAGCCAGAAAGAAATGCGTAGAGGCTGCAGCATCTGAGACAAAGGAAACTGAGATGGCTGCGAAAGGGGACGACGAGGATGATAAAGAAGAAGTTGCCACCTGTAGAAGGGGCTTGGAGGTAATTTGATAATTAGGGATAATCCACCCATTAGCAACAATATTTGGGATTAAGAGAGCATGGAAGCTTGGCGTGTAACTCATACTTTATCTTATTGTATTAGTCATATTGTATTTTTGTTTATGTTGATTGTAAGCTATAACGGTTGTAATGATTTAACGAGAATAATAATGAGTTTTAGTGTGAGGTCAAATGGTACTCGCGAGAGACCAGACTTGGCAGGGTCTGGGAGAGCTTTCATGCTCTATCGAATGATCTGACTGTAGGAATTTTAGAGGGATTTGGTTTGGAGGAATGAGAAGCGAGGCACCATTGGGGCTTGTCCTGACCATCTTAGATACACCTGGTTAAAATACCAAAGAACCCTGATCGTGGAACCTCGGGCGAAAAATCTTGGAGTTCCATCGGGCGTTGAGTTGTGAACCAAACAGCCCTCTACTGAATGTCACATCTACTGTTAGTGATGTCACTAGCCAGCTAAACAATGTCAGACCTGCACTTAAGTAAAACACCGTGGTATTTGGGGCTGTCAGGCAATTGGTGAGCCACCTCTGCGACAACAGTCCCCTGACACACAATGGTTAGGCAAAAGGTATGTCTTGGCATTTAATTCTTATGGCGTGGGGACAACTAGTGCATCAGGCATTTAATGTTATGACATAAAGTGTGAGGGAGGTATTTCATAGTCTTTAATGATTGAGTTGCATAGGGGGGTGGTGTGGGGGACTATGTAAGTACCCCAACCACCTTTGAGGAAGAGGCATCCTTTTGAGGAGAGTTCACATTTCTTTTAAGAATCAAGGAAGTTATTGCTAGAGAGAGTTATTTCAAACCAGAGAGTTTCACCCACTCACCATTGTTATTAATTACGAAGCTTTTAATACTTTATAGAGAGAGAAAGGGTGTTTTGGTGTGTTTCTACCTGCCTACCAAGGTGTATCTGGGATGCTTACTTCTCTCTCCCTCTAGCTAAATCATTTCTAAGTTCATTATCACTTTTCTGACTTATACACGAGAGATTTGTGAGTTTAAACTAAGTCTTATCTTCATTGAACTTGTGTTTGGGTGTCCTATTGCTAATATAAGGCTTTGATACATTAGCTTATTATTACCATACTCAAATAGGGGTTACGCCTCCCTCTATAATCTAAAGTACCCTCTTACATTTGGCAACTCTGCTGGGGAGGCATTCTCCTAGGTAAGGAGTATGGCGCAAGATAATGCTACTAGAAGACTCAACTTTGATGATATCCAACATAATGAAGAACATGCCGCGAGGGAGAAAGAGGCCCTAAGGGATGGGGCTCCTTGAGTAGAGGTACCTCCGGTTCCGACGACGTCAGGTGTTCTAGGGGTGACACAACCTTCCACGAGCGTGGGGTTGGGACCCACCCAGATTGCGCTCCTCATGAGCAAGTTTCATGAGTTTTTGCAAACTCCAATAGCTTCAACTATGCTGGGAGAATTGGAGTCTAATGCTTTCGTAACACCAAGAGTAGCTTCAAAGGCCCCACCAAGTGCAGGTATTGCAAGAACGATCCCAGCAAGCGTACTCTCTGTTATGAATCTAGTAGTGGGAACCTCAGGAGTTTCAACGGAACCACCGGTAACGTTTATTTCAGTTGCAATGGGCGCTCAGCCCGTGGCCCCGCTGCTAGTTGCCCCAGTAGCATCGCCCATGGAGGAAATGAGAAAAAAGATGCAGAAAGAGATCCTGAAGTTCATAGAAGCTTCCTCGCAATCAGCTGGCGAGGTGGCTTCGGTTTATGATGACTTTCGAACACCTTATCCTCAGGAATAGAATTATGAGCCTTACCCAAAGGACTATATTTCTCCTATCTTTGAAAAATATACAGGGAAAGGTGGGAACCCGAAGGAGCACATTAAGCATTTTTTTGAACACTTGGGAGCACATTGCAATGATAAGAATCTTAGATTGAGGGAGTTTTCTAAAACCCTAACCGATAAGGCATACACCTGGTACTCATATTTGACTCCTAATAGAATTTTTACGTGGGAGGAGATGCATGTATTGTTTGTCCAAAAGTTCTTTCTGGCAGAAGATGAGTTCACCTTGACCTAACTTGGTAGGGAGAAGCAAAGACCTGGGAAAGAGGTGGTGGCCTATGTTCGAAGATTCAGGGAAAGGTCCCTCGATGTAAGGGAGGAGGCTAAAGAGTCCAAGTTATTGCAAATTTGTGCCGAGGGACTGCTTCCTGAATACATTTGCCATCTTATTAACGAGACGTGCGAGGGGACTTTTGCGGAATTCTTGAAAGAGGAGAGAAACATCTCTTTGGTGGTGCGACCCAATTCAGTGGTAGTTCCCATGATGTTCAATCAGCCGATGCAACCCGCGGGGGGAGGTCTCAGCCCCCACGGGTAGGATACGCCGAGGGGGAAGATAGGGGCTAAGCATCGAAGAAGGACAACAAGAGGAAGTTCGGAAGAGACAGGGAGTACCCACCACCATTTCCTTGTATGATGGAAGAAGATGTGAGCTATTACAATGCAATGGTCCAAGGGGGGACGGTCTATAATCCAAAGGATGTTCCCATCGAAGAGCCCGATGCGGCAACGAAGGCGGATCCAAGGTATTGCCAGGTTCATCGGAGGATCCAGCATCCGACAGAAAGTTTCTTCACACTAAGAAGGATTATTGACAAATACGTGAAGGCAGGGACATTGCAAATCCCTCCACAGGACGTCAATAACAACCCACTACTCGCACATGGGGCTAATCTCGTGGTGGCCTATGATTAGGAAGCAGAGAAAAGAGATAGGGATGAGTATGAGGAATCTTTGGAGATTTGCACCAGGGGAATGGCTAATATCGTGTTAGCTTACGATGAAGTAAGCGCTAAGGATGTGGAGGATGTATATGATGCCGAAGGCAATGAGGTATGCCCGAACTTAGAATATTGGGTTGTTTTAAAATCCCCGAAGTTCACTTGGTTCTTCGAACCAGTGGGGATTCCAAAGGAGAGTAGGTTGGAGATAACCCAGGCGATACTTTATATTTTGAAAAAGAACGCGGCCCCTTCACTGAGATGGAAGGGACCCATGGCCAGGTTGGTGAGAAGGATTCTATAAGAGGTAACCTTTAGCGATGCAGACAGGGCTGTTAGGTTCCCTCACAATAGGCCATTGTATGTGACCGCCAAGGTCAACGGAGTTAGCTTCGCAAGGACTCTTATGGATGGGGGAGCTTCCATTAACATCATGCCGATAAAATCCTTCCACGAAGCCAATATTCCAGAAGAAAGGTTGGTCCCCATGCCTTTGGTGATTTCGGGGTACGATAATCAATCTTCCAAGTCCATTGGGTACGTTAACGTTGGGATTGTAATGGGAAATCTGAGTTCCCATATCAAGTTCCACGTAATAGAGAGTGCAACTTCCTATCATCTGCTAATAGGAAGGGTGTGGATGCACAACCAAGGCCTAGTTCCTTATACATACCATCAATGTGATAAAGCGAATGTCAAGGGAACAGAGGTGACCATTAGGGCTACAAAGAGGCCCTTAGCTGTTGAAGAGGCTCACTTAGTAGACGCAGCATTTTACATAGAGTTAGAGGAAGATGTCCGGGTATTGACAAGAATAATATAAGGAGCATGGGTTCCCTCGATCATAGAAAGGATGGGGACCTTAAACGAGCAAAAGAAGGAAGTTGCGAGCGGCACAAGGGAAATAGCCGAAGAAGCTCACCAGGTGGCCCCTCGGCCCCAAGGCATCTCGGAGAAGCTTAAAGACAGAATGAGGCCCAGAGTGGGCCCGATAGAGCATGAGGTTCAACGGAAGAGCGTGCTGAGTCGGTTCTCAGGAGAAAAAATGGCCAAAGATTCTAGAGAGAAGAAGAGGAAAACGACCACGAATACTAACAGGCAATGCAAGAAAGTCATTACCAAGGAAGGAAATATGGTGTATCGATTGTAACGGTGTGAGCGGGCGGTCGAAGAAATTGAGGATGAGGTTGACCCGATATATGAATGATTTTTGGTAGATCAATGGGGGTAGTTCATAGTGATAGACAATTCTAGCATACAGAAATTTGTGGAAGAAGTCACCGAGGAACCAGATTACATGGCAAATCAGCCAAAGCCCTAGGTGCAAGAATTGGAGCAATTAAACCTGGCAAAAGAAGGAGAAGATCCAAGACCCATCTTCATCTCGAAGGATCTTAGCAATCAGAAATAAGAGGCCTTGGTCGAATTGATTCGGGAGTTTATAGAAGTTTTCGCGTAGAAATACACGAAAATGGAAGGGATAGATGAGAAAGTAAGCTGCCACAGGTTGAACGTAATGCCGTCAGCCATTCCAGTGAAACAGGAAACAAGAACGTACAAGCCTGAGATGGATCTGAAGATTAAAGAAGAGGTCCAGCACCTGCTAACGGCAGAGTTCATCGTACCGATACAACACCCACTCTGGCTATCCAGTATTGTCCCAGTGGGAAATAAGGACAAAAACCAAATAAGGATCTGTGTGGACTTCAGATATTTGAATAGAACTTGTCCTAAAGATGAGTTCCCTCTACCCTCCATCGATAGCCTGATAGACGCAATGGCTGGTCATGAGATTTATAGCTTCATGGATGGGTATGTGGGGTATAATCAGTTCAAGATGGACCCCTCGGACGCAGAGAAAACGACATTCAGAACCCCGTTGGGTAACTTCATGTACAGGGTGATGCCGTTCGGCCTCAAGAACGCCGGGGTGACTTACCAGAGAACGATGATGGACATTTTTCATGGCTTCTTCCACAAATTTGTAGAATTCTATGTGGATGCCTTGGTCATCAAATCAAAGGAGGAGGGGTCCCACCTGAGCGATTTGAGGAAGGTGTTTTCTCGTTGTAGAAAGTATAAGTTGAGGATGAACCCGTTGAAGTGTGTTTTCGAAGTAATGAGTGGGAAATTCTTAGGCTTTGTGGTTGATCGACAAGGGGTGAAAATGGACCAGGAAAAAAAGCGGGAGATCTTGGAAATGCCAAGCCCTAGAACGGCGAGGGAGTTGAAGAGATTCCTCGGTAAAGTTTCCTACCTTAGGAGATTTGTGCCTGGATTGGCCGAACTAATACACCCGCTGATGCAGCTGTTGCGAAAGAGCATGAAGTTCAGGTGGGAGGAGGTCCACCAGGAGTCTTTCACTGGGCTGAAGAAGTTGTTGATTTCACCATAGACCATAGTTCCCCCATGGCCAGGAACACCGTTCTAGTTATATCTCACATCCACCACGAGGTACGTCGAAGCTTTCCTGGCACAGGAAATTAATGGGCAAGAACGACCAGTCTACTATTTTAGTAGAATCATACATGGGCCAGAGATTAGATATAGCAGCCTAAAAAGGCATTGTTTAGCCCTAGTCTTTGTAGCACAAAAACTTAGGCATTATATGCTGTCTTTTACAATTCATATTGTAACTAGATGCGATCCTATTAAGTATTTGTTGGAAAGAACTATATTGATTGGCAGGGTAGCTAGGTGGTTCCTCATCCTCTCTAAATATGACTTGAAGTGTGTAATCCCTCGCGCGATCAAGATCCAAGCATATGCCGATCTATTGGTAATTTTTCCATCAGGAACGTTTGGACCACCTAAAGAAGACATTCTAGGAGATGACCTACAAGCCAATCATCTGGATGCAACTGAGGAGGAGTGGACGATTCAGTTTGATGGATCTTTGACAGAAAAGAAGGGAGGGTCAGGGGTTATTCTTTCAAAAGGAATGGAAGAGATTTTCCTTTAATGCTAGTTAGATTTCCCTTGTTCCAATAACGATGCAGAGTACGAGGCATTAGTACTAGGGTTGTTGGAGGCTCTTCGAAGGGGAATTTGTCCACTCTGCATTAAGGGTGATTCGAACTTAGTGATCCAGCAAGTAAACGGAGAATATGCGTTGAAGCACATGAACCTGACACCATACAGAACGATCATTCAAAGACTCCTCAGCTAGTTCCATCAAACTAAGATCAAAAGACATCCCAGAACGATGAATCGCCATCCAGATGCGTATGAAACTATTGCCCAGAAAATGGTCATGAGGATCGATACAACTATCATGACGATCCAATGAAGAACAGCTCCTTCAGTGGTACAATCAATTCTACCAATGGGAGAGGACACGGACTGTAGAGGAGATATTAGGAAATAGCTGGAGTTTGGCGAAGGGGCAATGGGGCTAAGAGAGTTAGACTAATATTTTACAAACCAGGGAAATCTCTACTTCAGAAACACAGGGGGATGGTTATCAAGATGTATTGGCCCAGAAGAAACGGAGTGAAGGTTGAAGAAAATACACGAGGAGCACTGCAAAATAACTGAGGTACCTCTTTATAGGAAAATTCAAAGAGAGGGATATTTCTGGCCTAGAATGAAGCAGGATGCGGCGGAGCTACAACGGAGGTGCGATAAGTGTCAGCTTTTTTTTAAGCAGTTGAATGCCATTTCATTGAAACTCAAGCCAACTGGAGGCAACCCTATATCGACTTCATTCAAGATGGAGTTATCCAAATAGAAAAAATTAATGCGATGAGACTAAAGCGAAGGGCCCCAAGGTTTATACCCAGAAGGGGAAGCTCTACCGAAGGGGATACTTCAACAGACCATTGCATTGCATCACGAAGGAAGAAGTAACTGAGGTCCTCAAACAGGCGCACGATTCAGCTCACATAGGAGGGGACAAGTTGTATGATCAGTTGATGACGTTGGGGTATTATTGGCAAATGATGGAGAAAGACTCTACTGAGTTCGTTCAAAAATGTAAAGCTTACCAACTACATGGAAACATGATCCATGCCCCATCGGTGGACTTACATTCTCTGGTAATGCCTTACCCTTTTCACACTTGGGCGTTTGACCTAGTGGGGGAAATACATCCTTCTTCGAGGGGGAAGATATGGATATTAGTTGCAACGGAGTGCTTTACAAAGTGGGCTGAGGCAATACCACTTAGAAGGGCAACGGATGGGGTGGTGAGCAACTTCATTAGAGAATACATTATTTGTCATTTTGGGATCCCAAAGGTTATTCTCTCAGATAACGGGATGCCCTTCATCAATTCAGAAGTAACCATGCTCACAGACAAGTACTCCATTATTCTCCATACCTTAACGGTGGCATACCCAAAAGGAAAAAGGCAGGCCGAAGCGACTAATAAAACATTGGTTAATATTCTAGCCAAAGTATTGGATGACTTCCCAGGATCGTGGGATGACTAGATACCAGTTGTGTTATGGGCCTATCGAACAACCAAGAGGAAACACATGGGGTACACCCCGTTCTTTCTTGTTTATGGGGCGAAGGCAATTCTTCCAGTAGTGTTAGACGTTCCCTCTGCCCAATACACCTTGTGAAGCATCATGCTCCCTCAGAATAGACACGTGCAGTTGAAAGCATTAGACGAACACAGAGATAATGAGATGCAACACTTTCAAATGTACACGAAACAGCTCTCCAGGGCATATGATAACCTGGTAAGACCTAGGAAGTTCAAGGAGGGAGACCTCATTTTGAAAGCAGCGGTGAAGCACATTAGGGGGCTTCATCTACCGAAGTTTGCAGCCAACTGGGAGGGTCCTTTTGTTGTAAAATAAGCTCATGACCCAGGCTATTGCTTAATTTCTAGGATGGAGGAAGACAAGCCATTTAAAATTAACAATAAATGGCTGAAGGTTTATCATGTGTAGATAATTAAGTTTGAACCATGATTGTAAATATCTTTTGTTATTAATATACAAGTTTTAGTTATGACTTGAACAGTATGAAAGAGTTGTAGAAATATAGAAATTTATAACATACAAAAGTAGTTGTAACGTACAGACGAATGGAAAAATATACATTTCTCATTCATTCGTAAATGATGGAGCATTACAAAATTGGGAACTACTGCCCAAAAATTACATAGAAAGAAGCGAGAGGAAGATATATACAAGAGTTGATCAGTCTAAGAGGAACCATAGATCTGAAGATGAGAAAAAATCTTCGGGAAGTCCTGAAGAATCTGTAGTGCAAGACTGTTGGGAATTGATGGAAACCTCCAACCTCATTTGCACTTGTGTACGTTTAATGAGGAGTCTTTCTCATTTTAACTTGACCAGACGCAAAGCTTATTCAACATCGTCTACCTCCTTATCAACTTCTTCTAAAAGGGGTGCTAGTTCAGCCAACCTTGCTTCCTCAGGTCGTTGGTCCTGCTGATTCTTTTGCAAAAATTCCCTCTGTCTGATCAGTTGTTAGCTCTTTAAAGTCTTTAAATACGATATAAGCCAGTTAAAACGAAAACCATTACGACCCAACTCCCTAAAATAGCTAAGAAATTGGTTAAGGAGGGGTCTGGTAACGGTCGCGGTGGGAGTGCTAACAATTTCTACAACAACGCTAGCCATGCCTTGCAGCCTATAACTCATGATAGAGATATTGGAACGTAAGAAATCCACAATGAAGGTTTCAGGATGGTGATTCGAAAATTGCTCGATCACTAATCGATGGGTGGAAGGTATTTGGGGAGAATGTTGAAGCACCATCAAGCAGAATGCATGAGGAGCCAAATCAGGCAGAGGAAGCTCACACCCGAATTCACTCTCCGCTGCAGCATCGGTCGTGGAACCTTGGTAGGCATGACCAGAATCTTCTGAGATGGCAGGTTCTCGATGAGGTGAGCCAACAGGAGAAATAACGGATGGAGAAGTCTCTCGTGCAACCTGAGATAAGAAAGTAATGAGTTTGTGAAAAATATTAACAAGTGTTTTCATTGGTAAGTCACCGTTATAGGTGGTGTTTATGAACAATCTTAACAAGTGTTTTCATTGTTAAGTCACCAATATAGGTAGAGTTTGTAAAAAATCTTAACAGGTGTTTTCATTGTTAAGTCACCAATATTGGTAAGTCACCGTTATAGGTGGAGTTTGTGAAAAACTTAACGAGTGTTTTCATTGTTAAGTCACCGTTATAAGTGGAGTTTATGAAAAATCTTAACAAGTGTTTTCATTGTTAATTCACCATTATAGGTGGAGTTTATGAAAAATATTAACAAGTGTTTTCATTGTTAAGTCACCATTATAGGTGGAGTTTGCGAAAAATCTTAACAAGTGTTTTCATTGTTAAATCACCGTTATAGGTGGAGTTAATGAAAAAAAACTTAACAAGCATTTTCGTTGATTAAGTCACCATTATAAGGGCGATTTGGTGAAAATACCTCAATCATGGAGGGAGCTAGAACTGGAATCACTATGGCGTCCGCGGGGGCAGAAACCACTGGAGGTGGGATTATTACATCAGAAGCCCCAATGGGACCCCTGGTTACAGAAGCCTCAACATTGGGCAAAGCTCCCCCGCCAACGTAGGGTACCAAGGAAAGCATAGGCGGTTCACTGGGAGAAGATGATGGACTCCCAAATGAGGCCGCAACATGGGCGGGTACAGAAAAACCACCATGGGGGGCAAAGGCACCAACCTTGGCCCTATACACATGAAAACTATCAAGAGAAGGTGGAGAAAGACTGGGAGAAAGTTGCAACATGAAGTTCAGTGTTAAGAAAAGAAAAGAGGAATAAAGACAAAAAAAGAGAGAAGTACCTTTAAATGTCACTTACCTCAGTTATGGTACGAAAAATGGGAATTGTGATCAAGGGTCTCGTTAGCACCGTGAGAAGAGGAATGTTGGCTAACAATGAGGATACTTCAACCTAGGGCATCCCAAAATCTCAAGGTTTAGTATGATAAATAAATAAAGGGGTGAGACTGAAAGGACATTATACCAAATAAATTATAGAGGAAATCATACCTCGGGCTCATTTTCTTCATCCAGAATGATGGGAAGAAGAAGCTCGGGTGGAGAAGATAAACCAAAAGGGATGGGAAGAGTTGTCTCTGGTTGCGAAGAGACATCCACAAAGTCAACAGCATCACCCCCCATGGCAACATCCCTTGCATGTTGAGAGGCTGAACGACGGGAATAGGTAAGACCGATCATGGGTGAACGAGGAGGATTCACATCGGGTGGAAAAACACCGAAACGTCCCCGCACGAAAGGGCTCACGGGGGGGCTAGGGAGATTGTCACTTTCTTCTTCAACTTCCTGCACCAAAGTTACCAAAATGCATAAGTAGATGTAGTTTTTTATTCCTTAAGCAAATGGGAAATGAGAATAGAACAAGTATGCATACCTCAGATCTGACAGGTGAGGGGGCAGGAGATAAGTGCACCTCAGGAGTTTGTCTCCTCTGGGACTTGGTACCCAAAGTTTACTTCCTAGTTTCGTATGCACCAATGCCACTACCTTGAAGAACCTTTGAACCATTTATCCTCTTCGTCCTGGGCTCGGTGGGATCAACTAGGATTCGGCGAAAGGTGCCCGATGGAGGAACAATTGGAACACACCGTTCGAACTCAATGTTTAAGTGTGCCACCTCAGCTTGAACTTTCCTTCTCAACTCCTCAGCTATCTCTGCAGGCATGGGAGGAGGAACGGAGGCAATGGGGAATGCCTCCCTAGGAGCTTGGGGTTTAGTTTGGGACTTGGACTTGGAAGAAGTCCCTCCCTTTGCCTTCTGTCTTGAAGGTTCATCAGTAGCAACTTTGGTCAAAAGGGAAGCTTTCTTAGAGGCTGCAACACTTTTGGGTTTGGGCGTAGCAGTAGGGACCATGGAACAAAGGGGAGGAAGCTCAATGGGACATACCTTGGGGGTTTTACTCATAGGGAACTCAATCCCAAGGACAGAGTTCCCCTTTAAACCTAGCTCCAATACATAAAAGGAAAGAACTGGAGGATACACTGGATCACCCTCGATGAACTCTGTAATATCAACCAATTATTTTGGCCAGTATCGTGTAGTGAACAGAGGGGACACGTTCCCTTGCCTTTTGTTACTGGGAATGGTGACTCGCCCAGCCATTGCAGAACTTATTCCCCATGCAACAGTAGAAGAAAATAGGGAGCAGGCCTCGCTAAAGGAAACCTTGAGGTTTTATGATTAAAAAATTGGGCGAGGAGCCCCCTGATCAAAACCAAATTGGCAACTGCATCGGTAGGGATTGTAGTGCTCGCTGGTATATCCCCACTCAGTATAAGAAGGCAGATACCCGGGGGAGAACAGAATAACCACGGCCAGTGAAGGATCTTCAATATCTGTGCCTACCTCCACTAGCCTGACTTCATGCTGGAAAAAATTCATAGTTATGAACAAAGACGTCCTCTTCGTAGGTCCTCATAACGAAGTCCTCAAAATGATCAATCACAGAGATCAACTCCTTTCGACTCAGTTTCTTATAATAAAGATAGGAGCGTGGGGGCAGAATTCTTTCCCCAGAAGTAGGACGGTTGATCTTGGCCGCTACGACAGGAAAACGAACGTAGAGGAAGCTTGTCAGAAGGACACAATTGGAAAAATATGCCAAGTTATAACGACCAAGAGATCGTTCCATATCGAAGAGGGTCCTATCGATCCATGTATAGAGAGATACCATGGCGATTGCAGCCATGGGAAGCTTGATACCCCAGGCTAAACGAAGGGATATATTGATAAGGTCCCTTCGGGGATGATCGTTAGGTTTTCCCAGTAAAAGGAAATGGGAAAGAATGAAAAGGATATAAGCAAGAAGTTCCAGCGATGTACCTTAGCCAGGGGAACCTAAAGAAGAACTACCTTCAGCAGAATCCTTGAAGAAATAATTGATAAGTGGGGAGAAAGTGGCCTTGTTCGATGAACCGGTGCAGCTTCGGCATATTCAATCCAGCTCCAAACGATCAGCATTCTCCTGGGCATCCAGAGACTCATCAGTATGGGGCTCATGGCCTGTTGCTTCAAGGCCCACGAGTTCACACACGTATTCTAGCGTCACCATGAACTCACCCCATGCAACGATAAATGTATGGGTAGTATTGTTCTAGCGAGACACCAGAAAAGGAAGGGCAACATTATTCTTGGAGAGAGTGAACTTACCAAACCACTTAGCCCAATGCAGCCCAATCTTAGTGAGCATTTCATCATAGGAGCTCTGCATGTGGGAGTTCCATGCAGCAAACTGGACAGGAGAACCCCCAGGTGCTTCAAACTCAATATGGGACCACGGGAAGCCCCCTCGCTCCAAACGAAATCGGAGAGTCCCCTCAGGAGGAAGAAAGCCCCACTCAGTAGAAGCTTCGTCTTCATCACCCAACAATAGCGGGTCAAACATAGAAGAAAAATGGACCCTCTTACATGCACCAACAAAATCATCACCTTGTCCAAAAATAGGTGATCGACGATAAAACTTTAGTTGTTCCTGGCGGGCAGCATCCAGGGTAGTGGCATTGGTAGAGGCAGCAGGCGGAGCACTGGCGGCAGATATGATGGGGTTGCTTGAGGACGCCATAACAAATATCGATAAAATAAGATCAAAGTTTCAAGCAAGAAAGGTTTGAAAATGATAATGGAGGATCATAACCACAGGTGGTGGTGTAGAAGATCAGACGGGAAAGCAGGTAATGACTACGACACAATGGAGTTCTCACAGACTTTCTCTCTCAAAAGTAAAATGGAAGCTTGAGGAAGACGAAGGCAAAGTAAGAGAAAAGAAAGGTTAAGTGTTGGGATATGGATGTTTGAAGTTTTTGAGTTCGACATTTAGATTTCCCCACCCTCGTATGTGCGCGGCCGCCTATAATCATTTCACATGAACACGTGGCACTTCGGGAAGTACATTGGAAGTTAAAAAGATATCACCACGTCATTAATGAAGTGACGCATAGAGAACAGAAAGTGTTGCCTTCTTAAATAAGCTTAAGATTTGGTGCCAGAAGATTTTGTTAGGCATATCCAATAAACTTCTAACGAAGGTAATCCCCAAACGGTTCAACGAAGCTATGATGTCCCCTCGCCACATGTCCCAAAGTTTTTTGAAAATAGCGAAGCACCACGGGGGAGAATTTAATTTACCAGAAGTTCAAACGAGTATTTGAGAAGGTTAGTAGGCCTTTCGGGAGAATTTCAAACATTAGAGCTAGAACGGTTGAGGATCAGTAGGAGGAAAAAGCAGCGATGTCCCTTCGCCCAAGTCCCTATGAGAATGGCGCTTCGACTTAGGTACATCGGGGAGAATTTTACGTTTTCCAGGAGATTATATCATCGCGGTTCTAATAGGGGAAAGAAGGCCAAAAAATTTTCACGAAGAGAAAGTTCATCGGATCGAGAAGTTTCGTCCAGACATTTCTTGTTCCAATAAATCTCTCCAAGAAGGGGCAAATGTAGAGGGGGCTTGGATTTAATCCATAGATTAGGGATAATCCACCCATTGGCAACAATGTTTAGGATTAAGAGAGCATGGCAGGTCAAGCGTGGCATCTTGGCATGGAAACTCATACTTTAGCTTGTTGTATTAGTCATATTGTATTTCTATTTATGTTGACTATAAGCTATAACGGTTGTAATGATGTAATAAGAATAATAATGAGTTTTAGTGTGAGGTCAAATGGTACTCGCGAGAGACCAGTCTTGGCAGGGCCTGGGAGAGATTTCATGCTCTTACGAATGATCTCATTGCGGGAATATAGGAGGGACTTGGTTTAGAGGATTGAGAAGTGAGGTACCGTTGGGGCTTGTCCTGACCATCTTAGATACACCTGGTAAAAACACCAAAGAACCTGACCGTGGAACCTCAAGAGAAGCAGCTTGGAGTTCCATCGGGTGTTTAGTTGTGAACCAAACAACCCTCTACTGAATGTCACATCTACTGTAGGTGATGTCACTAGCCAGCTAAAAAATATCATACCTGCACTTGAGTAAACCACCATGGTATTTGGGTCTGTCAGGCAGTTTCTGAGCCACCTCTGCGACAACAGTCCCGTGACACATAGTGGTTTGGAAAAATGCATGTCTTGGCATTTAATGCTTATGACGTAGGGACAACTAGTGCATCAGGCATTTAATGTTATGACATAAAGTGTGGGGGAGGTCTTTTATAGTCTTTAATGACTGAGTTGCCTCGGGGGTGGTGTGGGGGTCTATTTAAGTACCCCAACCACCTTTAAGGAAGAGGGATCCTTTTCGGGAGAGTTCATGTTCTTTTAAGAATCAAGGAAGTTATTGCTAGAGAGAGTTATTGCAAACCAGAGTTTCACCTACTCACCATTGTTTTATTAATCACGAAGCTTTTAATACTTGACAGAGAGAGAAAGGGTGTTTTGGTGTGTTTCTACCTGCCTACCAAGGTGTATATGGGATGATTACTTCTCTCTCCCTCTAGCTAAGTCATTTCTAAGTTCATTATCACTTTTCTGAGTTATACACGAGAGATTTGTGAGTTTAAACTAAGTCTTATCTTCATTGAACTTGTTTCTGGGTGTCCTATTGCTAATCTAAGGCTTTGGCCCATTAGCTTATTATTACCATACTCAAACAGGGGTTACGCCTCCATTTATAATCTAAAGTACCCTCTTACACCACCTAATATGCACTCTTTTTATTCTGCACTTTTATTTTTCTTTTCCATGGGTAAACTTATATATTGGTCCTTTGCGGATGATGTTTATTAAATAGTTATTTTTGTATGTAATTATATGTGGCTATGGACACCTTGTAATGAATGAATTTATGCTTGCTATATCTTTATTGATATCTGCATGCATGTAGTGAAGTCTTAAACAGCTCGCGACCTTTTATTACTTAATCTTGAATGCTTTTCACAGTAGCTTTATATATAAGTTGTAACCTTCATGTACAAATTTCATTTTTTGGAATAGCCTGCATCAATTTAGTCTGTAGAAAAATTATTTCTAGCCTTAAAGGCCGCGACCATGAACTCCAGATGCTTAATTCTTCAGTTTTCATATTTTTTGATAAGCGCTGCAGTCATTGCTAAAATTACCCTTCTGCGATCTATAGAACTTAAGACCTCGTAGAATTATTACTGCACACTACACCAAACATGTCAACTTGTCATGATAAAAAATCATGATAGGGCAAACTTATCACAGTAAAAAAATGTGACAAGTTTGGTGGTGATTAAGCAAATTATTACGGACTTATCACGATCAAAGTCCATGACAGGAATTTTATTTGTCACGGACTTTGACCGTGACAAGTTAGTGATAAAAGAAAAACTTCTCACGGTTAAAGTCTATGACAAGTCAGTGACAAATAAAAAAAATTCGCACACTTTTTCCGTGACAAAGAAAAATTGTCACAAACTTGTCACGGTCAAAGTTCATGACAAATCTCGGAAGAATTAAAGAAACTACTGGGCAGTATGATCACTGCCACTTCCTAGCAGTATATTTTAACCTGTTCCAACATATTTAAACCTGTTCAAATAGTATACATATCAAATAACATTCAACAATTCATAAAAGCTACATATGAATTAACCAACAAATATTCATAACCAACCAACATTCAATATTCAAAAAATAAATACAAATAATATAAAACATTCAATATTCAGTATTCAAATAAAATAAATATAAATAATGTCAAGGGCTTGGGTTTCGACAAGGGTTGAGAGGGAAGGTAGGCCACACTACTTATGAATTGATACATATATCAATTCGCCGAATGCCGCATTGCTCTTCCAATAAAAAAATGTGCATTCTCTCTTCCGGGCACAATATGCGTGATGCGAACCTTTGCCTCAATAACTTGCAACACACGTCCATGAACCACACCAGGGTGTGTGTCTGGGTACCTCAACCCCCTAGCTATAGGCATGTCACTAAAGAGGTCTATTAAATACACACTCGACGAACCCATTGCCATTACACTTGTGGGATATTATCAGGTTGTATGTAAGTCCATGGTCTTGTAAACTTTTCATATGGTTGAAAAAAGGTTTTTACCCAAAAGGTTTTATTCCTGAATTTGTTGTCTTTGTTTCTCATGCATGGTTTGAATGATTTATGACAATTAGAATCATGTTTAGGGGATGATCTAAAATTAAATTCTCTTTGATCAAATTTAGACACCTAATTAAATAAGTGTTCTAATAAATAATTTAATTGGTATCACACAGTATTTTTTACACTTAGCAGCTCATGCATATTGTTTCAATTTGAGGAAAATTCAACTGCATATCCTCATAGTTCTCCACGAAATAGATTTGCAAGTGCAAGTGTTATTTCAATTTTCGAATTGAAATAACACTTAACACCGCATCATCTAGTATATAACCAAAGAATATTAAGAGATGGTAGCAGAACTCCCCCCCCCCCCCCCAAAGTAACAAGTTTAAGCGACTAAGAATATTATTATATAGAAACTATGCCGTCCCAAACTGTCCAAACGGGACAATTCGAGAGATGTCATTACAGGGGTAATGATTCTCGAACAGGTCTAAGGGATATTGAATGCGTACGCAAAATAACTAAAAGGCTAGTATCTATGCACTTTATATAATTCAAAGTAGTTATAAATTGCAATGGTATGTATGTTTCATTTATTCGATAACAATGTTTAAAGTGATGATTTATACATAGTTATGAATGTATTTCGCATTATTAATTGTTTAACAACAAACTTTTAAAATTTATAATATAGTCTAAGGGCCAACCAACTCAATGGCCATCTAAATGTTTAAATCCACCAGTCAACAACAATTCAAGAATCCCAATGAATTCAATAATTCAACAATCTCTCTCTCTCTCTCTCTCTCTCTCTCTCTCTCTCTCTCTCAGAGAGAGAAAGATGTATATATATATTGAGAGAGATATATCAAAATGTGTGTGTAGAAAGAAAGAGATGGTCATCGAAATATATAAGTAAGAAAAAAAGGGGTGCGCGTTGATGCAATTAAAGAGAGAAACCAAATAATCAAATACCAAATACCAAATATCAAATACCATAAACCAATTTCAATTTCAATTTATAATACCAATTTCAATTTTAATTTTAATTTTAATTTTAATTTATACACACACACACTGAAACACACACTAACATGCACACACTAATCCCCCCCCCCACACACACACTGAAATAGACACACACACACGCACATTAAAACATACACACACACACACGGTCACACATTGAAACACACACACACACATGCACACGGTCACACATATTAACACACACTGAAAAACCCACAAACACATATACACACATTGAAACACACATGGTCACACACATTAACACTCACACACATACACACACTAAAATATATACACACATACGCACATTGAAACACACACACACACACATATATAAACATTAAAAATTGTACAGAGAGAGATAGGAACATACCAATGTGAGAGTGAGGCTGAGAAAGGGAGAATCGCAGTTGGGAGAAGAGAGAGAGATAGAGAGAATAACGAGGTAAAGGAAAATGAAATAGGAGGGAAACGAAAATGATAAGCGATTATAATTTTATTTTTTTTAAGTTATAACGCTCGTGTCATGGTCAAAGGCCATGGAAACTTCCTAAGGTTGTCACAGTCTTTGATCATGACACGTCCGTGATAACTAAGTTATCATAGTTTTTTACCGTGGCAACCATGGCCTGGTGAAGAGTGTACTTTTGCAATTTTGGTGTAGTGGCAGTAAATGTTGGATTGCTTTGGTTTATTGGGAACAATTTTCCTTGCCACGGACAACCAGATGCTTGGTCCACCTCCTAATTTGACTGCAGCTTCTTTCACATAGTTAGACCTTTTCTTTCTTTTAGGGCATTTTTAAGCCTTCTTAGGCTGGGTTGTCAATAAACCACCCATGGCTGTACTAGTACTTTCACGTCTCCCTAGACTAGGTATAATCACACCTCCCCAAGCTAGGTACCCCAGACTAGGTTGTCAATAAGCCACCCACAACTAATATTGAGTATTAAGATCCCTCAAGGCTAATAATGAGTATTAGAAGCTCTCAAGGCTAATATAAGATTCCTATATCCTTGAATGCTGAGAATTGATATGGTAAAAATCCCATATCTTTGAATGCTTTTACGATGTGAGGGGTGTTATATGCCAATTAAGGTCATCACCCCTTATCCTCTATAGACTCTTCCTCTCGTACTAAATAATCTTTCGAGATTATTGGTCATTTTCCTTCGAAATCTATTTAAGACTAAGATCTTTCATAAGATTTTAGATAAGGAGATCAAGAATTAAAATATAACTAATTCCATCATCCATATATATATATATATATATATATATAATGACATTGTTAGTGAAATACAAGGCTCATGAAAAAACTACACTTAAAGAGTTTCACAAAAATAGGAATAAAATATTTGGAGGCAAAAACTAGACATGTGGTCTTTAGTTATGGGTTACAACTTTTATGAATCGGTGGAGCATTCCCTGCTTGACAAGGCTCCCAATCTCATTTTTCACAGCAAAGCAGATGTTGGTGTTGTGGTCCTAGTCTTGGTAAAATTCACACCATTTGGCCTGGTCCTTTTTATAGGGAGGGGACCTATGATTCTCAATTCACCTGAGAAGTTTATACTCCTTGATGATCTCTAGGATGTCTTCATGACTGGATATCAGCAAGGTATAGTCCTCATAAGCTCTTTTTGGATTTGGTTTCTCTTGCTTCCTCTTCTTCAAAGTCATGGTCGTGGCCTTATGTTCAATGGATGCGGACTTTTACTGGTAGATAAAGGCTGCATCCTCCATCATCATGACCCTCTGTGGCAAGAGGTTGATCCGGCCTTGGAGTGAGGCCCGACTGTCGTAAATGTGGTTGATGCAGTTCAATAATTGGGCAACATCTTCATTCTGCTGCGGACCTAACCTGGAGCTTCTTTCCATGACTTCTGCTATGTTTATCTTTAGAAATATACTTTGAGATAAACTAAAGTGTGGTGATAATACCAAGGAGTGTAGAGAGAAAATCAATGCATATTCATTGTGGTGTAGCCTTTATATACACACCCAAAATGTGTGTATATTGTGCTTCATCATGCCTATGGTCACGGTCGAAGTCCATGACCCATCCTCGACTAAGCTTGGAGGTAATTTTGGCACAGATTTGGTGCCAAGGTGGTCATAACCTGGCCACAGTCTAAAGTTATGACCCAGGATGGTCAGGGATTTGGGCCGTGACAACTTTCAGAGCATTTATGACTCATTCTGGTAATGAATATGGTCACGCCAAAAAATGATGTGTTCACAGCCAAAGTCCGCGACCAGCTGGTAGCGGACTTAGGGCATGACCATTTGTAGGATTTGGTGTAGTGATCCCTATTATGTACAAATGGGTAGTTGTAGCCTTGGAAGGCAGATAAGGGAAAGGCCGTGGCCTATGAGGCATGAGAGGCTGATGTCGTGGCCTCCCCAAGGAATCATTCACCAGAGTTAAATTCTGAGCACAACTTATAAGTGTGGGATCCTTTCTCCAGTGGTGAATTGAAAAGTTAGTGAGAATATGCAAACAGCCGTATTGAGTGTTCCGCCTAGGGGCAATCATCCTTCCGGGTCGCATCCAACAAAGAGTAAATGGAGGTTTAATCTTAAAAATGGACCCAAAACTTGGGTTTAACCCGCAAGACTAGGAGTCTACCGAAAACATAAAAAGTCAAGTGCAATATAGCACAAATTTGGCAGTGAAAAACCCTGAGCGTGGGGTTAAAAATGGAACTAAATAAATGAGTGAATACCTAATTACCAACCTTACGAGGCCATGGCCTTTTGTATTTTCCAACACAAACTAAAAAGGGTAACATCATTGGGGTATATAGAAAATAGATATAAGGCCATGGAAAAGACCTACAAATAGATCTAGAAATAAAGAACCCTCTTATGTGGTTTATATGTAAAATACGAGCTTGACAACTAAAATCTCACCCATGGGATGATGACTCGAGAGTCCCCGTGAATGAAATAAGGTGTTAGGAACCCAAAATAAGAGGAAAATAGATTTAATACCTCATTTTCCACATACGACGCCAAAACAATGATGCAAGAAATCATACATATGTCATTCCTAACCATCATATGAAGTATAAAAGTGTAAATACAACAAGTAGGAGGAGGAAACATACAATATATAGAGTGGTTAAAATGGGCCTACATCCACTTTACTACTCTATTCTCATGTATGTTCAATAATACAAGATTGTAGTGCCATTAGAGTCATATAAGAGAGAGATAGAGGAGAATACATGAATGTAATACAGCTGGGCAACTAGGGATGCGACTTATAAGTCAAGTCTTCAGATGGATGCGGCCAGGTAAGCCCCACAAGTGTGGTAGCCTATAGAGGGAGGTGGAGTGAGATTTTGGCAGGGTTTCACTACCAGATTCGTCTTAGTATTTGTGAGTTGAGCACTTCTATTTATAGAAGTCTAAATAAGGTGTCACGTGCACAGAGCACGTGACATATGGATAAGTTTTATGATCATGGAATCTTTCTAGAAGTAGGATAACTGTCAAGTGGTGGATAACATTTTTGATATCCGTGACAAGTTGCACATTATGGAAGGAGAAGGGGGTTGCGTCCAATTTGAACATATGCAACGACCGTGCAAGGAATATCTGCAGCCTGTCTTTGAACAGGTAGTAGCCTATGTGGATAATTGACCGCGACCTATATGTTCCAGGCAACAGTGTTTTCTATGATCCTTTGAGATGGTCCGCGACCTATCTTTTCCCCGATAGCGAACTTCCACATAGATTTTATGGCCTAGGTGTTAGTATTGGGCATATCAATCATGCATAATATAAAAAATTATGTATGAGTACCATATTATAAAAAAATGATCCAAAAATCCTTCCTGGTTATATTAATGCTATTATTATATCGAAGAGAACAGTATGTTGTTGATGTTTTCAGGATACTTAAGTTAAATTTCTGACATGCTAATTAATTCAAAAATCATGGCATATGTGTTTAATGTCCAATAATTTTTAATTAAAAGTATTCTCACTTAATATTGAACTAATTATATCTACCCTACTCTTGGCATCCAAAAACATTAATTGTGATTAAGTGAATGCATATTATACACCAACAATTTAACCTTTTGATGTATGAGTCTAATGTTCATAATTTTAGATTATAGCGTGTGTTTGACATCTAATATAATCTAAACATAAACATTAGAGTCCAAACTTTTCCATGCATCTAATATTCACACATTTGAATTATATCCCGTGTTTGGCATTTAATCTAACTTAAACCTGAATATTAGTATAAAAAATGAAATCATCAATTTAGTATCTATACATAAGAATTGTACCATGCGTTTGAACTATAAACCTTGTTTGGCATCTAATCCAATTTAAACATGAATATGAGTATAAGAATGAAATCATCAATCTAGTATCCACATGTACGAGCATGCATTTGACATTTAATTCAACTTAATATGAATAATAGCATTAATAATGAATCGTACATCGAATATGTATGCATATGAACAATAGCCTGTGGTAGACATCTAATTCAACTAAACATAAATATTAGTATTGAAAATGAAATAATAATTATTATGTACATACATACAAATTATAGCATGTGTTTGACATTTAATTCAACTCAAACATAAATAATAGCAATAGAACTTTATCATACATCAAGTATTCCACTACAACAATTCTTATATTTTTACTGTGAAATGTTTCGTAGCTAAAAGTTCATATTTCGTTGCTGATAGTTTTTGGCAACGAAAATGATTTCGTAGCAAGTTAGTGGCCAAAGGCCCGTTGCTAAATGCATCTGGCCAGGAAATTAACTTTTTTTGTCAATTGTTTAGGTCATATTTAGGCTACTTATCATATTTAGGGTACAATAGTTTTTATAGCTAATTGTCCAACATTTCGTTGCCAATTCTATATGTAAACTAGCGTGTTTAAAGCTTTTAGCTACAAAATTTACAATTTGTTTTGTAACTAATTGTTTAACATTTCATTGCCAATTATATCAATAAAATAGTCGTTAGAAGCTTTTAGCTACAAACTTTGTACCTTCCCTCGAGATCTATTGGCTACGAATTTGAATTGATTTTTCAATAATAAACTATCAAATCTTAAGGCCCACTTTTATTTATCAATTTCATATTTAACTACTAAAACATTTATTTTTGTAACGGAATGTTTTCAAATGTATATTTTTTATTTTGAATTTGATAAATTAGTGTATACCACCAAATCTAAACAAATTACCATCTAAAAAAACACATTCGTTAAAATCCACAAAATAACTAAATTATCATAAATAAAATCCACATTAAGCCATGTACACATACATTGTCAAGTTAACTAACACTAGTTAAAGGACGTAGAAGTCCCACATTTCATCCCCTTACAAATGAAAAATATCCATGATGAAAAGAACAACTTAAACTAGTTAAAGGACTTAAAAGTCTCCGATTCCATTTACAAATGTCAAAAGTTCATGGCTTCCCAAAAATAACTTCTGGTCACGTCAAATCTGCAATTAAGAGAATACAATATCATTACCTAAGATAAAGTAGGATGTGATTCATCATTATCATGAAAACGTTACAACGATGAGCGAAAGTTTATAATTAAGGAGATAATAATCGATTACGAATGTGAACATTTTAAAAGTATACGAGTAACAAAACTAAAGGATGTCTAGATTACCATCTTTCGGAAGAAGAGGAATGTGATGCGATCAACGACTGAATCAAGTTATCGGACTCCGCTTGTCGAACTATAATAGCATCTAGTGTTTCATCTCATGCTGCAAACAAAATAGAAGAAAAAGGATTAAAAGTTTGGTGAAACTGTCAAGATGTCTATAATTTTAATGCCATGTTAAAAAAAATAATTTTAAAATAGTAAAGCATAATGCAGTATGTGTAATTTTTATACCGAAGATAATAGTACCAAAGGAATTACAAACCAGCAGTGTTTGTTGGTTTGTAATTCAACAACAACAGAGTAAATTCAAAATAAAATTGATACGACTTACATAGAGCATTTCGGTTTCGGGAGATGTCCAATTTTCGTCTTCACAATGTATTTCTTTATAAAATTTGATCATATTCGGCTCTTGATCGTCCACCTCTTTACTTCGCTATTAAACAACAAATAATTAATAATTATACCTGTAAAATAAAATTCTCAATTGACACACCAAAATAAGTAGATATATTACCAATTCATGACGAACCACCACAAATGCTTTTGACCCTTGATTATGATTTACTATTTATTTAGACTTGTTATTGTGATTTACAATGCATTGTCTTTGCAATAATTTTTCAAACATAATAAGTATGGATATTTTAATAAAAAAAATATTTACAAGTTATAACATCAATAATAGTTCAAACCTGATATCTTGGACTTCCATAAAGATCGCATAGACTAAGCCAATTATCCTTGGTTACACAAGTAGGGACATTTTCTCGAGCCTCCTCTGTTGATTCATATTTTTTATACACTTCACGAAGCTTGCTCCGTCGACTCCTACTTCTCCCTTTCATTAGATCTTCCAAACACTCCTTTGCATGATCATCCAAATCAATGTCGAATTTCTCCTTAAATTTTACACTCAATCATTAACTGAAAGAACTATAAATAAACACAGAAATCATATGCATATATGTAAAAATAGTGGATGAATATAGCATATAAATACAAAAGTATTACAGCTGATTTGGATCCAACACGACGTCATAGAAATCAAGTCGTGTAGAGCAAAAGATTACATCTGTACAACTGTTTTCTTCACCTATAACACGGATTACATCTATACATATTACATTTGTATACCATATTACAACTATAATCTGTACATAGTAGTGTTTTAGGTTGATCCAAATGAACCCAGTGATCAATGCCTAACCTGGGCTAGCCATAACAGGAATCAACATCAAACAAAAATTGAAACATAACAGTATAGGAAAGATATGGAGATAATCGTCTTGTGTCTCCCTAACTGCTAAGCTTTAAAAGAATTAATTTGACCGCTTCTTTTTCCTTTCCAATAAATTTATACACTTCATTAGAAATGTACACTTTAATCTCCATGAAGTTCAACTCCTCATCTTTGGCCTTTGATACAAGCAAAGAGTGTGAATCATCCCACTTGGTCATAGTCTTAATCTGGCAAGGGGCTCTCTCATCCACAACAAACAAAATTTTTATTTGCTTACTAAATGACCAAATACTTTTTGATACTTTTGATCAAATACTTTTTGATGCTCAGTAACATTTTGATACTCAGTAATTTTTTATCATTTGAACAATTTCCATGACATTCTATGCTTCACAGACACAAATATCAGACATTTGATACGAACCTTAGTAATAGCGTTTGGATAGGGAAATAGAATAATATCTATAATATTATACACATATATTTATAACATTAGCATACACAATCTGTTCCTATTTGATAAATTCATACGTAACTTAATAATTAATAATAAGACACAGTTCAAAAACATTTCTTGAACCAGGACAACTAGACAACTAACTAATGAATTAAGAACTTAAGCATTGTTTTCATCGAACATGTTGTGTATATATGTTTTGTTAATTAGATAAAGCTTACACAATAACAATCCTAATCCATTATTTTTTAGAAAAAAACATCTACCTCTGCCACATTCTGGAAGTATCCAAAGTGTGTCGGGTCGCATCCATTTCATATACAAAAGTCAAAATTGGCAATTTAGTATTAGAGTGGCGTATCTATTTATGCCTTATTTTAAATATCCGAGCTACATAGCAGTGCCGTTTCAGAACATTGACTCGAAGAAATGGGGAGAGGGTTATGATCTTAATTAGCCATATTTAAGTTACCAAAACTGAAAATGGGGATATATAGAGCCAAGAGGAATTGACAAAATTTCTATCCAATCTTTGTCAAACTCTTTTAATGTACAAATAAACTATTCACACACTTCAACATCTCTTGATGCAGAACAACTATCAAGAAATATGTCCCAACACCAATTTGATTTAGAAACCAGGATTGATGAAGAGTTGTGGCCGAAGAGCATAGCAACATTCTAATAAGAGAATGTAAGAAAAAAAGAAACAAAAGAAAAAGGAAATATTCCAAACTCTTGGAATAATATTCGGTACACAAGTTCACTGTCAAAGTCTACCATCCACATACTATAAGGCTGGTGTTTATATGCTTTTACACAATGGATACAAATAAGGAAATAAAATAAAATGTCATGTATGTGGACAATCAGACCAGTATCAAAATTCAGTGATAGGTGGTCCATATGAAAAACTAATTGAGAAAAAAATCATTAGATACCAGCGTGAAGAATAATAAACTAGCATTGACTCTGTAAAATTGTCTTGTTCTTTTGAGCACATAATTTCCAAACTATGTAACACTTCCGACCTCTATGTGATCCAATTACCTCAGTGCATTACCCTAATACAAAACCATATTTTGAACTGTAAATATCAGGGTGCAACTCATGTACGTGAGAGGTATATAAAATTATCTACTGATTTCTCTATCCATGTTCCCACAAAAGTAATATTAAGTAACAAAGGAATCCAAACAAGACATGGCTACCCAAAGCCCAACAATGAAGTGTGTGAATAGGTTGTTTGTTTTACTACTCTCTAAATACAACACAATAGGCATTGAAGAGTTGTATTATGGCTTCTCTTTAGCCACATGTAAAAATTCCCATTTGGGTTTGTATACAGTTATTTTGATGCATAACCTGAATACGTTATGGGGATGGTGGATTTTGGCTAGACGTTATCTGTAGTAATCTGATGCCCTCATTTAATGCAGAAGAAAATACTAGTGTTGAGCATTATGAAATCAATGTAGAAGAGACTATGGTTGTAAATTATTCTAATTTGTGTCCAAGAGGTATTGATTTACAGAACTATGCCAAGCATCAATATTTTCTGCTAATGCTCTTGACAATAAGATTATCAAATATAAAAGGGACAAGGAGAGAGAAAATAAAAGGCATGTATCAACATGTGTTAGTCTTCTAAAGAAGACGGAGGCAGTTTCTAAGAAGGCCATACAAGATCCCTGTTTAGGAGAATTACTAAAGTTGTAGCTGAGTCTCTCACTAAATCACAATCTTAAGGTTGTGCCCCATGAATTATCAATCAACATATAGTTTAAGCATTATGGCATCAATGTATAAGAGGCTATGGTTGTGAAATATTCTAACTTATTTCGGAGAGGTACTGATTTACAAAACTATGCCAATGGTCGAGATGGATTGTGTATGGACGTGAGGGATGGTCACTACAATAATGGGAATCCCATCCAGTTGTCGTCGTGTGGAAAACAAAGTAGGAAACAATGGACGTTTCGCACAGACGGAATAAGCCAATCGATGGGTAAATGCATGACTACCTATAAATTTAACCATGGAAGCTATGTTCTCACTAAGTAGCCTGAAGTGGCCAATTCTCAGGTGTTTGTAATGATAAGAATGTTGTAATTTAATTTTGCAGACCTATGTTAGTAACAATGCCATTTTCAATAAGAAATTACTTACATTGAGTCTGTTGAACGCTATTGTCCTATCATCTTCAGTGAGGTCTTTCCATTTGGTTGTGATCGAAATTAGGTTACGAATGATAATCCCGAGCTCATTTGATAATTTAGCAAACTGGTCTTTGTAAATTGGCCTACTTTTCTCCTTTAATATCTTAATGCACATCTTTTGCCCAGTAGCTTTGATCATCTTCAGAAGCCCCTTATCACGTGTAGGTCCACGAACTTTTTTCGTTATGGTAGAAACTGCATTTGAAACTTTAAAAGTAAATAAACAATATTAGCAGCAAATGAATAATACTAAGAAACATTTGAAAATGAGTTTTTGTATCTGCATGGCTCGTGGAGGTTCTGGGACTGGTCTGTTGTGTTGATGGAGAGATATTTACAAATTCTACATCCATTACGTGTTCAGTCCTGGGTGCTATAGGAGATATGGGATCCATGGGTGTTGGGAGTGTCGGGAGAACCGTGAGAGCTGGGGGTGCCGGGGGAGCCTCCTTCATGCAATTTGACCGAAGACGTCTTCCTAGTGCCATACTGAAAAAGAACGTCAAATCACACATTAATGTAATTTAAATAATTTAGGGGGTGTCAGAGGAGCCTCCTTCATGACTGACCACATGTTATATGAGTTATGCATGTTACCAAAGTGGTTAAAACCATCACTTTCTAAGCCAAGCCTTACATTATGAGGGTCTTGAGAAAATAACTCGTGCTCCGCATCAAAATCCTTCCATGCACTAGAATCTGCAGGATGTCTCAATACATTATCTTTGACACGTTTTTCTTTATGCCACTTCATATCATCAGCCATTTTTCTCCACATAAATAATCATTGTAACACTTCTTGCATCTTGTCCCCTTCTTTATTTTCATTATCAATCCAATCATTGACATCATCATTATTATCATTGCCATCATCATGAACTATATCATTAGAACATTCCTAGTGATATGTCCATTGTGTATAAGTGGTACAAATACCTTTTAAGAAAATATGATCTTCTACTTCATCAATATTTCTGAGATCAATGCTAAGACAATTGCAACATGGGCACCTAATGTAACTGTCGGTTATCATATGATCCTTTGCAAATCGAATGAATGATCTAACACCCATGACATACTTTTCAAAAAATGTATTTATTTCTTTCATCCAACTCTTATCCATTTAGTTCACATGAAAAGTCAAAGACATTAAAATGTTAGTTTATTATTTCATATAATATTTTTGTTGTCTATGATTCTGGAGCATAAGACAGAATATGTTTATTCATAACCACTAATCAATATCCATAAAACTAGAGGGTATAGGGAAGCCCTTTAGTCAAAACACAACATTTCTAATTAGGTTCCCACTACATAGACCTAAGTCCCCTAATAAAAAAAAGTAACACACGACATTAACAATTAAACCGGAGGTTTCATCAATCTTACTAAAATTTTCCTACGTATATATACTACCTATTGGGAAGGCGCGCTAAATATGCGGGGCGTAGCAAGTTAAGAAGTAGAAAAAAACTAGCTAAAACAAGTAGGATCTAGTAATATACTAAACGAAGTTGTAGTAAATATCTTGAAATTATAATACACAATTCGAAGGGTACAAGTCATTGGAACAAATAAATTACATATTATTGTTATAAAATAGGTCCTAACAATGGTTTAGTACTAGAAAAAATAAGTTAATGATTCCATTCTGATGTGTTAATAATCTGATAGGAATCTAATTAACTATCACCCTAAATAGGACCACAAACACGATTTCTTTTAAACGTATTTACCCATCCTATTAAAACTTTCTTGATGTAAAACGCAAGACATGGCAGAGCACCCTTGTTGGTGAATAAAGATTTTAAGACTTAAATATAAAGAAATTTGATGAATATAGAGAAGAGTGAAGATATGGTTATGAATAAACATATTCCAGGACTGAAATATATAGAAATTTGATGGCATAGCGTTTTAACTTTTCATTCTTTGCTAACTCTTCTTTAACTTTCTTGATTATTTAAAATGGTAAAAAAATATATACATGGAGAAAACGCAAAACTTTCATTGTACATCCCTATTGGCCAAGATGCAAATCTTTCTTGATGTAAAACGCGGTTCCGATTTTACATCTTAAATACCACAAGAGAGAAAATTGAGTTTATTTCAATTTTCGAATAAACGGTTGTTTGTATTAGGAATCAAACAATAATTATTGTTTTTATTAGGAATCAGTCACTACATTATAACAATGTTTACATCCACCGGTCGTTGATGACCCATTTCAATATTTTAATACCCAATACAGAGAGAAAATGCAAGAATTAATATGTGGAAGAAACAGAACAATACAAAGAGAAAATGCAGTTCCAGTGAATACAGAGAGCGAGAGAGAGAGAGAGAGAGAGAGAGAGAGAGAGACGACGATTGAGATGGGGTTTGTGGGTTTTTGTCTCAAACGTTGTTGTTTCGGTTTTGGAGGGGTTTGTGAGAGGGGTGATAGAGATCGTGTGGGATTCTTGATGGGTATTAAAAAAAAATAGGTTTTGACCACAAAAGAAAGCGTTGCCTAATAACTTATATTAGGCTACAAATAAAATTTCGTTGCAAAAATAATATATTAATTATTATGAATTTTTCGTTGCTAATGATACTGATTTCGTTGCTAAATAATTTGCATATACAAAAAAATACGGGAAGACTTTGGCGCTCTTCTTTTGGGGACCTATTGTCAACGAAATTTTAATTTTCGTTGCTAAATCTTATGTTTTGGGCCATCAGATAAATTTCGTAGCAGATGTTGATTTTTACCCATGAATTTCTTTTTGTAGGTAATAAAATCGTAGCTAAAGGTAAGTTTTGTTGTAGTGTTCACCAATATTAACTATAGCCCGTGTTTAATAACTAATACAACATAAACATGAATATTAGAATAAGCGTGAACAAAGAAAACAACCCATGCGGTGGAAAAATACATAATATTTTAGAAAATCGTGATATATGTTAAAAATAGAAAATTTGAGTTAGTACCACATGGATGTAGAGAATTACTCTAAGATCTCAAAACAATTTGCGAAAATTTAAAAATTTGTCTTTTGGAGTGAGATATTGACGTCAACATTATTACCAAGAATAATAAAAATGTAATTTAAGGGCATAGACAATGTCAAAACACAAAAGTAATTCAGTACTCATTGTATACAATTAGTTTTGTTTAAACTTTAACTATGATACCATATGTAAAAAAATATACTTAAGAACACCATTCGACAGAAAATAATAATGTTAAAATCTTATAATTTTCTCCCTCTTGCCCAATATAGTGTGTTATCACATTCTACCATATGGGGTGGGAGATGACTTCATTTTCTAATTAGACTATAATTCTACAATCCATCATAATAGAATTTGATTAGGAAACTAACCCACTATCAAAGTCATTAAAATTTAAATGATTTATTTAAAAGAATCATATCATATTTAAATTCTTATGTGGACCACATTAAGGGAAACTTATATTTAATTAAATGCCTAATTCTGAGTTATCTTAATTTTGAAATTAAATTTTTCCAAGGATAACCCCCAAATACATTTTCTCAGAGAACCTACACCAACACACTAATATATAGCAAACAAAGAGACTATGCAAAAACATGAGTGGAGCAAATAATGAGACCCACAGTGCATATATTCCACATATTATGTGATTTAATGAAGGGGCATATACCAAATAGTCCCTCGAACATATTTTAATATATGATTAGTCCAAGCCTTTTTATTTTTCTCCAAAAAATCCTTCATCATGCCATTGGCGCGGACCTTTAAAGATATGAGAATAAGGGACCTTTTGGTACAAAATAAAAGGCTTGAACTAAATGTGTATTAGAAAATATTTGAAGATCTTTTTGGTATTTGATCATTTAACAAAAGCAAAAAAAAAAGATTATGAAACTAAAGTTTTATTACTCATAACTTGTATTTCAAGAATATGAAATACAGACAGTAGCTCTAAGGTATCTACAAAACCTTACAAAGACCAATAAATTTTGTAAATGAATAATATAGAAAGATACTGAAACGACAATAGCTATCATTAAAAAAATAAAAAAAATTAAGCAAACCCTAATCATCATATTCTTCTTTGAGGAGCAGCACTTGTTGATGCACCCATTGTTGGTGGCGAATATGGAGAAGTCCCAGTGGTTCCTCTTGGTCGAACGCTCATGAGAACACTCGGTACGACTATAGTTGCACCTCCATACTCGCACGGAACCCATTGGCTCTCTTAATGTCATTCCACTGACTATTGAGCACATAGTACGTGCTAACATTCCCATTAACTTTTCGCATATTCCACTTCTTGAGGGTTATTTTAATTTCCTCTACACTCCCTAAGTGAAGCATCAAAGGCACTTGAATACCCTTCAACTTATCATTTGCATCTCTCATTTCTAGGAAAGTGTCTTCTTGGTGACTTAGGAAAATATTTTTGATTTCTCCGGCTGGGATGGACAATCTATTTTGCCCATCATCAGTGTCACTTGAACTGAGTTTCTTTTGTATCACCAACCCCAGTTCCAAACCCCACCTTTCTGCAATCTTCTTCTTGAAACCAAACAGTAGGTCAGGTGTGTAATCTGAACCATTGTTTGGAATATTTTCATTATTAGTTTCACCCTTACGACTTCCAAAGTGTTCCCGATTCTTAAAAGACTTTGGAGGGGTATTCTTGTAAATCATCGATCTCTTTAAGAGTCTTTCTCTTATATACTCAGGACTTCTGTTCATCATCACCATTTCCATGATATCAACCCTCTCGGTCCTGGGCATCTTAGGGATGCTCATGTTTTCAAAGTCGACGATATACGGTAGGTGGGATTGGTGTTTTATCTTCATTTTCGTATTCATCTTCATCTTCTCGTCTAACATATTGAAACTTGAGAGAGAGAGATTGCTACTAGAGAAAGATGGATGGAGAGAGAGAGAGAGAGAGAGAGAGAGTTATCGTTAAACAACAGCTGATAATATATTCAGACATGTATTTATAAGCACATAGGGACATGTATATAAGCCTTGTCCATGTTGGTTTAGAAATACCAATGGGCGCTTTGTAGCGCTTGATTACAATTCATATGGTAAGAAAATTGGATTTTTTTTAAAGAGAATAATATGAAATGAGTTTGATGGATACATAAATTTCCATTATGTTGGTACAACATGTTATACCATAATTATAATATATATTGTTCTGGTAAAGACTCGTTCGTGTAGCCAATATTATTGGTCATCGGTCGTGCTTAGGTAGCAAACATTTTTCACTAAATATTGAATGTGTAAGTGAGATATATGAATGGGAAATTTCTTATCTTAATATATATATATATATATATATATATATATATATATGTGTGTGTGTGTGTGTGTGTGTGTGTGTGTGTGTGTAATAAAGTAGGAAACTTATGTATGTCATAAGTTTCAACTATGATGTCATCGGATGAGTTTTTTTACTGTAATATCCACTTTGTCCCTAAATTCTTTGGTTTCCCTATACTTTTGTACCTACAAAAATTACACTTTAATTTAAATTTTGGGCTATTGTGGTCATAACCACTTCGTTTTGTGCTTCTTTCCCGCTCACGCCCTCTCACACAAACATAACATATCTCTAATTTACTCATGTCCTCTCATTATTCTCTCCCCTTTATTCTCTCCCCATCTCTAATTTCGGCTCTCCTCTCCTAACGTTGCCTCAACACCCCACCTCCATTAACCCTTCTCCACCTGGTGCCTCAAATCTCCTCCAACACAGCTCTCACAAATCCGTCAGATGCCTCTGCCTCCACCTCTGCCCCTCTATCTCTCACACATGCTCCTAATAGGTAATCAAACACACACCGAAAAAACTTGATCTATTTGTGTTTAATTTCACAGATCTACGATTTTTAATCGGGTTAGTAAAGTTTTGATTTGTGGGTTTTGTTCTAATTAGTTTACATTTTCCTACTTTGCAGATCTAATTATTTAGAGGTTTCACTATCCAGGTACACTCTAATTTTTGGGGTTTAATATAGGTGTGTAAGCTTAAATTTGGGTTTGTTGCTCTTTTGGTATCTTAGGAGTTTCCATTACGTTCGATTTCATTTCTCACTTGATTTGTTTCAGTTTTTTTTATTTGGGTATGATGCTAGGATTTCAAATTATAGATTTAATGTTGTACTTATTTTTAGGAGATCTAATAATAATACTTGACTGGGCTAATACTAGATGAGAAAGATAATTTATTGTTGGATTTATTCTTTCATTGGTTTTGGGTGTTAGGTTCTTATTCCAAAATTATATATGCTTTTTTAATTCCACATCAAGAGTTCAAGGCTTTGACAGCCTCGGGGCCAGTCCCCGTAACTTTATCACAATTGGAAAGGCCAGAAGGGGCAATAGTTGGTTCACATGAAGGAGCTTCTGCTGCTTTAGATGGTTTTGGCTGTAAAATAACATAATCAAAATTCTTCATTTAGTTGCATGGGATGAAGAGAAGGGGTGGTGTTATATTTAACTTAAAATTCTTCTCTTAGAAACATCGAATAGTTGCATCCTTTATTTATACATTCTTAAAATAACATAATTAATCTATTTCCCTTTTATATCTGTTTTTAAAGTAGTGATTTGTTTTTATTCCTTAAAACTATAGAAGGGTGACTTAGCTGCAGATATATAATACTACTGGAGTGAAGAAGATGGTGGGTGACAAATCTTCTGTGTGCCACAAGCAGGATTATCTGTATGCTATTCCTTAAATTTGTTTAATTATGTGTGTGTAATTTCTGTTTTATTTTTTTACAATGGATAGAAATCTCAATTTTTTGTGTTACAGACAGGAAATGATTGAATGTTAGTATAGAACTTCCAGTGGAGTAAGGACTGAAAGTCTTTTGTACAGTTTGAAAAAATACAATTGTTTTTGGTTATCCTTGCACACCTCTGTTTATCCAAGCTTAATGATTTTGGCAGTAATCTATTTGTAGGTAATATGTTGGGATTATTTTCACATATACTAATTTATCCATGTAGTTTAGTTATTGGTATTGCAATAATTGTTTTCCTTTTATTTTTTGGACATTTTGCCTATGAAATTTATGAATTTGAGAAGAGATTACCTTCAAAAGTTGCTCATCACCTTTTATATCTGCTCAATTAATATAACCTTAAATAACCGATGTATGCATATGTGTGTGAATAAATTAGAATTTCCTCTAAAAGTTAAGAACTTTTATAACTTCTTACTTTTTGAAATTAACAGATATAACAGTTAGATCACTTTTTGTTACTGCTAAGGTATTGTCTTTTATATGATGAAATATGAGGTATTATATTTCGTCAAGTGATAGTTTTACTGATTTTAATTTGGTTGTCTCTTTTTTTCTAGATCGAGCAGGTCTGATACCAAGGCAAGGTGTTGCGAATGAGACCACCCTTTAAAGATATGTTTGCAATCTCCAGAAACTTCCATTTAGAATATCTGGTATTTCTTCTTTAGAAGATATCAACGGTAAATAAATGACATTAGTATCATCGTTCATCTCGCTAGCCTTAAAAGTGGGGCAATAGTTCCCTGATTCTTATACATGATTCATTTTATTTTTCTCATACCAGTTTTAGGTGTTTTGCTTATATAGTTTTTCAGACACAAGTCTTATCATTTTATTTTATTCCCTTTCTTTAATGTCATTTCAATGTTAATTTTTAGGCATGCCATTTAAATAATTTTCACATTGTATGCCTACTATGTGTTTGAGAATACTTCCATATTGGTTTTTATATACAGTTCAAAGTTGCACATTCAATTTGAAAGTTACTAAATGAGTCTTGCTCCAAACACATTTAAATATCTGAGATTGATTTGGACATATTTTCATATTGAAACAGTTGATGATAAGTTGATCTTATATGATATCAGTAGCAATATTATTAATAGTTTCAGCAGTCCAATTCATTTTCCAACTAAATAAACTGGGTCTAACTTCTCTGCATACATTGTAAGTTGAATTAAAAGTAAAACACCTATTGTTGAAGGAAACCAAAGTTGAAGGAAACCAGTGTTATTAGTTTGACTTAGTTTACAAAGATATGTGGGTAAATATATGTATTTGGTTGTTTACGAGAAGGACTATTTACAAGCACTCTGCATATGTATCTCACTATTTTTAAGATTGGATTTGATTGACATCACGAAGCTTGCAAGTTAGTTTAAGATCCATCCAGCAATCCATATGTCAATTTCATATTTCGTTCCTGATTCCCAGTCTAAGCATGATGTGCATTTTTATTTTTATTCAAATCTCTCTTTCTCCCCTAAATGTGTCTGCTTTTCCAAACAAATTTGTCTATGTTTCTTAGATCTATTTTAATTTATGTGAATTGAGTTACGTTCACATTTCTGTTCCAAATATGTAACTTCTATTTGCTAATTTTTTAGTGTTGTTGAATTTCACCTTTTTATTCCTTCCATTGTTTACTAAAATTCTATCTCTTATTTTCCATTGATGATGCTCAGGTACCCTATTTATGATGGAAAAATTTTGAGAAGATAAATCGATTAAGCCTGAATGCATCACGTTCTCTTTCCCGAGTAAGTTATCTATCTTTGTTGATCAATTCGACACATTTTATTGAGGTTAGAGGTGAATTAGTTCTATTGGATTTATGTGGCTCACAGGTATTTTAATTTGGTAGGATGTCTTGGAACTGTGAACTGCTACTAATCTATGTGAAGTTATCACGTATAATAATATGTGGCAGTGTATATAAGTAGCAGTAGCAGGTAACATGAAGCACCATTTTATTGATTTGGTAGTGTATGTTAGTATCCATCACATCTTGCCCCTGTGTTTGATGATATCTCTGAACAACCATTTAATAGATTTAGGAGTAATTCTTGATCAGATAAACTCCTTTATCAACTGGAAAAAGAATGAAGACACCATATATATCACTGAACCCCCTCATCATATCTCCCGCTTCTATGATTACCACTGTGCAGATTCACAGTGGTACCTGCAGATTCGTAGTGGGAGTATATATTTTAATTCCTGGAAAAGCCATTTAATTGTTGAATGTTGCCACTGTGCTGTAGATTCACAGTGGTACCATTCGCAATGGGATTTTCCATATAACTACGATCGGATCCAGTTTCTGATGTTGGATGATGAGGGGTATTGATATAGATATGGATGGGGAAACGATACTAGATATGAAGAATTGGTAACAACATAAGGTTTCATCATCACCCATCATCACCATTACTTAAATCATCACAGTGCAAAATTAAAATGGAAATAAGCATGATGCATTTATTATATTTGTAATTTATTTGATACGGTAGTTGGTGCCTTTGTATCGGTTGGCATTTTTCTCACATTGCTATAAAATTGTGACAAGATATAATATGGATTTTTTCATTATGATGAGTGAGTGGAACAGACAGAGTGGACTGATGACTTAGCGTGATTAGTTTTTCGGGTATGGAATGAGGATTCTCAAGACTAATTGTATGCCAAAATACGTGTGCAAACGTGAATATAGGTCGGAGTTTTGGTGGATTCATTCTTTATTTTATAATCATGTTAATATTTTTTGCATAATTTAATTCGATATTTATTGCTATGTGTTTCATTAAAATGTAAGAATTGCAAAATGAAAGATAAGGTTCATCATACATTCATCTTTCAAATTTGAACATCTTTAAGAGGATATTTTATTCCTCATTCAGTTATGGAAATTGTATATGTATTTATTAGAATGTTTGATAACTTAATTGTAAGTTTTAAGTAATTTTTTTAAATCATGTTAATGAATGTGTCTTTTTAATGTGTTTTAACTCTAAATTTATGGTTTATTACAGGTACGGATCATGGTTATGTGATTAGTGAGGTTGATGAAGATTATTTACCTTCGTAAGTGTAAATTGATAAGAACACCAACTATTTATTCTCGTTGTGATGTATAGATTGAATAATATGTAATTTTCTATTTATTTATCTTTAACTGTTTATTTTCATTGTGATGTATGATGGTTTTTGATAATTGTTGGATTTTGAAGATATTTTAACGTTTGGTTTTTGAAGATAATTACCCTATTAATGGTTCAATTATCGTCTATGTGGGTCAATCTGTGTCGATCAAAGGCATATAAACCAAATTCTACTCTATTATTAGATTCATTTATGGAAGATATATATTTGGTCTAAGCATTTTGTGACGAGTAATGAGACAAGCATGACGTGGGCAATACAAGAGGATTGGTGTAATTGTGGGCGATAATCTTCAAAATTTTAAACTATCTATTGTGATACTGATTATCCACCCTGTTTAGGCAATCATTTTTATTGTTGTGGTTTTTTGTATTGCCTAAACAGGGTGGATAGTCGGATAAACAAAGGAGATTCTGCCCAATTTTTGTAAAATATTTGTATTATGAATGGAACTTGGAAAAGTTTTATTATACACTTTAGAAAATTACCAATCACAAGCACTAAACTATTCATGTTATATGCGAGTCTATTTAATGAATTTAAACTATTCGAATGTTGTTGGACTATTTGTTTTTTGTTAAGCAGGGTGGATAGTCCTAAAAACAAAGGAGGTTATGGCCAATTTTTTTAAAATTACATTTTATTTTGTTGGGGAACGAAATTTATGCATTTTTGCAACTACGTGTTTTCAAAATTTGTCATTTTGCGATTATCAGCGTGCCTTCAGGCATGGGCATACCCTAGTGTGTGTGTGTATATATATATATATATATATATATATATATATATATATATATATATATATATATATATATATATATATTCGTTGTATATAGGAATATCTTATGTAAAAACCCAATTAATGGAAGAAAAGTTAAAATGGAAAATTTCTAATCTTCTAAGACAAAAAGAAAATTAAAAATCGAAAACACAATCTCCAATTTCTCTATACTGAATGAAAAAAAGATTAGGTCAAGTCGTAATTTAAATAGAAACAATTTAATATAACAACACATTGTGAGATCTTAAGTTCTACTTTAACTATTTATATAAGCTCATCTTGCATACCAAGTATTATATGAACACCTTTCCTGGTGGTAAAATATTATAGAGATTGGCACAACTTAAAAAAGAGTGATGAAAAAAATATAAAAAAATAGTCACAACTAAATATAATAAAACAAAAATCATGATTTAAAAATTTCAGAAAAATTACAATATATTCAAATCTAAGAACATAGCCGTGATGGATATGCCAAAAGAAAAGAAATAATAAAACTAAATAAAAAAGAAGGAACGAAACTTACTTTATAAATATAAAGTTCAAATAAACGAAATGTCTTTTATTGTAGCGGTTTTATAACTCTCTCTTATCTTTACTATGTCTTCTAATTTTTTTTTATTGAACAATTGCCTCAACCTTATTGCAACTCAAAACAAAGCATGTCCAGCTCCCAGAATCATCATATCATAATCCTTTTCTTCCATAAAAAAAATTATAGGAAAAATGGAAATAAAAAATTTCAATACCGAGTAATAACAAATAGTCTACAATGTTAAATTTGATGTTTGAGATAAAATAACTTATCATTCATATGATTGAAACATAGCTAAGTACCAAAAAAATAGTTACCTCACATTCATAGTTTTCTCCTCAAAACAATCATCATCCGGAAATGCAATAAAAGCTCGTAGTTTTAAACTTTTCTCTTAATTGTCAAAATCAATGTTTCAATTCTCCTATGATATGGCAAACAAAAATTTAGTTAAATCAATAATAACAAAATAAGGTAGAAAAAAAATTTATTATATAAAAACAAAAAAAATGAAAAATACCCGAAGAGAATCAAATCCACCAATCCACGATAAGGCAATAGTAAATAAGAAATACCCCCTAAAAGAAAAAACTTGAAGTGAACAAAGCACTTAATTAATGTACAACTAAATAAACACTTAACAAAAATAAAATAAAAATCTAAAATAAAAATAAATAAATAAATAAAATATCAAGCCAAATGGGGGTTAGCTTCTGTAAGTGGTGGAAGCCAAAACAAAGAACAATGTATTCTTAAAGTTAAATTACTTTTACAATGAATAATTACAAGTGGGGCTGAGGCCTATGAGCAAATCTTGTGGTGTAGGACAGTGGGAGGGAGGAGTTAAAGAGGAGAAATGAAAAGTTGGAGTCTTAGAGACTTGAAGTGAACAAAGCACTTAATTAATCTACAACTAAATAAACACTTTACAAAAATAAAATAAAAATCTAAAATAAAAATAAATAAATAAATAAAACATCAAGCCAAATGGGGGTTAGCTTCTGTAAGTGGTGGAAGCCAAAACAAATAACAATGTATTCTTAAAGTTAAATTACTTTTACAATGAATAATTACAAGTGGGGCGGAGGCCTATGAGCAAATCTTGTGGTGTAGGACAGTGGGAGGGAGGAGTTAAAGAGGAGAAATGAAAAGTTGGAGTCTTAGAGAAATGGGTTTTTTGTTTGTCAACAAAACAGAGCCTAGCTCCGTCCCTAGGTATAATAATGGACTCGAATATCTCAACGATTGATGCGGGAGGTGAAGAGACCTATAGTTGGCTGCTTCGATTTTGAGCTTCGTGATTTCAGTGGTCGTCTTAAATTCAGCTTAGAGAGAGTGAATATGGAGGTATGGAGGTGGGAAAATAGTGCATTCATTAGTGTTGCCATGTGTCAATCCTCTAAAAGAACTCTAAAGAGACACCAAAATTATATTATGTTATTAGATAGTAGGAGAAAGAATTACACATGAAATGAACTATTGAGAGTCGCACGATGATAGTGGAAAGATAATTCGGGTGAATGAATATCCTAACTATATAATTTTAGTTATTTAATCATTGCACCTCAAGGTATTGTATTTATATAGTTCATGCACATAATTTTGTTGAAAAGATTAAGGGTGTATTTACCCCTATTTCATATCAAAGGTAATGCTTACTCCAATATACATTGTGTTTATTAAGGGATTTTGGGGAATGGTTCTCATAATTCTCAAATGGTATAAAAATAGGATACTCTAAATAATTTTATAAATTTAGTCCCTATACTAAAAACACTATGAAAAATGGTGAATAATGATGCCGCTGGCGCGGACCAAAAAAATGAAGTCCTAACTCTAAAGGGACCACACAAATAAATGTTATTGTACCACACGGATTCATTTATAGACTTAAAAATCATTGTCCTAAAAATCTAAATATAGGAAGGAACATGACCTTTAACTTAGTTCTCTATTTTATTATAAAAAAATAATAAGTCAAATCAATGCTTTCGTAACGAGTTTCTCCCAATTTGTGTAACAATCAGTGATGTCGAGTCGACAATGGATGGTGATGCTTTAATTGATAGCACAATGAGTAACAATGCGTGTGACTCATACCTAAATTTTTAATCTCAAATCATATTTATAAATTTTCAAAATTCCATGTATGGACAAATTTCATATTGTGTCAACTTTGTAATGTTTATTATAAAATTCGTTAAATTTAATTTATTATGTTTCGGCAAAACTACTTGAGTCACATGTTAAGATTGTGTTCAGTTTGTTCTTCAAGCCTATACATATTGAACACATGCAAGAGCCCTATTTCAAGCGACATCAACTTCCATGCCGATTTTCTTCTTCAACTTTGAGATCTCAAACTATTATCAGAGTGGGTTCACTAAGTTATCGTGTTGATCCTTTATAGTGTGTTTTAAGGTATTAGATGGAATTTAACCACGAATGGAAGTTCTATTACCCAACCTCCCATCTTTAATCATTCAAACTATCCCTATTGGAATGTTCGAATGAGATTTTTCTTAAAATCTATCGATGAGAACATTTAGAAATCCATGGAGAAAGGGTTTCCTCCAACTGAAAATTATTTGGTTAAAGAATATTCCCTTTGATCCAATCTTGAAAAGGATGCCACAACTTTCAGTTCGAAAGGTGTGAAAGCTATTTTTTGTGATGTCCCGACTAAAGTGTGTAGACATAATATGACATGTGGGAGCGTGAACTATGTTTGAGAACCTTTAAAATTCACACACGGGAGCACTAGCACAGTTAGAGTTTCTAAGTTACATAATCTGACAACTAAATTTAAAACGATTAAAATGTAAGAGCATGAGTCGTTTGATGATTTTTATGCCAAATTGTCAAATATTATTAACTCCTCGTCTAATTTAAATGAAACCATCCTTAAAGCAAGAGTTGTGAGAAATATCTTAAGGCCATTGCCTGAAAAATTTAATGTTAAAATACCTGTACTAGATTCTCTTTGCGGTGTTGCTATTTTGCGAATCCAAGAACTTATTGGTGATCTATACACCTATGATATGAGTATGTACACAATATCAAAACTCATTTTTTGTCACTTTTCACCCGTAAAGGGTTGTCACGGTAAAAAAACTTAACAAAAAAATACGAAGTTGTTGTCAAGATCTTTGATCGTGATACAATCGTGACAACAACTTGTCATGTGTGACAACCCACTTATCAAAATAAGAGGTGGCTATCCCAGTACTCCAATAATAACAGGAATCATAGATGGACCATTCTCAGCATCACAATAATATAATAAGTATACGGGATAACCACCCTAAATTTTGAAAAATAGATTGTCAAAATAATTTTGTAAATTGAAATAAAAGCATTTAAACAACTCAATTTAAAGTGAAGGTGGATAAAATCTACAAGAATTAAAATGAACAGCATATATATAACACAATAACCAAATAATCTGTTGGTTAACAGTCTCTTGCAATTTATATTCAACAAGTTAATTAAGTTACATAATACATTACAGAAGGCAAGTACAAAATCTTGGGCCACACTCCCGAATAAAATAACCCGATCATAACTAGAATACAAAAATGAAGGTGTCTATCACAAAATATCCCGCAACATCCATAAAGTGTTGCAGCTCTAAGACACGGGAATCGGGAAGTCAATACGGGCGTCCTTGCGACGGAGCACCTGAGCGAATATAAGGTTCATGCACAACAAGAAATATGAATGGGTCAGGGCACGGTTTTATATGATCACCAGATGAATAAAGAGTATGACAGTTATGAAAAGTTAATCATGATTGATAATGATAAGAATCTACCTACTCAATCTTATAGCATAAACTAAAACAATTATCACGACCATACGTTTTAATTCCATTATATAAGAGAATATGAATCAATATTATTAACTAAAATTTCCATCCTTTATACTGTTTCCATTTCATCATTCCGTATCACATTAGGAAACGTATTCAAAGCCCTTTAAATTCTTAGATCATTTTATCACAAATCAAGTCCCACTTGAATAAGAATAGTTATATTCCATTATATATAACGATTCTAAGACCGTCCTTGCAAGTTTCCCCACTAGACGCGCCCCTAAATAGCTATCATCTTCCAGGGCCTGTCAAACAAGACAACCTGGGAATCCTACAATGCAACGTCGGGACGTGGCCATATACCTTCGACAGTGAGTCATAACCACACTAGAAATTACCTCACTTAGAACAATAAATACACAATACATGATAACCGGTCCTATGGCCGAGGACTATATTCACCCTGCATTCACTAGCCAGGGGACTTCACCTCATACGCGTACTTCCCTTATGATAGTATTTAGAGAGGTGTGTTGAAGTAAATTAGCATTTACAGTTTTAAATCCCATTTTTTTATATACATCTTATTTTATTCGGAGCTATAAGTAATTCATACCATCAATAATATCCTTAATGATTAGTAGATCTCTTATTCATTCTCCAAGAATTTATGGTGTTACTATAAACCACAAAGTCTAGCATACCTCAATTGAGCTCTGAAAGTCCCCAATATAACCTTATAGCTCCCTGTCTCACATTAATTAACTAAAGGAAAATAATACCTTATCATCAATTTGGACAAGCCCTATTTAAGCCATTTCTAATATAGGGTAGTTACCTAACTCATCTAAGACTCTAGGACTCTAAGTTTACTTCATAAGATAAGGTTCCAAGGTCCTAAGCCTAAAAGAAAAGGGTAAAAAATGAGTTAGAAAAATAACTCAAAACAACAAGATTCCGAATCGATTCGCCCTAGGGCCGAATTGATTCGCCCCAAGAAGCGAATCGATTCGCCTAAAAGAGAATCGATTCGGATGGATAACCCAACTTTCTATCTCAGCCAAATCGATTCGGCCTTAACCCAAATCGATTTGGATCCCCAGACCTATAGCCTCAACCCTTAGCGAATCGATTCGCAAAAAGGGTGAATCGATTCGCCCCTGCGAATTTGCCAAGAATGGGCTACGGGTTATGAACCCTAGTTTTTCCCCAAAGCCCATTTCTACTCCAACCACCATTATTAATTCAACCCAAAACAATCATAAATGCATCCTAACTACTTAAATCCACACAACAACCATTTAGATCAAATTCTAAGGGTTCAATCTCTACAAATCCCTTAAACCACCAAAATTGTCAAACCATTTCCAATACACAACTATCACACAAATTTATTTAACCTAAATCATATATTAGCAAGTAAGAAACATTCCTTGAGGTTGAGATTTCAGATTTCCTTTGGTAGCAACCACTCCAAGCATCAATCTCCAATCTCTCTCTCTTCTCCTCTTCTCTCCACCAATTCTTTTCTTCTCTCTTTCTCTCAAGGTTTAGTAAATACACACATAAGAGAATAAAATGAGGTTCAAGACTTAAACGTGCCTATTTTCTTAATTCCCAACTTAAATTGTTAATACCTCATTTAAAATGAATCGTAGCTACACATTTAAGTCAAAACTAGTCAAAAGTGCCCGGAACCCAAAAACACAATATGACAGTTATTTCGATTATCTCTCATATTTCGGGACTAACTATGCCCTCTAAATTAGCATCCGAAAATATTTACGTCATTTCAAGTTCAGACTTCATTTACACCATAAATGTCGTTTAATGCATACGACACTATAAAACCTAACATGAGGATATTTACATACACATAACAGTAAATATGCAACAGTCTTGTAAATATTCTTTATTCACTCACTTAATTGACATTCACTCCATCATCCATATTTTATATAATTACTTCACGCAGTAAATTAATATAAAATAAATTTCTCAAAAGTTAGGGTTGCTACATATTCCCCCCCTTATGAGGGAATTTTTCCCTCAAAATTCAGGCATACCTTGAAAAAAGAGATGCGAATACTTTTCCCGCATATCGTCCTCACGTTCCCACGTCGATTCCTTGGCATTTTGATGACCCCATTGAACCCAAACCAAGGGCACCACTCGATATTGAAAAACGTTGCTAATGTCGTTTAATACAAGATTAAACTATATAAGCAACTGCGAAATGTTTGTTGGAGAAACCCTTTTCTTTTGAAAATAAAAATTATAAACAGTATGTGTTTACAAAGAACCTTATGTACGAGAGTAATTAAGACTATGTAATTAATTTTTAAAACTAAGGCAGTTTCAAAAATTTAGCACACTTATAGAATGAGATGAGTAGATGAAGATAATCAACACACAGTTTTTAACGTGGTAAAACCTCTCCTAACAGAGGAAACATCCACGGTGACTTCTAAGTCACAAAAGTAAAAATCCACTAATAACAAATAATAGTTACAAACAATACAACATGCAAGCACACAAATCAACCTATTCTAAGTTTCGGAATATACCCCACTTGGTGTCCTTCTAACTTCTCATAGATCTGATTTGTTGATGATGTTCTTCCAGTTTGCTAACTTCCTTTTCTTTAGCTTCCTTACGTCGACTCAATGATCTCTGATCTTATACACAACACTTCCAGTGTAGTAGTGTGTTAAGTGTTTGTGTAGTGATTCCTATTCACATGCATGAACTCACACACACTTAGATTTACAGACAGTCCTATAAAAATTACATTTAAAGTCTATATGCAGTGATTTTGTTTTCTTTCTTTCTTACAAAACTAAAAACCTTTTTGACCTTTAATATAACCCAGATTCCACGGATATCTCGCTTCAAAATCGGTCAAGATATTAATCAATCTCTTTTTGAAAACATTTATGAGATTGAAAATCTCCAAGTGTGAATCCAACTAGGTCAAGGTTAAGTTTTGTAAAAACAGAAACCTTAAAACATTTTCAAAACCAAATCAGTAAAAATTTTCTTAAATCAAGTAGTAAATATGCAGATTTAGTGAAAATGTAACATGCAGAGTGTAGATCTAAAGTTTCTATGAAAAAGAAACAAGATCTTCACACGAATGTTTAAGTTGTGAACAAGATCAAGGACAAAGAGGTTACAGCGTCAAAAGAACAAACCACTCTCTCTCTCAAACACTCAAGGCTGTGTTTGGGGTTAAGTGTATACGAAGGTTTGATTCAGAAAATGAAGTGTTTAGGGTTAGGGTTTGGTTTTGGCCTAACAGAGTTTCTTTCTCTCTCTTCTCTCTTTTCTTTTCTCTCTTCTCTCTCACTTCTCTCTTCTCTCTATTTTTTTCTCTCAGAAATGACGAATGCCCAAAAGTCTTCTAAGGCTAAGAAGTGGAGGGTATTTATAGGGCTGAGGGAAGGTTCTAGATGTTCGGGGGAAATCAAGGGCTGAGATCAAGTCTTTCAAACTTTGACTTGATTCAAAGGTTATAAAACAGCGGTGATAAGAATGATTGTGATTGGTTCATATGGATAGCACCGGGATTAACTAAGAACACATGCAGACCCTCGATTAAGAATGATCCAACGTTCAACAATCAACCATCCAACCTTCTCACAAAAGAAACACAAATAGGTACACCCGGAGGATGACAAGTGTAGGCATATGAGAGGCCCACACACGCGCATCCAAAGTAATTACAGAAGGTACCCTGAAGTCTCTAGCGCTTTGAGATTCTACCCAACCAAACAATTTAATGAAAACTGAAGTTTCCAAAATAGAATATTAACCCCATAAATTTTATAATCCCATTTTATTAATAAAAACATCTATTTAAAAAAATGTTTAAAAATATTTAAAAAATTCCCAAAAAATTATTAAAGCTCCAATTCAAGGGGAATTAATCACACACTCAATTTTAAGCAATATGAACACATGTATGCACTTCTAATTGTGTGTAGTGTGATTCAATTTTTACCTTCATGGATCATTGAAGAGGATTAGAGAGATAAGTTCTGAGGCTTTTTGGATTCTAGGATGGACAACCAATTTTGTCACTATTTCCAAACTAGATGAACACTTATACAGTATAAACTTAAGCAAGTCAAAGGTATAAGGTTCTTCAATCTCCCCATTTGGAAATATGAGACAAAATCTCATTTGAGTTAGCTTAAAACTCGTAGGGAGCCAAAAAAAATAATACCTAGTCCTATACAAAAGATACTATCTACCCATTTCCTAGAAAGTCAAAAAATTACATAACTCAACTATTTACAAAAATTTAAACTAGAAAAGATAGACAATCAGAAGAAGAGATTCCTGCAAATATGCACACTAAGATCAAGCAGTTTAGATGAAATGTGAACAAAACATTGAACCCGTAAGACTCAAATTTCTCCCCCATTTTGTCTCAAATGGACAAAGGGTAAAACTTAAAGTCTTAAGAGTTTAATCAGCGCATACCATACCTATAGAATTTCGCAAATACAGAAATCTATTATAGTCTAAAGGTTTAGTGAACATGTCTGCAAGTTGCAGATCAGTAGGCAGGTAATGAATTTCTAATTCCTTAGTTTCAACAAGTTCGCAAATAAAATGATGCCTTATTTTAATATGCTTAGTTCGCGAGTGTTGAACTGGGTTTTTAGATATGTTAATGGCGCTTTGATTGTCACAATACAATTGTAATTGATCTTCTTTAATCCCATAATCACTTAACATCTGTTTTATCCATAACAATTGAGCACAACAACTTCTTGCTGCTATATATTCGGACTCAGCCGTAGATAAAGATGTGCAATTCTGTTTTTTACTACTCCAACCAACTAAATTATTGCCGACATAATAACAGGCACCTGATGTACTTTTACTATCATCAGTACAACCGGCCCAATCAGCAACAGTATACCCTATGATGGTGCTGCAGGTATCCTTAGTATACCTAAGTCCAAGATTAAGAGTGCCTTTTATGTACTTTATTATACGTTTTACACTCAATAAATGGCTCTCTTTAGGGTTATTCTGGTAACGAGCACACAGACATACATCATACATTATATCTGGTCGCGAGGCAGTTAGATAGAGTAGACTACCAATCATACTACGATAGAGTGTGGAATCAACTGACTTACCATTTTCATCTTTACATAGTTTAATAGTAGTACTCATAGGAGTTTTGGCAACTTTAGCATTATCTAAACCAAATTTCTTAACAAGGTCTAAGGCATACTTAGTTTGAGAGACAAATAGTCCATCAGAATTCTGTTTCACTTGAAATTCTAAGAAAAGCTGTAGCTCCCCCATAAGGGACATGTGAAATTCCTTATGCATAATAGCAGAAAAACATTTAACTTCAGAGTTTGAAGTTGACCCGAAAATGATGTCGTCTACATAGACTTGGGCTATAATAATGTTTTTGTCAAAATGTTTGACAAAGAGAGTCTGGTAATTTCCTCCTCTCTTAAAACCCTTATCCAACAAAAAGTTGGAAAGGCGTTCATACCAAGCTCTAGGAGCTTGTTTTAAGCCATATAAAGCCTTTTTTAGACGAAAGACATGGTTAGGGTATTTAGGGTCAATGAACCCTTTGGGTTGTTCTACATATGTTTCTTCGGACAGAATTCCATTGAGGAAGGCAGATTTGACGTCCATTTGATAAAGTGTGAATTTTAAGTGACACGCTATGGAGAAAAGAAGTCGAACAGATTCAAGATGAGTGACAGGGGCAAATGTCTCGCTAAAATCTATTCCTTCTATTTGAGAGTAACCTTGAGCAACAAGTCTAGCTTTGTTTCTAAGAATCACCCCATTTTCATCAGATTTGTTCTTAAAGATCCAACGTGTTCCAATAACATTTTTATTTTGAGGCCGAGGTACAAGATACCAGACATCGTGAATGACAAATTGTAAAAGTTCTTCCTGCATAGCAGAAATCCAGTGTGTGTCATTCAATGCTTCATTAACATTTTTCGGTTCCACAAGGGAGACGAAACATGCATAATTAGCATAATTTCTTAACTGGGATCTAGTACGAACTGGCTCATTAGGATTACCGACCACGTTGTCAATGGGATGATCTTTAGAGACCCAGCCAGGTACTTCTGGACTCTCAATAGGTAATGAGTCATCTATTTCTGGTGAATCAGTTTTGAAATCATTTTTAGATTCAACCACAATAGGTGATTCAGATGTCTTATTTTCGACAATAGTGTCGCTTACAATTACATTTATCGATTCCATAAGGGCCTTAGTACGCAGATTGTATATACGATAAGCACGACTGTTTGGATAGTATCCTAAGAAGATGGCTTTATCACCACGTGTCTCGAATTTAGACAGATGTTCTCTGTCTTTACAGACATAACACTGACTTTCGAAGGTTCTTAGATATTTCAGATTAGGCTTCTTACCGTACCATAACTCATAAGGAGTTTGTTTAGAGTTTTTCCTAAGGTAAACCCTATTTATGATATGACATGAAGTTCTAATAGATTTTACCCAGAAGTATTTAGGTAGAGATTTGGCATGCAACATGACCCGTGCCATCTCTTGAAGAGTTCTGTTTTTCCTTTCAGCAATACCATTCTGCTAAGGAGTCTTAGGGGAACTAAATTCATGTTTGTAACCGTTGTAGTCACAATATTCAACTATTCCTGTGTCTATGAACTCTCCCCCTCTATCGCTACGAATACGATTTACTTGTGTGTCCTTCTCATTTTCAATTCTTAGTAAAATTTTCAAAAAATTCTGAAACGTGTCAAATTTTTGTTTCAAGAAGACAACCCAAGTGAATCGTGTGAAATCATCAACCATGACAAGGATATAACTGTGTCCGCAAAGACTAACAGTTCTAGAGGGACCAATAAGGTCCATAGGGATGAGATCTAGAGGTCTAGAGGTGAGAATGTCTTTAACCTTTTTATGCGAAGTCTTAACTATTTTTCCTTCCTGGCAATGACCACATACAACACTTGAAATAGGTTTAATTTTAGGAATTCCTCTAACAATCTCTTGACTAGACAATCTACCAAGGATATCATAACTTAGGTGACCCATACGATTATGCCAGATCTCATTGTCATCCATTCTGACAATGTTACAGGTTTCAGAACTAGTCTTGACAGTATAACAATTGTCAGGTGTTCTAAATCCGATAATAATGCATTTACCTTTATCATTTAGAATTTCACAATTGTTCTTTGAAAAGGTAACAGTATGGTCAGAGTCACAAAATTGTGATATACTTAGGAGGTTGGCTTTAAGGCCTTTAACTAATAGAACATTTTCGAGAACAGGCATTCCTTCTTCTTTTATGGTTCCTTTACCTATGATCTGAGATGAAACTCCATCACCAAAAAGTACTTTCCCACCAGTAAATCTGGTTTTGTTTAAAAGTTTAGTTTCATCTCCTGTCATATGTTTGGAACATCCTGAATCTAAATACCAACCAGATGAACTGTGTTCAGCTTTTAAGGCAGTGATAACAATGTTACACTTCATTTGGGGTAAAAGATCATCTTTTCTAACCCAAATAGCTCTAGTTTTAATTTTGCGCAAGTTTGCCCTCATTTGATAAAATTTTCGAGAAACAACTTTTTTGTTGAAAAACATTTGGGGCAACAACCTGATTATTGTGAAAAATTTGAGCTTTTAGTTTAGGAAAGTTTCTGGGAGCCTTTCTCTTAAATGAACTCTTAGTTTTGGTCTTTCTATTTCTGTAGTTAGAGTTCTTATCAGGTTGTCTTGGAAGGACATAATTGTTATGATTTTGCCTAGAATAGTTAAAGTTCTTGTAGACAGAAGAGTTATACACAGGGGTGTTTAGACGCCTAGCATAACAACCTTCAAAGGAATGACCATAAATGTCACAGTAGGAGCAATATTGATTGCTTGAGGGATGAATTTCCTTAGGTAAACTTCTAAAGATGGGTTTAACAGCATTCTGTTCAGAAGTCCTATTCCTAGGAGGTATGGTCTTATAGGTAGAATCATCCTTTCTGATCAAAGGACAGACGTATTTAGTCTTAAGTGCAGTCTCAGCCTTAGAATTACTAGACTCTCCAATGTCTTTCTCTTGTTGCTTTTGATCAAATTCCTTTTTAATAAAATGAAAGTCTGGACATGTTTCAATTGATCTTTTGCCCCCAGACATAAACTTAATAGGTTCAAGATTTGTAGTTTGTGGTTTGTTCTTAGGGCAAAATCCAATACCGGTTCTATCATCAGAATTGGTCTTGGAGTCAACAACAAAGTCAGTAAAACAATTTGAATTGTTTTCAAACTTAGAATTTTTTTTGAAAACAGTAGTTGTCTTTGTTTTTGCTTCCTCCAGTTCTAATAATGTTCCCTTGTATTTCAAATCTAGGGTTTCATTAGTTTTAGTCAACTCTTTTAATTTTTGATCAAAAGTTTCAATTTCAGATTGATGAGTCAGACACTGGTTAGTGTACTCTTCAGCATTCAACTTCACAATAAGACTTAGATCATCTAATTTCTTAGTCAGGTCTCTAACAGTCTTCTCCAATGTAGTGCCTTTTTTAAGAGTTTTAGCATACAAAGTATGGATATCAGGGAGGTCATCTGTGTCTGAGTCGCTAAGTGAAGTGGGTGCAGTGACCCCTAACGATTCAGTTTTAGTACTCACGCACCCATTTGCATCGTCATTATCGAGATCACTTTGACTCACACACACGGTAGTATAACTAGTAACATTTTCAGATAATAAGGCATCTAGGCCAGTCAAAACAGTATTCACACAAGCAAGAGTAGGAGCATCATTATTACACACAGGCATATCATCATTGTAAATGATCTTAGCATAAAAGGACATGCAAGGGTCAAGTACATTTGATGACTCAAGTTCCTCTTCATCAGAGTCACTTGAATCATTCCAAGTTTTACAGACATTGGCTCTATTGTGTGTGTTGGCTTTATTCAGATTAACTCTGCAATCGTGAGCAATGTGACCTAGTTTCCCACATCTAAAACATTCAATCTTTTTAAGGTCTCTAGTGGGTCTGGAATTGTTGTCCTTAGGATGTTTGTCAAGACCTCTCTCATGAGGTTTGGGATTAGACAGAGTAGGATAATTAGGCTTGCCTTGTTTAGTTGCCTGTTTGTTTCGAAATTTGACAATTTTCTTAAATTGTTTAGACATCAAGGCAATCTGATTATCTAGTTTGTCTATATCACACTCCTCATCCGAGTCAGAGTTGGTCAAATTAAACTCAAGTTTGGGTATCTTAGAGGAAAAACTCAAGTTAGAGTTGGGTTATTTTCTTTGTGAATGATTTAATTGTTTCTTAAAGTCTAATTCCATTTCCACAGTTCTAAGTTTGCTACCGAGTAACTCATGGGTAAGGTTTTGATCATTCATTTCCTCAATAGCATACCTCTTACTGTCAAACTTTTGTGGTAATGACCTTAGAATTTTAGAGACAATTTCATTCCTATCATAAGTTATACCATTAGCATGAAACTTAGTGACTATATCAGTCAAGTTCATGTAAAAATCATCAAAAGACTCAGAATCAAACATGATCAAAGATTTGTACTGCTGGATAAGCATTTGAGTTTTAGCAGCTTTAACTCTTGAGTCTCCTTCATGGGCAGTGATTAATGTGTCCCAAGCTTCCTTAGAAGTGGCGCAAGATGATATTCTCTTGAACTCATACTCATTAATAGACATGAAAATGGCATTCTTGCCTTTATTGTTATTTCGAGAAATAGTTTTCTCTTCTTGGGTAAATTCACTTAAGATTTTCTTTACCCTCTCATCACTTCCTTCAGTGGCTGGTTTAGTAGGATAAGTGTATCCATTTTCAATAATATCCCAGACATCATCTCCTAAAGTTCCTTGGATGAACGCAACCATTCTTACTTTCCAGTAAGCAAAGTTGTTTCCATCAAAGAGTGGAGGTCTGGACATATTACCAAACCTTTCATTCTTCTCGTCCATAGTTAGTTTTTTCAGAAAACGATTTCAGAAACACAAGATCTTTTGAAATAAAAGTTAACAGGGCTCTGATACCAATTGAAAAACGGTGCTAATGCCGTTTAATACAAGATTAAACTATATTAGCAACTCCGAAATGTTTGTTGGAGAAACCCTTTTCTTTTGAAAATAAAAATTATAAACAAGATGTGTTTATAAAGAACCTTATGTACGATAGTAATTAAGATTGTGTAATCAGTTTTTAAAACTAAGGCAGTTTCAAAAATTCAGCACACTTATAGAATGAGATGAGTAGATGAAGATAATCAACACACAGTTTTTAACGTGGTAAAACCTCTCTCAACAGAGGAAACATCCACGGTGACTTCTAAGTCACAAAAGTAAAAATCCACTAATAACAAATAATAGTTACAAACAATACAACATTCAAGCACACAAATCAACCTATTCCAAGTTTAGGAATATACCCCACTTGGTGTCCTTCTAACTTCTCATAGATCTGATTTGTTGATGATGTTCTTCCAGTTTGCTAACTTCCTTTGCTTTAGCTTCCTTACGTCGACTCAATGATCTCTGATCTTATACACAACACTTCCAGTGTATTAGTGTGTTAAGTGTTTGTGTAGTGATTCCTATTCACATGCATGGACTCACACACACTTAGATTTACAGACAGTTCTATAAAAATTACATATAAAGTCTATATGCAGTGATTTTGTTTTCTTTCTTTCTTACAAAACTAAAAACCTTTTTGACCTTTAATATAACCCAGATTCCACGGAAATCTCGCTTCAAAATCTATCAAGATCTTAATCAATCTATTTTTGAAAACATTTGTGAGATTGAAAATCTCCAAGTGTGAATCCAACTAGATCAAGGTTAAGTTTTGTAAAAACAGAAACCATAAAACATTTTCAAAACCAAATCAGTAAAGATTTTCTTAAATCAAGTAGTAAATATGAAGATCTAGTGAAAATGTAACATGCAGAGTGTAGATCTAAAGTTTCTATGAAAAAGAAACAAGATCTTCACACGAATGTTTAAGTTGTGAACAAGATCAAGGGCAAAGAGGTTACAGCGTCAAAAGAACAAACCACTCTCTCTCTCAAACACTAAAGGTTGTGTTTGGGGTTAAGTGTATACGAAGGTTTGATTCAGAAAATGAAGTGTTTAGGGTTAGGGTTTGGTTTTGGCCTAACAGAGTTTATTTCTCTCTCTTCTCTCTTTTCTTTTCTCTCTTCTCTCTCACTTCTCTCTATTTTTTTCTCTCAGAAATGACGAATGCCCAAAAGTCTTCTAAGGCTAAGAAGTGGAGGGTATTTATAGGGCTGAGGGAAGGTTCTGGATGTTCGAGGGAAATCAATGGCTGAGATCAAGTCTTTCAAACTTTGACTTGATCCAAAGGTTATAAAACAGCGGTGATAAGAATGATTGTGATTGGTTCATATGGATAGCACCGGGATTAACTAAGAACACATGAAGACCCTCGATTAAGAATGATCCAACGTTCAACAATCAACCATCCAACCTTCTCACAAAAGAAACACAAATAGGTACACCCGGAGGATGACAAGTGTAGGCATATTAGAGGCTCACACACGCGCGTCCAAAGTAATTACAGAAGGTACCCTGAAGTCTCTAGCGCTTTGAGATTCTACCCAACCAAACAATTTAATGAAAACTGAAGTTTCCAAAATAGAATATTAACCCCACAAATTTTATAATCCCATTTTATTAATAAAAACATTTATTTAAAAAAATGTTTAAAAATGTTTAAAAATATTTAAAAAATTCCCAAAAAATTATTAAAGCTCCAATTCAAGGGGAATTAATCACACACTCAATTTTAAGCAATATGAACACATGTATGCACTTCTAATTGTGTGTAGTGTGATTCAATTTTTACCTTCATGGATCATTGAAGAGGATTAGAGAGATAAGTTCTGAGGCTTTTTGGATTCTAGGATGGACAACCAATTTTGACACTATTTCCAAACTAGATGAACACTTATACAGTATAGACTTAAGCAAGTCAAAGGTATAAGGTGCTTCAGAGATCTCAGACTTTGCTCCCCATTCTCTAAGATTGCTACTGGTTGTTCCTCATACGAAATATCGGGTTGCAAATCGATATCATCCAACGAAATATGCCAATGATCTCCTTCACACCTCTTATAATTTTTCAAAGATGAAACATGAAACACATCATGAATTTATTGTAGGTGTTCTGGTAAGGCAAGTTGATACGCCACTGGGCCTACCTTGGCAATAATGGGAAAATGTCCAACATATCGCGGCGCAAGCTTTCCTGTCTTCCCAAATCACTTTATACCTTTCATCGGCAATACTCGCACCAACACTAGATCTCCAACCTCCAACTCCACATGCCTTCTATTCGCATCGGCATAACTCTTTTGATGATCTTGAGCTATTCGGATGCGATTTCGAATGAGTTCAATCTTGGAAGAAGTATATTAGATCATTTCAGGTCCAAGAAACTTATTATCCCCCACTTTTAACCAACAAGTGGGTGATCTACACGGCCTACCATAAAGTGCTTCATAAGGTGCCATCCCAATAGTGAATTGGTACGAATTATTATAAGCGAATTCGACCAAAGTGAGATATTGTTCCCAACCACCTTTGAACTCAAGTACACACATTCGGAGCATATCCTCCAACATTTGGTTGACTCTTTCTGTCTGCCCATCTGTTTGAGGGTGATAAGAGGTACTCAACTTCAATTCGGTTCCCATAGCCTCTTGGAAACTTCACCAAAAGTGGGAAACAAAAATCTTATCTCTGTTGGAGACTATATTTATGGGTACCCCGTCGAGTCTAACAACCTCCGTAATAAATAGCCGGGCATAACGAGCAGTATTGTAACCTGTGCGTACGGGTAGGAAATGTGCCAACTTGGTTAAACGATCAACAATAACCCAAATGGAATCATGACCGCTCGGTGACGTTGGTAATCTCGTGATAAAGTCCATGGAGATACTTTCCCACTTCCATACCAGTATTTCCAATTGTTTTAACAATCCCGCTAGTCTTTGATGATCTACTTTCACCAGTTGACAAGTGGTGTATCGGGAAACAAATTCAGAGATGTCTCATTTCATTCCTGGCCACCAATACTGACGGTGCATGTCTTGGTACATTTTGTCATTACCCGGATGCACTATAAAATATAGATCCATGATATATTATCATCAAGGCCCATCATAAGTCCCCTTCATCCGGGACAACAAGTCTCCCGTGGAAACGTAACCCACCCTCCGAACTTATAAAGTAGGATTTCTCTCCCTTGGTTAACAATTGGCGTATACGGTCCTGACAACCTTAGTCCTTTCCTTGAGCTTCCACCACCTTTGCCACAATTGTAGGCATAACAGTTAACACTGACATAAACGCCCTAGCAACTGCATCCTCCTGGCTAAGCTCCTTCCATTTAGCCTTCCATACCGAGGCTAACTCCCCCTCGGGTCTCCGACTCAATGCATATGCCACCACATTCACCTTGCCCGGGTGATCATGAATATAAAATTGGTAGTCTATCACAAATTCTAGCCATCAGCGCTGTCGCGTATTTAAATCTTTCTGTGAAAACAAATATTGCAATGATTTGTGGCCAGTGAAAAGACTAAATTTTTCCCCAAGGAGATAATGCCTCCAAATCTACAAGGCAAAGGCTACTGCGACAAGTTCTAAGTCATGCATTGGATAATTATTTTAATGGGGATTTAGCTTGCGATAAGCATAAACAATAGCCCACTGCTCTTGTTATAGTATACCTCCCAACCCTTGTAGAGATGCAACGGTAAAGACTAAATATTCTAATTCGGGCCTTGGTAACGCAAGGACTGGAGCAGAAGTTAACTTGTCCTTGAGCTCGTTAAAAGCTAACTGACAGTAATCGTCCCAAACAAACCTCACCCCTTTCCGGGTTAAGTTTATCAAAGGGCTAGCAATTTTAGAAAAGACATTAATAAACCTGTGGGAATATCCTGCTAAACCCAGAAAACTACGGATCTCGGTAGGTGTCGTGGGCTGACCCCATTCCCTCATCGCAATAACTTTAGTTGGGTCTATTAAAATACCCTGGGCTGTTACAATGTGACCCAAAAACTGTACTTCCTGCAACCAAAAGCCACACTTCTCGAACTTGTCATACAATTGGTGATCCCTCAACGTCTGCAGGACCAACCGTAAATGAGTAGCATGATCGTATTTTGTTTGAGAATACACCAGGATGTCATCAATGAACACGATAACAAACTCATCCAGAATGTCTCGAAACACCCTATTCATGAGGTCCATAAACACGGGGGGGGGGGGGGGGGGGGGGCATTGGTTAGTCCGAAGAGCATAACCATAAATTCGTAGGACCCATGTCTAGTTATAAAAGCAATTTTGGACACATCTTGCTCTCGTATCCGCAACTGATGATACCCCATCCTCAAATCTATCTTAGAGAAGTACGATGCTCCCCTAAGTTGATCAAATAAATCATCACTCCGAGGTAATGGGTATTTGTTCTGGATGGTGACTTTATTCAACTCTCTATAGTCAACACATAATCGGAGAGAACCGTCTCTTTTCTTCACGAATAACACCGGAGCTCCCCATGATGATGTTCTTCGCCTAATAAACCCTTGCTCTAACAAGTTCTGAATTCGATCCTTCAACTCACTCATCTCCACAGGAGCCATACGGTATGGGGCTTTAGCAATCGGTCACGTTCCCGGTGCCAAATCAATTACAAATTCAATTTCCCTACTGGGAGGTAAACTCGGTATTTCCCAAAAAACATCTTGGAAATCTCTAACAACCGGAATGGAATCTAAAGAAATGTCTACATCCCGAGAAATCTCTTCCGCGATACAATATAAGTAAGTGCTAGAACCTTCTTCGAAGCGAGGGATAGCAACTAGAAATATCTTTTTCCACAGAATGGGAAAAACTATACTTTTCCCATATCAATTAACTATCGCACGATACTTCACTAGCCAATCCATACCCAGAATTACGTCATACCCGGCCATATCGAGGACGAGAAAATCGGACTCAAAACACTAGTTACCAAGATTTATTCCTACTTGTCTACAAACAAAGAAAATGAGTGAACCATCACCCATAGAATATTCAACACTAGTGAAGGTACTTTCTGTAGATTTAAGCAACTCTATAGAATGGGCAAAGCTTCTAGAAATAAACGAGTGTGTCGCACCCATATCAAATGATACACGACACATATGCCCCTGAATGAGAAACTTACCCTCAATAGCTGGCGGCGCTGGCTGAGTCGGAGGAAGAATAACATCCTGAATGTGATAGACACGACCATACTGTAGCTACCCCTATTGTTGAGGAACAACTGGGTTAGGCACTTGTGGCGGTAACTGGGCCTGTGGATGTTGTGGGATGTTAGGAAGTTGTCCCCCAATCAACTGAGGACATGCCCTATTGTAATGACCTGACTCTCCACACTGAAAGCATCGACCCGTCATATTCTCCTGATTTTAGCCCCAGTTATTTCTAAACTGTCTAAATCCTTGGTCTGGATGGACTCTACCCCCATTTCCACCCCGACCTGCTTGTTGTGGGGCACCTTGACCGTGCTTATTATTACTACCACCAACATTGAATCCGCCAAAATGTTGTCGTTTAGACACGTCCCCTTGTGGGGAGTCCCTTTCTTTTTGCTTATTTCCCGAAGATTGGGACGAGGGTAATGCTCCTCCTCATGCCCCATTACCTCCGGTCTTTTCCACTTTCCCCAAAACTGAAGCATTTTTACTACCTTGGACATACCACCGATGTTCTTGGCAATGCAGCAACGCCGTATTCATCACATCCCCAAAAGTCTGCAAAGCTGGATTGCCCAGCAAATGTTGTCGTATCCTCTACTGTAAACCTCTAATAAATTTGGATATCCTCCTATCCTCCAGAGTCACCTCGTTCGGTAAAAAACTTACTAATCGAGTGAATTACTCTTCATATTCCGTAAATGATCGTTCACCTTGCACCACATCTTGAAGTTTCCTTCTCATCTCCCTTTGAACTGAAGGGAGGAAAATACTTCTGATCAAACAGAACCCAAAAATCATTGATAGTCATAGTATCTCTCTGCTTTGGCCTAGTCATCGACTCCCGCCAATATAATGCAGCTCCAACGAGTTTGAAAGTAGAAAGGATTTGTTTCCTTTCCTCACTACACTCCACCATGTGCAGATGGTGCCGCATATCCTTTTTCCATTGATTAGCTACTATAACATCAGAACCTCTTTCAAATTTCGGGGGATGTCCCTTTAAAAAGGATTCTCCAACTCTCTCCCATGGAGAAGGTCCTGCAGGAGCTTATACATTATGAGATCGTAGTTGTTGGGCTTGTGGAAATTGCTGAACTACAGCAGTCATTGCAGCATTGACCGCTTGGGCAAAAATATTTGCTACTTCAGAAGCATTTATAGTTCCTTGTTGTGGCGGTGGCGGACCTGCCTCCTCTTCTACAGCTCTGTTTCTTCTAGCGGGGCGACCTCTCATAGGCGGCATCTGAGATAAAGAAATAATATAATTAGAATACTATTTAGAACAATCTATTTTACAGAAGATCGCAAACATAGGCAACAAAATAGTCCGATCATTAAGCTTCATATCAAAGAACACTACAGTAGAACATGATAAGTCCTCATAGATCCTAAAGACTCTAGAACTTGATGCTCTCATACCATCTATGACAACCTGCTTATCAAAATAAGAGGTGGCCATCCCGATACTCCAATAATAACAGGAATCATAGATGGACCATTCTCAATATCATAATAATATAATAAGTATACGGGATAACCACAGTAAATTTTGAAAAACGGATTGTCAAAATAATTTTGTAAATTGAAATAAAAGCATTTAAACAACTCAATTTGAAAGGAAGGTGGATAAAATCTACAAGAATTAAACTGAATAGCACATATATCACACAATAACTGAATAAGCTATCGTTTAACAGTCTCTTACAATTTATATTCAACAAGTTAATTAAGTTACATAATACATTATAGAAGGCAAGTACAAAATCCTAGGCCACACACCCGAATAAAATAACCCGATCATAACTAGAATACAAAAATGAAGGCATATATCATAAAATATCCCGCAAGATCCGCAAAGTGTTGCAGCTCCAAGACACGGGAATCGGGAAGTCAATACGGGCGTCCTTGCGGCGGAGCACCTGAGCGAATATAAGGTTCATGCATAATAAGAAATATGAACGGGTCAGGGCTCGGTTTTATATGATCAACAGATGAATAAAGAGTATGACAATTATGAAAATTTAATCATGATTGATAATGATAAGAATCTACCTACTCAATCTTATAGCATAAACTAAAACAATTATCATGACCATAAGTTTTAATTCCATTATACAAGAGAATATTAATCAATATTATTAAATAAAATTTCCATCCTTTATACTATTTTCATTTCATTGTTCCGTATCACATTAGGAAACATATTCAAAGCCCTTTAAATTCTTAGAGCATTTTATCACAAATTAAGTCCCACTTGAATAAGAACATGAATCACAACTACACATTTAAGTCAAAACCAGTCAAAAGTGCCCGGAACCCAAAAACACAATATGACACTTATTTCGACTATCTCGCATATTTCGGGACTAATTACGCCCTCTAAATCAGCATCCGAAAATATTTATGTCATTTCAAGTTCAGTCTTTATTTACACCATAAATATCGTTTAAAGCGTACAACAATATAAAACGCAACATGAGGATATTTACATACACATAACAGTAAATATGCACCAGTCTAGTAAATATTCTTTCTTAACTCACTTAATTGACATTTACTCCATCATAATTATTTTATATAATTACTTTACGCACTAAATTAATATAAAATAAATTTCTCAAAAGTAAGGGTTGTTACATCATGATCGTGTCACAGTCAAAAATCTTGACAAGAGGGTTGCCACGGTCATATCAAGGTTTTTGACTGTGACCATTTGTTTGTTTTCAAGGTAAAAAATCTTGACACAACCATTGCAACAAAACCCAACTTATAATGCTACCCCAAATAGATATAAGTTATTTACATCAAAACTCAAAACCCTCTCTCTCTCTCAGGTGACTGTCCTCTCTTTCAGGTGAAATCACTCCACCCTGCCCCATCGCTACCCCTACCGTTTTCTCTTTCGTTACTCGCCTCCCATAACCCCATCGACTCCAGTTTGGTCTTGGTGCAGAGGTATAAATCTAATTTTCATCACATGGTTGATTGAGTTTATGTGGTTAAAATTGTAGAGTTATGGTTGTAAGTGAAAAAGTTATGGATTTACCCTCAGATTGTTGCCAGATTGTGGAAATCGTTAATTAGATGTGAGATTAGTGTTAATTTAAATCTGTAGATGTTTACCGTTAAGATATATATTATTTGGTGTCTTGGAGGAGTATCGACAAACTGGTAGATGGATTTTTTTATATTTATATGCATTGACATATTTTTTTAATTAACATATATTTTTTAAACAAATAATGAGAGTGCACCAACAATCAATGTCAAACTTATTTAATTTAATTTCAATTTTATTCCCAACACGTCTTAACTCTTGCAAACAAACGTGATTGAATAAAGAAATAATCTAAGCATGCAAGACAATCATAGTTTAGGAAAAATCCCCTATAGGGGCAAAACCATTTTATTTTCACTATAATTTGTAAAATATGGTTTACACGGATTATAATGAAAATACAAGCAGTGACATATGAAATACCGACAGGCATCGATTTCGATGGCATCGGTTAGAGTTCCCGCAAGAGCTTTAGAAGGTCAGCAATGGAAAAGCTTCGTCTTTTCCACAAGTGTACTCCAGATGAATAGAATAATCTTTCTTGGGGTTTAGAGGATTCACATAAAGGGTTGGGAATTATTTATGAATCGAAAAGGTATGAAAATCTTAAAATATGAAGTCTAGAAAGAGGTACTATTTTGCAGAAACAAAGATATGCAGACTTGGTAAAACGTGTAGAATCAGCGCTGCTTAAATACACATTTTGAGGTGGTGCGTCGTTCGAGCGACATACGATGTCGTTTGAATGAGATGGCATGTTGTTGGAACCAAATCAGTGACGTGACTCAAAATGCCTCCTTAAATAGATCTTGCGTGTTTATCATCTTTCAGACTTCAAAGTTTATTTAAAAAAATATTCCCAATTATGTTTCTAAATAAATAAAAACTCCAATTAAAATTATTTTACCATAAGTACGTAGAGTGGTGGGAACAGTTGAAGTGTACGTTGATTGAGCCATGGTGTACATACGAAGATGATGGAAGCATTAGTTCGGATCACTACCTCCGTAGATGATCGCGGAGACATGCCAAATGTAGCGGTATCAGACATACTTAATTATGATATAGGACACTTGAAAAATTCCAAGATTCTACCCTGGACAGTTATAAAACATGTCCTTACAAATCTCCCCCTATATCTATGCCGGTACATACATAAAAATACCGGAATTATTCTAGCCAAAATAAACTAAATGAAATACACCTTAATATCCCCATTAACCCCAAAAATAGGAAATACTAAATGTGTGTCCACACAAATTCAATCATCTTCAAATATTCAACTCTTCATTTTTTCTTTATCATCATCAAGGTGTGCAAAAATGATTTTCCATTTTGATACCTACACACATGAGATAAGAAGAAAATACCCTTGACGCGCAATAGTTTGAAATATAATGATAATAAGAAACAAATATCAATTATGATCAAGCAAATCATTGTAAAAACAAGCAATTCTCCCCCATAATTCGTTCTCCCCCTTTTTATGATGTCCCCAAATTGACAGCTATGAAGAACATAAGCAATGCAAATGGAGAATGTCACAAGGTAAGAAACTTTCTCTTTTTGAATTTTGCAAAATTTTAAAGCAAAAAAAATCACACCATGAATGAACACCAAAAAACCAAATCAGTGAAAGCGGAATTGTAGGGATGTGAACAAAACCAACAGGAAAATCAATACATATAGCCATAACATATGTGCACGATGAATGTTGGATACTCCTAACGAATTAAGTCAACATCTTCCTTAGGTGTAAAAATTGTGGAATTAAAAGAAATTAACTCAATCAAATCAGCAAATCAAAGCTCAAAGTGATTTCCACACCAATAGCGTCCAAAATGTTTGAAATGTATTTTTCATGACTTTCAAGGACGTGCAAACCTGTTTTTCATTTATTTCCATCAAAACTCCCTAATAAATAATTATACATTATAATTTTTTCTTGAGGAGATGAAACTAAAACCTATTGGCCCATTTGATTTGACATGTTTTTCTTTTTATTGCCATTTATTTTTTTTCGGGATCTTTTGCAAACAACAGATTTCTCAACGAGTTAATTTTGAACTCTTGTAGCCCTTTCCCATGATTCATTCATCATATTTTGTTGCAATTAATTTTCACGGTAAATTATTTTTACACGCACTACTATCTTGTCAAATTTATGGCATTTTGTTCATTATATACACAGAATTGAGACGGAAACACTCAAACCAATATGGGATAGATAAGTACAATACTCAAATAATACCATACATGTGTGAAATAAAGGACATAAGGAGCCAAATATGTAGAAGATATCACTAGTCACATCTCAAAGACTCCAAACAATGTAAAGTGCTTGGATGAAATGATGTAGCATCTCAAATCACTATCAAACAGTCACGTGGAATATGGAATGAAGTTGTGACTATGGTTATCTTAAATGTTCATCCATAAACAGTGTAAAAAAAATACAACACTTTTTTTGTGTTTTTAAAAAAAACAAATTATATAAAAAGAAAATCTTTTGAGCTTTTTCTAAAATTTTAAAAATAAAATCTATTTATATTTTTTAATTTTTCAAAAAAATAAAAATAAAACAAATAAATACCCAAATGATGCAATTTAGAGATAGGAATCAAATTATAGGAACATGAAAAATGCATCCTACTTTAGATATCGTGACCACCCCTCAGTCAACCGTGCAAATTCCTAAAGACTTCCTAAGACTCTCTAATCTAAGGGCATCTAAAGGCTTCGTGAAGATATCAACTAACTAGAGGTCGGTAGATACAAAACTCATGGATACGTCTTTTTCCTCTATAAGCTCACGGATAAAGTGCTCATGTATCCTAATGTGTTTTGTGTGCGAATGCTGGACTGGATTACAGAATATGTGTATCACGCTCGTGTTATCACATGAAATAGTCATGGTGTCCTGTGATATCTAATAATCCTCCAACATCTTCTTCATCCACAGAAGTTGCGTGCAATAACTCCCAGCGGCTATGTACTCATCCTTAGCAGTGGACAAAGAGATGGAGTTTTTCTTCTTATGCAACCAAGAGACAAGAGCATAACTAAAGAAGAAACACCCACCAGAAGTGCTCCTACATCCATCTGCATCCCCGGACCAATCGGAATCCGAATAGGAAGATAAATGGTCACTAGTATCAGAGGAATATAAAATGCCAAGAGAGAGAGTCCCACTCACCTATTTAAGAATGCGATTAAGAGAGAGTAAGTGTGACTCTTTTGGGGACGCCTGATATCGCGCACAGACTCCACACTAAAGGCTATGTCGGGACGACTAACAGTCAAGTAGAGAAGACTACCTATCATACTTCTATACAAGGTTTGCTCTATGTCCTTGTCTGAAGTATCCTTGCTAAGCATAGTTAAGGTATCCATCGGTGTACGTGCATGCTTAACGGAGTCTAAACTGAATTTCTCCACAAGTTCTCTAACATACTTGGATTGGGAGATGAACATTCCATCCTCTAGCTGACGAACCTCAAGAACAATGAAGAAAGTAAGATCACTAACCATACTAATCTCAAACTCACTTTTCATCTCCTCCTCAAAGTGTTGAGCATGCTTGGAGCACATGCATCCATATACTATGTCATCCACATAGACGTGAGCAACTAAAATAGCACCATCATCTCTCCTGACGAATAACTTCATATCAACTCCCCCTCTATTAAATCCACGGGCTAAAAGATAAGAAGTAAGCCTCTAGTACCAAGCACGGGACGCTTGCTTCAAACCATACACGACTTTTCTCAGATAGTAAACATGATCAGGGTGCTTAGGGTCTTCTTTTGGTTATTCCACGTAAACCTCCTCCAGTATAATGTCATTCAAAAATGCAATTTTGACATCCATATGATATAACTTGAAGTGCAGATGACTTGTGATGGCAAGTAGTAAGCATACGGACTCAAGCCTCGCAACAGGAGCGAATGTCTCTTCAAAGTCTACACCCTCAATCTGTGTGCATTCTTGCGCGACAAACCTAGCCTTATTTTAGATAATATTACCAGTCTCATTCACCTTATTCTTGAAGATCCACTTGGTACCTATCATAGTTGTCTTACTAGGTCGGGGGACCAGTTTCCAAACATCGTTGCTTTTAAACTGAAGCAACTCATCCTACATAGAACTTATCTAGTATTAATCTTTCAGTGCTTCATTATAGTTCTTGGGCTCGAATTTGTACTTGTAGAAAACATGGCTAACAACGTTCTCTAGCTGAGCACGAGTCTTTACCCCTAGGGTGGGATATCCTAGAATAGTAGAAGGATCATAACTCTTGTGAACCCAAGCAGGAGTGTCCCCCAAGTTAGGAATGGGATCTACTCTCGATATGGTAGGCACAATGTGATCATTAGTAGAAGGTGCATAACCCTCGTCCAAAAGGTTAGAATCAATAAATGCCGATGGTTCGTCATCTTACACGGTGACGTTTATTGACTCCATAACCTTAGAGCTATTTAGGTTATACACCCGATAAGCTCTACTGGAAGATGAATAACCTAAAAATATCCCCTCGTAGCTCCAGGAGTCGAACTTTCCTAATTGCTCTCTATCCCGTAGGAGGTAGCATTTGCTCCCAAAGACACGAAAATATAAAAGGTCGGGCTTCTTTCCAGTCCACAATTCATAGGGCGTCATAAGTGTGTATGGACGAAGATATACCCTATTCACCATATGTCTTGCGATAGATACCACCTCTGCCTAAAATCTTCTTGCAGGTTTACGACCTAAAAACATAGATCTAGCCATCTCCTAAATTATTTGATTCTTCCTCTCAATAATCCCATTTTGGTGTCAATGTGTATTATATTGATAGTGACACTGTGTTGATTTGTTCGGACATGACACTTAGTCATAAGAAAGTCCATAGCATCGGATTTCGCTTGCAGAAAACCTATAATCGAGTAGCATGAGAAATGATCTAACATCACGAAAATGTACCTATTACCACTTAAACTCTCAGTATGAGTAGGACCCATAAGATCAATATATATCAACTCAAGGATGCGTGAGGTGGTAATGGAATTCAACTTTCGATGAGGGTTATGAATTTGCTTTCCCAACTGTCAGGGTCCAAAAACTGCGAAAGTTTTCTTTCCAAGCGATGGTAAGCCACGTACTAGGTCCTTTTTAACTAACTTTTCCAAATCTCAAAAATTCACATGACCTAGACGTTGATGCCACATATCCATTGTAGTGATCGTGGCGTTGTTATAGACAAATGAGGACTCAAGTATGATCCCATAACAATTGTCTCCAGTCCTCACCCCTTGTAATATAAGTTTACCGACTTGATCATAAATGTGACATTTATTTCAATCAAACTTTACAGTAAAGTCAGCGTCGCACAGCTGGCTAATGCTGAGTAAATTTTCTTTCAATCTCTTGACGTACAACACATTCTCTAGCTTAGGAAATCCTTGTAACTCTATTGTACCTCGTGCTACTATGCTAGACTTGCTTACATCTCCAAAAGTGACTTTACCTTCGTTACGATCCTCTAGGGAGGTAAATAGAGAGATGTCACCAGTCATGTGCCTGGAGCACCCACTATCAAAGTACCATTGTAGAGAATTATGTGCTTTAAGAGAAACATGAACAATAAGAGCTTTGCCTTTATATTTAGGCACCCAATATGTGTTAACCTTCTATTTTCCCTTGTCATTGTTGACTCTAATCAGGATTTTAGAAGTTCCCACTGACGGCATAGATATTCGTTGGAACTCTTCCACTATACTCTGAGATGTGGCGACTAGAAACTCAACTCTATCTCTAAGACTTCCAAGATCAGTAGTGTCATGTGACGGAGCAAAAGTACCTCGTGTCCGACCCATACTGATTGAGTCAGAAACCGAGCGTTCGTGTAAATACGCTAGTCGTTGTTGTCGGCTTCCAACCACAATACAAAAAAACCTAAACTTTAACTACACTCTTGCGGAGTATAGTGGCGAGTCTAGATATCGAATCCTCAGGGAACTAGAACGAGTGAACGTGACAACAAAGGTAAGACTGTTAAACCTAACTTGACACTAAAAAGAAATAAAAATAAGATGATTGAGTGAGAAAGGGAAAAGGAAAAAATAAAGAAGTTAACTAAAACTAATTGGAAAATTAAGGTAGAGACACAATCCCCCAACCCTAGAGTATTGATGGTATAAAACTAATCGTAAATTTAACTGATTAATTTGACCCGGAATTTAGTACTCCCAAGCATTAGGTATACGAGGTTCAAGCCCACGTCATACTTAATCTGAGGATGAGTAAATCAGTATCGCGATAGTAGCACTCGAATTGCACTCTAAATCATCACGAGTACCCAGAGGCAAACGAGATATAAAGATCTACAATTGTTGTGTAACTACGAAATACGGTCATAATCAATCACTAAATTCAGCGGATTAATTTTATATGCACGCAACTACAACATCAGGTTGGGTTCATGCATCCCAACCTTTAAAAACCTAGCCTAACATGCTGAATAATAATAAAAATACTGAAAATTAAAGTTACCACGATTGAAGAACAAGAACATGCAAGAAGAAATCAAATATTGAAGAAAAACCGGAAAAGCTCTTGAATTGATGGTGCAAAATATGTGAATCTTTCTCCTAGATGTTCCTACTTGTTATGGAGATTTTACATGAATGAAATCTGAATAAAAAGAGTCCTAATGACTAAATATATAGGCAAAGGGTCGTTTAGAAGAGTCCCCAAAACATAAAACTCTTTTGGCTAAAAGATAAGCACTAAATAAAAATCTCGTATCTGCCAATTTGTCACACTTAGAAAGCGTGACTAATTTCGTAACGGATCTGGTGCGTGACTAATTTCGTAACGGATCTGGAGCGTGATAAATGGGCAGACTGGTTTCTTTTCCTCAGCTTCGGTTCGGTTCGGTTCGGTTCGGGTCTGACAGCTTTTTTCTTGGATTTCTTCTCAACTTCAAATGGGCATAACTTCTTCATCGTAGCTCGGATTGAGGTGCCGTTTTTTTCAGTGTTCTTGTCATTGAAAGATCTTCAACTTTCTAGTTGGCCCCACCTCCAGACTATGGCTGAAAAATTACGAAAATGCCCTTTAACTCCCCAATTCTTGGTTTCTTTCACTATTTTGAGTTCTCTTTGGTACTAACTTGCATGAAATATCTGTAAAACACATAAGAGATACACAAAATACGAAATACTTGCCAAAAAGGGTTAGTAGCATAAATATGAGACAAATCCAATCTATTTACACCGCACGGGATCATAAAAATACCGAAATTAAGGGGATAAATGTGAAGAATTTATGCCTAATCAAACCCCCCTAACTTAGAACTTTGCGCGTCCCGAGCAATGTAAAAAAATGAGAGTATGAGTTAAGGACCCTTCAAAAACTTTATTGGGATAGAATACCTTTTTCGCGGGCAAGCGATTACATTTAGCGCATGCAACAAGCCTTTAAACCTCTAGGTTACCCTAGTAGGACGAGTTGTGTCTCGTGAGGGTTTGCAGTGAATATACCCACAAAATTCGACTCAAAGAAAATTCAAAATACGTAAAAATTGTGCAATTCAAACATTTCTAGAATATAGTCATCATCAAGTCATATTTACAAGTCTCAAACCGTAGTGTGTGTGTGCGAAGCCGGAAATATAACCGCCAATTTCCACCGATTGATCACTACGTTACTTATTCGAAAGTTCGTTTTGATTTCAAATTCTCACGGAATTCTCTCTCAAACGAATCACTCGGATTTTGGCTATTCTCTCGGTATGCGTGATATAAAGAGTAAATATAATGGACACAAAATCACGCATACAATTAGAAAGATGGAAATTTCATGGTGAAAGGATCTCATCAACGGATTACGGTTTTAAAAACGGGAACATTGCCTCTTATTCGCGCACTTAATCTCCTTTATTATCTTTTGGTGTATTAGCTCTCTACGCGGTAACCAATTCTGCACTTTAGACTCGGTTAGGACTTTTTTGGGTTTTAAGGTATATTGGGTAAAATGAAAATGGTAGGGAAGGTTGGAATTGGAAAATTCATTTATGATGTCCATTTGTGCTTTTTTCGGGCTATTGCTCATTTCCTCTTCTTTTTCTCTATTTTTGTTTCTATTTTTCACTTCTTTTTTTTTTGCTATTTTTGTTGAGCATATCTATTTTTTTCTTGCTCCTTTTTATGCACTCTACGGACTTTATTTGATAAATATTCTATTTTCACAATTCCGGGCTTTTTGGGTTTTTCGGGTTGTCAAACGAAAGGAGAAATTTATTCGGCTCAATTTGGGTTACAAAAGGGATAATTTTTCGCTACTTTTTCTGGCCAATATTTTTGGGTGACAAACGAGGGCCTACTTCATTGTCCAAAATACCAATTGCGTTACCATATGCGTTTCGAGATGAATTTAAGTTTAGAGACTAATTTGGCACGTTTTTCAAGGCAATATTGCACACATTTTTCAAAACCGATCAAAATGAAAGGATTGAGATCCTTGACAACTTATTTTAAATGCTGAAAAGAACTTTGAGTTAACATTTAACTCGGATTGATTTAAAAACTCGCAACAAGTGATAGGCTCGAATCTCACCGGGTTTGTTAATCTCTACACTTATTCGTTAAGTCGTCAATTTTCGCTCAATTTCCATCTTTGGTCAATTTCGGCTTTGTGTATGTTGAATTTTTCAACTTGAGACTTCAATCCGACTTTTAATAATATTTTTGAAATTTTTGAATTCCAATTTTTATTTATTTTGAACAAAAATATTTTTGGCTTTTTCAAAATTTTATGAATTTTTTTTTTTTTTTTGAAATTTATGATTTTTTTTTCTAAAAAAAACATACTTGGAACGAACACGTGATCAAATCAATGAAACTAAATAATAAATGGGAAGAATATCCCACACCCCCTAACTTAAATGTTGCATTGTCCTCAATGCGAATGAAGAACACAACATAAAGAGAGGAAAAGAAAGATATTACCCAATTGGAGCGATCCCCGATGAATGCGAGTCCATTGAATCTACAAAACATGTTAGAACCAAGCATAGCAAAAATAATAACAAAAACTCTAAACTAAAAAAATAAAAGATAAAAAAATAAGATAACTATTGTACAACCTACGATTTTCAAATTCTAATAAATTATAAACTAGAAGTCGAAAAATTTGAGGGTCCACCCAAAATACAATATGACTTTGAGGGATTAATGGTGTACCCTCACTAGGATGCATGCCTCCCGAAAAATAAGGATTCCGTTTGAACAACGGAAGGCATGTGTGAGATGGAAAAAATGAACCATCACCAATTAAAAATTTTAACGGAATGATGGGGGGTTTGGATGCTAGGTGGGACAAGTACAATTGAGATCCAAGAAAAATATAATCACCTCCCAAAGATTTTTCAAGTAGTATGGGGAGAGGGGCACACAAACATAAAGAGTCCATCTTGGAAAACAATTTAAGCATAGAGTCCTTGTCCTCAAAATCTTCTCCCCCAAAATTTTCAACTGGATCTGGTGGAGTGACACGTCTAAGTGTATGGCCCGTAAGATGAAGCATCTCAAAAAAACATTCCCATATAAGAATCGGATCAACATCTTCAAGACATTCATCCAGTTCTTGTAATGGATTTAATGGTTCGATAATAGTGGTGACATAAGGAGACAGTTGATCCTCAACCTCAATAGATTTTGAAATATTTATAATAGGTTGAGATTCAAAAGTACTTGAATCACTCTCAATGATTTCGTTCTAAAAATTGTTAGGGGAAGCGCAAGTCCCGACTTTCTCTAAGCTATCCAAATAATCATTAAACTCCTTGCAAGTTGCTCTAACTTTCAACTCTAAAGTAGCAAGGTCTTCGGATTGATTTTTGCTAATAAGCATGAGTTCTTCCAAAGTAGGCTTCCTTGGTTCTAGCACCTCGGATTCCTCATTTGGTTGAAAACATTCTTCAACTTCAAAAATATCGGAAGGAAAATCCTCATTGGGTTCAAATAATGCATCTAACTCTTGCTCCCAATAACGATTTTTTTCCCGATATTCTTTTTCAAGTCTTTTTTCTTCAAGCAATTCATTTTGATAAATTTGGATGGCCTTAGCACTGGGCTTGTATTTTTTATACTCATCTTTAGTGATATTGATCCAATATTTATAAATCTTGAGCGCCTCCTCCTCCTCACTATTATCAAAACAATTAAACCCACCAAAGGAGTTAAAGTAAGACATTTCAAATTAGGCAATTAAAAAACGTGACACCCATATTTTTTGGATTTTTTTTTTAAAAGATCAAATTCGGGATTAACCAACCTAACCTAAAGTCTACCTAATTCCCCGGTAACGGTGCCATTTTGATTGAGTCAGAAACCGAGCGTTCGTGTAAATACGCTAGTCGTTGTTGTCGGCTTCCAACCACAATACAAAAAAACCTAAACTTTAACTACACTCTTGCGGAGTATAGTGGCGAGTCTGGGTATCGAATCCTCAGGGAACTAGGACGAGTGAACGTGACGACAAAGGTAAGACTGTTAACCCTAACTTGACACTAAAAAGAAATAAAAATAAGATGATTGAGTGAGAAAGGTAAAAGGAAAAAAGAAAGAAGTTAACTAAAACTAATTGGAAAATTAAGGTAGAGACACAATCCCCCAACCCTAGAGTATTGATGGTATAAAACTAATCGTAAATTTAACTGATTAATTTGACCCGGAATTTAGTACTCCCAAGCATTAGGTATACGAGGTTCAAGCCCGCGTCATACTTAATCTGAGGATGAGTAAATCAGTATCGCGATAGTAGCACTCGAATTGCACTCTAAATCATCACGAGTACCCAGAGGCAAACGAGATATAAAGATCTACAATTGTTGTGTAACTACGAAATACGGTCATAATCAATCACTAAATTCAGCGAATTAATTTTATATGCACGCAACTACAACATCAGGTTGGGTTCATGCATCCCAACCTTTAAAAACCTAGCCTAACATGGTGAATAATAATAAAAATACTGAAAATTAAAGTTACCACGCTTGAAGAATAAGAACATGCAAGAAGAAATCAATGATTGAAGAAAAACCGGAAAAGCTCTTGAATTGATGGTGCAAAATATGTGAATCTTTCTCCTAGATGTTCCTACTTGTTATGGAGATTTTACATGAATGAAATCTGAATAAAAAGAGTCCTAATGACTAAATATATAGGCTAAGGGTCGTTTAGAAGAGTCCCCAAAACATAAAACTCTTTTGGCTAAAAGATAAGCACAAAATAAAAATCCCGTATCTGCCAATTTGTCACACTTAGAAAGCATGACTAATTTTGTAACGGATCTGGTGCGTGACTAATTTCGTAACGGATCTGGAGCGTGACAAATGGGCAGACTGGTTTCTTTTCCTCAGCTTCGGTTCGGTTCGGGTCTGACAACTTTTTTCTTGGATTTCTTCTCAACTTCAAATGGGCATAACTTCTTCATTGTAGCTCGGATTGAGGTACCGTTTTTTCCAGTGTTCTTGTCATTGAAAGATCTTCAACTTTCTAGTTGGCCCCACCTCCAGACTATGGCTGAAAAATTACGAAAATGCCCTTTAACTCCCCAATTCTTGGTTTCTTTCACTATTTTGAGTTCTCTTTGGTACTAACTTGCATGAAATATCTGTAAAACACATAAGAGATACACAAAATACGAAATACTTGCCAAAAAGGGTTAGTAGCATAAATATGAGACAAATCCAATCTATTTACACCGCACGGGATCATAAAAATACCGAAATTAAGGGGATAAATGTGAAGAATTTATGCCTAATCACATACTATAACAATATTCACAAACATGGCCTTTTGTTTTGTAGTAAGTACAAAAGTATGTTGACTTAGGCCGACTTCGATTTGATTTTCTTGGCCAAACTCTCTTCTAATTTTTGGGTGGGTGGACATATTGATATGTAATAAAATCGAGAATTGGTTCCAATATTGTATGGGACGTGGAAGCGCCATAAAAACCTATTCTCATCCTCTCACCTAAACCCAAAGCTCGAGCGAGGAGCATCTTTCCCATATTACTAGATCGGTCCTCAATTCTTACCTCGAATTCCTGGGCTCTCTCAAGGTCATTAGTGAGTTGGGCTACAAGGGTTTCTAGTTTATTTTGAGTGTCTATGGAGGAATGGATCTCACTCGTCAGATCATTCACCTGCTTAGTCAAGTCCCCTTTTTCTTTCTCAAAAACACTTTATCTCTCTCCAAAAACATTCTCTCTCGCAATACAGGTGGTCTCCCTCTCTCTCTCTCTCAATGTAGTGGACATGGAGATCTCTCTCTCTCATCTCTCCTAAATCCTTCTCTAAGGATTCTATCCTAAGAGCTAACGCTTTGTTACGCTTTTTGGTCATGGAAGTATCAACATATAAATCAGCGTACGCGCGTCGAAGATCACCCTCACTTTCACTTACTTCTTCCTCCCCCTTGATCATACTGATATCACTGTCGAGGTGTCCCTATGAGCTTGCATCGTCATCATCGTGAGGATCAAAGTCAGTACTCACATGACTAGCCATGAATGTGGTAAAATTACATTCATGTGGTGACTCATCTCCAAAGTCCACTGACTCGACCTCGCTATCATCACTAAGGGTGATGTTTAAGGCAACTTTGGATTGTTCTAGACGTTTCAACCTAGTTGCACACTCAAACTCCCTATGACCTCTACCGCCGAACTTAAATCATCTCTCACTTTATTTCTTAGGGTTGTCCTTTTTATCTTTCTCAAATTTCTTTTTAGATTTATTTTTCTCAAAATTCTTTTTATCTTTAAAATTCCCATTTTTCTTTAATTTTAGAAATTCATTGAATTTTTTAGCAAATAGGACCAAATTATTTAAATCAAAACTAGAATCAAAATCAGACATCTATTTCTCTCTTTTCTTAAACGACTCACCTCTCTTTGACCCCTCACTCTTTCTGGCCTGGGCTTTAAGTGCTACCCCTTTGTCTTTTGATTTTATCGTGTTTGGAAACATGTCGATTTCATAGGTGTGTAGGTATCTAACTAACTCTTCTAATTTTAGCCTACTCAAATTACCTAATGAATTTAACACAGTGACTTTGGGGATAAATCTCTTAGGGATTGATCTCAAAATTTTCTTAGCTACTCTAGCATCAGGAATGTGTTCACCTCTGTTGAAAATAGTGTTTACGATATTAGATAAGTGTGCATAAAATTCATCGAAACACTCATTTTCATGCACGGAGATAGTTTCAAACTGTGTAGTTAAGTTTTGCAATTTAGATTCTTTCACTGCATTTGTGCCTTCAAGGGTAAGTTGCAGAACATCCCATGCCTCTTTATACATGATATACGTCATGATGTGTCAGAACTCGTCAGGTGTGACGGCTCTAGAAATGGCAGTAAGCCCACGAGAGTTATATGTGTTCAGTTTAAATTCATCCTCATTCTATGCAGTCACATATTTTGTGGTAGTTACGTTAGTGGCAGTGGGAGGCGTCCACTCTCTTTCACACACAACCCAAATACGTTCGTCTAAGGCCTTTAAGTGAGATTTCATACGTGATTTCCAATATGAATAATCAGACCCATAAAAAATTGGGACTCTATTATATAAGTTTTCCATTAAGATTGCGCTTTTCAAAAATCAATTTTTAGAACAAAATAGATATCCCAAAAAAAATTGCTGAAAAATTACACGGTAAAATTGTGTAATTGGCTTTGATACCAATTTGAGAGTGCGCTAGCAATCAATGTCAAACTTATTTAATTAAATTCCAATTTTAGTCCCAACAAGTCTTAACTCTTGCAAACAAACGTGATTGAATAAAGAAATAATCTAAGCATGCAAGACAATCATAGTTGAGAAAAAATCCCCCACAGGAGCAAAACCATCTTATTTTCACTATAATTTATAAAGTCATCGGTTAGAGTTACCGCAAGAGCTCCAGATGGTTAGCAATGGAAAAGCTTCGTATGCTCCGCAAGTGTACTCCAAATGAGTAGAATAATCTTTCTTGGGGTTCAGAGGATTCACATAAAGGGTTGAAAATTATTTGTGAATTAAAATGGTATGAAAACTTTAAAATATAAAGTCTGGAAAGAGGTACTGTTTTGCAAAAACGGAGATATGCAGACTTGGAAAAATGGGTAGAATCATCACTGCTTAAATATTCCCAATTATTTATGTAAATAAATAAAAACTCCAATTAAAATTATTTTACCATACCTACGTGGATTAGTGGGAACGGTTGAAGTGTATGTTGCTTGAGCCATGATTCACGTACGAAGATGATCTAAGCATGAATTTGGATCACGACCGTCATGGATGATTGTAGAGACGTGCCAAATGTAGCGGTATTAGACATACTTAATTGTGATCTAGTACACTTGGAAAATTCCTAGATTCTACCCCGGACTTTTATAAAAACATGTCCTTACAAATAAAATTTGAAATTAGTTATGAACTTCATATTAGGTCCAAAAAACTTCAGATTTAATAGTTTACTCAAATAAAAATCCCTTAACAACTTGGTTAGTTTAGTAAATAATTAATACTTAGTTAAGCCCCCTTGCTTTATTTTCAGAATTAATAAAAAAAAATTGGTGAAATCATAATTATCTTAAAATAAAAAAGATGATTTGACTTTTAAATTTAATTTTTATATTATATAAGAATAAGTTTATGGTTGATTGAGTTTATGTGGAGGGTGCAAGTCCACTAGTGGTAGAACACACCATTTTAATTTTCTCAACAATGGTGTGTAGGTCCAATAGTGTTTTTCCGAAGTTTTATTTTAATTTGCTATAGATTTAGAGGAAGTTGAGTTTCTCCTAATTTTCATTTATGTTGCTTTGATAAACCCTAATTTATATCTGCTTTGATAAACTCCACTTTATTTTTTATGCTACAGATTTAGAGGAAGTAGGGTTTCAACAGGAGACTAGTTTTGGGTGGAGAGTTGTTGCATATTAGAAGGGGAGGAGTTGTGGGTTTCATTCTAGAGGATCACTGAGATTGCTGGCGTGATTGTTTCATTCAGCACCAATTAGGTATGATGAAAGGAAATGCTACCGATTTTCTAAAATTTCATTAAGGTTATACTTTTTGGTTGTGATTCTGCCGAATAGTAATCATATTTTTGTTTGGGGTTCTTCAATTGTTGTTGACTGGTGAATTTGAACATTTAGGCGGCCATTGAGTTAGCTGGACCTAGGCATTTGTAACATTTAGAGTTGTGATTCTGTCGAATAATGAAATGTTATGTGGGTTGGCCTTAAGCACAAATTTAGACATGTGTTGTGGGTCTGTTTTTTTCCAAAATGTAGGAAACAATATATAAATAAGACAAAAATAATACATACTTACCATGGAAATATAAATAAAACATAAATGAAACATACTTACCAGGAAAATCAAAATATTAAAATGTTAAAAGGGAGATAGTGCTATCAAGTAGTAGTTTTTAATCTTATATATACTCTAAAATTCTATACAAGAGCTAAAGAGATCTCCTTGCTTAGAGTGTCCACGTTGAATTCTTTTTGTGATTGTCTATTAAAGATGTAACTCTCCCAAAATACAAACTCCCTTATTCCCCAACTTTTCGACCATCCTTTTCACCTGAGATTTTTCTTCCCCACTTAAATGTATCTCTTATTACCCCCAATGTTCTATTTATTTCATTTGTTATTTTCTTCTTCTCATCAATTTATGGATGGCTGGTAGTTCCCTCATATTGCTGAGTCGGTTCTTTGTGATTGAAGGTTTGTTATTGGTAATATGATGGGTTTGATATCTGGTTTTGCTGAGTTGTTTACTCTCTTTTTTAGAGGTGGAAGATAGGTCTGTTTTGTTTTGTTACACTCTCCACCCTCACTATCTCCATTGCATCACCACCATCGACACCTCCCCAACCGATCATCAATGGATTCTCAATTTTATTTGACAATTATATAATAGTTTAATTCATCTTTAAAATCTGTTTTATTTTTTTTACAAACTTGATTATCAATTATATTTATTAGAATCCTTAAAAGTAAACTGATTTCTTTTTTTATTTTGTAATGGGATTTTGTAAAATTGTAACTCACCATATGGACAAGGCATCTACTAAAACTTAGGCATTCTTCAAATATCCAACAAATAGAATTAATACTACCAAAACACTAAGCTGCACATACATGTTTTGAAATCAGGATTGAATATTAGTTCATACAAGAACACCAACCACTCAATGATAATGAACAAACATAACGTAATTCTAATACAAAGTTTTAAAAACATTGGTATGACCGTTCACTTAAAATTTATGTTGAACCCGATTGTGAGGACATTCGGGATAATTTCTTAGTTATTAATTACTTTCACCAGTTTGATTACTAAAATTCTGTTCATTTTTATAACTCCGATTTTAGACATGAATCTATCAATTTCAAAATTAGAAACCCTCACTTTTTCTCATTTGGGTTTTATATTCAAGTGAAGGCTACAGTTTTTTTTAAATTTGGTTTTATATTTTCTTCCACTTTAATACACCATTATTTTGTTTTCGGGTCATTTGAACTTTGGTTCTGTTTTTATATCATCTTGGTGCAATAATGGATATTAAATTTATATATTTGTATGTGTGTATCACGCCTGCGCATCGCGTGAGTTTACAACAAGTTGGTAATAAAATGTACTGGACAATATAAATTTTAAAACATAAATTAAATGTAGGGTAAAACTGTACATAGTTATAAGACTTTTAAGTTACAAATACTGTTGATAGATACTAGATTTTTAGTTCTTATGTGTTCACATTCAATAGCCTTTAAACCCATTTGAGAGACATTACCCATGTATTAAGATCTCTCGAATTGTCCCGTTTGGACAATTTGGGGCATCATAGTATAATAAGAGATTTTAGTGTTATCTTATGCATGTTTTGGAGGTAGCAATTCCTTTAGTATGAAAATTTTTTCGAAACTATTTTGCACACCCCCACTAAATTAATATAGGATTGATAATGTAATTAAATTCAATTGAGGAACCTAGTCTTGGAATCACTGGGGCATTTTTATATGTTAAATCATGGGGAGTGGTGTCATATTTGTAAGAAAAAATGAAACTAGAAAACCAACACAATGTCACATTTAATTAATTTTCTAGCACAAAATGAGGTCTATAATTACTGAAAGATGAAATGTGTTTCTTTGTGTCATTCTTGAAGTAAAAAATTTACTGGAAAATAAATTTTATGAAATAAATTGTGCGTCCACCTCAACATAAGTACATGAACCATTGGTCTACAATTACTGAAAGATTAAATGTATTTTCATGGTCAAAGACCGTGCCAACGATTATTTGTTGTCATGATCTTTAAAACTGACACGACCGTGACAACAAAAATAAAATATAACCTTATAGATTCAGGCGACCATACCGATTTGTTCTCTCTCTCTCTCTCTAAAATATAAACCTATTGATTTAGGCGACCAAATCAACTGTTTTCTTTCTTTAAAATATAACCCTATCGATTCAGGTGACTGGAACGATTTGTTCCCTCTCTCTAAAAAATAACCCTATCGGTTCAGGCCACTAAATCAATTTGTTCTCTCTCTCTATATCTCTCTCTCTCTAAAATATAAATATGTTATATTTGTTACCCATAATACTATTCTTGAAATTTTTACAGTTTTGTTCATACTAATCTATGAACCATTTGTCTAGAATTACTGAAAGATGAATTGTGTTTGTTACTATCGTGTCACGTTTAAAGACCATCAAAATATTTATTTATTGTCATGGTTTGTGATCCTGACACGACCATGACAACAAAAACAAAATATAAGCTTATCGATTCAATAATTGTTGGTTGAAGGGATAGTGCGGCGTTCAGACTATTGAGGGTCGTGTCAATTCTTATATAGTATGACATATCTTTCTTTCATGATGATAAGGATTGAACAAATTGTAATAATTTGATTATTATTATTATTTTATTGGACTGTTCTAAAAAATCCGCCTAGGCACGCCTAGGCTTAAGGTTTGGGAGAAACGCCTCGCCTTACGCTTTTCACGCCTTATTCTAGGTAAAACCCTTAAGGCGCACTTTTTTCTAAAAATAACAATGCTTTAGTGAAACGATGTCGCCTTTTAAAGAATTTATTTTACAAATCGGACCATTATCTCATCCAAAATAATCAAATAGTATTTTAATTTGCATATATTCAGACATATTTTTATGATATGTGCAATTTTTGTATTTTAATAGCCTTGTTATGGTTAAAAAAATATTAAAATATATTAATAAGGCCTAAACGCCTTTTCACGCCTAGGCCCGCCTAGGCTTCTAAGTCTTAAGGCTTGGCCTCCACGCCTCAATCACGCCCCGCGTTTTTTAGAACCTTGTTTTATTGTTTGATTATCATGAATATTGAATGTTATGCTAGTGTTTGATAATGAATGAATGTTGTATGGCCTAGTTTCTTTTTTGTATTTATTTAGTGTTTGATTATTAAGGTTTTTGAAAGTTGGTTATTGTTATTTAATGAGAAAATATGTCATATAATTGCTATAACATGTTACAACAGGTGATAATATATTTTTGGGCAGTGGCAACGATCATATTGCCCAATAGTTTTTTACTGCTTCTTGGATTTATCACGGACTTTGACCATGAAAAGTTCGTGCCAAGGGACTTTGACCATGATATATCCGTGACAAGTTAATAATGGACAAGGACACACCACGATCAATGTTCATGACATGTTTTCACTATCAAGGACTATGACCATGACATGTTCTTGACAAAAAAAGTTATCACCCCTTACATGTCACGGTCTTTGGCGATGATAAGTTTGAATTGTCAAGGTTTTTTATCGTTACAAGTTGCCCATTTTAGTATAGAGTTGTCTTCCTAGGAAGAAAGATGAAAAGAAAGAAAAGTGTGTTACTTTGATAACTCATAAGGAGGATATTTCAGATTCAAATAGTGAGGGTGATTTAGATCCCAAAGAGAATGCTAGGTTTGCGAGGAAGTTCACAAAGTTTCTTGAGCTTGATGAAGATAAAAAAAATTAAAAAGAAATCCAAGAACTTCAACAACGACCGTGATAGGAAGAAAATGGATAACCCTGAAAAAGTGGATGATTGGGACAAGTGTTATGAGTGCCAAGGTTTTGGACATCGTTCTCATAAGTGTCCCACTAAACTAAGGAAATAAGGTGAGAAGTACAAATCTTAGAATTCAACCCTTAGTGGTAGTGAGTCGGAAGAGGAACCAAATTTTCCTGTGGAGCGTAACTTCAATGCTTTCATGGCTAGACATGTGAGTTTAAATTAAACGTCTTTCTATGTTTAAGATAATCATATGCATGACATTTTTTAGGTCTGGTCTTGTGATTCCTATGATAGTGACGAAGAGGAAGAAGAGGAGAGTTGTGATGAGGAGGATAACAAGCTTCAAGTTGCCTTTCGGGAGCTATACACAGTGTCGCTGACATTGAAAAAATCAAACCAAAATTAGAGGATAAGTTTAATTGATTGAGGATCTTAGGTCACATGAGAAGACTCTTTGGGAGAAGATCAAATGCATTGAGGCGGATAGATATAACCTCCGTGGATTTTTTTAAAATTTGAAGAAGGAATCTTTAAAATTTGATGAGTTTAAGATTTTGATTTTGTCTAGGATTTTGAAACTAGAAGAGTCATGTCAAATTTGATTTCGATTCTAGGTTGGAAAAGTATGATAATTTTTTTGGCATAAACTAAATAAAAAAGGACAAGATAGGTTTTGGCTACGATGATCTGAATGCTTCGACTCCTAAAGTCAAGACCAAGATTTTGAGAGAGTCTAGCGTTGCTAAGGATTTGGGAAAAGGTCAACCCAATGGTATATTTTCACATGTTTATACTTGCACACATTGGGGTAGGAAAGGTCATCTGAAGAATTTTTTATGATCTTAAAAGAGGTTCTAGGAAGTCTTAATCCCATGTCACCATGGTTTCAAAAACCCGAGGCATTATATCATTACATATCTGGATTAAAAATCCGATTTGGTAGTATTAAATATTAAAATTGTTCATTCTCATATGCTTTGACACGATTGATCACATGTCATATTTTATGAGTGATTGTGTTTGCATGTTTGTCATACACTAGTTCTTATGCTTCATGTTATATGTTTTGAATATTCTTAAAATGTTTGTGCCTTTTGTATTTTGAGTGTTTTAAGAAAAATACAAGAAGGTTGTGTTTTCTTTTAAGTCTATTGAAAAATTTATACAAATTTATTTTTTTATTTTTATATTATTTGTGTAGTTTATTTTATACACTTTATATGGCATAATGGCATGTTTCAATACTTTTTCATCCCATTTTTTCCATGTGACTGGAACACCAGAGTATAGTTTACAATGCTTTTGATTGTTTCTGAATCATGCCTTGCATGGAGTTGTTCAAATTTATTTTGCATAATGGTTTCATCTTTGTATATGCCCCTGCAGAAACTTTTATGATCCCTTTTGGATTTCAACTACTTATGTTTCATGATATCCTATATATATATATATATATATATTTATGGGGGATTTGTGCATGTAAGAACCATTGCGTGAGGATGTTCATAAGTTGGAAAAAATGTAAGTGTGTAATGGAAAGGGATATGAAGGGAGTAAATCTCATTTGCATAAAAAGCCACCATTGGCAAGATCCTTTGAAAAAGAAAAGAAAAATAATGAGTTTACCATGGCTAAAGTTTAGAAATTGATTATAACAACCCGTAATTATATTGATTTTTATGTTGGGAATTTATTGGGATTAATTAAATTTTATTCAGAGAATTGATCCGGTAAAATAAATATTAATTAGTGAGATAAGGGTTAATATTTATTTATATTAAATATTACTTAGTGAATGAATACTAATAATGATAAGAAAATATTAAGATTGTCATGAGTGAGAAATACGACAGTCACGGTAAATTTAGTCAGAACGCGCGTGTTAGTCGTGTCGAGACTTAATTTGGGAAATAAAATGTAATTTCACTTTTTATATTCCATATGGTCATTTCGAGTGCGTCAGTGTGTCCGTAAGGGTCGAAATAGTTGTAACACCTTGTATTTTTTGGCATTTATTATTTAATTTATTTGGTTAATTTTAAATTACTTGTGTGTCGTAATTTAATTTAATTAATTAATTTTTATATTTATTGAATTTAATCTTGTGAGTAAATGATTAATATTTATGGGATTTAAATTTGCTAATTGAATAGTAATAATTTAATTACTTCATAATGAGCAATAGTGACGTTTCATTTATTTATCCCAACCGAGAGTCGGGCATAGACTATATTGGGGTCGAGATAAAAACTTTTAGTAAAATAATTCCGATGACAATTCTGAGTGTACGGTTGAGTCCGGATGGGTCCAAAATAGTATAAAAACAGTATCCGAGGTTAATAAATGGGTCTAGGAATATTTTTAGGCATAACCAAGCTCATATAACAGTGTTTTGGTCCTTTTTATAAATCCCCCAAGCCTTAAAACATGATTGAGTTATTAAACCCTAAAAGTGAGAGGGTGTGGCAGTTATAACACATTTTAGAAAATTCCAATTGAGAGAGAGAGAAGTGGGTGAAATTGGAGAAACCATGGGAGCCATTCTTCATCAAATAATCATCATCTAAACCAAATGATTCAGACCCTGCAAACCCTAAGGCAAATGGTTAAACTGGTTTTTAAATTATTTGTTGATTTCAATTCATATCATAGTGGGTGTGATAAGATGATATGGTTTGGGCGTTAGTTGATATCAAAACTGGTCTATGATGGGTAAGATTGAATTATAAAACAACTTCTTGAATTCGATGAAGTCTATGAAATTAGGTAAATTAAACCGTCATTTTGGAAAATATTTTTTGATGTTTTGGTTATGAAAATGGCTATTCTGTTCACTTCGCTTCGTAGAAAATCCTGTTTTCTGCATTTTTTTCTCTGATATGTTTTCTCCAAAAATGATTTCAAAATGCCTAAAAATGGCATTTTAAATTCTGGGTAGATTCGTGGGGCAAATTTTAAGAAATGTTATTTTTAGTTATTATATCGTTGGAGGTTGCCTTGATTGATTGATTGTTATTGATGTTCTATAATAAGGACATTAAGCCTAAAGTGGAGATTAGGTTTACATAAAGTGAAACAAGTAATTATTGGGATAATTGAGAAAATAATCCATAAGGGAATTAAGGTTCAAAATTGAGTAAATTGATAATCTTAGATAAGTAAGTATGCAAAATTTATTAAGGAGAATTTGAATAATAAATTCTAAATATTGTATTTTCGGGCAAGTGAGTGAGTCCGGATATATTGGTTGAGCGAAGATAAGGTAATAAATTAATTAATGCGTAGTTAATTAAAGTTTAGAGTCGGGAAAATTGACTCGAATATTTTAGGGCTAGTGCTGCAAGTGCTTAGAGGCACGAATTTGGCCGAATTAATTTTTTATAGGATTATATGATAAATTATGGAATATTCAAGATAAAAAGGGAGTTAACCTTAATAAGTGGAATTTGAGGAATAAGTTCTACAAGATGAAATTACGGACCGAATGAGCGAGCCTGGGTAATTTAGTTAGGTGACACAACTTGAGTGAACAAAATAAATAAATGTGGGATTTATTTAAATTACAAGTCGGTACATAGACATGAAAATATTAGGCTAGTGTTACGGTAATTGTGCATGGAGTAGCCTAGATTAATTAAATATATATGCGGTGATTGTGTAGTCACGTGCTCTCACTTGAAATCCTCAGCTCTCAACTATTGTACACGCCTAACGTATACTCCTAACCCATCCTAGTTATATTGTCCGACCTAACTAGTTTGATTTAAGTCTCTCACTATGATGACGAAGTCATTGTGTCCACCCATAATACCTGAATATTACATTATTGCATTTCCAACAATTATTTATCGATTTAAGTATTTCTTTACTCATATAAGTTCCCACAATTCTAACATATTTTATATATCATACCCTTCTCATCTACTAGGCAACATGGTAGAATAATCATCGGTATATACATAGTCTTCACTATCATAATACATGTATACTTATAAAGCACCCCAAGACTTAGCTACGGTGTGTGTATACTCTAATATCAAGTCCCATTATATCACATATTATATGAAGGATTATATGTTCATAATAACACAAGAACCATATAAAGCACAAATCACAATTAATGGAGGCGAATCATAGTTCTAAGTCATAAGGGAGACGTACATACCCACTCACGCTTACAACCGTCAGCACTATCACTCATAGATAGGCTGTACTAAGGTTTCATGGTTCTAAGGTACTAGTTTGTATTCCCCCGATGGGCTCATCAAAATAAGACTATCCTAGCGCGAAAATCTCTGTGATAGCAAGTAACGTGGTATGATGTATTTCAAATAATAATTCATACTATAGGTAATCACACAAACTAAGTATAATATAAAATCCATTTAGGTATACGCACATACCATTTTACATGTATCATTCGTAGTATATTTATATCTCGAATATCCCAGGCAATATTTTATTTAACGCAGTAACTCACGTCGCATAACTATAAGTGCCTTATCCCAAACAGGTTATTAAGTTTCCTTCTTTTCCTTGGATTATTTCCGTAAATAAATTATACCCCCACTACTGGTATTAACCTTAAGTTATCATTTATCCAATTTAAACCAAAATTTACATAAGTTTTAATTGTAACTCATTCGATTAACACTCGTAATTTCCCCATTCAATCCCATGCATAAATAATATTTTTCGAGTCTTAAGTATAACCTACTGCCCTTTCCTAAGTCTCATTATAACTAATTAATCCACACCAAAGATTTCTAAAAGTTGGGATTCAGTCAAATATTAAAAAGGAAACCAGGCACATTTCCTAAGGGAGTCGATCAATCGATCAGTCGATCGATCGACATTCTTAAATCGATTGATCGATCGAAGGGTTATTTTCCCATCTTTAAGAGCTACAACTTTCAAGATTTTTAACCATCAAATTCATCTTTTCACTTCTCCAAATTGATATACAGGAAATCCAGAACCTATACTAACATGTATGAACAATTTCTAACGTACCCAAATCATTTAAAAAACATCAACATGCATAAATTCACCCAATTTCCATCTTTAGTCTCAAAAACCCTAGTTTTTGACTTCATCTTCAATTCAAAGTGAAATTTCCACATTTCTTCAATCAATTTGATTTTAATAATGTGGGTTTGATTCTACATGCATAGATGATTCTATTCTATTTAAATATTCACCCTAGAAATTTGATTTACACTATCTAAATTCCTACAAAACATGAGACTTTCATAAAAGATATATCCAAATCTAACATGGATCATATATCTATCGTAAAATTTATGCAAGATAATACTTTCTTTATGTATTAGGTCTGGTCCGTTGGTGATGAAAGGTATGGGTTTTATCATCTCTCTCTAATCTGTACGTTAGTGGCTATGGTGGTGCAAACGGTGCTCCAATGGTGGTTCAAGCCTTAGAAAACTCTTCACTCTCCTACTCCTATGGTTTCCCAAGTTTTGTATATTTGATATCTCTACAAATTCTAACCCTAGAAGCTTACATAGACTTAGAAATTTCTTCTGTTTAATTACCCCCAAAATAAAAATGACTAAAAGACCCTCCTGGGGTGTCGTTTTGGCATAAACATGCCCCGGAATTCAAAATGAACCACCGAGTAGGCTTTTACGACTATCTCGACCGTTCCGGACACTTTATCGCACTCAAAATGACCATATTGTTGACTTATAAATGGATTACTTTTTATTCCATTAATTTAGTCCCAACACGACTCACACGCGTGTCCAGACTTAATTTCTATAACTATCGTATTTTTCACTCACGACAACTTTAATATTTTCATAGTTATATATTACTTTACATACTAAGTAATATTTAACATAATTATCACCAATAGATACTAACTCTCATCACGCTAGTAATTATTCAATTAAATCCGAATTAATTATAAATGAATTCTCCATTTAGGTCAGTTAATCCCACAATTAAAAATCATTAAAATTATGAGGTATTACAAGTGACTAGGTGGGTTATATAGAAAATCATTAGGTAGGTACAATAGTTGAGGGGTGAGTCGGTCCTCAAGGGAGTGCGACACTAGCTTAAATATGAAGAGCATTCATGCTTTTTAATTTATTACAATTTAATTCTCTTGATAAATATTTTCAAAATATTTTTGGTTCAAACCCTTGTTATAAAATATTTTCAAAACTTTTTAGGTGTCCAACGAGAGGGACTCCAAATTTGTTCTATTACAGGGTTACGCGACTGTGACATTTGTGGATGTTGCAGGATTTTGACTTAACCGCTTCACTTATTTCATTCCTAGAGTAGGATGCAGTCAGTATTTCATTTGGGCATGTCGCCCTAATTCTTTCATTTGTTTCATTCAGGTGATGTACTTAGTTCATTATTTCTGGTGGTTTATATTTTCTAATTTGGATTTTGTAGCCGATGCTTTTTTCGGCAAAGATTGTATTTATTCATTTTTATGATTGACTCAGTAATTGTGTGAATGGTTTAAATTATATCCATCCATATGTTGTTGTTGTTTAATAAAAAAGATAAAATTTGGCACTGTTTCTTTTTTAATACTAGGTGGTTAGTAAGTTTTAAAAAAGTTTTCGATAGGGATGCTAAGAATCAACCTAATGAGATTCTTGTTAATTTGATATAGGATTTATTACTCGGTATTTTATTAGACGGGGTGTCACGATAGTCAGAAAAGTCTACCCGGGGGTTTAGTTTGGGCCCCAATGCACTTGTAGGCCAAACTGGCACCCCGGAGGGGTATTTTGGTCTTTGAAATTTTGAAGAAAATAAACCCACAAAAATTAGATAGTTATATCAGCTCTCACGTAAAGGGAATTATGGTTATCAGTTACAAAACCAAAGGGATAGTCACGGGAGGGAGAACGAGACTTGTTCATAGGGTTCCAGGGCAAAAAACTATCTCTTGCACTACCACAACCATCAGATTGTAGATCGGGAAGAGGAGAACACAAATCTCACCATCAATTCTACAGAAATCAGACTTCCAAATTAAGGCAAGTGTTTATCTTGCTAATTTCTAATTTGATATACCGTCCATGTTAGAATAAGATAATTACTTTATGAAATTCATGAACTTTGACCTTAAAATTAGAAATATAAATTATATTCTTGGGTAAGAATGATAATATACTTGATCCCTTATACATGCAGGATTAATTTGATGAGAAATATCACAAAATTTGGGAAGAAATATAGAATTATGTTGAGGTTCTTGAACATGAATAATAATCTAGGGTTTTAGAGATTAATCATGATTTAATCCGATTTGAGGTTGTTCTGTAAAGATTTAATGATTCTTTTACATTAACAATCATTGATACATGTTACTATAATGTTAGAGACCTTTGGTCGGGACAAACCAGTTCACATATCTCCCCAAACCGGTTCGTCTGTACCCTTGAACTGGTTGACATGTCTCCCCCAAACCGATTCGAAGGACCTGACATTTCTGGGTTTTGGTTTTGTTCAATTTTGATAGGTTTTGGGTTGATAATTTTTTTCCAAGTGAAGAGAATTTTGGTTAGCAAAGTATGTGATATGTTTCATAGTTGATTTCACAAAAATTATAATGAATACTATTGCACCACGAGGCTTAGTTTAACATTTAAATATTCGTTCATAAATTAGAATGGGTCACGAAGAGTGTCAGTGAATATACAACTGGACCAGTGACAGAAAAATATTTTAATTACTGAAATAATCCAATGGAGTGAGTAGGATCCTTCGAGTTGTGGGAAAAGCACTCGGTAAGAATACGATGACAAGTTAAATGGTGAATTGAAGATACGTAGGATATTCGGGTGTTATATATACTATGTATAAGACATATGCTATAGGTTGAGGGTATATATATATATATATATATATATAGGAGAAGACTCACCAACATCATACTCTATACATCATTCATACATCACGCCTAGTTGTAGGCCCTATAAAACTTTTTTTTTTAATTTTTTAATTTTTCTTTTGAAATTCACCTTCAAATAAACCCATGTTCAAAAAAGTAGGACAAAATACATTTTGTAGCTATTTTTAAGGAATCCACAAAAAACTGCTCAAAATAACTTGTTTATAAGGATTTGCGCCTACAGTTTTTTAAGGATTTTTTAAAAATAGGTACAAAATGTATTTTTACCTAATTTTTTAGATATGTGTTAATTGGAAGGTTTATTTCAAAATAAAAATAAAAATTTTTGAAAAAAGGTTTCTTAGGGCTTAGAATTAGGTGTGATGTATACATCATGATGTAGGTGGGTCTTCCTCTCTCTCTCTCTCTATATATATATATATATATATATACACATACACACACACGCTCGAAATTCCCATGACTGAAGGCACGACAACAATTTTCAAAGTATATAATCGCGAAACAAGAAAATTTTCAAAAATTCATAATCCAGAACGGCAAAAAATCGCATGTATATCAACTTAGGCATGCCGCTAATTTTCGAAGGTGTATGTTGTTGTTCGGACCATACGTCGTGGACACATAACACAAATAATTGTAAACAAAATTAAAAAACTAGGGTGAATGTCCTTTGTTTATAGGACGATGTATCGTGTTTAATAAATAAACAACATTACTAATAATGTCATAGGCCTCATAGAAATAACATCATATCTATTAAATAATTTTAAGTCCAAAAATACTTTTTATAACACCAATAGAAAATTTGGACATAACATCTTTTTTATAGGACTATCCATCACCCTTTATAATAAATAAAAAAGAGTACAATAATACAAAGAGTCTACAACAACCACACTAATACACATCTAGATAATGAGACCATTAAATATTAGTGGCTAAAATTCCATTAATAAAAAATTCATCTCAATACATATGAAATTCATCTCAATACATGGGTTCAAATCAAGTACACATGTGTTTGACCTGAAAAATAAGGAAAAAAAATAGATTTAGAAATGAGGACTGAGAACTAATGTTAAAATCAAGGAAATAACAAATTAAGTACATGAGAAAAGTTGAACCAATGTATAAAATGAATTACTAAAAATATTTTGTGACTACATCTAATAAACAGGCAAAAATAATGAACCGTAATAATTCAAATTCATTTCAAGATAGTCTTTTTGTTTTAAAAATAATAACATTCTAGGCAAAAATTAATTTTCAATTCATTAGGTCCGAGTTACTAATTTGTCGCTCCCCTATTGGCTCGTGTTTGGATCCCACACTCGAAAATGAGAGTCGACTTGGTCAAAATTATAATAATAGAAGAAATGTTTTTATTATTTTATTTATAATTACATAAATATTAGTAGAAGAGAGTCTTTTATTATCATATTTAAAAAACTATTTTAGAAAATATGAAAAACGTTTTTATAAGATTAAAAAAATTGTTCTATAAATTTAAAAATAAAGTTGTTTTATATAAAAAAATATTTAATGAAAATAAGAATTTTTAATGAAAAAATTGTTCACTAAAATTAAAAAAAAAATTCTAAGAATAATGTTTTAAAAAATATTTTCTTAAAAAAATTAAAAACTCTTCTTTATGTATTAAAAACTTTTAAAATATTCTACGATTTTTAAATAAAAAAGTTTTAAGTTTATTTCCAAATAACGTTCAATTTTTTTAAACGAACGGTATTTTGAAATTTGTTTTAAAATCTTGTACAAAAATTTAAAAAAAAATTATAAAAAAAATGTTCTTATATGTATATTTAAAACATACGCGGTTTTATATAGCTGTTTTTTTCAAGTGTAGTATTTAAAAAATTATTAAAAAATAGTAAAAATATCAATTATAATTTGTTTTGTATGTTAATTGAAAACAAATTTAAAAACTATTTGGTATGTCATGATAGTCATATATGGCATGAGGTTTAGACATATGAAGTGAAAGTGAAAAAAATATAACATACAAATGAATCAAACTCCAAATAATATAAATCCAAAAACTTAATATCTCAATGAAGGATGGGTTCGAAATAAAGACCTTTAAAGAACATATGCAATCTTGCATTATATTCTAAGCACTGATGCAACAAAACATTGGAATGTGACACAAACGGAAACAACATTTCCTTTTTTTAATTTGGATCCTTGTGAATAATGGAAAAAGCGGATATAGTATCCTTAATCCCATCTCATGCGTGCGGAAGTTCTCTAACAGCTTTTCACCCACTTCTATAGAACAAAGCGATTTATGAATATTGTTTTATTAATATAAAGATTTTTTTAGGGTTTTTATAAGTACATTTTTTTTTTTTTTTTTTTTTGTAAAAAACAGTTGTAAATACATTTTTTTTTTGCAAAAATACAACTTTATTTAAAAAAATAGATGAAAATGAATCCAAGTATTACAAATCTTTTAAAAAAATGTGAGATCTCAAAAAATAGGCTTTATGTGAGATAGAATACCTTTCTTGTTGATAATTTCAAAGGAAGTTGGAAAGTAAGACTCGTACAATATCTCTCTCTCTATCTTCTTTTACCAAAAGTAAGAGGAATTGCTCATAAAAATCTATATGGTGTCATCACATGTTGGGTTTTAACAAAGTGCAACAAAGATATTTTCTTTGAACTATTATACAAATGAATATGTATTTTCTTTTAACTATTCCAAATGGGGAGTAAAATTTATCACGAAGTATAAGAAAAAAATATATTAGTAATAAAACAAAATTTTAGAACTCACCATTGATGTTTGTTTATAGCAGTAGAGACATCTGCATAGTAAAACGAGCATCGAAAAACTCATCTTCCATAAAAAACCAAAAATGGAAATCCTTTTGTGAACCTATTAAGATAGCAAAACAAAACCAAATAAAAAACTTTCATTACAAAACATCATAACTAAAAAAACACAAAATGGAAATGAGAGATACAAAAAACGGGGGTGTTTAGGCCGTGAAATTAAGAGGGGGTGAGGAGGCACTATGAGAAGACAAAACAGAACTGGGCATGAGAGAGATGTGACACCCCCGCCCATTAAAGTACCGGGTGGCCAGCTCGTGATCAAAATAAAATGTTGGTCTCATATAGCTCATTCTCAGCATCACTATTGAAAAACTTTTTAAAGTTACTAACCACCTAGTAATTTAATTAGATTGGTGCCAAATTTTATCTTTCATTAATTATCAACATGTTGAGGTAAATAATAATTAAAGCATCAATCATAAACTAATAAATAAATTCAACACAGATGGACAATATAAATAAAAATAACCGAATCGACTATCGGTTCAATAAGAAAATACAATAGAAAATTAAAACAGTAAACTGGATACACAAGGTTAAATAAATAAACTGAATATTATAACACAGGGCAACATGCCAAAATAAGTACTGGAATAAAGATTCTACACTAGGAATAAATGAATGAAGCGTCTATAGCAAGTCCTGCAACTTCCACATGAGCTATAACTATGCATCCCTATATAGAATATTCAAACTGGGCGTCCCTGTGGCAGGACACCTAAAAGGTTTTGAATAAAGATTTTGACATGGGTCATAACCCAAGTAAAATATTTTGAAAATATTTAGCAAGAAGTTAAATTGCTGTAATTAAATATGCATGTACACTCTTCATATTTAAGTTAGTATCGCACTCTATTGAGGCATAACTCACCCCTCATCTAATGTGCATACCAAATGCTTACCTGCTAACCTTTCCTAGTTACTCTACCCCACCTAACTAGCCGTAACAAGTCTCTTTCTTCATACAAACTTGTTGTGCCCTCCCGTATTTCTCATACAATACGTTAATGGATTCTTTATATGAATTAGCGAATTATGAATTTCTCATTATATTTTTAATCCTCCACCCACTAGAGTTATTTTAGATGTCACTGTCTTTCTCATTTACTAATTACACACCGTAGAATAAGTCATAAGCATATATTTATCACCTAATTATATACATACTAACCCGATACATCATCTACCAAGCACACATAGTAGAATAAATGATAAGTATATATATATATATATATATACACAATACGACATCCCTACGCTGAGACCTATAGTGCATGCGTACTCTGCTATCAAGTCCCGGTATATCATGCACTATATAAAGGACTATTGGTTCAGTATCTCACTCGAACCATCATCACAAATCACACATATTGGAGGCGAACATAGTCCCCATCCAAATGGGTCACGTACATACCCACGCTCTCGTTCAACCATAAAAAATATCATACTTTCAGATAACACGTTGTAATAACCCTCTCTTCCGATAGTCCATTTTATCCTTAATTACTATGTGTAGTAATTAGTTGTTATCTGATAAGATGCTGAGTAAATATTAATTTGATATGTCGAGTCAATATTTACTAATATGTTGTGTAGTTACCTCGTGAGTAAATAAAATGTTCATGTGGTGATTTTAATGTCATAAAGATTTAAAATGACATTTTGGTTTATTATGAAACCGGAACTAAAAATGAGTTATAAAACTTTCAAATGATAATTTAAATAGTGTAGTTAGTCCCGGTAGGTGTGAGACAGTCAAAATAAGTGCCATATTGTATTTTGGCATTCCGGGCACTTTTGACTGGTTTTGGCTTAAATAGTGTAGTCGCGTATTAGTATATCGCGTATTAGCATTTTAAGTTGGGCTTTTAGACTTAAGACCCGTTTTTATTTCCCCACCCCTATTCCCATTCTTCCATTTTACACAATTGAGCCCTAGAGAGAGTAGAGAGAGGAAGAGAACTTAGGAGAAAAGAGAGATTGGAGCTTGGATTGTTGCCTCCTTCTTCATCAAATCTGATTTCCCACCTCAAGGCAAGTAATCTACTTGCAAATTTATGGTTTAAGTAGAATAAATTTCATTGATATTTATGATTTAGAAATGTTAGGGTTTTGGTGGAATTTTGGGTATTTAACCCCCTTTGAGATTGATTTGGATGAGAAAAATTACAAATGATTGTAGTTGGGTGTATTTTTGGTGTACTAGTTCCATTGAATCAATTGGGTTTGGCTGGTTTGGGTTTGGTTACAATTTTGGAGTTCAAGACTCCATAGCCATTCTTGGCATTTTCGCAGGGGCGAATCGATTCGGCCCCTTGGGCGAATCGATTCGCATAGATGCAGAATCCCAGGTCTTGTTGTCCGAATCGATTCGGATTTAGACCGAATCGATTCGGCAATTGCAGAAACCAAATTTTATTATCCGAACCGATTCGCTTTCAGAGCGAATCGATTCGCTGGGGCGAATCGATTCGGCCCCTAGGGCGAATCGATTCGGTTCCAGCAGTTTTGGGGGTCTTTTTCTTTTAATTTTCCTCCTTATTTCTTTAGGATTGGGGCCTAGGAAACTTCTTTAAAGAAGTAAACTTAGAGTCCTAGAATAGTATGGAGTTTGGTCGTTACCCTGGACTAGAAATGGGTTCATCTGGGGTTTGTTTCGGGGAGGTTTAAAGTAACGCTAAGGCATTACTTCTTTTATTCAAACTCTTAGAAGTTTGGAAGTTAGGTACCCTAACTTGGAGACTAGAAGGGCTTGCCAAGTCAAGTTACATAGGCCTTGGAGATTTGTAGGATCATAATGATCATTTGGAGAGTTAATCGGGGATTGTAATTTGAGGAATAAATGATGATAATATTCGATGGGAATTAGGTTCGCATAAAATGAACCATGTGTGTTTAAAGATAATAGGTTCAATTTAGAATGAACCTCGTTGTTTAATGATATTAGGTTTAATAATAAAGAACCGATCACATGATTAATGGTAATGGATTTTCGGAAATAAAATGATGTTAATTGTAAATGTTAATTTACTGTTACACACCTCTCTAAATGACATCATAAGGGAAGTTCGCTCGTGAGGTGAAGCCCCCTGGCTAATGAATGCAGGGTGGATATAGTCCTAGGCCATGGGAGCGTTTATGGTTGTATATTTTCTGCGGGGGTAGGGAGATTCCGGGTGTGGTCTTGGCTACCACGCAGGCTCATGGCCGCTTCCCGACGTGTTCCGTTAGGTGCCCAGGTTGTCTTATGTTAGGCCCTGGAAGATGATGGTCATTTAGGGGCGCTCTCAGTGGGGAAACCCGGACGGGCGGTCTTAGATATCGTTATATGTATATGTATATAACCCTATTTTCATCAAGTTGGACTTGATGGTTGTTAAATGCCATAAAGAGCATAAATATGTGCCAGGAAGAGCACGGGAATAATATATGTGCCATAAAGAGCACTTGATGTAAATGATATTCCTAATAAGGAATGGAAAGATAAAATGGGAAGTTTTAATTAATGAATAGAGGTTATAACTTCTTGACTTAACCAAATGTATGGTTTTATCCCTAATAAGGAATGTATGAAGGAAATGGAAATTGTATTAATAAGAAAGGGTTTTAAATTAAAATGCTTTACCTTCTATCCTTGCTTGAAATTGTAGATAGCATGTCATTTGATCATCCTCATTATTCATGTATAACTGTTCATATTTATCATGCTTTTTATTCTTCTAGAAATCATATAGAACCCGGCCCTGACCGGTTTACTCTCTTGTTGTATATATATAATTGTATTCGCTCTGGTGCTCCACCGCAAGGACGCCCGACTTGACTTTTCAAGTTCCTTGCACCTTCGACGAGCTGTAAGACTTTGCGGGTTATTACAGGATGTTGTGTTAGACGCTTTCATTCTTGTTATTCTAGTTATGATCGGGTCTTGTCCCTCGGGCGTGTGGCCCAAACTATTGTATTTGATTAATGGTTGTATTATGTAAGATATTTTATATTGTGGTACGTTGTCTTATGTAGCTGTGGACCGACAGCTTATTCGGTCCATTTGTGTACCTGCGTTTTAGTTATATTATATGTTATCTTTTGGAATTCCACTTGCTCGTCAGACTGGGTTGTTAGTTTAAATTTTCATAACCGCATTTTTTAAAATTTTACACTTTTGGCAACCCGTTTTCTGATTTATTGGGTGGTTTTCCCGTATACTCAGTTTATATTTGTGATGCTGAGAATGATATCCATCCATGATCCCTGTTACGTTTGAGTATCGGGCTGGCCACCCCTTATCTCGGATTGCGGGTTGTCACAGATGGTATCAGAGCATCAGGTTCTAAAGTACTAGGATCTGTGTGGACTTGTCTCGTTCTACCGTAGCGTTCTTTGATGTAGAGCCTAATGTTAGGATATCTTTGATGCTTATGTTTACGATCTTCTGCAAGATAGATTGTTTTAATTAGCATTCTAATACTTTTTTCCATCTCAGATGCCGTCTAAGAGAGGTCGCCCGGCGAGACGTGTTAAGGTCGTAGAGGAGGAAGTAGGTCCTCCACCGCCACTACAAGGGACGGTTAATGTTGCGGATGTAGCAAGCATAGTGGCTGGAGCGGTTCATGCGGCCATGTCTGTAGTGATCCAACAATTGCCATGGGCCCCAGGTGTTCAAGCTCCTACGGGACTTACTCCGTGGGAAAGGGTTAGGGAGTCCTTTCTAAGGGGAAATCCCCCGGAATTCGAGGGAGGTGCGAATGTTATTAAAGCCAATCAATGGAAGAAAGACATGCAACGCCACCTTCGAATGATAGAATGCAGTGAGGATAAGAAGCAAGTCCTTACCACCTTTAAGCTTGTCGGATCTGCGTTACACTGGTGGGAGACGATGACCACCCCAGAACAAAGGGACACCATGTCAATCACTGAGTTCTGGGCTTTGTTTGATCTTAAGTATTTTCCTCCCGCGGTCCAGAGGGAGATGAAGAGGAAGTTGCTAGATGTAGAGCAAGGGGAGAGGTCTGTAGCGGAGTATGAAGAGGAGTTCACCCGGTTAGCAAGCTATATACCAGATGAGGTGACTCCGGAAGGGAGGAAGATCTCGAAGTTTATGGGAGGTCTAAACTGGAGAATCCGAAAACACTTATTGGGTAACCCAGCTTTCCAGACTTATGGCGAAGTTATAAATGCAGCCTTACTCCATTGCCAGGAGCATCGATTATATATGCAGGGTAGCAAGAAAGCTACTAAGATGAGGAAAGTGGGGAAGCTTGGAGAGTTTATTGCGAGGGGCAATAATAGGCACGAACAAGGTGCTTTGCATCGGGCAGATCGGGGTGGCCCTGGAGGTAGAGGTCATCCGGGCCGAGGCTCTTCTCAGTTTCGAAATAACAGAAGTAGAGGTCAGGAGGAGATGAAGGGACGGTGCTTCCAATGTGGGGAGGCAGGTCATTAAAAGAAGGAGTGTCCTCAGATGATTGGGGGTCAGTTTCCTCGGGCTCCGCAACAGCCATGTGTTCTGTTTCCACCTCCGGTACCTATTATGGTTGTTCCTCCGCAGCAGGGGCAACTACAGTATGGGCGTGTCTGTCATAATCGTGAGGCTATGTTTCCTCCAGCCCTGCCGGCACCGCCCGTTATTGAGGGTAAGTTTTTCTCTGAGATGCGTGAGTTATAGGTTATTCGATGCGGGTGTTACGTGCTCATTTGTTTTACGAGCTTTTCTCAGATTACAGATTTCATAACATCTGCTGAGAGTATTTTCATTAGTATCGAGTTCTATGCGTAATGGTTCGCTCTTTTCTTTTGTTTGTATGTATATAGGAAGTTTCTTATTAAATTGTGCTTGAGGTCGATTTACTTGTCCTTAACATGGTCGAGCATGATGTGATATTGGTATGTGATTGCTATGCCTTATCTCCATGACCAACAAGTTGAGTGGTAGCGTATAGGAGGGGTTCCTTGTTTGGATTCCGCTTCTGCGGGACGCTCCACGCGCGAACCTTAACGACGTTGGGAGTGGGGATATACTACCTTTCCTTTCTTTTACCTTATGTGTATTACGCTCTATCTCCATGATCATCTAGTTAAGTAGGCATGTGACGGAGGGGTTCCTTGTTTGGATTTCGCTTTGCGAGACACTCCGCCGCATGAACACTTAACGATGTTGTGAGTGAAGATATGCTATTCTTCCCTTTCATTATATTTTATTCTGTTACTTTATTGTCGGAAGTGGGATTTGAAAGTTTAGCCGAGGATCACGTACTAGGATGATTGATGGCTATTATAGTGCGACATAGGAGCACTGCACATTGTTCTCTCCTCTGATCGATATGAGGGAGACCGAGGTACGAAGTCAAATTGAGACTTCGGGTTATGCCTTGATATAGAAGGCTATTTGTTGAGATGCATATGTTATAGGGTATATAACCCTAGAGTTTCACGAAGGGTCAGCTTTGGTTAGTTAATATTCTTTTGTTAGTTATATAGTTAGTGTGTAGCGGTAGAATCTTTTGGTCCCGAACATGTGTCTTAGACCTGTACCCCTCGATGACTGACAACGCGAGGTTGTAGTGTAACGGGAGGGTTCCTTGTTTGGATTTCGCTTCGGCGAGACGTCCCACGCACGAAACTGAGCAATGTCGGAAGTTGAGAAAGGTCTTGGACACTAGGGACATACATAGCATTAGGTGTATACGACTTAGATAGGGTATAGGTAGATGGACTTTAGGATTGTTTAGGCGTAGGGCCTTTTAGTATGGGACGTTAGTTTGGGGATGCTGTTGGGAGTTGACCATGAATAAGTCATGTGTAAACTCTAAGAGGGCTTGGTTTCATGTTATATGAAATGGGAGGATTTTGAGAAGTTGGTGGTTAAGGCCGAAGAAGATGAGGCCTCTCATAATGGAGTGTTACGGAGGTAATGAAAGGGTGAATTGACTCGTACCCCGAGCCACATGGTTAAGCTCGAAGGTAGATTCTATTAGTTAGTATCTGCCATGACGGGGAGTGATGATACTAGAGTGTCGATTTATTGTGGATGCGCCTCACAAGTTTAAACTTGTAAGGAGTATTATCCCCTATTTAAGTTGAAATCCATCTTGGGGGTGCATTTCCCTTAAGGAGAATTTTGTCCCGAACGGAAGGGACTTAAGTTAAGCGGATATGGAGAGATCACGCAGTTCTAACGTTTCAGTGCATCAAGGTAAAGACGATTCGTGCCAAGTTAAGTCTCTAGTACTATTGGCTGGGCCTGGGAAGGTTGTTGTACTGAATCAAGGCTTCCGTTTCTCATTCTTGGCAAGTTTCCAAGAAGCCATGGGAATCAAATTGTGGTTCATTACCTCTTATTATTTTCCACAGTTGACCAAACCAATAGAATAAACCATATACTGAGGCATATACTCCTGGTATGCGTGCCTAACTTTAAGAGTAGTCGAGGTAGATGCAACTTGACGGTTCTTATTAGAAGTAGACGGTTGCCGTCTTAGAGCGTAGAGTTACGTTGGTGTCGCTGGTAGTACCTTGGGGGATGAGTTCTATATTCAGCAGAGTGTCGAGAAATCGACATAGGGGCGCGAGGATGACTTGCGGGAATAGTATCCGCACTTCTTCTTGCGACGTATATCCGAATTTTGGGGGCAAAATTCCCTCTTAAGGGGGGGAGTATGTAATAACCCTCTCTTCCGATAGTCCATTTTATCCTTAATTACTATGTGTAGTAATTAGTTGTTATCTGATAAGATGCTGAGTAAATATTAATTTGATATGTCGAGTCAATATTTACTAATATGTTGTGTAGTTACCTCGTGAGTAGATAAAATGTTCATGTGGTGATTTTAATGTCATAAAGATTTAAAATGACATTTTGGTTTATTATGAAACCGGAACTAAAAATGAGTTATAAAACTTTCAAATGATAATTTAAATAGTGTAGTTAGTCCCGGTAGGTGTGAGACAGTCAAAATAAGTGCCATATTGTATTTTGGCATTCCGGGCACTTTTGACTGGTTTTGGCTTAAATAGTGTAGTCGCGTATTAGTATATCGCGTATTAGCATTTTAAGTTGGGCTTTTAGACTTAAGCCCCGTTTTTATTTCCCCACCCCTATTCCCATTCTTCCATTTTACACAATTGAGCCCTAGAGAGAGTAGAGAGAGGAAGAGAACTTAGGAGAAAAGAGAGATTGGAGCTTGGATTGTTGCCTCCTTCTTCATCAAATCTGATTTCCCACCTCAAGGCAAGTAATCTACTTGCAAATTTATGGTTTAAGTAGAATAAATTGCATTGATATTTATGATTTAGAAATGTTAGGGTTTTGGTGGAATTTTGGGTATTTAACCCCCTTTGAGATTGATTTGGATGAGAAAAATTACAAATGATGGTAGTTGGGTGTATTTTTGGTGTACTAGTTCCATTGAATCAATTGGGTTTGGCTGGTTTGGGTTTGGTTACAATTTTGGAGTTCAAGACTCCATAGCCATTCTTGGCATTTTCGCAGGGGCGAATCGATTCGGCCCCTTGGGCGAATCGATTCGCATAGATGCAGAATCCCAGGTCTTGTTGTTCGAATCGATTCGGATTTAGACCGAATCGATTCGGCAATTGCAGAAACCAAATTTTATTGTCCGAACCGATTCGCTGGGGCGAATCAATTCGGCCCCTAGGGCGAATCGATTAGGTTCCAGAAGTTTTGAGGGTCTTTTTCTTTTAATTTTCCTCCTTATTTCTTTAGGATTGGGGCCTAGGAAACTTCTTTAAAGAAGTAAACTTAGAGTCCTAGAATAGTATGGAGTTTGGTCGTTACCCTGGACTAGAAATGGGTTCATCTGGGGTTTGTTTCGGGGAGGTTTAAAGTAACGCTAAGGCATTACTTCTTTTATTCAAACTCTTAGAAGTTTGGAAGTTAGGTACCCTAACTTGGAGACTAGAAGGTCTTGTCAAGTCAAGTTACATAGGCCTTGGAGATTTGTAGGATCATAATGATCATTTGGAGAGTTAATCGGGGATTGTAATTTGAGGAATAAATGATGATAATATTCGATGGGAATTAGGTTCGCATAAAATGAACCATGTGTGTTTAAAGATAATAGGTTCAATTTAGAATGAACCTCGTTGTTTAATGATATTAGGTTTAATAATAAAGAACCGATCACATGATTAATGGTAATGGATTTTCGGAAATAAAATGATGTTAATTGTAAATGTTAATTTACTGTTACACACCTCTCTAAATGACATCATAAGGGAAGTTCGCTCGTGAGGTGAAGCCCCCTGGCTAATGAATGCAGGGTGGATATAGTCCTAGGCCATGGGAGCGTTTATGGTTGTATATTTTCTGCGGGGGTAGGGAGATTTCGGGTGTGGTCTTGGCTACCACGCAGGCTCATGGCCGCTTCCCGACGTGTTCCGTTAGGTGCCCAGGTTGTCTTATGTTAGGCCCTGGAAGATGATGGTCATTTAGGGGCGCTCTCAGTGGGGAAACCCGGACGGGCGGTCTTAGATATCGTTATATGTATATGTATATAACCCTATTTTCATCAAGTTGGACTTGATGGTTGTTAAATGCCATAAAGAGCATAAATATGTGCCAGGAAGAGCACGGGAATAATATATGTGCCATAAAGAGCACTTGATGTAAATGATATTCCTAATAAGGAATGGAAAGATAAAATGGGAAGTTTTAATTAATGAATAGAGGTTATAACTTCTTGACTTAACCAAATGTATGGTTTTATCCCTAATAAGGAATGTCTGAAGGAAATGGAAATTGTATTAATAAGAAAGGGTTTTAAATTAAAATGCTTTACCTTCTATCCTTGCTTGAAATTGTAGATAGCATGTCATGTGATCATCCTCATTATTCATGTATAACTGTTCATATTTATCATGCTTTTTATTCTTCTAGAAATCATATAGAACCCGGCCCTGACCGGTTTACTCTCTTGTTGTATATATATAATTGTATCTGCTCAGGTGCTCCACCGCAAGGACGCCCGACTTGACTTTCCAAGTTCCTTGCACCTTCGACGAGCTGTAAGACTTTGCGGGTTATTACAGGATGTTGTGTTAGACGCTTTCATTCTTGTTATTCTAGTTATGATCGGGTCTTGTCCCTCGGGCGTGTGGCCCAAACTATTGTATTTGATTAATGGTTGTACTATGTAAGATATTTTATATTGTGGTACGTTGTCTTATGTAGCTGTGGACCGACAGCTTATTCGGTCCATTTGTGTACCTGCGTTTTAGTTATATTATATGTTATCTTTTGGAATTCCACTTGCTCGTCAGACTGGGTTGTTAGTTTAAATTTTCATAACCGCATTTTTTAAAATTTTACACTTTTGGCAACCCGTTTTCTGATTTATTGGGTGGTTTTCCCGTATACTCAGTTTATATTTGTGATGCTGAGAATGATATCCATCCATGATCCCTGTTACGTTTAAGTATCGGGCTGGCCACCCCTTATCTCGGATTGCGGGTTGTCACACACGTGTCCAAGTTCCTATGTTCAGGGTACAAGTACAAAATCCCCACAATGGTCTCATCAGGATAAGACTGTCCACAACGTGCAACCTCCTCCCGATAGCAAGAAGCGTAAGTATGTCATACACATAATAAATCATACAAATAATTTTAGGTATACACACACCCTATATCATATATCATATACCTAACATATATATATCTCCCGAATATCCTATGTATTATTTAATTCAAATTGCACTTCTTATGATATATTACCGAGTATCCCTCACTACTTGAAGTGTGCCAATTATCCTTTAAAATATGTCAATAGGTAATTCAGTCAAATTCTACCGATATAAGTCATAGGTTTGCTCATTCCCTGAATTTTTTACATTTTAAATTACACCGATTAATCTCATCAATTTCACATTAATTAATTTATTAAAGTAGTGTCACCCAACTACAATACCCCAACTCACTCATTCAGTCCATACCTTCACCCTTCAGAATGTATTACAATAAGTCCCACTATTGGAAAAAACACCCTTTATTAAATTCAATATTCGATAATTTACTATATACATCTATAATAAGTTAAACTGCTACTCTGTGCTTAACTCCCGCTGGATAAGCCTGAAAATATCTGAGTCACGACCCCGAATCTAAATTCTATAAGTTTTAACTTAGATTCATATTTTTATTTCAAGATAGTAAACACATCTCAATCTAGTGTGCATCTTAATTTCATCCAAAATTTCCATACGAATCCGTTCATATATTTTTTAGGGTCGTTCATCCTAAACACTCTAAATCCATACCTCAAATTCATTCCCATCCAATTTCAAGGTAAAAATAATATTCCTTAATATGTTCCAGAGTTCCGCGCTCATCTATGGACATCCCTAAATAATTCAAATTTTATTTCTCACAAAGGATTTTGGTTTGAGACACCCTTCCCTAGAAAAATCATAACTAATTAAAAAAATCAGAAAATACGAGGTTGGTGCCCATGCGATCTCAATGAAAATATCTACAAATGTCTTTTTTGACAAACAACTTAATCGGACCGGTTTGACCTCCAAATCGTATCGGTTTACCGTACCGGATATGCGAACCATCTTCTTTTATAACTCGTTTTCCTCCATTTTTACACATCAAACCTTCACAGTTCCTTCTCAAGACTCATCCCAATCATAAGAAATGTTTATTACACATAATAAATAGGTTCTAATCATCAAATCAATATCCAAACTTCAATGGTTTTGATTACCACTCACGATTTGACGAATTGAGTTTTACAACTTTTATTCAACCATTCTCTTTAATTAAATTCTACAATTCTCAGTTAACGAATCTAACTTTGATTTCCAACAAGGTAATTATGATATATATCTTTACGAAATATCAATTTCATATTAATCATCAATCCATATCAATTAAAATGGTTAATTCACCCAAACCCATTTTAATGAAATAATTACCCCCCCCCCCCCCCCCCCCCCCCAAAAAAAAAAAAAAAAAAAAAGACTATGTCTTACACCCACAATGATATGAATTGCAATACCGCAAATTAAATGAAAGCAAGTTTAGATACTTGCCTGGATAACTTCGTAGGGTCTGATTTTGGTTAAGATATTGATACACCTCCAAGAGTTTCCTTCCCAAATCTTCACTCCAAGAATGTTCTTGCAAAAATTTTTCAAATCATCCCCTATACTCTTGAAATTCGTTCTCAATGTAAACATAAATTAAAGAACACGTAATTAACAATCTTATATGGATATATAAATTTAAAGTATGAATATCCAATTCGATATGTTATTTGTTCTTTAATAGTACAAATGTTATGTATTTTACATTTAACGTTAGGATCTTAGATCAACATGATTACCACATACAATTATTATAAGAAATACAAAATGATATTATAATGACATACCTCCATGATGTCATAAATGAAAAGATTGACGGAGCAGTCGACCTTAGACATGTACGATCAGACTGAATTTCAGACCAAGACTTCCTCTTCTATACGACAAGAACATGCTCCAATTTCAGCACGTTCCAACAGTTGGATCTTCTTCTACAACTAAAATAGTATTTCAAAATAAACACAAATTTGAGTCTTTGGATTTCTCTCCCTTATCCTATACTTACATTATATTATCTTTTCATGTGTCTGAATGATGGAAATCAGTCACTTATTTATAGGTAGGTACATGACCCAAATCTCCAATAGTCACTTAATCTTAACTGTCCATCAAAGTAGATAGCCAAGAGTCATTTTGACTCTTGGTATTTGGAGTACCCTTTCCTTAACTAAAGTGACTCTTAGTATTAATCTAATTATGGATCATATTATGTAGAATTATTCTTTAAAATAATTCTAACATTCTCCCACTTAGTCCATAATTATCATAAGGCTCGTAATAATCTTTGAGTCACCCTTAAATATTTTTTCATAAACACCTTAATCAAACAAACCATTAATGTGGGTCATGACACTCACATACTAGTTCAAGAGCATGATCGCTTCTATGTACCACAATAATAATAATTCATCCAACATGGTCTATAATCGGGTTATTCAATAATGGTCCAATAATGTCTTATATAAAAGACTATTTCTATTACATTCATCAATTCACATGCATGTAAACCTATATTACAAGACATAAATCGAAATATTCAGAATACACTTTAATCAATATCATGTATAGTGCCAAAATATAAGCACCAAACAATCCACTAACACTCATACTAAATTGACTACACGTAAGACTCATATCTTAAGCATGTTTCATAAATGATCTTTGGTGGTAGCCCGTTTATTAGTGGATATGATATGTTAACACTTATATTAATGTGTTCAACTGACACTTTTTATTTATGAACTTCTTCGTTCATATATAGGTATTATATCCTAATGTGCCTAAGTTCTTTAAAATACCTATCAGTTCTTCATGACGAAGATTGCAGCGACATTATCATAATATTTTAGCAACTTGGTAATATTGTCGACAACTCCAAGTCCCAAAACAAAAATTTCACAGCCATAATCCATAATTTGTAACCCCAAAGCATGCTACATACAATATTTAAATGTTTTTAATTTTTCATAATATTGGTCACCAACCTACTTAATCAAGAGAGAACAATTATCATAAGTGTGAGCATATAATATTTTAAGCATCTCAATACTTCATATTATTAAACTATTTTATTTCTCTAATCTATCATTCATTGTTAAAAGAAATTCAAGAAATATATAAATTTACTCCCACTCACTTCGAGGTATATATAAACTTAATCAAAATAAATAAAGTATTCTTAAAATACCAGTAATGAGAAACTGCATATGTTTATATAGTGATTTCTAAACTTGTACAATTCTTTTCTTAAACTCTCATAAGTTTTCACACTAAATGTAACTCTTACTCAAAAGGAGCTACTAAATCTATAAATTTTAATATTCTAAGATATAGATGAAAATATTTATTTACGCGCCTTTGTCTATTCGTAATGAAAACTTTGACCATAAGTCTAGCTTTATATCATTGATTATCAAAATCGAATATTTTCTTACTCTGTCAAATTTGTACTCTTGTGATAAATCTCACAATCAGTCAAAATAGCAAATTCATTTAAGAGTTTCTTAAAACTATTCATATCCACTAACCAACAATTAGTTTATATGTTTAAGGAATGACTTGCGTATCTTAACTTCTCTTATAACCACATTATGTGGTTTGATACTCCCACTAATTTCACCATTCTTTAAAGAATTTGACATGTAATATTTTCGATTTAGAAAGTAATTAATGTACCCTCTTTTGAGCATAGACATAATTATAAATTCTAATTCTTTTAGTGGATTCTAAATCTATGTATGTACTAGACATTTCCAATCATACGGGTTTGCCAAATTGGGTAAGTAAAGTGAAATTTATATAATACACTTTTAACCATTTACATTTATTTTTGTGTGAATAAATCTTTCGGCGATATCGACTTGTTACATTTTATTTATTGTTTTATAACGACATGGTCTATCTAGGTCCACTATCCAAGGACTATAATCTCCCATTTGGGCCACGTAGATCGTTCTAAAGTTGTAAAACCTTAAGAGCTCAAACGTGTGTGTCAAGATTCATAAGTAACAATCCATAGACAATCTAATATATTAAATTATCAAAGTCAGTCTAGATTTAAAAGAGCCACAACGTCGAAAAGATACTTTGAAGTTCAACATTATGATGTAGGATCAGAATCATTTTTCTTGTAAAAGTTTCATAAAAATAATTGTACAAACCACAAATGAGAATACCATAATTAAGAAAAATATACTCTCATATAAACGTAAAGATGTTTTATATACTCAAGAAAAATATTTTGAAAGGTCACTGAGGGGTTTTGAAATGATTTTAAAATAACATAAGAAAAGGAATCCAAGAATTTATCGTTTGTTTTACGGTTTGTCTTGTCAGCATCCTCATATCGATTTAGATCTAGGTTTCGTAGCACTCTAGTTTTTGAAAAAGAAAACAAATTATTTAATTAATATAGAATAATATATTATAATTCACATAATAAAACATAAAGTATGTATGCTATATAATGGGTACTCATTTTAATCTCTAACACTATGAGATTTTCCATAAACTCTATGCTTAATCCGTTTAATAATTCTTCAAGGTTTTAAAAGAGTTTCACGCACTAATTCATTAATAGTGGGATCCTAAGTAAAACTGAATTATAACAATTTAGCAATTTTAAGTGAAACTTAACTTTTTTATTTCATTCTAAGAAGTCAGTCTCAATAACATTAAAGGGATAAAACATGCAATTTTAAAGAAATAAAGTAATATAAAATTAATGAAATAAATAGCTCACTACATTAATGCTATGAGTTGACAATATGTACATCAATAACATTTTATAAATGTGGACATTCTTTCATAATAACTTTGAATATTTATATATATGACTATATTGTGTATCATTTTATGTAATTTAGATGAACATGCTATCGATGATAACTTTTCACCACCTAATTGCATAATCTCTTAATATTGATTTCATTTACTCAAAATATATTTCTTTTGGGAAATTATCTTGCATGACGAAATAAATTAAATATACTCCATTAATGTCTTCACATATATAATCATAATAAGTTATTACTACAACTTTTATCTTTAAATTTAATATTCACAAGCATTCTTGTTAGGTCACTTTGGTGTCTACAAAACTATCCATTATATGAATATTAAATTGTTTTATGGATTGTATAATAATTTCAACAATCTCTAATGTTTTCAATAGATTATAAATTAAGGAAGGTCATGGACTCTTTGGAGCAACCGATACCAACCTTAATAAAAAAAATATTCCCCTTAATTTGAACTTCACCATTGTAATCGAACTCTTTATAGAAACTAAATTACTATGGCTTAATCATAATGAAATTATTAATAATTCGAACAATCAAAACCATATTTGTACTCTTTGGAGAAACCAAGATATAGCATTTGAATATTATCACAAAGTTCACATTTATAGTTTATTAGATTAGACCACTTTGGTGGAATTGTAATCTAATCGTGATATAAATAGTGAGATGAAAACCTTAAGGCATCCTTAAATATAGTATTGCATGCTATCATAAATTTAATTCAACATTTACAGTTTATCAGACTAGACCACTTTAGTGGAATCATAATCTAATCGTCATATAAATGCTAAAAAGAAAACCTTAGGGCATGATTATAATATTTCTCTACTCATATTGGGCATAATAAGGGTATACACAATAATTTAGTATTTACAATTTTGAACACGGAATAAAACTTTACACAAATATTAGTTTCAAGAAAATATTTAAGTCCTTCGAGGTTAAGTTGATGTGAAAAAAAAAATTGCTCATTAATGTTCATTTGGCAATCGAAATTATCCTTTGATATAATGAACAAGCTACATCATCATTGTATCAAAAATCTGACATTCATCATTCTATTTGGACTCATGACAACAAAATTTATCCACAGTAATTTAATATTTATAATTATAGATTGGGACACTTTAATGGACACCTAATCTAATATAATATAAATATTAATATCAAAACCTTAACCATAACTATAATAGTCAGAACAATAATTGGTATATACCGAAAATATTATGACAGTAAAATAAGATAAGACAGACGATGTATTTATTAAAACATAAAAATGGAGAAATCCATAATTTCCAATAATTAAACATTTGAGTAACAACTATAAGAAAACTCTTGAAAAATAATCTCCCCAATAAGTGAAATTAAAAAAAAATGGAGAAAGAAATAGTTGTGAACTTTATTACCAAATACAATAAATTTAAGGTTTTGAGAGCTTAAAAGTGCATAAATAGTCAACACAACGTTCATCACTAAAAAAATAGTGATTTTTAATCATTAAATCCTTTAGGATTGACATGAAAAAAAAATCATTAATACTGGGTAAGTCGAAAATTTTAATCTCAATTATTGCTTATTAAAGGCATAAGAAAACAGTTACTGAAAATGTCTCCAAATATTCAAATTTATAGTTTTGTAAAATAAGCATCTTTAAAGTCATTATTAAAATTATCGCAAAAAAATCACAATAAGGGAACCAAAACCAATTCTAATTTGGTCATAAAAATTTGGTACCCAAAATCTCATCTTATGAAATTTTCTTTTATGTGATTATACAGATATACCAATTAATTCAGTTGGTTGCATTCAGAGATATCCGAAATTGATTTATCATTAATTGCGCTTAAATATTTGATTCATATATTGTGCAAAAATTTTACTTTCATGGAACATACATGCACGCACATATTACGTAATGTATAAAAAAATCAATACTCCAAATAATATTACACGCAAAACTTAATTGATAATCAATAGTCCAAATATAGATGCATGAACAATAATATAATATTTATGACTATAAATTAAGACACGTTCTTCTTAATTTAGCTTCATATAAATATTAGTGTCATAACATTACCTCATAATTATATTAGGACCTTTCGACAATCAAATATAGATTATACACAATAATTCAATTTATCGAAACTATTATTATCAAACCCCTAATGATACATCTAATATTCTAAAATATTATATTGAACCTTTTGGTCAATACCAAATAATACATAACATGAATATTAGAACAATCCTTTAATGAGAAAAAATATATGTAGGGATTTATATCATAAAATATGAAAAATAATTTATTTTTCCAAAAATGGAAAATTTTGAGTTATCACTACAATAACATAAATAATCTCTTCAAGGTCACTCTCCAATTCGTGGAATCGTAAAATCAATTTTTAAGTGAGAGTTATTAGCATTGACATTATCACAAAAAAAAAGCAAAAACACATTTTAGGGGTCTAAACGACGTCAAATCGTCGAGATAGGGTGGTGCCCATTGTCAACAATAGGTTTTGTTTATTTCGACGTTTCCAGGTTACCATGTGAATTTACTAATATTCCGAGTAAAAATACAAAATTTGTCCCCAAAACAAATCCATTAATTCATAATTTTTTTTTGTACCCAGATTCTTCTATAGGAAAAAACTCTTAATGGACAATAACGAAATCAAAAACCAATTGCTCTCATACCACATGTAAACATAAATTAAAGAACACGTAATTAACAATTTTATATGGATATATAAATTTAACATATGAATATCCAATTCGACATGTTATTTGTTCTTTAATAATATCAATGTTATGTATTTTACATTTAACGTTAAGATCTTAGATCAACATGATTATCACATACAATTATTATGAGAAATATAAAATGATATTATAATGACATACCTCCATCATGTCATAAATGAAAAGATTGACGGAGCAGTCGACCTTAGACATGTCAAATGGAACTGAATTTCGAACCAAGACTTCCTCTTGTATACGATAAGAACGTGCTCCAATTTCTGCACGTTCCAACGGTTGGATCTTTTTGTACAGCTAAAATAGTATTCCAAAATAAACACAAATTTGAGTCTTTGCATTTCTCCGCCTTATCCTATAATTACATTATTTTGTCTTTTCATGTGTGTGAATGATGGAAATCAGTCACTTATTTATAGGCAGGGACATGACCCAAATCTCGAACAGTCACTTAATCTTAACTGTACATCAAGACAGATAACCAAGAGTCATTTTGACTCTTGGTATTTGGAGTACCCTTTAATTAACCAAAGGGACTCTTAGTATTAATCTAATTGTAGATCATATTATGTAGAATTATTCTTTCAAATAATTCTAACACTCAATTCTCTTCACTTTCTCTCTACCTCTTTGTATAACTCTCATAACCTTTGGTTTTATAAAAAAAAACTCTTCTCTAAATTCAAACCTTTAATTTTATAAGTGTATCCCGTTTTTGACTTTTCATCTACCATTAAGAAGCCCAAAAGTCACCAAAATAAGTTATAATTAGCCTAAAAAGCCCCCGAGACCTGAGCATGACTCCTCGGTACTCAATTTTGACTATTTCAACCTATTCAGAACCAACCGTCCACTTAGAATCATCATCTGAGTTCCTTAACTAAATATCCAATTTCAACCTCAAATTATGACACATATATTTTAAAAGAAATAACCCGAATTAATTTAAATCTTAATTCTTCAAATAAATTAAATCTTCCAAATTAAATAAATTCTCCAAATAAAATAATTTCTCCAAATCATCAATTTAGTTTAAATTCTAATTCACTAATTTAAATAAGTTATTTATCCTCAAATTAAATAAATTATTTATCCCAAAAAATATGGGGTGTTACATATTTTCCCCCTACAAAGGAATTTGGTACTCGAAATTCAGATGAGTCTAGTACTCCAAGCCTCGAATACTTCTCTACTCACACCCCCTTAAAATCATTACCCATATCTCTACCCCTTGTAATCGCGAATTATATTAGGCTTAAATTAATTACCCTGAGCGCCCATACACCTTGTACACATGACCATCTACATGAAAGTCACCCGGCTCTACTAGCCTTAAATTGTAATATACTTTTACTCACTGTTATAACCACATGTGTGTGTGTGTGTGTGTGTGTGTGTGTATATAACTGAGGTACCAAACCCATGTCCCGAAGACCACACATCTCCCCACTTCCAACATAGAGTTAAGTTTCATGAGTGGGATGTCTCGCAAAGAGAAATCTAAACAAGGAACCACCCCGTTACACTACTACCTAACATTGTTAGTCGTTGACATCCGTTAAGCCCTGTGTCCATAACACGCACCCCAAAATTTTTGTCTCCTGATATAAAAGTATACTCGTCCACTTTCATGTTACCAAAGACATAATATAATATTGTGCCTCTTACTATCACTAGTTTCTTAGCGCGAATCAATCACGAGATATATATCCCCGATCAATAATAAACATATCCACCCTGAACCCCATCAGTAAACGTCCCTCCTCCCCGAGATTAAATATAGCAATACAAACATTTTCTTATAAGTTTATTATGCAACACATGATAACATATATACACGAATATATAGGCTAGACCCTCTTTAAGGTGATAACTAGCACAAATAAATCATATCTCGAAACAACGAATACAAAGTCTCATCATACTATATATTATGGCCTAAAAATACCCGTATAAATATCACTAACATATCATATGTAACACACTTATCTCAAGTTCATTTCCGCATTCTCTCGGCGTAGCTATATCATATGGGTATTTTCGATTACCGCACACATTGAAATTTAATTCTTCTCGATACTGCCCATCCCATTAACTTGTGTTGCAAACGTTCCGGCTCTCCAGGATATATATCATAATAACTCTCAGCTTAAAATGTCTCCTCTACACGTTCTGTAATTTAACATTTAAAACCGATGCGCTAGGATCCAACAACGTCTCACTATGCCCAACTTTTATTAAGTTACATGCGTATATCATTCCGCAATGAAGCCCAAAAGAACTTTTTCCAATGCACTATCTTGTAGAATTGTCGGTCATGGAAATATGTGGTTCCTAAACACACAACTAAGATATCACCAATTTTTGTCTCCCGATAAATAAATCAAAAATCTATACCCAATGTCTCTCTAGGCATCACATGATATGATATTCTCACTATACTCTATGAATTTTATTTCATAAAATCTCACAATGAACTCAACCCCCTCTCTAGTGAGACATCACCAAAATATACATCCTTCCCCGGAACAATGAACACGATTCTCTTGTTGTAACCACCTATCATCGTACAACAGTTCGTTCCTAGGATTAAACCATAACTCGAACATAATTATCAAAATGATCCATCCTCACAGAATATATCCTCCCAATGTCCACACCTTCTCCCCTGCAGATGGAACTAAATAGGCCCCCGCTACTTAACGATAATTATACACGCACAATAAAATTACCGATACTTCTACTACGCCCGTTTCATATACAAATCTAGTACTAATGAACTACTGTGATTCACTCGTGCCACACAAAGTAGATCCTAAATCATTCCATGAGAAAATCTCATCCTTCCAATTGCCAATAACACTCGCAGTTCAAATGATTTCTAGACATAACACTGCTATCCCAATTGAACCAAAAACTTCTTATGACTATTGACCCTACTGGGCATCCCGATCCTGTCCCCCAGTTTACCGTGGATAATACTCACACTTATGTTCCTACTCTTTATGCATAAAACACCTCACGGTGTCATTCCCCTTCCTCTGTCCCCACTGGACATGTCAGGGTTGTCCTTCTCTAGTGCCTAGTATACTTGTCCCTGATTGATGACCCTATTGTTCTTTCAGATCTGTTGGCCCTATAGGACTCGTTACTGGCCTTGGCGGCCCTAACTAAATCCACCATCACATGTTAGTAATTCTTTTGATCTCAATCATTACAAAGGCTCCCCTGCTGGGTATACCCTCCTGTGGAGCCTCACCAGTAGTGTTAATTCCAGTCTTTCCTTTCGATTAGATTCTCCAACTCTATTGACTCCCTTCTCATGACAATTACAACAACGATACCAATCGTTCTCTTTAGACTTCTCCATCTATGATTGTATATTCTTCCTATGAGTCCATTATTAATTTATAGACCTTCTTGATTCTCCCTATCCACCTCATCTAGTATGAAGTTCACTAAACATTTTAATTCTTTTTCATGACCGACCAATGTACGACCCTTTTGAAACAAGTCTTGAAATCCTTTTTCTCTTTATGTTAAAACAGTTGGTGAGAGGATTTTCGGTCAAACCACACCCCAAACTCAGTTATCGGTGTACAAATCCCACCCGAACTCGTATATGAATTTCATCAGTAACACCTAATTGCAGGAGAACGTAAGTCGCGTACGTAAAGGAATACAACAATCTTAGAATAAGGCTCTATATCGAAGAACGATATGCTGAAATGTAATAAGTCGTACAGGTCTTAAGGACTCTATAACCTGATGCTCTGATACCGTTCGTGACACCCCACCTATTAAAATACCGAGTGGCCAGCCCGTGATCAAAATAAAACGCTGGTCTCATATGGCTCATTCTCAACATCACTGTCGAAAAACTTTTTAAAGTTACTTATTTTTTACAAAGAGGATATTAATCCCCAATTATTATAAAGGAGTTAGGAGAAAAAGCCTCTCCTACGTGGCTTTACAACGCATGGTTCTAAAATATGGAAGATAAAACTTATCTAACTTTATGAAACCTTTTGTCAACATAGGCAAATCAGAATAAGAGTAGTAAATAGAAGATTTCTTTAAAGAAGAATCTAAACAAGCTAAAGAATCATCTAGATTATTGCACTGTCTCCAAATATGCTCAATTTTACTATCACTTTTCTACATCAATTCCCAAACCTCTTTTATCAGAGTGATTGCCTGCCAAAGTGGTTTCCAAATGCTTCCAATCATGTTGAACATAGCCTTAGAATCATTCTCAATAATGAACTTGGAAAAACCTTTTTCAACACAAAGAAGAAGATCAGTTTTAACTGCAAAAATCTTAGCCATCATACTTGAATTATGATTAATATATAATGAGAAATCCATGAGAAGATTTCCTTGATCATTTCTGAGAACACCTCCCACACCACTTGAACGTGGATTTCCTTTGCTGGAACCATCTACATTCAATTTCAAACAACCTGTATGTGGTTTAGTCCACTTGGTAATAATGAATTTAGGTTGTATGATTTGAACTTTGATCTGGAATTTCTGAATAATGTCCAAGTCTGAAGTTTTAAAAGGACTACAGAAACTTATGGAAGCACTGATATCAGCCAATGAAATCTGAACATTCTTAATGATTGTTTGCACATACATAGCTACATTCTCAAAGACACTTTTGCATCTAGCTTTCCAAATTTGCCACATAATCACCATGGGCAATGAATGATGGATGAATTTCATAAAATCAATATGATTTGAGTGAATCCACCAAGCCATAACCGTTGATTTGACAGAATTAAAGGAAGGAATGATATCCACAAATTTCCAAAAGTATTTCCAAACTTGATTTGCTAACTTACATTTAACCAACAAATTATTTAATGATTCTTCTTCATTTCTACAACATTGACATTTGGAGCATATTCTAATACCGATTATCTGAATATTATCATCAGTTAGAATAGCTTTAAATAAACATTTCCAAATGAAAAGGTATTTTTTTTTGGGAATCTACTTATACCATATCATTTTCCAAGATATAGATTCAATACCAAACCCTCTGATCAAATTATAAAATGACTTTATGCTAAATGTACCATCTAGAGTTGCATCCCAATAAGTGTCTTGATCAACTGTAACTGAGGTTATTGAATTTCTTCTTGAACTTGCCTAATTATTTTCATCACATAAAAGCCAATAGAAGATCTAGGATTTCTGTACTTGTTCTTCATGAAATTAGTTGATACACCTTTAGAATTTTTCAATCTCCAAGCCAGCTTATAAGAGAATGTTATAGTAACATATTCAAAATTTCTAACATCAAGACCACCCTCTAAAATAGGCATACATATCTGATTCCAGTTGATCCAAGCTTTCTTATTTCCTCTAATACCATCAGACCCCCAAAATAGTTTGCTAAAAATTGAATGAATTCGATTGATAATTGGTTTTGGGGGATTTAAAGTCGCTAGAGTGAACATGATTGTTGATGTAAAAAATTAGATTTGACCTAATTATTTTAATCACAGATAAAAAGAATAAAGAAATAATAGACAATATATTTTTAAAGTGGTTCAGCCTTGCAAGAATGGCCTACGTCCACTGTTTTTGCTATTACTAACTATTTGTATGGATTTCTCGAGGAATGGTTTTCTCAAGAAATTCCGGTCCTCTTCCAATGAGGGGTTACAATGTATTTATAGCCTTGAGGCTGTACAAATGAATGGACAATGCGTTGTTATCTAGTAGACATGTACATCTGTATGATAATAAATGAGCATTTAATGCGCAGTCGTCTCCTTGATTATCCTGATTAGAATGCTAAGTTGCTCGGACTGCCTAAGTAGCTCGGACCGCTTAAGCTGCTCGGATCGCCTAAGTAGCTCGACACACTCTAGATGCTAGGGGCCCCTGAGTTCCTCATGGCTTTTTAGTTGCTCAGTGATCTTGAGTTGCTCGATACAAGTATACATATTTGCCACGTTAGCAGACACGCGTCTGTAAGTGAGTAGCCCATGTCAGCAGACTAAATTTGGTATCAACAGAAGCTCCCAATGTTTCATAGTTTGATGTTGAAGAAAAGTATGGAACATTCTTCTTGAAAACTTCACTCGTTGTATGGTTTTGAGGAGAGCATTCGCTGTATATAACTTCTTTTTGGGTGCACAGTATCAGGCCTCATAAATATTTTGAATTTTCATGACCGCTTCAATATTTGTGCTCTTTTTTTTCTTTTAGCCGCCGGATACGCAAACGCCTTTCTTATTAATCATTACCTTTCTCTATTCCCAAGGTAAAGTATTCAAACATGGAAAAAATCCTATCGTCTTCTACTTTTCAAACCCATGTCTTCAAACTTTTCATTTCTTCTCTATCTTGTGCATTCATTTCTTCCATTATTCGTTCTCAACTGATTCATTATTCTCCTGTAAGCTCTTCTTCCTTCTCTTTTACTTATTTTGTTCATCATGGTTTACCCTGTTGAATATCTTAACAAATTTCGTTCTGAATTTTCAATTCCTTCATGGGTCATATAAGAAGAACTTTCTGAACCTTCTAACTATTTTTCTGTGGCTGAGGGACATTGGTTCCCAAGTCTCTTTGTGGTCAAATGTGGATTTTCTTTTCCTCCAAATCCCCTATGTTTGGAGTTCTGTCAATATTTTGACGTTGTTCCTACAAGAATAGCGCCAAATACCTGGAGAATAGTTAATGGAGTCCATAAGATAAACCAAATTCATGGAACCCGTTTAGGAATTCCAGAAATTATGTTTTGCTACAGATGGGTTGTCAGCGATAGTACTTTTTATTTAAAAACTAGGTTTTTGAATAGGGCTTTAGTTATCAATCTTCCAGATGCCAATAGGGATTACTTTGAACATGGGGTTGTTATGACAAATGGGTAACATGATCCATTAAATGGATATGATGTATATCATGGTCCCAGGTGTCCCCCTTATGGAAATGGAATAGGTTATTTTTTATTTTTTTGAAATCTCTTTTCTTAATGTTTGATAAAATGTATCACCGACATTTAATTTTTTATTATTTGCAGTTGACAGCAAAAGAAAATCTCCAAAGGAGACAGAGGTTAATTTAAAGCATTTAAAACTTATCTGGAGTTTTCGCCAGTCTGTGGTCGAGGAACACATTAGGTCGGCCTCTTATTTGTTGCAGTACAAGAGTTACACTTCATCCTTTATTGCTCGTCCAGTGGTGGTGGACATTGACCAAGTACCAGCTGCTGATACTAGTGTGGAAGGTTCTTCGTCTGAGTCAAATATTCCTATTGGTGACATAATGAAGAGAAGAAAAGCTCCTTCCTTTTTCGACAAGTCTGATTCTCCTGCTGTGGAGGAAAAGAGAAGTAAAAAAGATGTCCCAAAATCGGGGGTAAAGACTGTAGAGATACCCCCTTCTGATGCTACCAAGAAATTTGGCGAGAAGCCTCCTGTGGCTCCGACCAAGATCATTGAAAAGCCCCCTGTCGTCCCAAGCAAGATTTTTGCTATCACTCCTCCAAGTGAGGTTATTGTCATATCACCAACTAAGATAATGTCCTTAGTTGAGAATGTTCATGTTCCTCCAAGGAGGTTAAAGAAAAATCTTTCTGAGAGACTAGCTGAACCAGTCTCTCAACAATCAATTGTCGAAGGTGGTGTTTCAACTTGTATTCCCCCGAGCTCTGCTGTGGGCTTAGTAAGATCTTGGACTATCCTAGAGGTCCCTGATATTGAAAATTCTCTTAGTCGTGAGAGTGTTACTGCTCTAGCTGCTCAACACATTGCCTCAGTAAGTATTATTGATCTGATCCTTTTATTTTTTTATACTATATTAATATATTGACTTAGAGTTATTTCTTTTCTCAGTTGGTGACGTGTTTCAACAGCATTGTAAAAAGGGATGAAGCCATCAGGGCCTCCAGTTCCTCGTATGGAGTGGAAAAGGCTTTTACTGGATTAACCCAGTCTTTAAAAGACTCTCATCAGAAGTATGAGGAGAATAAGGTTGCTTGGGAGAAGCAGGTTAAGTCCGTTGAGCAGGAGAAAGATCGAGCTATGGAAGCCTCCAAGTAATTGGAGAAGAAATTAAAAGAGTTTGAGAAGAATAATAAAGAGCTTGAGGAGAAGCTCAAGAATGCTGAAGGTCTTGAGAATAAGATAAAAACTGCTGAAGAGGAAGTTGGTAGACTTCATGATGTTGATCGCCAGAAACAAGAGGTGGAAGGGAAATTGAAGGTTGCCGAGGAACTTCTTATTGAGATGACTTCCTCGGAGAAGGCAAAAAGAAGAAATGTTGTTAAAAGTGTTTTAGTGCTGGTTGGGATAAGGGCTGGAACAAAGGCCTAGCTGCTATGTCCTCTCAGATGGAGTTTGCCAACCTTAAATATTTCAGGGACGAATGGATTGCAGCCTTGCAAGAGCTAAAAATTGCTGAGAATTCTGAATTGTTCCAGCGACACACTCATGTCCCTCCTCCCTCTCCTGGAGAATAAGAAAAGGACGAAACTGACTCAGAAGAATCTTCCATGATACTTGGGGACTAGGTCCCTGCTGTTGAACCTTCCTCCGCGCAGCCCCAACCAGCAAACATTTATGTCGAGCATCTTTCATTTCCCTCTGAGCAACCAACCTCTTCATCCAAGCCTTCCAAGGAAATCTTAGGAAATAAGGAGAAGGTGTGGAGTTATTCGGATCTTTCTTTTGCTTTTTTGTTGAATGTAATTTTGGACTATGTACTTCTTTTTGTGATGAAATAAAATTCAAACTTTTGGTTGTTTGTCTTGACTTATTCTTCTACTTGCTCTGTCTGCATTCTTATTGATTCTTTCTATCTCTTCTCTTTACTAGTTTATGGTAAGGATGGAGCTCTTGTCAGCCCATGACACCAAACTGATGAAAAAATGTAATAACTATTTCAAGGCTGGTCGTGCAGATCTGAATGGTGCTCAAATCATCGATATCCTGGGTTCAGATGCTTCTGAATGAGCAGTTGAAGCTTACTAGTATCTGAAATGTTTGCTCGATCGTGCAGTAACCAATAATGTGGCATATTATGAGATGATTGAAGATCTCCAGGGTACCATCGATGAACTCTAACAACAATATAATGAGTCTTCTACCCTTTTTCACCAAGGGTATGAGAAAAAATATCAGCAACTGAGTGCTGACAAAGGATATGATAAGTTTATCTCTACTTATGAGAAGAAATAGAGCATTTTGAAACTTGAGGTTGAAGAGCACAGGCATATCGTCAAGTTGTTAGAGAAGAAAAACCTTATTTTGGAGGGAGAGATTAAACAACTTAAGTCTGCCGCATCTTCCTCAGGGGCCTTAGTTCCTGTCACTGATGAAGGTTTCTCTTTCTTGGAGGTTGAAAATGCCAACTTAAGAGATGAATTATAAACTTTAAAAAGAGCTGGACCTTCCACCTCTGCTCGTGGACGAGCAAGATCTTCTTCTCGGGGACGAGCAAGGGCTGGTCGGATCTTTATCGAAGATGAAAGAACTCAAGCAGCTTTGGAAAATCAGGCAGTTCAATTGATGGAAAAGAACCAAGCTTTAGCAGAGATATCCAAGAAGAATATGAACCTCAACGAGAAACTTTCCACACAGAGCTCTGCCTTGGAAAATAAGGAAATTCTGGTGAAGAATCTCCACGAGCAACTGGAGAGGTTAACTTACCAGTTCCACAAATAACTCAGAGAATTTTGGATGGTAGGCTACAATGAAGCCCTTTACCATCTTGATGATCGGATTCAACAGTCAAATAATGAAGGGTACAAGTAAGGGTGTCTGAATGCTTTGTGCGTTCTAAAGGTGGAGCGAGGTCACTACTTATGGGATTATTATGATCCTGGATTGCTTGAGTTGCCCGTGCCTCCTTTTAAGCTCGACATGAGTTGGATTCCTGCTCAGGCAATTCCTCAGTGCTTGATTTCAAAGTACCTCGGCGATTACAGTCTTCATTCAAATTTTAACATATCTTTCCCAGAGCATTTTCTTGATCGGCCATCAGTGATGAATGTTCGAATGCTTCAAGATGTAAATTTCATAAACTCTCCTTATGCTTTAGACGATCCTCCTGCTGGAGTAGAACCTGTTTCGAAGGCAGAAGGGAAAAACCAATAGAGTAGGATCTTTGATGTAATGACTTGTAATTTTCACAGCATATGTAATTATTCTTAATTTGAATGAAGAATTTTTTTCATCTTTTGCTATTTTATTTTCTTCTATGTATTTTACAGAATATCTTTGTTTGTGAATATATGCGTATTTTGATATGTTTTATTTTTTGATTATAGTGTTTTATCACTCTTTGATTCTAAGCAATGAAACGACTTCCATCCCATGATCCTGCTTAGTTTAACCAACCAGAGTTGATTGCAATTGATTTACCGACCAACCGGAGTTGGTGGATATTGACTCTCGACCAATCGGAGTTGGAGGAGATTAATTTGCCGACCAACCATAGTTGGTGGATATTAATTCCCGACCAACCTGAGTTGGAGGAGATTAATTTACCGAACAATCGAAGTTGGTGGATATTGATTCCCGACCAACCGGAGTTGGAGGAGATTAATTTACCGACCAACCGGAGTTGGTGGATATTGATTCCCGACCAATCAGAGTTGGAGGAGATTAATTTACCGACCAACTGGAGTTGGTGGATATTAATTCCCGACCAACCGGAGTTGGTGGATATTGATTCCAGACCAACCGAAGTTGGAGGAGATTAATTTGCCGACCAACTGGAGTTGGTGGATATTGATTCCCGACCAATCGGAGTTGGAGGAGATTAATTTTGCCGACCAACCGGAGTTGGTGGATATTAATTCCCAATCAACCGGAGTTAGTGGATATTGATTCCCGACCAACCGGAGTTGGAGGAGATTAATTTGCCAACCAACCAGAGTTGGTGGATATTGATTCCCGACCAATCGGAGTTGGAGGAGATTAATTTGCCGACCAACCATAGTTGGTGGATATTGATTCCCAACCAACCGGAGTTGGTGGATATTGATTCTCGACTAACCGGAGTTGGAGGAGATTAATTTTCCTACCAACCGAAGTTGGTGGATATTGATTCCCGACCAACCTGAGTTGGAGGAGATTAATTTACCGAACAATCGAAGTTGGTGGATATTGATTCCCGACCAACCGGAGTTGGAGGAGATTAATTTACCGACCAACCGGAGTTGGTGGATATTGATTCCCGACCAATCGGAGTTGGAGGAGAATAATTTGTCGACCAAATGGAGTTGGTGTATATTAATTCCCGACCAACCGGAGTTGGTGGATATTGATTCCAGACCAACCGGAGTTGGAGGAGATTAATTTTCCGACCAACCATAGTTGGAAATAATTTGATTCTGAACTTGATGTATAGTGTGTAGCACTAACACTCCGAAAAAATTTCAACAAAAAGAGAGAACTGGGGGTAAAACATTCCACACTTTACTCATACTGAAGAAAACTGCATTTACATAGGAATCTCAACTACTGATAATACTTGCGCAGATGCTCTGCATTCCATGCATTCTTAAATTCTTCTCCTTCCAAGGTTTCAATCTTGTATGTCCTTGGTCGAACAACTTTTGTTACTCTGTAGGGTCCATGCCAGTTAGCTTCCAGTTTGTTGTGCTTTTGAATTGCTTTCTTAAGCACATAGTCCCCTTCCTTCAATCACACTTCTTTACCCTCTTGTTGTAAAATAAAGTTGTTTGTTGTTGGTATACAACATTCCTGATCGCTGCTTCTTCTCTGACTTCTTCGAGCATATCTAGATCTAATCGCCTCATCAAGTCACTGATAGGAGAATTGAAATTCAGTACCCTATGTGTGGGTAGGCCCAACTCGGCAGGTATAACAGCTTCACTTCCAAATGCCAGTATGTATGGAGATTCTCTTGTTGCTGCTCGTGGTGTAGTACGATAAGCCCACAGCACAGACTGTAGCTCGTTAATCCAATTTTCCTTTACATCATCCAGTCATTTTTTCAAACCATTCAGCAGCGTTCTGTTCGTCACCTCAGTTTGTACATTGCTCTGGGGGTGGCCTGGTGCAGAATGGGTCTTCAATATGTTTGACTGATGACAATATGCAGCAAACTCCTTGTTATCAAACTAAGTTCCATGATATGTAATTAACGCATGGGGAAGACCATATCTACAAATGATATTCTTCCAAATAAATTGATACACCTTGTCATAAGTCATATCAATAAGAGACTCAGCTTCCACCCATTTAGTAAAGTAGTCCACAGCGACTACGAGGTGTTTAAATCTTCCCCTTGTCATTGGAAGTGGCCCGACCAAGTCTATTCCCCATATAGCAAATAGCCAAGGGGACGTGATGGGTGTTAATAATGCTTGAGGAGTTCTTCAGATAGAGGAGAAACGTTGACATTTATCACATTTATTGGCATAAGCTACACAATCAGCTCTCATTGTCGGCCAATAATACCCTTGCGTTGTCATTCTTTGTAAAAGTGTCTGACCTGCTACATGGGCTCCACAAGACCCTTCATGGACCTCTTCAATCAAATTTTTCACCTCGAAGGGGTGTACACATCTTTGCAAACCCGCTATAATTCCTCATCTATATAAAATGCCATTAGTCAATACATAATGAGCAACTTTAAACTTTAGTTTCTTGGCTGCGAGTTTATCAGTTGGTAAATCCCCCTCCTTAATATAGGACCTGATGGGATCCATCCAAGATGGCCCTAAATTAAGGGTAATGAAGTTCACCATCAGATCTTTGCCAATGCTCCAACTAGCCAAGATTTCTATTGGGATTATTCTTCGTAGCTCGGTGCGTGTGGCTGAGGCTAACCGAGCTAAGGCATCTTCTCTTGCATTCTCCAACCTTGGTATTCTAATTAACTGCACTGCGTTAAAGCTAGATACAATCTCCATTGCTTTCTCATGATATTGGATAATTAATTCTCCTTTTGCTGCATATACTCCCAACATTTGATTTATAATCAACTGTGAGTCACTAAATACAACGACCTGCTCCGCTTTCATAGTTTTGGCTAGACTGAGACCTACGATCATAGCTTCATATTCATCCTCATTATTAGAAGCTTTAAATTGAAAATGCAGAGCATACTCCACATCAATTTTATCGGGTTTGTTTAAAATAACCCCTGCTCTACTGCCTGTAGTGCAAGAAGAGTCATCTACATAAAAATTCCACACAGGTATCTCGTTGTTAAATTCTTGGTCAAACGGAGTTCCTCGGTGGAATACTTGTTTCTTCTTTATGTCCTCTTTTAACACTTCTTACTGTTCGTCTGCCATTTTCTCTTGCTCGTCAATGGTCTTAAGTTGGTCGGTGTTTAAATTTGATGATCCTGTAACATCCACAGGCTGGTTGGTATAAAACTTCTGCTCTTTGGATATGTCTGGATAAGTGAACTCTGCAAAAAAATCTTCCACTTCTTGTCCTTTGACCGATGACCTAGGCTCATAAATTATATCGTATTCGCCCAATTCTATTACCCAGTACATCAATCTTCCTGATTTCTCCGGTTTGTGCAGAGCTTGCCTTAACGGCATGTCTGTATACACAACTATAGTATGAGCTTGGAAATATGGCCTCATCCTTCTACTTTCTTCGATCAACGCGAGTGCTAAATTTTCTAGCCTTGGATATCTGATCCTCGGAAGGCCTTGCTAGTGTAATAGATGGGTTTTTTCACTCCATCCTCCATTCTTATCAACGCCGAGCTAATTGCATTCTCTGAAACTTCTAGATACAAGTATAATTTCTCTTCCATCACTGTCCTGGATAATAATGGAGGTGCTCCCAAGTATTTCTTCAATTCTTGAAAGGCCTTCTCACATTCATCATTCCACTCAAAAGTCTTTCGGAGTGTTTTGAAGAATAGGAGACATCTATCAGTTGCTCGTGACACAAACCTATTAAGTGATGCAACTCGCCCTATGAGACTTTGCACTTCCTTCTTCGTCGTCAGAGATTGCAGCTCCAATAGAGCCTGGATCTTTTCAGGATTCGCCTCAATTCCTCATTGGTTACCAATATATCCTAGAAATATGCCTTCTCGTACTCCGAATATGCATTTGGTGGGATTCAGTTTTATTTGATATTCCTCTAGTTGATCAAAGGTATGGCCTAAGTCTACTAAATGATCAGCAACTTTTTTGCTCTTCGTTAGCATATCGTCAACATAAACCTCCATGTTATGACCGATTTGCTCTGCAAACACCTTGTTCATCAACCGCTGATAGGTAGCACCTGCATTTTTAAGTCCAAAAGGCATAACATTATAACAATAAGTTCCCCTCGAGGTAATAAAAAAGGTACTCTCCCTATCTTCAGGCTTCATTTTAATCTGGTTATAACCAGAATAAGCATCCATGAAACTTAATAATTCGTTCCCCAAGGTAGCATCCACCAGTTGATCAATTCGGGGCAAAGGAAAATGATCCTTTGGGCATGCCTTGTTAAGGTCGGTGAAGTCTACACACATCCTCCACTTGTTTTTTCTTCTTTATCATCACCACATTTGCTAGCCAGTCAGGATATTTGACGTCTTCAATTAAAGAGTCTTTTTGTAGCTTCTCTACTTCCTCCTGTATAGCTTGATTTTTCTCAGGACTGAACACCCTTCTTCGCTGCTTTACTGGCTTGATTTCCTTGTTCACATTGAGCTCGTGACATAAGAAATTCGGATCTATTCCTGGCATGTCTTCATGACTCCATGCAAAAGTCTGCTTTCTTCGCCTTAGAAATGCAATCAATTCTTATTTTATTGATTCATCCAAGGATGCACCAATTTGAGTTGTTCGTTATGGATGCTCATCATCCAGAATGACATTATCAGTATCCTCCATGACCTGTCCTTTCACGAGTTGGGACTCATCTCTAGGGTCTAATGTTTCAATCTCCGCATCTTCTATTTGGTAGGTAGTAGTCTTCTTTTTGGATTCTTCATGCTCCTCCTGCTCTGTAGATGAATAGTAGCATTCATGAGCTACTTTTTGGTCACCTTTTACCACTCCTACTCCAAAATTGGTTAGGAATTTTAAACACCGATGTATAGTAGATGGTACTGCTTCGAATTTTTTTAGTCCTACCCTTCCCATGATGATGTTGTAAGCTGATTGGACATTTTTATCCATTACGAAGAAGCGTACTTTTTTCGTTCGACAAGCAGGCCATGTACTAATAAGCATATCATACTTGATCGTCCCTAGTAGAAAAACCTTTTCGCCAATAAAACCAAGGAGGGGTCTATGGTATGGCTCCAACTGGGATAACTTCAAATTCAAGCTACCAAAGCATGGATAGAACATGATATTTACCGAGCTACCATTATCCACCAATACTCGTGAAATCACCATTTCCTTCATTCTCATCTTGATCACCAATGGGTCATCATGAGGATATAGTACACCTGCTAAGTCATTTTTAGAGAAACCAATGACCAGTTTATCCTTATTCACCTTCTTCGAGCGATCATCTTTAGTCAGATTTATTCGCTGAATGTACGAGCAAGATTGATCCTCATTGAGGTAAGCTTTTCTCTATGCAGTCATATCTCCTCCACCAGCATCTCCACCTGTAATGACGTTACACTCAAATGATCCAAAACGGATAGAAAATACCTCATATTCTGGCTATTTCAGTCTTTTAGGGAGATCGGGGTCGTCTTGGTCATCATCTGGGTCTTATTCATGACTTCTCTTCTTATCTTCTTTTGCTAGACGAGGATATCTAGACCTATGCCTTGCTCGGTCGTTGCTCTTTCCACCATTTCGTCGATCAACATACTTGGCCAGCTTTCCTCGTCTGATGAGTGCTTCAATTTCATTATGAAGAGCTATGCAATTTTTGGTCGTGTGACCATGGTCTTTGTGGAACTCGTAATATTTGACTTATTCTTCTTGTCAGGATCTGCCTTCATTTTTTCTGTCCAGTTCAACTCCTCGTTGTTCTTGATCTCTTCCAGAATGTGGTTTATATCTACTTTCAAAGGAGTATAATTTCCAAATTTCATCAATTGTTCGAATGCCTGCTTTTATTTTAACTGCCTGTTACCACCATTGTTCTTCTGATCCTTCTTCTCAGCCTTATCAACCTCAACCTTGGTTTATTTGGTGTCCATATTTTTCTTCGCAGCCATCGTTTCCTTGGCATTCATAATCTTGGCTGCCTTTGCTATTAATTCTGCCATGGTTCTAGGCGGATCTTTGGCTAGAGTGTAGTACAATTTATCTAGCAACAGTCCACTCATCAGAGAAGTAATTGATGTCTTCTCCTCGTAATCAATTACCTCAAGCTTCTCATTATTTAAACGAGTAATATAATCCCTGGTTCTCTCACCTGCCTTCTGTTTAACACTTAGCAAGTGTGCTACTCGTTTGACTAGCTTTGCTCCAAAACAAAATTTTCCAATAAATAGTTCTGCTAACTGAAAGAAAGTCGCAATTTTCCCCCGAGGAAGGTTATTGTACCACATCTGAGCAGATCCAGTAAGGGTTTCTGAAAAGGCCCTGCATCGCATCTTGTCTGGAATAGCATAGATATCAGCAGTTTCCTAGTATTGTTCTATATGGAGAATAGGATCAGTTTTTCCATCGTATTTTTATGTTACTACCGGGGCTTTGAATTTTGACGGTGTAGGAAAGTCCACAATCTCTTGTATGAATGGTGTTCCTCGGACAAAAGTCCTTTGTAGAGGATTTTTGGTTTTAGCCATCTCCCCTAATCTATCCTCCAACCTTTGAATTGATCCCTTCCATGCATCATTTCCTTCCTCGACCCTATTGGTTCGAGCAACTGATCGTGTTGAATTTACCTCTTGGGATCTTTCATAACGAGCAGCTAGTCGTGATTGGTCAGAGCCTTCCTTTAAATCAGATGGTCATTGGGAGTTCCTCGACATAGTCCTTAGGGGGCTCTTATTCCTCCTAGGACCCAAACGATCGAAATGAGAGACTCTACTCAATCTTTCAAGAGAACTTGTCCTTTCTGGAGATAGAGTGATATTTTGTTGAGTGTCTGTAGCTCGTACCGAGGAAGTCCGTCCAGGTAGATAGGAAGGATCGTTGGATCTCTCAATACGATATGAATTGGTGCATCTAGACTGAGATTCTTCTGGGAATAACATTTGTCTATTTCGCGAAGAGAGTAAACGAGTATTTCTCTGAATGCTTCGTTGCCCTAATTGGGCTGGCACTCTGCCTTGAACGGTTTGTATGAGTTGACGCATAGTTTCTTGCATGGTTGTTTGCCCTTGGGCCAAATTAGCCATTATACCAGCCAGATCTTGAACATTTGGAGGATTTGGAGGGGTTTTAGAATTTCGATTGCTGGATTCAGGATGATCAGCCATCGGTGATAAATTGTTTTGGTGAAAAACGATAATTACAGTCGTTGCCCATAGACGACGCCAATCTGTTGATGTAAAAAATTAGATTTGACCTAATTATTTTAATCACAGATAAAAAGAATAAAGAAATAATAGACAATAGATTTTTAAAGTGGTTCAGCCTTGCAAGAATGGCCTACGTCCACTATTTTTGCTATTACTAATTGTTTGTTTGGATTTCTCGAGGAATGGTTTTCTCAAGAAATTCCGGTCCTCTTCCAATGAGGAGGTTACAATGTATTTATAGCCTTGAGGATGTACAAATGAATGGACAATGCGATGTTATCTAGTAGACATGTACATCTGTATGATAATACATGAGCATTTAATGTGCAGTCATCTCCTTGATTATCCTGATTAGAATGCTAAGTTGCTCGGACCGCCTAAGTAGCTCGGACCGCTTAAACTGCTCGGACCGCCTAGGTGGCTCGACACTCTCGAGCTTCTCGGGGTCCCTGAGTTCCTCATGGATTTTTAGTTGCTCGGTGATCTTGAGTTGCTCGATACAAGTATACATATTTGCCACGTTAGCAGACACGCGTCTTTAAGTGAGTAGTCCATGTCAGCAAACTAAATTTGGTATCAACAATGATTGATAAGAGTTAACCTTCCAGCAGTATAAAGGTATCTAATTTTCCATCCCAAGAACTTAGATATGATCTTTTCAATAAGGTCATTGAAATAGCATAATTTCTTCCTTTCAGAATAAAGAGGACATCCAAGATAAGTCAGGGGAAATTTCTTGAAAGAAATCTTGAGATAGTCAGCTATAGCATGTCTTCTTTGTAGAGATATTGATTATCCCACAGTGAAGCCACTCTTTGAACTATTAATCAGCTAACTAGAGGAATCCTAATATTTCTTTAGAAAAGCCATTAAATTTTGGAGACTTTTTTTCTTTACATTAAAAAGAATGATATCATCTACAAAACTTAAATGAGTAATTAGAGCACTTCCAGGAGGGTGAGAAAATGTTGCTACCCTCTTGGAAATTACTAAGAGGTTAATACCTCTGCTAAGGACTTCAGCAGCTAATATGAAAAGAGAAGGTGATAATGGATCACCTTGATTAAGACCTCTAGAAGATTGGAAATAACCAGAACATTTTCCATTTACAATTATGGAAAACCAATTGTTAGAAATCAGTCTCCAAATGAAATCAATAAAAATCTCACAAAAATGAAATTTCCTCAAAACTCTGATTAGAAATGGCCAAGAAACCCTATCATAGGCCTTCTCCATGTCTAATTTAATCAGAACATTTCAACCATGGCTTTTGCTATTTAAGAGATTAACCATTTCATGATCAAGAATAATGTAATCTTGAATGTTTCTCTCCTTTACAAAACCTGATTGATTTTCAGATATTATAAAAGGGAGAATCAAAGATAGCCTATTATTAAGAATTCTTGAAATGATTTTTAGAGAGAAATTGCCAAGGCTTATAAGCCTATAATGAGAACAAAGTTGAGGATTTTTAGTTTTTGGAATAAGTACCACGTTATTGGATGACCAGCTTCTAGGAATGGTTGCTCCCATAAGAAAGATTGAATGGATAGCAACAAGTCAGGCTTAATAGTTGTCCAACAGTTCACATAAAAGGCACCAGTGAATCCATCAGGACCAGGGCTCCTATCTTCATTCAAACCCTTAATAGATTGAATTATGTCTTCTTCATTAGGGATAGAGGTAAGCATATGATTCCATTCTTCATAGATAGAAGTAGGAATTACATTTAATAAATCATTATCAATATAATCACCATATGCAGTCCATCTATCCTTAAAATGGTTAATGAAGACCTGCTCAATATCTTTCATTTGATCCTTCCACACATTATCTTCATTTTTTATTTTCAAGATCCCCAAATTAATTTGTTTGACTTCACTAAAGAATGGAAGAATTTAGTATTTGAATCACCCTCCTTAATGCATTTAATCTTTGACTTTTGATGACAAAAAGATTCTTGATGAGATAATAATTTAGACAACTTCATTTTGAGATCTTACAACTGAGATCTATTAGTAGGAGATGAAGTAAATTCAAACTCATGTTCTTCAATACTAACCTCATGTTCAAGAGTTTTAACATTTTGTAAAATATTTCCAAAAATTTCCAAAATCCAACTTTTGAGATCCATCTTCAATCTTCTGAGCTTATTATAAAAATACTACATAGGAGAAGCAGAATTAGTACCACTCCAAGACTTAGAAACAACTGATTGGAAAAGGTGGTGTTTGATCCACATTATCTGGAAGACAAAAGGTTTAGGATGATCATCTATATGGGAGAGAATATATAAGAGGACGGGAGAATGGTCACTGCATTGTTTAGATAGATGGATGTTTGAACATTTGGGGAAGACAGAGGACCATTGGAGGTTATATAAAGCTCTATCTAATCTTGCAAAAAATATTGTCATTCTCAATTCTATAATTATTCCCAGTGAACCTTGATCCTTGATAGCCTATATCTGATAGACCACAAGTATTAATACAGTCAGTGAATTCATTAACTGGAATCTCATCAATGAGAAGACCCCCAATTTTTTCAGTTTGTCTTGCAATAACATTAAACTCTCTTATAACCACCTGTGGAATTTCACCGAAAGTGCTACTCAAGTATTCTAAATCAGACCAAAGGATTCTTCTCTCCTCTTTAGTACACTTAGCATAAACCAAAGTCAACAAAACCTCTTATTCCCAATTAGCATGAGATAGAAATAAATATAGAAATTGATCTTTATTAAACAAAACTTTAACAGTAATCCCAATTCTCCTCATAAACCAAATTTACCAAAGTCAACAAAACCTCATTTTCCCAATTAGCATGACATAGAAATAAAGATAGAAATTGATCTTCATCAAACATAACTTTAACAATAATCCCCATTCTCCACATAAACCAAATTCTAAAGTTACTAACCACCTAGTAATTTAATTAGACTGGTGCCAAATTTTATATTTCATTAATTATCTACATGTAGTGGTAAATAATAATTAAAACATCAATCACAAACTGATAAATAAATTCAACACAGATGGGCAATATAAATAAAAGTAACCGAATCAACTATGGGTTCAATAATAAAATACAACAGTAAACTGAAACAGTAACCTGGATACATAAGGTTAAATAAATCAACTGAATACTATAATTGATGGCGACATGCCTAAATGAGTACTGGAGTAAAGATTATACACTAGGAATAAATGAACGAAGCGTCTATAGCAAGTCCTACAACTTACACATGAGCTGCAGCTATGTATCCCTGTATAGAATATTAAAACTAGGTGTCCCTGTAGCTGGACACCTAAAAGATTTTGGAAAAATATTTTGACATGGATCAGAGCCCAAGTAAAATATTTTGAAAATATTTAGTAAGCAGTCAAATTGCACTAGTTAAATATGCATGTAAACTCTTCATATTTAAGTTAGTGTCGCACTCTCTTGAGGTATAGCTCACCCCTAATCTAATCCGTACACCTAACGCTTTACTGTTAACCTTTCCTAGTTATGCTACCCCTCCTAACTAGATGTATCAAGTCTCTTTCTTTATAGTAACTTGTTGTGCCCACCCGTATTTCCCATACAGTACGTTACTGGATTCTTTGTATCAATTAGCCAATTATGAATTTCTCATTATATGTTTAATTCTCCACCCACAAGAGATATTTTAGATGTCACTAACTTTCTCATTTACTAATTACAAACCGTAGAATAAGTCATAAGCGTATATTTATCATCTCATTATATACATACTAACCCGATACATCGTCTACTAAGAACATTGATACGACGCAAATATTGCGTATTTCACCCGTTAACCTACGCGTTATTAGCCCCCTCGGGTATCTTAATCCCTATATTTTTGCTCGTTAACCAGACAACCTCGGATTTCTATGTTAACATGTTTTGCAGGGGTTAATTGAGCTTTTGTAGGTATTTGGATGCTTAGTATGAAGTTCGAATGCATTCCGGTGAAGTTCCGTTCACAATCGCACGCGCAAGGGCATTTTAGTATTTTCATAGCTTGGGTACCTGGCCTGACATCTCACGAAAGTTGTATCCCTCCTCACTAGCTTCGCGTGGCGGAAAACGGTGCACGATTCCGATTCATAACGAAGAAGTTATGGCGATTTCAGCGGAGGAAATACAAGGAAGCAAGAGAGGAGAAGGGAGAAGAAGAAAAGAGGAATGCAGTAGGCTGCTGCATTCTGCCCTGCTTGATCGATCGATCGACGCTTCTGGTCGATCGATCGACCATTCTGGATTGTCAAATTTTTTCCTAGGTCGATCGATCGACCAAAGGGGTCGATCGATCGATGCTCTGTTTTCTACAGATATTTTGCCTTCTTTTCTTTCTTCTTTATTTTTATTCCAACTTACTATATAAGACAATTTTGTTGTAATAAGAACATATTGCAGTAGAGGCACGATTTTAGGTTAGTTTAGTTAGGGTTTTGTGGGATTTTCTTGGTTCTTCTCCAATTCTTCTTGAATTGACACACTTTTAGGCTTGGATGTTGACTATTCATCTCCCCTACCATTAATATAGTTTGTATTTCTTCATTTCCTGCTTTCTAGATAGTTTACATGCTTTCATAATGAGTTTATTGTGTTTATTTCTTTCTTTCTTAGTGTAATTTAGTTTACTCATGCTTAGCCCCTAGATAAATAGGGTCGGGATTGCATTTCCGCCATTTTCGGGCCCCGAGCTCCGAAAACTAGGTTTCGTGCAAAATTGCATTTAATTGAAACCTCACGTATTAAAGTCAGATTATTATGCGTTTAACTTTCTTTTTCATGCAACGTTAGTGTTTATAGCGATTATCCGAATTTAATCCGCGTGTGACCATTTTCCGTTAAACATTTAATCTCGCAACTTTGGCTTAAATTCCTTATTGCCTGATGTTTATGCTTAATTGAAAATGATCTATTAAATGTTTTCGAATCAAAATTCTAATTAGTAGTTATTTAGCCCGTGAATGCGTGTATGCGATCCCGATCCTTGCTTTACTTTTGCGTAGCGTAACTTATTATTTTCCTTTGTCACCATAACCAACCATCACCTTTTCTTATTTCTTTTACACCATTTTTATTCCTGAAGTAATTAAAACAATTAACATCTAAAATTTAATCACTCCCTGTGGATTTCTTACGATACCCGACTTACCGCTGTGCTTGCTTGTCAAGTGTAGTAGTAGCTTAGGTTCTTTTTGTATCGCGGCGGCGAAACACACAACGATTGTGTCCTCACACGAACACACTTTTTCCGCCCGGTCACAAAATGGGGCCGTTGTCGGGGAGTGTGTTTTAGATTGTAATTGTTTTATTGTTTCGTAGTATTTCTTTCATTCATATTTGTATTCTTTATTTTCTCCTTTCTTTTTGACTTGTGCTAGATTATTTCGAGAAATTGAAATCTCGGTGCTTGTCGCTTTTGTTGAATAGCTTATTTTGAAATGTCTCACCATAACTCTCTAGATAATTTTAATTGTTATTCTAATAGTTCTCAAGGTTATACTCCCGAGACTATGCGTGAATGCCTACAAATTCTTGAGTATGAGCGTCTTACACGTGAAAGTCAAGAATTTGCAAGAAATCCCCGATTGCCTTTGGAGGAAACTTTGCGTGGTGGGAATAAGGAATGGAATGATGAAGTTGAGATTTATGACGCATGGACAAATAAAAAAAATGTCCAACTCGATGAGATTATTTCTTCTTCACAAAGTCGGGTTGAGGTTGAAACTTGCTTTTCACTTCCACCCATTTTTTAGGATGAAATGATTGAGAGTGATCCAAGCACTCTCGATTTCCAATATCTTTTAAATACTTCCAATTCTTTTGAGGTTGTGTGTCCTTCCTTTCCTTTGCTCCCTACTATTCCCTAACAATTAAATTTATCGCAAGAATCGGTTGAAAGTCTTGAGGACTTTGACCCGATTCTTGAACGAGAATGTTATTTTGAGATGCTTCATCTCATGGGCTTTTCACTTGCACTTGCACTTTCCCCACCTCCCCTTCCAATTGAAGAATCTAGGGGATGTGATTTTGATTTTTCTGAGACTAATTTAGTCTTGTCCCCCGTAGTATCCAAATCCCCCATCGTCCCTCCAAAACTTTTAATTGACGATGGTTCATTTCTTTCGCCTTACACATGCCTTCCATTGTTCAAACGGAATTCATACTTTTCGGAAGGCATGCTTGTATGTGAGGGTACACCGGTTATCCTCCAAAGTCAAATCCCTTTTTGGGTGGACCCTCAACTATTTAGACTTCTAGTGTATAGTTGGTGTGAAGCCTAAATAGTAGGTTGTAAATAATTAGATTTTTAATTTTCTTTCTTTCCTATTTTTCTTTCCTTTTAATTTAGTCTAGTGTAATTAGTTAACTTTTTGTTATTTTTTTTTGCTATGCTCGGTACAAACTGGTTTTGTAGATGTCATTGGACTCGTGCTTATGGAGATCGCTCCAATTTTGGGTAATATCGTTCTTTTCCTCTCTTTGTGTTGTGTTCTTAATGCGCATTGAGGACAATGCAACATTTAAGTTAGGGGGTGTAGGATATTCTATCCATTTCATGTGTAGTCCATGGATTTGCTCACATTTAGTTACTAAGTATGCCTTTTTGTGAAAAATTTAAAAATTTTCAAAAATATTTTCTTTCTTTTTTCTCCTTTGTTGGGCATTTTGCCTTGTTTTCGATGATAAATTTCAATAATTGCCCAATCCAATAGACAACTCAATGATGCATGTTCTCGATTTTAGAAGTTATTAGACTTTAGTCCTCAAATCATTGATATTGTGAATAACTTCATGAATTAAACTTTATCCCATGAGCATATGCACTTTCCTTGTTCTATTGATTTGGTTTAAGATTTTTATAACTCGGGAATCTTTTGTTACATTGTATATACTTACACCGAGTAAGCTTTGTACCTTTCATCGTTTGTGAGTTTTATACACTATTCTTTTCTCTTTGAAAACGTTGAATTTGTCGGTAATCTCTCTATTCTTTCATTTGACCGTTCATTAATTGAGTTCATGCTTGAAATGTGTTACTTGATCATGATTTTCATATATTGTTTTGACTCGATAATTGCGTAACTTTGTGAAATGATCATAGGCAATCTTTGTTATATCACCCATATTGACCTTGACCTCACCCTTATGTTTTCCCTAGTTAACCCCTTTGAGCCAAAATATAGCCTTTCGTTTCATAACCCCATTCCCATAACCAAATCCAAATTGGAGTTTTAAGCCATACATACACTTTCCATACCTTTGTTTGGAATGTTACTTGGGATTGAATGTTGTTGTTGTATTGAGGTTGCAATTTTAGGCATATGAGAGTTTGAAAAGTAAAGAAGGTGTAGTGAAAAAGAAAAGAAAAAGCAAAAAGCAAAAGAAAAGAAAAGAAAACAATAGAAAAAGAAGAAAAGAAAGGAAAGAGAAAGTTGTAAATGTTGTGTATAGTGTTCAATAAGCTTTGATTACTCTCCCTGATGATATATCTAATGCCGTTTTGGAACTTGTTTTTCCAATTTTGTTATTGCACGCATTCTCCCATTATCTCGAGTTTTCATTCCGAACACTTTGAATTCGTACATACATTCCTTCGTTTCGCACCCTAGCCATACCAACATTACAACCCTATTAAAGTCCTATGTGATATTAGGTTGATGTAATTCAAAAGTCATAATAGTTGTGATAATCTGTGAAAATGCATTTCGCCTCTTTTAGTGTGCGGTATCCTTTCATTGAGATTACAGTTTTTCAGTTTATATATAGCGTTCTTCTTCTGTGACATGTGTGCGGCCTAGTTTCCATTTACATTTACTCTTAAGCCCACATGTTCCTTCTGTTACCTCCCCATTCCGAGTGATTTCAGTTGTTGAGTGTATAGCCCGTGAGGATTGAATATATGCTTGCTTTATGTTTATCCGGTTTATTTAAGTTTTTGCCAAATCATATTTCGCATATGTTCTTCCCCCTCCCATTTTTAAAGTTTCAATTCTATGAGGTGCATTCAACCTGTTAATAACAACGGACTTTAGCTTGAAGTCATTCAATATGCTAATAACATGTTTGAAATCTTTTTCGTTGTTGATGAGTTTTTCGTATGTTGGGTTGGGCATATTTTGAGGAAACCATGTGATGTTTGTGGGTATCATCCCTGAAAACCCTCACGAGACGACACTCGTCCACTAGGGTAACCTAGGGGTTTAATGGCTTATTGCATATGCTAAATGCAATTGAATCGCCCGCGAAAGTGGCCTTATGCTTTTATACCATACTTTTGTTCTTTCTCCTGCTTTTGGTTTGCTTGTAGTTCTTGTTGTTTCCTATTTCATTGCTAGGGACTAGCAATGTGTAAGTTAGGGGGTGTGATACGACGCAAATATAGCGTATTTCACCCGTTAACGTATGCGTTATTAGCCCCCTCGGGTATCTTAATCCCTATATTTATGCTCGTTAACCAGACAACCTCGGATTTCTATGTTAACATGTTTTTCAGGGGTTAATTGAGTTTTTGTAGGTATTTGGATGCTTAGTATGAAGTTCGGATGCATTCCGGTGAAGTTCCGTACACAATCGCACGCGCAAGGGCATTTTAGTCTTTTCACAGCTTGGGTACCTGGCCCGACATCTCACGGAAGTTGTATCCCTCCTCGCTAGCTTCGCGTGGCCGCGAACGGTGCGCGATTCCGATTCATAACGAAGAAGTTACGGCGATTTCAGCGGAGGAAATACAAGGAAGCAAAAGAGAAGAAGGGAGAAGAAGAAAAGAGGAATGCAATAGGCTGCTGCATTCTGCCCTGCTTGATCGATCGATCGACGCTTCTGGTCGATCGATCGACCATTCTGGATTGTCGAATTTTTTCCTAGGTCGATCGATTGACCAAAGGGGTCGATCGATCGATGCTCTATTTTCTGCAGATATTTTGCATTCTTTTCTTTCTTCTTTATTTTTATTCCAACTTACTATATAAGCCAATTTTGTTGTAATAAGAACATATTGCAGTAGAGGCACGATTTTAGGTTAGTTTAGTTAGGGTTTTGTGGGATTTTCTTGGTTCTTCTCCAATTCTTCTTGGATTGACACACTTTTAGGCTTGGATGTTGACTATTCATCTCCCCTACCATTAATATAGTTTGTATTTCTTCATTTCCTACTTTCTAGATAGTTTACATGCTTTCATAATTAGTTTATTGTGTTTATTTCCTGTTTTCTTAGTGTAATTTAGTTTACTCATGCTTAGCCCCTAGATAAATAGGGTCGGGATTGCATTTCCGCCATTTTCGGGCCCCGAGCTCCGAAAACTAGGTTTCGTGCAAAATTGCATTTAATTGAAACCTCGCGTATTAAAGTCGGATTATTATGCGCTTAACTTTCTTTGTCATGCAACGTTAGTGTTTATAGCGATTATCCGAATTTAATCCGCGTGTGACCATTTTCCGTTAAACGTTTAATCTCGCAACTTTGGCATAAATTCCTTATTGCCTGATGTTTATGCTTAATTGAAAATGATCGATTAAATGTTTTCGAATCAAAATTCTAATTAGTAGTTGTTTAGCCCGTGAATGCGTGTATGCGATCCCGATCCTTGCTTTACTTTTGCGTAGCGTAACTTATTCTTTTCCTTTGTCACCATAACCAACCATCACCTTTTCTTATTTCTTTTACACCATTTTTATTCCTGAAGCAATTAAAACAATTAACATCTAAAATTTAATCACTCCCTGTGGATTTCTTACGATACCCGACTTACCACTGTGCTTGCTTGTCAAGTGTAGTAGTAGCTTAGGTTCTTTTTGTATCGCGGAGGCGAAACACACAACGATTGTGTCCTCACACGAACACACTTTTTCCGCCCGGTCAAACATACAATATAATAAATTCCAGGTATATCTATATATATATACACAATACGACACCCCTAGGCTGAGACCTGCGGTACATGCGTACTCTGCTATCAAGTCCTGGTACATCACGCACTATATAATGGACTATTGGTGCAGTATCTCACTCGAACCATAATCACAAATCACACATATTGGAAGCGAATATAGTGTCCAAGTTCCTATGTTCAGGGTACAAGTCCAAAATCTCCCCAATGGGCTCATCAGGATAAGACTGTCGATATGCGCAACCTCCTCCTAATAGCAAGAAACGTAGGTATGTCATACACATTATAAATCATACAAATCATTATAGGTATACACACAACTTATATCATATATCCCACACGTAGCATATATAAATATTTAAATATATCCCGAATATCCTACATATTATTTAATTCAAATAACAATTCTTATCATATATTCCCGAGTATCCCTCACTACTCAAAGTGTGCCAAATATCCTTTAAAATATGTCAATAGGTAACTCACTCATTTTCTACTGATCTAAGTCATAGGTTCGCTCATTCCCTAAATTCGTTACATTTTAAATTACACCGATTAATCTCATTAATTTTACATTAATTAATTTATTAAAGTAGTGTCACCCAACTTCAATACCCCGACTCACTCATTCAGTCCGTACCTTCACCCTTCATAATTTATTACACTAAGTCCCACTATTACGTAAAAACACCCTTTACTAAATTCAATATTCGATAATTTACTATATACATCGATAATAAATTAAACTGGCAACTCTGTGCCTAACTCCCGTCGGACTAACCTAAAAATATTCGAGTCACGACCTCGACTCTTAATTCTATAAGTATTAACTTACATTCATAATTTTATTTCAAGATACCAAACACAACTCAATCTAGTCTGTATCCTAATTTCAATCGAAATTTTCATCCAAATCCTTTCATATATTTTCGAGGGTTGTTAATCCTAAACACTCTAAATCCATACCTCAAATTCATTCCCATCCAATTTCAAGGTAAAAATAATGTTCCTTAATATTTTCCAGAGCCCTACACTCATCTAATGACATCCCTAAAGAATTCAGATTTTATTTCTCACAAAAGATTTCGGTTTCAGACACCCTTCCATATAAAAATCATAACTAATTAAAAAAAATCTGAAAAATATGAGGTCGGGGCCCACGTGTTCGTAACAAAAAGATCTACATATTTCATTTTGACGAATAGTTAAATCGGACTGGTTCGGCCTCAAAATCAGATTGGTTCACCTTACCAAATATACGAACCATCTTATTCTCTAACTCGTTTTCCCTAAATTTTTACACATCAAACCTTCATAATTTCTTCTCAAGACTCATCCCAATCATAACCAGTATTTATTACACATACTAAACAGGTTCTAATCATCATATCAATCTCTAAACTTCAACGATTTCGATTATCACTCACGATTTCACGAATTGGGTTTTAAAATTTTTATTCAATCATTCTCTTCAATTCGATTATATAATTCTCAACTAACGAATCTAACTTTGATTTCCAGCAAGTTAATTGTGTTATATATCTTTACATAATATTACTTTCGTACTAATCATCAATCCATATAAATTAAAATGTTTAATTCATCCAAAACCCATTTTAATGAAATAATTAACCCCCAAAAAAGACTATGGCTTACACCAACCATGATATGAATCACAATATTGCAAATTAAATGAAAGAAAGTTTAATTACTTGCCTAGATAATTTTTTAGGGTATGATTTTGGTGAAGATATAGATACATATCCAAGAATTTTCTTTGTAAGGACATTTTTCTCAAGTCTGATATGTTACATTTGTGTATGTCGTACGTCGCTACATTTGGCACATCACTTCATGATATCACATGACAGTTCCTATACGAATTCTAGGAATCAAGCATTCAACATCTCCATCAAGTGTCCCACATCTGCCTCAACCACTTCACGTTCCACGATTTTACGGATTTTATGCAAGTGGTATGCTAGACAAGTCAAAACAATGAAAGAAAGGAAAGATAGGAAAGTTCAAGGGCATTTTGATAATTTTACAGCCATGGTCTGGAGGATTGGTCAACTGGATATTTGAACAGCTCGATGCTACGAAGATACTGTAAGAAACGACATCTCAATCCGAGCTACGGTGAAGGAGTTATGACCTTTTCAAGATGGAGAAAAGTCCATAGAAGAATGATGATTTCTTTTTAACCCCAAACCAGTAAGGTACTGCGAACCACACAGCGAACCGATTTGGGGTACATAGGTGAGCCGATTCGGGGTACACGCACATTAAAAGTCCCACCAACTCAAAACTCTTTTGGTTTCCCTATAAAAGCCAACTTTGGGGGAGTTATTTTTTAAGACTTGGAGAGACGTTTTTTAGAGTTCTATTAACTCAAGTCTTCACATTTTCGAGTCCCAAAAACTCATGTTTTGATTCACACATCATTCCCATATTTTGTGAATCCTTTTGGAACCCAATAACACTACTTTTCTTTTTTTCATCTTTGTGGAGAGATCTCTGCAACCGAGGGCTACGTGTTATTGCTGAAGGAGTCTCTACTAAGTTTTATGGTTGCGTGCCATTGAGGAGTGTTGCAATTGTTCCTTTGATGATTGGATTGCGGTCCATATGGGTTCGTTGCATGTGGATTCATTACTGATGACATCGACCGATGCCTGGGGGTATTCATGTGTCAATGTATTTCATTGTAATCCGTGTAAGTTGCGATTTACTTATTATAATGAAATAAAAGGTTTTGCCCTTCGGGGATTTTTCCTGAGTATTTGTGTGTCAGCATCTTTTTGTGTCACATGCTATATCTTATTTATGGTTTAACACACGCACACACGTAGTTGCATGTTTAGGGGTTGAATTAATTTGGTTTAAAAATAGACTCTAAATAAATAAGTGTGCCAAATTGGATATTTGCGTATTTAATCAACTATCGCACAACGTCATATTTTTCATTCTTCCCAAACCTTCACTCGAAGAATGTTCTTGCAAATATTCCTTAAATCATCCCTTAGACTCTTGAAATTCGTTATCAATTCTCTTCACTTTCTCTTTACCTCTTTGTATAACTCTCCTAACCTTTGGTTTTGTGAAAATAACTCTTCTCTAAATCCAAACCTATCATTCCATAAGTGTATTCCCATTTTTGACCTTTCATCTACCATTAAGAAGCCCAAAAGTCACCAAACTGTGTTCTAATTAGTCTAAAAAGCCCCCAAACCCGAACATGACCCCTCGGTACTCAATTTTGACTATTTCGACCTATTCGGAACCAACCGTGCACCAGAATTGTCATCCGAGTTACTTAACTAAAATATCCAATTTCAACCTCAAATTATGACACCTGTATTTTAAAAGAAATAACCCGAATTAGTTCAAATCTTAATTTTCTAAATGAATTAAATCTTCCAAATTAAATAAATTCTACAAATAAAATAATTTCTCCAAATCCTCAAATTAGTTTAAATTCTAATTAACCAATTTAAATAAGTTATTTATCCTCAAATTAAATAAATTATTTATCCAAAAAATACGGGGTGTTACAAGAGAGGAGTGAGGAGGCCTTATGAGACATGGGTTATTTTCGTATAGAACTGAGTATGGGAGAGAGGGGTGAGGATATGGTATGGGAAGACAAAAAAGAGAGGTAATTTTCAAATTAAAGTCAGATTCCTTACCTCGAGTCGTGCATTATCATTTCTCTTGGGGACTCCAAATATTAGTGGAGTAGGTTGTAGTGTTGCAGGAGGTGCAATTGAACAAAAAATACCTTACAGTAGCATGGGCCATGTCTTTGTTAAGAAAGGAATATTTTACCACTGAACAAAAAATCTTATCAGTATTTTGTGGGATGTTATGGGCAATGACAACCCCCATGCTAATAGACATGCCATGAGAAGGGACAGGGGTACCCAAAAATCAATAACACCACAAGATAAATTACCAATATCACCTTCCATAACAGTTAGATCTCATAACAGTCAGATGTGGGCAAACTAAAAATTAACGGAATTAATAGACAATTAACATAAAAAAATCAAAGTGCAAACCTTAAAAGTTCATTGCCCAACCGACCTTGCCGCTAGTAACCTCTTGGATGGCTGAAATCCTACTAGCAGCCCACCTCTATCTCAAGCACCGCCCAGATCCTATTAGAAGGGAAGAAGCCTTCATTCCCAACCCACCATCCACACACCCCCAAATTTTTAAAGTTGTCGCTGGATAGGGGGAGCGTGGGTGAGAAATGAGAGAAGGGGAAGTGTGAGATAGGGATGGCGTGGGAGAGAAGAGAGAGAGATATGACGTTGAGGTGGGTGAGAAATGTGAGAGAAAGAGTACAAATATTAAAGTGGTTATTTCATAATTAGAGAGTGTTACCAAAATATCCATATATTTTAATTGAAGTTAGAGTTTGATAAGGAAGAAAAAAGGGGGATGCCAAAAATATAGTGGTACATTTATAAAAGTAAAAGAGGTAACAATAATTCAAATAGAGAGGTAAGTTTGTACTAAGTTTGTAAAAAATTGAAAACAAGTTCTCACACACTTAGTGTAATTTGTAAATCACTATTTTTATTTTACTAATATACCCTTAGTAGAATCAATTACATGAATATATCTATCTATCTATCTATATATATATCTATATATATATTTACATCACTATTGTAATATATATATATATATGTATACATCATCCCTAGGTGGAGACCTACGATGCGGGCATACTCTTCTATCAAGTCCTGGTACGTCACCTACTAAGTAAGGAGGTGATATCTGGACCGATGTCCTTACTTAGTACGTGATGTACCAGGATTTGATATCAGAGTACGCCCACATCGCAGGTCTCCACTTAGGGATGTCGTATACGTATATATTACAATAATGATGTAAATATATATATTCATGTGATTGATTTTACTATGGGTGTATTAGTAAAAAAAAAAATAGTGATATTCAAATTATACTAAGTGTGTGAGAACTTATTTATGAACAAATGATTATAAATAAATAAAAAGAATGAAATACATGATTTAGTATTGTATGGACAATATGGGTGGGCACTATAAATTATTAGAAGTGAAGAAATGAAAGCCAGACTACTTAGGCGGGTAGCATAACTAGGTGGGTTAGAGTAGTACGTTAGGCGTGCACATTAGTTGAGTGGTGAGGATCTCAAGTGAGGGCACACGGTACTAACATATATTTAATATCTTATCTTGATGCATTTAAACACTTGATAAACTTTTCCAAACTGTTTTACTTGGGCTCTGACCCGTTTCAAATCTTTTTTATAAAAACAATTTTAGGTGCCCAACCACAAGGATGCCAAACATAGGAGTTCCTACATTTGATGTGTTGCAGCTGTTTTGAAAGTTGCAGTACCTTGTTATTAGATGCCTCCACATTTATTCAGCTCTTAGTTATCCTTATTTAACTGAGTTGGGCATGTCTCCCATTCTTATTTGGATATTATTTTCAGAGACTTTATATTTCCCATTATTTCCAGTATTGATTTAGACTTTACTTATGGATGATTGTATTGGGATTTTATCTGGAGTGTTATTCCAGACTCATTTATTTATTTATGTCGTTATCTCATTATTCATTATTATGTGCATGGATATGGTGAATGAAATTCTATTCCGTTTATATTTACTGCATGTTAATAATAAGGATTTAAAATAATTAACATCGGACAATTAGGGTATTAGTAATTAATTGAATTTCAACAGTGATGATAAGAATGAAGCCATTAATGATTCCTATTTAATTTAATAATGGAGTGATCACCCAGGATTAGAATAGGCGGGGTGTCACAAATGGTATTAGAGCATCACGTTCAAGTGTCCTTAGGATCTATGCGGCTTACTATAATTTTTAGAATAATGTCCTTTGATATAAAGCCCTATTATTAGGATTGTTGTATTCTCTATTACGCATTTACGTATTCAACTGTTTTAAGACTTATTGAATTGTGAACTGATGGAAAATTATTTCTCGTTTCAGATGTCTCCTCGATGTGCACCACGATTCACCCGAGAGGCACAACCCGAGCCCAAGCCAGCTCAGGCCCAGCATCTATGAATGCTTTCGAGGTTACCGCCATTGTGGAACAAGAAGTTAATGTAACCCTAAATACTTTCGCCCAACAAGCACCACAGATGCCAACCTGGACTCATGTGGTTGCTCAAGCTCCTATACACCCATTTCCTTATGTTTGGGAGCGAGTTCGAGATGCCCTTCAAAAGGCACATCCTCCAGAGTTTCAGGGGAGGCTCGATGTAGTTGCAGCATGCCAATAGAAAAAGGATTTCCAGAGAAATTTGAGGATGTATGAGTGCACAGAGGTACAGAAGTAGATACTATCTACCTTTAAGCTGTAAAGTGCAACATTACAGTGGTGGGAGTCCATCACCACCACGTAGGAGAGGGACACCTTGACTATTTCGGAGTTTTGGGAGCGATTTGATCGCAAATACTTCCCTTCCTCCATCCAGATTAAGATGAAGTGGAAATTTTTGGATGTATCTCAAGAGGGGAGGACCGTAGAAGAGTATGAGTAAGAGTTTACCAGACTAGCAAAATATATTTTTGATGAGGTACCGACGGAAGATAAGAGGATTAAGTTATTTATGTATGGTCTTACCTAGAGGATCCGACAACATTTGTAGGGTAATTCATCCCTGACGACTTATATGGAGGTATTGAATACAATGTTACTACACTGTAAGAACCACCACTTCCATGTTAAGCAAAGCAAGTGCTCATGAGAGTCTAGCCAGCAGGGTAGGACTAGGGGTAGCAGTGCCGATGGGGCATAAATGACGCAACTTAAAATTTATCTCTAGTGCCTGCTAATTACGGTTCAAGTGAAAACCGATCGCGTAAGTAATAAACCCAGTAAGATGGGGTCGAGGTTGAATCCCGAGGGAAATAGGACATGGAATGTGACGACGATAAGTAAGATGATTAACCCTAAACTAGCTCTGAAAAGAAAAAGGAAAATGTGATGATTTGGAGTTTTATATCTACTAACTAAATGCAAAGTAATTAAATTAACAATTAAACTATATTATGCAAGAGTAAACTAACTATGACTGACTAAATATGAATAAGAACAATAGGTTGGACTACAATCCCCCGAACCCTAGTATGTTTAACAGATATAAAAGCAATCGTGAATTAGATAATTGATCAAACCTAGAATTTATTAATTTCAGGCATTACATATATGAGGGTACAAGACCTCATCATACATAATTAAGAAATGAAATAAAGTGGTGTCGACATAGCTGACACGCGCATCACACTCTTAAACAACCCGATTAACTAGGGCAAACGAGGTTAAAATTCCTACGACGGTTGCAACAACTACTTAACACGATTTAATCATTTGTTTAATTCATAGAATTACCTTTATTTCCATGCAAACCATATCAGGTTGGGTTCATGCATCCCAATCCTTAGAAATCTAGCTAGACATGATGAAACTACAATTAACCAAAGATTCTACATTGCATGTAAAGATTGTCATGATTAAAAGATATCTAAGCATGCATTAATTACTTCTATCGCAGGGATAATGAATCACTACAGAGAATAATAATAAAACAATATGAATCTTACTAATATTGAATAAAACCTTGAATTTGATGCCAAATAATAGACAAATTATTGAAAAATAGTCAATACTATGGTTTTCCCTTTAAAAAGCTCCCCAAAATTATGCAAAAACTGCTTAAACTGTCTGATGGTAACTTAAGATATATGTCTCCCATTTTATTAAGAGTTGGATTCAAACATAACTCTAATTTTATAAGAGAAAATTAGAAATTCCGACCGCTGAACCGGTTCGAAATTTTATTCTTCACTAGGCTGAACTGATTCACAATTTTAGTTCTTATGCGAAAGTGTCAGGTCTTGATATCTTAAAAAAAATTTTAACTCTTTTTCTGGTTTTTCCATGCTTTCTTCTCAACTTCGAATCTTCATAACTTTTCACTTGGACCTCGGATTTAGATGTCGTTTCCTTCTATGCTCTTATGGACTCACAGACTTTAACTTCTTCTGATCTCTTTGTCCATATTCTAGGTGTAAAATTACAATTTTGCCCTTGATTTTCCTTCACTTGTAATTTTCTGAAGTTTGAGTTTTATCTTTTCTCCAATTGTGTAAAATACCTGCACAATGTACAAGGAATACAAGAAACTCGATGCACTACATAGAGAAGGTCAGTAGAAATAATATGAGATAAATCAACTCGATTTACACCGCACAAGATAATAGAAGCCTATAAATTAAGGGGATAAATACGAAGAATTTACGCCTAATCAAACCCCCCTAACTTAGAACTTTGATCGTCCCGAGCAATGTAAAAGAATCTAAGCAAGGTTCAACACTCAACAAACAGGTTATTCGGATAGAATACCTCTTTTGCGGGCAATCAATTGTATTTACCATATGTAACAAGCCTTGAAACCCCTAGGTTACCCTAGTAGGACGAGTTGTGCCTCGTGAGGGTTTGCAGTGAATATACCCACAAAATTTATTTTCGACTCAAAAAAAATTCAAAATACTTAAAAATTGTACAATTTAAACCTTTATAAAAATAGTCACCATAAATTTATATTCACAAGTCTCAATTTTTGGTGTGTGTGCGCGAAGCCAAAAATTTAATCGCTAATTTCCACCGATTGATCATTATGTTACTTTTCAAAAATTCGTTTTAATTCAATTTCTCACGGATGCACTCACAAAAAAATCTCTTGGAATGTGGTTATTTTCTTTCGGTATGTGTGATTTAAAGAGTAAATGCATTGGAACAAAAATTCATGCACATAAATTGGAAAGACATATTTTTTATGGTGAAAAGATCTCTTTATCGGAATACGGTCATTGGAAAACATGAAACGTCGTCTCTTATTCACATTAATTAATCTCTCTTATTATTTTTTTCACAATTTAGCTCTCCACACGGTAATTAATTTCATAATTTGGACTCGGTTAGGAATTTCTCAGCTGATAAGGTGTATTGGGTAAAATAGGGATTGGTTGGAAAAGTCGAAATTGGAAAATGCTCTTATGATGTCCATTAGTGCTTTTTCAGGCTCATTTTTCTCTCTTTTTTCAAGTTTTTCTTTTCTTTACTATTTTTGGTGAAAATGTTTCTTGTTTTTTTCTTCTTGCCCCTTTTTATTGCACTATTTGGACTTCATTTTCTATTTTTTTATTCAATTTTCACAACTCTGGGCTATTTGGGTTTTTTGGGTTACAAATGAAATTGAAAAAATTTATTCGGCTCAAAATACCTAACAAAAGGATAATTTTTCACAACTTTTTATTACTAATATTTTTGGATAAATAAACGAGGGCCTACTTCATTGTCCGAATCACTCATTAATTTACCATATGCGTCTCGAGAGTAATTTAGTTTAGAGATATGTTGGCGTGCATTCAAGACAACATCTCACATTTTTTCCCTAACCGATCAAAACAAAGGAATAGAGATCATCAACGACTTACTAAAATGCTGAAATTAACTTTGAGTTAATCATCAACTCGGATTGATTTAAAAACTTGCAAAAAGTGATAGACACAAAATCTCACCGAGTTAATAATATCCACATGTATTCATTAAGTCATCAATTTTCGTTCAATTTCCATCTTTGATCAATTTTGTCTTTGTGCATTTGAATTTTTATAATTTGAGACTTTAAGCAAAATTTCGGTGATATTTTGAAAATTTTAAATTCCAAATTTTATTTATTTTGAAGAAAACTATTTTTGGCTTTTTCGAAAATTTTCAATTTTTTGGTAAATTTTTGAAATTTTCTATTTTTTTTTGGGGAATTTTTGGCCATTTTAAAGCGCATGCGTAGCCCCCCCCCCCCCCCCCCCCCCCCAAATAACTTAGATTTTTGCTATGTCCTTGTGCAAATAAGGACTAAAATCCACGTAAAAGAGAAAAGTGCGTTAAAAAAAAACAGAGGACAAAATGCAACATTGTATTAATAAAGACCAAGTACTAAGAAAAGAAAGGATAGATATTACATAGTTCTTCATCACCAAAAAAAATTATTACAAGCAATTAAGTGCCAAAAAGTTGAAGAACTACATATTTTAAATAACCACACAAACATCAGGCTACTGCGGGGGTGGGTTTGACGGGTTGGGGTCATATGGATTATAAAAGTATGTTGGAAGCGCGACATTGGACCCCACTTGCAACTTGTACGTTTTTGCTTGAAAGAGGAACATAATACTTGTATCCCGATGGTAGTCTTCTTAGTCCGCTTTGTAGTCCGCCAAATACCTACTGAAGTTCGCCTCTAAATTAGCAACCTGACGAGTTAGGTCTTCTCCTTTTGGCTCGTAGTCGGAATCCTCCTCCTCATTATATTATGGCTTATCTACCCCCATTTCCACATCTTTCCGCCCTCGGTGGGGGTGGGCGCACTACCTCCATTTGTCGCACGTTCCTTGTGATTGATTCTTTCTCAATAGGCTTGGGAACACGGGGTTGCGATGTTGGTGGGTGAATCTCGGCATTCCTTAGGAACGATGTTATGAACCGTGCATAAGGTAGAGAAAATTTGCCTTTGTGGTCCATGGCGGCATGAATGATTTTGGAGTAAAAAATAGGGGGGAGATTAATTGTACTAGCATCACCAAGAAGGTGGTAGAGGAAATCTCCATGACGTATGCGGATCGCGGTGTTGTTGGATGTTTGGAGTATGGACCCATAAGGAATTAAAAAGGAACAGTGGGTGGCTTCATCAAGGATCCCCACCAGGAAGGTATTTCATCCCAAATGTGTGTTGAGGCGATACACTCTATGCATTGATGTTTAGGGATAGGGTCACCATAGGTGGGATAGTCAAAATTTGGGGGATTAGGGACTTGATCGACGTGCATTATCTGGGCGACTATGGTTAGAGATAATGGGATGGGTACCTCATTAACATAGGCTTGGTATGTATTTTCGGAGACATGGACGAGAGTGCCAAAAAGGAGCGCACTTCGTCCACCCAAACCTCGCCATCGGGATTGGCTAGGAATTGGCACCACCTTTGACGCCGGAAGATGGTGGACATGGCTTGAGGCAGCCCGTTCCAATTAATTTCCCGCTCGATGTGTACAGTGCAGGAGCTAGAAAAAAATTCTTCGACCCATTTGCTCTCTTGACGTGAGCGGTAGCCATTGTTACCATCTTGGAGTATTTCAGTGGAGTCATACTTTATGGGTAGTTCTTCGTTAGCTATATGAACGAATGATTTGGGAAGAAGGAGATTGAATAGATATAGGAGGTGTGAAGAGAAATGGGGGAATTGTGTGTGTATTTATAGGAAGGGATGGGAGGAACTAGAGGAAAAGAAATTGAAGGGAGGAAAACTGGAGGGAATGGATTTAGAGGGGGAAATGGAGGGAAGAGAAGGCGGGGTGTATGGGGAATAGTCACCTTGAAAACTTCTGAAGTCATCACCTGCTCTGGGCGAACCGATTCAGGTCTGGGCACCGGTTCAGTCAATATAGTTTTTCATTCAAATCATAGGTGAATCGGTTCGGCCCTGATAGTGCAAAAAGTCAAACCGATTCGAATTTCTAGATTAGCCCCCTAACTTGGCATCCGAAAAAAAACTAAGTGTTGGAACTATGAAACTTCATTTTTCCAAAAGGTTTCCAAAACACTCCTATAATCATTCTAGATTGTAAAACCCAAAAAACTCATCTTGCCTCGCATGGAACTCTTCCTAACATGCACATTTGTGCTCCTATCCTAACTCGACTTGCAACCTACAGACTTATAACTACATACCTACAAAATTAACCAAAATATACAAGAATAACCCCATACGCATTGGGGGTGCGATGACCTCTTAATTCTTCCTTGCTCAATACCCATAATTGGGGTCCAACAACCAAATGGTATCGGCTTCTTTGACACACGCCTCTAATTACAACTTTAGGCATTGTTCGTTAACCTTAAATGTGTCTTCCCTTTTTGGGTCTTCCAATTCAAAGGCACCGTGGAGGAATGCTTCTTTAATGATGAATGGTCCCATCCACGGCGAACACAATTTTTTAGGAAACAAGTGTAGACATGAGTTGTAAAGAATAACTTTTTTCCTTGAATGAAACTCCTTGGGTCGGATAATTTTATCATGTGTACGTTTCATCCATTCTTTGGATATCTTAGCATTCTCTTTTGCATTATTGTGCATTTCTTATGACTCGTTTAATTAAAGCTTGCGAGCTTCACCGACTTTATCCAAACTATAATCCGACCTCTTGATTTCCCAATTGGCTTTGTGCTCTAACTCCACAGGGAGATGGCATGGCCTGCCATAGATAAAGAGAATTGGGGACATGCCGAGGGGGTTCTTGTATGCGGTTTTATTAGCCCATAGCGCATCGTTCAATCGAAAGGACCAATCTTTCTAGTTAGGATCGATGTTTTTTTAGAAGTTTTTTTATTTCACGATTCGCTAGCTCGCCTTGCCCACTCGTTTGAGGGTGATAAGTCGTCCCAACCTTATGAACGACTCCATACTTACTCATAAGCTTTTGAAATGGCCTATTGCATAAATGCTTACTGTTATCACCAGTAATTGCCTTCGGAGCACCAAAGCGAGAGAGTATGTGTTCATGAAAGAACCTAATCACCACTTTGTTGTCATTCTTTTTGGTAGATATTGCATCTACCCGTTTATACATATAATCTACTGCAGAGAGGATGTATAAGAAGCCAAATGACAGAGGGAAAGGTCCTATGAAGTCAATACCCCAACAATCACACATCTCGATGATGAGTATATGGTTAATGGCATCATGTCTTGGCGGGTGATAGCTCCCATCCTTTGACATCTATCGCAAGATTTGCAATAAGCATTCACATCTTGAAAGATCATGGGCCAATAGAGACCGCTTTTAATAATCTTAGTGGTTGTCTTATTAGTGGAAAAGTGGCCTCAACATGCTTCCGTGTGACACAAATGAATGACGCTATGAGTCTCATCATCCGGTACACAATGTCGGATGATTTGGTCCGCATAATATTTAAATAGGAATGGATTTTCATAGAAAAACATGCGTGACCAAGTAATGAACTTGTTCTTCTCTTGCCATGTCCAATCGAGAGGGATGGATTTCGTAACAAGGTAGTTAACTATATCCGCAAACCAAGGGAGAGAAGAATTGTCAAATTATTTCTCATCCGATAAGTATTCATTTATGGGTATGGGATCACTAGGCACGTCAAACGAAAATCGTGACAAATGATCGACTACGACTTTTTCTAACCCCGTTTTTATCTTTGATGGAGAGATTAAACTCTAATTAAATGAAAAAATTAAATACTATAATTATCACAACCAAATGAAATCTAGGATAAAACTAACTACAAACAAACTACAGGATGATCCCATTATATAACATACATTCGTATGATCATGATGTAAAGATATGTAAATTAAAAACCTAAAAAACCTAGTACAATTCTATAGATACCCCATCCTAAGACCCTCCTAAGAATCTCCTTAGGTCCCTAACACTCACCCATTCACCATAAACCTTAGGTCTTACTTTAAGTATGAATGTAAAGGCCACCGAGTGCTCTCAAGTCCTGTTTGAGTCCGATTAACTTATTCGTTTGAGTGGAATATCATGAAACTTTAAAGGTCTTTGAATCCCCTTTCCAAAAATTTGCCCCGTGTGCAAATTGGCCTTACGATTCGGACGAGCGATTCATTTTACTATCGAAAATCGACATAGAGGCCAACGGGCGCACTCAAGCCCTGTTTTGACCCCAATCACTTTCCTCACCTGAGAAGAACCTCAATGAATTTTCAAAGGCTTTGGATTCCCTTTCCAATGGTCCATCCCTTGAGAAAATTGGACTTACGGTTTGGAAGAACGATCCATTTTACCCTAAAAATTTATCCATAGTCCATCAGCGCTCTTGAGCTCCATTTGACTCTTGTTCACTCTTTATCTCGAATAATACTGAATGAATATTTGAAGGGCACTAAATACCATTTCTAACGGTCCATTTCATGCATGAATCAGCCCTACGGTATGGACGAACGACCAATTTCACCCCAAAGGGTCATCGGGCGCTTCCATGCCCCATTTAACGAAGGTCAACTCTCTGAACCAAACCTATCTGAATGAATCTTATGAGGGTACTAAATTCCCTTTTCAACGGTCTATCTCGTGCACTAATAGGCCTTATGGTTCGGACGAACTATCCGTTTTCCTCTAAAACTTTCTGGTATATTGACCCATGGACACTTTCAGGTCCTGTTTGAACTCAGTCAACTCGCTAATTCGGGATTGGATTAATGGATTCTTAAAAGGATCTGAATAACCTTTCTAACGATCTATTTCGCATGCAATTCTGACTTATAGTTCGCGTTTTATGGTCATTTTTCCAAAAAACCTGCCTCGGACTCCCAATTGGACCTATTAACTAGCAGGTCTAGGACCATGCCAATCAGTACCCCCTTTGGCCCTATTAATAGAGGCCATTAGCTCACCTTAAAAGATACACCTCAGGGACACCCAAACATCCCTCTCGGCAATTCAGAGAGAATTCCCTTGAATTCAGAGCTTTTCTTTCCTAAAAAGTCCATATCCCACATTCTTTCCATCATTTTCATACTTTTTTGAGTAAATTATCTTCCACCTCATCAAACCACCATCAGTCCACCTTGATTTCATTGCATCTACAAGGAAGATCTACTTCAAGTCATAATAAGGAAGTCTATTTCTTTCACTTTGTCTTTAATTTCTATTAATTTTCCATTAGTTATTTCACTTTCGCTTTAGTATCTTATTTGATTACTTAAGACATCCTAATTATAAAATTTATTATTATTATTATTATTATTATTATTATTCTCATATACTTTAAATTTAAAAAAAATCGAAAAACAAGAAAAGAGGGTTCACTCTTAAATTCCAAAAGGGAATTTTCTCGTCACACTTTCTCATACTAAAACCTATTTTTGTACACACACGTATAACAGAGTCCCCGATTGGATTTATGGATTGAACCCCATCTCATATCATTTTTAAATTATGTGGACTTTGATTCCCCCTGAGCTATGTAGGCTTCTTGGGTAAATCTCTCGACTCAAGTCCTCGCACCTACATTTGTTATTATATATTCATGATATATATGTTTCATATGCTTGTTTGCTTGCGTCTTGATCGATATATGCAATCTTTCTTCGATAAAAGATTGTGAATAAACAAATAGTCACATAATATTTTTTATTAGTGTTATTTTGACAACACTCTTAAGGATGACCTTTCTCTGCCTTTACCCATGATGTGGGTCGAGTGATTCCATCCTCCATTTATAATATGCGCATAAGCATATAGATCATGGAGTTTTGTAGCAGAAGATTAACAAATTCCCATGAGAGACCGAAAGGGAAGGATGGGTGCCTAACACCTTCTCATTCCGTAACTTAGACCCCGGACCTTTTAACTACTTAGTTATGCAAACATCTCAATTGTCCTTGATGTCGTTCTCTTGAGGTGACAACATTTCTTTTGCATGTTTTGTGCAAAATAGGCTGGCGACTCTATCTCTACCTATCACCCCACATCGACGGCGACCGATCTCCCCTATAAAGGATGGAATCCCACCCACATGTCAAAAGAGGAAAGAAGGGGGGAATAAATAAGGGATCCACCTCTGGAGACCCTGACCCCCAACGTCCCGGGATGGCCACAGTGGTGACTCTGCTTGGGACATCTATAAGAGAACTATACTCTATTTGTACATGGGCTTATTCTTTTTTGCATGTGCGCGTATGCAGCTACCTATATGTTCCCTTTTCTTCCCTCTTTAACTTTTTGTATATCTCTCTCTCATATATATATCACTATCCACTCAGTTGTACACAATACACACTTGTATGTTCACACACTAGTACTTAGCTTCATTTTACACTCACATACTTCACACACCACTTAGAATATCCATGCTTAGGCTTCACTAACACACAACCACAATCTTTACACTTGTTTATATGCTCACATGTCACACACCACTTATAGTTGATCCATACATAAGTTCTCTACCATACACACTCACTTGCATATCCTCCCATGACACATACTCACTCACATCTATCAATGTGTTGTATAGTTCCCTTGCTTCATATAGTTGTACATGCGCCCCATTTAGTATAGTATTCCCTTTACTCATCATGCGAACAAAAGATGATAAAAATACTCTCTCTCCATAATATGTTAATTAAGACTAATGCATTTTGTACACTACATCACCAAAGATAATGGTTATTGACTAAAATTTTGTCCCATACTGGGGGGTCACTTTTTGATGGGCGTTGGACCTGCGAGTTTCAGTTAGCCTAAGAGATATGACTCTCACCTTCCATTATCCTCGTACCTTCGATGTATATCGAACAGTTCCCCCTGCATCGTACCGCTTGAACAAACTCTCGACAAAATGTATCTAGTAGCGAACTCATTCACATACGTCGAGTATGTTAGATTTTCTCTCACACGTATTGTCCCCACCTGGTATATAGTGAGAAAATTCACGTACACTCAATCATATCAAATGGATTGTCCACACGTACCGATGAATGATTGCCCTTATATTCAAGAGGTATACCGTGGAAGTCATGCCAAATGGGAGAACCCTTCCACTAAACTGACAATTGCATAAACCTCGTATAGGTGTCAAACCTAGGACACTCATATTTAGTTTATCGGTTACTATGAGAAACTCTGCTGAAATTTCAGGTTTGCATTCCACACGAATATTTACGCGATTTTACATTTTTTTTAAAATAGGACCCTATTCGTGAGCCTCGAAACAAGTCTAACCGTGTTTAACATATTTTTTTTCAAACCCCATTTTCCCAGGCTCGGGTCATGCCCCTCATTTTTTTCTGCATTTATGCAAACCTAATATAAGTGAGAATATAATGATAACATTCATAATAATCATGCTTATATTTACTCCTTTTGCCCTCATTTTCCAAAAAGGCTAAAAATTATTTTTTTCTCATCCTTCTGAAAAAGCTAAAATTTTCTCCTCTATTTAAAAATAAATTCGAACCTTTTTCTCTCTCAGGTCCATCTCACATAAGCACACTCACTTTTTCCCTCTTCCTTTCCCTACTTGCTTTGTTCTTCCATCAAACTGCCCCAAAGCTTCATCGGTTCTTCTACTACCTCAATAGAGTTTAGGATCTACCTTCATGAGCTCTTCATGGAGAATATTAACCAATAATCAAATGTGAAACTTGATTTGATGACCGTTTTAACCCAACTTAGCACTAAAATTGATAATCTTCAAACTGAGGTCCATGAGATACCACATCACCAGGCCCAGATATTTGAAGAACCCGAGGTTCTCTTTCCTTGTCCCATGTGTCCACTTTCTCCCAAGCCTATTTGGATCCCAGTAGAGTATCAACATGCTTTGCGTACCCTGCCTACTAATAGGTCACCGCCCACTCAAATCCTTATCCCAAACCTTGCCCAACCAAGTTAAGATATGTAAAGACCTCAGGCTATTGTCAGTTAAGACCTCAGGCTATTGTCAAAGAAGTTTGAACAAGTTAAGATATGTGGGAACTACATGGGCTATACCCATATGCTCCCTATCCCAAAGTTAGATTTCTAGAGAAGTTTAAAATACCATATATTGAGAAGTTTTGGGGAAGCTGACCCCCAATTGTTCACATTCCAAGCTATCATCGAGTCTTGACCCTCATTGATTACTCTAAAGAGATAATGTCCCAGTTGTTATAACAGACCTTGAAAATCCTTTCGCTGTTTTTTATCCCTCAAAGAATCCAAAATTCGTAGTTGGGAGGATGTCTCTCAAGAATTCAAGTCATGGTATAAGTACAATGAGCATCTAGAGGTTACACGCTGAGATCTAGAGCTTCTTAAGCAGAACCCTAGGGAAATAATTAGTAGCTTTATAAGAAGCTGGAGAGAGAAAGCTGCTACCATGACCAACAGACCCTCTGAGGAGGAATACGTCAGTTTTGCTGCATATTCGAGCATCCATGGAAAGACAATACTACCCACACTTATAATCCTTTAGAAAAACTGGTGTAAAAATTAAGGAAGGCATTGCCAAAGTCAATTCTCAGATGAAGAAAGTAACCGAACAGTTCACTCCCCGAAAATATGAGAACATTGTCAGTTCTACAGTCTCAACCATCAACAACATCTCCCAACCTACTACCTCTTGGGCACTAAAAAGTTTCCCTAACCCTACCAAGAAAGAATACAATGAGCTCCATGCTCCCCTATCAAAGGTCTACCAAACCCTGCTGAGGTAAAATCTTATTAAACCCTTGAACCCTCGTCCACTACTAAACCCACTCCTAAAAACTTCAAAGACGATGCTCGTTGTTATTTCCACCAATCTGCCAGCCATACTACTGACCAGTGATTCCATCTTCGAATTGTGATCTAAGTTTAATTGATCATGGTATCATCGCCTCACCAGCCAATCCTAAATCAAACATTACTAATAACCCACTTCCAACCTATGCAAAAGCCATATTTCAAGATAATGAGTCAGAATTCGATCCATATGCTCATATTGTGCCCAGTAAAGCATCCATCATACCCTTAATTTTACCCAAACCACTCAAAGTTTGTCCATATTTTCTCCTTCACCCTACCTACTTCACCGACCAAGCTCTATCACTTCTCATAAGGGCTTATATTGCTATATGCACCCGATTTAGAGGGAAGGATATGAATGTACCTGTTAAATTGAACTAACTCTTGGATTTTGGGCTAAAATTACCCGTAGAGATGATTATCGATTGTCGCAAATTCAATGGCTTGCTCATGAAAGCTCAAAAATTGGCTCATGAGTTAGATAATTAGGTGGTACCCATTGATAAAGTCAGTCTACATGATGTAGTGAACATTATGGCTAATGCATTTTGACAGAAGAAAATTTTTCATTATTGATGAGCTACTCACTACTTTTAATCTTTAGGGACTGTTGGTCCCTTCACTCCTGCACCTCCTCGTTGAGTGGGAAGATCTATACGATGAAGCTGTCGAGGCTGATAAATGCATTGATTTCTCTTGGAAAGAGGATATAGTCACCACCGGATGGGGAGATGACTTTGATAGCTCAAATGATGAGTTCAGTCAGGAGGACACCAGTTTAGTAGCCAGTTTGTGCGGGACAATATCCTTTGAAGATCTGATAGGGAAAATCAATAAAGTGGTTGTTTAGCCACAAATAAATGAAGACAGGGGGTTTATGCTCCTCCCTACCTCAATAAATCACATAACCAGATTACGTAGACAATACGAAGATTTATCTTCTCATTTAATCAAGATAAATAAAGGAAATGGAGTTGCCGAAGAACTTCCCCTGCTAGAGATGACCATCAAAGAAAGCAAAGTACTTGACCATATCAAGAAAATCCAAGACAATATCACTTTATGGGGGCTTTTCATGTCCTCCTAGTCACACCAGAATTCTCATAAGACTCATCATCGAGACTATAAACTTGCATTCTACCACAACAAAAGAAGCCGTGAACATGATTGGGTCCTTGACTTCTTCCAAACTCCTTTCCTTTTTTGAAGCATAGATACCAAAGATCATCCCTGACCATAATTATGCCCTAAATAACTCAGGTGAAATGTCGGGAAAGACAATCCCACTCTCCCTTGTTGATAACGAATCTGCCCTCAATGTTTCCTTTTAAGAACCTTTAAATACTTGGGTTTGAAAGTCAGTGATCTCATTCCCAGTTCCACCATTGTGCGTATAACAATACTCATCGAGAGGTAATGGGGTATATAAAACTCATAATAGGAGTTGACCCTATCAATCGTGACACTGAGTTCCAAGTTATTGACATGTAGACATGTTTTAACTTTCTTCTTGGTCATCCGTGGCTTCATATTATCAGTGAGGTATCATCATCTCTCCATTAAAAATTTAAATTCTTCGCCAATGGCCAAATTATCACCATCTTGGGGGATGAAGACAGTTCACATACTTCCAATACAAGTAATCCAATATAAGAGATCAAACATGGGATGAATGATATGCTTCTCTCTGGCTTTAGAGTTAACCCCCTTCCCCTTCCAGCATGAGATAGTTTTAAAGATCGGGTCTGCCCAGAACACAACCCTCACCTCAACATCAACTTAATTAAGATGTTCAAGAACATGCACTTCATGCCTAGAATGGGGCTAGGACATCTCCAACAAGGGATACTTGATACCATAGTCTTGAAAGGGGCCTTTTACCCATGTAGCCAGGGTTCTCAACCCTCACTAGAAGAACTCAAATCCCTAAGGTGTCCATGATCGAAAAGAAGCTTAGAAGAAGAAAGGACTATCTTAAGAGACTCTTTAAAAGGAAGGTTTATCAAGGAAGGTAAAGATTTCTATTTTCATGGCTTCCCCGAACTATGGTATGACCATATTTATATGAAGATGAAGTCGGGACTGGAAATCTTATTTCAAGACAACAAACCTTGGGCCACAAGTTTCCTGCATGAAGTTCAACCTTTCACTGAGAAAGCCTTGATAGTTACTGAGGATTTTGAGGAAAGAAATTCTGAGGACTCATTCAACTGGCAGACGTTGGGGCTGGGTCTCTACATGATCCATTAAGATGTTGCGCTGTCTGATCCATCTACTCAGATCGGAGCTGCTGACTTGCCTCTCCTGAACTGGAATGACATTCATCTTCAACCTGCCCAGATTAAAGTCAACATTGTTGCCTACCCTATCCAAATCTCTTTATCCGATGTTGTTGTTCTCTTTTCTGATATCAATGTAATTGAGACCTCTTTTGAAAAGGTTCTCAACCTTGTTTTCCCTGAGAATGAAATAAACAAAGATTTTGAGTATCTTATTGTGCCTTACATTAATTGTCTTGATTTTAATCACACTCTTGATGATGATGATTTTACAAATATAAATTCTTAAAAGATCTTAATAAGGATAATAACAAATAACATAACCATGTTCAAATTAATGATGATACAATTGTTGTTATTAATATTGGTTCTAGTATTCATTAGCATGAGATTAGGATAGGTTCCAACTTTAACGAGCATGATCATGCACAATTCGATGAACTTCTAAAAGAATTTGTGGATGTCTTTGTATGGTCCTACGATGGCATGCCCAATATTGACCGAGAAATAAATCAATATGAGATCCCAACGTTCCCGAAATGTAAATTGTTCCAACATAATTTTTAAAATATCCACAATGAATGGTTACTCAAAGTCAAAAAAGAAGTGGTCAAGCAATTGAACATAGGTTTCATTTGCATAGTCGAATATCCTACATGTCTTGTCAGCATCATCCTTGTGCCGAAGTCATGAGGGAAAGTCCGCATGTGTATCGACTACTGGGATTTGAACAAGGCATCCCCAAAGGATGATTACCAATTACCCAACATCGACATGATCATGGAAAATATGTCTAGCCATGCCCTCATGCCATTTGTCGATGGATTTATCGGATACAATGATATTAAGATATACCCTGACAATCTGGAGAAAACCTTCTTCATCACCCCATTAGGAACCTTCTGCTACACTGTAATTCCATTTGGACTCAAGAACATCGGGAGTACTTACCATAGGGATACCATAACCATATTGCATTACCTTATTCATAAAGAGGTCGAAGTTTATGTGGACAACAGATCATCAAATCTAACACTCGAAAAATTCATATTCCCTCCCTTCGTATGTTTTTCGAGCGACTATAGCAACATCGGTTGCTGTTAAACCCACAAAAATGCATTTTTGGCATCACAAAAGGAAAATTCTTGGGATTCATTGTCAGTGAAAAGGGAAACGAAGCAAACCTTGCCAAGATGAAAGCAATACTTGAGATGCCACCTCCACAGACGGAGAAAGAAGTCCGAGGATTCCTAAGAAAATTACAATACATCAGTTGATTCATCATCTAGCTAAATTTTATCTACGAATCCATTTTTAAGATTCTTATGAAATATTTTACTATAGTTTCTAATGAGTCCTACTAAGAAGCCTTTGACCGAATTAAGCGGTACCTTAAATGACCTCCAGTACTCATGCCTCCGCAGTCAGATCTCCTCCTACTCCTACACTTGACCTTGACATATACTGTAGTAGGGGCTTTGCCAGATACATTAAGGAATCCTAAAGAAAAGAGCAATTTACTAGGCGAGCCAAAAATTAGTCGGGTATGAAGCTAACTACACTGCTTTGGAGAAAGAATATGTTACCCCGATCTGGGTCACGCAGAAGTTACATCATTACATGATCACCTTCCCTATCAGACTTGTGTCCTAAATGGATCCCATCAAGTAATTGCTAGAAAATACCTTTCTGTCCAGCCTAATGGCCTGATGGTTGATGATGTTAGCCGAGTTTGATATTTTATATATTATGCAGAAAGACATTAAAGGGAGAGCCATTTATGACTACCTTGTTGATTACTCCACGGAATAAGTTGATGTTCGGGTCTCTGAATTCCTGGACGAAGATATTCTCTGAAACTCTCAAGAGGACGTAAAATGAAAAATGTTCTTTGACGGAACTACTAACAAGAAAGGATACTATATTGGGATAGTCCTGATCGCACCTCATAACTCTTACACCCCAATTGTAATCAAGCTAGATTTTCCTTGCACCAACAATATGACTGAGTACGAGGCATGCACGGTAGGCCTCAAAACCTCCCTCTAAAAAGGAATCTAAGACCTCGACTTCTATGGAGACTCTACTCTTATCATCGGCCAAATCCTTAGAAATTAAAAAGTCAAAGATGAAAAAATCCTACCCTTCCATGCTCACCTAGAAGAACTAGCCTCCCAGTTTAAGGATGTCACTTTTCGCTACTTTCCTCGAGAAAAAAAATAGCCTGGTGGATGCCCTAGCAACCTTAGCCCCCATGGTCGACATGCCCGAGGGGATAATAATGGACCATTTCCTAATTTAGAAGCAAGATAAGCGTACACACTACTACCACATCAAACTCATTATCGAGGAAGATTATGATATGGCTGGGTTATAGTACTATGACATTTAGCACCTCCTAAAAAATGGTAGGTATACCCAAGACGTTGATAAGAAAGACTGCATGACCCTTCTCAAACTGGTTGCCCAATATATCATCTGCAATAAACCACTGTTCAAAAGAAACTTTGATGGAACCCATTTAAACTAAATAAAAGGGGCTGGTGTTGAAGACATGATGCAGAAGATCCACAATAGGGAATGCAGGACCTACATGAACGGTCACATGATTTCCAAAAAGATCATCTTCCAGGGATACTATTAGACCACCATGGTTCAAGATTACACTGCCAATATTCGAAGATGCCTCAAATGACAACATTTCGCCAATCTCTAACACTTGCCTCGCCGTGAGTTGTACAACATGACCTCTCATTGGACCTTCTCAACCTAGGGCATCAACATCATAGTGAAAATTACTCCTAAAGCTTCAAGCGATCATGAATTCATCCGGGTCTCCATTAATTACTTCACCAAATGGGTCGATACCGAGTCATATACGATGCTAAATGCCAAGAAAATGGCCAAGTTCATCCGAAATAACATTATCTGCCGATACGGAGTTCCCCACGAGTTAATATAAGATAATGGGCTATATATCAAAGATGAGGATACAGAATTAGTTGACGAATACGAGATTTAGTGACAAAAATATTCTTCCTCCTTAACCCAAACCAATGGAGATGTCAAAGTCTCCAATAAAAGTCTCAAGAACATAATAAAAAAGATGAGTGAATGTTACAGAGATTGGGCCGATCGAATCCCTTACACCCTTTGGGTCTATCTCACTTCAATTAGAATACCTATTGAGGCTACCTCTTATTCTTTAGTATACGACATGGAAGCAGTTCTACCCGTTGATATGGAAATACCTTTCCTCCGCATCCTGCTCGATAGAAAAGTGGATTGAAAAGAATGGCACCAGAGCTACTTGGATAAATTATCTCTCTTGGATGAAAAGAAATTGAAGGCTCTATACCATATATTGGGATACCATTGTCGGATAGCATGATCATTCAACAGTAAAGTCAAGGACCGTGGTGCCCTGGAATGAGACCTTGCCCTCAAAGAAATCAAAAAACCTGTCTGGGACCCCAGAGGAAAATTCAAGAAAAAATGGGGCGGCCCTTACATAGTGAAGAAGATTCTCTCAGTAGGTGCCGCCATGCTCACAGACCTTGATGGCCTAAAGAAGTTTAACCCTTAGTTCGAAATCTCAGTGCGCTATGACTCTTCTCACCTCCTTCTATGCTAAAAAATATCTTCATTTCCCCTACCCAGAACTACGTGGGACTTGATCCTCTCAAAAAATATTTTCTTTTAAAAATGAAACTCATGAAATTTTTTAAAACCCTCAGACGTATGTAGGCAACTCATACCCATACATCGGTTCGGTCCCCTTCTTTTCACAAAATGCCATTATTTTCTAAGCTCCGAGAATAGTGGTTCATTTTATCATTTACATAAAAAAAAGGGTTATGTATTCCTTAGCTATCAGTATAGATAATTTAAATGTAAAACTCATCAAGAGGCACAATAAAATATTCTCAAAATCAACCTTTATTTCTAATTGGGGATAATGGTGCTGTTATACAAAGTATCAGCAGAGGGAGTCAAACCAAACACCCCTCTCTGATAACCAAATTATTCATAAACAAACCTGAAAAAATACACAAAAATATCCCTAAAATCCCAAATACAAAATCATTCCAATAACTATAGAAAAAGTCACCAAATAGTTCACAAAACGTTGCCTTCAACTATTGGATGGCCCTGTTTCATCATCATTATCATCCCCTAAAGGTCCCCAACTTTCCCATTCTTGATCGGTACTCCATATGCGCTCCATGAAGAAGTATGCCCTGACAAACTTGGACAGGACCACAACACCATCTTCCATGGTGTCGAAAGCTACGAACCACCTCTGACCGGTCTCTTCCACCAGTACCTTCTCTACTACCCGCTTCTATAGCCATTTTATGTAGTCCCTAGATACATGTCAGGCCCCTCCCATGGATTATAATGGATGGATAGAAGGATGACGGTGCTTTCGTAAACACCCCAGCATCATTCTCAGCAATTTAGTCAAATCTTCCACTAGGAAGAAATTTTTATACGAGGGGGCACTATCATTTCCAGCCGAATTGGTGCAAGAGCCGCTAGGGGAAATAAAAATAAGTGTAATGGAGGCCCATAATCTACACATACTCATAATTTTCATGTTCCAAGATAGGTAGCAAGTCCCCCCACCATGGCACTGACCAATGAAGGCATCGGGCTCCATGATCTACAAGAAAGTTTACCAAACAAAGAAATTGGGCACAACCACCAAAGGGTATTCAGGAGGGTTCGCCAAGTGAAACCTCTTCGCAAGACACATGAACGGAATTACAGGGATGCCCCTCATAAAGTTAGAACAAACCTACTTCTAGGAATCTAAGATATTTAGCGTCTCAGCCAGCACCATCTCCACAAGATTATGGCAGTAAGACATCCAAGTCGTTATCATAGCAACCTAAGGATCTGCAGTCAAATCCCCCATCACCAATAGTATCCTAACAGTTAAGCCTAAAGCGACAGCTTCGACAAAACCAACATCTCAAAACCCTTAGTCATATTGAATACATAGCCGCTTGAAGAAAAATGGTCCCTTAAGTAACAAACGATCTAACCGTCGAATGAGATATTTGAAGTAACTCCGACAAGAAAAATCAAGAAAAATAGGAGAAATTAGGCATAGTCGACACCACACTGGGGCTTACCGATATGTCCGAGAACTCCTCATAAATGGGATAAAACTCATCCAGTCCAACAAAAAAGACATGGTCCTCAGGGTACTAGAATTGTACCCCCGCTACTAGTTGATTTTAGTCAACATCTCCAATAAAGTCATCACCAGTAAAGCCTTTCTGATGCACTAGAATCAACACAACCCAATAAAGGCGAGAAGATCCACTTTACACCAAGATTTATATACCAACCAGGCCTCCAGGGCCTTCCTATATCGAAAAATTTCTAAAAAGACATTTTTCTCAAAATAAGTCCCTTCGAAGGGTAGCTTTTCACAACCAAGCCTCCAATGCTTTCCTTTGTTCAAAAATTGCAAAAAAACTTTTTTTACAAAATGAAACCTCAACGTCAAATTAAATTGCACGTGGAGTAGGCCACTAAATAAATATGATAAAACAAAAACAGATGCATCTTTTTTGCCTTCTCGAGTCTTTCTTTTTAGGTGCAAATATGTTAAATCAAGCATACTTCATAGTCAATTCCAAACTCTCTAGTTACAATGACAGATCTACAAGAAAATATCAAAATAACTAGAGATAGATGTCACCACATCCGTAAGCCCCATCAACCTAGACACCACCTTATGCTCTTACAAACTCTTTATTTAAACATGCATGTCTATATCCCCCATGCCCCCCAAAGAAAAACTCGAAGGGTAGAAGGTCACCTATATCCCCAACAAAGATTCAACAATCCATCTAGAAGAAAAGTTCTAAAGACCCTGACCATGTCAATTAGAAGTTATCTTTTCTCTTTCCCAAGGAAGCCCAAGAGTTCGTGCCCATACCAATTGGAACCCCTAGAACTGGCTATCAGCACACCCTCTAAATTTCATATAAAAATGCCATAAAAATCCCAAAAATTCCAAATTATCCCTAAAAATATAGAACCCTAATTTTCTCAATAAAAGAATTTTTGGAGCACGAAGCCCCTTAAAAACTCTCAAAATCCCCAGACGAATTAATTCTACACCCTTATCTCTAGTATAAATCCTCAACATGGTTTATCTTACTAACTTATTTTTAACCTGTTCTGCAAGTAGAACCAACGATGCATCTAAATCCAAGTCTACTATTACCTAGCCTAAGCATTCTCAGTAGACCTCAACCCGCAGAATTGGTCCCTACAACTTTAGGTCCTCAGAATTGACCTCAACTCGTAGAATTAGACACTACAACTTTAGGTCCTCAGAATTAAACTTGGCCCATATAATTGGTCACTATGAATTTAGGTCTTCAGAATTGACCTCAACCCACATAATCAGTCGCTACAACTTTAGGTCCTCAAAATTAACCTCGACCCATAAAATTGGTCGCTACAACTTTAGGTCCTCAGAATTGACCTCAACCTACAAAATTGGCAACTACAACTTTAGGTCCTTAAAATTAACTTTACCCCACAGAATTGGTCGCTACAACTTTAAGTCCTCAGAATTGACCTCGACTTTAGGTCCTTAGAATTAACCACGACCCGCAGAATTGGTCATTACACCTTTAGGTCCTCAAAATTGACCTCAACCTGCATAATTAGTCACTATAACATTAGATTCTCAGAATTGACCTTGATCCTCAGAATTTGTTGCTACAATTTTAGGTCTTTAGAATTGACCTCGATCCATAGAATTGGTCGCTATAAATTTAGGTACTACGAATTGACCTCGGCCTGCAGAATTGGTCGCTATAACTTTAGGTCCTCAGAATTGACCTTGACCTACAGAAATGGTCGCTACAACTTTAGGTCCTCAGAATTAACCTCGAACTGGAGAATCGGTCATTACAACCTTAGGTCCTCAAAATCATCCTCAACCCTCAAAATTGGCCATCCCCATCACAACTTAAAAGTTAAGTTTGACTTGATGAATCGATCATCCTCGTCTTTTTAGGTCCTTAGAATCAACCTCGACCTACCGAATAGACATTTTTATTCCCTTATAACCAATCGTAACATAATTTCAACCCACTGAATCAGTCATCCTCGTCTCTTTAAGTCCTATAAATTGACCTCGACCCACTGAATTGGTTCACCTCATCCTCGATAGTCATCCACTTAATGGGTTCTCTTTAAGTCCTTTAAGTCCTTGAACGAGACTTAATGAAACTTCAAAGATCACTTAATACCCTTTCCAACGGTCCCCCATGCACTAATCAACCGTACGGTACGGACAAATAACCTATTTTACTCTGAAGGATTACTGAGCACTTCCTGGACCCGCTTGACTAAGGCCAACTCTACGAACCAAACTAAACTGAATAAATCTTTAAAGGGAACTGAATACCCTTTCTAATGGTCCATCGTGTGCATGAATTGGCCTTATAGTTCGGACGAACGATCCATTTTCCTCCAAAAATTTCATATTTAGTGACCAATGATCGCTTCCGGGACCCGTTTGAACTCGAAAAACTCCTAAACCCATGATTCTCTCAATGTATTCTTAAAGTTCTAAGAATATCCTTTCTAAATATCAACCTCGTGTATGATTCTGACTTACAATTCGCATTTTACGATCATTTTTTCAGAAAACCTACCTCAAACTATTAATTGGTAATCCTAGGACCCTACCCATCGGTAGTGTTTCTAGGATTCTATGCCAATAGGAAGGTCTAGGACCATGTCGATCGGCACCCTCCTTGGCTCTATAAATAGAGGCCATGACCTCACCTTGAAAGACACACCTCACGGACACCTAAACATCCTTCTAAGAAATTGAAAGATAATTCCCCCGAAATCAAAGGTGGTCCTTCGTAAAAAAAACATATCCCACATTCCTTCCATCATTTTCATACTCTTTTGAGTAAATTACCAGCCACCTCCTCAAACCACTATCATTCCACCTTGAGGTCAGTTTATCTATAAGGAATATCTGCTTCAAGTCATCATAAGGAGGTCCCTTTCTTCCTCTTTGTCTTTAATTTCTCTTAATTTTGCATTAGTTACATCATTTTCACTTTAGTATCTTATTTTATTACATCGCATATACTAATTCTAAAATTTATTATTAGTATTCGCGTATACTTTATATTTATAGAAAACCCAAAAAATAAGAAAAAGAGGGTTCACTTATAAATTCCGAAAGGGGATTTTCTTGTCACACTATCTCTTACTAGAACTTGTTTTTTCTACACACACGTATAATAGAGTCCCCGATTTGATTTATGGATTGAATAACATCTCATATGATTTTTGTACTAGGCGAACTTTGATTCACCCCGGGCTATGTAGGCTTCTAGGGTAACTCCCTCGACTTGAGTCCTCCCACCTATAATTACTATTACATATTCGTGATATATATATGTCTTATATGTTTGTTTGCTTCTGTTTTTATTGATATATACAATCGTTCTTCCATAACAATTTGTGAATCAACAAACACTCACATCATATTTTTTATTAGTATTACTTTGAGAACATTCCTAAGGATGACCTCGCTCCACCTTTAGACATGACGTGAGTCGAGTGATTCCATCATCCATTTATAATGTGCACATAAGTACACACGTCACGGAGTTCTACTAGAGAAGATTAACATATGCCCATGAGAGATCGAAAGGGTAGGATAGGTGTCTAACACCTTCTCATTCTATAACCTAGTCCCTGGACCTTTGAACCACTTATTTTCTCAAGCATTAATATTGTCCTTGATGTCGTTCTCTCAAGGCAAAAAAAAATATTTTTTTTGTTTTGTACAAAATAGGTTGGCGACTCTATCTCTACATATCACCCTACATCGATGATGGCAGAGCACCCCTATAAAGGATGCAATCCCATCCACACGTTGAAAGAGGTAAGGAGGGGGGGAAGGAAGGATGGATCCACCTTCAGAGACCCTGACGACTCGATATCTCGTTATGTACACATATACATATGCCTGCATAAATTCTAACATGCAAACCTAGGTTTTTGCCAGTAGATAAAATGGATCTTTTCGTAAACATGATCAATCCAAAATGTGGCCTCTGATTCCACTTGTTGGCTTTTGACATTATAAAATACTCTACTTACCCTTAGTCTTTTATTGATCACATTCCCAAAAAGAAAAAAAATGACAATATCTGAAGCACAAATTTAGGGATTTATCATAATACCTTTGTGGACCTTCTAGGTGATCCGATACAAAGGCAATGAGTTGATGAAGATGATGAACTTTTTGAAATTCCAAGTTATCTAAACCCCTTAATAGAATCCACTAAAAGACTTAGATCTTCTAGTATATGATCCTCACAAAGTAAATTATCCTTCGAAAGTCTCTTATCTTCTAGTATATGATCCTCCCAAAGAAGACTATATGTATGAACACTCTTAAAGATAAATACTTGATGTTTTGAGTGAGATATGGATTATGTCTTCAAACCCTTCACAAGAATATGAATATATTTTTTATCTCCCTCTCTAGCTCGAAATATTTCTCAACTTAAAACCCAAACTCACATCAATATATATAGGTTTAAGTAGCTGGCTTGGACTAAACTGGGTTTCTAAAGAGGTTGGGACTGCTAATTGGGTAAATGGACTATACCAGGGAACCCAGACTAAACAATTAAATTGAATTTCAAATAGGTACTAGAAAATATCAAATTACATCTCTGTAATTTATTTCATTTATCTATTTACTAACAATTAATTCCATTAAATAATCACAATTTCACTCAAATTTAATTATATTAAAATTACTCGAATGTTGAGGTCCCATTTGTAAAGTTTTTATGGTACATAATATGATTCCCCCCGTTAAGCATACAATAATCGTTTGTTTAAATTAATTTGCTAATAATTGGTTTTAACAAACTTCTTATTTATTCCTTGATCTCAAACTTAACTTATTTGGTAAAATACCGGATATAAATCCATTGTCTAAGTTTATTAGCAGAATAAGAAACTTATAAGCCTATTAACAGGATATTACAATCCAAGATCTTTATTGGACGTTGATTACTTCAAATTATGACCTCATACCGACATACACAATGATTGTCAAACTTGAAAATATTTAGATCCAATAAGATTGAATCACACTCATATATAATAATCAAAGAAAAAATTATGTAAGGATTCCAATTTTCGTAGCCCTCGGGACTTGAAACCTATGCATTATTTATAAACCCATAAGATTGTGTACGTATAATCTAGTGAGCACCTAGATTTGAATATCACCAATGATCCTATATAATACAATCCTGATGTACAATCATCTTTGAACTATCAGACAACTACCCAAATCATCAGACATATTCTCATAGTTTAAGATAGATTATTAGGATTACACTCGTAGCTTTCATTACACCATATATTGAGAATGATCACAGTTTTAGACCGTGACAAAGTCTTAAGGACATGATTTTGGTTTGGGACCATTTTAAGGGTGATCGTTTTAATGGTCAAGGTCCAAAACCATGAGCATACTACGGGGTCATGATTTGTTAGGTGACATCAGCATTAATGCTTACGACTGAGGATCATGACCATATGGTCATGGCTCAAAACTATAACTCCAGGCTTGATCCCAAATTGTGACCAATTCAAATTAAAGTGTTGTCACTATTAAGGGTCACGATTGACAACCTTGATAATAATACACGAAGGCTTCTCTTCGTTTGGTAATGGTCTGAAACCATGACCTTCCACTTTGACAAAAATGGCACCAAATTTTCTGCTTAAAGGGTTAAGGTGGTTTGGAGCCACGACCATTGTGGTCATGGTCTGGAACCGTAACCAATACCCACTCTGGGTCACCTTATCCTTGGTCACAGTCTTAGTCACATATTTTTTTATAGAGGCCACGGATTTTGACTGTGACCATCTTGGTCATGGATTTGGACCGTGTCCAACCTCCTATGACCATTCTAGATATATGTTGTAGTTTTTCCCAATAGGATGTCAACTCTTTATCTAGATTTTTGACTACTCAATTGTACTAAAATGGAATTTCGATCTCTTGTTATTAGGCCGAACCATGCTCAATAAAAAGTTTACTTAGTTCAATTGACCGATATTACACACAACGTATTTAAGAACTAGTATAAGACATTCTCACAAACATGATTCTTATTTCAAAATTAGTCTGACGCACCTTAATTGAAAAATAAACGTCATACCTGGTTTTTGAAAAATAAATGTCATACATGGTTTTAAGAATACTCCAACATAATAGAGAATGTTATCTCAAAGTTGACTAAAGCTGTGTTGATACCAAAGTCTAATTTCAACTATTAAGAGGATACACGTGCTATAGAAAAATGTTCTTTTAAAATGATTTTTTTTGCGAGGAGTCAATTTTCATTATAGAAAATATATTTTTTGCAAGGAAAATAAAATTTAATTGCAAAAAAAGGTTATGTATACCAAAAATAATTTGTATTGAAATCATTTATTACAAAATGTATATTTTTAGCAAGGAATATGTTTTTCTTGGCTATATTTTTAGCAAGGAATATGTTTTTTTGTGGCTAAAGTATAAGCGGGAGAATTTTTTGCTCTTAATTATTTTTTGTGGGAATACCTATTCCAAGGATTTTTTCAATTTTGTGGAAAAATATTTAAGAGGATATATTAAAACTATATAGTTTTAGATACAAGAGGGAACAATCAATAAATCACTCAAAAATAACACTCCAGTTCCTCACTCTCCCGTTCCAAAGACTATTTATCTTTCCCCCGCTCTCTAAACCCTCCTCCCTCTAGGATTCCATGTACTACTGAAATCTCACCTAGTATTCATCACTATTCTGCTCCAAACTCCCTTTTTTCCACTCTTCAAACCCAGTCTCTCGGATCTCTAGTTTTGGTTCCCCCTTTTACAAATCCTCAGCCTCTTTGCTCAATTGTGTAAGTGATTGTTGGGTACAGTTTATCATTCACATGTTTAATATATCATCGTCATCATCATCATCCTTGTCTTAATCTCATCATATGGAGTCGTCCGCATGGATTCTCCTATTCCATTCTAATATATTATATGCAATATTAATATTCAAGTTTAATTATTTAAGATCTCTCATAATAATTTCCTCCCACGATAGCTTAAGGAGTCCCCTTTGTCTTTTACCCTCTATTTTCAATAATATTTCTCTTTTTATAGGTGCATCTACAAGTCTACTCAACACATATCCATATCACCTAAGTCTAGTTTCTCTTAATTTATCGCTAATAGGAGTTACTCCTAACTTTTCTCTCATGTACTGATTTTTAATTTTGTCTATTTTAATAATTCCTATCATCCATAAGAGATCCTTATCTCATTAACACGGAGACTTAGCTCATGTTATTATTTAACGCCCAACACTCCTCTCCATATAGGGTCGCTGGCCTAACAATTGTTCTATAAAAAAATTCGTTTAATTTATTAGTTATCCTCTTATCGCATAACACTCCACTTGTTTGTCTCCATTTCATCCAACTAGTTGATATTCTACTCGTAACATCCTCATCAATATCCCGATTACTTTGTAATACTGAACCTAAATAACGACATTTATCAGTTTGATTTATCACTTTTTCTTCAATCTTTAACATTATGCTATCCAACACCGCATTATTAAATTTACATTCCATAAATTTCATTTTATTTATATTGATTTTTAGTCCCTTAGACTCTAAGACTTTTCTCTACGTATCTACTCTCATCACTAAGCCATCCTTTGAAGTCTCTACTAAAACTATATCATTCGCAAATAACATACACTATGAAAAATCTTCTTGTATGTCCTTAGTAATCTCATCCAAAACATTGACAAGTATATAAGGACTAAAAGTCGATCCCTAATGTAGACATACTTTAATCGTAAAGTCATTAGTTTCTTCGCATATAGTTCTTACTCTAATCTTTGTGTTATCATACATATCTTCAATAACTTTAATATAACTCATAGACATTCTTTTCCTCATCAAAGCCCACCAAATTATATCCCTGGGTACTCTATCATAAGCCTTTTCTAAGTCTATAAAGACCATATACAAATTTTTATTCTTACTTATACTTTTCTCTATTAACCGTCTTATAACTCAATAGCTTTTGGGGTGGATCGCCCCGATATAAATCCAAATTGATTGTTCAAAATAGAGATTTAATTTAGGGTTGGTGGTTGGGTCTGTTCATAAGTTAAAGTCGTGTCTAGCACGAAGAATGCGTGGGGTTCAGATATAGAATCTATTTTTTTCAAATACAATGTTCATGTTTGATTGCAAGATGTATGTGTATGATGATTTATGTTTGTTATATCTAGATGGTTTTCATGTCTTCTTTGAGATTTTTTTTCCAAATTAAAGAATACAATTGTTTGTATTGCATGAATATTATTATGATGCTAAGAAAGTCCCTTATGGTAATTGATGGGAATATGATTTACACTCATATTTATGTCTGGATATGACACTTATTTTTTATTTTGTTTTGTGATGTCAATAAACTAACATATAAATATATGTTTATTTAAGATAATAATATAGTTTGATGCTTTTATATTTTCTAGTATTATTTGGAGTATGACTTCAAAATTATTAATAAAATGATTCTATAAAAGTCTTTTGAAAAATGTAACATGACTCTACAAAATGTTGAAGAGGACTTTAGAAATCGGTAACATTCAAATGGAAGTGTTGAATAATTAGTACATAGGATCAGCGGGGTTTCCCACCATGGAACCTTATCCCCAATCCCAAAAAAGAGGGTAAGGTCCGGGTGGGTGGCGATAGTACCTCTCGCCTCATTCTCATTCATATGCTGGATTTCGATGTCTCGAATCTATTACTTTTTGTTAATGTGAATTCATTTTTTGGGAGTTATCAGTTTGTGGTGGTGTTGATTTAATTTGAATATTATATGGGCTAAGGTGAATATGTTAAAAAATAGTTGAGTAACAATAATTTGAAGGAGCATATATAAGTACATGACCTTGTTGTTGGTTAATGAGCTACAAGTTAAGAGCCCACGAAATATAGGTTTCTTGGTTGTAAAGTGGCTTTTCAATAAGGTTTTTCTAATTGATGGGACGACAGCCGTTACTTTGTGGTTTTTAGGGATAGCTTGTGCCATGATCCTGTTTTAATAAGGTGTAGACAGAGTAAATATTAATATCTTTTACTTGTGTTTGTTTGTTGACAGATACAGAATGAGAGAACTGAGATTCCAAATACTTAATTCAATAGACGGCGCACCCAAAGGCCGACGACACATCGTCCTCCCGTTTACTCTCACTCGCCCCATTAGGTATTGTTTCATTTATTTTGTTTGTTGATTTTTTTTGGATTCTAACACAAGAGGATTGAGATTCCAAATACTTGATTCAATTTGATTATTATATTTATTATGTACAATTCTTAAAACATGAAACCTACTTTTTTAGATTTTATTTTTGTTTTCTCTAGCCCTTTTTATCTGGTTATGTCTATTGTTACAGCTTTGTAATTTCCAATTTTGTAATTTACTCGTGTTAGATATGTAAAGATATGGATATTGTATTATTTTTGTAGTTTTTCTGTGTTATATTTTACAGAGATGTATGTTATTTCAGTTTTGTTATTTTTTTTATGTTAGATTTGTAGTGATGAGGTTCTTTTAGGTGACATGCTCAAAGATATTTATGTTGTATGTAGAATAAAAATTGAATTCATTTAATAACATATATATTTCTAAAGGGAATGATAATATTAACTTTATTAGATTAACTTAAACCCCATATGTGTTCCAATACATTTTTACCGTTCTTTTGAAAGTTTGGGGCATTAATTTTATCAACATTATAACGTGTTTATTATGTGCTCAGTATTATATATGTTAATTAAACAACTTCTAATTTGTACTTTCTCTAATTCGTAGATACTTAAGTAATAAAGAAGTGTATGGGTATGCATAATTGATAACGAATTGCATCAAGATGCAAACTTGATAACACTCATTTGTACCTTCTATAATTTGTTCTCTTCTAAAACCTCGATTTGTATTTCATATATATTTTTGTCATTATATACGCTTTAATTTCATCACTAGTGTAATCATAACTGAAGTTGTGAATGATATAATATACAAAGTAAGCTAAGGTACTTAATTTTTTTCTTGTTATGTTCTTTAATAATCGTTCTTGTGTTCTGTACATATCATAAACATGAGACAAAAAAGATAATAAACTCATCATTGACCCTTTTCAAATGCAGTTGTAATATTTTAAAATAATAGTTGTTCTAGAAGAGAACAATTCCATTGATGTCTAAAAATCCATAAGACAAAGAAAGTTGAAAACATTAATAAGGAACATTGAGGTCTAAAAATCCATAGTTGTTAATTGTTTTCAAGACATTTGATCAATGATGATAGAAAAGAAAATAAATGGTGAGAAACATTACAACAAATCAACATATATAATAGTAGTCCAAACAAAAATACTTTAACAATCTATGGACAACTTATTAACCAATAAAAATACATAAATTATACTACAAATATTAATAGAACATTGATTTAACATATTATATTGTTATAAAAACATATGAGGATGTGCATAATATATAATGCCTGAGTTGAAAACTTTAAAAGATAACAATATATATCAAACAAAATAAAAATACAAGTTTTCTAACAACAACAACACCGAAAACAATAAGAACAAACACACATAATGGTGCAATCAAAACCTTAAATTTGGTGATAATATGTTTAGCTGATTTAGTGTTAAAATAACTTACTTCCTGGTGTTTTTTAGAATCTAGAATCACCTCTAAGAAAAAGTTCTTGGCAAAACACGTGAGATAACAACTAATGCTCTTATTAAAAGTTTTGGGGGTTCTAAAATTTCAGTTAAATGGGACTCTATGAATAATGAACTGATCGGAGATACCGTTACCCCTTTGGCTAATGAAATTGGCTTTGTCGTACGGAAATTTCCCCCATTAAAGATGGGAAAATAGGAAAACATTGAAGAGAATGAGAAGACATCAATGATTAACCGAGTTTTACTATATTTAATTTTTGTGTTCTATTCCCTTTAAAAATTATGATTTTTTACTCTCAACTCATTAAAACTTATGCAGTCAAAATTTAAATTAGATATCACAAATTCGGCGGTTGTGAGCTATTTGCATACATCAATACTCGCACGTTACAATGGATTCCGTAACACATTGAAGAAATATTTTGCTAAATTTTCGAATATTGAGGAGATGAAAATGAACAAACCTAGTGATTTGAAAAAGATGAAGATGGAAAATTTCTTTTCTCATTTTTTAATATTAATAAACACAAGGTAATAATTTGCAATGTATGTTTTATGTTAAAATTGTGTTTTCTTACGTTTTAGTAAATTAACTTGAAGTATATCACTTTTTGGTAGAAAAATATGATGCTCACTCTATTAGTCACTTAAATGCCAAGAATGCTCATCATGGCGGGACAAAGTCTTTTATCCAATACTTGTATGAAGACATGGTAATATTTTTTAGCACATAAATTTTTTTATATTTTAATTTATGTGGATACATATACTTATGTATTTTATTTCGTATATTAATAAGAAGGTAAAGAATATGAGAAGTCGAAAAGACAAATTGAAGTATTTTATGATACTCATTGGACGAAGAAAAATGGGTGGATTAATAAAGAAGCAGTGTCTAACTATGTAAGTATATAAAAGAAAATAATTTTACATGCTTAAACATAAAACATCACTCCTAAAGCCATGCGGGTAGGATTGATTTGTATTGAAAATGGTGGAATGGAGTTGTTGTTGGATTATTGATTTATGTCACAACAAGTTAAATTTCATGAATAAATAAAGAAAACTCCTCCATTTAAAAAAAAGAAAGTGAAATTAATGGAAGGAATGTATTGATGATTGACTTTTAGCTATAATGATTAGATTAGTGGTTTGTATGTCACAATAGCTTGGATTTCATATATAAATGAAGGAAACTCTATCTTTTTTTTAAGTGTAAAAAATAGTCAAAGTGATAATGTAACATATTATTTTCTTTTTCTTTATAGAAAGAGATGATTGAATTGCAAAAACGCTCGACGGATTCTGATGAAGCATCAATCTGTCTAAAAGTCTTTGGAAAGAGGTTAGGATACGTGAATAGTCTTGGTACCTAACCTTTGAAATCACTATGCAAGTAGAATTTTGAATCATAGAACAAAACAAAGATCATAAATTTGAAAATCCAAGTCTAAGATCTTGCATAAAAGATGGATGCAATGAAGGTCGCCTTACTGCCAGTGAAAGACGATGCCCCTAAGTAAGATGTCCATGAAATATCTTATGTCCCTTTGAATCAACTTGCATGATGACAAGTGTTGATCATATCATTCTATTTGTGACAAGAAAACTAGTTTAAATCCATCTCTTAATTATAAAGTATTATCTCCCGTTGAGCTTCATTGTGAAATGAACAGTAGCACATTTATGTTTTGGATATAATATAAAATATTTTAATTATGTTTTTTACTCAAATTTCTTTTTATTTATTTCATTATCTAATATAATTTATAAGGACATATTTCTTGCAGAAACACTATTATTATGAATGTATTTTTTATTTGCAACCAAAGTAGTATTCTTTTGCAACGAAAAAACAAGTTGTAAAAATATTTCAGCAAGAAATAATGACTATTAGAAAGGAATTTTATCCATTGCAAAATATTTTCGGCAACGAAATAAATATTGCTAAAACTCATCGTCATAAAGGTGATTATTATTTGCAATAAAAAATGTCTTTTTCTACAACAAAAAAGAGTGTTACAAAAGATTTTTAGGAATAAAAAATTAACATTTTACAAGGAATTTTAATTTTCTCGAAATATCTTTTGCGAGGATTTATTAGTATCTTTTGCAACGAAATATTCATTGTAAAAGATTTTTAGTCGAAATATGATAACTTTTTTTCAATGAAAGGAAATTTTTTTCCCCGATGAAAAATTTCATTACAAAATTATTAACCAAGCCTCTTGGTCCAGTGGTATAAGGCTGCCACTGGGACAGTCTTGGGGGTGGATTGAGATTGGTCCCAAGTTCGATCTATGACACTGTCAAAATAATGCTTGGCCAGCGGAAGCCACGAACCGCGAATATGGATTAGTCGAGGTGGGCGTAAGATCGACCGGACACCTCATGGTATGGTATGCTACCAAAAAAAAAGACGACAACAAAATTTTCTTGCAAAAGATCTATAGCATGATGGCTAGTACGAGAAACGTTGGAAGGAAAAAGTATCATTGCAAAATATTTTTTGCAACGTAAATATATCTTTAATAATTATTTTTTTTCTTGTTAAAAGTCATAATTTTTGTACTAATGAGTCAAAAAGTACCATTTTTATAAGAAAATAAAAATAATAGTTTCAGGTAATGCTTGGGGCACAAAATTTGAAAAAATGGTGTGGGAGGGGCTTAGCGATAAGCCTCTCATTAAATTATTAAATGAGGTTGGAGATGATTAAAACTGACAAAAGTCCATGTGTTTATGCGACTGGAGTATTATTATGCACGTCAGATATATCACGCGTGTTTGTGTATTATTTACGTATTAACTAGACAATATTCTAGTACTGAGAGTTTTGACATATGTTATGGGACACATGCCACATAAAATAAGACATGTGTCACCACATGTCATTTGACATGTGGCGACCCACTTGTGTTGGTTTTGCTAGAAATAAGCTGTAACAACCCGCCTAATAAGATACCGGGCGATCACTCCAATATTAAATTAAAACAAGAGTCACATATGGATCATCCTTAGCATCACTATCGAAAATCCATTTAATTACTAATATCCTATTAGGTGGCCGTTAAAAACTTTTACTTAACTACTCTTTTTAACGAATAAATTGCAACATCCACAATTAAATGCGTAATGAACTGAAATGAAAATGAAAGGAACTAAAATAACCGAACACTCAGTCCAAAAATACAACCATATCGAATGCTGTACTGAAAGAATAAATAAATGCAATTGAGCCATTGGCTCGAAAGTTTATACAATATCTCCTATCTAGAGTACAAGGAAGGAAACGTCTACCGATAACCTGCAAGCATCCACAGCTGCTGCAGCAGACGTCTGACTCGAAAGAATTTCCATCCAGGCGTCCCTGTGTCTGGACACCTATATATACATAGTATAGAGAAAGAAAGGAGAGTAGACAAACGGGTCAGAGCCCGAATGTTTAGAAAATATTTTGCAAGTGCATAAATGCTTTATTTTTAGAAAAATAGTTTTATCTCATATTTAAATTGGTATCGCCCTCTCATGAGATACCCCTCACCTCTCCTCTAACAGTGCACACCTAGCGCATCCCTATAAACATCCTAGTCAAGCTACCCTGCAAAACTAGTCTAATACCCAACCACTATCTAACCTAGATAGTCAAACAGATGTACTAAGGGCTAGACTTCACTTTAATCTCGACGATATGCCATGTTCGTGCGTGGGGTGTCTCGCGAAGCGAAATCCAAACAAGGAACCCCCCCGATACACTACTATTCAGCAAGGTCGATCTTTGAGATCCGCCAGTCCCTCAGTACAGAAAGATATATAATATATATACCATAGACATTTAATAATAATAGAGCAGTAAGGATTTAAACTTCTCCCCAGTCTCAACACAGGGCCATATTCGTGCGTGGGGTGTCTCGCGAAGCGAAATCCAAACAAGGAACCCCCCCGATACACTACTATGCGGCACGGTCGATCGTCGGGATTCATCAGACCCTCGGCACTCAATTTATACATATACATACATCTACAATATACTTCCGGATAATATAAATATCTCCCGGACTGAGGATTACTTGATACATAAAGTATTTAAAAATACTATCCTTTTCATTTCAAAAACTTCCATTTCCCTTCTCATATCCAGGAAATGTATTTATAAAATCCAATTCATTATCATGAATTGCTTTAACAAACCATATACTTTTTGAAAGCCAATTTTATTAACATAAAAAGATTTTCCTTTATCAATTATCCCATTTCCCTTTTTATAATCAGGAAATGTATACAAAGACATTTTCATTATCATAAAAATGCTTTGATCAAAACATATGCTTCCACATCCCTTCTTCCATCCGGGAAGTGTTACCGAAGCCAATTTGTATATAACCCATTTCCCTTCCTATATCCAGGAAATGTAATTAAAGCAAATCCATTATTATGAACTGCTTTAATATAAACGCGTTCTAAGACCGCCCGTACGGATTTCTCCACTGTGCGCGCCCCTAAATGGCTATCATCTTCCAGGGCCTCCAAGACAACCTGGGATCCTATATCGAAAGACGTCGGGAAGCGACCATGTGCCTGCGGGATAGTCAAGACCACACCCGGAATCTCCTAACCAGCGTAGAAAATATAACAACAAACGCTCACATGGCCTATAGGACTATATCCACCCTGCATCATTAGCCAGGGGGCTTCACCATACGAACGCAACTTCCCTTATGATAGCGATTTAGAGAGGTGTGTAATCCATATTTTATTAATTATGAAAAACATTTATTTTTTTCATTTTGAAAATATTCATTTTTATATTTTCAAAATCATTTACATCATATCATATATACTTTAATCACATAGTATATACATATACCATATATTCATCCTCGAAAGTACATAAATGGCCATATTTGCCAACTATATATAGCGATGACCATTAATCCCAAAGATTCCCTCGAGGAATCATAACCATGCTTTCATATAAGCATGATACTAAACCCAAAGTATTTCCTTACTTTGTTCAATACTAATTACCTCAATCATCTCTTAAAGGTTCATTTATCCTCAAAACCCTTATTTAGGAATCCCCATAAAAATCCCAAATGGTAATTCAACTCCCCATACTCTTAAGGGGAGAAAACTAGAAATTCTTACCTAAGCGAATCGATTCGCCCCTTTAGCGAATCGATTCGGGTGGGCGAATCGATTAGGTTCCCAATCCGAATCGATTCGGAAAGTATTCTGCAAACAGGTCTGTAAATGGCGAATCGATTCGGTCTGTACCCGAATCGATTCGGCCCATTGCAGAAACCCAATTTCCTTTAGGCGAATCGATTCGGCCTGTACCCGAATCGATTCGGCCAGTTCGAGGGCTACAGTTTGGGCGATTTTTCAATCTCCAAAATACCCAAAATTCAATCCAATATCCATTTAAATCCTAACTTGGTTTTATTACTACAAACCCAAAGTTTTTATATCTCCTCAAATTCTTTAGAGGTCCGAACAATCCTTTTGAGAACCCCTAATATCTATCTCCAATAAGTTTTAACTAATGATTTTGATCTCGGACAGCTTTCCGTAGAAAAATCACTATAAATCCAAAAAAAAATCAGAAAAATACGAGGTCGGCGCCCACGCGACCGCGTCGAAAAGATATACAATTTTTATTTTTTGACCAAGAGCCGAATCGATTCGGAAAGCCCGTTGCTCACTATTCATCATCATCTCCAACGATCCCAAACCTCCATTAATACCCCTCTAAGCTTTTTATCGCCTCAGCCAATGTCCTACAACCTCAACCAACTATAGATACACATATATTAAGGGATCTAAACATATTAGAACCCTAAATAACCAATTAATTTTAGGTTAAAACCTAATTTCCACAAATTGAAACATTATTGGGGTTTTAATTGTTTTAACTCCCAAAAACCCTTTTTATCCACGAAAACCCAACCCAAAACATATTGGGTTTGTTTATACCAAACTACGATATGAGATTTATGCTCAAAAGTAAATAAAGCAAGTAAACACTTGCCTCGTGGATATAATCCGACGACCTCGAGCCGAATCCCGCGGAGTTTGGCCGGAACCTCCCCTTTCTCCTCTTTTTCTTCCTCCTCTCTCTCTTCTCTCTCTTTTCTTTCTTTTCTTTCTCTTTTCTTTCTTTTCTTTCTCTTTTCTCCCTCTCCTTCTCTTTATAAAGAAAGAAAAAGGGGTTATACCCTTTAAAACCCAAAAACGACTCGTTTACCCATTTACGAGTTACTTTTACCTCTAAAATTACCCGAAACTCAATTTCGACAACCGGACACTCTTTTCCGACTATCTCGGCCATTCCGAGAATCATGGCGCAGTCGAAATTCCCATCCGAGGTACTTGACCGCAAATCACTATTCTAACCCAAAATAATTAAATGCGGTGTTCTACTCAAAATCTTAACTCTTTTGTCGCTAAACTCCACGGCGACATATAAATAAAATATTTCGACCTATTGGTCCCAAAATAATTGATAACACCCTTAAAAAATCATTAAATCCTCGAAAATCCCAAAAATCACTATTTCGAGAAATTCTCCAAATTCCAATTTATATCAAATTATGGAATTTAATCGTCTCCAAAAGGGCGGGTTATTACATACTCCCCCCCTTATAACAGAATTTCGTCCTCGAAATTCAGATTTAACCTACACCCTTCTAACTAGGATTACTACAAATCCTAAAACCTCAAGGAAAAAGATACTAACCTAATGGTTCCTAACCATACACTATGCGGCTACCGCAATCATAAAGTGAGTTCTAATACGTCACTTAATGCCCATCCTCTAAAATGCCTCCTGGCATGGATTTCAATCTTGTGTACTACTCCTATCTTAGCTAGGCGGTACATCAAACTACCTTACCAAGGTGCCCATACACCTTTTTAACTTGTGCATATCAGCACAAACATTACGAACGTCTGACACGCATCACTCTCTCCCAATAAGGGTCTCCTTTCCTCGGTGTAATACTCACCTATGGATCCTCTGAACCCGCGCATTTCAAAACTCCTAACCTCGGCGCTGCTAATACTAGCGAACCTATATCCTAAAAATGCTACGATCTATGCGTTACCCTACCTACACGAAACTAATATAATACTAAGTATGTCCCTAGTGCCCAAGGCCTCTCTCAACTCCCGACAATTGCTTGGTTTCATGCGTGGGACGTCTCGCCAGGCGAAATCCAAACAAGGAACCCTCCCGTTACACTACTCCCTCGCGTAGTCGGTCATCGAGATATAGCGACCTAAGGCACACAAGCGGGATGTCCTAAATCCTACTAGGCTAGCCTATGAACGCATTCATACTATCTTATCCTTCCGCCCATACAGAAGGAAACCTAATCAAACGAAGTGACCACTTTTTGTAAAAGTGTCACGTACATAATGCTCAAAGCATACCTTCTCAAAATTTGCCTTCTTATAAAGGCCTGGCAATCATCCTCAAATCATTTTCTCTAAGTCCTACTCCAACCCAACTATCTGTGGTGAGAGGGCCACTTTAGTGCTTTTCCATAGCACAACATTTCCATAAGTATATTAACATTATGTGGCTCATAGCCTATAGTGGTTCATCCATACTATAAGACCTTTCCACAAGATCAACATCCTTGCATCCCATAACAGCTCTCCACTCCCGATGCCATTAAAAGTCATGTGTGGAGTGTCTCGCAAAGCGAAATCCAAACAAGGAACCCCTCCACACATTAACCCTTGACTTCGTTGGTTATGGAGTTCTGTTATTTAAACATGCAACCGGGATATCCCTATCCTCTAATCCAACAAAAAGGTGATCTGAACTCCTATCTCTAACTAAGAGTCATACCACCCTGCGTTCGCACTCATTTTTAAGTCCTTGCGCAAACAATAATGAGCTTTATGTTCAGCTTAACGAAAATCCTGCGGCCTTAAATCATATATATAAGGTTGCCATAAACCCAAATCACGATAAGGAAACCTCTTCTCACTAAAGTTCCATTAACCCATAACAAATAAGGTGAACTCAACCTATATCTAGGTGAGACATCGCAACAATAACCTGTTCCCTCGAGGAACCATGGACACGATAGACTTGCCATTCTTAGCCTGCTATCGCTCCGAAAATACACCATAATGTATTAGGCTCCTCATACCACTATGCTCATATAGACATATAAAATGAGCATCACTAACCAGATATGTATATATATACCATATATCAGCACCCGCCTCTATGGCGAATGAAGAAAAAATAAAACTCCGCTACTGCGGACAACACATAGGCATACATGATATAATGTTATCGATACCGCCATAACTCAAATTACCCACACGATTCTAGGGCTAACTAATACCGCGACTTCATCTAGTCACGCCAAGTACTAACACCATATACCTCTGCTGAACCTTAGGTGAATAATTCCCAAAGCTGCATTCTTCTCATCCTGCTGATTTATGGGGACTCACGGTTAGAACTATCCGTAAGATCCCTTTCGAATCCTTACTTCACTGGGAAATCCAACTTTAGTACCACACTCTACTACGGTGGCACTATGGTACTCGTAACTACTATGCTTTAGTAGTCATTGAGATCATCCTTAATAATTACCATAGAGAGAGTGACCTCTACTAAGGTACTCATCCCAACCTTCTACCATCTGTACCAGTTAAGCCTCACCTCCTGCTGCCATCCAAGCTCCGCACACCATTCTCAAACGAGCGCGCAAAAGATTTCTATAATCTCATAATATGGCAGGAGAGCGAAATCTCGCAATAGAAATCAACAATCCTATTCCTGAGGCTCTATAACAAATCGAGAGCAACGCTGAAAGCGTAGTACGTCCGCACAGATTCCTAAAGACACTAGAACCTGATGCTCTGATACCATCTGTAACAACCCGCCTAATAAGATACCGAACGATCACTCCAATATTAAATTAAAACAGGAGTCACATATGGATCATCCTTAGCATCACTGTCGAAAATCCATTTAATTACTAATATCCTATTAGGTGGCCGTTAAAAACTTTTACTTAACTACTCTTTTTAAAGAATAAATTGCAACATCCACAATTAAATGCGTAATGAACTGAAATGAAAATGAAAGGAACTAAAATAACCGAACACTCGGTCCAAATATACAACCATATCGAATGCTGTACTGAAAGAATAAATAAATGCAATTGAGCCATTGGCTCGAAAGTTTATACAATATCTCCTATCTAGAGTACAAGGAAGGAAACGTCCACCGATAACCTGCATGCATCCACAGCTGCTGCAACAGACGTCTGACTCGAAAGAATTTCCATCCAGGCGTCCCTGTGTCTGGACACCTATATATACATAGTATAGAGAAAGAAAGGAGAGTAGACAAACGGGTCAGAGCCCGAATGTTTAGAAAATATTTTGCAAGTGAATAAATGCTTTATTTTTAAAAAAATAGTTTTATCTCATATTTAAATTGGTATCGCCCTCTCATGAGATACCCCTCACCTCTCCTCTAACAGTGCACACCTAGCGCATCCCTATAAATATCCTAGTCAAGCTACCCTGCAAAACTAGTCTAATACCCAACCACTATATAACCTAGATAGTCAAACAGATGTACTAAGGGCTAGACTTCACTTTAATCTCGACGATATGCCATGTTCGTGCGTGGGGTGTCTCGCGAAGCGAAATCCAAACAAGGAACCCCCCCGATACACTACTATGCAACAAGGTCGATCTTTGAGATCCGACAGTCCCTCAGTACATAAAGATATATAATATATATACCATAGACATTTAATAATAATAGAGCACTAAGGATTTAAACTTCTCCCCAGTCTCAACACAGTGCCATATTCGTGCGTGGGGTGTCTCACGAAGCGAAATCCAAACAAGGAACCCCCCCGATACACTATTATGCGGCACGGTCGATCGTCGGGATTCATCAGACCCTCGGCACTCGATTTATACATATACATACATCTACAATATACTTCCGGATAATATAAATATCTCCCAGACTGAGGATTACTTGATACATAAAGTATTTAAAAATACTATCCTTTTCATTTCAAAAACTTCCATTTCCCTTCTCATATCCAGGAAATGTATTTATAAAATCCAATTCATTATCATGAATTGCTTTAACAAACCATATACTTTTTGAAAGCCAATTTTATTAACATAAAAAGCTTTTCCTTTATCAATTATCCCATTTCCCTTTTTATAATCAGCAAATGTATACAAAGACATTTTCATTATCATAAAAATACTTTGATCAAAACATATGCTTCCACATCCCTTCTTCCATCCGGGAAGTGTTACCGAAGCCAATTTGTATATAACCCATTTCCCTTCCTATATCCAGGAAATGTAATTAAAGCAAATCCATTATTATGAACTGCTTTAATATAAACGCGTTCTAAGACCGCCCGTCCGGATTTCTCCACTGTGCGCGCCCCTAAATGGCTATCATCTTCCAGGGCCTCCAAGACAACCTGGGATCCTATATCGAAAGACATCGGGAAGCGACCATGTGCCTGCGGGATAGTCAAGACCACACCCGGAATCTCCTAACCAGCGCAGAAAATATAACAACAAACGCTCACATGGCCTATAGGACTATATCCACCCTGCATCATTAGCCAGAGGGCTTCACCATACGAACGCAACTTCCCTTATGATAGAGATTTAGAGAGGTGTGTAATCCATATTTTATTAATTATGAAAAACATTTATTTTTTTCATTTTGAAAATATTCATTTTTATATTTTCAAAATCATTTACATCATATCACATATACTTTAATCACATAGTATATACATATACCATATATTCATCCTCGAATGTACATAAATGGCCATATTTTTCAACTATATATAGCGATGAACATTAATCCCAAAGATTCCCTCGAGGAATCATAACCATGCTTTCATATAAGCATGATACTAAACCCAAAGTATTTACTTACTTTGTTCAATACTAATTACCTCAATCATCTCTTAAAGGTTCATTTATCCTCAAAACCCTTATTTAGGAATCCCCATAAAAATCCCAAATGGTAATTCAACTCCCCATACTCTTAAGGGGAGAAAACTAGAAATTCTTACCTAAGCGAATCGATTCGCCCCTTTAGCGAATCGATTCGGGTGGGCGAATCGATTCGGTTCCCAATCCGAATCGATTCGGAAAGTATTCTGCAAACAGGTCTGTAAATGGCGAATCGATTCGGTCTGTACCCGAATCGATTCGGCCCATTGCAGAAACCCAATTTCCTTTAGGCGAATCGATTTGGCCTGTACCCGAATCGATTCGGCCAGTTCGAGGGCTACAGTTTGGGCGATTTTTCAATCTCCAAAATACTCAAAATTCAATCCAATATCCATTTAAATCCTAACTTGGTTTTATTACTACAAACCCAAAGTTTTTATATCTCCTCAAATTCTTTAGAGGTCCTAACAATCCTTTTGAGAACCCCTAATATCTATCTCCAATAAGTTTTAACTAATGATTTTGATCTCGGACAGATTTCCGTAGAAAAATCACTATAAATCCAAAAAAAATCAGAAAAATACGCGGTCGGCGCCCACGCGACCGCGTCGAAAAGATCTACAATTTTTATTTTTGACCAAGAGCCGAATCAATTTGAATCAGGGCCGAATCGATTCGGAAAGCCCGTTGCTCACTATTCATCATCATCTCCAACGATCCCAAACCTCCATTAATACCCCTCCAAGCTTTTTATCGCCTCAGCCAATGTCCTACAACCTCAACCAACTATCGATACACATATATTAAGGGCTCTAAACATCCTAGAACCCTAAATCACCAATTAATTTTAGGTTAAAACCTAATTTCCACAAATTGAAACATTATTGGGGTTTTAATTGTTTTAACTCCCAAAGACCCGTTTTATCCACGAAAACCCAACCCAAAACATATGCGGTTTGTTTATACCAAACTACTATATGAGATTTATGCTCAGAAGTAAATAAATCAAGTAAACACTTGCCTCGTGGATATAATCCGACGACCTCGAGCCGAATCCCGCGGAGTTTGGTCGGAACCCCCCCTTTTCTCCTCTTTTTCTTCCTCCTCTCTCTCTTCTCTCTCTTTTCTTTCTTTTCTTTCTCTTTTCTTTCTTTTCTTTCTTTTCTTTCTCTTTTCTCCCTCTCCTTCTCTTTATAAAGAAAGAAAAAGGGGTTATACCCTTTAAAACCCAAAAACGACTCGTTTACCCATTTACGAGTTACTTTTACCTCTAAAATTACCCGAAACTCAATTTCGACAATCGGACACTCTTTTCCGACTATCTCGGCCATTCCGAGAATCATGGCGCAGTACAAATTCCCATCCGAGGTACTTGACCACAAATCACTATTCTAACCCAAAATAATTAAATGCGGTGTTCTACTCAAAATCTTACCTCTTTTGTCGCTAAACTCCACGGCGACATATAAATAAAATATTTCGACCTATTGGTCCCAAAATAATTGATAACACCCTTAAAAAATCATTAAATCCTCGAAAATCCCAAAAATCACTATTTCGAGAAATTCTCCAAATTCCAATTTATATCCAATTATGGAATTTAATCGTCTCCAAAAGGGCGGGTTATTACATAAGCCTCACCCCCATACATTTGAAAAGAGATCTTCTTGGGAGAAAATAGTTTTCTTGTCTTATGAGTTTTTTTAGAGAGTTTTAAAAAGGAGTTTTGGAAAAGAGTTTTAAGAGTTTTTTTGAGATGAGTTTCAACACCTCTCATCTCTTCGAAAAACCACAACAATGAGTTTTTCGGTGAATAGTACGAACCCACGAACTACGCTGACTTTGATTCCGACTAAGACGGATACATAAGCACAACCGAAGTTGATCAAGTCAAACACGTACAAAAATCAGGTATTTCCCCAAAATTAGACTACTCTCTTACATTTGGCGACTCTGTTGGGGAGGTATTCGCGATTTTTTTACCGTTTAACACCTCATTTATGCTCGAAAAAGTGGTGGAAAGGGTTGACAAAATACTATAACAGAAAATACTCAGAAAGAAATTATTTTGTAGAGGCTTCTAATTGAGCAGATATTGAGCGACGCAAATATCAAGTCATTGTCGAAAGATATGGTAGTTTTAGATATACCCCATTAAATGTAATGATTAGGTTGCTTTCATTTTTTTTCCGGTGGGCGTTGTAAATGATATATGTAATTTATTTTATTTTATCTTGAGATAAAAATAAAATAAAGGGGGTAAATGGATATTATGATGTAACATAGCTTGAAGTGTAAAGATTTTTCGACATCCTCCGTGACAAGGTTATATTGATGAACCTTCAGAGTATAGTAAAATCCAAGCAGGCCATTACAAAAGTTTCTTCAGTTTCTTTTGCGAAGAGTTCAAACGGGTTAATTAGTTATCACTCAGAAATTGACAAAGTCAGTCATCCTTCGGATATGACATCATATTATGAGAACTTTGTGAGTATGGAGATAAGTATTCTACAGAGGTGTATTATGTTCCAAAAAACTTTATCAAATTGGTCGGTAGTTGAACCACAATCGTTATGACTTGACTTGTCCGAAGAAGTTGGTCATTGATAGAAACAGACAAAGAACCACGCTTAGTTTGTCATTCGGCAGGTATGGGCACTCGTCCTGAGAAAGTAATACAGAAGAATGAGTTTACAAAAAATCTTAACAAGTATTTTCATTGTTAAGTCACCGTTATAGGTGGTGTTTACAAAAATCTTAACAATTGTTTTCATTATTAAGTCACCGTCACGTGTGTCACCGTTATAAGTGGAGTTTACGAAAAATATTAACAAGTGTTTTCATTGTTAAGTCACCGTTATAGGTGGTATTTACAAAAATCTTAACAAGTGTTTTCATTGTTAAGTCACCGCTACGGGTGTCACCGTTATAGGTGGAGTTTATGAAAAATCTTAACAAGTGTTTTCATTGTTAAGTCACCGTTATAGGTGGAGTTTATGAAAAATCTTAACAAGTGTTTACATTGTTAAGTCACCGTTACGGGTGTCACCGTTATAGGTGGAGTTTATGAAAAATCTTAACAAGTATTTTCATTGTTAAGTCACCGTTATAGGTGGTGTTTACAAAAATCTTAATAAGTGTTTTCATTATTAAGTCACCGTTACGGGTGTCACCGTTATAGGTGGAGTTTACAAAAAACTTAACAAGTGTTTTCATTGTTAAGTCACCGTTATAGGTGGTGTTTACAAAAACCTTAACAAGTATTTTCATTGTCAAGTCACCGTCATGGGTGTCACCATTATAGGTGGAGTTTACGAAAAATCTTGACAAGTGTTTTCATTGTTAAGTCACCGTTATAGGTGGTGTTTACAAAAATCTTAACAAGGGTTTTCATTGTTAAGTCACCGCTACGGATGTCACTGTTATAGGTGGAGTTTATAAAAAATCTTAACAAGTGTTTTCATTGTTAAGACACCGTTATAGGTGGAGTTTACGAAAAATCTTAACAAGTGTTTTCATTTTTAAGTCACCGTTACGGGTGTCACCGTTATAGGTGGAGTTTATGAAAAATCTTAACAAGTGTTTTCATTGTTAAGTCACCAGTATAGGTGGTGTTTACAAAAACCTTAACAAGTGTTTTCATTGTTAAGTCACCGTCACGTGTGTCACCGTTATAGGTGGAGTTTATGAAAAATCTTAACAAGTATTTTCAATGTTAAGTCACCGTTATAGGTGGTGTTCACAAAAACCTTAACAAGTGTTTTCATTGTTAAGTCACCGTTACGGGTGTCACCGTTATAGGTGGAGTTTACGAAAAACTTAACAAGTGTTTTCATTATTAAGTCACCGTTATAGATGGTGTTTACAAAAAAATTAACAAGTGTTTTCATTGTTAAGTCACCTTCACGGGTGTCACCGTTATAGGTGGAGTTTACTAAAAATCTTAACAAGTGTTTTCATTGTTAAGTCACCGTTATAGGTGGCGTTTACAAAAATCTTAAGAAGTATTTTCATTGTCAAGTCACCGTTACGGGTGTCACCGTTATAGGTGGAGTTTACGAAAAACTTAACAAGTGTTTTCATTGTTAAGTCACCGTTATAGGTTGTGTTTACAAAAACCTTAACAAGTGTTTTCATTGTTAAGTCACCGTCACGTGTGTCACCGTTATAGGTGGAGTTTATGAAAAATCTTAACAAGTATTTTCAATGTTAAGTCACCGTTATAGGTGGTGTTCACAAAAACCTTAACAAGTGTTTTCATTGTTAAGTCACTGTTACGGGTGTCACCGTTATAGGTGGAGTTTACGAAAAACTTAACAAGTGTTTTCATTATTAAGTCACCGTTATAGATGGTGTTTACAAAAACCTTAACAAGTGTTTTCATTGTTAAGTCACCGTCACGGGTGCCACCGTTATAGGTGGAGTTTACGAAAAATCTTAACAAGTGTTTTCATTGTTAAGTCACCGTTATAGGTGGCGTTTACAAAAATCTTAATAAGTGTTTTCATTGTTAAGTCACCGTTACGGGTGTCACCGTTATAGGTGGAGTTTACAAAAAACTTAACAAGTGTTTTCATTGTTAAGTCACCGTTATAGGTGGTGTTTACAAAAACCTTAACAAATGTTTTCATTGTTAAGTCACCGTCACGGGTGTCACCGTTATAGGTGGACTTTATGAAAAATCTTAAACAAGTATTTTCAATGTAAAGTCACCGTTATAGGTGGTGTTTACAAAAATCTTAACAAGTGCTTTCATTGTTAAGTCGCCGTTACGGGTGTCAGCGTTATAGGTGGAGTTTACGAAAAATCTTAAACAAGTGTTTTCATTGTTAAGTCACCGTTATTGGTGTCACCGTTATAGGTGGAGTTCACGAAAAATCTTAACAAGTATTTTCATTCTTAAGTCACCTTTATGGGTGTCACCGTTATAGGTGGAGTTTACGAAAAATCTTAACAAGTGTGTTTTCATCATTATGTCACCTCGTAGGTGTGAGTTTGCGAAAAATATTAAAAAGTGGTAATTTGGGCAAGTCAATAATACGTTCATGCACAATAAATCTCGTCATAATTTGGGCAAAGCAATAAACACGTACATGCACAAGAAGCCTCGTCGTAATTAAGACAAGCCAAAAACGCGAACACTATATGATAAAAGAGAACGATGAAGTAGTTATGATGTAAACCCTAATAATACTTCCACCAAGCTTGGTAGAGAAAGATAAAATAGAATGCAGAAGTGGTTATTATGTGTCCATGATAATAATTTTTACCAAAGCAGAGTTACGAACAATCACAATAAAATCGTGGATGCATGTTCATTGAAATAGGAATGGGGGCAACACTCATAGTATATCATTCATATGGAAAGAATGATAAACGAGGTCCTTTGAAATAACCTATGAGATCAAAGACTAAAAAAGAATTGAGATTTAAAGATATGAGATATGAGATTGATGTATATCATGTAAGTGAGATATGAAATACGAGATTGCATTATATCATAAAATGTGAGATATGAGGTAAAAGTACATCATCAAGATGAAATGAGATATGAGATTATTATGAAAATAACGTTGCCAAAGCCGTTTATGAAAATAAACTATTTAAGCAACTCCGAAAGTTTGTTGAAGAAACTCTTTACTTAAAATCAAAACTATTTTGAACACAAGATGTGTTAACAAAATTATGTACGAGATATGGACAAGATTTGATAACAAGTTTTAGTAAATAGTTTAAAATGTTTTAAACTCAGCACACTATTAGAAAGGGATGAGAATATGTAGAAATATTGATACTCAGATTTTTAACGTGGTAAAACCTCACCAACTGAGGAAACATCCACGACTCCCTCTACGGAGTAAAATGAAAAAAAATCCACTAAAACAAATATTTGAGTTACAATCTATTTAACTAACATGCACACAAACAAATCTATACAAGTTTAGGAATATACCCTCTGGCGTCCTCAAACTTCTCTGCAGATCTTGTTTGTTGATGTAGTCCTCTCAGGTTGTACACTCCTCCTTTGTTTCAGCACTTTACGTCGACTTTAGTTCACCAGATCTTACAGCCAACACTTTAAGTGTTTGTAGTGTGAAGATGTGTTGTGAAAAGGTGTTCTAAACCACATGCATGAACACACACACCCTTAATAGTTACAAACAGTCCTAGTAAATTACAGTTTACTATATGTTGTGAACTTTCTTTTTCTTTCTTTCTCACAAAACATAAAACCTTTTTGACCTTTCAATAAATCCCAGAATCCACGGATATCTTTCTTCAAAATCGGTAAAGATCTTAATCAATCTCAGTTTTGAAAAGATTTTCGAGATTGAAAACCTCCAAGTGCGATTCTAATACTAGGTCAAGGTTTAGTTTTGCAAGCAGTAAGAAATAGAAAGCATGTATTGTTGATTTGAAGTATGAAAACGTTTTTATCAAAAGAAATCAACAATATACTTCTCTGGATGAGAAATAATGTGTATCTACGTGTTTTGTAACTTCAAACACTTCAGATCTGAGATTTCTATTGAAACAGAAACCAGATCTGAAATAAAAAGTTTAAGTTGAACAGTAAGATTCGATGAACACAAGGAACAGCAAAACAAACACAACTCATACACTCAAACCCTCAAGAACACTGGAAAGGTGTTTTTGGTTTAGGTGTTTGATTTTGGCTGGAGAAGAGGTAACGAAGTTAGGGTTTCTAGGGTTTCAATCTAGGGTTTCAAACTCTCTCTCTTCTCTCTTTTTTCTCTCACTTCTCTCTCTTCTCTCTCTACTCTCTCTTCTCTCAGAGGAAAACAAAATGGTCAAAAATCTTCGAAGTCTGAGAAGATGAGGGTTTATATAGGGGGCTGAGAAGGTTCCAGACGTTCGAGTGAAAACAACGGTTGTGATCAAGTCAATTCTTCTTGACTTTGATCCAAGGGTTAACAGCAAGCGGTGGTTAAACAAGCTGTGATAGGTGGAGATGTTTACACAGGGATTACCAAAGATCGCATGCAGACCCTAGATAAGAATTGATCCAAGGGCTCAGGTGTGACGCGAAGTTTGTGTCTACAAAGAAACACAAATGTAGGCAATCAGAAGGCTGCACGTGTTGGCCAGCAATTGGAAACAAACGCGCGTCCCAAACTTAATTACATGCACACCCTCTAGTCTCTAGCGCTTTCGGTTTCTACCCAGGTAAACAATCATCCCAAAAACAGCACAAAATAAAATTGCAGTTTGACCCCAAAACTTTTAAAACCAAATTTTATTTATAAAAATTAAATTTGAAAAATGTTTAAAAAATCCCAAAAATTATTAAAAACCAAATTAAGGGATTTAAACTCACTCAACACAAGAACACATATAAAAGTGCAATATGCAATGTAGTGTGGGTGTTCTAAGTGTGTGAGTGATGGCTATAAGTTCAGGATCATTACAACTATTAAATATGAAGTCCAATCCAACTTCTGAAGCTCTTTGGTTTCTAGGATTGACATAATTTTGTCACTATTTCCAAACTAGATGAGCTCTTATACAGTATAGACTCAAGTGAGTCAAAGGTATAAGGGCTTCAATCTCCCCCTTTGGAAATATGAGACAAAATCTCCTTTGAGTCAATCTTGGACTCGTAGGGCAACAAAAAACTTATGCCTATAAAGGTTCTATCTACCCAAATCCTAGAAAATAAAAGTACATAACTCAACTATTCACATTTGTACACCCTATTATTACAACAGTTGAGAATGATTCTAAAAAGAATACCTGCAAAGAATAGACTAAGATCAAGCAGTTTAGTATATGCAGTATATAAGTAGACTCAAATTTCTCCCCCATTTTGTCTCAAATAGACAAAGGGAAAAAAATTCGAAAAAAAACAGCAAAAGATATTAATCAGCACTAATCATACCAATAGATTTTCTTAAAGAAACGAATCTATTAAAATCAAGAGGTTTAGTGAACATGTCTGCAAGTTGTAGATCAGTAGGGAGATAGTTAATTTCTAATTCCTTGGATTCCACCAACTCACGAATAAAATGATGTCTTATTTTAATATGTTTAGTTCGCGAGTGTTGAACTAGGTTCTTAGAAATGTTAATTGCACTTTGATTATCACAATAGAGATGAAGTGTGGGTTCTAGAATACCATAATCACTTAGCATTTGTTTAAGCCATAACAATTGGGCACAACAGCTACCGGCGGCTATGTATTCAGATTCAGCAGTCGAGAGAGATGTGCAGTTCTGTTTTTTACTACTCCATCCTACCAAGTTATTACCAATATAACAACATGCGCCTGAAGTGCTTTTACTATCATCAGTACACCCAGCCCAATCAGCATCAGTGTACCCAATAATAGTGCTAGGTGTGTCATTCGTGTACCAAATTCCTAAATTTAGAGTGCCTTTAATATATTTAATTATGCGTTTAACAGCGTTTAAATGACTCTCCTTGGGGTTGTTTTGATAACGCGCACAAACACAAACAGCATACATGATATCAGGACGCGAGGCAGTCAGATATAGTAATGTGCCAATCATACTACGATACAAGGTAGAGTCTACAGATTTTCCATTTTCATCTTTAGATAATTTCTCTGTAGTACTCATAGGCGTTTTAGCACTCTTAGCACTCTCGAGGCCAAATTTCTTAACTATCTCTAATGCGTACTTAGTCTGCGAAAGAAACAAGCCATCTGGTTGTTGTTTGACTTGGAGACCTAGAAAGAACTGTAACTCCCCCATAAGGGACATCTGAAATTCCTTGCTCATGATTTCAGCAAAAGATTTTACTTCTGAGGTAGAGGTAGATCCAAATATGATATCGTCAACATATATTTGAGCGATAGTAATGTGTTTGTCAAAATGTTTGACAAATAAGGTTTGGTCATTTCCACCTCTTTGGAAACCATTATCCAGCAAAAAACTGGACAGGCGCTCATACCAAGCTCTAGGAGCTTGTTTAAGACCATATAAAGCCTTTTTCAACCGAAAAACATGATTAGGATGATTAGGGTCAATGAACCCTTTAGGTTGTTCTACATAGGTTTCCTCGGCAAGTATTCCATTAAGGAATGCAGATTTAACATCCATTTGATATAATGTAAAACGCATGTGACAGGCTATAGCAAGAAGCAGACGAACTGATTCTAAACGAGTGACAGGAGCAAAGGTCTCGTTAAAATCAATTCCCTCTATTTGGGAATAACCTTGAGCAACTAGTCTAGCTTTATTTCTAATTACTATCCCATTTTCATCAGTTTTATTTTTGAAAATCCAACGAGTGCCAATAACCTTTTTGTGATCAGGACGTGGAACAAGAAACCAAACATCATGAATGACAAATTGTAAAAGTTCATCCTGCATAGCAGAAATCCAGTGAGAGTCATTCAATGCCTCATTTACATTCTTTGGTTCCAAGAGAGAAACAAAGCATGCATAGAGTGCATAATTTCTAAGTTGGGATCTTGTACGTACTGGTTCACTAGGGTTACCAACTACATTGTTGATGGGATGGTCTTTAGAAACCCAGTTAGGTACTTCAGGTGACTCAATAGGTAATGAATTATCTATTTCAGAAGTGTCATTTTCTAAAATATTTGACGATTCTTCTTCAATAGTTAATTCACTAGTCTTGCTTTCTATAGTGGTGTCACTAACAATTACATTTATGGATTCCATTAAGGTTTTAGTGCGAAGATTAAATACCCTATAAGCTCTACTATTAGGTGAATATCCTAAGAATATGGCTTTATCTCCCCTACTCTCAAACTTAGATAAGTGTTCCCTATCTTTGCAAACATAGCAGGTACTACCAAAGGTTCTAAGGTACTTAAGATTAGGCTTTTTATTGTACCAAAGTTCATAAGGGGTTTGTTTCGAATTCTTTCTAAGATAAACCCTATTAATAAGATGGCAGGCTGTACGAATAGATTCTACCCAAAAATACTTAGGTAAGTTCTTAGCATGGAGCATGACACGTGCCATCTCTTGAAGAGTTCGATTCTTTCTCTCAGCTATACCATTTTGTTGAGGGGTCTTAGGAGCACTGAACTCATGTTTGTAACCATTATAGTCACAATATTCTACAATACCAGTGTCTTTGAATTCACCACCTCTATCACTTCGGATTCTATTCACTTGAGTGTCTTTTTCATTCTCAATCCGTAAGAGAATCTTTAAAAAGGTTTGAAAGGTATCGGATTTTTGTTTTAAGAAAGCTACCCAAGTGAATCTAGTGAAGTCATCAACCATAACTAGAATATAACTGTGTCCACAAAGACTAACAGTTTGAGAAGGACCCATTAGGTCCATATGGATGAGTTCTAAGGGATTAGAGGTAAGGATATCTTTAACTCTTTTATGGGGTGCTTTAACAATCTTTCCTTCTTGACAGGGACCACAGACAATGTTATGAATAGGTTTAATTTTTGGTATTCCTCTAACTATTTGTTGAGAAGACAATTTACTCAAATTTTCGTAATTAATGTGACCCATTGTGTTATGCCATATTTCATTGTCATCCATTCTGGCAACATTACAGATTTCAGAACTACTCATGACAGTGTAACAATTGTCAGGAGTCCTGAGTCCTGTAATTATGCATTCTCCCTTTTCATTTAAAATCTTGCAATTGTTCTTTGAAAAGGTAACAGTATGGTTTAAGTCACAAAATTGCGAAATGCTGAGTAAGTTAGCCTTGAGACCTTTAACTAAGAGAACATTTTCAAGAAGGGGAAGTCCCTTTTCTTTAAGAGTTCCTTTGCCTATAATCTGGGATGATACTCCATCACCAAAAACAACTTTTCCACCATCAAAATGGGTTTTATTTAAAAGTTTTGTATCATCTCCTGTCATATGCTTGGAACATCCAGAATCCAAGTACCAACCAGAAGATGTAAGTTCAGCTTTTAAGGCTGAAATAACAACATTACACTTCATCTGGGGTACTAGATCATCTTTTCTAACCCAAATTGCTCTGGTTTTCTGTTTGCGCTTATTTGCTCTCATTTGATAAAATTTGCGAGCAGTAGATTTTTGTTGAAAAACATTTTGCGCATGATTTTGGGTAAATTTAAACACCTGAGCATTTGATTTAGAAAATTTTCTGGGAATCCTTCTAGTAAATGTCCTTTTAGGTTTAGTCTTTCTATTCCTATAGTTAGAGTTTTTGTCTGGTGGTCTGGGAAGAACATAATTGTTACGACTCCTCCTAGAATAATTAAAGTTATGGTACATGGGAGTGTTGTAGATAGGCTTAATCAGTCTCCTAGCATAGCAATTATCGAAAGAGTGACCATATATATCACAATAGGAGCAATAAAGATTGCTCAGAATAGGGTTTTCCTTAGGAAAGTCTCTAATCAAAGGTTTTGAGAAATTTTCAGGCTGAATTTTATTCCTAGGTAGCACAGCTTTGAAAGCAGGTTCACTTTTCCTAATAGGGGGGCAGACATATTTTCCCTTTGATAAACTTTCATGCTTAGAGCAACTTGCATCTCCAGTGTTAGTGTTTTGATGGTCAAACTTAGTTTTCAAAGAATGAAAGTCTGGACATGTCTCAATAGGTCTTTTGCCTCCTGACACAAACTTGATCGGTTCAACATGTTTTGTTTGTGACTTCAAATTGGGGCAAAACCCTATTCCAGTTCTATCATCAGAATTGGTTTTAGATTCAGCAACAAATCCATCAAAACAGTTTGAATTATTTTCAAATTTGGTAAATTTTTTGAAAACAGTTGCTGTCTTTTCTTTTGTTTGTTCCAATTCTAATAATGTCCCTTTGTATTTTATCTCCAGAATTTCATTAGCTTCAGTCAAAGATTTCAGTTTTTCATCAAACACTTTGATATCACTTTCATGAGACATACATTGAGTAGTATACTCTTCAGCATTTACTTTTACCATTAGGCTTAGATCCTCTAGCTTTTTGGTAAGATCTTTTACAATCTTTTCTAGTCTAGTGCTTTTCTTAAGAGTCTTAGTATATAGAGTGTGAATGTCTGGGAGATCATCATTGTCTGAGTCACTAAGTGAAGTGTGTGAAGTGACCCCTAAGGTTTCATTTCTTAAACTCACGCACCCATTGACATCAGCAGTATCGATTTCCCTTTGACTCACACACCCCGAGGAAGAAGTATTAATGTTCTCAGTAAGTAAAGCATCTAAACCAGTTAAAGTATGATTCACAGCAACAGAACTAGAATTACTAGACTCATCCTCACTATCAAGCATAGGCATATTATCATTGTATATGATTTTCGCAAAGAAGGATAAACAGGGATCAAAACCATCAGATGCCTCAGGTTCCTCATTTTCAGAGTCACTTGAGTCATCCCATGTTTTGCAGAGGTTGGCTCTAGAGTGTTTGTTTTGGGTATTTAAATTAACTCTACAGTCTTGAGCAATATGTCCCAGTTTACCACATCTATAGCATTCAATTTTCTTGAGGTCTCTGTGAGGTCTTGTGTTGTCCTTGTTCTGTTTGTCATGAGGTTTCTCATGGGGCTTGTGATTTGAAGGAGCAGAATAATTAGACTTGCCCTGTTTATTTGCAATACTGTTTCTAAATTTAACAATTTTCTTAAATTGTTTCGACATGAGGGCAATCTGATTATCTAGACTTTCTAAGTCACAGTCCTCATCAGAATCATTACTAGGAGTGTTTAACTCAGGCTTAGTCATCTTAGAAGAAAAGCTGAGGGTGGAATTGGTATTTTTCCTGTGAGTGTGGGTCAATTGTTTCTTAAACTCTAATTCCATTTCCACAGTTCTTAATTTGCTACTGAGTAATTCAGGAGTGAGATTAATATCACACATCTCCTCAATAGCATATCTTTTATTGTCAAATTTCTGTGGTAATGATCTCAGAATTTTAGAGACAATTTCTTGTCTATCATAAGTTATACCATTGGCATGAAGTTTAGTGACAATATCAGTAAGGTTCATATAGAAATCATCGAAAGACTCAGATTCAGACATGATTAAGGTATTGTACTGTTGGATTAACATCTGAGTCTTAGCAGCTTTTACCCTAGAGTCTCCTTCATGTGCAGTAATCAGTGTATCCCATGCTTCCTTGGAAGTGGTACAAGATGAGATTCTCTTGAACTCATGTTCGTTAATAGACATAAATATAGCGTTCTTGCCTTTGTTATTATTTCGAGAAACCTGTTTCTCTTCTTGAGTAAACTCACTCAATATTTTCTTAATCCTTTCATTGCTTCCATCAGTGGCTGGTTTAGTTGGATAAGAGTATCCGTTTTCAATGATATCCCAGACATCATCTCCCAGTGTTCCTTGAATAAAAGCAATCATTCTTACTTTCCAGTAAGAGAAATTGGTTCCATCAAAGACTGGAGGTCTGGTCAAGTTACCATATCTTTCGTTTTTCTCGTCCATAATGATTTTGAGAAAACAGTTTCAGAAACTCAGGATCTTTTTGAAAAAGTTCACCAAAAGCTCTGATACCAATTGAAAATAACGTTGCCAAAGCCGTTTATGAAAATAAACTATTTAAGCAACTCCGAAAGTTTGTTGAAGAAACTCTTTACTTAAAATCAAAACTATTTTGAACACAAGATGTGTTAACAAAATTATGTACGAGATATGGACAAGATTTGATAACAAGTTTTAGTAAACAGTTTAAAATGTTTTAAACTCAGCACACTATTAGAAAGGGATGAGAAGATGTAGAAATATTGATACTCAGATTTTTAACGTGGTAAAACCTCACCAACTGAGGAAACATCCACGACTCCCTCTACGGAGTAAAATGAAAAAAAATCCACTAAAACAAATATTTGAGTTACAATCTATTTAACTAACATGCACACAAACAAATCTATACAAGTTTAGGAATATACCCTCTGGCGTCCTCAAACTTCTCTGCAGATCTTGTTTGTTGATGTAGTCCTCTCAGGTTGTACACTCCTCCTTTGTTTCAGCACTTTACGTCGACTTTAGTTCACCAGATCTTACAGCCAACACTTTAAGTGTTTGTAGTGTGAAGATGTGTTGTGAAAAGGTGTTCTAAACCACATGCATGAACACACACACCCTTAATAGTTACAAACAGTCCTAGTAAATTACAGTTTACTATATGCTGTGAACTTTCTTTTTCTTTCTTTCTCACAAAACATAAAACCTTTTTGACCTTTCAATAAATCCCAGAATCCACGGATATCTTTCTTCAAAATCGGTAAAGATCTTAATCAATCTCAGTTTTGAAAAGATTTTCGAGATTGAAAACCTCCAAGTGCGATTCTAATACTAGGTCAAGGTTTAGTTTTGCAAGCAGTAAGAAATAGAAAGCATGTATTGTTGATTTGAAGTATGAAAACGTTTTTATCAAAAGAAATCAACAATATACTTCTCTGGATGAGAAATAATGTGTATCTACGTGTTTTGTAACTTCAAACACTTCAGATCTGAGATTTCTATTGAAACAGAAACCAGATCTGAAATAAAAAGTTTAAGTTGAACAGTAAGATTCGATGAACACAAGGAACAGCAAAACAAACACAACTCATACACTCAAACCCTCAAGAACACTGGAAAGGTGTTTTTGGTTTAGGTGTTTGATTTTGGCTGGAGAAGAGGTAACGAAGTTAGGGTTTCTAGGGTTTCAATCTAGGGTTTCAAACTCTCTCTCTTCTCTCTTTTTTCTCTCACTTCTCTCTCTTCTCTCTCTACTCTCTCTTCTCTCAGAGGAAAACAAAATGGTCAAAAATCTTCGAAGTCTGAGAAGATGAGGGTTTATATAGGGGGCTGAGAAGGTTCCAGACGTTCGAGTGAAAACAACGGTTGTGATCAAGTCAATTCTTCTTGACTTTGATCCAAGGGTTAACAGCAAGCGGTGGTTAAACAAGCTGTGATAGGTGGAGATGTTTACACAGGGATTACCAAAGATCGCATGCAGACCCTAGATAAGAATTGATCCAAGGGCTCAGGTGTGACGCGAAGTTTGTGTCTACAAAGAAACACAAATGTAGGCAATCAGAAGGCTGCACGTGTTGGCCAGCAATTGGAAACAAACGCGCGTCCCAAACTTAATTACATGCACACCCTCTAGTCTCTAGCGCTTTCGGTTTCTACCCAGGTAAACAATCATCCCAAAAACAGCACAAAATAAAATTGCAGTTTGACCCCAAAACTTTTAAAACCAAATTTTATTTATAAAAATTAAATTTGAAAAATGTTTAAAAAATCCCAAAAATTATTAAAAACCAAATTAAGGGATTTAAACTCACTCAACACAAGAACACATATAAAAGTGCAATATGCAATGTAGTGTGGGTGTTCTAAGTGTGTGAGTGATGGCTATAAGTTCAGGATCATTACAACTATTAAATATGAAGTCCAATCCAACTTCTGAAGCTCTTTGGTTTCTAGGATTGACATAATTTTGTCACTATTTCCAAACTAGATGAGCTCTTATACAGTATAGACTCAAGTGAGTCAAAGGTATAAGGGCTTCATATTAGCCACGATCCACAGGTGGATCGAACATATGAAAACTGACTAAAGTTGTTTCGTACATACAGTCGATATATTTCAGACAAAATCAATATATCAACTATATGTACGAGGGGGCAAATGTAGGAGGGGCTTAACGATAAGCCTCTCATTAAATTATTAAATGAGATTGGAGATGATTAAAATTGACAAAAGTCCATGTGTTTATGCGACTGGAGTATTATTATGCATGTCGAACATATCATGTGTGTTTGTGTATTATTTACGTATTAACTGGACAATATTCTAGTATTGAGAGTTTTGACATATGTTATGGGACACATGCCACTTAAAATAAGACCACCACATGTCATTTGACATGTGGCGACCCACTTGTGTTGGTTTTGCTATAAATAAGCCTCACCCCCATACATTTGAAAACAGAGCTTCTTGGGAGAAAATAGTTTTCTTGTCTTGTGAATTTTTTTAGAGAGTTTTAAAAAAGAGTTTTGGAAAAGAGTTTTAAGTGTTGTTTTGAGATGAGTTTCAACACCTCCCATCTCTCCGAAAAATCACAACAATGAGTTTTTCGGCAAATAGTACGAACCCACGAACTATGTTGACTTTGATTCCGACTAAGATGGAAACGTAGACGTAACCGAAGTTGCTCAAGTCAAACACGTACAAAAATCGAGTATTTTTTCAAAATTAGACCACTCACTTACACATGGAATCCATGTTCTCCTGTTATTAATTAACACATTAAATACGACAGACTCCACTCAAGTAGCTACTATTAACAGGTATTATGTGTCTCCATATGTGTCCATGTCATTTCTCATATTAATATATCATCTCTATGTACTATGATTAAGTAGGAAATGAGTGGATATCAGACTTAATCCCGAACTAAAAGAATTAAAAGAACTCATTATCCTAGCACCATCTCTGAAATCTTTTTGCAACTTTAAAGAGAGTTGTCAATACATCTTATTACGAAGTGAACAAATCAAAATCGTCTTGATTTGGCTTGGGAGAAGTCAACAAAGCCGTATAAAGCCTAAGCTTGTCCTCTCCAAGTGAAGAACACCGTGACAAGGGTCTTCTAGGCCTTATAAACGATAATGATGTAAGCGTGAGGCGGTGTTTATACCTCCTCCAAGCCAACTGAATAGCCACAGCCCCCCAAGTTCTCCACCCAGGTGAATAATATCTCACACTCCTCTTAACCTTTTCGTTCACAAATGTGTAGCGAAAATGTTGGGTAACGTACTTAACGTCCTCGGCTTCTAGCCCAAAAGCTTCAGCGGTCTCGAGAGTCACGAGTGTTGAAGAAGATGGTGGGAGCCTTTCTATAAAGGGTCTTCTCATGCACCATGACAACAGTTCATCTCCACTGAAGTTTCCGGGGCCTAACATGCAACAACTTCTTACACCGTCTCGTAGTACTTGACAGCTTTGGAGATGCCCTCTTACTATGAATAACATTCTTTGAACTGGATCGCCTTCTCTCGCTATCTGCATTATCAAACTCAAATGTGGTAAGCTTTTCAAATTAAATTTCTATTGTAATCTCGATAGTTTGAAAATTATTATTAATGGTGGTTCACGTATAAAAAGTATATTGTGTCCTAATATTGAGTCCTAAATTTCCTCTTAAGGCCCGTTTGATTCGGAGTGAAATAATTTTAATCGCGGTGAAAAGTAAAGTGGTGAAATATTTTTTCACATATTTAAAATTAAATTTCTATTGGGTTGACATTGTAATTACATGCACACTCTATAATTATGAAATCTTAAACAAGAATAAAGAAGAAAATTTAACTCTAAATAGGTAAAAACGTATTTCACCATATTACTTTTTATCGCGTTGAAACATATTTCATCCCGAACCAAACGGACCCTTAGAATTTTATATTGAGGGTGGATTTTGTTTGGAATGTCTAAGGGAGTGAATTTTAAGTTATCAAAAACAAAGGTCGAAAATGATAATTAAATGATTAAAAATTTGGAGGTAAAAAAATGACATTTAATATAAAATTACAGTTCGACCGCATCGTTTAAGACAAATTATATACTCCATATGTACCAAATTAATGGGCTTTAGTTAAAAGTCAAAGATTTCAGACAAATATTTCACTTCTCACATTATTCAAATGAAAGTTATTTATATCTTTTTTTTTATAAGTAAATGATTTAATAGAACAAACCGCCTAAGGGGGCGGAATCCCGTATATAGGGAGTATACAAAAAGAAAAAACGAAGGCTGAAACCCGAAATAAGCAACACAAGCCCCTAGAATTCCTCCAAAAACTCAAAAAAAATGCGACATTGGAATATTGCTCCCTCATAGGTATTGGGGAGAATGGTAACTTTACAATTCCGACTAGTTTTATATACTATGTTTCGAAATCAAGTTATTAATTTAATATGGAGCAGAAACGAAAACAAGAATAATTATATGAGAATAACGGAGTATTAATCACCCTTGACTAAAATTAATGGAATACAACAAGAATTAAATTAGTGTTGAAATAGTTTTCTAAATTTTCAACTTGCAAATATCATATTTTTTTGTAGTTCCAACTTTCAGAAACATCAATTAAAATTTAAATTTGCTCCTAGAGGGAAAATGTGTGTCTCTTAAACACATAAACTTGAAAATGATAAAAATTATCTTAGGTATTAGACGTTAGTTGATTAAAAATGATTGTTTTTGAAGCGTGGTTGATGGATTGGAATGATTTATTTCTCGTACTCAAGTTGTTAAAAAAAACAACAAAATAATGTTTTTTAATGTCTAAATAGTTAGAAACTCACTGTTTCGCCTTTGGTGAATATGAGTGACTTGACACGGTCACAAATGTTCTCTAGGACCAAACTATCCATATGTTGAAACAAAGGTACCTGAACAAGTTTAAGATTAGAATTCTCTTACACATGATTGTTAATCGAAGTTCAACTCTTCTTATTCAAACCCTTCACTTTAGAGCTCATATAACTTTCTCGTTATATGTATACCATGTCTACGATAGTCAATATATTTGGTATTTCTTATATACCTGTCTCACTAAGTCCAAGCAAAGATGGTACTTGATGTCTCTCCTCAGGCCCTCAGGGAGGTTTCGGATCATCTCACATTCGTCAACTCCACGCATTGCCGCCCAACGTTGCCGCTCATAGTTCCGCACTCTCTGCCGGAACCCTTGTGGCAAGTGTCTTCTCCTCATCCACCACTCTATATTCCTCATTTTCAATTGCATTGTCTGCTTCTTTGATGTAGTTGCATGCAAAAAGACCTGTACTTATGATATTTTAGCACCACAGAATATAGTGGGCTTTCAGAAAAATATGGCTGCTTTCTTGGGGAAAAAATTGAGTTTTTGTGCAAATATGGCTATCTATTTTAAATTAAGTTTTCAATCTTTTCAAATTATAAATTTACACAACGCCTGACAAACACATATACATGTTATCCACTTTTAAAATTGAGACTATATTTTAGCATAGAGAATTATGCACGTGCTCATACACACGTATACATATTGATCTTCATCAATTAAAATGCTAAGTGGACACTGAGGAATAGCATTCTTAGATCAGTTTCTTCATATTTTCCCTGAATTATACAAAATATAAAGTGTTGCTATCTCTATATTTCAAAACATTTGCATAATTAAATTAATGATAATCTCTATATTTTTGCAAAAATAAAAAATACTACAGAAATCGATGTGATATAAACCATAACAAACATGATAATTATAAATCAAATTAATGCAACATTAATTTATATCCCATTTCTTAGTAGTCTTGCTTAAATCCAATTAGGCAGTTATCCAGGTCGTCGTTTGGTTTCACAGAATCGATTTTCCATTGGTTGGTAGTTACAATCTTTTGGTTAGCATAACTGCTCAAAAAAAAAAAAAACAAGAAAATTAGAATGAAATAATTACCTTGATATTTCCAATCAACATGGTGACCAAAATAAGCCCAGCAGTAAGCACTATGATGAGGAACACAAGTTCTAACCAGTCTGTTGTGCTAGCCAAGTTCCCAAACGTACTGTTTCACATAAAAACGATGTTACAAAATTTAAAAGACAATGCGTACCCCGTGGTTAGTTATAATTAAAGAGTAAGGTGGCAAATTCAACGTCTACGCTCTGCGAGTGACTACCAAATGTTGTACCTGAGAGTCATGAGACCCCAAAATATAGGAAATAGCATCTTCTCCAAACGACTTTCATTAGTAATGAGTTGGATTGTCCATTTATAAGCTCCATAGTCAAAACTATTGTCACCGTGTATACATGCAGACCTTGCTGCTTTGTTTTCCGCCCACACAAAACTTGTTGTGTCTTTCATAAGGCTTGTTATTCCATAATAAAAGGGCTCTTCACAAGTCAGTGTTCGCAGACCACAACCCTTTGTTTCTCTGCACTGCTCCCTCAAGCATCTTGCAGCCCTCTGGAGCCCTAGCAAATACCAACACGCTCCCACCGCCTGCACATATTTAGTTCATTCAGCTCATTGGAAAATGCATAATTCTATTGTTGCAATTCAAGCACCATTATCGTTAAGAATGTTAACATTTTCAGTTCACAACACGCAGTATTATATCTTACCATATGTCAGCCTTATTGGAATAAATTTTCATTATGGAGTAGTCAATCGTTAAGCACGTCTCCTTTTGAAGTAAAGTAATGGTACACGTATCAAATAAATCTTTCAATTTATCCATCAAATGAATTGTCATATAAATAAAATATTGCACTCTATTACTATTATACTACTTTGTATAACATTTATTGAAATGTCATATCATTTGAAGAGGATTTAAAGGATATTTTAGAATTCATATCATTATCCTTTGAAATATTTATTATTGGATATATTTTATCAAAGTGTTAATTTTTAAATTAATGTAAATTCGAAATTAATATTTTATTAAATATGTATATCGTACATAAGAAGAATGTGGATTTTAAAATATTTTTTTTGAATAAGTCAATCATATCTATTTTTACAGATAATGATGGTGGGTTATGTTTTTTAATTAAAGACTACTAAAATGGATGGAAGTTTTCAAGTAAAACTAAGAAATTCGGGTACTCTCTCCCGAAATTTCTATTACTGTTAACTTTTGTCCTGGAATAAGGTTTTGTCCGAGAAATAAAGGGAAGAATTAGTAGAAGAAAGTATGTGTCAAAATAATTCATAGTATGGAAAAAAGTATGTGTTCTTTTTCCATTAAATCTAGGTATAATCTCTGAGAATATTAAGATCAAAGATCCTTTATTAAGAACATGATTCGCGTTGAAGTTTGATTATATTAATGAACTTGGTGGTCAATTATATTGTTCTTAAGAGTGATTTTATATTTGACTAAATGCCCCAATCCTAAATCATAATCTCTCTCTCTCTCTCTCTCTCTCTCTCTCTCTCTCATGATAGTTGAATTGCCCACAATGGCTTTAATGCCTTTTTGTAAATGTTGATTGAATCTGAAATAACAATTTCACTCATTGTATTGACGCGAAGTGATTTAGAATCATCTCAGAGATAGTCCTTGGTTATTAATCTTAGAAACTGGATAGGTGCAATTGTACGATTTTTTATGGGTCTTTTGATGGTCCTTTGTTATCCACAAGTTGCTTTTTTAGTTTTACTGGAGAGACATTGTTGACGATTACCGACGAAGAGGTGATATTCCCTCGAGATTGGGATATTTGTGTATTGTGGTTTCGTATGTATATGATGTTAGAATTATTTTAAATAATAATTATTTCTTAATGTGTTCCATAATTATATAATATTAAGAGTCATTATTGTCAATGAAATGATACTCCAAAATACCAAGAGCTAATGTTATTAAGATGGCTAATCAAATGATGTCATTGATTAATTAAGTATTAAAGACTCTTGTGTATCTACCGTAATAGACGATTGAAATTAAGTGACTGTTGGAGATTTGAGTCTCTCTGTCTATAAATAAAATGGTGAAGACCATCATTCACTACTTATAACATAACACAAATTCCATATATATATATATATATATATAGAGAGAGAGAGAGAGAGAGAGAGAGAGAGAGAGAGAAAGGAAAATTCTCGGTGAAGGTTAATTATTGGAATAATGTTTGGCTATAGAGGAAGATCTAACCATTGAAATGCGTTGAAACTAGAACACGTTTTTGTTAAAGAAGAGATAAAGCTATAGTTAAAAAATTAGCTCAATCGAACACTGTTAAGCTCGAGTACTCTGCTAATCATTCCATATAACATAATGGAGATATAAGAACAAATTCAAAATTCATAAGTATGGATCGAGGTACGTGATTAAATTTTCATTTTATGTTCTGCATAATAATTGTATGTGAAAATCATGAAGTTCAAGATTTTAGGTTTTATAGATTAATCGTGCTTAATACCCTATAGATATTAAATTAAGTATTACATATGATACCTTTTCTTCTTATTTTCCTTTCTATATTTTCTTCTTCTATTGTTCCTTCTGCTGCTTCTTCTTCTTCTTCTTCTTCTTTATTTTGATTTGTAAAAATATACTATTATATTAGATATTTATTCAAGATAAATTGTCCTTTTTCCGTTCACTCTATAAGTGAAAAAAAACAAGACAAGAGCTCCAAGAAAGAAATGTTGACTCAATCATCAAGGTGATACGATTTTTTGTAATATTCCATTGTTGTATTATTTTTATGTTTCTTCTACATTTTATGCAAAATGTATAAAAGATTAAGATGCTAATTAGCTTAATAATTTATTTTAGTTAAACTTAATTTTTATTTGCTTTAAAGCCATTAAATGTGTAAAGATGTTTGTATTATTATCTCACTTTGACATGTTATAAAGAAATTATAACATACTAATTTTTAAACCCGTGTGATGCACGGACATTCTAAAGTTTTGGTGGTACACTATTTTATAGAAAAATTTACATAAAAATTTTGAAACATACCATTATAAATAAAAAGAGTAAAAATTTAGTGATTGGAAAAAAAGTTAAAGGAAATGCCATATGTTTACCAACTGTATTGAAATTAATAAAATGAGCATGAATGAATATATAAATCAAATATTATGTTCATTACCTTTCCATAGTACTTTTTTATTTCTATACATAATAAAAAAAAACAATTGAGTACATATAATTCTGCTTAGTGATTTTATTATATATATAGTAAAAAATAGTTGAGTAAATATAATTTATTACACATAAATAGTTGTAATTTAATTAAAATTTTAGGCTAAAATTGTAGGACATTAATTACTCTCCATCACCATCTAATACACAGTTCAATATATATTTAATATATTGAACTACTTATAGTTATTATTAATTTAATATATCTTTATCATACAACATCCCATGACCCCAAGTATATATGGAATAAAGAGTATTATAATGAACTATACGAATTTCTAACCTACAAATACTTGGCGAAATGTGAAGAGCCATACAACATCAAATATATGTTTATTTATAATAAACACTTTATAGTGTGGAAATAATATTACCAATTATAGAGCCTTTGAAAAAGGGTAAACAAATATGTCAGTGTCTTCATAATTGGCAAACACCCAACATACAAACTTCCAAATCTAGTGATGCTTCTTAGGTTCCTCTTGTACTTGTCAAATTCAGTCAAAATTACTATATATAATAATTTTTTTGATTTTTTTGGGGGGAAATCTTTATATTAAGTTCTATTTACATGGGACATTTTTTAATAGGTTATATTACAATATTTTTTTTCTTAATAGGTCATATTTGTACATATAGTAAATATTCACTGTATGTTTACAAATATGACCTATTGGAACAAAAATATTTTTTCATGAATCTTGGTGGAGCAAAAAAAAAAGGTTAAGACCTATTGAATTACATACTCAATAAACAGGACTAATTGATAAAAAGCTCCCCTTTTTTTGTGCTTTCTCTTTGCAACTTTTATATTATAAAAAAAGAATATTATAACATACATGAGAGAGAGAGAGAGAGAGAGAGAGAGAGAGAGAGAGAGAGAGAGAGAGAGAGAGAGAGAGAGAGAGATTGGAAAATTAGTATACTATTTAAGTGAAATCATGATTAATATCAACACAATTTCAAGGATCCGTAGAAATTTAAAGTTGTTTTTTTAACAATATATATATAACTCATTCAACATATGTTGTGTTTTAGTCAAAGTAAATAAGTATAAGAATTGAATTGCAAGCACACTAGATAAGGGCCTAACATAGAACCTTTAGCTATTTAATATTCATTGAGGCATTTCAATAAATATAAGATAAGCGCATATAATGGAAAAAAATATTTACCTAACGGAATCCTTATTCCATACACAATTAAGATTACAAAGAAATCTATCCGATAAATTGCAAGATAAGAAAAAAATAAGATGTTAAAAATTTACATCTATAAAACCTTACTAGCACCTTTCATGCCAACTACCACGGAATGGTGGGCAGACATTGCCTACAAAAAGGGGTAATAAATCTCATCAATAGTTCCCTAAGAAACAAATTAGAGGAGAAGTGAAAACATGAGAGGGAGGGAGAGAGTGGGACACAGGTAGTAAGATGGTCAGCTCTTGATTCAGAAGATAACCAACAATTATGAGAGCATGTGTCACAAAATTTGAGCAGAGACTCCATTTTTAAACTTTTATACCAAATTAATTTTGCATAAACTTAATAGAGACAAAATCTTTAATTTCGCAATACTTTTATTTTTTCTTTTACATGTAAAAATATCAAAATAAACTTTCTCCTAGTCGCATAAACTGATTTCTATCTACAATAATTGAAGGTAAAAAAAAATCTATTATAATTGGGGCAGCTAGCTATATACTGTTGTAACGGCCATGTCATGGATATGTTTTTTCTTGTAGCATATTACGAGGTGTCTAGGTCAGCTTTATCCACATCTCGACTGATTCATGTTCACAGCCATGTCATGAATATATCCATGTAGCATTTGGACGGCCAAGGTATTCAATGTGCAATGACTTAACCGTAAACTTTTCAGTTGACATGAACCAAGTGCCCAATGTTTCAAGTTGTAAAATTCACTACTATTTTAACGATAGTTATAGTTGATTTGGATTTTATAGAATGCTCTTAAAATAGTGTATTAGAAATATTTAGGATATTATTTATTGATATTGTTTTTAGTTGTTGCAGTGTCATGAGAAAAGTGATATAAATAGGACACATAATCGATCTTACTATTAATGGATTAAATATTATTTTTGAAATTATGTGAGGCTAAAAAATAAAAAGCTTTTTGATATAAGCCTCTCTATTAAAAATATTTTTTGCATATTTATTTAGTCCACTATATTTGTAAACAATTTATACTAATGACATTAATTCGACACATAAACGATCTCATTATATGTATACTCATATCATTGAACCAAACATTATTTTTCAACATAAGTTGGACTAAAAATTAAATTATTGAGTTTTCATTAAATGCCACGTTATTAAAATCATAATTGAATATTTTTTTGTAAATGGTTATTTTAGTTCAAAGATAATTAACGTACTAGAATTTGTAGAAAACTAGGATTTTTAATAGAATAAACTTCATTTAATGATGTCGATCTTATAATTTTTATATTTTTATTTTTCAAAATGGTAAAATGATTACATATTTACTATTTTCAATTATATTATTATTAAAGCCAATAGATTCGGTTTAATGAAAAATGATGCATTGAATACGAACAATGTGATTTAATAATCCCAACCTCATGTAAATTATTGGGGTATTTTGACTTTACCCACAATGAAATTATTATTAAATTTTACCCATCATTTTGTGTTTTTTTAGACTTTACCATATATTTTTATATTTAATGACGTGTTTTAACATTTTGCAATATCCTTTTCGTTGCTTAATGTCAAAATAGTGAGTAAAGTCAAATAATAAAGACTACATGATGAATAAAGTCAAAATACTTGTTAGTCCACAAAATTATCATAAGTGAGCTTAATATTTTTTTTATGAAACCTCATACCTTCTTCCCTATCTCTCTCTCATGGCAAAAACTCCGCCAATCAAAAAATAAAAGAAAATTGAAGTACCTGAAATTCAAATTTTTTTCAAAGAAGTTTTAAAATTTTCAATCTTCTTCCAAAGCGTCTACACAAAATTTATAGATTATTTATTTTTTTTGCGATTCTTGAAAAATTCCAAAATAAAAAAGAGACAGAGATATCAATAAAAACGCTATGAATTTAAAAAAAACAAGATAATGTAGAAGAAAATAAAAAATTCCATTAATTTTCAAATCAATATACTAGTTCTAAAAACAAAAACAAAACGATAAAACCATAATATATATGTAAATAACAACTTAAGCATATATACAAATTTGAATATACACACAAACACATGCGCACATCTCAAAAAGAGAAAATAAAATTTTAATATATATATATATATATATATATATATATATATAGCGAGAGAGGGGGGGGGGGAGATAAAGTCTTAAAAATAAAAAGGAGATAAGAAAAGAGAAAAAAATTACAAAAGTCAGAAAACATGGTCATCGGCAAGGGAGACGAGTATGGCTGGAGGAAGCTGATAGGTGCATTCGGGTGGTGTGTGTGTGTGTGTGTGTGTGAGAGAGAGAGAGAGAGAGAGAGAGAGAGAGAGAGAGGTGGGGGTGGGTTGGGATGGGGAAAATCGAATAAGGATAAGAGAGAAAGAAGGCTTAGGGTTAGTTTTTTTTTAAATAAGGGTAGTGTGGGAACTAGCAGTGGCAAAACTATGGGTTGAACTTAATGTGGGTGGGCCAAATATGGGTTGGATCCAATATGGTTTATGCCAAATATGGACGGACCAAATATGGGCTGGGCCAACCTATTTTTTTTCTACCCAAGTAAGTGTTAGAATTCCAAGTATATGTCAAAAAACTTATGGTTTACTAATAAGTTTTAAAAATATGTTTTATATTTGACTCGTAGCTTTTGAAAATGGATTCCATGTTTGATTTACAGCTTTCAAATATGAGCCCCATATTTTACTCTAACTTTTAAATATGAGCCCCATATTTGACTCGTGCATTTTAAAAATGGGTCCCATATTTAAATGCCTGGGCTAATATGGATTGTTTTATTTTTTTTGGACCCATTTTGCCAGTGCTATTGGGAACCTATTTAACATGACCCATGAAAGTAGCCAACCATCGTGGACCGATCAAAGAGCCTCCCAACCCAAATCATGATTTAATTTACACACGTGTATTTTAGATACATTAGAAAACTCACGGATATAGTGAAATCAGTTACCAATAGTCTCGTAAGAGATATTTAGGAACTCCTTGATATATTCACATGTTAATTGAGTCCCTTGTACAACTCAATCTCTACTTTGATGCACTTATAAATTATATACCCTGCCCGGGGCAAAGGGATGTAACAAATAATATTGAGAGACACTATAATAAAGCAGTAACCTCTCCGTGAATGTAAAAAAATTGCCCAACCACATATATCATTGTTGTGTGTGATCTTTTACTTTCTGTTCTTTGTGGTTGTTTTCGTGGATCTCTTTATTGTGATATTTCTTGTACTCATAACTGGCGCTCTCTGTGGAAAGCGATTTCTATTCCTGCAAAAATATTCACAAACAGAAATCCCGTGATGTCTCACCATAGAAAAAACATTCCTCAAGTCGGCGATGTGCACGGAGACCCAGTTCCTCCTAGGGTCAGGTCAAAAATTCGCCAACATACAAACCCCAGGTTTCTCGAGGAAAGGTAACCTTCCGAAGAAAGCTAGGGACCACCCAGATCTGCATAGATATCTAGGTTGGTCGACGTTTATGAAGCTAAGCTTCGCAAACAAAAGGAGGCTATACGCCTCCTGGTAGAAGAGAGTGCTCACCTCCAAAGGAAACTTGAAAGAATGGAGATGGATCTCCAAAGGGGTACCAAAAAGCGTCGAGATAGGACTCCTAGTCTTTAGTCGAGTAACACTCTCAGCCGAGGGAAGAGCTCCAGGCATTATCAGGAAGGAACATAACGTGGCAAATCAGAAAATGGTCGATTAAAGCATGGCAAACCAGAAAGACGCCACAGGAGCAACGATTGATAGAACGAAGACATTAGGATTGTAGTCCTTAGGGAGATGGACCAACATCCAGCCAACCGTGGAGCTAGGTCCACCAGAGAGCTAACTAGAAAGTCTCTTAATACTCAGATGAAATCTCCCTTTTCAAGGATAATTGAAAAGGAGTAGCCACCAAAGAAGTTTGTTATTCCCAGGTTCAAGATCTATGATGTAAAGACAAACCCCATAGATCACTTTCAGAAAGACAGATAAGGAATGACCTTATGGAGGCATAATGATGCGCTAATGTGCCGAATTTTCCCTTCTTACCTACATGATGTAGCATGAAAGTGGTTTGAAAGGCTGAAACTTTAAGGCTCCAGCAGTGGCCTTTACTGCTCATTTTGTAACAAGCTTCTCTCACCCTTAATGGATAGATGCACTACTCACGATGACGAAAAAGCCACAGGAGAGCCTTCCGGATTATGCCAAAAGGCATTGAGAAGTCTTTAACGAGGTTGAGGATTTCTAGGAGCAAGTTTTCGTAGCATCCTTCAAAATAAGTCTGCCGACCACCTCTTTGTTGCACTAATTTTTAACTAAGAAAGAAGCCAGCACCATTGACGACCTTATGGCTCGTATTGAGAAATACGCCAAGGTAAAAGATGTGGTTAGCTCTAATGCAGGGGATAACGGTCAAGCAAAGGCGAAAAAAATAATAGAGAAGAGTGACACTCCAAATAAGGAAAACAAGAGCGGGGGCAAAAATGGCTCCAAGAATGGAAACAAGGTTGATCCCTCCAAGGCATTTCAAGCTGTTAACATTGTCTTCAAAGAACCCATTTACAAGATTTTGAGCAAAATCAAAGACCATACATTCATCAAATGGCCCAAAAATATGGGTGGCGATCCAGGAAAGAGAAACAATGCGCTGAGATACATATTCCATAAGGAGAACGACCATCGGATTGAAAATTCCAAGGCTCTGAAGTCACACATGGAGGAGTTGGCCCAAGCTGGGCACTTTAATGAGTACATCGAGAAGAAAAAAGATAAGGTCACAGCCAATGGCGATCAGAAGTCGGACAATGTCCTTAGCAATGATACATGGCATGAGTTCATGGTAATCCATGGGGAATCAGATCTTAAGAAAAACCAAGAAAACACTGTTTGGATGGAGCTGAAGAAGGTTACTGCCATCATGGAGGCATTTTAGATTGACCCTACCAAAGCTCAGGCTGGTAAACGTCGACCACCAGAGGACGTCGACTACACCAAGCATATTATTTTCACCGAGGAAAATTTGATTGGGGTGAGAACCTCACATCATGACGCATTAGCGATCACGCTCAGGATAGCCAATTGGGACGTTGACAAGATGCTCATGGACCAGGGGAGTTCGTCAGAAGTGATGTACCTAGAGTTGTTCCATAATATTAAGATGAACATCACCGACCTCAAAGAGTCCACAGTTCTTTTAGTCGGCTTTGTAGGAAGGATCATAATGCCACTATGAAAGATATTCATGCCTATGAGGAAAGGTAACATATTAAATCTAATTGAGTTCTTAGTGGTGAACATTGAGTCCCCATATCATGCCATCTTAGACAGAAGATGGTTGCACACATAAGGGTCGTACGAACAACTTACCACCAGGAGTTGAAGTGTGTTACCGATGAGGGCGTGGCTGAAATACGTAGAGATGAGGCCACAACCAGGAAGTGATTTAGCGTAGCTATTCGCCACAAGAAGGAAAAGAAGAAGGAGGTAAAAGATGCTCAGAAGGAAGTCTAGGAGGGGTTGTACCCTCTAAATAGCAACTACAATATGGACGACTTGGGGTGGAGGAGACCAAGGTCCACCCCGTTAATAGGGTCATTGAGAACCTGAAAGAAGTTGGGGCAGAGGAAAACTTACCAGAAAGGAAATTTTTGATTGGAACCACCCTTGAGGATCAAGAGAAGAAAGAACCGGTTGCCTTTCTCAAAAGCAACAAAGATATTTTTTTCTTGGGAACTATATGACTTGCCAGGGATTAATCCCAGCCTTTAAGATGATCACTCAACAGGCTCGTCGAATATCCCCCTAAAAGGCCAAAGCGGTGGTGAATGAAGTAGGGAAGCTACTAGATGTAGGATCTGTCAGGGAAGTTCAGTTCCCTGAATGGTTATCCAACCCAATAGTGGTACGCAAGAGCAATGGCAGTTGGAGAGTCTGTATTGATTTCACGGACCTCAACAAAGCATGTCCCAAAGATAACTTCCTGCTTCCTAAAATAGATTAATTGGTTGATGATACAAACACTCGCGAAAGGATGAGTTTCTAGGATGCCTATTCTGGCTACCATCAGAATCTTTTATTTGGACCCGATCAGGATAAAACATCTTTTATACCCCCATTGGGTTGTATTTCTACAAGGCAAGGTTCTAAAAAACGCAGGGCATGATTGAGGCGTGGAGGCCAAGCCTTAAGCCTTAGAAGCCTAGGCGGGCCTAGACGTAAAAAGGCGTGAAAAGGCGTTTAGGCCTTCTTAATATATTTTAATATTTTCTAACCATAACAAGGCTATTAAAATACAAAAATTGCATATATCATAAAAATATGTCAGAATATATGCAAATTAAAATACTATTTTATTATTTTGGATGAGATAATGCTCCGATTTGTAAAGAAAATTTTTAAAAGGCGACATCGTTTCACTAAAGCATTGTTATTTTTAGAAAAAAGTGCGCCTTAAGGGTTTTACCAGGAATAAGGCGTGAAAAGCGTAAGGCGAGGCGTTTCTCCCAAGCCTTAAGCCTAGGCGGGTTTTTTAGAACAGTGAAGGTTATGCCGTTTGGTTTGAAGAACACTAGGGTAACTGGTCACCAAGATGTTCAAGAGACAGATGGGAGACACGATGGAGGTCTACAATGACGATATATTAGTCAAGAGCAAGAATAAAGGCGACTACCTCACGAACTTAGCCATAACTTTTGAAATCCTTCGAAAGTATCGAATGAAGATTAATGCGAACAAGTGTTCATTCGGTGTCCAGTCAGGAAAGTTCTTGGGCTACCTAATCAGTAAAAGAGGAATTGAGGTCACTTCAGATCAGATCGACTCTATCACTAGAGTTTAGCGTCTTAGACATTGCAAGATGTTCAAAAGCTCACTCGTATGCTCGCGACACTCAATCACTTAATCTCCAAGTCTTTGAAACGTTATAGACTATTCTTTCCGCTCCTAAATAAGGACAAAGGCCTCATATGGAATGATAACTATTCATGATCTTTGGAATAGATCAAATCTTACCTTGGCAATCCACCATTAGTGGTGATTGCAAATAATGGAGACCCACTATACCTTTACCTTGCTGTATCAAACAATGCTGTAAGTTTTGTCCTGGTATGTGAAAAGGAAGGAGGTCAGCACCTAGTTTATTATGCCAGCAAGAGGACGAAGGACGAAAATACCTGCCTCTAGAGAAACTCACCTATGCATAGGTAGTCACCTCAAGGAAACTAAAGCATTACTTTGAAAACCATTCAATAACTGTAATCACTTTCTACCCCTTAAAGTCGTTCTTCCAAAAGCCGACCTCTTCGATCGATTTTCAAATTGGTCGGTCAAGCTTGGGAAATTTGATATCATCTTCTAACTAAAAACAACGATTAAGGGATAAGTCTTAGCAGACTTCATGATTTGATTAACAGAAGCCCAACTAATCGACGAATAGTCAGCAAATAAGGAAGCACAGTTTAAGGATTGGACCCTATACGTTGACGGAGCCTCTAATTCCAAGGGGGGGTGAGTAGGGATCATTATCATCACCCCAGAAGATAATGTGATTGAGCAAGGAATCAAATTGGGATTTTAGGCCTCTAAAAATGAAGTTGAGTATGAAGCACTAATCACTGGCTTGCATAAGGCCCAACTGATGGGGGCAAAGCGCCTTCACATATTCAGCGACTCCAAACTGGTATCCAAGCAACTGAGCGGGAACTTCAACACCAAAGATGACAGAATGGCAGCCTGCCTTGCTGTGGTAAGAGGACTTATGGAAGGATTTGAGAAAGTGGACATTCAACAATTCCACCGGGGGCAAAACAGTCACGTCGATGCCTTAACAACCTTAAGCTCAGTAATTGACTTTTAGTTAAGGAGAAGTATTCAGATAAAGTTCCTCACACATCCAAGTATTGACTATACAGTTGTATCTGAGCAGGTCCTCCTCATAGAAAAGGCCCCGAGTTAGATGGATCCCATCGTCAGTTATCTATGGAGCGATATATTTCTCGATGATAAGAGGACAACCTATAAGATAAGGGTCAAGGTTTCTCACTTTTATCTCTCCCCAAAAGGGAAACCCTATAAGAAGTCATTCACAGGTCCTTATCTCTAATGCGTCCACCCATATGACACCGAGAAAATACTCAACAAACTTTATGAGGGCATTTGTGGGAGCCATTTAGGAGGAAGATCTTTGTCCTTCCTAGCAATCAAGGAGAGTTACTGGTGGCCTCATATGAAAAAAGACGCATCCATTTACATTCGCAAGTGTGAAAGTTGTCAAAAGCACTCTCCCATGATCCAACAGCCCGTCGGCGACCTGAAGTTATTGATAAGCCCATGGTCATTCGCACAATGGGGAATAGACATAGTGGGACCAATCCCTATAGCACCTAGAAATCGAAAGTATTTCATGGTAGGCAAAAATTACTTCACCAAATGGGTAGAGGCAGAACCACTAGCAAACATTCGCAACTCAGACATGACTTGGTTCATCTGGAGAAATATCGTGACACGATTTGGGGTGCCAAGGGCTATCATCACCGACAACGGCACACAATTTAAGAGTAGTTTCTTTTAATGTTTTTATAATGAACATGGCATCAAGCATCACCTCAATTATGTGGCGTACCCCCAAAGTAATGGGCATGTAGAGGCCTCTAATAAAACCATGCTCGATGGACTGAAAAAGCAGTTAGAAAGAGCCAAAGGTGCCTGGGTGGAAGATCTCCCTCATGTTCTATGGGATTATCATACTACCCCCAGGTGACCAACTAGGGAAACACCAGTCGCATTTGTTTATGGGATGGAATCTATCATCCTACTAGGCACAGGTCTCCCCACCATGAGAACCGCCTTAGTTGACCAAGGCCTTGATTACGATGCCCTGAACTTCACTTAGGAGACGAGCGGAGAGAGTAGGCCATGATCAAGCTGGCTTCATACTAACATCAACTGGCTAGGAAGTACAACAAGAAAGTGAACCCGAGAAAGTTTTTGATAAGAGATTATGTCCTAAGAAAATTCCTCGGTAGTGTCGTAAGACCAACAAATGGAAAAATAGGACCAAACTAGGAAGGAACCTTCAGAGTAATCAGGGATGATCTTCAAGGAGAATATCACTTGGAAAAGTTGGAGGGCAGAGAGATACCAATAGCCCGAAATGCAGCCAATCTCAAGAAGTTCTACTTTTAGTCTTCTTTATCTTTTGTTAGCACATTTAGTTTAAGAAATTTTCATTTTCAAACTTATGCCGCTTGCAAGTTTTTATTCAATGAATAAAGTCCAGTTTGCCCTCGCACATTGATACTATATTAGTTGTTTTCTATTTCTTGATCGCGTCTCAATATTATGCACCCTTTCTAAATGATAACTCCTTTATGCATGACTGGACTCCTGGGATTACAGCAAGTTGTTCAACTTGTTTTCAATTAGGGAACCTCACATGTCAAGTAGGGATTACAGTAGTTACAAACACAGGGGACCTCATGAGTTACTCTGGCAACAACAAAAGTCCTATAGAGGATCCTTAGGAAATAAAGCCAACTTAGGTTGGTTGCCAACTTTATTGGTCGTAAAAAGCCTGCTCGGGCGAATAACCCATTTTCCAGCTACATTCTCGCCATCACCTTACTTAGGTCTAAGGGAGTGTGACGACACAACCTCAAAGGTAAAGTAAATGGAATGATATTGCTAAGGCATAATGGACTGGGAGAATGTTCAAACCTGTAACTAACACCAATTCTTAATATCATTCACTCATATAAGAATCTCAAAGTGATAAAACCTAAGAACTAATTCACTTGAACAATAAAGGGCCCGAGGTGATAAATCAGTAGCATGTGGTCGACAGATATGTTGGTTACCTAACAAACAACGACTCTTTTATATTATTAACAACACTTGTTTAGTTAACACAACCTCAAAACATAAAAAAATGATATATAACACTTTTTCATTCATTATAATGAGAAGTTACATTTATAATAATAAAAAAAAATATACAAGGTCTTAAAATGGCCTAAGATGATGAACAAGATATTCAGCAACAATCGCCCTTTGACCATTATCTAGTTTGGGAGCAATCTCTTCTACATCCCTGTCTAGATTGTTCTCCAAGAGATGGGAATGAATGGCATCAACTGGAATCCATTAATCTTCCTTCGAGAAAGGATTATGGCAGTAGGCGAGACACTGAGCCTTATATTTATACCACATCCTGGACTCCTTAGGTGTCTTAACCTCCTTACGGGCGCTCAACTGTCGAAGAGAGAAAGATACATCTCCTGACTCTTTAAGCTTCACTATGACATCTGCCCAGCCTACATTATAGTCTTTCGGCCAAGTTTCTCAAGGTTCCATTTTGAATGAATTCCTCAATCTCTCAACACGTGCTTCGAGTCTAGAAACCTTGAGTTTTAGCCCCTCTACCTCCCTCCTAAGAGCATCGTCTTTGGCCTGGAGGACTTTGCCCACTTGTCTAACCTCAGTGTTCTCTAAGAGTTGGGCCCTCAAAGAATTTACTTCTTCTTGAACCGAGGCTCCTAACTCTTCCATCTCTTGAAGATTATCCTTTAACTTAGTAACTAGCTTAGATTGATTTTTATATTGCTCATTCCTCGCCCTTAGAGACTTGAAGATCTTTACAAAGGTTTTACGAGCCTTCAAAATGATATTTAGCCCAAGGATCTACCCCATATGGGAGATAGGAGGAATGTATTGGTCTAAATCAACAGGCTGCAAATAACACACACCTGACCACGAATAAAATATTAGCTCATAAAGATCGAGCAAATGCATACACATAAAGAAAGATTTCATCTTCATTAATACATAGAAAGGAGGGGGTCAAGGGCCAATACAAAAAGTGTTCAGATATGATTATAAATTTTTAAAGAAGAAATCGTAAAAGGAAAAAAGAAAAATTCCTATTCTATGAGCCTTGATCCTTCACCTGATCAGCTTCTACAATGGCTTTTCCCTTATCAATGATAAGATACTCCCTGCTAGCATCGTCATCAACATCGACCTCAGCGGGAATGATCTCCATGTGAACAGTGGGTTGACCATCACCCTCTTAATCATCTTCAAAAAGATCAGGATCAGGACCGGGGGAGTGAAAGCCAAAAATCTCGAATTCGACAAGATTCCAAACAGCCTTCAAGGCCTGATCCCAACCCTTCTTGAAGGCCACCTTGCATCCATAGGCCAGTCATTGTTCGATATCATTGTAAACCTTAATGAATCCTTCATAATAACTATAATCTCTTTCTTGGGTAGGTTCCCCCTCCATCTTAACAACCTTAACGGATAAAACTTCATTTACCTCGACCAACTGAGCCTTCTCGACGACCATCACTTTATGGGATGCCCTAAGTTCATCATAAGCCTTGGTCACTTCTCTCTCTCTCGTTCCCACTCTAGGCTAGCTTCAATAAAGGCTTTTTTCCTCAAACTCCAGAGCATCTTTGAGCTTTTGTTCGATTCTGGATTTACTGGCATAGTCGTCCAAAAGAGTTATAAAATCATATAGTAACTGCACTGAAAGAGAAAGAGCAATAAGTCAATACATAGGTAGGGAAAATTTGAAGAAATAAATAGTGGAGAAGACTTTCCAGGGCCATCCCCTGAGAAGTTTTGAGGCCAAGATGGGATGATCCCAATCTCGAAGAACGCTCACAATCAGCAACAAGCACCACCCTCTTCAGCACATTGGGGGTAAGAGAAGGGGAATCACCCACGCTAGCCCCTTCAGCGTCTGCAGCAGGAGTAGGGAATCCAGAGGCTTTCAAAATAAATTTATTTTTGCCTCATCCTCTCTCTTCCTCTCCCCATTCTTCTCCTTATCTCTCTACCTCTTCCTCTTTTCTACTTCTCCCTTCTTCTTTTTCTCCTTCACGTTTCCCTTGTCTGACTGTCTAGAACCACAAGCCCTAGGGGATTCAGTCTCATATGTCTTTAAAGGATTAAGACGATCAGACAGGATGGTTTGATCATCATCAGGAAGCCTCAACTTCCTTCTCTTTATCAAAGGGACCATTTATTCTTCTTCGTCTTCTTCTTCCACTTTATCTTCCTCCTCCTCCAATACCTCTTCAGATCCCTCTTCCTCCCCCTCTATCACCATGGGGTCAAAAAGACCAGCCTCAGGAGCTTTTAAGGTGGGAACCTTGTCGACCGGACGAGCAGTAAAGCTAGTAGTCGTATTTTTGTATTCTAATAGGTAGGCCGTCGACCTTGGATATTCACTGTCTGGTAGCCTTTACTTGATGTTCCAGGATTTCAAAATCTCATTGACATCAACCCCACTTATATCAGGCTCCTGATATTTTCTACGAACTGCAAGAGCAAAGGAAGAAGAAAATTATTTAAGAGGATAGAAGTCCAAAAGTAGAACTTTATAGTTAGGGAAGGAAAAAAGAATAAGCGACCTATTTAGCCCTCTCCATAGTTCGAAATTATAGGTCCCCGGCGCCTTTCGCCCTCACCAACAGGAGGGCGTTGTTAGTTTCTAGCAATGAAACCACATTCCTAGTAATTTTTATGGGAGTCCAAAAGATTCACCACCAGAACCCTCACAGCCTTCTTGGTTTTCAAATACATAAGACCATCACCGATTCGCGAGCATACATAGCAGTAGCATATCTTGGTAATACCTAGTTTTGTCCCATAAAAGGTGTTTATCCTATGAACTCCATTAACTATCTTTCAAACGATGGGGGCACACTGAGCAGGTACAACTTCAAATTATTTGAAAAATCTAAGGAATAACTAGTTTGGGGGGAATTTTAAACCCTCCTCGGTTATCCGGAGGGTATGAATCCAATGCACCCCCGACCATTCTGAGGAAGAGGGGCACAGTCGATGATCACCCAATCTAGAATATTGTATTGATGCCTAAACTCAGCTACCGTTTTGTTATCTATCATCTCTATAATTAAACAAATAAGGAGAGAACCCTAACTACAGCCGCACAATAAGTTCCAAGAAAAGCTTGAGAAAGGAAGAGCCGGACCTACAAAGATTAATGGACCCCTGGAATAAATGAGAACGCTAACGAAGGTGAACTTAACAAAGCTTAGGAAGCAAGGAAGAGAGTGAACTGAACTGACGAGAGGGATTGTATCTCCGGTTTGAAACCCGATGTCAATGATGAATACAATCTCCTAAAATAATTTTTGGCAGTTCAAATGCCTGGTCAGACAATATCACCCTCGCCCATTCAAATGAATTACAAGTATGCCATGAAGTTTTGTTCAGGAAGAGCGTACCCATGCATTTCTCTCATATTTACAGGAACACCATTTCAAACTCAAGGCACGAATATTTCAAGTTATGGACCCTTTTAAAAATTATTGGCCCAAAGTTCACAAGGCCCAAAATTTTTAGGGGCAATTATGGAAACCCATTTAACATGACCAATGAAAGTAGCCGATCAATCGGGACTGATCGAAGCGTTGCCCGACTCAAATCGTGATTAATTTACACACGAGTATTTTAGATACATTAGAACACTTATGGATATAGTCAAATCAGTTACCAATAATCTAGAAAGAGATATTCAGGAACTCCTTGATACATTCTCGTGTTAATTAAGTTCCTTGTACAACTCAAACTCTACTTTGATGCACTTATAAATTGCATACCCTGATCCAAGGCAAATGGATGAAACAAATATTATTAAGAGACAATATAATAAAGCAGTAACCTCTCCGTAGACGTAAGAAAAATGCTGAATCACTCATATCGTTGTTGTGTGTGATCTTTTACTTTTTGTACTCTGTGATTATTTTTCGGAATCTCTTTATTGTGATATTTCTTGTACTCACATGTAGTATAATAATTTACATCACGTTTATCTTTTTTCGAGGTAGATGCATAATTAATGTGTCAAAACCCAAATAATCATTAATAAATTGTAGTATTAGGGTGAACTTCTTTGGCTCATTTTATAACACACTATATATCGGGTCACACGAATGTCCGTTGCCGCTGGTGCGGACCAATTATACTATAGGAATTAAATTTAATGGGTTATTAGGTATTTTTTGTTAACTTCCATTAAAAAATTCGCCTTTTAGGTCTACTTATGATCCTCTCCATATATATATATATATGGAAAGGTTCAAAAGTGAACATTAAGAGTGAACATTTTAATGAATATTAAGAAAAAAACACCCAAAACCCATTTATTTTAATTCCTACATTGAAATTGGTCCGCGCCAGTGGCACCCGAGACCATTACGCCCCCCTCCCCCAACTTAACCTACCCCACCATCCCCCCTAACCACATCACCACCATGGCAACAGGTATGGCAGTCCTTATGGGGGTGGCTAGGTGGGCATGAGGGGTGCTGGCCGAAATGGTCTCGGGTGCAGTTGACGCAGACCAATTTCAACATAGGAGTTGAAATAAATGGGTTTTGGGGTGTTTTTCCCTAATGTTCATTAAAATGTTCACTCTTAATATTCGATTTTGAACCTCTCTCAATATATATATATATATATATAGTACTGTTCTTGTGCGGACTATTCCGCAATTTAACAGTGCTGACTGGACATGTGTCACCTGGCGGTGCGCCCAAAAGAGAGAGAGAGAGTGTGTTTATAATTTAGCCGATAATTTATGAGCTCACTTCCATGTGACATATGTCCGGTCCGTACTGTTAAAATACGAGACACTCCACGCAAGAGCATTACTATATATATATATATATATATATATATATATATATAAAAGAATCTTCCATTTGATAGGACTATTAATTCTATACCATGGAAACACTTGTAAGATCCAAAGGGGCTTGGCCCGATGCTTAAGTAGGACCCTTGGTTAGCAAGGGTCAAGCTTTCCGATTGGGTCTTCCCGAGGAGGCTTGCACTTGTGGCAAAAAAAAAAAAACACTTGTAGGTATCTTTTGAGAGGAAGCATTGGATTAAGAAATCTTACATGCGATGCTACAAAGTATGCAATCATGTTGAGGGCAATTCCCCACCAAACAGTTCCGAATATGTAGCCAGTCTGCATTCGACGCAATATCCCAACTGAGTGATAGATTTTCGGGAGGTACTGGAACACAAACACCACTAAAAAAACCGTCATCACTGCCGTGGTTGATCCTTTTCCCAACAACGCTGGGATTACTACCCATAGTACCACCTGCACCACATTTATAAATCTTTTAGTCCAGTCACCACGTTTCAAACATATTAGATTATAGGAGAAAAGTTTTTTCGAAATTTATATCAACCTCAGCGGATATTTAGAGTTGGGCGTTGCCTACTTAATATTCTTATATGTGTAGAGATGCTCCACGTTTCAATACAATTAGCATGTAGCTTCTACCCATACTATTTATTTTCATTTCAAAATATTTCATATTTCTATTGTCTATTCTATGATAGTTTTAAATTGTTATAGAAAAATGTGTCTTTATAAATTTAGGACCTATTATAATATGTATTTTAAAAATAGGACAACAAATATTTTATATATAGTTGTAGTCCCTATTTTTTAAGAAAGCCGCTAGCATGGACCCATATTCATAAAACGTCAATCAATCACAGCATGCCACGTGTCCCTCTAATTTGAAAATAAAAACTAAAAATAAAAATAAAATATTTATTGTCCTATCTCCATAATGAATATTATTTTAAATCTTAAAATTACATAATCTAAAGAAAAATATATCAAATGAGATAAATGGCTTGAATTGAGTTCCATTTGCCATGTGTTACTTTTTTTGACGCGGAAGAATTAACAGAGATCAAAGTCATTTCTATCAGTTTTTTTATTCCATAAATTCTGTTCAAAACCTACTTGAACTCATAACGTCTTTTACATTTTCAGTTCCCATTATACCCTTTGTGTACGTAGAGTAACAAAACTAAAAGACATTCAATAGCTACATCATCACATGCTTTACTCTGCAATGGGTTTATCACTGCATGCATAAAAACACAACTATGAATGACATACGCATGACATTTTTCGATCTCTCCAAACAAGCCAGCTACTGTACAAAATAACCTTTAACTCATTATAGCATATCAACCCATGTAAGATAAGCCATCGAAACACCAAGATAACGGAAACTAGAAATAGTTTCACTTCAATAATTGAATTGTGATTTTTAAATTTAACCTGTGGGAGAGGGAGGATGACGAATAAATCAAATAATAATCCCTTGTTGTCCTTGTGTAGGCGTTTGTTCATGTTGAGCTGCAACCACATGTTCCAAACTCGAAAGGTGTCTGTCATGCACCTAAGGACGGTGACGGTGACTGCAAACCAGCCGTCGACGAAGAGGCACATGCACGCGTCGTTTACTGATAGCGCGTAAAAGAAGAGGGGGTCGACGAAGAGACCTGTGGCACATACTAGGAGGAACACCCGGTTCCATTCTTCATACAAAACCTTCCTCCTAAAAGGAAATCCTATTACACGTGGGCCGCACGTGAGGTACATGTTTTGACAGCCACCGGGTCTCCCTTTCTCTTCTTCAAAATTTTCATCTTCTGATAAATCTTCATCTTCATCTTCATCTTCGTCGCTTGTGTCATAGTAAACATGTGAAATTTCCTGCTCTGTAGACATATCACAACTCTATCTATATATATGTGTGTGAGGGAGAGAGGGAGGGAGAGGGGAATCAAGGTTCGGTAAGATAAGTGTGTGCAGATTTTGTAAAGAGGGAATGTGTGTGCAGAGTTTTTAGGGGATGGAATGTAAGTTTGAAGAGGAAGAAGACACAAACAATTATAGAGGTGGAGCTAGGACAGATGGGTGGATGGGTGGTAACAGACAATAGTGCTAATGTACCGGGTTGCCCTTTTAATATAGTCGCTCTTATAACACTTCTTTAACATATTATAATACTTCTTAACATATTTTTTAGGATGAAATATAAAGAGTCTTTCAAACATTTTTTAATATATATTTAATTAAAGTTTTTTATTTTGTATTAAAAATGTGCAAAATAAAAAGACTTGGACTAAACGTGTATTAAAAAGAGTTCGAAAGACTATTTGATATATGTCCCTATTTTTTATAAAGTAATCTTTATTTTAATTATTTTTAATTAAAACTATTTATTTATTAAATAACTAACTTGTTAACATTTTTTTATTACATTTATAGGACATAATAATCTATATTATGTTGGTGATTTTTAAAATAAGTGAGTAAGAGTTTTTGGGTGTAAGAGCTTGTCCCACATTGAAAGTGTGAGGAAGAGGTGGGAAGCTAACCCAAATATAAAAAGGGATAGTGTCTCACATTGGAAAATGTACAAAGCTTAAGTGTCACCACTAAGCTATAAAAGGAGTGGGCAACCTTTGAGTCCCACATTGAAAAAATATTAAGAATTTGTAGACTTAATAAGTAAAAATGGAAGATGAAGAGTTAATTCATCTAGCATTTAAGACGTTATTCAAGAGACCTCAGTGGGCGCGGGCCTGGGCAGTGGGCTGTAGAGGCGCTAGTGGCGCACTTTGCACATCGCATGCCGCGTGTCCGCAGTGGTTGCCGGGATTCGTCCGGGTCGGATCGCGGTAGCTCGGGCGCGGTCACTTTTTGGTTGACCCGTGCAAAACCGATTCGGTATTAATTGTACCTGTTCGGAAATGACTTAAGACTGTTGATAATTAACAGTCATACCATTTCGGAATTGATTAAGACTGTTAATCCAACAGTCATGACTCTTGAAGACAAAGCCTTTCATTATCTATAAATAAAGGCTGCCTAAAATGAAATTGGACATATAACAGATATTACCCAGTTACGAAATTTCCAACCCTTGCTATTACTCTCTTATAATTTTCAGGAGATATAAATTATCTTATTCTGTTTTGTGCACATAAACAAAATAAGAACTTGATTGATTGTTCTTCGCTGTTGCATCCAAAGGCTGTCTTCAAATATACAAGTTACAGGCAGTGCAAGTTGCTTCATTGTATCTTGAATACGGATTTGCGGATTCCCGTTTGTATACCGAAATTATTCGTGTGGGGAAAATACTGTATTTAGGAAAGTGACATCACGCCTTGAAGCTTTCTAGTATCTATTCCAAAGTGACATTTTTGTATTGAAGTTGACATTATTGTGATATATAAAGAGTTCCATTTCTGTATTTGTATTCATAATATCCAACAATCTAAATACAGTAATTTCTGAAATGGTCGACTCTTCCAAATCACTTCGACAAATAACAGAAGGCTTTGTCAAATTGGACCGTTTTGATGGTGGTAATTTTCTGCGTTGGCAGAAAAAGGTTCATTTTCTTCTCATAACATTGAAGATTGTATATGTCTTGTCACAACCGAAACCAAATGAAGATGAAGATGAAATCGTGGAACAGACTAGGCAACGCACAAAATGGGAGATCGATGATTACTTGTGTCGTGGTCACATTCTCAATGCACTTGCTGATAATTTGTTCGACTTGTACCAAAATGTTGGGACTGCAAAAACTTTGTGGGAAACATTGGAGACCAAATATCTTACGGAAGACGCTACAAATAAGAAGTTCCTAATCAGTCAGTTTTTAAGCATTAAAATGCATGATAATAGGCCTGTGATAGAACAATTTCATGACATCCAACGCATCATAAATCATTGCAAACTGAAAAAATTAAATATGGATGATAATGTAATTGTTACTGCTATAATTGAAAAACTTCCCCCTTCTTGGAAAGATTATAAGAAAGAACTCAAACACAAAAAGGAGGATCTTTCACTTGAAGAATTAGAGACTCATTTAAGAATTGAACAAGAGTCTCGAATTCTAGATGGTAAAGAGGAACAAGAAAATTCTGTTTCTAAGGTCCATGTGGTGGAGGAAGGAAAGGAGCAAAAATATGGCAATCACGGAAAAAATAACAAGCGGAAGAATTTTTCAAATAATTCTAAAGCAAACAAAAAGAAGAAAGGAAATTATTTTCATTGCAACAAACCAGGTCACTTCAAGAAGGATTGTCGCGAGTTCAAGAAACTAAAGGAAAAAGGAGGGACATCAGACACAAAGCAAAAATTTGCTGCTATGATATCCGAGGCTAATATGCTTGGAGAAGACAACTCTTGGTGGGTTGATTCTGGTGCCACAAGGCATGTTTGTAAGGACAAGAACTGGTTCTCTGCCTATGAAACAGTGGAAGGAGATGTTCTCTACATGGGAAATTCATCTACTGCTGCAGTTAAAGGCAAAGGGATAGTGGATCTCGAATTCACTTCCGGGAAAATCCTTAGCCTCACCAATATTTTTCATGTTCCTGATGTTAGGAAAAATTTAGTTTCTGGAAGTCTTCTTAACAAATTTGGCTTTAAGCTTGTATTTGAGTCGGAAAAATTTATTCTGACTAAGAATGGTACCTTTGTAGGCAAAGGATATTTGTATGAGGGCATGTTTAAGCTCAATATCAATGAAAAAGATTCTTCTGCTTATATCGTTGATTGTCTTTCATTATGGCATAGTCGTTTAGGACATGTTAATACAAAGAAAATGCATTTCATGGTTAATTTAAATTTAATTCCTAAATATGAGAATGATATGAATGAAAAGTGTAAAATATGCATGTAAACAAAAATAACAAGATTGCCTTTTCCAAAAATAGAAAAAACTACATCTTTGTTGCAATTAGTACATAGTGATGTTTGTGATTTGCATGGAACACCTACTAGAGGTGGTAGTAAATATTTTGCTACATTTATCGATGACTTTTCAAAATATTGTTACGTATATCTTTTAAACTCTAAGGATAATGTGCTTAATAGATTTAAGACATATAAAAATGAAGTTGAAAATCAATGTGATACTAAAATAAAATGTCTTAGATCTGATAGAGGTGGTGAATATCACTTTCCTCAATTTTGGGAAGATATGGGAATTATACGTGAAGTTACTTCACCTTATACACCACAACAAAATGGAGTAGCAGAAAGAAAAAATAGAACACTAACTGAAATGGTTAACGCTATGCTTTCTTATTCTGGTTTAAGTAAAGGGTTTTGGGGAGAAGCACTTTTAATTGTATGTCATATTCTGAATAGAATACCTGTTAAAGATAATAAGAATACTCCTTACGAATTACGGAAGAATAGAAAACCTAATTTAGGTTATCTTAAAGTTTGGGGTTATAGAGTTGTTGTAAGACCACCTGAAACTAAGAGAAAGAAATTAGGAAGCAAAGGTGTTGAGTGTATTTACATAGGTTATGCACAACATAGTAAAGCCTATAGATTTTTGGTTAGTGAAACTAATGATTCTGTTGAGGTAAATACAATAATTGAATCGAGAGATGCAATTTTTTATGAACAAAGGTTTTCTTCTATTCCTAGAATTAATAATGAAAAAGAAGTAAGCACTCCTTTACAGTTACTTGAAACTCTACCAGTAGAACAAGAAGAGATTAGAAAATGTAAAAGACCTAGGAAAGAAAAAAGATTTGGTCCCGACTTTGTAGTCTATCTTGTTGAAGGAACTAGAGACACATCTTGTAATCAATATGCTTTGACTCTTAGCATTGAAGCAGACCCACAAAATTATAGTGAGGCAATTAAGTCTGTAGATTCATCATTTTGGAAAGAAGCTATAAATGATGAAATGGATTCAATCTTGGAAAATAAAACTTGGAAATTAGTAGACTTACCTCTAGGATCTAAACCCATTAAGTGTAGATGGATTTTTAAAAAGAAAATGAAAATAGATGAACAATTGATAAATTCAAGGCTAGATTGGTTGCTAAAGGTTTTACACAAAAAAAAGGAATTGATTATTTTGATACCTATGCACCTGTTGCTAAAACCGCCACTATTAGAATTTTAATTGCATTAGCATCTATATATAATTTTGAGATTCATCAAATGGATGTGAAAACTGCCTTTTTAAATGGTGACTTAGAAGAAGAAATTTACATGGAACAACCTGAAGGATTTGTTATGCCTGGACAAGAAAATAAAGTATGTAAACTTATTAAGTCCTTATATGGCCTAAAACAAGCACCTAAACAATGGCATGAAAAATTTGATAAAGTCATTATTTCTTATGGTTTTAAAATTCATGAATCTGATTTCTAATGGTAAAGGTGTGATCATTTATTTATATGTAGATGACATGTTAATTCTTGGTACTGATTTAGAAAGCATTAATAATACAAAGAGTTTTCTGTCTTCTAAATTTGATATGAAAGATATGGGTGTAGCTGATGTCATATTAGGAATGAGAATAATAAGGAAAGATAAAAATATAATTCTCACTCAATCTCATTATGTTGAGAAAATTTTAAAGAAATTTAATCAGTTTGATTGCACACCTGTTAGTACACCTTTTGAACCACAACTAAAGATGATCCCTAATAATGGTAGAGCTATTTCACAATTAGAATATGCACGAGTAATTGGTAGTTTAATGTATGCCATGACATGTACTCGACCTGATATTGCTTATGCTGTTGGTAAATTAAGTAGATATACTAGTAATCCAAGTTTATTGCATTGGCATGCTGTCAATAGAATATTAAAATATTTGAAAGGAACTATGGACTATGGTATATACTATAGTGCATATCCTTCAGTATTAGAAGGGTTTTCTGAAGCCAGTTGGATAACTGAGCGGGAGGATCATTCCTCAACAAGTGGATGGATTTTCACTCTTGGTGGAGGAGCTGTTTCTTAGGGATCAAAGAAACAAACTTGTATAGATGACTCTACTATGGCAGCTGAGTTTGTAGCATTAGCTGCAACTAGTAAAGAGGCAGAATGGTTAAGGAATTCATTGATTGAAATTCCAGTTTGGCCAAAACCAATGCCTCCAATATCTATACATTGTGATAGTGAGTCTACACTTTCCAGAGCTTATAGTAAAGTGTACAATGGAAAATCTAGACATATTGGCCTGAGACAAAGTTATGTCAGGCAAATGATTACAGATAGTGTAATCACAGTGGATTATGTAAAATCAAGTCAAAATTTAGCTGATCCTTTTACAAAAGGTCTTGCAAGAGGACTGGTGTCTAAGACATCAATAGGGATGGGACTAAAGCCCATTAATAATAATCACTCTTGATGGAAACTCAACTTGAAACTTGATATATTCAAGTCTCAAGTTCAATGATTAAAGTAAATCATACGACATGATTGTAAGCACTATAAAATTTAACATCCCAAGGATAAGTGCTTAGAACATGTAATGAATAATGAAAGAGGATGAGTTTAACCTTAATAGATTTATGGTGTTTTAAGTTACATGAACACCTATGATAATCTACCTATATGAGTGTGGAAGTGGTGTCGCTTCCTATGAGAACTGGGCTTGACTCTAAAGCACTCATGAAATCAAGGTACAGACACAAGGCCTAATACATGTGTCGGCTTACATGGATAATCAGTGACTAAAAGATTTGTGTGTGAAGACAAATCCGGCTAATCAATATAGATTAATAGTTCAAAGACAATTCTACTATACCTTCATGGTTAACCTTGACGAACCTTCACAGGGTATTGGTTCAAGTCGTGAGACACCAATGCTTATACACAGTCTTACAGACAATCAAAGATTTACAAAACTTATTTTGAAAATGGTGGAGGAATGTTGGTGATTTTTAAAATAAGTGAGTAAGAGTTTTTGGGTGTAAGAGCTTTAAGGGCTTGTCCCACATTGGAAGTGTGAGGAAGAGGTGGTAAGCTAACCCAAATATAAAAAGGGATAGTGTCCCACATTGGAAAATGCACAAAGCTAAGTGTCACCACTAAGCTATAAAAGGAGTGAGCAACCTTAAAGTCCCACATTGAAAAAATATTAAGAATTTATACACTTAATAAGTACAAATTGAAGATGAAGAGTTAATTCATCTAGCATTTAAGAGGCTATTCAAGAGACCTCAATACGGTGCAAAGCACCGTACGCACACGCACATGTGTGCGCGCGCGCGCGCGTGCGGGTGCGGGGCATTGGGCTGTAGAGGCGCTAGTGGCGCACTTTGAACTTCGCATGCCATGTGTTCGCAGTGGTAGCGGGTTTCCAGGATTCGTTTGGATAGGATCGCGGTAGCTCGGGCGCGGTCACTTTTTGGTTGACCCGTGCAAAACCGATTCGGTATTAATTGTACCTGTTCGGAAATGACTTAAGACTGTTGGTAATTAACAGTCATACCATTTCGGAATTGATTAAGAATGTTAATCCAACAGTCATGACTCTTGAAGACAAAGCCTTTCATTATCTATAAATAAAGGCTGCCTAAAACGAAATTGGACATATAACAGATATTACCCAATTACGAAATTTCCAACCCTTGCTATTACTCTCTTATAATTTTTAGGAGATATAAATTATCTTATTCTGTTTTGTGCACATAAACGGAATAAGAACTTGATTGACGGTTCTTCGCTGCTGCATCCAAAGGTTGTCTTCAAATATACAAGTTGCAGGTAGTGCAAGTTGCTTCATTGTATCTTGAGTACGGATTTGTGGATTCCCGTTTGTATACCGAAATTATTCTTGTGGGGCAAATACTGTATTTAGGAAAGTGACATCACGCCTTGAAGCTTTCTAGTATCTATTCCGAAGTGACATTTTTGTATTGAAGTTGACATTATTGTGATATATAAAGAGTTCCATTTCTGTATTTGCATTCATAACATCCAACATATTATACCTCTAATACAATAGTATTAGAGGTATAATGAGGCTGTAAACCTCTTATAATGCTCCACGCCTCTCTCTCTTCCCTAGCTAATTTCTATTCATCTATTAAACTTCTGCCCTTCTCTCTTATTTTCTCTCTTTATCCGTTTATCTCCTCAAACCCTTTATTAACTATGCAGATGTAGACCTTTTTCACAACTATTGCTTAGTTTTGATTGTCCCCTCATTATATATTAAACTAAACAAACATAAGTGTGTATAAAATGTTACCTTTGACCAATTGCCTTGCACTAGAGAGGATCAGGAGCGGACCTAAACAACTTGTCTACTAACGGACCACCCCCAAACGGCGTAGTTTTGGGGGTGAAATTACATGAAAATCGGGTGAAGTGAGGGTTTTCTTGTAATTTCACCCCCAAAACTACGTCGTTTAGGGGTGGTCCGTTAGTAGACCCATTCTTTGAGTCAGCTCGTGAACGGCTCCGTGCCTTGCCCAATGGTTATCCCCTCATGCGTTTGTTGATTGGCAAAAACACCAGTTTCCCTCTCATGCGTTAAAGCTAATTACATCTTTCATCCAATTACTATTCAATAGATTATATACTTTTATGACCATACATATGTGTGTATAAATTGATGAGCAGGCCACGAATGTAATAATCCATGGTATAAGGATCCACAAGTACCGAACACAAGCACCGGGGCTAGGGGTGAGTTGGGGCGGAGAAATAGTGAATCTCAATCAGGCAGACGGGAACGCAATCAGAATCGCAACGTCGTCAAAGATATGGTTAGATCACATCACATTTTATGCCTATGAGGATGGTTTAATCATCATCACTTGCAAGTCCATAAACATCAACATCTCAAACAACTGGTTTAGGTACCAGGATAAGGTTATGCTTTTAGGACATGCCGATGGCTTTTTGCGGGACAAGGACATAAAGATTACTGTTGCCTACAACCATTTTAGTCCTGGTTGCCGCCCTTTAATGCCATATGTATATATCTCACTTTTAATAACAAAACTCCTAGCTACATCAACACGTGTAGAAAATTTCATTACAATCAAAATAATGACATATTGCTTTTATCTGTGATGATGGTTTGTTAAAATTCTGGATAATACTCTATAAATTTTTTTAAGTCATTTTATTATGTAAATATATATGTATATAAGTGTTTGTCAAATTATATGAATTATTATTTTGTTTGTATGTTTGTGATATCTACTTTCAATTAAGAATTAATTTAAGTTTCTCAATAATGAAAAGAAAATAATTTTTTTGGAGTAAGTGGTTTTCTATCAAGATATCAAAAGTTATATTACTATTATTATAATATAGTTTAGACATGTTTTATACTATATGATGATTTTTGTGGTGAAGTCATTGGCACGTCCAATTTTAAAAGTTGTTTATCTTATTTATTAGATAATAAAATTTAAATTTTATAAATAGAATAAAAATACAATTTAATAACCTTTTTAAATCTTGAAACTATTTCTTTTTTACATAAAATAAAAGCGTTACCATACTATTTAACTAGAGTATTTGATCACATATAAAAATGTGTATTTCTTAAAGAAATTTAATCGCACATTAAAGATAGAAACAATATTATTTTTCGCTCAGCGATTAAAATAATCTTGGATATGCTTAAGAATGATGGTATACTCATTCCCACTTTTAATTGAATTTGGATAAATTTTTGTCATCAACCTCTCTAAGGGTATTCATTAACACCTAACTATTAAATATACTTTTAAGAATTTAACTACTAAAGAGGTTAAGGATGTGTGAGAAGCTTACTTGCATTGTTTATTAAATTGTTCACTATGAATTTTGGATTCGTGATATAGGTACAATATGTATACGTGTGTGAGATTCGTTTTTTGTGTTTTTTTTATTCAAACTTAACTATATCATTATATGGGTTTGTATTGTTCATTGTGACTTTTGTATTTATGATTTATTGATCCTCCTTTAAACTTTTTATTTCAAAGCATTTCTTTTATAATTATTATTTATTTGTTTTGTGACTTCTTTTTAAATTATAGTTTATAAGTAATATTATAATACGCCCGCGCATTGCGTGGGTTACGTACTAGTTTTATTATAAAATCATTCTACCATCTGAAAATACTATTATTTTAGTGTTCTCTTCATTTTCTTATTCTCACAGTCTTTTCCACGAAAGAATACTTATATTTTACAAAATAATCCCTATTTATTTTACACTTTAAAAAGGATTAATTACCCTTTGACTACTTAAACTTTTCTCCCATTTTCACTTCACCAATTGTACTTTATTTTCTAGACTTAAGCCCTTCAACTTATGAAAATGTGTCATTTTACCCCCTAAAACTGATGGTGTTAAATTTTGAAGGAAAAATTGATCATGTGAGTATTTTTGTCCAACTAAATGACCAACTTTCCATTGAGAAACTTAACACTTGCATGAAGAAAAACTATTTTGTGTTTTTTATTAATGGTTTACTAATGACGAGATCATCTTGGAGTTATCAAATTAGTGTATCTTTTTATACTTGTATATATAACACATCTTCGATTAGGACTAATTAGACATATGATGTTTCAATAATCGATTAAGCTACTCTGAAGGGTTTAATTATAGATTTACAAAAAAAATCCATATTGAACAAAAAAAATCCAAATTTTACATCAGTAAATAATACAAAGAACCCATTGGAATCCAGATGATTAGGAATTTATTTTTTGATATTTTTCATGATATTCAAAATATAAGTACAAATGCTACACAGACCAATTACAAATTCATACATCGAACAAAAATAGATAGTATAGACCATTTAGCTTCCCATATTAATAAAGAACCATGAATTTCTAGGTCTAGGGTTTCAAGGTGTGAAGTGTAAGATTTGATTAGGGAGTGATTCACAACCAATATAGAAATTTATAGAAATGGTTTGGGTGTGATTCACAACAATTACAGTAATCAATTGAAAAGGTTGGGTGGAAGAAACCTGTGATATGTAAGAAATAAGGAGATAGAGATAAATAGTTAACTCGGGGAGGATCAATTATGTCGATGGTCGAAGAGAGTTATCGAAGAGAGATAATAGGGTGGGGAAGATTGAGTGGAGCGAAATAATTATAAGCATCTAGAAGAAGAATCTAATGCAGGAGTTTAGTATAAAAAAAAGACAGACAGATGGACAAGTGCTTTTGTTCAACCCATGTAGAAAATATGCCCATGGTTAGTTGACTATAAAAAGAGGGGAATGCCTTAAGAAGACCACGTAATTAGTAGTAAACTTCACCATTATTGAAAAACAATATATTGTCTACCCCTAACTCTTACACTATATGACAAAATATTACTGTGAACCTCAATATCATATGTTAATACCCAATAAAATTACATAACCTTATTATAAGACCAGTTACGTGTTCAACGATACAACATATGTACTATGATGTGTGACGTGTTTAGAGAATGAATATATATTCTAGTGTTTAACCATACAAATCATATAATTACCCCATCAATGTGGTGTGTGTGTGTGGGGGGGGGGGGGGGGGGAGAAAGAGAGAGAGAGGGAGAGATTTCGAAGTCTTAGTAAACTAAACCCCATTTTCTAATTAGAGATAGCTATGTACTATCCTCACAAAGTGGATACTTTTCCCTAATAATCCTAATCGATTTTAAAATTAACAAACTCATCCGAGGGAGAGTTATGAATTAAAACTATCAATAAATACAGTCTGAAAATATTAGTTAAAACTGTCAAACTACTGAAAGGACTAACTCTAAGTCTGGATAAATAATGTGTGTGTAATACTCTTGTGAGATTCGACCCATGACCTCTAGAATAGAGAAGTCAAAAGTTATTGGTAGGCCACTACTACTAATTGAAATCAAGAAAATACAATGACCCCCTTCATGAATGAACTATAAAAATAAAATACAAAGGGAAAAATGTGTGAAAATTATTGAATATTATAAAAAAAAGGAGAAGTGTGTAAAAGTTGTGGAATATTATGAATAAGGAGAAGTGCCTTTTAGACCGAAACCTTGCTTAGTGTAAGTTCATAAAAATTATAGAACTATTTAGTTTACTTATTATTTTAAATCGATTAATGGATGAGGAAACTAGTTTAATAGACAATATGCGTGACATTCCAACTAACTTTATGTTTTTAGACAATTTCATTCATTTCATTCTTCTTGTCCATAAGCTCCATCAAAATAGTAAGAGAGGCATACATAATCCGACAAAAAATTCCATATGCAATAACCACACTACCACACTCACTGAATATATTCGAATTGTACTACTAACTCAATTTTGGAAATATAAACCATAATTTTCCTTGGAGTATAACTCATCATTGCAGTGTCCATGTATCATTCTTTACATAATAAGAAGGCGATGAAGACATGTCCTTAAGGTAGTGCTCAATCCCAATCACTCACAACTAGTTTTACCAATTATGATATGTGAGAGAGAGAGAGAGAGAGAGAGAGAGAGAGAGAGAGAGAGGTGGAGGAAAGGAGATATATTCAAATTCATATATGTGATTATATAAGGAGATACATGACGTGTATATAGTTAAATTAGGAGTACGATAGTACAATTTGCTAGTACAAATATTGTATGGTAGTATATGTGTAATACGTGTAGTATAATTATATAAAGTACACTAATTGCCGCCCTCAAACTCAAGGTGGTAAGATGGAAACCAACATAGGTTTGGATACTAAATCCTGAAGATGACCTAGAGGATAAGCCTTTGTGAAAATATCGACAGTCTGATCGGTGGTCGATACAGATTACAGGCCAATGGTTTCGTAAAAAAGATGTTGATGAACAAAGTGACAATCGATCTCAATATGATTCATTTATGCATGAAAGACATCATTACGAGTAATATGGATAAGACCATGATTGTCACAATAATTGTTAGTGGTTGTGGAATGGATAACACCCATATTAGTAAGTAACCAGAGTAGCCAAAGGAGTTCTTGGGTGGAATAAGCAAGATCACGATATTTAGTTTCTGTATTAGATCGGGCAACAATTATTCGCTTTTTGCTACGCCACAAGATAAGAGAATCACCTCGAAAGAAATAATAGCCCGTAGTAGAATGATGGTCAGTGGGGTTCCTTGCCCAATCCACATCGGAGTAGGCATGAAGTTGTAAGGAGGAATGAGCAGAGGAGTGAAGCCCATTAAACATAGTCCCTTTGATGTCTCCGAGAAGGAAAAGAACGGCAAAATAATAAGGCGAACAAGGAGCAAAAGGAAACTGACTAATAATATGAACTGCATATGCAATATTTAGGCACATGACGGTAAGGTAAACAAGACTCCCCATTAACTGTCTCTACAAAGTTGGATCATCAAGAAGAGTACCATCTATGGGAGTGAGGTTGGAATTCATCTCAATATGAGTAGTGGGGGTCTTTTTATCGATGACTCCTATGTGAGTGAGAAGATATGAAGCATGTTTTTCTTGAGAAATATAATATAAATCGGAGTTTGTAGATATATCAAGACCAAGAAAATAATTCAACTTTCCAAGATCTTTCATTTCAACATTTTGACTCAGATAGACTTTGAGATCGAATATACCAAAGTGGTCATCATCGGTAATAATCATATCATCCACATAAAGAAGAATAATAGTTCCATGGTCGGATTTGCAAATAAAAAGCACGGAGTTATAAGGACTGGAAGTAAATCCAAAACCAGTAACAATGGTACTGAACTTGGCAAACGAAGCACAGGGAGCCTTGTAAATGCAGTCACACTAGGTAAGGATGGTCCAAACACACAAAAAGTGTAGTTTTATTAGTCAATTTCAAAGATCAAAAGTTTTAACAATTTAAACCCAATAAACTTATGCATTAATTTTAACCCCCTTTTTTATGAAAAAGTCAATTTATCCAATTTTATTTTTTTAACCTAAAATATAAATTTCGGTGATAAGTAAATAAATAGATTAACCGTCCACAACACGTCGATGTATGAATAAAACCACAAAGGGAAAACCCTTGGAGGCCCAGCCAAATAGTTCACTATGATACGATTTTACAAAGCATAAATAGTAAACTTACTCAACGACTCGTCTCCATCGTAAGCCTTGGCATTGTTCTAACTTCAACCGCTCCTCAATAGTGCAACGCATGACTCCACCTAAGTAAGCTTCCACAACGCACGATTCCATGCATGCCTCTGTATTAACCAATGAGGCTCAACAACTGCCAATTAAGTACACAGTCCACCACACGAAATAGGTTCTCAAATCAAGATGTAGAGAAACAAACCTTGGTGCCCAAATTCAAGATCTCAAACAATAATAAAGATAAAACTTAGATCTTTAAACTTAATGGGTGAAACTAGGGTTTTGAAACTTTGATAAACAGATGAGAAAACATTTTTTGCCAAAAGTTCTTAAAAAATTTGAGTCTGACACACCTTAAATAGTAAAAACATAAATTTCGAGGCGATAAACTCGATGAAACAAAATTATTTGGTTCATTCAAACGAAATAGAATTTTTGTTCTAACAAAAACTAAGTTTGTTCAAATGAGAAGCCATTTTCGATTGAACGAACTTTTAACGAGCTTCCAACGAGATGTGCACTTTCTTGACAGAGCCCCTCGTTTGATGTTCATTAAATGCATGTTCTAATGAGATTCCAATTTCGTTCTAATGAGAGCATCTTCATTCGAAGAAAAAATCAAATTTTTTCTAATGAGGTATAAATTTTGTTTTAATGAAATTAGAATCATAATATATTTTTCACAAAAAAACATTTAAAAAAAATTCAAAACGATTTTGTTAAAAAACAAACACCCATAAAAATTATCTAAGGATCATATTCAAATGCATCCATACTTGTGAGATTCTCGATAAACGTGAAGACAATCTTGTCACTTAACACGACATGATGTGTATCCAACTCATGGCACGATTTGTATCTAACTTTGAAGCTTGGTCGCTATGTCTTCATCAAGCACATCATAGGCTTAAGAGATCAACAATACAAAGCCTAACCTATGAATCAAATGTTTTGTCTTGAATTACGCCAATTACAAACAAATTGACTCGATTGAAAATTTGTCCTTGCAAATCTCGCTCTTTGGTTATTTCGGGATAAAACCAAAACAAAAAACCTATGGGCTGTTAAGCTCTCTAAAAGAACACAATCCTTAACTCCAAAAGAGAAAAAGTACAGACGCTCGACATACACATATATGTTGAGTAGCTTTGCTTACTTAATAACTTTGTCACATGTTGTAAACCTGCATACTTAAACACACCTTCAAATTCAAAGAGACTATAAAAATTATAAATTCGCATAAGAATAAAATTCTAACTATATCTAATACAATCTCAACCTATGTAAGACCTCTCTCCTTAAGATAAAGATATCTTAATCATGAAAGCAAATATACCATTTTTTCCCTCTTTTTGTTTCTTCAGGAATAGACAAAATAAGAGAGCATAAAAATTTTACTCCCTCCAAAACCAAATCTCCCCTTAAATATATGATCATAAGATATAAATTTTAAACATAGGGAAGAAGGAATAAAATGATGCAAAGGTATAAAGTGTAAGAAATACACAACATGGCAAATCAAGTACAAATAATCCAATATGTGATCAAACAATATCAATATCAATGCAATAATCAATGATGTATAGTACCTATTTTGAAATTCCCAATTTGAGATATGAAATTTCAGTGCACACAATGAGATATACCAAAATGATCATAGAGCATGCCAAATTTATTCCTAAGATAAAGCATATGACAAACATGGATTAAATGCAAACCGTAAACACTCAAAATAAAATCAATACGATATATATATATATATATATACACGCACACACACACACACACACACTAGGGTATGCCCGTGCCTGAAAGCACGACGCTAATTTTTGAAAGTGTATGCCATTGATAGGAACATATGTCGTATTTAATTCACAACAAATAAACATTTTCTTAAATACCCTTGGGTACGAACCTATTAAGTAAAAAAGTTATTTTACAACTCATAATCGTCACCGATTTAAAATATGTGGGCAAATTTTCATGTATTTATATGACTATTCATCGTATTTAAAAAAAGAATCCAGCAACAATACTAATAATTCATCATGAATCTCGCAATAATTGTTAACTGTTGTATAACACAAATATTTATAAATAAATTAAAAATATTGGGCAAAATTTCTTTATTTATATAATCATACACCCTATTTAGAAAATAACAAAATATCTACAACAATATTAATAGTCCATCTTAAACCTCGCATAAACATCATCATATCCATAAAAAAAAATGTAATTCGATTCCTAAAGTTTTTTTTACAACACCATGTAAACATTTTAGAAATTTTTGGCAAAGTCTCCTTCATCTATATGATTATTCCCTATTTAAAAAATAAAAAATACTCCCTAAAACAACAATAATAATAGTTCATCTTATACCTTCTATAAACAACATCATAATTTAAGTAAAAAAAATTAATGACAAAACTAAGTGTAAACAATTTACGAAATTTAGGCATAGTTCCCTTTGGTTATAGTACTATCTACCCTATTTAACAAATAAAAATTATTCGAACAACAATAGTTATGATCCATCATGGACCTCGTATAAACAACATAATCGACTACATTAGACCTCACACTTAAAATAATAAAAATATTTATAATCTTAAACAATCACCAAAGCACATTTGGTTGGCACAATAATTAATAATCAAAATCCTTGATAAGCATACTCGTTTATGTTAAAATTAAAATTACAACAAACGTGTACTCAAAATAAATATACAATAATATCTTAATACATCCTTGACGACAATGAAAATATGAAGAGAACAAAAAATGCAATCCTCCTGACATTTTTGGCATCCCTGATGTGTGGCCGACGATCCGTAGCGGACTGACCACATTTGAGATTTTGATTGGGAATGTTGTGTTTGTGTAGGTAATTAGCATTGAGGATATTTTTGAGATTCAAAGACGACTTCCGCACCTCCTTCTTTGTACTCCATCACACATCAGATATACCATCATGGTGTGGGGAATATGAGAAAGAATAACTATAATACAAAAATGCATCAAAAATTGGATATACAGATGGGTGTCCAACAAAAATACTTTATGATCACATATACAAAAATAGAAGACAACAAAATAATCAACTTCAAATTAAATACTCACCTTTCATCGGATTAAGAAGAAGCATAAAATTGAACATAAATCATATACGAATAATATAATCTTAAAGCAATCATTGAATAAAATATGTTATTCAAGGTACCATAACGTAGAAGTAGTTCAGTAATAGTGATTGTCCATTAAAATAGGTTTCTTTCGTTGAGTAAATTGGCCCAAAATTTACTCCAAATAATAACGCCATCATGGATCCAAAAAATATGGTAGGATGGTATTTAATGGACTAATATAGTAAAATTGGCCTATAATTTACTCCAAAGAATAACACCCTGTTTTCAACGAAATCATATAGTATAAGGCATAATCACAGTTACTAGAAAATATTTTCCTACAAGCTCTCATCCAGTTTTAAGTTGCAAGTATTAGGTTTCACTCCTCTTGAAAAGAGGAGTAATTCCCCCGACAAATTCACATGTAGTAAGAAACACAATTTTAATTGTATGTAAATAAAAAAGCGATAATTAATTAAAAATCCAAACCAAATAGCTACAAAATAGTAGCAAACCTTGAATATTTGTGACCTTTCTTGGAAAGACCCCAATTCAATTCATTATATCAGTGACCTCTCTTAGCAAATCACATTCTGAAGTTCTACCCTGCAAGAGATTTGCGAAAATGAAAAAAATGAACATTAGTAACCTTGAATACGTAAGGGAACAAAATGAAAAAAATGAACATTAGTAACGTGTTCAAGGTACCCAATATTGCATTGAAACTCAAATATATAAGCCAAAATAATACATAAATTGACTTGGAACATTGAAAATGCACTAATGCTAAGATTAATTTCTATATCATAACAAATTATTATGTAAAGTCCATCAACTAACAAGGGCTGATAAATAGTTTAGGGTTTAATCAAACGACTAACCTTGGAAAAAATATTCCATTCAATTATAATGAATTGAGTTAGAGGAGTAATAGTCTGTGGGGACTTATGTCATAAAAATGTGAGGAAATCATACATAACTGAAATTTCCGAAAAGTGAGTATTGATCATTATGTGCAAACGTAATCGATCACGGGCAGCTAATCGCCCAGATTATCAACAAATTGTTCCTGATATGCATCAACTTCATCTGCCACCATCTTCTTCCCTTTGAGGTTTACCGTGACCACCTTCTTCGGATCCATTTTCCATTGAATCGTCTTTTATACTGTGATGTTTAAGCTCAAATATTTTAGGGGTAGAATTCTCGAATCAGGGTTTGATCCCTCCCCTACTTCATGTTATGATGCTTCCCACTCTTCTAGATTATGAACATTGGAGCCTCTTGTTATTGCTTCAATGGGATAAGTTATGTGATTTGTGTCTTAGGAAGGGGGAACAACAATATGGCTCTGTTAGGAAAGGAATAACAATCACTAAAATATATAATATGCATAAAAAAATATAGATCATAAATAGGGTACAAATCTAAGCATAAGATAAACAAACCATTGGCACGGAACAATTCTAAGATATCACCTAAGAAATAAAATCTAAATTAGGCATATAACCAAGTGTCTCACATTTAAGTAACAACTATTAAAATGTAAAATGATTAAGATAGTTAACTTACCTAACCTTGGGATATATCTTGAGTAATATATTAGGGGATACGAACTAAATCAAATGAAATTTGATCAGTAACAAAAAAAAAAAGAATCTGAAGAAAATGAATTTGAAACCATTAGACAAAATCAACAAATTATAAGAAAAAAAACATTTAGTCAAGAACATTTTATGATAAATTTTTTTTAAGCCATGTATTACAATAAAATGACAAAATAAATTGTAAACCCCCCTCTATTTTAAGATCAGGTCTAAAATCCCAAGTTGTAGGCAAACTATGCTTTAAAATCAGGGGGTACATATACCAGTTAGTTTATGAGAATTATTATACAAAAAATTGAGACGTTAAGAGAAACATAGGAGAATGAATATATTGTTGATTATGCATTTGATTAGGATTTACTGAATAAAGAAGTTGCAATAAACTCATTTCCTATGCCCCATAACGCTCATCAACTGCAAAAAAACAAAATTGAAAATTATATACGAAATAAAAAAATAACTGAAAAGAAACTACAAAACAGAGTAAACACCATTGAGAAGGTGATATATTAGTACGCCATTTTTTAGATGCATTTGACCCCATTTATCATTTGACACATTCGACCCCATTAAAAAAATAAAGGTTGGATGTGGTATAGGGTAAAGAAGTAAATATAGAAAAGCGCCTAAAGTTTACTCTACAATAACGAATGCATAAGATATCTTGCACCGAAAAATTATCTATTCAAAAAGTGCCTAAGGTCTGATCGAATAATATTATCATAGAATCATGAACATGTAAATTGTGAATTTAAAAAGGAGTAAGTTCTTATTGAATCAGCTAATGTGGTTAAAATGTATTGGTTAAATAGTTGTGGAGTCCACACACTTTTGAATGTATTTAAGAAACATCACTGTATCAACTTAGGATGGGATTAAAACTCCCAAAATAGTACCGACACAACAACATTAAAAAACTCCGCCATGTTTTACCTTATCACCACTTCTCTATACATATCTAGTTCTTCATGTTTCATGTTCCCTTCATATGGTGGGCTTCACACTTGATCTTCTCCGTTGAAATAATCGTTGCTTTCTTGGTGGAGCGTACGTGAAATAAGTAGCATCCTGCCACCTCTACAGTCCTTCCTTAATTCAATGGGATCCACAATAGTTAATGATGGTTCTGGATCGATTTTAATCAGGTGATGCCAACTATTGAAGTTTCCTGCCACCTCTACAGTCTCGCCTTCACCATAATACTGAACTTCAACCTCCTCCAATCCAAAAAGGGCATCTTCAGCAGCACGCATTTCATCATCTTTCCCTTTTCTATTTGTCGTGTAACAAATACTCTGACCTAAAGTCATAACCTCTCTTGGATTAACCTGCTTTTGCAACAAACATAGTTAAGCCCCTGCAAATTAAATTAACACAATAGAGTCATATAATTATAACATTTCTACGCAATAAAGCTATGTTTAGAAAATGGATGAGGTGTCTTGGTGTCATGTGTTGTGTTATCATGTTTAGTTCTTCATACGATCATCTAGTGGCAATCAATATCTCTTGAGAAGCAACATTTGTAAGCAGTAACAACTATGTTCTCTTACTACTAATTATTGCAGTACCAATAATAATCAACAATTGTAGTGTTGGTCTAATTGTTACAGTAGCAGCAACAATCAACAGTAGTAGCAGTAATAATCAACAACATTATTAAAAATTCAAAACTAAAGCGATAACTAAAGTCACTTCCACATTAATTCCAAACTCATCTACTTTTAACGATATAAAACAGGTTGATAATAAGGAAGTCACTATTTTAGTAAGGAAGTCGCTATTTTAGATTAATTCCAAACTCAACACAAAATGTACCAATATAAATAAGGAAGTCACTATTTTAGTTTAATTTTAATAGATGGTTTATGTTGGAAAAAAGAAGAATTTTTTTATATTATATGTGTTTCGAATAACGTAGAACACCAATTAAGTGAAAATACCAATTACACTTGCACACACACAAAAATAAAAAAGGCAAGCACCCAAAACATTTACAAAATAGAGATAAAATTTAAGGATACAACAATCACCAACCCCACCCCTTGAAAAAAATATATGTATTACCTGAAGGGGACCGAAATGAACCTTGTATAAGGGGAATTCAATGTGGATCTAAAAAAAATCAATTAAAACCAAATAGATCAATCAAACTCCCCAAAAAAATTAAAGTACTTAAACACTCCCTTTAGCTTCGTGTCTCATAACATTATAGACAATGCAAATTTGCATAGGAATTCATATTTCGCAGGCGAATTAAATGATTATACACAAATATACTATGTACAAAAATTAGTTACAACTACAAAATTGCAACGGGAAACAACAAAGTCATTGTGATTCAAGTTACCTTTCTCCTAATAGTGACTCAAGAAGAGCTACCTCTTCTTCCACCAAGGCATTAAATTCAGCTTCCTCATCTATATGGCGCCTATTGTGGAAGAGTCTTCCAAGAGCTCGCCGTCATCTATTTTCAGTTCCCCTTTGTAATCCTTCTCAGTAACAAAGAGAATTGGATCCGAAGGTGTCTAAATCGTGTAAGCGTATAATAGAAAACAATTCAGAGCCCTACAACTTGTGAATTGATTTGAGAAAACTTTTTGAATTAATATCATCGAACAATTAGGCGACTTAAAAGATTGCAATCGAATTGTTAGAAAACTAAATTCGTAGTTTGTTACAATTTTGTGTCATGCTCTTAATTTAGTTCCATGCTTTTATGCTATTCTACTCTTAATTCATAATGAGTAGAGTAGCAATTCAGTGCCATGCTCGTAATTCATAAAAATTAACATAAAAGATTAAATGACCTACACTTGAACGAATATGAACAATACCTATGAAACATAAATGACTTATATTTAACTTACACTACATAGTTTCAAATGTGGAAAAAAACATTTACCCATTGAGCCCCGCTCCAACAATTACTACAGACCAGATGATAAAAGTTGTCTTGCCCTGCTTACCCAGCGAGCCCTGCACCAACAATTACTACAGACCCTTCTGTTCCTCTAGAATCTGAGATGTAAACGATGATGGAAAACCCCAAAAATTTATGTACCCGTTGTATAAAAGAAAGTAGTACGCTGAATATATCAGATATTCATACTCATTGTGTACCCATTGTAAAAAAATCCCAAAATTTATATACCCATTGTAAAAAATTTGAGTTACTTTTTTATCAAATAGCACCACAAAAACATAAAAAGGAAGAATAAATCAGTCAAAAGAGCCTCAAGCATATATTTTCTTTCTTATATTCATGTGAAGACCTAAACTAATCAATGCTAAACATAAATATACTAATTAATTAAATGAAAATTTTGATATTTTTTTTGAATCGGGTGTACATTCAAACTTAAAGTGAAAATTATGTACTATAGCATACCACTCAATTTCGAACAGAACTATTTGTATTTATGTCTGCATAATTACTCGCACGTTGTTTCCTTTATGTGAGCTCAAGCCCATGTGCTCGGTTGAACTAAAATCAAGATTGATTCAACTTCTTAAGCTCTTTATCAGCCAACAACTGTCAGCAAAAAGAAAGAAAACAACCAGGAAACGGTACCGGCAGACAACTGAGTAAATGGATGACTTGATAAATATGCCAATCAGATGGAAATGAGGATGCAATTTAAATTTCTTTGTCTGACCGGCAGTAAACATAAGACTTAAAAACAAATGATTGAAGGATACTAAAAGGATAAGAATGATCTCAAATCAAAAAATCAGTTTATGGCCTATTTTAGACTATTACAAAATCCCCAAGTAAGTTAAATAAACTATATATGTTGATGAATACCAGTGAAAACATGGTCGTGGTTTGTAGCCTTCGATGTAAAAATAAAAGTTTGGTTTGTGAATTACACATCATTAAAAGAAGAACTATATGCATGTTTAAGTCATTACCATAGTGGTGAGCAAGCCTTTAAGTCATAACCAAATCACAAATGTACAATTATGTAAAGAACACTTACAAACCTAAAATCAAACTAAAATGTGCATACCTCGAGTTGAAAGGAAAAAATCTAAACAAATTAGCACTGCAAAAATGTAAATGTATTATTAGAAAAGTAAAAGAAAATCATAAACATAAAAATTAAATTTGAGAGAGATCATACATGTGTTTCAAATGATCAGGCCCAAATTCATATTTCGAAACCTAATAAAAAAATAAACACCAAAATTAAAATCAAACAAAAATTAAACGCTTAACTAATCAAAGCACTAAGTAACAACACATTTCATGAACAATATGTATATATCTTCAATAGTGAAGGTATTTATTAAAAAAAGAGTTAGATATAGAGGGGGGGGGGGGAATAAGATGCCAATTTGTTTCAACTTTCAGGACATAGAAACGGAGGTATCTCTACCTAACATGGTTTCAATGTAACAAACTAAATATGCTACTTGGAAGGAGCATAAGTATCTCTACCCAACATGGTTTCGACGTAATCAAGTATAAACTATCACGGTAAGACTTAAGATAGAAACATCAGCTATAGAAAAAATGTGAAAACTTGGACAAAAATATCACTAATATTTACTAAAATAATCAAGGTTGCCTAAGAGATAAAACACACTAATGTCTGTCTAAATCAAATTTGTCAATAGATACACATTTATACATGGAACAATAGTTATTCACAATATAAAGATAGAAAAAATGCATAAGTACAGAAAATGTAGGCCGCCGATTGTCATATACAAATAATATATTAATGAAATACACAAAGTTCCAATCAAGGAGAGAGAATATATACCTGATTAGGTTTCAATCTAGAAAAAAAAAGCATAAACACCAAAGCACAAACAAAAAATTAGGCTAACACCAAAAAACCACAAAGCTCCAATGAGAGAGAGAGAGAATGTATACTTGAAAAAAGTAATTAGATCTGCAAAAAAAAAGTAATTAGATCTGAAAAAATTCGTAAACAAAAAATTCGTCAAAAAATAGTACAAATCCATAGGAATCATACCACATTTCTAGATCTATATAAGAAATGAACCAAACCCCCTAACATCACATGTTTCTTCCAAAGTAAACCTATCAAATCCATATCAAACTAACAAATAAGATACCAAAATGGGTTTGTTGACAGATAAGAAACCCATATCAAACCCAACACTAACCTAATCGTGATATAATATGAAAAATGGTTAAAAAAACTTACCCCAAATTAAACCACAAATTGCAACCGTGTAGAAAACCATATCAACCCAACTGTTTTGCACAAATTGCAATTGAGGGGCAATGTGGGAGAGGGAGATAATGGGGCGTATGTGTGTGTGTGTGTGTGAGAGAGAGAGAGAAAGATTAGGGCGGCATCGTTGGAGGGATGGGATATTTTAGGTAGGGTTTTTTAGGTTGCTGATATGAGAGCGTGAGAGAAGTGTAGAATGAGAGAAATGCGTTCTTTGTGTGAGAAATGAGAGGAAGCTGTAAGTGGGAGAGAGAAGTAGAGAATGAAGAGATTCAGACTAAAGTAGCCCCAACTTTGAATTGAAGTCTAAATTTGGTAAGTAAAAAAAAAGGGGAAACTAAAGAATTGAGGGAAAAAGAGGTAATGCATAAATATTCATAAAGATGACATCATCTTTTGATCTTATGACATACACAGTTTTCTACTTTATTTTATATATATATATGCAAAAGATATAGAAAAAGTTTTTGAGCATATAGATAAGGTATAAATGATCGCAAAATCTCGGCACAAAACACATAAGATTTATACATTAGCATAATATTAACTTGACTAAACATGAGGGATGGAATGGATGGGTGAAAACAAGTTACAAATGAATTATGATCCAAATACTCAAATATGTTTAAGGAGTTATAATTAACCATAAAATTCATCAAATTAAGATTTAGCCTCAAGTGACAAGATAAAATGAAGTCTATGAACAAACAAGCACAACACACACAAGCCTAAAGTATTGTTGATTCTACAAATCAATAGTGTCATAACAAAATAAGCATAACTAAGGTTTATTGTGCACACCCGTTGACCTTTAACTAAACACCCTCAAAAGATAAACATTTATCACATTTTCTTTTCTCTCAATTCTTTTGAAGTTATCACTTTTGAAAATCAAACGATATAAACATGTTGGCCTTGGAAAATTTTCTATTTTTATTGCCTTTTATAGTTTCATTAGGCTCTTGCTAACGCTGGCCCGCAAAGGATATTTTCTCCTTTTATAGCCCTTTTTTGTGAACCCTCATATTTTTAATAAAATCAAATAATCTCACGGGAAACGGATCTTACATGCACAAATCCCCCATAGTTATAAAATATGTAGATGACAAGATAGATGGGAGAACATCTCACATAGCTAAAATACACATGTGAAGTTAAAATTCAAAAAGCTCGTGTATGTGTGTGCAAAGGCGTATATAAAGAGAATCCATTAAGTGAATAATGTTCGAAACAACTCCATGCAAGAATGATTAAGAACAATCTAAGTATTAACAATTATAAACAAATGTCCTAGTCACATAGATAATACGAAATGAATAATATTTCAACACACCAATATTCCACACAAAATGTGTAAAACTAAAATACACAATTTTGTTTTAAAGTTTTTAAATTTTTTTTAAAAGATAACAGTTTGAAAACAAACTAACTCAAAAGATAAACAATATCTTTTTGAATTTTGAAATGACTCAATAAATGAAAAATCAAAATACAAAAGACTTAAACAATCATACAACTAGCAAGTACATATCTTATGAAGCACAAACTAGTGTTTGTAACCAAGCTAACACAATCAACTATTGGGCTTAGCATGAAAAGTATCATGTGCAAGCAAATGAGAATAACTATGTCTATCATGTAAAGCCTCCAAATTGGAACTTCCAACCCATATAGATGTAACGTGTTTCTCTTAGGTTTTGTTGACCTTGGTGACTTTAGACTTAGACTTCCTAGGTATGTGTCCAACATCAAAATAAAACCTCCTAAGGTGACCTTTCGTACTGTAATGAGTGAAAGTGTAAACATGGCGAGGGTCATTGCCTAGGGGTTGACCATTCCTAATGTTCCTAGTCTACTATATCAAACACATGGTCATGGCTTGGGTAGTGAAAGAATTTGTATTATCGAAGATAATTACATACTTGTTGTAAATGTTTCCTATAGCTCAACTATCTCCGACTCGAGTATATTCCTAGACTCCTCAAACTCTAGAAACGTTTTCTTCGTAACCTCCATCAAACCATGGAGGCTATCTCTCTCACCCTCAAATACTATAGCTTGTTTCGAAAATTCATCTCACGTGGCTAAAGATCCTCAGTTAAAGAACTATCATCATTCCCTTTGGCATGTTGTTTCAACCTAGCTTCTAACTTCAGGTTGGCCGTCTTCACTTTAATGTTTTCACATATAGCGCACGAAAGGTAACTTGTTGTTTCTTCTCCTCCTCTTCTTCATCCTCACTCTGATTTCCACTTTCTCCATCACTCACTTAGAGTCTATAAATAATGGCCTCATAAGTGTCATGTAAAGAAATGTATTTGATATTCCCGAGTGTAACCTCGGCCCAGAGACACCAACCTCGGCCGAGATGATGGCCGAGACATTGATCGACCCTATGTAGGCCATGGGCCCACGGTATTCATCCCTCAGCCAGACTAGGGTCGGCCCAGGCCGACACTACCATATACACTTCAATGGACACTGCGCGCATCGCAGGCATCAACAACATCCTCATGTACCTGGGTATGGCAACCTCGGCCGAGAGTAGGCCCAGGTGACAAGGAGCCTTGGTAACATTCAACATGGAACCAGTCCTACCTCGGCTTGGGCCGAGGTGACAAGAAGCATTAATAATCATCAGCATGCCTTGGGAAGAACCTCGGCTCGGGCCGACCCCAGCATATGTCTCGGCTGAGATCAGGCCGAGACTCCTTATGACACATCTCAAATTGAACAGATATCAAGCCTTTATAGCTCGGCCTCTCCCAGGCCGAGGTCATTCACCAAATATGACCGCCGAGCATCTGTTGACTTTTGGATAAGGACACCTGGGCACAAATCAGTTGTAACAAGATTATTCTCCACATGTGGAGAATATTTCATCGTCATTACTTGCATGTGACAGTGACAGATGGCGCTCCAATATTGGTGAGGCTACCACCCACATGCTCATTATATGCATGGGGGGTACATTACACCCCCTAGGCACTATATATAGGGATCATCCCCTACCTTGCAAAAGGATCCTAGTTATTCAACCCTAGAAAATACTCAGTATAAATTTACAGTAGAGAGAGAAAGCTTGAGAGATTGTATCCATGGCCATTAGTGCCTTCATTCAGTGATATTACTCACACACACAGTGGACGTAGGCCAAATTGGCTGAACCACTCATACACCGGAGTATTCTCCTCTTCTCCTCACCTCTTTCTCTTACTTCTTTATATAGCTGTGCTGCCATTGTTGTAATTATATTGAGCTTGAAAACACCTACCTGGTGGTGCTGATTCTTAGCATCATCATTTTGGCACCGTCTGTGGGAAGCGAGAATCTATCCCTTCTTCTTTTTCTGCTTAACCTCATCGGAGACTCTGGTGGTGAACCAGGAACCACCCCTTGAGTGGAGATGTTTCACCATTGAAAGAGGTCCTATAAGGTATTAAGTTCACTTGCTGCTCAAGCTCTTTATTGTTAACACATGGCACCAGAATTACCACCGCCTCTTCCGCCGCCCGGAGGTGGAGGGGCTAGCTCCAGTCAGGCTTCTCCCCAGTCCAAAATGGCGGAGGTAGCAGCAGCATTGAAATCTTTAGCTGCAACACAACAAGCCATGAAGGAGCAATTTTCCCAGCTCAGCCAAACCATGATGATGAGGCCACCTGGAGTCTCACCGGACATGATAACTTCGGCGGCAGTTCAGCCTCATCCTGACGCCAGGGGACCATCCCAGGCGCCCATGAAGGACCAACCTGCACCCCAGTGGAGGAGGGACATTACTGACCCTAGGCGCTTGCGCCTGGGGAGGCAGGGAAACCCTTGCCCAGAGGATAGGTATGATGACCTGGAAGCTGAAGAGGCCCCGGAAGACTGCTGGGAGCCGTATGAGGTATCAGATAACACTGTACGACCTCTTAGGCAGAGTCAAGGATGTGTCGACCGAAGAAGAGAAGAGGCCTAACGAAGAGGGTCGACCTTTTACAAGTTGAGCAGAGGGTCGGCCTTCGAGAGGCTGGGCCCTATGAATGACCTAAGACAGAGGCTATTAAGGTCGAGGAGCGCAGCAGGCTCTCAGAGAGGAGGTAGGCAAGGTCGGCCAGACGATGGCCGACCCTATGGAGGAAGAGCCAGGGAACAGGAAGAGGTCAACAGTCAGCATGTTATGGCTGGGGAACCCTCTGTCCATCGCAGGGAGGTGACAGGGGATAACCTCGGCCAAGTTGATAACAGAAGACCCTGGAATGATTCTATCCAACGCCTTGAGGAGAAGATAGGAGACCTCATTAAAAGCAGGGACCCATTGCAGAGGGGTTACTCAGAGGGCTCCCCATTTATGGCTAGGATAGTGGGGTTCCCAACCCCAGCCAAGTTCAAGCCTCCTACAGTGACTCCTAAGTATGATGGCAACACTAACCCTATGCATCATATCGAGATGTACCAATCGGCAGCAGACATCTACTCGATCCCTGATGAGATGAAGTGTAGGGCCTTCTCAGGGACCTTGACAGGAGCAGCTCATAGTTGGTTCACCTCCCTTCCGAAGAACTCAATTGAGAACTTCAAAGGCTTGGCTGAGCAGTTCATCCACAACTTCTGCTTTGGGGTAAGACCCCAAAAGAAGACTACCCACCTGCTGTATGTCAAACAGGCTAAGGGTGAAAGCCTAAGAGACTACATAGCAAGATTCAACAAAGAAAAGTTGGAGGTGGAAGATTATGAAGAGAGCATAGGCATGACCGCCCTTATAGGGGGCCTCCAGAAGGGAAAGCTACTGTGGAAGTTGGCGGAGGACCCCCCCAGGTCTATGGCGGAGCTTCTGGCCACCGCAGGAAAAGTGATGAATGCGTAAGAGGCAATGGCCGCCAAGTATGAAGAGGAGAACCGCGGTAGCGTGGCAAAGTCCCAAAGTAAGAAAAAGGGGAAGAAGAGGTCAAGAGATGATAAGTTCTCTCATTACACTCCTCTGACTGTGAGCTGTGAGCACATCCTTAATGAGATTAAGACTTACCGGACTCTGAGGTGGCCGGAGAAACTGAAGGCCCCGCCACATAAGAGGAACAAAAACCTATGGTGTGAGTTCCATCAGGATCACGGCCATGTCACAGAAAGATGCTTCGCTCTAAAGGATGAGATTGAGAAGATGCTGAAATCTGGGAAGCTAAGGAAGTATGTGGATGGCAAGGCTCCAAAGGGTGGAAGAGAAGACCCTAAGAAGAGAAGGAATGACAGATGCCGTGGCGATGTCCCAGCTAGAAGAGACGATGATTCAGAGGGAGATGATGGAGATGACCTGGATCTCCCGCCAAAGGATGACAACACCCCGGTGAAGAGGGTCAGAATGATCTCCTTTGGTGTTAGCACCATATGCGGGGGATTTGCAGGAGGTGGCTCTGAGGTAGCCGATAAGAAGTCTCATGTAGCAGAGGCCAGGTCAGTGGCCAAGTCTGGGGTTGTGAATCTAACATCTTCCGATGCCGTGCAGAAGAGGAAGAAGGTAGACATAGACACCCTTGTAGTGGGGTTCTCCAGACTTGACTTCAAGGGTATCTTAGCCCCCCATGATGACCCTTTGGTCATAACAACAAGGGTACATGGGTGCGAGGTAGGGAGGATCCTCATAGACGGGGGAAGTTCAGCAGACGTGATGTTCTGGCCTTGTTTCAAGAGCCTGGGTCTAAGCAGGGCAAGGCTGGTGCCCTACCATCACCCATTGATAGGCTTCAGTGGTGAGAACGTGCACCCATTGGGCATGTATGAAATGGATGTACGGATGGGGGATGAATGGCCTAAGAGGATGACCAAGAAGATCAACTTTTTTGTTATGGACGAAAATGTCTTCTCGGCCTACAACCTCATCATCGGAAGAGTGTCCCTCAAAGAGTTTAAAGCCGTGCCGTCGACGGTCCATCAGATGCTAAAATTCCCGACTCCTTATAGAGTAGAGGAAGTGCAAGGGGACCAGACAACGGCGCGGGAGTGTTACTTCAACTCGGCTAAAGAGAGAGAGGCCTATAAGAGAGCAAACACCACTTACAGCATTGACACTCTTGACCCGAGAGATGAAACAAAATTGAAGAAGGGCGAGGCCGCGGAAGAGGTAGAATCCATCGTCCTCAATGAGGACGAGCCGGAAAAAACCGTCCAGGTCGGCAAGGCCCTAGAGCCAAGGATCAAGGAAGAGCTGATAGACTTCCTCAGGAGGAGTCAGAGTGTCTTCGCATGGAGTCACGCAGACATGCCTGGTATCGACCCTGAGATCATGACCCACAAGCTCAACGTGGACAGAGATGCCAAGCCTATCATGCAGAGGCGAAGAGTCTACTCCAGGGAGAAGTATGAGGTCATCCGGGAAGAGGTGAAAAAGTTGGAAGAGGCCGAGTTCATAAGAGAGGTTACCTATCCGGAGTGGCTATCAAATACAGTCATTGTGCCTAAGGCCAATGGAAAGTGGCGAATGTGTGTAGATTTCACAGACCTAAACAAGTATTGCCCGAAGGACAGCTATCCCTTACCTAGGATAGACCAGATGGTGGATGCAACGGCAGGGCACGAGCTCATGAGTTTCATGGATTCTTATTCAAGTTATAACCAAATCTTCATGGATGCCGAAGACTCTGAGAAGACAGCCTTCATTACTGACAAGGGGACGTACTGTTACAAGGTGATGCCCTTTGGTCTGAAAAATGCGGGGGAAACGTATCAACGTCTTGTCAATAAGATGTTCGAGGAGCATATAGGTAAGACCATGGAGGTGTATGTGGACGATATGCTAACGAAGAGCCTAAAAGCGTGTACTCACGTAGCAGACCTTGAGAAGACCTTTGATGTCATGGACTCGTATAGGATGAAGCTCAACCCAACGAAGTGTGTCTTTGGGGTAGGAGTTGGGAAGTTCCTAGGGTTCATCGTTAATCAGAGGGGGATTGAAGCAAACCCTGAGAAAATCAAGGCATTACTCGACATGAAGACTCTTAGGAGTATCAAGGATGTTCAGAGACTCACTGGAAGAGTGGCGGCCCTTAACAGGTTTGTTTCTAGGGCAACGGATAAGTGTCTTCCATTCTTTAAAATTCTAAGAAAGGCCTTCCAGTGGGACGAAGAGTGTGAAAAAGCCTTCAACCAACTCAAGTCCTACTTAGGGTCTCCCTTGTTGCTGTCTCGGCCCATCACGGGGGAAAGGTTGTTTGTGTATCTGGCAGTCTCTGAATCAACCATCAGCGCAACCATCATACGATAAGAGGATGGAATCCAGAGGCCTGTGTACTTCAACAGTAAGGCCCTTCAAGGGTCTGAACAAAACAATCCCCGCATGGAGAAGTTGGCCTATGCCCTTATCCATGCCTCAAGGAAAATGAAGCCTTACTTCCAATCTCACTCCATGGTAGTCCTCACTGACTCCCCCTTAAGGCAGGTTCTGCACAAACCAGAGAAGTCCGGAAGATTGATGACCTGGGCCATCGAGCTAGGAGAGTATGACCGTACCTACCAGCCCAGGATAGCCATCAAGGGGCAGGCCCTCGCAGACTTCGTCGCAGAGTTCACCTGGGAATAAGTCGATAGAGGTTTGGATGAGGCCGAGACAGAGAAAGGTTTAGATGACGGCGAAGAGACGAATCGTAGTGTCTTCCGAGATTCAGAAGAGACTGCACCGAACGTCTTCTGAGGCCGAAAAGAGGTCATCCCAAGCAAAACCCGGTGCAGAATAGAAGAGAACGAAGAGGATCAATACCTCTTCGAGAAAGGGGTTATGAGAGAAAGGGTCTTCTCATCAGATGCAGACGTATGGAGCCTCTTCGTTGATGGCTCTTCCTGTGACAGTGGAAGCGGAGTGGGGCTAATACTCTCGGCTCTAGATGGAGCCAACATTGAATATGCCATGAGATTCAACTTTCAGGCCTCAAACAACGAGTCCGAGTATGAGGCCATGATAGCAGGTCTCTTATTGGCCACAACTCTTTGAGTAAAGCGACTCCTACTCCATAGCAACTCAAGGTTGGTTGTCAATCAAGTGTTGGGGGTATACGAGGCCAAAGACGAAAGGATGGCCAAGTACTTAAAGAAGGTAAGAGGGTTGCTAGAGTACTTTGAAGAAGAAAAACTGAAGAGAGTGACACGACTGAGCAACAATCACGCTGATGCATTGGCAAGGCTGGCCTCGGCAATGAAGACAAATTTGAGAAGGACCATCCCAATCGAGGTCTTAGGGAAAGCAAGCATCGAGGAGGACGAGGTATGTAGTCCTTATCACAATGTGAATCTAGGAGACTCATGGATCGACCCGCTGATCAGATACCTAATAGAGGGGGAGCTGCCTGAGTCCAAGCTGGAAAGGAGAAAGTTGAGATACAGGGCTGCAATGTTCTCATTGGTAGGAGATGTCTTGTATAAAAAGGGGTTTCTCTTACCCCTCCTCAGATGTGTGCATCCCATGGAAGTACCCCAGGTCTTACAGGAGGTTCGTGAGGGTTCTTGCTCTAGCCACATTGGGGGAAGGCCCTTAGCCAAGAGGATCATCACTCAGGGATACTGGTGGCCTACCTTGTCTAAGGACGCTGCAGACTATGTGAAGAGGTGCGACAAATGTCAAAGGTTCGCCACTATCCCTCATCACCCCCATCAGCCTATGACGTCAATCTCTTCTCCATGGCCGTTTGCGGTATGGGGAATTGACTTAGTAGGACCTTTGCCAAGAGCTGTCAACAACTATAGATTCTTGATAGTTGCTATTGATTACTTTTCAAAGTGGGTAAAGGTAGAACCGATGGTAATAATTACAGAGCAGAAGACCTTCCAGTTCATCTGGAAGAACATCATATGTAGTTATGGCCTACCAAACATGCTCATCTCGGATAATGGGACCCAATTCAAGAACTCCTCCTTGGAGAAGTATTGCCGAAGTGTGGGGATTAATCAGTTCTTCTCATATCCTAGTCGACCTCAGGCAAATGGCCAGACCGAGGTCACGAACAGAACCATCTTGGATGGAATCAAGAAGAGGTTGGAAGACGCGAAGGGGAGATGGACAGAAGAGGTCTACGCAGTGTTGTGGGCCTACAGAACCACGGCAAGGACACCAATAGGGGAAACCCGATTTATGCTGGCACATGGATCTGAGGCTGTCATACCAACGGAAGTAGGACTACCAACTTATCGAATTCAGACCTACGACCCTGACAGCAATGGGGAAAAGAGGAGGCTAGACCTGGATCTTATTGAAGAGAGAAGAGAAGACGCAGAGGTCAAGAAAGCAGCTTACCAGCAGAGGGCAGTGAGATTCTACAACCATAGGGTGAAGTCAAGACCCATTGCAGTAGGATACCTAGTGCTAAAGAAGACCCTACAAAAGGCAAACAAGCTGCACCCAAACTGGCATGGCCCCTACAAAGTAACGGAAGAGGTTGTGCCTATCACTTACAGGCTGGAAAACCTAGAAGGAGAACCTTTCACTAGCCCATGGAATGCTGACCATCTCAAGAAATATTACATATGATGTTGCCTAGAATTTTGTGTAAATGTATCATCCTATTGAGAAGAGGTTATTAATAAAGATCAGTTTCCATGACAGTTCTTGCTTCATTCTTAGATCAGATATTTATTATGGGGATAACCTCTTAGGTGATGACCTCAGACCCTCATAACATCACTCGGTGGTGACGAGGTCTAAACTCGAACACCTTAGCAGAGGACCTTAGACCCTTAACATCATTAATTTGTTGATATTCACTATAGGTGATGACCTCTTAGGTGATGACCTCAGACCCTCATAACATCACTCGGTGGTGACGAGGTCTGAACTCATACACCTTAGCAGAGGACCTTAGACCCTTAACATCATTAATTTGGTGATATTCACTATGGGGGTAACCTCTTAGGTGATGACCTCAGACCCTCATAAGATCACTCGGTGGTGACGAGGTCTGAGCTCAAACACCTTAGCAGAGGACCTCAGACCCTTAACATCATTAATTTGGTGATATTTATTATGGGGATAACCTCTTGGGTGATGACCTCAGACCCTCATAACATCACTCGGTGGTGACGAGGTCTGAGCTCAAACACCTTAGCAGAGGACCTCAGACCCTTAACATCATTAATTTGGTGATATTTATTATGGGGATAACCTCTCAGGTGATGACCTCAGACCCTCATAACATCACTCGGTGGTGACGAGGTCTGAGCTCAGATGCTTAACATCATTAATTTGGTGATATTTATTATGGGGATAACCTCTTAGGTGATGACCTCAGACCCTCATAACATCACTCGGTGGTGATGAGGTCTGAGCTCAGACACCTTAGTAGAGGACCTCAGACGCTTAACATCATTAATTTGGTGATATTTATTATGGGGATGACCTCAGACCCTCATAACATCACTCGGTGGTGACGAGGTCTGAGCTCAAACACCTTAGCAAAGGACCTCAGACCCTTAACATCATTGATTTGGTGATATTTATTATGGGGATAACCTCTTGGGTGATGACCTCAGACCCTCATAACATCACTCGATGGTGATGAGGTCTGCGCTCAGACACCTTAGCAGAGGACCTCAGACCTTTAGCATCATTAATTTGGTGATATTATTATGGGGATAACCTCTTAGGTGATGACCTCAGACCCTCATAACATCACTCGGTGGTGACGAGGTCTGAGCTCAGACACCTTCCTAGATGACCTCAGATCCTGAACATCATTAATTTGGTGATACTTATTATGAGGCTAACCTCTTAGTTGATGACCTCAGACCCTCATAACATCACTCGGTGGTGATGAGGTTTGAGCTCAGACACCTTGGTTAGATGACCTCAGACCCTGAACATCATTAATTTGGTGTTGGTTACGAGAAAAGCATATTAGGTAATGACTTCAGAGCCCAATAGCATTCAGAGATAATATAGCATTCAGAGGCATTCAGAGGTCAAAATAGAGAAGAGATTGTCATTCAGTAAGAAGAAGAGATTACATAGCATTCAGAGGTATTACAAATTACAAATTACAAAATGTTTAAGTTACAAATCAATCCTAGTTTGGGGGGGGGGGGGGGGGGGCAGGGACATTGACAGTCTTGGTCTGATTGGTCTGCTCAGCATTAGTAACCTCAGCCACCTCATCAACATGATCTGTGCCTCCGAGCTCGGTTCCTCCCAGAGTTGCAGTATCGGCTGGGGCAGTGGCCTCGTCTTCTACCTCTTGCAGTGCTTGAGCAAATTGAGGGTCGGCATAACCGAGACCCATAAAGTCGGAGGCCTTTAAAGTGCCGACCTCCTTCTCTCTGACCTCAGCCCATTTGGTAGTGGCCTTGATACCTCTTTCGAGGTATTCAAAGCCAAAATCCATGAACTCCTCTGAGCCTTTGTAATCAGAAATTATTTTGTCCGAGGCATCTGCAAGGGCAGCTTTCACAGCCGCGTTGACCTTTTGCTGAAGGACGTCATCTTTGTCCTTCAGAGCCTTGGCATGGTTCTTGACGAGCAGGGACATGTCTTTTTCCAGCCCCTTAGCCTTGTTTTCAAAATTCCGCAACTCTAACTTTAGACGGTCAACCTCGGCATTCAAGGCGCTTTCAACCTTCTCGGTCTCCTGCCCCTTCTGGATGAGGGGCAATTTCCTCACGGCCCAGTTAGATAATTGATACATGGCAGTCACTCCCTGCACATTTCATGAAGAGGTTAAGTGGAGTAAAGTCAGATGTTACACTTATAAAAGACAAAAGAACAAGTCATACCTGGACGGCTCTGTGAAGGCCGAACTCAACCATCACGGAGGTGTCCATGGCTCTATAGAAACGCTTGTCTGCCTCGGTCATTACAGAGGTGAGTGCGTCCATGGCCTATCTGCTGTTGCCGACCACGCTGTCAGTTAACTTTAGCTGATCCAGATGAGCCGTCAGGGTGTCAGTCGAGATTGGGATCGCAGCGTCTGAGGTCATCTTTTGTCTCGAGGTCGGCCTCTTATCCTCAGAGGCCGGGACCTCAGGGGCCCTCTTCTTGGAGGCCTGGGATTTGGATGTAGTGGGAGCTGGAGGAGGAGCGTTCAGACCAGCCTTCTTTGCAAGCCTTGCCAAGCTCGGAGCTGCCATCTCCCACAGTTCGTCTGGGATACCTGGTGGTCTCTCTGCAAAAGTTAAAAGATAAGGGTTAGAGATCAGGTATGAATGAGGTCAGAGGTTAGACATGAAAAAAAATTCTTACCAAAGTCGACAAGGGGACTCCCACCCAGGCTCGTCCCCGAGAGATACTGGGGGGTCAGCAGATGTTCGAACTTGACAAACAGACCATGTGCCCCTTGGTCTTGCAGGGACTTCACCTTTTTGATATTCTGAAGACTTAGACCGGGATCGGCCCTTGCAGACATGGTTACCTTACCCCATCTGAGGGGTATCCTCGGCCCAAGAGTGGAAGCGGGTACAGATGATCCGAATTCCCATGGCCCTGAGGCAAAAAAATATCGGGGCTTCCAATTGTGATTTGAGGTCTGAGTCACCTACAGCATCTTTTTCTCAGGCCTCTGAGCCACGAAATGATAGTAGCTCAGATGGTTTTTGGCCGAGGTTGGGACATAGCAACCAACGAAGACCAGCACTGGGAGGTCAGATTGGTGGACTGCCCTCCATAGAATAATGGCCCCTATGATGACTCTCCAAGAATTGGGAGAGAGCTGTGAGGGGGCCAAGTTGATGTAATAAATAATGGATCTGATGATAGGATGGATGGGTAGGCAAAACCCTAACTTAAACATTTTCTCATACAAGCAGATTTCTCCATCTCGGCCATGATAGGCCCTCTCTTCCCTCAGAGGTCTCCTTAATTTGATTGAGGGACTGATGGAGTATAAATATCTGAAGTGCAAAAGATCCACTTCAGTGACTGTGCTCTCGAACTCGGCTGTTTCAGAGATGTCAACATCACTTTCAGCATCCTCATCATCATCAAGGTCAACGTCGGTTGGAGCAGACGTAGATGGGTGACCAGGGAATCTCTGAGCGAACTCAGCCCCTGTAACCGCCGACAGAGGGATGGCATCAAGAATGGGTGGCACAGCCACACTCGGCTCAACAAGTTCAACCTCTGAAGAAGAATCTGAGGTGCTTGAGCCATTTTGGGATGAAGCTCGGATGGATACCTCGGCCTGATCAGGGTCCTGATCAGGCCGAGGTGTAAAATCCATGGCTTCTTGGAAAGAGTCCATAGACATGGGGTCTGAGGTGGAAGACTCAGACTCAGACATCGGTAATGGGTTGGCAGAGACGTCTATCTGATAGATGTTCTCAGGAGGATCAGGATATACCACCTTGAGAGGTGGGGGAAAGATAGGTCTAATAGGAAACTACTGTGACCTACGAGCTTCCTCTTGAGCTCTCTCTATTTGCCTAATATTTTCTAGGGTCTTCTCTCTAAGAGAAGGGAAATCCTCGAGAAGCTGGTATAGGGGTCTGAGTATTAGAGGATGACCCTAAACTTGAGAAAAGCTCCTAAAACTACAAACACGATTGACTTATAAAATAGAGGAGTTTAAAGATCAAAACTTAGAAGTTTATAGAAAACACAGTTCGCCGGAGTTAATGGAGCTCGCCGAAAAACTTAGAACTTCGCCGGAAAATACAAACCAAATACCAGAAATAAAGGAAATAGAAAGAAAGAAGTACCTGGAGAATGAATCGATGAGTGAAATGAAGGAAAATCGTAAGAAAATCAACGAAATCCTCTGCAGAAGAACGATTGAGTGGAGGAGCTTAGAGAGAGAAAATTCGCAAGAACAGTGTGTGCGGGAATGAAATGAAGAATAAGAAAGAGAAAGGAAGGGTTTAAACCCTTAAATACTTGGGCACACTTCCTAAGGCCCATCATTGCCTTGGGAAACCCAAGGGACAACTAACAGCACACACCAGCCAAATTTGCACGCTCTAGCTTGGGACAGATGTCATACAGGTATTAACTTGGGACGAACAGGCTTCGGAGGTGAAGTAATCCCCTAGTCACTTGCTCTCTCATATGACTAAGGGCTGGGGGGTGATTGATATGCCCGAGTGTAACCTCGGCCCAGAGACACCAACCTCGACCGAGATGATGGCCGAGACATTGATCGACCCTATGTAGGCTATGGGCCCACGGTATTCATCCCTCGGCCAGACCAGGTTCGGCCCAGGGCGACACTACCATATACACTTCAATGGACACTGTACGCATCGCAGGCATCAACAGCATCCTCATGTACCTGGGTATAGAAACCTCGGCCGAGATTAGGCCGAGGTGACAAGGAGCCTTGGTAACCTTCAACATGGAACGAGTCCTACCTCGGTTTGGGCCGAGGTGATAAGAAGAATTAATAATCATCAGCATGCCTTGGGAAGAACCTCGGCTCGGGCCGACCCCAGCATATGTCTCGGCTGAGATCAGGCCGAGACTCCTTATGACACATCTCGAATTGAACAGATATCAAGCCTTTATAGCTCGGCCTCTCCCAGGCCGAGGTCATTCACCAAATATGACCGCCGAGCATCTGTTGACTTTTGGATAAGGACACCTGGGCACAAAGCAATTGTAATAAGATTATTCTCCACATGTGGGAGAATATTTCATCATCATTACTTGGATGTGATAGTGACAGATGGCGCTCCCACATTGGTGAGGCTACCACCCACATGCTCATTACATGCATGGGGGGTACATTACACCCCCTAGGCACTATATATAGGGATCATCCCCTACCTTGCAAAAGGATCCCAGTTATTCAACCCTAGAAAATACTCTGTCTAAATTTACAGTAGAGAGAGAAACCTTGAGAGATTGTATACATGGCCATTAGTGCCTTCATTCAGTGATATTACTCACACACACATAGTAGACGTAGGCCAAATTGGCTGAACCACTCATACACCGGAGTATTCTCCTCTTCTCCTCACCTCTTTCTCTTACTTCTTTATATAGCTGTGCTGCCATTGTTGTACTTATATTGAGCTTGAAAACACCTACCTGGTGGTGCTGATTCTTAGCATCATCAATATTCATGGGAATATTTCTCATCAAGGCTCACATGACTATCCATGAACGTAGTGAAGTTGCACTCAATAAGGGAATATGTTCCCTCTTTTGAATCACTTTCACTAAAGGTGGCATTGTATGATATTGGTTTCTTGCCCTCCTTCTTTAGTTTAGTGGAGCACTCAGCTACCCTATGGCCATAACCCTCACTATTAATTTATGACTCATCCCTTTTAAAGTTCTCATTATGGTTCTTAGGGAAGTGATTGGCCTTGTTGTGTATATTTTTTGCAAACCTTTTCACATCTTTCGTTTGCTTTTGAAATTTGAGAAATTTCTTTGCCAACATGGATATATCCTCGGACTCAATGTCAGACTCATAATTTGAAATAGGTATTTCGTCCTCTCCAGCTTTCAAAGCAATGCTCCTATCTTTCTTGTTCCCAGTCTTGGAAGAAAAAAATGTTAAGCTCATTGCTTTGTAAGTCACCTATAAGATCTTCAAGTTTCATAGAATCTAGAGTACCTAAAGAATTCAATAATCACTTTTGGATTAAATCATTCAAGAAACAACCTTAAGATTTTCTTAATTACTCAATTGTACGGTATCTTATCACTAAATTAAAAAGGAGAGTTAAATATATCAGCCAGTCTAGTGTAGAACTCATCAAAGGACTCACTCTTCAACATCCTAATCGTTTCAAACTGAGTGGTGAGGTTTTGTAGTTTAGAAGAATTAACAACACTAGTTCCTTCATGAGTGAGTTGGAGCATGTACAAAGCCTATATTGATGTTTCACAAGTTATAATATGACGAAACTCCTCTAGGATGACAAAACAAATCAAAGCATTTAAACATAGAGAATTATAATTTCCAACTTATGCTCAGCCTCACTACATGATTCTACGAGTTTTAAATGAATTTCTTCACCTTCTCTAGCGATAGGTGGAGACCAACCTTTAACTATAGCTAACCAAACCTTCTCATCTATAGGCTTAAGTGCGGACTTCATATGCATTTTCTAGTATACTTATTTTAACCCATCAAAAAGCGGGGGTTCTAATACCATTAAAACCACCAAAAATCATTTTTCTTAAAAAAACATTTTAGTAACATTTCCAAATGATTTTTTTTTTCAAAAACAAACACCCATTAAAATTATATAAGGATCATATTCAAATGCATCCATACCTACAAGATCCTTGTTAAACTCGAAGACAAATTTGGCACAAAACACGACATGATGTGTATCCAACTTTAAAGCTTGGTTGCTACGTCTTCATCAAACACGACATGATGTGTATTCATCTTTGAATCTTGGCCTCTACATCCGCATCAAACACGACATAGTCTTACAAGATCGATAATAGAAATTCTAACCTATGACTTACATGTTTTGTACAAAATTATGCCAATTACAAAAAAATTAACACAATTAGAAATTTTTCCTTACAGGGGAGCCTATTTAAGACCATAATGGACACGATGAAGTTGTAGACCTGATGACTGGTATAAGGATAGCCCATAGGTGGTTAAATGTAAAGTTCCTCAGATAATTCACCACCGAGGTAGGATTTTTTGACATCCATCTGAAATAGTTCCCAATGTCAAATTGAAATAACTGTAATGAGACTACAAACATAGGTGAGTCAAGCCACTGGAGCGAAAGTCTCCTCACAGTCAATCCTATATTACTAATTAAGTTGTTCCTTGTAATGATCAATAGATCCGTGAGATTGGGTTTTAATTTAATACACCCATTTACATCCCATTACATTCTTATCAGTTAGTAGATTCACTATATCCCAAGTGTGATTTTGTTCAAGTGCCTGTTGTTCATCATCCATCGACTTTCACCAAAGGGGGTTATAATTGGCCTCACAATAAGAACGAGACTCGTATTAATAAATAATATTATAATACACATGAAATTATGAAAAAATTATGTACTTTTAGTTATTACACTTTTATAGAGGGGATTTGGATCGAAGGCTGGTGCAGATCCATCAGGAAAAGTGGGCGACTCAAAAGAGTCCTTGAAGAGATTCTAGGTGGAGTATTGGATGAGAAAACATGAGGTACTGGTGGTAGAGTGGAAGTCAGGTAAGGTGAAGAGATCATATCAGGTACTGGAGGAGAGGAAAATAAAATTTGGACAGTGAGGAATTTTTTTTTATTCCTAAAAGACAATATGATGGGATACAAGAAGACTTTTAGAGTGGTGATACCAATACCTATATCCTTTATGTTCTACCACATATCCCAAGAAGCAACACAATCAGGATCCATACTATAATTTTATGTGTTCTTAGAATTAGAAAAGAATGAAACAATCACTACTAAAAATTCTGAGGTTACTATAGTCAGGAGGGTCTCCATGAAGACACTCATAGGGGGTCAAGTTTTTAATAGTGGAAAAGGGGCACGATTAATGGTGTGGATGACAGTGTGAGGAGTTTCTCCCCAAAAAGGTTCGGGACATGAGGTGGAGATGAGTAGAGCACAAATAGTATTTTGGATATGTTGGTGTTTGCATTAGGCATGCCCATTTTGTTAGGAAGTTTCGGTATGTGACCCATGATGAATGGTACCCTGTTGGTGTATAAAAGTGATGACATGGGAATTAGTATATTCAACAACATTATCAACATGAAATGACTTAATTTTAAGCAAAAATTAGGTATTGACTGTAGCAGAAAATTTTATGTAAAGTTGATAAGTTCTAAACGATTTTACATAAGGAACAACTAAGTATAGCATGAATAATCATCTGTAAAAATAACAAAGTATATCTATTTTCCCATTGCAACAATGGGAGATGGGCCCCATACATCAGAATGTATTAAGTCAAAAAGAGTATGAGAAAGAGAGTTACTTTTATTAAAGGACAAAGCCAATTATTTTTTCAAATTGATAGAGAAGATAATAATATTTTACATTATTAATAGACCCTAAGATACCACGAGAAAGCCAAAGACATAAGACTACCATTAGAAAAATAACTAAGACAGTCATTCCACAAGTTAAGAGAAGGTGTGGAGGACTCAAAATCTACTCTCAAAATCGGGGTGGTGAGTGATTTTGTAATATAAAGGTGAATGATCTCAAAAGGCGCCTAACCTGGGGGCCTATACCAAGAGTTTATCCTAACTTTGGATCTCGCACACAACAACCATAAGGAGGAAAAATGGTAATTAGAGTAAGATCACAAAGTTGGCCAACATATATAAGATTTAAGGTAAGTTTGGTATTCAAATAAGTATAAAAAAAGGGTATTTATTTTCGATATTGTTTTAATGTGAGTTACTAACATATGTGAACCGTCAGTAGTGTGAAGAAGTAGTGTGTGATGAGTAGAATTGGTGGTGGAAAAGGGAGTAGGATAAGAAGTCATGTGATTTTAATTGGGAAAATTAAAGAACCATAAAGAATTACCTAAAGTGATCAACACAAAATTAGATGGAGTATTACCAGAATGGATAAGAACCTATTTGAGGAGATCCTAAAGATGATCAATCCTATCAGTAGAGGAAATAGGAAATGAGCCGTCGGTAGTAGAAGTATCAAATTTAGAGGGATTGCCTCATGGGTTGGAAGAATTATGGGATCGCAGATATAAGAACTTCGAGCAATATCGGTGGAGGTGACCACTGCCCATCACATGGCTAAACTTGCACATTCGAGTAGGGAAATCAATAAAAAGATGATATATTAGCTTACATTAATTGCATGTCTTTGAATAATTCCATTATTTATGATGGCATTTTAATGGTGGACCTCTGGGAGTAGCAAGAACAACTTAAGGAAATGAAGTTAAAAGAGTAGCAAGGCGAGTTTCCTCTGAGATTTGTTTCGAGTTTACTTTGGTGTTGGAATATGATCTCTATGAACGATAAATGCACGAACATGCTTAAATATATTATGAAGAGTCATAATAAACACAACCAATTGTTGATAATCTTAATAGTCGGCAAAATTAACAGCATTGGTAGGATCCTTTTAGGTGGGTTCCATAGAGGCTAACTTGTCCTAGACAGAGTGCATCTTGGAAAAACAATTATTGATGGTTTGTCTAGGTTGTTGTTTCATGAGATGAAGGATTCCTATAGGTGATATTCATTAGAGAGTTCGGCAATGGTATATCCCTTTTAAAGAAAGTCCCAAAGAGATTTTTGTATTAGTAAATCTGTTAAATTTGAGTCTAATTGAGGATGAACATGAATTACAAAACCAAGTGATTAATTGATATTTTGGCACTACCATTCCTCAAGATGATCTTCAAACTTATTGTCAGCTTCCCCAGAGGCCAGTGTGGTTTCAGTGAGACTCCTAATGATATAATGCTATATTTGTGGCCCTTGAGAAAACTCGACATTGTCGGAGATCATAAGATGTAGTTGGTACCATCGAGAGTGATAGATATGGGTTGAGTGATGTCTTGGAAGCCCATACTATTGAAAAAAGGATGAAATGTAAAATTAAGATCTTAATTTATCAAAAAAATGATTTAGGAAGTACAAAAACCCCAAAAATTAATCAGGAATAAAAAAACAGAGTAAAAGTGGACTAGAAACCCAAATAAGCTCAAACAGACCCAACAGAAAGTGGGTCAGATTTGGTTAAATCCCGAGTCAATTCACGCGTCAAGGAACGGGTCGGATCTCAGGATGAGAAAAATAGGTTAGCTATCAAGTGATGGTGATAGAGAGAGTAGAAAAGTCTTGGGGCAGGCGTTATAATCCCACCAATGGAGGTTGTGTGGAAACAACTTGATCACTACAGGAGGAAGGCCACCAGGATCATTATAGCTCTAATATCATGTTACAATACACACACACACACACACACACACACACACACACACACACATATATATATATATATATATATATATATATATATATATATATATATATATATATATATATATATATATATATATATAGAGAGAGAGAGAGAGAGAGAGAGAGAGAGAGAGAGAGAATTAGAGGAAATGAGATATATTGAATTCATTTTTGTGATTTTATTAAGATATATATGACCTATATATAGTTAAACTAGGAGTAAGATAGTATAATGTGGTATTACAAATGTATTACGCTAGTACAGGTGTACGTGTAGTACAATAATATAAAGCACACTAACATTACCATTGTATCTATATCATGGGAACAACATTCAATTAGGTTTGGTAGATATCATAGCGATTTTATTTTTTAACTTCAAGAACACTCTCCTCGACATTAGGTATATATTATCTGTAGACACCCATTTGATGAACACTCTATTAAATTTTCTTGTGACTTCCAAAGTCGATGGTTATAACCCTATTTGAATGGAGTCACGCCACATTATTAGGCCTGAGAAACATATGCATTGATTTTCCATTTATGTCTTATTGCCTGCCTTTATGATAGTATCCCAATAGTCACAATTAATATAAATTGTATGTTTAGGTTTATTTATTCCATAAATTTATGTTAACTCAGCAAGTCCTCAGCTACTCAAATTTCTCATCGACTATTTTAAAAGCTTAATATTCAAATTTCATTGTTGATCTTGCAATGCAATTATATTTTGAGGACTTACCTAAAATATGATCTCCAATGAAGGTAAATGTGTCCTCACTGGCAGATTTTTATTCCTTTGAATTATAAATTAGTTTAGAATCACTATAACCTTCGAGTAAAACTTAATTAAAGAAAATATAATAAAAATGAATATTCTAATGTACATCTATTCAATATCTCTACTACGTAACATGTATTCACCATTAATGATTATATACATTAAGCTAAAAACTATTCTACATGATTCAAGTTGTGGAACACATACCAATTTAATTATAATAGCCAACCACCTCAGACAGAGGTATGAGATTTTTATTTAAACTCTTATCTATAAATTGGTGCCAACAAGGTTCGAGCCCTGACATGTGGTATTATCAATCACATGCATTACCAATTGAGACGAAAAGGCCTCAGTATTATAAGAGTGTAAATCATTATATTTATGGATCATTACTCACCCAAATGATGTGGAACATAGCTTTCTGGGTATTAAAGCAACCCTGGTACTAATGTGTTGCAATTCATCCATTTAAGGAAACTAATGTCCTGGTTGGGATGAAATCAGTCACCACTTAACACGTTGATGCACATGCTCTAGCTAGGTAATAGATCTAATAGCACTTTGTAATACCCCACTTAACCAAATTAAGATTTAAATCAAACAAACAATGAATAAAAAATTATGGGATTTTGAGTTCTAGGAAGATCGATTTATCGAGCCTGGGAAAGGTCGATCGACCGGGTTAGGCAGAGATGTGAGAGTTGGGTTTTTTGTGATGGTTGATTTCATTACAAAAATGATGTTGGGATCCCTAATGGTGATGGATTGTAATAGACAAATTTTATCCCAAGTCTCCTTGGGTATGTAGGCATTGTACCAAACTCAGGAAGCCCAAGTCTCATAATACGTCTCTTGGTGTATTATTTCTTAAGGATGCCTCCATCCCTAATACAAACACCCACATATATAATCCAATCCCATTGTTAGAACTACGTTAACTTTTATCTCAAGACTCCTTGGGTACGTAGGCGCGATACCAAACTAAACTCGTGAAAGCCCAAGCTTTATAATACGTCCCTTGACATATTATTCCATAAGGATACCTCCATATCTAATCCAAATACTATTCCAACACCAAGGCCTTTTTATCTCAACTAGTAATGCATGTGTTGGGTGATACCACATGCTAGGGGTTTAAACCCCATTGGACCCAATTTATGGATATGAGCTGGAATGAATTCCCATATTATTATATTCTGTGTTATGGTTAACACGTGGACAATATTGGTAGTGGTCTAGTGGGGCATTACATAATTTTAAGGTATATTAGAATCATATTGATAAAATTTGTTTTCAAAATTTTCTAGATAATGTGATGTCTCAATCCTACGCCTCTTTTTTCTCCTATTTTCATTGGTATCACTACTAGATTGTGAAAAAATAGTAGAAGGTATATTACATGTTTTGGATATATACTTAGGTATATCATTATGTATAAGGGAAAACATTCTCCAATAATTTGACATCATGTGAATCAATAGTAATGTTTGAAAAAATCAGTTTACACATTTAATTTATACATAAGAAATCTAGAAGCACTACTATTTGAGAAATAACAATATATAAACCATCAATAATTTTAGACTCAAGTTTGTTACTTTAAAGGTTTGATGATACTACTTTAGCTAATCACCCCAATACTTTTAAATATTTATATAAAGGCTCCATCCCCTTGCACAACGCAGAAGGAAATTTATCAAATTTTATGGAGAAATTTTATTCTGAATAAAACATGCAAAAAAATAATTTTATAATGTTTGGTAACTTTGTGGTATTGAATTTAGATTTAATTGATATGTTAGAAGTTTATGTCATTAAGACTCGCGTGGGGAGCCTATGTCCAATATGAAGATTATATTACTATAAAGATTCACTTGAATATGTGTAAGTATAAGCATGAAAATCTTTGATAAAATGCTAAGTTGGGCTCATATTATTTTCATATAGTGGAAGCATCAAAGTTTATAAAAATATCATTCTAAAGTCTCAATGTATAATCAGGATTAAAAAAAATGACACTTTCATCCGTTTAATACAACAAGAATAACTCAAGTGTAAACTATGAATCTTGTAGAGGTAGAGCCTAGTTGGACTATGTTGTCATTTATATGATGTTGTTCTTACTTGTCTCATATGAGATGTTGGTATCATAATGGATTTTTTATATGAATTATTCCATGAATGTTGTTAGTATAAAGAGTTCAGTTAAGATAATGAGGAGGGTGTAAAAGTTTGTGTGACGTAATAAATCATAGAATGTCAGTTAGATACGAGGTCGTTGAAAGAAAAAAACTGAGGGTGGTGTGTTTAACACAATGGGTTGAACTTGAATAAACCTTAAGGGTGATGAATAGGTTCAATGAATTTTTTTTCTAATTTTTTGAGTTCGCTCGACCAAGTTTTAGATTCACCTAATTAACATCTAGGTGCCAAATATAAATGATATAACCAAATTAAACAAATTATGATCTAATCAATGTTAGTTATGTGAGTTGTTAACTAGATGCAAACCCAAAGTCAATTTAACAATGGATATTTTAGTATCCAAAATTTGATCTATGTGTGTGTGTGTGTGTGTGTACAATCAATCCATAAAAAACAAAAAAAGTTGCACGAGGCGAGATTTACGAGGGAAAACCCCTACTTAGGTAAAAAAACCTTAGTAGATCCTAATGTCTCATTAGATTGAAATTTTTTGTTATACAATGTAAGAAAGTACTTCTCTCATATTCCCTAACAGGATGTTATTTATGGATGTTGAGACTCTCCTCTATTCCAATGAGTAATCCGTTCAAACCTCCATTGATCAGATATTGAAATCTCATTATCCATTATCATATCACGCCATGATTGACCTCTTCAATTGACCAAACACCTCATTTTAGATCTCAGTGTCTAGATCTTCAAATTGATATGTAGAATAGGTAAAAATGAATCTAGGCTATGTTATGTGTAATTTCAAATCACTTTTAAATTTCATAATTCATGAATCTGGAGTTGGTTCAAGTTTTTCTCTCAATTTTTTAAGATCAAGTTAATATGACAATTGACATGCTTAAAAATACTCTCTATATGTGTGAGAAGCACTCAGGAAAAGGATGTCATCAAATTGGAGGGAAAGCACTCCTATTTATAGAATTTTTCTAAATATGGGCGATGTCATGCGCACAATGTCAATTAAGCCCCATGAACATGGTTTTGGGTAGCAAGCATTATTATGTTAAAAAATGTGATGATCGTGCACGAGCTTTTAGGCAATGAAAATACTTAATCCAAAATTTGTTGGGTTGTGAACACATGGGTGATTTGTAATAATGCACATGGATATAAATAGATAATATACTAATCCTATTCCATGCAGCCGTGCTCATATGTACAAAAGCTATATGTGCACTTGCTTGTGGGTAGAACATTTGTTCACCTAAAAATATATGCGAGGAAATGATTTTTAAAATCATTTTCACTTGATCAAGACAAAAATATTTAACTCAACTCAGTAAAGAGTTTTCTGAATTATTTGGAGTCGGCTACATGAATCCTATTTTATTCCGCTCTATTGAGTGCAATATTTTCGGTTAAACCACATGGTATCATTTTTTTTACAATATCTCACCAAGTAAATTTAGGCTGAGATCTAACCCTTACATTACCATAAATACTAACTAAATAATTCTCCTTGTAAGGGCTTCTATTGATTAACATAAAACTCATTTTATACAAATATGAACTTGAACGTGTGTGATAGAGTTGGACGATTTAATCAAAAATATATATAATGAACAAGAATCTCTCTAAGCTATCATGTTAACTATGCATCAAGATTTCTAGCGAGATTTTATTCATGACTCAAATTCTTTGACACATAATTGGTCCAACGAAACTACATATACAATTGTTTAAATTTTCAATATTTGTTTACTATTCTATGGCTAAACCCCGAAACCCAAAATAACTTTATTAGAACAACCAAACTCAACCCCAAATTAGCCATATAATTAAATTAATGTTTTGTAATACACATGAAATCAATAAGACAATCATCAAGTTAAAAGTCAAGTCTAAAACTTGGGATTGAGTTGTGTCATCATGGCAATACGTAAATTATATGAATTAAAGACAAAAGATCATATAGGTATGACATGCACAAAGAGATACTTCCTCTGTTCTGGGAATCCTCTAATAAATAAATATGAATATAAACATGGAAATAATCATGAAATCATAAGCATTAAGTAATACCTATAAAATCGTATCAATATTAACAAGTATATTCTCCACCTTTATGAAACATTAATCCCCAAATGATGTTTCCCCCCTGAAAATGTGTTGTACATAATATTGGACTCAAAGGGTATACACCCCCTATCTTAGACATTTCCCTTATTTTTTGATATGGAAAAGGAAAAGATAAGTATAAATGACATGGATAACGGTTATAACCGCTATAGATAACAAATTCACAATTTATAAGAAACTAATGAAGGAAAATCTAGATGAAACATACAACCAATGCTAGTATGAACGTAAGTAATGAAAATAATCACGAGTATGAGAAAATTCAATCAACAATTGTTTATAACATCATTTAAACATGATAAAAAGTGATGTATAGAAAGTACCTCAATCTTGCAACCTCGGCTTATTTTTTACAAATAGACAAAAGACTAAACACTCGATCTACCTATCAGCTGAGCAAACTCAAACAAAACACCATCTCATTTTACTGATGTGACCACACACCTAGTAGGGTAACTGTTTACCCACTTTTTGATGTCATCACGACTGGTATTTAAGGACTCAAAATTACAGCACTCAAGTGGGTTTATTCTTAGGATGGAAGGTCTAGTCTACCAAATCTGACTCCTTAGACATTCTAAGACAATCCCCTAAACTGCCACATCATGTCCCTCATTAATGCCCACCATGCTTCCAACTGATAAAGCAGTTTCTTGCCAAATTATAAGATCCCATTCATTTAATACAATATCTCCCACATTAATGAGGGGGTACTTGTGCGTTTAATAGGGATTAATCACATTTAATACCAACAAGGTTACTCGAGTAACCTTTCCTTCGTATAAATGGACCAACTAAATAGTTTACAGAGAGGGAATTTCTCTGAACCTAGAATTACTGCCCAACTTACTTCACACACAAGAGCTCTCGTGAGGACATTAGCCCCACACCCATTTAATACCCATATCATGGAACATTAACTGAGCTTGAAGTTCCTGCCTTGCCTTTATTGTGCCCAGACTGCTTGCTCTTTCTCCCTAAGACCAAGATACCTGCTGGTCCCTTCTATTTATTATACTTATTGCGTATTTATGGTGCAGATATATCATTTAATATAAGTTATAATATTGAATCTCATTACCTCCTATTAACTTATATCCATTATCATTATTTAATATTGTACGGAGTGTTAATCCCGATATTAATAAGGGGTTACGCCTCACTTTATACTAAATGTATTCCAAGAACCCACATCTTACATTTGGAGATCTGCTGGGGAGGTATTCTCTTTTGAAAAGATCCCAGAGGATAACACCGCTTGGACCATTGACTTTGACGCTATACAGTGTTAGGAGGAGGCAGACCTCTCCATGTTACCTGAGGGAGTAAGAGTAGCACGAACAGAGCCTAGTTTATTCACTACTGGTGTGACGAGTTCGATAGGTGTACAAACAGGAATAGGCCCAGAACAAATGAAGGGGCTCATGGGTTAGTTAGCAGAGTTCATCAAGACTCCAACAGCCCAAGCGACGCTGGGAGTCCCTATAAGAGTAAGATCTTTCACGATGACACCAATAGGAATACCTGGTCATACTATTACAGGAGGTGTTATTGTGCCCACTTTCAGTGGTGTTCTCCCCACTGATACACCAATCTTTGATAGCATTCCTCCCACTATAGTCCTGCCTTTGGCTACAGGGATGGCGACACAAGATCGAGGAATGACTTCATTAACTCAGGCCATAACTAGTGGTATGGAGAAAAACACACCACCCACTCCAGTAACACCAGCAGTGGCGAAAATGCATCCAACTAGTTCTCCACCGACCAGCTTGGAGGAAATAAAGAAAGAGCTGTTGAAGTTCATAGCAGTGTCTAAAGGGGGAAATAGTTCTTCGATGTATGATGACTTCCATACTCCATATCCAGAGGCATATAACAACGAACCCTACCTAATAGGGTATATTCTACTAATCTTCCAGAAGTACACGGGGAAGGGTACAAACCCTAAGGAATATGTGAAGAGATTTATTGAGAGCCTTAGGGACCATTTCAATGAAAAAAGTTGAGGTTGAGGGAGTTTTCCAAGTCCTTGATAGAGAAAGCATACACGTGGTACTCCTACCTAGACCTAGGCAGCATGGCCTCCTTGGAGGAATCGCATATTCTGTTCGTATAAAAGTTCTGTTTGGCTGAAGAAGAGTTTACACTCATGCAGCTAGCACGTGAGAAGCAGAAGCCAGGGGTATATGTTGTGGCCTATATTAGTAGGTTTTGCGAGTGCTCTCTAAACGTAAGAGAGGAAATGCAAGAGTATAAACTTTTGCAAGTTTGTGCATAAGGGTTGCTGCCCGAATATATTTTCCACTTGATTAATGAAACATGATAAGGTACATTCGCAGCGTTCTTGAAGGCAACGAGGAACATCGCGTTGGTGGTCAAGCCTGTATTTCCCCCGCCTGCCAAGCCCAGCGGTTGCCTCAGGAAGGGGTGTAGCATCGAGGGTTAATTATGCAGATGATGGTGGTAAGGGGGAAATCAGTGACAACCGAGGAGGCAGAAGAGGTAGAGGCAACAAGAGAATATCTAAAGGTGAGGAACATCCCCCCGAGATACCCTGCACAGTGGAACAATCACTGAACTTATATGACCTCATGGTTCGTGACAAGGTCTGTAGGCCAGTCAATGTCAGTACGCTGTAACTTCCCCGAGAAGACAGAGAGAAACCTCATTATTATGCACTTCATAATAGAGTGACTCACTCGACCAAGGTGTGTTTCTCACAAAGGAGGTTGATTGAGTATCACGTAAAGAGTGGATACATCTAGCTGCCACAAGCTAACGTGAACGATAATCCTTTACCACCTCATGGGGTTCGTATGGATAACACTTTTGATAAAGAGGCTGAATGACTAATGAAAGAGCAGTGGTTCAAAGAGATTGACTTTGAAGAATCTCTGGAGGAATGCACTTTTCAGCTAGCTCATCACCAATTGGAGGATGAGACGGAGAAAGAAGACGATCGATAAAGAGAGGAGTATTACCCCATCGAGGGACTAAGTAGGTAGATTGGATCCTTCTCTCTCGAGGCGATAAATGAAGTCATGGCCTATGATGAGGCTGCATATAGGGATATAGAAGAAGTCTATGAGCTAAAGGAGGAACAAACATACCCGTGGATCGAATGCGCGGTGGTTGTTCGCTCATCGAAGTTCGATTGGTTCTTCGATTTAATTGGGCTCCCCAAGCACTCACGACTGGAAGTTACGCGAGCCATCTTGGAAATTGTGAAGAATAATATGGCTCCACACCTGTAATGGAAAGGGATTATGTCCAAGATTGTAAGAAGGTACCTCTCTGAAGTCACGTTCTCAAAACCTAACAAACTGATCAGGTACCCCCATAACAGACCTTTGTATGTTATAGCGTCCATGAATGATTGTGTTTTCTCTCGTGTCCTGGTAAATGGGGGAGCATCCATCAAAATTATGCCTATTGGGTCCTTTTATGCCACTAGATTTTCAGAGACAAGGGTCGTGCCACATATATTGGCAATTTTGAGGTATGACAATCAATCGTCCAAATTCGTGGGGCATGTCAGTGTAGGCATCACAATGGGGAATATCACCTCTCACATAAAATTTCATATCATGAAATCCAATCGATCGTACCAACTTCTAGTTGGTAGGGTATGGATGCATAAACATGGGTTAGTACCCTCCACCTATCATCAGTGCGCTAAGGCGAACATGAAAGGCGAGGAAGTGGTTATTCGAGCGTCTAAGAAACCCTTTGCAAAGGAGGAAGCTCATATGGTGGACATTGCCTTTTACATAGCTCAGATAGAAGAATCTATGACGGTATCAAGATATACTGGGGGAATAAGGATCCCGCCACCTGCGAGAGGGTGAAAAAGCTCACTTGAGGGGTGTTGGCTTATGAAAAAGAGCGTGATTTAGATGCAATAAGTCCCCCTAGTCTATTGAGGTAATTTTAGGACTGAATGACTTGGCGTATTGATCCAATTAAACACCAAGTCTAGACTCAAAGCGTTCTTAGTCGGCATACTATGAGAGAGTTAGACAATAATCGTCGGAAGCGCCCCTCTAAATAAGAGGCCTCTTGACCGTGCAAGACATTAGTTTTTCCTAATGGAAGAATTATATACAAGTTATGGAGGTGTCAGCGAGAAGTTAAAAGCATAGACGATGAGGTTGAACCGGTTTATGAATGTTTTCTGGTGGATAAGCAGGGGCAGTGTTTGATGATTGATAATTCTGGAGTCCAGGAGTTTATAGAAGAAATAAAAGAGGAACTGGAGTACATGAAGGAAAGACCCAGGCCGCAGATCCAGAAATGGGAGAAAATAGACTTGGGAGAAAGTAAGGTGATGATCCTAATTGTATATTTATCTCGAAGAACCTGAAAGGGGTGCCTCTAGAGGAGTTGATCAAGTAACTGTTAGATTTCAAAGATTTCTTCACATGGAAATACACCGAGATGCCTGGAATAGACAAATAGGTGAGCTGCCATAAGTTAAATGTTTTTCCATCAGCCATCCCAAAAAAATAGGCCACCCGAACGTATAAGGCAGAGTTATATATGAAGATGAAAGAGGAAGTTCAATAACTTCTTACAACCGGCTTCATAGTCCTAATTCAGAACCCGATTTGTCTCTCTAGTATTTTGCCCGTGGGAGAAAAAGATAAGAAACAGATCTGAATCTCCATGGACTTTAGGGACCTAAATCGAGCATGCTAAAAATATGAATTCCCACTGCCTTCCATAGATAGCTTGATTGACTCAATCGTGGTCCATGAGATGTATAGCTTTATGAATTGTTATATGGGGTATAATAAGATAAAGATGGATCTGAACAATGCGAAAAAGGATACCTTTCAAATGCCTTTGGGTAATTTCATGTATATAGTTATGACTTTTGGGTTAAAGAATGCGAGAGCCACTTATCAGACGAAAATGATGGCTATTTTTCACGAACATTTCCATAAGATCATGGAGTTTTATGTTGATGATCAGGTAATCGAATCCAAGAAGGAGCCCTCCCCCCCCCCTAGATGACTTGAGAAGAGTGTTCACTCGATGGAGGAAATACAAATTAAAGATGAACCCCCTCAAATACGCGTTCGGGGTGATGAGCGGGAAGTTCATGGTGTTTTTGTTAAACCGATAAGGGGCTCAGATGGATTTGGACAAACATCGAGCCATTCTTGATATGCCAAGACCAAAGTTAGTAATAGATCTGAAAAGTTTCCTAGGAAAAGTCTCCTACTCGAGGAGATTTGTTCCAGGATTGGCCGAGGTATTGCACCCGTTAATGGAGTTGTTGAGAAAGGGAGTAAAGTTTGCATAGGAACCAATGCATCAGGATTCCATAGACAAGCTGAAAGTAGTCCTTACTTCCCCTTAGACGATGATCCCCCTGAAGGCAGGTATCCCATTACGTCTATATCTTACATGAACTAAACGATCTATTGGTGCACTGTTAGCCCAAGGGATGGGTGTTGTAGAAAAACCTGTTTATTACTTAAGTAGAATCATACATGGGCCTGAGGCCAGATATACTTGTATGGAGAGGCATTGTTTAGCCCTTGTATTTGTAGCACAAAAACTTAGGTATTACCTACTGTCATTCATAGTCCATATTGTCACTAGATATGATCCCATAAAGTTTTTACTTACTCGAAGTGTACTAATAGGCAGGGTAGCCTGATGGTTCTTAATCATCTTTGAGTATGATCTTAAGTGTATAGTCCCTCGAGCTATTAAGAGCCAAGGTTATGTTGATTTGTTTGCCATCTTCCTATTGAGAACGTTCGAGCCACCAGTGGAGGAGATCCCGGGTGATGATCTTCAAGCCAACTTCATAGCAGTGAACCTAGATGAGTGGAGCATAGAGTTTTATGGATCCTCGTATAAAAAATAAAGGGGTAGATGGGGTCATTCTGAGAAAAAATGGAGAAGAGATTCGATTATCCTACACACTAGAATTTAAATGTTCGAACACCGAAGCTGAATATGAAGCGCTAGTATTTGGGATACTCGAGGCCCTCAGAAGAGGTATCCAAGACCTAAGAATAAAATGGTTCTCTAACTTAGTGGTTGTTGATGTAAAAAACTAGATCGCTCTAATTATTCAATCACAGATAAATAAATAAGACAAAGATTTTTAAAGTGGTTCGGCTAGGAATAAAGCCTACGTCCACTGTTATGTTATTGCTGAGGGTTTGTGGAATTCTTGATTACAAGTTCTCTCAAGAAATTCCGATCCCCTCAAGAAATTCCGGTCCCCTTGAATGGGATTGATACAAGGTATTTATAGCCTCAAGGCGGTTCATGAAAGGTCTACTACATTAAATGATATACATATGAATGGGTAATATATTTAATGCGGCGTGTGCGTCAAGAATCTAATGAATAGTTGAACAGTTGTCCGTCTGATAATTGATGATACGACCGAGGTGCAGTTCGGACCGCCTTAGTTGCTCGTCGATCAAGAGTTCCTCGGAGTACTTAGAGTATCTCGGGATGAAAGAGTTCCTCGGATGGAGTTCCTCGGCATGATAGAGCTCCTCGGTGTATTCTCGTTGCTCGGTACCAACCATGGTTGTTCAGTAAATGATCTTCCTCGCTGTTATTGTGCCACGTAGATCGACACGTGTCTTCATACTATTCGTCCACGTCAGCATATTAATTTTGGTATCAACAGAAGCCCCCAATGTTTCATATTTTGAACTTTGAAGAGTATGGAACATTCTTTCTTGGTATGTGGCAATATTAAATGTACTTCCCGGGTTTTAGGAACATTGTATTCAAATTTTCCTTCTTATTTCGCAGTTTCCGCCTTTTTGATAAGCGCTTTGATATTCGTGCAAATTTTGTCCTTTTAGCCGCCGGAAGTTTAATAATTTCTTTTTGGTAATCATTTCTTTCGCCGCTTCCCAATGTAAAGTATTTAAACTTCTTTGGTAACCATACCGTTGTCTACGTTTTTCATTCTCTGCATTCAAGCTTTCTCTTCTCTTCTTCTCTTGTGCGTTCATCTTTGTTTCCGTTCGCTGTCAACACATCTCTTTTCTTTCTGTAAGCTCTTCTTCCTTTCTTCTGCATCTCTTTTATTCAATATGGTTTATATTGTTGAATCTGCTGAGAAATTTCGTTCTGACTTTTCCATTCCTTCTTGGGTAACTCTAGAGGTTCTTTCTGAGCCTTTAGATTACTTTCGATTGGCTGAGGGACATTGGTTCCCCAGTCTTTTCATTGCTGAATGTGGTTTTTCTTTTCCCCCAAATCCATTATGTCTTGAGTTTTGTCAATATTTTGACCTTGTTCCTGCAAAATATTTTATATTTATCTCAGCATGGAGCTCGAAAAATTTCTTCTCTCTATATATATTCGGCTCCGAGGAAACGCTACAACAGTTATTATATTTCACCCCCAACGGATAGTTGGTCGGGGTAATTCTTATTTATATTCGAGCCCAAATATCTGCTCCAGCACAAATGACTCTATATATACATTGGGATTCATATTCTATATTCATCTCAACATGACGCACGGCGAGATACTTATTATCATATTCAGCTCTGAGGAGAACTGTAACATTTATTATATTTCACCCCCAACGAATAGTTGGTCGGGGTGATTCTTATTTATATGCAGGCCCAGCAAAGTTCTCGGCCATATTCTTATATTCTGGAAAATATTATTCTTATTCGGCATTCTGCAATTATGCCTCGACAGGATACTTATTCAGCTTTAAGGAGAATTACAACATTCGTTCGGATAATTCTTATTTATATTCAGGCCTGACAACATTCTCGGCCATATTATTATGTTCTGAAAGATCTTATTCTTGTTCGGCATTATATGATTCTACCTCGACTGATCGGCGAGGCACTTTATTATTTTTAATTATTCTTTATATCTATTTGGATGCATATTCTATTCTCATTTCAGCATGGAGCTCGACAAATATTTATTATATCTTATTCAGCTCCAAGGATGTCTCCAACATTTATTATATCTTATTCAGCTCCAAGGATGTCTCCAGCATTTATTATATCTTATTACCAACAATCTGTTGGTCATCATCAAGGAGGTATCCTGCATTTATCTTATTCCCAACAATCTGTTGGAGGTATCCTGCATTTATATTATTCCCAACAATCTGTTGGTCATCGCCGAGGAGGTATCCTGCATTTATTATATCTTATTCCCAACGAATCTGTTGGTTAGCGCCGAGGAGGTCTTCAGCATTTATATTATCTTATTCCCAACGAATATGTTGGTCATCGCCGAGGAGGTATCCTGCATTTATTATATCTTATTCCCAACGAATCTGTTGGTTAGCGCCGAGGAGGTCTTCAGCATTTATATTATCTTATTCCCAACGAATCTGTTGGTCATCGCCGAGGAGGTATCCTGCATTTATTATATCTTATTCCCAACAATCTGTTGGTCAGCGCCGAGGAGGTCTCCAGTATTTATATTATCTTATTCCCAACAATCTGTTGGTCAGCTCCGAGGAAGTCTTCATCATTTATTATCAATTACCACCAACTCTGATCGGTAGATAAAATCCAACTCCGGTTGGTAGATAAAATCCAACTCCGGTTGGTAGATAAAATCCAACTTCGGTTGGTAGAAAAAATCCAACTCCGGTTGGTAGACAAAATCCAACTCCGGTTGGTAAATAAAATCCAACTTCGGTTGGTAGAAAAAATCCAACTCCGGTTGGTAGATAAAATCCAACTCCGGTTGGTATTGGTCGATAAATCTCATTCAAAGTTCACATTCCACAATTGGGGGCTTATATTACAGATATATTTGTTCATTTGGTGGCATATTCTTATATCATCATGCAGTCGAGCATCAAATTCAACCCCGACTAATCAGGAGGTATATTGAAGTTCAAGAGGAATATTGAAGTTCAGGAGATATATTGAAGTTCAGGAGGAATATTGAAGTTCAGGAGGTATATTGAAGTTCAGGAGGAATATTGAAGTTCAGGAGATATATTGAAGTTCAGGAGGAATATTGAAGTTCAGGAGGTATATTGAAATTCAAGAGGTGTATTCAGAAGTATCACGACATGATAAAAGAAAGCGACAAGTATTCCCCCGAGGAACTCTGTCAGACCAGAAATTTGAAGACGAGGTACCTACATGGAGATTATATGTAGATGGATCATCTTGCACAGCTGGTTGTGGAGCAGGGATTGTTTTAAACACCCCAGATGATATTGACATGGAGTATGCCTTGAGATTCCAATTTAAAGCTTCCAATAATGAGGCTGAGTATGATGCTATGATAGCAGGTTTTCATTTGGCGAAAGTCATGGAGGCACGGCAAGTAATTGTTTTCAGTGATTCTCAATTAATTGAATCAAATGATGGGAATATATGCAGTGAATGGAGAGTCGATGGTCAAGTACCATGCAAAGGTAATGGAGTTATTGACAGAATTTGATGCTATTCAATTGGTGAGGACACCGAGGATGGAGAATGCTAGAGCAGACGCATTGGCCCGATTAGCATCAGCTACTTGTACCGAGCTGCGAAGAACGATACCAATTGAAGTATTAGAAAGTCGGAGCATATATTGAGGAGGAACAATTACCGGAGGATAATCTCGCTGCCTAGAAATGGAAGTTTAAAGCTGCTCGGTATGTATTAATTAATGGTATTTTGTATAGACGAGGAATTATGGCAGGTTTGCAAAGATGTGTACATCCCTCCGAGGTGAATTGATTAAAGAGATCCATGAAGGGTCCTGTGGAGCCCATGTAGCAGGTCGAATACTTTTGCAAAAGGTGATGACGCAGAGATACTACTGGCCGACGATGAGAGCTAACTATATAAGCCTATGCCAAGAAATGTGACAAGTGCCAACGCTTTTCCTCCATCCGAAGAATTCCACAAGCATTGTTGACACCCATAACTCCCTTTGGCCATTTGCCATATGGGGATTGATTTGGTTGGACCATTGCCGACGACTCGAGGAAGATTCAAATACCTCGTCATCACAGTAGATTATTTTACTAAGTGGATAGAAGCTGAGCCACTTATTGACATGACATACGAGAAGAAGAGCATCCAGCCCCGAGAAGAATCAAGCTACACAAGAGGAAATGAAGACCGAGCCAGAGAGAGATCTAGATCTCCTTGCCGGGTAGAAGAAAAACAATAAATGGAGAATGTGTGTTGATTTCACCGATCTCAACAAAGCAGTGGATGCTACCTCGGGACACGAGTTGCTCATGGATACTTACTCTGGCTAACACCAGATCAAAATGAAACCTGAAGACAGGGAACGACATAACAGCGGCTAATGAACAAGGTTTTTTGCCGAGCAAATCAGTTGCAGTATGGAAGTCTATGTTGACGACATGCAAGAAAGCTGCTGATCATTTGGTTGACTTGAGTCAAACTTTTGATCAACTGGATAAATACCAAATGAAACTCAACCCGACGAAGTGCACATTTGGAGTACGGGAAGGAATGTTCCTCGGGTACATCATCAACCAGCGAGACGTTGAAGCAAATCCAGATAAGATCAAAGCCCTGTTAGGGTTGCGATCCCCAAAAACGAAAGAAGAGGTGCAAAGATCAGATACCCAAAGCGGGGAAAATTGGCAGTGGCATTAATTAAAGCAAGTAGAAGAAGGAGGCTGTGTTTCCAGGCCCATACCATGCATGCCGACATGCCATTAATACAAGCTATAGCAGAGTTTACTGATCTTAATACTCCTGAGAAACAAAAATTGCTCGCTGATCAACCTGTGGATGTTACAGGATCAACCAAGAAGACTGCTCTACGGAGTCATGCTCTACGGAGCCATGCTCTACGGAGTCAAGCTCTCCGGAGCGCTCTACGGAGCAAAAGTGCTATAAGTAGCCAACCTCCTTTGGTTAGGAGGATAAGCTCTCCGGAGCGCTCTACGGAGCAAAAGTGCTATAAGTAGCCAACCTCCTTTGGTTAGGAGGATAAGCTCTCCGGAGCGCTCTACGGAGCAAAAGTGCTATAAGTAGCCAACCTCCTTTGGTTAGGAGGATAAGCTCTCCGGAGCGCTCTACGGAGCAAAAGTGCTATAAGTAGCCAACCTCCTTTGGTTAGGAGGACATGCTCCAAGGAGCCAAAAAGTTCGAAAGAATCCTACTACTCCTTTGATTAGGAGGTATACACCAGCATGATCAACTACGGTTGGTAAGACTTTATATATTCTCGCATTACAACTTATGTTGGTCGGGAGGTAACATTATTACAAAAAGTTCTTTAAAAGAACAAAATATTCCAAATTATACCAAATATGGTTGAACCCATCAACTGTAGTTGGTCGACAAACATTATTTATCCACCTTGGTTGGTTGGAAACACTTTGAATAAATTATACTCATTACTTTATTATTAAGTGATCGAGCAACATTACTAATACTTGTAACTTTTTTGGTCGATGAACCATACAATATTGTTATGCAAGCACAAATAATAATGTGTTTGATATTTACAAAACAATAGCAAATTCAAATTTGTGAACAAAAATGAAATTCTTTCACTGAATTGAAAATGAATTACCCAAATTTATTACATTGATATTAAATTGTGTACTAACTATTACATTGAGATTCCTATTCTATTGGTTTTCTCTCCCTCTGCTTTAGAAACAGGTTCCTCGCCAGCAGGAAGATCATCCAAAGCATAATGGGAATTTTATGAAGTTAAGATATTTCAACATTCTGATATTCATCACAGATGATCTGTCCGAGAAACTCTTGCTCGTCCCCGAGCAGCTCTTGCTCGTCCCCGAGAACCTCTTGCTCGCCCCCGAGTAGAGGTAGAAGTTAAAATCAGCATCTACATCACTGAGATCTTTGCTACTACTGTCTCGACCAACATCGAAGAAGAAGTTGCAAGAAAATGTTTCAAAGTCCACCACTAGCTCACAGAATGCAGTAGGTCGGCTAGCAAACCAATCAACATACTTGAAGATTATGATAAGCTACAAGCGGCATCATATGTCGTCCAGGAGATAATGCCCTTTATGTCCAACAAATCAAGAAGGTAGATCAAGAATTTCACGAGCACCGAGCAACACTGCAAAATAAAATACTCCATCCTTTCAAGTAAACCATCAAGCATGAAGCATTGGGGGCTTCTGTTGATACCAAATTTAATCTGCTGACGTGGACCAATCATACGAAGACACCTGGCTATCTACATGGCAACAACAGACCTCTCCGAGGAACTCACAGGCTCCGAGGAACATACCTCTCCGAGGAACTCACAGGCTCTGAGGAACTCTTGAATACCAGGGAGATCAACATACCCGAGTTACTCAGACGGTCCGAGCTGCATCTCGGCCACAGCACTGATTGCCAGATAACGAACAGTCAACTGGTTCATTAAATGATTATCCTTGACGCACAAGTCTAAGGGCATTAAATGTATTACCCTTTCACATGTATATCATTTAATGTATCGACCCTTTCATGTACAGCCTCAAGGCTATAAATACCTTGTATCATCCTCATTCAAGGGGACCGGAATTTCTTGAGAGAATTTGTAATCAAGAATTCCATAAACACTCAGCAATAACATAACAGTGGACGTAGGCTTTATTCCTAGCCGAACCACTTTAAAAATCTTTGTCTTATTTATCTGTGATTAAATAATTAGAGCGATCTAGTTTTTTACATCAACAGTGGTTAAATAGGTAACCGATGAATTATCTTTGAAGCATATGAGTCTTGCGCCTTACCGAATGATCATACAACGTTACTCGGGCAGTTCAAAGTGGTAAAAATTAGAAGACATTCTCGAACGATGAATCAGCATGCTGACGCTTATGCTACCATTGCCCAGAAGATCACCTTTGAAGGGGAGTCAACAGTCGTTCGAATCACATAGAGGACATCTCCCTCAATCTTGTCGGAGATGTTGTCCACATATGACAAAGATGATTGGAGAGGGGAACTTAGAAAGCAATTAGAAAGTGGCGAAGGCCCACTGAGCCTAGTTGATCTTTCATAGTATTTTGTTACCAGGGGAAACTTATATCATAAAAATAAAGGTGGCTGGTTATCTAGATGTGTAAACCCCTAAGAAGACAAGATTAGGCTGATCGAGGTGTACGAAGATAACTGTGAGACCAATGAGATCACCTTGTATTAAAGGATCTAAGATAGGGTATTTTTGGCCATTAATGAAGCAAGACTCTGTGATGATACAAAGAAATTGTGCGAAATGTTATCTGTTCTACCGGGCAGCAGAATGCAATTTCATCGATCAACCCCAAGACTTGAGGCAATCGTATATGGATCTTTTGGTAGATGGAGTAATTCCAATAGACAAAGAAGATGCCACGAAGATGAAAAGATGAACACACATTTATTTTGCCCAAGAAGGGCAGTTGTATTGATGAGGCTATCATGATAGGCCTCTAAGGTGCATAAGAGGGGAAGAGGCTGAAGAATTACTAAAGTAAGCCCACGAGTCGGGACATATCGGGGGAGCCAAACTCTATGACCAACTAATGACCTTGGGATATTACTTTCCTACAATGGAGAAAGACTCAGCTGAGTTCGTTCGTAAATGCAAAGCTTGTCAACTGCACGAAAATATGATCCACAGTCCTTCTTTGGATTTGCATTTTCTCTCTACGCCTTTCCCATTTCACATATGGGTGTTCGATCTAATAGGGGCAATAAATCTTTCTTTAAGAGCAAAGATTTGGATATTGGTTGCCACTAACTGTTTCACCAAATGGGCAGAGAGGCCATACCGCTCAAAAGCGCCACAACATGGGTAGTGGCTCAATTTATGAAAGAGTACATCATTTGTCGATTCGGCATCCCAAAGGTGTTTTTATGAGATAATGGCACCCCTTTCATGAATAGTGAGGTACACATTCTAATAAACAAGTATTCTATTATCCATAACAAGTCAATAGAAGGATACCCAAAGTACAATGGGAAGGCAACAACCACTAACAAGACTTTGGCGAATACTTTGGAAAAAATGTTAGAGGATTTATTAGGCACATAGGATGACAAAATCCCCGAAGTACTATGGGCCTATCGAACAACAAAGGGGAAACCAATGAAGTATACTCCATTTTGCTTAGTTTTGGTGGTAGAACTTGTTATGCTAGTTGAGCTTGAGGAATCCTCTGCCCTCTACAACTTGTAAAGTGTCATGCTCCCTCACAGCCAACATATGAAACTTGAAGCACTGGAAGAGCATTGGGAAAATGCAGAGAGGCACTTTGAGATGTATAGAAAATAGTTGTCCAGATCGTATAACCAAATGGTGAGGCCATGGAAGTTCAAAGAAGGGGACCTGGTTCTAAAAGCATGCACGAGGCACATCAGGGGTTTATCATTACCCAAGTTTAAAGCCAACTAGGAAGGACCCTACATCGTTCGAGCAACTCATGATTCAACCTATTGTGAGCTATCCGAAGTGGAAGATGACGTTACCTTCAAGCTAAACAACAAGTGGCTAAAAACCTATGATGTTTAAATGTATATTTTTACCATACTTCAGTCTATTGCATCGTGTTTTGCTAATACTTATTCGGTAACCTCAAACCAAACACCATCTCATTTGACTGATATGACCACACACCTAGTGGGGCCACTGTTCATCCACTTTTGACGTCATCACAATTGCTATTTAGGGACTCAAAATTACAGCACTCAAGTGGGTTTATCCTTAATATGGTAGGTTTAGTCTACCAAATTTGTCCCCTTAGCCATTCTAAGATAAGCCCCTAAACTGCCACATCATGTCCCTCATTAATGCCCACCATGCTTCCCATTAGTAAAGAAGTTTATGATCAAATTATTAGATCCCATGCATTTAATGCAATATCTCCCACATTAATGAGGGGGTACTTGTGCATTTAATGTGCATTAATCATATTGAATACCAGGAAGGTTACTCGAGTAACCTTTCCTTCATATAAATGGACCAACCAATTAGTTTACAGAGAGGGCATTTTTCTGAACCTAGAATTGCTACCCAACTTCCTTCACACACGAGAGCTCCCATGAGGACATTACTCCCACACCCATTTAATACCCATATCATTGAGAATTAACTAAGCTTGAAGTTCCTTCCTTGGATTTATTATGCCCAGAGTGCTTGCTCTTTCTCCCTTCGACCAAGCTACCTACTGGTCCCATATATTTATTATACTGGTTGCATATTTATGGTGCAGATATATCATTTAATATAAGTCAGAATATTGAATCTCATTTCCTCTTATTCACCAGTATCCATTGTCATTATTTAATACTGTACAGAGTGTTAATCCCGATCTTAATAAGGGCTTATGCCGCACTTGATACTAGTTGTATTCCAAGAACCCACATCTCACACTCTCCTAGCCAGAAAAGTCCTAAGCTAACGATGAGTAAGATATATCTCCGCATATAGAGTATAATAAGGACTATCCTATTAGGATAAGCTCAAGTGGGAAGACAATGCATATCGACCAAGATAATCTAAAATCCACGTATAAAGATGTTAGGATCAACAAATCCTCGAAGGATACTATCACATTCCCGTATATTGCACCATATATTGCCAATGGTCACAATTGTGACCTACGACAACAAGTGTGGGTTATAGTCTTCACTCGTGAAAATATTAAACGTGAAAAAAATTATAGGTCACGATCTCTACCCGTGGCCCACAGGGGAGAGCGCGGGTTATGGTTTTCACCGGTGACTAGGTAACCAAGTAGGGTCAGGGTCTAGGCCTATGACCCGTAAGGAAGATTTTTGTTCACGATCATCAATCGTGACTGGCGTTACGGGGTTGGTTATGGTTAACAACCGTGACCCTTATTTTGTTATTTAAAATATTATTCATGCGGGTGGTCATGGTCAATACTTGTGATCGCTATTTTTTGTTTAAAAAAATTCTTTTGGTCACCGTCCAGATTTGTGCCTCAATAAAAAAAAATTGAAAAAAAAAAATTTATGTTTCTACATTCCAAAAAAACCTGTACATTTTCCAACCTATCATCAATTCCAAATGTAAATATTTAGCCAATATTTAAAGTTAACTAACGCATGTTTTTGTGATTATGTACTAATACAACATAAGGTAACTAACGATTGCTTGCGTGAATATGTAATAATATACAAAGCATGCTTGTGTGAATATGTACAACACAAAATAAAATACAACGAATTTTGCACAAATATGTACAACTCAATAAAAATACAATGGATGCTTGCATGAATATGTTCCAAATGTTCCTTGTCCATTAAGGCCTACAAACAAAACTTCAATAATGTCACAAATTGTATGTAGCAATGGAATTGAAAAATGTCAAAAGTGGTAAGTAATAATGGACTTGGAAAATGTCACAAGTGGTATGTAACAATGTTATGTTGGTCATGTTCAATGGCATGTTTTCAAGACTAATTCTAGTTGTTTGTTATTTTGGGTTATGTTCTCAAATCGAGTGTCTCGTGACTACGCAGTCAGTTGTTATGTGTTATGTTGGTCTCGTGGGAGGTGTTCGTACCTCTTGCAGGGGCATTTGGGGGTTGTTTTGTATTTTCAGCCTTCAACGCCAAGTTTTCAAGACCAAGTCTACTTATTTGTAATTTGTGGTCATGTTCTCAAGCCGAGCATCCCATGACTACACGATTAATTTTTTTACGTGTTACATTGGTTCCGTAGGTGGTATCCGTGCCTCTTGCGGGGGAGTTTGGGGGTATTTTACGTTTTCACCCTTCAACTACATATTTTCAATCCTAAGTTTAGTTATTTGTAAATTTTGGTCATGTTCTCAAATCGAAAACCTCATGACTACGTGGTCAGTTGATACTTGTTACGTTTGTCCATAAGAGGTGTTCGTGCCTCTTATGGGGGAATTTGGGGATTGTTTTGTATTTTCACCCTTCAACGGCATGTTTTCAAGCCTAAGTCTAGATATTTGTAATTTTTGGTCATGTTCTTAAATCAAAAGTCTTGTGATTATGCGGTGAGCTACTACATGTTATGTTAGTCCCGTGGGAGGTGTTCATGCCTCTTATAATGGAGTTTGGGGGTTATTTCTCATTTTCACCCTTCAACAACATGTTTTCAAGCCTAAGTCTAGATATTGCATTTTTTGGTCATTTTCTCAAACTAGGCATCCCATGACTACGCGATAAGTTTCTACATGTTACTTTAGTCCCATGGGTGGAGTTTGTGCCTCTTGTAGGGGCGTTTTGGGGTTGTTTTGCATTTTCACACTTCAACGGCATGTTTTCAAGCCTAAGTCTAAATATTTTTTAATATTTTGTCATATTCTCAAACTTGGCATCCCGTGACTACATGGTTAGTAATTACATACTACGTTGGTCCCGTGGGAGGTGTTCGTGCCTCTTACGGGAGCGTTCGGGGGCTATTTCGCATTTTCACCCTTCAATGGCATGTTTTCAAGCCTAAATCTAGCTATTTATAATTTTTGGTCATGTTCTCAAATCGGCCATCTCGTGACTATGGGGCTAGTTATTACGTATTATATTGGTCACGTGGGAGGTGTTCGTTCCTCTTGCAGGGGAATTTGGGAACTATTTTACGTTTTCATGCTTCAATGGTTTATTTCAAGCCTAAGTCTAGCTATTTACAATTTTTTGTCATGTTCTCAAATCGGTTATCTCGTGACTATGTAGTAAGTTCCTACGTGTTACGTTCCTCCCGTGGGAGGTGTTCATGCCTCTTGCGAGGGCGTTTGGGGCTTTTTTTTCACTCTTTACCGTCATGTTTTCAAGCCTAAGCCTATGTTATTTGTAAATTTCTCAAACCATACATCCCGTGACTACACGGTCAATTCAATTGCTATGTGTTACATTAGTCACGTGGGAGGTTTCCGTACCTTTTGTGGGGACGTTTGGGTGCAGTTTTTCATTTTCACTCTTCAATGATATGTTTTTAAGCCTAAGTCTATCTATTTGTAATTTTTTGTCATGTTCTTAAATCGGGCATCCTGTGACTACACGATCAGTTACTACGTGTTACTTATGTCCTGTGGGAGGTATCCGTGCCTCTTGAGGGGGTATTTGGGAGTTGTTTTGCATTTTAACTCTTCAATGGCATGTTTTTAATCTTAAGTCTAGATATTTTCAATTTTTGGTCATGTTCTCAAACCAGGCGTCCTGTGACTACACGGTTAGTTGCTATGTATTACGATGGTTTCGTGAGAGGGGGTCGTGCCTCATACAGGGGCGTTTGGGGGTTCTGTTTTGCATTTTCAATCGTCAACGACATATTTTCAAGCCTAAGTCTCACTATTTGCAATTTTTGGCCATGTTCATAAATCAAACTAAATATTCATAAATCAAAATAAACATTCATAAATCAAACTAATAGGACACAACTTGGATACAAATTGGATTGTCTAGGGTCAACATAGTAATAGGATACAAATTGGATTGTCGTGAATAAAATCAAGTTTTGATACTCAATATTCATCTAAATCAAGACAAGATCCTTCAAATTAGGGTTGTCATCAAGATCAGATTAGAATACTTTAGGAGCCTTTAATGCGTCGAATTATGTAGTCATACCCTTCGGTGCATGCAAAATAAATCAATTCCAATCATTTATGAACTTTGAGTATAATACCTTCTTTACATTCTGAAAGGCTCGAATAAAAGGCTCATCGACTATGCCATCTTTACTTTTCATCTTTGATAAATCTATCATGCTAAGTTTGGAGTCAGGATCACGTTTATAAGAATTTGTAGTTTCCTACACCTTCACCCAATCATAATAGAATATAGTTTCCATGAAAACTAAATAATCGAGTTCTAGGATTTATTGAACAATCCCATAATATGTTAGAACCATATCTTTTGGATTTTATCGCTTTTTCTAGCAACACATGTAGTCAAGGAAGAATTTTCATCAAGAACTTTTCCTCAAATGAGACTGCAATGAAATCAAAATCTTTGGTGTGGAATTTCTTAAACTCTTTCGCTTGAAATTTAGGACCTTTTTCTAGGCGTGTAGGACTTGATGAGACATCACAAATTTTTAAAAACTTCATTTATTAACAAATTTATATTAGGATATGTTTTTATCACACATGATTAAATATCTGCACATATAAGAGGTGAAAATTACCTCTTTTGATATCCATGCTCTAAAATCATTCGTCGTGGAACTAATCCTTTGATTTTGGGCAATTTAATTCTCGTACTTCCTAAAGGTAAATTTTAGAGTTTAGATCAAAATATATAGAATACATAAAATGAAATAAGAGTAATTCAGTTAATCATGTCGATACTTACACTTTCCATTATTCAACTGCATCTTACAATTTGAAGAGATAAAGAGTTATTTTCTCATAATGGAGATTAGTGAATCTCACCTCTTTAGGGTTCCCAGAAGGCAATTCATCCTCAAAATTGTCCGGTTCCTCGATCATTCGTTCTCTACAAGGATTGAACCTCCTCATCTCTTATTCTGGCATATGTTCCCGAGCATATAAGGATGATTCCACAGTTATATATTCTTTAGCAATTGACCCTCCAATATACCGTGTATTCTTTACGTAATACTTAAAGATTTTCATCAAGAGATCGAAAGGATGCATCGAGCAATACCTAATGGTACCACACAACAGAGCCTCATCACATAAATGCACAAGTAGGCAGATGTTGATGTTAAAGAATGACGAAGAAAAATATTTCTCCAATACACAAACTTCTTTGGCTAAAGTTGATTTCGCAACTCTAGTGTGCTTTCTATTTACCATTTTGGCACAAAGTAGGGCAAAGCCGAAACTGATTTTCATAATTTCCCATTAGAGATCTTTGTGTTCAGAGAAGAAATGCCTAAATAGGGGAGGGATTAATTAGATTATTATGTGCTAGACGTGAGACCTGCAATTGTAGAAACCCCATTCTGTTACCCCCTAACTCTCCTTAGGTCCCTAGTACCTCCCTTCATCACTACAAACCTAGGTCATACCCCGAGTACTAACCTAGAAGCCATCGGGCACTCTCGGGCTCCGTTTGACTAAAAAGTCAAACTCTTCAACTCGACCAAAGCTGAATGAATCTTCAAAGGGGACTGCAATCCCTTTCCAACGGTCCATCCCGTGCGCGATTCTGACTTACCATGCGGAGGAACGATCCGTTTGCGTCCGAAAACTTGATTTGGAGGCCACCGGGTGCTCCTGGGCTCTGTTTGACCTAAGTCAACTCTTCAGCTTGACCGAGACTAAATGAATCTTCAAAGTTCACTGAAACCCCTTTCCAATGGTTCGCTCTGTGTGCGATTCTGACTTACCATGCAGATGAACTATCCGTTTGACTCTAAGAGGTCACCGAATGCTTACAGGGCCCGGTTGACCAAAGTTAACTCCCCAAACCGGGTCAAACTCTTTGGAATGTTGAAGTAAATCTCCTAACCTTTCCAACGGTCCACCCCATGAGCGATTCAGACTTACCATGCGGACGAACGATCCGTTTGCGTCCGAACGTTTCCCTATTCAATGGACCGACAAAGTCAACTCCCGAATCCGGGAGCGATCCAAAGGACTTTCAAAGGTATCTTAATTACATTTCCAATGGTCTACCCCATGCACGATTCTGACCAACAGTTTTCCCTCAGCAGCCAATTTTCGGAAAAGGCCTGAAACACACTACCAAATGGCAGGTACCAGACGCTGCCTATCGACAGGTGCCGATAGGCAGGACCAGGTCTATGCTGATCGGTAGTGCCCCAGGCCTATAAAGTTATGCCTTCAACTCATTTGCAAAAGGATCCCAGATCTGGTAACAATCGTTCTCATCGAATCCCAAAACCTCTCTCGAAGACAGCACGATTTCATTATCAAAATCCCTTTCTAACTTCCACTTTCCATCATCCTTTTCATCAAACTTGGTGAATTATCCACCCTCCATCATCATCAAAGTGCAAGGGCTGCTCTCCAACATTCAAGGTCAAGCTCAAGATCTTCAAGAAGGTCCAACTTTCTCAAATTTCTTTGAAATTCTCTTAAATTCTCAATAACTTGTTTTAATAATTAGCATTTTTATTATCCCATCTCACACATCCTAATATACTTTTTATTTAGTATTATTACACAACTCTTATTTTCATATAAATAAAACCCAAAAAAACAAAGAAAAGAGGGTTTCCTCATAAATTCCAAATAGGGATTCTCATACTTTTCTCACACTTTTCTCACAACTAAAACACCTTTTCTACACACACACACATTCACAAATAAGAGATCCCCCATTTAGATTTATGGGATAAACCCCACCCCTCGTTTTGTATTCGAACTACGTGGACTTTGATGCCTTTATAGGCTACATAGATGTCTCGGGGTAAAACCCGAGACTCGAGTCCTATTTTCACTTTCTCTCCCATTTTCTATCTTCTCTAAATCTAATTTTCTTATATTCTATATACTTGTTCTTAGTGACGTATTACCCCATATGCATTATCATTCCATTATAACGATCAACGTAAGGGTAATCGCATAAATCTTATTTTCTAATATTATTTTTATACCTTCCTACGGATGACTCACTTTATCTCTCCAATCATATAAGTAGAGGAATCCTATCTTCACTACGAGGCATGCATACGCTCTCAAGAAAGGTATTCAATACCTTGATGTCTACGGGGACTCTACCCTCATCATCGGTCAAGTGCTCAGAAAGTGGAAAGTCAAGGAGGAAAAGCTCCAACCCTTCCATTCCCAATTAGAAGAGTTAGCCTCCTGATTCCGAGATATCACCTTCCATTACCTACCTCGAGCAAAGAATAACCTAGACGATTCTCTCGCTACTTTGGCCTCCATGGTCGACATGCCCGAAGGAATAACAATGACCCCCTTCATAGTTCAAAAGTAAGACAAACCAACCCACTACTATCATATTGAGCTCGTCTCTACCGAAGTCCCTGAACTAGCCAATTGCTGGTACTATGATCTCTGGTGCCTCCTCAAACATGGTAGGTATCCCGAGGATTCCAACAAGAAAGACCGCACAACCCTCCAAAGACTGGTGATATCGGGTCTCACACGAGTTAATGTCAGATAACGGGTTGCACTTTGAAGCAGAAGTCATAGAAGTAGTCGACGAGTACGGGATTCAGAGACATAAATATTCTCCCTACCGACCTCAGACTAATGGTGCAGTTGAAGACGCCAACAAGAACCTCAAAGCCATCATCAGCAAGATGATCGAAAGCTATAGGGATTGAGCCGACCGGATCTCGTACGCCCTCTAGGGCTATTGAACCTCAATTCGAACCTCTACTGGGGCTACCCCTTACTCTCTGGTCTACGGCATGGAAGTGGTCCTACCTATGGAGTTTGAAGTACCCTCGCTACGCGTCATGCTCGAAAGAAAAGTTAGTGAAGAAGCTTGGTGCTACAGCCGTCTCGACGAGCTGACCCTCCTAGATGAAAGGAGATTGAAAGATCTTTACCACATACAGGGGTACCATCACCGAATAACGTGATCATTCAATAAGAGAATTAAGGACCGCGGTGTTCGGGAAGGATATTTATCCCTCAAGGATATAATAGAACCCATCTGGGACCCCAGAGGGAAATTCAAGCCCAATTGGAGCGGCCCCTACATTATGAAAAAAATCTTATCTGGCGGTGCCGCCATGCTTACTGACCTAAATAGGGAGGAGATGGCTCGCCCAGTCAACCTGGACTGTCTCAAGAAATTCTATCCCTAGTTCAAAATCTCAGCGCGCTACGACTCTTCTCATCTCCCTTCTATTCTTTAAAAAAAAATCTCTTCATTTCTCTCAACCCAGAACTATGTGGGCCTGATCCTCTGCAAAAAAACAATTTTAGAAGAAAAACAAAAAAAAATCAAAATCCCCAGAGGTACGTAGGCAGCTCATACATCTTATAGGAGCACGACCCTTTCTTTTTCATAAAATACTATTCTTTTCTTATCTCTGAGAACGAAAGTTCATTCTAACAAAAACTTGAACAAAAGGATTATGTATGCCTTAGCGATCGGTATAGATAATTCAAAATTACAAAATTCACCGAAATGCACAGCTGGATGATCAGAAACTTGCTTATTTCATTAATAAGAAATTACAGCACAGATTACATAAGAAAAGGAATGGATAACTCCCTTCCCCCTACTGCCATAAAAAGCTAAATAAAATCCCCACATCTATTCCCTATTACATAAATAAACTCTCCAAGAGTCCTACCCACAGCTACCAGAGGAGCCTGCACACTCATCATCTACATCCCCGGGCCCCTAAATTTCCCCTGCCTAAATAGAGTGTCGTAAACACTCCATGGACCGATAAGCCTGAGCCATCTTCTAAAAAACCACAACACCCCCTTCTATGGTGTTAAATAAAATAAACCACCTTTGTCTAGTCTCCACTGCCAACATCTTTCTGACTACTCTCCTCCATAACCGCTTCATATAATCCCCAGGGACATGCTAAACTCTCCCGACAGACTGAGAGGGACGGGTCGACGGACGCCGATTCTCCCACAGAGATCCAAGCAACAGACGCAGGCGCTCGGTCAAAACATCTACCGAAATGAAATTTAGTGTCCGAGGTGGCACGACCTATGCCCAACCAAATTGGCGCAAAATCCACCAAGGGAAATAGAAAGAGGTCTGTCTGAGACCAACCAGTCGCACATATGAGTAGTCTCCTAGCTCCAGAATAGGCTGCAACTGCCCCCACCAAGGCACTGACCAGTACAAACTCCGAGCCTCATGCTCCACAAACCAATTCTCCTAACTTGTAATATCGACGCCAACATAGAAGAAGTCATGCGAAAAGAAGTTGGGCACAACTGATAAAGGATATTCTGCAGGAGTCACCAAGTGGAGTTTTTCGGACAACTGCATGAACAGCATCACCGGGCTACAACTCAGGAAATCAGAACGACCTTCTCTCCAGGCATCCAGACCATTCAGCGTCTCCACCAGTATCACCGCCGTAGGATTGTGACAATATGACATCCATAAAGTAATGGATGCAAGTTGCAGGTCCACTAGCAGTTCCCCGGTCACTAGTAGTAATTTTGAAACTAGGCCCAGAGCAACGGCTCCAGTATAGCCAGCATCACCTACTTCTCGCAAATGCATGGACTGCAGCACCACCGGAAGGGACATCATTCCTCCAGCAACCAACGATCTGGCTGCCGAATGATAAATATGAAGAAGCCCGGCCAACAAGTACTTGAAAGAACGGGGAAATTCAGGCAAAGCCGCAGCAACACTGGGATTTACACCCAACATGGAAGAAAATTCCTCGTAGGTAGGACAAATTTCATCCAACACAAACAGGCATACATGGTCTTCGGGGTACCAGAATTGTACCGCCGCCATAAGCATGTTCCATTCAATAGGCCGATTGCGGCACACGGAGACTCGACGCATGTTGAAATCATCATAGTCGAAATTATAAGATCACATTGCTTCCAAGGCTTCGAGGTAGTTAGCAAACTCAATGCTACCAGGGAGAGCCATCTTGCAAGGCTAAGAGATAGTGAGCAAGTAAGTAAGAATGCGAAGGTGTGATGAAAACACTCCACCCTTACCCCTTTTTATACTTGATAACCCTCACAAGAGACATAATCCCTGCAGAAATCGGAGGGAATACTACCCCACAAAACACAAAAGGCTGAAGAGGGTACCATTCAAAGATTTGAATTGATGGGACTAGACTGAACTGCCGATAGGCAGGACAGGGTGCTTGCCGATCGGTAACCCCCCATTTTTAGAAATTCCCCTTTTTTACTCTTTTGTCAAATTAGAAAACTGAATAAAAATAAATTGATATTCTCAACAGAATTTCAAAATTCCTTTTTCTCCTTATATAATTTCCCTTTTTAATTAAAAAAACTTTCCTTCAAAAATTCCAAAAATACTCCTTTTTACGGTGTCAGCAGCAAAGTAAAAAGCGCATGTGCATGCATACATTCATCATTAATAAAAGATAATAAAAAAATCCATTGCATTACATCTATTTGTTTTTGTGTTACATTAATTTTGCAGGAAATAAAAAGAAAAAGCAAAAACAGCGGGACTCATCCCGAACCCACATTCTCTCTCTCTCTCTCTCACCCACCTTTCTCTCTAAGAGCTTCCACCCCTACGGCGAGGCGATGCACCGCCATTACCCGAGCCAGAGTCCTCTCCGGACGAAGCAGATGGCACCAAGCAAGAAGGAACATGAACTGCATCCCGAATATGGGCAGTCGCCGAAGATATCCAGTCTCTGATGTCTCTTAGACAAGTGGTCGACACTCGGACTTGCTGCAAGAAAAGGTAAAATCAGTATCAAAGTAGAGATGACCAAAACAGAATAGAAATAAAGAGAAGAACATAAAGGTATACCGCAGGTCGGAGGACCTCCTCTGTCAAACCCAACTCCTCTGAATCCATCGCATGAGGACGCTGAAACATAGGCACCATCCCTCCATCAGCCCGTCGAATGTTGTACGAAAGAGTGTGCAATTGCACAAAAGGAACGTCTGAAGTCGCAGCCACCGCAGATGCCATCGGACCCCCGCCACTATGGGAAGATCCCACCGCCTGACTCGAACCCGCAGGAGGGAACAACAGGGCATCATATATGCTGGGAGCCATCAACCAACTCGTCATAAAAACCATATAGTCATATGGCGCAGCCGTATTAGTGTACAATAAGTAGGACTCACCGATCATCACCACGATCCTCGCATCCTCCAACAGCAGTCGCTCTCGCCTTATAGACGTAGGAGGCAACGTAGGTGGCACCACCACCTCCTTCTCAGTAATCTGGCGGACCACCCTCTCCCCGAGATACCAGGAATGACTGAACTCATGCGCTAGCAAATTCCACATCTGCCCATTCACTCCGATCGTCCCCGCATCCTGAATGGCTGTCCCCCAGGGATAAAAGGTCACCTGAAAATATCCAAGAAGGTTTAAATAAATAATCATAAGGTGCAAAAACCAAGAATCAAATGGAAAGAGTCTTACCCTACCACTGGTCAGGTCATTTAAGACCTGACACACTGCCTACAGGGAGAGAGATCCCTTCGACTGTCGATTGACCTTACGCCATTGATACAATCGGAAAAAGTCCCCAACAATGTTGTCCTTCAGAGAGATAAGTGGGGTATTGCACCTAATCACCTCATAAAACCATGACTGTCAAAGATAATAATTCATAAGCAAAAAGAGACGCATAAGGAAAATGCGAATGCAGGAAAGGAAAATGTAAATGCATGAAAAGAAATGCCCAAACTGAAGAATACCTCAAGAAGGTATGTAGCCCCAGTAAAAGTTTGTCTACAGCACCGACTGAATGCATCCAGAGAAGAGTAAAGGGTCGCCAAAGTCAGAGTACCCCCAATCATAGAAAGGGATATTCGAAAACATCCTCAGGTACGATAAGAACCACAAATGGACGACGTCGTCGCTCGATGCCACCATAAAACTACCCAACACCAGCAAAATAAATAATCGGACCATCTGCCTCACTTGCATCCCATCCTCCACATCAACCACCCTGCCCAATAGAACATCCTTCAGCAGGGACAGCCGGATAGAATCTCCAGAAACTATCCTCCCTACATCACCAAGTGTCGCACGCACTGCCTCCGGTCTCACCCGCAAAGAGTGATCCACCTCTATTTTCTCTCCATCACAATCCAACCCCAATAGCTGTTGCACATCTATGGGAGTCACAGTTATCTCCCCAAAGACGAAATGGAAGGTGTGGGTAGTATCCCACCACCTCTCCCCCAAAGCGCATAGGACCATTATCGAACGAGGCGTCTCATCCAGCGCAGATGCCAACCTCCCAAAACCCGCTGATGATACCACCCAACGTACCACAGGTTGGAGATGCTCACAGACATCCCTGAGCCCCGTCGTCCCGCGGGCGCTCCTGTTCTTCAAAGAAATATCGGATTGACAAAATGGGAAAAAATCTCATCTGAAGTCAAGAAAGAAAGAAAAATCACTAAAAAGAAAGGAATGCCAAAGGTCAGGTCCCTTACATAACCGCCAGGATTCACTTTCGAAGAGCGATGACGCAACGAATCCCACAACAAAGTCCGCTCATCCACAATAGGCTCAAAAGCATCAAAGGAGTTGTCACTCCCCAAAGCAAGAGGCGCCCTGGCCCTCCACTCCACATTCTCCCAATCATTAACGGTTAACCACTCCCTGTGGACCACATGCTCACAAAAGAGGCCATTTATTGAAGATTGGAAGGCTAAAATGATTTGCAGAGGAATCGCAGAAAGGGAGAAAGCAAAGAAGCTATGATAAAATGAAGGGATTCGCCCTTTTATATAGGATGCCAAACGCCATGCCGATCGGCACTGACCCCCACCATACCGATCGGCACTGACTCCTTACCTTCCTGAGGTAGTCCAAAAGTCTATGCCACTGCCGAATGGCACCCCTCATACCATGACGATCGGCACCCCTTAAATTTCGTACATAAATTCCCAGAAAATACTAAAAAGCCCCACAAAATCCTAAAAAAATTGCTAAAAATCCTAGGAAGGATTTAGAGCATTTTCACCAGGAAAATTTCGCATTCCCTCAAGCGAAACCCCTATTTCCCAACGAAATCCTCAAAAACCAAGTGAATCTCCTCCCGAAAAAGCTCCGGAGGATCTCTAAGGGTCATCTGATCACTTCCCCAATGGAGTTTTTCTCAAAACCAAAATTGGTTGTTCCCCTCTGCGAGGCCTCCTAAAGAAACAAAAGCTTCTCCAGCTATCATCTCCCCAGCTCAGATCAAAATCAAAATGCACTTTCTCCAGCAGAATTAAAATCCAATCTTTATTCACTCTTAGGTCAGAATTGATCTCGATCTTGGATCGTTACTTGAGTTAGGTCAAAATTGACCTCGGTCCTCGGTCGTCACCACTCTTAGGTCAAAATTGACCTCAGTTTTGGATCGTCACCTAAGTTAGGTCAGAATTGACCTCGGTCCTCGGTCGTCACCACTCTTATGTCAAAATTGACCTCGGTCTTGGATCATCACCCGAGTTAGGTCAGAATTGACCTCGGTCCTCTGTCGTCACCACTCTTAGGTCAGAATTGACCTCGATCTTCGATCGTCACCTGAGTTAGGTCATAAATGACCTCAGTCCTTGGTCGTCACCACTCTTAGGTCAGAATTGACCTCGGTCCTCAGTTGTCGCCACTCTTAGGTCAGAATTGACCTCGGTTATTAGATCTTCACCCTAAGCCCACAGAATTGGCTTTGACCCGTAGAATCGGTCACCCTCATCACTTAAGCCCGCAAATTTGGCTTTGACCCACAAAATTGGTCATCCCAGCACACCCTCAGGTCCTCAGAATCGGCCTTGACCCTCTGAATCGATCATACTCCATCAAAAGTATCATGTGGCATCTATTCGATGGTTATCATTTGTTCTAAACTCACCCGTCGAGGGGCTCTGTAGACACCCCATTATGTCACCCCCTAACTCTCCTTAGGTCCCTAGTACCTCCCTTCATCACTACAAACCCAGGTCATGCCCCGAGTACTGACCTAGAAGCCATGGGGCACTCTCGGGCTCCATTTGACTAAAAAGTCAAACTTTTCATCTCGACCAAAGCTAAATGAATCTTTGAAGCGCACTGAAACCCATTTCCAATGGTCCATCCCGTGCGCGATTCTGACTTACCATGCGGACGAACGATCCGTTTGCGTCCGAAACTTGATTTAGAGGCCACCGGGTGCTCCTGGGCTCTTTTTGACCTAAGTCAACTCTTCAACTGGATCAAGACTGATTGAATCTTTAAAGGGCACTGAAACCCTTTTCCAATAGTCCGCTCTGTATGCAATTCCGACTTTCCATGCGAACGAATGATCCATTTGACTCTAAGAGGTCACCGAATGCTTCCAGGGCCCGGTTGACCAAAGTCAACTCCCCAAACTGGGTCAAACTCTTTGGAATGTCTAAGTACATATCCTAACCTTTCCAACAATCCACCCCGTATGTGATTCGGACTTACCATGTGGACGAACGATCCGTTTGCGTCCAAATAATTCTCCGTCCAATGGACCGACAAACGCTTCCGAGCCATATTTGACCCAAATTCAACTCCCGAACCCGGGAGAGGTCCAAAGGACTTTCAAAGGTATCTGAATTAACTTTCCAACCATTTTCCCCATGCATAATTCAGACCAATGGTTTGCCCTCGGCAACAAATTTTTTGAAAAGGCCTGAAACACACTGCCAAATGGCAGGTTCCAAACCCTGCCTATCGACAGGTGCCAATAGGCAGAACCAGGTCTATGCCGATCGACAGTGACCTGGACCTATAACAGGAGGCCTTCACCTTATTTGCAAAAGGAGCCCAGATCTGATAACAATCGCTCTCAGTGAATCCCAAAACCTCTCTCGAAGACAACGCAATTTCAACATCAAAATCCCTTTCTAACTTCCACTTTCCATCATCCTTTTCATCAAACTTGGTGAAATAGCCACTCTCCATCATCATCCAAGTGCAAGGGCTTCTCTCCAACATTCAAGATCAAGCTTAAGATCTTCAAGAAGGTCCAACTTTCTCAACTTTCTTTTAAATTCTCTTAAATTCTCAATAACTTGTTTTAATACTTAGCATTTTTATTATCCCATCTCACACATCCTAATATAATTTTTATTTAGTATTATTGCACAACTCTTATTTTCATATAAATAAAACCAAAAAAATAAAAAAATAAAAGAGGGTTTTCTCATAAATTCCAAATAGGGATTCTCATACTTTTCTCACAACTAAAACACCTTTTCTACAAACACACACATTCACAAATAAGAGATCCCCCATTTGGATTTATGGGATAAACCCCACCCCTCATTTTGTATGCGAACTATGTGGAATTTGATGCCTTTGTAGGATACGTAAGCCTCTCGGGGTAAAACTCGAGACTCGAGTCCTATTCTCACTTTCTCTCCCATTTTCTATCTTCTCTAAATCCAATTTTCTTATATTCTATATACTTGTTCTTAGTGACGTATTACCCCATATCCGTTATCATTCCATTATAACGATCAACGTAAGGGTAATCGCATAAATATTATTTTCTAATATTATTTTTATACCTTCCTACGAATGACTCGCTTTATCTCTCCAATCATATAAGTAGAGGAATCCTATCTTCACTATATATATACACAAGCACACATATCACGGGGAAATTAAAAAAGGAAAATAGAAAACATCCATGAGAGATCAAAAGCGTGAAATGGGTGCCTAACACGTTCCCATTTCGTAACTTAGCCTCTGAACCCTTCTCAAATAATTTTGGTTTCGCATGCACCAGTATGTCTTTGGATGCCATCCTTCGGGATGGCTTCCCCTTTATCTTTTGTCTGTTATGAGTAAAATAGACTGGCGAATCAGAATCTCTCTACATTTTTACACCTCATCTTAAACGACGCCGACCGAAGCGCTCCGGAGAGGGATGCACGGGACCCGAGGATCCTCCCTTCATGCGCCCGCCCATGACGAGGATCGAGGATGTCCATAGAAATATCTCAAGTCATTTATTTGGTAGCTTAATATCCTACACAAATTATCGGAATAACCAGTTGGAGTCTTCAAGTTGAACAACATGTTTAAAATTATCTTTTTCTCACTAGTAGTCAAAGTGAAAGTATCTGGGGGGGGGGGGGGGGGTTATAGAAATTCTTAATATTGTGGGATCATTTTTAACTATAATTTCTTCTTTATTTCCATATCTTACAGATTGCGACGGGACCGCTCTCCATCTTTTGAATGAGATTCATCTAAATATAGTCCTATCAGATGTTCTGTAACATTCTTCTCTGTGTGCATCACATCAATTACATACCTTGCATGATGATATTTCCAATATGGCAATTCAAAAAATATTAATAGTCTGGACCATGCCTTTATTTTACTAAAGTTGTTTGGATCCCCCAGCCTTACGCTTCAGATTTAGAAACTAAAGGTGTTTGCGTACGTACCTATTCCTTGTAGTTGTAGCCTTCACTTTCTCCTTAATATGCTGAACAAAAAGACGAGTAGGTTTTGTCCTATAATCATGATCGACGGGCAAAAAGTTAGATTTATCATTCCTGAAAGGGTGGCTGGTTGGCAGAAATCTGCAATGACCCGTATAACTCATCTTACCACTATGAGTTAGCCAACTGTAATACCCTGTATTTTTGGCTATATTTATTTTTGGGATTAATTAATTAAATGCGTATTAATTGGAAATTAATCCGGATAAAATACTAACGAGAAAATACTAACGAGATGCGAGTTGGTATTTGATTATGTGCATACATGTTTTTATATGAATATTGAATTATGAAAAATTTGTCGTGAGATTGATATACGACATTTTGGAAATTTTGTTGAGACGCGTGTGACCGCCGCGTCACGGTGTAATATTTTGATTATAAAAGTGAATTTAAATTCTTTAAACCGTATGGTCTTTTTGAGTGTGCCAACGCGTCCGTAAGGGTCGAGATAGTCAGAAAACACTAGCCGGGGGTGTAGTTTGGGTTCCAGGGTATTTTTAGGCCATACCGGCAATATAAAGGGTATTTTGGTAATTTCGTATTTTTAGGAATTAAAAATGACAAAAATTAGAGAAGTAAATCTGATTGGGAATAGACCCACTAAACCCACTAACCAACCCTTAATGACCCAATAAGCTACGGAGGTTATCATTTAGGTTTCCAACTTTCCCAAAGAAAACCCTAGCCACCATAGCCACCATTGGAGAAGAAAGCTTGGAGAGGGAGAGAAAGAGAAGGAATCCTGCAAAAATCTTTACAAAAATCAACACCAAATTCAGAGACAATCAAGGCAAGTGATTTAATTACATTTAATTTCAGAAAATGTTCTTCCCATGTTAGAAAATTGAAGAATTTCAATTGTTCTTGAAAGATGAATGAAAACCCATGTTAATTGGATTTAGAACTTGAATATTGAGGACAAATTGCATGTAGAACCATATAGAGATGATTATTTTGGTATTAGTATACGTGGGATGTAACAAAAACGGATCTAGAATGGACTAATTTGATGATTACAAATTCTAGGGTTTATGTTCTTGAATAATTGGAGAAACAGTGTAGAGATTTGTATATTGATTGATGTTAAGGTGATTTAATCCTTTAAAACGTGTTAGGAGGTGACTATAATATGTTTAGGATTGATTAGAGACCTTAAAACAATCATTGGGACTAATTTTAGAGGAGATTTGAGGAGTAAAATTGATGAAAAATGAAGAAGGAAAAATCTGGGCTCGAACTGGTCGTTCGTTAGAAGAGCCTCCCCAGGTCGTTCGAACGAGCCTCGTTCGAACGAGCCTCATTCGAACGAGCTTCTAACGAGTTGACCAGTCGCTTCTAATGAAAAGGAATTTCGTTCGATACTTCGTTCGAACGAGATCTCGTTAGAAGGTACAGTTCGTTCGAACGAATTGGATCTCGTTCGAACGAGACTTCTAACGAGCTGACAGTTTGATTTCGTTCGAACAGCCTCGTTCGAACGAGACTTCTAACGAGCTGGAAGTTTGGGCCTTTTTGTCCTGTTTTGATTTTGGGAGTCCCGTAAACTTGTTCGAGGGTAGAGATAACATTCCTTTGATGTTGTATTGATAGATTTGCGACTTTTGGGTTATTATGAGGAGTAAATTATATACGAGTGATTTAAATCAATGAACCGATTGGGTTGAGACGTGAGTGTCTACTACGACGTGAGAATAAATTATGGCGCGTATGATTATAAACCGGAATCGTATAAAGTGTGTAAATTATATATTGGTACTAGAATGAGAATAGTACTACAATTAAACTACGAGATTACTAAGACGTGTGTTTACTTAGTATTGGTATATAAATTGTGTGTATGACATACCTACCATACTTGCTATCACGGGAGGTTTGCGTTCGCTTAGGGCCCTCTAATCCTTGTGTTGCCCGGATTTAGACTGGTTACCTTGATGAACATAGGTCATAGAAAGACTTATTGGGATATTAATAAGTCCGCCGATCGTGGGAGCGTAGGTATGTGCGTGACCCATGTTATGTGACTGTGTTCACCTCCATTATTTGTGATGTTGTTATTTGTGAACTATTCCTGAGAGATTCAGAATATGTAATCCTTTTGTACGTGATGTACCGGGATGGATAGCAGAGTATGTGTGCACCGTAGCTTAGTTCTCGGGGTGCTTGTATTGTATATTTATGAGGTGAATAATATACACTTAATTAATGGGAACCTTCATGTTAATGTTGTGAAAATAATTATGGTATTGTTTCGAGAAACATAACGGGTTAGCTGATAGTGAAATATATTGCATATTGAGCATCTGAGGTTACGTTAAACCCCTATTTAATTACGAGCGTTATTATGTTAATAGAACCGAGTAATAAGGGTAGGACCTATGACAGTCTAGCTAGATATGATGTCACTTAGCTAGTGGTTTGTGTCGTTGTAGATGGGTGCTTACGTTAGGAGTGCACAGTTAGACGAGAGGTGAGAATATCATGTGAGTGCACGTCCTAACATGTACTTTGCATTTAATGTTTTATATGTTTTTAAAGCACTTGCAGGTTTTTAAAATATCTCCACATTCGGGCTCTGACCCGTTTGCTTTCAAATCTATTTTTCTTGTAAAACCATTTTAGGTGCCCAGCCACAAGGACACCATGCATAGGATACTCATTCTGGTGACGAGCTGTAGCTGTTTGTGGAAGCTACAGGGATTTGCTTGTAGACGCTTCTATCACTTGGATTCCAGATTCATTATCTATCAGTTGTAGGGCATGTTGCCCATTTCTATTAGAGATATCTTTCCATTACAGTTTTCAGACTTTGGCATGTATTGTTTTAGTATTCGGTTTACTTATTTCAGTTATGGGATTGTAGTGAGGAGTTTTCCTCCAGACTTTATTTACGTTATGTGATGGTTACTCTATTTACTTCTTTATGGTGAATGGTGTTATTATTCTTCATTACACTTGTTGCATGTTAATCAGACTTAAATTAAAATTTGGCAACTTACTTTTTAATTACTAGGTGGTTATTAATCATTAAAATGTTTTCGACAGTGATGCTATTAACTGGACCGACTTGGCATTTTGAATTAATTTAATAAAGGAGTAGGTACCCGGTATTTAATTAGTCGGGGTGTCACAGGTGGTATCAGAGCATCAGGTTCTAGTGTCCTTTAGGATCTGACGGCTTATTATGTTTTCGCTTAGTTTCTTTGATATAGAGCCCTATATTTTAGGACTGTTGTACTCTTTTTATGTATGCTTCGTTCTTCAGCTATTTTAAGTTTATAACAGCGAACTTATAAACTTCGTTCTTATTTTAGTTGCCTCCACGACGTGCACGACGAGTTCCCAGGGATGCAACGCCCGAACCCCAGCCCGCTCCAGTTCAGGGCATGATGAACGCCGCTGAGGTTGCAGCTATAGTAGCCCAAGCGGTAAATGCCGCAATTGTCGTTGTTCAGCAGGCACCACCTCAGGCGCCGGTTGCCGCGCCAGTACAGGAAAATGCATTCCCGTCTGCTTGGGAACGTGTACGTGACGCTTTTCAGAAAGCTCATCCGCCAGAGTTTGCAGGTAGCTCAGATGTAGTAGTCTCGAGCCAGTGGAGGAAGGATATGCAGAGGCACTTAAGGATGTATGAGTGCACGGACGTTCAGAAGCAGGTGCTAGCTACTTTCAAGCTAGTTGGATCTGCGCTATAGTGGTGGGAGTCTATTACCACCGTGGAGGAGAGGGATACTCTCACTATTCAGGACTTCTGGGTGCGGTTTGACCGCAAGTACTTTCCGTCGGCTGTTCACACGGAAATGAGGAGGAAACTGATGAATCTGAGGCAAGAGGGTAAGACGGTGGCCGAGTATGAGGCCGAGTTCACGAATCTGTTGAATATCCTTCCAGATGAGATACCAACAGAGAAGAAGAAGATTGATAAGTTCACGGACGGGTTGACATGGAGGATCCGTCAGCATCTGTTAGGGAACCTTTCATTGGCCACGTATTCTGATGTGGTTAACGCTGCTTTGTTACACTGCCAGGACCACCGCTTTCATATGGCTGAGAGCAAGAGGTCGGGAGAGTCTAGCCATCAGGGCAGGACAGGAGGACATGGTGCCGGTGGGGCACAATCTGTTCAGGGGCAGAGACAGGGTGAGCAGGGTACCCAGTAGGGGGATCAGAAGAGGTTCCGATCAGGGAACTACGGACAGGGACAGGGAGGTTTTCGTCAGGGCCATCAGGGTCCAAACGGCCATCAGGGCCAACAGGGGCAGAATGGGCAGCAGTTTCACCAGGGCCAGCAGGTCAAAGGGAGGAACGGTAACGGCCACCAGGGCCGGGGACCGCAGGGGCAGAGAGGAGGGAACTTACCAGGGAAGTGTTTTATTTGTGGCAAGACTGGCCATAAGTGACAGGATTGTCCTGATAGGGGCAGGGCCCCACAACAGCAACAGCAGGGTGCTCGCCAGGAGCCCCAAAGGCCTATGTTTCCCGCCGCTCTCCCCGCACTGCCACAGATGGCAGCATTGCCACCCATTCCAGCAGTCCCAGCTCAGCAGGGGAAGCTACAGTATGGACGTGTGTATAACGTCCACCAGGCAGCAGTTCCACAGGCACATCCCCGCGATTGAGGGTACGTTTCCTATCCATGGCACTATGGGTCGGGTATTGTTTGATACGGGGGCTACACATTGTTTTATAGATACACACTTCGCGAAAGATTTAGGATTGTTAGCTATGGCAGAGAGCACAGTGACGTGTGTCGACTCACCATTGGGGAGTGGGTCACTTATTTTCTTTATATGCCGGGGAGTGGAGGTAGAGATTGGTGGTTTGGTATTACCTGCAGACATGTTGGTATTAGATATGCATGTTCACGATGTGATTATCGGTATGGATTGGCTCATAGCTTATAGGGCCATGATTGATTGCTTCAGCGGGAGCATTGTTTTTGCCATTCCGGGGCAAGAGATGTTTGTATTGGCGATGCCTCGCCCAGAGGGAGGATCGACCACTCATCTGTATTACATAGAGGAGGATACCTCTAAGGAGGTTGTGATTCCTTTAGATTCGATCCCGATTGTCAGGGAGTATTCGGATGTGTTTCAGGAGATACCAGGCTTACCCCCCAGTCGAGAGATAGACTTTATTATAGACCTGTTACCAGGTACGAGACCTATAGCACGCGCACCGTACCGTATGGCTCCAGCTGAGATGAGGGAGTTACGGGATCAGATAGAGCAGCTGTTATGTCAGGGCTTTATTCGCAGGAGTACCTCACCTTGGGGCGCTCCAGTTTTGTTTGTGAAGAAGAGGGACGGTTCACTGAGATTGTGTGTGGACTACCGAGAGTTGAATAAAGTCACGATACGGAATAAGTATCCGTTGCCTCGAATCGATGACTTATTCGACCAGTTGAAAGGAGCTTCTTTCTTCTCGAAGATTGATTTGATATCGGGATACCATCAGTTACGTATCCGGGAGGAGGATGTCACGAAGACCGCGTTCTTGTCAAGATATGGTTCTTACGAGTTTCGGGTTATACCTTTCGGTTTGACCAACGCTCCAGCAGTGTTTATGGACTTGATGAACAGAGTGTTCAGGGATTTCCTAGACCAGTTTGTCATTGTCTTCATTGATGATATTCTGGTTTACTCCCAGACAGAGGAGGAGCACGCCGAGCATTTGAGGTAGGTTTTGCAGACGCTGCGTCAAAATGAGTTGTATGCGAAATATGAGAAATGCGGGTTTTGGCTGACGGAGGTCCAGTTTTTGGGACACATTATTTCCGATCGGGGGATATCTGTTGATCCGGGGAAGGTATCCGCGGTGAGGGAGTGGGGACAGCCCACGACACCAACGGAGATTCGTAGTTTCTTGGGTCTAGCAGTATACTACAAGAGGTTTATTCGGGGTTTCTCAGAGATAGCAGGTCCTTTGACACATCTGACTCGTAAGGGTGTGCCATTCATCTGGAGTGATGCCTGTCAGTTGGCATTTGATGGGTTAAAGGACAAATTGACCTCAGCACCTGTGTTAGCATTTCCGAGACCGGGAGTTGAGTATTTGGTTTACACCGACGCGTCTTTGCAAGGACTTGGAGGTGTATTACAGCAGGAGAGACAGGACATAGCTTATGCTTCCCATAAGCTTAAGCCTCACGAGAAGAATTACCCCACGCATGATTTGGAGTTGGCGGCAGTGGTATTTGCCCTACGAATTTGGAGGCACTATCTTTTGGGGGAGAAGTTCCAATTATTCACGGACCACAAGTCCCTACAGTACCTGTTCACGCAGAAGGAGTTGAATATGCGGCAGCGTAGGTGGCTTGAGTTTGTGAAGGGCTACCAGTTCGATATCTAGTATCACCCGGGTAAGGCTAACGTGGTAGCAGACGGGTTGAGCCGTAGGCCAGTAGATGAGGTGGCAGAGGTGTGGAAGGCAAAGTGGAAGGAGTTGGGACACCAGGATGCAGTAGCCCGTTCTTTCATGTCTGTGATGACCGTTACACCGCATATTGTCATAAAGGTAGTACGGGCACAGGCTAATGACTCGTTCTGTTAGGAGCAGATAGTTCGATTACTAGCAGAGGGAGTCGAGTCCTATACCGTTAGCTCAGACGGGGGATTACGCTTCAATGGGAGATTGGTGGTTACGGAAGGGGAGGAATTGCGACACGAGGTAATGGCAGAGTCGCACGGCTCACGGTTCATGGTACATCCCGGAGGGGACAAAATGTACCAAGACATGAGACGCCAGTATTGGTGGAGCGGTATGAAGAGAGATATCGCTGAGTTTGTTTCGAAACGCGCCACTTGTCAGCTTGTAAAAGTGGATCATCAGAAACCGACAGGACTTTTACAGCCGTTGGAGGTCCCGATGTGGATGTGGGAGAGCATATCCATGGATTTTATCACGGGGTCACGACTCCGTTTGGGTAATTGTGGATAGATTGTCCAAAGTCGCTCACTTTTTACCCATAAGGACTGACTACACTACGGGACAGTATGCCCATCTCTTCATCTCAGAGGTTATGAGACTTCACGATGTACCCCTAAATATCGTGTCTGACAGAGACATGATATTTGTTTCGAGGTTTTGGGAGAGTTTCCAGGAGGCCATGGGCAAGGAATTGTGGTTGAGTACGGCTTATCATCCGCAGACTGATGGGCAGACCGAGCGCACAAATCAGATGTTGGAGGACATGCTACGCATGTGCATTATTGACTTCGGGGGTGGATGGGAGCAGTATCTTCCACTAGTAGAGTTTTCTTACAACAACTCCTATCAGTTCACTATTGGCATGGCTCCGTTCGAGGCATTGTACGGTAGGCCTTGTCATTACCCAGCATGTTGGTTAGAGGTGGGGGACAACAAACTACTTGGGCCGAAAGTGATTCAGGATACTTCGACAAGGATTGAGTTAATTCGGAGTCGCATTCGGGTAGCTCAAGACAGGCAGAAGAGTTATGCTGATGCGAAGAGGTTTTTCAGAGAGTTCCAAGTGAGGGACCAGGTTTTGCTCAGGGTATCTCCTATGAAGGGGATTATGCGATTCGGGAAGAAGGGGAAGTTGGCACCAAGGTATGTAGGGCCGTTTCCTATTATTGAGCGGATCGGACTGGTTGCGTATAGACTTGGGTTACCGGAGAATTTGCATCGGATTCACGATGTGTTCCATATTTCCTCGCTAAGGAAATACCTTAGAAATAATTTGGCTCATTCTCACATTGCTGTGGAGGACATCGATCTCTAGCCGGATAGCTCGTACGAGGAGGGGCCGATTGCCATTTTGGACCGAAGCGAGAGGAAGCTGCGGTCAAAGATAGTCCCGTTAGTGCGTGTTCAGTGGCGACATCACAATGTCGAGGAGTCCACATGGGAGCGCGAGGATGAGATGCGCGAACGTTATCCAGAGTTGTTTTTAGAAGGTACTTTCTAGTTTCGAATTTCGGGACGAAATTCAGTTATTAGGGGGGAAGTATGTAATACCCCGTATTTTTGGCTATATTTATTTTTGGGATTAATTAATTAAATGCGTATTAATTGGAAATTAATCCGGATAAAATACTAACGAGAAAATACTAACGAGATGCGAGTTGGTATTTGATTATGTGCATACATGTTTTTATATGAATATTGAATTATGAAAAATTTGTCGTGAGATTGATATACGACATTTTGGAAATTTTGTTGAGACGCGTGTGACTGCCGCGCCACGGTGTAATATTTTTATTATAAAAGTGAATTTAAATTCTTTAAACCGTATGGTCGTTTTGAGTGCGCCAACGCGTCCGTAAGGGTCGAGATAGTCAGAAAACACTAGCCGGGGGTGTAGTTTGGGTTCCGGGGTATTTTTAGGCCATACCGGCAATATAAAGGGTATTTTGGTAATTTCGTATTTTTAGGAATTAAAAATGACGAAAATTAGAGAAGTAAATCTGATTGGGAATAGACCCACTAAACCCACTAAACAACCCTTAATGACCCAATAAGCTACGGAGGTTATCATTTAGGTTTCCAACTTTCCCAAAGAAAACCCTAGCCACCATAGCCACCTTTGGAGAAGAAAGCTTGGAGAGGGAGAGAAAGAGAAGGAATCATGCAGAAATCTTTACAAAAATCAACACCAAATTCAGAGACAATCAAGGCAAGTGATTTAATTACATTTAATTTCAGAAAATGTTCTTCCCATGTTAGAAAATTGAAGAATTTCAATTGTTCTTGAAAGATGAATGAAAACCCATGTTAATTGGATTTAGAACTTGAATATTGAGGACAAATTGCATGTAGAACCATATAAAGATGATTATTTTGGTATTAGTATACGTGGGATGTAACAAAAACGGATCTAGAATGGACTAATTTGATGATTACAAATTCTAGGGTTTATGTTCTTGAATAATTGTGGAAAAAGTGTAGAGATTTGTATATTGATTGATGTTAGGGTGATTTAATCCTTTAAAACGTGTTAGGAAGTGACTATAATATGTTTAGGATTGATTAGAGACCTTAAAACAATCATTGGGACTAATTTTAGAGGAGATTTGAGGAGTAAAATTGATGAAAAACGAAGAAGGAAAAATCTGGGCTCGAACTGGTCGTTCGTTAGAAGAGCCTCCCCAGGTCGCTCGAACGAGCCTAGTTCGAACGAGCTTCTAACGAGTTGACCAGTCGCTTCTAACGAAAAGGAATTTCGTTCGATACTTCGTTCGAACGAGATCTCGTTAGAAGGTACAGTTCGTTCGAACGAACTGGATCTCGTTCGAACAGTCTCGTTCGAACGAGACTTCTAACGAGCTGACAGTTTGATCTCGTTCGAACAGCCTCGTTCGAACGAGACTTCTAACGAGCTGGCAGTTTGGGCCTTTTTGGCCTGTTTTGATTTTGGGAGTCCCGTAAACTTGTTCGAGGGTAGAGATAACATTCCTTTGATGATGTATTGATAGATTTGGGACTTTTGGGTTATTATGAGGAGTAAATTATATACGAGTGATTTAAATCAATGAACCGATTGGGTTGAGACGTGAGTGTCTACTACGATGTGAGAATAAATTATGGCGCGTATGATTATAAATCGGAATCGTATAAAGTGTGTAAATTATATATTGGTACTAGAATAAGAATAGTACTACAATTAAACTACGAGATTACTAAGACGTGTGTTTACTTAGTATTGGTATATAAATTGTGTGTATGACATACCTACCATACTTGCTATCACGGGAGGTTTGCGTTCGCTTAGGGCCCTCTAATCCTTGTGTTGCCCGGATTTAGACTGGTTACCTTGATGAACATAGGTCATAGAAAGACTTATTGGGATATTAATAAGTCCGCCGATCGTGGGAGCGTAGGTATGTGCGTGACCCATGTTATGTGACTGTGTTCACCTCCATTATTTGTGATGTTGTTATTTGTGAACTATTCCTGAGAGATTCAGAATATGTAATCCTTTTGTACGTGATGTACCGGGATGGATAGCAGAGTATGTGTGCACCGTAGCTTAGTTCTCGGGGTGCTTGTATTGTATATTTATGAGGTGAATAATATACACTTAATTAATGGGAACCTTCATGTTAATGTTGTGAAAATAATTATGGTATTGTTTCGAGAAACATAACGGGTTAGCTGATAGTGAAATATATTGCATATTGAGCATCTGAGGTTACGTTAAACCCCTATTTAATTACGAGCGTTATTATGTTAATAGAACCGAGTAATAAGGGTAGGACCTATGACAGTCTAGCTAGATATGATGTCACTTAGCTAGTGGTTTGTGTCGTTGTAGATGGGTGCTTACGTTAGGAGTGCACAGTTAGACGAGAGGTGAGAATATCATGTGAGTGCACGTCCTAACATGTACTTTGCATTTAATGTTTTAAATGTTTTTAAAGCACTTGCAGGTTTTTAAAATATCTCCACATTCGGGCTCTGACCCGTTTGCTTTCAAATCTATTTTTCTGGTAAAACCATTTTAGGTGCCCAGCCACAAGGACACCATGCATAGGATACTCATTCTGGTGATGAGCTGTAGCTGTTTGTGGAAGCTACAGGGATTTGCTTGTAGACGCTTCTATCACTTGGATTCCAGATTCATTATCTATCAGTTGTAGGGCATGTTGCCCATTTCTATTAGAGATATCTTTCCATTACAGTTTTCAGACTTTGGCATGTATTGTTTTAGTATTCGGTTTACTTATTCAGTTATGGGATTGTAGTGAGGAGTTTTCCTCCAGACTTTATTTACGTTATGTGATGGTTACTCTATTTACTTCTTTATGGTGAATGGTGTTATTATTCTTCATTACACTTGTTGCATGTTAATCAGACTTAAGTTAAAATTTGGCAACTTACTTTTTAAATACTAGGTGGTTAGTAATCATTAAAATGTTTTCGACAGTGATGCTATTAACTGGACCAACTTGGCATTTTGAATTAATTTAATAAAGGAGTAGCTACCCGGTATTTAATTAGTCGGGGTGTCACACCAACTACATTCAATTTCCTCCCCATATACATGACACCCGGAATAACTATGAATATTTCAACTGAATAAGGTCCCATAGGTAAAGAGGTTATGGATCGCCCACATCACTATTGCTTTAAGTGTGAACTCTTCGCTCATTTAAAGTCAAACATCATCATCAATTTATCCCGAAACTCTTTTAATTACTTCAATTAATGGGCTAATAATATATCAATATCATTGCTAAGACCCTTAATCTCAGGTATCTATAAAGATAACAATGTTAACTCCTTTCTCATGCAAAGTGCCAAAAGGAGACTTAAAGGCAGCATGAGAACTGGCCAATAACTCTAATTAGTACTTAAATCACCGAAAGGTTTAAACCTATTGGTTGATAATGAAAGATGGACATTAAGCGATTCCTTTGCAAATTTAGGGTGTCGTGCGTTTAAATTTTTCCAGCTGATTGAATCAATCGGATGACCTATCAGATTCCCACCCACCTTGTATTGAGCATGCCATATCATGGCCTCTTCTATCCACGGTACAGTGAAAAACCATTTTAACTGTTGCCTCAGGAGAAAATACTTTAAAATCTTTTGTGGATATTTTATAGACTTGAATTTTCGATTATCATAAGTTACATATCTTAGCTCACTACATACATGACACTCATCCTTCTCTTCATGCTCGTTGTGATAAAATACGCATACTTGCATGGATGAATAAATTTATACTTCAAACCCAATCCCTTAATGTAGGGTAATTGTCTGGTAACGTGTTCTCTTTTGGGAGAATGTATTTAAACCACTTAAGAATTCCAATTACTCTATTGCATGACAAACCAAATTGACTCTTTAAATCATGAAAACCGATCATTGCGTACAATATCCAATGACCATCTTCATAATTTTTATGCATAGGCCGAGATCCACGGGCTTTTAACTGTATGTATTCCTAATCTTCAGGTAATTCAGAATCAACATGTTCATTGACTTGGTTATAATGCACATTATCCGTATACATAGGTTGGGTGTTTTGTTTTTGGTGGACTCCATAATCATCATCAATTAGGTGGATCAATGGACGATTGGGTTAAAGATTCGTTCACCACTTATACCCGGTGGGGTTTCGTCATGCAATTATGTACCAATAATTTCTCCAAAACATATGGTACATTCTTTTCCATATGGAATGTTCATAGCTTATAGTCTTGCACCAAACCCCACATTAGTAAATGCAATTTAAGAATTAATAGAGTGAGAATTTTTAAGTATCCATTATCCATATCAAACCATCAACCCAACAATCCAACACAAGATTATCCCGCACTCCTTCTAATTGTTTACTTGATTGATTTTCAAGAACATAATTATACAATTTTAAAGGTTTCATACACATTGATTTCCATAACAATTTACATTAAGAGTTTCACATATAATTTTATGGATAAATAGGGTCATATACAATTTCTAAGGGTTTCATATACATTGATTTCCAACATATCAATTTCTAAGGATTTCATGAACATTGATTTCTAACACAACAATTCCTAAGGGTTTCATGTACAAGTTTGCATCAAGAGTTTCATATTTAATTTCAAAGGGTAAACATGGTCATATTTCTAATAGTAATTTAATAATGAATACACACAGAGAGAACAAACATAAAGAACACACATGTACATAAAAACACAGAGAATGAACACACACACACACACACACACACACAGAGATAAGTACACTGAAGAAAACTTGGTTGATATTGAGAAAATGAAAGGAATACCTTTAGGTGGAGAGAGAAAATTAGTTGTAGAGAGAGATAAAGAGAAATAGCCGAGAGAAACAAATATTTTACATGATATTACCAAGGGTAAAACAAAATATAGGGTCCTAATTTAATTTATACCTTAAAACGGGTCACGATCAAGGCGATTGACTCTTTCCGTGACCCCTTAATGTGTTAACTGGTCACGGTTATGGACCGTGACTTAATAAGTGACCAATTGAAACTTGAGAATTGGTCATAGTTGCAGACTGTGACCATATTAAAGTGACCATTTTAAAATATAACTTGTGGTCACAGTTCTAAACCGTGACCTTTATTCATTAGTAATTGTCATAAGCATATCACGATTATTGAACGGTACCACCTCTATGACCAAAATGGACGAAATATTGGAACCAAAATACCCTTGGTCACAATATTTGGTCCTTCGTGGGTCACCAGTAATGATCATGACTAGCTATGTGATAAAAAATGTGGGACATTTGACACCATACCGGGTCACAAATGGTCGTGGGTGTTGACCATGACCCTGTTGATTTTGGTTTTAGATCGTGACTCTCCCCTATATTTTGTTATCTTTAGCCTTGGTTACTTATTTAGTTACGGTGAATAATCATGGGTCAAGGGTTTGAACAACGACTCCCTTGGAAAGGGGTGGTGACCATAACCCATTTTCTTTTACCATTTCTAGTTTTTGGTGTTGTGGTATAACTCGTGAATAAGAGTAGAGTTTTTCAACGAGTCCTAGATAAGAAGATGAGAAGTAAGATATATGTTGAATACGTGTGACAGAATAAACCCTCCTCTATCCCGGTCAATTGTGTCAGGTCCACATCTCTCTCGACTCTCACAACACGAGTCTCAAATCCTCTACATAGGAGCATAACATTCCTAGTGAACCGAATAGAGGATGAGATGGAGGTTATCTTTGGTAATGTAATAAAGGCTATCATGGCCTAAGTGTCAGGTCATAAGGTGCGCAGTGCACTAAGAGGTGATGAATGGGTCGCTCTAGAATCTAATAACTCACTTAGTCCATTACGGGTCGTGAGATCACTCTCTCTAATGTAATGGAATTGTCACGTCCCATAATGATAAAAAAGGCGAGGGTAGAAAATGCAAAAAATAAGAAATGGGAATGAATCCAAATAAGGTAATAGGTTAAATGTAAAAAATTATAAACTAATCCCAAATCCAACCTCAAAACGATAACTAAATACCTAGTAATGAATGGTACTCCTATAATAACTATAAAAAGATTCAAATTAAGTGAAAGATTTGAAATAAGTGAATACTCGAGTCACGTCTAAGGAAAACTTTGCATTACCAATTCAAGAAAGATATCCACATATACGAGCACAAAAGTCACATGCTATATCAAAATCCCTTCATTCTTTAAAAAAATGCCCATATTTATCTCTATAAATGAAGTGATTTAAAATAATTAATAAATGAACCTTAATTTATCTTTTAAAACCCCGTTTTTGAACATCTGCAAAGTTTGTGTACCTTTGGAAAGAGGGAATGAAGTATATTTATTCTAAAAAACTTAACATCATCCCTTGGCTACCGATTATGCTCACCCACGGATTTTGGAATGGATTTGAGTTCCCCATCATATCTAATCTAAAGAATCCATTGTTTAATAAACGTTGAAAATCCTTTTAAGAACATGATTCTTACTTAAGTATCATCAACCAACATCGATGTTTACAAATTCTTACAGCCAGTCTTTTAAAATTAAAATATTCATATAGAACTTCCTCAGTTGGGGACCGAACATATGCAACACTTAATTTAAAGAATTACTATAACTTTTAAAATACTGTGATTAAGTGATATGTTCCTTTCAATGGGGAGGAAATGCAAATAATAAAATGAGGTATCGCTCAAATCACAATTTTAAAACACAGATGTAAAGTGTGAGTTGTACAAGTTTATTATACCCTTATGTTTGAATAATGTTATATTATCATTGTAAGTCCTATAAAATTAATCAAATTAAAAATTTAACACTAAAACTGGTGAGTGAAATTCGAATTCATTTTTGAAATCATTGAATCATGATTGAAAAATTTGATATGCCACAAATGTGCCACCTCGACTTAGAGACATCAACCTCGGCCGAGGATATGGCCGATGTTGGAAGGGCCTTGGATCAGTGACCGACAGCCTCAGCCATAATAGGGTCGGCCCTGGCCGACACCACTACCAACCTCTTCAAGGGGATACTGCATGAATCAGGGGGTCAGCAGTTCTACAGTTCACCCAGGAATGACAAACTCGGCCGGGGATAGGCCGAGGTTACGAGGAGCCATACTTCTACCAAAGTCAACCCCACCAGTGAGTCAACCGATGTTTCAGGCCTATTCTAGCTTAACCTCGGCCCAGGCCAACCTTAATACCTTACCTCGGCTTCACTTAAGCCGAGACCATACCGGCTCATCTCGGATTGGATGGGTAGCTAAACCTTACCAACCTCGGACTCTTCTAGGCCGAGGTCATGACTAAGCACGGAGGCCGATCTCTTATTGAAATATATGTGGGCAAGGACACGTAGACACAAATCAGTTATAACAAATCATTCCCCCCACGTGGGGGGAATATTTCATCATCATTCTCTACATGTGACAGGGACAGATGTCTTCATCATATTGGCTAGATCAGCACACACATGCTCTTTATATGCATAGGGGGTACACTACACCCCCCAAGCACTATAAATACTTGTCTTCTCCTTCTTAGAAAGGGATCCCCCCCCCCCCTGAAATTAGTAACCCTAGCTGAAACTCTATTTAAAGGCACAGTAGAGAGAGAAATCTTGAGAGATTGTCTCAATGGCCATTAGAGCCCTCATATAGTGATATCAACCACACACCTTCACAGTGGATGTAGTCCTGATTGGCTGAACCACTTATATTCCAGTGTAAATCCTCTTCTCCTCACCTCCATCTACTATATGTGTATATACTCTTATGCTGCCATTGTTAACATTGAATTGATCCCATCAACACCTTTAAGGGTGGTGCTATTTCCAGCATCATCATTTTGGCACCGTCTATGGGAATAAGAAGAATTATCACTTCCTCCTCTTCAGCTTAACCTCATCGGAGACTCTGGTGGTGAACCAGGCACCACCCCTTGCATGGAGCTGCTTCACCATTAAAAGAGGTCCTTTAAGGTATTAAGATCATCTGTTACTCAAGCTCTTTAGTGTTAACATATGGCACCAGAGGTACCACCGCCTCTTCCGCCTCCTGGTGCGGGAGGACCTAGTTCCAGCCAGGCACCGCCTCAGTCCGAAATGGCGGAGGTGGCTGCAGCCTTGAGGTCTTTAGCTGCAACGCAACAAGCTATGCAAGAGCAGTTTTCATAGCTCAGCCAAATTATGATGAGGCCACCTGGAGTTTCACCGGAAATGATCACTCCGGCGGCTGTCCAGCCTTATCCTGATACCAGGGGACTACCCCAGGAACCAATGAAGGACCAACCTACCCCCAGCGGAGGAGGGACGTTGTTGACCCTAGGCGCTTATGCCTGGGGAGGCAAGGAAACCCTTGCCCGGAGGACAGGTATGATGATCTAGAGGCAAAAGATGTGCCGAAAGAATGTTAGGAGTCGTATGAGGTCTCGAATAATACTGTACGTCCTCTTCAGCAGAGCCGAGGTTATGGAGGCCGAAGAGGTGAAGAGGCCCAGCATCGAGGATCATCTTTTGATCGATTGAGTAGAGGGTCGGCCTTTGAGAGGTTGGGCCCAGTAAATGACCTAAGACAGAGGTTATCAAGGTCAAGGAGTGCAGCAGACTCGCAAAGAGGAGAGGGACAACGTTGGCCACACCAAGGCCAACCTCATGAAGGAAGAGGTAGAGATCAGGTAGGGTCAACAGCCGACGTTGCGCTGCGGCTGAGTAACCCTCAATCTATCCCTTGGAGGTGGCTGGGGACAACCTCGGTCAGGCCGATGATAGGAGACCATGGAACGACTCTATCCAACGTCTCGAGGATAAGATAGGAGACCTCATTAAGAGCCGAGACCCATTGCAAAGAGGTTTCTCGGAGGGCTCCCCCTTTGTGGCAAGGATAGTGAGCTTCCCAACTCCTGCTAAGTTTAAGCCACCCATGGTGTCTCCCAAGTATGACGGTAGCACCAACCTTGTACATCACATTGAGATGTATAAGTCAGCAGCGGACATCTACTCGATACCTGATGAGATGAGGTATAGGGCCTTCTCTGGGACTTTGATAGGAGTAGCACACAACTGGTTCACTTCTCTTTTGAAGAATTCAATTAAGAACTTCAAGGGCTTGGCTGAACGATTCATTCATAACTTCTGTTTTGGGGTAAGACCTCAATAGAAGACCACTCATCTACTGTATGTCAAGCAAGGCAAGGACGAGAGCCTAAGGGACTACATCGCCAGGTTCAACAAAGAAAAACTTGAGTTTGAGGATTATGAAGAGAATATAGCCATAACCTCCCTCATAGGAGGTCTTCAGAAAGGGAAGTTATTGTAGAAACTCGCGGAAGACCCTCCCAAGTCTATGGAAGAGCTAATGGAAACTGCGAGAAAGGTAATGAATGCCGAAGAGGAAATGGCCGCCAAGAATGAGGATGAGAACCGCAGTAGTAGCGGTAAGTCCTAAAGAAAGAAAGACGGAAAGAAGAGGTCAACCGATGACAAGTTCGCTCACTATACTCCTCTAACTGTGAGCTGTGAGCATATCCTCAAGGAGATTAAGAATGACAGGACTCTAAGATGGCCGGAGAAACTAAAGGCCCCTCCGCATAAGAGGAATAAGAACTTATGGTGTGAGTTCCACCAAGACTATGGCCATGTTACAGACATATGCTTCGCCTTGAAGGATGAGATTGAAAAGATGTTAAAATCCGAAAAGTTGAGGAAGCATGTTGATGGAAAGGCTCCTAAAGGCGGAAGATATGACCCTAAGAAGAGGAGAAATGACAGATGCCGTGACGATGCCCCAGCTAGAAGAGATAATTATTCGAAAGGTGATGATGAAGATGATATGGACCTTCCGCTAAAAGATGACAACACTCCAGTGAAGAGGGTTGGCATGATCTCCTTTGGTGTTGACACCATATGCGAAGGGCTTGCGGGAGGTGGCTCTGAAGTGGCTGATAGAAAATCTCATGTGGCAGAGGCCAAGTCAGTGGCCAAACCTGAAGTTGTAAATCTAACGTTTTCCGATATGGTGCAGAAGAGAAAGAAGGTGAACATGGACACTCTTATAGTTGGGTTCTCCCGACTCGACTTCAAAGGTATATTAGCCCCACATGATGACCCCTTGGTAATAACAACAAGAGTACATGGATGCGAGGTGCAGAGAATCCTCGTAGATGAGGGGAGTTCAGCAGACGTGATGTTTTGGCCCTGCTTTAAGAGCCTAGGTCTTAACAGAGCTAGACTGGTACCCTATCATCATCATTTAATGGGATTCAATGGTGAAAAGGTCCACCCATTGGGCATGTATGAGATGGACGTACGAATGGGTGATGAGTGGCCTAAGAGGTTAACCCGGAAGATCAACTTTTTCTTTATGGACGAAAATGTCTTCTCGGCCTATAACCTCATCATAGGATGAAAATGTCTTCTCAGCCTATAACCACCACTTATAGCATTGATACACTTGACCCAAGAGATGAAACAGAATTAAAGAAGGGAGAGGCTGTGGAAGAGGTAGAATACATCATCCTCAATGAGGATGAATCAGAAAAAACCATCCAGGTCGGCAAAGCCTTAAAAACAAAAATCAATGAAGAGATGATAAACTTCTTGAGGAAGAGTCAGAGTGTCTTCGCTTGGAGTCATGCAGACATGTCCGACATCAACCCTGAGGTTATGTGTCACAAGCTTAACGTGACCAAAGATTCCAGGCCGATCAAACAAAGACAAAGAGTTTACTCTAGGGAGAAGTACGACATCATCTGGGAAGAAGTTAAAAAATTAGAAGAGGCTGAGTTTATTAGAGAAGTCATATATTTGGAGTGGTTATCGAATGCAGTCATCGTGCCCAAAGCCAATGGAAAGTGTAGAATGTGCGTCGATTTCACTGACCTGAACATGTATTGCCCAAAAGACAGCTATCCCTTACCTCGGATAGATCATATGGTAGATGCTACTTTAGGGCACAAGCTCATGAGCTTCATGGATGCGTATTTAGGCTACAACTAGATCTTCATAGATGCGGAAGACTCAGAGAAAACAACCTTCATTACCGACAAAGGGACGTACTGTTACAAAATGATGGCCTTCGGTCTGAAAAATGTGGGGGGGACATACCAACGTCTTGTGAATAAGATGTTCGAAGATCAAATAGGAAAAACTATGGAGGTGTATGTAGACGATATGCTGACGAAGAGCTTAAAGGTCTGCACTCATGTGGCAGACCTTGAAAAGACTTTCGATACTATGGACTTGTACAGGATGAAACTCAAACCCGTGAAGTGTGTCTTCGGGGTAGGAGCTGGTAAGTTTCTTAGATTTATCGCCAATCAAAGAGGAATCAAAGCAAACCCTGAGAAAATCAAGGCTTTACTTGACATAAAGACACTAAGGAGTATCAAGGACGTTCAAAGACTCACGGGGAGAGTTCCCTCACTCAACAGGTTTGTTTCTAAAGCAATGGACAAGTGTCTTCCATTCTTTAAAGTTCTTAGAAAGGACTTCCTATGGGACGAAGAGTGCGAAGAGTCTTTTAACCAACTCAAGTCTTACCTTGGGTCTCTCTTGTTATTATCTCGGCCCATAGTAGGAGAGAAATTGTATGTTTATCTAGCAGTGTCTGAATTGGCTATTAGTGCAGTCATAGTATGGGAAGACGTTGGAATACAAAGGCCTGTGTATTTTAATAGTAAAGCCCTTCAAGGGTCTGAGAAAAATTACCCTCATATGGAAAAGTTAGCCTACGCCCTGATACATGCTTCCAGGAAGATGAAGCCCTACTTCCGAGCCCATTCCATGGTCATCCTCACCGATTCCCCACTAAGACAGGTTCTACATAAACCTGAGAAGTCTGGAAGATTGATGACCTCGGCCATCGATTTGGGGGAGTATGACCTTGCTTACCAACTTAGGGCAGCCATTAAAGGGCAGGCCCTCGCAGACTTTGTTGCCAAGTTCACATGGGAGGAGGCCGGGGTAGAGAATGACCTAGTAGGTGCTGAAGGGTCAAACAACAAGGTCTTCTAAGAATAGGAAGAGGTTGCACCAAACGTCTTCCGAGAATAGGAAGAGGTTTCACCAAACATCTTTCGAGAACATGAAGAGGTTGCACCAATGTCTTCCGAGAATAGGAAGAGGTTGCACCAAACGTCTTCCAAGAATAGGAAGAGGTTGCACCAAACATCTTCCGAAACCAGGAAGAGTTTGCACCAAATGTCTTCCGAAACTAGGAAGAGGTCGTATCTAAGAAGATCAGGAGTGGAGTAGCAGAGAACGAGGAGGATCGATACCTCTTTAGGCAAGGAATCATATCGGCAGGAGCCTTCTCATCGGATATAGACATCTAGAATCTCTTCGTTAATGGTTCTTCTTGTGACAGTGGAAGCGGTGTAGGGTTGATACTTTCAACTCCAGATGGTGCTAACATTGAATACACTTTGAGGTTAAACTTCAAGGCCTCTAACAACGAGTCAGAATATGAAGCTATGATAGCAGGTCTCTCGTTGGAAAATACTTTAGGAGTAAGATGAATCCTACTTCATAGCGACTCAAGGTTAGTTGTCAATCAAGTATTGGGAGTCTATGAGGCCAAATATGAAAGGATGGATAATTATCTGAAGAGGGTGAGAATGATGTTAGAATATTCCGAAGAGATAAAATTGAAGAGAGTACCTCGACAAAATAACAGCCACGCAGATACATTGGCTAGATTGGCCTCAGCGACGAAGACAGACATCCTAAGGAGAGTTCCGATCGAGGTCTTAGCAAAAGCGAAAATCGAGGAAGAAGAGGTTTGCAACCCTTATCTCAATTTTAACCTAGGATACTCATGGATGAACCCCCTCATTAGATATATCAAAGAGGGAGAGCTACCGGAATCTAAGCTTGAGAGGAGGAAATTGAGATATAGGGCTGCCAAGTTCTCCATATTAGGAGACGTCCTATATAAGAAGGGATTTCTGTTGCCTCTCCTCAGATGTGTGCATCCCACCGAAGTTCCCCACGCCTTACAGGAAGTTCATGATGGTTCGTGCTCCAGTCACATAGGAGGAAGACCCTTAGCCAAAAGGATAATTACACAGGGATACTGGTGGCCAACCTTGGCCAAAGATGCTGCGACTTACGTGAAGAGGTGCGATAAATGCTAGAGATTATCCACTGTTCCTCACCAACCTATGACGTCAATCACTTCCCCATGACCATTTGCAGTATGGGGAATTGACTTAGTAGGACCCCTACCAAGAGCTGCCAATAATTACCGGTTTCTGATAGTTGCCATTGACTACTTCTCAAAGTGGGTGGAGGCTGAGCCGATGATAACGATCACAGAACAGAAGACCTTCTAATTTATTTGGAGGAACATTATATGCATACATGGCCTCCCAAACACTCTCATCTCAGATAATGGAACCTAGTTCAAGAACTCCTCTTTAGAAAGGTATTACGAAAGAGTGGGGATAAAGTAGTTCTTCTCATCTCCCGGTCGACCTCAGGCAAACGGTTAGACAGAAGTCACAAACAGAATAATCCTTGACGGAATCAAGAAGTGGTTAGAAGAAGCGAAGGGGAGATGGACTGAAGAGGTTTACGTTGTGTTATGGGCCTACAGAACCACGATAAGGACACCAACAGGAGAAACCCCATTCATGCTAGCACACGGCTCACAGGCCATCATACCAACAGAAGTGGGACTCCCTACTCATAGGGTTCAGACCTATGACCCTGATAAAAATGGGGAAGAGAGGAGACTAGACCTATATATGATTGAAGAGAGAAGGGAAGATGTAGAAATCAGACAAGAAGCTTACCAGCAGAGAGTAGCAAAATTCTATAATCAGAGGGTGAAGTCAAAACTCATTATTGTGGGCGACTTAGTACTGAAGAAGACCTTACAGAAAATAAACAAACTCCATCCAAATTGGCATGGTCCATACAAAGTGACCAAAGAGGTTGTGCCCAGGACCTACGGGCTAGAAAACCTAGAAGGGGAACCTTTCGCTAACCCCTGGAATGCTGATCACCTAGATAAGTATTGCATATGATGTTGCAAAAAGTGATATAAATGTACCATCTTATGAAGAGGTTATTAATAAGAGATCAGTTTCCATGTCAATTTTTGCTTCACTGCGATCTAATGGTAGAAAGATCTGAGTTAGAGGGTCAGACCCTTATATCATCATTAAGTGGTGACGAGGTCTGAGGTCAGACACCATACTAGGATGACCTCAGAGCCTTAACATCATTAATTTGGTGAAATTAATTATGAGGATAACATCTTAGTTGATGGCCTCAGACCCTTATAACATCATTAAGTGGTGATGAGGTCTGAGGTTAGACACCATACTAGGATGACCTCAGACCCTTAACATCATTAATTCGGTGAAATTAATTATGAGGATAACATCTTAGTTGATGGCCTCAAACCCTTATAACATCATTAAGTGGTGACGAGGTCTGAGGTCAGACACCATACTAGGATGACCTCAGACCCTTACCATCATTAATTTGGTGAAATTAATTATGAGGATAAAATCGTAGTTGATGGCCTCAGACCCTTATAACATCATTAAGTGGTGACGAGGTCTGAGGTCAGACACCATACTAGGATGACCTCAGACCCTTAATATCATTAATTTGGTGAAATTAATTACGAGGATAACATCTTAGTTGATGGCCTCAGACCCTTATAACATCATTAAGTGGTGACGAGGTCTGAGGTCAAACACCATACTAGGATGTCCCCAGACCCTTAACATCATTACTTTGTTGAAATTAATTATGAGGATAACATCTTAGTTGATGGCCTCAGACCCTTATAACATCATTAAGTGGTAACGAGGTCTGAGGTCAGACACCATACTAGTATGACCTCAGACCCTTAACATCATTAATTTGGTGAAATTAATTATGAGGATAACATCTTAGTTGATGGCCTCAGACCCTTATTACATCATTAAGTGGTGACGAGGTCTGAGGTCAGACACCATACTAGGATGACCTCAGACCCTTAACATCATTAATCTAGTGAAATTAATTATGAGGATAACTTCTTAGTTGATATCCTCCGATCCTTCTAACATCATTAAGTGGTGACGAGTTCTGAGGTCAGACACCATACTAAGATGACCTCAGACCCTTAACATCATTAATTTGGTGAAATTACTTATAAGGTTAACATCTTAGTTGATGGCCTCCGACCCTTATAACATCATTAAGTGGTGATGAGGTCTGAGGTCAGACACCATACTAGGATGACCTCAGACCCTTAACCTCATTAATTTGGTGAAATTAATTATGAGGATAACATCTTAGTTGATGGCCTCAAACCCTTATAACATCATTAAGTGGTGACGAGGTCTGAGGTGAGACACCATACTAGGATGACCTCAGACCCTTAACATCATTAATTTGGGGAAATTAATTATGAGGATAACATCTTAGTTGATGGCCTCAGACCCTTATAACATCATTAAGTGGTGACCAGGTCTGAGGTCAGACACCATACTAGGATGACCTCAGACCCTTAACATCATTAATTTGGTGAAATTAATTATGAGGGTAACATCTTAGTTGATGGCCTCAAACCCTTATAACATCATTAAGTGGTGACGAGGTCTGAGGTCAGATACCATATTAGGATGACCTCAAACCCTTAACATCATTAATTTGGTAAAATTTATTATGATGATAACATCTTAGTTTATGGACTCAGACCCTTATAACATCATTAAGTGGTGACGAGGTCTGAGGTCAAACATCATACTAGGATGACCTCTGACCCTTAACATCATTAATTTGGTGAAATTAATTATGAGGATAACATCTTAGTTGATGGCCTCAGACCCTTATAACACTATTAAGTGGTGACAAGGTCTGAGGGAAGACGCCGTACTAGGATGACCTTAGACCCTTAACATCATTAATTTGGTGAAATTAATTTTGAGGATAACATCTTAGTTGATGTCCTCGGACCCTTATAACATCATTAAGTGATGACGAGGTCTGAGGTCAAACATCATACTAGGATGGACTCAGATCCTTAACACCTTAATTTGGTGCAATTAATTATGAGGATAACCTCTTAGTTGATGGCCTCAGACCTTATAACATCACTGTGGTGACGGTTTGAGGTAAGACTTAATTTAGTTTAAACAGATATCATTGCAACAAGACATCAGAGCTAAAACATCGCATGGAAAATAAGCATTCAACAAACAAAACAAATGAAGTAAAAACCCTCCTCAGAGGTTGCTATCCAGTTACAAAAATTCAAAAATATAAGTTGACAATGTTCTTCAGAGGTTACATCCGATCAGGGGTTACAAAAAAGTACAGAAAGCTTCACAATTGAGCCTAAGGATTCGAAGGGAGAGTGCTGGTATCCTTGGCCTGATTCTCTTAGACGACGTTGGTCATCTCGGCCCTATCTTCTCTGTGGTCAGCTCCCTCTATCTTCATACCATCCAGTGTGGTAGTCTCTGCAGGGGCAGCAACCTCCTCTTCAACCTTTTGAAAGGCTTAGGAAAGCTAAGGGTTAGAAAAACCCAGACCTATGAAGTCAGAGGCCTTCAAACTTCCTGCTTCCTTCTCCTTAGCAGACACCCATTTGATAGTAGCCTTAATACCTCTTTCGAGGTACTCAAAGCCGAAGCTCATGAATTCATCGGAGACTTTATAATTAGCCAATATCCCCTCCGAGGCATCCTCGAGGGCTTCCTTCACAGCAGAGTCGACCTTTTGTTGGAGAACGTCATCCTTGGCCTTCAGAGCAGCAACGTGGTCTTTTTTGAGCTTGGAGATATCTTTCTCTAGGTCCTTAACCTTCTTATCAGACCCCACTAAAGAAGACTTCAGACGGTCTACCTCGGCATTCAGGGAGCTTTGCGCCTTCTCGATATCCTGACCCTTCTGGATGAGGGGTAACTTCCTCATAGTCCAATTAGCAAGATGATGCATAGTAGCCACGCCTTGCAAATCAAGTGGTCATGTATATGAGTTGAAATTCAAAATAGAGGTTACACTTAGAAGCTATAATGAAATATGAAGACATACCTGAATAGACATGTGGAGGCCGAACTCAATCAGCAGAGGTGTGTCCATAGACCTACAAAAACGTTTGTCAGCATCGGTCATGGCAGAACCGATGGCATCCAGTGCCTGCAGATCATGGCCTATGATGCTGTCATTGATTTTTAGTTTCTCTATACGAGCAGTCAATGCATCAGCAGAGGATATCGGGATGGCAGAGTCCCCACCTTTTTTCTTTTGCCTCTGATCCTCAGGAGGAGGGTCGGTAGAACTTCTCTTCTTTGTGTCCTGAGCCTTCAAGGTTGAGGGAGGGGGAGGAGGGTCATTCAGACCTACCTTCTTAGCAAGCTTTGTAAAACTCGGTGCTGCCATTTCCCAAAGCTCATCGGATCTTCCCTTTAGACACTTTGCAAAATAGAAAGGTCTGAGTTAGAGAGCCAGAAATGCATAAACTCAGAGGTATAACTTGGAATAAAAAAAACTTACCAAGCTCTGTAAGAGGACTTCCCCCTAAACCAGTATCAAAGAGGTAGTGGGGGGTCATTAGGTGTTCAAATTTGACGAGCATACCATGCATCCCCTGATCCTGAAGGTCTTTGACCTTCTGAAGATTTTGCAGGCTCAGACCAGGGTCGGGCTTAGCAGCTGTTGTAACCTTTCCCCATCTTATAGGCATCCTCGGCTCTAGTGGGGAGGAGGGGGTGCATGGGACAAATTCCCATGTCCCTGAGGCAAAGAAATAGGGAGGCTTCCGGTTATGATTAGAAGTTTAAGTTATCTTGAGCATCTTCTTATCAGGTTTTTGAGCTATAAAATGATAATAGTTCGGATGTTTTTTGGCTGATGAATGGATATAAAAACCTACAAAGGCCTGGACTGGAAGGTATAAGTGATGAACAACCTTCCATAAGACGATGGCCCTAATTATTACCCTCCAAGAATTGGGTGACAACTGGGAAGGGACCAAGTTGATATAGCCTAGTATAGACCTAATAATGGGATGGATGGGCAAACGAAACCCCAACTTGAACATCTACTCGTACAAGCAGATGTCACCATCTCGGCCTCGGTAAGCCCTCTCTTTCCTCAGAGGTCTCCTGAGATTTATGGAGGGGCTGATGGAGTATAGGTATCTGAAGCAAAGAAGGTCGACCTAACTAACTGTACTCTTAATCTCGGACGCCTCAGAGACATCGACATCACTCTCAGTATATCATCATCGTCATTATCCAGCTTAACATCGGCCGAAGAAGACGTTGGAGGGTTACTTGGGAACCTCTAAGAAAACTCAGCCCCAGTGACGGCCGACGGGGGAATGGCATCAAGTATTGGTGGAATAGCCACGCTTGGTTCAACAATCTCAACCTCTGAGGAAGAGGACGATGTGCTTGAATTTTTATGAGACGAGGCCCGACTGGAGACCTCTACTTGATCAGGGACCTGATCTTGTTGATTTGAGAAGTACATAGCCTCTTGGAAGGAATCCACAGACATAGGGTCTGATGTGGAAGACTCAGACTTAGACATTAGTGAGGGTTCAGCAGGTACCTCGGCTTGGATAGATGGTTCTGATGGTTCAGAGTATATTACCTTCAGAGGTGGGGGAAAGATAGGTTTGAGGGAGAATTCCTCTGACCTACGAGCTTCCTCCTGCACTCTTTCTATTTGCCTAATTTTCTCTAAAGTCTTCCCTCTGAGAGAAGGGAACTCCACTAGGAGTTTGTAAAAGGGTCTGAGCATAAGAGGCAGACCCTACACTTACAACTCTCCTAAACAACAAACAAAGATTGGAAAATGGAATGATTCAACCAAGGATCAAACTATCAAAATTTAAGCAATTACTACGAAGAACACAAAGAACAGTTCGCAGAAAAAATGGACACCTCACCGGAAATCTCCAAAAACTCACCGAAAAATGCAAAAATAAGAAGAAGACAGGAAAAATGAAGAAGAAAGAATGGCAGAGGATACCTGAAGACAAAATGGTATGAGAGAAGGCAGAGACTGCGAGAAATCACCACCAAAATGCTTCAAACCAGAGCTTTTCTAGAGAGAGAGAGCTGCAGAAATGAGTCGAGCCAGAAAAGAGAGAAGTGAAGAAGAAGAAAGAGGGAAAATAGGGTTTAAACCCTTAATATAGATGCACGCTCCCCAAGGCCCATCATTGCCTTGGGAGCCCCAAAGGACGGTTGACATCACATGCTTGTTAGGCACGCTTCACACTTCAGCAATGGACAAGTGTCAAATGGACATTAGCATAAGAGAGACCTCAGAGATGTACAGACCCCACATTCACCGGATCTCACATGTAACTAAGGGCTGGGGGGTGATTAATATGCCTCAAATGTGCCACCGGGGCTAAGAGACATCAACCTCGGCCGAGGATATGGCCGATGTTGGAAGGGACTTGGATCAGTTACCGGCAGCCTCAGCCATAACAGGGCCGGCCCTGGAGGACACCACTACCAACCTCTTCAAGGGGAGACTGCATGAATCAGGGGGTCAGCAGTTCGTCAGTTCACCCAGGAATGACATGTAATACCCCGTATTTTTGTGATATTTATTTATGGGATTAATTAAATTAAATGCGTATTAATTGGAAATTAATCTGGATTAAAATACTAGCGCGATGCGAATTGGTATTTGAATATAATGTGCATATATGATTATACATGAATATTGAAGTATGAAATTTTTCGTGAGATTGAAATACGGAAAGTTGGAAAATTTTATTTAGACGCGTGTGACAGTCGCGTCAAGGAAATATTTATTTTATTTAAAAAGTGAATTTTAGTTCTATTAATCGTATGGTCGTTTTGAGTGCGCCAACGCGTCCGGAAGGGTCGAAATAGTCAGAAAACACTAGCCGGGGGTTAAGTTTGGGTCCCGGGGCATTATTGGGCCATACCGGTAACTTATAAGGGCATTTTGGTAATTTCGGAAATTGGGTAATTAAAACCCACGAAAATTAGAGTTAAAAATCTGACTTAGTATTAACCCACTAAGCCATTTCCAACCCCAATTTAGGTAGTGGGGTACCGGAGAAGTTAGAAACTTTATAACTTGGCAAAACCAACCCCACCTCCATTAACACCTTGAGAAGAAAAGCTTGTTGAGAGAGAGAGAAGGAATTCTACAGAGAGAGAGAGAGAACACTTCAGAGATTCGTCATCAAATTCAGAGATTCAAATAAGTCAAGTAATTTAATTTCATTTTTACAGAGAATGTTTCTTCCATGTGTAGGAATTGATAAAAATCTGATTGTTCTTGGGAGTTAATGAAAAACCCATTAAATTGGAAATAGAATCTTACATATTGATGAAGAATTGCATGTAGAATTATATGTAGGCGATTATTCTGATGTTAATAATATCTTGGATGAAACAAAAACGGATTATAGTAGGTTCAATGATGATGTATAAATGTTAGGGTTCATGTTCATATAAATTGGGAATAAACTAAGAGATTTGAAGATTTGATGATGTTTTAGATGAGTTAGCCCTATATAAACGTTTGATTATGACCTATGAGTGTTTAGTACGAATTATGAACCTTAAAATGATGTTGGAACGATTTTTATGCGGGATTATGAGTGAAAAAAATTAGGAAAAACGAGATAGGAATTTCTGGGCTCGAATCTGGTCACTCGTTAGAAGACCTGCCCAGGTCGTTCGAACGAGCTCGCTCGAACGAGCTTCTAACGAGTTGACAGTTTGGGTTCTAACGAGAGGGATGTTCGTTCGAAGACTTTCGTTCGAATGAGATCTCATTAGAAGGCCCAGTTCGTTCGAACTAACTCTCGTTAGAACAGCCTCGTTCCAGCGAGACTTCGAACGAGTTGACAGTTTAGGCTTTTTAGCCTGTTTTGATCTCGAGTGCCCCGTAACCTTGTGTATAGGTAGAGATAGCCTTCCCTTGATGAGTAATTGATATATTTGGGATGTTTGGGATATAATGAGGAGTCAAACCTATAAGTGTAGTTTGAACCTAAGGGAAAATATGAAGTAGGACGTGAGTGTCTATTACGATGCGAGAACTATTGACAGCCTAATTTATTATATTAATCGGGAACATATAAATTGTGTAGTATTATCTGTCGGTACGAGAATGAGAAGTGTACCACCAATATATTTTGGTGATTACTAAGATGCGTGAATACTTAGTATTTGTATTGATTTTATGTGTATGACATACCTACCATACTTGCTATCACGGGAGGTTCGCGTTCGCTTAGGGCCCTCTAATCCTTGTGTTGCCCGGATTTAGACTGGTTACCTCGATGAACATAGGTCAAAGAAGGACTTATTGGGATGTTAATAAGTCTGTTGATCGTGGGAGCGCAGGTATGTGCGTGACCCATGTGATGTGACTGTGTTCGCCTCCATTATTTGTGATGTTGTTATCTGAACGATTCCTAAGAGATTCGGAATGCGTAATCCTTATGTACGTGATGTACCGAGATGGATAGCAGAGTATGTGTGCAGCGCAGCTAGTTCTCGGGGTGCTTGTATTCTATTGTATATTTATGACGGGAATAATATACATTTAATTAATGGGAACTTTCATGTTAATATTGTGAAAAATTATGGTATTGTTTTGAGAAAACATAACGGGTTAACCGATAGTGAAATGTATTAAAAATTGAGAATCTGAGTTTAAGTAAAGCCCTCCATTTATTTGATAACTCTAGAATGTATTATGGGAATCGAGTAGTAAGGGGTAGAACTTATTACGGTTTGGTTAGATATGGATGTCTTATAGATGGGTACGGTACGTTAGGAGTGCACATGTAGTCGAGAGGTGAGAATTTCATGTGAGTGCACGTCCTAACATGTATTTTGCATTTAATGTTTTAATGTTATTAAAACACTTGCTGTTTTCAAAATGTTTTCCACTTTCGGGCTCTGACCCATTTGCTTTCAAATTTGTTTTTGTAAAAACCATTTTAGGTGCCCAGCCACAAGGACACCATGCTTAGGATTCTCATTCAGGTGACGAGCTGTAGCTGTTTGTGGAAGTTACAGGACTTTGCCTGTAGACGCTTCATCTATTTTGACTCGATATTCTTCAGTTATCAGTTGTAGGGCATATTGCCCATTTCTTTTACAGACATTTCATTTATTTCAGTTATTGAGACTTCTGGCATGTAATTATTCAGGATTCGGACTTGTAGTATTATTTTTCAGTTGTGGGATTGTTGTGAGGAGTTTTTCCTCCGGATTTATACTTATGTTGTTGGTTATTCATTACTTCATTATAGTGAATGGTTGTTATTCTTTCATTATTCTTTTACTCCATGTTAATCAGACTTAACTTAAAATTTGGCACTTACTTTTTAAATACTAGGTGGTTAGTAATTATTAAAAATGTTTTCGACAGTGATGCTATTAACTGAACCAACTTGGCATTTTGAATTAATTTAATAAAGGAGTAGCTACCCGGTATTTAATTAGTCGGGGTGTCACAGGTGGTATCAGAGCATCAGGTTCTAGTGTCCTTTAGGATCTAAACGGCTTATTATGTTTTCGCTGAGCTTTCTTTGATGTAGAGCCCTATATTTTAGGACTGTTGTATTCTCTTGTTTATGCTAGATTCTTCAGCTATTTTAAGTTTATAACTGCAAACTTATAAACTTCATTCTTATTTAAGATGCCTCCACGATGTGCACAACGGGTTCCCAGGAATGCAACGCCAGAACCACATCCCGGACCAGTTCAGGGCACGATGAATGCTGCCGAGGTTGCAGCCATTGTGGCCCAGGCGGTAAATGCCGCACTAGCAGTAGTTCAGCAGACACCAGCTCAGGCACCAGTAGCCGCGCCAGTTCAGGCACATGCATTTCCGTCTGCTTGGGAACGTGTACGTGATGCTTTTCAGAAAGCACACCCTCCGGAGTTCGCAGGTAGCTCTGATGTGGTAGTTTCGAGTCAGTGGAGGAAGGACATACAGCGACACCTGAGGATGTATGAGTGCACAGATGTCCAGAAGCAGATACTAGCTACCTTTAAGATAGTGGGGTCTTCACTGCAGTGGTGGGAGTCTATTACCACCGTGGAGGAGAGGGACACTCTCACTATTCAGGAGTTCTGGGTGCGGTTTGACCGCAAGTACTTTCCGTCGGCTGTTCACACAGAGATGAGGAGGAAGTTGATGAGCCTCAAGCAAGAGGGTAAGACTGTGGCCGAGTATGAGGCCGAATTCACTGATCTTCTGAACATTGTTCCGGATGAGATACCGACGGAGGAGAAGAAGATACAGAAATTTATGGACGGGTTGACATGGAGGATTCGTCAGCACTTGTTAGGGAACCTCTCGTTAGCCACTTATTCTGATGTGGTTGACGCTGCATTGCTCCATTTCCAGGATCACCGTTTTCACATGACTAGAGGGCAAGAGATCGGGAGAGTCTAGCCATCAGGGCAGGACTGGAGGAAATGGTGCCAGTGGGGCACAATCTGTTTAGGGGAAGAGGCAGGGTGATCAGGGTACCCAGCAGGGGGATCACAAGAGGTTCAGGTCAGGAAATTTCAGGCACGGATAGGGAGGCTTCCGGCAGGGCCATTAGGGTCCGAACGGCCATCAGCACCAGCAGGGTCAGAATGGTCAACAACAGTTTCAGCAGGGCCAGTGGAGTAATGGTAACCGCCACCAGGGCCGGGGGCAGCAGGGACAGAGAGGGGGGAACTTCCGGGGGAAGTGCTTCATTTGTGGCAAGACTGGCCATAAACGCCAGGACTGTCTTGATAGGGGAAGGGCCCCGCAGCAGCAGCAGGGTGCTCGACATGAGCCACAGAGGCCACTTTTTCCACCAGCCCTCCCAGCTCCAGCCCAGGTGCCAGCTCTTCCAGCCATTCCAGCAGTTCCTGTGCAGTAGGGACAGTTACAGTATGGACGTGTCTATAACGTCCACCAGGAAGCAGCTCCGCAGGCACCACCCGCGATTGAGGGTATGTTTCCTATCCATGGTACTATGGATCGGGTTTTGTTTGATACGGGGGCAATACATTGCTTTACAGCTACACATTTTGCAAAAGCCTTAGGGTTGTTAGCCACAGCAGAGAGCACAGTGACGTGTGTAGACTCACCATTGGGGAGTGGGTCACTTATTTTCTTTATATGCCGGGGAGTAGGGGTAGAGATTGGTAGTTTGGTATTACCTGCAAATATGTTATTATTAGAGATGACCGAGTATGATGCCATTATTGGTATGGATTGGCTTGTTGCGTAACGAGCCATGATTGACTGTTTCAGTAGGAGTATTATCTTTGCCATTCCCGGGCAGGAGATGTTTTTGGTGGAGATGCCTCGTTCCGAGGGAGGATCGTCCACTCATTTGTACTATATAGAGGAGGAGACCTCTAAGGAGGTGGTGATACCACTTGATTCGATTCTGGTTGTTAGAGAGTTTGCCGATGTATTTCAGGATATACCTGGATTACCCCCCAGTCGAGAGATAGACTTTGTCATAGACTTATTACCAGATACGAGACCTATAGCACGCGCACCGTACCGTATGGCTCCAGCTGAGATGAGGGAGTTACGGGATCAGATTGAGCAGTTGTTGGGTCAGGGGTTTATACGGAGGAGTACTTCGCCGTGGGGTTCCCCTGTGTTGTTCATAAAGAAGAGAGATGGTTCACTGAGATTGTGTGTGGACTACCGAGAGTTGAATAAGGTCACGATACGGAATAAATATCCGTTGCCTTGAATCGATGACTTATTCGACCAGTTAAGAGGAGCTTCTTTCTTCTCAAAGATTGATTTGAGATCGGGATACCATCAGTTGCGTATCAGGGAAGAGGATGTCTCGAAGACTGCGTTCTTATCGAGATATGGATCTTACGAGTTTCGGGTTATGCCTTTTGGTTTGACCAACGCTCCAGCAGTGTTTATGGACTTGATGAATAGGGTGTTCAGAGATTTCTTAGATCAGTTTGTCATTGTCTTCATCGATGATATTCTGGTTTACTCCCAGACAGAGGAGGAGCACGCCGAGCATTTGAGGCAAGTTTTACAGACGCTACGGCATAAAGAGTTGTATGCAAAATATGAGAAATGCGGGTTTTGGCTGAAGGAGGTCCAGTTTTTGGGGCATATTATTTCCGATCGGGGAATATCTGTTGATCCGGGGAAGGTATCCGCGGTGAGGGAGTGGGGACAGCCCACGACACCGACAGAGATTCGTAGTTTCTTGGGCCTAGCAGGATACTACAGGAGGTTTATTCGGGGATTCTCGAAGATAGCAGGTCCTTTGACACATCTGACTCGTAAGGGTGTACCATTCCTCTGGAGTGATGCCTGACAGTTGGCATTCGATGAATTGAAGGATAAGTTGACCTCAGCACCTGTGTTAGCATTGTCGAGACCGGGAGTTGAGTATTTAGTTTACACCGATGCGTCCTTGCAAGGACTTGGAGGTGTATTACAGCAGGACAGTCAGGCCATTGCTTATGCATCCCGTAAGCTAAAGCCTCACAAGAAGAACTAACCCACTCATGACTTGGAGTTGGCGGTAGTCGTTTTTGCCCTTCGTATTTGGAGACATTACCTTTTGGGGGAAAAGTTTCGATTGTTCACAGACCACAAGTCCCTACAGTACCTATTCACGTAGAAAGAGTTGAATATGCGGCAGCGGAGGTGGCTTGAGTTTGTAAAGGACTATCAGTTTGACATCCAGTATCACCCGGGAAAGGCTAACGTGGTAGCAGACGCATTGAGCCGTAGGCCAGCAGATGAAGTGGCAGAGGTGTGGAAGGCTAAGTGGAAGGAATTAGGACACCAGGATGCAGTGGCCCGATCATTCATGTCGGTAATGACTGTTACGCCGCAGATTGTCACGAGGGTGGTAAAAGCACAAGCAGATGACTCGTTCTGTCAGGAGCTGATAGTTCGATTACTAGCAGAGGGAGCTGAGTCCTATACTGTTAGCTCAGATGGGGGATTACGCTTCAATGGCAGATTGGTAGTTCCGGAAGAGGAGGAATTGCGGCTCGAGGTGATGGCAGAGTCGCACGGCTCACGGTTCACGGTACATCCCGGAGGGGACAAAATGTACCAAGACATGAGACGACAGTATTGGTGGAGCGGGATGAAGAGAGATATTGCCGTGTTTGTTTCAAAATGCGCCACTTGCCAGCTTGTAAAAGTGGATCATCAGAGACCGGCAGGACTTCTACAGCCATTAGAAATCCCGATGTGGATGTGGGAGAGCATCTCCATGGACTTTATCACGGGGTTGCCTACGTCACAGAGAGGTCATGACTCCATTTGGGTAATTATGGACAGGCTGACCAAAGTGGCTCATTTTCTACCCGTAATGACGGATTACACTACGGGACAGTATGCCCAGCTCTTTATTTCAGAGATAGTGAGACTTCACGACGTGCCCTTAAATATCGTGTCTGACCGAGACAAGATATTTGTTTCACGGTTTTGGGAGAGTTTTCAGGAGGCCATGGGCACGGAATTACGGTTGAGTACGGCGTATCACCCGCAAACTAATGGGCAAATGGAGCGTACAAACCAGATATTGGAGGACATGCTACGTATGAGTATCATTGATTTTGGGGGTGGATGGGAGCAGTATCTTCCACTGGTAGAGTTTGCTTACAACAACTCCTACCAGTTCACCATTGGCATGGCTCCATTTGAGGCGTTGTAAGGTAGACCTTGTCGTTCCCCATCATGTTGGTTGGAGGTAGGAGACAACAAACTACTAGGTTCGGAAGTGATTCAGGATACTTCGGTAAGGATAGAATTGATTCGGAGTCGCATTCGGGTAGCTCAGGACAGGCAGAAGAGCTATGCTGATGCGAAGAGGTTCTTCAGAGAGTTCCAAGTGGGGGACCAGGTTTTGCTCAGAGTATCTCCTATGAAGGGGATTATGCATTTTGGGAAGAAAGGGAAGATGGCACCGAGATATGTGGGACCATTTCCTATTATTGAGTGGATTAGACCGGTTGCGTATAGGCTTGGGTTACAGGAGCATTTGCATCGGATTCACGATGTGTTTCATATTTCCTCGCTAAGGAAATATCTTAGAGACGACTTGGCTCATTCTCACATTTCTTTGGAGGACATCGATCTCCAGCCTGATAGCTCCTACGAGGAGGGGCCGATTGCTATTTTGGACCGAAGTGAGCGGAAACTGCGGTCAAAGATAGTCCCGTTAGTGCGTGTTCAGTGGCGACATCATAATGTTGAGGAGTCCACATGGGAGCGCGAGGATGAGATGCGCGAACGTTATCCAGAGTTATTCTTACCAGGTACTTTCTAGTTCCGAATTTCGGGACGAAATTCAGTTATTAGGGGGGAAGTATGTAATATTCCGTATTTTTGTGATATTTATTTATGGGATTAATTAAATTAAATGCATATTAATTGGAAATTAATCCGGATTAAAATACTAGCGCGATGCGAATTGGTATTTGAATATAATGTGCATATATGATTATACATGAATATTGAAGTATGAAATTTGCCGTGAGATTGAAATACGGCAAGTTGGAAAATTTTATTGAGACGCGTGTGACAGTCACGTCAAGGAAATATTTATTTTATTTAAAAAGTGAATTTTAGTTCTATTAACCGTATGGTCGTTTTGAGTGCGCCAACGTGTCCGGAAGGGTCGAAATAGTCAGAAAACACTAGCCGGGGGTTAAGTTTGGGTCCCGGGGCATTATTGGGCCATACCGGTAACTTATAAGGGCATTTTGGTAATTTCAGAAATTGGGTAATTAAAACCCACGAAAATTAGAGTTAAAAATCTGACTTAGTATTAACCCACTAAGCCATTTCCAACCCCAATTTAGGTATTGGGCTAGGGGAGAAGTTAGAAACTTTATAACTTGGCAAAACCAACCCCACCTCCATTAACACCTTGAGAAGAAAATCTTGTTGAGAGAGAGAGAAGGAATTCTGCAGAGAGAGAGAGAGAACACTTCAGAGATTCGTCATCAAATTCAGAGATTCAAATAAGGCAAGTGATTTAATTTCATTTTTACAGAGAATGTTTCTTCCATGTGTAGGAATTGATAAAAATCTGATTGATCTTGGGAGTTAATGAAAAACCCATTAAATTGGAAATAAAATCTTACATATTGATGAGGAATTGCATGTAGAATTATATGTAGGCGATTATTCTGATGTTAATAATATCTTGGATGAAACAAAAACGGATTATAGTAGGTTCAATGATGATGTATAAATGTTAGGGTTCATGTTCATATAAATTGGGAATAAATAAAGAGATTTGAAGATTTGATGATGTTTAAGATGAGTTAGCCCTATATAAACGTTTGATTATGACCTATGAGTGTTTATTACGAATTATGAACCTTAAAATGATGTTGGAACGATTTTTATGTGGGATTAGGAGTGAAAAAAATTGGGAAAAATGAGATAGGAATTTCTGGGCTCGAATCTGGTCACTCGTTAGAAGACCTGCCCAGGTCGTTTGAACGAGCTCGTTCGAACGAGCTTCTAACGAGTTGACAGTTTGGGTTCTAACGAGAGGGATGTTCTTTCGAAGACTTTCGTTCAAACGAGATCTCGTTAGAAGGCCCAGTTCGTTCGAACGAACTCTCGTTCGAACAGCCTCATTCGAACGAGACTTCGAACGAGTTGACAGTTTAGGCTTTTTAGCCTGTTTTGATCCCGAGTGCCCCGTAACCTTGTGTATAGGTAGATATAGCCTTCCCTTGATGAGTAATTGATATATTTGGGATGTTTGGGATATAATGAGGAGTCAAACCTAGAAGTGTAGTTTGAACCTAAGGGAAAATATGAAGTAGGACGTGAGTGTCGATTACGATGCGAGAACTATTGACGGCCTAATTTATTATATTAATCGAGAACATATAAATTGTGTAGTATTATATGTCGGTACGAGAATGAGAAGTGTACCACCAATATATTTTGGTGATTACTAAGATGAGTGAATACTTAGTATATGTATTGATTTTATGTGTATGACATACCTATCATACTTGCTATCACGGGAGGTTCGCGTTCGCTTAGGGCCCTCTAATCCTTGTGTTGCCCGGATTTAGACTGGTTACCTCGATGAACATAGGTCAGAGAAGGACTTATTGGGATGTTAATAAGTCTGCTGATCGTGGGAGCACATGTATGTGCGTGACCCATGTGATGTGACTGTGTTCGCCTCCATTATTTGTGATCTTGTTATCTAAACGATTCCTGAGAGATTCGGAATGCGTAATCCTTATGTACATGATGTACCGGGATGGATAGCAGAGTATGTGTGCAGCGCAGCTACTTCTCGGGGTGCTTGTATTCTATTGTATATTTATGACGGGAATAATATACATTTAATTAATGGGAACTTTCATGTTAATATTGTGAAAAATTATGGTATTGTTTTGAGAAAACATAACGGGTTAACCGATAGTGAAATGTATTACAAATTAAGAATCTGAGTTTAAGTAAAGCCCTCCATTTATTTGATAACTCTAGAATGTATTATGGGAATCAAGTAGTAAGGGGTAGAACTTATTACGGTTTGGTTAGATATGGATGTCTTATAGATGGGTACGGTAGGTTAAGAGTGCACATGTAGTCGAGAGGTGAGAATTTCATGTGAGTGCACGTCCTAACATGTATTTTTCATTTAATGTTTTAATGTTATTAAAACACTTGCTGTTTTCAAAATGTTTTCCACTTTTGGGCTCTGACCCATTTGCTTTCAAATCTATTTTTGTAAAAACCATTTTAGGTGCCCAGCCACAAGGACACCATGCTTAGGATTCTCATTCAGGTGACGAGCTGTAGCTGTTTGTGGAAGTTACAGGACTTTGCTTGTAGACGCTTCATCTATTTTGACTCGATATTCTTCAGTTATCAGTTGTAGGGCATGTCGCCCATTTCTTTTAGAGACATTTCATTTATTTCAGTTATTGAGACTTCTGGCATGTAATTATTCAGGATTCGGACTTGTAGTATTATTTTTCAGTTGTGGGATTGTTGTGAGGAGTTTTTCCTCCGGATTTATATTTTTGTTGTTGGTTATTCATTACTTCATTATAGTGAATGGTTGTTATTCTTTCATTATTCTTTTACCGCATGTTAATCAGACTTAACTTAAAATTTGGCACTTACTTTTTTAATACTAGGTGGTTAGTAATTATTAAAAATGTTTTCGACAGTGATGCTATTAACTGAACCAACTTGGCATTTTGAATTAATTTAATAAAGGAGTAGCTACCCGGTATTTAATTAGTTGGGGTGTCACATGACAACCTCGGCCGGGGATAGTTCGAGGTTTCGAGGAGCCATACTTCTACCAAAGTCAACCCCACCAGTGAATCAACTGATGTTTCAGGCCTATTCCAGCTTAACCTCGGCCCAGGTCGACCTTAATACTTTACCTCGACTTCACTTAGGCCGAGACCATACCGGCTCATCTCGGATTGGATGGGTAGCTAAACCTTACCAACCTCGGACTCTTCTAGGCCGAGGTCATGACCAAGAATGGAGGCCGATCTCTTATTAACATATGTGTGGGCAAGGACACGTGGAAACAAATCAGTTATAACAACTCATTCCCCCCACGTGGGGGGAATATTTCATCATCATTCTGTACATGTGACAGCTGTCTTCATCATATTGGCTAGATCAACACACACATGCTCTTTACATGCATGGGGGTTACACTACAACCCCCAGGCACTATAAATACTTGTCTTCTCCTTCTTATAAAGGGATCCCCCCCCCCCCCCCCCGAAATTAGCAACCCCAGCTGAAACTCTGTCTAAAGGCACAATAGAGAGAAAGATTGGGAGATTGTATCCATGGCCATTAGAGCCCTCATATAGTGATATCAACCACACACCTTCACAGTGGACGTAGGCCTGATTGGCTAAACCACTTATATTCTGGGGTAAATCCTCTTCTCCTCACCTCCATATACTATATGTGTATATACTCTTATGCTGCCATTGTTAACATTGAATTGAGCCCATTAACACCTTGAAGGGTGGTGCTGTTTCCAGCATCATCAAAATTAATTTCCAAGTTAAACGCAAGAATTAATTAGATTAAATTTTAAAGTGGCATCGCTCTACATCCAATTAAAAATAATCCCGTCGGACATCCTAGTTCCCTTATGAAGTGATATTTCTCAATGAAAAATTTCATCACCTCACTCTGAACTAGACAAATTTTCATATTTCATTATGTCATCCGGATAGTTGGGGAAACTTATGTCCGATGTAATAAGTACCCGATGACTTTTGGTCCCACATCTAATGATTGTGACTATAATGGGAGGATATCATTTGTTGTATTTAAGGGTCTACCATCGGTTCATTCATTGAAATTCAACCAACTCGTGTAGAATTTTCTCGATGGGAGGAGTGAACTCACTCACATTCAATATCAATGAACTCCTTTTACGAGTCTTGAGAATACCAAATGTCGTGATTAAAATGAATCAAATGGGGGCCAGATCAAAGCTGACACGAGGAACAAATCACATCACATTTGCAAAACAACAATGGAGATCGCAGGGTTTATGTGGAAACTCCTTTCCCATTGACTATTTTAAACTTGTTAGTATTTTGAAAACCAATCCATTCAATAAGAAATCCAGTAATTAAATCTTAGTAATTGCCAATTTACTTGTATAACTGAAATTTGCTTAAGAATGCTACAACTGCAAGTCCGTGTGTATAGGATTGATCACCAAATACCAAAATTTAATCCGATTAACTAAATGAGTGAGAAATTACACCAATTTGAAACTAAAGCATGGATTAAAAACATGTTTTTATAAACTTTACTCCAATTTTATCTTTCCTAAAAATAGACATCTAGGTCAGCATGAAATAATAAAATAATCACACAACGTTGTGATGTACGAGGAAAATCCACAATGAAAAAAAACCTCGGATGGTCCAGCCTACACAAATTCATTGTGATATAGGGTTTATACAATAGTGATAGACAGACTTACCCACTGACTTAATGCCTTCAAGATTGATGCATTCTTCACTCTTTGAATGTTCTTCACAACAACAGGAGGAATCCACCCACATTACATAATGTGGCCCTCTTGATTCTCGGTGTCCATCACTCTCTCACGTGAATCCATCACCATAGCCACACAAAATCCACCATGCCAAAGTAATACTCGAACAATGTATAGTAAAGTAATGTTGGCACTCATAACTTGAGATCTCCAACCAGACTATTATGTTAAAATATGGATCTCATAAGATGGGCGTAATTCTAGTCAAAGAGGCTTTTATTTTCTAGGCAAAAGTTATTTTCGAAACCCTTTCTTGTTAATAAATTGTACCAACCCTAGTTCATATAGAAAAACACTAAAACTTGTCGTCATAAAAAATAAGGCAAATCATTCAAATGAAAGTGGGATTTCATTTGAATGAGATAGACAATCTCATTTGAACAAAGTCAACTCGTTCAAATGAACTACCAAAACTCGTTAGAACGAGATTCCCCCGGGCATTAAATGAACACGTACTGTTTTATGCAGAAGGTTCTCAGTTCATCGTCGTTTGAAGATAATTTGAGTGAAACCCTTAAACTCGTTTGAATGAAAATTTTTTTTTTTGAATGAGATCAAGGTTCTCGTTAGAACAAAAAACCAACTTCGTTAGATCGACGTGAAAAATAAAACTATTTTTCTAAAAAATCTTTTTCAAAATATCACCTCAGTTAAACGTAAACATAAAAACTAAGAAACCCAAGGATCAGCATAATAGATCAAATATATCTTTCTTGAGATCCCAAGTTTGAAAGAAAACCTCAGTATGAATTTTGATGTCAATTTACTCAGGCTTCTTCGTCCTTTCAACGGATAGAATTGAAGGTACAAACTGAGACAACCAAATCTATGTCTCGAATGGGTTTTTCCAAAAGGAATAAAGACAATATTATAAATTTTACAATAAATATTACACTTAACACATTATCAAGATATATCTTTACAAAATTTTACATTTGGCTTTTTCAAGATAAAACCAAAAATGAAATTAGGTTGTCAAACTCTAATGCCTAATCTCCAAACCTCAAAAGGAAAATAACAAAAAGTGGACTTGGCCATCTATATCTCCTAAGTAAATTTGATCTTGTGAAAATTTTATGAGTTGAAGCATAAACATGTACAATTAACACAACTTTCAAATCCAAATAGAGAATATGAAATACATAACAATTTTGGCGAAAAATTCCCCATTTATGAAATACCCTCCACCTAATTCTAAACTTCTCCCCTTTTTTGGCTGGGAATAGACAAAGGTGAAATTGCATAATATGATATAAATAATCACATGGAAAACAATCATATCATGAAATGTGAAGTTAAACGATGATAATAAATATATGACAAAATAAGTAGAAATAATCTAAAAAAATAAGACAATGGCGAACATAGATTAAATGCATGCAAAGATTCAAACAAATACCATATATACATATATATAAACACACATATATCATGACTCTTATATATATATGATCACCTACATCATGATGTATACATCACACCTAGTTCTAGGCTCTAAGAATTTGTTCTTTCAAATTTTTTATTTTCCTCTTGAAATTAACTTTCCATCCGACCCATATTCAAAATATTAGGTCAAAATATATTTTGTAGCTAATTTTAAAAAATTAATAAAAAGTGTTGGCGCGAACCCTAATAATAAGGTATTTTGAGCAGTTCTTATTGGATTTCTTAAAATAGTACAAAATGTATTTTGACCTAATTTTTTGAACATGGGTTTATTGGAAGGTAATTTCAAGAGAAAAAAATTGAAAAAAAAAATTTTTTAGGAGCTACAACTAGGTGTGCTGTATGAATGATGCATAGAGCATGATGTAGGTGAGAATTACCCTATATATATATATATATATATATATATATATATATAGAGAGAGAGAGAGAGAGAGAGAGTTAGGCTCTCCAACATACCTCATTAAACATACCTATTTTTTTAAAATAGGAAAAAAATAATTTTGAGTTCATATTTTTATATGGGTTCATGATATTTCAATGTGCCCTTGTAAAAATATTCAGATCAAAATAATGTGTTTTGATAAGTTTAAAAAATGGGTAAAAAACTGACAGTTTTAAAGGGTAAAAATTACCAGTTTTTTTTTACTTATTTTTTAAAAATAATAAAAAATATTATTTTCAGTTGATTTGTTTTATAAGGGTACATTGAAACATCATGAATCTATATAAAAAATATCATCTCAATTTTTTTTTACTATTTTAAAAAAGGGTATGTTGCTAGGAGGTATGTTGGAGAGCCTCTCTCTCTCTCTCTCTCTCTCTCTCTCTCTCTCTCTCTATATATATATATATATATATATATATATATATATATATATATATATATATATATATATATATATATAAATCACATACAAGCTACTATTAATAATTGGATAATTAGAATAGCTAACGAAAAAATTCAACAGTATAAGTTAGAATTAGAAATATTAAGCGAAAGGGGAAAATTTTAATGCAAACTGAAAAAGAGAGACTTAGAAGCGAACTAGAATATCGAAGAAGCATAATAAAAACTCAATATAACTTTTTAAGACTTATTATAAAATTTGAAGATTATCATTTAGTAGACAGTACTATTTACGTAATAAAACAACAAGAAAAAAGAGTATTATCTTTAGAAATCAAACTAGGAATATTAAGTGAAAAAGGAAGGTTTTAATTGTTAATGAGAACTGAGAAAGAAAGAATAAAAAATTATATAACACTTACAAGAAAAATAATAAAACTTTTTCATCAATTTCAAAGAATCATAAAAAATCGTAAAGACACAAATAAAAGAAGATACTCAATATTTACTAAATAAACAAGAAAAAAAATTAATAGCTTTAGAAACTGAATTAGGAGTATTAGCAGAAAAAGGTAGATTTTAATAAATTTATGAGTAACAATATTAATATACTAGAAAGAATTAAAAAGATAGAAGAAAATAAAGACTATATAAAGGAGTTTTTAGACGTCATAAATACTAAAGTACATCTTATAAAAATTGAATTAGAAAAATTAACAAATTTTTTATATAAAAAAGAAGAAAGACCTGAAACACCTGAAATAAACAAATTAATTTAAAAATTTAGAAACCTAAAAACAAACCCTAAACTTGTTAAAACAAAATTAAACTTATTTTATTCTAAAGATGACATCCTCATCCACAAACAAAAACAAAGAGATATTTAGGATAGAAAACCTCTATAATAACGAAGAAGACTCTAAAAGATACATAGAAAAAGGTATCCAAAAGGCTAAGGGACAACAGTTATATAAAAAGAATATGTTAGAATTCACAAATAAAATATATAATTACACTAGTCAAAGAAAAATAACAGCAGTTAATAGCGAAGTAATTTTAGACTTAATAAGTAATGAATCCGCAAAAGAATTAAGTAAGATAAATCTAGAATTTATGCATTTAGGAGTAATAGTTATAGGATTAGTAGGATTAACTAGGTTAGAAGCAGGAACTAAAGTATTAGTATATATATATGATGATAGATGGAATAATCATAAACAGGCACAAATAGCTAGCGTTGAAGTAGATCTAGCAAAAAATGCAGCAGTTATAGGATGTATACCTAATTTTTCTATGGATATAAATGAATTTAGTAAACATATAAAAATCGCTATAAGAACAAGAGGATATAATATGACAAGACAATATAATAATCTTTTAATATACACACTATTTATGGGAAAAATATTTAATCACTATAAAATAAATTTTAAAGCTGAATTTGATTTCATAGTAAAATCCTTTAATAGTAAGTATGTAGAAATGATAGAAGCACAAAAAATAGATAGTAGTATATATGAAGAAATTGAATGGAAATTACCTAATTTAACTATAACAAACCTAAAAAACCCAGAAAAAAATAAAATATACGAAAATCAAATAGGACAAAGTAGTATTAAATTTAGTAGGTATAAGCATATAGAAGACGAGAGCGAGGAACTATTAAATAAATTTAATGTATTAATTGTAGAAGAACAAGTAGATGAGTTATTTACACTATTAGAAGATAAAATATATGATATAATTATAGAAGACTGCGATAACCTAACAACTGAACAATTAATTGCCAAATACGGTAATGAAGATAATAAAGAAATTATAATCTCAATATATTGTGCTGAAGGAACCAATGAAGATAATAAAAGAAAAATAATAAACATAGGATTAGATAAATTTATAACTGAAGAAGAAATTATAAACACATTAGAAGAAATAAACCCGGCTGAAGAAATGGAAGCAGAATCTTCAAATACACAAGCTTCAAAAACACCTCGTAATGACTATTCAACGCACCAACACTTAGCCACAAGAGAAAAATATAATGAAAATACTAACCCAACACCAGGAAACAAAAGTAGAAGTCGATATGTATTTGACACTAGCTCCAATATAAATCAATACGGTAGTATATTAAACTTAGATAATATAAATCCTTTAGATTGGGAGACTGCAATAGAAATATGGGAAAAGGGATGTTATAGGACGAGCACACTAATAGAATTTATAAATAAAAGTGAATGTGAAGCATATTTTGAAAATACACTCCAAGGAAGCGTATCTAACTGGTATTTAACATTTAAACTACAAGATGAATATTTAGTTTTTAAAGAAAACTTTAATATAGAAAGATTTACAAATATAATAAAACATGCCTTTCTAGGTAGTAATAGACTTTTACAAATAACTGAAAAACAAACAGAAGCACTTAGGGATCTAGAACAATTACAAATCTGTAGATTAGAATATATAGGAGATTATACTAGAAAATATGTAGAATATTGGACACAAACAGGAAGAACAGCCGACTCTATTTTATTAGATAGATATATACAAAAAATACAAGGCAAAATAGGCGAAAAAATATGGAAAAACTGGCAAAAACAAGATGACGCTTGAACAAATGCATCTATAGGATCTCGAATTAATATAGTATATAATACACTAAAATCCGAATGTAGAAAATTAAAAGAAAGCAAAGAAATTAAAAAACAATACTATCATACTTGTCAACACCTAGATTTACCCCCTCAATACGGTTGTGATAATAAGAGAATAGTAACAAATAAATACAAACATAATAATAAATATAAAACTAAAAAGAAATATAAAAAATATAAAAGTTATAAAATCAGACCTAGTAGGACATATAAAAAACCTTATAAATATAATAAATATAAAAGAAAAAGACCATGGTATAAGAAACGAAAAATAAATAACGATAATAGCAAAGAAACTAAAGATAATAAAAATATTAAAAAAGTAACAAACTGTAAATGTTTTATATGCGGAGACCCTAATCAAATTAGACCTAACTGTCCATATAGGAATAAAGATAGTAATATATCTAAAATACAAGAAAAGATAAATATATTAGATGACATTGAAGATGACCTAGGAGATACAATAGAATTAGAAAGTATATACGACGAGTACGACGAAATAGATAATGGTACTATATATAGTATAGAATCTGTAGAATCCATAAACTCTAATGATAATGATATAGAAATCTTAGAACAGAGTTAAGAAAATTTAAATTTTTGTTATAATATAGAAGAATGTGAATATAAATTTAAACAATATATGTTTATACAATTAAATTGTGCAAAATGTCTAAAAGAATATAAAGAAATATATGTATGCGAAACATGTACACAAAATCTGTGCGTAAAATGTTATAATGAAGAAATAATTAATAAACCTAAAGAACAAATAAATAATACTAATAAAATAGCATTAATCACTTTCCCTATAAAAATGAAATTCGCAAATAAAACTATAGAAACAACAGCAATGCTAGATACAGGATCAACTAAAAGCCTAATTCATATGGACTTAGTAGAAAAAGAAGACGCTAAAGACTTAAACTACCCTGTTTATATACACAAATTTAATAAAGATGTAATACCTATAACTCAGTGTATACAAAATATACCTATATATATAAATGATGAACAATTTATTTTACCACAAACATACATAACAAATGTAAAAAGTCATCACCCTTCCATATTAGGTTTAAATTTTATTCAATCATTAACAGAAGGATTTATGTATACACCATCAGGCATACAATTATTTAAAAAAGGAACACATATTGTACCTAATAATCAAAATAATATATTAAAACAAGAAAATAAATTAATCCTAAATAATAATATAATATTAGAACCAATTGAAGACATAAAACAAAATAACAATGAATTAGACATGGACGAAGAATATTATAAAAAAATATTTACAATACTTCGAAGATAGTGAACAACCTAAAATAGAATGCAATAAACTCAATAAAATCATGTTTAAAAACACAAAATTAGAATTAGAAGACTTAATTAGGTTAGCTAAAAAAACTGAAATAATAGGAGAAAACCCACAAAAATATGGGAATAAAAATAAAATAGAAGCTAAATTAAATATAATAAATCCTGATATAACTATAAAAACAAAAGATATTGCATGTGAATTAATAGGTCAGGAAGAATTTAAAATACAAATAAGAGAACTATTAAATCTAGGAGTAATACAAAAAAGTATAAGTAGACATAGAAGCCCTGCATTTATAGTTAGGAATCATGCAGAAATAAAAAGAAATAAAACTAGAATGGTAATCAATTATAAAAGACTAAATGATAATACATATGACGATAGCTATAAAATACCTTATAAAGATGAACTAATTAATAAAATCCAAAATAAAAAATAATTTTCTAAATTTGATTGTAAATCTGGTTTTTGGCAAATAAAAATGCAAAAAGAATCAATAGAATGGACTGCCTTTACTTGTCGAGAAGGACACTTTGAATGGTTAGTCATGCCTTTCGGTTTAAAAAATGCACCTCAAATATTTCAAAATAAAATGGACACAATCTTTAAAAAACATTCAGATTTTTGTATAGTCTATATAGATGATATACTTGTATTTAGTGATACTAAACAAGCACATAGAAACCACCTACAAATAGTTTTTAAAGAATTTATAAATCAAGGATTAATAATTAGCAGTAAGAAGATGCAATTAGAAAAACAAGAAATCGAATTTTTAGGATTATTCATAAAAGGAGGAAAAATAGAATTACAGGAACATATAGTTAAAAAAGTTTTAGACTTTCCTGATAAATTAGAAGAAACTAAAAAACTGCAAGCATTTTTAGGATTATTAAATTATTGTAGATCATTTATACCAAATTTATCTAAATTAGTAGGACCTTTATATAGTAAATTAGGAAAAAATGGACAAAAGTATTTTAATAATGAAGACATAAAATTAGTTGAAAAAATAAAACAAATAGTTAGTAAATTAGAACCCTTAGCATTACCAATAGAAAATAGCTATAAAATAATTCAAACAGATGCATCAGCTTTAGGATGGGCAGGAATACTATTACAAAAACCAAATAAAAATAGCACTAAAAATGAAGAAGAAATTTGTAAATACTGTTCAAGAAATTTTAATGAGACGCAAAGCAGGTTACCATCCACAGACTTAGAAATACTAGGAGTAATAAATACGATAGAAAAAATTTCAATTATTTTTAGGCAAAGATTTTTTAATAAGAACTGACTGTGACAATATCGTAAAACACTTTAATAAAACTAATCAAAGTAAATCTTCCACCAAAAGATGGCTAAACTTTATAGACAATATTACAGGTAAAGGTTTCACTCCTCAATTTGAACATATTAAAGGAAAAGATAATCAATTAGCAGATATTTTATCTAGATTAATTACTAACTCTTCTTAAATTTTGCAGATGTTTCATCAAGGCTCATCTCCAGGAACACAAAACTATACTAACCAACTTTTTACTGTTCTTAATGAGAAGCAAAAGTTCAGATCGAAATTACCAGTAAATGAAGAACAACAAAAAAATGTTAGATAATCTTTGGTTTAACAGAGAATATAATAAAAGATCTTTTATTCATACCATGAATTATGTCAATACACATTTTCATAATATGGCAAACTATGTCAAAACCTTAGAGGCACAAGTAAAATATTATAAAAATCGCAGCAATCCACAATTAATTAAAGATCATGAAACTGTTATTAAGCACTATAAATTATTAAACATAAAAAATCAAGAAAATGAAAAGAAAATAAAACAAGTAGAGTTATATAGTAATAGCAATTTTTTATCTTCCTTTGATCCATATTATCGGTATATATTAAGAACAAAAGTAGAAACTTTATTACCTAGTGACTTAGTAGAAAAATATTTCGATTTTCACAAGAAAAAGATATATCTAATTGGATAGCTATTCAAAATTATATTCGTTGTAATTCTGAACCTCTATGATGTAAATATAAACATAAACATGTTCATCTAAATGCTATTAATAAATATGAAACAATGATATTATTAGATATAGACTATAAATTTTTCGAAAACTTTACAATAAGCAGACCAAACATAATATTTCCTAATAATCCAAATATCACAATAGAAGTAACCATAAGTTTACTATTAGAATATGGAATGTTAGGCAGCATTTTAATACCTCCCCCATGGAATAAATTAAATTGTAATTTCCCTAAAAGTTTAACAGATGCAATAGCGGATCAACAGCCTAAAAGAGTTTGCTCTCCTCATCTTTTATTAATTATAGAAAGTTTACCTCCAGAATGGGTTGGTTTAGGGAAAATAATTCATAGTCGACCTAATATATTTATTGAACATAGAAAAGATAAAATATCTACTTATTGTGATCAACTAAGAGATGATAATTCTCTCATTGAAGGCAAAGAGGCAACAGGAAATCTATTACTTATGTATAAAGTATATATGATTATGAATGAAATTCCAGCAGACCCTTCGTATATGATAAAAGAAAATTTTAATATGCGAATTTTTATTCCACAACACCCTTTTAATCGTAATATAAATTACTTTAATAAATGCCAAAATTCTTTAGAAACTGAAGATGCACTATATAGTGAAAGAGAAAGAAATTATTCGTATATGGATTATAGGCACACTGATTCTGATAATGACTCCATAGAATCAGTAACCAGGCACAATATAGATAATATGATGGAGCCATAAAAATTAAAAATAAAATAACAGAAGCAAAAGATAATTACGTCAGCACCACATCAGCAAGCCATCAGACAAAAATCAGACGCAAGAAATGACGGAAGCAAGAAAGCGACCTTTACTGTGTAAACACTGTGCGACACTGGGTGACCTTTACTGTGCAAATACTGTGCGACCCTTACTGTTCAATCACGAGGACGATTCATTGTGCACCTTTTGACAATTTAATCTTACTGTGCAAGATTCGCCCACGTTTCTACTGTACATAAAATTAAATTTGTTAAATGTATGAGATCCGAAGCTCCTTTCTCTCCTATAAAAGGAGACGTCCTCCTTCTCTCTAAGGACACAGACAATTCAGCAATCAAGCATCCAAGCATCCAAACCTTTTACTCTCTCCAAAAAATAAAACCTCTCTAAGTTTTCAGTTCAGTCTTTTAAGATTTCCAGCAACGCTAGTTTGTAATCTCTCTTGTAATAGTAAGTTTTCCTTTACTTTATTAAATTTTCTTTTATTTACTCTGTAAATTATGCCATGTATCTTTGTTCATAACTTGTAAATTAAGCTTGTAATCGCATGTTTAATTTTCAGTAATAAAATTTCAAGTTTTTATTAAGAACTTTCGAAAAAACCACTCTTAGTACATAGATAATATTCTTATTATGTTTTGATATATCATTAAAGGATCTTTGAGGATTTGTTTTTATTAATGGTAATATTAATATAAATATTTTAGACAAACTCTGGAATGATCTTCTGTTTATAAATTTTCCGGTGTCCTGTGAGTTGCCATTGTCGCCATTATTGCCGTGATATAGGCTTTTGTAGGCTTGACTGGGCTGCTACAGTTGTCTGTAGTACTGTGGACTTGAGGATTATTTATGAATCATTGTTCATTCTAAAAAAAAAAAGTAAAGAAACTGAAGATGCACTATTTAGTGAAAGAGAAAGCAATTATTCATATATGGATTATAGGCACACTGATTCTAATAATGACTCCATAGATTCAGTAACCAGGCACAGTATAGATAATATGATGGAGCCATAAAAATTAAAAATAAAATAACAGAAGCAAAAGATAATTACGTCAACACCACATCAGCAAGCCATCAGACAAAAATCAGACGCAAGAAATGACGGAAGCAAAAAAGCGACCTTTACTGTGCAAACACTGTGCGACACTGTGTCAAATACATATCGACTTCTACTTTTGTTTCCTGGTGTTGGGTTAGTATTTTCATTATATTTTTCTCTTGTGGCTCCTAAGTGTTGGTGCGTTGAATAGTCATTACGAGGTGTTTTTGAAGCTTGTGTATTTGAAGATTCTGCTTCCATTTCTTCAGTCGGGTTTATTTCTTCTAATGTTTTTATAATTTCTTCTTCAGTTATAAATTTATCTAATCCTATGTTTATTATTTTTCTTTTATTATCTTCATTGGTTCCTTCAACACAATATACTGAGATTATAGTTTCTTTATTATCTTCATTACCGTATTTGGCAATTAATTGTTCAGTTGTTAGGTTATCGCAGTATTCTATAATTATATCATATATTTTATCTTCTAATAGTGTAAATAACTCTTCTACTTGTTCTTCTACAATTAATACATTAATTTCATTTAATAGTTCCTCGCTCTCGTCTTCTATATGTTTATACCTACTAAATTTAATACTACTTTGTCCTATTTGATTTTCGTATATTTTATTTTTTTTTCTCGATTTTTTAGGTTTGTTATAGTTAAATTAGGAAATTTCCATTCAATTTCTTCATATATACTACTATCTATTTTTTGTGCTTCTATCATTTCTACATACTTACTATTAAAGGATTTTACTATGCAATCAAATTCAGCTTTAAAATTTATTTTATAGTGATTAAATATTTTTCCCATAAATAGTGTGTATTTTAAAAGATTATTATATTGGCCTGTCATATTATATTTTATTAATAACTGAAAAATAAACAGAAGCACTTAGGAATCTAGAACAATTACAAATCTGTAGATTAGAATATATAGGAGATTATACTAGAAAATATGTAGAATATTGGACACAAACAGGAAGAATAGCCGACTCTAGTTTATTAGAAAGATATATACAAAAAATACCAGGCAAAATAGGCGAAAAAATATGGAAAAACTGGCAAAAACAAGATGACGCTAGAACAAATGCATCTATAGGATCTCGAATTAATATAGTATATAATACACTAAAATCCGAATGTAGAAAATTAAAAGAAAGAAAAGAAATTAAAAAAAATACTATCATACTTGTCAACAGCTAGATTTACCCCCTCATTACGGTTGTGATAATAAGAGAATAGTAACAAATAAATTCAAACATAATAATAAATATAAAACTAAAAAGAAATATAAAAAATATAAAAGTTATAAAATCAGACCTAGTAGGACATATAAAAAACCTTATAAATATAATAAATATAAAAGAAAAAGACCATGGTATAAGAAACGAAAAATAAATAACGATAATAGTAAAGAAACTAAAGATAATAAAAATATTAAAAAAGTAACAAACTGTAAATGTTTTATATGCGGAGACCCTCATCACATTAGACCTAACTGTCCATATAGGAATAAAGATAATAATATATCTAAAATACAAGAAAAGATAAATATATTAGATGACATTGAAGATGACCTAGGAGATACAATAGAATTAGAAAGTATATACGACGAGTACGACGAAATAGATAATGGTACTATATATAGTATAGAATCTGTAGAATCCATAAACTCTAATGATAATGATATAGAAATCTTAGAACAGAGTTAAGAAAATTTAAATTTTTGTTATAATATAGAAGAATGTGAATATAAATTTAAACAATATATGTTTATACAATTAAATTGTGCAAAATGTCTAAAAGAATATAAAGAAATATATGTATGCGAAACATGTACACAAAATCTGTGCGTAAAATGTTATAATGAAGAAATAATTAATAAACCTAAAGAACAAATAAATAATACTAATAAAACAGCATTAATCACTTTCCCTATAAAAATGAAATTCGCAAATAAAACTATAGAAACAACAGCAATGCTAGATACAGGAGCAACTAAAAGCCTAATTCATATAGACTTAGTAGAAAAAGAAGACGCTAAAGACTTAAACTACCCTGTTTATATACACCAATTTAATAAAGATGCAATACCTATAACTCAGTGTATACAAAATATACCTATATATATAAATGATGAACAATTTATTTTACCACAAACATACATAACAAATGTAAAAAGTCATCACCCTTCCATATTAGGTTTAAATTTTATTCAATCATTAACAGGAGGATTTATGTATACACCATCAGGCATACAATTATTTAAAAAAGGAACACATATTGTACCTAATAATCAAAATAATATATTAAAAAAAGAAAATAAATTAATCCTAAATAATAATATAATATTAGAACCAATTGAAGACATAAAACAAAATAACAATGAATTAGACATGGACGAAGAATATTATAAAAAAATATTTACAATACTTTGAAGATAGTGAACAACCTAAAATAGAATGCAATAAACTCAATAAAATCATGTTTAAAAACACAAAATTAGAATTAGAAGACTTAATTAGGTTAGCTGAAAAAACTGAAATAATAGGAGAAAACCCACAAAAATATGGGAATAAAAATAAAATAGAAGCTAAATTAAATATAATAAATCCTGATATAACTATAAAAACAAAAGATATTGCATGTGAATTAATAGGTCAGGAAGAATTTAAAATACAAATAAGAGAACTATTAAATCTAGGAGTAATAACAAAAAGTATAAGTAGACATAGAAGCCCTGCATTTATAGTTAGGAATCATGCAGAAATAAAAAGAAATAAAGCTAGAATGGTAATCAATTATAAAACACTAAATGATAATACATATGACGATAGCTATAAAATACCTTATAAAGATGAACTAATTAATAAAATCCAAAATAAAAAATAATTTTCTAAATTTGATTGTAAATCTGGTTTTTGGCAAATAAAAATGCAAAAAGAATCAATAGAATGGACTGCCTTTACTTGTCCAGAAGGACACTTTGAATGGTTAGTCATGCCTTTCGGTTTAAAAAATGCACCTCAAATATTTCAAATTAAAATGGACACAATCTTTAAAAAACATTCAGATTTTTGTATAGTCTATATAGATGATATACTTGTATTTAGTGATACTAAACAAGCACATAGAAACCACCTACAAATAGTTTTTAAAGAATTTATAAATCAAGGATTAATAATTAGCAGTAAGAAGATGCAATTAGAAAAACAAGAAATCGAATTTTTAGGATTATTCATAAAAGGAGGAAAAATAGAATTACAGGAACATATAGTTAAAAAAGTTTTAGACTTTCCTGATAAATTAGAAGAAACTAAAAAACTGCAAGCATTTTTAGGATTATTAAATTATTGTAGATCATTTATACCAAATTTATCTAAATTAGTAGGACCTTTATATAGTAAATTAGGAAAAAATGGACAAAAGTATTTTAATAATGAAGACATAAAATTAGTTGAAAAAATAAAACAAATAGTTAGTAAATTAGAACCCTTAGCATTACCAATAGAAAATAGCTATAAAATAATTCAAACAGATGCATCAGCTTTAGGATGGGCAGGAATACTATTACAAAAACCAAATAAAAATAGCACTAAAAATGAAGAAGAAATTTGTAAATACTGTTCAAGAAATTTTAATGAGACGCAAAGCAGGTTACCATCCACAGACTTAGAAATACTAGGAGTAATAAATACGATAGAAAAATTTTCAATTATTTTTAGAAAAGATTTTTTAATAAGAACTGACTGTGACAATATCGTAAAACACTTTAATAAAACTAATCAAAGTAAATCTGCCACCAAAAGATGGCTAAACTTTATAGACAATATTACAGGTAAAGGTTTCACTCCTCAATTTGAACATATTAAAGGAAAAGATAATCAATTAGCAGATATTTTATCTAGATTAATTACTAACTCTTCTTAAATTTTGCAGATGTTTCATCAAGGCTCATCTCCAGGAACACAAAACTATACTCACCAACTTTTTACTGTTCTTAATGAGAAGCAAAAGTTCAGAGCGAAATTACCAGTAAATGAAGAACAACAAAAAAATGTTAGATAATCTTTGGTTTAACAGAGAATATAATAAAAGATCTTTTATTCATACCATGAATTATGTCAATACACATTTTCATAATATGGCAAACTATGTCAAAACCTTAGAGGCACAAGTAAAATATTATAAAAATCGCAGCAATCCACAATTAATTAAAGATCATGAAACTGTTATTAAGCACTATAAATTATTAAACATAAAAAATCAAGAAAATGAAAAGAATATAAAACAAGTAGAGTTATATAGTAATAGCAATTTTTTATCTTCCTTTGATCCATATTATCGGTATATATTAAGAACAAAAGTAGAAACTTTATTACCTAGTGACTTAGTAGAAAAATATTTCGATTTTCACAAGAAAAAGATATATCTAATTGGATAGCTATTCAAAATTATATTCGTTGTAATTCTGAACCTCTAGGATGTAAATATAAACATGAACATGTTCATCTAAATGCTATTAATAAATATGAAACAATGATATTATTAGATATAGACTATAAATTTTTCGAAAACTTTACAATAAGCAGACCAAACATAATATTTCCTAATAATCCAAATATCACAATAGAAGTAACCATAAGTTTACTATTAGAATATGGAATGTTAGGCAGCATTTTAATACCTCCCCCATGGAATAAATTAAATTGTAATTTCCCTAAAAGTTTAACGGATGCAATAGCGGATCAACATCCTAAAAGAGTTTGCTCTCCTCATCTTTTATTAATTATAGAAAGTTTACCTCCAGAATGGGTTGGTTTAGGGAAAATAATTCATAGTCGACCTAATATATTTATTGAACATAGAAAAGATAAAATATCTACTTATTATGATCAACTAAGAGATGATAATTCTCTCATTGAAGGCAAAGAGGCAACAGAAAATCTATTACTTATGTATAAAGTATATATGATTACGAATGAAATTCCAGCAGACCCTTCGTATATGATAAAAGAAAATTTTAATATGCGAATTTTTATTCCACAACACCCTTTTAATCGTAATATAAATTAGTTTAATAAATGCCAAAATTCTTTAGAAACTGAAGATGCCCTATATAGTGAAAGAGAAAGAAATTATTCGTATATGGATTATAGGCACACTGATTTTGATAATGACTCCATAAAATCAGTAACCAGGCACAATATAGATAATATGATGGAGCCATAAAAATTAAAAATAAAATAACTGAAGCAAAAGATAATTACGTCAGCACCACATCAGCAAGCCATCAGACAAAAATCAGACGCAAGAAATGACGGAAGCAAGAAAGCGACCTTTACTGTGCAAACACTGTGCGACACTGTGTGACCTTTACTGTGCAAATACTGTGCGACGCTTACTGTTCAATCACGAGGACGATTCATTGTGCACCTTTTGACAATTTAATCTTACTGTGCAAGATTCGCCCACGTTTCTACTGTACATAAAATTAAATTTGTTAAATGTATGAGATCCGAAGCTCCTTTCTCTCCTATAAAAGGAGACATCCTCCTTCTCTCTAAGGACACAGACAATTCAGCAATCAAGCATCCAAGCATCCAAGCATCCAAACCTTTTACTCTCTCCAAAAAATAAAACCTCTCTAAGTTTTCAGTTCAGTCTTTTAAGATTTCCAGCAACGCTAGTTTGTAATCTCTCTTGTAATAGTAAGTTTTCCTTTACTTTATTAAATTTTCTTTTATTTACTCTGTAAATTATGCCATGTATCTTTGTTCATAACTTGTAAATTAAGCTTGTAATCGCATGTTTAATTTTCAGTAATAAAATTTCAAGTTTTTATTAAGAACTTTCGAGAAAACCACTCTTAGTACATAGATAATATTCTTATTATGTTTTGATATATCATTAAAGGATCTTTGAGGATTTGTTTTTATTAATGGTAATATTGACATAAATATTTTAGACAAACTCTGGAATGATCTTCTGTTTATAAATTTTCCGGTGTCCTGTGAGTTGCCATTGTCGCCATTATTGCCGTGATATAGGCTTTTGTAGGCTTGACTGGGCTGCTACAGTTGTCTGTAGTACTGTGGACTTGAGGATTATTTATGAATCATTGTTCATTCTAAAAAAAAAAGTAAAGAAACTGAAGATGCACTATTTAGTGAAAGAGAAAGCAATTATTCATATATGGATTATAGGCACACTGATTCTGATAATGACTCCATAGATTCAGTAACCAGGCACAATATAGATAATATGATGGAGCCATAAAAATTAAAAAAAAAATAACAGAAGCAAAAGATAATTACGTCAACACCACATCAGCAAGCCATCTGACAAAAATCAGACGCAAGAAATGACGGAAGCAAAAAAGCGACCTTTACTGTGCAAACACTGTGCGACACTGTGTCAAATACATATCGACTTCTACTTTTGTTTCCTGGTGTTGGGTTAGTATTTTCATTATATTTTTCTCTTGTGGCTCCTAAGTGTTGGTGCGTTGAATAGTCATTACGAGGTGTTTTTGAAGCTTGTGTATTTGAAGATTCTGCTTCCATTTCTTCAGTCGGGTTTATTTCTTCTAATGTTTTTATAATTTCTTCTTCAGTTATAAATTTATCTAATCCTATGTTTATTATTTTTCTTTTATTATCTTCATTGGTTCCTTCAACACAATATACTGAGATTATAGTTTCTTTATTATCTTCATTACCGTATTTGGCAATTAATTGTTCAGTTGTTAGGTTATCACAGTATTCAATAATTATATCATATATTTTATCTTCTAATAGTGTAAATAACTCTTCTACTTGTTCTTCTACATTTAATACATTAATTTCATTTAATAGTTCCTCGCTCTCGTCTTCTATATGCTTATACCTACTAAATTTAATACTACTTTGTCCTATTTGATTTTCGTATATTTTATTTTTTTTTCTCGATTTTTTAGGTTTGTTATAGTTAAATTAGGAAATTTCCATTCAATTTCTTCATATATACTACTATCTATTTTTTGTGCTTCTATCATTTCTACATACTTACTATTAAAGGATTTTACTATGCAATCAAATTCAGCTTTAAAATTTACTTTATAGTGATTAAATATTTTTCCCATAAATAGTGTGTATTTTAAAAGATTATTATATTGTCCTGTCATATTATATTTTATTAATAACTGAAAAATAAACAGAAGCACTTAGGAATCTAGAACAATTACAAATCTGTAGATTAGAATATATAGGAGATTATACTAGAAAATATGTAGAATATTGGACACAAACAGGAAGAACAGCCGACTCTAGTTTATTAGATAGATATATACAAAAAATACCAGGCAAAATAGGCGAAAAAATATGGAAAAACTGGCAAAAACAAGATGACGCTAGAACAAATGCATCTATAGGATCTCGAATTAATATAGTATATAATACACTAAAATCCGAATGTAGAAAATTAAAAGAAAGAAAAGAAATTAAAAAACAATACTATCATACTTGTCAACAGCTAGATTTACCCCCTCAATACGGTTGTGATAATAAGAGAATAGTAACAAATAAATTCAAACATAATAATAAATATAAAACTAAAAAGAAATATAAAAAATATAAAAGTTATAAAATCAGACCTAGTAGGACATATAAAAAAACTTATAAATATAATAAATATAAAAGAAAAAGACCATGGTATAAGAAACGAAAAATAAATAACGATAATAGTAAAGAAACTAAAGATAATAAAAATATTAAAAAAGTAACAAACTGTAAATGTTTTATATGCGGAGACCCTCATCACATTAGACCTAACTGTCCATATAGGAATAAAGATAATAATATATCTAAAATACAAGAAAAGATAAATATATTAGATGACATTGAAGAAGACCTAGGAGATACAATAGAATTAGAAAGTATATACGACGAGTACGACGAAATAGATAATGGTACTATATATAGTATAGAATCTGTAGAATCCATAAACTCTAATGATAATGATATAGAAATCTTAGAACAGAGTTAAGAAAATTTAAATTTTTGTTATAATATAGAAGAATGTGAATATAAATTTAAACAATATATGTTTGTACAATTAAATTGTGCAAAATGCCTAAAAGAATATAAAGAAATATATGTATGCGAAACATGTACACAAAATCTGTGCGTAAAATGTTATAATGAAGAAATAATTAATAAACCTAAAGAACAAATAAATAATACTAATAAAACATCATTAATCACTTTCCCTATAAAAATGAAATTCGCAAATAAAACTTTAGAAACAACAGCAATGCTAGATACAGGAGCAACTAAAAGCTTAATTCATATAGACTTAGTAGAAAAAGAAGACGCTAAAGACTTAAACTACCCTGTTTATATACACCAATTTAATAAAGATGCAATACCTATAACTCAGTGTATACAAAATATACCTATATATATAAATGATGAACAATTTATTTTACCACAAACATACATAACAAATGCAAAAAGTCATCACCCTTCCATATTAGGTTTAAATTTTATTCAATCATTAACAGGAGGATTTATGTATACACCATCAGTCATACAATTATTTAAAAAAGGAACACATATTGTACCTAATAATCAAAATAATATATTAAAACAAGAAAATAAATTAATCCTAAATAATAATATAATATTAGAACCAATTGAAGACATAAAACAAAATAACAATGAATTAGACATGGACGAAGAATATTATAAAAAAATATTTACAATACTTCGAAGATAGTGAACAACCTAAAATAGAATGCAATACACTCAATAAAATCATGTTTAAAAACACAAAATTAGAATTAGAAGACTTAATTAGGTTAGCTGAAAAAACTGAAATAATAGGAGAAAACCCACAAAAATATGGGAATAAAAATAAAATAGAAGCTAAATTAAATATAATAAATCCTGATATAACTATAAAAACAAAAGATATTGCATGTGAATTAATAGGTCAGGAAGAATTTAAAATACAAATAAGAGAACTATTAAATCTAGGAGTAATACAAAAAAGTATAAGTAGACATAGAAGCCCTGCATTTATGGTTAGGAATCATGCAGAAATAAAAAGAAATAAAGCTAGAATGGTAATCAATTATAAAAGACTAAATGATAATACATATGACGATAGCTATAAAATACCTTATAAAGATGAACTAATTAATAAAATCCAAAATAAAAAATAATTTTCTAAATTTGATTGTAAATCTGGTTTTTGGCAAAATAAAAATGCAAAAAGAATCAATAGAATGGACTGCCTTTACTTGTCCAGAAGGACACTTTGAAAGGTTAGTCATGCCTTTCGGTTTAAAAAATGCACCTCAAATATTTCAAAATAAAATGGACACAATCTTTAAAAAACATTCAGATTTTTGTATAGTATATATAGATGATATACTTGTATTTAGTGATACTAAACAAGCACATAGAAACCACCTACAAATAGTTTTTAAAGAATTTATAAATCAAGGATTAATAATTAGCAGTAAGAAGATGCAATTAGAAAAACAAGAAATCAAATTTTTAGGATTATTCATAAAAGAAGGAAAAATAGAATTACAGGAACATATAGTTAAAAAAGTTTTAGACTTTCCTGATAAATTAGAAGAAACTAAAAAACTGCAAGCATTTTTAGGATTATTAAATTATTGTAGATCATTTATACTAAATTTATCTAAATTAGTAGGACCTTTATATAGTAAATTAGGTAAAAATGGACAAAAGTATTTTAATAATGAAGACATAAAATTAGTTGAAAAAATAAAATAAATAGTTAGTAAATTAGAACCCTTAGCATTAACAATAGAAAAAAGCTATAAAATAATTCAAAAAGATGCATCAGCTTTAGGATGGGCAGGAATACTATTACAAAAACCAAATAAAAATAGCACTAAAAATGAAGAAGAAATTTGTAAATACTGTTCAAGAAATTTTAATGAGACGCAAAGCAGGTTACCATCCACAGACTTAGAAATACTAGGAGTAATAAATACGATAGAAAAATTTTCAATTATTTTTAGGAAAAGATTTTTTAATAAGAACTGACTGTGACAATATCGTAAAACACTTTAATAAAACTAATCAAAGTAAATCTGCCACCAAAAGATGGCTAAACTTTATAGACAATATTACAGGTAAAGGTTTCACTCCTCAATTTGAACATATTAAAGGAAAAGATAATCAATTAGCAGATATTTTATCTAGATTAATTACTAACTCTTCTTAAATTTTGCAGATGTTTCATCAAGGCTCATCTCCAGGAACACAAAACTATACTAACCAACTTTTTACTGTTCTCAATGAGAAGCAAAAGTTCAGATCGAAATTACCAGTAAATGAAGAACAACAAAAAAATGTTAGATAATCTTTTGTTTAACAGAGAATATAATAAAAGATCTTTTATTCATACAATGAATTATGTCAATACACATTTTCATAATATGGCAAACTATGTCAAAACCTTAGAGGCACAAGTAAAATATTATAAAAATCGCAGCAATCCACAATTAATTAAAGATCATGAAACTGTTATTAAGCACTATAAATTATTAAACATAAAAAATCAAGAAAATGAAAAGAAAATAAAACAAGTAGAGTTATATAGTAATAGCAATTTTTTATCTTCCTTTGATCCATATTATCGGTATATATTAAGAACAAAAGTAGAAACTTTATTACCAAGTGACTTAGTAGAAAAATATTTCGATTTTCACAAGAAAAAGATATATCTAATTGGATAGCTATTCAAAATTATATTCGTTGTAATTCTGAACCTCTAGGATGTAAATATAAACATGCACATGTTCATCTAAATGCTATTAATAAATATGAAACAATGATATTATTAGATATAGACTATAAATTTTTCGAAAACTTTACAATAAGCAGACCAAACATAATATTTCCTAATAATCCAAATATCACAATAGAAGTAACCATAAGTTTACTATTAGAATATGGAATGTTGGGCAGCATTTTAATACCTCCCCTATGGAATAAATTAAATTGTAATTTCCCTAAAAGTTTAACAGATGCAATAGCGGATCAACAGCCTAAAAGAGTTTGATCTCCTCATCTTTTATTAATTATAGAATGTTTACCTCCAGAATGGGTTGGTTTAGGGAAAATAATTCATAGTCGACCTAATATATTTATTGAACATAGAAAAGATAAAATATCTACTTATTATGATCAACTAAGAGATGATAATTCTCTCATTGAAGGCAAAGAGGCGACAGAAAATCTATTACTTATGTATAAAGTATATATGATTATGAATGAAATTCCAGCAGACCCTTCGTATATGATAAAAGAAAATTTTAATATGCGAATTTTTATTCCACAACACCCTTTTAATCGTAATATAAATTACTTTAATAAATGCCAAAATTCTTTAGAAACTGAAGATGCACTATATAGTGAAAGAGAAAGAAATTATTCGTATATGGATTATAGGCACACTGATTCTGATAATGACTCCATAGAATCAGTAACCAGGCACAATATAGATAATATGATGGAGCCATAAAAATTAAAAATAAAATAACAGAAGCAAAAGATAATTACGTCAGCACCACATCAGCAAGCCATCAGACAAAAATCAGACGCAAGAAATGACGGAAGCAAGAAAGCGACCTTTACTGTGCAAACACTATGCGACACTGTGTGACCTTTACTGTGCAAATACTGTGCGACCCTTACTGTTCAATCACGAGGACGATTCATTGTGAACCTTTTGACAATTTAATCTTACTGTGCAAGATTCGCCCAAGTTTCTACTGTACATAAAATTAAATTTGTTAAATGTATGAGATCCGAAGCTCCTTTCTCTCCTATAAAAGGAGACGTCCTCCTTCTCTCTAAGGACACAGACAATTCAGCAATCAAGCATCCAAGCATCCAAACCTTTTACTCTCTCCAAAAAATAAAACCTCTCTAAGTTTTCAGTTCAGTCTTTTAAGATTTCCAGCAACGCTAGTTTGTAATCTCTCTTGTAATAGTAAGTTTTCCTTTACTTTATTAAATTTTCTTTTATTTACTCTGTAAATTATGACATGTATCTTTGTTCATAACTTGTAAATTAAGCTTGTAATCGCATGTTTAATTTTCAGTAATAAAATTTCAAGTTTTTATTAAGAACTTTCGAGAAAACCACTCTTAGTACATAGATAATATTCTTATTATGTTTTGATATATCATTAAAGGATCATTGAGGATTTGTTTTTATAAATGGTAATATTGACATAAATATTTTAGACAAACTCTGGAATGATCTTCTGTTTATAAATTTTTCGGTGTCCTGTGAGTTGCCATTGTCGCCATTATTGCCGTGACATAGGCTTTTGTAGGCTTGACTGGGCTGCTACAGTTGTCTGTAGTACTGTGGACTTGAGGATTATTTATGAATCATTGTTCATTCTAAAAAAAAAAAGTAAAGAAACTGAAGATGCACTATTTAGTGAAAGAGAAAGCAATTATTCATATATGGATTATAGGCACACTGATTCTGATAATGACTCCATAGATTCGGTAACCAGGCACAATATAGATAATATGATGGAGCCATAAAAATTAAAAATAAAATAACAGAAGAAAAAGATAATTACGTCAACACCACATCAGCAAGCCATCAGACAAAAATCAGACGCAAGAAATGACGGAAGCAAGAAAGCGACCTTTACTGTGCAAACACTGTGCGACACTGTGTCAAATACATATCGACTTCTACTTTTGTTTCCTGGTGTTGGGTTAGTATTTTCATTATATTTTTCTCTTGTGGCTCCTAAGTGTTGGTGCGTTGAATAGTCATTACGAGGTTTTTTGAAGCTTGTGTATTTGAAGATTCTGCTTCCATTTCTTCAGCCGGGTTTATTTCTTCTAATGTTTTTATAATTTCTTCTTCAGTTATAAATTTATCTAATCCTATGTTTATTATTTTTCTTTTATTATCTTCATTGGTTCCTTCAACACAATATACTGAGATTATAGTTTCTTTATTATCTTCATTACCGTATTTGGCAATTAATTGTTCAGTTGTTAGGTTATCGCAGTATTCTATAATTATATCATATATTTTATCTTCTAATAGTGTAAATAACTCTTCTACTTGTTCTTCTACAATTAATACATTAATTTCATTTAATAGTTCCTCGCTCTCGTCTTCAATATGCTTATACCTACTAAATTTAATACTACTTTGTCCTATTTGATTTTCGTATATTTTATTTTTTTTCTCGGTTTTTTAGGTTTGTTATAGTTAAATTAGGAAATTTCCATTCAATTTCTTCATATATACTACTATCTATTTTTTGTGCTTCTATCATTTCTACATACTTACTATTAAAGGATTTTACTATGCAATCAAATTCAGCTTTAAAATTTATTTTATAGTGATTAAATATTTTTCCCATAAATAGTGTGTATTTTAAAAGATTATTATATTGTCCTGTCATATTATATTTTATTAATAACTGAAAAATAAACAGAAGCACTTAGGAATCTAGAACAATTACAAATCTGTAGATTAGAATATATAGGAGATTATACTAGAAAAGATGTAGAATATTGGACACAAACAGGAAGAACAGCCGACTCTAGTTTATTAGATAGATATATACAAAAAATACCAGGCAAAATAGGCGAAAAAATATGGAAAAACTGGCAAAAACAAGATGACGCTAGAACAAAGGCATCTATAGGATCTCGAATTAATATAGTATATAATACACTAAAATCCGAATATAGAAAATTAAAAGAAAGAAAAGAAATTAAAAAACAATACTATCATACTTGTCAACAGCTAGATTTACCCCCTCAATACGGTTGTGATAATAAGAGAATAGTAACAAATAAATTCAAACATAATAATAAATATAAAACTAAAAAGAAATATAAAAAATATAAAAGTTATAAAATCAGACCTAGTAGGACATATAAAAAACCTTATAAATATAATAAATATAAAAGAAAAAGACCATGGTATAAGAAACGAAAAATAAATAACGATAATAGTAAAGAAACTAAAGATAATAAAAATATTAAAAAAGTAACAAACTGTAAATGTTTTATATGCGGAGACCCTCATCACATTAGACCTAACTGTCCATATAGGAATAAAGATAATAATATATCTAAAATACAAGAAAAGATAAATATATTAGATGACATTGAAGATGACCTAGGAGATACAATAGAATTAGAAAGTATATACGACGAGTACGACGAAATAGATAATGGTACTATATATAGTATAGAATCTGTAGAATCCACAAACTCTAATGATAATGATATAGAAATCTTAGAACAGATTTAAGAAAATTTAAATTTTTGTTATAATATAGAAGAATGTGAATATAAATTTAAACAATATATGTTTATACAATTAAATTGTGCAAAATGTCTAAAAGAATATAAAGAAATATATGTATGCGAAACATGTACACAAAATCTGTGCGTAAAATGTTATAATGAAGAAATAATTAATAAACCTAAAGAACAAATAAATAATACTAATAAAACTTCATTAATCACTTTCCCTATAAAAATGAAATTCGCAAATAAAACTATAGAAACAACAGCAATGCTAGATACAGGAGCAACTAAAAGCCTAATTCATATAGACTTAGTAGAAAAAGAAGACGCTAAAGACTTAAACTACCCTGTTTATATACACCAATTTAATAAAGATGCAATACCTATAACTCAGTGTATACAAAATATACCTATATATATAAATGATGAACAATTTATTTTACCACAAACATACATAACAAATGTAAAAAGTCATCACCCTTCCATATTAGGTTTAAATTTTATTCAATCATTAACAGGAGGCTTTATGTATACACCATCAGGCATACAATTATTTAAAAAAGGAACACATATTGTACCTAATAATCAAAATAATATATTAAAACAAGAAAATAAATTAATCCTAAATAATAATATAATATTAGAACCAATTGATGACATAAAACAAAATAACAATGAATTAGACATGGACGAAGAATATTATAAAAAAATATTTACAATACTTCGAAGATAGTGAACAACCTAAAATAGAATGCAATAAACTCAATAAAATCATGTTTAAAAACACAAAATTAGAATTAGAAGACTTAATTAGGTTAGCTGAAAAAACTGAAATAATAGGAGAAAACCCACAAAAATATGGGAATAAAAATAAAATAGAAGCTAAATTAAATATAATAAATCCTGATATAACTATAAAAACAAAAGATATTGCATGTGAATTAATAGGTCAGGAAGAATTTAAAATACAAATAAGAGAACTATTAAATCTAGGAGTAATACAAAAAAGTATAAGTAGACATAGTAGCCCTGCATTTATGGTTAGGAATCATGCAGAAATAAAGAGAAATAAAGCTAGAATGGAAATCAATTATAAAAGACTAAATGATAATACATATGACGATAGCAATAAAATACCTAATAAAGATGAACTAATTAATAAAATCCAAAATAAAAAATAATTTTCTAAATTTGATTGTAAATCTGGTTTTTGGCAAATAAAAATGCAAAAAGAATCAATAGAATGGACTGCCTTTACTTGTCCAGAAGGACACTTTGAATGGTTAGTCATGCCTTTCGGTTTAAAAAATGCACCTCAAATATTTCAAAATAAAATGGACACAATCTTTAAAAAACATTCAGATTTTTGTATAGTCTATATAGATGATATACTTGTATTTAGTGATACTAAACAAGCACATAGAAACCACCTACAAATAGTTTTCAAAGAATTTATAAATCAAGGATTAATAATTAGCAGTAAGAAGATGCAATTAGAAAAACAAGAAATCGAATTTTTAGGATTATTCATAAAAGGAGGAAAAATAGAATTACAGGAACATATAGTTAAAAAAGTTTTAGACTTTCCTGATAAATTAGAAGAAACTAAAAAACTGCAAGCATTTTTAGGATTATTAAATTATTGTAGATCATTTATACCAAATTTATCTAAATTAGTAGGACCTTTATATAGTAAATTAGGAAAAAATGGACAAAAGTATTTTAATAATGAAGACATAAAATTAGTTGAAAAAATAAAACAAATAGTTAGTAAATTAGAACCCTTAGCATTACCAATAGAAAATAGCTATAAAATAATTCAAACAGATGCATCAGGTTTAGGATGGGCAGGAATACTATTACAAAAACCAAATAAAAATAGCACTAAAAATGAAAAAGAAATTTGTAAATACTGTTCAGGAAATTTTAATGAGACACAAAGCAGGTTACCATCCACAGACTTAGAAATACTAGGAGTAATAAATACGATAGAAAATTTTCAATTATTTTTAGGAAAAGATTTTTTAATAAGAACTGACTGTGACAATATCGTAAAACACTTTAATAAAACTAATCAAAGTAAATCTGCCACCAAAAGATGGCTAAACTTTATAGACAATATTACAGGTAAAGGTTTCACTCCTCAATTTGAACATATTAAAGGAAAAGATAATCAATTAGCTGATATTTTATCTAGATTAATTACTAACTCTTCTTAAATTTTGCAGATGTCTCATCAAGGCTCATCTTCAGGAACACAAAACTATACTAACCAACTTTTTACTGTTCTTAATGAGAAGCAAAAGTTCAGATCGAAATTACCAGTAAATGAAGAACAACAAAAAAATGTTAGATAATCTTTGGTTTAACAGAGAATATAATAAAGGATCTTTTATTCATACCATGAATTATGTCAATACACATTTTCATAATATGGCAAACTATGTCAAAACCTTAGAGGCACAAGTAAAATATTATAAAAATCGCAGCAATCCACAATTAATTAAAGATCATGAAACTGTTATTAAGCACTATAAATTATTAAACATAAAAAATCAAGAAAATGAAAAGAAAATAAAATAAGTAGAGTTATATTGTAATAGCAATTTTTTATCTTCCTTTGATCCATATTATCGGTATATATTAAGAACAAAAGCAGAAACTTTATTACCTAGTGACTTAGTAGAAAAATATTTCGATTTTCACAAGAAAAAGATATATCTAATTGGATAGCTATTCAAAATTATATTCGTTGTAATTCTGAACCTCTAGGATGTAAATATAAACATGAACATGTTCATCTAAATGCTATTAATAAATATGAAACAATGATATTATTAGATATAGACTATAAATTTTTCGAAAACTTTACAATAAGCAGACAAAACATAATATTTCCTAATAATCCAAATATCACAATAGAAGTAACCATAAGTTTACTATTAGAATATGGAATGTTAGGCAGCATTTTAATACCTCCCCCATGGAATAAATTAAATTGTAATTTCCCTAAAAGTTTAACAGATGCAATAGCGGATCAACAGCCTAAAAGAGTTTGCTCTCCTCATCTTTTATTAATTATAGAAAGTTTACCTCCAGAATGGGTTGGTTTAGGGAAACTAACTCATAGTAGACATAATATATTTATTGAACATAGAAAAGATAAAATATCTACTTATTATGATCAACTAAGAGATGATAATTCTCTCATTGAAGGCAAAGAGGCAACAGAAAATCTATTACTTATGTATAAAGTATATATGATTATGAATGAAATTCCAGCAGACCCTTCGTATATGATAAAAGAAAATTTTGATATGCGAATTTTTATTCCAAAACACCCTTTTAATCGTAATATAAATTACTTTAATAAATGCCAAAATTCTTTAGAAACTGAAGATGCACTACATAGTGAAAGAGAAAGCAATTATTCGTATATGGATTATAGGCACACTGATTCTGATAATGACTCCATAGAATCAGTAACCAGGCACAATATAGATAATATGATGGAGCCATAAAAGTTAAAAATAAAATAACAGAAGCAAAAGATAATTACGTCAGCACCACATCAACAAGCCATCAGAAAAAAATCAGATGCAAGAAATGACGGAAGCAAGAAAGCGACCTTTACTGTGGAAACACTGTGCGACACTGTGTGACCTTTACTGTGCAAATACTGTGTGACCCTTACTGTTCAATCACGAGGACGATTCATTGTGCACCTTTTGACAATTTAATCTTACTTTGCAAGATTCGCCCACGTTTTTACTGTACATAAAATTAAATTTGTTAAATGTATGAGATCCGAAGCTCCTTTCTCTCCTATAAAAGGAGACGTCCTCCTTCTCTCTAAGGACACAGACAATTCAGCAATCAAGCATCCAAGAATCCAAACCTTTTACTCTCTCCAAAAAATAAAACCTCTCTAAGTTTTCAGTTCAGTCTTTTAAGATTTCCAGCAACGCTAGTTTGTAATCTCTCTTGTAATAGTAAGTTTTCCTTTACTTTATTAAATTTTCTTTTATTTACTCTGTAAATTATGACATGTATCTTTGTTCATAACTTGTAAATTAAGCTTGTAATCGCATGTTTAATTTTCAGTAATAAAATTTCAAGTTTTTATTAAGAACTTTCGAGAAAACCACTCTTAGTACATAGATAATATTCTTATTATGTTTTGATATATCATTAAAGGATCTTTGAGGATTTGTTTTTATTAATGGTAATATTGACATAAATATTTTAGACAAACTCTGGAATGATCTTCTGTTTATAAATTTTTCGGTGTCCTGTGAGTTGCCATTGTCGCCATTATTGCCGTGATATAGGCTTTTGTAGGCTTGACTGGGCTGCTACAGTTGTCTGTAGTACTGTGGACTTGAGGATTATTTATGAATCATTGTTCATTCTAAAAAAAAAAGTAAAGAAACTGAAGATGCACTATTTAGTGAAAGAGAAAGCAATTATTCATATATGGATTATAGGCACACTGATTCTGATAATGACTCCATAGATTCGGTAACCAGGCACAATATAGATAATATGATGGAGCCATAAAAATTAAAAATAAAATAACAGAAGAAAAAGATAATTACGTCAACACCACATCAGCAAGCCATCAGACAAAAATCAGACGCAAGAAATGACGGAAGCAAGAAAGCGACCTTTACTGTGCAAACACTGTGCGACACTATGTCAAATACATATCGACTTCTACTTTTGTTTCCTGGTGTTGGGTTAGTATTTTCATTATATTTTTCTCTTGTGGCTCCTAAGTGTTGGTGCGTTGAATAGTCATTACGAGGTTTTTTGAAGCTTGTGTATTTGAAGATTCTGCTTCCATTTCTTCAGCCGGGTTTATTTCTTCTAATGTTTTTATAATTTCTTCTTCAGTTATAAATTTATCTAATCCTATGTTTATTATTTTTCTTTTATTATCTTCATTGCTTCCTTCAACACAATATACTGAGATTATAGTTTCTTTATTATCTTCATTACCGTATTTGGCAATTAATTGTTCAGTTGTTAGGTTATCGCAGTATTCTATAATTATATCATATATTTTATCTTCTAATAGTGTAAATAACTCTTCTACTTGTTCTTCTACAATTAATACATTAATTTCATTTAATAGTTCCTCGCTCTCGTCTTCAATATGCTTATACCTACTAAATTTAATACTACTTTGTCCTATTTGATTTTCGTATATTTTATTTTTTTTCTCGGTTTTTTAGGTTTGTTATAGTTAAATTAGGAAATTTCCATTCAATTTCTTCATATATACTACTATCTATTTTTTGTGCTTCTATCATTTCTACATACTTACTATTAAAGGATTTTACTATGCAATCAAATTCAGCTTTAAAATTTATTTTATAGTGATTAAATATTTTTCCCATAAATAGTGTGTATTTTAAAAGATTATTATATTGTCCTGTCATATTATATTTTATTAATAACTGAAAAATAAACAGAAGCACTTAGGAATCTAGAACAATTACAAATCTGTAGATTAGAATATATAGGAGATTATACTAGAAAAGATGTAGAATATTGGACACAAACAGGAAGAACAGCCGACTCTAGTTTATTAGATAGATATATACAAAAAATACCAGGCAAAATAGGCGAAAAAATATGGAAAAACTAGCAAAAACAAGATGACGCTAGAACAAAGGCATCTATAGGATCTCGAATTAATATAGTATATAATACACTAAAATCCGAATGTAGAAAATTAAAAGAAAGAAAAGAAATTAAAAAACAATACTATCATACTTGTCAACAGCTAGATTTACCCCCTCAATACGGTTGTGATAATAAGAGAATAGTAACAAATAAATTCAAACATAATAATAAATATAAAACTAAAAAGAAATATAAAAAATATAAAAGTTATAAAATCAGACCTAGTAGGACATATAAAAAACCTTATAAATATAATAAATATAAAAGAAAAAGACCATGGTATAAGAAACGAAAAATAAATAACGATAATAGTAAAGAAACTAAAGATAATAAAAATATTAAAAAAGTAACAAACTGTAAATGTTTTATATGCGGAGACCCTCATCACATTAGACCTAACTGTCCATATAGGAATAAAGATAATAATATATCTAAAATACAAGAAAAGATAAATATATTAGATGACATTGAAGATGACCTAGGAGATACAATAGAATTAGAAAGTATATACGACGAGTACGACGAAATAGATAATGGTACTATATATAGTATAGAATCTGTAGAATCCATAAACTCTAATGATAATGATATAGAAATCTTAGAACAGATTTAAGAAAATTTAAATTTTTGTTATAATATAGAAGAATGTGAATATAAATTTAAACAATATATGTTTATACAATTAAATTGTGCAAAATGTCTAAAAGAATATAAAGAAATATATGTATGCGAAACATGTACACAAAATCTGTGCGTAAAATGTTATATGAAGAAATAATTAATAAACCTAAAGAACAAATAAATAATACTAATAAAACATCATTAATCACTTTCCCTATAAAAATGAAATTCGCAAATAAAACTATAGAAACAACAGCAATGCTAGATACAGGAGCAACTAAAAGCCTAATTCATATAGACTTAGTAGAAAAAGAAGACGCTAAAGACTTAAACTACCCTGTTTATATACACCAATTTAATAAAGATGCAATACCTATAACTCAGTGTATACAAAATATACCTATATATATAAATGATGAACAATTTATTTTACCACAAACATACATAACAAATCTAAAAAGTCATCACCCTTCCATATTAGGTTTAAATTTTATTCAATCATTAACAGGAGGCTTTATGTATACACCATCAGGCATACAATTATTTAAAAAAGGAACACATATTGTACCTAATAATCAAAATAATATATTAAAACAAGAAAATAAATTAATCCTAAATAATAATATAATATTAGAACCAATTGAAGACATAAAACAAAATAACAATGAATTAGACATGGACGAAGAATATTATAAAAAAATATTTACAATACTTCGAGGATAGTGAACAACCTAAAATAGAATGCAATAAACTCAATAAAATCATGTTTAAAAACACAAAATTAGAATTAGAAGACTTAATTAGGTTAGCTGAAAAAACTGAAATAATAGGAGAAAACCCACAAAAATATGGGAATAAAAATAAAATAGAAGCTAAATTAAATATAATAAATCCTGATATAACTATAAAAACAAAAGATATTGCATGTGAATTAATAGGTCAGGAAGAATTTAAAATACAAATAAGAGAACTATTAAATCTAGGAGTAATACAAAAACGTATAAGTAGACATAGTAGCCCTGCATTTATGGTTAGGAATCATGCAGAAATAAAGAGAAATAAAGCTAGAATGGAAATCAATTATAAAAGACTAAATGATAATACATATGACGATAGCAATAAAATACCTAATAAAGATGAACTAATTAATAAAATCCAAAATAAAAAATAATTTTCTAAATTTGATTGTAAATCTGGTTTTTGGCAAATAAAAATGCAAAAAGAATCAATAGAATGGACTGCCTTTACTTGTCCAGAAGGACACTTTGAATGGTTAGTCATGCCTTTCGGTTTAAAAAATGCACCTCAAATATTTCAAAATAAAATGGACACAATCTTTAAAAAACATTCAGATTTTTGTATAGTCTATATAGATGATATACTTGTATTTAGTGATACTAAACAAGCACATAGAAACCACCTACAAATAGTTTTCAAAGAATTTATAAATCAAGGATTAATAATTAGCAGTAAGAAGATGCAATTAGAAAAACAAGAAATCGAATTTTTAGGATTATTCATAAAAGGAGGAAAAATAGAATTACAGGAACATATAGTTAAAAAAGTTTTAGACTTTCCTGATAAATTAGAAGAAACTAAAAAACTGCAAGCATTTTTAGGATTATTAAATTATTGTAGATCATTTATACCAAATTTATCTAAATTAGTAGGACCTTTATATAGTAAATTAGGAAAAAATGGACAAAAGTATTTTAATAATGAAGACATAAAATTAGTTGAAAAAATAAAACAAATAGTTAGTAAATTAGAACCCTTAGCATTACCAATAGAAAATAGCTATAAAATAATTCAAACAGATGCATCAGGTTTAGGATGGGCAGGAATACTATTACAAAAACCAAATAAAAATAGCACTAAAAATGAAAAAGAAATTTGTAAATACTGTTCAGGAAATTTTAATGAGACACAAAGCAGGTTACCATCCACAGACTTAGAAATACTAGGAGTAATAAATACGATAGAAAATTTTCAATTATTTTTAGGAAAAGATTTTTTAATAAGAACTGACTGTGACAATATCGTAAAACACTTTAATAAAACTAATCAAAGTAAATCTGCCACCAAAAGATGGCTAAACTTTATAGACAATATTACAGGTAAAGGTTTCACTCCTCAATTTGAACATATTAAAGGAAAAGATAATCAATTAGCTGATAATTTATCTAGATTAATTACTAACTCTTCTTAAATTTTGCAGATGTCTCATCAAGGCTCATCTTCAGGAACACAAAACTATACTAACCAACTTTTTACTGTTCTTAATGAGAAGCAAAAGTTCAGATCGAAATTACCAGTAAATGAAGAACAACAAAAAAATGTTAGATAATCTTTGGTTTAACAGAGAATATAATAAAGGATCTTTTATTCATACCATGAATTATGTCAATACACATTTTCATAATATGGCAAACTATGTCAAAACCTTAGAGGCACAAGTAAAATATTATAAAAATCGCAGCAATCCACAATTAATTAAAGATCATGAAACTGTTATTAAGCACTATAAATTATTAAACATAAAAAATCAAGAAAATGAAAAGAAAATAAAATAAGTAGAGTTATATTGTAATAGCAATTTTTTATCTTCCTTTGATCCATATTATCGGTATATATTAAGAACAAAAGCAGAAACTTTATTACCTAGTGACTTAGTAGAAAAATATTTCGATTTTCACAAGAAAAAGATATATCTAATTGGATAGCTATTCAAAATTATATTCGTTGTAATTCTGAACCTCTAGGATGTAAATATAAACATGAACATGTTCATCTAAATGCTATTAATAAATATGAAACAATGATATTATTAGATATAGACTATAAATTTTTCGAAAACTTTACAATAAGCAGACAAAACATAATATTTCCTAATAATCCAAATATCACAATAGAAGTAACCATAAGTTTACTATTAGAATATGGAATGTTAGGCAGCATTTTAATACCTCCCCCATGGAATAAATTAAATTGTAATTTCCCTAAAAGTTTAACAGATGCAATAGCGGATCAACAGCCTAAAAGAGTTTGCGCTCCTCATCTTTTATTAATTATAGAAAGTTTACCTCCAGAATGGGTTGGTTTAGGGAAACTAACTCATAGTCGACATAATATATTTATTGAACATAGAAAAGATAAAATATCTACTTATTATGATCAACTAAGAGATGATAATTCTCTCATTGAAGGCAAAGAGGCAACAGAAAATCTATTACTTATGTATAAAGTATATATGATTATGAATGAAATTCCAGCAGACCCTTCGTATATGATAAAAGAAAATTTTGATATGCGAATTTTTATTCCAAAACACCCTTTTAATCGTAATATAAATTACTTTAATAAATGCCAAAATTCTTTAGAAACTGAAGATGCACTACATAGTGAAAGAGAAAGCAATTATTCGTATATGGATTATAGGCACACTGATTCTGATAATGACTCCATAGAATCAGTAACCAGGCACAATATAGATAATATGATGGAGCCATAAAAGTTAAAAATAAAATAACAGAAGCAAAAGATAATTACGTCAGCACCACATCAACAAGCCATCAGACAAAAATCAGATGCAAGAAATGACGGAAGCAAGAAAGCGACCTTTACTGTGGAAACACTGTGCGACACTGTGTGACCTTTACTGTGCAAATACTGTGTGACCCTTACTGTTCAATCACGAGGACGATTCATTGTGCACCTTTTGACAATTTAATCTTACTTTGCAAGATTCGCCCACGTTTTTACTGTACATAAAATTAAATTTGTTAAATGTATGAGATCCGAAGCTCCTTTCTCTCCTATAAAAGGAGACGTCCTCCTTCTCTCTAAGGACACAGACAATTCAGCAATCAAGCATCCAAGAATCCAAACCTTTTACTCTCTCCAAAAAATAAAACCTCTCTAAGTTTTCAGTTCAGTCTTTTAAGATTTCCAGCAACGCTAGTTTGTAATCTCTCTTGTAATAGTAAGTTTTCCTTTACTTTATTAAATTTTCTTTTATTTACTCTGTAAATTATGACATGTATCTTTGTTCATAACTTGTAAATTAAGCTTGTAATCGCATGTTTAATTTTCAGTAATAAAATTTCAAGTTTTTATTAAGAACTTTCGAGAAAACCACTCTTAGTACATAGATAATATTCTTATTATGTTTTGATATATCATTAAAGGATCTTTGAGGATTTGTTTTTATTAATGGTAATATTGACATAAATATTTTAGACAAACTCTGGAATGATCTTCTGTTTATAAATTTTTCGGTGTCCTGTGAGTTGCCATTGTCGCCATTATTGCCGTGATATAGGCTTTTGTAGGCTTGACTGGGCTGCTACAGTTGTCTGTAGTACTGTGGACTTGAGGATTATTTATGAATCATTGTTCATTCTAAAAAAAAAAAGTAAAGAAACTGAAGATGCACTATTTAGTGAAAGAGAAAGCAATTATTCATATATGGATTATAGGCACACTGATTCTGATAATGACTCCATAGATTCGGTAACCAGGCACAATATAGATAATATGATGGAGCCATAAAAATTAAAAATAAAATAACAGAAGAAAAAGATAATTACGTCAACACCACATCAGCAAGCCATCAGACAAAAATCAGACGCAAGAAATGACGGAAGCAAGAAAGCGACCTTTACTGTGAAAACACTGTGCGACACTGTGTCAAATACATATCGACTTCTACTTTTGTTTCCTGGTGTTGGGTTAGTATTTTCATTATATTTTTCTCTTGTGGCTCCTAAGTGTTGGTGCGTTGAATAGTCATTACGAGGTGTTTTTGAAGCTTGTGTATTTGAAGATTCTGCTTCCATTTCTTCAGCCGGGTTTATTTCTTCTAATGTTTTTATAATTTCTTCTTCAGTTATAAATTTATCTAATCCTATGTTTATTATTTTTCTTTTATTATCTTCATTGGTTCCTTCAACACAATATACTGAGATTATAGTTTCTTTATTATCTTCATTACCGTATTTGGCAATTAATTGTTCAGTTGTTAGGTTATCGCAGTATTCTATAATTATATCATATATTTTATCTTCTAATAGTGTAAATAACTCTTCTACTTGTTCTTCTACAATTAATACATTAATTTCATTTAATAGTTCCTCGCTCTCGTCTTCAATATGCTTATACCTACTAAATTTAATACTACTTTGTCCTATTTGATTTTCGTATATTTTATTTTTTTTCTCGGTTTTTTAGGTTTGTTATAGTTAAATTAGGAAATTTCCATTCAATTTCTTCATATATACTACTATCTATTTTTTGTGCTTCTATCATTTCTACATACTTACTATTAAAGGATTTTACTATGCAATCAAATTCAGCTTTAAAATTTATTTTATAGTGATTAAATATTTTTCCCATAAATAGTGTGTATTTTAAAAGATTATTATATTGTCCTGTCATATTATATTTTATTAATAACTGAAAAATAAACAGAAGCACTTAGGAATCTAGAACAATTACAAATCTGTAGATTAGAATATATAGGAGATTATACTAGAAAAGATGTAGAATATTGGACACAAACAGGAAGAACAGCCGACTCTAGTTTATTAGATAGATATATACAAAAAATACCAGGCAAAATAGGCGAAAAAATATGGAAAAACTGGCAAAAACAAGATGACGCTAGAACAAATGCATCTATAGGATCTCGAATTAATATAGTATATAATACACTAAAATCCGAATGTAGAAAATTAAAAGAAAGAAAAGAAATTAAAAAACAATACTATCATACTTGTCAACAGCTAGATTTACCCCCTCAATACGGTTGTGATAATAAGAGAATAGTAACAAATAAATTCAAACATAATAATAAATATAAAACTAAAAAGAAATATAAAAAATATAAAAGTTATAAAATCAGACCTAGTAGGACATATAAAAAACCTTATAAATATAATAAATATAAAAGAAAAAGACCATGGTATAAGAAACGAAAAATAAATAACGATAATAGTAAAGAAACTAAAGATAATAAAAATATAAAAAAGTAACAAACTGTAAATGTTTTATATGCGGAGACCCTCATCACATTAGACCTAACTGTCCATATAGGAATAAAGATAATAATATATCTAAAATACAAGAAAAGATAAATATATTAGATGACATTGAAGATGACCTAGGAGATACAATCGAATTAGAAAGTATATACGACGAGTACGACGAAATAGATAATGGTACTATATATAGTATAGAATCTGTAGAATCCATAAACTCTTCTTAAATTTTGCAGATGTCTCATCAAGGCTCATCTTCAGGAACACAAAATTATACTAACCAACTTTTTACTGTTCTTAATGAGAAGCAAAAGTTCAGATCGAAATTACCAATAAATGAAGAACAACAAAAAAATGTTGGATAATCTTTGGTTTAACAGAGAATATAATAAAGGATCTTTTATTCATACCATGAATTATGTCAATACACATTTTCATAATATGGCAAACTATGTCAAAACCTTAGAGGCACAAGTAAAATATTATAAAAATCGCAGCAATCCACAATTAATTAAAGATCATGAAACTGTTATTAAGCACTATAAATTATTAAACATAAAAAATCAAGAAAATGAAAAGAAAATAAAACAAGTAGAGTTATATAGTAATAGCAATTTTTTATCTTCCTTTGATCCATATTATCGGTATATATTAAGAACAAAAGTAGAAACTTTATTACCTAGTGACTTAGTAGAAAAAATATTTTGATTTTCACAAGAAAAAGATATATCTAATTGGATAGCTATTCAAAATTATTTTCGTTGTAACCCTGAACCTCTAGGATGTAAATATAAACATGAACATGTTCATCTAAATGCTATTAATAAATATGAAACAATGATATTATTAGATATAGACTATAAATTTTTCGAAAACTTTACAATAACAAGACCAAACATAATATTTCCTAATAATCCAAATATCACAATAGAAGTAACCTTAAGTTTACTATTAGAATATGGAATGTTAGGCAGCATTTTAATACCTCCCCCATGGAATAAATTAAATTGCAATTTCCGTAAAAGTTTAACAGATGCAATAGCGGATCAACAGCCTAAAAGAGTTTGCTCTCCTCATCTTTTATTAATTATAGAAAGTTTACCTCCAGAATGGGTTGGTTTAGGGAAAATAATTCATAGTCGACATAATATATTTATTGAACATAGAAAAGATAAAATATCTAATTATTATGATCAACTAAGAGATGATAATTCTCTCATTGAAGGCAAAGAGGCAACAGAAAATCTATTACTTATGTATGAAGTATATATGATTATGAGTGAAATTCCAGCAGACCCTTGGTATATGATAAAAGAAAATTTTAATAGGCGAATTTTTATTCCAAAACGCCCTTTTAATCGTAATATAAATTACTTTAATAAATGCCAAAATTCTTTAGAAACTGAAGATGCACTATTTAGTGAAAGAGAAAGCAATTATTCGTATATGGATTATAGGCACACTGATTCTGATAATGACTCCATAGATTCAGTAACCAGGCACAATATAGATGATATGATGGAGCCATAAAAATTAAAAATATAATAACAGAAGCAAAAGATAATTACGTCAGCACCACATCAGCAAGCCATCAGACAAAAATCAGACGCAAGAAATGACGGAAGCAAGAAAGCGACCTTTACTGTGCGACACTGTGTGACCTTTACTGTGCAAATACTGTGCGGCCCTTACTGTTCAATCACGAGGACGATTCACTGTGCACCTTTTGACAATTTAATCTTACTGTGCAAGATTCGCCCACGTTTCTACTGTACATAAAATTAAATTTGTTAAATGTCTGAGATCCGAAGCTCCTTTCTCTCCTATAAATGGAGACGTCCTCCTTCTTTCTAAGGACATAGACAATTCAGCAATCAAGCATCCAAGTATCCAAACCTTTTACTCTCTCCAGAAAATAAAACCTCTCCGGTATTTGACACTAGCTCCAATATAAATCAATACGGTAGTATATTAAACTATACCAATCTGTTAAACTTTTAGGGAAATTAATTATAGAAAGTTTACCTCCAGAATGGGTAAAAGTATTTTAATAATGAAGACTTTTTTTTAGAATGAACAATGATTTATATATATGTGTGTGTGTGTGTGTGTGTGTGATCACAAACTGGTGCATAAAAAATAATTTTTCGCACTCGTACGTCATAAATGTGTTAAATAAAGTGTGGCATGGAGTGAAGGGGCGTGAATTACAAACAAAAAAATATGTTCCAAATAGTCAAAATAGTCCAACGATCTCGAATTTGATCGTCTTACATTATCAAACTTATATTTGGCCTCATGTAACCAATAAAGTGAACTTACAAATGGACAAAATGCAGATAAGACTAGAAAATATTGATGATTCTAAGATCAATGGCCTCAATCATTAAAAGTGAACTAGGACAAACTTGTGTAAACTTATTGATCTTCAACTTATAGCACCCTCAAAATAAAACTTTTAAATTTCTTCTCTTTTTAAAGACATCACTTTTGATGATCAATCTATAAACTTTGGCCTTTGCAAAACATTTTTTTTTTTTTTCACAGTCTCTTGCTATTGGTGGCCTTTCATGCAAAGAAGATTCACTCCCTTCATAGACCTTTTTATTGAACTCTTTTTTTTTTCAACCTAAGGGCATTCTCACCACAATTGGTTTTACATGCATAATGCCCCAGATATATAGATATGTATTTGATAATGTTTATAGGAGAACACCTCAATTATCTCATGGAACACAAGAAGTTAAATTCCAAAAGAGATCGTGAAAGTGTGTACAGAGGCATATATTGAAATGAATCCATTCAACAAAACAAAATAAGAACAAATTCATGATAAGGCATGATTTAGAGACAATCTAGAGAATATTAAGACATACTATGATGATCTAGACACATGAAAAATATGGAATAAATGGGATTCAATCACACCAATATTCCACACAAAATGTGTAAAACTACTACACAAAATGGAATAAATTTTTAACTAAAAATGACTCAAAAGAAAATAAAATATTTTTGTGTATTTCTTATTAACCAAAAAAATAAAGAATCAAAATACAAAAGACACAAACATCATAGAAGTAGTTATGACATATAATCATGAAGCATAAAACTAGTGTATTAAAATATGTAAACATAATCACTCATACGATATAATATATTACGAATCAAGTGATAGCATGCGAGAATCAACAAGTCTAATATTTAATGCCTCCAAATTAGATTTCTTTACGGAAAGAAATTTTTTAAAGATTTGTAAGATGGGACTTGGATTTCCTAGGACATCTTTTAAGATTAAAGATAAACTTTCTAAGATTACCTTTCCCACCATATTGTGTGTGCATATGTCAACTCTAGGAAATCTACAGTTGGGCTGACCATTGGGAATATTCTTGGCAACGGTCAACTCTCTCACAGTTTTTCTATTAGCTTTAGGAGTGGAAGCATTCAAATCATCGTAACTTACACCTATCTTGTATATTAATTTGTATAGCCCAAAAATTTTATCCAACTTTTCGACCTAGATTCCAAATCAAACTTGACACGATTTGAGTCTCATAATTCATCTTCTAACTGAATAATTATAGACCCAAACAAAATTTTAAACTCGTCAAATTTTTGGGACTCCTTATTCAAATTTGAAAACAATCCACCGGGGTTATCTTTCTCCCGTCAATGTGTTCGAGATTTTCCCCCAAAGTCTTCTCACATGGTCTTAAATCCTCAAATAATTCATCAACATTTCTATGGTACATTCTTTCAACTTAGCCTCTAATTTCAAGTTAGCCCTTTTCAATTTTAATGACTTTGCATACAACTCATGAAAGGTAACTTGAAGATCACTTTCCTCATCATCATTACTCTCTTTTTTCCTCCTTATCAGTAATATGGGAATCTAAAAACCGAACCTTAAAATTATCATTGTGTCCATCCCCGATCCTGATCCTTGCGGGCGGGCGTGTGGAGGAAAAGATCCTTTGGGTCCCGCGCATCCCTCTCGGGAGCACTTCGGCCGACGTCGTTTGTGGTGTGAGAAATGTAGAGAGATTCAGAGTCACCAGTCTATTTTACTCAAAACATACAAAAGAAAAAGGGGAAGCCACCCCAAAGAGTGGCATCCAAAGACATACTGGTGCATACGAAACCAAGATGATTCGAGAAGGGTTCGGAGGCTTAGTTACGAAATGGGAAGGTGTTAGGCACCCATTCCTCCCTTTCGGTCTCTCATGAATATTTACTATTTTTCTTTATGTTTCCCTCCGTGATATGTGTGTATGTGTATATATATAGAATGGAGGTAGGAATCCTCGACTTGTATCACGAAAAAGATAAAGTGAGTCGTCCGTAGGAAGATATAAGAGTAATATCAGAAAAATGAGATTTACACGATTACCCCTACGTTGATCGTTATAAGGGAACGATAACGCATATGGGGTAATGTGTCACTAAGAACAAGTGTATGTATAATATAAGAAAAATGTATTTAGAGAAGATAGAAAATGAAAGAAAAAGTGAGAAAAAGGACTCGAGTCTCGGGTTTTACCCCGAGACGCCTACGTAGCCTATAAAGGCATCAAAGTCCACGTAGTTCGCATGTAAAACGAGGGGTGGGTTTTATCCCATAAATCCAAAATGGGGAATCTCTTATTTGTGAGTGTGTGTGTGTGTGTGTGTGTGTGTGTAGAAAAAAGTGTTTTAGTTGTGAGAAAAGTGTGAGGAAAATATGAGAATCCCTTATTTGAATTTATGAGCAAAACCTTATTTTTCTTATTTTTTGGGTTTTATGAAAATAAAAGATGTGCAATAATACTAAGTAAAAAGTATATTAGGATGTGTGAAATGAGATAATAAAAGTGCTAAGTAAGAAAACAAGTTATTGAGAATTCAAGAGAATTTAAAGAGAGAGTTTGAGAAAGTTGGACCTTCTTGAAGATCTTGAGCTTGATGTTGAATGTTGGGGAGAAGTCCTTGCACTTTGGATGATAATGGAGAGTGGCTAATTCACTAAGTTTGATGAAAGGGATGATGAAAAGTGGAAGTAAAAAGGGGATTTGGAAGTTGAAATCACGCTGCCTTCGAGAGAGATTTCTGGGATTCGTTGAGAGGGATTTTTATCAGATCCGGGCTCCCCTTGAAAATGAGGTAAAGGCCTCATTTTATAGTCCTAGGTGAGTGCCGATCGGCATAGATCCCTTCCTGCCTATCAGCAGGCAGGTGCCGATAGGCAAGTTTTGGAACCTGCCGTTTGGTAGTGTGTTTCAGGCTTTTTTGGAAAATCGGCCGCCGAGGGCAAACCGTTGGTCAGAATCGTGCATGGGGCATACCGTTGGAAAGGTAATTCAGAGACCTTTGAAAATACTTTGGACCTCTCCCGAGTTTGGGAGTTTACTTTGGGTCAAATATGTCTCGGAAGCGTTTGTCTGTCCATTGGACGGGGAATCATTCGGACATAAATGGATCGTTCGTCCGCATGGTAAATCCGAATCGAGAACGGGGCATACCGTTGGAAAGTTTAGGAGATGTACTTAAACATTTCAAAGAGTTTGACCCAGTTTAGAGAGTTTACTTTGGTCAACCGAGCTCGAAATGCGTTCGGTGGCCTCCCGGAGTCAAACGGATCGTTCATCCGCATGGAAAGTCAAAATTGTGTATGGGGTGGACCGTTGGAAAGGGTATTTAGGTCCCTTTGAATATTCATTCAGCATCGATCGAGCTAAAGATTTGACATAGGTCAAATAGAGCCTGAGAGTTCTCGGTGGCATCTGGGTCAGGTTTCGGACGCAAACGGACCGTTTATCCTCACGGTAAGTCAGAATCGTGCATGGGGTAGACCGTTGGAATGGGTATTTAGTGACCTTTGAAGATTCATTCAGTCTCGGTCGAGATGAAGAGTTTGACTTTTGGATCAAACTGAGCCGAGGTGTGCCCGATGGCTTTCAGGTAAGTACTCGGGACGTGACCTGGGTTTACAGTTATGAAGGGAGATACTAGGGACCTAAGGAGATTCAGGGGGTAATAGAATGAGGTGTCAACAGAGCCCCTCGATGGGTGAGTTTGGAACAAATGATGACCGTTGAATAGGCACCACATGATGCTTTTGAGGGAGTATGACCGATTCAGAGGGTTGAGGTCGATTCTGAGGACCTAAGGAGTGTGCTGGGGATGATCAATTCTGTGGATCAAATCCAAATCTGTGAGCTTAGGGTAAAGGTCTAGCGAGGTCAATTCTGACCTAGAGAGTGGCGACGATCGAGGACAGATGTCAATTCTAACCTAACTTAGGTGACGATCCAAGACCGGGGCCAATTCTAACCCAAGAGTGGTGATGACCAAGGACCGAGGTCAATTCTAACCTAACTTAGGTGAAGATCCAAGACCAGGGTCAATTCTGACCCAAGAGTGCTGACAACTGAGGACCGAGGTCAATTCTGACCTAACTTAGGTGATGATCCAAGACCGGGGCCAATTCTGACCCAAGAGTGGTGATGACCGAGGACCGAGGTCAATTCTGACCTAACTCAGGTGATGATCTAAGAACGGGGCCAATTCTGACCCAAGAGTGGTGACGATCGAGGATCGAGATCAATTCTGACCTAACTTAGGTGACGATCCAAGACCGGGGCCAATTCTAACCCAAGAGTGGTGACGATCGAGGACCAAGGTCAATTCTGACATAACTTAGGTGACGATCCAAGATCGGGGCCAATTCTGACCCAAGAGTGGTGATGACCGAGGACCGAGGTCAATTCTGACCTAACTTAGGTGACGATCCAAGACTGGGGCCAATTCTGACCCAAGAGTGGTGATGACCGAGGACCGAGGTCAATTCTGACTTAACTTAGGTGACGATCAAAGATCGGGGCCAATTCTGACCCAAGCATGGTGATGACCGAGGACCAAGGTCAATTCTGACCTAACTTAGGTGACGATCCAAGATCGGGGCCAATTCTGACCTAAGAGTGGTGACGACCGAGGACCAAGGTCAATTCTGACCTAACTTAGGTGACGTTCCAAGACTGGGGCCAATTTTGACCTAAGAGTGGTGACGACCGAAGATCGAGGTCAATTCTGACCTAACTTAGGTGACGATCCAAGATCGGGTCCAATTCTGACCCAAGGGTTGTGACGATCGAGGACCGAGGTCAATTCTGACCTAACTTAGGTGAAGATCCAAGACCGGGGTCAATTCTGATCCAAGAGTGGTTGAGGATTAGATTTTGGTTTTTCGGGGGAAAGAGCTTTGTGATTCTGATCTGAGCTGGGGAGCTGATAGCTAGGGAAGCTTTTTAGGAGACCTCGCAGGGGGAACAACCTATTTTGGGTGCTGTAAGATAATTCCACTGGGGAAGTGATCAGGTGATCCTTAGGGATTTTTCGAACCTTTGTCGGGAGGAGTTTTCGCTTAGCTTTTGAGAATTCCACTGGGGAAGAGGGGTTCCGCTTGGGGAAGTCTGACCTTGGCGACCCTTTACTTTTTTCTAGATTCATTTAGCCGGTTCTGCCGACAGACCTTTACTGGGGCCACGTACCTTCTTGAGGTATTCTTTAGTTTGTGCATTTCTTTTCATGCATTTGCATTTTCCTTATGCGTCTCTTTTTTGCTTGTGAATTCAGATGTGGTTCTATGAGGTGATTGGGTGCAATACCCCGCTGATCGCTTTGAAGGACGACACTATTGGGGACTTCTATCGCTTGTATCGATGGCATAAGGCCAATCGGCAGTCGAAGGGATCTCTCTCCCTGGAGGCGGTACATCAGGTCTTAAATGACCTGACCAGTGGTAGGGTAAGACTCTTTCCATTTCAGTCTTAGTTTTTTCGCCTATTGATCTTGTATTGATTTGTGCTTGCTTGGAGATTTTCAGGTGACCTTTTATCCCTGGGGGACAACCATTCAGGATGCGGGGGTGACCGGGGTTAACACACGGATGAGGCATTTGCTGGCGCATGAGTTCGGCCATTCCTGGTATCTCGAGGAGAGGGTAGTTCGTCATATTTCTGAGGAAGAGGTGGTGTTGCCACCCGCACAGCCTCCTACGTCTATGAGGCAGGAGCGACTGATGTTGGAGGATGATAGGATCGTGGGGATGATTGGCGAGTCCTACTTGTTGTACATCGATACGCTGTATGACTATATGGATTTTATGACGAGCTGGTTGATGGCGCCCAGCATATATGATGCACTTCCCTTCCCTCCGACAGGTTCGAGTCAGGCGGTGGGGTCTTCCCACAGTGGTGGTGGTCCATCGACATTTGCGGAGGCGGTGACCTCGGAGGTCCCTTTTGTGCGGTTGCATACCCCTTCGTACAACATCCGATGAGTTGATGGAGGGATGGTGCCTATGCTGCACCGTCCTCATGCGATGGATCCGGAGGAGTTGGGTTTGACAGAGGAGGTCCTTTGACCTGCGGTATACCTTTATGTTCCTCTCTTTCTTTTCTATTTTGGTCATTCCTGTTTTGATACTGATTTTGCCTTTCCTTGCAGCAAGTCCAGGTGTCGACCACTTAGCTAAGGGACATTAAAGATTGGATATCTTCAGTGACTACCGATATTTGGGATGCGGTTCCCGTTCCTTCTTACCTAGTGCCGTCTTCTTCGTTTGGAGAGGACTCGGGCTCGAGTAGTGGTGGTGCGTCGTCTCGCCGTAGGGGGAAGAGAGCGCGTCGAGGGGGTGGAAGCTCTTGAGAGAGAGAGGGAATGAAATGTGGGTTCGGGCTGAGTCCCGTTGTTTTTGGATTTTCTCCTCTTATTTCCGGCAAAAATGACGTAACATAGAACACAAGTATATGCAATGCAATGGGAGTTTTTTGATTATTATCTTTTATTAATGATGAATGAATGCATGCACATGCACTTTTTACTTTTCTACTGAGATCGTAAAAAAGGAATATTTTTGGAATTTTTGAAGGAAAGCTTTTATTTAAAAGGGGAATCCTATAAGGAGAAAACAGGATTCTTGAAATTCTTTTGAGAATATCAATTTGTTTTTATTGAGTTTTCTGATTTGACAAAAGAGGAAAGGAGGAAATTTCCAAAAATGGGGGGTTGCCGATCGGCAAGCACCCTGACCTGCCTATCGGTTGTTTATTCCAGTCCCATCATTTAAAGGCTTTGATTGGTACCCTCTTCAGCCCTTGGTACCTTGTGGGGTAGGATTGCCTCCGATTTCTGCAGGGATTATGTCCCGTGTGAGGATTTTTAAGTATAAAAAGGGATAAGGGTGGAGTGTTCTCATCGCACCTTTGCATCCTCATCCGCCTACCCATTATCTTTTAGTCTTGCAAGATGGCTCTCCCTGGTAGCATTGAGTTTGTCAATTACCTCGAAGCCTTGGAATCTATGTTCTCTTATAATGTTGACTATGATGCCTTCAACATGTGTCGAGTCTCCTTGTGGCGCAATCGGACTTTTGAGTGGAATATGCTGATAGCGGCGGTATAATTCTGGTACCCCGAAGACCATGTATTCCGCTTTGGGTTGGAAGAAGTTTGTCCTACCGACGATGAATTTTCTTCCATACTGGGTGTGAATCCCAGTGTTGCTGTGGCTTTGCCCGAGTTATCCCATTCTCCTAGGGATTTGTTGGTCGGGCGTCTTCATATATCGCCTTCGGTAGCCACGTCATTGGTTGCTGGAGGATTAATCTCCCTCTCGGCGGTGTTGCAGTCCGTGCATTTGCGGGAAGTAGGTGATGCCAGCTATACTGGAGTTATGGTTCTGGGCCTAGTTTCAAAATTTCTATTGGTGACTGGGGAGGTGCAAGTGGACCCACAATTTGCAGCCATTACTTCATGGATGTCATACCATCGCAATCCTATGGCGGTGATATTGGCGGAGACTCTGAATGGCCTGGATGCCTGGAGAGAAGGTCGTTCTTACCTTTTAAGGGGTAGCCCTGTGATGCTGTTTATGTGGTTGTCTGAAAGATTCCGCTTGTCGACTCCTCCAAAATATCCTTTGTCGGCTGTACCCAACTTCTTTTCGCGCTACTTTATTTGCGTTGGCCTGTATGTTGAGAATTAGGAGAATTGGTTTGTAGAGCATGGGGCTCGTGGGCTGTATTGGTCTGTGCCTTGGTGGGGACAGTTGCCGCTTGTTCTGGAGCTAGGAGAGTATTCATATGTGCTGCTGGTTGGTCTTAGACAGACCTCTTTTTTATTTTCCTTGGCGGCTTCTGCGCCAATTTGGCTGGGCGCAGGTTGTGCCCCCTCGGACCTAAAATTTCTTTCCAGTAGAAGATTTGACTGAGCGCCTGCGTCTGTTTCTTGGGTCTCTGTGGGAAAATCGGCATCCGTCGACCCGTCCTTCTCAGTCTGTCAAGAAGGTTTTCCATGTGCCTAAAGATTATATGAGGTGGTTGTGGAGGAAAGTAGTCAGCAAGATGTTGGCAGTAGAGACTGGTCAAAGATGGTTTGTTTTATCTGACTCCATGGAAGGGGGTGTTGTGGTCTTTTCGAAGATGGTTAAGGCTCATCGATCCATGAAATGTTTGCGTCACTCTATTCAGGGAGGGGAAACTTGGGGTCCTTAGGATGTAGATGATGAGGGTACGGGCTCTTCAGGCAGCTGTGGGTAGGACTCCTGGGGAGTTTATTTATGTAATAGGGAATGTATGTGGGGATTTTATTTGTCTTTTTATGGTGGCGGGGAAGGGAGTTATTCATTCCTTTTTCTTATGTAATCCATACTGTAATTTCTTATTAATGAAATAAACAAGTTTCTGATCATCCAGCTGTGCCTTTCGATGAGTCTTATATTTTGAATTATCTATACTGATCGCTAAGGCATACATAATCCTTTTGTTCAAATAATTTTAGAATGAACCACCATTCTCGGAGGTAAGTAAAGAATAGTATTTTGTGCAAAAGAAAGGGTCGCACTAATGTGAGGAGTATGAGCTGCCTACGTACCTCTGGGGTTTTTGAAAAGTTATAAAATAGTTTTTGTAGAAGATCAGGCCCACATAGTTCTGGGTAGAGGGAAATGAAGATTTTTTTTAGAATAGAAGGGGGATGAGAAGAGTCGTAGCGCGCCGAGATTTCGGACTATGGGTAGAATTTCTTGAGACGGTCCAGATTGACTGGACGAGCCATCTCTTCCCCATCCAGGTCAGTGAGCATGGCGGCACCGCCGGATAATATTTTCTTCACAATGTAGGGGCCGCTCCAATTGGGCTTGAATTTCCCTCTGGAGTCCCAGATGGGTTCTATTATCTCTTTGAGGGATAAATCCCCCTCCCAAACACTGCGGTCCTTGACTCTCTTATTTAATGATCGCGCTATTCAGCGATGGTACCCCTGTATGTGATAAAGAGCTTTTAATCTTCTTTTATCTAGGAGGGCTAGCTCATCAAGATGTCTTTGGCACCAGTCTTCTTCACTAGCCTTACTTTCGAGAATGGAGGATAACTTCCATGTCGTAGACCAGAGAGTAAGGGGTAGCCCCAGTAGAGGTTCGGATTGAGGTTCGATAGCTCCAGAGGGTGTATGGGATCCGGTCGGCCCAATCCCTACAGCTTTCGGTCATCTTGCGGATGCTGGCTTTGAGGTTCTTATTGGCGGCTTCAACTGCACCATTGGTCTGAGATCGGTAGGGAGAAGATTTGTGTCTCTGAATCCCGTACTCATTGATAACTTCTATGACTTCTGCTTCAAAGTGTAACCCGTTATTTGACACTAGCTCATGCGGGACCCCATATCGGCAGATGATATTCTTCTCGATGAATTTGGCCACTTTCTTGGCGTTTAACACTGTGTATGACTCAGCTTCGACCCATTTGGTGAAGTAATCGATGGCGACCAGGATGAACTCATGTCTATTTGAAGCCTTTGGTGTAACCTTCCCTATGATGTCGATACCCCAGATGGAGAACGGCCAGGGAGAGGTCATGTTGTATAACTCTCGCAGAGGCAAGTATTGAAGATTGGAGAATTATTAGCATTTGAGGCATCTCCGGACATAGGCAGTGCAATCTTGGGTCATGGTGGTCCAATAGTAGCCCTGTCGTATGATCTTCTTGGCGAGCATGTGACCATTTATGTGGGGTTCGTACTCCCCGTTGTGTATTTTCAGCATTTTTTTCTCAATCTCAGCCCCTGCGATGTAGTGTAGATGAGTTCCATCAAAATTCCTCTTGAGTAGAGCTTTATGACAGATGATGTACTGGACGGCCAGTCTTCGAAGGGTTGTTTGGTCCTTCTTGTTGGAACCCTCGGGATACTTACCATATTTGATGAGGCACCAGATATCATAGTACCAATAATCAACTGGTTCGGGATCTTCGGTGGAGATAAGCTCCATATGGCAGCAATGGGTTGGTTTGTCTTGCTTTTGAACTAGGAAGGGGGTCATTGTTATTCCCTCGGGCATGTCGACCATGGAGGCCAAAGTGGAGAGAGTATCGGCTAGATTATTCTTTGCTCGGGGTAAATAATGGAAGGTGATATCTCAGAATTGAGAGGCTAACTCTTCTAATTGGGCATGAAAGGGTTGGAGCTTTTCGTCATTGACTTTCCACTTTCTGAGCACTTGACCGATGATGAGAGATGAATCCCCTTAGACATCAAGGTGTTGAATACCCTTTTTAAGAGCAACTTTGAGGCCCACTGTGCATGCCTCGTATTCCGTCATGTTGTTGGTGAAAGGGAAATCCAATTTCATGGTGATGGGAGTGTGGGAGTCATCTGGGGCGAGGTAGTCAGAGATGGCTCTTCCTTTAACAGCTTTCTGTGTGACGTACACGATATCGAACTCAGTTAGGAGCATCAACCATCTGGCCATTCGGCTGGATAAGGAGGGTTTCTCAAGCAGGTATTTGATGGGATCCATTCATGATACAAGTTTGATGGGGAAGGCGAGCATGTAGTGTCACAACTTTTGGGTGACCCAGACAAGTGCAACACATGCCTTTTCTAAAGAAGTGTAGTTGACCTCGTACTTGGCCAATTTGCGACTGGCATAATAGATAGCTCTTTCTTTGCAGGAGTCTTCAAGGTATTGGGCTAGCAAAGCCCCGGCTGCAGTGTCAGTTATGGTTAGGTATAGGAGTAAAGGGATACCAGACTATGGTGGCATGAGTACTGGAGGTTGGGTCAGGTATTGTTTGATTCAATCAAAAGATTCTTGGAAGGCCTCATTCCAAACCTTGGTTGAATCCTTTCGAAGGAGCTTGAAGATTGGTTCACAGATGGAGGTTAGCTAGCTGATGAACTGACTGATATATTGTAATTTCCCAAGAAAACCTCGGACTTCTTTCTCTGTTCGGGGTAGTGGCATCTCAAGTATGGCCTTCAGCTTTGCAGGATCTGCTTCAATCCCCTTTTTACTGACCATGAATCCCAAGAGTTTTCCCATTTTAACGCCAAAGACACACTTCTGTGGATTAAGTCGCATCTGATACTGTCGCAATCGTTCGAAGAACTTTCGAAGAGCGAGAACATGACCTTCTCTAGTTTTGGACTTGATAATCATATCATCCACGTAAACCTCGACCTCTTTGTGAAACAGATCGTGCAGGATGCTTGTGGAAGCCCTTTTGTAGGTAGCCCCAACATTCTTGAGACCGAATGGCATAATGATGTAGCAAAAGGTTCCCCATGGGGTGATTAACGCAGTTTTTTCTTGGTGGTCTGGGTGCATCTTAATTTGGTTTTATCCGGCAAACCCATCGACGAATGACTTGAGAGCATGACTGGCTGTGTTGTCCACGATCATGTCGATGTTGGGTAGCGGATAATCATCCTTCGGAGAAGCTTTGTTTAATTCTCGGTAGTCCACACACATTCGAACCTTTCCTCTTAATTTCGGTGCAGGTACAATGTTGGCTAGCCATGTGGGACATTCGATCACTCGAATGAAATCCACGTTTAACTGTTTGACCACCTCTTCTTTGACCTTGAGCGACCATTCGGCGCGGAGTTTTCTCAGTTTTTGTTTAACTGGATTGTAATCTGGGAGAGTGGGGATCTCGTGTTGTGCTATTTCAGGATCGATGCCGGGCATATCATCATTGGACCATGCGAAAACATCTATGAACTCCTTCAGTAATTCTTCGAGTTATGCACGCTCATGCTCGTTAAGGGTGGCCCCTATCCTAATCTCGCGCAGTTGGCTACTAGAACTGATATTAATAACAACAGTCTCTTCTTCATTAACTTGAATGTGGTTATGTTGTTTATTATTAACCTTATTTAGATCAGTTAAGCATTGTTCATTTGCAAAATCATCATCATCAAAAGTTCAATTAGAATCTAAAAAATTAATATAAGGCACTACAAGATACTCAAAATCTTCGTTTATTTCATTGATAGGAAAAGCAGCATTGAGAACCTCATCAAAAGAGGTCTCGATTACATTTGAGCAAGGATATTCAACAGAAGAAGAAATAGGGTAAACATTGGGGTTAGGGGAGATTTCAAGAGGTAGAACTAGCGCAGCATGCCAGTTGAGGAGAGGTGTATCAGCAGCTTTAATCAGACGGGATGGGTCCATTGATGTAGTGCCTGAATGAACCATGCAGAGTGCCAGCCCCAATATCTATAAGTTAAAGGAATCTTCAGAATCACTTTCCTAAGTCTCTTTGATATCTTTTATGAGCGGTTGCACGCGGTGTGGGAAACTTTCTGCCCATGGGTAGCTATCTTGGAAAAAGATCTCCATTCCAGGCTTTATCTTCTTATCTGTGTGGTCGTACCATGGTCCTGGAAAACCGCAAAAGGGGAAATCCTCACCTTCTTTGATGAATCGTCCATTTAAGGAGTCTCCTGAGGTAGTTCAGATACAGTTTAATCCTCTCTTTGGTCGAGACTGGCGGATCATTCTGAGCTCTTGTTCTGATGGTTTATAGCCCAAGCCGCAAGGAGAGAAAGCTTTCTTCAGTTTGATGGGCTCAAGTATCCCTTGCTGCCTTTGCCCTGGCCCCATTTTGAGCATGAAGTGCATGTTTTTGAACATCTGAATCATATTGACATTGCCATGAGGGTCATATTCTGGACAAACCCTTTCTTTGAAACCGTCCCCTATCGGGAGTAGGAATGGCTCAACTCGGAATCCTGATAGGAGCATATCATTTGACCCGTGTTGTCTCTTGAGAATTGGACTGCTGGTGCTTGCACCCTCGATATTTTCTTCGTCACCCAAAATGGTGATGACTTGCCCGTCGGCAAAGAACTTCAATTTCTGATGGAGTGAGGAAGACACACCCTTGATATTGTGGAGCCAGGGCGTCCGAGCAACAGGTTGAAATAAGCTGGGATGTCTATGACTTGGAATTCAACATCAGGGTTTATAGGTCCAACCCCTATTGCAAGTTTTATGGATCCCATCACCTCACAACGAGTATTATCATAGGCACACACAGCGGCGAAGGTTGGAGCGGGGTTGCTTTCTTTCAGGCCTAACACTTGAAGGTTCTCAATAGGCAAACATTCAAGGTGGAGCCGTTATCGATAAGAGAGAGTGGCACAGCCTTTACCATAACTTCGACGGAGATGTTGAGTGCATGATTGTGATTCGGCCCAATTTTAGGGATTTCTTCTTCAGAAAATGATAGCATTCAGGTAGAGGTTAAGGATCCGACCAGATTTACCGCCTCCTCTGGTGGGGTAGAGGGAGGAACTATAGGTCCAGTGAGTAATTTGATTAAAGCATTTCTGTGTAACTGGGAAGACATGAAAATCCCCCATAGAGTGATGTTAGCTTGAGTTTTCTTCAGTTGATCAAGGATATTACTCTCCTTAATGGTCATCTCTGGCATAGGAAGGTTTTCAACGCCCTTTCCCTTGTCATTTGCTGGTAGTGAGCTTGGAACTTGGTAATGTCTCCCTGATCTGGTCATGTGATTTACTGAAGAAGGAAAAAACATAAATCCTGTTTCCTCGTCAATCTCAGGTTGCTCTGCCACCCTGTCTATTTCTTCAAGGAGTTCTTTAAATGAGATCATCCCACATATGTCGACTACTGGGCCAGCTCTTCCTGAAGCTTGTTCTTCGCTCGAATCATCGAATCCTTCCCCCTATCAGGTGGCAACAATTTTATCTTTCCCTGTAAAGTCGATGAATTCCACAACTTCAATGGCTTCTTCATACAAGTTCTCCCATTTTGTGGGGATATGTGTGATTGAAGGGACCAAGCGCCTTTGTAGGTTCAAAGTGTTAAGTAACCCGGTGATACTTCAAATGATGTTGGTTTGACTGAATAATTCTGCCATAGTCTAAACAACATCATCTAAGCTAACTTTGTCGGTTGGTACCACTCATCTGTCTGAATCTCGGGCCCATTTTCGTGCTTCCAAAAATAGTGTACTGAATCTATGGCAATCGATGACCATCAGTGAGGGTAATTTCAGCCCAAATTCTAGGAGTTGGTTTAACACCTCTGACAATTCCATACCTCCATTTTCAGAACGGGTACGGACAGCAATGCATGCTCAGGTAAGGAGTGATAGTGCCTGATCAGCAGGACTAGTAGGGCGCAAGAGGAAATATGGGCAAAATTGAAGAGGTTTATGAGGGTATAGGGGTGTGATTTGGGTTGATGGATCGAAATTAGGGTTTTCTTCCAAGAAGATGGCATTAGTGTGATTTGGGAGTGGGTTGTGAGTAGTGTTTGTCTTAAGATTGGCTGGTGGAGCGATGGTACCCCGGTCAATGAGATCTTGGATTATGTTTCGGAGGTGAAAGCACTAGTCGGTGGTATGTCTAGCAGTTTAGTGGAAGGCGCAATGAGTGTTGGTCTTGAAGTTTCTTGGGAGTGGATTTGACAATGGACGTGGATCCAAGGGTTTGATGAGGTTTCAGCTTAATAGGGCTTGGTAAAATTTGAAGAGGGGAGCATGAAGCTCAGTGTATTCCCCTCGGAAGGGATCGGGGTGGCTTTCTGGTGCCCATGTTGTGGTTGGTTAAGAGATGTTGTTGATGGTTGAGAATATAACATTAGAAGGCTTGTCATACTTTCTAGGGGTGAACTATCCGGACACCTTCTTTGGTTCAATTTCTGCTTTAACGAGGCTTTCCTCGATTTCCACTCCAGCCTCTCTAAGAGCCCTGAAGTGGGGATAGTAGTGTCCTCCCATCGTCGCTCGTACATGGGGCAAGAAGTTCTTCTTCACTATGTTGACATGTTCTTCCTTGGATGGCCGATTAGTCATGGTGGTTACTCGCTCCCTCCACCGAGTTATGAAGTTACTGACTGATTCCATAGGATTCGGTTTGAGCAGCTCAAAATCACGATGGGTGACCTCAAGCTCTTCGTTGTATTTGTACTGCGACATGAATTCTCGGGCTACATCCTCCCAGCTACGGATTCTGGATTCCTCAAGGGATAAAAACCATCTAAGGGCACTATCCTTCAAAGTTTGCTGAAACAATTGGGACATCACCTCTTCAGAAGACCCTAGTAGAGTCATGGAACAATGATAACTGCGAAGATGAATAATTGGGGGACCACTCCCCCCGAACTTCTCGATATTTGGCATCTTGAACTTCTCGAGTAACCTCACTTTTGGATAAGGAGACATGTGGGTGTAGTCCATGTAATTACCATAGATCCAGACTTGGTCAAACTTCTTGGAGAGCATCTTGAGATCCTCTTTGACTTTATTCAACTCTTCCTCCTTTGGATCAACGACCACAGGCAGGTTAGCCATAGGCTGGGTAATGTTTGGCATTGGAAGCTGGGCAGGCGATGGCCCACTGTAAGGAGGGGCACGTGGAGCTTGCTGATATTCTTCTGGTACCCAGATAGGCTCGGGTGGACCCATAGCATGAGGGAACATGGCCTCGAGCTCTTGAGGAATAGGAACTTGGTTTCGTTGCATTTCTCCGACCTCACCTTGGAGTTTATCAATTTTGGTCACGAGCTGAGCTAGGACTGTCAGCATATCCGGTTGTATGACTGGTGCTTGATCTGCATTCTCCATGGAAGATGGATGGATTCCAGACTCGGAAGAAGTAGTAGAGGAGAGGATGAAACTCTGAGGTGATTTGACTGAAGACTGAATCCAATAGGGAACCAGGCCAAGGGCATGCAATCGACCTGAGAAGGCGTAGGATAAGATTTATTTTTGAGAAAAAGGGAAGAAACTATTTTTGGATTTTTGATAATGAAGGGAGAATTTTTTTTGGATTTTTAATAAATAAGGGAGAAATGTTTTTGGATTTTTAATAAAGAAGGGAGAAATGTTTTTGGAGACGGAACTCAGCATGATTATTATGATTATTATGTTCTTAGTTGTATTTAATTCTCCTAAATGCAATGCCGGACGGGACCCGAGCCTGGAAAAGTGGGGTTTTTAATATATGCAAAGCTAAAGTTTGGACTTGTAACCAGGCTCACGGACAGGGTCCCATTTAAAAAAATGGGCAAAAATTGGGTGGCAGATCGACCCAAAATTTCGACAGAGTTTTTGGTTGAAACCGGTAATCTAAAGTGCGTGTCCTAAGTCTGACACCTATATGCGGGTATGCAGTTGGTTGGGTGAATCGGCATGGGTTTCCCCTTTGGCGTGACTTCCACGATATACGTCTTGCTCTTGCGGGCAATCGATACATGTGGACAAGCCATTTGATATACCTGAGTGTACATGAATTGCCTCACTATATATCTCGTGGGGACGGTACATGTGAGAGCGAATTCGATATACTTAGCATACATGAACGAATTCCCTGCGATATACCTCCCGTCATGACTTTGGTAAAGAGGTACGATGAGGGGGAACCGCTCGATATACGTTGAATGTACTTGGCCAATGGAAGGTGAGAGTCATATCGCTTAGGCTAATTGCGACCTGCCGGACCAGCGCCCATCACGAAGTGACCCTCCAATTACTGGGTAAAATTTGGTCAATAGCAATGGTCTTTGGTGATATCGTGTGAATCATGCATGATTCTCTTATTAGTATCTTATGATGAGAATGCCTTTCTTGATTATACCAAACAGGGAACAAAGTACAAGTACCCCAAAAGGTACACCAAGTATGGATGGGTGATGCGTACAACATGGGGATATACGTGGACCTAGGTGCACGTGGTGCGAAGTGTACATGGAGAATTTTCTACAGGTGTGTGAACATAAGTGTAACCATGGGATACATGTGAGAAAGGGGAATATGCAGATATGGGGAGAAACATAAACAAATATAGCATCCATGTAAATGTAATACCCCGTATTTTTGGCTATAATTATTTTTGGGATTAATTAATTAAATGAGAATTAATTGGAAATTAATCCGGATAAAATACTAGCGTGATGTGAGTTGGTATTTGACTATATTGAGTACATATGATGTTATATGAATGATATACCCGTTTATACCCTCAGCCTGGATGAGGATTACCTCCTATACGGACGACCCTACGAGGGGCCGACCCTTCACCAGGCCCCAGCTGGCCACCACCAGGTCCAGACGACCCTACGAGAGGACGACCCTGACCCAGGCTCCGGATGACCCTACGAGGGGCCGACCCTTCCCCAGGCTCTGGACAACATTACGAGGGTACGACCCCTCCCCAGGCTCTGGACGACCCTACGATGGTACGACAGTACGAGGCCAGAATCAAGTCACTCCCTACCGGATGAAACTTTGCCCTCGGCCTCGGCTCATAGGCCGAGGGTGACATCATGACAGCGCGTGGTTTGGGACACGCGTGGAACAGTGCGCGTCAGGCTCATATGACACGTGGCAGACCGTTATAACCAAATCACACCCTCACGTGAGGGAATATTATGTCATCATTTGGCATCTACAGGTGTCAACAGGGGATTGGTTAGATCATCATTCACATGCACCATGCTTACTTGGGGGGTACACTACACCCCCCAAGACCTATATATACTTGTCACCTACAACCCTACAAGGGATGAATCCATGAACAATAGCCCTAGCTAAAACTCTGCTTGTACACACACAGTAGAGAGAGAGAGAGGGTTATGAGCATTGTATCCAAGGCCATTAGTGCCCATACTTAGTGGATCACACACTCACAGTGGATGTAGGCCAAATTGGCTGAACCACTATACATCATTGTCTCATTTCCTCTTATACTCATCCCCTTCTACACACTTACATACTTATACACTTATTCATCTCCATGGCTGCCATGGCTGCTACTGCTTAAGCTCACTATCACTTATCCGGTGGTGCTGAATCTCAGCATCATCAGTTTGGCGCCGTTTGTGGGAAACGAGAAGACATCTCTTCCTTTGTACAGCTTGACCTCACTGGGCACTCTGGTGGTGAACCAACACTCCCCCTGAGAGGAGGTGTTTCACCATTGAAAGAGACCCACTAAGGTTCCCAAGCTCACCAGTATTTTCTTCAGTGCAACTTTTCATAGCTCAAGCACATGGCACCTGAGATGCCACCGCCACCACTTCCCCCGCCGGATGAGGGGGGAAGACCCAGTTCCAGTCAGCCACCGCCTCAGTCTGAGATGGCTGATGTGGCAGCAGCCCTAAAGTCTCTGGCAGCAAGCCAACGGATGATGCAGGAGCAGTTCACAGCTCTGAGCCAGAACATACTGAGACCACCAGGGGTCACACCTGAGATGATCACTCCGGAAGCAGCCCCAGGACAGCATGAGGCCAGGGGACCACCCCAGGCACCACGCAAAGACCTGCCACCCCCTCAGCGGCGTAGGGATGTTGCTGACCCCAGGCGTTTGCGCCTGGGGAGGCAAGGAAACCCTTGCCCTGAAGAAAGGTATGACGATCTGGAGGGGGAGGAGGCCCCAATAGAATGCTGGGAACCATACGAGGTCTCCAATAATACTGTGCGACCTCTCCAGGACAGTAGAGGAAAGTGCGGGAGACCAAACCCTGATGATCGTCCGAGAGGCTCTACTTTTGACCGCCTGAGCAGGGGGTCGGCCTTCGAGAGGCTGGGCCCAGTAAATGACCTGCGGGATAAGCTGTCCAGGTCGAGAAGTGCTGCGAGATCTAGGAGAGAGGAAGCAGAGGGCCGACCCCAAGGACGGGATGACGGTCAAAGGGAAGTAAACAGCCGACATAGGCCTGCTGCAGTGGAACCCCCCATCCACCTCCAAGAGGCAGCGGGGGATAACATCGGCCACGCAGACCCTGTGAGGCCCTGGAATGACTCAATCCAGCGGTTAGAGGATAAGATTGGCGACATACTGAAGAACCGAGACCCTCTTCAGAGGGGATACACCATAGGCTCACCCTTTGTGGCAAAGATAGTCAACTTCCCCACGCCATCAAAGTTCAAGCCTCCTGTGGTCACCCCAAGATACGATGGGAGCACCAACCCTGTCCACCATGTGGAGATGTATCAATCGGCGGCAGACATATACTCTATCTCAGATGAGATGAGGTGTCATGCCTTCTCTGGTACCCTGACAGGGGCTGCACATGTCTGGTACACGTCTCTTCCAAAAAATTCCATTGAAAACTTCAAGCAGTTGGAAGACCGGTTCATCCACAACTTTTGCTTCGGGGTGAGACCACAGAAGAAGACCACACACCTGCTCTATGTTAAGCAGGGAAAGAATGAGACTCTGAGAGACTACATAGCCAGATTCAATAAAGAGAAGCTGGAGGTGGAAGACTATGAGGAGAGCATAGCTATGACAGCCCTGATTGGAGGGCTCCAAAAGGGAAAGCTATTATGGAAGCTCGCCGAAGACCCTCCGAGGATGATGGCTGAGCTGTTGTCAACAACAGGGAAGGTGATGAACGCCGAAGAGGCGATGGCCGTAAAACATGAAGACGAAAAAGGAGGTGCAAGCGGGGGCAAATACCCTAAGAAGAACAAAGAAGGGAAGAAGAGGTCCACGGATGATAAGTTCGTTGGTTACACCCCTCTAACGGTCAGCTGTGAACAGATCCTCAACGAGATAAAGAGTGACCGATCCCTGAAGTGGCCTGAGAAGCTGAGGGCAGCCCCCGGCAAGAGGAACAGGAACCTGTGGTGTGAATTTCACCAAGACCATGGTCACGTAACAGACAAATGCTTTGCTCTGAAAGATGAGATTGAGAAGATCCTGAAAGAAGGGAAGCTCAGAAAATACGTGGACCGAGAGGCCTTCAAGAGGGGCCGAGGGGACGACCCCAGGAAAAAGCGAGTTGATGCATGTAAAGAAGGTCCTCGAAAAAGAGGGGACGACCCCTCTGATGATGAGGACGACCCTGACCTCCCGCCGAGAGACGACCACGGTCCTGTCAAGAGGCTCAATATGATCTCGCTCGGTGTAGGAATGATCTCCGGGGGATTAGCAGGAGGAGGGTCTGAGGTCACTGACAGGAAGGCCCATGTTGCTGAGGCTAAGGCGGTGACGAAGGTGGTGTACTCAACCTCCCTAGAGGTCAAGTCAGGAAAAAGGAAGAAGGTTGACATGGACACTTTGATAGTGGGATTTTCAAGGATGGACTTCAAAGGCCTCTTGGCCCCGCACGATGACCCTCTCGTCATCACTACCAGGGTGCACGGGTGCGAAGTGCCGAGGATCCTGGTAGATGGGGGCTCATACGCATATGTGATGTTTTGGCCATGCTTCAAGGCCTTGGGCCTCAGTCTTGCCAGACTTGTCCCATACCCTCATCCGTTGATCGGGTTCAGTGGGGAGAAGGTTCACCCCCTGGGAATATATGAGGCTGATGTCAGGATGGGGGATGAATGGCCGAGATGGTTCACCAAGAGGGTCAGTTTCTTTGTGCTGGATGAGCAAGTATTTTCGGCATACAACATCATATTGGGACGTGTGGCCCTCAAGGGGTTTGAAGCTGTGCCATCCACAGTCCACCAGATGATTAAATTCCCTACCCCATACGGGGTAGGGGAGGTTCAGGGAGACCAGACGACAGCGCGAGAGTGCTACTACAACTCTGCTGAAGAAAGGGAGGCACAGAAGAGGGCTACGGCCACTTACAACATTGATACCATAGACCCCAGAGACGAGACGAAGCTCAAGAAAGGAGAGGCCACTGAGGAGGTAGAACCCATCATCCTCGATGAGGATGACCCGGGAAAAACCGTCCAAGTTGGCAAGTCTCTGAAGCCCGATATCAAGGAAGACCTCATTAGACTGTTGAGGAGAAGGCGAAACGTCTTCGCCTGGAGTCATGTAGATATGCCAGGGATTGACCCTGAAATCATGTGCCAAAAGCTCAACGTGGTAGAGGGAGTGAAGCCGGTAAAGCAGAAGAGGAGGATTTACTCTAGAGAAAAGTATGAGGTCATCAGGGATGAGGTTAAAAAATTAGAAGACGCTGAATTTATCAGAGAGGTCATCTACCCTGAGTGGCTGTCCAATGCAGTCATTGTCCCAAAGGCCAACGGCAAGTGGAGAATGTGCGTGGACTTCACAGACCTCAACAAGCATTGTCCCAAAGACAGCTTCCCTCTCCCCCGCATCGACCAGATGGTAGACGCTACTGCAGGCCATGAGCTCATGAGTTTCATGGATGCCTACTCAGGGTATAACCAGATTTCTATGAACCCTGAGGATTCGGAGAAGACCGCCTTCATCACTGACAAGGGGACATACTGTTATAGGGTCATGCCCTTTGGCCTAAAAAATGCGGGGGCAACGTACCAGCGCCTCGTAAACAAAATGTTCGAAGACCAAATTGGGAAGTCTATGGAGGTCTACGTAGATGACATGCTGACTAAGAGTCTGAAGGCAGAGGATCATGTGGCAGACCTGGAAAGGACCTTTAATACAATGGACAAATACAAAATGAAGCTCAATCCAGCCAAGTCTGTCTTCGGGGTCGGAGCGGGGAAGTTCTTGGGGTTCATTGTCAATCAAAGAGGCATCGAGGCCAATCCCGAAAATATAAAGGCCCTTATTGAGATGAAGACCCCCAAGTCCATTAAAGACGTTCAGAGGCTCACAGGGAGAGTGGCTGCCTTGAACAGATTTGTGTCAAGGGCTACAGACAGGTGTCTACCATTCTTCAAGATCCTCAGGAAGGCCTTCGAGTGGAGTAAAGAGTGTGATGAGGCTTTCAGGGAGCTAAAATCATACTTAGGGTCTCCCTTGCTGCTGTCACGACCCATGCAGGGTGAACGACTTTACGTGTACCTTGCTGTCTCAGAGTCCGCTATCAGTGCAACAATCGTAAGAGACGAAGACGGGATATAAAAGCCCGTATATTTCAACAGCAAGTCACTCCAAGGGGCAGAGCAAAGATACCCGAGGATGGAGAAGTTGGCCTATGCCTTGATCCATGCCTCAAGGAAGATGAAACCGTACTTCCAATCCCATACTATGGTCATCCTTACTGACTCTCCTCTTAGGCAGGTCCTACACAAGCCTGAAAAGTCAGGAAGGCTAATGACCTGGGCTATAGAGCTGGGGGAGTTCGACATTGTGTATCAGCCTAAGACAGCCATTAAGGGGCAGGCCTTGGCCGATTTCGTGGCTGAATTTACTTGGGAGAGTGACGTGGCCGAGGGTGAGGGTCTAAGCCAGACAGATACCCAGCAAGGTAGGCTCACCGACCCTCCTGCAGATACGGCTGAGACAAGCACCGCTAGAAGAAAGGTGGCTGAAAATGAAGAGGGAGGATACCTTTTTAGACAAGGGTCACTCATCGAGGGAAATTTCACGGAGGAACATGCTGTGTGGAGTCTCTTCGTCGACGGGTCCTCTTGCGAAAGCGGGAGCAGAGCTGGATTGATAGTGTCAGCACCCGACGGCACAGACATCGAGTACGCCCTGAGGTTGAATTTCAAAGCCTCCAACAATGAGGCTGAGTATGAGGCCTTGATAGCTGGCCTTTCCTTGGCTAAGTCCCTTAGTGTCGGCCAAATTTTGGTTCACAGTGATTCAAGGCTGGTGGTGAATCAGATACTAGGAGCCTACGAGGCCAAAGACGAGAGGATGGCTAGGTATCTTGAGAAGGTGAGGTCATTGCTGAAAAACTTTAAAGAAGTGAAATTTAAAAGGATACCTAGGCTCGACAATGGCCGTGCTGACGCCCTTGCAAGGTTGGCCTCAGCTACTAGGACAGACATAAGGAGGACAGTCCCGGTAGAAATCCTGCTTCTACCAACTATCGAAGACGACGAGGGAACACTTGTCATTTGCATGAATGTTTCTCAAGAACCTTCATGGATGGATCCTCTGATCAGATACATTAAAGGGGGAGAGATGCCAGAAGCAAGCCAAGAGAGGAAGAAGCTGAGATACAGGGCTGCAAAGTTCACTGTCATCGGAGACACGCTGTACAAAAAGGAGTTTCTGCTCCCCTTACTTAGGTGTGTGCATCCTTCAGAAGTCCCTTCCATTTTGCAAGATGTGCATGAAGGGTCGTGCTCAAGCCACATTGGGGGTAGATCCTTGGCAAAGAGGGTGATCACCCAAGGTTACTGGTGGCCAACCTTAGGGAAAGATGCTGCCGCATATGTTAAAAAGTGTGATAAATGCCAAAGATTTGCTACCATCCCTCACCAACCTCATCATCCCCTCACCTCCATTACATCCCCATGGCCGTTTGCAGTCTGGGGGATTGACCTGGTAGGACCCTTACCGAGGGCAGTCAATAACTATCGGTTCCTCATCGTAGCAATTGACTACTTTTCAAAGTGGGTAGAGGCCGAACCGATGGTCACGATTACAGAGCAGAAGACCTTCCAGTTCATCTGGAAGAATGTGATATGCAGATATGGTCTACCCAACCCCCTCATCTCGGATAACGGGACCCAGTTCAAGAATGCCTCTCTGCAGAAGTACTGTGAGAGGGTAAGTATCAAACAATTTTTCTCCACCCCAGGCCGACCTCAGGCCAATGGGCAAACCGAAGTAACGAACAGGACAATCCTAGATGGGATTAAGAAGAGGCTTGATGAGGCAAAAGGAAGATGGGTTGAGGAGTTATATGCAGTGTTGTGGGCGTAAAGGATGACAGTAAGGACCTCCACTGGGGAGACCCCATTCATGTTAGCTTATGGATCAGAAGCAGTCATCCCCACCGAAGTCGAGTTTCCCACTCATAGGGTCCAAGTGTATGACCCCCAGGGAAATACGGAAGAGAGGAGACTTGACCTGGACTTGATTGAGGAAAGAAGGGAGGATGCTGAGATAAGGCAGGCTTCCTACCAGCAGAGGACCGCAAGGTTTTACAATCAGAGGGTGAAACAGAGGCCTATCGCTGTAGGAGACTTGGTCCTCAAGAAGACTTGGCAGAAGCCCAATAAACTCCATCCTAATTGGCACGGCCCCTATAGGGTCACCGACGAAGTTGTCCCTGGGACCTATAAACTAGAAAATCTAGAGGGGGAACCTTTTTCCAACCCCTGGAATGCGGATCATTTGAAAAAATACTACCAGTAGTGTTGTAAGGTCTTGACAGGCCATGGTTGTAATAAGCATTGTTTCGACAGAACACATGGAAAATTAATGAGAAATATCAGTGTTTCCCTCATCCAGCGGTTATCAGTTCTAGTATGCATGCAAAGAAGTTGAACCCTCGGCTATAATGAGGATCAGTGGAGGGGACGACCCCACCACTGTCCTCAATAAAGACGAGGGCAGACTTTGTTAAAAACCATTAATTTGGTAAGTTAAACCCTCGGCTATAATGAGGATCAGTGGAGGGGACGACCCCACCACTATCCTCAAGAAAGACGAGGGCAAACTTTGTTAAAAACCATTAATTTGGTAAGTTAAACCCTCGGCTATAATGAGGAGCAGTGGAGGGGACGACCCCACCACTGTCCTCAAGAAAAGACGAGGGCAGACTTTGTTAAAAACCATTAATTTGGTAAGTTGAACCCTCGGCTATAATGAGGACCAGTGGAGGGGACGACCCCACCACTGTCCTCAATAAAAGACGAGGGTAGACTTTGTTAAAAACCATTAATTTGGTAAGTTGAACCCTCGGCTATAATGAGGATCAGTGGAGGGGATGACCCCACCAGTGTCCTCAAGAAAAGACGAGGGCATACTTTGTTAAAAACCATTAATTTGGTAAGTTGAACCCTCGGCTATAATGAGGGTCAGTGGAGGGGACGACCCCACCACTGTCCTCAAGAAAAGACGAGGGCAGACTTTGTTAAAAACCATTAATTTGGTAAGTTAAACCCTCGGCTATAATGAGGATCAGTGGAGGGGACGACCCCACCACTGTCCTCAAGAAAGGACGAGGGAAGACTTTGTTAAAAACCATTAATTTGGTAAGTTGAACCCTCAGCTATAATGAGGGCCAGTGGAGGGGACGACCCCACCACTGTCCTCAAGAAAGACGAGGGTAGACTCCATAAAAATCAATAATTTGATCATTTGAACCCTCGGCTATAATGAGGATCAGTGGAGGGGACGACCCCACCACTGTCCTCAAGAAAGACGAGGGTAGACTTTATTAAAAAAACCATTGGGTTATTATGTCCCTCGGCTATAATGAGGATCAGTGGAGGGGACGACCCCACCACAGTCCTCAAGAAAGACGAGGGAGGGGTTAATAGCATTAACAAGGAGCAAACCATAAAAGAATTAAGCATGGAAGACAACAATTATGGAAGAGACTGGTATTAATAAAACATAAGTATCAAGTGTTTTTACAAGTCCTTTGAACAAAAATACAAAAATGAGGGTATGGGCTACAGGCAGCCACCCTAGGGGATGACATCAGAGGGCAGGGCCTCAACATCAATGGGAATGGTCTCCTCAGTTACCAGCACCGGATGATCTTCAGATGTACCGACCCCCTCGATCTGGACTTGGGACTCCACCTGGTTGAGGGCCTCGGCAATTAGGGGGTCGTACAGTTGAACACCCTCCAGTGAAGGGCGAACAGAGGAGACGACATCGCCAAATTTGAGGACGACCCATCGGCAGGCCGTCCTAATCCCCCTTTCTAGATATTCAAGGCTGAAGCCCTGAAATTCATCTGAGGTCTTGTATGCCTCAACAGCATCAGCCTCGGCTTTCCTGATGGCTGCTTCCAGATCAGTCTTATGCTGGGCCTCCAGGTTGATCAGAGCCTCATCCCTATCCTTGATGATCAAGTCATTGGCTTGCAAGTCGGCATCGTGCTGCCTCATCAGCTCATCTAGGACCCTAGCATGCTCGGTCCTGTCACTCTCAAGCTCAGCCCTCGAAGTGTCAAGCTCAGTCTTTGATGTGTCTAGCTCTGCCTACAACTCAGCCTCATGTTGAATGTCCCTCTCAGCTTTGTGAAACTTTTGTTGATTCTCGGCCATCCACTTGGTGGCTGAGGTCAAGGCATAGACAGACTGCAAGAAAAAATGAAGAAATATCAAGGAGGGCCGAGGGAACAGTTAGTGAAATTAAAGAAGGTCAAGACCAATACCTGAGCAAGGGAGTGAAGACCATAGTCGTACACTTTGGCTGGTGGCATCTTTGCCAAGAACTCGAAGTCAGAGGTCGACAGTGCAGAGAACATCGAGGCATTGGCTGCTCTCAGGTTGGCAATAAGAGATGAGGGGTCGGCCCTCAGATGGGACAGATTTTGAGACCAGAAGGCCCCCATGCTGGACGAAGAGGTCGTCCCCTCAGAGGCTTCGACCCTTGCCCTCATCCTTGGATCAGGCCGATGCTCAACAGGAGCCTCAGGCTCTTTCCTTTTGTGACTATCGGCTGTCGGCTCAACAACCGTCGGCCCTGAGGCCCTTGTCTTCTTGGGAGCTTGCTGAGGCTCCTTCCCCTTCTTCTTTGACAGACCAGCAAGTAGGCTTGGAGCAGTCATATCCCAGAGGTAATCTGACACACCTGCAGGACGACCTGAAAAGGATACGATGCATTAGAAATACAGAGATAAATGGGAAACACTTCAAAAATAAGTAAAGAAGAGAAAATGTTCAGTATAACTCACATAGTTCTGTCAGAGGGCCGACCCTCAGACCAGCTTCTTTAAGGAAGCGTGGGGTCATCAGATCTTCAAACTTTGGGATCTCACCCTCTCTCCCTCGTCCCCTCAGATACTCAATAATATCCCTTTCCTCCAGGCTAAGTCCGGGGTCTAACCTAGCTTTCATTGAGGGATTAGACCATTTGTTAGGGACCCTCGGACCATCGGCAGAAGGGGACGCCTTGGCGGAGCGCTCCCACGCCCCAGCTATGAAGAAGAATCTCTTTTTCCAATCATGATTGGAAGTTTGAGACACGTGAAGAAGTTTCTTCTCAGACCTTCTCGCCCCAAGATGATAATATCCGGGCTGTTTAGATGAAGAGGTGATATTATAGCAAGCCAAGAATACATCGGATGAGGGCTTATCAGTAAAAGAGTTTTTCCACAAGGAAATGTAACCCAGAATCGTCCTCCAAGAGTTGGGTGGAAGTTGAGAGGGGGAGACGCCCAGAGCGGACAGAATATCTACAATGGCAGGGTGGAAGGGAAGTCTGACACCTACCTTGAACATTTGCTCGTAGACTGCAACCTCACCCTCTTCACCCTCAAAAACCCTCTCAGTCTAAGAGGGAACCCTCATAGTTACCCCAGAGGGCACTTCGTAAGTATGCCTCCATATCAGAAGGTCCCTATCCCTAACGGAGGAGATAAAAGACGAGGCGTGGGAGGTGTCAACCTCATCATCTGTATCATCGTCCTCATCCCCCTCCATCTCATCACCTGCAGGAGGACCCTGAGGGAAAGCCACTTGGAAGGCATTGGGGGACAGGGTTGTCACAGGGACAGCCTGAGAGGGGATCGTACCCTCGGCCTCATGGGGAGGGCTAAGGTCAGACGTGTCCCTTCTACCAAACGTTCCAGCACCAGTTGGAGAGGAGGTTCTCTCATCCATTTCACTTGGTTTGGGAGTGTCGGCAGGACGAGACGACGACCCACAAGACTCAGAGGGTTCAGATGGTCTTATGGTGGCAAGAGGAATGGGAAAGATGGGTCGTACCCAATTAGGGTCGGCCCCTCGTCTCCTCTCTTCCTCCTCCTCTATTCGTCTGATCTCGGTAAAGAGTTTCTCTCTCAGAGATGGGAATTCAGACACTAGGTTGTAAAGCCTCCTAAGCATTAAGGGGAAGACCCTACACTTGGAGAAATTGTACTAGACTTGGCTAATTCAACTACAAACACTTGGGGGACTGACCAGGTTTGACTTTTGGATCAAACCAAAGAACTAAAATGTTTTTCGTCAAGAATGTTCAAGAACTACCAACCGGAGAAGACACCGGAAAAAGGCAATAGGGGAACTCTAAGAAACTACCGACCTATGACCCTAAAAAATATACAAAAATGAAGACAAAAGAAGGCACGGGGAGAAAAAGGTTACCTGATGACGAGAGAATAAGAGCGCAGCGAGGCCTGAAAGATTGAAGGCTGCGAATGGCGACTGGTTCTAGAGAGAGAAAATGGTTAGGCGCGAAGAAGAAGAAGTTGGAAAGAGAGTTTAAAAATTGCTTATATACATTGGCAATAAATGGGCACATTTGCCAAGAAGGGAATAGTCAGGGCACAAAGCCCCAGGCAAGTGTGCAGCCGCCCTGCCTTGGGAACTTAAATAGCAATGAGTACCTGCCCATGTGTCACTCATCTAACTGATCGTACATGCATCTCATTTAGTACACTATCCCTCAGCCATCTCAGCAGTACCTATGGCTAAGGGCTCGGGGGTGATTGATATACCCGTTTATACCCTCAGCCTGGATGAGGATTACCTCCTATACGGACGATCCTACGAGGGGCCGACCCTTCACCAGGCCCCAGCTGGCCACCACCAGGTCCAGACGACCCTACGAGAGGCCGACCCTGACCCAGGCTCCGGACGACCCTACGAGGGGCCGACCCTTCCCCAGGCTCTAGACGACCTTACGAGGGTACGACCCCTCCCCAGGCTCTGGACGACCCTACGATGGTACGACAGTACGAGGCCAGAATCAAGTCACTCCCTACCGGATGAAACTTTGCCCTCGGCCTCGGCTCATAGGCCGAGGGTGACATCATGACAGCGCGTGGTTTGGGACACGCGTGGAACAGTGCGCGTCAGGCTCATATGACACGTGGCAGACCGTTATAACCAAATCACACCCTCACGTGAGGGAATATTATGTCATCATTTGGCATCTACAGGTGTCAACAGGGGATTGGTTAGATCATCATTCACATGCACCATGCTTACTTGGGGGGTACACTACACCCCCCAAGACCTATATATACTTGTCACCTACAACCCTACAAGGGATGAATCCATGAACAATAGCCCTAGCTAAAACTCTGCTTGTACACACACAGTAGAGAGAGAGAGAGGGTTATGAGCATTGTATCCAAGGCCATTAGTGCCCATACTTAGTGGATCACACACTCACAGCGGATGTAGGCCAAATTGGCTGAACCACTATACATCATTGTCTCATTTCCTCTTATACTCATCCCCTTCTACACATTTACATACTTATACACTTATTCATCTCCATGGCTGCCATGGCTGCTACTGCTTAAGCTCACTATCACTTATCCGGTGGTGCTGAATCTCAGCATCATCAATGAATATTGAATTATGAAATTTGTCGTGAGATTGATATACGGTAATTTGGTCATTTTATTGGGACGCGTGTGACAGTCGCGTCAGGATATAATTATTTTAATTATAAAAGTGAATTTAAATTCTATTAACCGTATGGTCATTTTGAGTGAGCCAACGCATCCGGAAGGGTCGAGATAGTCAGAAAACACTAGCCGGGGGTGTAGTTTGGGTCCCGGGGTATTTTTAGGCCATACCGGCAATATAAAGGGTATTTTGGTAATTTCGTATTTTTAGGATTTAAAAATGACGAAAATTAGTAAAGTAAATCTGATGTGGGTTTGACCCACTAAGCCACTAACCAACCCATGTTAACCCAATAGGTTACGTAGGTTATTAGAATTAGGTTTCTAATTACTTTCCAAAAGAAAACCCTAGCCACCACAGCCATTGGAGAAGAAGCTTGGAGAAAGAGAGAGAGAGGGAATTCTGCAGAAAGAGAGAGGAAATCGTCATCAAAATCCAGAGACACTCGAGGCAAGTGACTTAATTCCATTTAATTTCAGAAAATGTTCCTTCCATGTTAGATAATTCAAATTTATGGTTGTTCTTGGAAGATAATGAAAAAAACCCATGAGTTTGGAAGTAGAATACTAAACTTTGATGAAGGGATTGCATGTAGAATCATATTTAGAGGACTAATCTGATGTTGATATATCTTGTAAGACACAAAAACGGATTTGATTGGAGAAATTAAGAATCTAAAACTTTTAGGGTTCATGTTCTTGAAAAATTGGGGAAAAGTGTAGAGACTTGTAATTTAATGATGTTTAGGACGAATTAATTCCTTAAAACATGTTAGGAGGTGACTTTAATATGTTTAGGATGAATTAGAGACCCTAAAACTTTGTTGGGATGAACTTTGGAAGAGGTTTGAGGTGTTAAAATGGATGAAAAATGATGTTGGAGAAAATCTGGGCCGAAACTGGTCCCTCGTTAGAAGACCTCTCCAGGTCGTTCGAACGAGCTCGTTCGAACGAGCTTCTAACGAATTGACCAGTCGCTTCTAACGAAAGGGAACTTCGTTCGATAACTTCGTTCAAACGAGATCTCGTTAGAAGGTACAGTTCGTTCGAACGAACTGAACTCTCGTTCGAACAGCCTCGTTCGAACGAGACTTCTAACGAGCTGGAAGTTTAGGCCTTTTTGGCCTGTTTTGATTTTGGGAGTCCCGTAAACTTATTCGAGGATAAAGAAAACATTCCTTTGAGGATATATTGATAAATTTGGGACATTTGTGTTATTTTGAGGAGTAAATTATATGCGAGTGATTTAAATAATGGTTAAAATAGGATTGAGACGTGAGTGTTTACCACGACATGAGAATAAATTATGGCGCGTGTAAACATGGACAGGGATTATATAAGTTGTATATATATTTGTAATACCCCGTATTTTCTGTGATATTTATTTTTGGGGATTAATTGAATTAAATGTTTATTAATTGGAAATTAATTCGGATAAAAATATTAACGAGATGTGAGTTAGTATTTAATTATAATGTGTATATTTGGCATTATATGAATATTGGTAATATTGAAATTGTCGTGAGATTTAAATACGGCAATTTGGGAAATTTTGTTGAGACGCGTGTGACCGCCGCGTCATGGTATTTTATTATTTTATTAAAAAGTGAATTTTAGTTCCAGTAACCATATGGTCGTTTTGAGTGCGTCAACGTGTCCGGAAGGGTCGAGATAGTCAGAAAACACTAGCCGGGGGTTAAGTTTGGGTCCCGGGGCATTTTGGGCCATACCGGTAACTTATAGGGGTATTTTGGTAATTTCAGAAATTTGGGAATTAAAAGTGACGAAAATTGGAAATAGAAATCTGACTTCTTCTTTAACCCACTAAACCCACTAACTACACTAAGAGACTTAATGGGATACGGGAGAAGTTGAAATATAATCCCAACTTACCAAAAACCAAACACACCTCCATCACCTCCATTGTCTTCAACCTTGGGAAGAACTTGTAGAGAGAGAGAGAGAGAGAGAAGGAAGAAAATTCTGTAGAAAGAGAGAGGGAGAACAACTTAGCTTTCAAGATTCAACACCAAATTCGGAGAAAGATTAAGGCAAGTGGTTTAAACTCATTTGATTCAAGCTATGCTTTTCCATGTTTAGGAAATTTTCGAAATTAATTTTGGAAGATAATTTAGACCCATAAATTGGAAGTTAAAAGCCATGATTTATGTAGGAATTGCATGTAGTGATATTCTGGACGAATTATATGTTCTAAACAGAACCTTTGATGATTTAAAAATGGAGTTAGAAGAAGTTTATTGATGTTCTTGAATGAAGAAGAATTTTGGAAATTTTTGATATAGTTTTGATCTAAACTAAGCCTTGGAATGATGAATTATGGAATTTGGAATGTTAATAGTGTTGTAGGATGTTAGTATGATGATATTGTGACCTTGTCTTAGAGTTTCATGCTTAAAAATGATGTTTTGGGACGAATTGGTAACTGCAAAACGAAGCAGTCCGTAACCAGACCTGGTGCGTGCGATCGATCGATGTTCTTCAGTCGATTGATCGACCACCATCGATCGATCGAAGGTAAAGGTCGATCGATCGACCTTCCCAGAATGAGTAAAGTTTTTCCTTAATTAAATTTTAATGAGGTTAATCCTTGAATGATATTATTGGAGACCTTGTGAATACCCTTAACCTTAAGGAAGACCAGTAGGCATGATTATGAGGTTGGACTTTAATTGGAATTTAATTTGAGGAATTATTCTAATTTAATGAAATTCGATATGTGAGATAATATTTGGGTTAATAGTGCAAATTTGAATAAGTTGATGAAATAAGGTTTGGGGCAGAAGTAAAGACCTTAGATATAAAGATGTCATATGTGGGAATAATGGGAACTTAATAGTCTATTTGAGATAGGTTTTAAGTTTAAGAAACTACGACGTGAGACGTGTCGACAATTTAATTTCTATATTATCGGAACACTTGAAATATATGAATTTGGAATAATGGTATCAAGATGTAGAGTATACCTTTATTAATATCGAGATATCTAAGATGTGTGAATGCTTAGTGTATAATTTTATGTGTATGACATACCTACCATACTTGCTATCACGGGAGGTTTACGTTCACATAGGGCCTTCTTATCCTTGTGTTGCCCGGATTTAGATTGGTTACCTCGATGAACATAGGTCATAGAAGGACTTATTGGGATGTTAATAAGTCTGCTGATCGTGGGAGCGTAGGTATGTGCGTGACCCATGTGATGGTGACTGTGTTCGCCTCCACTATTTGTGATGTTGTTATCTGAACGATTCCTGAGAGATTCGGAATGCGTGACCCTTATGTACGTGATGTACCGGGATGGATAGCAGAGTATGTGTGCACCGCAGCTTAGCCTTTGGGTGATTGTATTGTATATTTATAATGTGAAAATATACGGTTAAACGAGAAGGAAATTAACGATGTTAAATTGTGAGTATAGTTATGGTAATTTTTATGAAAAGATAAAAAGGGGACTTTTATCAAAATGGTGTTGTTAATAATTGGGAATCCGGGAATTAAAGTAGAACTCTCTATTTAATTGTTAAGGTTGGAATTTAAACGTGAACCGAGTAGAAGTGTCAGAAACTCTTTAGATAGTTATGAGATAACACATGAATGGGTACAGGAACGTTAGGAGTGCACAGTTAGACGAGAGGTGAGTATCTCATGCGAGAGCACGTCCTAACATGTATTTTTGCATATACTGTTTTAAATGTTTTTAAAACACTTGCAGGTTTTTAAAATATCTCCACATTCGGGCTCTGACCCGTTTGCTTTCAAATCTATCTTTTTGTAAAACCATTTTAGGTGCCCAGCCACAAGGTCACCATGCATAGGATTCTCACTCAGATGACGAGCTGTAGCTGCTTGTGGAAGCTACAGGGATTTGCTTTTAGACGCTTATATCATTTGGATTCCATACTCAGTATTCCTCAGTTGTAGGGCATGTTGCCCAAATTCTATTAGATACATTTCCATTTCAGTTTTTCAGACTTTGGCATGTATTAATTCAGTATTTTAGTTCTCGTTACTTAGTTCAATCGTGGAATTTGTAGTGAGGAGTTTTCCTCCATATTCATTTTTATCATGTGTTGGTTATTCTATTATTTCGTTATGGTGAATGGTGTTATTATTCTTCATTACACTTGTTGCATGTTAATCAGGCTTTAATTAAAATTTGACAACTTACTTTTTAAATACTAAGTGGTTAGTAATAATAAAAAAATGTTTTCGACAGTGATGCTATTGACTGAGCCAACTTGGCATTTTGAATTAATTTAATAAAGGAGTAGCTACCCGGTATATAATTAGTCGGGGTGTCACAGGTGGTATCATAGCATCAGGTTCTAGTGTCCTTTAGGATCTGAACGGCTTATTATGTTTCCGCTGAGCTTTCTTTGATGTAGAGCCCTATATTTTAGGACTGTTGTATTCTTTTGTATTTGCTACGTTCTTCAGCTATTTTAAGTTTATAACTGCGAACTTATAGACTTTATTCTTATTTCAGAATGCCTCCACGATGTGCACGACGAGTTACCAAGAATGCAACGCCCGAACCCCAGCTAGCTCCAGTTCAGGGCATGATGAACGCCGCTGAGGTTGTAGCTATTGTAGCCCAATCGGTAAATGCCGCCATTGCCGTAGTTCAGCAGGTACCGCCTCAGGTGCCGGTTGCCGCGCCAGTACAGGCAAATGCATTCCCGTCTGCTTGGGAACGTGTACGTGACGCTTTTCAGAAAGCGCATCCGCTAGAGTTTGCAGGTAGCTCAGATGTGGTAGTCTTGAGCCAGTGGAGGAAGGATATACAGCGGCACTTGAGGATGTATGAGTGCACGGATGTTCAGAAGCAGGTGCTAGCTACTTTCAAGCTAGTTGGATCTGCACTGCAGTGGTGGGAGTCTATTACCACCGTAGAGGAGAGGGATACTCTCACTATTCAGGAGTTCTGGGTGCGGTTCGACCGCAAGTACTTTCCGTCAGCTGTTCATACGGAAATGAGGAGGAGATTGATGAGTCTGAAGCAGGAGGGTAAGATCGTGGCCGAGTATGAGGCCGAGTTCACTAATCTGTTGAATATCGTTCCGGATGAGATACCGACAGAAAAGAAGAAGATTGAGAAATTCACCGATGGGTTGACATGGAGGATCCGTCAGCATATGTTAGGGAACCTTTCGTTGGCCACTTATTCTGATGTGGTTAATGCTGATTTGTTACACTGCCAGGATCACCGCTTTCATATGGTTGAGGGCAAGAGATCGGGAGAGTCTAGCCATCAGGGCAGGACTGGAGGACATGGTGCCGGTGGAGCACAATCTGTTCAGGGGCAGAGACAGAGTGATCAGGGTTTCCAGCAGGGGGATCATAAGAGGTTCCGTTCAGAGGGTTTCAGGAACGGTCAGGGAGGATTTCGGAATGGCCAGCAGGGTCATAATGGCCATCAGGTCTAGCAGGGTCAAAATGGTCAACATCAGCAGTTTCAGCAGGGCCAAGGGAGGAATGGTAACGGCCACCAGGGCCGACGACAGCAGGGGCAGAGAGGAGGGAACTTTCCAGGGAAGTGTTTCATTTGTGGCAAGACTGGCCATAAACGCCAGGACTGTCCTGATAGGGGCAGGGCCCCACAGCAGCAGCAGCAGGGAGCTCGCCATGAGCCACAGAGGCCTATGTTTCCCGCCGCTCTCCCCGCACCGCCACAGATGGCAGCATTGCCACCCATTCCAGCAGTTCCGGCTCAACAGGGGAAGCTACAGTATGGACGTGTCTATAACGTCCACCAAGCAGCAGTCCCACAGGAACTGCCCGCGATTGAGGGCACATTTTCTATCCATGGCACTATGGGTCGGGTACTGTTTGATACGGGGGCTACACATTGTTTTATAGCTACACATTTCGTGAAGGCGTTAGGGTTGTTAGCCACCGCGGAGAGCACAGTGACGTGTGTCGACTCACCATTGGGGAATGGGTCACTTATATTCTTTATATGTCGGGGAGTGGGGGTAGAGATTGGTGGTTTGGTATTACCTGCGGACATGTTGGTATTAGATATGCATGTTCACGATGTGATTATCGGTATGGATTGGCTCGCTGATTATAGAGCCATGATTGATTGCTTCGGTGGGAGCATTATTTGTGCCATTCCGGGGCAAGAGATGTTTGTAGTGGCGATGCCTCGCCCAGAGGGAGGCTCGACCGCTCATTTCTATTACCTTGAGGAGGATACCTCTAAGGAGGTTGTGATTCCTTTAGATTCGATCCCAGTTGTCAGGGAGTATTCTGATGTATTTCAGGAGATACCAGGCCTACCCCCAAGTTGAGAGATAGACTTCGTTATAGACTTGTTACCAGATACGAGACCTATAGCACGCGCACCGTACCGTATGGCTCCAGCTGAGATGAGGGAGTTACGGGATCAGATTGAGCATTTGTTGGGTCAGGGGTTTATTCGGAGGAGTACTTCACCGTGGGGTGCCCCTGTGTTGTTCTGAAGAAGAGAGATGGTTCACTGAGATTGTGTGTGGACTACCGGGAGTTAAACAAGGTCACGATACGGAAAAAGTATCCGTTGCCTCGAATCGATGACCTATTCGACCAGTTGAGAGGAGCTTATTGCTTCTCAAAGATTGATTTGCGATCTGGTTACCATCAGTTGAGTATCAGGGAGGAGGACATCTCGAAGACTGCATTCTTATCGAGATATGGTTCTTACGAGTTTCGGGTTATGCCATTTGGGTTCACTAACGCTCCAGCAACGTTTATGGACTTGATGAATAGGGTGTTCAGGGATTTCCTAGATCAGTTTGTCATTGTATTTATCGATGATATTTTGGTTTATTCCCAGACTGAGGAGGAGCACGCCGAGCACTTGAGGCAAGTTTTGCAGACACTGCGCCAGAATGAGTTGTATGCAAAATATGAGAAGTGCGGGTTTTGGCTGAAGGAGGTTCAGTTTTTGGGGAATATTATTTTCGACCGGGGAATATCGGTTGATCCGGGGAAGGTATCCGCGGTGAGGGAGTGGGGACAGCCCACGACACCGACAGAGATCCGTAGTTTCTTGGGCTTAGCAGGATACTACAGGAGGTTTATTCGGGGTTTCTCCACGATAGCGGGTCCCATGACACATCTAACTCGTAAAGGTGTGCCATTCATTTGGAGTGATGCCTGTCAGTTGGCATTTGATGAGTTGAAGGACAAGTTAACCTCAACACCTGTGTTAGCATTGCCAAGACCGGGAGTTGAGTACCTTGTTTACACCGACGCGTCCTTACAAGGACTTGGAGGTGTACTGCAGCAGGAGAGTCAGGCCATAGCTTATGCGTCCCGTAAGCTTAAGCCTCATGAGAAGAATTACCCTACCCATGACTTGGAGTTAGCGGCAGTGGTATTTGCCCTTCGTATTTGGAGACATTACCTTTTGGGGGAGAAGTTCCGATTGTTCACGGATCACAAGTCCCTACAGTACTTATTCACGCAGAAGGAGTTGAATATGCGGCAACGGAGGTGGCTTGAATTCGTGAAAGATTATCAATTCGATATCCAGTATCACCCGGGGAAGGCTAACGTGGTGGCAGACGCGTTGAGCCGTAGACCGGTAGAGGAGTGGCGGATGTGTGGAAGGCCAAGTGGAAGGAATTGGGACACCAGGATGCAGTGGCCCGATCATTCATGTCTGTGATGACTGTTACACCATAGATTGTCACGAAGGTAGTGAGGGCACAGGAAAAAAACTCGTTCTGTCAGGAGCAGATAGTTCGATTATTAGCAGAGGGAGCCGAATCCTATACCGTTAGCTCAGACGGGGGACTACGCTTCAATGGGAGATTGGTGGTTCCGAAAGGGGAGGAATTGCGGCATGAGGTGATGGCAGAGTCGCACGGCTCACGGTTCGCGGTACATCCCGGAGGGGATAAAATGTACCAAGACATGAGACGTCAGTATTGGTGGAGCGGGATGAAAAGAGATATTGCCGAGTTTGTATCAAAATTTGCCACTTGTCAGCTCGTAAAAGTGGATCATCAGAGACCGGCAGGACTGCTACAGCAGTTAGAGGTCCCGATGTGGATGTGGGAGAGCATCTCTATGGACTTTATCACGGGATTGCCTACGTCGCAGAGAGGTCACGACTCCATTTAGGTAATTGTGGACAGGTTGACAAAAGTCGCTCATTTTCTACCCTAAGGACAGACTACACTGCGGGACAGTATGCCCAACTTTTTATTGCAGAGATAGTGAGACTTCACGGTGTGCCCTTAAATATCGTGTCTGACCGAGACAAGATATTTGTTTCACGATTTTGGGAGAGTTTTCAGCAGGCCATGGGCACAGAGTTGCGGTTGAGTACGGCGTACCACCCGCAGACCGATGGGCAGACCGAGTGCACAAATCAGATGTTGGAGGACATGCTACGTATGTGCACCATTGATTTTGAGGGTGGATGGGAGCAGTACCTTCCACTGGTGGAGTTTGCTTACAACAACTCCTACCAGTTCACCATTGGCATGGCTCCATTTGAGGCGTTGTATGGTAGACCTTGTCGTTCCCCAGCATGTTGGTTGGAGGTGGGGGACAACAAACTACTTGGGCCGGAAGTGATTCAGGATACTTCGGCAAGGATAGATTTGATTCGGAGTCGCATTCGGGTAGCTCAGGACAGGCAGAAGAGCTATGCTGATGCGAAGAGATTTTTCAGAGAGTTCCAAGTGGGGGACCAGGTTTTTCTCAGAGTATCTCCTATGAAGGGGATTATACGTTTCGGGAAGAAAGGGAAGTTGGCACCGAGATATGTGGGACCATTTCCTATTATTGAGCGGATCGGACCGGTTGCGTATAGACTTGGGTTACCGGAGCATTTGCACCGGATTCACGATGTGTTTCATATTTCCTTGCTTAGGAAATACCTTAGAGATAATTTGGCTCATTCTCTCATTGCTGTGGAAGACATTGATCTCCAGCCAGATAGCTCCTACGAGGAGGGGCCGATTGCTATTCTGGACCGAAGTGAGCGAAAACTGCGGTCAAAGATAGTTCCGTTAGTGCGTGTTCAGTGGTGACATCATAATGTCGAGGAGTCCACATGGGAGCACGAGGATGAGATGCGCGAACGTTATCCAGAGTTATTCTTACCAGGTACTTTCTAGTTTCGAATTTCGGGACGAAATTCAGTTATTAGGGGGGAAGTATGTAATACAGCGTATTTTCTGTGATATTTATTTTTGGGGATTAATTGAATTAAATGTTTATTAATTGGAAATTAATTCGGATAAAAATATTAACGAGATGTGAGTTAGTATTTAATTATAATGTGTATATTTGGCATTATATGAATATTGGTAATATTGAAATTATCGTGAGATTTAAATATGGCAATTTGGGAAATTTTGTTGAGACGCGTGTGACCGTCGCGTCATGGTATTTTATTATTTTATTAAAAAGTGAATTTTAGTTCCAGTAACCGTATGGTCATTTTGAATGTGCCAACGCGTTCGGAAGGGTCGAGATAGTCAGAAAACACTAGCCGGGGGTTAAGTTTGGGTCCCGGGGCATTTTGGGCCATACCGGTAACTTATAGGGGTATTTTGGTAATTTCAAAAATTTGGGAATTAAAAGTGACGAAAATTGGAAATAGAAATCTGACTTCTTCTTTAACCCACTAAACCCACTAACTACACTAAGAGACTTAATGGGCTACGGGAGAAGTTGAAATATAATTCCAACTTACCAAAAACCAAACACACCTCCATCACCTCCATTGTCTTCAACCTTGGGAAGAACTTGTAGAGAGAGAGAGAGAGAGAAGGAAGAAAATTCTGCAGAAAGAGAGAGGGAGAACAACTTAGCTTTCAAGATTCAACACCAAATTCAGAGAAAGATTAAGGCAAGTGGTTTAAACTCATTTGATTCAAGCTATGCTTTTCCATGTTTAGGAAATTTTCGAAATTGATTTTGGAAGATAATTTAGACCCATAAATTGGAAGTTAAAAGCCATGATTTATGTAGGAATTGCATGTAGTGATATTCTGGACAAATTATATGTTCTAAACAGAACCTTTGATGATTAAAAAAGGGAGTTAGGAGAAGTTTATTGATGTTCTTGAATGAAGAAGAATTCTAGAAATTTTTGATATAGTTTTTATCTAAACTAAGCTTTGGAATGATGAATTATGGAATTTGGAATGTTAATACTGTTGTAGGATGTTAGTATGATGATATTGTAACCTTGTCTTAGAGTTTCATGCTTAAAAATGGTGTTTTGGGACGAATTGGTAACAGCAAAACGAAGCAGTCCGTAACCAGACCTGGTGGGTTCGATCGATCGATGTTCTTCAGTCGATCGATTGACCACCATCGATCGATCGAAGGTAAAGGTCGATCGATCGACCTTCCCAGAATGAGTAAAGTTTTTCCTTAATTAAATTTTAATGAGGCTAATCCTTGAATGATATTATTGGAGACCTTGTGAATACCCTTAACCTTAAGGAAGACCAGTAGGCATGATTATGAGGTTGGACTTTAATTGGAATTTAATTTGAGGAATTATTCTAATTTAATGAAATTCGATATGTGAGATAATATTTGGGTTAATAGTGAAAATTTGAATAAGTTGATGAAATAAGGTTTGGGGCAGAAGTAAAGACCTTAGGTATAAAGATGTTATATGTGGGAATAATGGGAACTTAATAGTCTATTTGAGATAGGTTTTAAGTTTAAGAAACTACGACGTGAGACGTGTCGAAAATTTAATTTCTATATTATCGGAACACTTGAAATATATGAATTTGAATAATGGTATCAAGATGTAGAGTATACCTTTATTAATATCGAGATATCTAAGATGTGTGAATGCTTAGTATATAATTTTATGTGTATGACAAACCTACCATACTTGCTATCACGGGAGGTTTATGTTCGCTTAGGGCCTTCTTATCCTTGTGTTGCCCGGATTTAGATTGGTAACCTCAATGAACATAGGTCATAGAAGGACTTATTGGGATGTTAATAAGTCTGCTGATCGTGGGAGCGTAGGTATGTGCGTGACCCATGTGATGGTGACTGTGTTCGCCTCCACTATTTGTGATGCTGTTATCTGAACGATTCCTGAGAGATTCAGAATGCGTGACCCTTATGTACGTGATGTACCGGGATGGATAGAAGAGTATGTGTGCACCGCAGCTTAGCCTTTGGGTGCTTGTATTGTATATTTATGATGTGAAAATATACGGTTAAACGAGAAGGAAATTAACTATGTTAAATTGTGAGTATAGTTATGGTAATTTTTATGAAAAGATAAAAAGGGGACTTTTATCAAAATGGTGTTGTTAATAATTGGAAATCCGGGAATTAAAGTAGAACTCTCTATTTAATTGTTAAGGTTGGAATTTAAACGTGAACCGAGTAGAAGTGCCAGAGACTCTTTAGATAGTTATGAGATAACACATGAATGGGTACAGGAACGTTAGGAGTGCACAGTTAGACGAGAGGTGAGTATCTCATGCGAGAGCACGTCCTAACATGTATTTTTGCATATACTGTTTTAAATGTTTTTAAAACACTTGCAGGTTTTTAAAATATCTCCACATTCGGGCTCTGACCCGTTTGCTTTCAAATCTATCTTTTTGTAAAACCATTTTAGGTGCCCAGCCACAAGGTCACCATGCATAGGATTCTCACTCAGATGAGGAGCTGTAGCTGCTTGTGGAAGCTACAGGGATTTGCTTTTAGACGCTTATATCATTTGGATTCCATACTTAGTATTCCTCAGTTGTAGGGCATGTTGCCCAAATTCTATTAGATACATTTCCATTTCAGTTTTTCAGACTTTGGCATTTATTAATTCAGTATTTTAGTTCTCGTTACTTAGTTCAGTTGTGGAATTTGTAGTGAGGAATTTTCCTCCAGATTTATTTATATCATGTGTTGGTTATTCTATTATTTCGTTATGGTGAATGGTGTTATTATTCTTCATTACACTTGTTGCATGTTAATCAGGCTTTAATTAAAATTTGACAACTTACTTTTTAAATACTAGGTGGTTAGTAATAATAAAAAAATGTTTTCGATAGTGATGCTATTGACTGAGCCAACTTGGCATTTTGAATTAATTTAATAAAGGAGTAGCTACCCGGTATTTAATTAGTCAGGGTGTCACAATATTAGATTGGTACGAGAATGCGATAAGTACTACAATTAAACTACGGGATTACTAAGATGTGTGCTTACTTACTATTGGTATATGAATTGTGTGTATGACATACCTACCATACTTGCTATCACGGGAGGTTTGCGTTCGCTTAGGGCCCTCTAATCCTTGTGTTGCCCGAATTTAGACTGGTTACCTCGATGAACATAGGTCAGAGAAAGACTTATTGGGATGTTAATAAGTCCGCTGATCGTGGGAGCGTAGGTATGTGCGTGACCCATGTGATGTGACTGTGTTCGCCTCCATTATTTATGATGTTATTATCTGTGAACTATTCCTGAGAGATTCGGAATATGTGATCCTTATGTACATGATGTACCGGGATGGATAGCAGAGTATGTGTGCACCGAAGTTTAGTCTCGGGGTGCTTACATTGTATATTTATGTTGTGGAAAATATACGCTTAATAAACTGGGAACTTTCATATGGTATTGTGTGTAATTATTGAATAACATAGAGGGCCAATCTATAACGAGCTGTATTACTTTTGTTTGAGAACCTGAATTTACGTTAAGCACCTATGTAACTGATATCATTATAATGTTAATGGAACCAAGTAATAAGGGTAGGACCTATGACAGTCTAGCTAGATATGATGTCACGTAGCTAGCGGTTAGATGGGTACTTACGTTAGGAGTGCACAGTTAGACGAGAGGTGAGAATATCATGTGAGTGCACGTCCTAACATGTACTTTACATTTAATGTTTTAAATGTTTTTAAAGCACTTGCAGGTTTTTAAAATATCTCCACATTCGGGCTCTGACCCGTTTGCTTTCAAATCCATTTTTTGTAAAACCATTTTAGGTGCCCAGCCACAAGGACACCATGCATAGGATACTCATTCAGGTGATGAGCTGTAGCTGTTTGTGGAAGCTACAGGGATTTGGTTAGACGCTTCTATCTTTTGGATTCCGTATTCAGTATTCTTCAGTCTTAGGGCATGTTGCCCAGTTCCATTAGAGTTACTTTTCCATTACAGTTTTCAGACTTTGGCATGTATTGATTCAGTATTTCGTTACTTATTTCGGTTGTGGGATTTGTAGTGAGGAGTTTTCCTCCAGACTTTATTTACATTATGTGATGGTTATTCTATTTACTTCGTTATGGTGAATGGTGTTATATTCTTCATTACACTTGTTGCATGTTAATCAGACTTTAATTAAAATTTTGCACTTACTTTTTAAATACTAGGTGGTTAGCAATCATTAAAATGTTTTCGACAGTGATGCTATTAACTGGACCAACTTGGCATTTTTGAATTAATTTAATAAAGGAGTAGCTACCCGGTATTCAATTAGTCGGGGTGTCACAGGTGGTATTAGAGCATCAGGTTCTAGTGTCCTTTAGGATCTGTACGACTATTATGTTTCCGCTAAGTTCCTTTGATATAGAGCCCTATATTTTAGGACTGTTGTACTCTTTTTGTGTATGCTTCGTTCTTCAGCAATTTTAAGTTTATAAACTGTGAACTTATAAACTTTATTTTTATTTCAGATGCCTCCACGACGTACACGACGAGTTCCCAGGGATGCAACGCCCGAACCCCAGCCCGCTCCAGTTCAGGGCATGATGAACGCCGCTGAGGTTGCAGCTATTGTAGCCCAAGCGGTAAATGCCGCAATTGCCGTAGTCCAGCAGGCACCACCTCAGGCGCCGGTTGCTGCGCCAGTACAGGCAAATGCATTTTCGTCTGCTTGGGAACGTGTACGTGACGCTTTTCAGAAAGCGCATCCGCCAGAGTTTGCAGGTAGCTTAGATGTGGTAGTCTCGAGCCAGTGGAGGAAGGATATACAGAGGCACTTGAGGATGTATGAGTGCACGGACATTCAGAAGCAAGTGTTAGCTACTTTCAAGCTAGTTGGATCTGCACTACAGTGGTGGGAGTCTATTACCACCGTGGAGGAGAGAGATTCTCTCACTATTCAGGACTTCTGGGTGCGGTTTGACCGCAAGTACTTTCCGTCCGCTGTTCATACGGAAATGAGGAGGAAACTGATGAATCTGAGGCAAGAGGGTAAGACCGTGGCCGAATATGAGGCCGAGTTCACAAATCTGTTGAATATCGTTCCGGATGAGATACCAACAGAGAAGAAGAAGATTGAGAAATTCACCGACGGATTGATATGGAGGATCAGTCAGCATCTGTTAGGGAACCTTTCGTTGGCCACGTATTCTGATGTGGTTAACGCTGCTTTGTTACACTTCCAGGACCACCGCTTTCATACGGCTAAGGGCAAGAGGTCGGGAGAGTCTAGCCATCAGGGCAGGACAGGAGGACATGGTGCCGGTGGGGCACAATCTGTTCAGGGGCAGAGACAGGGTGAGCAGGGTTCCCAGCAGGGGGATCAGAAGAGGTTCCAATCAGAGAACTACAGACAGGGACATGGAGGTTTTCGTCAGGGCCATCAGGGTCCAAACGGCCATCAGGGCCAACAGGGGCAGAATGGGCAGCAGTTTCAGCAGGGCCAGCAGGGCCAAGGGAGGAACGGTAATGGCCACCAGGGCCGGGGATCGCAGGGGCAGAGAGGAGGGAACTTCCCAGGGAAGTGTTTTGTTTGTGTCAAGACTGGCCATAAACGACAGGATTGTCCTGATAGGGGCGGGGCCCCACAACTACAGCAGCAGGGTGCTCGCCAGGAGCCGCAGAGGCCTATATTTCCCGTCGCTCTCCCCGCACCGCCACAGATGGTAGCATTTCCACCCATTCCAGCAGTCCCAGTTCAGCAGGGGCAGCTACAGTATGGACGTGTCTACAATGTCCACCAGGCAGCAGTTCCACAGGCACCGCCCGCGATTGAGGGTACGTTTCCTATCCATGGCACTCTGGGTCGGGTATTATTTGATACGGGGGATGCACATTGTTTTATAGCTACACATTTCACGAAAGCCTTAGGATTGTTAGCTACGGCAGAGAGCACAGTGACGTGTGTCGACTCACCATTGGGGAGCGGGTCACTTATATTCTTTATATGCCGGGGAGTGGGAGTAGAGATTGGTAGTCTGGTATTACTTACAGATATGTTGGTATTAGATATGCATGTTCACGATGTGATTATCGGTATGGATTGGCTCGCTGATTATAAAGCCATGATTGATTGCTTCGGTGGGAGCATTTTTTTTGCCATTCCGGGTTAAGAGATGTTTGTAGTGGCGATGCCTCACCCAGAGGGAGGCTCGACCGCTCATTTGTATTACCTAGAGGAGGATACCTCTAAGGAGGTTGTGATTCCTTCAGATTCGATCCCAGTCGTCAGGGAGTATTCAGATGTGTTTTAGGAGATACCATGCTTACCCCCCAGTCGAGAGATAGACTTTGTTATAGACATATTGCCAGATACGAGGCCTATAGCACGTGCACCGTACCGTATGGCTCCGACAGAGATGGGAGAGCTACAAGATCAGATAGAGTAGCTGTTAGGTCAGGGCTTTATTCGCAGGAGTACCTCACCTTGGGGAGATCCAGTTTTATTTGTGAAGAAGAGGGACGGTTCACTGAGACTTTGTGTGGACTATGGGGAGTTGAACAAGGTCACGATACGGAATAAGTATCCGTTGCCTTGAATCGATGACCTATTCGATCAGTTGAGAGGAGCTTCTTTCTTCTCGAAGATTGATTTGAGATCGGAATACCATCAGTTGCGTATCAGGGAGGAGGATGTCTTGAAGACTGCGTTCTTGTCGAGATATGGTTCTTACGAGTTTCCGGTTATGCCTTTTGGTTTGACCAACGCTCCAGCAGTGTTTATAGACTTGATGAACAGAGTGTTCAGGGATTTCCTAGATCAGTTTGTCATTGTCTTAATTGATGGTATTCTGGTTTACTCCCAGACAGAGGAGGAGCACGTCGAGCATTTGAGGCAGGTTTTGCAGACGCTATGTCAGAACGAGTTGTATGCAAAATACGAGAAGTGCGGGTTTTGGTTGAAGGAGGTTCAGTTTTTGGGGCATATTATTTCCGACCGGGGATATCTGTTTATCCGGGGAAGGTATCCGCGGTGAGGGAGTGGGGACAGCCCACGACACCGACGGATATCCATAGTTTCTTAGGATTAGCAGGATACTACAGGAGGTTTATTCGGGGTTTCTCCAAGATAGAGGGTCCCATGACACATCTGACTCGTAAAGGTGTGCCGTTCATTTGGAGTGATGCCTCTCAGTTGGCATTCGATGAGTTGAAGGAAAAGTTAACCTCAGCACCTGTGTTAGCATTGCCGAGACCGGGAGTTGAGAATCTTGTTTACACCGATGCATCCTTACAAGGACTTGGAGGTGTAATGCAGTAGGAGAGTCAGGCCATAGCTTATGCTTCCCGTAAGATTAAGCATCACGAGAAGAATTACCCTACCCATGACTTGGAGTTTGCGGCAGTGGTATTTGCCCTTCGGATTTGGAGACATTATCTATTGGGGGAGAAGTTTCGATTTTTCACAGACCACAAGTCCCTACAGTACCTATTCATGCAGAAGGAGCTAAATATGCGGCAGCGTATGTGGCTTGAGTTTGTGAAAGACTACCAGTTCGATATCCAGTATCACCTAGGTAAGGCTAACGTGGTAGCAGACGCGTTGAGCCGTAGGCCAGCAGATGAGGTGGCAGAGGTGTGGAAGGCAAAATGGAAGGAGTTGGGACACCAGGATGCAGTGGCCCGATCTTTCATGTCTGTGATGACCGTTACACCACATATTGTCACGAAGGTAGTACGGGCACAGGCTAATGACTCATTCTGTCAGGAGCAGATAGTTCGATTACTAGCAGAGGGAGCCGAGTCCTATACCGTTAGCTCAGACGGGGGATTACTCTTCAATGGGAGATTAGTGGTTCCGAAAGGGGAGGAATTGCGGCACGAGGTGATGGCAGAGTCGCACGGCTCACGGTTCGCGGTACATCCTGAAGGGTACAAAATGTACCAAGACATGAGACGCCAGTATTGGTGGAGCGGTATGAAGAGAGATATCGCTGAGTTTGTTTCGAAATGCGCCACTTGTCAGCTTGTAAAAGTGGATCATCAGAGACCGACAGGACTTCTACAGCCATTGGAGGTCCCGGTGTGGATGTGGGAGAGCATATCCATGGATTTTATCACGGGGTTGCCTACGTCGCAGAGGGGTCACGACTCCGTTTGGGTAATTGTGGATAGGTTGTCCAAAGTCGCTCACTTTTTACCCGTAAGGACTGACTACACTACGGGGCAATATGCCCAGCTCTTCATTTCAGAGGTTGTGAGACTTCACGGTGTGCCCCTAAATATCGTGTCTGGCAGAGACAAGATATTTGTTTCGAGGTTTTGGGAGAGTTTCCAGGAGGCCATGGGCACGGAATTATGGTTGAGTACGGCTTATCATCCGCAGACCGATGGGCAGACAGAGCGCACAAATCAGATGTTGGAGGACATGCTGCGCATGTGCATTATTGACTTTGGGGGTGGATGGGAGCAGTACCTTCCACTGGTGGAGTTTGCTTACAACAACTCCTATCAGTTCACTATTGGCATGGCTCCGTTTGAAGCATTGTACGGTAGGCCTTGTCGTTCCCCAGCATGTTGGTTAGAGGTGGGGGACAACAAACTACTTGGGCCAGAAGTGATTCAGGATACTTCGGCAAGGATTGAGTTGATTCAGAGTCGCATTCGGGTAGCTCAAGACCGACATAAGAGTTATGCTGATGCGAAGAGATTTTTCAGGGAGTTCCAAGTGGGGGACCAAGTTTTGATCAGAGTATCTCCTATGAAGGGGATTATGCGTTTCGGGAAGAAGGGGAAGTTGGCACCAAGGTATGTGGGGCCGTTTCCTATTATTGAGCGGATCGGACCGGTTGCGTATAGACTTGGGTTACCGAAACATTTACATCGAATTCACGATGTGTTCAATATTTCCTCGCTAAGGAAATACCTTAGAGATAATTTGGCTCATTCTCACATTGCTGTGGAGGACATGGATCTCCAGCCGGATAGCTCCTACGAGGAGGGGCCGATTGCTATTTTGGATCAAAGTGAGAGGAAGTTGCGGTCAAAGATAGTTCCGTTAGTGTGTGTTCAGTGGCGACATCACAATGTCGAGGAGTCCACATGGGAGCGCGAGGATGAGATGCGCGAACGTTATCCAGAATTGTTTTTAGCAGGTACTTTCTAGTTCCGAATTTCGAGACAAAATTCAGTTATTAGGGGGGAAGTATGTAATACCCCGTATTTTTGGCTATAATTATTTTTGGGATTAATTAATTAAATGATAATTAATTGGAAATTAATCCGGATAAAATACTAGCGTGATGTGAGTTGGTATTTGACTATATTGAGTACATATGATGTTATATGAATATTGAATTATGAAATTTGTCGTGAGATTGATATACGGTAATTTGGTCATTTTATTGGGACGCGTGTGACAGTCGCGTCAGGATATAATTAATTTAATTATAAAAATGAATTTAAATTCTATTAATCGTATGGTCGTTTTGAGTGCGCCAACGCGTCCGAAAGGGTCGAGATAGTCAGAAAACACTAGCCGGGGGTGTAGTTTGGGTCCCGGGGTATTTTTAGGCCATACCGGCAATATAAAAGGTATTTTGGTAATTTCGTATTTTTAGGAATTAAAAATGACGAAAATTAGTAAAGTAAATCTGATGTGGGTTTGACCCACTAAGCCACTAACCAACCCATGTTAACCCAATAGGTTATTAGAATTAGGTTTCTAATTACTTTCCAAAAGAAAACCCTAGCCACCACAGCCACTGGGGGAGAAGAAGCTTGGAGAAAGAGAGAGAGAGGGAATTATGCAGAAAGAGAGAGGAAATCGTCATCAAAATCCAGAGACACTCGAGGCAAGTGACTTAATTCCATTTAATTTCAGAAAATGTTCCTTCCATGTTAGATAATTCAAATTTATGTTTGTTCTTGGAAGATAATGAAAAAAACCCATGAGTTTGGAAGTAGAATACTAAACTTTGATGAAAGGATTGCATGTAGAATCATATTTAGAGGACTAATTTGATGTTGATATATCTTGTAAGACACAAAAATGGATTTGATTGGAGAAATTAAGGATCTAAAACTTTTAGGGTTCATGTTCTTGAAAAATTGGGGAAAAGTGTAGAGACTTGTAATTTAATGATGTTTAGGACGAATTAATTCCTTAAAACATGTTAGGAGGTGACTTTAATATGTTTAGGATGAATTAGAGACCCTAAAACGTTGTTGGGATGAACTTTGGAAGAGGTTTGAGGTGTTAAAATGGATGAAAAACGAAGTTGGAGAAAATCTGGGCTGAAACTGGTCCCTCGTTAGAAGACCTCTCCAGGTCGTTCGAACGAGCTCGTTCGAACGAGCTCGTTCGAACGAGCTTCTAACGAGTTGACCAGTCGCTTCTAACGAAAGGGAACTTCATTCGATAACTTCGTTCGAACGAGATCTCGTTAGAAGGTACAGTTCGTTCGAACGAACTGAACTCTCATTCGAACAGCCTCGTTCGAATGAGACTTCTAACGAGCTAGCAGTTTAGGCCTTTTTGGCCTGTTTTGATTTTGGGAGTCCCGTAAACTTATTCGAGGATAAAAATAACATTCCTTTGAGGATATATTGATAAATTTGCGACATTTGTGTTATTTTGAGGAGTAAATTATATGCGAGTGATTTAAATAATGGTTAATATGGGATTGAGACGTGAGTGTTTACCACGACGTGAGAATAAATTATGGCATGTGTAAATATGGACAGGGATTATATAAGTTTTATATATATTATATTGGTACGAGAATGCGATAATTACTACAATTAAACTACGGGATTACTAAGATGTGTGCTTACTTAGTATTGGTATATGAATTGTGTGTATGACATACCTACCATACTTGCTATCACGGGAGATTTACGTTCGCTTAGGGCTCTCTAATCCTTGTGTTGCCCGGATTTAGACTGGTTACCTCGATGAACATAGGTCAGAGAAAGACTTATTGGGATGTTAATAAGTCCGCTGATCATGGGAGCATAGGTATGTGCGTGACCCATGTGATGTCACTGTGATCGCCTCCATTATTTGTGATGTTATAATCTGTGAACTATTCTTGAGAGATTCGGAATATGAGATCCTTACGTACGTGATGTACCGGGATGGATAGCAGAGTATGTGTGCACCGTAGCTTAGTCTCGGGGTGCTTACATTGTATATTTATGTTGTGGAAAATATACGCTTAATAAACTGGGAACTTTCATATGGTATTGTGTGTAATTATTGAATAACATAGAGGGCTAATCTATAATGAGTTGTATTACTTTTGTTTGAGAACCTGAATTTACGTTAAGCACCTATGTAACTGAGATCGTTATAATGTTAATGGAACCAAGTAATAAGGGTAGGACCTATGACAGCCTAGCTAGATATGATGTCACGTAGCTAGCGGTTAGATGGGTACTTACGTTAGGAGTGCACAGTTAGACGAGAGGTGAGAATATCATGTGAGTGCACGTCCTAACATGTACTTTACATTTAATGTTTTAAATGTTTTTAAAGCACTTGCAGGTTTTTAAAATATCTCCACATTCGGGCTCTGACCCGTTTGCTTTCAAATTCATTTTTTGTAAAACCATTTTAGGTGCCCAGCCACAAGGACACCATGCATAGGATACTCATTCAGGTGACGAGCTTTAGCTGTTTGTGGAAGCTACAGGGATTTGGTTAGACGCTTCTATCTTTTGGATTCCGTATTCAGTATTCTTCAGTCTTAGGGCATGTTGCCCAGTTCCATTAGAGTTACTTTTTCATTACAGTTTTCAGACTTTGGCATGTATTGATTCAGTATTTCGTTACTTATTTCAGTTGTGGGATTTGTAGTGAGGAGTTTTCCTCCAGACTTTATTTACATTATGTGATGGTTATTCTATTTACTTCGTTATGGTGAATGGTGTTATTATTCTTCATTACACTTGTTGAATGTTAATCAGACTTTAATTAAAATTTGGCACTTACTTTTTAAATACTAGGTGGTTAGTAATCATTAAAATGTTTTCGACAATGATGCTATTAACTGGACCAACTTGGCATTTTGAATTAATTTAATAAAGGAGTAGCTACCCGGTATTTAATTAGTCGGGGTGTCATAGTAAATAGAGTCAAGCCCACAAGCAAAAACATATATCCCCAGCGGAGTCGCCACTGTGGCCATCCCTGTTCTTTATCCTTGTGGGCGGGTGCGTGCAGGAAAGGATCCTTCGGGTCCCGCGCGTCCCTCTCGGGAGTGCTTCGGCCGGCGTCATTTGTGGTATGAAAAATGTAGAGAGATTCAGAGTCGCCAGTCTATTTTACTCAAAACAAACAAAAGAAAAAGGGGAAGCCACCCTGAGGAGTGGCATCCAAAGACATACTGGTGCTCACGAAACCAAGATGATTCGAGAAGGGTTCACAGGTTTAGTTACGAAATGGGATGGTGTTAGGCACCCATTCCGCCCTTTCGGTGTCTCATTAATATTTGTTATTTTCCTTTATGTTTCCCCCCGTGATATGTGTGTATATGTATATATATAGAATGGAGGTAGGAATCCTAGACTTGTATCATGGAAAAGATAAAGCGAGTCGTCCGTATGAAGATATAAGAGTAATATTAGAAAAATGAGATTTACGCGATTACCCCTACGTTGATCGTTATAAGGGAACGATAACCCATATAGGATAATGCGTCACTAAGAACAAGTATATGTATAATATAAGAAAAATGGATTTAGAGAAGATAGAAAATGAGAGAAAAAGTGAGAAAAATGACTCGAGTCTCGGGTTTTACCCCGAGACGCCTATGTAGCCTATAAATCCAAAATGGGGAATCTCTTATTTGTGAGTGTGTGTGTGTGTAGAAAAAAGTGTTTTAGTTATGAGAAAAATATGAGAATCCCTTATTTGAATTTATGAGCAAAACGTACTTTTTCTTGTTTTTTGGGTTTTATGAAAATAAAAGATGTGCAATAATACTAAGTAAAAATTATATTAGGATGTGTGAAATGAGATAATAAAAGTGCTAAGTAAGAAAACAAGTTATTGAGAATCCAAGAGAATTTAAAGAGAGAGTTTGAGAAAGTTGGACCTTCTTGAAGATCTTGAGCTTGATCTTGAATGTTGGGGAGAAGCCCTTGCACTTTGGATGATAATGGAGAGTGGCTAATTCACCAAGTTTGATGAAAGGGATGATGAAAAGTGGAAGTAAAAAGGGGATTTGGAAGTTGAAATCACGCTGCCTTCGAGAGAGGTTTCTGGGATTCATTGAGAGGGATTTTTATCAGATCTGGGCTCCCCTTGTAAATGAGGTGAAGGACTCCTTTTATAGTCCTAGGTGAGTGCCGATCGGCATAGAGCCCTTCCTGCTATCAGAAAGCAGGTGCCGATAGGCAGGTTCTGGAACCTACCGTTTGGTAGTGTGTTTCAGGCTTTTTCGAAAAATTGGCCGCCGAGGGCAAATCGTTGGTCAGAATCACGTACGGGGCATACCGTTGGAAAGTTAATTCAGATACCTTCGAAAGTACTTGGGATCGCTCCGAGTTTCGGGAGTTAACTTTGGGTCAAATATGGCTCGGAAGCTTTTGTCATTCCATTGGACGGGGAATTATTTGGACGCAAATGGATCGTTCGTCCGCATGGTAAATCCGAATCGCGCGTGGGGAATACCGTTGGAAAGGTTAGGAGATGTACTTCGATATTCCAAAGAGTTTGACCCGGTTTGGATAGTTGACTTTGGTCAATCGGGCTCAGGAAGCGCTCGGTGGCCTCCTGGAGTTAAACGGATCGTTCGTCCGCATGAAAAGTCATAATCGCGCACGGGGTGGACCGTTGGAAAGGTTATTTAGGGACCTTTGATGATTCATTTAGCCTCGGTAGAGCTGAAGAGTTGACATAGGTCAAACGTCCTCTGGGTCAGGTTTCAGACGCAAATGGACCGTTCATCCTCACGATAAGTCGGAATCGTGCATGGGGCAGACCGTTGGAAAGGGTATTCAGTGCCATTCGAAGATTTATTCAGTCTCGGTCGAGACAAAGAGTTTGACTTTTGGGTCAAATTGAGTCGGGGAGTGCCCGATGGCTTTTAGGTCAGTACTCAGGGCGTGACCTGGGTTTACAGTTATGAAGGGAGGTACTAGGGACCTAAGGAGAGTCAGGGGGTAATAGAATGGGGTGTCTACAGTCATGCATATGATTATCTTCATCGATGAAATATTTATCATTTATGATCACATGACTTGTCATGAAAGCAGTGTAATTCTTCTCCATGAGAGAATTAGGTTCCTCATCTAAATCACTATCATTAAAGGTAGCATTATAAGCCTTGGACTTCTTACCTTATTTCCTTAGTTTAGTGGTACACTCAAAAGAATGATGCCCAAACCCTTGGCATTCATAAAAAATTTCCCAATCATTCATCTTCTTAGTATTATCCCTATTGTTCCCATCACGATCTTTGTTAAATTTCTTAGATTTATTATCAAAGTTATTATCTTCTAAAAGATTAAGAAATTTAGTGAACTTATTCGAAAAACCTAGCAATCTCCTCGGTATCTAACTCAAACTCACTATCGAAATCCGACTGTCTCACCCCATAATTTTTAGTAATTAAAATTGATTAAGTCTATTTATTCAATACTACAATATGTCAACATAATTTAAATACCATCCTTGTCGGAAGTGAAACCAAATTATATACATATTATAATTAGAGTGCGATAAGAAAATTTCATAAGATGACAACTAACAGGAAATACATCATTATCTACTATATAGAAATAAACTAGAATTCACTAAGACATAGAATACGAGTGACATCACAAGTACAAACTTCCACAAACAAACCAACAAGAAATTAGACCTAATAACTAAAAGTTTACATGGTATAACTGAAGTCATAATAATCGCATCTCTCAATATATAGATTGAAATAAATATGATGACAACTACATCGTCATAGTGCTTACTAAACTAAGATATAACATGATATAGTAAGAACTGGGAAGATAAGATGGTTACTAACGAACACCTGGATCCGAGACGTGTGTGTGTGTGTGTGTGTGTGTGTGTGTGTGTGTTCAATAAACAATGGTCAGACCATCGCAAGCTAACAGAGCTACACCACTCAATGGCAGTAGCAAGATAGCTATTAAGTTAAGTCTCATAATACATAACGTGCCTCACACACGCACACACACACACACACACACACACACACACACACACACACACACACACACACATATATATATATATATATATATATATATGTATATATATGAAATAGATCATAACACAAATAAATTTTCATCACAAACACAAATCCAGCTTCACCATATCTACCCCCAAAATGCCACCAATAATAAGATCAAATCATGTCTGGCCCCCGGTACCCTTTGGAGTCACTAATCCCCATGTTACGAAAACACCTTATCCACCCAAACATATCCATAATAACATTATAACAAAAATGTCCCCATGTGTAGGGTCATCAACATAAGAGTAATATTTATCCACGCTCGATATGATTTCACAATTTAAACTTCAATGTATTCTAAAATCTTTATACTTTATCTTTAAGTTCTTAAATTCCATTAAATTACTTATCGATGTTATACTACTTTTAAAAAGGAGGGTTGAGGCATAGATTATACTCTAAAGTCCAAGAGGGGGAGAAATATTTCACTTAGAATTTTAATATTACCTCTTATGTCTTACTTTAATATTCATCTCAATTAATTTTGTTACGAGGACACCAATTCCATAATTCATTAATTTTCTTAATTAGGATAATCCATTACTAAAGTGAGCATAGGATTGTATAACTAGAATTTACATGTAATGCCATCAAAGTCCTAATTATCATTCATTATCAATTTATTCCTTTATAAAATTATCAATTTATTAAAGTTAAAAATTCGTCAATTCGCCAATTTATAAAAAAATTTAGAATTTTAATCAAATATGAAATTCAATAATTTAAAAAGTTTACAAATAATAATCCTATTTATATATAATTGTTTTTAATAATAAAAATAATTTGTTGAGGTAGAATTTTATATTTAAATCATAAAGGGAGAGGATTAGAATTTTAACTTGTCTTACAGAAGAAATCCAAAAAATTGAAATAAAAAATGTGTAGAAGAAGTCCTCTTGAATTGTATGTTGAAAGGCCTTCAAAAAGCTCCTTGAACTTGTGTGAATTTGACTCCGAAAAAGTTCCTTTAAAACGTATGTAATTTTCTTGAATTGTTCAGTAAAATCTTAGGAACATAGTTGTATAATTGATATGGGAATTCAGTTAAGTTATTGGGTGTAGTATTGTGTGTATAAAATGAGGTAGTTGGGTAAAAAAGACTTTAGTAGGTTGTATTGTAGATAGAAAAGAAGAGAGAGAACAAAAAAAAATGCCAAAAAGATTTATTTCACCGTTTCATAAAAGGGAACAGGTGCACTATAGTGGCAACATGTCTCTACTATAGCTGCATCAGACCCCCTATAGTGGTCAAGGAGGCCCGCTATAGTGGTCGTAGCCCAGTTTTTCTTCCGACGTTCTTTTCTCCTTAACCTTAATTCCTTTATTTATTTATTTTAGCTGACATTAACATAACCCTAATCCCCTTCTTTTCTCAACTTTCCTATTATAACCCTTAACCTAAACCATTGACCAAGTAACGTTCTAAATACTTTTATACCTTTAATCTTATTATTCTACAACCTCTTCACTTCCTATATAAATTAAAATTTAAACTTTTATTTATTTATAATTGTGGTGACAATTATATTCAACACAAATAAATGAGAAAAGCACAATCACTAAGAAAAATAAAGAACATAAAATGCCAATCACATAACACAGTATGTACGTGGTTCTGCAAAAATGCCTACATCCATGGTGGTGCAGTCAGTATTATTTCTATATACTCTGGGGAGCGTTTACAGAGAATACAGTGTGTGCCTCTTACCCCAGGCTTAGGGTTTATTATATACATGTTTATCTTCGGGGAGTGGGGGTGTTGGACTCCCCCACATCCATATTTCTCCCCTGGAATATCTCTATACGAGATTCTAGGAGAAGACTATGTCATAACTGAATTTAGTTAAGGTGCGAAGGGTTCAGACTTTGGGCCGTTTTTATTAGGGCCCATGATCGCAAATTCGGGTACCCATAATTGCCCCTAAAGTTGTTGGGCCATAATTTGGGCTCAATAAATGTAAATGATTTGTCATATCGGCTCTTTTGTGAATCGTGTAACTCTTCCCAAAGTTGAGAACTGATTTAGGCGGCAATTTTTTTGTGTCCCGTGCGATATGATTGGGAGCATTTAAAAGTTATTTGGAGTAGCATTCCATAGTTGTCGCTTCAAACTTCTTAGCATTCCCTCATCTTCTGCGAGTTTTACAAGTTGTGCCCTCTTCTCCAAGTCTTCATTTTCTTTTCTTTCAATGTCCCTCGTCATCTGGGCTTGTGATCTTGCATCGTCCAAGTCAAACTTTCATCTCGTAAGTCCCCTTTGCTCTCTCTCTGTGCCTTTTCTGTTGAGTTTTCTTTCAATTTTCAATTTAGGGTTTACAAATGACAAAGATAGGTAATAGATCAGTGTCTGAGTTTAGGAAGTTTTATAATATCGTAGAGTGGGTAGAGATTGAGTGTGCCTCTCTCCCTAAGAATGTTAGAGAGATAGAGGGCGCTCATTGGATTAATGTCCTATTACTTTCCCAAGGGGGGCATACTTTTCCTCCAAACAATTTGTTCCTTCATTTCTTTGGTTATTTCAACATTATCCTTGCACAGTGTTCGCCCAACATCTGGAAGATAGTCAGTGGTGTCCATAGAATAAATCAACTTTATGGCACTAAATTGGGGCTCGCTGAAGTTTGTTTTTATTATTCTTTCTCTCGAACGAGCTTTGGTCTTCTATACCTCAAGGCCAGGAGTCCTGACAGGGTATTGGTAGTAAATTTACCAGATTCCCACAAGGACTACTTGCAAGATGGCTTTCTTTCTAGGAATTGGCAGTTATCTCCTCAGACTGAGGGGGTGAGGTCTGATAGATTCACTGTTCCATTTTATGGGGAAGAGTACATATGTAGTCTTTGCAATGATCTTTCGATCTCCTTATTAATGTGTGATTTTTTTTATACATTCTTGTTTTCTTTTCAGCGAGGACAAAGAATTTGGAACCTTCCCTTAGCGAGGTTCGAGCTGCCAAGCTGATTAAAGCTTGGTATATCAGGGAACCCCTGGCTGACGGTGAACATCCCCGGTCCGCTGCTTTCCTGCTGGAGTATAAGAACATCGAGTCCAATTTCATTGCGAGGCCTGTGGACAGCATTCCTGACTTAGATATTTTTGAAGAAGCTGCTAACGATCCCATTCAGTTGAATGGGGAAGAGAGCAGTTGTGAAAGTGATATTAGAGGAGATGCTGAAGGCGGTTCTGGTGAGGCAATCTCTAGTAGTGAAAGTTCCTCTAGCTCAGAAGAGGTTTCTGAGGCTCAAGAGTCTTCAAGTACATCCATCAGTTCTAACAAGGAAATGGCTCCCCCCAGGAGGAACTTGATCCGTGATGATGATGATGAGGATGATGTGCTTCTCGCTCAACGGTCGAAGAAGAAAAAGTCGAGAAATGGGGCTATTACCACTGGTTCTCAGTCTTCTGCTCAAGAGCAGGAGAATAAGAAGAGAAAAGAAGAAGAAAAGTTGAGAGAGAGAGAGAGAGAGAAAGAGAGAAGAAGAGAGGAAGGATACTGAAGAGAAAAAGAAGGTTAAGGAGAGGAAGAGGGTAGAGAAGGAGAAGGAGAGAGAGAGAGGAGGATAATGGAAGCGAGGACGAAGGCTGGGAAGGCCTTAGTTCCCGTGTCTGCATTTCCAGAGGGGGCCTTGGTTGCCATCTCTCCCCAATCGGCTCATGTGCTGCTTGAAAGAGCAGTCCTGCCTGCTGATCGCCAAAGGCCAATGGGGGCTGACCAGTTAGCCTTGCAAGTGAGTCAGAGGTTAGACTTAGTAGGTCTATTTCTTCTCTTTAACACTTGTAAAATTGTGTTTGTTGCTTTATTCTAATGCCTTCTTTTACTTGCAGTTCGTGACTGATTTTGTCGTGCTCTATCGCTCTCGCGATGAGCTAGTGAATAAGAATGATGAGCTGGAGAAGCCAAACGCTACTCTGAAAGGGAAGAGTATCAAGCTCGAGGCCATATTGAAGGCTGCTGATGCTGCTCGGAGGTCTTATGATCTGGCCCTTATTGAATCCAATCGAGCGAGGGTGGCAGTGGTTAAAGAACTAAATAAACTGAGGCATGCCTATGATTTAATCTGCTCAAGCAAGCTAGTGGTGGTGGAGGAGAATAAGTTACTGGTGGAGAAGCTGAAGGAGAAGGAGTTCGAGTCAGCCACCATTAAGGAAGATTCATATAATTCTGGGTGGGCTGCTTCAACTTCTCCACCAGAATTATATGAATCTAATAGTGGCTGGCTGCCAGGCTGGATATTACTTATCCCTTGTTCGATGAGCATGATCTAGTCCCAAAGCTTATCGTAGATGAAGCTCCTACCCCAGCCATCGTAGGTATTGGCCCTGCTTCTCAGTCAGTTCCTGTTGATGCCCTTCCTACTCGGGCAACTTAAGTTGTCCCTCCAAAGGGATATGCCCCTACTGCTGCTGATAAGGGGAAGCAACCAACTTCTTTTGAACAAACCGAGATCACTAGCTAATCTACTCTGAGGATTGCTTTTATATTTTTGACTTGTTTGTAATATTCCTTTCTGATTCTCAATGTACTCTGATCCTTTATGTATGAATGAAATGAAAAGACTTTTTGCCTTAGTGTACTGATTCATTTTATCCTTTATTGCTCTTTTATAGCCTATAGTCGATTGATGTAGATTAATATATACCAACCACTTCTCGACTGGGCAGAATGCTTGGTCTTGATGTGAGTCCTCAGTTTTACCAGACCTTTATAAGAATTTGCAAATAACTATGATCGAGGAATAAGAGTTTCATAGATCAGACGGAGCTCGTTGCTAAACTGAAAGATAGGCTTCGAGAAATGGAAGAGGTTGGAGCTTATGTTCAAGAGGAAGTGTACACTCTGAGAGCAAAACTCCTCGATACTACTAAGATTAACCAAGTCGAAAAAGTTCTGCAATAGGAAAATGTGTCCTTGAGGAGGGAAGTGTTGCGCCTGAGGGAGCATGCGCCGAGCACCGCCCCTCGCATTTTAAGGGGTTACTCCTCATCACGAGCTGGCATAGGACCAAGAAATGCTCCTTCGATGATGCGAGGTTCTACCCCATCGACTGTTCTGCAAGATGGTACAAACGTAAGAAGCCCAACTAGGGAAATGGATGAGCTTCGTGAAGATGTTCGTCGAGCATATGTGATTGCTTTTGGGCTCCAAAGCGATGTCACACGGCTGAGGCATCTGTTTAAGAGAGGACCTCGATGAGTATGGGTTGATGGTTACGACCAAGGTTGGATAGATCCTCCGACGAGGTTGACAAAGTTTGAAGAGATCGCATTTATCAGGGGATGGTTGAGTTCCCTCAGGAAGCTGAAAGTTCCAAGGAACTCAATACTCTGGTACCATCACGAGATCTCTCCTTCCACTTTAAGTCCTAACCCCTTCAGGAGGGATGATCAGTGAATCCCTATCGATGCCATTTCCCGACAGCTGTTGGAGTCAGATGCGAATGAGGTAGATGAGGAACTAGCTCCTCATCCAGATGACGGTCGAAGAGAACAAGTGGCTGATTATCTTGTTCAGAGGCCTCACCCTCATTAGGATTTTACCAGTTTTAACTCTGTATACATATGTAATGAAGTAATGTAATGTCGATGTTTTGGGCGATCTCGCCGATTAAACATAGGTTGTACGTTCTTGTTGTAAATGTGATTAAGTAATATAATATCTATGTTTTGGGCGAACTCGCCGACTAATCATGTGTTCTATATTTTTTACGTCATTTATTCTTCGCTTAATAATCTTGGGTCTCTCGTGGACGACTAGATTGGTAAGTTTGCATTATTGAGTAAGTTTCCCTCCTTTCATTATTGAGTAAGTGTCCCTCCAGTCCAGTATGCTTATGAGATACCATTCTGCCTTACTTTACCTTTTCGATCATGTCGTCACACTCCCTTAGGCCTAAGTGTTGCAATTGGAGAGGACACACCTGGTGTTGGATGCTCTATCCGATCAGGGTTTTGTTAACCAAACATTGTTTGGCAATAAATTTGACTTGGTTAGATTGCCTAAAGATCTCCTGTAGGGCTTCATATATTGCCAGGGGCAATGCTAAGAGGTTGTTCATTCTTTATAACAAAAACCTGAGGAGGGTGTTTTCCCTGCTATTGTGTACTGAGTAGTGTGCTTGTCACTTGGAAAGGGTGTAAAAGTTATAAAGTTCATATATTATCTAACTGACACCTAACAGAATGCAACTGCCAAACAAGTTTTATTAATCACAAGTAAATGAGCTGCCAGTTTCATAAATCTGGTAAAAGACAAAAGAAAAAACTAGAAATATAATTTCTTAAGATTGGCAGCATTCCATGCTCGGGGTATCTTTTTGCCCTCCAGCGTTTCTAAGTGATAGGCTCCTTGAAGATCATCTCTTACTATCTTGAATGGTCCTTCCCACTTTGGCCCCAACTTGCCATCTAATGGTTTTACTGCACTGCCAAGGACTTTCCTTAGGACATAGTCTCCATCTCGGAATGCCCTAAGATTGACCTTCTTGTTATAGTGTTTTTGCGAGCTGTTACTGATAGTTCGCTAGTTTCATTAAGGAAAGTTCTTTGCATTCGTCGACTAGGTCGAGTTCAGCGAGCAATGTTGCATCATTCTGGCCCTGATCGACAAGGGTGAACCTCATAGTTGGTAGGCCTGCTTCCAATGGGATGACCGCTTCCATTCCATACATTAGTGAGAATGGGTTTCCCCCGTATTCCGACGTGGGGTAGTGTAGTAAGCCCACAGAATATGTGGTAATTCGTTCACCCATGCGCCTTTGGCCCTCTATAATCATTTCATTAACCCACCGATCACCGTTTTGTTCGAACCTTTGACTTGACCGTTGCTCTGAGGATACGCCACTGAGCTGAATAAGTGCCTGATCCCATGTTCATTATAGAAGTTTTAGAAAGGGCCACTCTCAAACAGTGTTTCGTTGTTAGTGATGATGGTTCTAGGGATTCCCAAATGGGTAATTATCTTTTTCCATATAAATATCATCATATCAGCATCTCAGATGTTTGCTAGTGTCTCTGGCTCGATCCATTTGGTGAAGTAATACGTTGCGACCAACAGATACTTGCGATTGCCGGTGGAGGTAGGCAGTGGTCCTACGATGTCCATTCCCCATTGGGAGAAAAGCCAGGGGCTGGTGAGTGATCTTAGGTCACTCGCAGGTTAGTGAACCATAGGAGCATGTAGTTGACATTTCTCGCATTTGTGAGCGTACACTGCCGAATATTTTTGCATATATGGCCACCAGTAGCCTTCCTTCATAGCTCAAAAAGCTAGTGATATTCCTCTAATATGGCTTCCATAGATTCCTTCGTGGAGCTCGTGTATAATTTTCTCGATATCCCTCGGGTGAACACATTGTAGGTAAGGGTCGGAGAACGATCTCTTATACAACTTTTCCTCAAGAGATAAGTGAAAGCGAGCAACTTTGACTCTTATCTGATGAGCGATCTTCCTATCATTCAGAAGTGCGCCATCTTTCAAATAGTCCCTTAAAGGGTCCATCCAACTAGGTGCTGACTCAATCTGGAGCACATTTTCCACACCTGGCAGCTCATCGCTCTGGTTGATGCTCGAATGAGCGAGGAAGTCGATGGGGATCGTTCTTTTCAAGTCGGAATTGATTTCCGAACTAAGGGCTCCCAGGGCGTCAGCATGACTGTTCTGTCCTCTAGGAAATTATTGGACACTGACTTCCTCGAAGCTGGCCATTAGCCTCTTTACAAAGGCTAGGTATGCTTCCATTCTTTCATCTTTTGCATTGTAGTCCCCACTTTTTTGATTGGAGACTAATTATGAGTTGTCGAACACCTGTAACTGTTTTACCCCCAAAGTGTGTGCCTTTTGTAGGTCGGCTATCAAAGCCTCATACTCTGCCTTATTGTTGGAGGCTTCAAATCCAAGCCTGATTCCCTGTTCGAGGATTATATCTTCTAGAGTAACAAGCATAATGCTTACTCCTTCCCCCTTTGATTTGGAGGCTCCATCAATATATAATTGCTAAACTCCCTCTGTTGTGTGATTCTCTCTTTTCTTCATGGGTTGAAGTTGGTCGAGAGGATGCTCGCCTGTGAATTCAGTTATGAAATCAACAAAGACTTGTCCTTTGATTGCATTGCTTGTTTGAAATTGGATGTCAAATCATCCAAGCTCGACCGACCATTTAGTCAATCTGCCCTATAAATTCGATTTCCTCAGGATTTCTTTAAGGGGATACATTGTAAAGACGATGATGGTGTGAGCTTCAAAGTAGTTCTTCAACTTCCTCAAAGCTACTACAAGTGCAAAGGTGAGCTTCTCTGGTGGTATGTACCGCTGATCAGCCTCTAATAAGGTATTGCTCGCGTAATAAACGGGGTACTATTTTTCTGCTTTCTCGCACACCAGCGAAAAACTGACGACGTGGTTGGAAAAAATGAGGTATAAGTACAAAGAATCTCTTTCTTGAGGTATGACGAGCAGGGGTGGTGAGCTAAGGTAAGCCTTAATCTCATTCAATGCTTGCGAGCAATCTTGATTCCATTCTACTATCTTGTTTCCCTTCAAGAGCTGGAAGAATGGTTTGCATTTCTAGGAGGAGTTCGAGATAAAACAGTTCAAGGAAGTGAGCATGACGATGAGCTTTTGTATGTCCCGTATTGTACGAGGGGGCTGTACCCTATTGATTGTATCGATTTGGTCCAGATGAGCCTCGATGCCTCTCTTACTAACCAATTACCCAATAAATTTTCCTGATTGGACACCGAAAGAACATTTGCTCGCGTTGAGCTTTATTCGGTATGTCCTGAGGATTTTGAAGGTTCTCGATAGGTCTGAGAGGTGGTCTTCTTTGTTCCTTCTCTTGACGAGCATATCGTCGATGTAGACTTCCGTGGTGTCTCCCATTTGGTCTTTGAACATATTGGTGACCAGCCACTGGTAGGTTGCCCCTGCATTTTTTAGCCCAAAGGGCATGACTTTGTAACAGTATAATCCAATGGTGGTGAATAATGCTGTCTTGTCCTAGTCAGGTGCATACAGAGGGATCTGATGATACCCCGAATATGTATCCAGAAAACTCATTCTTTCGTGAGCTGCTGTGGCGTCCACTAATTGGTTGATTTTTTGGAGAAGGAAACTGTCCTCAGGGCAAGCCCTGTTAAGGTCAGGAAGTCAATGTAGGCTCTCCATTTCCTATTACTCTTTGGAACTACTACAGGGTTGGATAACCATTTAGGGAATTGAACCTCCCGTATGGATCCTGCATCCAATAATTTTTCAACTTCTTTTTCTATGGCCTTTGCCTTCTGCGTGATAGGTTTGAAAGTGGGTTCGACATGCAACCGATGACAAACCACACTAGAATCAATTCCAGGCAGCTCGTATGGTTCCCATGCGAAAACGTCTACGTTACTTCTCAACAGAATCGTCAATTCCTTCTTTTCTTGACTTGTGAGAGAAGCTCTAATCAAGAATATCCTATCCTTCTCGCTTACACCAATTGTAACTTCCTCCAAGTTTTCGACAACCCGCTCATAGGGGCGGAGCCTGGTCTCTTTCACTCTGGGTCTTCCGTACCTTAAATGCTATTTTGAAGGTATCAGACCTTCTTGTTCCTCGACCTTCTCATTGGGATTTTCGGCCTTCTTCTCTAGTCTTGGACAGATGGCCATTATGAAACACCTTCTCGCCATCGTTTGATCGACATGGATCTCCATTACTCCTCGCTTGGTCACATATTTGAGTTTCTGATGGTAGGTCGAGGGGACTGCCTTCATCGCATGTAGCCATCCTCTGCCGAGGATAGCTTGGTATGGAGAGTCAATGTCGACAACTAGAAACTCAATCATCTTGGAGATATTTCCTGTCCTTACTGGTAGCATAATCTTTCCCAATGGAATAGTCACTTTTCCAGCGAAGCCAACTAGAGGGAGAGTGGATTCCTTCAGGTCGACGACGCTTAACTTCAATTTTCTGAACACGTCGAGATACATTACCTCGGATGAGCTTCTTTGGTTGATAAGAAACTTTTCGACATCATAGTTGGTTATCCTGAGCGTAATGATCAAGGCCTCATGATGTGAGGTTCTCACTCCCATCAGATCTTCATCTGTGAACATGATATATTTGCTATAGTCAACGTCATCTGCTCGCCGATGCTTTCCAGATTAGGTCTTTACTGGATCGATCTGAAAAGCTTGCATTACTGTTGTAAGCTTTTTTACCTCCATCCGAGCTGAATTCCCCTGAATCTGCTTCATATCAAACGACCCATGAATTACCATGAATATATGGCCAGTATTGTCTTCAAGTACGTTGTCAGGTCTTATTTCTCCATTGGCAGCAACTTTCTCTGCCTTCTTCTCCACAAACTTGTTCAGGTACCTAGACTGGGCCAGTTTTTCAAGGTGGCACTTAAGACCTTTGTAGTGCTCAGTCTTATGTCCTCCCTCTTTATGAAAAGCGCATCTCAGTGCGTTGTTTCTCTTTGAGGGATCTCCTCTCATCTTTCTGGGACACTTAATAAATGGCTCATCTTTGATCTTCGTCATAATCTTATAAATTAGTTCTTTGAAGACAGTGTTGATTGCCTGAAATGCTTTTGAAATATCGTTCTTGCCTCTGTTCTTGGATCTATTCTTACCCCCATTGTTGCCTCCTTTCTTTTGGTTCTCAGCTTTTTCATTGCCTTTGGCAACGAGCTTAGTTCGACCGTTTCCCCCTGTGCTGAGGCGGGTCACATCCTCCACTTTGGCATACTTCTCAATGCGAGCCATCAGTTCGTCGATGGTCATGGCCTCTTTCTTCGTCAGGGATTGGTTCAGAAAGCAAGAGCTGGGTAGATCAATTTTGAAAGAGGCCACTGCTACCTGCTCCGAGAAGTCCTCGACCTCATTGAACAACTCCCAATACCTCTTCACGTAGTCTCAGAGGATCTCTTGAGGCGTCTTTTTCATTGTTAGTAAAGCATCAATCCTTTTGGGATGGGACCTACTAGTAATGAAGCGGGCCATAAAGAGCTCGGCCAGTGACTTAAAAGCTCCTGATACACCTATGAGGGAGCCTTTTGAACCATTTCTATGCCACGTCATGTAAGCTTGAGGGAAAAATCCGGCACATTAGTGCATCCCGATGGTTCCAAAGAGTCATGGCTTGCCTGTACTGCCTAACGTGATCAATGGGGTCAGTTTTTCCGTCATAAATCTTGAATCTCAGAATAGAAAATTTCTTAAGGGCTTCCTCTTCTTTTATTTCCCTTAAGAAAGGGGATTTCATCTAGGTCTTGAAGGCTCATCTAGCAAGCTCCCTGGTCGATCTTGCGCCACGATGTGCTGGATGTTCGTCCATCTACCTTCGGACCAAATTTCGTATGTTCTCATTGCTGCGAGGCGGGCTCCTGTACCAGCAAGCCGGTGGCAAGTACTCAAAAGAGTCATCGCTTGACTCGTGCTTCTCACTCTTTTGGGATCCACTCATAGGGCTCCTTCCTCGGCTATGAGACTTGCTCCCCCGAGGGATAGGAGTGCGGTATATACGTCGCCTAGTGCTGCGATGGAGCTCTTTCTCCATCCTTTCTAATTTCCTTTTAAGGCGAGCATTCTCAGCCTCTTTCTTGCGAGCGGACTCCCTTTTCTCTTGGAGCCTTGCCTCATAGGCATCAATCAGTCTGGATATTTGTGTGGACCTTGCTGGTCATTGGTTTTCCTCTAAGGCTGGCCTCTCTGGGCGAGCCCTCTGATCTGAATGCCGAACTTCAGATCTAATCCTGCGAGGAGCAGGTTGTTCTTGGATATCTCCTACCTGAGGGGCATTACTGCTATGACCAGACATTTTAAACTTCTTTATTGGTGTGGGATTTCTCAGGGAAGACAAACGTTCCCACAGAGGGCGCCAATTGTGGTGACAATTATATTCAACACAAATAAATGAGAAAAGCGCAATCACAAAGAAAATAAAGAACATAAAATGCCAATCACATAACACAGTATGTACGTGGTTCAACAAAAATGCCTACGTCCACGGTGGTCCAGTCAATATTATTTCTATATACTCCGGGGAGCGTTTACAAAGAATACAGTGCGGGCCTCTTGCCCCATGCTTATGGTTTATTATATACATGTTTATCTTTCGGGAGTGGGGGTGTTGGACTCCCCCACGTCCATCTTTCTCTCCTAGAATATCTTTATACAAGATTATAGGAGAAGACTAAGTCATAACTTAATTTAGTTAAGGTGCGAAGGGTTCGGACTTTGGGTCGTTTTTATTAGGCTACTCGTTTGGGCCCATGATGGCAAATCCGATTACCCATAATAATAAACCACCATTACTTTATTAATTCACCAAACCATTACTAAAATTCACCAAATAAGTTCTAGACAAACAATTACTTTTATTCCTTCAATTTATTTACAAATTAACTCAAATTTAACATATTCAATTTTTACTTAAATAATTACTTTTAAATTAATATTTAACTAACTTTTAAATTAGGCCAAAATTATGGGGTATTATAATCTCCCCCCCCCCCCCCCCCCAAACGAATTCCATCCATAAAATTCATAATTAACTATTCATTTACTTGAGTAAATGTAATAATACCTCATATAACTGAGTCCATATACGGACACATCAAAGAGATGATTCAAAGTACAAGCACCTCGTGTAAAATGAATAAACCTCGTATAAAATGAATAAAAATCTATCTCCTTATATAGAATGAGTAAAAAATATATGCTCACATAGAATGAGTCAAAAATATCTCCTCATATAGAATGAGTCAAAAATATCTCCTCATATAGTATGAGCCGGAAATATCTCCTCATATAGAATGAGTAAAAAATATATCCTCATATAGAATGTGTCAAAACTAACACCTTATGTACCTAAGTGAAAATAGATTAAATCAATGTCGCCTCATCAAATCCTTACATTCTTAAGTAAACCTATCCTTATTGTGGTGGTTCCACACAATAACGGTATCTCCTTAGAACGAAACTTTTGGAATCGACAATCCAAAATACTCACTCGTTACTCATTGTGCGATGCATCCGTTTATATCTTTGTCTCACCCAAATCAATATGTTGATATACATCCATAGGTGTAAAAAGAAACAAAGTAGAAAAAATGTGAAACACCTTTTGGCACCTGATGTAGGTGGTCCGTAAGTGCTGGACGATATGTTACCTTTCCCACCTTATTCGTAATCATGAATGTCCCAATATAAGGAGCCTCCAATTTCTTTCTCTTTTCGAACCTCATCACCCCTTCATAGGAATAATCCATAATAAAACTTGCTCGCCCACCTAAAATTCCACCGACTTTTGATTCCTAATAACATATCTCTTTTGTCTATCCTCAGCGAATTTTATCCACTCTCTAATTGATTTAATATTTTCATTTGTCTCTTAGGTGAACACTAGTCCCAACTATTTAACCTCATCTAGGTACAACCATCATACTGGTGATCGTCACGGGCTCCCATAATGTGCCTCATAAGGGCCATTAAAATAGAATTCGGGTAAAAAATATTATATGAAAAATCTACCAATGTCAAACGCGACACTTAACTGCCCTTAAAGTCCACTATACATAATCATGCCATATCCTTTGATGCTTGATTGACCCTATCGATTTGGACATTTGTTTATGGATGGTATCTCATGCTAAGGTGTAGCTTAGTCCTCATGACCTTATGGAAACTTTCCCAAAAGTGTGACACAAATGTCGGTCCTCGATTTAAAATAACATAAATTTGAACTATCTTGGTCACATACAATGTGCAAACTTCTCGATTTAAGAATCGGTGCAAATGGCTAAAAATTATGCCACCTTCATAAAGAGATCGACTGTCACCCAACTGTAATCATGTTGTCGAGGCGTCAAATGTAGCCCCGTGATGAAGTCCATCGATATATTATTCCACTTTCACTTTGTAAGGTTAGAGGTTGATGTATATCAGAAGACTTTTGATGATCTACCTTCACCATCTGACAAGTAGCACATCTATACACACTATGTTATCTATCTTTTCATATCGGTCCACCAGTACTAACTTTTAACATATTGGTACATTTTATCCATACCAGGATGTACCATAAAATATAAACCATGCATCTTATCCATAACGGTCCGTCTATATTCTTCATCTAAGGTGATGATGCTAGAAATAGCACCACAAGTCAAGGTGTTTGTAAGCTCAAACCAGTGATAACAATGGAAGCACCAGTATATTCTAAATATAAGAGATTGAGGTGAGGAGAAGAGGATGCACACTTAGATATAAGTGGTTCAACCAATATATCCTACATCCACTGTGAGTGTGTGTGAGAAATACCACTAAATGAAAGCACTCGCGACAATGGATACAATCTCTCAAACTTTCTCTCTCTATTGAATAATTTGACAGAGTTTCAGCTAGGGTTGTAATTCTCTATCCTTTTACAAGGTATAGGATGACCACTATATATAGTGCTTGGGAGGTGTAATGTACCCCCGAGCATGCAATGATCATGTGTATGGATATTCAACCAGTGAAAGGATGACACGTGGCTAACCTTCAAGTAAGTAATGATGATTTAAATATTCCCTCACATGGAGGGAATGATTCAGTTATAACGGATTTGTCCACGTGCTCCAAGCCATACATGTATGCGTAGAAGCTCTGCTGTATTTGCTTGGCACCAACCTCGTCCCGAGTGAGTACGAGGTTGGTGAGGTACGACTCCTGACTTAGCTGGGGATTATATGATGACCTTGGCTGGGATGTTGGCCGAGGTTGGATATGTGGAACGTCGGCCAGGGCCGATGTTGACCTGACACTTAGTGCTGAGCCTGCAGGGCTGCTAATTCTAGGTGAAACCTATAATGTCGGCTAAATCCGATGATGGGATTATTTATTAAGGCTAAGAGGCATCGTTAATTCTTGTGTGGTGCTTGCAACATCGGCTGGGGCCAATTATGATGTTGAAGGGTGGTTGAACCCATGAGTCCTTGCTGTAAACGGTAGATGTGATGTCAACTATGGACGACCTGATGGGTAACTGACCCCATGAGTCATGCAGACCTCGGTTGTTGCCTAGTTGAGGGGTAACTAGTAACGTTGTAAGGACACACATTTCCAATTGAGTCCTTTGTAGTTTTGGCTCAATTATGGACAAAAATGTTTGTGTCATAGGATAGAGTTTTTTATACTCCTTCAAGCCTATGACATTCTAAAGTTTAAGAAGTAGCGGACAAGTTTATAAAGCTTCATCAAATGCCATCTTAGTGTGCCTCCTTTCTACGTCATCAACAATGTTCCGTTTACTCCTAAGGTATGAATGCATTGTAAATATATATAGGGGCTTGGAACATTTTTATTGGGTGAACTTTTTTAAACTGTTGTTTATTGTTTGAAAGCTTTTGTTTAAACCTTAAAATAAAGTATACAAAGTTTTCGGGCTAAAAAATCTAAATTTACTCTTTCTGGAAGTTCGTTCGAATTATCGTTCAAACGAGTTTTTCATTCGAACAATAATGTCGTTCAAACAAGTTTGCCAACGAGTTCCCATATTGGCCACTGAAATGTCGTTCGAAGTGTCGTTCGAACGAGAATGAAGTTTGAACGAGGTTTCCAATGAGATTTCTAACGATTTCACACTGGAACTTCATTATATGGATCGTTTGCACGAGAATTCTTTCGAACGAAAATGTCGTTCAAACGAGTTTTGGCTGGAACGGTTACTTTGGCAGTTTTGAGCAGTTTTTTCCACTTTCCTACTTCTTTTCCCACTAACTTTTTACCTGAATATGTAAGTGCAGGAACCAAGTTTTCTAACTTAACTTTTTCACATCTTTCCATCTCCAAGAGAGAGTTTGAGAAAAAAAATTCAAAAGGAAAAAGTACATGTTTTAAGTGTCTAATTTTTCAAGGAGAAATCATTTAACACTCTAGTTCTAACCCATATTGTTTATTCCAAGTTTCAATATATATATCATTGCTTGGAGTGTTTGGAACCGGGTATTTCTCTACCATAAAAGAGTATTTGAGTTTGTTTTTACATCCCACAAAGAAGAAAAAGTTTGCGTTGATTTACCCACTTGGAGAAAGGCTCCTTGTTTGGGTGGAGGTGACCATTAAAAGTCCGATCGGTGGATTCCGATACCGCGGTGGAGCTCCGTGGTTATTCTCTAGGCGGAGGTGTATACAAGAAGGAGCATCGGGGCTTGAGAGGGATCGAGTCGAGTGTTGTAAGTCTTACTGTCTTGTATTTGTAAAACCATACTTAGTGGATTTGAGGCTAGGGCCATCCGAGGTTTTTTTCCATTGTGGATTTTTCCTCGTACATCGCGGCGTAGTGATTCATTGTTTAATTTTATCTTCTATATCACTTAGAATGCATGCTTAGGTAAAAAGATAAAATTTGGTTTAATCACTACTTGTTTAATTTGGTGCTAAATTAAATTTGGGTAATGTGTAGTTAATTCAAGTCATTAATTTAATTTGTTAAACTTGGTTTGGCGTAACTTGGAAATATTGAAAATATGACTTATGCAAATTTCTAGGACTTGAATTGAGTTAATATGTTAAAGTGGAAAATTCATGTGTTAATTAATTTTATTTCACCTTAAGTTGTGGTTAATTTTAATTTGGAAAAGAAATTAAATTTTTTTAATTTGTTTTTAAGTGAACCATCTTCTCACCCTTCCGCATCTAAAAAGGAAATTATTACTTTTTGAAGTACAGGAGTTTTAAAATTGAGGGCGTTCGCACTTTTCAAATTTGTATCAGAGCTTTGATTGAGAAAAGCTCTCGCTTTCAAAGTGGTATCAGAGCTGGAGCGCTAATTTATCGCGTCAAAGATCCTCTTTTCAGCTTTTATAATTTTTTTGCTCCTTGTATTTTTAGGTGGTTCATTTTTTATACTCACTCTCATTTTTTTATCTCTCGATGGGACGTGTTAATGAGAATTTGTCCATTTTTAATGATAAAGAAATTTTTGCTATTAGAGAGGAATTTAATGGGCTAAATAAGTGTAATACAAAATTAAGAGAATTAAATTTGAGATTTATAAAAATAATTAAATTTCTTGAAGATGAAAATTCTTGTTTTAAAGATAAAATTAAATTTTTGGAAACCTCGCTTTCTCAAAAAGATATTTTTCGTGAAATGCTCATGGACATAAATTACAATTATGATATTTTAGAACTGTCCAAAAAAGAGAGTGATAGTCGAGAAAAGACTCTTAGGGACAAGTTTGCTCACATTGAGGGGGAGCGTGATAACCTTCTAGGTGTAATTGAAAATTTAAAGAAGGAGTCCCGTAAATTTGAGGAGTCTAATTTATTACTTGAGTCCAATATTTTAAAAATGAAAAATGATTTACAAGACTTGAGTAGTAGTGATGGTTCTAGCTTTTCTAGTTCAAATACTTTCGTTGTTAAAGCTAAAACCATTATTTGTTTTAGAGGGTCAACTTTATCCAAAGACTTTAGAAAAGGTCACACTGTAGGTATCATTCCTCGTGTTTTCACATGCTTGTATTGTTTTAGGAAAGGTCACCTTAGGTCATTTTGTTTTGATCTTAAAATAAGTCTTAGTAAGTTTATGCCTAGCATTTCATTAGTTTTCAAATCCCAACATTTTAAATATACATCTATATGGATTTGGAAATTATTTTTAGATGCGCTAGATATTATATTTGTTGATTCTTATTTGCTTTCACATGAAATCTCCCTTGCTAAATTCAAAAGTTGAATGTGTTAGTTTTATTTTCATACTCTAGCTTTTTGTGCTTTATATTATATATCATTTCTAGGTGTATGCATGTTTAGTCATTTTCTAGTCATTGCTTTATTTCATATCTCATGCTACAAATAATGACTTGTTTATATTTTGTATTACATTTTCTTCATTTTGTTTGCATTAAATGAAAAATACAAAAAGATTTTTATTTATCATTTGGGTTTTTATCTCTTGGTAATTTAAGCTTAATAAAAAATTCAAATGACTTTTTGTTTGTCTTTTGAGTAAATATTTTTCTTTTTGGTTAAAAAGTGTCAAAAACTCAAAAAGATTTTTATTTTGTGTGTATTTTAGTTTAACACACTTTACGTGGAATATACTTGTGTTTTGAATCCCATTTTTTTCGTTCCCATGTGGCTATAACTTTTAGTTTAGATTGTCAATCCTTTTTATGTTCTTTACCATGCTTACATGGAGTAGTTGAATTTTTTGTTTCTTAAATGGATTCTATTTTTATATTCCTCAATTCACACATGCACGAGCTCACTTGAAATTTTAACTTCATATGTATATTTGAGCTTTGTGAGGTGTTCTCCTACCAATATAGTCATCTACATACTTATGAGCTAGGAGGTCTAGTGCATGTCAAAATCCATTGCACGTGAGATTCGTCTGAGATATAAAAATAAAATATATAAATGTTCACGGGGAAGGCTCCGAAAGGATTTATTATCCTTTGCGAAAAGTAAGCCACCGTTTGTTTGGACCTAAAAGAAATACGTGGTCCCAAGGCCTAAAAAAAATATGGCATTAAAAAGAAAAATAATTGTCAAGGCCTATTTTATTTATATATTTAGTCAAGTAATATATGCTTATTGAGGGAGATTGGATGGTATATCAACGGTTTGCACAATGTTCATTTATCCTGGTTGCGTTTTCAATGTCATGACTCTATTGGTTTGTAGAATCATCAACATGCCAGGCTTGTATGCATTGTGTATGTTTTTTCATTGAGTTCAATATATATTGTCACATGAGGTTCTATTCAAATGTGATGAAGTTTGCAATCAATTGAGAACTCCGTGAACATGTTTTAAGTGATTGAGTCTAAATTTAATCGTTACTAGTTCACACCCAACACTTTCGTTTTCATATGACACATTTTTGCCATACGAGTGTGAAAATAGTATCTTATTTTGTGTCATTTGTGTGTTTATATCTATATATATGCGCGTGCGCATCTTTGGTATATCTAGAGTATGTATATATATGATATTTTTGGTTAGTCTTTGCCTTGCTTTCTAGTCGATCTATACTATAATTCATAATTGGTATCCATCTTATTGCATTATTTGTTGATATCACATGCTTAATACTTTACGTATCATATTGGTATCATTTTCTTGCATCCTAGTTGGTATCCGTTATTGTTTGTTGGATTAGTTATGATTTTGTTGCCCATGTGCTTTAATGTTCTCATCACTTTATGTGCTATATCATGCTTAGCTTATTATCGCATTTTATTTATCCCTTGTTTAGTTTAAGGGTAATATGCTTTATTTGGGGGAGATAAGTTAATTTTTTATTCTTTAGCCTATGTCTATTCCTGAACAAAAAGGGGGAGAATGATAAGGGAAGAAATGGTATCTAATCCTATTATAATCGTATCCTAGTTTAGGAGATTTAACTTAGGGGGAGTCACGACCTTCTTAGGTGATCATAGTTGATAAAGGGGAGAATTAATTTATGGGGAGTAATTAATTTTTGCATTTAATATTCTTAATATTCCCTATGCGTTTAATGTGTTTGCTTAAGTGTGCAGGAATTCTTCTAAGTGGCAACTTTCATCATCGGGCAAAGATATTGATCCTTGGATTATTTGTGTCAAGCTGTGTATTTTTATTTTGGGTGGAACATTTTTGTCAGTCTAGTAGAGCTTGACGGCCCTTTAATATTTTTGTTGATTTTTGTCTCGGAATATCCAAAGGGGGATAGTTGTAAGGACACAAATTTCCAATTGAGTCCCTTGTAATTTTGGCTCAATTCCGGACAAAAACGTTTGTGTCATAGGATAGAGTTTTTGATCATCCTTCAAGCCTATGACATTCTAAAGTTGAAGACGTAGCAGCTAAGTTTACAAAGCTTCATCAAATACCGGTTTAGTGTGCCTCGTTTATCCGTCATCAACAATGTTTCGTTTACTCCTAAGGTATGAATGCATTGTAAATATATATAGGAGCTTGCGACATTTTTATTGGGTGACCTTTTTTAAACTGGTGTTTATTTTAAGAAAGCTTTTATTTAAACTTTAAAATAAAGTACATAAAGTTTCTGGGCTAAAAAATCAAAATTTACTCTTTCTGCAAGTTCATTCGAATTATCATTCGAACGAGTTTTTCGTTCGAACAATAATGTCGTTCAAAAGAGTTTGCCAACGAGTTCCCATATTGGCCACTAGAATGTAGTTCGAAGTGTCGTTCGAACGATAATGATGTTTGAACGAGGTTTCCAACGAGTTCACACTGGAACTTTGTTAGATGGCTCGTTCGAACGAGAATTCGTTCGAACGAAAATGCCGTTCGAACAAGTTTTGGAGGGAACAGTTAATTTGGCAGTTTTGAGCAGTTTTTCCCACTTTCCCACTTATTTTACCACTAACTTTTTACCTGAATATGTAAGTGCGAGAACCAAATTTTCTAACTTAACTTTTTCACATCTTTCCATCTCCAAAAGAGAGTTTGAGAGAAAAATTTCAAAAGGAAAAAGTTCATATTTTGTGTGTCTAATTTTTCAAGGAAAAACCATTTAACACTCTAGTTTACACACATATTGTTTATTCCAAGTTCCAATATATATCATTGCTTGGAGTGTTTGGCATCGGGTATTTTCTACCGTAAAAGAGTGTTTGGTTTTTCTTCTACACCCCACAAAGAAGAATAAGTTTGCATTGATTTACCCACTTGGAGAAAGGCTCCTTGTTCGGGTGGCGGTGACCATAAAAAGTCCGATCGGTGAATTTCGAGACCGCGGTGTAGCTTCATGGTTATTCACTAGGCAGAGGTATATACAAGAAGGAGAATCGAGGCTTGAGAGGGATCGAGTCGAGTGTTGTAAGTCTTACTATCTTGTATTTGTAAAACCATACTTAGTGGATTTGAGGCTAGGGTCGTCCGAGGTTTATTCCCGTTGTGAGTTTTTCCTCGTACATCGTGGAATAGTGATTTATTATTTAATTTTATGTTGCTATATCACCTAAAATGCATGCTTAGGTAAAAAGATAAAATTTGTTTTAATCACTACTTGTTTAATTTGGTGCTAAATTAAATTTTGGTAATGTGTAGTTAATTAAAGTCATTAATTTAATTTGTTAAAATTGGTTTGGCCTAACTTGAAAATATTGAAAATATGACTTAGGAAAATTTCTTGGACTTGAATTGAGTTAATATGTTAAAGTGGAAAATTCATGTGTTAATTAATTTTATTTCACTTTAAGTTGTGTTTAATTTTATTTTGGAAAATAAATTAAAATTTGTTAATTTGTTTTAAGTGAACCATCTTCTAACGCTTCCGCATCTAAAAAGGAAATTATTACTTTTTGAAGTATGAGAATTTTAAAATTGGTGGCCTTCGCACTTTTCAAATTGATATCAGAGCTTTGATTGAGAAAAGCCCTCTCTTTCAAACGTCGGCCGTGGCCGACCTTATGCTGGACGAGATTGCTAGTCGTCAGTCTTCAACCCTTGATACCTCGGTCGTCATTCTGGCCGAGGTTGGTGCCTCCGAGCTTCCATCTACACTTTGGGAGTATCAATTACCCCTATCCCTTAGTTACCTATGTTAATAGGTGACTAAGGGGTATGTATTTCCGAGGTTGTACTTCTTTATGTGCCAATATTTCTTTGACATGTGTCAACTTCTGAAGTGGGTAGCGTGCCTGGAAAGTGAAATGATGTTGATAATGATGGGCCTTGGGATTTTTGCCAACACGATTTTGGTGTTTAAACCCTTTTTCCTTCTCTTTCTTCCTCATTTCTTTCCATTTTCCCTCTTGTGCTTTCCTCTGCAATTTCTCTCTCTTCAAGAGTTGATGTTGCGCTTTGGTGTTTCCTCATTTCTGATCTTCCTCTCCTTAATTTCACACTCAAACAGGTAGTCTCTTCACCCTATTTCATCATTTTCAGCCTTTAATTTTGGTTTATTCTTTTTCCTATGAAGAGTTAGGTTTTCCGGTTAGGGTTTTAAGGTTTGTCGGTGGTACTTTGCATTTTTTGGTGAGGTTGTTCTTGGTTGCTCTTGGTTTGAAATCATCCAAAAACCAAGTTTGATCCTTAGCTTAAGTTATCCCCAGTTGTTTTTGGTTTAGAATCTTAAGTGTAGGGTCATCTTCTTTATGCTCTGACCCCTTTATAAGCTCATAGAAGATTTCCCGTCTCTTAAAGAGAAGACCTTTGCAAAAATTAGGCAGATAGAATTATCCCAAGAGGAATCTCGTAGAGCTGAGGCTTTCCCCTTTAGGCCTATCCTCCCTCCACCTCTAAAGGCTATATACCCTAAGCCTGCCGGGCCTATTGAGCTAGTAGAGGTTCTAATAGACCTCTCTCCCATGTATGAGTCTGAGTCCTCTACCTCAGACCCTATGTCTATTGATTCTTTCCAAGAAGCCATGGACTTCTCGATTATGCAAGATCATGACCCTGATCAGGCCGAGATTCAAAGTCGTTCCTTGTATCACAACGATGTTAGCACTTCACGGACTTCTTCCGATGTTGATGTTGTGGGGACGAGTGTGGCTATGCCCCCACCCATTTATGATATTCCTCTGTCGGCCACCACAGGGGGCCAGTTTGCTCAGAGATTCCCTGAGGGTGTTCCTACGTTTGCCAAGGCCGGCGTTGCTAGGGATGAGGATGATGGTCATGAGAGTGACGTTGACACCTTGGAAACGGATGAGATAGAGAGTATTGTTACTGAGTACGACTTGTTAGACTTTAAGCACCTTTATTCCATAGGCCCCCTCTATTAAGCTTAGGAGACCTCTGAGGGATGAGAGGGCCTTTGGTGGCCGAGATGGGGAGATCTGTGTGTATGAGCAGATGTTTAAGTTGGGATTCTGTCTCCCCATCCATCCAACTATTGGAGCTATATTATCCCATATTAACCTAGCCCCCTCCCAATTACCCCATAATGCTTTGAGGGTGATGATTGGAGCTATCGTCCTTTGGAGGGTAGTCCATCACTCAGACCTTCCTATCAGGGTCTTCACGGGGTTCTACATGCCATCCTATGCTAGAAACCACCCGAGCTACTACCACTTCCTAGTTAGGAAGTCTGATAAGAAGATGTTGCTGGTCACTCAGACCTCAAATCATAAATGGCAACCACGGTACTTCTTCGTCTCAAGGGCATGGGAATTTGGTACTTGTTCTCCCTCTTCATCACTAGAGCCGAGGACCCCTTTTAGGTGGGGAAAATTGTCATTAACTGCTAAAGCTGACCCTGGATTAAGTCAGGATCACCTATAAAAGGTCAAAGATATTCAAGATCAGGTGGATCTTGGTTGGCTAGTTATGTATGAGCATCTTATGACCCCATACTACCTCTCTGAGACTGGCCTGGGGGGAAGTCCTTTAAACGAGCTTCGTAAGTGCTTATTTTGCAAAGTTGTGCCTCTGATATTTTTAATGTCTCTGATATATGGAACGCCCAGAAGGTATATCAGATGACTTATGGGAGATGTCTGCACCAAGACTTCTCAAGTTGGTAAAGAAAGCTGGGTTGAATGCACCTCTTCCGTCACCTAAGCAGAACGTCGGCATCTCTAAGGCTGACACTACAAAAAAGAGGAAATCCACCACTGATGCCTTAGAGGATCAGAGATATAGTAAAGCCCACAAGGGTGATCGTGCCATCCCTTTCTCATCCGATGATGTCCTGGCTGCTCGTCTGGAGCAGTTGAAGATCTGTGATAGCCTGATAGGTCATAGTCTGAAGGCGATGGATGCCATTGGCTCTGCAATGATCGATGGTGACAAGCGCTTCTTACGCTCTATAGAGACCCCTCTATTGGACGAGTTTTGCCTTCACCGATCCATTCAGGTAGAGATTTTAGCTTTTTTAGCCCCAAGTGTAACCTCGTCCTTGACATGGGTTATCTTGATTTCATATATCTGACTTTGTATTGTAGGGAATCCTATCCATGCACCAGTTCATTGACTGGACCCTGAGGAAGCTGCCTCTTATTGAAAAGGGAAAAGAGGCCCAAAAGGTGGAGGGCTCTCTAAATGCTGAGGTTGAACATCTGAAGACAGCCTTGGATGAGTCTGAGAATAAGGTGAAGCAGAGGGACCGGGACATAGCTAAGCTCCAGAAGGACCACACCTCAGTCGGGAAGGCCAAGGAAGATGTTCTTCAATAAAAGGTTGATGTTGTTATGAAAGTTTCTCTTGAGGATACCTCCGAGAAGATTTTGGCCGACTACAAGGTCTCTGACCAATTTATAAGCTTCAGCTTTGAATACCTCGAAAGTGGTGTTAAAGTTACTGGTAAATGGGCAACCATTAAGTAAAAAGAATCAGGGATCTTAATAGCTTCAGACTTCATTGGTCTCAGCTTTGGTAACCCTCAGTTTGCTCAGGCCTTGCAAGAAGTTGGGGAGGAAGGAGAAGGTGTTGCACTTGCAGAGGTTGCACAACTAGAAGCTACCGAGACTGAGGATGTCAACCCTCAAGATGATGGGGCCAAGGTTACCGGCGTCGGCCAAGAGGATACCCTTGTTGCTGCAGACCCTTAGACTTTAATTTGTGAAGATTTACACTTGTAATTTTTTGCTTCTCATCTGTAATTTTATAAACTCTGCTATTTGTAACTCTGACTACTTCATGTTATATCATCCTTTTCAGAGGATTTTGCTTCTTTTGATGAGTGCTCCTCTGAATAGTATTATATTGTTTATACTGAGGTTTGAAGTCTTAACATAATGGTGTCTACCTTAATTTCACCAAACTGTTAAGGTCATCACACTAAGATGTTACCCTCATAAATTTCACCAAATTAATGATGTTTAAGGTTTGAGGTCATGCAATTATGACGTTTCACCTCAGACCTTATCACCAAATTCTGATGTTAAAGGTCTGAGGTCATCAAACTAGGATGTTACCCTCCTAAATTTTACCAAATTAATGATGTTTAATGTCTGAGGTTATCCAATTATGATGTTTCACCTCAGACCATGTCACCAAATTATGATGTTTAAGGTCTGAGGTCATCAAACTATGATGTTATACCTCATAAATTTCACCAAATAATGATGTTTAAGGTCTGAGGTTATCCAATTATGATGTTTCACCTCAGACCTTGTCACGAAGTTAATGATGTTTAAGGTCTGAGATCATCAAACTATGATGTTACCCTCATAAATTTCACCAAATTATATGATGTTTAAGGTCTAAGGTCATCAAATTAAGATGTTACCCTCATAAATTTCACCAAAATAACAATGTTTAAGGTCTGAGGTCATCCAATTATGATGTTTCACCTCAAACCCTGTCACCAAATTATGATGTTAAAGGTCTGAGGTCATCAAACTAGGATGTTACACCTCGTAAATTTCACCAAATAATGATGGTTAAGGTCTGAGGTCATCCAATTATGACGTTTCACCTCAGACCCTGTCACCAAATTAATGATGTTTAAGCTTTGAGTTCATAAAACTATGATGTTACCCTCATAAATTTCACCAAATTATGATGTTTAAGGTCTGAGGTCATCAAATTAAGATGTTACCCTCCTAAATTTCACCAAAATAATGATGTTTAAGGTCTGAAGTCATCGAATTATGAGGTTTCACCTCAAACCTTGTCACCAAATTATGACATTTAAGGTCTGAGGTCATCAAACTAGGATGTTAAATTTCACCAAATAATGATGCTTAAGGTCTGAGGTCATCCAATTATGATGTTTCAACTCAAACCTTGTCACCAAATTAATGGTGTTTAAGGTCGGAGGTCATAAAATTAAGATGTTACCCTTATAACTTTCACCAAATTAATGATGTTTAAGGTCCGAGGTCATCAAACTAAGATGTTTCACCTCATACCTTGTCACTAAATTATGATGTTTAAGGTCTGAGGTCATAAATTTCACCAAATTAACGATGTTTAAGGTCTGAGGTCATCAAATTAAGATGTTACCCTCATAAATTTTACCAAAATAATGATGTTTAAGGTCTGAGGTCATCCAATTATGATGTTTCACCTCAGACCTTGTCACCAAATTAATGATGTTTAAGGTCTGAGGTCATCAAATTAAGATGTTATCCTCATAAATTTCATTAAATTAATGGTGTTTAAGGTCCAAGGTCATCAAACTAAGATGATTCACCTCAGACCTTGTCACCAAATTATGATGTTTAAGGTCCGAGGTCATCAAGTTAGGATGTTACCCTCATAAATTTCACTAAATTATTGATGTCTGAGGTCTGAGGTCATTAAATTAAGATATTATCCTCATAAATTTCCCCAAATTAATGATGTTTAAGGTCTGAAGTCATCAAACTAAGATGTTTCACCTCAGACTTTGTCACCAAATTATGATGTTTAATGTTTGAGGTCATCAAATTAGGATGTTACCCTTATAAATTTCACCAAATTAATGACGTTTAAGGTTTAAGGTCATAAAATTACTATGTTACCCTCATAAATTTCATAAAAATAATGATGTTTAAGGTTCGAGGTCACCCAATTATGATGTTTCACCTCAGATCTTATCACCAAATTAATCATGTTTAAGGTCTGAGGTCATCAAATTATTATATTTCACCTCAGACCTTGTCGCCAAATTATGATGTTTAAAGATCTAAGGTCACCATATAATGATGTTTCACCTCATACTTTTACTACTAATGCTTGACGAAACAAAGTATTGACACATGAACATCTCTTCTGATTAATAATTTCTTCACAAAATGATGCATATACATAGAAACAGTTGCAACATTATATGTAATACTTCTTCAGGTGATCAGCTTTCCATGGATTGGAGAAAAGTTTTCCCTCAAGATTTTCTAGCCGGTAGGTACCGGGTACAACCTCATCAACTACTTTGTAAGGACTATGCCAATTTGGGTGGAACTTATTTGTCTTCTACAACATCTTCTTCAGCACAAGGCCTCCTACTACTATAGGTCTTGATCTTACCCTTTGATTGTAGAACTTTGTTGTTCTCTGCTAGTAGGCTTCCTGTATGATCTCAGAGTTTTCCCTTCTCTCCTCAATCATATCCAAGTCAAGTCTTCTTTCATCCCCATTCCCTTAAAGGTCATAGGTTTGAACTCTGTGGGTAAGGAGTCCTACTTCTGTAGGTATGACTGCCTCTGAACCATGGGTGAACATAAATGGAGTTTCCCCCATTGGCATCCTTGTTGTTGTGCTGTAGGCCCATAGTACTGAATAAATCTCTTCTGTCCATCTCCCAATGGATTCTTCCAACCTCTTCTTAATCCTATCAAGGATTATACGGTTTGTGACTTCGGTTTTCCCATTTTCCCGAGGTCGGTTAGGAGAGGAGAAGAACTACTTAATCCCCACTCTTTCATAATATTTTTCTAATGAAGAATTCTTGAACTGGGTTCCGTTGTCTGAAATGAGGGTGTTTACAAGGCCATGTCTGCATATGATGCTCTTCCATATGAACTGGAAGGTCTTCTTCTCTGTTATCGTGATCATCGGCTCACCCTCTACCCACTTGGAGAAGTAATCAATTGCTATTATCAGAAATCGGTAATTGTTAGCAACTCTTGTTAATGGTCCCACCAAGTTAATCCCCCATACTGTAAACAGCCAAGGAGAACTGATTGACGTCATAGGATGATGAGGTTGATGAGGTTGATGAGGGATAGTGGAGAATCTCTAGCACTTATCACACCTCTTTACGTAGGAAATAAAATCTTTGGACAAGGTCAACCACCAGTATCCCTACGTAATTATCCTCTTGGATAAAGGTCTTCCTCCTATGTGACTGGAGCAAGAACCCTTGTGTACATCCTGCAAGACATGGGGGACCTTTGTGGGATGGACGCATCTCAAGAGAGTTAGTAGGAAGCCTTTTTTTATATAGGACATCTCCTATTAATGAGAACTTAATAGCTCTGTATCTCGATTTCCTCCTTTCTAACTTTGATTCTGGCAGTTCTCCGTGCTTGATATATTTGATAAAGGGGTCCATCCATGAGTCCCCTAGGTTCAAATTGAGGCAAAGGCTGGCAACCTCTTCTTCCTCAATGGTCGGCTTGAGCAAGATAGCGACTGGTACTGTCCTTTTAATGCCTGTCCTTGTTGCTGAAGCCAAACTTGCTAATGCATCAGCACGACTATTATCTTACCGAGGTATTCTCTTCATCTTTACCTCTTCGAAGCCTTCTAGCGTCGTTCTTACCCTCTTCAGGTATTTGTCCATCCTTTCATCCTTGGCCTCATATACTCCAAGTACTTGGTTGACAACTAACCTCGAGTCACTGTGTAGTAGGAGTCGGCCAACTCTAAGGGATTTCGCCAAGCTATCAGTGTCTCATACCTGGACTCGTTGTTTAAGGCCTCACTACACCAAAACTGGAAATTGGTCACGGCCAAAATCCCAGACCAAAGTTGTGGGTCACGGACTGGGACCGTGACCATTTCGTCCGTGACCATTTTCGTGGGTCGCGGCCCAAGTTCGTGACCAAAAAATGGTCAAGGCCGAGAGGGGTCAAGCCAAATGGTCACGGACTTGGACCGTGACCCATGCCGCGAGGGGTCGCGGTCCTTATCCATGACCCACAACCATGACAAATTGATCGTGGCCAAAGTCCGCGACCCACAACTATGACAAAAAAATTAAAAAAAATTGGTCGCGGTCCTCATCCGTGACCCATAATCTTGACAAATTGGTCGCGGCCAAAGTACACAACCCATGACCGTGACAAATAAATTTAAAAAAAAATTGGTCGCGGCCCAAGTCCATGACCCACAACCGTGACGAAAAAAATAAAAATGGTCATGGACAAAGTCCATGACCATATTTAACTATAATTTAAAAAAATGTATTTTTTTGCTCCAATCCTAAAATTGGGGGTCCTGTGAGTGCACCGTCGGTTACTACGTGTAACGTTTGATGCGTACGAGGTGTTACAAATATTTATTATTTGCAAAACAATAAAAAATCACAAATTGCGAATCGATAATGTTGTTAATAAACAAATATATATACAAACTTAAAAATATTACACGTCTTAATAATTCACAGACCAAAAAAAATTTGGGCAGAGTTTCCTCTATTTTCTTTACATTCCAAAACCTGTAAATGTAAAACCTGCTTATTATAAAGCCCGCACGGCCATAAAATTCAACAATCAAATTATAAAACGCCGCACGGCCATAAAACTAAACAATAAAATCCCGCACGGCGGTAACACAAAAAACAAAATCCTGAATGTCCACAACATATAAACAATCTTCATTCTGTAAACCATTGCCTCCTTCATTTTTTCCGCGTGCAAAAATCCTACAAATGATAGGATACATAAACAAATATCAGTAACCAATTAGTTTTACAAAAAATTTAATCAAGTTGAGAAATTGCATATATGAGTTAAAATTATCAACATATCAATATTTTTAATCCTAAGTCTAGAAATATGCAAATTACCATCGTATTCTCAAATCAGGAGTCCCGTGGCTATGTGGTCAGTTTCTACGAGTTACATTGGTCCTGTGGGAGGTGTTGGTGCCACCCACGGGGTCGTTCGGGGGTTGTTTCGAGTTTTCACCCTCTAGCGCCATGTTTTCAAGCCTAAGTCTTGAAATATGAAAATTACCTTCGTATTTTCAAACCGGGAGTCATGTGGCTACGTGGTCAGTTCTTACGAGTTACATTGGTCCCGTGGGAGGTATTGGTGCCACCCACGAGGCCGTTCGGGGGTTGTTTCGAGTTTTCACCCTCTAACGCCATGTTTTTAAGCCTAAGTCTAGAAATATGCAAATTACCATCGTATTCTCAAACCGGGAGACCCGCGGATGTGTGGTCAGTTAATACGAGTTACATTGGTCCCGTGGGAGGTGTTGGTGCCACCCACGGGGACGTTCGGGGCTATTTCGAGTTTTCACCCTCTAACTCCATGTTTTAAGCCTAAGTCTAGAAATATGCAAATTACTGTCGTATTCTCAAACCGGGAGACCCGGGACTGCGTGGTCAGTTCCTACGAGTTACATTGGTCCCGTGGGAGGTGTTGGTGCCACCCACGGGGACGTTCGGGGGCTGTTTCGAGTTTGGGGCACTCTCTTCAAAAACTTATTTCACTGATCCAATGGCATTTCAACATTGGGATCCACTCTCTGTTTCAAAGCCAAAATATCTGAGCTCGCTGCCTTTTTCGAAAAATGTTTCTTCCGAAGGTTTCTCCTGTATGTCCTTAATCCTTCAACAACCCGAGATAGAAACTTATTCTTGGAACGGTCAGGAAATGAGAAATGCTTGCATAGTTGGTCATGTATGTCATCTTTGACAGCTTGATCAATAAGGTTCCAATTGTCTGGTCAACCGACTCCCACGTTCATTTTTCCCAGCGACAAGCACCGGGCTTTAAAGTTAGCACGTCATTCCTATCACCCTTCGGGTTATTCCCAAGAAGGGAGAAGCCAATAGGCTTCTTTTTATTTGAGCGGGAGGCATCAGGAGTGCTGGATGGGGGCGTTAAAGCAACAGGAGTGCTAGATTGGGGAGTAGGAGCACTTAGAGTTGGACTTGGTGAGGAGTGAACCATTGGTGGAGTTGTGAATTACTCAGCCATTGGTGTTGAGAATCCGGGTTCTGAACGAGATGGTGAACCTCGTTGTGGTGTCACCTAGGCACTTGCTACCCTTGGGTTATTTCCTTTCGACATTATCTACAAAAATTAAAAAATATGCGTGACTAAATAATTATAGTAATATGAAATTATAACTAATTAATCAAGCTTAATTAGTTATATATATATAGATAGATAGATACCTTTTCAGAGTAAGACTTTAGAATAAGTTCAATGTATTTGATCTCCATCCATTCGGTATTAGTTTTTAAGAACCTATGAAGTTTTGCACGTGGCCAACTAGGAGGAAGGGTATCGATGATTGATGTGTAGATGTCAGTGACATGAACTCGGAATCCCCTATTTCTCAATTTGTTGGCAAGATTCATTTTTACATGCATGTGGCGCGAGACATCACAGTCTATGTCAATGCTCTCTGTACGCAGTTGTATCCATAACGGGTGGATTTTTTTCCGCCTTCTCCAACAACGTAACCAAGGTCAGGGCTATGTCGGGATTATGTGTGTGAAATATATTTTGTATAACGTCATCCCAGTTTTCTGGTAGAGAAAATAGAATACGATCGAACAAGTAATCTTACTGGATATCAAATCCACGATTTACAAGGTAGTTAAATTGTTCGATCCTTTTATTTTCGTATAAATAGGAGTACCCTCTATATGACGCACACTAAAAAAAGAGTTATGTGTGCGGTCTAATTGCAACCTCTCCCACTCTTGTTGACAGTAATTATCATCGTGCCTCATTTTTCCTGAGAAAAGTATACGAGGTCATGAATATGAGTCATGCTATTAAGGTTTGGGTTTGAAAGTTATTAAAGTTTAAAAGTATATGTGAAATCCCAACAACAACCCGCCGTAATTGTTTATAACACATATTGTAGTACTTACACATATATTGTAGTGCAAAAAATCACGACATGCATATAACCCCTAATATAATATGATGGCACGCATATAACCCCCAATAAAATCACGACAAGGTGGATGTAAATTTTTTTACTCATTAAAAATCCATTTAATTATATTTTGTCAAAAAAAATACACGCACATATAATCTAGGTTTATTGGCATAATCTATACAAACACACACATGCAATCTAGGGTTTATTGACATAATATATACATACACACACATACTATTTAGGGTTTACTAAACCCTAATACTATTTAGGTCTTACACGCATACAATCTATACATACACACACATACTATTTAGGGTTTACACACATACAATCTATACAGACACACACATACAATATAGGGTTTATTGACATAAACATACATATGCATATAAATCTATACACACACACACACATATAAACATAAATCTATACATACACACACATACACACATACAAACGTAAATATACACATACATACATTAGATAGAAATCACGAAATCCAAATGAAATCAATACATACCTCAACCTCCAAATGAAATTGCCAAAATCATCAAAATCTCCAAATGAAAGCAGCGGCAAACTCAACCTCCAAACGAAATAAATGAAAGCAGTGGGGGACTTTTTTTTTAAGACTTGGCACTGGTCACGACCAAGAGCCGTGACTCCATACTCGCGACCCTTAAAACTAATTGGGCTCTCCAAACCTGGTCACGGCCTACAGCCGTGACCCACTATGCGAGACCCTTTTCCATACTTGATTGAGCAATGGTCACGGCCCATAGTTGTGACCCTCAATCTGTGATGCGTGACCCTTCTCATTAACCCTATAGTGCTTGGATGAGGGATGGTCACAGCCCAAAGCCGTGACCCACACCCATAAATGGTCACGACCCTAAGTCGTGACCCTCAATGTGTGTACTCTTTTCTTCGTCATGCCATGGGTCATGAATTTGGGCCGTGACCAATCCGCGACCAAGCTTGAAGGGAATTTTGGCATGAGTTTGGTGCTAAGATGGTCGCAACTTGTTCATGGCCCAAGTCCGCGACCACTGTGGTCACTAACTTGGGCCATGACCACTTCTAGAGCATCAATAATTTCGTGTGATAATAAATATAGTCATGCCGAATATTGAGTGGGCCACGACCCAAGTCCGCGACCATCTGGTCGCGGACTTGGGCTGTGACCCACTGGGCGTGACCATTCGCAGGATTCGGTGTAGTGCCTTGAAATTGAACCTTAGCGCATATTAAACGTCGATTCCATCTGGGGATGACAGTATCAGTCTTGCGCCACTTCCAATTTCATAAGAAGATCCATCAACAAAGAGGTTCCAAACATCTTCATTTGAAGAGAAGTTCCCCTCCGACAGGGTCCTTTGCTTGAAGAGGTACCTGTCTTCCTTATTTTCAGCTACTCCTTTTCTGGCTCTGCTGGACACAACCTCTTCCACGTTTCAGAATACCTTACTGTTTGATCCCTCTGTAATTTCTGGGCTATTCTCAATCGCAGCCTCTCCCCATGTGAACTCGGAAACAAAATCTACTAGTGCCTGCCCTTTGATGGACACCTTGGGTTGATACATAATATCATACTCTCCCAACTTGATGGCCCAGGTCATCAATCTGCCTGACTTCTCGGGCTTGTGGAGGACCTACCTTAATGGGGAGTTAGTGAGGATGACCACAGAGTGTGCTTGGAAATAGGGCTTCATCTTCCTGGAAGCGTGTATCAAGGCGTAGGCCAACTTCTCCATCAGAGGATAGTTCTATTTGGACCCTTAAAGGGCCGTACTATTAAAGTATATAGGTCTCTATACCCCATCGTCTTCCCATATAATGGTTGCACTTATAGCTGACTCTGAGATTGCTAGATAAACATACAACTTCTCCCCCAGAATGGGCTGGGATAAGAGTAGGGGTGATTCGAGGTAGGACTTGAGTTCCTGAAAGTCCTTGTCACACTCTTCATCCCACTTTAAGGCCTTTCTTAGCACTTTGAAAAATGGAAGACACTTGTTGGTGGCTCTAGAAACAAACCTATTGAGTACTGCAACTCTTCCGGTGAGCCTCTAAATGTCTTTTATGCTTCTTGGTGTCTTCATGTCAAGCAAAGCCTTGATCTTCTCGAGGTTGGCCTTTATACCCCTCTGATTGACAATAAATCCAAGAAATTTTCCATCTCTTACTCCGAAGACAGACTTAACAGGGTTAAGCTTCATCCTGTATAGGTCTATGGTGTCAAAGGCCCTTTCTAGGTCTGCTACGTGAGTGAAGGCCTTCAAGCTTTTCATCAACATGTCATCTACATATACCCCCATGATATTTCCAATTTTAATATTGAAACATTTTATTTACAAGACGTTGATACGTAGCCCTTGTATTCTTTAAGTCGAAGGGCATGACCTTATAGCAATAGGTCCCCTTACTGTGATGAATGTTGTCTTCTCTAAGTCTTCGGCATCCATGAAGATGTGATTGTATCCTGAATATGCATCCATGAAGCTCATAAGTTCATGTCCCATCGTGGCATTTACCATCTGATCAATTCGAGGTAAGGGATCACTGTCTTTTAGGCAAGAACTGTTCAGGTCAGTGAAGTCTACGCACATCCTCCATTTTTCGTTAGCTTTGGGCACAATGACATCATTAGATAACCACTTTGGGTATATGACCTCCCTGATGAATTCTGCGTCTTCCAACTTTCTGACCTCTTCCCTGATGACATCATATTTTCCCTAGAGTAAAGTCTTCATCTTTGTTTGATTGACTTAGCATTCTCTGCCATATTGAGTTTGTGACACATAACCTTCGAGTCGATGCCATGCATATCTGCATGGCTCCAAGCGAAGACACTCTGTCTCTTCTTTAAAAATCTTATCAGCTCTTACTTAATCTCGGGTTTTAGGACTTTATCGATTTGGACTATTTTTTTGGTTCGTCCTCATTGAGGATGATGGATTCCACCTCTTTCGTGGCCTCTCCTTTCTTCAATTTTGTTTCATCCCTGGGATCAAGTGTATCAATGTTATATGTGGTTGTTTCCCTCTTATGGGCCTCTCTCTCTTACGCCGAGTTAAAGTAGGATTCTTTTGCCGATGTCTGATCACCCTGCACTTCCCCTACCCCATAAGGGGTTGGGAATTTTAGCATTTGGTGGACCACCGATGACACGACCTCAAATTCCTTAAGGGCTACTCATCCTATAATGAAGTTGTAGGCCGAGAAGACATTTTCATCCATAATGAAAAAATTGATCTTCCGGGTCAACCTCTTAGGCCCCTCGTCTCCCATTCGTACATCCATCTCATGCATGCCTAATGGATGGACCTTTTCACCTCTAAAGCCCATCAACGGATGATGATAGGGTACCAGCCTTGCTCTGCTGAGGTCGAGGCTCTTAAAACAAGGCTAGAACATCACATCCGCTGAACTTCCTCCATCTACGAGGATTCTCTGTACCTCACATCCATGCACCCTTATTGTAATTACCAAAGGGTCATCATGCGGAGCTAAGATACCTTTGAAGTTGAGTCCGAAGAATCCATATATGAGGCTATCCATATCTACCTTCTTTGTCTTCGGCTTAGCCTCTGAAGACATGAGAATCATAACCTCTACTTTGGTCACTAATTTAACCTCTGCCACATCAGCTTTACGGTCGGCTACTTCGGAGCCACCTCCTGCTAGTCCCCCATATATGGTGTTAAACCCAAAGGAGATCGTACCAACCATCTTCACAGGGGCATTTTTATCTTTCGATGGGAGGTCTGGATCGTCCTCATCATCACCATCTGAGTCATCGTCTCTTTTTGCTGGGGGGTCATCTCGACATCTGTCATTTCTCTTTTTCTTAGGGTTATATCTTCCCCTCTTAGGAGCTTTACTGTCGACATACTTCCTCATCTTTTTGGATTTTAATATCTTCTCAATTTCATCCTTCAAGGTGAAGCACTTTTTCATCACATGGCCATGGTCTTGGTGGAAGAAACACCATAGGTTCTTCTTTCTCTTATGCGGAGGATCTTTCAGCTTATTCGGCCATCTCAGGGAGTGATCATTTTTTATTTCATTGAGGATGTGTTTGCAGCTCATAGTTAGAGGAGTATAGTGTGAAACTTGTCGTTTGTAGACCTCTTTTTTTCATCTTTTTTCCTTTGAAATTTCTCGTTGCTACTTCCGTTCTCATCCTCATACTTTGCGGCCATAGTCTCTTTAGCGTTCATAACTTTTCCTGCAGTTGCCAATAGTTTTGCCATGGACTCGGGAGGGTCTTGTGCAAGCTTCCACAAAAACTCCCTTTTTGGAGTCCCCCAATGAGGGTAGTCATAGCTATATTCTCTTCATAATATTCAACCTCTAATTTCTCTTAGGCTCTCGTCCTTGCCTTGTTTGACGAAAAATAGATGAGTGGTCTTCTTTTGAGGTCTTACCCCAAAACAAAAATTGTGAATGAATCGTTCGGCCAAGCCCTTAAAGCTCTCGATAGTGTTCTTCGAAAGAGAGGTAAACTAGATGTGTGCATCTCCCGTCAAAGTCCCAGAGAAGGCTCGGTACCTCATCTCATCTGGGATCGAATAAATATCTATCGCAGACTGGTACATCTCGATATGATGGACATGGTTGGTACTACCATCATATTTTGGAGACATCGTAGGTGGTTTGAACTTGGCAGGGTTTCGGGAAGTTCACTATCTTTGCCACAAATGGGGATCCCTCTGAGAACCCTCTTTGTAGCCGGTCTCATCTTTTGATGAGGTCCCCTATCTTCTCTTCAATATGTTGAATGGAATCATTTCATGGTCTTGTAACATCGTCCTGGTCAAGGTTGTCCCCATACACCTCCAAGGGGTGAACTGAATGTTCCCCAGCTACTGCACAACATTGGTTGTTGACCTCTTGACCACAGTCTCGGCCTTGATGAGGTCATCCCTGATGAGGCCGATGTCCCCCCTCTTCCCTTTGAGAGCCAGCGGCACTTCGTGACCTGGATAACCTCTGTCTTAGGTCATTAACTGGGGTAAGCCTTTGAAAGGCTGACCCTCTACTTAAGAGATCAAAAGTTGACCCTCTTTGTTGGGCACCCTCATCTCTTCTACCCCCACAACATCTGCTATGATGTATAGGATGTACCGTGTTATTAGAAACCTCATACGGCTCCCACCATTCTTTTGGAGCATCCACTGCCTCCATATCGCCATACCTATCCTCAGGACAAGGGTTTCCTTGCCTCCCCAGATGTAAATGCCTAAGGTCAGCAACGTCCCTCCTCCACTAAGGGGTAGGTTAGTCTTTTCACGGTGCCTGGGGTGGTCCCCTGGCTTCAGGATGAGGTTGAACAGCTGCCGGAGTAACTATCTCCGATGAGACCCTAGGTGGTCTAATCATATTTTGACAGATGTGAAAATTGCTCCCTCTTGTTGTGTTGCAGCCAAAGATTTCAAGGCAGCACCCACCTCAACCATTTCAGACTGGGGTGGTGCTTGGCTGACACTAGGTCCTCCAACACCGTATGGTGGAGGAGGTGGTGGTAATTCCAGTGCCATATGCTAAAACTAAAGAGCTTGTAAAGAAGGCGAGCTTAATACCTTAAAGGACCTCTTTCAATGGTGAAATAGCTCCATGCAAGGGGTGAGGCCTAGTTCACCAGCAGAGTCTCCGGGGAGGTCAAGCAGTAAAAAATGAAGAGATAGCTTCTTGTTCCCACAGACGGAGCCAAAATGATGATGCTGGAAATAGCATCACCAGTCAAGGTGTTTGTAAGCTCAAACTAGTGCTAACAATGGCAGCACAAGTATATTCTAATATAAGAGATTAATGTGAGGAGAAGAGGATGAACACTTATATATAAGTGGTTCAACTAATATATCCTACGTCCACTGTGAGTGTGTGTGTGTAATATCACTAAATGAAGGCACTAATAGCCATGGATACAATCTCTCAAGCTTTCTCTCTCTACTGAATAATTTGACAGAGTTTCATCTAGGGTTGTAATTCTCGATCTTGTTACAAGGTAGAGGATGACCTCTACATATAGTGTCTGGGGGTGTAATATACCTTCGAGCATTCAATGATAATGTGCATGGAGATAGAGCCAGTGAAAGGATGACACGTGGCAGACCTTCAACTAAGTAATGATGACTTCAATATTCCCTCACGTAGAGGGGATGATTCAGTTATAACTGGTTTGTCCACGTGCTCCAAGCCATACATGTATGCGTAGAAGATCTGCTGTCTTTGCTTAGCACCAACCTCATCCTGAGTGAGTACGAGGTTGGTGAGGTACGACGCCTGCCTTATTTATGGATTATATGATGACCTTGGTTGGGATGTTGGCCTAGGTTGGATATGTGGGAGGTCGGCCAGGGCCGATGTTGACCTGACACTTAGTGCTGAGCCTACAGGGCTGCTGATTCTAGGTGAAACCTATAATGTCGTCTAAAGTTGGTGATGGGATTGTTCATTGATCCTAAGAGGCATCGTTGATTCTCGTGTGGTGCTTGCAACTTCGGCTAGGGATGATTATGATGTTGAAGGGTGGTTGAACCCATGATTCCTTACTGGATTCGACTGATGCCCAGCCGAGGTTGATATATGAGGTAGATGTGATATCGGTTGTGGACGACCTAAGGGATAACTAACCCCATGAGTCATGCAGACCTCGGTTGTTTCCTAGTTGAGGGGTAACTACTAACATCGATTGTGGCCGACCTTTTGCTGGACGAGATTGCTAGTCATTAGTCTTGAACCCTTGTTACCTCGACCGTTATTCTGGATGAGGTTGGTGCCTCCGAGATGGAAATTACACTTTGGGTATATCATAAGGGTACCACTAACCTACCCTTATAACATAGTCTTCCATCGGACAACACAAAAAATAAAGGTACATTGATAGAGAGAAGCTTCATTGCCTTCGCTTCACACATATCATCCCATGACTTCTCACTTATCACACACCACAATATGTAACTCTTATGATCACTAGTGAGTCTAAACTTCTCACCCAATAGATAAGGCCACCTTACAGGCAACACAATTACTATGGATGCCAACTCCAAGTCATTAGTAGGGTAAAAAACCTCGTACAACAATAAATTTTGAGGAGTATTAGAGATCGATTTATCCTTTTATATTAAAACCCCACATAATCCTTGAAGATAAGTAATGTTCACTACATCAAATTAGGTGAACGATCACAGACTTAGGTTGTGACCAGTCTCATGGGTCGTGGACCTAGGCCGCGACCAAAGTTAGCGTGACAAAAATTTCTTGTCACATACCATATCCCTGACCAAGTGAAATGGTCACGGACCACTGCATTAGGGAACATGATCGCGGATAAGAGTCGTGACCCATTGTTCACGAAATAAATACCTAACCCAAGCGTGACTATATGGTAGCTTGGTCATGGCCCATAGCCGTGACTTCTTTTTTCCCCTCATGAAAGTGGTCACGGTCCAAAGTCGTGATTGTATTTACACCTCACCATTATGGTCATGGACGAAATCTGAGAATGATTTTTACTCTCTTATGATTGTGGTAACAACCCATAGTCATGACCAACTAATATACCCATTACATTGTGGCAACGGACTCAAATCGAGAAAACATTTATCAAGAAAAAAATAAAATATGGTCACGGACTAGAGCCATGACCGTAATTAATTTGCAAAAGAAAATATGGTTTATTTGGGTCCTATTCTCAAACTAGGAGTCCTGTGACAAGTTGCTAAGTGTTACGTAGGATGTGCCGAGGTGTTCGTTTAGCTCGTATTGCTCGGGGGGGGGGGGGGGGGGGGGGGGGCTAGCATCCGCCCCCTCGAAGCACATTTTCAAGCTTAAGTGTTCCTACTTTTAAAATCGTTCCCTATTCTCAAACTGGGAAATTTTTGACTCCCCGACTTGTTACTCCGTGTTACGTTGGACATGCATAAGGTGTTTTTTCTACTCATGGTGACGTTGGGGGGGGGGGGGGGGTTGGTTGGTTGGTTGGTGGCAACCTCCTTTTCACAACACGTTATCAAACCTAAGTGTTCCTACATTAAAATTCGGGTCTTATTATCAAATCGGGAGTCCCAAGACTGCATGATCGGTTGCTACGTGTTATGTTGGATGCGCATGAGGAGTTTGTGCTTCTCATGGTGCCTTTAGGGAGGGGGAGTTGGTGGCGTCTGCCCCCTCGCAGCATATTTGAGAGCCTAAGTGTTCCTACTTTCAAATCTGGGTTATATTCTCAAATCGAGAGTCCCACAACTGTGGGGATGGTTGTTACATGTTACGTTTGATGTGCATGAGATGTTTCTGTCACTCGTGGTGCTATTTGGGTTGGGGACGGCGTCTGCCCCTTCGCAGAACGTTTTTAAGTCTAAGTGTTCCTACTTTCAAATTTGGGTCCAATTCTTAAATTGCAAGTCCTGCGACTGCGCGGTCAAATTCTATGTGTTACTTTACACATGAACGAGGTGTTTGTTCCAGCCGCGGTGTCGTTTGTGGGGTTGGTGGAAACCGCCCCTTCGCGTCATGTTTTCAAGCCTAAGTATTCGAACATTCAAATCCGAGTCCTATTCTCAAATCGAGAGTCACACGACTTTGCAATCGATTCCTTCGTGTTATGTTGGATGCACATGAGGTGTTCGTGCCGCTCACGGTGCTTTTTGGAGGGGGTGTCATCCATTCCCTCGCAGAACATTTTCAAGCCTAAGTGTTTTAATTTTCATATTCAAGTCCTACTCTTTAGTCGGGAGTCCAACGACTGCAGGGATAGTTACTACGTGTTACATTGGATGCACACGAGGTGTTCGTGTCACTCGTGGGGCCGTTTGTGTGTGTGGGGAGGGGGGAGGGGTGTGGCATCTGCCACCTTGCGACACGTTTTCAAACCTAAGTGTTCCTACTTTAAAATTCGGGTCCTATTCTCAAATTGGGATTCTTGCAACTGCGTGATCAATTTCTACGTGTTGTGGTGTATGGGCAAGAGGTGTTCATGGTGCTCGCGGTGCAGTTTGGGTAAAGGAGTTGTTGGCGTCTTCCCCCTCGCATCACATTTTTAATCCTAAGTGTTCCTACTATAAAATTTGGGTCCTATTCTCAAATCAGGAGTCCCAAGACTGCGCGACCGGTTTCTAAGTGTTATATTGGATGCGTATGAGGTGCTTGTGCTTCTCGCAGTGCCATTTTCAAGCCTAAGTGTTACTACTTTTAAATTCGGGTTCTATTCTCAAACCGAGAGTCCCGTAACTCTGTGATTGGTTGTTATGTTTTATGTTGGTGTCGTTTTGGGGGGTGTGGCTTTCACCCCTTACCGGCACATTTTCAAGCCAAAGTGTTCTTACATTCAAATTCGGGTCTAATTCTAAAATGGGGAGTCCCGCAACTATGCGGATGGTTGCTATGTGTTACGTTTGAAATGCACGTGGTGTTGGTGCTTCTTGTGGTGCCATTTGTGGGGGTTAGTGGTGTGCTCCCCCTTGCGGCACGTTTTCAAGCCTATGTTATCCTACTTTCAAATCCGAGTCCTGTTCTCAAACCGGTAGTCCCGCAAATATGCGGTCGATTGCAACGTGTGACGTTGGATGTGTACGAGGTGTTCGTGCTACTCGCCTTGCATTTTTTTTTTGGGGGGGGGAGGGTGGGGTGTCGTCCGCTTCCACGCGTCACCTTTTCAAGCCTAAGTGTTTGTAGTTTCAAATTTGAGTCCTATTCTCAAACCGCGAGTCCTGCGACTGCATGGGCGGTTGCTATGTGCTATATTGGCGCATGAGATGTTCGTGTCGCTCGCGGTGCCATTTGGGGGTTTTGGTGGTGTTCACTACCTCCCGGCACATTTTCAAGCCTATGTGTTCCTAGTTTTAAATCAGGGTCATATTATCAAATCGCGAGTCTTGTGACTTTGCAATTGGTTGCTATATGTTACGTTGGATGTTCATGTGGTGTTAGTGCTGCTCGTGGTGCTATTTCGGGTAGGGGTGGCATCCTCCCCCTTGCGGCACATTTTCAAATCTAAGTGTTCCTACTTTTAAATATGGTTCCTAATATTAAACTCGGAGTCCGGTGACTACGCGACTGGTTGCTACGTGTTACTTTAGATGCACACGAGGTATTCGTGCCACTCGTAGTGCTGTTTGGGAGGGGGTTAGTAGCGCCTGTGCTCTCGCGGGAAGTTTTCAAGACTAAGTGTTCCAACTTTCAAATCGGGGTCATATTATGAAATCGGGTACCCCGTGAATACGCGGCCGATTGCTTCATGTTTCATTAGATGTGCACGAGGTGCTCATATTACTCGCGCTATCCTTGGGAGGGGTTCCCCACCTTATGGTACGTTGTCAAGCCTAAGTGTCCTTACTTTTAAATTGGGGTCCTATTTTCAAAGCGAGAGTCCCGCTACTATGCAGTCAATTACTACGTGTTACACAGGACGTGGACGAGGTGTTCATCCCGCTCGTGGTGTCGTTTGTGGTGGGTTGGTGGCGTCCACCCCTTCACAGCACATTTTCAAGCCTAAGTGTTCCTACTATCAAATTTGGGTCATATTCTCAAATTCGGAGTCCCGTGACTGCGCGATCAGTCTATACATGTTATGTTGTATATGTACGAGGTGTTTTCCTGTTCGCAGTATTGTTCTGGTGGATTGGTATCGTTCGGCCCCTCGTGGCACGTTTTTAAACCTAAGTGTTCCTACTTTCAAATTTGGGTCATATTCTTAAACTGAGAGTCCCGCGACTATGCGTCCAGTTGATCTGTGTTACCATGGATGCACACGAGGTGTTTGTGCCACTAGTGGTTCCATTTGGGGGGTGGCATCCTCCCCTTCACTAAACATTTTCAAACCTAAGTGTTCCTACTTTCAAAACTGAGTCCTATTCTCAAATCGGGATTCCCGCGACTGCACGAATAGTTGCTATGTGTTACGTTGATTGTACACGAGGTGTTGTGCCAATTGCGGTGCTACTTCGATGAGGTGGTTTTATGGCGTCCTCCCCCTCGCGACATATTTTCAAGCCTAAGTGTTACTACTTTTAAATTCGGGTTCCTATTCTCAAGCCAAGAGTCCTGCGATTGCGACTACGCGATCGAGTCCTGCGACCGTGATGGCTACGGAGGGAGAAGAGGGAGATTAAGTTTACAATGATTAATCCTAGGGATGCGTCCCTCTTTATCTTTTCATTGCCTCTTTAAATGGCAGCGGCCTTTCGTCTGTAATCTTAACACTAGTTTGCCAATATTTTTGGCTTTCAACTTTACTATCAAGGTTGCGGCCACTTTTACATATTCTATACTTCTGATACTTTGAAACTTAATTTCTTGCTTGATTGTTCGATTGAATAAACTTGTAGGACTAATAGATTAAGGCCGCGACACCATAGTATAAATGGTTTCTTCACATAGGCTGGGGCCAAATTTCTTCACCTTGGACTTTACACTTGTATTGTATATTATTGCAATCTTGCATGTTTGATGGTGGCTTTAGTCTCTTCTTTTAAGCAAATTTATTAGGCATAGATCCAGGGTATTTCTTAAACGGGGCCAAGACACCTTTGAACGTTTGAATGCCCTTTCTAACCATGGCCTTTGCTGTAGATTTATAGCTGGATCCTAACCCAAATGTCACTTTTCTTGAACAGGGCTGTGGAAGGTTAATAATCCTGCCTTCGCGTCTTCTGAATGAATTTACTTAATTACTGCAGCCATACTGACAAAGCGGCGACACCTTTCTAACCATTTAGGAAATTGAGGCAATCCTTCTGCAAATTTGTCATGCTTTATGATCACAGCAACACAGCCTCCTTTAGTCACTTCGATTGCCTTTCATGACTTTCCTTTAGTCGCTTCAATTGCCTTTCATGACTTTCCTTTAGTCGCTTCATTTGCCTTTCATGGCTTTCCTTTAGTCACTTCGATTAGGTTATTATCAGGACCTCCTGGGATAGGTATTATAAAGCTTCCCCAAGATTATGTGGATATATATAAATCCTTCCCAAGATATAATTGGATTATCCACAGATAATTAAGTTTTGTCCCCTTCAAATATAGGATTATCCATTGACAATTAGGTCTCCAGCCCCTGTGGGTTATTTTCAGTCCTTCCCGGGCTAGGTATTATGAATCTTCCCCAAGCTAATATGAGATCAGCAAGTTATTGATGTTTCATCTCATATCCACCAAGTTAATGATGTTTGACGGGGTAGTATCCTCCCCGTGCTAATGACGAATCTCGAAAGCTAAGAACGGGCGCTTGAGGCCCCCGTGGCCAATAATGATTTCTGATAATTGCTTCCAAGATTGCAGCTATTATATGCTAGGATATAGTCTTTATGAGTGATTGTTGCAGAGAGATTCCGATAGCTGCTCTTAATAGTTTCTTTTATTATTTTCAATTATCATTTGACTTCATATAATTAGGCCTCATTGCGGGCGTGGTGAGCCCATTTGAATATAATCATTCCCAATGTAATCTGATGTCTCCATATAGAATCTGTTTAAGATAATAAGTCTTTCATAAGATATCTTTTAATATAATCGAGAAATTAAAATATTATATTCATTAATTCTCATGAGCATAGACATAAAAACTGAGAGTGAAATAAAAAGATAATGTTTACTACGAACATAAAAAAAAGGAGATATAAACTAAATCATTAAGACAAGGGAAGTATGGCCCATTAGGCTAGGTTTCATCCCCTGAGCATCTCTAAGGAACCTCTGCATCATTACTTGCCCAATCAACCTTTCAATTTCATCCTTCAGAGCATAGCATTGCTAAGTGTCATGGTCGTGCTCCAGATGGAATTTACACCACTTGGCTTTCTTCCACTTGTGGGGTGGAGCTTTAAGCTTCTCTAGACACTTCAACATCTTGTCCTCTTTTATGGACTCAAAGATGTCTTCAATTAGGAAGGACAATGGAGTGTAAGCCCTAGACCTCTTGCTCTCTTGTGCCTTTTCTGCTTTCCTTTTCTGGCTTCAGTTGACCTCTTCCACGGATGGAACTTCTGGCACCTTCGCGACAACGAAGGTTGTTGAGGCAATGAACCTGGGTGCCATACCCACATTGGATGAGTCTGTGGCCTCTATCATGAGGAATCTCTGAGTCAAATAGTTGACTTGGGTTTGGAGTGAGGCATGACTGTCGTAGAGATGATTGAGGTAATTGTACAGCTACACAATCTCATCTTTGACTTCTGTGCTCTGGATGGATTCTCCTTCCATTTTCTACTTTTGATAGTCTTTACAAAATATATAATCTAAGATAAAACTAGAAGAAGTGAGTAGTCTAAAAAATATTGGAGTAGCCAAGAAGGAAATTGGGATGCAGCGTTTGAACTACTGCATGATCTTTTGTTGAGGTCGCGACCAGTAAGGCACAGAGGTGTACCGCAGTGGCCTTTGTATGATATTCACCAAGGTTGAGCTGGACACCATCTTAGTTCGTTCCTTGATGTTTTAAAGCTTCTGTGATGTAGCTGCGCTAGTAAAGATCTAGGCCATAAAGGCCTTTGAACTGTCAAGCTGCATCCCCTTCTAAGCAGCGAAGGGAACAATACCAAAATTGAAACCTAGAAACTGAGTTTTTCTCCCAAAATACGTGAAGAGAATACCTGTTGGGGTCTATCCATGAGTGAATACCCTCATGATACACAAAACGTCACAGTTTTAATGATAAACCCCAGGTCATAGGTCAAGAACAGCAAAAAGGGAGTAGATACAGTCTTTCCCTAATCATTCATCTTTTCGAGGCTAAAGCCCATCATTCTTTTCAGTACTACCTAGATGGAATGATATCGCAGGGGTATGCAAAATAGATCTAAAGTCATGAAATGGAGACCCAAGAGCAAATCTGAATATATGAAATACCCACTTACGGGTGTAAATCTAAAACAGAGTTCAATAACAAAAAATTTACTCATAAGATGATAATATAAAGGATACCCATGAATAAAATAAGGTATTTGAGAATCCAAAACATTGAAATACCTCGTTTCCCACAGATGATGCCAAATTATTGATACGAGAAATCACCCACTAGTCATTCTCGTACCACCAAATCAAGTGTAAATTATAACAAATGGATAGAATTAGTAAATAGAGAGAGAAGAAAAGAGATAGAGTGGTTCAACCTCAAAAATAGGCGTACATCCACTGTGTTTCTCCATTCTCATTATATGCGTTGCAGTGTACAATATAATCAAGCCTAAAGAGGCGTAAAAGTATGAGAATAAAGGAGAGTACATGGATGTAGAAGTTCTAGGAGTGCCGAAGATATGACTACGATGTAGGTGTGTAGCCCCCAATCTATATGTTGAGGTTGTGTAAAGAGAATTTGGCAGGGCTTCTCCAGGTATTGTAGAATCTGAACCCCCCATATCTCGAGGTGTGGACCTTTATTTATAGGAGGTATGTGAGCTATGTCACATGCCCTGAGCACGTGACATATATCAAGTATGGATTAGTTATGAATGAGAGGGATGCGGACTGTAAGGCAGGCATATTGAGTGCTACACCATGTAATATGAGGCTATGGCACATATGAATGACCAAAACTGTGGTTGCCACACCATGTTGAATAGGCCACACCCTGTGCTGAGTAGGGCCGCACCTTGTGCTGAGTGGGGACGTACCTTGTGTTGAGTAGGTTCGCGGCCTGTAAGCTTCTGTGCATGCCTGAGTAACATCCGTAGAAGGGTGTTATTTTTATACTATCATTGTTGGCCCCTTGCGGCATGTTTTCAAGCCTAAGTATTTCTACTTTCAAATCTGGGTACTATTCTCAAGCCGATAGTCCCATGACTATGCAATCGATTGCTACATGTTATGTTGGATTAGCATAAGGTGTTTGCGCTACTTGCGATGCCGTTTGGAGTGGTGGTTTGTGGCGTCCGTGCCCTCGCGACACATTTTCAAGACCAAGTGTTCCTACTTTCAAATTCAGGTCCCATTCTCAAATCGGGAGTCTCGCGACTGCACAGCTAGCTGTTACGTGGTACACTGGACATGCACGAGGTGTTCGTGCTACTCATGGTGGCGCCCGCCCCCTCGTGGTACGTTTTCAAGCCTAAGTGTCCCTACATTAAAAGTCGAGTCATATTCTCAAGTCGGAAGTCCCGTGGATGTCCGACTAGTTATTATGTGTTATGTTGGACGTGCACAATGTGTTCGTGCCTCTCATGGTTCCGTTTGAACTGGGTTGGTGGCATCCTACCCCTCGCGGCACATTTCCAATCCTAAGTGTTCCTACTATTAAATTCGGGTCCTATTCTCAAATCGGGAGTCCCGCGAAGAACAACTGCTACATGTTATGTTGAATGTTCATGAGGTGTACATGCCGCTCACAATACTATTTGGGGGGGGGGGGGTGGGAGGTTGGTGTCGTTGTCCCTCTCGCAGCACGTTTTCAAGCCTAAGTGTTCCTACTTTCAAATTTGGGTCATATTCTCAAAACAAGAGTCCCGTGAGTACGTGACTGATTGCTACGTGTTATGTTGTACATTCACGAGGTGTTCGTGCAACTCGCGGTGCCGATTGAGGGGAGGGGGTTGGCGGAATCCATTCCCTTGCGACATGTTTTAAAGCCTAAGTGTTACTACATTCAAATCTAGGTCCTATTCTCAATCAAAGAGTACCTCGACTGCACGTTTGATTGTTGTGCATTACTTTGGATGTTAATGAGGTGTTCGTGCCCCTCGTGATGCCATTTAGGGGGCGGGGGGTTGATGGCATTTACCCCCTCGTGACGCATTTTTCATGCCTAAGTGTTCCTACTTTCAAATTCGGGTCTTATTGTCAAAATCTGTAGTTTTATGAATGTGAGGATGATTGTTATCTGTTACATTGGATGCACATTAGGTGTTCGTGTTGCTCCCATTGCTCTTTTTTTTTGGGTGGGGGAGTCCACCCCCATGGAGCATGTTTTCAAGCCTCAGTGTTTCTACTTTCAAATCCGGATCCTATTCTCAAATCGAGAGTCCCACTAATACGCGAACGATTGCTACGTATTACGTTGGGCACACTAGAGTTGTTCGTCCCACTGATGATGTCGTTTGGGGGGTGGCGTCTTCCCAATCGCAGAACATTTTCTAGCCTAAGTGTTGCTACTTTCAAATTTGGGTCCTATTCTCAAACCATGAGTCCCGCGACTGTGCGGTCAGTTGCTATATGTTAAGCTGGATGTGAACGAGATGTTCATTCCACTCGCAATACCGTTTGTTGAGGAGTTAGTGTCATCTTCCCCCTCGGGATATGTTTTAAAGCCTTAATGTTCCTACTTTCAAATTCAAGTCCTATTCTAACATGAGAGTACCATGACTGCGCGGTTGGTTACTACGTGTTATGTTGAATGTGCATGAGCTATTCGTGCTGCTCATGATGCCATTTGGGGGGTGGGGGTTGTGTCCTACCCCTGACGGCACGTTTTCGAGCCTAAGTGTTCCTACTTTCAAATCTGGGTCTCATTCTCAAATTGGGAGTCCCACTATTGTTTGGTCGGTTGCTACGTGTGCCTAAGTGCCTCGACAACCAATAATTATCCAATGTATTATCCAACAACCAAACTAATAATTTTTATCACGTACTCCTTCTAATTATCTTGTACTCCTTCTAACATATTATCCAACAATAAACAACATCCAACAATTATCCAACATCCAAACCAAACAAAATCATTAATTATCCCTTACTCCTTCTGTCATCTAAAAAATATATAAGATAATGCATATCAATTATATAAAAATGTTAGTTAAAGTAAAGAGTACTTGGTTCTTGCGATCCAAGAAGTCCATTAAATAGAGAATTATGAATGTGTGATTAAACCAAATTGATCGTGGGGACCACCAGCATATTCTTATAATTGTACGTTTGTTGATTAGTTTCTTTAATACAATCTTCATAAAATGAAGGTAAATTAACTTATCACATGTGATAAAAATCAACATTACTAATTTTCCCAAAATTTGGAAATTCTAAATTGGTGATGAGTTTGTTCTATTATGAAAATTATCCTTGATCAAACTCAAGTAGATCGGTGGATAGGAAATTTTTAAAAATTGAAATTGACTATCCACTACTCTCCTTGAGTTTGATCAAGGATAATTCTCATAAAATAACAACTTCGTCAGCAATTTAGAACTTTCAAATTTTGAGAAAATCACTAATGTTTATTTTTGCTCTATGTGAGCCGTTAATTTACCTTCAATTTATGAAGATTGTATCAATGAAACTGATCAACAAATATATATGTATAGGAACACGTGGAAATTGAGATAGGTCAATTTGATCCAAGCACAAAATCAGGAGGCTCTATTCTAAAACCGAGCATAAAGTATGCAAAAGGTAATTCAGTAAATGATTTGGGTAAATTTTTTTAAATGCATTATATAAGCAAAGTTTTGAAATGTCATAACTAAACATACATAAATCATATTAAACATTTATAAATTAAACCAAACATCCATACATCAAACTAAATATTCATACATTAAATTAAATAGCTAATATAGTGTCCATATCATAGTAGGGTACAAATAATATTGGCAATGATTAAATAATGTTTGGATACTCAATTTTCCTTTAAATAAACTAAAAGATCCTTCAAATTAGGGTTGCCATCAAGAGCTGACTATAACTCTTTTGGGGCTTTTAATGTGTCTACTTCAGTAGTCATACCCTTTGGTTCATGCACAACAATAGACTAATTGTCATCGTTTATGCACTACGACTAGAATACCTTCTTTAGGGTCTGAAAGGCACAAATAAAAGCCTCGTCGACTATGCGATCTTTACACTTCAGCTTTGATAAATCTACCATAATACGTTTGGAGTCAGGATCAACTCTTCATGCATTCGTAGTATACTCCACATTCACCCAATCATAATAAAATACAGTTTCTGTGAAATCTATCTAATTGAGTTCTAGGATTTGTTGGATTATCCCATAATAGAATAGCATCGTATCTTTTGGATTTTTATCACTTATCCGAGTGATACATGTACTCAAGGCAGAAATTGGAATTCCACTATTTTGAGCCAAAAGATTTTCCTCATATGGATATGAAATGAAATCAAAACCGTTGGTGCGGAATTTCTTAAACTCTTTTACAAGAAAACTATGACCCTTTGCTACGCATGCAAGCCTTGAATAGACATAACCTATTTTTGGAGCTGCATTTATTAATGAATTTTTATTAAATCATGTTTCAACCACAAATGGATAAATAACCTCACACATAAAAGGTGAAAATAACCTTTTCTTTATACATATGCCCTAAAATCAATTATCGTCCAATTTCTCCTTTGATTTTGGGCAAATTCATTCTCTTACTTCCTACGGGTAAATTCTAGAGTTCGGATCATAAAATATAAAATACATATAATTAAAGAAGAAGAATTCAGTAGATACTCACTCTCTCCAGTCTTTGACTTCATCTTGCGATTCCAAGACATAACGAGTTGCTTTATGATATTGTAGATTTATGAGTTTCACCTCTTTACGGTTCTCAAAAAGGCAACTTATCCCCAAAATCATCTGGTTCCTTGATCACTCATTCTCCAGGGTTATTGAACCTCCTCACCTCTTGTTCTGGCATATTTCCCTAGCGTATATAGATGATTCCACAGTTACATATTCTTTAGTAATTAACCTTCAATATACTGTGTATTCTTTTGCATAATCTTTGAAGGTTTCCATCAAGCACTCAAAAGAATACATCCAATGATAACTAACGGGACCAAATAAAAGGTCTTCATCGCGTAAATGCATAAGAAGGTGGATGCTGATAGTGAATAACGATGGAGGAAAGCATTTCTCTAATACACAAACTGCCTCGGCTAAAGTTGATTTTACAGCTTTAACATGCCTTCTATTTACCAATTTTGCACAAAGTAAGGTAAAACATAAACTAATTTGCATAATTTATCAACATAGATATTTTTGTTCAAATAAGCAATGCTGAAATAACATAGGGATTAATTAAATGATTACGTGCCAGTCATGAGACTTGCACTATTTTAAGTCATTTTCTTGATAGCTTACTATCCTACGTAAATTACTAGAATAACCAGTCGGAGTCTTCAAGTTAAATAATGTGTCAAAGAGGATCTTCTTCTCACTAGTAGTCAAAGTGAAAGGAATGAAGGGCATAGAAATTCTTCCTATTGTAGGTTCATGTTTTAACCATACTTTCTTCTTTATTTTTATATCCTATAGATCGCGGCGGGTATGCTCTCCATATTTTTAATGATATCCACCCACACATGTTCCTATCAGAATTTATGCAACATTCTTCACTGTGTGCATCACATCAATTACATGCCTTACATGATGATCTTTTCAATTTGGCAAGTCAAAAAATATTGATCATTTGGCTAATGGCTTAACTTTATTAGGGTCGTTCTAATCCTCACTAGATTTATGCTTTAGGTTTATAAATTGAGGGTGTATCTGTACATACATATTCCCCTGAGTCACCTTTTCCTCGATCTGTTGACCAAAAAGCCAAGCAGGTGGCGTCTTGCGCTCGTGACTGACAGGAAAAAATTTAGAATTGTCATTCCTAAAAGGGTGACTGTTCGGAAAAAATCTACGATGACCCATATAACTCATCTTACCACTGTGATATAGCCAACTAGCTTCAGTTTCCTCCACACATATAGGACATCCATAATAACCATGAACATTAAGCAAGAAGGTCGTGGATCTCCCACATCACCATTTCTTTAAGTGTGAATTCTTCACCCTTATGAGAGTCAAATGCCATCATGCCTTTTCGTATAATTCTTTAAGTTCTTCGATTAAAGGGGATAAGAATATATTAATATAATCATTGGGAGCCTTCAGCTAGGGTATCAACAAATATAATAATATGAACTCTTTTTTCATGCATAGTGTTAGAGCGAGACTTAAAGGCACCGTGAGAACTGACCAATAACTCTGATTAGTACTTAAATTACTGAAAGGGTTAAACCCATCAATTGATATTGCAAGACGAATGTTACGCAGTTCCTTTGTAAATTCTTGATGTTGTGCGTTTAAAATTTGACAGATAAGTGAATCAATCGGATGTTGCATCAGATTCCCACCCACCTCGCATAGAGCTTGCCATATCATGGCCTCCGTTATCCACAGTACAGTAAAAAAACATTTTCAATATGCCCCATGTGGAAAATACTTCAGAACCTTTTATGGTACTTGCGAGAACTTGAACTATTTCGCAACTTTCTCCTTTCCATTCTCACAAACCACATATCTAGGCTCACTGAATACATGACACTCATCCCTCTCTTCATGCTCGTTGAGGTACAATATGTAGTCGTTCTTTAATACTTGAATAGATTTGTATTTGAAACCAAACCCTTCAAGATTTTCTTCAAGGTAGGATAATTTTCTGGTAACGTGTTCTCTTTTGGGAGAATTTCTTTAACCCACTTAAGAATTTTGATTACGCTGTTGCTAAACTAACCAAATTAACTCTTCAAATTATGCAAACCACTCATTGCATATAATACCGAGTGATCTTCATTGCAATATTTATACAAAGGTCTAAACGCATCAACTTTTAACCGTATGTATTCCCAATCTCCTGGTAGTCCGGAATCAAATTGTTCATTTACTTTATCATAATGCGCATTATACATATCCATAGGTGGTTGTTTTTTATGATTGTGAATTCCGTAAGCATCATCAATTAAGTAAGTCAATGGATGATGTCTTGGTGAATCTTGTATCACTTCCACTCATTAGGATTCTGTTACGCGGTCAGGTATTAGCGATTCTCCAGGAAAATAAGGTACATTTTTTACCATAGTATGTCCATATTTTATAGTCTTGAAAAATTCTCCAGTTTATAAATGAAACTCAATGTCTTATAATGACTTGTATTTTTTGTTCATACAAAGGGTGCATGGACACGGAATCTTGTCACTTTTAAGATTTTTGTAAGCATATATAACAAATTCTTGAATGTTCTTTACATGATTATTTTTTATTCGATTAGTCTCACCCATCCATTCTTTGTGTTGTGGGAAATCCATTTTATAATCTTTAAATTTTTGTCATGTGTTGATTGATTGAAAGGAATGTCATGTTGCATTCAAGAAATTAATATTATTACGAAAATGTGATGTTGCATTCAAGTGATATTATTACTACTGAAATGAAAAAATATATTAAAACTTAAATAAGAAACTATTCTTATAACTAAAACAAAAAAAAAAATTATTACAACCGAAACAAAAAAAATATCCCCAACAAATAAATTGACCATGTGCTAAAAGAATTTGAATAATGCCACATTTCTCTACCTTCCCCGCTATCAACGTGTACAGGTACATCTTTCTATTCATTGAATATTTCATCAACCATTAATTGAACCTCACCCTTTTGCAAAGTTTGGTCGTGTACTTTAGTTCCAATAACTACAGAGATGAATGTGCACATGCCAATAATCCTACTATTGCCCAGGTCCTTGAAATATAACTGTTTTTCATAGTCACCATGGGTGGTTGACGATCATCCTTATGGCAGAGGCACTAGGAAGGGGAATATTATTGGAGGAAACATTGGGGAGGGGAATGTCGAAGGAGGCGGCATTAGGGAGGGGAATTTTGAAGGATGTAACAATTGGGAGGGGAATGTTGAAGGATTCGATATTTGGGACAGAAAACTTCTGTAGGGGGGAAAGGGGAAACCTTGAGGAGGAGGGTAAGGAGAACCTTGAGTAGTATTGAGGGCCAATAACCTTCAGTAAAAAGAGTCACACGTTTCTCAATTTGATTCTTCAAGAGTCTCATGTTATTATTAATCTCCAGACATCCCCAGCAGTCTTGGGCTGTTATTCCTCTTGGGACACGAGATACGACTCATCACCGAAGAAAGTTCTTCCAGGATAGGTGAAGTGTGTTGTAATTTTATTTTTGGCATATGTGATCCAACACCTCTTGTCTTCCCTCTTTTATCCTTTTCCAAGGTCTAGGTCAGGGCATCGCTATCCAAGTCATCAAAAGGGCTCGAACTTGACTGATTGTTAATGGTCTCCATTAATTCCAAAGTCTTAGCCAAGTGCGACAATAATTTATTATCTTTTTGTTGTCGAGCATGAACATATAAATTGCCCGATTTGGTTGTTTACTAGTATCTGGACCACCATTTGTCATACTCGACCATTCATTCTTCAAATCTTCATAAGATTTGGAGCCCAGCCTGTGGGCATCAGTTTGTTTTTGCACTGTTATTTTTATTCTTCTCCCCTGAATAAGCTTCTTATCCTTCGACTCATTCTCTAAAAAAGCATTCCACTGCTCCACTGAGATTTCAACATTGGGAAGCACCCTATTTTTCAGAGCTAAAATATCGGAGCTCGACGCATCCTTCGTGAAATGTCTCTGTTTCTCCGGTATGTCCTCAATTATTCAGAAATTCGAGAAAGAACCTTATGCGTTGATTTGTCAAAAAATGTAAATCGGTTTCATAGTTATTCATAAATTTCATATTTAATGGATTGATCAACAAGGATCCAATAGCTTCCTCCACCGACTCCTATATTCTTTTTTCCCAACGACAAAACACGGGGCTTTAATGTTCAGCATGTCATTTCTATCACCCGTGGGGTTATTACCGAGAAGGGAGAACATAATTGGCTTCTTTTTATTTGAGCAGGAGGTGCCTGGAGCATTAGAGGGGGCATCAGAACAACAATGGTTTACTGCCTACTCGTACTTAGAGTCGTACTTGGAGTAGGGGAATAAACCAGAGGTGGAGTTGTGAATTACTCAGCGATTGGTGATGAGACTTTGTAATGTTATGCACGAGATGAGGATCCTTATGGGGGTGTCACCTCGTCACTCGGTACATTTTGGTCGTTTCCTCCTGACATTATCTACAAAAATAAAAAATCATAAGCGATTAATAATTATAACAATAGGAAATTATAAATAATTATTCAATTATGTGACTATATATATATATACCTTTTTTAAGTAAGACTTTAGAATATGTTCGATGTGCCTGAACTCCATCCATTCGATATTAGTTTTTAAAAACTTATGGATTTTTGAACGTTGCCAACTAGGAGGAAAACTCGAAATCCCATCTTTTTCAATTTGTTGGCAAGATTAAATGTTACGTGCATATGGCGTGAGACATCATGGTCTATGTTAATGCTCTATGTACTCAATTGTATCCATAACGGGTGAATTATTTTATGATTTCTCTACCAACGTAAGAAAGGTCATGGTTGTTAGAAAGGTCATGGGTACATCAGGATTATGTGTGGAACATATCCTCTATAGCATTATCCCATCTTTCTGGTAGGAAAAATATAATACAATCTAAAACGTACTCTTGTTGGAGATCAACTCCACGATTTGCAAGGTAGTTAATGTAAGGGTAAAAATGCTCTGGTACCGATTTGTGAATGTAGTAAGAATGCTCTGACACCACTTAGACAGAGTGAAAGGCATTGATACCACTATTAGAATGCATAAATAAATTGGCTCGGCAAGGATAGCGATAGTCAAAGATTTATTCTTGCAATTTTATCTTAAATCAATTTTATCTTTTTATCTTTAAATGTACATCTAGGTGATAAAATAGATAAATCAAGCCAAGCATTCAACAAAGGCAAAGTTTTAGGAAAAAAAAAATTCGGGTATAACCTTTATTCAGCACTTTAGAAATATTACAAGACAGTAGACTTATAGACTACTTGATAACCGCCACAAGTATAACGCGCTAATCTTCTTAAATATCTAAATAATATCAATGGTCTTCACAAGAATCACAAGGCTGCAATCCTCCTCCAGCCTCAATCTTTGTCTTCTGTAGTGCCTTCCCTCAGATATCACAACTTAGCCTTGGAGATGACTTCTCCACAAAGGTGTATATAAGTATACAAAACTTTCTAGGGTTTGAGTAAATTCACAAGAACTATTTTTAGGATGTATGTTGTTAATTAAGAAGAACAATAGAACACTAAAAAAAGAAGAAATTTTTCAAAAGATATGCAGAAATAGATATGGCAAAAGTATTAAAAAATCTGAACACGAAATAGGTATTTATAGGGAATTCATAATTTCGAGGCGGCAGACTCGTTTGAATGAAATTCAAGGCTCATTCGAATGAAAAAGGCAAGTCATTTGACTTAAATAAAATCTTGTTTGAATGAAACTTCAATATTGTTTGAACTAGTTTCAAATGTCCTTCTGACGAGTTAAAACAGTATGCCCTAGATTGATGCTCGTTAGATAAAACTACGAACGACACTTCTAGATAAGATCCAATCTCATTTGAAAGAGATTATCATATCGTTTGAACAAGGTTTTAAATATTTTTCCTTTAAAAATAAAAAGGCATGTTCATTTTTTATAAAAATAAAACATCCTAGAAGTAAAGTATGTGAATTAATTTGTACTCAAAATTGATTTATAACTTTATGGGATGACGGGAAGTCATCAAACTTAGAGATACTTCAGCTCGGTTTGTCGTGACGGTGCATGATGATTTATAACGGGAGGAGCCAAACTAGCCAAAACTATAAAAAGGCTTATACTGTGAACAATATTAGAAAAATTGTTCTTATAAATGTCCCTCTTCGGCTATTTCGATACAAAACAAACAAACCTAACCGAACACCAAATTAAAATAAAAAATCTCATATGACAAAAATCCTAACCCTCAAATGGAATGGAACAGGTCTCTTTGTCTTCAAACTTCTTTTTCTTCCCTTTGACAAAATTTGTCTTCATCCGTATGTCTTGAATTCCACTTTAAGTACCTAATCACATAAGACAAAAATATATACCGTTACGTAGTATCGAATTTGAAATAAAGTAAAAATCATAAACAAACTCTCCCCATTAAATCAAACTCATCAAATTTCACGTTTAAATTTTCTCTCCCCCTTTATTTTTATCCAAAATAGATAAAGAAGTAGAAACATAAACTTTAAAGCATAGCATCACGAATATAAAGAAGATATCATCACAAAAGATATAAACCATGCACATGTAATGATAATCTCAAAGGCCATCAACACCAACTATTTTTGAAATTTTCTCATTTTTCAAAAAGTGAAAAAAACTTTAAATTACAAATAGAACATTGTTCCATATATAATATATGCAAATTATGTCAAAGAAAATTTCACACACATATATAGGTACAAACGACCACAAAATATGACACAAAACAGATAAGTTTTACACACTAGTATAGTATCGATGTGTCTAAACATGTGCGAAGTAATGAATCGGTGTGAACTAGATAAAAATGAAATATAATCCAAACATTCATATTTGTTCAAGAAGTTCTAATTGACCAAAAAACTTTTTCAAACTAAGATTTATCCTTAAGTGATAAAAAAACTGAACTTAAGTGAGCAAAACAAGCAGAATGCGCACATGCCTAGAATATTGATGATTATACAAATTAATAGGACCATGAAAAAATAAGCGTACTAGGATTCATTGTGCAAACCCGTTGATCTTCAACTAAACTCCTTGAAAAGATAAACATATTTCATTTTTTTTTCTTTTCTTTTCTTTTCTTTTGAAGTGATTTCTTTTGAAAGATTAAACAAACTAAACTAAGTTATGTTGGACCCTTTTTGTCATTTTTTTTGTCTTTTTATTGCCTTTATTTTTCCTTGGGTTCTTTTCAACGATGAATTTCATGCAAAGTCAACCTATCTTTCACATCCATTTCCCGTGTTCACTCATATTTTTTCACTAATAAACAACATCTCTCACAGGCAACGGTTCTTACATGCACCCCCCCCCCCCCCCCCCAAATAGTCATAAAAACATATAGATGACAGAATTGATAGGAGAACATCTCACGAAGCTCAAATATACACGTGAAGTTAAACGTTCAAAAAGCTCGTGCATGTATGTGTGGAGGCATGTATGAAGTTGAATCCATTAAGCATATAAAGTTCTAAACAACTCCATAAACCTGGTTAAGATCAATATAAGTATCTAAACTCATAATCAAATATCATAGAAACATGAAAATTGCGGAGTGAATTAGATTTAAACACACCAATATGTCATACTACATGTATAAAACTAAAATACACAAAAACCAAAAGTATTTTTGTATTTTTCAAAAAGCATGTCAAAATAAAATATTTTTGTATATTTCAATATGCCTCAATAAAACAAAAATATAGTACAAAAAGCACACATGTCATAACACTAGCAACACATATATCATGAAACACAACTAGAATATGATAAACAAAATTATGTAAACAATTATCCATAAGATAGAGCATGTGAAGCATCATGTGCAAGCATGCGATAATCAATCAGTTTAACATCTAGATCCTTAAAAACGGATTTCCTAACGCAAATAAATGTATACTTAACGTTTTGGGAAATAGGGGAACACTAGATTGCAACTTCCTACGACCTCTTCCAATATCATAACAAAACACTCTAAGGTGACCTTTCCTACCACAATATGAACATGTGAAAACACGAGGAATGTTACCTAAGGTGTTATCCTTTTTAACGTCCTTGGATTTGGTTGATTATCTATAAAAAGTAATGGTATTGGCTTTAACACTCGAAGCATTAGAAATATATAAGCCAGTACCATCACTACTAGAACTACACGAGTCTTTTAAATCATCTTTTAACTTCAAAATTTTAGACAAAATCAAAGAATTTGACTCTTATAATTTAAAGGACTCGTTCTTTATATTTTCAATCATTCCTAAAAGGTCATCTCGCTCCCCCTTAATGTGAGAAAACTTATGTCTAAGAGTCTTCTCATGTGCCTTAAAATTATTAATCAAAACATTATCCTCAATGGCACATACATTAACATTAGAATTTTTAAAGTTCTCTAATTCGCTCTTTAAAAAACGGACTCTATCATCACTTAATTTCTTGGACAATTCTAAATTTTTAAAATCACGATCCATGTCCTCAAGTTTCTCATGAAATCAATCTCTTTAGTTTTGAATAGTTTGAAAAAGAACCATAACGAATTTACAACGAGAATTATCTTTTTCAAGAATTTAAATTCTTTTATCAAACCTCGAACTAAAATAATTTAAGTCATCAAAACTCTTGGAATCCATTGAGATAAAAATAAAATCAAGAGAGATGAATAGACAACCACCCTTCAATATCACTAAGCAAGGATTTAAAATTAAAACTTAGTGGAATCCTCTCTGATACCACTTGTAGGGGTAAAAATGTTCTGGTACCAATTTTTGAATCAAGTAAGAATGCTCTGACACAACTTAGAGAGAGTGGAAGGCACTGATACCACTATGAGAATGTGAAAACAAATGTGCTTGGCAAGGATGGTCACAAACAATGATTTATTCTTGCAATTTTTATCTTAAATCAATTTTGTCTTTTTATCCTAAACATACATCTATATGATAAAACAGATCAATCAAACCAAGCATTCAACAAAAGTAAAGTTTTAGGAAAAATATCCCTTTTGAGTGAAACCTTTATTAGCAGTTTAAAAATATTACAAGACAGCCGACTTACAGACTACTTGATAACCGCCACAAGTATAACACACTAACCTTTATAAATATTAAAAGAATAACAATGATACTAACAAGAATCAAAAGGCTTAAGTCCTCCATCATCCTCATCCTTTGTCTTCAACAACGACTTCCCATGAGTATCAAAACTCAGCCATGGAGATCCCTTCTCCATAAAGGTGTATATAAGGATACAAAACTTTCTATGGTTTAAACAAATTCACAAGAACAATTTTCAGGACATATGTTGTGAATTAAAAAGTATTTAAGAACACTAAACAAAGAAGAACATTTGTAAAAGAAATGCAGAAATGCATCTGGAAAAAGTCTTAAAAATTTTGAACACGAAATAGGTATTTATAGGGCGTTCACAATTTTTGAACCAACGGACTCATTTGAATGAAATTCAGGGATCATTCGAACGATAAAGGAAAGTAATTTGAATGGAATAAAATCTCGTTTGAACAAGACACCAATCTCATTTGAACCATCTTCAACTGACCTTTTGACGAGTCAAAACAGTACGCCCTCGATTAATGCTCGTTAGATAAAACTATGAATGACCCTTCTAACAAAAACTCAATCTCGTTTGAACGATATTCTCACCTCGTTTGAACGAGGTTTAAAATATTTTTCCTTTAAAAAATAAAAAGCCCTGTTCATTTTTTATAAAAATAAAACATCCCAGAAGTAAAGTTGATGAATTAATTTAAACTCTATATTGATTTATACCTTTATGAGATGACGAGAAGTCTTCAAACCTGGAGATTTTTTAGTTCAGTTCGTCGTGACGGTGCGTGAGAATTTGTAACGAGATATGCCAAACCCGCCCAAACTATAAAAAGGCCTATACTATGAATAATATTGGAAAAAAAAATTTACAGTTAAGTTGTTCGATCTTATTATTCCCACACATTTAAATATGAGTAGCCTCTATTTGGCGCGCAGTAATAAAAAAGGTATATGTGTGCTCCAATTGCAACCTCTCGCACTCTTGTTACCAGTAATTATTATCATGCCTCATTTTTTGCAAGAAAAATATATGAGGGAGTGAATATGAGTCCTACAAATAAGGGATATAATTAATTAATAACTATTAATTCTAACATATGAGGAATATGGTACATTGGTTTCATTAAGGTTTTGATTCGTCAATACCCTTCTCTTAACCTAATGCATGTTAGATATCACTAATATGAATTCCAAGCAACAAGCCTCAATAAGTGTTAAGACACATTATGTTAGGATTTGTTATTTGAGAGTTTAAAAGGATATGTTTATTATCAATCCAATAAATCCAACATACTATCCAATAATCAAACCAACAATTAATAATTATCCCTTACTCCTTTTATCATCTACGTACATACCCATAATCACAAAATCTCGCTAAAGTAGGGTATTTTCTCGTTAAACATATACATGAAGATTAAGGTTTCAATTTTAACTAGGGTTAAAATAAATAAACATAAAAATATGCTTGAATAAACTAGGGTTAAAATAAATAAATATAGACACATACATGAAGGTTTCAATTTTATCTAGGGTTAAAATAAATACACATTAACATATACCCACAAATTAGAATTTCTATTTTAACCGGGGTTAAAATAAAAACACATTAACATATACTCACAAGTTAGGATTTCAAATTTAATTAGGATTAAAATAAATACACATTAAAATATACAAGAAAAATAGGGTTTTAATTTTATTAAGGATTAAAATAAATAAACATTAACACCGGGATAGTGTCAGGAATCCTGATGAGTGGGGGTTGAGTTTGTAATGAGCACCGGGGACTCAGGGGTTTCTTACTTTATATATTAAAATTCCTCATATTTTCAATAATAATGTTAATGTATATCAATTACTAACAACAATAAAAAAAAATAGAATACAGTAGTCTAAAATCTTACAAGAAAAATTGAACCCTCAAATTTAATCAAAAAATTTGAAGCCTAGAATCGCCTTAAAATTGGTTTTTTGAAGGAAATTTGTAGGTATTATCATTTATTCAATAATAATGTTAACACACATAAAACATAACACAATACACATACACTTACACATACATACATACATACATACATACAATACACACATACACACATATACACGAATAATACACACATATATGCACACATAAATGCACAAATACATACATATATACAAATACCTAAATACAAAATATAAGTGTTTGAGAGTTACCTTTGAGATTGAGCGAGAAACTAGCCGAAACACTTGAGGGATAGAGAGAGGGAAATTTTGGGTGAAAATTAAGAAATGTTTTTGAGTTTAAATGTAATGATTCTCGTCACGGCTCAAGGCTGTGGCCTACACGTGCGACCATATTTTTTACACATAATCAACCGTGGCCATGGCATTAAAACAATTATGGTCACGGACTTAGTCCGTGATGCACATGCAAGACTATTTTGAACTGGTCATGGACCAAAGTTGTGACCCTATTGGATGGATTTTTGGCATCAATCATGGACACAGTCAAGGCCTAGGTCCATGACCAAACTTGGAGGGAACTTTGGCGCGAATGTGGCACTATGATGGTCATGCCTTGGTCAAGGATGAGGGTCGTTACCAACTATGGTTTGGGCTCAAAACCTTATGTTGGACATGGTCACGGCTTTGGGACATGACCAGCTAATAACGAACCAAATTTGTGACCCCCTGATCATGACTATTTTCAGAATTTGGTGTAGTGGTTGTAACCAATGAACTCCACTCCACTTGTAGGTAAGGCAAGAACCGGTGTAGAAGTAAATTTCTTTTTAGAGTGGTGAACGCCTATTGAAATTTTCCAGTCCAAAATAATAGTGCACCCTTATTTATCAACTCAATCATCGACCCATCTATCTTAAAAAACCACAGATGAATTTCCTAAAGTAACCGACCAAGTCTCAAATGTTGTGAACCTTTATATGTGTCATGGGTTGTCCTCAATTTAATATAGCTCACACATCACTTGGGTCCCCTAAAAGTCCTTTCTCTGACACAACATTCCCCAAAAACTTCACTCCCTCTTCCAAAACTCACACTTGGAGAATTTCATATAAAGCTTATGTTCTCGAAACGTCTGTAATGAAATACTCAGATGTCTTCCATAATCCTCCTATGTCCATGAATAAATCAGGATGTCATCAATAAATATGATGATGAACTGACCCATATATAGTGGAAACACTCGATTTATTAAGTCCATGAATATAGTTGGGAGTAAGTCAACCCAAAAGGCATTAATCTAAACTCTCAAGACCCATATCGAGTTAAGAAAGTTATCTTGGGTACATCCTCCTCTCTCACCCTTAACTGGTGATGATGGAATCACAAATAAACGTTTAAAAAGAATGGAGTTCCCTCAAACTGGTCAAAAAGATCATTAATCCCTAGTAGCTTATACTTATTCTTCATTGTCACCTCATTCAACTACTAATAATCAATACACGGTCTCAAAGACCCATTTTTATTCTTCATAAACAATACTCGTGCACCTAAAGGTGAAGTGCAAAGACGAATAAACCCCTCCTCTAATAGCTTCTTAATCTGATCTCGAATCTCATCCATCTCCATAGGATCTATACAATACAACTCTCTATTTATCAATTTAGTATTCGGTGCCAAATCTATGACAAAATCAATCTCCCTTCTGGGTGGTAAACCTGCGATCTCATTGAACTGATCAGTGAATTCATGAATTACGGGAATTATTTCTAGGACACTATGGTCTCCTCATGAGTCACCTCATTAATAAAATAAAAATTAGTGGTAGTAGCCCCACCCTCACTTTTAGGCATAGTAGCTAAATACATCTCATTACCTAGTTATATCAAAGGCAATAGCTCTACATATATAATCTATCTGAGCCCGGTATGTACGAAACCAATACATCCCCCAAATCATATTGTATGTGTGGGCATATAAAACCATAAATTAGATACAAACACTATCGTAACAATATTAATGCATATCCCATCATAAGTCTTGGTAGTAGGAGTTGGAATCATACTCGATAAACCCATATTAAAATAATTTGTAATACCAGTATAAAATAGAACCCTATCTAGAGTTCCATGGACATAAAACATACCATTGGCTGACTGAATAGGCTTCTAGTTATCTCTATATTCCACCCGATAGACCCTACTATACTGCACTATTTCCTTAATCATATGACTAAAACCCTTGTATTTAAAAGAGACTAGTGATGCACGTCCTTGGGAAGTATCACCCTTACCTTCCCTGCAACTGCTGATCTCACCCATTTTACTGGGACTTCTACTAATTGGAATGAAAATTCTTTTATGAATTCTTTTATGACCCTTGGCCTTACTGGACCTGACCTCCCTTCCAGTCGATGTCAGATCCTCCATCCTCATTTCTCAAACTTCTTCTTATAATCTCATTACAAAACATAGACACGACATCCACTATTTTTGTATACGTATTATATGTAATAGTGTACATGCTATAGATGTAGTAGAAATCCAACTTAATATGTAATAGTGTACATGCTATAGATGTAGTCATAATCCTCACATCTCTTAATACATAAACTAAAATAAATAATATGACAATTACATCCTAATAATAGTGATGAAAGTAGAAAGAACTCAAAGAAGCAAGAACTTGAATGATAAGTCCCTAATCACGAACGCCTGGAATGGGGTTCAACAAATGATCTTTAGGCCATATCAATCAAAAATAGCTACACCACCAAATGAGAGTTATGTAATTAAATAATAATTCTACATTTATTAATTTAAGTTTCACAATGCATAACGTACCTCATAGATATACACGCACATATATATATATGTGTGTGTGTGTGTGTGTGTATATATATATATATATATATATATATATATATATATATATATTCCAATGTAATATTTCATTTTTAAATATAGTCCAAAGGCGTAACTAGTACCCTATGCGTGCGAAATAAAATTGATCATAACATATATACTCTACCTTGGATATCTCGCAATAACCTAAATCATAAGCTACTCGAACAACATACAGTCCTTACTAGTTAGCCTCAAACTTGGGCAGTGATAAACCCCTAATATGCCTTATGCATGCTTTCAGAACCAAGTCCCTTTCTTTACACTTCCTTGGTCTCACCAATTGGTCGTAGGATCTAGATAACTACTTCTTATACATCTTGAAGTGTCTCCATGCATTGTCCTGATGTCCTTCTAGTGCTTCGAGTTGTACGTGCTAGTTGGGAGGGAGCATGGAACTTCACAAGTTGTAGTAAGAAGGAGGTACTAAGAGTTTAACTCGTAACATAACTTTTGGCCCAAACACTAAGGAAAATGGGGAATACTCATTGGTTTCCTCTTTATTGTTAGGTAAGCCCAAAGTACTTCAGGGATCTTGCCATCCTATGTTACCGATAAATCTTCTAACATCTTTTCCAAAATATATACTAAGGTTTTGTTGGTGGCCTCTACCTTCCCATTGCACTTCAGGTATGATATCATTAATTTATGATGGATGACGTAGTACTTGTCTGTTAGTAAACTTACTTATCTATTCACGAAGGGGTGCCATTATCTGATAAAAACACCTTCGGGATACTAAATCGATAGATAATGTACTCTTGCATGAATCAGGCTACTATCCCCAATGTGGCCTTCTTGAGTGGTATGGTCTCTGCCCAGTTTATGAAGAACTCTATGGCTACCAAAATCCAAATCTTTCCTCATAATAAAGGATTATGGTCCCCACCAAATTGGACACCCACGTGTGGAACGAAAAAGGTGTAGAGAGGGAATGGAGGTCCACACAAGGAGCGTGAATCATATTCACATGTAGTTGACAAGCTTCACACTTATGAATAAACTCCTCTGAATCTTTCTCTATTTTGGGCCAATAATACCCTAAGGTCATGAGTTTTTCATAGAGCTTGGCTCCTGCAATGAGTCTGGACTCATGAGCTTGCTCCATCACTTCATCGGCCTCCTCTCTCGCTACTCACCTTAGGGGACGATTATGGTAGCCTTGTCATTATGATTTCCCTTCTTGCACAAAGTACCTTGGTGCTCGCCTCTTTACCTTGGTGGAATCCTCTATGTTCGTAGGCATTACTCTGTCTATTAATAGATCCATATACAAACGCCTCCAATCTTTAGGTTGATCAATGAAATTTCACTCTGGTGCCTGACAGAAGAGACAACACTTCACGCACTATCCTTTTACTACTGCAGCATTTTGTCTCATCGAAGCCCAAAAGTACCATGCCCGTTGTATCCTTCTATATAGAGGGATCTCAGTGGTTTCATAGATGTCTTCATGAACCTTGATCAATCTTCTATTGGCTTCCTCTAGATCCACATATCAGTATAGCCAACCTCCTTTATTTTTGTAGTACAAGTTACCCCTGGTAACAAAGTAATGTGACAAGTCAACTAAGCTAAATGGCCATTCGCCTCTCTCCAATTGCTTTATGATCTCACTCCTCCAATCATCTTTATCATCTGAAGGCAACATTTCCAATACCGTCAAGGGGGTTGTTCTCTTTGTGATTTGAACCACTGTTGAATTTCCATCTAAGGCAATCTATTGGGCGATAGTGGCATAGGCGTTCGCATGTCGGTTTATCATTCGAGGATGCCTCTTGATCATTACCACCTCAAACTGACCGAGCAATCACTGAACGATTATTCTATAGGTCACTAGGCTCATATGCTTCAAAGTTAATTCCCCCGTTACCTACTTCACCACTAAATTGGAATCCCCCTCTATCTTCGGACTCAGATACCTCTTCTTAGAGCTTCGAGTAACCTCAAGATTAGTATTGTGTATTCAGCCTCATTATTCGAACATTCAAACTCTAGCTTGAAAGATAAATAAAATTCTTCACCATTTCTTCATAGAATGACTCTAGCTCCTCCTTTTTTTCTCGACTGAAGATCCATAAAATTCCATATTCCACTCATCCAGGCTAGATGTTATGAAATTGGCCTGGAGATCATCACCTGGAAGCTCTTCAGCAGGTTGCTCGAACGTTCCTGATGGGAAGATGGCTAACAAATCTGCATATGCTTAGCTTTTGGTGGCTTGAGGAACCACACACTTGAGTTCATACTCTGAGAGGATTAAGAACTACCGAGTTGCCCTCCCTATTAACACAGTTATAACAAGCAAAAACTTTATAGGATCACACCTAGTTATAATACGAACTGTGAACGATAGTAGGTAGTGCCTAAGTTTTTGTGCTACAAATACAAGGGTTAAATAATGACTCTCAATACCAGTATATCTGGCCTCAGTCCCATGTATGATTATGCTCAAATAATAAATAGGTTTCTCTATACAGCCCGTCACTTGGGCCAGCAAAGCACCAATAGATCGTTCAGTTGATGTAAGATATATACATAAAGGAATACTTCCTTTGGGGGGATCATTGTTTGAGGAGAATTAAGGAGTTCTTTCATCTTGCCCATGACACCTTGGTGCATCGCCTCCCATCCAAACTTCATGCACTTTCTCAGCAACTCCATCAACGGGTGTGTCACCTCGGCTAGCCCTCGGATGAACCTCCTTAAGTAGGAGACTTTACCAAGGAACATTTTCAACTCCCTCACCTACTTTGGTCTTGGCATATCAAGGATGGCCTGAAATTTTTCCAAGTCCATTTGCACCCCTTGACAATTCACCACAAAGCCCAAGAATTTCTGGCTTGTCACCCTGAATGCGCATTTGAGGGGATTCATCTTCAGTTTATACTTCCTACATTGAGTGAACACTCTCCTCAAATCATCTAGGGGGACCCCTCCTTTTTGGATTTAATCACCAGATCATCAACATTCAATTCCATAGTCATGTAAAAAAATCGTGACAGATGGCCATCATTATCCTCTAGTAGGTGGCTCATGCGTTCTTTAACCCGATAGGCATAACTGTGTACATGAAGTTACCTAAAGTCATTTGAAAAGTGGCCTTCTTTGCGTCGACCAGATCAATCTTTAGCAGGTTGTATCCCACATAACCGTCCATGAAGCTATACATCTCATGGACCACAGTTGCATTAATGAAACTATCAATGAAAGGCAACGGGAATTCATCTTTCAAGCATGCTCGATTTAGGTCCCTAAAGTCCACACATATTTTGATCTAGATCTTATCTTTCTTTCCCACATGTAGGATACTAAAAAGCCAAATCGGGTGTTGGATGTGGACTATGAAGCCTACCATAAATAGTCTTTGAACTTCCTCTTTGATCATTAGGTCCAATTCCTTCTTGTACGTTTGGGTGACCTGCTTCACCGTGATGGTTGATGACAAAACATTTAACCTGTGATAACTCACCTCTGTGTCTACCCCACAGCCCTTAGTCATCGAGGTTGTTGAGATGGCTGAGGGATAGTGTTGCTTTTGAGTTGAGTGTATGACCAGTTTGATGGGTGACACCTATCAAGTTGATGTGACACCTAGGTAGATATCCACTGTCATTCCAGTTTCCAAGGCGTGGTGGATGCACACTTGGCCTGGGACTTTATGCCCTAATAATTCCCTTCTTGTGGGCCGTATTTTGCCTTGGTTAGTGGGCCCACTCATTAGAAAGGTATTTAAACCATTTTTTGAAGTTTATTCCCCGTTCTTCTTCTTCTTCGCGCCTGAACTCTCTCTTTAGCTCCATTTCCATTTCTGCAACTTCATCGCTTCGAGCTTTGGCAATCTCGCTTCTTTTTTATCAGGTAATCCCTTAGCACTAGTGCCTCTTTATATTCCATTGCTTTTTACACTTTGACTGTTTTAGGCCTGTAAAGGGATTTTTCTTTGGCTGTTTCAAAACTTTTCGGCGTTTTTCTTCTGCGACTTGTTCTTGAATTTTCTTGACTAAAACCCTTATTTCCCTTAGTTTCAATCCAAAAGTCTAGCTTGGTCAATAGAGAACTTGTTTGTAATTATCTTAGCCAAATTCTTTTAAGTGTAAGGTCTTCCCCTTAATGCTTAGGAGGCTTTATGGTTTAGTTGAGGAATTCCCATCCTTAAGAGAGAAGTTCTTCGCGGAGATTAGACGAATAGAGGAAGAGGAGGAGAGAAGACGAGGGGCCGACCCTAATTGGGTATGACCCATTTTTCCCATTCCACTAGCCACTATCGTACCCCCTGAGTCATGCGGGTCGTCTGGTCGTCCAGTCAAGAGTCAATCGTGCGAGGGAGAAATAGATCAAAGAGCGTCCTCGCCGTTAGGAGATGGCCCTTCTGGGAGGGGGGAGACATCCAGTCTCAGCCCAGGCCGACAAGACAAGGGCACAGAACCTTCTAAGGTTGTCCCTATAACAACATTGTCTCCACATGCCTTCCAGATGACCTTTCCTGGTGGACCTCTGATAGGTGATGAGGCCGAGGGAGAGGGAACTGAGGACGATGGTGAGGATTCGAACGCTGACCCAGTTGACACCTCCCATGCCTCAGCTTACGTTTCCACCGTTAGGGATCGCGACCTCTTGCTATGGAGGCATACATTTGGTGTGCCCCCAACATAAGTATGAGGGTTACCTATGAGTCTGAGAAAGTCTTAGAGGGTGATGAGGGAGAGGTCGATGTATATGAAAAAATGTTGAAGGTTGGTGTTAGGTTCCCTCTGCACCCTGCCATAGTCAATATATTGTCATCCCTCGACGTTGCCCCCCCAACTTCCTCCCAACTCTTGGAGGACTATCCTCGGTTATGTCTCCTTGTGGAAGAATACCTTCACTGATAATCCTTCAGCCGATGTGTTCTTGGCTTGCTATGATGTCATTTCCTCGTCCAAACAGCCTGGGTACTATCATCTGGGGGCGAGGAAGGCTGATAAAAAACTTCTCCACGTGGCACAAACCTCTAACCACGACTGGAAAAAGAGATTTTTCTTCATATTTGGGGAATGGGAATTTGTTGTCGAGGCTCAGCCTTTGAACGACGATCCGAGGGTTCCAAGGAGATGTTTTAACCCCTCTATGAAGGCTAGGTCATACCCTGGACTTAGTCTGGATGAAAAGGACATAAATGAGTATCTGAGAGAATAAAGGAAAGAGGGTGAACTTGCAAAGTTTGAAGATTTGATGACCCCTCGGTTCCTCAAAGAAGCTGGTCTGAGGGTCGGCCCCTTAACAGAGCTATGTGAGTTATTATTTTTGCTCAATCTTTGATTTTTTCCAAGTGTTTCATCTTTGCCTCTGTATTTTTCTGATGTGTCGTCTCCTTTTCAGGTCGTCCTGCAGCTATCTCTGACCATCTTTGGGAAATGACTGCCCCAATCTTACTGTCTGGTCTAGGCAAGAAGAAAGGCAAGGAGCCTCAGTAGCCTCCGAGGAAGACAAAGGCCGTGGGCCGACACTTGTTGAGTTGACTACTGATAGTCATCAAATAAAAGAGCCAGAAGTACCTATTGACCCTCGATCGGATTCAAGGACGAGGGCGAGGGTGGAGTCGTCTGAGGGGACTGGCTCCTCTTCCATCATGAGAGCCTTTTGGTCCTAAAACTTAACATTCTTGAAGGCTGAGTCATCTTGCCTGATAGCCAATATGAGGGCGTACAAGGCTTCTATGTTCTCTGCCCCCTCGGCCGCTGACTATGACTTCTTGTCCAAGATTCCCTCGACGAAGGTGTATGATTATGGTCTGCACATTCTGGCCCAAGTATTTGTTTTTACTTCATTTTTGTTAACTTTTTACCAACTATTTCCTCGGCCCCTTAACATGTGCCTTCTTCTATGAAGTCTGTTTGTGCCCTTACATCAGCTACAAAGTGGATGGCTGAAAACCAACAGAAATTTTATGAAGCCGAGAGGGCTATTCAGCATGAGGCTGACCTGCAGACTGAGCTCGAGACTGCAAGGGCCGAATTAGAGAGTGCGAGGACCGAACATGCAAAGGTCTTGGACGAGCTGACGAAGCAGCATGATGCAGACCTGAAGGCCAAGGACTTGCTTATTAAAGAGAAAGATGAGTCCTTGATCAACCTGGGGGTTCAATTTAAGACTGAGATTGAGGGGGCAGTCAAGAAAGCTGAGGCCGATGATATGGAGGCCTACAAACTCTCAGACAAGTTTTAAGGCTTTGGTCTTGAGTACTTGGAGAGGGGAATTAGGATGGCCTGTCGGTGGGTCGTCCTTAAGTTCGCTGATGCAGTATCGCATGTCCGCCCCTCTCTTGAGGCAGTTCAACTGGATGATCCCCTTATTGTCGAGGCCTTGGCCCATGTGGAGTCCCAAGTGCACGTCAAGGGTACCGGGATGTCTGAGGATTGGCCTTTCTTGGTCTTAGAAGAAACCCCCATAATTAATGTTAAAATATTTCCCTATGACGTTGCTTAATAGGGTGGTTGTCTGTAGCCCATAACCTCTTCATGTAACAATTATTTTTGTACTCTATTTTTGTTGAACAAGCATTTGTAACACTTCGTTTATAATATCATGTCGCTTGCTGTCCTCTATGCTTGTCTCTTGTATGATTTATCTTGTGATGTTTTGAATTAATAACAATCTCACTAACCCCTCCCTCATCTTTCTTGAGGATAAATAAGGGGTCGTCCCCACCATTTTCCCTCATCATAGCCGAGGGTGGTTTTTCACCACAAATGATGTTTAAATTTCAAGTCTTCCCTCGTCTTTCTTGAGGGTAAATGGGGGGTCATCCCCACCATTTTCCCTCATCATAGACGAGGGTGGCTACCACCATAAAGGATGTTTAAATTTCAAGTCCCCCTCGTCTTTCTTGAGGGTAAATGAGGGTTCGTCACCACCATTTTTCCCTCATCATAGCCGAGGGCGGTTACCACCACGAATGATGTTTTTAATTTCAAGTCCCCTCTCGTCTTTCTTGAGGGTAAATGAGGGGTCATCCCCACCATTTTCCCTCATCATAGCTTCGGGTGGTTACTACCACGAGTGATGTTTAAACTTCAAGTCCCCCCTCGTCTTTATTGAGGGTAAATGAGGGGTCGTCCCCACCATTTGTCCTCATCATATCCGAGGGTGGTTACCACCGCGAATGATGTTTTTAATTTCAAGTCCCCCCTCTTCTTCCTAAGGGTAAATGACGGGTCGTCCCCACCATTTTCCCTCATCATAGCCGAGGGTGGTTACCACCACGAATGATATTTAAATTTCAAGTCCCTCCTCGTCTTTCTTGAGGGTAAATGGGGGGTCGTCCACACCATTTTCCCTCATCATAGCCGAGGGTGGTTACCACCACGAATGATGTTTAAATTTCAAGTCCCCCTCATCTTTCTTGAGGGTGATTGAGGGGTCATCCCCACCATTGACCCTCATAATAGACGATGGTGGTTTCCACCAACTTAATGATGTTTTAAATTTTAAGTCCCCCCTCGTCTTTCTTGAGGGTAAATGAGGGGTCGTCCCTACCGTTTTCCCTCATCATAGCCGAGGGTGGTTTTTCACTAACCTAATGGTTTTTCAAGTCCCCCGTCGTCTTTCTTGAGGGTGAATGAGGGGTTGTCCCCACCATTGACCCTCATCATAGCCAAGGGTGGTTTCCACCAACTTAATGATGTTTTAACTTTTGAAGTCCCCCCTCATTTTTTTTAGGGTAAATGAGGGGTCATCCCCACCATTTCCCTCATTATAGCTGAGGGTGGTTTTTCACCAACCTAATGGTTTTTCAAGTCCCCCTCGTCTTTCTTGAGAGTGAATGAGGGTTCGTCCCCACCATTGACCCTCATCATAGCCGAGGGTGGTCCTAACGAGTATCACCCCAATCACACTAGGATTAATCAAACACAAAATGAGGGATAAATGTGATATTCTCATTAACATTCCAAGTGTTTTGTTAGAGCAACACATTCATTACAACTGTGGTCCGATAGGACTTTACAAAATTATTGATAGTATTTCTTCAAATGATCTGCATTCCAAGGGTTGGAAAAGGGTTTTCGTCCATGGTTTTCTAGTCTATAGGTCCCAGGGACAACTTCATCAATGACCCTATATGAGCCATGCCAATTTGGATGGAGCTTGTTGGGTTTCTACCAAGTCTTTTTGAGGACCAAGTCCCCCACTGCAATTGGCCTCTGCTTCACCCTCTGGTTCTAAAACCTTGCAGTCCTCTGCTGGTAGGCGTCTTGCCTTATCTTGGCGTCTTCCCTCCTTTCCTCAATCAAGTCTAAGTCAAGTCTCCTCTCTTCCATATTTCTCTGGGGGTCATACATTTGGACCCTGTGAGTAGGAAACCCAATCTCGGTGGGTATGACAGTTTCTGAGCCATAAGTTAGCATGAACGGGGTTTCTCCGGTAGAGGTCTTTGTCGTCGTCCTATAGGCCCACAGTACAACATATAACTCCTCAACCCATCTTCCTTTTTCCTCCTCAAGTCTCTTCTTGATCCCATCTAGGATTGTCCTATTTGTAACTTCTGTTTGCCCATTGGCTTGAGGTCAACCTGGGGTAGAGAATAATTGTTTAATACTCACCCTTTCACAGTACTTCTCTAGAGATGTATTTTTGAATTGAGTCCCGTTATCTGAGATGAGGGTGTTAGGGAGACCATATCTGCATATAATATTTTTTTAGATAAACTGGAAGGTCTTCTTCTCGGTAATCTTGACCATCGGCTCTGCCTCCACCCATTTTGAAAAATAGTTAATTGCCACGATGAGGAACCGATAGTTATTGATGGCCCTAGGCAAGGGGCCTACTAGGTCAATCCCCCACACTACAAATGACCATGGGGATGTAATGGAGGTAAGAGGCTGATGGGGTTGGTGAGGGATGGTGGCAAATCTTTGACATTTATCACACTTTTTTACATATGCTGTGGCATCTTTCCCCAAGGTTGGTAACTAGTACCCCTGGGTGACCTGCCTCTTTGCCAAAGACCTGCCTCCAATGTGGCTTGAACATGACCCCTCGTGCACGTCTTGCAAAATGCATGAGACTTCAGATGGGTTAAAACACCTAAGAAAGGGGAGAAAAAACCCTTTTTTGTACAAGGTGTCCCCGATGACAGTGAATTTCGCAGCTCTGTATCTCAACTTCTTCCTTTCTTGCCTTGCTTCTGGCATCTCCCCCTCTTTAATGTATCTGAATAGAGGGTCCCTCCATGAAGCTTCCTTAGAAACATTTAAGCAAGTGCCAAGTGTTCCCTCAGCATCTTCAATAGTTGGTCGAAGCAAAATTTCCACTGGGACTGTCCTCCTGATATCTGTCCTAGTTGTCGAGGCCAACCTAGAAAGTGCATCAGCTCGCCCATTATCGAGCCTAGGTATCCTCTTTAATTTTGCATATCTGAAGCTCTTCAATACTGACTTCACTTTTTTAAATTACTTGGTCATCCGCTCGTCCTTGGCCTCGTAGGCTCCTAGTATCTGATTCACTACTAGCCTCAAATCACTATGGACCAAAATCTGGCCGACACTAAGAGACTTGGGCCAAGGAGAGCCCTGCTATCAAGGCCTCATATTCAGACTCGTTGTTAGAGGCTTTGAAGTTGAACCTAAGGGCGTACTCGATGTCTGTACCGTCTGGTGCTGACATTATTAATCCAGCCCCACTTCTGCTTTCGCAAGAGGACCCGTCGACGAAGAGGCTCCACACTATCTTTTCCTCTGAGAAATTTCCCTCAGTGAGGGACCCCTGTCTGAAGAGATATCTCCCCTCTTTATTTTCGGTCACTTTTTCTCTAGTTGTGCTCGTCTTCGCCTTTTCTACGGGTGAGTAAATAATTCTGCCTTGCCAGGTATCTGTCTTATCGAGTCTTTCCTCTTCAGCCTCACCGTCTTCCCATGTAAATTCAGCCATGAAATCTGCTAATGCTTGCCCCTTAATGGCCGTACTAGGCTGATACAAAATGTCAAACTCTCCCAACTCTATAGCCCAGGCCATTAGCCTACCTATTTTTCTGGCTTGTGTAAGACCTGCCTAAGAGGAGAGTCAATGAGGATGACCATTGTATGGGACTGGAAGTACGGCTTCATCTTTCTTGATGCATGGATCAAGGCATAGGATAACTTCTACATCCTTGGGTATCTTTTCTCTTCCCCATGGAGTGCCTTACTGTTAAAATGCACGGGCTTTTGTACCCCGTCCTCTTCTCTCACAATGGCTGCGCTGATGGCTGATTCTGAGACGGCTAGGTACACATATAGCCGTTCACCCTGTACTGGACGTGACAACAGCAAGGGAGACCATAAGTATGTCTTTAGCTCCTTGAAGGCCTCATCACACTCTTCACTCCATTCAAAAGCCTTTCTAATAATTTTGAAGAATGGTAAGCACCTGTCTATAGCTCTAGACACGAACCTATTCAAAGCAGCCACTCGCCCTGTTAGCCTTTGAACGTCTTTGATGGTCTTCGGGGTCTTCATTTCTATGAGGGCCTTTATCTTTTCAGGATTGGCCTCGATGCCTCTTTGGTTGACAATGAACCCCAAGAACTTCCCTGCTCCGACTCCGAAGACACACTTGGCCGGGTTGAGCTTCATTCGATACTTATCCATTGTGTTAAAGGTCCTCTCGAGGTTGGCCACATGATCCTCGGCCTTTAAACTCTTGGTCAGCATGTCATTTATATAAACTTCCATAGACTTCCCAATTTGGTCTTGAAACATTTTATTCACAAGGTGCCAATACGTTACCCCCACATTTTTTAGGCCAAAGGGCATGACCCTATAACAGTATGTCCCCTTGTCGATAATAAAGGTTGTTTTCTTCGAGTCTTCAGGTTTCATGAAGATCTGGTTGTACCCTGAATAGGCATCCATGAAGCTCATGGCCTGCGTTAGCGTCTACCATCTGATCAATGCGGGGGAAAGGGAAGTTGTCTTTGGGACAATGCTTGTTGAGGTCTGTGAAGTCTACACACATCCTCCACTTCCCGTTGGCTTTTGGGACAATGACTGCATTGGACAACCATTCGGGATAGATGACCTCCCTTATAAACTCTACATCTCCCAGCTTCTTGACCTCATCCCTAATGACCTCATACTTCTCTCGAGAATAAATTCTCCTCTTCGGCTTCACTGTCTTTGCAACCTCTACCACGTTGAGCTTGTGGCTCATAATTTTGGGGTCGATCCCTGGCATATCTGCGTGACTCCATGCAAAGACACTATGTCTTCTCCTTAGCAGCTTGATGAGGTCTTGTTTTATGTCTACCTTCAAAGCTTTTTTGACTTGGACGATTTTTTTCGGCTCATCCTCATTGAGGATGATGGATTCTACCTCTTTCGCAGCTTCTCCTTTCTTGAGTTTTTTTCTCATCCCTAGGGTCAAGGGTGTCAATATTGTAAGTGGTTATTGCCTTCTTGTGCGCCTCTCTTTCTTCGGTGGAGTTAAAATAACATTCCCTCGCTGTCGTCTGGTCTCCCTGGACTTCCCCCACCCCGTAAGGGGTTGGAAATTTAATCATCTGATGGACCGTAGATGGCACAGCTTCAAACCCCTTGAGTGCTACTCGCCCCAGTATAATGTTGTAGGCCGAGAAGATATGTTCATCCATCACAAAGAAGCTGACCTTCTTGGTAAGCCATCTCGGACACTCGTCTCCCATCCTAACGTCGGCTTCATACACTCCGAGTGGGTGAACCTTTTCCCCACTGAACCCAATCAATGGGTGATGGTATGGGACGAGTCTAGCACGACCAAACATCACATCTGCAGAGCTACCCCCATCTATCAAGATCCTCGGCACCTCGCATCCATGCACCCTGGTAGTGATGACGAGGGGGTCATCATGTGGGTCTAAGAGACCTTTGAAGTCCATTCTTGAGAACCCCACTATCAGAGTATCCATATCGACCTTCTTCCTCTTTTCTGACTTTGCCTCAACAGAGGTTGAGTGTACAGCTTTTTTCACTGCCTTGTCTTCAGCTACATGGGCTTTCCTGTCGGCGACCTCTGACCCTCCTCCTGCTATACCCCCGAAGATCATTCCCACACCGAGCGAGATCATATTAATTCTCTTGATAGGGTCGTGGTCATCTCTTGGATGGAGGTCAGGGTCGTCCTCATCATCATAAGGGTCGTCCCCTCCTTTTGGAGGAACCTCTCTATATGCATCGCCTCTCTTCTTTTTTGGGTCGTCCCCTTGGCCCCTCTTGAAGGCACTCTTATCAACGTACTTCCTGAGCTTCCCTTATTTTAGCATCTTCTCAATCTCATATTTCAGGGCAAAACACTTGTCGGTGACATAGCCATGGTCTTGGTGAAATTCACACCACAGTTTTTTGTTCCTCTTGTTTGGGGCTGCCCTCAACTTCTCAGGCCACTTCAGGGAGCGGTCACTCTTTATCTCATTGAGAATGTGTTCACAGCTGACCGTTAGAGGGGTGTAATCAGCGAACTTGTCATCCATAGACCTCTTCTTCCCCTCTTTGTTCTTCTTATGGTATTTACCCCCACTAGTGCCTCCTTTTTCATCTTCGTATTTTGTGACCATTGCCTCTTCGGCGTTCATCACCTTTCCTGCTGTCGATAGCAATTCAGCCATCGTCCTCGAAGGGTCTTCAGCAAGCTTCCATAGCAGCTTTCCCTTCTGGAGTCCTCCAATGAGGGCGGTCATGGCTATGCTATCCTCATAGTCTTCCACCTTTAACTTCTCTTTGTTGAATCTGGCTATGTAGTCTCTCAGACTTTCGTTCTTCCCCTACTTAACATAGAGCAGGTGTGTGGTCTTCTTACGTGGCCTCACCCCAAAGCAAAAGTTGTGGATAAATCGGTCTGCCAACTGCTTAAAGCTTTCAATGGATTTTTTTGGAAGAGACATGTACCAGACATGTGCAGCCCCAGTCAGAGTGGCAGAAAAGGAAGGAAACCTCATCTCATATGAGATAGAGTATATGTCTGTCGTCGATTGATACATCTCAATATGGTGGAGAGGGTTTGTACTCCCGTCATACCTTGGGGTGACCATAGGTGGCTTAAACTTTTATGGCGTCGGGAAGTTGATTATCTTTGCCACAAAGGGTGAGCCTATGGAGTATCTTCTCTGAAGAGGGTCTCGGCTCTTCAAAATATCACCGATCTTATCCTCCAATCACTGAATCGAGTCATTCTAGGGCCTCATAGGGTCGGCTTGGCCGCTGTTATCCCCTGTCGCCTCTTTGAGGTGGACAGAAGGTTCTGCTGCGGCAGGCCTGTGTCGACTATTTACTTCCCCCTGACCGTCATCCCGTCCTAGGGGTCAGCCCCCATGGGGTCGGCCATCTGCTGCCTCCCTTCTAGACCTCGAAGCACTCCTTGATCTGGATAATTTTCCCCGCATGTCATTTACTAGGCCCAGCCTCTCGAAGGCCAACCCCTGCTCAAGCTATCAAAAGCAGAGCCTCTCGGGCGTTCATAAGGATTTTGCCTCCCACACTTCCCTCTGCTCTCTTGGAGAGGTCGTATAGTATTGTTGGAGACCTCATACGGCTCCCAGCATTCTATGGGGGCCTCCTCTCCCTCTAGATCGTTACACCTGTCCCCAGGGCAAGGGTTTCCTTGCCTCCCCAGGCATAGACGTCGGGGATCAGCAACATCCCACCGTCGCTGTGGAGGTGGCAAGTCTTTGTGTGGTGCCTGGGGTGGTCCCCTAGCTTCATGCTGCCCTGGAGTTCCTGCCGGAGTAATCATCTCAGGTGAGACCCCTGGTGGTCTTAGTATGTTCTGGCTTAGAGTTGTAAATGGTTCCTTCATGATCCACTGGCTTACTTCCAGAGACTTCAAGGCTACCGCCACATTAGCCATCTCAGACTGAGGTGGTGGATGACTGGAACTGGGTCCTACTCCACTATCCGATGGAGGAAGTGATCGTGGTGGCATCTTCGGTGCTATGTGTTTGAGCTATGAAGAGCTGAACTGAAGAAAAGACTGGTGATCTTGATAACCTTAATGGGTCTCTTTCAATGGTGAAACATCTCCACACAGGGGGAGAACTGGCTCACCACCAGAGTGCCCAGTGAGGTCAAGCTGTACAAAGGAAGAGATGTCTTCTCGTTCCCACAAACGTCGCAAAACTGATGATGCTTAAATTCAACACCACCAGATAAGTGATGATAAGCTCAAACAGTAGCAACAATGGCAGCCATAGTGATGTATATGTGTAAGTGTATAGAAGGGGATGAGTATAAGAAGAATTAGACAATGATGTATAGTGGTTCATCCAATTAGGCCTACATACACTGTGAGTGTGTGATCCACTAAGTATGGGCACTAACGGCCTTGGATACAATGCCCATAAGCTCACTTTATCTCTATTGTGTGTACAAGCAGAGTTTTAGTTAGGGTTACAATTCTCTATCCCTTTTTACGGTTGTAGGTGATAAGTATATATAGGTCTTAGGGGGTGCAGTGTACCTCCCAAACATGCATGGTGCATGTGAATGATGATCTAGCCAATCCCCTGTTGACACCTGTAGATGCCATCTGTGGTTAATGATGACATAATATTCCCTCATGTGAGGGGGTGATATTGTTATAATGGTCTTCCACGTGCTATGTGAACCTCACGCGCACTGTTCCACGCGTCTCCCAAATCATACACTGTGATGATGTCACCCTCGGCCTGTGATATGAGGCCGAGCGAAAAGTTCCTTCTAGTAGTGAGTCTGACTTAATCTGGGCCTCGTACTGTCCTACTCTCGGAGGTTCATCCAGACCATGATGAGGGGCCGGCCCCTCGAAGGGTTGTCAGGGCCTGATGAGCGGTCGGCCCCTTGAAGGGTCGTTTGGGACTGATGAGGGGTCGGCCCCTTGAAGGGTCGTCTAGGCCTGATGAGGGGTCAGCCCCTTGGAGGGTCGTCTGGGCCTGATGAGGGGTCACCCCTTGGAGGGTCATCTGATATTGGTTAAGAGGTCATCCTGACCCCGTCCAGGTGCAGAGAGACCTCGTCCTGGTCGAGGGTATATATGGGTATATCACGTAGGGTTCATTATTTTATGCCTTTGGGTATGGAGTACGAAAGTCATAATACACCGAAGAACTATCTCCCCATTTGGACGCTGCTATGAACTTCAGTAGTTCCTTCCTTATTTCTTCTAAGCCGATCGGTGAAGAGCTAGTTGGCTGCATTAATACTACTGCTGAAATTTCCAGAGCGAGTGGTGCACCTTTTCCATGCCTCCAATCATAGCCTGAGTCCCTAAAGTCGTTCCCCCACCTTGCGGTGTTGGCCCAATTGTCATGAGTGGGACCTTGGTGGGAGGCACATTGCCAAAAGTTGGAGGAGTGATAAGGAGAGTGCCATTAAAAATAGGCATAGTAACACCCCCGTAATGGTAGGGGAAGGTACTATCGATGGTGGTGTAGTGAAGGAGTTCCCTCCCGTAGGGATCCCCAATATCGCCTGGGCTGTCGGATTCTTGATGAACACTGCGAGAAAACCCATGAGTCGCTTCACTTGTGATAGGTCTATTCCCATTTATGGGCCCACCATTTTTATCACTCCAGCATTAGACGTGCTAGGCTCCATCTATGCTATTCTCACTCCTTCAGATAACGTGGAGAGGTTTGTGTCCTCCTTACGCTGTAAGGCGTCAAAGTTAATGATTCTGGCGGATTCATCCCCCGGTATATTTTTAAAAAGAGAATACCTCCCTAACAGTGTCGCCAAATATAAGACGTGGGTTATCAAAATACGGTTAGTATCAAGTGAGTCATAACCCCTTATCAAGATTGGGATCAACACCGTGCAGTATTAAATATTAACAATGACCATAGGTGAACAAGAGACAAAGGGATTAAATATTAATACTTGTATTAAATGACATGTTGGCACAATAAGTATACACCGGGCATAACAAATATATGGGACCAGCAGGTAGCGTGGTCGTAGGGAGAAAGATCAAGCACTCTAAGCATAATAAATGCAAGGCAGGAACTTCAAGCTCAATTAATGCTCAATGAAATGGGTATTCAATAGATGTGGGAAGTTATATTCTCACAATAGCTCTCGTATATGGGGGAACTTGGGCAGTAATTCTAGGTTCAGAATGCCCTCCTAGTTAAACTGTTTGTATGGTGTATTTATATGATGGGCAAGTTATTCAAGTTAACTTTTACGCGTTCAATATGATCGACCGTATTAAATGCACAAGTACCTCCCATTAATGTATAAGATATTGCATTAAATGCATGGGATCTCATAACTCATAATTTGGCAGGAAACCGTTTCATTGGCTGGAAGTATGGTGGTCATTAATGAGGGATGTGACATGGCAGCTTGGAGTTTACCTTAGGATGACTAAAGGGTCAGGTTTGATGAACTAGTCCTATCGTCCCATGGATAAACTCACTTGAGTGCCGTAATCTCAAATGCCTAAATTTCAGATGTTATGATGTCAAAAAGTGGGTAAACAGTGACTCTATTAGGTGCACGGTCCCATCAGTCAGGCGGGATAGTTTATGCTTTAGGGTTGCTCGGTTTGTAGGTAGCTCAAGTGTTTAGTTTTCTATTTATTGGCTAAGAACCATCTTAATAGCAAGGACGCAAGATTGAGTTACCTCAAGGAGGTTCCTTCGAACAAGTAGGAGTTGAGGTGGCTCAGCCGTAGTTGATCGAGCAACCATAAGTTCTAAGTGAAGTTTTACCCAAGTGTGCCAAGAGGGTTTGTAATTGTATTCCCAATGTTGCCTTGCTCGCAGTCCTCCGAACCATGTCCCTGCGGGGTTCCCAATAGGAGGTTGTTTGATATATCACGTGGAAAGAATCCCTTCGTGGGTGAAACATTAAATTGTTGCTTATTTGAGTTATGCTCCATTAAGACGATGTTTCCATTGAATCAATACTGAGGAAGATAGACATTCCCCCACACATTCTCTATAAAAGGAGAGATTCCTATTGGAATCAAGAGACCGACTGACAGACAGAGAGATATTTTTACATTCTAACTATTTAAACAGGGATTTTGAGTTATTTGTATTGCTTTGAGACCTCTGGTCAATTAAATCCTTGTACTAAAAACTACCATGTCGGCATAGGTTCATCCTAAGGAGTTGAACCATGTAATTCTTGGTGTAAGTTCTCTTATTCTCACCATTATCTTTGCTTATTTCCATCTACTACTTATTTATTCTTTGTTATCTCGGATTGAATGTCAACTAGATAAGACAAAATATTGAAACCAATTTTAGACGACAACTTGTATAATGAATATTTTACTATTAATAAGCATACAATAAATGATATTTAGATGTGTCATGAATTTTTTGATAAAAATATGTTTGATACTAACAGATTTAGTGAGATTTGACATAAATGTTATTGATAGAATTTACGGGTCCTTGGTATGATGTGTTACTTATAATTGTACGATTCGTTTTAAGTTTTTAAAAAAAATTACTTCGGGTAATAATTAACATAAATTATATTTAAATTATATTAAACATGTGGGTTCCTACAGAATGATTTTGTGAAGAAGTGAAAAGTCAAGGAATATAATCCTGGAAAGACTTAAAGCATAATAATTCCAAAAATGCATTTTTCTCTCCAAATGTGTAAGGAAATGCATGTCGATGTATATTGTTCAGTTTTGAAATTTTTCAATAGATAGCAAAACGAATAAAAATATATATATACATATAAGGAAAAAACATGTGATACTGAAGATTCAAATTTAACATCAACCAAACATTAACCTTTAAAACTTCATTAAATATTTTTTAATTATCATAGTTGATTAGAACGTAGAGTTTGTTCAAACGCATTATACACTAATTTCAAATCACATAGAACTCAATTTAGCATGCGAGATTAGTCATGATAGCAAGTATATACATAAAAAATAAAATAAATTAACAAGCGTTTCAAATAGTATTTGATTCCAACTATGTAAGATTTAGACAAAAATAGCATCGTATCATATTATGAACAAGCAATAAGTTTTCATCTACTTTATAAACTCCCTCAAGCACATGTTATAATGAATATTGTATGCCAAAACTAATATAGAAAATTATTTTGAATTTAAGTTATGCCATATACTATTTTACATTTCTTCCAACTTGTTAGCACTCGGTTATTGGTTTTTACATTATATGTTTTCTTCTGCTAATGATTATCTTTTCATACACGCTAAAACCAACCAAAAAATACTTTAAATTCAATTTAGGCATTATCACTCTAATGGTAGTTCTTATTATTTCATATAAAATGACATATATTCAACCCTATCAACAATAGACAACTTTCACTCATAAACATGGACCGAGGAGACTTAATAAGCAATCTATAAGATCATAAAATTACATACAATCTTTCTCAATCATCATAGTAAGCCTCAAAATACTAAAAAAATAATTGTGATAGTATGTTGTATACAAGCTAAAAATTCTCCTGCACAAGTTGATTTTTATGATATTTTGAAATATGAAGCACATAAACACATGAAATTAAACTTACCAATTTTTTTATGCTCAACAATAATTATCGATTGACATTTACAAACGTTAAGCCCAAATAAAATATTTTAGAATTTTTTATAAGAGATGTTATGCACACATACAATTGACAAGATAAAGCACATAAAATATGTTAGATGAACATGGTATACAAAATAAATCTCACCAAAAGTATGAAATGATCCATGATATATCAAAGAAATCTCATCCAATAAAATTTCCCCAAAGAGAAAGATGACCTAGTATTGGAACGAAATCCTACAAACAAATCCACAAAGTAACCTATGAGACATACCTATCTACTTAGAAATGGGTGGTGTGTCTCCCTGATCATTAGGAGGCACACAGACAACTTTTTTCCTAACTTTAGGAACATAAACTTTCTCAATCCTAGTTTTGGGAAGTTACTTTAGTTCTACCCACCATTCCTCTTCTCACAACATAAGGAACTTATCTTATTTATCACCATAAACTCTTATATCCTTTCACCCTAATTAATAAAAAATCAACCTTCTCATGAGGTTTCCCATTTAACCTTCAACTCTCACTTGGGATCAAACCTTCTCTCAACAATATTCCTACCAATAAATCTTGGATTCCTAGGAATAAACCTTTTACAATTATGAATGATATGTCCATTAAACTTGGAATAAGGAAAAAGGAACATTTCTATGGAAACTTTATCTTGGTATAGGTTCCTCAAATAAAATACTTCTTTTCTTTCCAAGATTTCTTTTCTTGAATAAAATAGTTATTATGGTTATCTTTCCTAACAAAAGATCATCCAAATGACTTGGAAGAATTTAGCCCCTTTTTTATAAGTTTTGAACAAAACTTTTCTTAGTATTTGAAAATGACTTAGGGAAAACCTTATCCTCTTATTTTTCTTTCGGATTGTGTTCCCTAGTGAAGCTCTCAACATAAACTTTGTTCTCACTTGAGTTGGAAAATCCAATACCAAGTTTCTCTTTCTTTAATTGTCCATGCTCCAAAAGGATTTTTTTAAGTATTTTAGATTTTCATCCAGTTATATTATTAAATGTTTTGCATTATTCAACTCAATTGACATTTTTTTTCAAATCCACTTTAAGAATTTCATTGTGTGTCTGAAAACTATATTTCTCACTTTTAATAATATCATTTTCTTTCTTGATTTTATATATATCGACATTCAATCCATTCACAAACTCAACCATTCATGATTTTCAAGTTGAGCTTTATCAAGATTTTTGAAAACATTATTTTGTCAACTTGACCAATCTTAAATTTTGATATGAGCTTAATGTTTAATCTTTTAAACTTCAAAGATTTTTTGTATAACTCATCAAATACTTAGTTTATGTCTTCATAACCACTTTCATTACCACAAGATGAATTAAAATAAGACAAATGAGAATATATGCAATAAAGAAAAAATAGGATCATTGCTATATTTAAAGCTAAACACATAATTCAAAGGAATCTCAACATGTTTTAAAGGACTATCAACTTATCTATATAGAATTACTCATATTCTAAACACAAGCACTCCCTTCAATATTTTAATTTTTTACCATAAATGCAATGGAATTATCACTTTCACCACTCGATGAATCCAATGTGGATTTATTCTCAGAATCACTAAGAGTCACTTGCTAAGATTTATTCTTCTCAAATTTTTTAGCCTTGTCATTTTACCTTAAATGTGTGGGGGCCCAATTTTATTTGATGACAAAAACCACCACAACCAAAACACATATTCTCTTATCTTGGTTATCATATCGTATGGCTAAATGAACTCTTTTCAAATTGACTTTTGTGGTCATGTTTAGAAATTCTTTATTTTTTAATCAAAGTTCTTTTCATTTAAAAAAACTTTTTACTATTTTTATAGAACTTTCTAAATATCTTCACAAAAAATAGTCATGTCCTCATCAACAAAAATACTCGATTTCTTATCGCTCCCATATTTTTTTTGAAAAGGCCTGTAGCCCTAGTTTATTAGATGAAGGAGAAATAGACTCTCCTTGGTGGCCTTACAAGCAATGGAAATCTTAGAAATAATAAAAATTAAGAAATTTTTACACTTAGCATACCACAAAATTGAATAATCCCATAATCAAACTAGGCAACTCTTGGAAATTAAGATAGCTCTTGGAATCTTTATAACCTGGTGCTATTGTTGTTAATCAATCCAAATACACATTTTCACTACTTTTGGCTTTGAATGCTGAGCCTTTCGAGGATTGCATGTCTTGAGGATTTTGTTTCTCACACGTCTGCAATGAATCAACTCGTTTCCCTAACTTTTAAGTGTTCGTATTCAAAATCTAACTATGGATATCCACTCGTGTCAAACGTAAAAGGTAAAAATCTCAAAAGCTTCTTAACAACCCTATTGTCTGGGGGGTTTTCTCCAATATTATATGAGACGTTGAAAACTTCCTTCAACCTCATGTAATAATCATCAAGCTTATCTTCTTCTTTCATCATGATGATCTCAAGAGTAGTTTTAACCCTTTTTAACTTCACCCTATTAACTAAAGAAGTACAATCATAAACAATACTAAGGATATCCCATACTTCCTTTACAGTTTCACAATTCAAAATACTATTATACTCTTGAGCACTCATGGATAAAAATCAAACATGCAATGAAATCAGGTTTTTACTACATGATGAAAATTAATCTTTCGTCCAATTCACTCTAGTTATTAACCCTAGGTTTCCAAACCTAAACATTATCAACATTCATCATGGTCCAAGTCCATACATCTTCTACAATCATTCACACATGCCAATATTTCGATATATGAGAATAGACACCGCATTATAATACCCCACACTCCTCCATAGGGTCTAAAGAAAGTCCATTGAAGACCTAAATCCTCGGTCCTCCTTTAAACCTTAAACAGAGAATAACCGCACGCTCTTCAAACCCAATTTGACTTTAGTCAACTCTTGAATCCGAAAGTATCTCAATGAACTTCTATACATACCTGAATCCTCTTTACACTGGTCTAAAAAACGCACAAATCGGACCCACGGTTTGCACTTTATGGACGAAAAGCCGATGTTTCTTGTCTACCAGTAGCACACCTCACCTGTTTATAGGCATTTAGAACTTTACTTGGCCACCCTGCCAACAAGAAGGGAAGCCCATATAAAGATCAGCACCCTCTGGGGTATGTTTGGTCATATTATCCTGAGATTTTCCTATTTAAGGGAAACCTGACCTCACTATTCAAGGACCTTTAGGCTCGTAATCAATGCATTAACCTTCATTAAATCATTATAAAAATATTCTCTTTACGTTATCTTACATCACCCCTACGTCACCACTTTCCACCATTCCACCACCATCATTAATACCCAAAAATCATATTATAAGAAGTCCCAAAAACATAATTCAAGTAGCTTTGAAGGTCTAAATGATCTTCATTTCATTTTTCCAAGTTATTTTTATTGCACATACTTTGTTACTTTTAGCATATTTCTTTGTTAAGTCTTGTTTTTTACCACCCCTAATCTCACTTTTTTTTTATTATATATAGCTTCAAACTTATTTTTTATAAGTAAAAAAATCAAAAGGAGGGTTTATCCCATAAATCCCAAATTAAAGTTTTCTCACTTTTTTCTCACTTTCACCATATATTTACACCTTTTCATAAAAAAAGAGAAACTTTAATTTTAAATTATGGGTTAGACTTCACCCCATTTTTTTTACAAACTATGTGGACTTTGATGCCATTTATGTTTACATAAGCATCCCGAAATTACTTTTGGGTTTCGTCTCCTCTTTACATGTTTACTTTTATATTCATATTTCACATGTTATTAGTTTAACCATATTCTTAGTTCACTCCTCTCATATAGTTAGTTTTGTTATTTTTGCCACTTTTTAGCGGTCTCGCAACATGGATGCTCATTTTTCTATAGTGACTCTATGATCCGGTGTATTGCTCATATTTTACTTTCTTTCATACTTTTGCTTAGTTCGTTAGCCTTTTTTATGTCTATCATTTTTTAGTGTTCCCGTGACATGCGTGTTCACTTTTCTATTATGGTGTTATGATCCAGTGTATTGCTCATATTTTAGTTGAATTTATTATACTTATTTAGTTTGATTTCTTATATATATTATCTCTTAGCACATCTGTGACAACCATGCTCACTTTCCATTAATGGCTCTCCAATCCGGTACACCGCTCACATTTTTGTTAGTTTTATCACTTTAGTAATTTATGTCTTTAGAATGATTCGTTCCTTTATTTTTCATGGCGTGTATATGATGATTTCATTCCTCACCTATACACATATGTGCACTTTTTTATGCACATCTTACACGCTTGGCACATTTTCATACCTTATACATATCTACACACACTTTAGGAGAAGTAATATATATTGTCGCCCATGAGAATCAAAAGGGTGGAATGGGTGCCTAACACCTTCCCATTAAGTAATATAGTGTTTGAGTCCATATCTTTTTGGTTTTTCATGCACTAGTAGTATTTGATGTTATCTCTTTGGATATGGCTATTTCTTTTATCTATTTTGAGTAAAACAGACTGGCAACTCTTATTTCTACACATTCACACACCCTCACATCCTTGACGATAGTTGTTTTATGTCCTTTGGGGGCCATGAACCGTGCAAGCGGGAAGAATATTTCTCGGGCCAGGATGGACACAATGAGCTTTCGTTTTCACGTTCTAGTATTCATAATTGGAGACATTAAAGTGAGGAAGCTGGTTCGTGGAACCTCCATCTCTCATCGCATAAATAAAACTCGATTTTAACAACATAATCATAACTAAATCACGCGCAAAAATAGATTTACAATCAAAGATTACACAATCAAAAAAGAAAGATCTTCTCTAGATTATAGTACTCATAAGATCAAAAATCTATGATACCAACAGAAAAAACGGTGCTATAACAATGTGAGTGTTTCTAAATATCCTAGATGAGCATGAATAGGATATAAACTAAATTAAACCTAAATTTGACCTAATTCTAAAATCAAGCACCTTTCATTTCATAAAACTTGTAAGAAAACAATTTTAACCTATTACACTAAAAATTAGACAAGTGTAAAGGTAATTATAATTCTTAAAAACATATTTAAATGACTTAAATTGCAATTCACACATACACACAAGCAAGATCTATATTAACTAATGTTAATTAATTACGTTAGGGATTTTATAAGTTCAATTAACATATTACATTATGTTCAACCTAGATCTCAGTGTAGATGTGTGTGATATGAATTAAATTAACAATTTGCACCATAAATAAGAAGATAAACCCATATATATTAGCAAAAACCCCGGTTCTCATTCAATTTGAAAATATTTTTTTCAAAAATGTACGAAAGTACATCTCACTTAACATTTCAAGGTCTGCCACTTAAACAAAAGTCAAAATCAAAAATCCACCAACCATGAGATGAAGTCCATTCTCCTCTGAAGCATTAAAACCTTGAGCCAATTCCTCCACTGAATTTTTTGAACTTATTCAATCTAGATTTAAACCTAAAATCTAGAATTGAACTTGATACCATTTGAAGTTAAATCTAAGATTTGGTGGTTTGAAAAGCATTTCACTCAATAAAATCATACAAGACATAAATCTAGTCGATTTACTCAATTTTAAAAGGACATGGGTAATTGTAAGGGAGACTCTATAAAACCTCTAAAAATGAAAGCGGTTGAAAACTCAGTTGTTCGACTTATGAAATTTTGGAGACAAAAAATGTATTTATAGGCAATCTAAAAATTTTGGGCAGTCGTGCACTTGGTATTGAATTCAATACATATGCATAATATAAATCTGATTAGCCAACATTATATCAAATGAATTTGTCTCTTGTTTATTAAAATCACATGCAAGGTTGTAAATTAGTGTCTTGTGCACACTATGACTAATTTATAACTTTGCAATGCTTTTAATGAACAAAGCCCACTAAGTTTTAAAAACTTTACACATTATAACAATGATTTTTGCAATTTAATCAGAGACAAAAAAACGTTATTGTAAAAATTTGCATGTGTACAAAGCTTGGATTTCACAAATCTCCAACTAAAATAATATCAAAGTCTCACTCGGTTGAAAACTTATATATGCGTCGAGTTGCTGATGCCAAAGAATATGCAAGGCAATATAATAGGATCGGGTCTCTCACCTACGATGTACATATGAGAATCAAGCGATGGACTTGATTATGCAAGACTAAATGTTTTAACATGTGAGATACCAAACTCTCTATATATAATTGATTGTAATATATTTTCATTTATAAACTCCCTATGAATTTATTTTCTATTCTTTAACTAAAATCCCTCCAAATATTTGATGACTCTTAATCAAACCTATGGCTTTGAATCTTACGACACACCTTCGAGAAGCTCCTATAACACTCAAATAACCCTCTAACATCACTCTTGTGACTTTAGGGAACTCCGACGAGTCTGTAGTGGAACTCCTATAACTCCTGGAAGTTATTGGCAGCACCCAACAACCCCGATGATTATTTGTTCATTTTCACTAAAAAAATTAGTGCGATGTAGGAAATTTCAAAACTAACTCCGTCAAGTTCTCTAGTGCCTTGTAGTAAATTGTAGTGCAAAATAAGAAGCTTCAAACTTCCATATTAGTTGTCATGGATCTCTTTTTATTGATATCATCGAGATTTTTCCAAATATATGAATTTCATCTTGAACGGGCATATATTTTAGGAAAATTTTAATCTTAAAGTTTAGACACAAAAAGAAAAAATAGAGATCAATAGTGAATTTTTCATGAAAAATGATTTGGGCTTCTCACTAAAAACAATTGGTGTCTAGTTAAATTTTCTAAATGTTTTCAACTAGGTAATTTTCACTCAATGTCACTATTTAATTACATGTATAGATATTTAAATAGATATATGGTTTGTGAGAAGTTATGTCATTTTGTAAAATGTTGTCACTATTTTGAAATGATAAGATAATTCGATATCTATTGAAAAAGGGTTCGCCTTCATTTTGATGCACGAAGTTTTAAAAGTCTCGAAGTTGTATTAATTCTTAATTCATTTTTTAAGTTTGTTCTTTGAGAGAGCATAACGTTTAATTTTATTCATCGGTTCTTAAATAATTGAAGTGTTGCTACTTTGATAAAAAAAAATCACTTTATCATGAGTGGCAATTATTCATCATTTTAGGGCATCGGAGAGGAAATAAAAATTTTCGTATGAAAATTGAGCTAAAATAAGATTTGGATTTGTAACTAATTTGTAATAGTCTTTTTTTACAATTCTTATCATTGCATTTGGTCAAATCATACTAAGTATAATTAATAATTTCATAACATTATGAATAAATGTAAGAAAATGACTTTTTAACATTTTCATTTTATCCATAGGACACACAATAAGTTTCTAATAAAATTATTCAATAACAAATATGTCGTTTTACTATCTTAAAAATTGATTATTTGAGTATCTCCCTCATTTTTGTAATACCCCGCGCGCCCGAAAAGAGACACGCAGAATGCTACTATGCTAAAAACTAAACTAAAACCATCAACCATGAGTATAGAGCATCTAAATTCCACGATTTAAATATACAAAATCACAATTCTTTTATTTCCACAATAATGATTACAATAATGTTTCTCTAAAATACAAAATTCTCCAACTAAAATTTCACCACTAGTTAATACATCAAAAATAAATGTCGAACCCAAGCTCTAAAATAATTCTCCAAAATAGTCCATAGCATCCCAATCCACGCTAGCCTGTCACTAAAAGAAAATACGGGGAAGTACACAATATAACAGGAATAGATGCTCACAAATAATTTGCACGGTGAATAAATCGCATATACAAATCGAATACAATCTCAAGCATTGTACCATTTAAATTTCTCAACAACACATTAAATGGATTACCAGGCCTCACCTCACCGCGCCTATGCTTTATCAAGCCATATCTGGATTTTGGACTACATAAAAATATCATGACACCGTGCTCAACACAAATATAATATCTCAGTGAATCAAAATTAGTTTCCAATAATTATTTCAAATTTTAAACGAATCACAATTCAATATGAGTGCAATCAATATAGAAATAGCAATGGAATACTCTCGAGAGAATTTAGGAGCATATTGTATAAGTATCGTACCTCAAAATAATCACATGAACCACCACATAATTTCAGCCTCTAAATATGATCGTACCATCATGTTCCTCTCACGAAAATAATCAAATCACGTTGTGAACCCAACAAGAGATAACCCCAAATAGGCCTCCAAATCTAAGGTTGAACATTGAATAAAATAGGGGCTAGGGTTTGCATAAAGAGGGAGAGGAAATAAAATAAGTATTCTACATTTTTGTGCTTGTGAAAAAGTGGTTTTAAGGTCCACCCACGACTTATTTTTAGAAGGGAAAAAGAGAGGAATTTGTAAACCCTCCAACTCTTAAAAAAACAAATATGCCGACTCAAATATGGGCATAGTCGATCGATCAACTACGAGGATCGATCAATCAACCCTACAAATCTGGCGAAAGTTCCCCCACAAAATGCCTATAAGGCAAAAATAATTATAAACCTTATAAAAACTCCATTTTAAATCCGATTTCAATTCCGCTTAAAGTTCTATTCTTCAAAAATCATAACCAATATATTTAACCAATATTATTTTCCTCGAATTTTCCATAATTAATTTAAAAATTCCCATTTAAAAATTCGGGTGTTACAATTTCATTGGTTCCACAGTTTACTCCATGAAAATGATAATAAAATATTTAATTATAATAATAGTCTCTATTTTACCTGTCCTCAATTAAAGTTATTTAATTTTTTAAATATCAATTTTATTCTTCGTTTTTTTATAAATCAATCCCCTATTTTACTTTTCTTAATATGAGATGTTTTTATTTTATCTTTAAATACTATTTTTCTTTTTCTTTTCAAAAATTGCAGAAAGGATATTAGAGAACCACTTGTTATCAAAACTCCTGCCATCAATACTCCTTCGGTAGATGTGCAAATTTAATTTTGCACCGTCAAATTTTAAATATACTTCTCACTTGATTTTTTATGTTATATATTTAATACTATTAGATCGCTATATATCGCTTTATAATCGTCACTTCGTCGCTAGCTTACAAGATTATATTTGTAAATTTTTCCTGCAAGATTACATTTGTAGTCTTAATACACTCATTTTACAGTGTAATACTAAAAATATGATCATCCATTGCAAGTATATCTTTTTTATGAAACTTGAAAGTGAATGATATAAAATATTAAAAGTGATTGAGAAAAACAAAAAATTGGTGGTCGGAGTGTAATGATAGAAATTTCGGAAAAATCTTTAATTTTTAAAAGACTGTAGCATTAGTATACTTTATAAATAAAATACCTTATTTTAAACAAAAAAATAGGAGCTATATTTGTAAAGAAAACAAATTGTTGTAGACCAAAAAAAAATAGGGACCTTCTCTATAAAAGAAAAGTTAATTGTCCTAAAATCATAAAATAGATATAAACATAGTTCTTTATTTTAACTATAAGATTATTTCCCCCAATTAATTTATAAAGTTGATTGTCTTAAAACCATGAGGTTAATTTATAACATTATTTCCCAATTAATTTGGGTAATTATTTCTAATAACTTTCTTGAACCCTTTGAATCTCTGGTAACTTCTATTGACCGCTTGGGAATCACCATCTCTATTTGAACTTTTGGTAACCTATACAACCATTTGTCAAATAACTTATTTTGGATCAAATATGAAATAATAAGAAAACATATTGCTTTCGCGTTGGAGAGGAAAAAAAGAAAAAAGAAAAGATAAATCGATTGGTGTCTTAAAGTCATTTATATAAAAATATTAAAATTAAGTAAAAGAAGTGCCTTTACCTTTAACCTTATAACTTCATGCATACCCACTTCACGTTCTTCTTGCGTAAAATAGTGAAATTTCCCACAATTGTAAATGAAATAAAATAGTGCAATAAAATAAAAGAGACACGGATTTACGCGGTTCACCTACAAAGTGTAGGCTACGTCCACAGGACCCTAAGGTCAGATTCTTCACTATCACAAAGTCCAAATTACAAATGGATGACAAGATACTCAAAGGTCTCACCACCAAACCAAATACAAACACCCTTAGTTGTGTTAAAATATTCAAAGAGGAAGTATCTTACAAAATAGGTCTTTAAAGAACAGTAGCCAACTAAGACGGAAAATAGGACAAAGTTATTTCATACAAAACTGTAATAATCTAATTCTTGAATGACGAATTTGCAAAGACGAGAACACTCCTTATGTAGGTGCAAAAGACCATATCAAAGGTCCAATTAATTTGACCATTCCAACTACCAAAGCTAATTATATCAATTTCTAAAACTTTGACCAAGAGTTTCGAGATGAGGATTCTCAAAGTGCATGTGCTGATTCATGAATAGTTTAATGAATCTTAGAACATAGAGGGATATTAACAATTATCCCCCTACCAACTTATAACGATAACTCAATCACACCTAGAAGAGTATTACACTTGCCATGCTTGCACTTTGGCAAAACTATAGTCATTGCATCCGAAGCATTATTATCGGTGTGAAGATTCTCGAGTTGCAAAAACTTCAAGTCCAAAACCCCACGAATCCAGTGATACGTCACATCAATGTGTTTGGACCTTGAATGAATACTTGAGTTTTTACTTAACTGAATTGCACTTTGATTGTCGTAATAAAGAATATACTTCTTTTATTTCAAACCTAATTCTCATAGGAATTTCTTAAACCATAAAATTTATTTGCACGCTTCAGTGACAACAATAAATTCGTCCTCTATAATAGACATAGTAGCACTTTTTTCAATTTGGATTTCTAAGCTACAACTCCCCATGCAGTGGTCATTAAGTACCCCAAAATAGATTTTCTCGAATCAACATCACCAGCCATGTCAGCATCTGTAAATCCTTCAAGCACAGGTTTATCATTTCCAAAATACAAGCACATCTTTGAAGTACCTTCGAGATACTTTAGTATCCATTCTAAGCTACCCAATGTTTTATACCTGGTTTTAAGAGAAGTCAGCTCACAACACCCATGGCGTGAGGACTATCTGGCCTTGTACAAACCATGGCACACATTAATGAACCAACATTTGAGGCATAAGGTATTTTGTGCATTTTTTCCTTTTCTTTCTTGCTTGTAGGACACTGACTTTTATTGAGCTTGAAGTTGCGTGCGAGTGGACAACTGACAGAATTTTCATTTTTCATATTAAATCTTTCAAAAACTTTTTCAATGTACTTTTCTTAAGATATCCAAATTTGTCCTTCCTTTTGATCATGAACAATTTTCGTAATGGGAATTTGCTTTGCAGGTCCTAAGTCTTTCACGAAAAAAGACTTGCTCCATTCCAATTTCAACTTGTTAATTTTGGAAGAATCTTGACCAACAATTAACATATCATCAACATATAGAGTAATAAGACAATAAAGTTCTATCAGGAAATCCTTCATCAAAACACAATGGTCCAAAGTGGTGTGAGAATACCCATTTTTAGTCATAAAAGAGTCAAACTTCTTATACCATTGCCTTGGTGCTTGCTTTAATCCATACAAACTTTTCTTCAATTTTCAAACAAGATATGTTTCCCTTTGACTTCGAAACCTTCAGGGTGTTCCATGTAAATCTCTTCTTCAAGGTATTCATGTAGAAATGAAATTTTAACATCAAGTTGTTCAACCTCTAAGTTTATGCTTGCAACTATGACAAACATAACCCGAATTGATGACATTTTTACAAACGGAGAAAAAATCTCATCAAAATCAACACCCCTTTTCTACCCAAGAACTTTCACAACATGGCGTGCCTTGTACCAAGGTTGTGAGTTTTCCTCACCATTCTTTAATCGATAAATCCATTTGTTTTTCACCAGCTCCTTACCATTAGGTAACTTCACAAGTTCAAAGTTGTGATTTTCATGCAACAACTTCATTTATTCTTTTATTGCCTTCATCCATTCTTGTTTGTTTTCATGTTCCATGGCTTCTTGGTAAGTTTCAGGCTCCCCTAATCAGATAACAAAATAATCTCAATAGTAGAATATTTTGTAGAAAGTTTTCTTACTCTTGAGGACCTTCGCAACTCGAGTTGTGGTGGTTGCTCTTATAGTTGTTGTTCCTCTTGATTTTCTGCTTTGACCTCAATAAGAGGATCTTCATCATCATTAGGAAACTCATTTACTAATATACCATCTTCATTTTGCTACTATGTAGGTGAAGATATAGGATCCAAATCAACAAGATCATCACCATTGGTGGGCTTTGAAGCACTATGAGACTCGGGTTAAGAACCTCTTTTAAAATCTGCAGTTGTTTGATCTTCAAAAAACACAACATCTCTACTTCTTAAAAATTTCTTATCTACTGGGACCCATAATCTGTAGTCAAACTATTCATGTCCATAGCTAAGAAAAATACATTGCCTTACCTTTTCACTAAGTTTGGACCTATCATATTTTGGGATGTGAACAAAAGCCCTGCAACCAAAACCTTTTAAATGGTCATAAGAGGGTTCTTTACCTATCCAAAATTTCTCTAGTATATCATCTTGTAGAGGTGATAAAGGAGGCAAATTAATTAAGCAAGTGGTTGTTCACATGGCCTCTCCCCAAAAGGATCTTGGCAATTTGGCATGTGAAAGCAAACATCTAATTCTTTTAACAATGGTTAAGTTCATCCTCTCAAAAACTCCGTTTTGTTGAGGGGTCTTCTTAATGATTCTTTAATGACAGATGCCATGAATATTGCAATAGTCATCAAAGGCCCAATGTACTTAACTCCATTATAGAGCAAACACATTTTAATTTTTTTCATGCTTATCTTTGAACATTGGCCTTAAAGTGATTGAATGCGTCTAGCACTTGATCTTTAGTTTTAAGAAGGTAAGTTCACAATTTCTAGGACTGATCATCAATAAAGGTGACAAAATAGAGAGAACCACTTCGCGTCCTAAGTTTTAAAGGGACACACACATCAAAATGTACCAAATCCAAAACATTAGATTTTCTTGATGCAAAGTTTCTAAGGGAAGAAACTCTATTTTTTTTACTGGCTACATGATGAACACAAGTCTTAAGTAAAGCTCTTTCTTTGATAAAATTTTTAGCCCCTTATCAACCATATATCCGAGCCTTTTATTCAATAGTTTAGTAGAAGAACCATCTTATAATGCATTCACAACACCCTCGCTAATTTTTGCTTGCATTGTATAAAGAGTACAACTCTTGTTCCCTTTAGCCACCACTAAAGGGCTCTTGTATAGCTTACATATTTCATCACCAAATTGGTTGCTAAAGCCTTCATCATCAAGAATAATGGTAGATATAAAATTCAGTTGAATATCTGGTGCATGCCTCACATCTTTAAGCAGCAACCTGCTACCAATATTAGTTTCCAAATAGATATCTCCCGTACCAATGATTTTAGACAAACCTTTATTTCCCATATGAACACACCCATATTTCCCTTGAGTGTAGGAAGTGAAGAAATTGGCCCGTGAAGTGACAAGAAATGAAGCACCAGAGTCAATCCCCTAATTAGTTTCTTGACTTGTCAGATTAACACAGGCATTGTCACAAACAATCATAACCTCACTATCGAAAAAAACTACAGTTGTGTTTTCATGATTCTTCTCATCACCTTTATCTTGTCCTTTTTCCTTAAACTTGAGATTTCTACTTTTAAATCTTTATGTATTATTTCTTGTGGCAGTAATTACATTCAATGTTTTTCTTCTAATTGGGTGTTCCTTGACTATTATGACTTTTATCACGATTGTTACGGCTTTTGGTATAGTGGTGAGATGATCTACTTATGCCTCTCCCTTAATTTTCAGTGATAAGAGATTTAAACTGAGAAGATCCATTTGATTATCTCTGAGTTTCTTCATTTATCAAACTACCAGTTACTTGCATCATGGATATAACTCCATCAGGTGTCGAACTACTAATTATTACCATCAAGGTCTCCCATCTTTCTCGCAAAAAACTAAGGAGCATTAAGGCCTTCAATTCATCATAAAAAATAATCTTCACTGAGGCACGCTGGTTAGTAATACTATTTAATTCATTCAAATGATCAACAATGGAACTTCTTACCTTGTATTTCAAATTTACAAGCTTTCAAAATAGGAAAGCTTTGTTGGCGTCAGTTTTTCTACATATAGATTTTCCAATTTCTTCCAAAGTGCATTTGTTGAATGATCGGTGGATACGTGATGAAAAACATTATCATCAATCTATTGTCGAATAATTTTGACGGCCTTTCTGTCGAGTTTGTTCCAGTCAGCATCAGACGTGCCTTATGGTTTTACCGCGATACCTTTAATGGGTCCACAAGGATCTTTTTAATACAAGAGTTTTCCATCTTGGTTTTCCAAGTCATCCAGTTAATTCCAATGATAGTGATTATATGACCAACACTACCTTCCATTATTTACACGCAAATCTGAAACCAAAGCTCTGATTTCAGTTGTTGGGTAAAATAATGGAATTTCTCTTAAGTGTAAATGAAATAAAATAGTGCAAAAAAATAAAGGAGACATGGATTTACATGGTTCACCTACAAAGTCTATGCTACATCCACGGGACCCTAAGGTCAGTTCCTTCATTATCACAACGTTAGAGTTACAAATGGATTACAAGAGACTCAAAGGTCTCACCACCAAACCAAATACGAACACTCTTAGGTGTATACAAATATTAAAAGAGGAAGGATCTCACAAAATAGGTCTTCAAAGAATAGTAGCCAAAGAATACAAAAAATAGGAAAAGAAAATTGCTCCCAAAACTCAAATATTATGATGTTACTTGAATGAGGAATTTTCAAAAGGAGAAAATCCTTATATAGGTGACAAATACCTTATTAAAGGTCTAATGAATCTGACCATTCCAACTACCAAAGTTAATTATATTGATTTTCAAGACATTGACCAAGAGTTCCAAGATAAGGATTCCCAAAGTGCATGTGTTAATTCATGAATAGTTTAATGAATCTTGGAAAATGGAGGGATACCAACAGTTCTCACGTGATAATACTTATATAGGCCTCATCAGCCCCTCCACTTTTTTATTTTAAATCTTCAAGGGTATTATATGGACGTTGATAGAGTGGAATGTATAAAATTTATGATTATTTCGGTCTCAGACCCCGCTTATTATTAATTATTAAATCAAACACCCATAATTTTTTATTCTAAAGGTTTAATCTCCAAAGTAATACTTACCATTACTTTACTTTTAACTCACACTTTTTCCCACTTATTTTTCTAAAATAACTCTCATTAAGTGTCAACAAGTAATAAATAATTTATATGTATTTCTTATTCATAAAAAACATTTTTTTATAACAATACTTCTCTTTTAAAAAAAATAACTAAAAATTAGCTTTTTTTATTTAAAAAAAATTGTTTTGACTATTTTGTAACACCCTGTAATTTTGAGATTTAAGAATTTAATTAGTTTGGGTACTTTTAATTACGCATGTGTAGTAATTTAATTCAATAAAATATTGTGGGTTTATTGAATATTGATCGAGAGAGAGATTATGATTAATATTTGTGGAATAAATGTACTAAGTGTGTAGTAAATAACAAGTGATAATTATTATATGTCGTAGTGAGTAATATTAACGGGACTATGTTACATCTTAATCGAGAGTCGTCTGTATACTATATTAAGGTCGAGATAGAAAATTTATGTAGAGTGACTCAAACGGTGATTTTGAGGTCACGGTTGATTCCGAATGGTTTGAAATAAGCGGAATAGAGTATTCGAGTGTATTGTTGGGTTCCAAGATATTTTAGACCAACCCGGCACCACATAAGGGTGTTTTGGTCATTTGGGAGGCTATGGTTGGAAGAACTCCGAATTTAGAGTGTTATATTAGCCACTTTGAGATAGAGTCTAGTTTTACATTACTGGAGAGATAAGAGAGGCCATTGGAGAGGAAGAAGGGAGGATCCTTAGGCCATTCTACACCCTTTTTCCATCACCGTAGTCACCAAAAACCAAATATGAGCAAGGAAAAAATAACTCCACCACCAAATAATGAAAATCAGAGACATAAATAAAAGGCAAGTGTTTATCTTGTAAATCTTTTAAGCATGTTATAATACCCATAATAGTGTAGGGTTAAAATTATATGATTGGGTGAATTCTTGGGATTATATGGGTTGTAATTCATAATATGGGATAGGATTCATGTTAGAAATAATCCCTCTTCATTGATATTATGAAATCTAAAATTATAGGATAAAAAACTTTAAATAAATCTAGAAATCTTGATGAACATGCATGAAGAACATCAAAACTAAAGTTTTATGATTTATGAACATTAAATATATTTATGGTTAGATTTTTTAAGATTTGATGTTATAATTACGTTAAAAATTATCTTTATACGTATACTTGATGATTGGGTATGTTTTGTAGGAGTTTTGAAAGGTTTTATGGAGGTTTGATAGGTTATAAATGGTAAAAACTTATAACAGCAATAAAGAGGACTAACTGTCAAGAGCAAATCGATTTGACTCCATGAGCGAATTGATTCGACTGCCTAGTTATACTAGGTTTGATTATTTATGTTATATATCCACATAGAACTAATTTGGGGAACTTTTTAATTGTTTAAAACTATAAGAGAGGACTTAATGAATCCCAATAGACCTATAGTAGGGACTGAGGATTAGCCAAAATGGGAGAATCAGGGCTAGGACCTATGGGCATAATATGAACTTAATAATTTGCGATAATTAAAACGGGTTACGGTGATCATGAGCGAACCCAGGATTTATACCAGTAGTATAGGGAGGCATTGACTACTAATATTGCTTAAGGGATAATTAGGACCCTTCGCGTAGTGAACAATACTCGGGAAATTACGAAATGAACAATAAGTGTGAATCATTAGTACATTGAGTATTCGAGATCGATATATACTACGTACTGGATATATTGAGGGTTATATTTATACCTATACTAGAGATATATACACACACATATCGATAGGTTTTGTGAATACCTATTGTATGCTTTGTTACATGTGTGAACATACCTACGTTGCTTGAACATACCGATGTTTCTTGCTATCACACGAGGTTCCTCACAGTGGACGATCCCACCTTGGGAATGCCAACAAGGTATGGATGTGTGCCCCAGAACATAGAACTTAGGGAGGCTATGAAATACCCCGCATTTTTGTCGATATTTATTTATGGGATTTATTGAATTAAATGTGAATTAATTGAGAATTAATCCGGATAAAATATTAACGAGATGTGAATTAGTATTTGATTATACCGGATAAAATATTAACGAAATTTGAGTTAGTATTTGATTATAATGTGTATATATGGCAATATACGAATATTGAAACTATTGAAATTGTCGCGAGATTGAAATACGGCAATTTGGGAAATTTTGTTGAGACGCGTATGACAGTCGCGTCAGGAAAATAATTATTTAATTAAAAAAGTGAATTTTATTTTTATTAACCGTATGGTCATTTTTAATGCGCTAACGTGTCCGGAAGGGTCGAAATAGTCAGAAAACACTAGCCGGGGGTTAAGTTTGGGTCCCGGGGCATTATTGGGCCATACCGGTAACTTAAAAGGGCATTTTGGTAATTTCGAAAATTTCGGAATTAAAACCCACGAAAATTAGAAATAAAAATCTGACTTATTCTTTATCCACTAAACCCACTAACTACACTAAGGGACTTAATGGACTACGGGAGAAGTTAAGAAATAGTTCTAACTTGCCAAACCCCCACCTCTATTGTCATCATCCTTAGAGAAGAACTTGTAGAGAGAGAGAGAGAAGAGAATTCTGGAGAGAGAGAGAGAGAGAGAGAGAGAGAGAGAGAGAACAACTCAACCTTCAAGATTCAACATCAAATTCAAAGAAAGATTAGAGGCAAGTGGTTTAATTATAATTGATTCAATGCCATGCTTTTCCATGTTTAGGATAATTATCAAATTTGTCTTGGAAGATTGATTAGACCCATGAATTTGAGGATTTAAACTATGAACTATGTTAGGAATTGAATGTAGAAACATTTTGGACGAATTATGAATTCAAAGTTTTAACCATTGATGATCTAAAAATGGATTTTAGAAGAAGTTTATTAATGTTCTTGAAAGAAATAGAAAACTGGAATTCTTGATGAAGTTTTGATCCAAACAAAGCCCTTGAATGATGAATTATTTATTTTATAACGTTAACACTATTGTAGGATGGTTGTATGATGATATTATAACGTTATCTTAGAGTTTCATGCCTGTTAATGGTGTTTTGAGATGATTTGAAAACTGCAAAACGAAGCAGTCCGTAGCCTACCTGGTGCGTTCGATCGATCGACGTTCATCAGTCGATCGATCGACCACCATCGATCGATCGAAGGTCAAGGTCGATCGATCGACCTTCCCAGAAAGAGTAAAATTTCCCCTAGTTAAATTTTAATGATATTTACCCTTGGAAAATATTATTGGAGACCTTATTAATATCCTTAGACTTAAGGAAGACCATTAGGTATGGTTATAAAGTTTGGACCTTAATTAGAATTTAATTTAAGGAATTATTCTAAAAGCTAATGAAGCTCGATGAGTTAGATAATATTAGGGTTAAAAGAGTAATTTTGAATAAATTGATGAATTTAGGTTTGGGGGAGAAGTAAGGACCTTAAGAATAATGATGTAATATGTGGGAATAATAGGAAACTTAATAACCCCTTTGAGATAGGTTTTAAGTATAAGAATCTATGACGTGAGATGTGTCGACAGTCTACATTATATATTATCGGAAGACTTAAAATGTATACAATTGGAATAATGGTATAAGGATTTAGAAAATACCTTTATTAATATTGAGATATCTAAGATGTGTGCATGCTTAGTATATGATCTTATGTGTATGACATACCTACCATACTTGCTATCAGGGGAGGTTTACGTTCGCTTAGGGCCTTCTAATCCTTGTGTGCCCGGATTTAGTTTGGTACCTAGAGGACATAGTTCAAGGGAATGACTTAATTGTGAGTTATTAAGTCAGCTGACTATGGAGCGTAGGTATGTACGTGACCCATGGATATGTTGAATTATGTTCGCCTCTATTTTTGTGTGTTGTGCTTATTCTAACAATTCCTGAGAGATTCGGAATTTGTAATCCTTATGTACGTGATGTACCGGGATGGATAGCAGAGTATGTGTGCACCGCAGCTTAGCCTCGGGGTCCTTATATTGTATATTTATGATGTGAATAATATACGGTTGAATGAAAAGGAATTGCGATGTTTATTTATGAGAATCATTTATAGTAACTCTTTGAGAAGATAAATAAGGGGATAACCTCCAGTAAACGGTAATGCTAATGATTGAGAATCCGAGTTCAAGTAAAGCTATATATTTAAGTAATAACATTGGGAATTTATATTGTGAATCGAGTAGTTGGGTTAGAACTTATGATGGTTTAGTTAGATAAATAACACATGAATGGGTACAGGAACGTTAGGAGTGCACAGTTAGACGAGAGGTGAGTATATCATGTGAGAGCACGTCCTAACATGTATCTTGCATTCATTGTTTTAATTGTTATTAAAGCACTTGCTGTTTTTAAAATACTCTCCACATTCGGGCTCTGACCCGTTTGCTTTCAAATCTATCTTTTTGTAAAAACCATTTTTAGGTCCCCAGCCACAAGGACACCATGCATAGTGTTTCCAGTCAGATGACGAGTTGTAGCTATTGTGGAAGTTACAGGGTCTTGCCAGTAGACGCTTCATTTGCCTTGACTCTATATTCAGATTTCATCAGTTGTAGGGCATGTCGCCCAATTCTTTTAGAGACATTTCATTTTATATTTCAGTTATTCAGACTTTGGTTTGAAATTAATTCAGGATGCAGACTTGTTTTATTTCTTTTCATATTGGGATTGTTGTGAGGAGTATTTCCTCTAGACTCATCTTTATTTGTTGATTCATTATAGTTGGACTTTATCGTGAATGGTTGTGTTACATTTCTATATTTCATTTATTGCATGTTAATCAGATTTAATTTAAAATTTTACAACTCACGTTTTAAATACTAGGTGGTTAGTAATCATTAAAAAAAATGTTTTCGACAGTGATGCTATTAACTGGACCAACTTGGCATTTTGTATTGATTTAATAAAGGAGTAGCTACCCGGTATTTAATTAGTCGGGGTGTCACATGTGGTATCAGAGCATCAGGTTCTAGTGTCCTTTAGGATCTGTACGGCTTATTATGTTTCCGTTGAGCTCTCTTTGATATAGAGCCCTAAATTTTAGGACTGTTGTGTAATACCCCATACTTTTGACTATATTTATTTTTGGGATTAATTAATTAAATTGCGTATTAATTGGAAATTAATCCGGGTTATAAATACTAATGAGATGCAAATTGGTATTTGATTATGTGCATATATGATTATATATGTATTTGGTATTATAAAATTTATCGTGAGATTTATATACGGCATTTTAGAAATTTTGTTGAGACGCGTGGGACCGCCGCGTCACGGTATAATATTTTGATAATAAAAGTGAATTTAAAATCTATAAACCGTATGGTCGTTTTGAGTGCGCCAACGCGTTCGGAAGGGTCGAGATAGTCAGAAAACACTAGCCGGGGGTATAGTTTGGGTCCCGGGGTATTTTTAGGCCATACCGGTAACTTAAAGGGTATTTTGGTAATTTTACATTTTTAGGAATTAAAAGTGACGAAAATTAGAGATGTAAATCTGATGTGGATTAAACCCATTAAGCCCATTAACCAACCCATATTAACCTAGAAGGCTACGTAGGTTGTCATTTAGGTTTTCTAAGTTTCCCCAAATCAAACCCTAGCCACCTTAAGCCACCATTAGAGAGGAAGCTTGGAGAGAAGAAATTCTGCAGAAATTCTTCATCAAATCAACACCAAATCCGGAATCAAACCAAGGCAAGTGATTTAAATTACATTCCTTATGCAGTGAATGCTTTTTTCCATGTTAGAAACATTGTTAATCAATCTTATATAAGAGTTAAAAGAAAACCCATGAAATTGGAAGATTGTTGTTTAATTTTGGGATAGGTTTGCATGTAGAAACAGTTTGAAGATTTAATTCAGAGATTTCATATCTATGTGATGTATAAACGGATTAAAATCTGGGAAATTTTGATGAGAAGAACCTAGGGTTTATGTTCTTGAAGAAAATTGGGAATTAATGTAGAAATTTGTGATTTAATGATGTTTAGAAAGTATTAAACCCCTTTAATGATGTTAGTATAGCACCTTGGCATGTTTGAGGATGATTAGAGAACTCAATATATTGTTGGAACGAATTTTAGAAGAGGTTTGAGGAGTAAAAATGGTGAAAAACCGAATTGGGGAAAATCTGGGCCGAAACTGTCCAGTCGTTAGAAGCAGCCCCCAGGTCGTTCGAACGAACTCGTTCGAACGAGCTTCTAACGAGTTGACCAGTCGTTGCCAATGAGTAGGAATTTCGTTCGATATCTCGTTCGAACGAGATATCGTTAGAAGGGTCAGTTCGTTCGAACGAACTGGATCTCGTTCGAACAGTCTCGTTCGAACGAGACTTCTAACGAGCCAACAGTCCAAACTCGTTCGAACGAGACTTCTAACGAGTTGACAGTTTTGTCCTTTTTGGACTATTTTGATTTTTAGAGTCCCGTAAACTTGTTCGAGGATATAGATGACCTTCCTTTATTGATGTGAGGATAGATTTGGGACTTTTGGGTTATTGAGAGAAGTAAATTATATACTAGAGTTATATTCCATGAACCATTTGGGTTGAGACGTGAGTGTCTACTACGATGTGAGGATGAATTATGGCGCGTATAATTACAAACCGGAATAGTATGAATTGTGATAATTATAGTTAGTACGAGAGTGCAATATGTACTACGATTAAAATACGGTATTACTAAGATGTGTGTTTACTTAGTATTGGTATATATATTGTATGTATGACATACCTACCATACTTGCTATCACGGGAGGTTGCGTTCGCTTAGGACCCTCTAATCCTTGTGTGCCTATGGGGGGGATATAGACTGGTACCTTGATGAACATAGGTCATAGAAAGACTTATTGTGATATTAATAAGTCCGCTGACCGTGGGAGCGTAGGTATGTGCGTGACCCACGTGATGGTGACTGTGTTCGCCTCCACTATTTGTGATTTGTGTTATCTGAACTATTCCTGAGAGATTCGGAATGTGTGATCCTTATGTACGTGATGTACCGGGGTGGATAGCAGAGTATGTGTGCACTACAGCTTAGTTTTCGGGGTGCTTGTATTGTATATTTATGATATGAATAATATACATTAAATAAATGGGAATCCTCATGTTAATGTTGTAAATGTATTACAGTATTGTTTCGAGATATATAATGAGTTAACTGATACTTATATATATGGCATATTTAGTAACTGAGTTTACGTTAAATCCCTATTTAATTACGAGCGTTCTATGTTAATGGAACCGAGTGATATGGGTAGGACCTTTGGCAGTCTAACTAGTCAAGTTATCACTTAGCTAGTAGTATGGGTCGTTATAGATGGTACTTCCGTTAGGAGTGCACAGTTAGAAGAGAGGTGAGAATATCATGTGAGTGCACGTCCTAACATGTACTTTGCATTTAATGTTTTAAATGTTTTTAAAGCACTTGCAGGTTTTTAAAATATAACTCCACATTCGGGCTCTGACCCGTTTGCTTTTCAAATCACTTTTTCTTTGTAAAACCATTTTAGGTGCCCAGCCACAAGGACACCAAGCATAGGATACTCATTCAGGTGACGAGCTGTAGCTGCTTGTGGAAGCTACAGGGATTTGCATGTAGACGCTTCTATCTTTTGGATTCCAGAGTCACCATCTATCAGTTGTAGGGCATGTTGCCCATTTCTTTAGAGACATCTCTTATATTTCAGTTTTCAGACTTTAGCATGTTTTATTTCAGTTTTGGTTATTCATTTCAGTTATGAGATTGTAGTGAGGAGTTTTCCTCCAGACTTTATTTACTCTATTGTGATGGTTATTCGTTTTACTTCGGTATGGTGAATGGTGTTATTTATTTCTTCATTACACTTGTTGCATGTTAATCAGACTTAAATTAAAATTTGGCAACTTGCTTTTTAAATACTAGGTGGTTAGTAATATTAAAATGTTTTCGACAGTGATGCTATTAACTGAGCCAACTTGGCATTTTGAATTAATTTTATAAAGGAGTAGCTACCCGGTATTTAATTAGTCGGGGTGTCACAGGTGGTATCAGAGCATCAGGTTCTAGTGTCCTTTAGGATCTGTACGGCTATTATGTTTCCGCTACGTTTCTTTGATATAGAGCCCTATATTTTAGGACTGTGGTAATCTTTTTGTGTATGCTTCGTTCTTCAGCTATTTTAAGTTTATAAACAGCGAACTTATAAACTTTGTTCTTATTTCAGATGCCTCCACGACGTTCACGACGAGTTCCCAGGAATGCAATGACCGAACCCCAGCCCGCTCCAGTTCAGGGCATGATGAACGCCGTTGAGGTTGCTGCTATAGTAGCCCAAGCGGTAAATGCCGCGATTGCCGTGATTCAGCAGGCACCGCCTTAGGCGCCGATTGCCGCGCTAGTACAGGTTAATGCATTCCCGTCTGCTTGGGAGCGTGTACGAGACGCTTTTCAGAAAGCGCATCCGCCAGAGTTTGCAGGAAGCTCAGATGTAGTAGTCTCGAGCCAGTGGAGGAAGGACATGCAGAGGCATTTGAGGATGCATGAGTGCACAGATGTTCAGAAGCAGGTACTAGCTACTTTCAAGCTAGTTGGATCTGCGCTGCAGTGGTGGGAGTCCATTACCACCGCGGAGGAGAGGGATACTCTCACGATTCAGGAGTTCTGGGTGCAGTTTGACCGCAAGTACTTTCCATCCGCAGTTCATACAGAGATGAGGAGGAAGCTGATGAGTCTGAAACAGGAAGGCAAGACAGTGGCCGAGTATGAGGCCGAGTTTACTAACCTGTTGAATATCGTTCCAGACGAGATTCCAACAGAGAAGAAGAAGATAGAGAAGTTCACCGATGGGTTGAATTGGAGGATCCGTCAGCATCTGCTAGGAAATCTATCGTTGGCCACTTATTCTGATGTGGTTAACGCTGCATTGTTGCACTGCCAGGACCACCATTTTCATATGGCCGAGGGCAAGCAGTCGGGGGAGTCTAGCCATCAGGGCAGGACTGGAGGACATGGTGCCAGTGGGGCACAATCGGGTCAGGGGCAGAGGCAGAATGAGCAGGGTACCCAGCAGGGGGATAATAAGAGGTTCTGGTCAGGGAACTACAGGCAGGGACAGGGAGGTTTCCGTCAGGGCCATCAGGGTCCAAACAGCCATCAGGGCCAACAAGGGCAGAATGGGCAGTAGTTTCATCAGGGCCAGCAGGGCCAAGGGAGGAATGGTAACGGCCACCAGGGCCGGGGACAGCAGGGGCAGAGGGGAGAGAACTTCCCAGGGAAGTGCTTTACTTGTGGCAAGACTGGCCATAAGAAGCAAGATTGTCCTGATAGGGGCAGGGCCCCACAGCAGCAGCAGCAGGGTGCTCGCCAGGAGCCACAGAGGCCTATGTTTCCCGCCGCTCTTCCTGCACCGCCACAGATGGCAGCACTGCCACCCATTCCAGCAGTCCCAGTTCAGCAAGGGCAGCTACAGTATGGACGTGTCTACAACGTCCACCAGGCTGCAATTCCACAGGCACCGCCCGCGATCGAGGGTATGTTTCCTATCCATGGCACTATGGGTCGGGTGTTATTTGATACGGGTGCTACACACTGTTTTATAGCTACACACTTCGCGAAAGCTTTAGGATTGTTAGCTACGGCAGAGAGCACAGTGACGTGTGTCGACTCACCATTAGGGAGTGGGTCACTTATTTTCTTTATATGCCGGGGAGTGGGGGTAGAGATTGGTGGTTTGGTATTACCTGCGAACATGTTAGTGTTAGACATGCATGTTCACGATGTGATCATCAGTATGGATTGGCTCGTAGCATATAGGTCCATGATTGATTGCTTCAGCGGGAGCATTATTTTTGCCATTCCGGGGCAAGAGATGTTTATAGTGGCGATGCCTCGCCCAGAGGGAGGATCGACCGCTCATCTGTATTACATAGAGGAGGATACCTCTAAGGAGGTTGTTATTCCTTTAGATTTGATCCCGGTTGTCAGGGAGTATTCGGATGTGTTTCAGGAGATACCAGGCCTACCACCCAGTCGAGAGATAGACTTCGTTATAGATTTGCTACCGGGTACGAGACCTATAGCACGCGCACCGTACCGTATGGCTCCAGCTGAGATGAGAGAGCTATGGGATGAGATAGAGCAGTTGTTGGGACAAGGCTTTATTCGCAGGAGTACCTCACCTTGGGGCGCTCCAGTTTTATTTGTGAAGAAGAGGGACGGTTCACTGAGATTGTGTGTGGACTACCGAGAGTTGAATAAGGTCACGATACGGAATAAGTATCTGTTGCCTCGAATCGATGACTTGTTCGACCAGTGGAGAGGAGCTTCTTTCTTCTCGAAGATTGACTTGAGGTCGGGATACCATCAGTTGCGTATCAGGGAGGAGGATGTCTCGAAAACCGCGTTCTTGTCGAGATATGGTTCTTATGAGTTTCGGGTTATGCCCTTCGGCTTGACCAACGCTCCAGCAATGTTTATGGACTTGATGAACAGAGTGTTCAGAGATTTCCTAGATCAGTTTGTCATTGTCTTCATTGATGACATTCTGGTTTACTCTCAGACAGAGGAGGAGCACGCCGAGCATTTGAGGCAGGTTTTGCAGACACTTCGTCAGAACGAGTTGTATGCAAAATATGAGAAGTGCGGGTTTTGGCTGAAGGAAGTCCAGTTTTTGGGTCACATTATTTCTGACCAGGGAATATCTGTCGATCCGGGGAAGGTATCAGTGGTGAGGGAGTGGGGACAGCCCACGACACCAACGGAGATTCGTAGTTTCTTGGGTCTAGCAGGATACTACAGGAGGTTTATTCGGGGTTTCTCGGAGATAGCAGGTCCTTTGACACATTTGACTCGTAAGGGTGTGCCATACATCTGGAGTGATGCCTATCAGTTGGCGTTCGATGAATTGAAGGACAAATTGACCTCAGCGCCTATGTTAGCATTGCCGAGACCGGGAGTTGAGTATTTGGTTTACACCGATGCATCTTTGCAAGGACTGGGAGGTGTATTACAGCAAGAGAGACAGGCCATAGCTTATGCTTCCCGTAAGCTTAAGCCTCATGAGAAGAATTACCCCACACATGATTTGGAGTTGGCAGCAGTGGTATTTGCCTTACGGATTTGGAGGCACTATCTTTTGGGGGAGAAGTTTCAGCTATTCACGGACCACAAGTCACTACAGTATCTGTTCACGCAGAAGGAATTGAATATGCGGCAGCGTAGGTGGCTTGAATTTGTGAAGGACTACCAGTTCGACATCCAGTACCACCCGGGTAAGGCTAACGTGGTAGCAGACCCATTGAGCCGTAGGCCAGCAGATGAGATGGCAGAGGTGTGGAAAGCTAAGTGGAAGGAATTGGGACACCAGGATGCAGTGGCCCGATCTTTCATGTCTGTGATGACCGTTACACCGCAGATTGTAACGAAAGTAGTACGGGCACAGGCTAATGACTCGTTCTGTCAGGAGCAGATATTTCGATTACTTGCAGAGGGAGTCGAGTCCTATACCGTTAGCTCAGACGGGGGATTGCGCTTCAATGGGAGATTGGTAGTTCCGGAAGGAGGAGAATTGCGACACGATGTTATGGCAGAGTCGCACGGCTCACGGTTCGCGGTACACCCCGGAGGGGACAAAATGTACCAAGACATGAGACGGCAATATTGGTGGAGCGGTATGAAGAGAGATATCGCTGAGTTTGTCTCGAAATGCGCCACTTGTCAGCTTGTAAAAGTGGATCATCAGAGACCAGCAGGATTTCTACAGCCGTTGGAGGTTCCGGTGTGGATGTGGGAGAGCATATCCATGGACTTTATCACGGGGTTGCCTACGTCGCAGGGGGGTCACGACTCCGTTTGGGTAATTGTGGACAGGTTGTCCAAGGTCGCTCACTTTTTACCCGTTAGGACTGATTACACTGCGGGACAGTATGCCCAGCTCTTCATTTCAGAGATTGTGAGACTTCACGGTGTGCCCCTGAATATCGTGTCTGACAGAGACAAGATATTTATTTCGAGGTTTTGGGAGAGTTTCCAGGAGGCAATGGGCACGGAATTGCGGTTGAGTACGGCTTATCATCCGCAGACTGATGGCCAGACAGAGCGCACCAACCAGATGTTGGAGGACATGCTACGCATGTGCATTATTGACTTCGGGGGTGGATGGGAACAGTACCTTCCACTGGTGGAGTTTGCTTACAACAACTCCTATCAGTTCACGATTGGCATGGCTCCGTTTGAGGCATTGTACGGTAGGCCTTGTCGTTCCCCAGTATGTTGGTTGGAAGTGGGGGACAACAAACTGCTTGGGCCGGAAGTGATTCAGGATACTTCGGCAAGGATTGAGTTGATTCGGAGTCGCATTCGGGTAGCTCAAGACAGGCAGAAGAGTTATGCTGATGCGAAGAGATTTTTCAGAGAGTTCCAAGTGGGGGACCAAGTTTTGCTCAGGGTATCTCCGATGAAGGGGATTATGCGTTTCGGGAAGAAGGGGAAGTTGGCACCGAGGTATGTGGGGCCGTTTCCTATTATTGAGCGGATCGGACCGGTTGCGTATAGACTCGGGCTACCAGAGCATTTGCATCGGATTCACGATGTGTTCCATATTTCCTCGCTGAGGAAATACCTTAGAGATGATTTGGCTAATTCTCACATTGCTGTGGAGGACATCGATCTCCAGCCGGATAACTCCTACGAGGAGGGACCAATTGCTATTTTGGACCGAAGCGAGAGGAAACTGCGGTCAAAGATTGTTCCATTAGTGCGTGTTCAGTGGCGACATCACAATGTCGAGGAGTCCACATGGGAGCGCGAGGATGAGATGCGCGAACGTTATCCAGAGTTATTTTTAGCAGGTACTTTCTAGTTTCGAATTTCGGGACGAAATTCAGTTATTAGGGGGAAGTATGTAATACGCCGTACTTTTGACTATATTTATTTTTGGGATTAATTAATTAAATTGCGTATTAATTGGAAATTAATCCGGGTTATAAATACTAATAAGATGCAAATTGGTATTTGATTATGTGCATATATGATTATATATGTATTTGGTATTATAAAATTTGTCGTGAGATTTATATACGGCATTTTAGAAATTTTGTTGAGACGCGTGGGACCGCCGCGTCACGGTATAATATTTTCATAATAAAAGTGAATTTAAAATCTATAAACTGTATGGTCGTTTTGAGTGCGCCAACGCGTCCGGAAGGGTCGAGATAGTCAGAAAACACTAGCCGGGGGTATAGTTTGGGTCCCGGGGTATTTTTAGGCCATACCGGTAACTTAAAGGGTATTTTGGTAATTTTACATTTTTAGGAATTAAAAGTGACGAAAATTAGAGATGTAAATCTGATGTGGATTAAACCCATTAAGCCCATTAACCAACCCATATTAACCTAGAAGGCTACGTAGGTTGTCATTTAGGTTTTCTAAGTTTCCCCAAATCAAACCCTAGCCACCTTAAGCCACCATTAGAGAGGAAGCTTGGAGAGAAGAAATTCTGCAGAAATTCTTCATCAAATCAACACCAAATCCGGAATCAAACCAAGGCAAGTGATTTAAATTACATTCCTTATGCAGTGAATGCTTTTTTCCATGTTAGAAACATTGTTAATCAATCTTATATAAGAGTTAAAAGAAAACCCATGAAATTGGAAGATTGTTGTTTAATTTTGGGATAGGTTTGCATGTAGAAACAGTTTGAAGATTTAATTCAGAGATTTCATATCTATGTGATGTATAAACGGATTAAAATCTGGGAAATTTTGATGAGAAGAACCTAGGGTTTATGTTCTTGAAGAAAATTGGGAATTAATGTAGAAATTTGTGATTTAATGATGTTTAGAAGGTATTAAACCCCTTTAATGATGTTAGTATAGCACCTTGGCATGTTTGAGGATGATTAGAGAACTTAATATATTGTTGGAACGAATTTTAGAAGAGGTTTGAGGAGTAAAAATGGTGAAAAAACGAATTGGGGAAAATCTGGGCCGAAACTGGCCAGTCGTTAGAAGCAGCCCCCAGGTCATTCGAACGAACTCGTTCGAACGAGCTTCTAACGAGTTGACCAGTCATTGCCAACGAGTAGGAATTTCGTTCGATATCTCGTTCGAACGAGATATCGTTAGAAGGGTCAGTTAGTTCGAACGAACTGGATCTCGTTCGAACAGTCTCGTTCGAACGAGACTTCTAACGAGCCAACAGTCCAAACTCGTTCGAACGAGACTTCTAACGAGTTGACAGTTTTGTCCTTTTTGGACTATTTTGATTTTTAGAGTCCCGTAAACTTGTTCGAGGATATAGATGACCTTCCTTTATTGATGTGAGGATAGATTTGGGACTTTTGGGTTATTGAGAGAAGTAAATTATATACTAGAGTTATATTCCATGAACCATTTGGGTTGAGACGTGAGTGTCTACTACGATGTGAGGATGAATTATGGCGCGTATAATTACAAACCGGAATAGTATGAATTGTGATAATTATAGTTAGTACGAGAGTGCAATATGTACTACGATTAAAATACGGTATTACTAAGATGTGTGTTTACTTAGTATTGGTATATGTATTGTATGTATGACATACCTACCATACTTGCTATCACAGGAGGTTGCGTTCGCTTAGGACCCTCTAATCCTTGTGTGCCTACGGGGGGGATATAGACTGGTACCTTGATGAACATAGGTCATAGAAAGACTTATTGTGATATTAATAAGTCCGCTGACCGTGGGAGCGTAGGTATGTGCGTGACCCACGTGATGGTGACTGTGTTCGCCTCCACTATTTGTGATTTGTGTTATCTGAACTATTCCTGAGAGATTAGGAATGTGTGATCCTTATGTACGTGATGTACCGGGATGGATAGCAGAGTATGTGTGCACTACAGCTTAGTTTGCGGGGTGCTTGTATTGTATATTTATGATATGAATAATATACATTAAATAAATGGGAATCCTCATGTTAATGTTGTAAATGTATTACGGTATTGTTTCGAGATATATAATGAGTTAACTGATACTTATATATATGGCATATTTAGTAACTGAGTTTACGTTAAATCCCTATTTAATTACGAGCGTTCTATGTTAATGGAACCGAGTGATATGGGTAGGACCTTTGGCAGTCTAACTAGTCAAGTTGTCACTTAGCTAGTAGTATGGGTCGTTATAGATGGGTACTTCCGTTAGGAGTGCACAGTTAGAAGAGAGGTGAGAATATCATGTGAGTGCACGTCCTAACATGTACTTTGCATTTAATGTTTTAAATGTTTTTAAAGCACTTGCAGGTTTTTAAAATATAACTCCACATTCGGGCTCTGACCCGTTTGCTTTTCAAATCTCTTTTTCTTTGTAAAACCATTTTAGGTGCCCAGCCACAAGGACACCAAGCATAGGATACTCATTCAGGTGACGAGCTGTAGCTGCTTGTGGAAGCTACAGGGATTTGCATGTAGACGCTTCTATCTTTTGGATTCCAGAGTCACCATCTATCAGTTGTAGGGCATGTTGCCCATTTCTTTAGAGACATCTCTGATATTTCAGTTTTCAGACTTTAGCATGTTTTATTTCAGTTTCAGTTATGAGATTGTAGTGAGGAGTTTTCCTCCAGACTTTATTTACTCTATTGTGATGGTTATTCATTTTACTTCAGTATGGTGAATGGTGTTATTTATTTCTTCATTACACTTGTTGCATGTTAATCAGACTTAAATTAAAATTTGGCAACTTGCTTTTTAAATACTAGGTGGTTAGTAATATTAAAATGTTTTCGACAGTGATGCTATTAACTGAGCCAACTTGGCATTTTGAATTAATTTTATAAAGGAGTAGCTACCCGGTATTTAATTAGTCGGGGTGTCACATGTTGTATTCTTTTATGTATGCTTCGCTCTTCAGCTATTTTAAGTTTATAACTGCGAACTTATAAACTTTATTCTCATTTCAGATGCCTCCACGACGTGCGCAACGAGTTCCTAGGGATGCACAACCCGAGACAGCCAGCTCCAGTACAGGGCACCATGAATGCCGCCGAGGTTGCAGCCATTGTAGCCCAAGCGGTAAATGCCGCTCTCGCCGTTGTACATCTGGCACCACCCCAGGCGCCGGTAGCCGCGCCAGTTCAGGCATATGCATTCCCGTGTGCTTGGGAACGCGTTCGTGATGCTTTTCAGAAAGCACACCCTCCAGAGTTCGCAGGTAGCTCCGATGTTGTGGTATCTAGTCAGTGGAGGAAGAATATTCAGAGGCACTTGAGGATGTAAGAGTGCACCGATGTTCAGAGGCAGATACTAGCTACTTTCAAGATAGTGGGAGCTGCATTGCAGTGGTGGGAGTCTTTTACCACCGTAGAGGAGAGAGATACTCTCACTATACAGGAGTTCTGGGTGTGGTTCGACCGCAAATATTTTTCGTCAGCTGTTCACACGAAAATGAGGAGGAAGTTGATGAGCCTTAGACAGGAGGGTAAGACTGTGGCCGAGTATGAGGCCGAATTCACAAATTTGCTAAACATTGTATCGGATGAGATACACTACACCAAAATGGGCAAATTTTCACCTTTCAGCCGGCCATCCTTGTCAAGGTCATTGATCGTGACAAAAAACACGCGTTTTATGTCACGGTCATTGACCTTGACACGACCGTGACAAATAATTGTCACGGTCAATGACCGTGACAATTATTGTCACGATCAAAGACCTTGACACGACCGTGACAATGTTCCCAGCAAAAACCCTATCCCTCTTCTTTTTTCCCTCCCGCGCCGTTCCCTCCATCTCTCTCTCTCTCTTTCTCGACGCTGCTCTCTCTCTCTCTTTATACTTTCAGGTCCATTTTCTCTCTCTCTCTCTCTCTCTTCCATTTATATATGTATTTGTGTGTATATTTATGTGTGTATGTGTTTATATATATGTGTGTATGTGTGTACGTGTGTGGGGGGTGGGGCAGGGTGGGGATGGGGCGGGGTGGGGCAGGGTGGGGGAGGGGGTGGTGGAGGGGGGGAGGGGGTGGGGTGGGGTGGTGTGTGTGTGTGTGTGTGGTGGTGGAGGGGGGCAGGGGGTGGGGTGGGGTGGGGTGGTGTGTTTGTGTGTGTGTGTGGTGGTGGAGGGGGGGAGGGGGTGGTGGAGGGGGGGGCAGGGGGGGTGCGGGGTGGGGTGGTGTGTGTGTGTGTGTGTGGTGGTGTGTGGTGGTGGAGGGGGTGGTGGAGGGGGAGGGGGTGGAGGGGGGCAGGGGGTGGGGTGGAGTGGGGTGGGGTGTGTGTGTGTGTGATGTGTGGTGGGGGAGGGGGTGGTGGAGGGGGGCAGGGGGTGGGGTGGGGTGTGGGTAACTATAATTTTGAATATAATAGTTATACTTATTAAAAATACATTTTGAATAACCCATAAACTCATCGTTGGCTCAATTCCATTTTGAATATAATAGTTATAATGATAATTAAAAATTAGGGCTCAAGTTATTAGATAAGATACTCACATAGCGCTTTTGGTTAGGGAATGCCAACACCCTAGCAATTTACGTATTGATTCCCACGTTCCAAAACATGGTACACTTCCGTTCCAACACATGAAAATTAACACATGAAAATTTTCTTTTTTAAGAGGAAAAAGATAAATTATAGTGAATTTATAATGTGCTAAAATCTAAGAATAAACTGATAAGGAGGTTTTAAGAGAAAATCCTAAAAGGCTAGGATATACTTATTAAAAGTGTTTATATACATAATTCTCATATAGGAAATATAAAAAATGAATAAAAAAACTCTCATATCTTGAGAATATTAGAAGATATTTATTAGAAGAATATTATAAAAAATGATCCACATTTCAGGTAACATTAGGTAGGACCCTATGTTTTCGTATTGTATTTGATAGTTCATTTTAAATTCATAAAAAAATCTACCAACATTGTTGTTGTAAATACAACAAATTCTTGATCACAAAAAAGCCTTCAGTTCTTAGTATTTTATGACTAACATCATATGATTTTGAAACAAAGAATACATACCTTGAAAGATGCTCAGCAGTACTGGCTTTAGTATCTTCGAATTTGAGATGAGAAATCACTTGTTGATTATAAAGTGACTGTAAACAAGACAGATGAACTATGAGTTAACTATTATCATAACCATAATAAGATAAATTAGACCTAAACTTAATTAAATCTTACATATAATTTAAACAAGATCCCAAACATGAGTCCCACATCGGGAGGGGGAGGGGGTGGGGGTAGGGGTGGGTGGGGTTTTGAATATTATTTACATTCAAAATAAATAATTGATAATAGTAGGATAATAATTGATATTTGCATTCAAAATAAATATTTCATTTAAAAATATTGGATAATAATTGATATTTTCATTTAAACATAATATAGACGGAACATTTTTGAATGAAATATTTATAGACGGAACTTACACATACGTTATAATATAGACGGAACATTTTTTTATCTGTACTATTAATTCAATTAATTCAATTAGGTAAAACGAAATGTGTACTATTAACATTTTTTTTTATCTGTATTAATAACATTTTTTTTACAGCAAAAATGTCTCCTTCAGATGTTAGGGCGAAGATGATGATGCTGTTTATGATGATGTCGTCTGGGTTCGGTGGTAGCGGAGGCGACGAGAGCTCCTCCGCCCCTAGGCTCCCCAAATATGGAAAATTTGGGATTACCGTCGAAAACAAGTCGGAGCTTTTAGCGAGATCCCTCGAGATGCTAAAGACTGTCATCAGCCCGGGGTTTATGAGTTGAATGGAGGTGTCGTATGAGCTCAAGTTAGCTGTTTGGGCGGCACTACAGGTAATATTTATATGAATATTTCAATTTATATTTATATTTATTCGCAACTAACATTGTATTTGTTGGACAGGATCAATTCAACTTGGATCCAAAGCTACGCGATCCCGTCTTGGAGCAGTTGAGGGAGCAACACAAGACGTGGAAGAAAAATATGCGGACACGATACTTTGGAAAAACACGAGAGTCCATTTTACAAAGGCGCGGATCCATCCCGCCCAAGGAGCCGATCTCATTGGCACAATGGCAAAAGTTCATTGACAATGAGATCGAGGATCGACAATTGGCATCTCGCCAATCGGGGAGGGAAAATCGGGCTAAAAAGACGGACGTGCACTACTCCGGCCGGACCTCTTACGCTGAGGTGGAGCATAGGATGCGGGTAAGATTTCATTTATCTATAACTACAGAAATATATTATTGGATATTATTTTACTTTGCGGGGCCGATACTAATTTTACTTTACTTTATTTTATTTCAGGGGGTAGGGAGTGGGCCAGGGGGTAAGCCACATAGGCTCGATACTTATGTGGCTCTTCGGACGAAGAAGGGGAAGGACAAGGAGGTGTCCCCGAGCGTCGCGGCCACGATTGTAAGTAAACCGACAGTTTAATTATTGTTAATTACGTTATAATTTTTTAGTTTTTTCTTATTTTACTAATCATGTGCTTTTTATCGTTTCAGGCAAAGCTTAAGGAAGTGCATGAGTCGCAGTCTGATGCCGACAAGGCATCTTTGTCCACAGACGCACTCAGCCAAGTTCTTGGCTCTGATCGCAAGGGGAGGACAAGGGTAGTGAGCTCGCGGGTGGCCAAATCTAGGATCATCGAATTGGAGACGAGCGACACCGGCTTGGCTCGAACGGTGGATTCACACGACGCGAAGCTGTCCCGTTTGGAGGCGACGGTCCAAGATATGTACGCATTCATGAAGCGTACGTTGGGTGGAGACCGTAAAGGGAAAGGGAAGGAGAAGGCGGTGGAGGAGGAGGTGCGGGAGGACGAGGCGCAGGATGACGAGGATGTGGACCTTGCTGCTTCATCACCGACACGTTCATACTTCGATGATCCACTTCCCTATTTGGCGCCCTCCAACAGACCATTGTCGACAATTGATTGGCCGGGCATGTTCATATTGGACGTATTTGATGGCCAGCGGATAGGGCGGGGGTTGAGGGACCCGAATATCGTCGAGGGTGGAATAGTCCATGGACGTGTGCTTCAAGAGATGGAGTCCCGGGTGCTCGCCACGCATGTCATACCCGAGAAGGAGAACTCCCTATTGTGGTTGCGCGAACAATGTGGCACGACGTATATTAGTTGGTGCGTCGATTCGTATGTCGTGTGGCCTACTCACGTCCTCAGTTTTATCCAAGACATGTAGTCACATTATTTTCAAGTTTGTCCATTTTAATTATATTTGGATTATATCGTCATGTATATTTTTTTTACTTTGAATATTTGGATTATACTGTCATGAATATATTTGGATTATATCTTTAGTTTGTGTTGGATATATGATGTTTGGAACAGGTACAACGTTGCTATAACAGGTACAAATATACTGCTGGGCAGTGGCAGTGGCCATACTGCCCAGCAGTTTTTTTTTTAATTCTGCCCAGAATTGTCATGGTCAATGACCGTGACAATTTTTTAAAAAAAAGGTCACGACTTTGTCACGATTATAAACCGTGACAAACGTGTCACGGTCATTGACCTTGACACGACCGTGACACAAAACGCGTGTTTTTTGTCAAGGTTGTCAAGGTCAATGACCGTGACACGATCGTGACAAAAAAAGTTGTCTCGCCTCGAAATGTCACGGTCATTAACCTTGACAAGGTGGATTTGTCAAGGTCAATGACCTTGACAAATGGGCAGATTTGGTGTAGTGATACCGACGGAAGAGAAGAAGATTCAGAAATTTATACATGGACTGACTTGGAGGATCCGTCAGCATTTATTGGGGAACCTCTCGTTGGCCACTGATTCTGACGTGGTTAACGCTGCATTGCTCCATTGCCAGGACCACCGCTTTCACTTGACAGAGGGGAAGCGATCAGGAGAGTCCAGCCATCAGGGCAGGACAGGGGAAAATGGTGCCAGCGGGGCACAATCAGCTCAGGGTCAGTATAGGCAGAGTGATCAGGGTTCCCAGTAGGGGGATCATAAGAGATTCTGATCAGGGGGTTTCAGGAATGGTCAGGGAGGATTCCGGAATGGCCAGCAGGGTCATAACGGCCATCAGGGCCAGCAGGGTCAAAATGGTCAACAACAGCAGTTTCACCAGGGCCAGCAAGGCCAGGTAACAGCCACCAGGGCCGAGGGCAGCAGGGATAGCGAGGGGGAAACTTCCAGGGGAAGTGTTTCATTTGTGGTAAGATTGGCCACAAACGTCAGGATTGTCCTGATAAGGGCAGGGCCCCACAGCAGCAGTAGCGGGGTGCTCGACACGAGCCACAGAGGCCTATGTTTCCCGCCGCCCTCCCAGCACCACCGCAGATGGCAGCATTACCACCCATTTCAGCAGTCCCAGTTTAGCAGGGACAACTTCAGTATGGGAGAGTGTATCAGCTTCAACAGGCCGCAGCCCCACAGAATCCGCCAGCTATTGAGGGTATGTTCTCTATTCAGGGGACTCTGGGGCGCATTTTATTTGACACGGGGGCTACACACTATTTTATTTCTATGAGATTTGCATGCACCATTGGGTTGTTAGACACCGCAGAGAGCACCGCTACTTATGTAGACTCATCGTTGAGTAGGGGTTCCATGATTTCGCTTATGTGTAGAGGTGTGGGTATAGAGATCGGTAGGTTTACCTTACCCGCCGATATGTTAGTGTTAGAGATGACCGAGTATGATGCCATTATTGGTATGGATTGGCTAGTAGCGTACCGAGCCATGATTGACTATTTTAGTAGGAGTATTATCTTTGCCATTCCCGGGCAGGAGATGTTTTTAGTGGCGATGCCTCGTCCTGAGGGAGGATCGCCACTCATTTGTACTACATAGAGGAGGAGACCTCTAAGGAAGTGGTGATACCACTTGATTCGATTTCGGTTGTTTGAGAGTTTGCCGATGTATTTCAGGATATATCTGGATTACCTCCGAGTAGAGAGATAGATTTCATGATTGATTTGACACCGAGCACTCAGCCTATTGCCCGCTCACCTTACCGTATGTCTCCAGCTGAGATGAGAGAGTTACGGGATCAGATTGAGCAGTTGTTGGGTCAGGGGTTCATCCGGAGGAGTACTTCGCCGTGGGGTGCCCCTGTGTTGTTCGTTAAGAAGAGGGATAGATCGTTGAGGTTGTGTGTGGATTACCGGGAGTTGAATAAGGTCACGATACGGAATAAGTATCGATGACTTATTCAACCAGTTGAGAGGAGCTTCTTTCTTCTCGAAGATTGATTTGCGATCTGGTTACCATCAGTTGCGTATCAGGGAGGAGGACGTCTCGAAGACTACTTTCTTAACGAGATATGGTTCCTACGAGTTTCGGGTTATGCCTTTTGGTTTGACCAACGCTCCAGCCGTGTTTATGGACTTGATGAATAGGGTGTTCAGAGAGTTCCTAGATCAGTTCATCATTGTCTTCATTGATGATATTCTGGTTTACTCCCAGACAGAGGAGGAGCACGCCGAGCATTTGAGGCAGGTTTTACAGACGCTACGTCAGAACGAGCTGTATGCAAAGTATGAGAAGTGCTGGTTTTGGTTGAAGGAGGTTCAGTTTTTGGGGTATATTATTTCCGACCGGGGATATCTGTTTATCCGGGGAAGGTATCCGCGGTGAGGGAGTGGGTACAGCCCACGACACCGACGGATATCCATAGTTTCTTGGGATTAGCAGAATACTACAGGAGGTTTATTCGGGGTTTCTCCAAGATAGAGGGTCCCATGACACATCTGACTCGTAAAGGTGTGTTGTTCAGTTGGAGTGATGCCTCTCAGTTGGCATTCGATGAGTTGAAGGAAAAGTTAACCTCAGCACCTGTGTTAGCATTACCGAGACCGGGAGTTGAGTATCTTGTTTACACCGATGCATCCTTATAAGGACTTGGAGGTGTACTGCAGCAGGAGAGTCAGGCCATAGCTTATGCTTCCCATAAGCTTAAGCATCACGAGAAGAATTACCCTACCCATGACTTGGAGTTTGCGGCAGTGGTATTTGCCCTTCGGATTTGGAGACATTATCTATTGGGGGAGAAGTTTCAATTTTTCACAGACCACAAGTCCCTACAGTACCTATTCACGCAGAAGGAGATGAATATGCGGCAGCGAAGGTGGCTTGAGTTTGTGAAGGACTATCAGTTTGATATCCAATATCACCCGGGGAAGGCTAACGTGGTAGCAGACGCGTTGAGCCGTAGGCCGGTAGATGTGGTGGCAGGGGCGTGGAAGGCAAAGTGGAAGGAGTTGGGATAGCAGGATGCAGTGGCCCGATCATTCATGTCGGTGATGACTGTTACACCGCAGATTGTCATGAGAGTGGTAAAGGCACAAGCAGATGACTCGTTCTATTAGGAGCAGCTAGTTCGATTATTAACAGAGGGAGCCGAGTCCTATACCGTTAGCTCAGATGGGGGATTATGCTTCAATGGGAGACTGGTAGTTCAGAAAGGGGAGGAATTATGACACGAGGTGATGGCAGAGTCGCACGGCTCATGGTTCGAGGTACATCCCGGTGGGGGACAAAATGTACCAGGACATGAGACGTCAGTATTGGTGGAGCGGAATGAAGAGAGATATTGCCGTGTTTGTTTCTAAATGAGCCACTTGTCAGCTGGTAAAAGTGGACCATCAGAGATCGGCAGGACTTCTACAGCCATTAGAGGTCCCGATGTGGATGTGGGAGAGAATCTCCATGGACTTTATCACGGGGTTGCCTACATCACAGAGAGGTCACGACTCCATTTGGGTAATTATGGACAGGTTGACAAAAGTCGCTCATTTTCTACCCGTAAGGACAGACTACACTACGGGACAGTATGCCCAGCTCTTTATTGCAGAGATAGTGAGACTTCACGGTGTGCCCCTAAATATCGTGTCTGACAGAGACAAGATATTTGTTTCACAGTTTTGGGAGAGTTTTCAAGAGGCCATGGGCACGAAATTGCGGTTGAGTACGGCATATCACCCGCAGACCGATGGGCAAACCGAGCGTACAAACCAGATGTTGGAGAACATGCTACGTATGTGCATCATTGATTTCGGGGGTGGATGGGAACAGTATCTTCCACTGGTAGAGTTTGCTTACAACAAATCCTACCAGTTCACCATTGGCATGGCTCCATTTGAGGCGTTGTACGGTAGACCTTGTCGTTCCCCAGCATGTTGGTTGGAGGTGGGGGACAACAAACTAGTTAGGCCGGAAGTAATTCAGGATACTTCGGCAAGGATAGAATTGATACGTAGTCGCATTCGGGTAGCTCAGGATCGGCAGAAGAGCTATGCTGATGCAAAGAGGTTCTTCAGGGAGTTCCAAGTGGGGGACCAGGTTTTACTCAGAGTATCTCCTATGAAGGGGATTATGCGATTTGGGAAGAAGGGAAAGCTAGTACCGAGATATGTGGGACCATTTCCTATCATCGAGCGGATTGGATCTGCTGCGTATAGACTTGGGTTACCGGAGCATTTGCATCGGATTCATGATGTGTTTCATATTTCCTCGCTAAGGAAATATCTTAGAGATGATTTGGCTCATTCTCACATTGCTTTGGAGGACATCGATCTCCAGCCCGATAGCTCCTACGAGGAGGGGTGGATTGCTATTTTGGACCGAAGTGAGCGGAAACTACGGTCAAAGACAGTCCCGCTAGTGCATGTTCAGTGGAGACATCATAATGTCAAGGAGTCCACATGGGAGCGCGAGGATGAGATGCGTGAACGTTATCCAGAGTTGTTTTTACCAGGTACTTTTTAGTTCCGAATTTCGGGATGAAATTCTGTTATTAGGGGGAAGTATGTAATACCTCGCATTTTTGTCGATATTTATTTATGGGATTTATTGAATTAAATGTGAATTAATTGAGAATTAATCCGGATAAAATATTAACGAGATGTGAGTTAGTATTGGATTATACCGGATAAAAAATTAACGAAATGTGAGTTAGTAATTGATTATAATGTGTATATATGGCAATATACGAATATTGAAACTATTGAAATTGTCGCGAGATTGAAATACGGCAATTTAGGAAATTTTGTTGAGACGCGTGTGACAGTCGCGTCAGGAAAATAATTATTTAATTAAAAAAGTGGATTTTATTTTTATTAACCGTATGGTCATTTTGAATGCGACAACGTGTCCGGAAGGGCCGAAATAGTCAGAAAACACTAGCCGGGGGTTAAGTTTGGGTCCCGGGGCATTATTGGGCCATACCGGTAACTTAAAAGGGCATTTTAGTGATTTCGAAAATTTGGGAATTAAAACCCACGAAAATTAGAAATAAAAATCCGACTTATTCTTTATCCACTAAACCCACTAACTACACTAAGGGACTTAATGGGCTATGGGAGAAGTTAAGAAATAGTTCTAACTTGCCAAAAACAACTGTTCTAAAAAACCCGCCTAGGCTTGAGGCTTGGGAGAAACGCCCCGCCTTAAGATTTTGACTCCTTATGCTTGGTAAAATCCTTAAGGCGTACTTTTTCTCTAAAAATAACAACGCTTTAGTGAAATGGTATCGCCTTTTAAAGATTTTTTTACAAACCGGACCATTATCTCATCCAAAATAATCAAATAGTATTTTTATTTGCAAATATTCAGACATATTTTTATGATATGTACAATTTTAGTATTTCAATAGCCTTGTTATGGTTAAAAAATATTAAAATATATTAAAAAGGCCTAAACGCCTTTTCACTCATTTTTACGCCTAGGCCCGCATAGGCTTCTAAGGCTTAAGGCTTGGCCTCCACGCCTCGATCACGCCCCGCGTTTTTTAGAACCTTGCCAAAAACCAACCCCCACCTCCATTGTCATCATCCTTAGAGAAGAACTTGTAGAGAGAGAGAGAGAGAGAGAGAGAGAGAGAGAGAGAGAGAACAACTCAACCTTCAAGATTCAACATCAAATTCAGAGAAAGGTTAGAGGCAAGTGGTTTAATTATAATTGATTCAATGCCATGCTTTTCCATGTTTAGGGTAATTATCAAATTTGTCTTGGAAGATTGATTAGACCCATGAATTTGAGGATTTAAACTATGAACTATGTTAGGAATTGAATGTAGAAACATTCTGGACGAATTATGAATTCAAAGTTTTAACCATTGATGATCTAAAAATGGATTTTATAAGAAGTTTATTAATGTTCTTGAAAGAAATAGAAAACTGGAATTCTTGATGAAGTTTTGATCCAAACAAAGCCCTTGAATGATGAATTATTGGTTTTAGAACGTTAACACTGTTGTAGGATGGTTGTATGATGATATTATAACGTTATCTTAGAGTTTCATGCCTGTTAATGGTGTTTTGAGATGATTTGAAAACTGCAAAATAAAGCAGTCCGTAGCCTACCTGGTGCGCTCGATCGATCGACATTCATCAGCCGATCGATCGACCACCATCGATCAATCGAAGGTCAAGGTCGATCGATCGACCTTCCCAGAAAGAGTAAAATTTCCCCTAGTTAAATTTTAATGATGTTAACCCTTGGAAAATATTATTGGAGACCTTATGAATATCCTTAGACTTAAGGAAGACCATTAGGTATGGTTATAAAGTTTGGACCTTAATTAGAATTTAATTGAAGGAATTATTCTAAAAGCTAATGAAGCTCGATGAGTGAGATAATATTAGGGTTAAAAGAGTAATTTTGAATAAATTGATGAATTGAGGTTTGGGGGAGAAGTAAGGACCTTAAGAATAATGATGTAATATGTGGGAATAATAGGAAACTTAATAACCCCTTTGAGATAGGCTTTAAGTATAAGAGTCTATGATGTGAGATGTGTCGACAGTCTACATTATATATTATCGGAAGACTTAAAATGTATACAATTGGAATAATGGTATAAGGATGTAGAAAATACCTTTATTAATATTGAGATATCTAAGATGTGTGCATGATTAGTATATGATCTTATGTGTATGACATACCTACCATACTTGCTATCACGGGAGGTTTACGTTCGCTTAGGGCCTTCTAATCCTTGTGTGCCCGTATTTAGTTTGGTACCTAGAGGACATAGTTCAAGGGAATGACTTAATTGTGAGTTATTAAGTCAGCTTACTATGGAGCGTAGGTATGTACGTGACCCATGGATATTTGAATTATGTTCGCCTCCATTTTTGTGTGTTGTGGTTATTCTAACAATTCCTGAGAGATTCGGAATCTGTAATCCTTATGTACGTGATGTACCGGGATGGATAGCAGAGTATGTGTGCACCGCAACTTAGCCTCGGGGTGCTTATATTGTATATTTATGATGTGAATAATATACGGTTAAATGAAAAGGAATTGCGATGTTTATTTATGAGAATCATTTATAGTAACTCTTTGAGAAGATAAATAAGGGGATAACCTCCAGTAAACGGTAATGCTAATGATTGAGAATCCGAGTTCAAGTAAAGCTATCTATTTAAGTAATAACATTGGGAATTCATATTGTGAATCGAGTAGTTGGGTTAGAACTTATGATGGTTTAGTTAGATAAATAACACATGAATGGGTACAAGAACGTTAGGAGTGCACAGTTAGACGAGAGGTGAGTATATCATGTGAGAGCACGTCCTAACATGTATCTTGAATTCATTGTTTTAATTGTTATTAAAGCACTTGCTGTTTTTAAAATACTCTCCACATTCGGGCTCTGACCCGTTTGCTTTCAAATCTATCTTTTTGTAAAAACCATTTTTAGGTGCCCAGCCACAAGAACACCATGCATAGTGTTTCTAGTCAGGTGACGATCTATAGCTATTGTGGAAGTTACAGGGCATTGCCAGCAGACGCTTCATTTGCCTTGACTCTATATTCAGATTTCATCAGTTGTAGGGCATGTCGCCCAATTCTTTTAGAGACATTTCATTTTATATTTCAGTTATTCAAACTTTGGTTTGTAATTAATTCAGGATGCAGACTTGTTTTATTTCTTTTCATATTGGGATTGTTGTGAGGAGTATTTCCTCTAGACTCATCTTTATTTGTTGATTCATTATAGTTGGACTTTATCGTGAATGGTTGTGTTACATTTCTATATTTCATTTATTGCATGTTAATCAGATTTAATTTAAAATTTGACAACTCATGTTTTAAATACTAGGTGGTTAGTAATCATTAAAAAAAATATTTTCGACAGTGATGCTATTAACTGTACCAACTTCTCATTTTGTATTGATTTAATAAAGGAGTAGCTACCCGATATTTAATTAGTCGGGGTGTCACAGGCTAACAATTTGAGAGTGTAATAGTGGAATTGGCAAGTCAATTGGGTACATTAGGTATGTGCGTATCCCAAAGGCTTAGAACTATTCTAGCCTCCATTATGCATATTTGATTCATTATTCGAGGTGACATTTTGAATCAAGAGTCCTTGATTTGGTGCGAGAGGTACGTGAACTTGATAGTAGAGTATGCATGCATTCGCGGTTCTCAATCCGGGAATACTGTAATTATGTGTGTGTGTGTGTGTGTGTGTGTGTGTGCGTCTGTGTGTGTGTGTGTGTGTATATATATATATACTAGGGTATGCCCATGCCTGAAGGCACGCTGATAATCGCAAAACGACAAAACTTTTCAAAGTACGTAATTGCAAAACGAAAAAAATTTCATTCCCCAAAAAAACAAATGTGTGATTTTAAAAATTTGACCATAATATATTTTGTTTATTAGACTATCCACCCTGCTTAACAAATAAAAAATAGTCCAATAACATTAAAATAGTATTCATGTGCCTAAAGGAATAACAAACATTTCTCAAAAATTGCGTCAACTAAGACTTGTAATCATAGAATTTATTATAAAACACAAAAATGTGTACATAATTTTAAAAAATTGGGCAAACTTTCCTCCTTTTATATAGGACTAACTACCTATTTAAGAAACCAAAACTACTCAAGTATACAAATAGTCCATCCCAGACATTAAATAAACCAAATCATCAATTTATGAGTACAATAGACTTCAGATATGATTACACACAAAAATTCATTATTGGTTATTTTACCAACAAAATGATAATAAAAATAGTACTTAAACACAATAATAAATTTTCAATCTAATAAAAATATAAATCGTCGGTCGATAAAACAACTCGTGGTACATCTATAATAGGTGGGGTGGGGATTCAATGTTGAACGTGATCCAAAACTCAAGCTTATAATTGACACATACTCCTCATATTGTCATAATCTGAAAATCAAACAACAAAAAATAGATGTGTTAATTCAAATTCATAATAAATATACAAACAACGCCTTATTAAAGTACCTCACAAAAGTTCCAAGCATACCTACCAATTCTTATCTACTCTTATTCATATCAATCTTGATCGCCATCTCCATCTTCATCGACATACAAAAGTTCATTTCAGGGAAAACCTCCTGTAATATACATGAAATTGAACATGTAAAATGACCTTGTGCATAAAATAAAATAACATGAAGCTTATGTGTTTTGTTCCTATGCCGATGGAATGATTACAATTATATTCCTAGTTTATTATGTATGACAAATTTCATACCACATCTATTCATCAGCTCTTGGACAACAAAACTCACAACTTTAGATAAATAGATAACGAAATGAAATCAATTAAAATATACTAACCAGTTACATCATATACTTAACAAATCTAACTTCATGACATTATCAGATATTTGCACCCAGTTACATCATATACTTAACAAATCTAACTTCATGATATTATCGGATATTTGCACCCAGTTAGAACATATACTTAACGTCCTCATGCAATTTATATTGAGAAATATCAAGGGAAAAAATTATCTCAAAAAATCGTTGTTTATTTTCACAAATTATTCAACTCAATCAAAACGCTTCATGTGAGTACCATACTTTGTATGTGACTACCATACTGTCTGTTAAAATTTTCCAACTGTGACTGCCATATATTGGTGTCGTCCCCTATTTCAGCCTCTTCCATGCGCATGTGGATATACACCTGTGAAACATTGACATGCCAATCAAGAACAAAAATGAGATCACGTGTCCACTTCAGATGTAGAAACATAAGCAATGAAAACATAGCATGAAATCACTGAACCCCACTTTGGATACAAAACACTGAAATAATTAATTAATTCTAGCTATTCACGGGACATGAAATCACTCAACCCGAATTTTAGATGATTGAATGACAACATAACATTTGAAGCAGCACATTTTATTCAACTTTTCAAAATTCAATACCGTTTAGCAGATTATTATATATATATGAGTAGATCCAAAAATGAAATCACCAACAAATTCTACATGCTACAAATAAACTCAAAAACTGAATTCACAAATACGGTAAGGATGATGTTCACTTCGAACTCTAATACTACACATAAACTCACAACCCCAATTTAACTCCGAGAGCCTCCAAACAATAATGAATTTAGTGTAAGAAACAAAGACAACACAAAAATAGATCACACAATTATGAATTGAAAAAAATATAACAAAGTACCCACAATTCCTAATAAGTAACTCATACTTAAAATAGTACCATAAAATACTTGTATCTAAGCTTAAATGTTTCTTAGAACATGGTACGGATGCATAGAAGGGCGGATTTATCAGAACAAAAAGGAGTCGTCCATGGTGGCCTTTTAACTTCTAAACTCGAGAGAAAACCCCAACCCCTCTCTATTTCTAGAAAAAGAAAATGCAAACTCCTCAAAAAATGGCATAGGGTACAGAAAGAGGGTGTGGAGAAATAGAACATGGTTATAAAGTGCTGAAAAGAAAAGCGGTGCGATAACCTGTTCTCATCCACACATCCTTGGAATCCAATTACGAAGTTCTGGAAACCAAAATGGAATATCAAAATTTTAGGTCTCGCAATTTCAGGTCTCACAAAATGGAATGTTAAAATTTCAGGTTTCAGGTCGCACAAAACAAACATTAAATTAATGAGATATCAAAATTTCACTGAATATCAAACCACGAAATATCTTAGGGCTAATAATTTAGTAGAAATGGAATATTAGGGTACAAATTAAATATCTCAGGTCTCACAAAAGAAGTAGTTCAAAATTAAAAATATAACCAAAATAAAAATTTAACAAAATTACCAATAGATATTTGTTGACTTCATCCAACATATATGGTAAAAAAGAAATATCGTCAATTAATTTACCTCTAAGATAACCCTGCTTCCACTTTTAGTTAGGCTTAATCACACTGCTAAAGGAACCCTTCTTCCAAACACATCTGCCAAAGTCCATATAATAAAATTTCAGTTTCATTTTAGGAAGTGAATGTAAAAAAAACACTTCACGACAGATATAAGCCCAAATAGTCACAAAATGAATGGAAATGCTCACTTGGGCATTTTGTCATGACTGAGAATCTGCATGATATAATCAATTACACCAACCAAGCGCACGACTGGTTAGATGATGGCAACCAACAAAATGTTGTAGGATCTTTAGGAAGACAGACTATAAAATGCAAATTCCAGAGGATTGACAATATGTCCCCACCATAACGTGAAGATGAATATTGCTTAAAAGCTTTGCTAAAAAAACATAGCCACACATCAAACCCCAAACACAGAGACCACCAATACAAAACCTTAAGAAACATTAAATGCATACGATCAAAAAATACGCACTTGTGAACTAAATACAATATGAATAAGAAATAGGAGAACACAAATTGGAACAATGTGTCTTCATAACTTCAAAATGTCTTCGATTGAGCCTTGCATTAAATGATTGTACATACATACACTTGGCGTACAACATTTTACGCACTTGGGATACAGACTTGGTACGTATAGAAGTTTTTCTTGTTAAAAAATAAAGAACAAACATGTTAACCATTGAAATAAACCAAGAGAAAATAGGTATATAAACCAAGAGAAAAGGTACAAAAAGGCATATAAAACCAAAATACATAATTGTTTAGTCCTAAAATGGCCCATACATAAACATATAAGTGTGCCATAGAGAAAATAGGATCTGCTTCACAGTTTCTGGGTATTTGTCTTAACAATGCTATAAAGAAATAGACCAAGACTTGGAAGTAGTGACCATCCATGTTTTTCACCTTTTCGATGCAATTAGTGATGAAGCGAGAAAATTATTCTCAAATACGTCTAATGGTGAAAAAAGTAGTCATTGCTTCAACTCCTTATTTTATATCATTAAAAGAGGATTCTTACAAAATGTAAATGATATATAAACCACTTCGGTAGAAGAATACGCTTCAATAAAAATGAAAACACCAGTTACATAAGGAATTAGAATATAAATTACTGAGAATGAAATATTGTGAAAAAAGTACCTTAGACGCATTCAAAATTGTGTGATCTATTTTTGAAAAAAGTACCTTAGACGCATTCAAGCTAAAGTGATTACAAATTCCAAATTTGAAATCCCATGAAAACTATCCCCAGCTATGATGTCAGTATGTGGTGCAATCATGGTAGAAGGAAGCAAAGAAGCACCAAGTTCACTCCTGATGTATGATTCATGTGATGTGAATTCAAAATTTATTGAGAGACTAAAGAAGTTGCGATACTGAATACTATATATTGAGTTCAAAGTATGATTGCACGGGACAACAGACTTTATGTAGTTATGAAACAAAATAAAAAAAAAGTAATTCAGTAGATTCTATTACCCGAGATGCCTATTACATCCATGTCAGGAAAATCATTCTGAAGGAATTTGAGGACTTTTTGGACCCCTTTTGAGACCATGCTCATTCCCATTGCATCCATGTGCTGCAGCTTAATCTTATGTATAAATTCTTCCATGCTATTGCACATTGAATGACTTGCAACCTCCCAAATAGACTTGATATGTTTGTAGATATTTCTGTAAGAATGGGACACTCAAATATAATTTTTGGTAAGTAAATGGAAAATTATAAACAGAGGGTGCACATTCCAAACAAAGGGTGTACATCCCCTGTGCAAACCTCTCGCTGGTTGTGAACAGTCAAAAGGACTAAAAATGACAGCTGGTATACACCATTTTAAACGTAGATTCTCGCCCAAATTAAATCATCTTTAAACTTACAAAGGCGAAATGAGGGTCGTGTTATAAAAAAGAAACCTACAGATAAGGAACATAAGGCTTTACATCTGGTTAAAAAACCTATATCCATAAAACTATCCAGTTAGAGGCTTTGATAGTTGGCGGTCACTAATTCTCAAAATATGAATACTGATTGCTGCTATCCGAACAACCGTTGTGAGAGGTGGAGCCACTGTTATGAATACCGATTCCTATTTATATAAGCCTATTTAAGCAGGTTCTCAAAATAAATAAATAAAAAAACTCAGATCCATACATACAAATCTCACTGGATTTTATCAATATGCATGTGTGAGTATGTGTATGTGTGTGTCAATATGTATATGTATTGGTGTTGTGTGCGTGTAAATTACCAAAAAAAGGTAAATATCATATCCATACCAGTCTGGAGGCGTGCAATCCATACCAGTCTGACATGAGCATTTCAATTCAGTTGAGCAAAGATCACAAGGGAAGGATTTCCGACGCGTTTCAATTTAGCTAGGAAGGGAGATGAGGAGAGGAGATATTAGTTTATATTGTACAATTGCTGCCTTAGAATGGGAATATGAAAAATGGGAAAAATTGATTGCATACTTGTGAATACTTAATAACAATACTGTATATTTGTACACTAAAACCCAACAGTGTATGTGTACACTCATTCCCAACAGTGTACTGAATCAGATAAAAATATACCGTTGCTATGAAGATTTATCTACTGGAAGAGGTTCCGTGGCTATGAAAATTATTCAAAAATGTCTAGACTAAGTGGAGAAGTATATAATAGAGGTTGAAGGGGGAAGTTTCGATCGATAACTAAATATTATTAATCAAATCAGGCCTCAATCAGTGGTGTTTAAATCATCTGAGAATTCTAATGTTTCCCTTAAAATGTCCATTCAAATGTGGAGATGCCTAAAGGATATATTGCCTTTGGAGGAAAATATCAAGAAAGTGGGAATTAAAATTACCTCAAATTCTAAATGTTATAACATGGTAGTTCTTTAGAGGTCTAATAGGCATGGATTTGGATTTTAGATCTTTCAAATCTATGAAAATAGCCCGGTGGTTGCATTGGCCAAAAAATTCAGTCTTGTTTGAAGAACGCTGCCAGCGTGTATTGTTTGAAGAACGCTGGGAGTCGTCTTTATACATTTAGATGGAAAGCTACATATGCCATTCCAACAGATCATTATTATTGTAGAATCCACAAATATACACTTGATGTAGATGAGAAGTAACAATTATATTACGACCCTTTATGCAAAGTACAACACTAACTTACCTAAATAACATTGGCATATCGGTGGCCAAACCAACCGGATCATTACGGCGAGCTCCATGGAGGGTGTTCCTTGTGTTTGATAGCCAAACAAACAGGATCGGTATAGTGGCACGTCTCGTAATTTGGTCCTGTTTGAAAGCATCAGTTTTTAATGATACACCATAATTTAGCAAAGTGGATTTAAAATAAAAATGAGTCTGGTGCAACAGATTTTGTATACTTGTAAAAATGGTGAAGATGGAGAATAGAGATAGGGAGATATAATAGAACGCATACCTGCAAAAATGAAAAAAATAAAGTCTGGTGCAACATATTTTGTCCTGTGAAAAAGGAGGAATATGTAGATTAAAATACATACTCAATGTATATAGATAAAATGGTAGCAAGTTCCACATTTAATGATTTTAAGTTATATTCAACCACATTTTTCCAGTTTCAGCTAGGCAACCACCTTGTATTCACAATTTCAAAGTAAAGAAATGTCACCCATATTTCAAACTTAAAAATTTAGTGTGCGAGTATTAGGCAGTATGGGTTTTATTTCTTCCTAGCACTACTTACACTTCCATAACCATTGTGATCCACATTTTAGCGGTACACAATCTCAGAAACCAACAATTTAGCTATCATGTTGTCCAATATTTTGTGTTATGACAGTATTAATGAGAACAATTATTTCATGTTGTTTGGCCAAGGTTCAAGTGAATGATGATCAAGAAATTTCATGTAGTGAAATGACCATGCTTACCTCTATCACACGTCCTGATTCAACTTCTCTTTCGGCTACATCTGGCTTTTCTACAAGTTAGAATTACGAAGAAACGTAGAATTAAAAATAAATATAAAACACATAATCCAATCTTGAAGCAGGAATTTAACAAAATACTTTCTTCAAGGTGCCATAATGTATATAATAGGAGAAACCAAAATCAAAAAGTGACAGGGAGATGACTTCATCAAGTGGGGCATATAATCAAACACATGAGAGTCATTTAAGTGGGAGATACAAAAGGAACAAAATCAAATTTGTAAATACGAGTAATCATCATTGCTAAAATCAATTCAATGACATCTGTAAAAAATGGACATTCAATTTGACACCACATCCCAAATGGAAAAAGTCTATACCACATAAATCATCATTAGTGGCTAAAATCAATTCAAGCTCATCAGTAAAAACTATGACATTCAATTTGACACCACATCACAAATGTAAAAGAATCTGACACAAAAATAAAAAACAAATTAGAGGCTCCAATAAATAAGAATGCTCATCTTAACCAATTGTTAAAAACTTGGGGGACAATAAAGGAAATTTCAACTCAAGTAAATAACCAAATAAGCATATTGATCAATCTTTGAGCAGTTTACATTCGAAAAGAAATATAAATAAAAGATTGAAAAACATATATTGATCAAAGATTCAAGAGGACATAGACCAAAAATAATTTAAGAGATGATTTATACCCAAAATAGAAAGTAGACTCAAGTAGAGCTTTATTAAAGACTGAGATTAAATCCAACATGCTAAATTTTTCCATGACCTGCAGAAATAAACAAAATCTTTAGTGTTTCATAACACATATATCTTCAAGCACATAAAGTTGAAATGAAAAACAACTATATAGAAATTATTGTCATGTGCACAAACAACAATGAACAAACAATAATGAAATAAGAGACTAAACATAGCAAAAATCTAGATACAAAACCTGAATCCCAAATAGTATACCTGATTAGTGTAGTGGTGTATAATATCCATTTGAAACCTTGACTTTAGATCTGCGAAACTAAACAAAGGAAACAAATCAAAATTGGAAGTAAAAGAAAAAAAACGCATTTGAAACCTAAATTAGGGAAGGAAAAAAACCCTAATAGAATTGAAGCATTTGAAATCTAAATGAATGAAATAATCGAAAAAAGCAACAAATAATGAAAGAAAACTAATTGAAGGATACAACACCTGAGAATAGCGAAGATATGAGGTCGACAACTGGGAGATAATGGCGGCGGTAGGGAGAAGGGATAAAGAGGTGAAGGGGTGAATGTGAAGGGGGTTATCGTGACTTGGGAGAGAGAATAGGTGAGAAGTAGAGAATGAGACGTTTATGTGAGAAATGAGAGGGTTTGAACAAATTCATGAAGTGATTTTGACTAAAGTGTCCCCAATTTTGAATTGAAGTCTAAATTTTGTAAGTAAAAAAAGAGGGGGAAACCAAGGACTTGAGGGACAAAGTGGGTATTGCATTAAAAAACTCATATGATGACATCATAGTTGAAGCTTATGACATACATAAGTTTCCTACTTTATTTTATATATATATATATATATATATATATATATATATATATATATATATATATATATGTGTGTGTGTGTGTGTGTGTGTGTGTGTGTGTGATTTTTTGTACTCAGGAGTGGTAGTAGAAGATGTAGATAGTGCGCATCTAAAGTAGGTTAAGTAAAAGAAACTTAATTAATAGTTCAAACATAGTATTCGGCACATGTTGATTAATGTTTTACGGTAGCGTATCGTACGGGTGGTATGGGTGAGCTAAGAATATATGTGAGTAATATATAACTTATGACGATTTAGGCTGGGTAGCATAACTAGCAAGGTAAAATAGGAGACGTTATGTGTGCACAATAGTTGAGTGGTGAGGAATTCAAGGGAGTGTGCATGAAACTAACGTGTGTTTATAATAAATTCTCATACTAAATTTTAAATACTTTCTAAATATTTTTTAAAGGTTTTGGGATCTGACACGTATCAAATCTATTTTCAAAAACTTTTAGGTGTCCAGCCATAGGGACACCAGATATGATAATTCATTCGAGGGATGCGGAGCTACAACACTTACGTAGATGCTTCAGTTATTTCATTCCTAGTTTATGATTCATATTCAGTTGTTTTAGTTGGGCATGTTTCCTGTTCAGTTTAGACATTTATTCATATTTATTTATTTTAGTATCACACTCTGTATTTAGATTTATTTCATTTCAGTTAGACTTATGATTTTGATGTTGGATTTTGAGTCGATGGTCTATTCGGAATTTAATATTTATCTATATTATCCTGTCATGTTTCAGACTTCTATTATTGTGTGAGTGGTTTATATTATTTTTATTTTTGCATATTAATATTTGATTAATGGAAGATAAACTTGGCACTGGCTTATTTTAACATAGGTGGTTTATAATTTAAAATGTTTTGACAGTGATGCTAAGAATGAGTCAAATGAGAATCCTGTTTATTTTGGTAAAGGACTGCTTGCCCTTGATTAAAATAGGTGGGGTGTCACAGATAGTATCAAATCATCAGGTTCTAGACTCCATAGGATCTGTGCGGCTTACTAAGACTTCAGTGTCGCATCCTTTGATATAGACCCATATTATTAGGATTGTTTCATTCATACTTACATATTCGAGATTTAGACCTTCTACTATTATTTTTGTGTTGACTGTGAACTCATACAATTCGATTTGGTTTCAGATTCCACCCAAGAAATAACGACCGACTAGGGCAGTGCAAGAGATAATGAGAAGGATGCTCAGCAGGATCCACATGCACCACAACTGCAGCCACAGCCACAGTCATAGCCACGGCTACCACAAGGACTGATGAAAGCCATAGAGGTGTCTAACATCGCAGCACAGGCAAATACTACTGCATTATTGCACTACCAAAATCGTCATTTCCATCTTATAGGGAGAAAAAGGACAACAAAGTTTATCTAGATAGGCAGGACAAGAGGTAAGGGTGCTAGTGGGGCACTGCAATAGCAGATGAGTAGGCATTAGGGGCAGGATTCCCAACAGGGACATTCGGCAAAGAGATCTAGATCGAGGGATTACCGACCAAAGGGTAGTGGATTCAGGAAGCTCCAGTAGGGTCCTTAGCTATAATAATGTCAGGTTCCTCAGGTCCAAGGTAACAATGGTAATGACAAGGAGAGCCAAGGCCACCAAGTCCAATAGAGCCAAAAGCGTGAAGATTTCACAAAGAGATGTTCTAAATGTGGAAGGCGGGGTCACAAGAGTCAATTTTGTCTGTGGTACGCCCAAAATAAAGCTTGTGATTCAAGTGAAAATCTATCGCAACAAGTAATATCCGGTAAGTACGCAATCGTGATCCACAGGGATTGAAACACTCCTAAGAGAACGGGATTAGGTTAAATGGATTCTCTAAACGTCACAAAAGTTAAAGTGTAAAAGATGATTTAATAGTTTGGAAAAGTGATTGAGACTAATCTCTAAACTAACATACTATTGATGATAAGTTAATTAATTAATAATTACAAAACTATGCAAAGAACTAAGATAAGCTTAAGTTCAAGAAATTAAAGGGATCGAGGATCATTCTCCCACCTCGGATTCACAAAGAAGGGGATTATAGGGCTTGGTTGAAATTAATTCTAATCGAGCATAACTAATTAAGTCCGAACATCAACCATGTAGAGACTAAACTCAATAATGGAGGATTGGGGGTTAATTAATTATTGCTAGATGGGTTGGGTTTGTAGTAAAGCTTCAAACACTAGCCCTTGCATGACAAGAGAAGTTAAGAAACTATGATACTCCAAAACCAACACATGAAGTTCCATTAGAAAAATTATAAACCAAACCCTAAATATGAAGTTCAAGCATCCAAGGTGGGATTTTGATCCCCAATAATAAGTCTAGCTACTCATAATTGAAACTAAACTACACATGCTAGTTAACAACATAATTAAGTTAGTTATCTAGTTTAAACACAAACCAATACAAGGGATGGAATTAAATGCAAATTAAAGCTAGTAGAACAAGTAGAGAAGAAGTAGATGAACCTTTCTTGCATTAATAACAACAAATCAACTAGAAATCAAAACATCACAAGTTGGTAAAAACCATAAATGAACTTGACCTAGGAGAGAGAAGAGAGTGATTTTCTATATCCCCAAATATCTAACAAAAGTAATCTATATCTACAAAAGAGGAAAAACAAGGGATATATCCCCAAAATCCCACCAAAATGGCAAACTAGTAATAAGGAGGAAAACTAAAAAAATCAGCAGAACCGAATCGATTCGGCAAGGCCGAATCGATTCGCTAGAGGGAGAATGCTGCACTGGTGACCACCGAATCGATTCGGATGGACCGAATCGATTCGGTCTCGCAAACAAAATATGGCTAGATTATTTTGGCTTTATTTATCCCATGTTTCACCAAAACATCCGTAACTTCTTCGTTTGAGATTGGATTCAAGCACCGTCGGAGGCCACGCGAAGATAAAAAGAAGGTCTACAAGTTCCGTGAAGAAATCGAGATCAAAATCGGAGTGCTGAAATTACAAAAATGGTGTGCAAGTGTCTACGAAACTTCTCCGGATCAAAACCAAACTTCCCAAAATGCATTCCCGAGATCTATAAAAGCTCAATAAAGACACATACAAAGTATATATGATGAACTCAGGGGTTAGTCAATAAATGAGTATAAGAACCGAGAAATACATGCACGGGAAAGCTAGAATGTACAAATTAACGGGGTATAAAATATAATAAAAGTGACGAATCACACCCCCTAACTTATACATTGCTAGTCCCGAGCAATGAAGCATGAAGAAACAAGTGGTGTCAACAAAACCAAAACAAAAGAATTATGTACATAGACGGAAAAATGCCACTTTCGTAGGCGAACGATTGCATTTAGCGTATGCAATAAGCCGTTTTAAACCCCTAGGTGGCCCTAGGGGACGAGTGAAGTCTCGTGAGGGTTTCCAGGGATAACACCCACAAACATCAAATCAACTCATACTACGATACGGCAAAATCCAATGCGTAGCTCAACAAATATCTAAGAAGCACAATTTATCAGCAAAGTGAACAAAGCTCACACAAAAGACGGCAATTATCGGCATTAAACAAATAACTTCAATAAAAATCGAAACCATGAGAATGTGAAATAAGCGGACACATGTGGTAATTTAGATTTGGCAAAAATTTCAAAGTCCGTATAAATGCTAAGGCATGCATACTCAAGTTCTCTCCGGTTGTTACACTCAACAAATGAAACACTCAGAAACGGGATGTAACACACACGGGACATGCGGGCATAAAGAGTAATTGTAAAGGGAAACTAGGCCACACACATGTCATCAATGAAGAACGCAATATAAAAGTGGAAAAATACAATCTCATGAAAGGATATCGCATATTAACCAAGAGAAAAGCATTTAAACAGATTATCGCTTATGTTCGACCTTTGAATCACATCACCCTAGGATCAAATAGGACTTTTAGGGTATAGAATTTAGGCTAGGTTACGGTTAGGAAAAGAAAGGGATGTGTGTAGGATCAAAGGAGATTCGGGAATAGTGTGCGGGATAATGGATTTAATGGGCAATAAAGGAATCGAAATCAAATTCCACAAGCAATGTATTCATGAGAGTGAGACTTTGATATTCATACACATGGTGAAATGGGAAACAACTAGGACCCATTTTATTCGATACTTATTCCTTTCTTTTTCTTTCCTTTTTTTTTCTTTTCTTTTCTTTGATTTTCTTTTCTTTTCTTTTCTTTTCTTTTCTTTTCTTTGATTTTTCTCACTAATAGCTTGATTGCAATCCATATTACCAACATCATTCAATCCCGGGAACAATCCCTAATCAAGGTACGGGAGGAGTAAATAAGGGTTTAGGACTCCAATGTGGAGTTGGACAAGGGATTTGGGGTTGAAACGAAAGGAATAATAAGGCTCAAGGGGGTTGACTAGGGGAAACATTTAAGGGTAAGGTCAAGGTCATATGGGTTAAACAACAACAAGGGCCTATAATCCTTTCCTAAAGTTTCATGTGATTCGCGGGACTCAACACCATTGAAAATCATGCTCAAGTGAGAAATCAGTTAGTATGCAATCAAATAAAAAGAAAATGAGATCGACAACGAGTTCATTGACAAGAAAGAGATAGAGTGGGTGTATACGCTCACAAATGATGATAAGTCTCAATTTTCACTTTTGTAAGGGTATAGCATGCGCCTTAGAATAACGAATTTGAAACACTTTAAACCAAATCATAAATAATTATTTGTGTATATGCTCAAAGCTTCACAGTTTAATTTTATGATGCTATTCACAATGCAAACAATAACGGGCTAAAGGGTAATAAATCAATGACTCAAAGCTTGCTTCATAGCTATACAATAGGATATGCCGATCATATAAGTAATCATAGTAGATATGAGAAAGAAAAAGATTTTTTTAATTTTTTTTAATTTTTTTTTTTTTTAAATTAATAAATAAATAAATAACTACTAACATGATAACCGGCATCACAATTGTAAACCATACCCCCTAACTTGAATATAACATTGTCCCCAATGTTAGTAGGGATAAAAAGGGAAAAGGGGTTAGAAAATAGTTACCCCGTAAGGAGTAACTCGAGAAACGCGCAACGGCATGCCTGTCAAAATATTAGTACCAAAAACAGCAATATATACAGAGGAGAGATATTTATCAGGATAAATATGAAGGTGGAACCAAGGAATTCTTTTCATTAATAATTCCGGGATGCATAGATGTGGGAAATAAACAAAATGAGAAAATGCAAGATTGACATTTCTCAATTACCACATATACATCAATGTTTATCAAAAACCAATATAAAACATCCCAAAATCGTTTAGGTATCAATCACAAGAGGAGGACAAAATGAAACAACAGCAGCAACAATTCCTAGGGAAGTTCAGGGCGGCGGCGAGAAGGTCCGGGCTCATTGGGGTTACGCGGGGGGTATGGGTCATAAAGGTAAGGAGGCACAGCAGCCTCGCCCCCGCGTAGATGCGAAAATAGGTCCATCTGCGCCCGAGCAATCATCGAAATATCACGCTCGTAAGCGCCCCTAAACTCCGAAAAGCTCCTCTCATGGTTTTCCCTAAAAATAGCGAAATCCCCCTGCAAAACATCCATCCTCGCACTCAGCTCTCTAATGGGGCCCAACGGGTGCTGAACTGGAGCCGGTCCCTGCTGGACGTCAGGAAGTGGATCATCAAAATCAAAGTGGTTCCCAGCAGCCATTTGATCACACACCCATCGCTTTTTCCTCTCCCAATAATCCTTTCCCAAACTCCTCTCAATAGCATCACCGTCAAGCGGAGAGGGAAGCCTCGCCCGCTTATCGGAGGCAATCACCTCGCAACGAGCATCTCTACATATCCTAGACACAAGCCGAGCATAAGGGAGAGTAGTCGATCCCTTCTCGCAATAAGCGGTGTTCAACATGTGTTGAAGCACCAAGGCATGTAGGCTTATAGTAGTGTTGGCGTCTAGGAGATAGTAGAGGAAATGGGCCTGCTTTGATCGCAGGACTGATTTTTTTTGGGTAGGAATGAGTGAATTCACGGCGACTACGTGGATAAGCTGGTGAGAATCAGGCATGAGCTTTGTCGAAAATGTTTCCCCGGCCCAAACGTGTCCGGACGCTAGACGCGCAATCAAAACATCGTTGGGAAACAATGCAAGAGGGTTGCGCGACGGATATGTATACTCATCTGGATTGTCAGCACCTCCCAATAGCTCTGACAGAATTTTCTTGGAAATCAGAATTTTTCTCCCCCTAACAAAAGCCTCATGCATCCCGCCTCCAATTGAGACACGCGATGCATAGAAACGGCGGACATTCTCCTCATTCACATCACCCCCCTTTTTGAGATGGGCCTCCCAATGGAATTTTTGAAAGTGTCTCCTAACCTTGTTAGGAAAGTCAGCAAGCTTCATCGGGCGTTCGATAGCAATTGCTCGAGTGGAGGGAAACTTTTCCCTGTACCAATCTCTCTCAGCCTTGGATCTAAAAGTTTCAAACCCAGTCCGGCCCGTAACATCATTGGTGGTGGGCTTTTGAGCCATAAGAACCTACAAGAAAAATCAATTTGATACATACACAATTAGTGTAATGCATAAAATCAATTTAGCGTGAAACAGGATCGAAAAGCAATCGGTGGTGCATGTCGGAAGAAAATGATCGGATAAGCGTATCCGACATACATCACCCTCAAACAAGGTAGAACCTATGTCAATGTTCGATAAGAGGCACAAAAATGGAACAATTTGGGGATCAACTCCTCATTTAGGCCTTTTATCGAACATGTGGTGTGCAGCCTGCTCAAAATAGGGAGAAAAAATGCATTTGATTCATGAAAGCCCCCAACAAATAAAACACAACGCAATAATCAACAATTAAAAGGTTGTATTTGTTGGATAGTGATGGAAATCAGTAAATAAAAATGGACAATTCATGAATTAGATACACCTTATGCTAAGATGGAAATACACACATTACTCCCCTAGCTTGAATAAAATGAACACACATTTCATATTGAAATTAATATAGAAAGATTGGAGTTGTTACCTTGTGCAAGGATCCTTGGAGAAATGGAGAGAAAACCGTAGCTAGAAGGTTGGGGAAATGAGTAGGAAGGATGGATCTAAAGGAAGATGGAAGAGAAAAGGGAGAAAAATGAGGATGTATGAACCCGGGTAGGATTTGAAAGACAGACAATCGAATCGATTCGGCAGTACCGAATCGATTCGCTATCCTCGAATTAGCTCACTGTCTCAGGGCGAATCGATTCGGAGGGTAGCGAATCGATTCGATTTGGTTCTACTTTTTTTAACTGTTGGCAAGCGAATCGATTCGGCGTGAGCGAATCGATTCGCAAGACAAAGACCTGACACTTTTGGTTTGCCGAATCGATTCCGCAGTAATGCGAATCTATTCGCAAACTCTAAAATAGCTACTAGACAGGACCGAATCGATTCGGAGGCTGAGTTCTAACCTGCTGCATTGCTGAATTCCTAATCCTCATGAAATTTAAAATTTTGGGCCACCTCAACTGGATTTCTTGGACCAAAATGATATACCATATGTATGTAACTGATTCGGAACCAAAAATTGCAGCCCCTCACATGCCGGGGGATGCTCGGCACCAAAAATGAGAATTTAACGAACCGAATCACCCCTGCTAACGGGGCTGCTGCGTACGATGTCCGGTTGTAAATCCGCAGATATTATTAGGACGTACTTCACAATGTGAACACCTATCCTTCCCCTCGGTCCGACTTCGCTCCAACTAAGGTTCATACACTTAACAATTATATCGGGTTCAAGATCGGAGGATATGACACCTATCCAAAATGGACTACCCTAACCGCTAGACCCGCGTTTGGTTTTGAAAATCGGATTAATATTTGAAAGAGGGGGCCATGGGTTGACGGACCGGAGGGTCGGTGCACAAATCGATAGAGACATTTTCTACCCTATTTTTCTCCGAGCAACTCTCCCTACACGGGATTGATGACTCTATGTAAATGTCAGTTTCGGAAACGATAGAGTCATCAATCGGAGTGAAATCAAAATTGCCTAATGTATCCCCAAGTTCATGGTTTTCTCCTATGCCAACCTCTTCTAGCTTGTCAAAACACACATCTAACACACTCTATTCAATTTCCTCCCTCCCAATATGATCATCGTCCACACATATCATTCCAAAGAAATTAACTTCCCTCACACAATCATCTTCGTCACTCAAGAGGTGCGACACATTGAAAATATTGACATCTAATGTCATATTCCCAAAAGACAAGTTCATCTCACCACTCCTACAATTTATCGAAGCATTCGCGGTCGCGAGGAATGGTCATCCTAAGATGACGGGAGGTTGATTGTTCGGGCTTAAAACAGGTTGGGTATCAAGAACGATAAAGTCGACCGGGAACACAAAGGTGTCTATCTGGACGAGGATATCTTCCAAGACACCCCGTGGAATTTTGGTGGATCCGTCGACCAATTGAATTTTAGTTTTGGTAGGACTAAGTTCTCCCAAGTCCAATTGAAGATAAATTGAATACGGCAAGAGGTTCACACTAGCTCCTAGAGCAAGAAGAGCGCGATTAATGGCGAAGTTTCCAATCATACACGAAACCGTTGGACACCCTGGGTCCTTAAATTTTGGAATCGTGTTGTGTTGGATAATGGAACTAACCTGTTCAGTCAACTCCACTTTTTTATGAGAAACATGATTTCTCTTAAAGGTGCAAAAATCTTTCAAAAACTTGCCATAGGAAGGGATTTGCTTAATCGCGTCAAGGAGAGGGAGATTGATTTTTACTTATTTGAATGTCTCCATGATTTCTTGATCTTTGTTGGGTTTAACAATGGGAAGGAGCCTTTGAGGGTAGGGTGCGGGAAATGGACAAGGGACTGAAGTTTCCGGCCCCTTGGTCAGCGACTTATCTCTTTTCTTTTTAGGAGTCACTTCACTCTCTCGGGGAGTTATTGTGACCTCGTCGGATACTTTCGGGGAAGGTGGAGGTGGATTTTCAATCACCTTCCCACTCCTAAGAGTGGTTATGGAATTAGCATGTTCCATAGACCTACATTGAGCGAAAGAAGGAGTAGAAACATCGGAGTTCGTGCTATTTTGCCCAACGGGCCCATGAGATTGTGACGGGAATTTTCCTTTTTCTTCCACACTCAAAGAAGCGTCCAACTTGGAAATTTATTTTTCGAGCCTAGCATTTGTGGCTTGTTGAGAAGTCGCAAAAGATTGAAAAATTTCTTCTAGGCTTCTCTTGTTCGGGTGCGCGTAGGCAGGTATAACTGGTGGAGGTGGTTGTTGGTTGTACGGTTGTTGGTAATTCTGAGGCGGGGGAGGATGAGATTGTGGATATTGGTAACCGAGTTGGTTACCCCAAGATGGATTAAACCTTTAGTCGGGAACATTTTGGGATCTTCTAAAAACTCCCATAGCGTTCGCTTGGTCATGGAGGATCACTTTGTAAGCCGGAATTGTAGGACAATCTTGGGTCGAATGAGCATTAGTGTCACAAATGGCACACAACTCCTCAATTACGGAATGAGTTTGAACAACGGGATCTCGAACCTTCGAACCGAACTCCTCAACTTTCTTAGATAATTTATCTAATCTCATTTTCATCTCATCCTCGTCAGTGAGGTGATACATACCAGGGTTAGACGAGGACGGAACCGAAGGTCGCGAACTGGTTTTGTTCGGATCCGAGGTATCCCATGCTTGGGTGGTCTCGGCACAATATTTGAAATGTGCCCATGCATCATCGGGATCTAAACCAAAGAACTCGCCGGAGCACATTGTCTCCACCATTTGTTTCGCATTAAGTGTAAGCCCATTGTGGAAAAATGATATTAATCTCCACTTTTCGAAACCGTGGTGTGGGCATTTATGAAGTACCTCATTAAATCTCTCCCAACATCGCTCGAATGATTCACCTTCGGTCTGAACGAATGTTTGGATTTGACTCTTTAAAGAGTTAGTGCGATTAGTTGGAAAGAATTTTTTTAAAAACTGCGCTTGCATTTCGCGCCAACTCCCGATGGAATTAGGAGCCAAGGACCAAAGCCAAGTTTTGGCCTTGTCTTTTAAGGAAAACGGGAAGAGTTTGAGATGTGTGACATCTAGAGGACAGTTTTGATCGCTAAAAGTAGCGCACACCTCCTCAAACTCTCTAACATGAAAGTAAGGTTGTTCACTGTCCATGTCGTGGAAAGTAGGAAGTAATTGAATCATTCCATTACGAAAATGGAATTACGCGGCATTGTAAGGAAAAATGATACAATACGGAGAGGTGGTCCTCTCCGGTTGCAAATAATCACGCATGGTCCTATACAGGGGGTCGGGTGCAACCCCTTGACTACCATGCTCACTAACATAGTCGGCTATGGTTGTAGGATCAGAGTGGGCCCAGGTATACGAAGAAGACGAGACCGAACTAGAACGAGAAATTAATGGTAAAGGTATCCAAAAATCCGAGGGTTCACTAGACGATGGTTCACGAATAGGATTCAAATTGCTACTACTCGCGTCATGCATTTACAGAATTTTGGATTGATTTTTTGGAAACTGTGATGTCACGGTGACCACAGGGAACGATAGTGTAAAGAGAATTTCTAAAACCTAAGATGGTTGCCAATCCCCGGCAACGGTGCCAAAAACTTGGTGCGCCCAAAATAAAGCTTGTGATTCAAGTGCAAATCTATCGCAACAAGTAATATTCGGTAAGTAAGGAATCGTGCTCCACATGGATTGAAACACTCCTAAGAGAACGGGATTAGGTTAAAGGGATTCTCTAAACGTCACAAAAGTTAAAGTGTAAAAGATGATTTAATAGTTTGGAAAGGTGATTGAGACTAATCTCTAAACTAACATACTATTGATGATAAGTTAATTAATTAATAATTACGGAACTATGAAAATAACTAAGATAAGCTTAAGTTCAAGAAACTAAAGGGATCGAGGATCATTCTCCCACCTCGGATTCACAAAGAAGGGGATTATATGGCTTGGTTGAAATTAATTCTAATCAAGCATAACTAATTAAGTCTGAACATCAACCATATAGAGACTAAACTCAACAATGGAGGATTAGGGGTTAATTAATTATTGCTAGATGGGTTGGGTTTGTAGTAAAGCTTCAAACACTAGCCCTTGCATGACAAGAGAAGTTAAGAAACTATGATACTCCAAAACCAACACATGAAGTTCCATTAGAACAATTATAAACCAAACCCTAAATATGAAGTTCAAGCATCCAAGGTGGGATTTTGATCCCCAATCATAAGTCTAGCTACTCATAATTGAAACTAAACTACACATGCTAGTTAACAACATAATTAAGTTCGTTATCTAGTTTAAACACAAACCAATACAAGGGATGGAATTAAATGCAAATTAAAGCTAGTAGAACAAGTAGAGAAGAAGTAGATGAACCTTTCTTGCATTAATAACAACAAATCAACTAGAAATCAAAACATCACAAGTTGGTAAAAACCATAAATGAACTTGACCTAGGAGAGAGAAGAGAGTGTTTTTCTATATCCCCAAATATCTAACAAAAGTAATCTATATCTACAAAAGAGGAAAACCAAGGGATATATCCCCAAAATCCCACCAAAATGGCAAACTAGTAATAAGGAGGAAAACTCAAAAAATCAGCAGAACCGAATCGATTCGGCAGGGCCGAATCGATTCGCTAGAGGGAGAATGCTGCACTGGTGACCACCGAATCGATTCGGATGGACCGAATTGTGACACGCCGCCTAATTAAACATCGGGTGATCAGGCCTTCATTAAATTAAAACAGGTTTCTCAAATGGTTCATTCTTAGCATCACTGTCGAAAACTTTTTAATTACTAATCCCCTAAGTAAAATTAGACCGGTGCCAAATTTGATCTTTCTTAAAACAGAAAAATCGACCCTGCGGAACAAAGTACGAATAATCATGTACTATAATTCTAACATCAAAGTAAAAGTACAACAGAACAAAGGTATTACTGAATAAACCATCGGCTAAAAATCCCAAACAACAATAGAATAACCACTAGTCTGAAACTAACATCACAGACTAATACCGGACCACAAGTCCATACATAGAAGAGTGCGAGATCCTGTACTAGATCTGAATGAGAGATATCCTCTAGTCAAATCCTGTAAGCATCCACTGTGCTACAGCTCCGAGTCTGGAATGGAATCATTACGCATGGCGTCCCTGTGGCTGGACACCTAAAAGGTTTTGAAAATATTTTATAGCAAGAGTTAGTACTCACAACATTTTGAAAATATTTAGCAAGCGTTTATCACAATATAAAATGCGGTTATTGATTACACATGTTAGGTTCTCGTACACTCTCTTGAGTTAACTCACCCCTCATCTTTGGTGCACACCTAACGTTCCATACTTAGTTTGTCTAGCCATACTTCTCAAGCTAACTAAAACCAAAGTAGTAAACTGAACTTATCTATACCCAAGTTCCAGTACCGCCCATACAGTACAACCGTTTTACCGACATCTCGCGTATGTTAATTAATTCTCAAGTAACATTTCATCTATGTTATTTTTCAAGACTTCTCATTTAGCTTCACTTCTAAAATGACTACAATTTTCACAATTGTTGACTTTCCCACTTACGTAATTAAGTTTCGCTACTTGAATTACTAAATAGAATTTCTCTATCTAAAGGTTCATTTCGTAATTTAGTTTCACTACTTAACTTACCAATTCAGTATGTATCTTTAAATACATAATATATCAATCTACTAATACACGGAAGTAGAATATCATCAGGTATATATATTTCACACACAATATATACTAAATATCAGTCATTGTTATTTTGCCCCTTTTATACACATAAAGGACTCTTGGTTCGGAATGATTCATCGACCCCAAGTAAGAATTGGTTCGGCATGATACATCGACCCCAATTATTTTAAAAATATATATATACACATATCCTGGTTCGGGACTCTCTCATCGCGACACCAGTTCAAAGTTTGGTTCGGTATTTCTCATCGACCCCAAACATATAATAACTTTATGTTAGTTCGGAATGTCTCATCGACCCTAACATAATTAATTTAGGTATAATCTCTCTACCTAAAAGATCACATAATTCAGTAGATACACGCCCGACCAATTAATCATATACGTACGTAATATTTTAATCTCATATATTTACCGTACAATATTCTCTTTACGATTTATCTCATTAATCGTATTTATTTGAGTATACACACAACTCTAAGGGTCCTAGTTACCCCTTACATATAATTTCAGTAGTTATTGCTTACCCTACTGGTCTATTACTTAAATTGAATTTACTTCGCCCCGTAACTCAATTTCCAAAGTCCCCGATACTCTACTAAATCGGATTATTCTCCTCGGTCCATAATCCAAGCCCTACACCCAATGGCCTTATTGGACCTCAACAATATACCTACTGGTCTTATTCTTACTCCCATATAAGTATAATGTAAATCCTAGAATACTCATTCATTCCCTAACTTAACGAAGGATTAAACACAAAATTTTCGGGAAAACAGCTTGCGTCGATCGATCGACGTCTGGGTTCGATCGATCGACATAGTCGATCGATCGATAGTTCAAGATCGATCGATCGATCGAACAGGGACAGACGCAGTCTGTCTTCTTCGTTGATCCTCTCCTCCATTAACAAATTTCCAAACTCCATTATTGTCCACCAAACTTTTACCCAATGATCCTAACATATTTCCACATATACTAGGACAGTTTCTAACGTGTCAATTACATCAAAACTCCAATTACTTTAAAGAAATAATGAATTAAAACCCAGAATTTCTTGAAACCCTAGTTATGGTGTTCTTCCCATATTATCATTCAAAATCCAGATTTTTATTCCGAAATTCATCAAGTCTAATCTGAATATTAATCCTCTACATAGTTTAAATCATTCTACATGCAATTCCTATCCCAACATGCATAATTATCATCTTACTCCAATCAAAATATTGATTTAAACAAAACTATTCAAAAACACTACACATGGGTATTATAACTTTATAAATTTTTGCAATAAACACTTGCCTTATGATCAGTAGGGTCTGATTTCGTGGTTCTTGTTGATGATTGATGATCTTAATCCTTCAATCCTTCTTCCCCAACAAGTTGATGGTAGAAACCCCTTTGAATCCTTCCCAAATCTTCTTTTTGCTTTAGAAAGTGGTGCCTCTCCTCTCTCTAATGGTATTGGTGTTGACATGGGTGTTCTAACCCTAATTCATCTATCATACGGCTGATATAAAACTCTCAATTTCGTAGGTCTCCATACCCTCTCATGTTAAAAGACCAAAACGCCCCCGAACGGTCTCGGTTTAGTCCAAAATTGCCCCAGGACTCAACTAGTACCCCCGGGTATACTATTTTGACTAATTTTACCCTTCCGGACTCATTGGTGACCTCTAAATTATCATTTGAGTCACTTAAAAAATATTACTCGTCCTCACCCCAACACGGTCTACACGCGTTAAGTAACTATTTACCACTCGCACTAAGTAAATAAAATGATGCAATATATATCGGTATCTATCTTCCGATTAATATACCATACTTATAATTTTAAATAAAACTTTTTAAATTACTAGTCTTACGTAATTTAAATCAAGACGATATTTTTTCATTTAATTCTCCAATCTAATTAAATGGAATATTTGGAATATTCAGAAATTCGGGGTATTACATACTTCCCCCCTTGAAAAAGGAATTTCGTCCTCGAAATTAGGATAAGGCTGGTATTAAGGCTAAGGACCTTAAATGAAATTGTATTGGTTCATTATAAATCCTTATCGCACTTTGCCCATGCCGCATAACATAATTAAGTCTCACTACTTAATTTCTCCATAGATTTTCCCAATCCAACGTTGATTCTTGAAATTAAGTTTCTCCCTACTTAATTTACCCATTTGACGTATATCTCTGTATAACATCTAAGTGTCTACTATCACTCATAAGTAGAATATTATAAGGTATATATTTCACACACTATATATACTTTAAGGAAAATTGGTCCGGCAAAAATCATCGGCCCCAATAATCCTATCATTTACATTGGTCCGGAAATTCCTCGATCCCAAGGTAAATGTAATGCACATGTCGGTTCAGACCTTCCGTCGATCCTAATATTTATCATCGATTTGGTTCGAAAAAATCATCGATCCCAACTCGATCCCCCATGTATTGGTCCGGAACATCATCGACCCCAATACAGAGATTAAGCACACTTACTATCGCACATAAGTAGGAAAAATCAATAGGTATATATATCTTACACATAACATATACTATCAACACTTATTTTATAATCACCCACCCTTCTATAGCACTTTTGGGGTTATTGGCTCGGAATTCCACCGAGATCACCAATAGTTATTAATTACTTGTCTCGGGATCACATCTCGAGCACTAATATATGTATATATCTCATCGCTCATGAGTAAACAATTTGTGAGCCATATTTTTCACATTTCATATACCTTAAAATGTCACACTCCAATAGAATGTCCTCATATCACGCGTTAAGGACTAAAAGTTTGAAATGTCTTCTCGAACCACACCCAAAGTACATGTATTGTTCGCAATCGGTACCCACGAATCTAATCCTCATGTACAGTCCATATAAGTGCTTACTCTACCTATAAATATGCTCTTATAGGCATACATTCAACCTATGAATTGATCAGTGGGCTTCTCCAAAATTCCACTATCATAAGGGCGTATCATCATTCTTTCTCATTAACATTGAGTCGTAGGTAGCACAACGTACTCAAAATAAAACTTTATCTCTATTCCTTCCTGACCTTCCCTCATAGGGTGGAATCTTTGGATTTCATCCTGATTCACAATCATGAAGAGCGCCACTGTGCACTCTCCCTTATCAACTACATACTAATCCATCCCGGTCACCCATTTCGCTACCCCCAACAAAATGTTGGCTTAATTATGACGTTCACAACCCATCAATACTTTATAAGTCTGTCTCCTCATTCCATCATTGGGAATGTGGGTTCACTACCACATTCCGGTTGTTCATTTCGAGTCTATCTTGTCTATTAACTAGAGGTGTATCTGGAGACAATCTCACTACGTCTCTCCTCAACATCGCTTCCCACTTACGTCATCTTTCCTGAAGTTGTACTCTATTCCCCTTTCTCTCCGGGTTTATTATACTTTACAATTCGTGCACTCTTCGCAATTGGCGCACTTTTTGGGTTGGTTACTTTATAAGGATCAACATTTTAGTAACACGTAAGTCACTCACAACACTCAGTCAAGTAGCACCTTGCGCTACTTCTTCACCACAGTTAGGTCTCCCATATCAAGAGATAACCTTTGAACGGTTTCCCACCGACTTTCATCCCATAGGGTGTGCTGGATTTCTCTGCACATATAATCTTGGATCATCGTCAATATCCCATGACGTTCAACCCATTTCATCGATACGACTTGTTTCCTAATTTCCCCAACGTCATACAAAATATTCCGCATCCCTCTATCTCGGATGTCTAAGGAATCCAATTGACTAGGGTGCCCATACACCCTTTTCTCCGGTTACATTTGCAAAAACATTACAAATGTCGCACCCGTAACATGCTTTTCTTCCACTCTAGCCTAGTCTACACGACGTGACTACAATCTTGTGGGTATTCTCAATACCCTAGAGACAAAGGATCAAATATTTGCCCACAAAGTCCCACTTATCCCTTCGTGGTGAGGTAAGCCTTTCAGTGTTTCTCCACAACACTACCGGCTCCACTGATGTCCTAGCATCTAACAATGTCTCTTCTCCTGACGTGCATAAAAATTCAGTCGTATTCCCTTTCGCAACCGAACTTAAACAAGGGACTTCTCCCCATGTATTCTTACTGAGCATTATCGGAACAACACATAGTCGATATGCTCAAATTCGATTTCTCGACAATATGTGCAACCATACTCCAATATTGCTAAAAGAGTCAAGTGGCACCGCGCTTATACTATCGCTAAGTCTTTAGCACTAACTACAATAGCGAGCTCGATCTCTCCGCTCAGTAGTCATACCACAAACATTGACTCACATCATTTAGGTCCCCACACACCGAAATCAATTACTAAGAGATGTTCATAATCTCGGAAGTTTCTCTTATTTCGATGAATAATGACAACTCGACCCTTTTTCAGGTGAGGAGTCGTCATATACCCCATTCACTCGAGGCTAAAACTCATATACTTCCTTATCCATCGCTCTGGTGATTTAGATGGTTCCCGGACATAACACGCTTGTCCTCTCCGGAATGCAAAACTTATTGGAGTTATTATTTCTTCAAATAACTTCCAGCAAAAATAAAACGCGTGGCCCTAGAATCCACACTAGACATCTTTTCAAAAATTCCTGACTCCAGGCCATGCTGACTGGTTTGGGTACCCCTCCTCTCGGACTGGGTAGATTCGATCCTGAACACTATCATCTTAGTTCCCTTAGTTCTGCTGACCAAGAGGAATGCACTATGGGACTTAGCAATCCCGACTTAGGATCTAATCATTAAATCCTCTAGTGGGTTTTCACTTATGGCTTGCACCAGCCCCATTACATTCAGTCTTACTCTTTGGCTAAATCTATAACTCCCTTAGCTCCGCCCACCCAGGAGCATTATCCTCAACCTTGTAGGAAGTATCATATTGTCTTCATATACATAAGTCGTTCAAGAAGAGTTTTACCAAAAATTTCGAGCTATGACTCGGGAGTCCATTTTCTCAAGGGCTCTTTTCCCTTATACCTATCTCACCGGTACAAGTTCACTTCACAGGATAAATTTTTTTCTCTCACGATTGGCCTCCACCAGGCTTTCACGTGAGGGGTTCATATATTCCCATTCACTACGCTTCTGAATCATCATTGGAGAACTTTGCGGTTAAACTATACGTAAAGTTCTTCTATTTATATATACGGACCCTCGGTCCGAATGTAGTGACTTGTATCCCTGCCACGTTGCCTGAAAATTTACTCAAATTTCTCACTTCTGAGTATTTCTACTCCGTCCTAAATACCAAAACCTCTGTACATACTACTTCCATTGGTTAACATGCACAGTCGCCGTTTCATCACATTTACGGCTCGTTCTCAATAAATTTTCTTCAGACCTACTCCCACTATCACTGCATTGGGCGGTTTAGACTAGCATCCCTCTTGCCGTCGCGACACTTGGAAAATACCTACTATGCCTCAACAACCCTTACAGCAGTTACTTCCATTACCCGCTAGGAGTGACCCCGACCACGGTCATCTCTCCTATGATTGGCATCTTCGAACACCCCATGCTTTATGCCGAGCTCCTCCCTCCTGTAGTCCTGCTAACTCCAATGCTGGACCTACCCCCATATTCGACGTACCGTGCCCAATCGGACTCGTATATATATAACACTACGTCTATTAAATAGCAGGAGAACGTAAACTACGTACGTAGAGGAGTACAATCATCCTAAGATAGGGCTCTATCTCAATCAAACGATACGCTGAAAACGTAGTAAGCCGTACATATCCTATGGACACTAGCACCTGATGCTCTGATACCATCTGTGACACCCCGCCTAATTAAACATCGGGTGATCAGGCCTTCATTAAATTAAAACAGGTTTCTCAAATGGTTCATTCTTAGCATCACTGTCGAAAACTTTTTAATTACTAATCCCCTAAGTAAAATTAGACCGGTGCCAAATTTTATCTTTCTTAAAATAGAAAAATCGACCCTACGGAACAAAGTACAAATAATCATGTACTATAATTCAAACATCAAAGTAAAAGTACAACAGAACAAAATTATTACCGAATTAACCAACGGCTAAAAATCCCAAACAACAATAGAATAACCACTAGTCTGAAACTAACATCAGAGACTAATACCGGACCACAAGTCCATACATAGAAGAGTGCGAGATCCTGTACTAGATCTGAATGAGAGATATCCTCTAGTCAAATCCTGTAAGCATCCACTGTGCTACATCTCCGAGTCTGGAATGGAATCATTACGCATGGTGTCCCTGTGACTGGACACCTAAAAGGTTTTGAAAATATTTTATAGCAAGAGTTAGTACTCACAACATTTTGAAAATATTTAGCAAGCATTTATCACAATATAAAATGCGGTTATTGATTACACATGTTAGGTTCTCGTACACTCTCTTGAGTTAACTCACCCCTCATCTTTGGTGCACACCTAACGTTCCATACTTAGTTTGTCTAGCCATACTTCTCAAGCTAACTAAAACCAAAGTAGTAAACTGAACTTATCTGTACCCAAGTTCCAGTACCGCCCATACAGTACAACCGTTTTACGGACATCTCGCGTATGTTAATTAATTCTCAAGTAACATTTCATCTATGTTATTTTTCAAGACTTCTCATTTAGCTTCACTTCTAAAATTACTACAATTTTCACAATTGTTGACTTTCCCACTTATGTAATTAAGTTTCGCTACTTGAATTACTAAATAGATTTTCTCTATCTAAAGGTTCATTTCGTAATTTAGTTTCACTACTTAACTTACCAATTCAGTATGTATCTTTAAATACATAATATATCAATCTACTAATACACGGAAGTAGAATATCATCAGGTATATATATTTCACACACAATATATATTAAATTTCAGTCATTGCTATTTTGCCCCTTTTATACACATAAAGGACTCTTGGTTCGGAATGATTCATCGACCCCAATTAAGAATTGGTTCGGCATGATACATCGACCCCAATTATTTTAAAAATATATATATACACATATCCTGGTTCGGGACTCTCTCATCGCGACACCAGTTCAAAGTTTGGTTCGGTATTTCTCATCGACCCCAAACATATAATAACTTTATGTTAGTTCGGAATGTCTCATCGACCCTAACATAATTAATTTAGGTATAATCTCTCTACCTAAAAGATCACATAATTCAGTAGATACACGCCCGACCTATTAATCATATACGTACGAAATATTTTAATCTCATATATTTACCGTACAATATTCGCTTTACGATTTATCTCATTAATCGTATTTATTTGAGTATACACACAACTCTAAGGGTCCTAGTTACCCCTTACATATAATTTCAGTAGTTATTGCTTACCCTACTGATCTATTACTTAAATTGAATTTACTTCGCCCCGTAACTCAATTTCCGAAGTCCCCGATACTCTACTAAATCGAATTATTCTCCTCGGTCCATAACCCAAGCCCTACACCCAATGGCCTTATTGGAACTCAACAATATACCTACTGGTCTTATTCTTACTCCCATATAAGTATAATGTAAATCCTAGAATACTCATTCATTCCCGAACTTAACGAAGGATTAAACACAAAATTTTTGGGAAAACAGCTTGCGTCGATCGATCGACGTCTGGGTTTGATTGATAGATATAGTCGATCGATCGATAGTTCAAGATCGATCGATCTATCGAACAGGGACAGACGCAGTCTGTCTTCTTCATTGATCCTCTCCTCCATTAACAAATTTCCAAACTCCATTATTGTCCACCAAACTTTTACCCAATGATCCTAACATATTTCCACATATACTAGGACAGTTTCTAACGTGTCAATTACATCAAAACTCCAATTACTTTAAAGAAATAATGAATTAAAACCCAGAATTTCTTGAAACCCTAGTTATGGTGTTCTTCCCATATTATCATTCAAAATCCAGATTTTTATTCCGAAATTCATCAAGTCTAATCTGAATATTAATCCTCTACACAGTTTAAATCATTCTACATGCGATTCTTATCCCAACATGCATAATTATCATCTTACTCCAATCAAAATATTGATTTAAACAAAACTATTCAAAAACCCTACACATGGGTATTATAACTTTATAAATTTTTGCAATAAACACTTGCCTTATGATCAGTAGGGTCTAATTTCGTGGTTCTTGTTGATGATTGATGATCTTCATCCTTCAATCCTTCTTCCCCAACAAGTTGATGGTAGAAACCCCTTTGAATCCTTCCCAAATCTTCTTTTTGCTTTAGAAAGTGGTGCCTCTCCTCTCTCTAATGGTATTGGTGTTGACATGGGTGTTCTAACCCTAATTCATCTATCATACGGCTGATATAAAACTCTCAATTTCGTAGGTCTCCATACCCTCTTATGTTAAAAGACCAAAACGCCCCCGAACGGTCTCGGTTTAGTCCAAAATTGCCCCGGGACTCAACTAGTACCCCCGGGTATACTATTTTGACTAATTTTACCCTTCCGGACTCATTGGTGACCTCTAAATTATCATTTGAGTCACTTAAAAAATATTACTCGTCCTCACCCCAACACGGTCTACACGCGTTAAGTAACTATTTACCACTCGCACTAAGTAAATAAAATGATGCAATATATACCGGTATCTATCCTCCGATTAATATACCATACTTACAATTTAAATAAAACTCTTTAAATTACTACTCTTACGTAATTTAAATCAAGACGATATTTTTTCATTTAATTCTCCAATCTAATTAAATGGAATATTTGGAATACTCAGAAATACGGGGTATTACACGAATCGATTCGGTCCTGCAAACAAAATATGGCTAGATTATTTTGGCTTTATTTATCCCATGTTTCACCAACACTTCCGTAACTTCTTCGTTTGAGATCGGATTCAAGCACCGTCGGAGGCCACGCGAAGATAAGAAGAAGGTCTACAACTTCCGTGAAGAAATCGAGATCAAAATCCAAGTGCTGAAATTACAAAAATGCCCCCGACTGTGCAAGTGTCTACGGAACTTCTCCGGATCAAAACCAAACTTCCCAAAATGCATTCCCGAGACATATAAAAGCTCAATAAAGACACATACAAAGTATATATGATGAACTCAGGGGTAGTCAATAAATGAGTATAAGAATCGGGAAATACATGCACGAGAAAGCTAGAATGTACAAATTAACGGGGTATAAAATATAATAAAAGTGACGAATCAGTCTGCAATAAGCTAAGGAGAAGTCTAGATCTGACCAGTAGGGCCAAAAGCAGAAGGACTCCGTTGGTCATTATTTTATTTATAAGGAGACGAGTCATCGAAAGAAAGATTTCCCACAACAGGGTAGAGTACCATAGCGGGGTGACTAATAGGGGTAGCAGAGGCAGAGTTACCCCCTACAACACCAAGTCCACCAGCCCCACAATAGCAATGGAAACTACAGTATGGACGTGCCTATAACAACCGATATACAATTATGCCACAAGCATCGCAGGCGCCACCAGGGGTCAAAGGATACGATATTTTTATTATTTTTTTTATCTGTGGGAAGATAGGTTAAGTTTTAGGTGACATAGATGCGTCACAATATATGATTATCAACAATAAAATTCATGGATAAGTCAGATTTAATGGGCGTGTTGGCAGTATCAGCCTTATTATTATGTATATATTTCTCGTTGGGTAACAAGGCCCTTGGGTACCATTTGCAGGGGAGCAGATAGGGGCATTAAATGGATGTTTATATCTTACGATAATAAGACTATCTTATTCCCTATTCCAAGATAGGATGTATTATATTGCAAGGTACCACTTGAAAGAGGGTCATGCCTATATATATATATTATATTGTAAAAGAGACTTTGGAGAATATACTTGTATGGCTATTTGATCCCGGTGTATAGGGGGTTTTACCGATGTGACTCCGTGTATATCAGGTTTTCTTTTGAGCGAGAGATCCAGTTTGTTATTAATTTAACGTCGAGAACTTAGGGATAGGGCGAGTGTAGTGTTGTATAACTCCTTTAGAGATATAGGAGTTGCGGACTAGACTTATACATCTGGGCACAGGATTTTGGGCCCCGGTTATGTATTATGGGGCCTATGGACCTTGATGAATGATAATGATAGATAGTAGTGTATCGGGGGGTTCCTTTATTGTATTCTTCTACGAGACATCCCACATATGAACCTGTAACACATCGTATTTTTAATGATTTTATACTGGGATTGATTAAATTAAAATAGAAAATTAATTCGGATAAGAAAAAATATTAATTTGAGAGACAAGTGTAATATTTATTTGAATGAATTATATTGAGTATTACTTAATGAACGAGTAATAAATTAGTACGAATGTAGTATGATTGTCGTGAGTGAGATATACGACAATTATGGTAATTTAGTCTAGACACGCGTGTCAATCGTGTCGGGACTTAAATTTATAAAATAAAATGTGATTTATGTATGGTTCATCCAAATGGTCATTTTGAGTGCGCCGGTGTATCTAGACGGGTTAAAATAGTCAGAAAAATGTACTCGAGGGTTTGGATTGAGTCCCAGGGCATTTTAGGCCAAACCGGCACCCCATAGGGGTATTTTGGCCTTTTAGATTTTTAGAGAAATATTACCTATGAATTTAATATGTTTATATTAGAATATGTGTTGAGGGGGTTAGGGTTAACAGTTACAAAATCTAAGGGAGGCCATTAGAGGAGGAAGATGAAGGTTACCAAGGCTTTCCACGCCATTTCTGCAGCACCACCACCACGGGAGTTTAGATCGGAAGCAGGAGAAGATAACTCCATCACGTTTTTGCACAATTCTGACCTATAGGCTCCAGGCAAGTGTTTATATTGAAACATATGAGTCCATATATTACCCATGTTAGTGTAGGATTGGGTATCTTGTATGAATAAATGATTATGGTTTAAATTGGAAACTTAATTCGGGATCTTGGATAGGATTTGCATGTAGATTGAATCCTTGGGAGAATAGAGAACGAAATCAAAATGTATGTGATGATAATAATAGAGAAATCTGAGTTTTTGTTGATGTCCTTGAATGAAAAGAATAATCTAGGGTTTTGGAATTAAAGTGAAGGATTAACTCAGTTTATATGACTCTCCTTGATGATTTAATGTTTTCAGAACGTTAGAAATCATTTATACATGTTGTTATAGGATCTAGTAGGCTTGGTTAGGAGTTTGGGAAAGTATTATGAAGGTTTTGATAATTGAAAATGGTGAAAAATGTAACAGTAGAATGAAGGAGACGAACTGTACAATTTAGAATTGGTTTGGCCCAAGGGTGAATTGATTTAGTAAGGTGAATCGATTCGGTAAGGAAAATCGGTACGGCCATTGGGTGAATCGATTCGGTTTGCCAGAATTTGAAAATTTTTCCCTTATTTTAAACCTAGAACTTGTGAACAAATTTTGGGGAGACTTTTGGAACATTTTTAAATGTTAATGATGGAGATTGCAATTTCAGTAAACATACAGTAGAGTTGAGGTTACCCAATTGTGGAGAATTAAGGCTAAGGATTATCAGGTATATTAAAAATATTTCATGAATTCATGCAAATTAGTACGACTCACGGAGAGCATGAGTGAACCCAAGACTAGATCCATAGTAGAGAGATATTATAACTGTTGAAACAATATTAAAGGATAATTGGAACCTCGGGAATATACGATGAGAAGTCTAATGGTAAATTAATAATACGTAGGATATTTAAGAGTTATATATACTACGTACGAGATATACTATAGGATGCGTGCATACCAATACTGATATATATATATATATATATATATATATATATATATATATATATATATATATATATAGGTTGTATGAATACATACTGTGTGAACTCTTATATGCGTGAACATACCAAAGCTACCTGCTATTATAAGAGGTTCCGTGTCATGGAAAATCTTATCCTTATGAGCCCATTGGGGGGGGGGGGGGGGGGGGGAATTTTAGACTTGTACGTTAGAACATAGAACATGGGGATTGAGCATTACTTGTGGGTATGATAGTGTGATCGGTCATTTGGGTGCATTAGGTATGTGAGTAGCCCAAAGGCTTAGAACTATATTTTCCTCTAATTTGTGTGAATTGTGAATGAATGGTTCAAGAGTGATTCTAAACCAAAAGCCTTTTGCTTAGTACGTGATGTACTAAGACTTGATAGCACAGTATGAACGCATCGTAGGTCTCCACCTAGGGATGACTTATTCGTATATATGAAGAGGGTGGTGTGTATATATATATATATATATATATATATATATATATATATATATATATATATATATATATATATGTGTGTGTGTGTGTGTGTGTGTGTGTGTGTGTGTGTGTGTGTGTGTGTGTGTGTGTGTGTAATTCATTCTACTGTGCGTGCATTAGTAGATAAGATAAATAGTAATACCTAAAGTAACCTAAGAACATTGGAACTTAATACTTAATTGGTCTAACTACTTAGGCGGGGTAGCATAACTAGGTTTGTTTAGGAGAATACGTTAGGTGTGAACACTAGTTGAGAGGTGAGAATCTCAAGCGAGGGCACATGAAGTTAACATGTATACAATATCTACTCTTACTTCATTTTAAATACTCGCAAAATATTTTCAAAATATTTTCTTTGGCTCTGACCCATTGCAAATCTATTTTTGTAAAACCCTTTTAGGTCCCCAGCCACAGGGATGCCAAGCTTAGGAGTCCATTCATATTTGACGTGCTGCAGTGGTTATAGACGTTGCAAAATCTTAGTAGTAGACTCTTTCACCTTTATCAATTCCATTTCATCATTCAGTTATATCAGTCAGGCATGTCGTCCATCTTTAGCTAGCGATTATTTCAGAATACTGTAATTTTATTTTATTTCCAGTGTTGAATTTGGTTTTATATTGTGGACATCAGTCTAGAGCATTTATTCCAGACACATTTATTTATTCATTTGTTATATTATCGATTATGTTGTTTACTGGAATGGTAAATGTGGTTATTAGTTGCGTGTTAATAAAAATATTAAAATTTTGACACCGGGCCATTAGGGTATTAGTAATATAATTGTGATTCAACGGTGATGCTAAGAATGAAACCATTAATGATTCCTGTTTAATTTAATAATGGACTGATCACCCAAGATTAGAATAGGTGGGTTGTCACAAATGGTATCAGATCATCAGGTTCTGGTATCCTTAGGATCTGTACGGACTTGTCACGTTTCCAGTGTAGCGTTCTTTGATATAGAGCCATACTAATAAGATTGTTGCTTTCAAGATTACTGTCTACTAGATCACAAAGCATTGTCCTTTCACATGTATAACCTCAAGGCTATAAATACATTGTAACCTCCTCATTAGAAGGGGACTCTGGATCTCTTGGTAAACCACTTATCTAAAATTCCAGTCAAATAGTCAACAATACAAAAACAGTGGACGTAGGCCATTCTTATAAGGCCGAACCACTTTAAAAATCTTTTGTCTTATTTATTTTATCTATGATTGATTAATTAAAGATAATCTAATTTTTTACAACAACGGATTGGCACCGTCTATGGGAAACGACTGTAATTAGCATTTTTCACCAAATAAATTCATCATCAATGGCCGGTAATCTAGAATCCAGTAATCAAAATGTTGTGATCCCTCCAAATCCATCTACTCCCCCAAATGTTCAAGATCTGGCTGGTATAATGGCTAATCTGGCCCAAGGCCAGACGACCATGCAAGAAACCATGCGACAACTTATACAAACTATTCAAGGCGGAGTGTCGGCTTAATCAAGACAACGAAGTGTTCAGAGAAATACCCGTTTACCCTCTTCGCGAACTAGGCGAATGCTATTACCAGAGGAATCTCGATCCAGACGCACCAACTAATATCGTACTGAAAGATCTAATGATCCTTCTTATTAGCCTGGTCGGACTTCCTCAGTACGAGCTATAAACTCTCAACAAAACGTCACTTTATCTACAGAAAGGAACTGTGCTCTTGAAAGGTTGAGTAGAGTCTCTCCTTTTGATCATTTGGACCCTTGGAGGAATAGAAGTCCCCCTAGGATTGTGTCGAGGAACTCTCAACAACCATCCGATCTAAGTGAATGCTCTGCCCAATCACGATTAACTGCTCGTAATAAAATATCCCAAGAGGAAAATTCAATGAGATCAGTTTCTCGAACCAATAGACTTGAGGAGAGAAACGAATCATGGAAGGGCTCTATTCAGAGGTTGGAAGACAGATTAGGGGAAATGGCTAAGGCCAAGAATCCTCTACAAAGAACTTTTGTCCAAGGGACACCATTTGTACAGGAAATTGTGGATTTTACCACACCATCAAAATTCAAAGATCCTATAGTGACGCCTAAATATGATGGAAAAACTGACCCTGTCCTTCATATAGAACAATACCAAGATGCTGCCTATATTTATGCAGTTCCAGACGAGATGAGATGCAGGGCCTTTTCAGAACTCTTATCGGATCTTCTCAGATATGGTATAACAACCTTCCTTGGGGGAAAATTGTGACTTTCTTTCAACTAGCAGAACTCTTTATTGGGAACTTCTATTTTGGAGCGAAACCAGTCAAACGAGTAGCACACTTGCTGAGTGTTAGACAAAAGACAGGTGAAAGCACCAGGGATTATATTACCCGTTTCAATAACGAGAAACTTGAGGTAATTGATTACGAGGAGAAAACAACTATTACTGCTCTGATGAGTGGACTGTTGCCGAATAAATTGTACTACACTTTAGCCAAGGATCCACCTAGGACCGTGGCTAAACTGATGGCAAAAGCATCTAAAATCATGAATGTCGAGGAGGCCATGGCTTCGAAGAAGAATGCAGATACTAAGGAAACCAAGGTCGAGGCTGACAAGACTGAGAAGAAGGATCCAAAGAATAATGGTGGCAACAGACAGTCGAAAGCAAAGCAAGCACTGAAACAGTTGAAGAAATTTGGAAATTATACTCCTTCGAAGGTAGATATAAACCACATTCTGAAAGAGATCAAGAACAACGAGGAGCTAAACTAACAAGAAAAAATAAAGGCAGATCCTGGCAAGAGGAATAAGTCCAAATATTGCGAGTTCCATAAAGACCATGGTCACACTACCAAGCATTGCATAGCTCTCCAGAATGAAATTGAATCACTCATTAGGCGGGGAAAATTGACCAAGTATGTTGATCGGTGAAATGGTGAAAAGACTAATGACTGAAGAAGGCAAAGATATAAATCTCCTTGTCGAGCAAAAGAAGACATGAAGAGAAGTCAGGAAGAAGATCCAGAAGATGACCAAGATGATCCCGATCTCCCCAAAAGACTAAGGCAGCCAGAATGTGAGGTATTTTCAATGCATTTTGGATCATTTTAATGTAATGTTATTACAGGTGGAGATGCAGGAGGTGGGGATATGACTGCAGAGAGGAAAGCTTACCTCAACGAGGCTCAAGCTTGCTCGTACATTCAGCGAATAAATCTGGCTGAAGATGATCGCCCGAGGAAGGTGAATAAAGACAAATTCATCATTGGTTTCTCTAAGAACGACCTGGAAGGTGTACTATATCCTCATGATGATCCATTGGTGATCAAGATGAGAATGAAGGAAGTGGTGATTTCACGAGGACTGGTAGATAATGGTAGCTCGACAGATATCATGTTCTATCCATACTTTGACAGTTTGAATCTGAAGCTATCCCAGTTGGAGCTCTATCATAGGCCCCTCCTTGGTTTTACTGGTGAGAAGGTTTTTCCACTTGGGACGATCAAGTTGGATATACTTATTGGTACATGGCCTGCTTATCAAACAGAAAGAGTACGCTTTTTTGTAATGGATAAAAATGTCTAATCAGCTTACAGTATCATCATAAGAAGGGTAGGTCTGAATAATTTTGAGGCGGTACCATCTATTGTGCATCAATGTTTAAAATTCCCAACCAATTTTGGAGTGGGAGTGGTGAAAGGCGACCAGAAAGTAGCTCGAGAATGCTACTATTCATCTGCCGAACAGGAGGAACGTGAAGAATCCATGAAGAGGACTACTACCTATCAAGTGGATGTGATAGAAGATGCAGAGATTGAAACGTTAGACCCTAGATATGAGTCTCAGCTCGTGAAGGGACAGGTCATGGAGGCTACTGAAAATATCATTCTGGATGACGATCATCCAGAACGAACAACTCAAATTGGTGCTTCACTGGATGTATCGATAAAACAAGAATTGATAGCATTTCTAAGGTGTAGAAGGCAAACTTTTGCATGGAGTCATGAAGACATGCCAGGGATAGATCCGAGTTTCTTGTATCACGAGCTCAACATGAACAAGGAAATTAAGCCAGTAAAACAGTGAAGAAAAATGTTCAGTCCTGAGAAGAACCAAGCTATATAGGAAGAAGTAGAGAAACTATAAAAAGCCTCTTTTATTGAGGATGTCAAATATCCCGATTGGCCAGCAAATGTGGTCATCATAAAGAAGAAAAATAACAAGTGGAGGATGTGTGTAGACTTCACTGATCTTAATAAGGCATGCCCAAATGATCATTTTCCTTTGCCCCAAATCGATCAACTGGTGGATGCTACCTCGGGGCATGAATTGTTGAGTTTCATGGATGCTTATTCTGGTTACAACCAGATTAAGATGAAGCCTGAGGACAGGGAGAGTACCTATTTTACTACCCCAAGGGGAACTTATTGTTATAATGTTATGCCTTTTGGACTTAAAAATGCAAGTGCAATATATCAGCGGCTGATGAATAAGATGTTTGCAGAGCAAATCAGTCATAACATGGAGTTTATATTGACGATATGCTGAGGAAGAGCGAGAAAGTTGCTGATCATCTCGATGACCTAGGTCAGACCTTTGATCAACTAGAGATATATCAAATGAAATTGAATCCTACCAAATACATATTCGAAGTATGAGAAGGTATGTTTCTCGGATATAGTGTTAACCAATAAGGGATTGAGGCGAACCCTGAAAAGATCAAGGCTCTATTGGAGCTGCGATCTCCAACCACAAAGAAGGAAGTGCAAAGCCTCACAGGGCGAGTTGTAACACTTAATAGATTTGTGTCACGAGCAACTGAAAGATGTCTCCCATTCTTCAAAACACTCCGAAAAACTTTTGAGTGGAATTATGAATACGAGGAGGCCTTTCAAGAGTTGAAGAAGTATCTGGGGACACCTCCACTATTATCTAGACCAGTGATGGGAGAAAGACTATACTTGTACTTGGAAGTTTTAAAAAATGCAGTGAGCTCGGTGTTGATAAGAGTGGAGGATGGAGTACAAAATCTAGTCTAAGGCTGGAGAAGTTGGCGCTAGCACTTATTGAAGCAAGCAGAAAGATGAGGCCATACTTCCAAGCCCATACTATAATGGTGTACACTGATATGCCATTAAGACAAGCTCTGCATAAACTGGAGTAATCAAGAAGATTGATGTACTGTGCAGTAGAACTTGGTGAATATGATATAATTTATAAGCCTAGATCGTCTCTCAAAGGGCAGGCAGTAGAGGATTTTATCACAGAATTTACTCAGGAGGATTCCTCCGATGAGCAAGAGTTGAATACAGACCAACCTGTGGATGTTACAGGATCATCAAATTTAAACCCCGACCAACTTACATTGGTGGACGAGTAGCGAGAAGTACTGGAGGAGAACAAAAGGAAGTATCAAATATTCCACCGAGGAACTCTGTCTGGCCAAGAGTTTGACAATGAAGTACCTGTGTGGAATATGTATGTAGATAGCTCTTCGTGCTCTACAGGCAGTGGAGCATGGATTATTTTAAATAGTCCAGATGGGATTGATGTGGAATATGCTCTACGCTTTCAATTTAAGACTTTTAATAATGGGGCCGAATATGAAGCAATGATCGTGGGTCTAAGCCTGGCCAAAACCATGAAGGCAGAGCAAGTCGTTGTGTTCAGTGACTCCCAATTAATCGTAAATCAAATTCTGGGGATGTATTAAGTGAAAGGAGAATTAATGGTCAGGTATCATGCAAAAGCGATAGAGGTTGTATCAAGTTTTACTGCAATTTAGTTGATTAGAATACCAAGATTGGAGAATGTAAGAGAAGACGCCCTAGCTCGATTAACATCAGCCACACGCACCGAGCTACGAAGAACAATCCCAATAGAAATCCTGGCCGGTCGGAGCATTGATAAAGATCTGACGATAAACTTCATCGCCCTTGACTTGGGACCATCTTGGATGGACCCCATCAGGGACTATATTGAAGAGGGGGCTTTACCAACTGATAAACTCACAGTCAAGAAACTAAAGTTTAAAGTTGCTCATTATGTATTGACCAATGGCATTTTATATAGATGAGGAATTATAGCTGGGCTACAAATATGTGTTCACCCCTACGAAGTGAAAGATTTGATTGAAGAGGTTCATGAAGGGTCTTGTAGAGACCATGTGGCAGGTCAAATGCTTTTGCAAAGAATAAAAATGTAGGGGTATTACTTGTCGACGATGAGAGGTGATTGTGTAGCTTATGCCAAGAAGTGTGATAAATGTCAACGCTTCTCTTCTATCCGAAGAACTCCCCAAGCATTATTAACACCCATCACGTCTCCTTAGGCATTTGCCATGTGGGTAATAGACTTGGTCGGGCCAATTCCAACGACCAAGGGAAGATTTAAATACCTCGTGGTTGTTATGGATTAATTTACCAAATGGGTGGAAGTTGATCCTCTCATTGATATGACATACGACAAAGTTTATCAATTTATTTGGAAGAATATTATCTGCAGATATGGTCTGCCACATGCATTCATTACTGACCATGGTACCCAGTTTGATAACGAGGAGTTTGCAGCGTATTGTCATCAATCCAATGTACTGAAGACCCATTATGCACCAGGCCATCCCCAAAGTAATGGGAAAATTGAGGTGACAAACAGAACGATGCTGAATGGTTGATGAAAAAGAAAATTGTATTAACGAGCTACATTCTGTGTTGTGGGCTTATCGGACCACACAACGAACAACAACTGGAGAGTCTCCATACATGTTGGCGTTTGGGAGTGAGGTTGTCATACCTACTGAATTGGGTTTACCCACGCATAGGGTGCTTAATTTTAAGTCTCCTGTCAGTGATTTGATGAGAAGATTAGACCTGGTTATGCTCAAAGAAGTCAGGGAAGAAGCAACAATCAGGAATGCAGCGTATCAACAACAAACAACTTTGTTCTATAACAAAAGAGTGAATAAGTGTGATTTGAAGGAAGGGGATTATTTGCTGAAGAAAGTGATCCAAAAGAATAACAAACTGGAAGCCAACTGGCATGGAGCCTACAGAGTAACAGAAGTTGTTTGTCCAGGGACATACAGGATTGAAACCTTGGAAGGAGAAGAATTCAAGAATGCATGGAATGTAGAGCATCTGCGCAAATATTATCAGTAATTGAAATTCCTATGTAATACAATTTCTTCATTATGAATAAAGTGATGTTTCACCCAGTTTCTCTCTTTGTTGAAATTTTTTCGAAATATTGGTTGGTTGGCAAATCAATTACTACCAACTTCGGTTGGTCAGGAATTAATTACCACCAACTCCGGTTGGTCGGCAATCACTTACCACCAACTCCGGTTGGTCGGAAAATCAATTACCACCAACTCCGATTGGTCGGGAACTAATTACCACCAACTCCGATTGGTCAGCAAATTAATTACCACCAACTCCGATTGGTCGGGAACTAATTACCTCAAACTCCGATTGGTCGGCAAATTAATTACCACCAACTCCGATTGGTCGGAAAATCAATTACCACCAACTTCGATTGGTCGACAAATCAATTACCACCAACTCCGATTGGTCGGCAAATCAATTACCACCAACTTCGGTAGGTCGACAAATCAATTACTACCAACTCCGGTTGGTCAGGAACTAATTACCACCAACTCCGATTGGTCTGAAAATCAATTACAATCAACTCCAGTTGGTTAGTACCAAACTAAGCAAGAACATAGGATTCAAATCATTCCATTACTTAAGCCCAAAGAGTGACAAGTCACTGTAATCAAACAATAAATAGGAAAAGTTCCATTATCCAAAAATAAAACAGAATGTACATATATTCACAAACAAAAAAAAAACAAGGACATTCTATAAATTATTTAGAAGAAAATAAAATATCAAAAGACTAAAAATTTCTTCATTCAAATCAAGTAGAATTACATATGATGTGAAAAATATACTTCATTACATAAAAACCATGTTCTATTGGTTTTTCCCTTCTTCCTTTGAAACGGGTTCTACCCCAACAGGAGGATCATCTAATGCATAAGGGGAATTTATTAAGTTTAGATCTCACAGCATTTGAACATTCATCACGGAGGGAAGATCAAGAAAATGCTCTGGGCGAGATATCTCAAAGTTTGCATGAAGACTGTAATCGCCGAGATACTTGGAGATTAAGCATTGAGGAATTTCCCGAGCAGGAATCCAACTGATGTCAAGATTAAAAGGAGATACGGGAAAATCAAGCACTCTAGGGTCATAATAATCCCATAAGTAATGGCCCTGCTCTAATTTTAGCACACACAGTGCATTCAATCACCCTTGCTTGTACCCCTCGTTATTTGACTGTTGGATCCGAGCATCAAGATGGTAAAGGGCTTCATTATACCCAGCCATCCAAAACTCTCTGGGTTGTTTATGGAACTGATAAGTTAACCTCTCCAGTTGCTCGTGGAGACTCTTCGCCAGAATTTCCTTATTTTCCAAAGAAGAACTCTAGGAAGAGAGTTGGTCAGTAAAATTCAGAATTTTCTTGGACATTTCTGCTTGATTTTTCACCATCAACTAAAATGCCTGATTCTCCAAGGCCGATTGAGTTCTCGCTTCTTCAATAGGAACCCGACCAGCCCTTGCTCGTCCAAGAGAAGAAGATCACGCTCTTCCACGAGTAGATGTGGAGGGTCCGGCTCTTTTCAAAGTTTCTAACTCATCTCGTAAGTTGGCATTTTCTACCTCCAATAAAGAAAAGCCTTCTTCATTAACAGGGACCAAGGCTCCCAAAGAAGATGCAGCAGATTTGAGTTGTTTTATCTCTTCTTGCAAAGAAATGTTCTCCTGCTCCAACAACTTGGCGATATGCCTATGATCTTCAACTTCAAGCTTTAGAACACTTTCTTTCTTCTTATAAGCAAAGACAAACTTGTCATACCCTTTGTCAGCACTCAATTGTTGATATCTTTTCTCATATCCTTGGTGCAAAAGGGTAGAAGATTCTTTATATTGCTGTTGGAGTTCCTCAATAGTTCCTTGGAGATATTCAATCATCTCATAGAAGGCCACATTGTTGGCAACAGCACGATCGAGCAAACACTTTAAGTATTGATAAGCATCAACTGCTCGTTCAGAAGAATCTTAACCAAAGATATCAATGATTTGAGCCTCATTAAGATTTGCATGACCAGCTTTAAAATAGTCATTGCATTTCTTCATCAATTTTATGTCATGAGCTGATAAGAGCTCCATCCTGGCCATAAACTAACAAAGAGAAGAAATAAAAAGAATCAATAATGATGAAGATAGGAGAAGTAGAAGAGAAAGTCAAGACGAACAACCAAAGTTCAAATTTTTATTCATCATAAGAAGAGATACATAGTCCAAGGTTACATTCAAGAAAGCAAAAAAAAAAAGCCCAAACAACTTTACACCTTCTCCTTATTTCCTATGACTTCCTCAGAAGGTTTAGAGGAAGTGACTGGTTGCTCGGAGGATAAGGGTAGCTGCTCGGCAGAAGTGCTGGTTGGTTGGATTTGTTCGGAGCAAGGTTGAACAACAGGAACAACAGGGACATGATCTCCTATCATCATGGAAGATTCATCTGAAGCATCTTCATCCCCTTCTTCTTCTCTAGGAGAGGGAGGAGGGCCATAAGTGTGCTGTTGAAATAACTCAGAATTCTCAGCAACTTTCAGCTCCTGCAAGGCTACAACCCATCCATCCCTAAAATACTTGAGGCTGGCATACTCCATTTGAGAAGACATGGTAGCCAGACCCTTGTTCCAGCCTTTTTCCCAACCAGCACTAAATGATTTTTAACTGCATTTCTCCTTTTTGCCTTCTCCGAGGAGGTCCTTTCCCTAAGGAGCTCCTCGGCAGCCTTCAACTTCTCTTCCACCTCCATTTTCTTTTGCTCGACATCTTAAAGTTTAACAACTTCTCTTCAGTAGACTTGAGATTAGCCTCAAGCACCGTGTTGCTCTGTTAAAAATCCTTGTTTCTCTTTTCAAACTCCTTTAACTTCTTCTCCAATTCGTTGGAGGCATTCACAGTTTGATTTTTGTCCAGCTCAATGGACTTGAGTTGCTTCTCCCAAGCAATTTTATCTTCCTCGTACTTTTGACGAGAGTCTTTTAAAGATTGGGTCATCCCAACAAAAGCTTCCTCTACTCCTGCCGAGGAGCTTGAAGCCTTGATAGCTTCATCCTTCTTCAAAATGCTGTTGAAACACGTCACCAGCTGGAAAAAAAAAGAAATCACTTAAAGTCAATACATGAACATAGTATTAAAAAAATAATAATAAAGGGGTCAAGCTAAAGATACTTACGGAGGCAATGTGTTGAGCAGCCAGGGTAGTGATTCTCTCACGAGAAATAGAATCTTCAAGGCCTTGGACTTCTGGGATAGTTCAGGATTTTACCAAGCCCATAGCAGAGCTCGGAGGAATAAAAGTTGGAACGCTACCTTCAATATTTAAAGGTTGAGAGATAGGTTCAGCATGTCTCTCAGAAGAGCTTTTCTTTAACCTCCTCAGAGGAGTAGGAACATTTTTAACTAAAGACGTTGTCTTTATTGGTGATATGATAATAACCTCGCTCGGAGGAGAGATAGCTACAGACTTGCTCGGAACCACAGGGGACTTATCGCCAGCCTTCTTGGCAGCAGCAGGATGGGTTACATCAGTAGTTTTTGTCCCTTCTTCTAGGACATCTTGTTTACTTTTCTTTGCCTCCACAGTGGCAGAGGCAGATTTGTCAAAAAAGGCAGGAGCTCTTCTCTTCTTCATCAGATCACTGATAGGAATACTCTACTCAAAGGAAGAACCTTCCACACTAGTCTCGGAGGCTGGCACTTGGTCAAGATTAACTATCACTGGACGAGGACGAGCAGTGAAAGATGAAGTATAGCTTTTGTACTGCAATAAGTAAGAAGCAGATCTAATATGCTCCTCAGCAACAGATTGGTGAAAACTCCAGATAAGTTTTAAATGCTTTATATTAACATCAGTTTCCTTCGGAGATTTCCTTTTACTGTCAACTGCAATAAGCAAAAATCAAATATCAGAGATGCATTTTATCAAACACAAAGAGAACAAGATTTCAAAATAAAAATAACCTATCCCATTGCCATAAGGTGGACATTCGGGACCTTGGTATACATCATCTCCATTTAATGGAAGGTGTTGCTAGTTTTTCATCACCACCCCGTGATCAAAGTAATGCCTATTGGCATCAGGAAGATTGACAACTAACGCTCTATTCAGAATCCTAGTTTTTAAATAGAAATTACTATCGCTGATAACCCATCTGTAGCAATACATAATCTCTGGAATCCCTAAACGGGTTCCAAGAAGTTGATTCAACCTGTGTACGCCATTAACTATCCTCCATGTATTTGGAGCTATTCTTGCAGGTACAACATCAAAGTATTGGCAAAACTCTAAACACAGGGGATTTAGCGGGAAAGAAAAGCCACATTCGAATATAAAAAGATTGGGGAACCAATGTCCCTCAGCCAAAGAAAAATAATCAGAAGGTTCAGAAAGTTCTTCCAAAATAACCCACGAAGGGATTGAAAAGTTAGACCAAAATTTTCCAAGCAATTCAACAAGGTAAACCATGATGAATAAAGTAAATAAAGGAGAAGGAAGAAAACTTTACAGAAAAAGAGAGGTCAGTTGACAACGAACGATGGAAAGAACGAGGCACAAGATAGAAAGAAAATGAAGAGTTTAAAGATACAGATTTGAAAAGTGAAAGACGATAGGATTTCTGCCGTGCTTAAATACTTTACCTCGAGAATAGAGAAAGGCAGTGATTACAAGGGAAGACGTTTGCATCTTCGGTGGCTAAAAGAAGAAAAGGGGCACAAATATCGAAGCAGTCATGAAAATTTAAAATATTTATGAGGCCTGATACTATGCACTTAAAAAAGGAGTTATATACAACGAACATTCTCCTAAAAACCATAAAAACCAATAATCTGAGCAGTTTTCGAGCAGAATTTTCCACACTTTTCTTCAACCTCAAAGTGTGAAATATTGGGGGCTTCTGTTGATACCAAATTTAGTCTGCTGACGTGAACCATTCACTTGAAGACACATGTCAACCTACGTGGAAATTACAAACACTTTCAACGAACAACATACTATCACCGAGCTACTCAAGCGCCCCGAGAAACTCAATCATACCGAGAAGCTTAGGCGCCCCGAGGAGCTTAAGGCTCCGAGCAACTTAATCTTACCAAGTAACTCAGGCGGTCCGAGCAACTCAACATACAGAGCATCCAAATCAGGAGAATCAAAAAGACGACTGCACATTAAATGCTCATTATTATTGGACAGATGTATATGTCTACTAGATAACAGCGCATTGTCCTTTCACGTGTACAGATTCAAGGCTATAAATACATTATAACCTCCTCATTAGAAGGGGACTCTGGATCTCTTGGTAAATCACTTATCGATAATTCCAGTCAAACAGTCAGCAATACAGAAATAGTGGACGTAGGCCATTCTTATAAGGTCGAACCATGTTAAAAATCTTTTCACTTATTTATTTTATCTGTGATTGATTAATTAGAGATAATCTAATTTTTTACATCAATAATTACGTATTCACGTCTTCAGCTATTTTAAGATAGATTAACCTTTGGACTTATAAAAATTTTCTTTCGTTTTCAGATGCCTCCCAAACGTGCACCATGTGCTACCGGATATGCACAGCCCAAGCCCCAGATAACTCAGTCATAGGGGACTATGAATGTTGTTGAGGTCGTCGCCATTGTTGCACATGTGATTAATGCATCTTTGACCACATTTTCTCAGAAGGCACCACATGTGCCACCTCAGCCATAGGTTGTGATTCCATATCGGGCACACTCATTTTTTTTATCTGTGAGCGAATCAGAGACGCCTTTCATAAGTCTTATCATCTCAAGTTTTAAGGAAGCTCAGATGTCGTTGTTGCTTGCCAATGGAAGAAGGACATTAAGCGGCATTTAAGGATGGATGAGTGCATTGATGTAAAGATACAGATACTAGTTACTATTAAGCTTGTGGGGGCATCCTTGTAGTGATGGGAGTCTATTACCACCGCATAGGAGAGGGATAGCATGCCTATTCAAGAGTTATGAGAGAATTTTGATCGCAACTACTTCACATCTTCCATTCGTACAGAGATGATGCAGAAGTTCTTAGACATCTCCCAAGAAGGAAGGAAACTGGCCTAATATGAGGAGGAATTTACTCGGTTGTCAAATTTCATACCAGAGGAGGTAAGCACAGAGGAGAAGAGGGTACAAATTTTTGTTAATGGTCTTAACTGGAGGATTCAATAACATTTGTTGGGTAAACCCCCTCTGAAGATGTATATGGATGTTGTAAATGCCGATTTACTGCATTGTCAGGATCACCGCTTCCATGTTAAAGGAAGCAAGCACATGAGGGTCTATCTAGTAAGGCAGGACAGGGGGTGGCACTGCAAGTGGGTCACAATTGATTTAGACTCAGATGATATGGATTAAGTAGGGTTCTGATCAAGGGGATGCGATTAAGCAATTTCGATCAGGAGAGTTCAGGCAGGGGAAGGGTGGATTCAAGCATGGCCATCAGTGTTAGCAGGGCCAGTAGCATTTTCAACAGGGCCAAGGGAGAGGTGGTACTGGCCAGTAGGGCCGAGGCCATCAGGGCAAGAGAGGGGGAAATTTCACTGGTAGATGTTTCATATGTGGTAAGAATGGCCACAAACATCAGGGTAACCCTGATAAGGGTAGGGTTTCGCAGCAGCAGGGCACTCGTCAGGATCCCCAAAGGCCTATTTTACCTGTCGCCCTCTTAGAACCATCACCTACCTGCAGTTGCATTCATCCCAGCAGCCCCATCGTTGTAATACCCGCACCTTTAAATTGTACTTGCATGATTATTCTTTATTTAACTACACTCCGTTAATGAAATTTTTACATTGCATGTTCCCGTGTGAGTTATGATTTATGTTCGTATAATTATTTTAAGTACTTTGGTTAAGTTTCACACGATTCGGACAGGCAACGAATGCTACGCGAACTTATGTACTAATTATCTTACGACGCGTGACGCAACGAAAGTCTAGTTTTGCGCGTATTGTTTAGGATGCCTCGGAAGGTAAAAAAAATATTTCGACCATATATTTAGGCTCATAAAAATATAAGGAATATTACCACGCGAAGAAAAATCGAAAAAAAATATGTTTTGCGCGGAGGTCCCGTTTCTTGCGTGTATGGTTTAGGATGCCTCAGAAGGTACAAAAAATATTCCAACCATATATTTAGACTCATAAAAATATAAGGAATATTACCATGCGAAGAAAAATCGAAACAAAATATGTTTTGCACGGAGGTCCCGTTTCTTGCGCGTATTGTTTAGGACACCTGGGAAGGTCAAAAAATATTGTGAATATATTTTTTGACTCACAAAAATATAAGGAATATTACTATGAAGAGGAAAATCGAAAAAAAAAATACTTTTGTGCGGAGGTTCCGATCTTGTGCGTCTTGTAGAGGATAATCCGGGAGGTCAAACGACTATTGTAAATATAAATTTTTAGCGAAAAAAATGCAAGGAATATGAACCTCAAATTAAAAGTTCAAAAAAAGAATTGGCAGGAGAGAGAAAGTGATGAAAATACCCCTTATTTATGGTGTCAACTTGTGTGTGAGAAATGAGAGACATGATGTGGTGGTGCAGTCTCTTTCACCCATCAGATTTTCAGACCTTAATAAACTCTTTCACTCTTTTGGAAAGTTCCTAGCTCTTAGTCTTTGGCTATGGGATGGAAGATAACTATTTTTGGCTTATAAGAGTCTTGTGAGGAGCGAGGGTTTGGAGCCAAAAACTTCATCTCTTTCCATCAGATTTCTCTCTTTTTCCATAGCCAAAGGAATGTGGTTCTCTTTTAAATTCGTGAGTCTATTTTACCACCCATTTCCCACCATTGTTGCACTATTTTGGAGGTCTCAAACTCCATTAAATCTTGCTTAAGAAGTAGGACAGCTTGTTGAAGCTAAACAGAGGTGGTTTTGGAGCCTTTAAGTGGTGGCTTTGTGAAGTTTTATGGTGTTCCTCTTCCATCTTCTTCGACCTTCTCCTCTTCCTATTTCCAAGTGGGTTTTCCCCACTCTTAAACTCTTTTATTTCAAATGCTGATATGAACAAGATGATGAGAAAAATGTGACTTTTTAGCTCTTCTCCCTTATTTTCATATGCTATGAAAAATCCATTTTGTGAAAAATGATAAATGGAGAAGATGATGTTTAGAATAAATTTTCAGATTATTATATATGTTGAAATAATGCTATAAATGTAATAATCTCATGAAATAAACATAGAAAATGGAATGCTACAATAAAATGACTAATTAATGTATTTGTTGGGTTTTCTACGGAAGAAGACCCATTTTCATGAAATAATGTATGTAGTATGTGTTAGTCTTGACATTAACATGATTAATGTAGAAATATAGTGGTCTAAATATGTGTTTAGTAATCTCACGAAAACAACCCCAAAATCTAATATGTTGAAATATTAGTTTAAGCCTCCTGAATATGTTAAATAAGGCTTATAATTATGTAAATGGCTTTATATGTAAAAGTGTGCTAAAATGGGTTGTACATCACTAATAAAGGTTTAAATGTTGGTGGAAACATGTAGTACATTAAAGAATGATTTTTGTACTTAAAACCCACTTAAAAAGGTAATTTTTGGTCAAAAAAATGCCTTAGTGGCAGATTTGGTAAATATGAAGAAAAGTCACTTAAATGGTGTTTTTACATGAAAAATACTTAAAAAATGCTAAGGAAATGCTTTTTAGATAATAAAAGTATAAGATGGAATTTTGGTAAATCAAAGTGTTGAAAAGGCGACTTAGTATATTTTAGTGTTCGGCGTTGACACTAGAATGCCTCCTCGGCTCGTAGGATGCAAAGACTAAGAACGGGTTTTAATAACAAAACCGGATAAGTTGAATTGTGAACATTGAGAATAATGTTAAACACATGAAAGATATGATATTCGGATGATGCCGAGAGAAAATAATTAAGGAGGGCATGACGTCCCTAGTGGTGAATGACCCCAAACAAACTGCAGTAGTATATGGCGGCGGAGACCGGTGGTGTGAGGCCACGAAGTCCGTGAGTGTTTGTTGGCAAAATCCCCAAAACAATGTTAAGTAAGGAATAAGAAAAATTCACATAACTTAAACTAATGAATGAATAAGAATTCATTAATTATTATGTGGATGACATAAGTGGAATATGATTAAGTTCTTGACTTGGAATATTAAAATGCTAAGAGTGAGTGGGCTCGTAGCCCAGGGCATTGCATATAGGTGCATTTATGACTAAGTTAAAGAATCTTGTTAGTATAGATACATGATAACTTAGTTGAATATAATGAAGGCTTCTTGAATATTGTTAGCATAGTTAAATGTTAACGAAAATAATCATTAATGATAATTAATGAATATGAGACAATGATGGTTTTCAGAATTACTAAAATGCATTGTATATGTATAGTATTTTGCTATGAAAATTATTGCTTAGTATTCCCACCTTACTGGGCATTTCGCTCATACCCTATTTTCCAAACCCCCGGGTACAACAGGTGGTACGTCGGGTAAGGACGTTGGAAAGGCCGCAGAAAGCGCTAGTCGTCGTTAGAGGCTCTGTAACCGATTTTAATCCATAGACTTATTTTGAATTGTAATCCCTTATGTTTTGTTAAGACAATTTGGTTTGAACTGGAACTATTTGGAAATTGTAATAATACAGGGATTTGTGCTCTATTTATGGATTAAATCTTGTTAAAGGTTTACTTGTTAAATTGTTAAATGAATATCAACTTGCAATATATTGGCCTCGCCTTTTCATAATAAAATAAATTAAAGGTTTTGTTGAAGTATAATGTGTCAACTATTTTTCAAATTAATAAAAGTTTTTATCCCCCTCCCCCTTAACACCTTGGTTCGGATACTGAGCTATTCCAACGGTAACTCTAATCTGGATCGGGGCATTACAACTTGGTATCAGAGCATTAGGATCCTCATGAGCATCGAAGTGATTCTCGTTTTTGTTCCCTTTCATTCCTCATATAGTATAATCGTACTAAACTTTCCTATCATATAGGATGTCCCCTACTCTCAACACTATGAGCGACAACAACGAGTTACAGAGTATTTAGGAGGCAGTGCGCCACTTAGCTGAGACTATCTGCCATCAGTAGAGGGGTGACACCGTACTCTTATGTGAGGTACATCATGTGTCAATTTGATAAATTTATAAGACTAAGTCATAATAGCAACGTCTAGTAATTTTTGTTGCATATTAGCTAAAGAGCTTGTAAGTCCATCTATGGGACAAGGTTATTAAGTAGTACACTTATAAGTATTGATTCTATGGAGATTAGAATGCCTAAGTAACTTGATTTTGATTTGGGTTTAGATAGTCACACTTATTCAAGATAACTTACGAATGAATTTATACAGTCCTCAGGACTTAGCATTAGAAATGATGGTATTAATTTATGGTTTTAGAAATTTATGGGATAGCTTAAGGCTTAGCATGTAATGAGATGGTTACATAGTAAGATAAGTTGGTTGTCGTGGTGGGATAGTCATTAAAGATTAAATTATGTGTTATGATGAAGTTTGTTTTGGGTAGCATTTTAGATAGGCATATGAATTCATATCAAATTGTCCTTTGGAGTCATGTGATAAGAATTATCTAATGATGTATTAGTACATGTAGTAGTTATTGCCTAGTAATGATGAACCTTAAATTGTACCCCATACTATAGTGACAAATATGTCCTTTTTCGAACCTTCGGGGTTCCTTATGATGTCAATAATATAAAGTTATAGTTGGTGTAACACATAGTAAATAAGATTAGTGTTTGGACCATTGAGGAATTAAATTAGTGGCCATGATCGGTTGTTTCACATTAAAGGATTATGTCATGACGATTCTTGCACTTGCATGAGTGTGTTTAATTGGAGATGATTGAATTGGTATCCTTAGAAAATTACTATGTTGAGATTTACATAATCGACTATTGATGGTTATAACACGATTTAGTCACATTGATATTGTGGCAATACCTTGGAGTTAGTGCCATGGCTTTGTTTATAAACATGTATTACAGTATGAGTTTTATGAAAAATGTCAGGTCGATAAGTGTGAGTTACACACTTGGGAAACTTAGAACACGATGATGCTCATAATGGATTTGTAGATAACACTCAAGATGAAGTGTTAAGCTTGATTATAACACATGTGCATGTTACCTTTACAGTTTAGTATGATCCAAGTGAGGATACTCATTAGGTCTTAGAAATGTATAATGCTTGAAAAAAAAAATTAAGGTGTCATAGTAACTCGTTTGATAGTTATGAATTGAGACCACATATGATGTTGATAAGGATTGTAGTGATGGTCCACATGGTAAATTTATGTGAATTTTATGTTTTGTTAGAATGAGGAGGATCTTGAGGTTTAAAAGTTAGAAATCGCATATAGATATTGTGGAGACGTAAGTATGTAGATCAGTGACTAGACTAATACTTTAGCATATATGTCGGTAAGTTAGAATTTTAGAGTTTAAGTGTTCATTGTGGTTCGCACTTCCTGTGGCATGGTTCATTGCCCGAATTCAATTATTTCATTCTGGAATTACAATCGCCTAATTCGCTGCATCTTCTTACGTCTTCATTGATCCCGATAATGGGAAGTTGTTGTTTTAATTGTGGGTCTATATTCAGGTGTGCATAAAGCTCAGTAGTAATGAGGAATATGTCGGGTTAAGTCTAATGCGTCGAGGTACATGAGTACGCTCTTCTTAGGATGCACCTTTGTTTTGCACAGGTGGGTGTGTAAGCGTGGTCTCGCGATTTATTGCATGTAGTCTGTATGTGTACTTGATAACGTTAGGTTGACAGACTCATTAGTTAACATATATAGCTAATTACGATGTATATTGTGGATTTCAGGTCACGACTCTAAGACATTATGAATATTAGAACTTGACGGGAAATTAAATACTGGTGTTACACTCCGTATGAAATTTTCAGATTGAGAATGTAGTGTCTCATGTGTATTTGGGTTTTGATACCTAAGATGATTCTATGATAATACGTAGTCTCATAGGAAGTATCTTTCGGATGGGCCATTGGGATTAAATGACTTTCTTGAAATCATTGATGAGAATAGTTATTGATGTGGAGGATGTGTGTGCCTAAGATAGGTAACATTCAAATCGTTTGACGAAATGTAGGCTTGTAAATCACGACATTCGGAATAAATTTATGATGATGAGTTCTTTGGCTGTTAGAAAAATATTTGGTGAAAAAAAATCGAGTTATTATTTAACGAACAAGTTAGGCATGCTTGGTAGTTAGAAATAAGACTTTATAGTCCACTACTATCGGGTTAACATGAGGGTGGGTTGATTGTGTCAGTCATCAAGGAACTGCAGTCGGAGATTCTTGCAAGGTTCCATCAGTCTCGTTCAGCATACATCCCGGTGCGACGAAGATGTATAAGGACCTATGTAAAGATTTCTAGTGGTCTGGGATGAAGCGGGATGTAGCGATGTGTGTGGCAAAATGCTATACGTGCCAGAAGGTGAAGGTCGCGCATAAGAAGCCAGTCGGGTTATTGTAGCCACTTTATATGGTCCAGTGGAAGTGGGAGCACATCACTATGGACTTCATCATAATACCTCGATCTTAACGGGGTCATGATGCAATTTGAGTTGTGGTGGATCGCCCGTGAAGTTTGCACACTTCTTGTCGATCAGGATCACAGACAGCATAACAAAGTCGACCCAGTTTGTACATACGGGAGATTGTCCGACTCCACGGTGTACCGTTGACCATGGTTTTTGATAGAGATCTTCGGATTGTTTCACGGTTCTAGAGGAAGGTTTAGCAGGAGCTGGGTATTGATCTGAATTTATGTATGGCTTACCATATGGAGAGAAACGGATAGTTAGATCGTACAGTTTCGATTCTAGAGGACTTGTTGCGGGCATGTGCACTTGATTTTTAGGGTAGTTAGGACGAAGACTTGCCTCTAGTAGAATTTTCATACAATAATAGGTACCAAGATAGTATCAAGATGCCCCCCTTCGAGGCTTTGTATGGGTGACCGTGTCATTTTCAAGTGTGTTGGGCAGAGGTGGGCGAGAAGCACTTTACAACTCGGATATGATCAAGGAGATAACTGAAAAGGTTTAGTTGATACGGGAGAGGCTGGCAATGGCTCAGGTCAGATAGGAGAATTATGCCGACCATCGTCGTACACCGTTAGAGTTCAGAGTGGATGATAAAGTGTTATTGAAGGTTAGGGCTAGGAGTGGTAGAAAGAGGTTTGGTCAGAAGGGCAAGCTTTCCCCTCGGTACATTGGACCCTTTGAGCTTTTGGAAAGGGTCAACGATGTCTTATACCAATTAGCACTACCTCCATAGTTAGTTCATGCCCACAATGTCTTTCAAATCTCTATGCTGAAGAAGCATCTACATGATCCTCGCCATGTGATCAACTGGCAGAACATCGAGTTAGAAGAGGATACAACATTCTTGACACGACCCATATCCATCTTGGACCGAGAGAACCGGGTTCTACGCAACAAAGTCATTCCGTTGGCGAAGATCCTATGGGAATCGCAGGGAGCTGAAGGTTCCACTTGGGAGCGAGAAGTCGAGATGCGAGAGGAACATCTACAGCTTTTCGAGTGACTTATGATGAATTTCGGGGACGAAATCTCCTAAGGAGGGGAGAATGTAATACCCGAACCTTTAAATTGTACTTGCATGATTATCATTTATTTAGCGACGCTCCGGTAATGAAATTTTTATGTTGCATGTTCCCGCATGAGTTATGATTTATGTTCGTATAATTATTTTAAGTACTTTGGTTAAGTTTCACGCGATTCGGACAGGCAACGATTGTTACGCGAACTTATGTACTAATTGTCTTACGACGCGCGACGCAACAAAAGTCTAGTTTTGCGCGTATTGTTTAGGATGCCTCGGAAGGTCAAAAAAATATTCCGACCATATATTTAGGCTCATAAAAATATAAGGAATATTACCACGCGAAGAAAAATCGAAAAAAAATATGTTTTGCGCGGAGGTCCCATTTCTTGCGCGTATTGTTTAGGATGCCTCGGAAGGTACAAAAAATATTCCAACCATATATTTAGACTCATAAAAATATAAGGAATATTACCATGCGAAGAAAAATCGAAAAAAAATATGTTTTGCACGGAGGTCCTGTTTCTTGCGCGTATTGTTTAGGACACCTCGGAAGGTCAAAAAAATATTGTGAATATATTTTTTGACTCACAAAAATATAAGGAATATTACTATGAAGAGGAAAATCGAAAAAAAAATACTTTTGTGAGGAGGTTCCGATCTTGCGCGTCTTGTAGAGGACAATACAGGAGGTCAAACGAATATTGTAAATATGATTTTTTAGCGAAAAAAATACAAGGAATATGAACCTCAAATTAAAAGTTCAAAAAAAAAATTGGCAGGAGAGAGAAAGTGATGAAAATACCCCTTATTTATGGTGTCAACTTGTGTGTGAGAAATGAGAGACTTGGTGTGGTGGTGCAGTCTCTTTCACCCATCAGATTTTCAGACCTTAATAAACTGTTTCACTCTTTTGGAAAGTGTATAGCTCTTAGTCTTTGGCTATGGGATGGAAGATAACTATTTTTGGCTTATAAGAGTCTTGTGAGGAGCGAGGGTTTGGAGCCAAAAACTTCATCTCTTTCCATCATATTTCTCTCTTTTTCCATAGCCAAAGGAATGTGGTTCTCTTTTAAATTCGTGAGTCTATTTTACCACCCATTTCCCACCATTGTTGCACTATTTTGGAGGTCTCAAACTCCATTAAAGCTTGCTTAAGAAGTAGGACTGCTTGTTGAGGCAAAACAGAGGTGGTTTTGGAGCCTTTGAGTGGTGGCTTTGTGAAGTTTTATGGTATTCCTCTTTCATCTTCTTCAACCTTATCCTCTTCCTATTTCCAAGTAAGGTGTTACCCACTCTTAAACTCTTTTATTTCAAATGCTGATATGAACAAGATGATGAGAAAAATGTGACTTTTTAGCTCTTCTCCCTTATTTTCATATGCTATGAAAAATCCATTTTGTGAAAAATGATAAATGATGATGTTTAGAATAAATTTTCAGATTATTATATATGTTGAAATAATGCTATAAATGTAATGATCTCATGAAATAAACATAGAAAATGGAATGCTACAAGAAAATGACTAATTAATGTATTTGTTGGGTTTTCTAAGGAAGAAGACCCATTTTCATGAAATAATGTATGTAGTATGTGTTAGTCTTGACATTAACATGATTAATGTTGAAATATAGTGGTCTAAATATGTGTTTAGTAATCTCATAAGAACAACCCCAAAATCTAATATGTTGAAATATTAGTTTAAGCCTCCTGAATATGTTAAATAAGGCTTATAATTATGTAAATGGCTTTATATGTAAAAGTGTGGTAAAATGGGCTGTACATCACTAATAAAGGTTTAAATGTTGGTGGAAACATGTAGTACATTAAAGAATGATTTTTGTACTTAAAACCCACTTAAAAAGGTAATTTTTGGTAAAAAAAAATGCCTTAGTGGAAGATTTGGTAAATATGAAGAAAAGTCACTTAAATGGTGTTTTTACATGAAAAATACTTGAAAAATGCTAAGGAAATGCTTTTTAGATAATAAAAGTATAAGATGGAATTTTGGTAAATCAAAGTGTTGTAAAGGCGACTTAGTATATTTTAGTGTTCGGCGTTGACACTAGAATGCCTCCTCGGCTCGTAGGATGCAAAGACTAATAACGGGTTTTAATAACAAAACCGGATAAGTTGAATTGTGAACATTGAGAATAATGTTAAACACATGAAAGATATGATATTCTGATGATGCCGAGAGAAAATAATTAAGGAGGGCATGACGTCCCTAGTGGTGAATGACCCCAAACAAACTGCAGTAGTATATGGCGGCGGAGACCGGTGGTGTGAGGCCACGAAGTCCGTGAGTGTTTGTTGGCAAAATCCCCAAAACAATGTTAAGTAAGGAATGAGAAAAATTCACATAGCTTAAACTAATGAATGAATAAGAATTCATTAATTATTATGTGGATGACATAAGTGGAATATGATTAAGTTCTTGACTTGGAATATTAAAATGCTAAGAGTGAGTGGGATCGTAGCCCAGGGCATTGCATATAGGTGCATTTATGACTAAGTTAAAGAATCTTGTTAGTATAGATACATGATAACTTAGTTGAATATAATGAAGGCTTCTTGAATATTGTTAGCATAGTTAAATGTTAACGAAAATAATCATTAATGATAATTAATGAATATGAGACAATGATGGTTTTCAGAATTACTAAAATGCATTGTATATGTATAGTATTTTTCTATGAAAATTATTGCTTAGTATTCCCACCTTACTGGGCATTTCGCTCGTACCCTATTTTCCAAACCCCCGGGTACAACAGGTGGTACGTCGGGTAAGGACGTTGGAAAGGCTGCAGAAAGCGCTAGTCGTCGTTAGAGGCTCTGTAACCGATTTTAATCCATAGACTTATTTTGAATTGTAATCCCTTATGTTTTGTTAAGACAATTTGGTTTGAACTGGAACTATTTGGAAATTGTAATAATACGGGGATTTGTGCTCTATTTATGGATTAAATCTTGTTAAAGGTTTACTTGTTAAATTGTTAAATGAATATCAACTTGCAATATATGGGCCTCGCCTTTTCATAATAAAAGAAATTAAAGGTTTTGTTGAAGTATAATGTGGCAACTATATTTCAAATTAATAAAATGTTTTTCCCCCTCCCCCTTTACACCTTGGTTCGGATACTGAGTTATTCCAACGGTAACTCTAATCTGGATTAGGGCGTTACATCGTAGCAGGGGCAGTTATGGTATGGATGTGTGTACAACATCCACCAGGCCACAGTCCCACAAGTGCCACCACAGTTGAGGGTACGTTTATTATACATGGGACTTTGGGGCGTATCTTATTTGACACTAGGGATTCACACTCATTTATAGACACTAGATTTTCATGAGCCCGAGGGTTGTTAGACATGGCTGAAAGTACAGTTACATGCGTGGACTCACCATTGGGTAGCACGACACTTATTTTCTTTATTTGTCAGGGCGTGGGTATAGACATTGGGAAACTTGTTCTTCCCGTCGATATTCTCGTTTTAGATATGTCGTAGTATGATGCCATTAGTGGCATGGATTATCTAGCAGTGTATAGAGCCATTATTGATTGTTACAGTAGGAGCATAGTGTTTGCAATTCCGAGCCAGGAGATGTTTTAGTGGAGATGCCCCGTCGCAAATGCGTATCGTTAACTCACTTATACTATATAGAGGAGGAAACGTCTAAGGGATTAGTGATCTCCCTAGATTCGATTCCAATTGTGTGCGAGTTCACCAAAATTTATCACGATATACAAAGATAGTTGCCTAGCTAAGAGATAGAGTTTGTCATTAATTTAGCATCGGGCACTCAGTTGATAGCCCATGCACCTTATTGTATGGCCCCTATGGAGATGAGGGAGCTATGGGATCAGATTGAGCAGCTTTTGGGACAGGGGTTTATCCGTAGGAGCAATTCGCTTTGGGGTGCCCCAGTGCTCTTTGTGAAGATGAAAGATGGATATCTACGCCTATGTGTGGATTATCGGGAGTTGAATAAAGTTACGATATGTAATAAATATTCGTTGCCCCGAATCGATGACTTATTCGACTAGTTAAATGGATCCGACTACCTCTAATATAGATTTGAGATCAGGGTACAACCACTTGCGCATCCAGGAGAAAGGTGTATCTAGGACTGCCTTTCTGACGAGATGTGGGTCTTACAAGTTTTGGGTTCTGCCATTTGGGCTAACTAGTGTGCCAGCAGTGTTTATGGACTTGATAAATAGGGTGTTTAGAGAGTTCTTGGATCAGATTGTCCTTGTCTTTATTGATGACATCCTGATTTATTCTCGTACTGAGGAGGAGCATACAGAGCATCTGCGTAGGGTTTTGCAGACATTGTGCGAGCATCAGTTCTACGATAAGTTTGAGAAATATGGATTTTGGTTGCATGAGGTACAGTTATTGGGTAATATTATATCTGACATGGGGATATCAGTGGATTCGAGTAAGGTGGAAGCGGTGAGGGAGTAGGGACAGCCATGACACCGATGGAGGTGCGCAATTTCGTGGGGCTAATCGGATACTACCGATGACTTATTCTGGGGTTTTTGAAGATTGCGGGTCCATTGACCAACTTGACTCGCAAAGGGGTACCATTTATCCACTCCACCAAAACAAGTGATTTTTCACGATCTTTAACCGTGACAAGTCCAACTTGTCAAGCTCTTTGACCATGACAAGTCTGGGGGTGACAACTTCCTTGTCATGGACTTGTCACGGTTAAAGACCAGGACAAGTTCATTAGACTTGTCATGGTCATGTCGCGATCTTTGACCTTGACAATACTTGTCACGGTCAAAGATCGTGACAAGCTAGTGATAAAACCTAAAAAAATTGTCATGATTAAGACCGTGATAAGTCCCTGACAAGTTTCTTTATCACAGGATTATCACAGTCTTTGATCATGATAATTCTGGGTAGAATAAAAAAAAATTGTTGGGTAGTATAACCACTGCCACTGTCCAGCAGTATATTTGTACCTGTTATAGAAAAATTGTAACTATCCAAACAGCATATATCCAAATAAAATAGAGATAATATACCAATTATGGCATATATAATCCGTATCCAACTAAAATAGAAATCCAAATACCATATCCAAACCAAAAAATACAACTACAAATACAATCGTAGGAGCAGGTCAGAGGAGGAAGGAAGGCCACACGACATATGAATTGAGACAACCCATAATATGTTGAACACCACATTGTTCGCACAACCACAAAGCTGAATTGAAACGTATTCTGCTTGGATAACAAGCCCTTCACCCAATTCAAAATTCCTATCATGCTACTGCCAGATAAACCACATTGGGTCTTCAAACTATGAAAACCAACCATGGCGTGTAAAGTTGTTTGATCTTTCTCACACCTAGAGTATAACGGTTGGCTCGCCTTAAATTTTAAAATTTGGTAGTCGTCGTCAAGGTTTATCCCGATATCTTCATGAGCACATGAACCTTGTACATCGTCAGTGACTTCATTCTCTTCTACTTCATGAACTCTATATGTGTCATCACCTAAATCCTCTAACATAATATGATATACATGTAACACCCCGCCAAATTAAATATCGGGTGGCCAGTCCCATACCAAATCAAAACAGAATATACAGTTGGCTCATTCTTAGCATCACTGTCGAAAACATTTACAACTCACCCAATACCCAATTAAGCTGGTGTTAAAAACTTTCCAAATTTTAATTCAACAAAATTCATTTCTAGTTTAAGAATAACACAATACATTTTATTCTACAACACTTAACTGAATAGATAAAACCAAAGAATTTAAATGCAGTTGGAATAAACATTCCCAAATAATATAAATCCATTACAATAATCCCATCAATAACAACTGTATTAAAAAGACCCGAATACAGTAGTATTTGACCTCGATAGAAAATGATAACTGAATCCTTTCGGCGACATGACCTACTAAGAGAACACTGTGAATCAAATGAAGATAAGCGTCTAAGCAAAACTCCATAAACCCATAGCCTATCATAATCCGCTAAGGATGGTGTCCCTGTTGCTGGACACCTGATATAGAAGATACAATAGAAAAGAAAATATGCAAGGAAACGGGTCAGAGCCCGATTGTGAAAATGATTTTTAAAACATCAAGTATTTAACAAGTGCAATAAAGCATTTATTATGTACATGTTAGATCCAACTCTCACTTGCTATTCTCACCTCTCAACTAGAGTGCACACTTAACGTTTCCCATTAACCTCCTAGTTAATGGTTCCTCTTCACCAATTTCCATAATATGATTCCATTCCAATATCATAACCCCGTATGTCCCATACCATACGTCACATTATTATTCATTTACATTTCTCATTTATATGATTAGTTTCTCATTAACATGAATCATTTCTCATTGATATGAATTAAGCTTTTCAATTCTATAAGCATAAGCATTCATTAACCGTTATCTACAATTATCACCGTAGATAGAGTTAACCCCAATATATATCCATTCAATCATTTATTTCATTATATATATATATTCATATATAATACAGCACCCCGAGTCACAGCTGCGGTGCAATGCATTACTCTGCTATCATGTCCCATCATCGCAGGTCGCCGAGTAGGGGACTAAAGGTTCGGTAAGGATTCCTCGAACCACAAACATCAACAAACAAATTGGAGGCGAACATAGTTCTCGTATCCATGGGTCACGCACATACCTACGTACCCACAGTCAGCGGACTTATCAACTCCCCGATAAGTCTTTCATAGACCTATGTTCTCGAGCGACAAATCAAAGATCCCATGGATTCATCAGGATATGACTGCCCTCACGTGCGAACCTCCCACCGATAGCAAGTAAGCTAGGTATGTCATACACATAAATCATCAATCAATCAAATAGGCATTATCATACCTATAATATCAATAAGGTAATATCACTACCCTAAGATAATTCCCATACGTATCATTATATCTCTTTTAAATTCCACGTATCAAAATATCATATCTTTACTTCATAATTTAATTATCCTTGCATCCTATAACATCTCTCCACTCCCGACGTCGATAAGGTTCATGCGCGGAGCGTCTCGCAAAGCGAAATCCAAACAAGGAACCCCTCTAATACACTACTACTTAACTTTGTCGATCGAGGAGGTTCGTCAACTTCAAATATGCGATCGGAATAACCTCATCCCCTCTTTCAACCAAATATGTTCTAAACTCCAATCTCTATCCAGGAACCATACCACTACACTCTTGTACTACACTCAGCCCTTGCGAAATCAATAATGATCTTAAACTCAGTCCTTGATGTTTAAATTGTAACCCTAAGGCTACCCAGGTGTTATATTAAATCTCCCCTACTTGAACTATCCTTAATCCTCATACAAATAGATTAGAATCCAACACATGAATCTAGAAACCGAAATCTCTTTAACTTTAATTATCATAATTCTAATCAATTAAATCCCAATCAAATTAATTCAAATCTTAACTAGGGCTTACTGATCTTCTCTAAGTCCCATAATATCCAATTAATAATCACTGAAGATCTACAAAAGTTTTGGGATAAGAAACAACATCATGAATTCTCATATTTTAAATACTCAGAAAAATCAGATCCAAAAATTATTCAAATCATCAATCCGACTTCAGATTTGGATTCTACACGAAAAATTGAGTCAGGTATGTGTTTTGAGTTTTTCTTAAAACTCATCCAAATGCACTCAAAAAGAAGATCTAAACATTCCAAATTGGCTCTTCTCATTCCACTCGTTTTTGCCTCTTTTTCCAGAAAAGTATCAACATATTATCTTCAAGAACACTAAATTATTTTCAGAATTTCTTCCACAAATTGATGAATATTTATTGGCTGACTAACTACCTACAACATGAGTTTAATTCCTATATATTTTTAGATTCCAAAAATCCATTAACAACTATATCCTTTCATCTTCCAAGCATGAAAATCATCTCTTTTTATAACTATCCTAACATGGACAATAGACGAACTTAAATTGCAAATATCAAACACTTGCCTTTAATGAAGATCTGATCCTTTGGGGTTGAATAACATAGGTGGTTCTCCCTTTTTCCGACCACTTTCGGTGGTGGTTGGTGGTGGTGACCTTTGTTCTTCAGTTCTCCTCCTTTCCAAGCAAGCTTTTCTCTTCCCAAGCAACCTTTCACTCTCTCTAAGAAGATGACCTTTCAATTTTGTGTAGAAGAGATGAATGAACTCACATTCAACTAATCTCCAAATACTGAATTGAAAGGTCATCACCACCGGATAAACCCAAATGAATTACTTAATAATAACATCCAACTAATCCATTAATTTAAAATATAACCCATTTTAAAAGTCATAAAAATTACGGGGTATTACAATACATTGTCATCTCCCTTGTACATATATCCTACTTATTAAAGGTTGTTGTTAATGTTGCTCAGGGAAAAAAGAAACTTTCGGTTCCTAGTGAAAAACCCAAATTCGATAACTATCTTGCATACCCCATCTTAACAAATTTATTTCAACTTTTTTCCACTCAAACACCTTACCATTCTTACACCTAGCACATGAAAACTCTTCATAATCATGACATCTCTTTGTGTATTTCACAAATTCATTAGCACCTCTGCGAAACACATCCCCTGATCTATTTGTCTCACCCATCCACTCTTTGTATTTAGGATATCCCATAACAGCTACTACAAACAATCACATTTTATGGGTAACAAGATTATATTTTTGAATTAGCATAAACAAAAGTGTTAATATTTAGTTCCCATTAGTACAAACAATCACCTATTGAATGCGTACGCATAAGAACTAGAAGGCTAGTTTCTATATGTAAATTTATTTATGCATTCAAATTCAATATTAATTTGAAATTAAAATTCAATTTGTAACATTAATTGATATTTCCTCCATCTCCTCTAAAGGGTGAGTGGTCCTATCCCATTCGAGACCGCATATTTCTTTAATAACTTGACAGCTCATGCACATTGTTCCAATTTAAGGAAAATTCGGCAACGTATCCCCATAGTTCTTCAAGTACACAACATAGATTCGAAAGTGTGAGTGTTATTTCAATTTATCAATTGAAATAAAACTTAACATCGCATCATCTAGTATGTACCTAAAGAACATTAAGATACGACTGTAGAACTTTCCCCCAAACACTAAGAATAATATTATACATAAACTATGCTGTCCCAAACTGTCCAAACGAAGCAATTCGAGAGATCTCATTACAGAATGTCTCTCGAATGGGTGTAAGGACTATTAAATGCGTACGCATAAGAACTATAAGGCTAGTATAGGCGCACTATATGTAATTTAAAGTGTGTTTTACTTAATTATGTCTTATCACAATTCAAGAGATTTCATTTAATTACGTAAATTAAAGTATGTTTCATTTAATTTAAAGTACGCAAAAGAACTAAAACTTATACAAATTTATACCAATTCAAATTCAATTTTAATTTATAGCAATTTATACCAATATCAACATCAACATCAATTACAATTCAATTTTTATTTAGAGAAACGGGTCCTATAGAATTACAATGTATACAAATTAAAAAGGTTATTAATGTTTAGAGCATTTCATACGTTTCAATCCATTTCATAAGGAGCTAAGGGGATGGTAACACTATTTGGGAAAAGTATAAAGTCCACAAACAACATTGATACTATTTTCATAATCATACACGCACATGTGGCATTCCATATATTGATCCCCAAATTGAAAACAACACACTAAAATCTGTTACACAAAAACCAAACACAAATTTATTCTCTCACCTCTCCAAATTATCCCCAAATTGATTCTCTCACCTCCCCCCATCACTCCCCCTCCCCCACCAACACACTCCTCACTCACCCCCTGCGTCACCATTTCCACCCCACCCCCTACACACCTATACATACACATACACCTGTGACACCCCGCCTAATAAAATACCGGGCGATCACTCCTATATCAAATTAAAACAGGAGTCTCATGTGGTTCATTCTTAACATCACTGTCGAAAACCAACTAATTACTAATATCCTATTAGGCCGACGTCAAAATTTTAAATTAACTAATCTTTTTAACCAAACCATCCAAATAAAATAAGGACAACAGTTTATATGCAACAACTGAAATAAAATAAAGTAAAATAACCGAACACTCGGTCCAAATAATACAACTAAATCGAATTCCACACAAAAGGCGGTAAATGAATAAATGAGTACAGTTGGGCCATTAGCCCGAATATGACTACAATACCTCCTATCTAGATCTCAATGATGGAAGCGTCTACAATAAACCTTCTTGCATCCACAGCTGCTGCAGCAAACGTCTGACTCGAATGAATTATTATCCAGGCATCCCTGTGTCTGGACACCTATATATATATATATATATATATATATATATATATAGCAAGAGAGGGGAAAAGTAGAGAAAATGGTTCAGAGCCTGATTGTTGAAAATATTTTAACAAGTGCATAAAATCCATATTTTAAAATATGTTATTTCTCATATTTTAAACTGGTATCGCTCTCACATGAGATACACCTCACCCCTCTTCTAACAGTGCACAACTAGCGCATACCATTTTAGACAACCTAGTTAAGCTACCCTACCTAACTAATGTAATTACCCATCTTCTAATAAACCTCATCGATTCGGGTACTAAGGACTAAACTTCTCCCCATTCCCAACATTACGTTACGTTCGTGCATGGGGTGTCTCGCAAAGCGAAATCCAAACAAGGAACCCCCCCGATACACTACTACGTGACAATGTTGATCACCGGGATCCATTAGGCCTTCAGTACATAACATATTTATACCATCTCGTATTTATTAATAGTTCTCATTAGAACCTATTATTCGCATTCATATAAATCCGGATATAAATCTACCGGAAGTAATATCACACTTTATTCATTCTTTTCACTTTATACAAGGTTAGGTTATATGATATCTCATCTCATATATATCAACAATATACTATACGCAACAAGTATATTAATCATCCACCGAACTATAATATAAGTGGCTTAGTCATTCTCATTTACTAAGCATCCGTGAATTATCTCAAGTACACATATATGTTAATCGCAATACATATATAGATATATAGCACCCCTAGGCTCAGCTGCGGTGCATTCATACTCTGCTATCCAATCCAAGTACATCTCGTACAAAAAGGATTACCCGTTCCACATAACTCAGGAACTGTAACAATACAAATCACACGTATTGGAGGCGAACATAGTTCACGTACCTATGGGTCATGCACATACCTACGCTCCCATAAGCAGCGGACTTATCAACTCACAAATAAGCCTTTCACAGCAATATGTTCTTGAGGTACCAAATCTAAAATCCCCCCCGAAGGCAACACAGGATAAGATTGTCCTCTTCCAAACGTCAACCTCCCGTGATAGCAAGTATGGTAGGTATGTCATACACATAATAAAAAAAATCATATAGGTACACATTCCACCTATATACATATATCATCAATTTGGTATTCACACAACCATATTATAATTATAGGTATTTCTCTCACCTATACATAATTACCCATAGGTAATTATTTAACCCATGTATATAATAACATTCGAGCATACGCACAACCCGTATAATAAATTTCCCACGTAGTATATTTATCTCTCAAATATCCTACGCATTAATCAATTTTAACTAATCCTCAATACATCATTTCCGATATTTTCTCACCGCACGATGACAATACCAACGACACCGATATATATTATTTATCCATTCTCAATATTTTATGGCTATAATCTCCAAACTCTCGTAAAGATAGCCAATAACCTTGAATATTCTCATTCACAATAATACAAGCCGTCACACAATTAAAACACTACCCCAATACATGTTCCCTTATTTAACATTCAAATCACACTTAAATACGCCTTTAAGTATTTTTCCTCACGAACACCCCTATTTGGGTAAATCTTGGATTTTACTTTCAACTAACCCAAGGTACACGCCTTACTAAAAAAAATATTTAGAAGTCCACACACTATTTTTAGGAACCCCAAATATTTATCTCCAAATAATTCTAGCCTTTATTTTTCCAATTTCCGAGTGCATTTCCAAGTTGGTGATTTCACCCCGGAACTGCCATCTTGTAAAAATCATAACAATTCGAAGAAAAATAAAAAAAATACGCGGTCAGTGCCCACGCGACCGTATCGAAATTATCTACAACTTTTATGTTTTGACCGAGAGCTGAATCGGTTTTCTTCCTATCCGAAACAACCCGAAAGTGGGCTGATCACTATTCACCTTCTTCTCCAAAAATCCAAACCTCCATTAAAACACATCCAAGCTTTTTATCTTCTCTCTAATCATCATTCAACCTCAAATAACCATAAATACTCACATTCAAAGGGTTCCAATCATCCTAGAACCCAGATCCAACAATTAATTTCAATTAATTTTAAGTTTCTCAAATTGGATATTAATCGAGTTATATCCGTTTTAATCTTTCGAAAACCCCTTTGATCCACGAAATTTCAACCCAAAAATCTTTAGTTTTATACCAACTACAATATGAGAAATTAACACACTAAATCAATATGCAAGTTAAACACTTGCCTTGTGGAATAAATTCGACGTTCTCGAGTCGAATCCCACGAATTTGGCCGGATTTTCCTTCTCTTCTTCTTCTTTTCTTTCTTCTTCTTCTTCTCTTCCTTCTCTCTACTCTCTTCTCTATCTTAGGGCAGAAATGAAAGGGAAAGGGGGCTGCTTATGTCTTTAAACCCGAAATTGGGTAAATGCCCAATTGTTAAATGACTCGTGTACCCGTTTACGAGCCCCTACTAGTCCAAAAATGTCTGGAACCCAAATACTACCCCCGGGTAGTCTATTTTGACTATCTCGGCCATTCCGAACCTAATGGCGCAGTCGAAATCTCCATCTGAGGTACTTAACTAAAATTCATTAATTTTGCCCCAACATGTTCAATATGCGTATTTTCCAATTTAAAATATTTTCTTTGTCGCTTTACCCAACTTGCGACATGTAATTAAAAATAATCCATGTAAATATTAATCTGGCACTTACAAACTAATATTTACTATTTACTTTATATTCTGAATTTATTCAATTTCACTCATAAATTCCATAATTACTATTCACAGTAATTCCTCAATTTACCAAATTACGCCCACCTTTGTAATTTAAATATCTTTAAAAGTACGGGGTATTACAACACCCTACCTCCACCCCCACTTCCACCCATCACTCCCCCCTTACGCCCCCCCACTCCCCCTACCCCACCACTTCCACCCCCACCCACCCCACACACGTACACCCACCCACCTACACACACAAGCAGTTCTACACACACACACACACAGTTTTACTCACACACACATATACAAAGGAGAGAGAGAGAGAGAGAGAGAGAGAGAGAGAGACAAAAAAATTACCTGAAAACATAGAGAGAGAGAGGGGGGGAATGAAAATGGTGGGAAAAAAAGAGGCGGTAGGGTTTTTTTACTGAGAAAGTTGTCACGAACCTCTCAAGGTTTTTGACTGTGATAACTTTCTAAAGTTGTCTCGATCATTGACCGTGACAAGTCCTTGACAATTTCACTTGTCACAGACTTATCACAGTTATTGATCGTGACAAAAAACGCATATTTTTTTGTCACGGTCAATGACCGTGACAAGCCTGGTCTATCCAAAGGTGACAATTTAGCCTTTTTGGTGTAGTGATCTGGGATGATGCTTGTCATTTATCTTTTTATGAGCCAAAGGACAAGTTGACTTCGACACCAATTCTCCTACTATCGAGAATGGGAGTGAAGTATCTTATTTTTACTGATGCGTCCCTACTAGGACTTGTGGGAGTGCAACATCAGGAGGACTAGGCCATAGCTTATGGTTCACGCAATATTAATCCTCATAAGAGGAATTAACCCACCCACGACTTGGAGTTAGTGGCAATCATATTTGAGCTATGGATTTGGAGACATTACCTTTTGAGGGAGAGGTTTCGTCTATTCATAGATCATAAGTCACTACAGTATTTTTTCACTCATAGAGAGTTGAATATGCATCACCATAGGTGGCGGGAATTTATTAAGGATTATCAGTTTGACATCCAGTACCATCCAGGGAAGGCTAATGTGATGGCAGATGCATTGAGTTGTAGGCCAGTAGGGGATGTGGCAGAAGTCGGGAAGGGGAAATGGAAGGATTTAGGATACCAAGACTCAGTTTCCAGATCATTCATGTCATTTATGACTGTCACCACCAGATTGTCACGAGGAATCTACAGACCTAGGCATCAGATTCATTTTGTCAGGACCGAATTTAGCAGCTTTTAGACGGGGAGCAAAGACTTACTCCATGAGTTAAAAGGGAGGCTTACACTTCAATGGGAGATTAATTGTTCCAAATGGGGAGGACTTACGACATGCGATGATGTCAGAGTCGCATGGGTCACTATTTGCGGTACATCCTGGAAGGGATAAGATGTACCAGGATAAGAAACGACAGTATTGGTGGAATGGGATGAAGAAAGACATTACAAAGTTTATCTTGAGGTGTACCACTTATCAGCTAGTGAAGGTGGACAATCAGAAACCAATAAGGGTTTTGCAGCCGTTAGAGATTCCAATGTGGAAATGGGAAAGCATTTCCATAAATTTCATCACTACGTTGCCTACATCTCAGAGGGGTCATGGTTCCATTTGAGTGATAGTGGATCGATTGACTAAGGTGGCCCATATTTTGCCAGTCTGGACGTATTATACCACAGGACAGTATGCTCAGACTTTCATCACTGAGATAGTGAGATTACATGGAGTCCCACTCAATATTGTGTCTGACAGGGACAAGATCTTCGTGTCTCATTTTTTGGGAGAGCTTTCAGGAGGCCATGGGTACCAAGTTGCGATTGAGTACGACCTATCACATACAGAGGGATGGGAAGTTAGAGAGGATGAATCAGATTTTAGAAGATATGCTACGGATGTGTATCCTTGATTTTAGCGAAAGTTGGGATCAGTATCTTCCACTGGTGGAGTTTGTATATAATAACTCCTATCAGTTTATGATTGTCATGGCTCTATTTGAGGAGTTATACGATAGACCTTGTCATTCGCCCTCTTCTTGGTTAGAGGTGGGGGACAACAAGATTTTCGAACTAGAGATAATTTCAGATACTTTGGACAAGATTGAGTTGATTCAGAGTCGTATATGAATAGCTCAGGATAGGCCAAAGAGTTCAGTTGATGCCAAGAAGTTCTTTCTAGAGTTTAATATGGGGGACCAAGTATTACTACGTGTATCTCTTATGAACGGGATAATGAGGTTCGGGAAGAAATGGAAGTTGGCAGTAGGTATGTGGGGCCATTCCCTATCATCGAGCGAATTGGGCTAGTTGCATACAGACGCAGATTATCGGAGCACTTGCATCGGATTCATGATGTATTCCACATTTCTTCGCTGAGATGATAACTTCGGGATGAGATATCTCATACTCACATTACGTTGGAGGAGATTGATTTATAGATCGATATTTCATATGATGAGAGACCAGTTGCAATCCTAGACCATAGTGAGAGGAGGCTGAGGTCGAAGGTAGTTCCACTTTTACATGTTCAGTGGGGGCATCATAATTCCAAAGAGTCTACTTGGGAATGCGAGTATGAACCTTAGTGACCATCAAGAATTGGGGCAAGGACTTAGTACTTATATGATTGCACGTATGTGTGGACAAAACTGTGAGGAAGAATTCTTTTATCATTTAAGGCTAGTGGAGCTACGTAGTATTACGTAGGAGGCTTGGCGAAATATCTACATCACTAGCGGGTCAGTGGGAAACCTCGAGGGTAATTATATTGTGAATAGTGAGGTAAATGGGTCTACCTTACTGTATAGTCACTCCAAGTGTGTAAGTTTTAGTTTGAGATAAATATGTTATGTTTAGTATATGGTGCAGATATGCATAGGATATAAGGAGTATGGGCACCCTAGTTAGTTAGATTGCCAGTATCGTCCACAATGAGAAGATGTGGAAATGTATGGGAGAACGTACGCTTATGGGTAAGTTGAAAGCATATTTAGAGTAGTATGATGGATTGAATCTCGTCAAGGAGAAAGACTGTCTGGATACGCATATAATAATAAGAGCTATCACGTAAGAGATGGAATGAAAGATTGCATATATACATGAGAGGGATATCTATGTCCAAAGAATGATCCAATAGTTGTGGGTATGTTAAGCACATCCGCACTCCGGCAAGTGCTGCTAATAACTTGCACAAGTGAGAGGATAATTTTAGTAAATAAGGAAGGCTCATAAATGGTGTCATTTGTTTGGGGATGACCACTGTCAATTAGATTTCGATGAGTTAAAGGACAAGTTGACTTCTAGACCTATGTTCACATTGACTAGGGGAGTAGTGAAGTACCGCGTTTATACAAATGAATTACTTACACATGAGCTTGAGTTAGAAGCGGTTGTGTTTGCCTAGAGGATTTGGAGTCATTACCTTATGGGGGAGATGTTTACCCTGTTAATAAACCATAAATCACTTTAGTATCTATTCATGCAGAAGGATCTGAATATGAGGCAGAGGAGATGGTTAGAGTTCATAAAGGACTATCAGTTTGATATTTGATATCATCCTAGGAAGTCTAATGTGGTGATAGACGCGTTAAGCCGATGACCTGCTAAGGAAATAGCAGAGGTTTGGAAGGGAAAATGGAGGGAGCTTTGACATGATAACGAAGTTTCCAGAACTTGTATGTCTATATGGGCTATCACTCCCGAGATTTTTATGCGAGTAGTGAAAGCACAAACAGGGGATCAATTCTTCCAGGACTGAGTACGTCAGTTGTTAGCAAAGGGGGCAGAGTCTTATTCGATTAGTTCAGAGGGAGTTAATAGGAGACTCGTTGTTCTGGAGGATTAAGAGATGGGACACGCAGTGATAACAGAGTCTCACGGGTCGAGATTTGTAGTACACACCAGTGGGGATAGAATGTACCAGGATATGTGTAGGTAGTATTGGTAGTCAAGGATAAAGAGGGACATAACAGAGTTTGTCTCAAAATGTGTTACCTGGTAGCTAGTGAAGGTAGACCACTAGAGGTCGACAGGGATGTTGCAGCCACTATAGATCCCAGCGTGGAAGTGGGAAAGTATCTCTACGGATTTCATTATTGGGTTACTGACATCGCAGAGAGGCCACGACTCCATCTGGGTGATAGTGGATTGTTTGACTAAGGTGGCCCATTTTTTACTTGTTCATACAGATTTTAAGATGAGGCAGTATGTACAGTCGTTCCTCGTAGAGATAATGAGGCTTCATAGGGTTTCGATTAACATCGTGTCGGATCGAGATAAGATTTTCATGTCCAACTTCTGGAAGAGTTTTTAGGAGACTATGGGTGCAAATTTACATTTGAGTACCAAGTATCACCCACAGATGAATAAGCAAATGGAGTGAGTTAATAAGTTGTTAAAGGATATGCTGAGGATGTGTATAGTCGACTTCAAAGGAGGATAGGAGCAGTACCTTCCATTAGTGGAGTTTGCTTAAATTAACTCCTATCAATTCACCATTGGCATGGAACATTTTGAGGCATTGTATGGACGACCTTATCATTTACCCACTTGCTAGTTAGAGGTGGGGGGACAACAAACTATTCGGGCCAAAGATGATTCAGAATAAGACTTCTAAGATTGAGATGATTCGAGGGTGCATCCGTACGGATCGGGACAGGTAGAAAAGTTAAGCCGATGAAGATAGGAGATAAATAGAATTGGATATTGGTGATCAGGTTTTGTTACGAGGGCCTCCTATTGAAGGGGTCATGAGGTTTGAAAAGAAAAGGAAGCTAGCACCGAGATATGTGGGACCTTTATCGATTATCGAGATGGTGGGACCAGTTGCATATAGGCTGGGCTTACTAGAGCACTTACAACGGATTCACGATGTGTTCCACGTGTCGTCGCATAACAGATACCAGAGGAGCGAGAGGGATTAGTGGAACGTTCCATTAAAGGATAGAGATTTATAACCAGATATCTCCTATGAAGAGATACCAATTTCTATACTTGGATCGTAATGAGCGTAAACTGCGCTCAAAGTGGTGACCTTGGGTCTAGTTCAGTGGGGGCACCATAATATAGATGAGTCGACGTGGGAGTGGGAGGATGATATGCGCGAGCAATAACTAGAGTCATTTATCGCAAGTACGTCCGAATTTTGTGGATGAAATTCTCTTATAAGGGCGGAAGTATGTTAACACCCTATAATTTCAAGCATTTAGAATTCAATTAATTCGAGTATTTTTAATTGCACGTGTGCAGTAATTTATTTAAATAAAATATTATGAGTTTACTAAATATTGATCAAGAGAGAGATTATGATTAATATTTAGGGAATAAATTTACTAAGTGTGTAGTAAATAATAAGGGATAATTATTATACGTCGTAGTGAGTAATATCAACAGAACTATGTTACATCTCAACCGGGAGTCGTGTGTAGACAATGTTAAGGTCGAGATATAAAATTTATGTAGAGTGACTAGGACGAAGATTTTGAGGTCACGGTTGATTCCAATTGGGTCGAAATAGGTGGAATAGAGTGTCCAGGTGTATTGATTGGGTTCTGAAGGATTTTTAGACCAACACGACGCCATGTAAAGTCGTTTTGGTCATTTGGGAGTCTCAGGTTGAAAAAACTTCGAATTTAAGAGTGGTATATCAGCAACTTAATGATAGAGGGTATGTTTCCATTAAGGGAGAGAGAATAGAGGCCATGGGAGGGGAATAAGGAAGGATCCTTAGGCCATTCTACACCCTTTTCCACCACCATAGTCAACGAAAACAAGATAGAATAAATGGAAGAACAATTCCTCCACCAAAAAATGAAAATTAGACCTGCAAAAGTAAGGCAATGTAACAACCCGGATTTTTTAAATGGGAATTTTTTTTAATTATTTTGAAAATCGGAGAAAAATGAAATTTTGGATTTTATAATTTAAAACGTTGGTTTTATATTTGAAAAATAGATTTTCAAACGGAATTGGAACCAGAATTAAAATGGAGTTTTAATTGATTTTTTATTATATAAAAGAGTCCTCAAAACATAAAACTCTCTACAAAAAAAAAATTAAAAATATTGGACCGTCTGATCGGGCTAAATTTTTCACAACAGTTCTATCTCATCGTTCACTATAACATACTAAAATTTCAAGACATTATGACGGTCCAATCATCCGTAATGATTTTTCGAGTGTTTGTATCTGTTTAGAACTATTTTCTTAATCAAACTCTTAATCCTTTATATATCACAACTAATTCGTGGATGGACTTTCAAATCACTTTTTCTCAAACTTTTCAACCAGAAGACCTCTCAAAAATTACTCCCTTTCATCTACAAACCATAGCCCCAAAGTTATTCAAGATTTCAACCTTAGATTAGAAGGCTTATTTGGTGTTTTCTCGAGTTTGGGTTAGAACGAGATTTGATTATTTTTGCGAGAAGAACGTGCTTGTGTGATTAGATTTTGAGGCTGAAATTATGTGATGATTTTGAGGTACGGGACTTACACAATATGCTCATAAATTATCTCGTGAGTATTTCCGTTTGTTTTATGTGTCGATTGCACTCATGTTGAATTGTGATATTCCTTGGAATCCTGAAAAATTGTTGGAATCTATTAATTGATTCATTGTGATATATTATATTGTGATTTGAGCATCGTGTCATGAGATTTTAATATGGCATGAAGAATGGGCACCCATCAATAGTCCAAAATTCGGATATGCTTAAGAATGCATAAGCACTGTGAGGTCAGGCCTGATGACTCATTGATGTGTTATTAAGAAATTAATATTGATATAATGCTTGTGTGTTGCATTTGATTTAATGCGCAGATTCTTATTGTTGCGATTTATTCACTGTGCTAATTATTTTTGAGCATCTATTCCTGTCATATTGTGTACTTCTCCATATTTTCTTTTAGCTAGCAGGTTAGCGTGGATTGGGACACTATGGACTATTTTGGAGAATTGTTTTAGAGATTGGAATGGAAGATTTATTTTTGATGTAATAATTAGTGGTGAAATTTTTAGTTGGACAATTTTATATTCGAGAGACTTTATTATAATCTTTTTGTGGGAATAGAAATTATGGGTTTATTTCATTTAAACTGTGGACATTTAGATGCTCTATACTTGGTGATTGATGGTTTTAGTTTAGTTTTATCACAGTAGCACTCCGCGTGTCTCTTTACGGGTGCGCGGGGTGTTACAAGCAAGTGTTTACTTTTCAAATCTTTTAAGCATGTTATAGCACCCATGATAGTGTAGGGTTGAAATTACATGATTAGCTGAATTCTTAATATTATATGGGTTGTAGTTTATGATATGGGGTCGAATTCATGTTAGAAATAATCCCTCTTCATTGATAATACAAAATCTAATATTAAAGTATGATAAACTTTAAAGAAATCTAGAAATCTTGATGAATATTCATGAAGAACATTAAAACTAGGGATTTATGATTTATGGAGATTAAATCTGTTTATGGTTAGATTTCTTAAAGGTTTAATATTATTAATTACATTAAAAATTGTCCTTATATGTATACTTGATGATTGGGTATGTACTATGGGAGTTTGGTAAGGTTTCATGGAGTTTTTATAGGTTATAAATGGTGAAAACTCGTAATAGCAACGAAGAAGATGAACTGTCAGGTGCGAATTGATTTGGCTCCATGACCGATTTGATTGGGCTACTCGGTTTTAGTAAGTTTGATTATTTATGTTATATATCCGCATAGAATTAATTTAGGGACCTTGTTAATTGTTTCAAACTATAAGGGAGGACTTAATGAATTCCAATAAACCAATAGTACGGACTAAGGATTAGCCAAAATGAGAGAATCGAAGCTAGGACCTATGGACATAATATGAACTTAATAATTTGCGAGAATTAGAACGGGTTAAGGAGATCATGAGGGAACCCAAAACTTATACCAATAGAGTATTGGTAGGTAATGACTATTGATATTTCTTAAGGGATAACTAGGACCCTTAGGGTAGTGAACGATTCTTAGGAAATTATGAAATGAACAATAACCATGATTTATTAGTACATTGAGTATTCGAGAGATATATATACTACGTTTTGGATATATTATGGGTTATATATATATATATATATATATATATATATATATATATAGAGAGAGAGAGAGAGAGGGAGAGGTTGTGTGAATACCTATTGTATATTTTATTACACGTGTGAACATACCTACGCTGCTTGATATCACTCGGTGTAGTGGGAGATCCTACCTTGGCGATGTTAGAAAGGTCTGGATGTGTTCCCGAGAATATAAAACTATGGGAAGCTCACTATTTAAGAGTGTAATAGTGAGACTGTCATGTCATTTGGGTACGTTAGGTATGTGCACAGCCAAAATGCATAGAACTATGTTCACCTCCATTGTGTGTTATTTGATTTGTGGTTCGAGGTGACATTCCAAACTGATAGTCCTTGATTTGGTACAAGAGGTACATGGACTTAATAGCAGAGTATGCATACATTCGTAGTTCTTAGTCCGAGAATGCTGTAAATGTGTATATAGATAATGTAATATATATAAACACATAGATATGTGTGATTTGTTCTACTCGAGTGTGGTAGTAGATTATATTTATAGTGTGTATCTAAAGCAACTTAAGTAAGAGAAACTTAATTAATGGTTCAAATATAATATTCGGCACATATTGATTAATGTTTTACGATAGCGTATCGTATAGGCGGTACAGGTGAGCTAGGCATATTAGTGAGTAATAGATGCCTTGGAACTAGTTAGGATGGATAGCATAACTAGGTGAATAAATAGGAGACGTTAGGTGTGTCCTATAGTTGAGAGGTGAGGAATTCAAGGGAGTTTGCGTGAATTTAACCTGTGTATCTAATAACAACTCATACTGCATTTTAAATACTTTCTAAATATTTTTCACAGGTTTTGGACTCTGTCCCGTATCAAATTTATTTTCAAAAACTTTTAGGTGTCCAGCCACAAAGATGCCAGATATGATGATTCATTCCAGGGATGCGTAGCTGTAGCACTTGTGGAGACATGTAGGACTTGTATAGATGCTTTAATTATTTCATTCCTAGTTTAGAATTCATATTTAGTTGTTTCAGTTGGGCATGTTGCCCATTTAGTTTAAACATTTATTCAAATTTATTTATTTCAGTATCAGAATTTGTATTTAGATCCATTTCATTTTAGTTAGACTTATGATTTGGATATTGGATTTTGAGCCGATGGTTTATTTGGCATTTATTATTTATCTATATTATCCTGCAATATTTCAGACTTCTACTATTGTGCAGGTGGTTTATATTATTTTTATTCCCATATATTACTGTTTGATTAATGGAAGATAAAGTCTAGCACCGGCTTAATTTAACATAGGTGGTTAATAATTTAAAAAGTTTCGACAGTAATGCTAAGAATGAGCCAAATGAGATTCTTATTTATTTTTGTAAATGGCTGATCACCCGTGATTAAAATAGGCAAGGTGTCACATATTTTTTTAAAAATAATTAAAAAAAATTATTTACAATTTTTTACATATATGAAAAAATTATTTTGACGATATAAAAAATATTTTTAAAAATTATGTTTATATTAAAAAATATTTTTTTCTATAATTGTATTTTATTAAAACAGTATGTTGTATAAAAAATTGAACATTATTTGTTTTATAAAAAACGGTTTAACTAGTATATAAATATAAAAAAGATGTAAACTGTTTTTTTATAAGTGAGGTATAATTTTAATTTCTTTTTTATAAATAAAAACTGGAAAAACTATATTTAGATAGACAAAACAAGTTTATAACATATTCTTCCCATACTTATTAAAAACGGACTAATTCAAGTTTAGAAAATGTTGACTAAATAAAAATAGTTTCTTATTATAAATTATTTTTCTATTAAAACAAATTATTTTTTATACGAGGCTTTTTTATTAAACAATTTTTTTATACCGATTTAACCATATTTATATAAAATGAGTAAAATACTAGTTTTTATATAGCATACAGTTTTTTAATAAAATACCATTTAATAATGTACGGTTATAATAAAATGCATTTTTTTAATAAAAAAAAATAGTCATTTTGGAAAACATTTTTATAAAAATAATTTTTTAAATAGTCAAAATATTTTTTAATTAAAAAAGATTTTTTCTATTTTTTTAAATAAAAGATATTTTATTGAAAAAGTGTTTATTTATGAATAGGAAATATGTACATATAATTTATTGCGTTGGCACTTTATGACGGTCATTTTAGGAAAAATAAGTATCAAACGGTGTGAGTTAATAGTCAATTAACGGTAAGTGTTAGTTTGGAGGCCAAATCATAAGAATAAAACATAGTATGCATTTGACTCAATAACCAATAATAAATTGGGACCAAGGCCCGAATAACCCTAAATATTATCCCTTTTACTCCAGCCACGTCTGTATAGTACCCTTTAAGATTTAAAACATAATAGTCAAGTAGCTAAAGACTAAAGGGCGGGTGAATATATTTTAAGGTTATTATAATCGTTAAATATAAAAATGGAGTAGGAAAACTTATAAAGGATTGGAGATAGAGGGATCCTAAAAGAGAATAATGCTAATTTTGTTATAAAATAAGGGGACACCGAGAGAATTTAAAGGGAGTGATTCTTTCATTTCATTAATATATCAATAATAAAGGGGTATGACCCATATTTATAGTATAAAATAAAGTAATTCAACATACTGCTTAATAATTTTAGAATACTAGTGGATTGGAATACAAGTGGACATCCACTTAATATACATTTTATAATACTCCTCATTGGATGTACACTCTATTCACCATTCAATGATTGTTGCTTAATTAAAACCTTACTAAGGAAAAACTTAGTGCGAAAAAATCAAAGTGAAGGAAAAATAGTATAACTTTTGTGATCATTGAATCGGTGGTGGATACACTTAGTGTTGCCTCGTTAAAATATTTAACTCAAAAATCTAATGGGAAAAAACTAGTTAAAGAAAAAAGAGTACAATGCGCATATGTCCAAACGATCATGTCCTTAGATTCTCCCACTGATCAAATGCTCCCCTGATTGGATACTTTCCCTGATTATGGTATTTATCTAATGATTGAGTCGATGCATATCAGTCTCATACACAACCTTTTGAAATGTTGCTTTAACATGGTGAATAGAGTTTTTCGACTGTTACATCAATTTCATTTTTCTTCATAATCTCAACTTTCATAAGACTTAGGTGAAGATAGATGAACATGTTTCTTTATTAGATCAAGTTTACTTCAATAGCATAACTCTTCTGCAGTTTATGTGTTGCATAACTCTTCTTGATTTCATGGATTAAAATAAATTAAATGTGTTAGTCATATCTCCTTTGATGTAGCCTTTTTTAGTGTGTGATATACAAGAACCATTATCTTCATAAGTAGTAGTAAGAACATATGTTGTTTGAGACAAATCATAAGTAATTTGATTGTTCCTTGTGAGGATCTAAGAGATAACCTGTATCAATAAAATTAACTAGACAAATATAATTAGATATATAGATATCACATAATATGATTAATATTAGTCCCATGCTTTCAATTAAATGGTAATTGTTTCTTGCAAACAGATTGACTGCAACTATTACGTCCGGTATTGTGTTATGTATAACAATATACTAATAACATAAAAATAATGCGATAACCACATGCTAATATGGTACTTCTGGACAGAGTATGTATTTATTATTCTTTAGGAGGATATGGATATTATAATATTCAAAGACTCGACATCGTGGTTATACTAAAATAGTTTGCTTAATATATACTAAAGCATTGTATGATTTTTCAATCCATTTAACTAATGGATAATTGTTTAACATAAACTGTGCTCGATCTGCAGACCGAGACAATAACTAGTTATCCTAAGGTCATTTATTTTTTAATTTCTTATTTAGATATTTTGAATTTCAATTGAGCTCTTTAGGAGAGCATCCATTTAAGGATATTTTATAATGGAACATTTTCATATATGATTGTTTTCATACCCTTCCTTATATAAATATATACTAAAACAATTGTAACCATTTCCATTTGGATTGCCTGTTGTACAATGAACGTCTTACTGCATTTGAATACATACTCCATATTTTCGCTTCTAGTAAAGAAAACCCTTCAAGGATTTTCATATGTATTCTTTGTCTAAGTTCCATATAAATAAGTTATTATAATTTTCATGAGTATCATATAATATATTTTTAAAAAAACTACTAAGCTAGTCAGATATAAGAAAAGTATTTACGAATAAAATGGGATGGTATGTTTGTATTTAATTAATTTTGGCTTCTTTAGGAAACCTTGTGCCATAAATCATGCACTTTTTACTGAGTCTTAACACTTCATATTCTTGTAAACACTCATTCGAAACCTTCAGGATTAACATCGTTTTGGATTTCTACTACACGTCCAAATACACCACGTATATAAGAGACTTAAATTATGCTATCATAGAATTTTCTCATTTTGGACAATATATTCTTTATCGACATTCATTCATAGTGTACGTAAATTTGTAGTATCATTACCCTTTGATTTTTATGTAGCTACAACATATATAATTATATTATCGATGATCATCTTTGTTGATCTTGATTTCTCTTATATATGTATAAAATATAGAAATCTTATTTAATATTAGGTACATCTGCCAACTTCAGGGACTTTATAGTTACTCCAGGAACTTGTGTCTTTTCATAGACAATAACCTCTTCGAGAGTTTTACAGAATGTGGATCTTTTGTTCATAACCTCTTCTGGAATGTTATGTATAACTTCTTCTGGAGCATTATTTTGGGCATGATTTTTTTAACCTCAACTTCTAGGGATTCAAGTAGTTAGGACCTATAGATTTGCCACGCTTCTGGTGTGTAATAAATTTATTTGTTGGCGAATTTATTTTTTCCTTTTGGAACAATGATTTGGTAAGGACATTTTCAACTAGTCCATATGACATTTGATGTTACAATATTATATTTCACATCATTTTTGCATTGAGCAATATGGAAATTAGATGAGACAAAGTGAAAGTATTTTACGATAATTCTTGTCGTTCTTCAATAAGAAACCATTATTCAGGAACAATTTGTATTTCTGGTACATTCTATCTTCCTCCTAACGGTGGGAAGAGTATCTCGTCAAAATAAAATTGCACGTATATAGAAAAAAACACTATATTTGTCAATGGTTGAATAAAGAGTGAATTATAAGCAACATATATATACCTTTGTGATAATAATAATAATAATAATAATAATAATAATAATAATAATAATAATAATAATAATAATAATAATAATAATAATAATAATAATAATAATAATAATAATAATAATAATAATAAATATTTTGTAAAAAAAATCAAAGGATATCATTTGCAATTTTAAACGCTTATTAAAAACAAATGAGGTGATCAAAATAGTTATTGTATCATATTACCTAATTGAACCATGGAGTTGTAGTCTCATGAAACAGTGCAATTCGACAACAATAAATGTTATAAATTATAGCCTCATGAATAATGAAATGAGGGTTTTGCTAGTGTAAGCTTCGGGCTTTCAATACTAGAAGTAACACAAAATTACTTTTTCTTATTTATTAATATGGTACCAATGTATTCTAATCCCCATAAAATGAAGAGAATTTCTTTAGGAATGACTTTCATATAACCCATCGCATATGAATGGGCCGGTACCACATAACAACATCATATAGGCTCTTCTAGAGCCTTAGGTTTAACAATGGTTGAATATTTTTACTATATTACATACTAAGTCTGAAAAACTTATGATTTTTAGAATAATGTGAGTTGTTCATTGTTTGCTAAACAAATCTCATTATATAATGACAGTTCAAAACTGTAGATTGTGATGTGTGTCAGTCCAAATATATATGGATAATAATAATTTATATTTTGGTCAAGATTCTGGTGACCAAACTTAAATAAGTGGAAGTATTTTTAAAATAATCTTGTACCAAATAATTATTTTATATTCAAGGATAACAAAAACTTTAAGTATGGTAACAATTAATCTTTGAATGCTTAATGATCCCAACAAAATTTCATATTCTTATCATATGTTAAGAGACTTCTGGCTCAGAAAAAAGAAAATTTAGGTTTTAAATATTTAACAAAGTAATAAACCTTTATCTTCCATAAAAAAATTAGTGCTTGGACTATTATTGGTCCTTTTTTCTTTCAAAAGTATGTAATAAATAAAAGAAACGGTTGAGGATATGTTGTGGATCATGAAATTAATGATGACTAATAATCTTTTTGAAAAGTAATGAGAATTTTATGTTCTCTATTTAATGTCGTGTGTTTATGAATCTCCAGGTTCATATAAATTATAAAATTAAAACCTAGGACTTCAAGTGCAACATTAAAATCACTCACAAAGTGTCTTAACAAATTATGTATCAAACTTCAATTTTTTATTATTTGTATGTGGGAACTTCTGGTTCTAAACAAATAGTTGAACTTCAAGTTCAGTATTACTAATATCGAAGGACATTTAATTCTCTACCATTTGTATCAAAACTATAGGTTTGATTAAGGGGTAAAAATGTTAAATAACCTTCCAAACAAGTGCTAAATAATTTTTATGAACACCGACGAATAATAATCTAACATATTTATTACAAAAAATGAGAGAATTAATTTTTTCACATTCTCGAGACCCCAATGCATATTAAATAATTGAAATGTGAAAAGAAGTTAAAATTAAATACCATTAAAAGTAGTTTAATACTCAAATAAAGTGAAACACCAAGAGACAAAGGTATAATGGTGAAACCATTTGTTGATGTAAAAAACTAGATTATTTCTAATTAATCAATCACAGATAAAATGAATAAATAAGGCAAAGGATTTTTAAAGTGGTTCAGCCTGAAGAAAATGGCCTACGTCCACTGTTTTTGTATTGCTGACTATTTATTTGGAATCTAGATAATAAGTTTATCAAGAGATCCAAAGTCTCCTTCTTATGAGGAGGTTACATTGTATTTATAGCCTTGAGGCTGTACATATGAAAAGATAATGCGCTGTTATCTAGTAGACATATACATATGTACGATAATAATGTGCATTTAATGCACAGCTGTCTTTTAATTATCTTGATTCGGATGTTATGCACGCTAAGTAGCTCGGACCACCTGAGTTGCTCAGCACGCTTCAGTTGCTCGGAGCCTTGAGTTCCTCGGCTTTTCTAAGCTGCTCGGTATAATTAAGTTTCTCGGGGTGATTGAGTAGCTCGGTGACAGTATGTTGTCCGTTGGAAGTATTTGTAATTGCCACGTAGGTTAACACGTGTCGTCAAGTGAATGGTCCACGTTAGTAGACTAAATTTGGTATCGACAGAATCCCCTAATGTTTTACAGTTGAGGTTGAAGGAGAGTGTGGAACATTTTTCTTGAAAACTGGTTGGATTACGGATCTTCATGGATTTTAGGAAAATTTTATAATTCCTTTTTGAGCGCATAATATCAGACTTCATAAATATTTTGAATTTTCACGATCACTTCGATATTTGTGCCCTTTTCTTCTTTTAGCCGCTGAAAATGCAAACGTCTTTCCTTGTAATCATTGTTTTTCTCTATTGAGAGAAATCCTATCGTTTTTCACTTTTCAAATCTGTATCTATGAACTCTTCATCTTCTCTTTATATTGTGCCTTCTTTCTTTCCATCGTTCATTGACAACTGATCTATATTTCCTCTGTAAGATTTTCTTCCTTCTTTTTTATTTTCTTTATTCACCATGGTTTATCTTGTTGAATTGTTAGACAAATTTGGATCTGAGTTTTCAATCCCTTCGCGGGTTATCTTGGAAGAAGTTTCTTATCCTTGTGATTTACTTTCTTTGGCTAAGGGACACTGGTTCCCAAGTATTTTTGTAGCCGAATGTGGCTTTTCTTTACCGCTAAATCCCCTGTGTTTGGAGTTTTGCCAATATTTTGATGTTGTACTTGCAAGAGTAGATCCAAATATATGGAGGATAGTTAATGGCGTACATAGGTTGAATCAAATTCATGGAACTCGTTTAGGGATTCCAGAGATTATGTATTGCTACAGATGGGTTACCAGTGACAATACTTTTTATTTAAAAACTAGGTTTTTAAATAGAGCATTTGTTGTCAATCTTCCCGATGCCAATAGGGATTATTTTGATCATGGGGTTGTGATGAAAAATTGGCAACACCCTCCATTAAATGGAGATGATGTATACCAAGGTCCCAGGTGTCCACTTTATGGCAATGGGATAGGTTATTTTTATTTTTGAAATCTTATTTTCTTTGTATTTGATAAAATGCATCACTGACATTTGATTTTTTATGTTATAGTTGATAGTAAAAGGAAACCTCCAAAAGAAACTGAGGTTAATATAAAGCACTTAAAACTTATCTAGGGATTGTATCAATTTGTTGCTGAGGAGCACGTTAGATCTTCTTCTTATTTGCTGCAATACAAAAGCTATATTTCATCTTTTATTGCTCGTCCTCGTCCTATGGTGGTTGATCTTGACCAAGTACCAACCTCTGAAACCAGTGTAGAAGGTTCTTTTTCTGACTTAAGCATTCCCATCACTGATCTGATGAAGAAGAGAAGAGCTCCTGCCTTTTTTGACAAGCCTGCCTCTACCACTGTGGAGGCAAAGAAAAGTAAACAAGACATCCCAGAAGAAGGGACAAAGACTATGGATGTACCCCCTCCCACTACTTCCAAGGAAGCTGTTAAGAAGACCCTTGTGCCTCCGAGTAAGACTGTTGTCATTACACCTTCAAGTGAAACTGATGTCATTTTCCCAACAAAGACAACATTTTTAATTAAAAATTCTCTTGCTCCTCTAAGGAGGTTAAAAAGAAGTTATTCTGAGAGACCTGCGCAACCTATCTCTCAACCTTCAAATATTGAAGGTACTGTTTCAGCTCTTGTTGCTCCAAGCTCTGCTGTGAGCTTGGTAAGATCCTGGACTGTTCCAGAATCCCAAGGTGTTTAAAACACCTTTTCTCGTGAGAAACTTACTACACTGGTTGCTCAACACATTACCTCAGTAAGTATCTTTAGCTTGACCCCTTTATATTTTTTAATACTATGTTTATATATTGGTTTAAAGTTCTTTCTTTTTTCAGCTTATGATGTGTTTCAACAGCATTTTGAAGAAGGATGAAGCTATTAGGGCTTCAAGCTCCTCGAGTGGAATAGAGGAATCTTTTGCTAGACTAACCCAGTCTTTAAAGGAATCTCGTTAGAAGTACGAGGAGGACAAAGGTGCTTAGAAGAAGTAATTCAAATCTATTGAGGCTGATCAAAACCAGGCTGTGACTGTCTCCAAGGAGTTGGAGAAAAAACTAAAAGAGGCTGAACAGAGAAATAAGAAGCTTGAGGTCAAGCTTAAATCTGCTGAGGAAAATGTTGTTAAGCTTCAAGATGTTGAGAAACATAAGGCAGTGGTAGAAGAAAAGCTGAAGTTTACGAAGAGCTCCTTAAGGAAAGTACCTTCTCAGAGAAGGCAAAAAGGAAAGTTGCAGTTAAAAAATCCTTCAGTGCTGGTTAGGACAAGGGATGGAACAAGGGCCTGGTTGTCATGTCTTCTTAAATGGAGTATGCTAGCATCAAATATTTTAGGGATGGATGGGTAGCAGCCTTGAAGGAGTTGAAGGTTGCTGATAATTCTGAGTTGTTCCAATAACATACTCATGGCCCTCCTCCTTCTCCTGGAGAATAAGAAGAGGATGAAGCCTCTTCAGATGAATCTTCTATGATGACTGGAGATCAGGTCCCTATTATTTCTGTTGTTTAACCTTCCGAGTAACTCCAACCAGCCAGCACTTCTGCCGAGCAGCTACCCTTACATTTCAAGAAACCAACCCCTTCATCCAAACCTTCTCAGGAAGTCTTAAGAAATAAGGAGAAGGTGTAAAGTTGTTCGGCTTTTTTATTTTGTTATTTTCTTGAATGTAACTTTGTACTATGTATCTCCTCTTATGATGAATAAAAATTTAAACTTTTGTTGTTCGTCTTGAATTTCTATTTTACTCGCTCTGTCTGCATCATTATTGATTCTTCTTATTTCTTCTCTTTTCTAGTTTATGGCCAGGATGGAGCTCTTATCAACTCATGAAACCGAGGTGATGAAGAAATGCAATGACTATTTTAAAGTTGGTCATGCAGATCTTAATGAGGCCCAGATAATTGACATCCTCAGGTCAGGTGCTTCTAACCGAGCAGTTGAAGCTTACCAATACTTGAACTGCTTACTGGATCGTGTTGTGGCCAACAATGTGTCCTACTATGAAAGGATTGAAAATATTTAAGGAACGATCGAGTAACTTTAACAACAATATAAAGAATCCACGACCCTTTTGTATCAAGGATACGAGAAAAAATATCAGCAATTGAGTGTTGACAAAGGGTATGACAAATTCATCTCTGCTCATGAGAAGAAGGAGAGTGTTCTGAAGCTTAAAATTGAAGAGCATATGCATATCACCAAGCTGTTGGAGCAGGAGAACATTGCTTTGCAGGAGGAAATAAAATAACTAAAATCTGTTGCCTCTTCCTCAGGAGCCTTGGTCCCCATTAATGATGAAGGTTTTTCCTCCTTGGAGGTAGAAAATGCTAGCTTACGAGATGAGTTAGAAACTTTGAAATGAGCTGGACCTTCCACATCTACTCGTGGACGAGAAAGATCTTTTTCTCGTGGATGAGCAAGGGCTGGTCGGGTTACCATTGAAGAAGCGAGAACTCAGTCTGCTTTAGAGAATCAAGTCGTTCAGTAGATGGAGAAGAACCAAGCCTTGGCATAAATGTCTAAGAAGATTCTAAACTTTACCGAGCAACTCTCTAATCAGAATTCTGCTCTCAAAAGTAAATAAATTCTTGTGAAGAAACTCCACGAGCAAATAGAGAGGTTAACTTATCAATTTCACAAACAACCCACAGAATTTTGGATGGCTGGGTATAATGAAGCTTTGTACCATCTTGATGCTCGGATACAGCAGTCGAATAATGAGGGGTATAAGCAGGGATGGTTAAACGCTATGTGTATGCTAGAATTGGAGTAAGGATACTACTTATGGGATTATTATTATCCTAGAGTGCTTGATTTGCCGTGACTCCTTTTAAGCTTGATATTAGTTGGATTCCTGCTCGTACAATTCCTCGATGCCTGATTTCCAAGTATCTCAGTGATTACAGTCTTCGTGCAAACTTTGAGATAGCTCGTTCAGAACACTTGCTCGAGCGGCCATCCTTAATGAATGTTAGAATGCTGCGAGATTTAAACTTTATAAATTCCCCTTATTCCTTAGACGATCCTCCAGCTGGGGTAGAACCTATGTTAAAAGCAGAGGGAAAGAAACCAATAGAATAGGATATTTGATGTAATGAGTTAGTCTTCGTATCTTGTGTAATCTGCTTTACTTTAATGAAGAAAAAGTTTGTCTTTTACCATTTCATTTTTTTCTAAATAATTTTTAGAATGTCCTTGCTTGTTGGTTTGTAAATACATGTATATACTATACTTATCCCATTTGTTTGATTATAGTGAGTTGTCACTCTTTGAGCCTAAGCAATGGGATGATTTGCATCCCATGTTCCTGCTTAATTGTAGTAATCTCATATGGATTATCTTGTTGCCTAGATAGTGGATGCCCCGGGAGGTCGTCCATCTTCTTGCCAAGTTTGGTATCAACCAACCGGAGTTGGTTATATTGAGTTCCCGACCAATCGGAGTTGGTGGTAATTGAATTGCCGACCAACCGGAGTTGGTGGTATTAAGTTCCCGACCAACCGGAGTTGGTGGTAATTGAATTGCTGACCAACCGGAGTTGATGGTATAGAGTTACCGACCAACCAGAGTTGGTGGTAATTGAATTTTCGACCAATCGGAGTTGGTGGTATTAAGTTTCCGACCAACCAGAGTTGGTGCTAATTGAATTGTTGACTAACCGGAGTTGGTGGTATTAAGTTCCTGACCAATCGGAGTTGGTGGTAATTGAATTGCCGACCAACCGGAGTTAGTGGTATTAAGTTCTCGACCAACGGGAGTTGGTGGTAATTGAATTGTCAACCAACCGGAGTTGGTGGTATTAAGTTCCCGACCAATCGGAGTTGGTAGTAATTGAATTGCCGACCAACCGGAGTTGGTGGTATAAAGTTCCCGACCAATCGGAGTTGGTGGTAATTGAATTGCCGACCAATCGGAGTTGGTGGTATTTGAATTGCCGACCAACCGCAATTGGTGGTATAGAGTTCCCGACCAACCGGAGTTAGTGGTAATTGAATTGCCGACCAACCGGAGTTAGTGGTATTTGAATTGCCTACCAACCGGAGTTGGTGGTATTAAGTTCTCGACCAATCGGAGTTGGTGGTAATTGAATTGCCGACCAATCGGAGTTGGTGGTATAGAGTTCCCGACCAATCGGAGTTGGCAGTAATTGAATTTTTGACCAGCCGGAATTGGTGGTATTAGGTTCCCGACCAACCGAAGTTGGTGGTAATTGAATTACCGACCAACCGGAGTTAGTGGTTAGTGGTATGTTGCTCTGAATTTGGATTTGTGGAATGTTTAGCACTAATATTTCGAAAAAATTTCAACAAAGAAAGAAAATGGTTGAAACATCACTTTATTCATATTGAAGAAACTGCATTACATAGGAATTTCAATTACTGGTAATACTTGTGCAGATGCTCTGCATTCCATGCATTCTTGAATTCTTCTCCTTCCAAAGTTTCAATCCTATATGTCCCTAGACGAACAACTTCTGTTAATCTGTAGGGTCCGTGCCAGTTGGCTTCCAATTTATTTTGCTTTTGGATCACTTTCTTCAGCACATAATCCCCTTCCTTTAAATCACACTTCTTCACTCTTTTATTGTAGAACAAAGTTGTTCATTGTTGATATGCTGCATTCCTGATTGCTGCTTCTTCCCTAACTTCTTCGAGCATATCCATGTCTAATCTTCTCATCAAGTCACTGACAGGAGAATTAAAATTAAGCACCCTATGCGTAGGTAGACCCAATTCAGAAGGTATGACAGCCTCACTCCCAAATGCCAGCATGTATGGGGACTCTCCCATTGCTGTTCGTGGTGTGGTGCGATAATCCCACAACACAAATTATAGCTCGTTAATCCAATTTGCCTTTGCATCATCGAGTTATTTTTTCAAAAAATTCAGTAGCGTTCTGTTTGTCACCTCAGTTTTCCCATTACTTTGGGATGGCCTGGTGCAGAGTGGATCTTTAGTACATTTTATTGATGACAATATGCAGCAAACTCCTCGTTTTCAAACTGGGTTCCATGGTCAGTAATGAATGCATGTGGGAGACCATATCTGCAAATAATATTTTTCCAAATAAATTAATAGACTTTGTCATATGTCATATCAATGAGAGGCTCAGCTTCCACCCATTTAGTAAAATAATCCACAGCAACCACGAGGTATTTGAATCTTCCCCTGGTCTTTGGAAGTGGCCCGACCAAGTCTATCCCCCATATGGAGAATGGCCAAGGGGACGTGATGGGTGTTAACAATGCTTGGGGAGTTCTTCGGATGGAGGAGAAACATTGGCATTTATCGCACTTCTTGGCATAAGCTAAACAATCAGCTCTCATTGTTGGCCAGTAATACCCCTACGTTGTTATTCTTTATAAAAGTGTCCAACCTGCTACATGGGCTCCACAAGACCTTTCGTGAACCTCTTCGATCAAATATTTCACTTCGGAGGGATGGACACATCTTTGTAGCCCTGTTATAACTCCTCATCTATATAAAATGCCACCGGTCAATACATTACGAGCAGCTTTAAACTTCAGTTTCTTGGCTGTGAGTTTATCAGTTGGCAAAGCCCCCTCTTCAATATAGGCCTTGATGGGGTCCATCCAAGATGGTCCCAAGTCGAGGGCAATGAAGTTAATCATCAAATCTTCGTCTATGCTCCGACCAGCCATTATTTCTATTGGGATTGTTCATCGTAGCTCGGTGCGTGTAGCTGATGCTAACCGAGCTAGGGCGTCTACTCTTGCATTCTCCAATCTTGGTATTCTAATCAACTGAGCGGCTGTAAAAATTGATACAACCTCCATTGCTTTTGCATGCTACTTGATCATTAACTCTCCTTTTGCTGCATATACCCCCAGAATTTGATTTACGATTAACTGGGAATCACTGAATACAACGACCTGTTCTGCCTTCATGGTTTTGGCCAGACTTAGACCCACGATTATAGCTTCATATTCGGCCTCATTATTAGAATCCTTAAATTAAAAGCGCAGAGCATACTCCATATTAATCTCATTCGGACTGTTTAAAATAATTCCTGCTCCACTGCCCGTAGTGCACGAAGAGCCACCCACATACAGATTCCACACGGGTACTTCACTATCAAACTCTTGGTCAATCGGAGCTCCTTGGTGGAATATTTGATGCTTCCTTTTTCCTTCCCCTAATACTTCTCACTGCTCATCCACGGATGGAGGCTGGTCGGGAGTCAAATTTGATGATCCCGTAATCTCCACGGGTTGGTCTGTATTAAACTCCTATTCTTCGGAGGCATCATATTGAGTAAACTCTGTCATAAAATTTGCTACTGCCTGCCCCTTAAGTGACGATCTAGGATCATAAACGATATCATATTCACTGAGTTCTACTGCCCAGTATATCAATCTTCCTGATTTCTCTAGTTTGTGCAGAGCCTGTCTCAATGGCATATCAGTATACATCACTATAGTATGGGCTTGGAAGTATGACCTCATCCTTCTACTCGCTTCGATCAGTGCTAGTGCTAGCTTCTCCAACTTTGGATATCTAATTTTTGCTCCTCGAAATGCCTTATTGGTGTAGTAGACTGGTTTCTGCACTCTATCTTCCACTCTTATCAACGCCAAGATAACTGCATTCTCAGAAACTGCCAGATACAAGTATATTCTTTCTCCCATCACTGGTCTAGATAATAATGGAGGTGTCCCCAGATATTTCATTAATTCTTGAAAGGCCTCCTCGCATTCATCATTCCACTCAAAATTTTTTCAGAGTGTTTTGAAGAATGGGAGACATATGTCTGTTGCTCGTGACACAAATCTGTTGAGCGCTGCGACTCGCCCTGTGAGACTTTGGACTTCCTTCTTCGTAGTTGGAGATCGTAGATCTAATAGGGCTTTGATCTTTTCAGGGTTCGCCTCGATGCCTCGTTGGTTAACAATATATCTAAGAAACATGCCTTCTCGTACTCCGAATATGCATTTGGTGGGATTCAGCTTCATTTGATATTTATCTAGTTAATCAAAGGTCTGACCTAGGTCAACTAGATGATCAACAACTTTCTTGCTCTTTGTCAGGATATCGTCAACATAAACCTCCATGTTATGACTGATTTGCTCTGCAAACACCTTATTCATCAGCCGTTGATATGTAGCACCTGTATTTTTAAGTCTAAAAGGCATAACATTATAGCAATAAGTTCTCGTTGGGGTGATAAAAGAGGTACTCTCCCTGTCCTCAGGCTTTATTTTAATCTGGTTGTAACCAGAATAAGCATCCATAAAACTCAACAATTCATGCCCTGAGGTAGCATCCACCAGTTGATCGATTTGGGGCAAAGGAAAATGATCCTTTGGTCATGCCTTAATAAGATCAGCGAAGTCTACACACATCCTCCACTTGTTATTTTTCTTCTTTACCATCACCACATTTTCTAGACAATCAGGATATTTGACATCCTTAATAAAAAAAAAAGGCTTTTTGTAGCTTCTCTACTTTTTCCTGTATAGCTTGGTTCTTCTCAGGACTGAACACTCTTCTTCGCTGCATCACTGGCTTGATTTCCTTGTTCACGTTGAGCTCATGACATAGGAAACTCGGGTCTATCCCTGGCATGTCTTCATGACTCCATGCAAAAGTCTTCTTTATGCGCCTTATAAATGCTATCAATTCCTGTTTTATCGATATATCCAGTGATGCACCAATTTGAGTTGTTTATTCTAGATGCTCGTCGTCCAGAATGATATTTTCGATAGCCTCCATGACTTGGCCCTTCACGAGCTGAGACTCGTGTCTAGGGTCTAACGTTTCAATCTCTCCATCTTCTATTTCATCCACTTAATAAGTAGAAGTTTTCTTCCTGGATTCTTTACGTTCCTCCTATTCGACAGATGAATAGTAGCATTCTCGATCTACTTTCTGGTCGCCTTTCACAACTCCCACTCCAAAATTGGTTAGGGATTTTAAATATTGATGTACATTAGATGGTACTGCCTCGAACTTCTTCAGACCTACCCTTCCCATGATGATATTGTAAGCCGATTGAATATTTTTATCCATTACGAAGAAGCGTACTCTTTCTGTTCGACAAGCAGGCCATGTACCAATAAGCATATCCAACTTGATCGTCCCAAGTGGAAAAACCTTTTCGCCAGTAAAACCAAGGAGGGGCCTATAATAGGGCTCCAACTGGGCTAACTTCAGGTTCAAACTATCAAAGCATGGATATAACATGATGTCTGCAGAGCTACCATTATCCACCAGCACCCGTGAAATCACCACTTCTTTCATCCTCATCTTTATCACTAATGGGTCATCATGAGGATATAATACACCTGCCAGGTCATTTTTAGAGAAACCAATGACCAGTTTGTCCTTATTCACCTTCCTCGGGCGATCATCTTTAACTAAATTTATTCGTTGTATGTACGAGCAAGCTTGAGCCTCATTGAGGTAAGCTTTCCTCTCCGCAGTAAGATCTCTAGCTCCTGCATCTCCACTTGTAATAACATTACATTCAAATGATCCAAAATTGATTGAAAATACCTCACGCTCTGGCTGTCTTGGTCTTTTAGGAAGGTTAGGATTGTCTTCTGGATCATCATCATGGTCTCTCTTCTTATCTTCTTTTGCTCGACGAGGAAATTTAGATCTTTGCCTTCCTCGGTCGCTGGTCTTCCCACCATTTTGGTGATCAACATACTTAGCCAATTTTCCTCGTCTGATGAGTGCTTCAATTTCATTCTGGAGAGCTATGCAATGTTTGGTCGTATGACCATGGTCTTTGTGGAATTTGTAATATTTGGACTTATCCCTTCTGTCACGATCTGCCTTCATTTTTACTGGCCAGGCTAGCTCCTCGCTGTTCTTGATCTCCTCCAGAATGTGATTTATATCTACCTTCAAAGGAGTATAATTTATAAATTGCCTCATCTGCTTGAGTGTTTGCTTTCCTTTCGACTGCCTGCTGCCACCTTTGTTCTTCTGATCCTTCTTTTCGATTTTACCATCTTCCACCTTGGTCTCCTTAGTCTTTGCATTCTTCTTCGCAGCCATGGCCTCCTCGGCATTCATGATTTTGGTTTCTTTTACCATCAGTTCTGCCATGGTCCTAGGCAGATCTTTGGCTAAAGTGTAATACAACTTATTTGGCAACAGTCCACTCATCAGGGCAGTAATTTCTATTTTCTCCTCATAATCAATTACTTCAAGTTTCTCGTTATTGAAACGAGTAATATAGTCCTTGGTGCTTTCACCTGCCTTCTGTCTAACACTCAACAAGTGTGCTACTCGTTTGACTGGTTTCGCTCCAAAATAGAAGTTCCCGATAAAGAGCTCTACCACTTGAAAGAAAGTTGCAATCTTTCTCCGAGGAAGGTTATTGTACCATATCTGAGCTGATCCGGTAAGAGTTCCTGAAAATGCCTTGCATCTCATCTCGTCTGGAACTACATAGATATTGCAGCACCTTGGTATTGTTCTATATGAAGGACATTCCATCATATTTAGGTGTCACCGTATGAGCTTTGAATTTTGATGGGAAAGTCCATAATTTCCTGTACAAATGGTGTCCCTTGGATAAAAGTTCTTTGTAGAGGATTCTTGTCCTTAGACATTTCCCCTAATATGTCCTCCAATATTTGAATTGATACCTTCCATGCATCGTTTCCCACCTCGAGCCTATTTATTCGAGCAACTGATCGCATTGAGTTTTCCTCTTAGGATCGAGATGCTGATCGTGATTGGGCGGAGCCTTCCCTTAGATTGGATGGTCGTGGAGAATTCCTCGACGCAGTCCTAGGAGGACTTCTATTCCTCCTAGGTCCCAAATGATTAAAAGGAGAGACTCTACTCAACCTTTCTAGAGCGCTAGTCCTTTCTGGAGATAGAGTGACGTTTCGTTGAGAATCTATAGCTCGTACCGATGAAGTCCGACCAGGTTGATAAGAAGGATCATCAGATCTCTTAGTATGATATCATTCGGTGCATCTAGATTGAGATACCTTCGTGAATAGAGTTCGCCTAGTTCATAAAGAGGGTAGACGGGTATGTTTTTGAACACTTCGTTGTCCTGATTGGGTCGGGACTCCGCCTTTAATAGTTTGTATAAGTTGACGCATGGTTTTTTGCATGGTCGTTTGGCCTTGGGCTAAATTAGCCATTATGCGAGCCAAATCTGGAACATTTGGGGGAGTAGATGGATTTGGAGGGATCCCAGCATTTCGATTACTGGATTCTGGATTATCGGCCATTGATGATGAATTATTTTGGTGAAAAATGCTAAATATGGTCGTTTCCCACAGACGGCGCCAATCTTTTGATGTAAAAAACTAGATTATTTCAAATTAATCAAGCACAGATAAAATGAATAAGGCAGAGGATTTTTAAAGTGGTTCAGCCTGTAGAAAATGGCCTACGTCCACTGTTTTTGTATTGCTGTCTGTTTACTTGGAATCTCGATAATAAGTTTACCAAGAGATCCAAAGTCCCCTTCTTATGAGGAGGTTACACTGTATTTATAGCCTTGAGGATGTACATATGAAAAGATAATGCGCTGTTATCTAGTAGACATATACATCTGTATGATAATAATGTGCGTTTAATGCGCAACTATCTTTTAATTCTCTTGATTCAGATGTTTTGCACGCTAAGTAGCTCGGACCGCCTGAGTTGCTCGGCACGCTTCAGTTGCTCGGAGCCTTGAGTTCCTCGGGGCTCCTAAGATGCTCGGTATGATTGAGTTGCTCGGGGTGCTTGAGTAGCTCGGTGACAGTATGTTGTCCGTTGGAAGTATTTGTAATTTCCACGTAGGTTGGCACGTGTCTTCAAGTGAATGGTTCACGTCAGCAGACTAAATTTGGTGTCAACACCATTAATAGGATAGTTAAAGGAACTCTTAACTTTTAATAGAGTATTTAAAATGACATTTTAATTAATAAAGAAAAAAAAGTCAAGAAGTTGAAAAGATATGTTTAAATTCTCAATTTGTTTTTAAACTAATCCTAAATAATATTTTCTAGAGTTTCAGGTCCAACTCACAAATAATTATTTGAGAATTTTCAAAAATGCATTATCCCGTGAATAATCAAAACATCAAGTTTTAATTTATGGTATATTTTGTTGGACCTTCAGATCCACATATTTTATGCCCCTGTGATAAATAATGTTTTGTGAATTTCTGGTCACAATAATAAATATGGATCTTCATATAAAAATAAATGATAATTGGGGGATTATTGGTCTATACCTTTTCAATTCGACAATCAAAATTCCAGGTTTGATTGTGATATATTTTCTTTTGACACTTTAGATCCAAATAATTTATGTATTCCACGTTCTAAAATTTAAACGGAGAAAATTCAATTTCCATAATTGAATGATTATTGGAAAATTTTAGGTCCCAAATGTAAATAACAAGAACAACTTCACATCACAACATTAAATATTTAGGTACTTTAAACGTCCGCCTAGTTATATCCAACTTCAAATTTGATAAGGGGTAAAATTATTTGAAACTTTAGGTCCAAACTATAAATAATCATTATAGAACATTCAATATCCTTACCCTTATTATATATATAAGCAAAATTTCATGTTTGATTACAAAATTATTGAAGTTTCAGGTCCATATTATAAATAATTGTTGACACAAAAATTCTCCATCTACGAGGACTTGTCAGAAAAGAACACCTGTCATCCTACGTGGCAATATTTATACTTGTTCGGCACCCGAGGAGAGTTAGTCGACACCCGAGGAGAGTTGGTCAGCATACCAAGCAACACATGGCATACCAAGCAACTCAAAGTGTGCAGAGCAACGAGCAACTTTGCAGAGCAACGAGCAACGAGCAACTTTCCGTGCAAAGCAACTCAAGGCATGTGCATTAATGAAGATAACAACGCATTTAATGTGCATTAATGAAGATAACAACGCATTTAATGAGCCTTAATGTACATTTCTACTGTATCAATAGATGACAACACATCGCCTTTTCATATTTACAGCCTCAAGGCTATCAATACATTGTAACCCCATCGTAGAAGGGGATCGATCTCACAACTAAGAGACCATACAGAAGATACACACCACTTTCTCTCTCTACACCATATTGTGCTATTGTAAACCCCTGGTAATAAAATAACAGTGGACGTAGGCTTTATTCATAGCCGAACCACTTTAAAAACCTTTGTCTCTTATATGTTTGATGTGAATGTTTATCTTCATCTTCCATCTCATCCTCATCATTTATCTTCTGTTGACGCCACTAAAATATTAGAGGCCATTTTCTGTCTTCAATAGATTGGCGCCGTCTATGGGAAGAGACACACAAATGTTTCCATTATTCTTAGAAGATATAGAGATCATCATCACAATATAAGTTTTCTTTATCCCTGCTCATAATCAATTATATGTTATATATACATCTTTTGATTAAATCAACTGTTACACATAGATCTTTTGATTCAATCATGATAAATAGTAAATTTTAGAATCATAATTTTTTTTACTTGATTCCCAAGTTTAACTATATAATGGGGATCAACATTCAGAAAGATTTATTTTTCATGTACAAATCGTTTCATTTTACTAGTATTGATAAAGTGACCATTCAAATTGAATTCGTGTATCAATTGTGTGAATCACAAGATAATTTTCAGTATTGAGTAAACATAAATGGGCATCATACACCTCCTGATTTGGATTATGGATATAATTTCAATTATCTAATTCCTCCGTAAATTTTTAAATAAGTTATATATTTATTTGATTAACATGTGTATCCCAGCCATCAGATGCGGATCTGTACAATTTGGCATGAAAATTTCTCTAAAAGCCGTTGACTCAATGGATAGTCTTTTGACTTTCAAAATATCTGGTTTCTATGATGTCAATGGTTTATCCGTATTATTCTATATATTCAATAGAACAAATCTAAAAACTCAAACTCCAAAACATCAAATATTTAAATAGAAGTTTCCTACAATTTCAGTCCCTAGACCAATGATTAAACCTCACAAAATAATGGGAAAATACTTCTCACGAATTGCAAAATACCTGACTAAATTCCTCTATAACCGGTGCAGACTATACATGGCCGGTCGGCAATACCCACTACTAGTCAAGAGAGATCGGAATTTGTTCAACCTATTTTGACACAGGTCGGCCATATAAATTTTGGTACCATTGTTACTCGGAGGAACTCCCCGACCTACTATTTGCTGGTCGGCATCAATATCAAGACTAGTGGTCGGCGACCACTATATTACAGCTACATCAGAAGGGACATACTTTCTAAGGTCGGCCTACCTGATACTGGTCGACTAACAAAAGAAGACGTAGATTAAATTCTAAGGATCAGACCTATAGGTTAGCCAAAGTAAGCATTTTTTTATGTTTGGTCGGTAACTCCTAAACGCCCAGTTCCATACATCATCAACGTCAACTATTACTCCTCCATTTTGGTTGGAATTCGAGAAAGACGAACAAGACAATAGATCAGGTTTTCCCTATAACTGGTCGGCAATTTCACCACACCATATTTTTTTTCTGGTCGGCGAAATCACTCTGCTGGTCGGGGACCATTCGCTTCTTGGTCGGCACCATTTACTCTACAACCTGAGAACTCCCAAATGTTGGTCGGAGACTCATATAGCAGGTCGATGAAATCAATTGTTGGTCTTATATATTTGTTGGCACCAGCTCCGGACCACCTATTATTCGATGACATCTCTGGATCATATACGTCGTTCGACGACCATAATATCTTGGTCGGTAGCAACTTTGTAACAGGTCAACAACTCCATTAGACCATATTAGCTTGATCGGAGACATTTTTTTTAGGTCGGCATCAATGGTCGACCAAATTCTATTTGTTCAACAGACACATATGGTTGGTCGACAATATATATTCTTGGTCAGGAACAGGTCGACAACTCCATTGGACTATATTAATTTGATCGGAGAATCGTTGTTAGTCGGCAGGACCTGCTACTGGTCGGCGATGTCTAGTTGATAGCTTCTATATGTTGCATTCTGTATGTTGCAATGGGGAAGAGGTCCCTATCATTTAATTACAGGTTGAAGAAATCTACTCTTGGTCGATGGGATCACTTGTTGGTCGGAGGGATCAAATGTTGGTCGGCAGTTGCTTTGCAACAGGTCGGCGACAGGTTTGCTTGGATCGAAGATCATCGTCAATGTCTCACTGGTCAGTGAAATCAATTTGTTGCTCGGAGACCCCCTGCTTCTTGGTCGGGCATACTCATTCATGATCAACAGCACATAATCCTTGGTCGGCACCAATAATGGACTACTCTCCACCCGTGTTCTCATATGGCAAACACGGAATTTCTATTTTGACTTTTTTAAAATAAGCTATTACACCAGCTTTCCACACCTCAAAACAACTACTTTGCTGCCAAAGGACAAGACCATCCCCTTATTCTTATGTTTATCCTTATCCTTTATTAATTCAAAACATGAAACTCCTAATTGAAAATTTGCATGGAGAAAAATTAAAATGCATTATTGATTATTTTCTGATTTATTAAATCATAAAAACTTCATGTGAAAAATATTTCTAGACCAAAAAATTATATTTGAGCATTTATTGAATTTCAAATGATTCCTAGAGTGATAAATAATAATACCTCCTCATTATTCTTTCTTAAGAATCAGATAAATATTTTAAAAATCAATCTATACTTGGTCTTTCGCTTAAAATTATAATTATTTTATAAAAAGTCCAAATCAAACCTTATGGCATCATATTTGATAAAAATTTGCTTAAGCTTCACACATTTGGCACAAAACATTTTATTTCATAGTTTGAAATTTGTATTGCCTTGTGCTGATACACATTATATATTGTTTGGTTGAATAATTATTCTCATGACTAACTATCTGAACTAGTCTCAACAGGAGTTCCAGCAACTTATTAAAATTCTATAGGGACATGATTCAATCCCGACGAAAGCTCGATCGTAATCTTTAAGTTCTGGAAACTGTTATTGCTCGACATCAGGCAATTTTGCCTCAACAAATTAGTCAGACATATATTATTTCATATTTTTTTATATTGTTATTGCCCAAGCATATACATATCATATATATTGACTAGTTGACTAAATTATTCTCATGCCTAATCAATTCAGTCTATACATATGGTAGGGCAAGTTATTAATTTTTACAGGTACAAGATTCAGTACCAAGAATGCTCCGAAATAATCTTAAGCTTCTGAAAAATATTATCATTTCTCGGCATTATGAAATTTTACATCAGCGAGGCACTATGATTGTATTATTGCTATGAAATTTGCTCAAGCACAAATTATTTTATATATCCATTCGGATTCATATCCTATACTCATCTCAGCATGGAGCTCGACGAGATAATTATTCAGTTCCGAAGAGATCTACAACATTTATTATATTTCACCCCCAACGGACAGTTGGTCTGGGTCATTCTTATTTATATTCAGGCCCGACAATGTTCTCAGCCATATTCTTATGTTCTGGAAAATATTATTCTTGCTCGGCATTATGCAAAAAATTTCCTCGACAAGATACTTATTCAGCTCCGAGGAGAACTACAACATTTGTTATATTTCACTCCCAACGGATAGTTGGTCAGGGTAATTCTTATTTATATTCAGGCCCGGCAAAGTACTCGGCCATTTTCTTATATTCTGGAAAATATTATTCTTATTTGGCAGTATGAAATTTTGCCTCGACAGATCAGCGAGATACTTTATTATTACTCTGAATCATTCTTTATCTTAGCATGGAGCTCAGCAAAATATTTATTATCATATATTCAGCTCCAAGGAGGTCTCCAGTATTTATTATATTTTATCCCCAACGAACTGTTATTCAGGAAAATTCTTTTCTCTATATATACTCAATTACCACCAACTCCGGTTGGTCGGGAACTCAATTACCACCAACTCCGGTTGGTCAGTAATTCATTAACTACCAACTCCGGTTGGTTGGTACCAAACTAGGCAAGAAGATGGATGACCTCCCGGGGCATCGACTGTCTAGGCAACAAGGTAATCTTAAAGAGATTACTACAACTAAGCAGGAACATGGGATGAAAATCATTTCATTGCTTAGGCCCAAAGAGTGACAAGTCACTACAATTAAATAGCAGGTGGAGCAAGTTCCATTATCTATGCAAAACAGGATAATTTGTCCTTATACAGATATATACATATATATATTAATCAACAAACAACAAGGAAAGAATCTTACAAAGTATTTCCAAGAAAATGAAAATGCAAACATACAAAGATATCAGGGAATCATTTCAGGGAACATTTCCTCGGCCTTATTTTTCTAGCAAGACCAACATACGTCAAGGTCAAGAAAGCATTCAAAGTTCATATTTCACAATTGGGGGCTTCTATTATAGATTTAGTTACTCATTCGGTGGCACATTATCATAATATCATGCAGTCGAGCATCAAATTCAACTCCACAAACTTTCATGGTCGGGGCCCCGACCAATCATCATTCATGAGTTGTTTCTCTTGCTCGGGAATTAGTTTTGATATTGAAGTTCAGGAGGCATATTGAAGTTCATGAGTCATATTGATGTTCAATAGGCATATTCAGGAGTTATTATGCACATTTAGGAGTCAGATTCAGCATCTACATCACTGAGATCTTTACTACTGTCCCGACCAATATTGAAGAAGAAGTTGTATGAAAATATTTCGAAGTCCCCCACTAGGTTGGTACTAATAAGATTGAAGAGTTGGGTTCAAAAGCTAGTATGTTACTTGACAAAGTATTCAGAGGAGCATAAATCAGAAAAATCAAGCACGTGAAGTTAGCACTCAGTTGCTCGACACAGGAGGTAGTTAGTCGGGTAGCAAACCAATCAACATACTTGAAGATTATGACAAGCTACAAGCTACATACTATGGCATTGCTGCATCCAAATTCCCAGGGGTGATACATAGCACACGTTCGCTTGACGAACAGAGTTCCTCAAAAGAAAGATTAGCAACCATCGATCAACCTACATCATATATCGTCTAGGAGATAATACACTATATGTTGAACAAATCAAGAAGACATATCAAGAATTTCACGAGCACCGACAACACTGCAGAATAAATACTCCATCCTTTCAGTGAACCATCAAGCATGGAGCATTGGGGGCTTCTGTTGACACAAAAATTCTCCGTCTACGAGGACCAGTCAGAAAAGGACACCTGCCATCCTACGTGGCAATATTTATACTTGTTCGGCACCCGAGGAGAGTTAGTCGGCACCCAAGGAGAGTTAGTCGACACTCGAGGAGAGTTGGTCGGCATTCCAACCAACACATGGCATACCAAGCAACTCAAAGTGTGTAGATCAACGAGCAACTTTGCGTGCAGAGCAACTCAAAGCGTGCAGAGCAACTTTAGATAAAAGGATAACTATACATTTAATGTGCATTAATGAAGATAACAACGCATTTAATGAGCCTTAATGTACATTTCTACTGTATCAATAGATGACAACATATCGCCTTTTCATATTGACAGCCTCAAGGCTATAAATACATTATAAGCCCATCATAGAAGGGGATCGATCTCACAACTAAGAGACCATACACAAGATACACACATCTTTCTCTCTTTACACCATATTGTGCTATTGTAAACCCCTGGGAATAAAATAACATGGACGTAAGATTTATTCACAGTCGAACCACTTTAAAAACCTTTGTCTCTTATATGTTTGATGTGAATGTTTATCTTCATCTTCAATCTCATCCTCATCATTTATTTGCTTATTATAAAATTTTTAGTCTTCATTATCCTATTATAGAATTAATCAAAACATCATGTTTAATTTTAGAGCATATTTCATTGTCATGTCCAAAAATTTTAACAATAATTGAGAAGTTCAAGTCCCAATTTAAAAATAATATGGTAACTTCTCATTCCAAATTAAAATTACTATATGAAAATTCGGGTGCCAAATTTAAAATGACTATTTGGGAACTTCATAATCCAAAATATATATAGCCATTAAAAATTCAAGTCCCCAAAAATAACAATTGGGTGGTAGAATATATCAGTAGATATTTAAAAATATATATATTGAATAGGAATCATATCTTAAATAACTAAAAAAAAGATAAAGACTTACTAACTACATGCTTAATTTTTATGAGTAGCAACCAACCAAGGAAGAAATAATATATATATATATATATATATATATATATATATATATATATATATATATATATATATATATATATATATTATAGGAATTGGCATGGGTGACGTCACTCTATGAAAAGGCGCTTTCATGTTTAAAATATTTGGAACAAGATACTTGTGCGCGATTAATGAATAAAATAAAGTATGTGAAAAATATTAGAACACTCGGGCTGATAACGTGTTTTATAATAAAGAGGATTTAGAGAAAATAAGAGAGAAAGACTCTTTCATTTCATTGATATATCAATACTAAAGGGATATGATTTGTACTTATATTACAAAATAAAGTAATTCAATAAACTTTTTAATGATTATAAAATACTAATAGATTGAAGTATAAATGGGCACTCACTTAATTTATATATTTTATAATTTTATACATTCGTGATTTTGGAATAAGAAAAAAATATGAGAAATCAGGCGTCTTGGCACAGTAGTATAAGGGTGTCACTGGGACAGTTTTGGAAATGAATTGGGTTTGATCCCTAGTTTGATCCCTTAATGATTGACCAATGGAAATCACAAACCGCGAATAAAAATTAATCGAGATGTGCGTAAACTGACATTTAGGACAAATTAAAATATTTATCGGATTATTAATTGTTTTCTTATCAAACCTAATGTGGTGGTCAATTCTAACGGGCAATAGCATGCGCAATGAGGATGACATCTATCTTTCTAGACGAGCTGAGAATAAGGCAGTAGTATGTTGTGTTTGATAAGAAAGTAGGCAAGTGTTATGCGTGATAAATTATATAATTTTTTAAGTAAAATTATTTAATAATAATTAGTTTTTAATGATAAATTATAATTTTTAATAAAATAAAAAACAGATTTTAATAAAAAGAAAACAATTAAAAAAACAGTTTTTAACAAAATGAAAATGATTTTTAAGGGGAAAAACAGTTTTAACAACAAAGAACAGTTTATAACGGGAAAAAACACTTATTAAAGAAAAAACAGTTTTTAACTAAAAGAAAACAGTTTTTGAAATAAAAATATTTTAAATGGAGAAAAACTGTTTTTAAGAGGAGAAAAAAAAGAGTTTTTAACAAAATAAAACGTTTTAATGAACAAAACTAGGTTTAAAAATAAAAAGAACTTTTAAAAGAATGACAAATTTTGTGGTAAAAATTTTGCTTTGTTATGTACCAAAGCAAATTTTTGGGATTACAAGTTTTTTATCCTACCTTTTTTTTAATATATGTGTATTTATCCCATGTTATTATTTTTTTTGTTGGTGCTATATTTTTACACTTATCTTTCTCTATGAAAAGAGACATGGGCGGTTATAAGAGGTTATATGGAAGTTGAGGAAAGTTGTAGACAATTATTATACTTAAAATAATTTAAAAAACACATGAGATGAGAGACTAAGAGCATCCACAATGGAGAAGCATAATGCCAAACAAATTTGTAATTTTACAAAATTCTGAGTCTGCAATGGTGGGTAGTTTACAACAAATTCTGTACCTCGTTCTCTAGTCGTTCTGTAAAGATACAAATCAGATGGAGAATTTGCAAACACTTCCTACGAACTTCAAAAGTTCGTAAAAATTGCAACGAAGAATAGAAGTTCGTAAGAATTATTTATAATTTTTTTTATCAAATTTTTGGGTTCTTATGAACAACAGTTGTTCGTAAGAATTCTTACGAACTTCTGTTGTTCGTAAGAAGTATTAAATTTGTTTCCTACGAACAATAAAAGTTCGTAGGAATTATTTTACATATTCTTACCCTTCCACCACTGTAAGAGCCGCTACTGGAAAAAGGCAAAATCCACTTTTGCATTTGTAAATTTACCTTTCGTGAAGCTCCGTCACTGCAGATGCTCTAATGAAACTTTAAAAATGGGAGACTAACCAAAAAAATTGTAAATTTTTCCAACAAAAATAAGAGGATAATGATAAATTTATATGTGCACGTGAATATTCATGAATTTTTATAATAACAAATAACTTCAATTAAATACATAAAATTAATAATAAATCTTTTATTTATAATTATTTATTACATTTATTATTACAAAGAAGAATATCAAACACATCTTTAAGAATATCATTCACAATGGGTCCTCTAATACCATTGTAGATCCTTTAGTTTATCTGAAAATGAGTCACAATGGGTAGAAAATCCGATATAAATTGGAGGGAATACGTTTGGAGTCCCATAAACGGAGAGGGTGCGTCAGAGGAGGGAGAATGTTGTCTGCCCCATGTCAGGCACAAAACTATTTTGCGCTTATCGATTATATTGTGCACTGTGCAAATTTTCCACGTAGGCCATCTTCTGGCTTAGGCGCAAGAAAATTTCCCGCCCCACGTTAATTTTTAACGAATTTGCATTGTGACACTCATCCGTTAATTCATTTCGTAAATTGATAAATTTATGAACTCCATTGTGGATGGCCTTAAATAAAGATCATGCCTTTTAACGGACTGATATAACCTTTTTACAAAGGTAGCAGTAGTTCCTGAAATTATAGTCACTTGAGGATGTATAACCCAAATTTTTAACACAATACTTAAGTTAACACTTGACGACGTGAAATCTTCAACACTTTTGCCTCAAGTGAAACCTTTATAGGTATAGCCTCCCCCACTACTAATGTTCTCACTCGAGAATGTGAAATCTTAATACAAGTTCTACGTCAAGAATATAATAGGGAAGGCTAAAGTGCAAAAAACTCCCTCAATTTTCAATCTTATGTAAGAGAATTATTTTGAGTTATTTTTAATGCAACAAATCCCCCCAGGTTATGTATTTTATTACAAACATCCTTTTCTATGGATTTTAGTGATACATAGGCCTTATTTAAAATAAAATGCGTGGTAAGGGGTTTTTGTACATTAAAAATAAATATGGAGTTTCTTAGATAAAATGAAAACTTTGTAGAATTTTTTTTATGAATCGTAATAACATGTGCCCTTAAAACATATGTTTTTAAGTTAAAAATAAAAAGTCTCAAACTAATTAGTATCAAATATCAAAAAGTTCCTCAAACATTTTTTAATACACATTTAGTCCAAGCCTTTTATTTTGTACGAAAAAATCTTTTATTCTCTTATCTTTAAAGGTCCGCGCCAGTGACATGGTAAAGCCTTTTTAGCATGGTGGAGGACTTTTTGATGCAAAATAAAAAGGTTTCAATTAAACGTGTATTAAAAAAATTCGATGAACTATTTGGTATATGCCCCAACTAATTATACGTTATTAACCTTAAAATGATTTTTTTGTTGCTCTTTTGGAAAATATAAGACCATTAACTGCAAGGCTTCACAACCATTTTTCTTTCCCATAAACTCCCATCATCATTCTTTTAACGTTTTTTCTTTCTTCTTGTTTTATTCCTTTTTTGCCATTTAGGGCCTCTTTGGTTCTCTATTTTGAAAAGTCGATTTAAACGCTGTTTTTAAATATAATTTTAAAATTCAGTTTTTTGTGTTTATAATTATTGGTGTGCGTTTCGTAAACTTGTTCTCAAATATAGTTTTTTGAAATTTTGACAAAATTGGCAAACATGTATATTTATATTATACATATATATGTATATATATAAACACATACATAAAACTTTCATACATACATGATACATGAATGTATACATATATACATACATACATCATAAATTATATACATGCACATTTAATATCATGTATTTTTATGTATATTTAATGAGGTATGTTGAGAAGTTTAACTACACACACATGTATATACGTCACATATAATGATATGTGTGTGTGTGTCTATATATAATGATATTGCATGTATACTTCATAATAAAATTATATACATACATGAATTGATAATATTTTTTAATACATATGTAGTATATGTAGATTTTATATTATTCAATATATTAATAATACATATATAAAACTATATATAAGTATCATGTATGTATTCGTATTATTATTTAACATATGAATCTTAGTATATTATATAATTTAATGAGGTAAATATACATAATTTTGTGTACGTGTACATATATATTTTTTATTTATAAGAATTGCACATATATTAATGTATTATGTATGTATATTATATATTAAGGTATAAATGCATTAAAATATTAAGAATGAATAATTCTGAGTTGAAAAATAAAAAATAGAAGTTATAAAACACCATTTTGCTATTTTCTGAAAAACTTGATTATAATACAGAAATATTATAATTCAGTGTTTAAAAACAGGTTGCCAAATACAATTTTTTACTGGAATTGTATTTAAACACAGAAAACAGAATTATAGTTGCAAACCAAGCAGACCCTTAGTTTCACATTATGTAAATAGTTATTTAAAGTTTCACTCTGTCTGTGTTACACACACACACACACAAACTAGGGGTGGCAATTTTAGAAACGACACGAAAAAACGACACGGAACGACAAGAAATTGACCCGAAATTGACACGATATTTCGTGTTCGTGTCGTGTTTTTTTGACACGAAGTCGTGTCGTGTCGTGTTCGTGTCTTAATTATGAGTCGTGTCGTGTCGTGTTATCGTGTTATCGTGTTTTTTAGGCCTAAAATTTAAGAAATTATGGTTGTCGTGTCGTGTCGTGTCGTGTCGTGTTATTTTTTATTCGGGTCGTGTTCGTGTCAGCTAAAAAAACACGAAGTCGTGTCGTGTCGTGTTCGTGTCCGAAAAAACCTTGTCGTGTCGTGTCGTGTCGGGCAAAACACGACCCACTGACCCGATTTGCCACCCCTAACACAAACTAACTAATATATTTATAACATAAAGAGGACTTAACTAAAATATGGCATATGGAAAATATTTTTTTTTATCACATATGGAAACTAACTAATATTTTTTTTTATCACATACGAACACGATTCAAATAAAATGTAACATGACATTAAATTGATTTTTTTTTACCAATATGAAAAGGACTGAGGTAAAACACAATACGAGATTTTTTTTACCTAATACGAACACGATCCAAATAAAACACAATACGAGATTTTTTTTTACCTAATACGAACACGATCCAAATAAATCACAACACTATTAGATGTTTTGTGTATTTTTACCTAACACGAATACTACTCAATTAAAATATAACATGACACAACACAAAATATTTTTCTAACTAAGACAAAAATGATCCATATAAAATATGACATGACATGAAATTGTATAATTTTTTACCTAACACGAACACGACCCGTATAAATATTTTCAATGGCCTTACATTTTCGTGTTAGCACTATTTTATTTTTCGACACTTTTGTCATATTTGTGTAAAATTCATGACTCGTGTTAGGTTGTTTGTACTAGTATTTTCATGTATTAGCATGTTAAATTCAATTTAAAAATTATTAGTCATGTTTGTCCTGTCGTGTTTTAAATAAGGCATTTTTGCAAAACATAAAAACAAAATTTCGGGTTGTCATGCCGTGTTAGTTTATTTTATAGTGAATAATGACTCAAATATTTTAATAACTCATATATTCAATCAATACCAAAATATCCTTAATTTCAAATCATAAAAAATCTTTCTCTTAATTTGAACCTTAAGCAAACTAATTTACTAAACTCGCTCTATTAAAGTGATGTTATATATTTACATAGTATACTTAATTAAAATAGTGCTTAATATTTTCTACTTCTAGTTAAAATAATATAAAATATCTTGCCATGCAGTTGATTGTGTTGAGGATGTTTGAAATTTGAGAAACGTAGCTTGTGTTTGTGGGGTCGAAAAGCAACCGTCATTATTAATCAAGTAGCTCTTAAAACAGGACCACCAAATAAAACAAAATCTCCTACTAAGTTGTTTTGTGAGAAAAAGTTTGTTTTCCTCCTCACTTGTTTGGAATGGGATCATTCACGGTTTTACAAGATCAGCTGTCAATTTCTCGTACTCTACACATCTAGTAAAGCCAGAAAACCAGCGCATACCGGTTATGTCCGGACCAGGTTTAGGTTGATTTAGATCTAAGATGCGTCTATTACATCTCCATATTTGGACCCGATCAAATCGAATCAGGATATATCCATTTATTTATATTTAATTTTTCTCTTTCTTTATATTTTAATTTTAGATTAGACAAAAATATACACCTCATCTTCTATATTTATGTTATATACTGCATTTGTGTATCATATATATAAATGCATATTTATATTGCTAATACTTATGTATTATATATATGAGTATATATTTATATTTGTTTATTATACATACATGAAAGTATATTAATTTATAGTATATATTATATTTAATTGAATCACGTCATTAATAGATTGGATTAGGCAAGATTCGTCTTCGATCTATCAAATAATCGGGGTAAACGAATTTTAAGATATACTCCACATTTGGCGAGTCTAGATACTATCTATTGAAATATACAAGGTGTTCATTTACAGTTTAGCTCACATATTAACCTTTATGCTTTTCTAGTGAAAAATGTGAATTTACTCCATATATTTTGGGGGATTTTGGACACATTGAAAAGATTAAGCAATAATGTTTAGTGATACTCAACGTATTTTCAATATTATCCTCGTGTTTTTATGTATAGGTTATTTTTCTCATATATATACACATTTTTTTTAATGTGATCATGAATTTTTGTAGTGGATATGTGTTAGGTTTATGTAAATGCCCTTATAACGTATACACTAAGGGTGGGGGAGGCAGATTGGTTTACCAACCCTCCCTGTGGGTTGGTCTAATTTACATCAAATTTAGTGTTTGATTTATGCATTGAGGAAATTTCAAATTTATTGATTGGCTCGGTTCTGGCTTAAACTAATGTACATTGAATCTTATAAATTATATTATTTATATATAATATATACTCATATTTACTTTGAAAGTATAAAATAAAAATAGTTAAAATAATGCAAATAAATGTCTAAATGGGTTATGCTTACCCTTTATAAAGAATTTTGGGGGAGCACTGGTGAAGTTATCATCTAAATAGTGATTTTTTTCTTCCGTCTTCAATGGTATCTTACTTGGCTCATCGAAAATAATAATGCCACGCGCTCAAAATAGTTGAGAGAAAAGTTAGTCCATGAACAATTTTGTTTTCAATTTATTCATTAGAAATCAAGATCCACTTATGAGTAAATAGATCTTATCCAATTTTATATATATATATATAAAATAATAATAATAATAATAATAATAATAATAATAATAATAATAATAATAATAATAATAATAATAATAATAATAATAATAATAATAATAATAATAATACACTCACAAAATAGTGAACTAAAATTACTGCACAACATTTTAGTTTACACTTGGTTGGTTAAACTATCACTTATATGTCGTTAGGTATGGATTCTATCCGAAATAAATATAGACAATAATGCTACACTTACAAAATGATAAAATATTTCAATTTATTAATTTTTAATATTACGTCACACCTCATATGGCCAGCAACCGCATTTCGTTTTTTAATGGGTATCCCTACAATGTGTACTTGGGATATTAGAAAATTAGGGTCAGATTTTTTGGGAAAATGTGGGAAGTAAAAAACTCAACCACTAGAAGGAATCTACCTAAAAAGCCGGAGAGACACTCATTACCGAATGGAATCCACCAAAAAGCTAAGAGAAAAATAAGAAAATGTCCATCTTCTCAAATGTCGAAGGCAATAAGATAATAATTTTTTTTATAAAACTTATAGGTGGTAAAATATTATTGTAATTGATTCTACATAATTAAACAAAGAAGAAAGTAAAAACAACCACCACACAACTGAGTATATACGTGGCTCGACAAGATGTCTGCGTCCACTTCGTGTTTTTCTCTCTTTATTGGTCAACTCTTGATTAAAAAAATATTACATGACCCTTTTTTCCAGGGGTGTGGGAGACATTTATAGAGAATAAAAGGAGTTTGAGTCGTCTAGGACTTAATGACCTTGGATTGATGTTGTGATGTGATCAGGTGAATCCAAGTTTAAGATTTTAGTTGATCGGCATCCTTCAGTCCTTATCTCCTAATTGTCATTATCTATAAAAACTATTGGACGTGTTGTCTTCTCGTATCATGTCGGATAATTCTACCCACAATTTTCCCCAAAGCTTTGCAGAATGAATAGGGTCCACATGTTTGGTCTCCTATTGATCGTAACGTTGGTTGGCAGTGAGATTTGATCACCCATAGAAGTTATGGTCGGATAATGTCAACACTTAGTATTTTTTAAGATAAAAATCAACTTTATCCTTCTAGTTGAGGTTGAAAGGAACGCTTGTAATTTTCCTCAATATTTCAGTGGTATGCTAGCAACATTATTGTAACAACCCTATTTTCTCACGTAAAGGCTGGCCAGACACGATACGCCGAAGATAGGACTTGCTTGTCAATTAATACCATTCTTAGCACAAATGCGAATATAAAATAATTATTATTTAAGGCCCATGTTTGAAATGTCACGAATACATCCACAATAAATAAATAGATCCAAACCACCACAAATAATATAATAAATTCAACCACTTTAATTAAAATTCCAACCAACATAAAGTAAAGAAGTCTCGGTCTTATGCCCTTATAAATGTTCCAAATAAATACATAGCTATAGCAAGAAAAGCACTTATTCTATAATCGAATGATCTGAAGTCTGGAGAGCAAGTGAGATCGCAGGACTGCTACAGCACAATCCAGCTATCCCTGTCTAGAAGCACCTGGAGGAAAAATATTTAAATTTGGGTCAAAGCCCGAGGTGTGCAAGAATTAACTTAATTAATTCCTGATGCTATAATACAGTCGATGCACAATAAATATTCTCCCTTCGTCACTCATATGCGTTTATCACCTCACCCCTCATCTAAGTGTGATATTAATCGCATCCTCAATTACATCCCAAGTAATGATTATGACTAGGCCTGTAAACGGATCGAATTCGGACCGGATCAGGCAAATCCAAATCAAAATTCTTTTATATTAAACGAATTCGAATCCGATCTGTTTATTAATTGGATCGGATATGAAAAATCCAAATCCGTATCCATTTATGTTAAACGGATTTGGATCCGATTATCCATTTATGTTAAACTTGATTTGCAACATTTTTATTTTCAACTCTTATTTCACAAATTTATTTTGCAAATGTTCCCAAAAAAACAGACAAAAAACTATTATAATATATATTTAAAATATTATTAAATACAATATATATTAATTAACCACATATTATTATATATTAAAAATATTAATCGGATCGGATTATTAGCGGATCAGAGTATATGAATCCAAATTCGCTCTATTTAATAAACTCGTAATCGGGTAATCGGATAATCGAATTTTAGGCATGATCCATATCCGCTTTAATTGATCAGATTCGAATTTGGATAAAATCCGATCCTACAATAGGAATGATCCATATCCGCTTAATTATGAAAATGTCTCAAATTTATAAAAATGGATATATCAATACTTAATTATTTAAATGTAATCTCTACATTTAATTTCCAACACGCATTTATCCCAGTCTCATAAGTTTTCACATAAAAGTCATAAACATCTATTATGCATTATAGGTTCAAAATATAATTATTGTCCACATTCTTAGACCATTAAATTTATTTCATTCCAATCCGGGTAATTATCCATGTATGTCCATATATTTGGCACACAAAGGCATCTACCGTTGATGTCTAATTCGTTCTCTATCGGCAAGTCCGGAGGAATATCTTATTCTAAGCGAACAACACAAAACACACATAAACTGGGAGCGGTCCCAATGCAAGATACCTGTGCACGGCCCATACCCAGCGGTGACACAGGATGGGTCAGCATCAACACCTACCTCTCATAAGTTGAACTTCCACGTAGTACGTATATGACATACACATCGTCAAGCCCACCTGTGCTAACGTGTGGTACCCAGTTCGAACGCGCGAACCACCGAGCTGATAGGATAGTCTACAAATATTGGTATGTCCACACAAATATATAATAATACATATTATTATCCCATATAATCTGTATATGTAATTACTCCATAATTAACATAAAAAGTTCAACTAAAATTCACAACATTTTCATTTATTAATAATTTACCATCTAATAAATTATAAATTTTATTCCATAAAATAATTACTTAACCACTAGTTATTTTTAATTATTATCAATTAAATGTAGGCACGCCATTTCTTAACCACTAATTATAATTTCCCCTTTTTAATTTATCTGTTACTCCTAACAGTAAGTCGAAATCATTATAAGGAAATAAACCAATGTGAGGAAATAAACCAACCCAGGTAGATTCGAAAAAGGGAAACAAAGTGCCAAATCCTCCTTACATCGCTCAAATGACCCTTGGGGTCGTTCGCGCGACATGGCATGTCACTCGAATGATGTCCCACGTCGCTTGAACGACCCCGTGTTTCTTCCCCACTCCGCTTCTCAATTACAGTTCTTCCCAGATTATAATTTCCAAACCCAGTCACAATTAAACAACCCAGAATTTACATATAGAGAACAAAATTTCTCAATCCATAGATCAATCCAAAATTCACGTAAGTTCAAGATTTAAACGATTTAGATTTTTTCCCAACTTCTAACCATTATTTAATTCACAGTAAAGGATTATTTATAACGGAATCTACATCAATTTCAATCCACAAATTTACAAGGACATCCTCTACGTCAATTAGTCAAATATACCACATATAATCATCAAAACTCTACGAATTCTACCATAAATTTTAGATTTACGATACCTAAATTTCTGGGACAATTTCTACATTAATTTCAATCCTCTACATGTATCGTTCATCATCAAATCAATCAATTTAAATCAAATTTTTAGAAATTAAAAGGGTCATTACAATGCATCAAGAAATATATTGCAAAGCACAAATTAAGCAAGGGAACTCTTGCCTTAAAATTCGTAGAAGAAAACCTCTTGAAATCCACTTGATGTTCCTTTAGTTTCTTGCCCATTTTCTTCTCTTTTGGCCCATTTCCTATTCTCTCCCGTTAATATTGTCTTTTAGATTTTCTAGAATGATAGTGGGGGAGTGGTTTACCCCAACTTAAACACTAAAAAGTGACTAATCCCGAGTTGGGCCTAAAACTTAAATTTTGGACACATAAATGGACCTGAATCCATAACCCAACTAGCCCAAAAGTTTTCCAACCTATATACTATTGACCCGAGACTATTTTTAAAGGTCTAAAATATCTAAACGAGCCCATATGTGTCCCGAAATATGTTCCCAAATATTTATGTCAATATTAGGGACTTTTAATTTGTGTCGCACATTAATTATATATATAGATTTTTTCATTATATGTGAATGTCATATTCATGCACATAAAAATTAGTCACACACAAATACAACTAAGCAATAAATTTCAATTGTGCAATTTTTAAATAAAAAAATTTAATTAGGTCCAATTTATGAAATTAATTATTTATTCTAAAAAATATTATTTCATTATTTATTTTAGAAGAAAATACGGGGTATTACATTCTTTTCCCCTAATAACTGGATTTCTTCCTCTGAATCAAGAGAAGTATGTACCTAGCTAGAATAGTTTGGGATACTTTGTGCGCATATCATCCTCCCTCTCTGAAGTCGACTCATCCTCCCGATAGTCTCCCTATTGCTCCCAAACTAAAGGAACAACCTTGGATCGAAGTCGACGCTCTCGTCGGTCCCGAATGTCTACCTATCTGTCATCGTAAGTAGCATCTGGCTGGAGATCCATATCGTCGATATCAATATGTTGTTATTCCACCTCATCTCAAATGAATCTTCGTAGTGAAGATATGTGAAAGACATCGTGCATCCACTGCAAGTGATCCGGTGATCCTAACCGGTATGCTATGGGCCCATTCCTCTCTAGAATAAGGAATAGTTCCACGTATCGAGGATCTAGCTTATCTTTCTTCCCAAATATCCCAACCCCTTCATGGGAGACACTTTAATTAACACCTGGTCTCGAACATCGAAGTCTAAATGTCTCCGGTCTGCATCCACATAGCTCTTTTGCCTGTCCTGGGCAATTCGTATCCCGGCCAGAATTATCTCTACCTTTTCTGAGGTATCCTGAATGAAATCTGGCCCAAGTAACTTGTTCTCCATCACTACTAATGATCATGAGGGTGAATGATAAGGTTTCCCGCAGAATGCCTCAAACGGTGCCATCACTATCGTGAATTGATAGCTGTTGTTGTAGGCAAACTCCAACAAGGGCAAATACTACTCCCAGCTCCCCCTAAAATCCAAAATGCACATCCTCAACATGTCCTCCAGCATCAGGCTTACCCTCCTTGTCTACCGATCGATCTGAGGTGATATTGCGTGCTCAGTCTCAACTCTGCCCCCAAAGCCTGCTGAAAGCTCCTCCGAAAGTGGGACACAAATGTCTTATCCATGTCTGATACTTTGTTGAGCGGTACCCCATGCATCTTAACAATCTATACAATGAATAGTCTAGCCTACTGCTCGGAGCTATAATCTATCTAACCTAGTAAGAAATGAGCCACGTTCGTTAATCTGTCTACAATCACCCATATCGAATCACACCCCCTCGGTGAAGTAGGTAGCCCAGTGGTGAAGTCCATGGAGATGCTTTTCCATTTCCACACCGAGATCTCCAAAGGCTGTAACACACCTACAGGACGCTGGTGATCCACCTTCATTGGTTGACATGTAGAACACCTGGACACAAACTCGTCTATATCCTTTTTCAAACCGACCCACCAATACTGACGCCTCATGTCGTGGTACATTTTATACCCTCTAAGATGTACCGTAAAAAGTGAACTATGAGCCTTCGACATGATGACTCGTCTCAACTCCTCATTATCTGGAACAATCAGTCTTCCCTAGAATCTCAAACCACCATTAGACCCAAGTCGTGGGTGGGGTAATGTCCCTTATGAGGCTTAAGCTTTCTGTAAGCATAAGCTATTGGCCTTTCTTCCTGCATCGAAACCCCGCCAAGTCCCTTTAGGGACACATCTGTATAGACTCTGTAATCAACCCCTCCCGAGGCTACGCCAAAACTGGTGTTGTAGTCAATCTAGTCTTTAGCTCCTCAAATGTTTGCTAAAACATCTCATCCTAAACAAATGGTACCCCCTTCCTCGTTAAATTCGTTAAGGGCCCGACTATCTTGGAGAACCCCTGGATGAATTGACGGTAATACTCGACCAATCTCAAAAAGTTACGTACCATGGTGGGTGTAGTGGGTTGTCCCCACTCCATCACGATAGAAGCATTCCCTGGGTCCATGGATATCCCCCACTCGGACACAGTGTGGCCCAAGAATTGTACCTCTCTCATCCAAAACTCGCATTTCTCGAATTCTCCATACAACTAATGATCCCGAAGTGTCTGTAAGACCACCCATAAATGCTCTGCGTGCTCCTCCCAGTCTGAGAATAAATCAAAATATCGTCTATGAATATGATAACAAACCAATCAAAATAGTCCTTGAACACTCGGTTCGTCAAGTCCATAAATACTACCGGAGCATTGGTTAGCTCAAATGACATCAATAAAAACATGTGCGATCCATATCTAGTAAGAAAGGTTGCCTTTGAGATGTCCTTCTCCCAGACTCTCAACTGGTGGTACCCCAACCTCAAATCAATCTTTGAAAAATACATAGCACCCCTAAGTTGGTCAAACAAATCATTTATACGTGGTAACAGATATTTATTTTGAATAGCGACTTTCTTCAACTCCCGATAGTCAACACAAATTAATAGAGATACGTCCCTCTTCCTAATGAATATCACTGGAGAGCCCCATAGAGAAGTACTCCTCCTAATAAACCCCTGCCCTAACAACTTCTCAATTTTCCCTCGTAGCTCCGTCATCTCCAACAGATCCATCCGATACGAGTACGGGATATAAGTTCCGTGCCCTGAATCAAGTCAATCACGAAGTCGATCTCCTAACTAGGTGGTAACCCCCATATCTCCCTAAAAACATCATAAAACTCACTCACCACTGGGATGGAATCGAGCGTCACCACAACCTCTGAACAAGTATCCTCCTTAATGTGATACAAATGCGGGCTCAACCCATCCCCGGAGTACAACATCGCAACTCGGTACATCTCCTCCCCCGAAATGGCGAAGACGATGGACCTCCCATAGGAATCCACACATACTATATACGTAGCTAGCTATTCCATCCCCAAAATGACATCGTACTCGTTCATGTCAAGTACTAATAAATCATATACGAAGGTGAGTCAACCTATCTCAATATTGATACCCCAGTATATTGACCGTATGGGTTCCCCTCTACCCACTGGTGAGTCTATGTGTAAAACAATATTTGATAAAAAAATCTACCATACCCATCTCTCGTGCAAATCCAGGATAAAAAAATAATTAGATGCACTTGTATAAAAAAATGTGATCAACATAGCCAAAACTGGGAAGCATACCCTCGATTGCCTGTGGCGGTGCTAGACCATCTGTTGCTGTAACATGATAGAACCGCCCATACTGCAATGGTTGTTTCCCATGAGGTGGGGCGACGGGTGCTAGAGAGGCTAGTGCAGCGGCTCCCTGAGCCGAAAACGGTGGGAGATGTCCTTGTGGCGCCTCTTGTCCTTTATGTCCTTCCTGTCCTTAGGCTTCTTAGTCTCTTCTAGGACAATTCTTCGAAGTGTGCCCCCTCTCACTACATGAATAACAGTTTCCCTGAAATGGACCCTTCTCAAATCCTCGGCCTTGCTGGCCTCTACCCTGGTGCCCCTGGCCCTGCTGGTCTCTGTACTGCTGGCCCTGCTGGCCTCTGTACTACTACTCATGTCCCTATCCCATCTAGCTCTGGCCTTACCTGTATCGACCATCTTCATCTCTAAACTTCTTATTCAGCTCAGTGGATGGGGTGTCCATGTGGTGATGGGCCACAGATCCACTTACCCCACTTGCTTTGCCCTGCTGGCTCGAAAACTCTCCTCTATCACATTTCTCCCCCTTTAGTTTTCAAAAATTCCCTGTGATCTTGGAAGTGGTGAAGTGCAGCATTAACCAACTGGTTATATGTCGTGAAGGTTGGATTCCTCATTAGAGCCTTCCTAATGTGCCATGTCGATCCCGAAATAAACGTTTCCATCCTCATCTGCTCAGTATGAACATCCTCCTTTGTAAAGTACGAGAGTACGATGAACTCCTCCTCATACTCAGCAACAGTACGCCCCTCCTGCTTAAGCTTTGTGAATCTTGTCCTCATCTCAGACTGCATGGCTTGGGGAAAGTATTTCTCCTCAAACGTCTCCCAAAACTGATCAATAGTGAGGTTGTCCTTCTTTGCAATAGTCGTAACCGCTTCCCACCACTAAAGAGCTGCCCCTCATTCTAAATGAAGCTAGCATCTGCTTTTTAATCGGCATGAACTCAACCATTCGCAAATGCCTCATAATATCCTTCTTCCACCGACTCACAACTAATATATCGGATCCACCAGTGAACTATGGAGGTTGGCCCTTAACAAAGTCCTCCCTCGCTCTGTCCCACATGTAACATGGTTCCTGGGCTAGTATAGCCGCCTATTGTGCTGATGGTTGCTGAGGTGCCTGTGGCGATGGAAAGTGCTGAAACATGGTTGTTATAACCGTAAAGACCGCCTGAGACATGATGGTGGCAATCTCAGCCTGGGTAATTAATCGTGGGGCATGTGGTGGCTTCGGGTGGACCTCTTCCTCGACCAATGGAACTACTCACCTTGATCTACCCCTCTGTTCATTTACCATCTGAAATCAAATTAGGTTCGAATTAGTATCAATCATAAGAATATAATGCATCCTAAATATAGACTCTACATATCAAACAACGCAATGCAAACCATAATAAGTGCAACACAGATCCTAAGGACACTAGAACAATGCTCTGATACCAACTATAACAACCCCTATTTTCTCACGTAAAGGCTGGCCAAGCACGATACGCCGGAGATATGGCCTTCTTGTCAATTAATACCATTCTTAGCACAATTGTAAATATAAAATAATTATTATTTAAGTCCCATGTTTGAAATGTTATGATTAGTAATAAATCCAACCAGTGCAATCAAAATCTCAACCAACATAAAGCAAAGAAGTCTCGGGCTTATGTCCTTACACAAATGTTCCAAACAAATAAATACCAACAACAGGAAAAGTAACTATACTAGAATTGAATGATATGATGTCTGGAGAGCAAGTGAGACCGCATGACTGCTATATCACAATCCAGCTATCCTTGTCTAGGAGCACATGGGGGAAAAATATTTAAATTTAGGTCAGAGCCCGAGGTGTGCATGAATTAACTTAATTAATTTATGATGCAATAATACAGTCGATGCACATTAAATATTCCCCCTTCGTTACTCACAGGGGTTTAACACCTCACCCCTCATCCAAGTGTGATATTAATCTCATCCCTAATTACGTCCCAAGTAATGATATGCCATTGTCTCAAATTTATAAAAAATGGATATATCATTGATTAATTATTTAAATGTAATCTCTATATTTAATTGCCAACACCCATTTATCCCAGTATCATAAGTTTCACATATAAGGCATAATTATCTATTATACATTATAGGGTCAAAATATAATTATTGTCCACATTCTTAGACCATTAAATTTATTCCATTACAGTACGGTTAATTATCCTTATATGTCCATATATTTGACACATAAAGGCATCTATCATTGGTGTCTAATTCGTTCTCTATCGACAAGTTCAGAGGAATCTCTTATCCTAAGCAGACATCACAAAACATACATAAATTGGGGGCGATCCCTACACAGGATACCTGTGCGCAACCCATACCCAGCAGTGACACATGATGGGTCTGATAAGCACCCAAAAGTGTCTATTTTATACCCCGAATAGATACATTTTAGTCACTCATTTTAAATAAAATTAACCTTATGTTCGTATTTATTTATTTCTCAGGTCAATACGCAGTTGCAGTACAAATAATGCTAAATCAGTGCAATTGCAACGCAGAAGCGGTCAAAAGCGTGCATCGAAGAAATCTAAAGAGACCGCGAAGTCTGGAATCCTATTTGAGTGTGCCGAGATGTGTTCCGATGCCCCGAACCAGTCCCGTAACCTTAACTTAGCCCAGACCGAACCCAGACCATTCCCCGAGCGCCGTGTGTGTTGAGTTTTACCTTTATTATTTTTCTTGATTTTTATTTTTAGTCATTTTATTGTTAGGATTTATTTAGAATTTTTTAAGATTTATTTTCTATTTTTCTATTTTTTTTATTTTGATTTTGATTTTGATTTTTATTAGTTTTTAATTTTTAATCTTTATTTTATTTTATTAGGATTAATTTTTAGGAATTTATTTTTTATTAGGTTTCATTTTATATATTTTTTATTTATTTTATTAGGATTATATTTTTTAGTTTTAATAAAGTTTTATTTTATTTCTTTTTATTTAGTTTGAAATGTTAGTTTTTTTTTTGTTTTATTAGATTTTAAGTTTTTATTTTATTTAGTTTTATTTTATTTTTTTAGAAGGTGTTATTTTTTTAGGGTCACAAATAAAAACACATACATTAAACACTCACACCTAACTAACCTCACCCATACTAACCTATCATACACCTCCACCACACTTCAACATACCCTACATCTTCTTCGACCTTATACCCACTCTCTTTCCTCTTTCCACCATAACCAAACATCCACAAACCCACAACCCCCTACCTGTTAAAACCGAAATCCTTACCCCAGCAGAAAACCTCCGGCGACCTCTTGCACCTGACCCGCGAAAGGCGGCGCGACTTCCTCACTGGCAAACCCAGTTTTGACCACCTTCTTCGTAACCCCCATTTCCCTTTCAAATCTACCCGCGATCGGCGCTGACCCGGAGCCGGATACATATTTACCCCCAACCCAATCTCGGAGCAACCCTCTCGCCCCTGATCCGCGAGCTCCCTGACCCAACTCCGATCCACGCGACCCAATACCCTGTTAGCCAGCCTTACCCCCTCCGACGGACAACTCTCTGCCAACCCACCGCCGCCACAAAAAAACGAAGCTATCCCACTACGGCGATAACCCCTGATCTCTCCGGACCGCTCCCCTTTTATAGCGCCCCCTACCCAAACCCGACAGCATCCTGCTGGCGTCGACTCCTGCCGACGACCCAGTATACCCAGGCGCCGGAACCTACCCCTATTCCAACTCGCGCCCAGGACCTGCTGACCCAAGACCAAACCGCCAGCTAGCCCGGATCCAACCCAATCCATTAACCCGAGACCCATTTCAACCATAAAATCAATAAACCGAACTCCACCATTTTTGGCAAAACAAACCCAAAATATCCACCTGCCAAGGCTTAAATAAAAAAACCCATGTGCAAATCTTCTTTGACTTGGTTTGGAAGAATCCCACCGTGACACCCCGCCTAATTAAATACCGGGCGATCACTCCTTTATTAAATTAAAATTAAGGTGAACAGTTGGTTCATTCTTAGCATCACTGTCGTAAAAATAACTTTTCCAAATTTAACACCCTATTTAATTAAGCTAAGTGTCAAAACCATTTTTAACATTCCTTTCAAATTTTTTTTTTTTTAAGAAAAATTATTTATTTATTTATTTATTAACAACATTTTCAATTAGTAAAAATCATACCACAATTATCCTGGAACATAATCCAATTAATTTAAACATTCAACAACTAAATCCCAGCATTTAAAACTTAAAGTAAAACATACATGCTGAATAAATCCCAAAGTAACAGTACTAGAAATAACTGAAATATAAATGTCGCAATAAAAATAAATAGTGGAAAGGGCGACACATGCCCAATAACTAAGAATGATAGAAGTGGAATAGAGTAAATGAAATCGTCTAAGCAAGTGACCCGTAACTCCCACCTAAGCTGCAACACGTTTCTCCCAAGGGATCCTAAGCAAGACGCCCCTGTGGCTGGGCACCTGTAATATATACATATATATACCAGAGAGAAAGAGAAATAGAAACGGGTCAGAGCTCGATAGTGTATATGATTTAAAAATTCGTTTAGCAAGTATTTAAATTGATACAGGACAATGCAACAACATATTAGTGCGACACTCTCTTGAGAAATTCTCACCTCTCTTCTAATGTGCACACCTATCGCACTAACCTTCCCAATGGTCTATCTCGTCATACATCACACTATCTTTCCCCAATGATTTAACTTATCTTAGGTTATTCGCAGGATATGAAACTGAACAATACAATTGTTTGAAAAGAAGATTTCAATTAGTATCCAAAATACTCGTTTTAACTTTATTAATTTATAGAGTTTTCCAGTGTCATATTATACTTTCTCAAAACAAGTATTACAATTTGAGTCATCAACCATGTCCTACATATCAAATCACAGTAGGCAGTTCCAGAATTTCAGAATTTCATATATATATTAACTACTCGTATAATATATATATTATAACAGCACCCCAAATAAAAACTATGGTGCGGGCATACTCTACTATCCAAACCCCGTATCACTCGTATCAAGGGGAATACAAATTCGGAATCACTCTCGAATTGTATTAACACGTACACAAACAATATTGAGGCGAAGCATAGATTCCAAGTCTCTAAGAGGATGGCACATACCTGCGTCTCTTAGGACCGTCTGAACTATCACTTCGATAGCCTGTACCAAGGATATCTATCTTCTAGGGTACAAGTCAATATCCCCCATAAAGGTCCCATCGAGATAAGACTGTCCCAGCGCGGTAACCTCAGGGATAGCAAGTAGCGTGGGTATGATTTCCACACATAGATAGTATATGCATACACAATCATATAACTATACTAATATTACCATATCAATATTAGGTATATCTCAAATCCCATAGTTACGACTTTTATCCTTATTTTCACATTTTTAGTAAACACATATAACGGTTCGTTTCTAACCTTAATTCGGTATTATTCCAACTTACCACATAAATCTCATGGCTTTATCCTCCCAATTATAAAATTCAGTAGTTATTCATCTATTCTCTATCATAACTATTTGACGTAATATTTCACTTTAAATACGTAGTTTCATCGTTCCTTATATAATTATCCCACAATTACAATTCTCGTCATATATTAGAGGTCCCAAAATTTATTCATATACCCTACTGGTCCTCTTTATCTCCCCAAACATATTTATAAGGGTGACCATGAATTATTCCACATTAAAGTGAATTTCAACTATTTAAGAAGGGAAAACATGAGTCTGCCAGGAGGGGTCGATCGATCGAGGTCTGGTGCTCGATCGATCGAACCTTTGATCGATCGATCAAGCAGGTCTGCAAAATCTGCAGATTTTTAGTTACGGGTTTCATCTTCTAACCTTCACCAAATCCATATTATTCAATCCCAATCGTACCAAAATTTATACTACTAACATTATATCATCATACCAGATATTTCCAACGTAAAGCATGTAGATTTCTATGATTAAACGTGGATCAACAAGCCCCAAATTCATATAAAACCTCAAGAACCCTAGAATTTCATTAATATGGTTCTAATCCATCTTTTCTAGAATTTTCTTCATCTACAACCTCATAAATTCGTGGTTCAATCCTCTACATATTAAGGGGTTTCCAGAATATCAATTAATCCATCCTTAGATGTAATTTCCTAACTCATATTTTAGGTTTCTTCCATAAAAACTCATTCTAATTACTCCTAAACTAATATGAAAGACGCATCAACGAAATAAGTAAGATTAACACTTGCCTGGAGTTTTCGACGTTCTGGTTTGTGGATGATTTTGGTGTGGTTGCGTTCCCCGTCGTGCGATCTACGCGTTGGTGGTGATGGCGGTGTAAACGGATGGATTTTTAGCCTTGGATTGCCTTGGAAGCTCTCTCCTTCCCTCTCATATGGCCGTCACTTGTCTTTGGTTGTTCTAACCCTATAAGACAACTTTAGACATCTGATATATCCCTTGAATTTTCGTGGGTTTAATTCCCCAAAAATGTAAAATGTTTAAAATGCCCTCCCGGGGTACTCATTAAGCCTAAAAACGCCCCGAGACCCAAATCAAACCCCCGTGTATACTTTTCTGACTATCTCGACCCTTTCGGACGCGTTGGCGCACTCAAAATGACCATACGAACGACTTATAAAATATTCACTTTTATTTTTCACTATTTAGTCCCGACGTGACACGGGCGCGTCCCGACTCAAATTTTCAAAATTGTCATTTTATTCACTCGTGACATTCAATATAACCAATATTATATATTACTTTTCTCATTAGTAATATTCGACAAATTTCCCATAATTACTAACTCTCGTCACGTTAATAATAATAAAATAATTAATTTTCGGATTTTATTAAATAATTAATTCACATTAAATTTAATAAATCCCCAAATTAATATAGCATAAAAATACGGGGTATTACATACTTCCCCCCTAATAACGGAATTTCGTCCCGAAATTCGGAAAATAAGGCATACCTGGTAAGAATAATTCTGGATATCTCTCGCGCATATCTGCCTCGCGCTCCCAAGTGGATTCCTCCACATTATGATGCTCCCAGTGGACCCGTACAAGTGGAACTATCTTCGACCGTAATTTCCTCTCACTATAGTCTAGGATAGCTACCGGTCTCTCCTCGTAAGAGTTGTCAGGCTGTAAGTCTATCTCATCTATCGCGATGTGAGTATGGGCCATATCATCCCGAAGATACCATATCAACGACGAGATGTGGAATACATCGTGAATGCGATGCAAATGTTCTGGCAGACCCAATCTGTATGCTACCGGCCCAATCCTCTTGATGAGGGGAAATGGTCCCACGTACCTCGGGGCCAATTTCCCCTTCTTCCCGAACCTCATCACTCCTTTCATAGGAGATACACGCAGTAACACTTGGTCCCCCACATTAAACTCCCGTAAGAACCGTTTCGCATCGGCGTAGCTCTTCTGCTTGTCCTGGGCTACTCGAATGCGACTCCTGATCATCTCAATCCTTGCGGAGGTTTCCTGAATCACCTCCGGTCCAAGCAACTTGTTATCCCCCACCTCGAGCCAACATGTTGGGGAAGGACAAGGCCTGCCATACAGAGCCTCAAATGGAGTCATGCCAATTGTGAACTGATAAGAGTTATTATAAGCAAACTCTACCCGTGGAAGATGTGGCTCCCATCCTCCTCCAAAATCAAGAACACACATGCGTAGAATATCCTACACCATCTTATTAGTACGCTCTGTCTGTCCATCAGTCTGTGGGTGATAAGCTGAACTCAATCTCAACTCAGTACCCATAGCCTCCTGAAAGTTTCCCAGAAACGTGACACGAAAATCTTATCTCTATCTGACATAATATTCAGGGGCACCCCATGTAATCTGACAATCTCAGTAATGAACAACTGAGCATACTGACCTGTGGTATAGTCTGTCCGCACCGACAGAAAATGAGCCACCTTGGTCAAACGGTCTACAATCACCCAGATAGAGTCGTGGCCCCGCTGTGATGTAGGCAATCCTGTAATAAAATCTATGGAAATACTCTCCCACTTCCACGCGGGTACTTCCAATGGCTGAAGCAATCCTGACGGAATCTGATGGTCCACCTTCACCAGCTGGAAGGTAGAACACTTGGACACGAACTCAGCAATGTCCTTCTTCATCCCACTCCACCAGTATTGCCTCTCCATATCCTGGTACATCTTATCTCCTCCGGGATGTACCGCAAATCGAGATCTGTGAGATTGGGTCATCACTGCATGACGCAATTCTGCCCCTTCTGGAACCACTAACCTCCCATTAAACCTCAAACCCCCATAAAAACTAACAGAATAGGACTCAGCACCCTCGGCTAAAAGTCGTACAATCTGCTCCTGGAAAAACGGGTCTGTGGTTTGGGCCTGTATTATCCTCCTAACAATCTAGGGTGTGACTGTCATAACAGATATGAAGGAACGGGCTACTGCGTCCTAGTGACCCAACTCCTTCCACTTCGCTTTCCAGACCTCTGCTACCTCATTTACCGATCTACGACTCAACGCATCAGCAACTACGTTGGCTTTCCCCGGATGATACTGTATATCGAACTGATAGTCCTTCTCAAAATCTAACCATCTGCGTTGACGCATATTCAGCTCTCGCTGAGTGAACAGGTACTGCAGTGATTTGTGGTATGTGAACAAACGAAACTTCTCCCCCAATAAATAGTGTCTCCATATCCTCAATGCATAGACGACCGCTGCTAACTCCAGGTCGTGGGTGGGGTAATTCTTCTCATGCGGCTTAAGCTTGTGGGAGGCAAAAGCTATAGCCTTCTCTTCCTGCTGAAGTACTCCCCCAAGTCCCCGTAAAGAGGCATTGGTGTAAACCAGGTACTCCACACTCGGCTTCGATAAAGCAAGGACTGGTGCTGAAGTAAGCTTGTCTTTCAGCTCATCAAAATCCAATTGACAAGAATCATCCCAAACATATGGTACCCCTTTGCGAGTCAGGTTCATCAATGGACCCGCTATTTTGGAGAATCCCCGAATGAATCTCCTATAGTAACCGGCTAACCCCAAGAAACTACGCACTTCCGTCGGTGTCATGGGCTGTCCCCACTCCCTCACCGCTGACACTTTACTCGGGTCGACTGCTATCCCTTGCTCAGAAACAATATACCCCAAGAACTGTACTTCTCGCAACCAGAATCCACACTTCTCGTACTTAGCATACAACTGATGCTCTCGTAAAGTCTGAAGAACCTGCCTCAAGTTCTCGGCATGCTCCTCCTCGGAGTGTGAATATATCAAAATGTCATCTATGAAGACGATGACAACTGATCCAAGAACTCTCTGAATACTCGGTTCATTAAGTCCATGAACACGGCTGGAGCATTTGTGAGACCGAATGGCATCACTCTAAACTCATAAGACCCATATCTCGTCAAGAAGGCAGTCTTTGAAATATCCTGCTCCCTAATACGGAGCTGATGGTACCCCGACCTCAGATCTATCTTCGAAAAGAAAGTTTCTCCCCTTAGCTGGTCGAAAAGATCATCGATTCGAGGCAACGGATAATTATTCCGTATCGTGACCTTGTTCAACTCCCGGTAGTCCACACATAACCTCAGTGAATCATCTCTCTTCTTCACAAACAAGGCTGGAGCGCCCCAAGGTGAGGTACTCCTGCGAATTAAGCCCCGACCTAACATTTGCTCTATCTGATCTCGTAACTCTCGCATCTCTGCCGGAGCCATACGGTATGGAGCGCGTGCTATCGGTCTAGTATCCGGTAATAAGTCTATGACAAAGTCTATCTCTCGACTGGGGGAGTAGGCCTGGTATCTCCTGAAACACATCGGAATACTCACGAAAAATTGGAATCGAGTCTAACGGAATCACAACCTCCTTAGAGGTATCCTCCTCTTTATAATACAAATGAGCGGTCGAGCCTCCCTCTGGGTGAGGCATTGCCACTACAAACATCTCTTGCCCCGGAATGGCAAAAATAATGCTCCCACCGAAGCAATCAATCATGGCTCTATAAGCTGCGAGCCAATCCATACCGATACTAACATCGTGCTCATGCATATCAAAGACTAACATGTCTGCAGGTAATAATAAGCTACTAATCTCTACCCCCACTCCCCGGCATATAAGGAAAATGAACCATTCCCCAGTGGTGAGTCTACATATGTTATAGTGCCCTCTACTGTGGATAATAACTCTAAGGTCTTCGCAAAATACGTAGCTATAAAACAACGCGTTTCCCCAGTATCAAACAAAACTCGACCTATAGTACCATGGATAAGAAACATACCCCAAATCGTGGGTGGTGTCTGTGGAGCTGCCTGGTGGACGTTATAGACACATCCATACTGTAACTGCCCCTGCTGCACTGGAGCTGCTAGAACGGATGGTAGGGCAGGTGGAAAAAGTGGCCTCTGTGGCTCATTACGGGCACCCTGTTGCTGTGGGGACCTCTCACCCTCTGGGCAATTCTGGCGTTTATGGCCATGCTTGCCACACACAAAACATCGGCCTCCGAAGTTACTCCCCCTCTAACCCTGCTGCTGTCGGTGTCGGCCTTGCTGACTTGGGACTTTATTCCTCTTTCGAAACTGCTTCACTTTACCACGTTGTTGACTAAACTCACTTTTTCCTTGGTCTTGCTGGCCTTGAGGGGAAATTTGCTGAAAAACTATGTCAGGGTGAGGACAATCCATCCACTTGTGACCCGGCTGTACACATTTATAGCAGAGTTTCGGAATTCTTAGTTGGTCGGATTGTAGTTTATCCCCAGTCTGATTTGGACAAGATTTACGTTTGTGATCGTCCGTTCCACAACTGAAACACCTCTTTGTGACTTCACTCGGACCTTGGCTTTGTTGACCCTGACGCTTTTGGGTTTCCCCGCACAATTTGTTACCCTCGTGGCTTTTATGGGCCTGAAGAGCTTGTTGTTGATATTTTTGTGTCTTCACATACTTGTTATTTCCAGTCATGACAGACTGATTGTACTCTCTAGATCTTTTGCCCCCCATGAGCTGTGTGTTGCGTTCTTGATACTGCAAGACCGCAGTGGTAACTGCTTGTGCTACGATACCTGCTAATTCGGCGGTTGATATTCTCTCTGGGGATACCTGAGGTGTGAGTCGATCTTGCTCGTTGACTCCCCCAACCGTTTTAGCTAGTTCTTCTAGACGATCCATTTGAAAATTTAAGTAAATTTGGATGAGTTCATCATTCGTATAAACAATCGCAGAAGCACGAATTTCCAATGTAGAGATAAACACAACATTCCTAGTATTAGGGCTCTATATCAAAGAAGGCAACGCTGAAAGCATAATAAGCCGCACAGATCCTAAAGAACACTAGAACCTGATGCTCTGATACCACCTGTGACACCCCGCCTAATTAAATACCGGGCGATCACTCCTTTATTAAATTAAAATCAAGGTGAACAGTTGGTTCACTCTTGGCATCACTGTCGTAAAAATAACTTTTCCAAATTTAACACCCTATTTAATTAAGCTAAGTGTCAAAACCATTTTTAACATTCCTTTCAATTTTTTTTTTAAGAAAAAATATTTATTTATTTATTTATTAACAACATTTTCAATAAGTAAAAATCATACCACAATTATCCTGTAACATAATCCAATGAATTTAAACATTCAACAACTAAATCCCAGCATTTAAAACTTAAAGTAAAACATACATGCTGAATAAATCCCAAAGTAACAGTACTAGAAATAACTGAAATATAAATGTCCCAATAAAAATAAATAGTGGAATGGGCGACACATGTCCAATAACTGAGAATGATAGAAGTGGAATCAAGTAAATGAAATCGTCTAAGCAAGTGGCCTGCAACTCCCACCTAAGCTGTATCACGTTTCTCCCAAGGGATCCTAAGCAAGACGCCCCTGTGGCTGGGCACCTGTAATATATACATATATATACCAAAGAGAAAGAGAAATAGAAACGGGTCAGAGCCCTATAGTGTATATGATTTAAAAATTCGTTTAGCAAGTATTTAAATTGATACAGGCCAATGCAACAACATATTAGTGCGACACTCTCTTGAGAAATTCTCACCTCTCTTCTAATGTGCACACCTATCGCACTAACCTTCCCAATGGCCTATCTCGTCATACATCACACTATCTTTCCCCAATGATTTAACTTATCTTAGGTTATTCGCAGGATATGAAACTGAACAATACAATTGTTTGAAAAGAAGATTTCAATTAGTATCCAAAATACTCGTTTTAACTTTATTAATTTATAGAGTTTTCTAGTGTCATATTATACTTTCTCAAAACAAGTATTACAATTTGAGTCATCAACCATGTCCTACATATCAAATCACAGTAGGCAGTTCCAGAATTTCAGAATTTCATATATATATTAACTACTCGTATAATATATATATTATAACATCACCCCAAGTAAAAACTATGGTGCGGGCATACTCTACTATCCAAACCCCGTACCACTCGTATCAAGGGGAATACAAATTCGGAATCACTCTCAAATTGTATTAACACATACACAAACAATATTGAGGCGAAGCATAGATTCCAACTCTCTAAGAGGATGGCACATACCTGCGTCTCTTAGGACCGTCTGAACTATCACTTCGATATCCTGTACCAAGGATATCTATCTTCTAGGGTACAAGTCAATATCCCCCATAAAGGTCCCATCGAGATAAGACTGTCCCAGCGCGGTAACCTCAGGGATAGCAAGTAGCGTGGGTATGATTTCCACACATAGATAGTATATGCATACACAATCATATAACTATACTAATATTACCATATCAATATTAGGTATATCTCAAATCCCATAGTTATGACTTTTATCCTTATTTTCACATTTTTAGTAAACACATATAACGGTTCGTTTCTAACCTTGATTCGGTATTATTCCAACTTACCACATAACTCTCATGGCTTTAATCTCCCAATTATAAAATTCAGAAGTTATTCATGTATTCTCTATCATAACTATTTGACGTAATCTTTCACTTTAAATACGTAGTTTCATCGTTCCTTATATAATTATCCCACAATTACAATTCTCGTCATATATTAGAGGTCCCAAAATTTATTCATATACCCTACTAGTCCTCTTTATCTCCCCAAACATATTTATAAGGGTGACCATGAATTATTCCACATTAAAGTGAATTTCAACTATTTAAGAAGGGAAAACATGAGTCTGCCAGGAGGGGTCGATTGATCGAGGTCTGGTGCTCGATCGATCGATCCAGCAGGTCTGCGAAATCCGCAGATTTGCAGTTACGGGTTTCATCTTCTAACCTTCACCAAATCCATATTTTTCAATCCCAATCGTCCCAAAATTTATACTACTAACAATATATCATCATACCAGATATTTCCAACGTAAAGCATGTAGATTTTTATGATTAAACGTGGATCAACAAGCCCCAAATTCATATAAAACCTCAAGAACCCTAGAATTTCATTAATATGGTTCTAATCCATCTTTTCCAGAATTTTCTTCATCTACAACCTCATAAATTCGTGGTTCAGTCCTCTACATATTAAGGGGTTTTCAGAATATCAATTAATCCATCCCTACATGTAATTTCCTAACTCATATTTTAGGTTTCTTCCATAAAAACTCATTCTAATTACTCCTAAACTAATATGAAAGATGCATCAACGAAATAAGCAAGATAAACACTTTCCTGGAGTTTTTGACGTTCTGGTTTGTGGATGATTTTGGTGTGGTTGCGTTCCCCGTCGTGCGATCTACGCGTTGGTGGTGGTGGCGGTGCAAACGGATGGATTTTTAGCCTTGGATTGCCTTGGAAGCTCTCTCCTTCCCTCTCATATGGCCGTCACTTGTCTTTGGTTGTTCTAACCCTAGAAGACAACCTTAGACATCTGATATATCCCTTGAATTTTCGTGGGTTTAATTCCCCAAAAATGTAAAATGTCTAAAATGCCCTCCCAGGGTACTCATTAAGCCTAAAAACGCCCCGAGACCCAAATCAAACCCACGGGTATACTTTTCTGACTATCTCGACCCTTCCGGACGCGTCGGCGCACTCAAAATAACCATACGAACGACTTATAAAATATTCACTTTTATTTTTCACTATTTACTCCCGACGCGACACGGGCGCGTCCCGACTCAAATTTCCAAAATTGTCATTTTATTCACTCGTGACATTCAATATAACCAATATTATATATTACTTTGCTCATTAGTAATATTCGACAGATTTCCCATAATTACTAACTCTCGTCACGTTAATAATTATAACATAATTAATTTATGAATTTTATTAAATAATTAATTCACATTAAATTTAATAAATTCCCAAATTAATATAGCATAAAAATACGGGGTATTACACCCACAAAATCTCCAAAAAAAATCTTTCCAAGAACAAGCTTCGTGGGTATATTATAAAAGAAGCATCTCATATAAAAAAAGACTCTCTCAGCAAAAAAAGATACACAGATAAAGAGAGACGAGAGACAGAAAAAAGAAAAAAAGAGGGTAGAAAAAATAGTCAGAAAAATACAAAAAAAAATGTTTTAGGTTTAGAAAAATTTATAGGTTCTTCTTTTACTTTCAATTTTGTAATCCAGTCAGATTTTGTGACGAGTTTGGGACGCGTGTTCATGCACACAATTGACTTAACAAATTATTGCGTATCGTATTTCTTACTCTTTCTCTTTAATTCTTGTTTGATTAATTGTGCTTGTGCTAAAATTATAATCATGTGTGGCTAAACACCCCATTCAAGGGGTGGGGTGAAACGCGTATGTTAAAGTATTTTATTTGAATAATTATTCGTTGATTCGTTCTAGGGTAATTAAATTGGAAAAAATCACACAATAATTTATGTAACGAGAGTTAATAAATTAATAGTGCAATTTAATATTCGATTTCTGGATTTCACTTAGAGATAAGTATTATTCTTAAATTAAAATATTAATTCTGTGTGTTCAATTCAAAGATTCGTACAAATTTTAATAAATTGATCTTAGCGGATATTTTACTGAAACGAGTGTGAATCTTATTATTTTTTTTATGTTGTGACTATTCCTGATTTAATTGATGAAAAAGATAAAATTGAATTTAGGATTGTAACAAGGGTTAAATTTCAAATTCAATATTATTTCGAACTATTCAATTGAATGATTAGGACTTTAAATTAATTTGACTACGCGGTGTAATCCCACCTCTTGTTTCTTCTCATAAATTCTCAACTAGATTATTTTCTCATTTTTCTTAGTCATTTTAGTTGCGTAAATTGTCATTTGCTCCCTTTAAAATTGTTTTTAAAATACATATATTAAAAAAAACACAAAAAGATTTTTAATAAAATTTGGAATTGCAAGTTTTCACGATTACCGTTTCAACGCTAGAAATTGGATTGATACCCGTACTTACCGCAATACGAGTTATTTTTAGACAAGTTTTGTAGGTACTCAAGGGAATTTTGAGAGTGACTTTTGCACAACAACGATACATACCTAGAAAGCTTATTATCAAATGGCTCCATTGTCGCTTTCTTGGCCTGGAGACATGATTGAAGACTTGTAATTTTATTTATCTTTTTTGGTGTAGTTCTTCCTCCTCCCTCCTCCTTAGACTGGTTGTATAGGATTTTTAACGCTTTGTATTTATTTGGGGTGCATTTTGACACCGAATTTTTTTTTTGTAATAATTATTAATTAAAAAAAAGAGAAAAGGGAAACCGGACAAGGTAGAGAGAGGGCGTCCAAGGCGAGGATTTTGAAGCCTCTCTACTTTGGGTCGGTAGGACTCCCGGGGACGACCGAGATAGGCGGAATCTCCCCCCGGTCGAATCAACTCGGTCTTCGCCCCAAGTGTGTAAAAACCGTGGGAGGTATTTTTTTATCCCTCGTGAATCTCCTGCAAGCGAGTCAATTTTTGTGTGATTACGTGCTCCTATGTGCTTTTAATTTCACACCACCCAATGCTTTTCACATGCTTTATAGACTTGTACGTATTTTTGTATCGCATTTGTTCTTCAGGTTCTATCTCTACTCGACCATGCGGTACATTTTCATTCGTGGTTCATTATGGTAATATCTTTCCTTCATTGTGCTTTTTATTTTTATATATGGTTTTAAACATCAAGGACGATGTTCTCTTTTGTTTGGGGTGAGAAATTTATCAAAATCGTACCTCTTTAGAAAATTTTCAGAAACAAGTGATTTTAAAAAATTTTGTGCAGTTAAATTTTTATGATATGATTTGTCTATCATCCCTCTTTTAGAAATTTCGGAATACCCGTGTTCAAACCCAAAAAAAAATTCTCTTTTTACCTTAAATTAATTAATACCTCTTAAAGCGTATTTGCACTATGAATTCCTAAACTCGGCAATTTGCACTATCACGTTCATAATCAAAAGTTGTAGAGTAACTACATTCTCAAGAAAGTCTTAAAAGATCACTATTGGCGACTTAAACCCGTGAGATTTGAGCTTTTCACCTTTTTGAGGGTTTTTACATATCTCAGAGTCACAAGTTGACTCAACTTTCTTTGGGGTACTACATTTAGTCGTTGTATGATCTCATCATTTTTTCAAATTTGTCTTAATCACTGAGAATGACATTACTTTCGAGTTGTACGAAATATGTATCTTGTAGTTTGTCCTGAGCACTAAACCGATTTTGCCATACACTTACCATTTTCCCTATCACATTATCATTCACCCATTATCATTTTCCATATTACCCTTATCCATATGTCCCAAATACCATACATCATTACCATCGTGTTTGAGAAAAAGGGTGTTTGAAAATTTTCATGTAAATTGTCTTCATTTGTGCTATGAAAAGAAAAATGTATCGCAAAAAAAAAAATATATATATATATATATATATATATATATATATATATATATATATATATATATATATATAAGCAAAGAAAGAAAATAAAAATAGAAAAGTAGAAAAAGAAAGATGTGATCATAAGTTCAAAAGATGAAGACAATAGTCAATCAAAGTGCGCCACACTCTTCTCAAAAACCCTATCATTCATCTTCTTCACTTCATTATCCCCTCATACCATTCATAAACCACATTTTCACCCTTTGTAATGTGTTCGGGCAAGCGAGAAGATTATATAGTGAATAACTCGACATTCTCAACATAGTGGATAGCATTCGTTCATGACATCCACATGTATCCGTCATTTTTTATAAAGTGTGTGAGAAGTTTGAACTTGTTTACATTTACTCACATCCTCACACACTAGAGAGATACACTCACCCAATTCTCAGAGATTTCGATTCAGAGAGATATATCCAGTGAGAATTGAAGTCAAAACGTTGATTCTATAACGACGATCTTAGAATTACTCTAATGATACTCAAGATTACTTCACACTACACATGCTGAGTTTTAGAAAGGATTATGCTTTTGGTATTAAGAAATTTATATCTTATTTTGATAATTGAATACGGTGTTCCTTGATGTTCTTTTAAAGTTGGGTTGTATAGCGTTTTATCATCTACTCAGATACTGCATTTAAATAAGTTTTTGAATTTTGTGGGTACATTCACTGCAAACCCTCACGAGACACCAATCGTCCTGTAAGGCAACCTATAGGTTTAACGGCTTGTTGCACATGCTAAGTGGAATCGATAGTGCCTGCGAAAATGGCACACTTTTGGTTACTTATCTCTATTTTCTCTCTAATTTTTGCTCGAGGACTAGCAATGTTCTTTTTGGGGGTGGTGTGATAAGCACCCAAAGTGTCTATTTTATACCCCGAATAAATACATTTTAGTCACTCATTTTAATTAAAATTGACCTTATGTTCGTATTTATTTATTTCTTAGGTCAATATGCAGTTGCGGTACAAATAATGTTAAATCAGTGCAATTGCGACGCAAAAGCGGTCAAAAGCGTGTATCGAAGAAATCCAAAGAGACCGCGAAGTCTGGAGTCCTATTTGAGCGTGCCGAGATGTGTTTCGATGCTCCGAACGAGTCCTGTAACCTTAACTTAGCCCAGACCGAGGCCAAACCATTCCCCGAGCCCCGTGTCTATTGAGTTTGTACCTTTAATATTTTTTTCGATTTTTATTTTAAGTCATTTTATTTTTAGGATTTATTTAGATTTATTTAGAATTTTTTAAGATTTATTTTCTATTTCTTTTTTTATTTTGATTTTTATTAGTTTTTAATTTTTAATCTTTATTTTATTTTATTAGGATTAATTTTTAGGAATTTATTTTTTATTAGGTTTCATTTTATATATATTTTTTTATTTATTTTAGTTTTATTTTATCAGGATTATATTTTTTAATTTTAATAGAGTTTTATTTTATTTCTTTTTATTTTCAAATTTTTATTTAGTTTGAAATGTTAGTTTTTTTTAGTTTTATTAGATTTTAAGTTTTTATTTTATTTTTTTAGAAGGTGTTATTTTTTTAGGGTCACAAATAAAAATACACACATTAAACACTCACACCTAACTAACCTCACCCATACCAACCTATCATACACCTCCACCACACCTCAACATAACCTACATCTTCTTCAACCTTACACCCACTCTCTTTCCTCTTTCCACCATAACCAAACATCCACAAACCCACAACCCCCTACATGTTAAAACCGAAATCCTTACCCCAGCAGAAAACCTCCGGCGACATCTCGCCCCTGACCCGCGAAAGGCGACGCGACTTCCTCGCTGCCAAACCCGGTTCCGACCACCTGCTCCGTAACTCACATTTCCCTTTCCAATCTACTCGTGATTGGCGCTGACCCGGAGCCCGATACCTGTTTACCCCCAACCCGATCTCGGAGCAACCCTCTCACCCCTGATCCGCGAGCTCCCTGACCCAGCTCCGATCCACGCGACCCAGTACCCCTGTTAGCCAGCCTTACCCCCTCCGGCGGAAAACCTTCTGCCAAACCACCATCGCCACCTGAAAACGGAGCTATCCCACTCCGCGATAACCCCTGATCTCTCCGGACCACTCCCCGTTCGCAGCGCCCCTACCCAAACCCGGCAGAATCCCGCTGGCATCGACTCCTGCCGACGACCCAGTACACCCAGGCGCCGGAACCTACCCCTACTCCAACTCGCGCCCAGGACCTGCTGACCCAAGATCAAACCGCCAGCTAGCCCGGATCCAACCCAATCCCTTAACCCGAGACCCATTTCAACCATAAAATCAATAAACCCAACTCCACCATTTTGGGCCAAAACACACCCCAAATATCCACCTGCCAAGGCTTAAATAAAAAAACCCATGTGCAAATCTTCTTTCACATGGTTTGGAAGAATCCCACAAAATCTCCAAAAAAAATCTTTCCAAGAACACGCTTCGTGGGTATATTATAAAAGAAGCATCTCATATAAGAAAAAGACTCTCTCAGCAAAAAAAGATACACAGATAGAGAGAGACGAGAGACAGAAAAAAGAAAAAAAGAGGGTAGAAAAAATAGTCAGAAAAATACAAAAAAATACAAAAAAATGTTTTAGGTTTAGAAAAATTTGTAGATTCTTCTTTTACTTTTAGTTTTGTAATCCAGTCAGATTTTGTGACGAGTTTGGGACGCGTGTTCATGTACACAATTGACTTAACAAATTATTGCGTATCGTATTTCTTACTCTTTCTCTTCAATTCTTGTTTGATTAATTGTGCTTGTGCTAAAATTATAATCATGTGTGGCTAAACACCCGATTTAAGGGGTGGGGTGAAACGCGTATGTTAAAGTATTTTATTTGAATAATTGTTCGTTGATTCGTTCTAGGCTAATTAAATTGGGAAAAATCACACATTAATTTATGTAACGAGAGTTAATAAATTAATAGTGCAAATCAATATTCGATTTCTGGATTTCACTTAGAGATAAGTATTATTCTTAAATTAAAATATTAATTCTGTGTGTTCAATTCAAAGATTCGTACAAATTTTAATAAATTGATCTTAGCGGATATTTTATTGAAACGAGTGTGAATCTTATTATTTTTTTATGTTGTGACTATTCCCGATTTAATTGCTGAAAAAGATAAAATTGAATTTAGGATTGTAACGAGAGTTAAATTTCAAATTCAATATTATTTCGAACTATTCAATTGAATGATTAGGACTTTAAATTAATTTGACTACGCGGTGTAATCCCACCTCTTGTTTCTTCTCATAAATTCTCAACTAGATTATTTTCTCATTTTTCTTAGTCATTTTAGTTGCATAAATTGTCATTTGCTCCCTTGAAAATTGTTTTTAAAATATATATAAAAAAAACACAAAAAGATTTTTAATAAAATTTGGAATTGCAAGTTTTCACGATTATCGTTTCAACGCTAGAAATTGGATTGATACCCGAATTTGCCACGATACTGAATTTTTAACATGTTTTGTAGGCAATTCTAGGAATTTTGATACTCGAAGTTTGACCGCATCGACATTCCAAATCCGTATCCGAGGAAGACACAAATTAAGAGCTATCAGGGTCAATGTCAACACCTACCTCTCGTAGATGGCGCTTCCACATAGTACTTATATGACTTACACATTGTCAAGCCCACTAGTGCCGACGTGTGGTACCTGGTACGGACGCGCGAACCCCTGAGCCGCTAGGACAGTTCAAGAATATTGGTATGTCCACATAAATATGTAATAGTACATATTATTATCCTATATAATATATATAGGTAATTACTCCATAGTTACCATAAAAAGTTCAACTAAAATTCACAACATTTTCATTTATTAATAATTTACCATCTAATAAATTATATATTCCATTCCATAAAATAATTACTTAACCACTGGTTATCTGTAATTATTATTAATTGAATGTGGGTACACCATTTCTTAACCACTAAATATAATTTTCCTTTATTAATTTATCTGTTACTACCCCGGGGGTCGTTCGCGCGACATGGCATGTCGCTCGAATGATGGACCACATCTCTTGGGAAACCCTGTGTTTATTCCCCACTCCACTTCTCAAATGATTTCCACACCCAGAAAAAGTTACGCAACCTTTACATATATAAAACTAGATTTCTCAATCCAAAAATCAACCCAAAATTCATGTATGTTAAAGACTTAAGCGATTTAGATGTTTTCCCAACTTCTAACCATTATTTAATTCACAGTAAAGGATTATTTATCACGGAATCTAAATCAATTTAAGTCCACAAATTTACAAGGACATCATCTACGTCAATTAGCCAAATATCCCACATTTAACTATCAAAACTCTAAGAATCCTACCATCAATTTTAGATTTACGATACCTAAATTTCTGTGAGAATTTCTACATTAATTTCAATACTCTACATGTATCGTTCTTCATCAAATCAATCAATTTAAATTAAATTCTTTGAATTAAAGGGGTCATTACGATGTATCATGAAATATATTGTAAATCATAAATTAAGCAAGAGAATTCTTGCCTTAAAATTCATAGAAGAAAACCTCTTGAAATCCCCTTAATTTTCCTTTGGTTTCTTGCCCCTTTTTTTCTCTTTTGGCCCTTCTCCTATTCTCTCCCATTAGTATTATTTTTTAGATTTTCTGGAATGATAGTGGGGGAGTAGTTTACCCCACCTAAACACTAAAAAATGGCTAATCCCGAATTGGGCCTAAAACCCAACTCAAATGGACCTGAATCCATAACCCAACAAGCCCAAAAGTTCCCCAACCTATATACTATTGACCCAGGACTATTTTTAAAGGTCTAAAACATTTAAACAAGCCCATATTTGTCCTAAAATATGTTACCAATTATTTATGCCAATAATAAGTACTTTTAATTTGTGTCACCCATTAATTATGTATTTTTTCTTCATTACATGTGAATGTCATATTCTTGCACATAAAAATTAGTCACACACAAATATAACTAAACAACAAATTTCAAGTGTGCAATTTATAAATAAAAAAATTTAATTAGGTCCAATTTTCAAAATTAATTATTTATTCCAAAAAATATTATTTCATTATTTATTTTAGAAGAAAATACGGGGTATTACATTCTTTCCCCCTAATAATGGGATTTTTTCCTTAAAATTAGGAAAATACGTACCTAGCTAGAAGAGTTCGCGATACTTTGTGCGCATGTCATCCTCCATCTCTCAAGTCGACTCGTCCTTTAGATTGTGTCGCACATTAATTATGTATTTTTTTCTTCATTATATGTGAATGCCATATTCATGCACATAAAAATTAGTCACACACAAATATAACTAAACAACAAATTTCAAATGTTCAATTTTTAAATAAAAAAATTTTATTAGGTCAAAATTAATTAATTATTCCAAAAAATATTAATTTATTATTTATTTTTGAAGAAAATACGAGGTATTGCAATTGTTTTGTTTAGTGGAAGGGAAATAATGTTTGTTCCATTATTTTGGGGGCGTGTCTTTCTAATTATGACTTTGTCTTAGAAGTTGTGCGTCACTAGGTATTATATTTCCCTACCGCCAATTTGAGACACATTCCATTCTTCATTCTTTTCAAAACTAATCCTAAACTATTTGCCTCATTCAATTATTGTAAGTCTTCTTTTTTATTCTTCGTTATCTCTCTATAAATTTTCTCTCCATATTTCCTATTATTTTTCTTTCTCGAGTTTTGAAAAGGGTTTACCGAGATAGTGATAACTCCGTTGATGACTTTAGAGGTAGTGATTTATCCCTGATTTGATAAAGATAGATTTTGGGGGAAAACTCATTGATTACTATAATGTTGAGGGATGACATTAGATTTTCTCCCGATTCATTACTAAAATTGGCATAACCTTCCCTCCAAACCAATTATTCGTGGAGTTTTGTGAATGTTTTAATGTAATTCCTGCCAAATGTAGCCCAAACACATGGATGATAGTTAATGGGGTCAATAAAGTAAATGAGTTGTATCAAAATTTATTAGGTCTCCTATAGATTTGATATTGCTATATGTGGGTGCGAACAAATAATAACACTTTTTACTTGAAGGCGAGGACGAAAGAGAGAGTGTTGGTTGCGAAATTTTCTAATTCCATTAAATATTATTGATCTCATGCCTTTTTATGAAATAGTGGGAACACCCTCCCGTTACTGAGGGTGGTGAACCCTACAGGGGATACAAATGTCCCAGTAGGGGACACAAAATAGGTTGATTGACATTTTTGGTTGTCTTTAATTTTAGTCACCTAGGTCTTCTACAATTCTTTACAGTTATTTTTCTTTGTTTTCTACAGAAACTTCCAAAAGAAAAAAACTCAACCAAAGGCACCTCAGTTTTGGCGAGCTGAGAAAGGTTTGGAAAACTTAATAGACCCTTGACTGTTAGTGTAGAGATTCCAAGGTCGACCTCGTTGTTGTTGAATTCCATCTGCACAAACGCTTCATTTTGCCAAGCATGTGGATAGAGAACCATAAATCCCAGTCTCTTCTGGTAGTGAAGAGTCTTCAAGTCACATCGGGATCCTTTGATTTCTTTGCACTAAGAAAAAAATTCCTAACCCACTGGAGGAATATGGTGTTCCTACTTCTTTCAAAGCTTCGTCCTCTAAAAAGAAGAAGGTCGGGGAGCCATCCGACCACGTCAATATGGGGCATTACCCAGATAAGTCACAAGCTCAAATTACAAAGAAGAGTATGATTGGAACTAATATTACTGCTGTCGCTTTTGCCCACCAAGAAGGTGGATGCCTCCGGTAAGGGAATGGTCCCTATCGTGATGTTAGTGGCAAAAAATTCTTACTTGGGCCTCGCACTGCTAAGGGGGCCTTATTGTTGGCCAAAAAATAGGTGGTAGACAAACTATCAACCGATCAGTAGGGCTTCTCATGACGCATAGGTGTTATCATTGCATTTTGCTCGGATCTTTACTTCATAAAATTCTTATTGTACTAACGCTTTTGATCGAATTTTGTCTTGAAGTTCCTGGTGGACTTCGTTAATATTTTAGGCATAAGGGATGACTCGGAGAAAGCCAACATTGAGTTGGGGCATGCCCCTAGTGAGTCTCTTAGTGCTTTTAAGGCCTCTAAGAAGCCCAGAGCGCTGGAGTTAACCAAGTTAAAGTTAAAAAATGAGAAGCTGGAGAAAGATAGTGAGGAGTCTTCTCAGACCTTATATGAGGACTTAGAGGCTAGGGACAATTCATATGATCAAGGTTGGTAAGACTCCTTTGGGCATTCCATAAAATAGTTGGACTACATTTGTAAGTCCTTCTTTTAGAAAGGTTATGATGGGGCCCTGGTCAAGGCAAGATCCCTTATGAGTCTGAGATCTTCATCGAGAACCACCCAGGTTATCCTTCCAAGTTGTATACAGGGGATGGTGAAGATCAAGTAAGTGATGAGGAAAATATGGGAGTCAAGCAGTTAAATAGGCCACACGCCTGAATAAGGGCTTGGTCGACCAATAGTAGGTGAAAAATAAAGAATGACAAGTTAGTTAGATTTGTCTTTGAATTTTTTTCCTTTGTATTTACTGTCTTTTAACTGTTTTCATTATAAAGACTTACCCATCCTTATATTTCAATGAAGGAATTTATCATTTTCAGCTTTGTTGTACCATCCTCAAGTATTTTTATTTTCTAGTATATTCTTGCATTATCTTTAGTTTTCGAATGCCTTCCCTTTTTTGATCTTTTTAGTATAATATCAACATGGAATTGGTTTCCAATAGAACATACGAGTGAAAACTTAAACCTCTTCCTTAGTTAGGATTCTTCTGAGTGAGCATGTGAAGCATTTTTTACTGTTCGACAAGCACTTCAAAAAATGACAAGTGTTTATGATGAGCAAAACTGTTTAGTGGCTTTTCTTTGAGCCGAGATTAAGTATGTCGGAGACATTATTGATATTCTCCAAAATAAAAATAACTTTGTAAGGGAGAAGCTAAACAAGGCTAACCATTCCTTTAGAGAGGGTTAAGTTATCAAGGGAAGTCTTTAATAAAAGGTGATGAGACTAAAATACTAATTTTTTCATGGGACTCGCTTGGTCTTATCAGTGGGATATAATGAATGTGGTATGGATTATCTACCCCACTTAGATGAATCCATGTAGGTCAAATATAAACATGGGTGGCTGAATGCATTAGTAGATATAAAGGTTCCTCATTATTCCCAATTATGGCATTAGTATGGAGTTGACTACCCATTTATTCGACTTCACCCTCTTGGAAGTGAGGAATCGTGGATTCCTGCAGATGCCATCCAAATTCATTTGATGAAGGAATATCTCTTTGATCATGATAGCAACAATGAATTATGTCCTGATTCAAGCGGTGGTTATTGTGCTAGAATTACTGTCGAGCTAAATTGCCGAAGATGAAATATCTTATCATCCTTTTTGTACTTTGACTTTTTCTAACTTTTCGATCAGGAAACTTGTAGTTAACTGAATGTGAATGAAATTATCCTAGTCAATGCCATGTCTTGCAGTTTTCCATTTTCTATGTCGATCTCATTTTTATTATTCACCTTACCTTTTAGGATAAGTATAATCACACTAACTTTAGCCTAGGATAAACTATAGTGAAAATGCCCATGGTCATAGGGTAATCCACCTGTTAGGGATTTTTAGCTAACCGAAGTTAGGACACTTAGTGCCTAGGAATCCACCATAGTGTAACACCCCGCCCGCCCGGGAAGAGTGAACGGAGCGCTAATGCGATAAAATAAATCCAAATACACAAGTGACAAGGTATAGAGCATCTAAATAAACCCACAATATTATAAATCCACTAATCTCAATCTCTTCAATTACAACAAGTCTCTCGAATTAAAATTACAACTATCTAACTCGAATAAAAATACAAATCTCCAAAGCTCTATACATCAAAATAATTAAATACAATCTTCCAACTTGTATTAAAAATTCTCCCTAATATAAACCACGCTAAAAATCATCCCAATTAGTCTATAGCGTCCCAAATCCATGCTAACCTGCCACTAAAAGAAAATACGGGGAAGTACACAATACGACAGGAAAGATGCTCAACAAATATATTTTAGCGATGAATAAAGCGTAACAACACGAGTACGAATATTCAAATCAAATACAAATCTCAATAGCATTTTATCAATAAATTTCTCAACAACACTTTAACCGGGTCACCAGGCCTCACCACATCCGTATATGCTTTATCAAGCCATAGCCCGGGAAACAGGAATCTTGGCGGGTGCCCAACATCCGTGCCATATTAAAATCTCATGACAACGTGATCATCAACAATATAATGATACCACATGAATCAAAATAATTTCAACAATTATTTTCCAGATTTCAATGAATTTATCAATTCAAATATGAGTTCAATTAACAAGAATTCAAAGAGAATGACACTCGCGAGATTTAAGGAGCATATTGTGTAAAACCCCATACCTCAAACCATGATGAGAAATCAATGATCACATCCTCAAGATCAACACAAAAGATCTACAGAAGCTCCTCCAAGAACCTCCAACAAAATAGCTACAAGAACACCTCTAATCTAAGGTTGGAACTCACAAATCTCAAGGGCCAATGTGTATATAAAAAGAAGAGGAATATAAATTATATTTACTGCCAAAATTTGTGCCAAAAGTATGTTAAAAGGCTTGCCCACGACTTACTTTTATAGTGAAAAGAAATGAAGATGTGGAACCCAAAAGACTCCATTAAATAAGGCAAAGAAATGAAAAGTTGAAAGTCAAAACAACTCCAAGAGTTAAAAATATTTAAAAATCATTTTAAAATCCGTCTTAACTCCGATTTCGAAGCTGTTTGAAATTCTCGCCTTTAAAAAATAATAACCAACATATTTGAGAAATAAAAATAATTTTATCAAAAACTTTATTTTTCCTCTTTATTTTGAAAATACCCCAAAAATTACGCGGGTTATTACACATAGGTCTTTTTTTTATCTGGTCAGGCCTTGATATTTTTTGTGTTTATTAGTAACAAAATACGTAACCTTAAGATTCGATTAAGTGAAATTTCACTAAAACCTATAAATGGGCAATCGAAACTTGATAAGGCAAACATGAATAAATTTATAATAATAACTTTGACATAATGATAATTTATGATTAGCAATGTTGGACTGCCATTTGGAATAATAAGAAAACTAATTGCAATAACTGAACTTTAAATTATCTAGGAATTTGGAATAACATAAACTTTAAACTTTGATAAAGATAAAAAAGGCTTTTATAAATAAAATCTCCTAACATTGACCGCATTCCATTCCCTAGGTATTTCTATACCCCCATTGTTTCCAGATGATAGACTCGTTAGAGGGCGTCCTTGATGACTTTAAATGGTCCTTCCCAAATAGGACCTAATTTTCCATCTAATTTCTTCTTCGCGTTTCCAATCACCTTTTTGAGGATGCAATCTACGACTTGGAACTTCCTGACACCTTTGTTGTACTGCTTAGACAAATAATGTTGGTAGGAGGCTAGTTTAATCAAGGATTTCTCTCTTTCTTTCAGTGGTCATATCGAGCTTAGTCCTTATAACTTCTTCAATTGTGTCTTGATCGCCAATAGTTGTCCTCCTAGTTGGCAACCCAACTTTAAGTGGAATTAAGGCTTATCTTTTGTAGGCCATGTAAAAAGGTGTTTTCCCTGTTGATCTCCTGGAAATTGTTTGATAGGCCTAAAGGATATGGGGGATCTCATCCACCCAAGTGCCTTTTTCCTTCTCCAACCTCTTTTCTATTCTATCGAGCATTATTTTGTAAGAGGCCTCATCCTACCTGTTACTTTGGTGGTAGGCCATCGAGCTATAGTGGTACTTGATGTAATGATTGTTGCATAAATATTGGAAAGCTCTTATTTTAAACTGCATTCCATTGTCAATTATGATCATCCTCGACATGTAAAAAAGGGTCATGTTATTTCTCTAGATAAAAATGATCATATTGGTGTCCTTTATGTTTGCCAAAGTTTCAACCTCTATCCATTTGGTGAAGTAATTTGTACTAACCAGGGGATACTTTTGATTTCCTGGTGTTGTAGGCAGGGGATCCACAATACCTAATCCCAATTAAGTGAGGACATGATTGGTCTGTGACTTTCACTTCCTAACATATCATAGCACATATTTTTGCATATAGGGTCACTAGTAGCCTTCTTTAGAGGCCCTAAATGCCAAAGACCTTCCTTCAGCATGACTTCCATATATATCACCGTACATCACGTATAGGACTTAGTCGATGTTGCTTATATGCACACACTATAGGTATTGACCTGTAAAAGATCACCTTGATAGATTCCCCTTGTAACACCCTGTAATTTTATTGAGTTTTATATTGGGAATTAATTGGGATCAATTAAATTATATTTGGAAAATTAATCCGATAAAATAAATATTAATTAGCGAGATAAGGGTTAATATTTACCTATATTGAATATTACTTAGTAAATGAGTAATAATAATGTTGAGAAAATATTATGATTGTCATGAGTGAGAAATACGACAATTATGGTAAATTTAGTCAGGACGCACGCGTCAGTCATGCCAGGACTTAATTTGGGAAACAAAAGATAATTTTATTTATGATATTCTATATGGTCATTTCGAGTTCACCGGTGTATCCGGAAGGATGAAGATAGTAAAAAAAGTCTACCGGCATCCCGAAGGGGTATTCCGATCTTTTGAAATTTTGGAGAAAATAAACCAACGAAAATTAGAGGATTATATCTGATAACATGTAAATGGGATTGGAGTTATCAGTTACCAAACCAAAGGGAGAGTCACAGGAGGAGGAGGAAGGAGAGTTGTTCCTAGGGTTTCAAGGCCAAAAACCACCTTCTGACACCAGCACCACCACCGGATTGTAGATTGGGAGGAGGAGAACACAAATTCCACCATCACTTCTACAGAAATCAGACTTCAGAATTAAGGAAAGTTTTTATCTTTCTAATTTTTGATTTGATATACCATCCATGTTAGAATAGAATGATTATCTTATGAAATTTATAAACTTTGATCTTAAAATTGGAGATATAAATCATATTCATGGGTAGGAATTATAATATATTTGAACCCTTATATATGTAGGATGAATTTGATGAGAAATATCACAAAATCGAGGAAAAAATATGGAATTATGTTGAGGCTTGTAGAAGGGTGTTATAAACAGAAAAAAAGCAAAATAAAATAAATATGCTTTTTTTATTAAATAACATCCGAGAGGTACCCGCGAGGTCACCCAGAAGTCCAAAAGCCACCGCAAGTGTCAGCGCCGCGGCGAGTCCCTACGCCACCGCAAGGGTCAGCGCTACCTCAGGCGTCCGCGCCACTTCGGGCGTCAGCGCCACTTCAAGCGTCGGCGCCCCGACAAGGGTCGGCGCCGCCTCACATGTCAGCGCCGGTACAAGCATCAGCGCCACTTCAGGCGTCGGCGCCACTTCGAGCGTCGGCGCCACTTCGAGCGTCGGCGCCACAACAAGGGTCGGCGCCACTTCGAGCGTCGGCGCCGCAACAAGGGTCGGCGCCGCCTCACCTGTCAGCGCCGATTCAAGCCTCAGCGCTACCTCAGGCGTCAGCGCCACTTCGAGCGTCGGCGCCACTTCGAGCGTCGGCGCCGCAACAAGGGTCGGCGCCGCCTCACCTGTCAGCGCCGGTTCAAGCATCAGCGCTACCTCGAGCGTCGGCGCCATTTCGAGCGTCGGCGCCATTTCGAGCATCGGCGCCGGGATAAGGGTCGGCGCCGCCTCACGCGTCAGCGCCACTTCGAGCGTCGGCGCCGCAACAAGGGTCGGCGCCGCCTCACCTGTCAGCACCGGTTCAAGCATCAGCGCTACCTCAAGCGTCAGCGCCATTTCGAGCGTCAGCGCCATTTCGAGCATCGACGCCGGGACAAGGGTCGGCGCCGCCTCACGCGTCAGCGCCACTTCGAGCGTCGGCGCCGAGACAAGAGTCGGCGCCGCCTCACATGTCAGCGTCGATTCAAGCATCAACGCTACCTCGGGCGTCAGCGCCACTTCAAGCGTCAACGCCACTTCGAGCGTCGGCGCCGCAACAAGGGTCGGCGCCGCCTCACAGCATCAGCGCCACTCCGAGCAACGACGCCAGGACAAGGGTCGGCGCCGCTTCAAGCGTCAGCGCCACCGCAATTGTACTACAAAATGTTATTCGAGAAGTGCTGCTACAGGAGTTTTCATCATGAAACAACAGGCTCTAAATGAACAACAACACTAACACTTTACTTTCTTGCACAGGTTGCCTAGTGGAGCAAGCAGGGCTCGAACAGGCGCGTCGGGACCTCCTGGGAGTTTTGGCTTGGCGGCTGAGGGACAAGGTATGTTGAGCAAGCACAACCACTTAGCACTATAGGATTGAGAGAATACTAGTAGGAAGACCCAGAAGTCACTCCGGACCGCACACACTGCACACTTGGTCACAAGTGAAGTGAGCAGCCAAAGAGCTGGCTACTCACAAGAAGTAAACTCTTTACAAGAAAATGACTTTTCTAGAAAAGGGGGTCCTCGAGGTCCCTCTCAAGAAAAATAACACTTTTAGAGGGGAGGAGGCCCTAAGGTCTCCTCTCTCAAAGATTTGCAAAATTGGACCACAAGTTACCGTTTCAAAAGATAACTACCAAAATCTGCTATTTTGGTTCCATTAGGGGACATATGTGCTTTTTGGGTTTTGGTCGGCGCCAGGTGGCGCCTGCAGAAGGGACAGGTAGGTTGCCTGCAGGTAGGGACAAATGGTACACTTCAGACATTGTTCCCCACCAACTCTCTCAATTTTGGCGCCCAAAATCGCCAGCTCACCCCTTACGCCCATGTATAAATAGACCTCTGGGCAAGGTCAAAAGATATACAAGAAAAATTGCACTGTTACTCTGCTAAAATATCACCAGACCTACCTAGTATTCTCTCCCTGCTCATTCTCTTAGTGTTGAGTGCCTTGTTCCTTCACTCCCCACTGACAGCCATCACTCTCAGGTGTTTCCCTTGAGAAAATTGCTATTTTTGCTGTGAAAGTTCATCTTCTTGCAGGGAGTGAGTTGAAGCTTGAGTTCCATTGTTACCAGAAGGAGAAGTTTTCTTCAGAAGTTGCACCAGGAGACCTTGAAGACTTGCAGACAGTGTCAATTGGAGTGGGTCACGCCTCACCCTTTCTAGTTATTCATAGACCCCAGTCTCACTACCCTCTTACATTTGGCGACTCTGCTGGGGAGGTATTCTCATTTCCATGGACAAAGAAGGTTTCAATGTCTCCAAACAGTTGGTTTTTGAGGACATTCCATCTGGTAATGGAGCTCACAGTGACCAGACTACTCAGGAAGAAGTGGTGGTGATCGGAGCCAAGGCGCCAGCGCCTCAGGGAGGCCAGACCAGTTCGCCGGCAGTGGCTCCAATGGCAGGTATGAACCTTATGGCAATGTTTTTTAACTTTTTAAAGCAAAACAGCGTGGATCTATCAAACTTGGGTCAAGGTTGTGTGACACCTGCTGCTGCCCCTTCTGGAGGGGTAGCCACTCCTATTACGATTCCGGCAGAGACGATTCCGTCTCGGAAGGCGGCACCGGAGCAGGTCCTGGCGCCAACAGGTTCTCTAGTTCCTAAAACCACATGTTTGGAGGAATCACCCTCCAAGGCTGTTACTATGGAAGAAGTGAGGAAGCTCCTCTCCTCCTCTCAAAGAGAGGTTTCCTACCTATACGAGGAGTTACAAGACCCCTATCCACAGGAAGTAAGTGAGAAGCCATACCCTGAGGGGTATATTCCACCAAAATTTATCAAGTTTGGCGGTAGGGGGGAGAACCCTCGAGAACACGTGAAGAGGTTCGTCGAGTACCTGGGAGTACACGCTGGCGACAAGAACCTGAGATTGAGAGAGTTCTCTAAAACTCTCACTGGGAAAGCTTATACATGGTATTCCCACTTGGCGCCTAACAGCGCCCCTAGTTGGGAAGAGATGCACAGGCAGTTTCTCCAGAAGTTTTTTGTAGCGGAGGATGAATTTACACTGAGGCACCTGGCGCAAGAGGTCCGGAAGCCAGGAGAGGAATTGATGCACTACATCAAGCGATTTCGCGAGAGGGCCTTAGATGTTCATGAGGACGTGGCGGAGGCCAGGTTGCTACAAATATGTGTGGAAGGACTCTTGGAAGAGTACAAGCTGCATTTGATCAATGAAACTAGAGATGGAACTTTCAGAGAATTCACCAGGGCTTCCAGCAACATCGCTATGATAATCAAACCGAGAACCCCGGGTTGGAGGACACAAGTTTCACCAACTCCTGGGAGGTTTCAAGTCATGAGGAAGCAAGCGGTTAACTATGTGGACGGGAGTAACAAAGGGAAGAAGGGAGGTCCCGGGGCCAGGACTGACAGTCCCGGCAACAAGAGAAAGTTTGGGGAGGATGTCCCGCCGCCACTACCGTGCAGCGTAGCGGAGGCCATGGATTGTTACCGCACCCTGGTGCGAGAAGGCGTAGCAGGACCCCCCAACCTAAAAGGAAAGACCCCCACTGCAGCTGACAAGGCCAATCCGAAGTACTGCGAATTGCACCAACGAGTGCAGCACTCTACCAAGGATTGTTACTACTTGAGAAGGATCATTGGTGAGCAGATGGCCAGCGGTACCTTGCAGATACCCCCCGTGGACGTTAACGAGAACCCCCTCCCTGCGCATCATTTTGGAACTGCCAACATGGTAGTTGCCTATGACGAAGAAGCTACGAGAAGTCCTGCGAAACAGGAGGACGGCGAGCAGTTATGCGAGGAGTTAGAAAATCTGTCACTAAGTAGACTTCAGCTGGAAAGAAAGCAAGAGGAGTGGTTCTTCACTCCGGAGTATGAAAGTGGGAGCCGGAAAGCTGAGGAAGTCGGTCTCTCAGAAGGCGAGGTAGACGTCATCCTCGCTCTAGACGAGGGAGGAACCTCTGAAGCGGAGCATGTTTGCAGTGCCCAGACGTACGAGGTAGACTTAGATTCTGAATGTGAGGCCATAGCAAGGAGCCCCAAGTTCAAGTGGTTTTTCGATCAGATAGGGGTGAAGTACGACACAAGGGTGTCCATCACGAGGAAAATATTAGGTTAGAAATAGAAGTACCCAATTTAGGAGAAGATTCTTCAACAAATGAAGAAGAGGCTGGAGCCTGCCCAAGGTCAATCAGCAAGGGAGGAACCATAGGTCTAGCAATAAAGGAATAAATGGTGTTCTTGTATTGCAGCAAATAGGAAGTAGATATCACGTGTTCCGCAGTTATTGCTCGATGCAATCCCCACATAAATTTCAAATATTTTATATTAATATCACCCTCTTTTGGGGATTTTCTCTTACTGTCAACTGCTACAAATAAAAAATAAATATCAGTGACGCTTGTTATCAAATAAAAATAGAGCAAAATTGACAAAATAAAAATAAGCTATCCCATTGCCATAAAGTGGACATCTGGGACCATGGTACACATCTTTCACTTTTAACAGGGGATGTTGCCAATTTTGCATCACAACCCCATGTTCAAAATAATCCTTATTAGCATCAGGGAGATTGACCACTAGAGCTCTGTTAGAAAACCTAGTTTTTAGATAAAATGTGGTATCGCTGGTAACCTATTTATAGCAATACATAATTTTAGGAATCTCTAAATGAGTTCCACGAATTTGATTCAATCTATGCACGCCATTAACTACCATCCATGTAATTGGAACTACTTTTGCAGGAATGATATCAAAATATTGGCAAAATTCCAATATGGGGAATCAAAATTCCAATTTGTGTGCAATGGTGCGCGAACGTGAAGAAAATAAAATTATGAAATCTTGTCACAAGCACAAGGAACTCTCGGGGATGACTGAAATGTAAGAGGCATTTCCCTCCGATCGACGTCAACTTAAACTTTGGCCCGACGTAAATAAGTAATCGTAAAAAGTCTACGCCAGAGGTACATTTTTATGTGCTCCTATGTGGTTTAATTTTGCATTTAATTTAGCACGTTGCATAAATTGACTTAAGGACAAAACCTGTATGAAAGATAAGGTGGGGAATTCATCACCCTTCCTTGGCCCGAAATCACTAATTTACCCAACATTTGCATATCCTGAGCCAGCAGATTTAATTTAAAATCAAGTAGACATTGACCTTAGGATATCACATAGCTCATAGGAAACCTCTTGATGAGGCTAGAATTAAAATATATTCCAACGCAAACTTGTCAAATCAATTTCGTTTCACCTTGTCTAGGATTGGTGGTTTTTAATGTGTCTTCATACCGACCACCTACCTTGAGGAAAAATGGTATTTGAGGCGATAACCGTAGTTGGTTGTCTTTTAAATTCTCCCTTGTCAAAGTGTAGGAGCTGTCTAATTAGGGTGATCAATTCAAAGACCCCTGTTGTCCTCAATTAATCTCGAAAAAAACTAGATTTGAAAATTGAAATTCCCCTCACCTAAATTATATAGTTCCATTTGTTTTGTGTTCGCTAGGAATTACGTGGTTTGAGTCAAATATTTTTCTTCACATAAATATATATAATAAAAAATAAAAATTCGAGTGAGCTCCGTGTATGCGAAGTTGGTTTCGAGATCATACCAATCGTTTGTCAAATGTGGAGTCTAGCATTCCCGATACTTACGTAGGTAGATTTTCGATTTTCACCGAAATGGGAGACGAGTTAGTGCCACGTGCCCTTAAAGATTACCTTTACCCAAATGGCTCTAGTCAACCTTCGTTCATACGTCTAACCGATCGTACTACGATTAATTTCCTATTCCATCATGGAATAATCCAAATGTTGCCCGTGTTTCGAGGTAACGACAAAGAGGATCCCTACCTTCATATTCGTGAATTTGAGGAGATATGTGGGACCATTAAGTATCAACAACTCACTGATGAGATTGTCAAACTTAAATTGTTCCCTTTCTCTTTGAAAGACAAAGTCAAGAGTTGGTGTAACTCATTAACACCCTAATCCATCACCACTTGGAACCAAATGAATGTCACCATCCTGTAAAAATTCTTTCCTAACCAAATGACAGCATAGATACGTCATGCCATCAACACATTTAGACAAAATGAGGGAGAAGACTTATGGATGTATTTGGAGAGATTCAAGGACTTGACACTGCAATGTCCGCACCATGGCATTAATATGGGATGCCAAGTCCAAATTTTGTATAAGGGGTTCGATTGTAATACTCGAACTATGCTCGAGTCATTATGTAACAGTGATTTTACTGAAAAATATGAGGTTGATGCGTGGGTGTTCCCAGAAGTCGCAGCAAAAAAGTCCCAGCGATGGGCACCCAATAGAGAATCGAGGCCCACCACGTTCAATAAGGGTTTCGCTCACTCAGTCGAATAAAGTTATGGTTTAAATGACAAAGTGGCCACATTGGCCTGACATTTAGAAACTTTAGAGACAAGCAAAGAAGGTAATCGAGCCTCACCTGTGACTGTTCAACATGTAGGTTCCCCTATGTGTATACTTTGTGATGCATTAGGCCACTTAGTCGAGAATTGCCCCACCCTTCCAGCCCACAAGGCTCTCACCGAGCAAGTCAATGACATATATCAAAATAGGACAAAGTATGACCCATATTCTAATACATACAATTTGGGGGTGGTGAGACCACCCCAATATTTCATTGTTCAAGGGTCAATACCAAGGAAATGGTGGTCAATTTTCTGGTAACCCACCACCGGGTTTCCAAAATAATACCACCGCATCCTTGAATCCCTCATCGCAAATGATCCAATCTTTAGAGGATTCGATGAACCTTCTTGCCAAAAGTAACCCTAAATTCTATCAAACCACTCAAAATGTCCTCCAATCTACCCAACAAAGCATTCACCTGAATACTCAAGCCATTACCAAACTCGAGGTTCAAATGAGTCAACTAGATAATGTATTGAGTGAGAGGAATAAGGGAATATTCTCGAGTCAGCCCGAACCCAATCCAAAAGGTAACATGCCTAGGGGTCAATTTATTGTTCAACACGACACGAGCACTTCACACACCCAAGAGCATGAAAAATCCATCATCACGCATAGGTCCGATAAAGAAGTTGAGAAAAACATTTCACCACCTACCAAGAGTGAATCCGAGAAAGGTAAGGATAAGGAAGATCCACCTCTGGATCCAACTTCCTCCTTACCCTCACCTTATGAGCCATCTGTCGAGACCTATATCCCAAAATCTTCGTTTCCCCAGCGTTGGGTGCCCCAAAAGAAAAATGTGCACGTTGATAAGATTTTGGAAGTATTCAAGCAATTACAAATCAATATCCCACTACTTGATACTATTTAACAAGTCCCATCTTATGCCAAATTTATGAAGGACCTTTGTACCTTCAAGAGAAATACCAACGTACCCAATAAAGATTTTCTCGCTGAGCAATAAAGCTCGATCATTTCTTATCGAACTCCCATCAAGTATAAGGATCTAGGTACTCCGACGATCTCTATCAAGATATGGGAGCACCTCATTAAGAAAGCCCTTCTAGATTTAGGAGCAAGCATGTATGAAAAATTAAGTTTGGGGGAGTTGAAACCGACTAGGATTACCTTTTCCTTAGTCGACCATTCTGTGAAAATCCTGAGAGGTATTGTTAAAGACGTCCTAATTAAAGTGGGTGACGTTATATTTCCTGTCGACTTTATTGTCTTGGACACCAACAAGTGCAAAATCCTATTTCACAAATCCCTGTTATTTTGGGTCATCCTTTCCTCGCCACATCTGATGTCATCATTAGGTGTCGTAGTGGCCGATTTAACCTATCCTTTATGAACATGACTATGGACTATAATGTGTTCAATTTGTCCAAATAACCACCCAATGACGATGAAACCGTGGACGTCGACATGATTGATAGTATCTTCCAAGACACTTTCAAGGAAACTTATAATGACGACCCTTTAGCATCTTATCTTTCTTTTTAGGGTCCGAATTTAATGTCGAACAATCCATCGAAGAATTCAATGCCCTCCTTGACTCTGCCCCTATCATGGAAGTAGGAAACTGGAAGCATAAGCATGAGCCCCTCTCACTTTCCTCATCACCTATTCCTCCCTTGATTGAGAAACCTCCCAAGCTTGATTTAAATCCACTACCTGAAATGCTCGAGTATAGGTTCTTAGGACCTCTTGAATCCTTACATGTTATCATCGTGTCTGACTTGGCCAAAGAACAGGAAGGTAAACTTTTGCGTGTTCTCAAAGAACACAAAGAAGCGTTAGGATGGACCATAGCCGACATTAGGGGGATAAGTCCCTCGGTGTGCATGCATAGGATACACTTAGAAGACAATGCTAAAAATTCTCGTTAAGCACAACGTAGACTTAATCCCAATATGAAAGAGGTTATTTGAGCCTAGGTGCTTAAATTGATCGATGCGGGTATCATTTACCCTATCTCTGATAACCAATGGGCCAGTCCCTTTCAACTAGTCCCTAAGAAATCTGGTGTTATGGTGGTGAAAAATAACGATGATGAGTTAGTACCCGCTAGGATTCAAACCGGTTGGTGAATGTGTATTGATTATAAGAAGTTGAACGTTGTTACACGTAAGGACCACTTTCCTTTTACTTTCATAGACCAAATGCTAGAGAGATTAGTCAGCTACCCATATTACTGTTTTCTCGACGGTTAATCCGACTACAATAAAATTCCCATCGCTCTCGAGGTTCAAAGAAAACTACTTTCACTAGTCCATTTGGTACTTTTGCTTACCGACACATGCTCTTTGGGTTATGAAATTCACCTGCTACCTTTCAGCGGTGCATGATGAGTATCTTTTCGGATATGGTGGAGCGTTTTCTCGACATCTTTATGGATGGTTTTTATGTATTTGGGTCTAGTTTTGATGAGTGCCTCCATCACCTCACCCTCGTTCTGAAGAGGAATAAGGAAAAAAACCTTATGCTTAATTGGGAGAAGTTTCACTTTATGGTCAAACAAGGCATAGTGGTCGGTCACATCATTTCGGAAAAAGGATATCAAAGTCAATCAAGCTAAAATATATCTCATTACTAATCTCCCACCTCCTTAAACTGTGCGGGATATTTGATCATTCTTAGGACATGTTGGTTTCTATCAGAGATTTATTAAGTATTTTGGAAAAATCTCTCGATCCTTGTGCAATCTTCTTGCCAAGTACACACCCTTTGAATTCATCGATGAATGCTTTCAAGACTTTTAAAGGATAAAGAACGAATTGACCTTGGCACCTATTATGAGACCCCCTGACTACAATCAACCATTTGATATCATGTGTGATGCTTCCGACTATGCCATAAGTGCGGTTCTAGTTTAACGTACTGAGAAACTTCCATATGTCATCTATTATGCCAGTAGAAATCTTAATGGCTCCCAATTGAACTATTCCACATCTGAAAAAGAGTTTCTCGTTGTTTTTTTGCTCTTGAGAAGTTTAGGTCTTACTTAATAGGATCCAAAGTAGTCATTTTCACCGATCACTTGGCCCTGTGATACCTTTTGTCTAAAAAGGTAGCTAATTCCTGTCTGAATAGGCGGATCCTATCACTGCTAGAGTTTGACCTTAAAATTTAGGATAAGAAAGGGTGTGAGAATGTAATGGCTGATAACTTATCTAGGTTAATCATTGAATCATCTGATAACCTCTATACACTAAATGAATCCTTTATCGATGAGCAACGGATGCTTGTCTCTCAGTTTCCATGGTTCGTTGATATTGTGCATTATCTTATGACGGGTGAAATGCCTCTGCATTGGCCTAAACAAGATCGTTTCAAAATTTGAAAGTAAACCAAGCATTTCTTTTGGGACGACCCGTATCTCTTCAAGTATTATCCCGATCAAATCATTCAAAAGTGTACCCAATCACGAGATTCAAAGCGTAATCTCTTTCTTCCATGACCAAGCCTACAGAGGTCATTTCAGTGCTAAAAAGACAACTGCACCGATTTTGTAATGTGGATTCTATTAGCCCACCATTTTTTGTGACTCGAACGATTACATCAGGATTTGTGAACGCTGCCAACGATTAGAAAAGATCACATGTAGGAACATGATGCCCTTAAATCCCATTCTGATTATCGAGGTTTTTGACTGTTAGGGTATTGATTTTATGGGTCCATTACCCAACCCCAACGGGCATCTCTACATCCTTTTAGCGATTTATTATGTGTTTAAGTCTTAAAATGATAAACATGATGTTTTGAAAGTAATCTTTTCAAAACATGATGTTTTGAAAGTAATATTTACAGCTCTACATCTCTACATACCCGTTTTCTGAGAATACTAGGGTGGAATTACAATAGTAATATTCACAAACATGAGCATTGTTTTGAAAGTTAGTTTTAAATAAAGTAATATGAACGCATAAAATGATAAAAATAGTATGAAAGGTGTGAAGTTATTAAGTTGAAAATATAAGTCTTAAAATGATAAACATGATATTTTAGTACAAAAGTGTCATTTTATGAAAAAGTTGGAGTTACGAGTAAATTTTTCAAATTAAAGGACTCTAATTAAATGAGTTAAATTCTATGTGGTGAAAAAATATATTTAATAAAGTATAGGTGAAAAGAAGCATTTTCGACAAAGTGTATAAAATGCAAGGTTGATGAGTGCATCATTTTGCAAGAATCATGCCTAAATCTAGGCCATGTCAGTCCCATTGTATCTTAAATAATGAGCTTTTAGAGTCATTATTGTAAAATAAAATAAAAATACAAGTTTGAATAACATTCGAGTTGAAATTGCAATTTTAGTAACTTATGGGGGTGAAACCATAATTTTAAAAACTTTATGGGCCTGAAAATAATTTTTAAATGTTTATCTAGGAAAAATAAAGTTCTGGTTGAATTAGAAGTTAAAATGGAAAAGTTATGAATTTCGGGTCTAAAATACAAATAAGGGTATATTGGTAATCTCCTAAAATTTCTTCGGCTGAATTTGAATTAATATAAGTTATTTTTTATTTGTACATGTACCTATGAAGTTTGGTGAAGATCCGAGTTCATTTGGTGAAGATATGAACATTGTGGGAAGAATTGAAAGAAGTATAAAGTTAAGGGATCAAAGTGTGAAAAGTGAAATTTCAAAAAAATGTTTCGTATATAAATTATTGCAACGAATATATAATAAAAGAAGGTTATTGGCCTTGTGGTGTGCAGGCATGCAAGTAAATCTATAGACTTAGGTTCGATTCCAAGGTCCTTAATATTTTTTTTAGAAGGAAATCAGATGAAGATAAGGCCATGTTTGGCCCATGCAGATCAGTCCCAACAACACCCAAGTAGATCAGTCCTAATCAGTTTTTAACCCGAAAATCAAGAGATTTGTGCTGTTAACTTTCATGGTTTTTAAGGAAAAATATCCCATTTTTCGTGTTTAAAACTCCACTTTCGTGGAAAAACCTTTTTAATAATTATGGGATTTTTAAAATCTCATTTTAATCTATTAAATAGGTATTTTACACCCATCCAAATACCCTATCCCTAAGTCTATAAATAGGACGCTTGAGTTCATTATTTTGGGAGAGCTATAGAGAGACACTTTAGAACAATTGTTTGTAATTTTATTGAGTGTTTTATTTATATTTGAGGGCCAAGAATTGTATCTTTGGTGAGGAATTCTATCAAGAATATTTGTGACAGACCATTTGTAAGTCTGTTTATTTAATGAAAAATGGGATCCATTCTTGCAAATTTATTATGTCTACAATTATGCTCGCTTAATTTTTTACTAAGGCTAGGTGAAATTTATCATGCGTGATTAATATTGTGTGTGATTTAAATTTGTTTTTGTTCCCAATACGTGCTAAAGTTTTAAAAAATTCGGTATTTATTTAAAACGACACGAGAGTGCGATTTTTACCTTCGAAATTTGTTTGAAAAAAATCATTTTTTTTATTTTAAGTATGAGTACTTTTTGATGGGTTATACTTTTATTAAATTAATTGATAACCCATGCTTAAAGTCTATACTTTAAAATTTAAAAATGAACTTTTTAAGGGAATAGGGATTTTAGCCTTCTACATTTTGAGACGTTAAAATTTATTTTGGACTTAGAACGTGTTAAATTTTCGAATTAAATAAGACGAGAGTCGATTTAATTTGATTTATAAATTTAGAATGACGAGTTTAAATTACATCATATTGTTAATTAAATGTGTTAAATAGATCCAACGTCCTAGTTTTCACACTCATTTGATTATATCTCTCGTATTTATATTTTTTGTGTTTTCTTAGTTTAATAATAAATCTTATCTCCAAACGAATTTCATCTAGTTGGACAGTCACAATTATTTTTAACCAAAAAAATGATAAATATCTATGGGTTCGACCCATACTTACACTCGCTATTCTATAATAGCCCGTGCACTTGCGATATTTATAAAATTGAAAATAATTACAAATGTGTGTGAAAAGTGAACAGTACAATGAAATGTGTAAATGGGTATTTGAACGCAAATGTTAAAGTTAAATAAAGGAACGACAATGAAAGTTATTTTCAAACGTAAAACATCGAGTTAGCGGTAAAATGAGAACGAAATTTTAATAATGTGCGAAACTTGAAATTTAAGTGCCACGACTAGTCTCATCTCGGGCGTGGCCCAATCGAGCGGTAAAAAGGAAATAATGGAAAAGGTCTTAAAAGTGGATAAGAAAGAAAGAAAGAAAAAGGGGGAATAAGGACGTAACAAATAAAAGGTACTCGAAGGTAACTCGGAAATTTCAAAAGGGCCTAGATCCTTAGGGTGTGGATTGATGCTTAGACCCCAAACCAATAATTAGGAGCTTATCGCATCATGGTGGCAGTGGGTGAATGGTCGTATAACACTCAAGGATTGGTACCCCGATTAATCAAGTGAATACATAATTTTGAGCATGGAACTCATTAATGTACATACAAGTTTATGAAACAACTTAGAAATGCGAAATTACGTTAATTGTCAAATTAACTGATTATCCGTATTTTTAAGGGAAAGATTATGTGTGAGTGGGCTTATTGCTCAGGTTATATAGTGAAAACATCAATTGCATGTCACTTTGCATTTTTCATGAGAATACTTAATCAAATATATGATGGTTTCATAATTGCTATAATATACTTTATATGTATTGATATTCTTTGTACGCATTACTTTACTAGTTTTTCTCCTATTGGGTGCACGCTCACACCCAACCATTTGCAAACCCAACCCCTCAGGAACGTCAGGGAAAGACAAAGTCAAGGAAATCGTAAGAGGCAATGAACGATTTACGCGTCCGTAGATATTTATTTACTGTTTACTTTAAATGTGTAGTTTAAATGGAACTTTTTACTACATAATTTAGAATTATTGGAAGGGAATTAAATTTGGTTTATAATAATACATGATGATGTGCACTTTTTTTATTATTATTTACTCGATAAAATTTGTAAAACTATTTTTAGTGTTCATATAAATAAGTTGGACAACATTTCATTAATCAAATTAAATGAATTTGTTAATCAAAAAAGGATTTTCTTAAATTAAATCAAAGTACCAAAAGATTTTTCACATTGACCCCAGAAATCAGGGTGCCACAACTTGATATCAGAGCAAAGGTTACGCGTGTATCAGAGAGTTCGCTTACATTTCATTTTATTTTTAATAGTTATCTACATTATATCCCCTTATAAACTATCATACCCAATTTAAAATTACTATGCTTAGAGGTGGCAGAAGTATTGGTGGAAACACCAATGAGTTATGCCAAATTACTCAGGCAATTGGCTGATTCGCTCTTTTTACAACACCAAGGCAATGGTAGCTCCGCGAAGAGTAGTAGGGATCAATACACTAAAGGAGTTTAGGAAACTCAACCCCCTTATGTTTAGTTGTACTGCTGGTCCTTGATAGTCCAAGGAATTGCTACTTTACATCACTCGTTTCTTTGAAGTTATTGAAGTGTCACCTTCTTATTAGTTCTAGGTGGATACATTTTAATTTATAGACTAGGCCCAAAAATGGTGGACTTCCTATCAGACTAATTTGAATGGGGTAGTCCTTTGGTAACATTTCAAGGACCCACTTCCGGACCGATACTTCCTAGAAGCTTATCGTGATGGAAAAACGTTGAATTTCGTAACTTGTTCTAAGGAAATATGTTCGTTGGAAAATATGATGTGTAATTCGAAAGCTTTTTAGATTATGAGAAGTATGTGGTTGGTGATGAGAGAAAAAAGACTCATTTATTTATAAAAGGTTTTAATTCATCCACCTGAAGAATCATAGTCGGATAATACGTTCATGGGTTCAAGGATACGACCGATAAAATCATGAGGTTAGAGATGGAGTTCGAGGATGATAAACTAGTCAAAGAAAATAGAAAAGGGTTTGATGGTGGGCAAAAAAAGGTGGAAAGAAACCCAGAGACAGTGGGTCTATAGGGTTCTTTGAAAAACTAAAGGCAGTAGTTGGAAATGGTTCTTCCCAGAGTCAGGTTGCGGGGTTAACACACCAGATAAAGGTTATTTCAAATATACAGTGCCTAACCATTAGAAAAAAGAATGCCCCTAGAAATAAAACGTTCCTCAGTACAGCAATCAGGGTTCCTGTTTCAAGCCAGTTAAGAACTTAAGTTTTAGTGCACTCACCCAACATTCACAACACTATGGTGGATTACTACAGGGTCATTACAATAATAATGGTTCACGTGCCATCCAAGGATACGATGGACAAAGATAATCAAATCAACAGGGCAATTAGAATAATAGGTTTAACCAAGGGCGTGCTTATTCCCTCACACAATCAACAACTCAACCAAACATAGTTGTTATGGAATGTTTGATCATAATTTACCATACATGGGTCCGAGCAATACTTATGGCACATCACATTCATTCATATCGAGTTCTTTATCTTGTAGTTTGGGTCTTGAGGTTGATTGCTTTTATCCCCTATTTTTGCGGACTTTCGATTGGCAAAGGTATTTTTCTAAACCGTGTCTTCATACTTGCGTTATCATTGTGAGGGAGTATGTTCTTGAGTATGATTTAATTGTTATGTACATGGAAGGTTTTGAGGTAATCCTCAGGATGGACTGGCTATCTTAAGTCAATTCCATAAAAAATTCATTGGCATAGTGTTTCGATATTATTGTCAGATGGGTCCAACACAAATTAATAGTGAATAATTCGCGGACCATACTTGAAAATAAACTAGCATCAAGGAACAACGGAATTACTTGAATGCCTTTCGATCCTTTTGGAATAATATACTCTTAATCGTAGGTTTTTGAACTATCCAGTTGTGCGGGAATTCCCAAACGTATTTTTGGAGGAGCTTCCTAGTTTACTACTGCAAAGGGATATTGATGTTGTGATGTCTCACCCATTTCTTTTCCTCCACATTGTTTGGCTCCAAATGAACTGAAAAATCTAAAGATTTGGCTAGAGGATTTATTTTCCATAGGCTTCACCAGACCGAGTATGTCACTATGGGACCCATTAGTTCTTTTATTAAGAATAAAGATAATTCACTCAGACACTACATTCACTATATGCAATTAAATCGAGTCACAATTAAGAACAAATATCCTATTTCCCTAACTAATGATATATTCAATCAGTTAAGAGGTGCGGGTATATTTACAAAGATAGAATTTATTCTAGTTACCATCAACTAAAAATATTCAGAAGATGGTATACTAGATAAGATACGGGCATTATGAGTTCCTGGTTATAGCTTTCGGTTTGACGAATGCACATGCAATATTTATGGACTTGATGAATCCAATTTACCACCCAAACCTAGATCTGTTTATTGTGGTGTTTGTTGATGACATCTTAATTTACTCACCATCAGAAGTAGACCATGAGGAGCATCTACGCACAACTTTACAAGTACTTTGGGAGAATAAATTATATGCGAAGTTCAGCGAATTTGAGTTCGGGATAGGCAAGGCCAAATTTCTTGGCCATGTCATTTAAGGACAAGGAATTTCTTTGGATCCAGCTAAAGCTGAATCAATGTTAAATTAGGAAAAATCGAATATGGTCACTGACATAAGAAGTTTCTTAGGACCCGTTGGGTATTACAGGCTTTTCATCCATGATTTCTCTTAAAAATCTTCGCACCTCATTAGGTTGACACAAAAGGAGGTTCATTTTGAGTGGTCAGACTAGTGAAAATAAGCATTCTAGGACTTAATAGTATCACTGACTTCAGCACCAGTACTCATCTTATCAAAATGAGGAAATGACTTCACCGTATCTTATGAAGAATCAAAGTAATGCTTAGGACTAGTAGTGAGTCAAGGGAATAACGTAGTATCTTATGCGTTAAGGCATTTAAAAGTTCACGAGAATAACTACCCAACTCATGTCCTAGAGCTTGGAGCAAATGTCTTTGCTCTTAATGTTTGGTGATATTACATGTATGAGGAACAGTTTGAGGTGTAATCGGATCACAAAAGTTTCTGAAATATTTTCATTTAAAAGGATCCTAACCTCAAGCAGAGATGATGGATAGATCTTGTGAAAGATTACAACTTTGATCTCCATTACCACCCAGGTAAGGCCAATGTTGTAGTTGATGCATTAAGTAGGATACCAGGAGTATCTTTAATGATAATGAATTACTACAATCATGGTGATGAAATACCTTCAAAGATATGAATTGAGGGTTAACGAGGGAGAACATCATACCTACATCTAGTGGATGGTGTCAAGGACCGTCATACAAAAAAATGTGCTTTATGCACAAACTTATGATGCCGATTTAATGCACTTTAGGAGCCGAATTTTAACATGAGAACCAATCAAGGACTAATCACTCGATAAGGATATCAGAGTTAGGTTATGAGTAAGGTTGGTAGTTCCAAGTATTGAGTATCTTAGGGAATAAGTCATTTCATAAGCGCATTAGTCTCGTTCCAGCACTCACCCTCACTAAGCCAAAATGCACTTTTAGCAATAGACTACTAATAGTATGTACCATTACTATTTCTAATAATATATTACCGCTAGTAATATCGTATAAGTGTTACTAATATTAGTTTAATATTTTAAAAGTGATTTTTCTTAAAAGGTAAATATAACCCAACCAAACTCAATGCTCCCGACGATCATACACCCAAACTAAAAGGAATCACCTAGCTTATCTATGAGACTGATGTTCTCTTCCATTTAATAATAGTGGTGAAATTTCCAAGCTTATATACCCCCCGGTATAGACCCGTCGGAGCCCATTTGTTAACATCAATGGTAAAATTTATCACTAGAATTGCTTTTAGATATTATCCAGAGTGTTGAAGCGAGGCAATGATTTGTAAGTCATGGAGGTGATATGTGCGGTGAGATCTCTCTGTTCTGAGGGGAATATTAGATCATCATAAAATTATGTCTCTCTATGTGGGTCTCTGCACTATCCTGCGAATGGTCACGCCCAGCTAGTCATGGCCCAAGTCCGCGACCAGCTGGTCACGGACCAAGCCCGCGACAAACTCAATTTTTGGTGTGACCATATTTATTACCACACTAAATCATGGATGCTCTAGAAGTGGTCATGGACCAAAATACCTGACCACTGTGGGTCACGGACTTGGGACGTGACAACCTTGGCGCCGAATTCACGCGACAGTTCCCTCTAAACTCATTGCAGATGGGTTACGGACTTAGACCATGACCATATGCATGACGAAGAACAAAACATACACAAAATGGGTCACGATTGTGGGCCATGACCATTTCTGGGCCTGGGTCTGGGTCACGGCTATGGGCCATGACCATCCTCCATTCCAGTAGTGATTTTGATGGAGAAAAGGTTGTGCATGGTGGGTCACGGGCTAGAGCTGTGACCATGTTCAATCCAACAGGTTACCCCTTCATTTATTGGTCGCGAATGGTGGGTCACGGCTATAGGTCGTGACCAGGTTTAGAACTTAAAAAAAAGACCTGCTCAAAATCATTTCTATGGAAACAAATTCTCTCTCAAGGCTTGTGCGATTTCGTTTCGATTTGTACGATTTCACAACATCAGGTGCGATTTCATCTCATTTCTATATATAGATTTATGTTTGTATGTCTATGTGTGTGTATATGTGTGTGTGTTTGTATAGATTTATGTTTATTTGTGTGTGGATGCATAAATTTATGTGTATATGTGTGTTTAACTATGAACAAATAAATTATTTTTCATGTCAATAAACCCTAGATTTTATGTATGTGTATGTATATATAGATTTATGTCAAAAAAATATTAGGGTTTAAGTAAACCCTATATTGTATGTGTGTATGTATAGATTATGTCAATAAACCCTAGATTGTATGTGTGTATTTTTTTGACAAAATATTATTCAAAACTCTAAACATTATAGTTTTTTGACAAAATATAATTAAAAGGATTTATAATAAGTAAAAAAAAATTACAACCGCCTTGTTGTGGGTTATATGTATGCATAGATTTATGTAAAAAAAAATTAGGGTTTAAGTAAATCCTAGATTGTATGTGTGTGTATGTATAGATTATGTCAATAAACCTTAGATTGTATATGTGTGTATTTTTTTTGACAAAATATGCTTGTCTTTTTTTTTTGACAAAATATAATTAAATGATTTTTTTGACATACTAGTCACAAACACGTGTGCACATTACTATAGTGAGATATTGTTGTCTTGGTGGTTGGATACTATGTTGAATTTATTGAATTGATACTAGTGTCGATAAATGTACATGTTATTAAATTTGTTTGTTGTGCTCTTGATTTGCCTAAGAAAAAGTATATCACATATCTTGCGATTAATGTGCATTTTTTTACGTTTACGTCAAGATATTAGGAGGCTACAACTTCACATGGAGCGAATAAAACTTCATTCCATTCATTCATATTTTAACTTGACATGTATACCATAATTCTGTTGATTTCATACAATTCTATTTTAGTTTGAGATTTGTTGTGATCAACTTGATTGGATATGTATTTTAAAACCTTAAAATGATGACGTAATAATCACAACTACATTGATATTATAGGCACCGGTTGATATTATAGATGTTTGTTCTCCTTTGCCTTTGTGTACTTTTCTTTACATATTATAGGGAGCAGGTTGCTCATGTTCGTTCGAATGACGGTGTTAAAATGGGGGAATAAATCTGCGCCATATGTAAATCTACGGCAAATTATAGGCAACAGATCAAATTCTTCAGTGGTTTTGTGAGGTACTTTCTTTAATTTTACATACCCGTTCTTCATAACACATTGTCTACGTATTGCAGATCTTACCAATTAGATAATAGTTCTTCATTACACACCAGGTACTCTTTACTTTAACTAAAGTAGTTATATAATTGATATACATTATCTATTAAATCCTTTAGATGATAGAAGGAGTACGGGATAATTATTGGTTTTGTTTGGTTTGGTTGTTGGATAATTATTGGTTGTTGGCTTGTTGTTGGATAGTATGTTAGAAGGAGTAAGGGATAATTAGAAGGAATACGGGATAATTATTGGTTTGATTGTTGGATAATATTTGAAAATATTTTAGACTCCTGGTTTCCGAATTCGATGATAACTTGGTAATGTCTAGACATTAGCTCAAAAACCTGACGTTAGAGGGGAGAAACTCGAAACATCCCTCAAAAGGATCCGTGAGAGGGTGAAAAAATGAAACAACCCCCGTACGGTCCCGTGAGAGGCACTAACACCTCTCGTAGGACCAATGTAACTCTAAAAGAATTGACCGCGCGATCATGAGACTCCCAATTTGAGAATACGACGATAATATGAAAATATGTGGACTTAAACTTGAAAATAAGGCATTAGAGGGTGAAAACTCGAAACAACCCCCTATAGTCCCGTGAGAGGCACCAACACCTCTCACAGGACCAATCTAACTCGAAGGAACTGACCGCGCGATCACGGGACTCCCGGTTTTAGAATACGATGCTAATTTGAAAATATGAGGACTTAAGTTTGAAAACAAGGCGTTAGAGAGAGAAAACACAAAACAACCCCCGTACGGTTTCGTGAGAGGCACCAACACCTCTCGTGAGACCAATGTAACATGTTGGAACTGATCGCATGGTCACGAGAATCCCGGTTTGACAATACGATGATAATTTGAAAATATGAGGACTTAAGCTTGAAAACAAGGCGTTAGAGGGTGAAAACTCGAAACCGCCACCATAAGGTCCCATGAGAGGCACTAACACCTCTCACGGGACCAATGTAACTTGTAGGAACTGACCACATGATAACGAGCCTCCCGATTTGAGAATACTTTCATAATTTGAAAATATGAGGACTTAAGTTTAAAAATAAGGCATTAAAGGGTAAAAACTCGAAATAACCCTCGTATGGTCCTATGAGAGGAACCAACATCTCTCACGGGACCAATGTAATATGTAGGAACTGACCGCGCGATAACAAGAATCCCGATTTGAGAATACGACGATAATTTGGAAATATGAGGACTTAAGCTTGAAAATAAGGCGTTAGAGGGTAAAACTCGAAACAAGCCCCGTACGGTCCTGTGAGAGGCACCAACACCTCTCGTGTGACCAATGTAACATGTAGGAACAGACCGCGCAATCACGGGACTCCCTATTTGAGAATACGGTGAGAATGTGAAAATATGAGGACTTAAGCTTAAAAATAAGGCGTTAGGGGGGAAAAACACGAAAAAAATCCCGTACGATCCCGTGAGAGGCACTAACACCTCTCACGGGATCAATGTAACATGTAGGAACTGACTACGTGATAACGGGACTCACGATTTGAGAATATGACTACAATTTGGAAATATGAGGACTTAAGCATTAAAACAAGATGTTAGAGGGTGAAAACTCCAAACAGCCCACATACGGTCCCGTCAGAGGAACCAACACCTCTCACGGGACAAATGTATTAGGTAAGAACTGATCACACGATAATGGGAATCCCGATTTGAGAATACGATGGTAATTTGAAAATATGAGGACTTAAGATTGAAAACAAGGCGTTAGAGGGCAAAACTCGAAACAAACCTCGTACGGTCCCGTGAGAGGCGCCAACACCTCTCGTGGAACCGATGTAACACTAGCAACTGATTGTGCAATCAACGAAATCTCGGTTTAGGAATATGATGATAATTTGAAAATATGAGGAATTAAGCTTGAAAATTAGGCCATAGAGGGTGAAAACTCGAAACAGCACCCGTACGGTCCCGTGAGAGGCACCAAAATCTCTCATGGGACCAATGTAACACGTAGGAACAAACCGTATGATCACAGGACTCCCGGTTTGAGAATACGACAATAATTTGAAAATTCGAGGACTTAAGCTTGAAAACATGTCGTTAGAGGGTGAAAACTCGAAACAGCCCCTACAGTCCCGTGAGAGGCACTAACACTTCTTGTAGGTCCAATATAACTTGTAGGGACTGACCACGCGATCACGGGACTCCCGGTTTAGGAATACGATGATAATTTGAAAATATGAGGACTTAAGCTTAAAAATAAGGCGTTAGAGGGTGAAAACTTGAAACAACCCCTGTATGGTCCCGTGAGAGGAACCAACACCTCTCACGGGACTAATGTAACACATAGGAAGTGACTGCGTGATCACAGGACTCCCAGTTTGATAATATGATGATAATTTGAAAATACAAGGACTTAAGCTTGAAAAGAAGGCGTTAGAGGGTGAAAACTTGAAACAACACCCGTACGATTCCGTGAGAGGCACCAACACCTCTCACGGGAGCAATGTAACTCGTAAGAACTATGAGTAGGATTATGGGATTTTGGTATGATGGAAATGTTAGTAACATTCCAAGATTTTGGAATGGTTTCTCCTAAGAAAAAACTTTGAATTTCATTGATCAGGTCCATTTTTATATTCTCCCAGCACTTTAAAAAGAAGACCCCATTAAAACCATCTACACCAGCAACACTATCCCCATTCATGGTTTTAATAGTTAGTAAGATTTATTTATCACTAGGAATCCCAGTGAGAGTCTTATTCATTTCATCTGTCACCATTTTGGGAATAATATTCAAAAGAGAATTATCATTTGAAATCAATTTTTCTGAGAGAATATTTTCAAAATGATTTATGAGTTAAGAGGAATTGTTAGCCTGAGACTCTAGCCATTTTCCATCCTTGTCCTTCAGTCTATGGATCCAGAGATTTCTTCTCTTTTTCTTTACAACAACATGATAAAATTTTGAATTTTTGTATCCATCTTGAATCCATTGGTTTTTAACTTTCTGCTTCCATAATTGTTGTTCAAAAGCCATTGAAAAATGTGAGTTTTGCTTGGGTTGCTTGAATCTTTTCTCTAGAAAAATTTGAGTGATCATTCATATAGTGGTTTTCTTTATCCAACAACTCATCTTCCATGCCTGCTACTTGTTGAAATATGTTCTTAAAAACATCCGTGTCCACTTCTTAAGCTCCTGCTTGATCAATTTCATTGAGCATTTCATCATGAAAGACCCTTGGCATTCTTCTTCCCAAGAAAGCTTTACTACTCTTTGAAAGTCCTCAAGCATAGTCCACATATTATACGGCTATTTAGCAGCTATATATACCCATATATAACAGGTATATATATAACAACTATATATGGCTATATAGCAGCTATATACGCCCATATATAGCTACTATATAAGCCATATATAGCTACTATATAGTTGATATATAGCTTGAAAATAAGGCGTTAGAGGGAAAAAACACGAAACAACCACTATACGATCTCGTGAGAGGCATCAACATCTCTCACGAGACCAATGTAACACGTCGGAACTGATCGCAAGATAATGGGACTCCCGGTTTGAGATTATGATGATAATTTGAAAATATGAGGACTTAAGCTAGAAAACAAGGCGTTAGAGTGTGAAAACTCGAAACAGCCCCCGTACGGTCCCGTGAGAGGCACCGACACCTCTCACTGGACCAATGTAACTCGTAGCAACTGAACGCAGGATCACAAGACTATCGATTTCAGAATACGATGATAATTTAAAAATATGAGGACTTAACATTGAAAAAAAGGCATTAGAGGGAAAAAATCGGAAACATCCCTCGTACGGTCCCGTGAGAGGCACCAACACCTCTCACGAGACCAATGTAACACATAGGAACCGAACGTGCGATCACGAGGATCCCATTTTTAGAATACAATGATAATTTAAAAAATGAGGAGTTAAGCTTGAAAATAAGGCATTAGAGGGAGAAAAGTTGAAACCGCCCCCGTACGATCCCATGAGAGGCACCAACACCTCTCACGAGACCAATGTAACACGTAGGAACTGATCGCATGATAAAGGGACTCCCGGTTTGAGGATACGATGATAATTTGAAAATATGAGGACTTAAGCTTGAAAATAAGGCGTTAGATGGTGAAAACTCAAAACAACCGCCGTATGGTTTCGTGAGAGGCACCAAAACCTCCAAAGGGACCAATGTAATACGTAGGAACTGACCGCACGAGAACAGGACTCCCGATTTGAGAATACGATGAAATTTTTTAAATATGAGGACTTAAGATTGTAAACAAGGTGTTAGTGGGTGAAAACTTGAAACAACCCCTACACAGTCCGGTGAGAGGCAACAACACCTTTCACGGGACCAATGTAACTCGTAGGAATTGACCTCGCGATCACGGGATTCCGGATTTGAGATTACGACGATAATTTGAAATATGAGGACTTAAGCTTGAAAACAAGATGTTAGACAGTGAGAACTCGAAAGAGCCCCCATACAGTTCCGTGAGAGGCACCAACACCTCTTATGGGACCAATGTATCATGTTGGAACTGATCGTGTGGTAACGAGACTCCCGATTTGAAAATACAGCAATAATTTGAAAATATGAGGACATAAGTTAGAAAATAAGGCGTTAGAGGGTAAAACTCGAAGCAGCTCCCGTACGGTCCCATGAGAGAAACCAACACCTCTTACGAGACCAATGTAACTTGTAGAAACTAATCGCGCGATAACGGGACTCCCAATTTAAGAATATGATGATAATTTGAAAATATGAAGACTTAAGCTTGAAAACATGGCGTAGGAGGGTGAAAACTCAAAATAGCCCCCGTACGATCCCGTGAGAGGCACCAATACCTCTCGCGGGACAAAGTAACATGTTGGAACTGACCACACAATACGGGGACTCCCGATTTGAGAATACGACGATAATTTGAAAATATGAGGACTTAAGCTTGAAAACAAGGTGTTAGAGGGTGAAAACTCAAAATAGCTCTCGTACAGTCCCGTGAGAGGCCCCAACACCTCTCACGGGACCAATATAACTCGTAGGAACTAACCTCGCGATCACGGGACACCCAATTTGAGAATACAAAGATAATTTGAAAATATAAGGACTTAAGCTTTAAAACAAGGCATTAGAGGGTTAAAACTCGAAACATTCCCCGTACGGTCCCATGAGAGGCACCAACACCTCTCACGGGACCAATGTAACACGTAGGAACTGAGTGCGCGATAACGAGACTCTTGATTTGAGAATACGATGATAATTTGAAAATATGAGGGCCTAAGCTTGAAAATAAGGCGTTAGAGGGTGAAAACTCGAAACAACCCCCGTACGGTCCCGTGAGAGGCACCGACACCTCTTACGGGGCCAATATAACACGTAGGAACTGACCGTGTGATAACGGTACACCCAGTTGGAGAATACGATGATAATTTGAAAATATGAGGACTTAATCTTGAAAACAAGGTGTTAGAGGGTGAAAACTCAAAACAGCTCTCGTACAGTGCCGTCAGAGGCCCCAACACCTCTCACGGGACCAATATAACTCCTAGGAACTAACCTCGCGATCATGGGACTCCCAATTTCAAAATATGATGATAATTTGAAAATATAAGGAAAGCTTGAAAATAAGGCGTTAGAGGGTTAAAACTCGAAACAGCCCCCGTACGGTCCCGTGAGAGGCACCAACACCTCTCACGAGACCAATGTAACACGTAGGAACTGAGCGCACGATAACGAGACTCTTGATTTGAGAATACGATGATAATTTGAAAATATGAGGGCTTAATCTTGAAAATAAGGCGTTAAAGGGTGAAAACTCGAAACAGCCCCCGTACGGTCCTTCGAAAGGCACCAACACCTCTCACGGGACCAATGTAACTCGTAGGAACTGATCTTGCAATCACGGGACTCCCAATTTAAGAATACGATGATAATTAAAAATTATGAGGACTTAAGCTTGAAACAAGGCGTTAGACGATGAAAACTCGAAACAGCTCCCGATAGTCCTGTCAGAGGCCCCAACACCTCTCACGGGACCAATGTAACCCGTAGGAACTAACTATGTGATCACAGAACTCCCGATTTGAGAATACAGTGATAATTTGAAAATATGAGGACTTAAGCTTGAAAGCCAGGCGTTAGAGGGTGAAAACTCGAAACAACCCCCGTACGGTCCCGTGAGAGGCACTAACACCTCTCACGGGACCAATGTAATATGTAGGAACTGAGCGCACGATAATGGGACTCCTGATTTGAGAATACGATGATAATTTGAAAATATGAGGGCTTAAGCTTGAAAATAAGGCATTAAAGGGTCAAAACTAAAAACGCACCCGTACGGTCTCGTGAGAGGAACCAACACCTCTCATGGGACGAATGTAAGATGTAGGAACTGATCGCGTGATAACGAGACACCCGGTTTGAGAATACGATGATAATTTTAAAATATGAGGACTTAAGCTTGAAAACAAGGCGTTAGGGGGTGGAAATTTGAAACAACCCCTGTACAGTCCCGTGAGAGGCACCAACACCTCTCGCGGGATCAATATTGCACGTAGGAACTAACTGCGCAATCAAGGGACTCCCAGTTTGAGAATACGATGATAATTTGAAAATATGAGGACTTAATCTTAAAAACAAGGCGTTAGAGGGTGAAAACTCGAAACAACACCTGTAAGGTACCGTAAGAAGCACCAATACCACTCCCAGAACAAATGTAACTAGTAGGAACCGATCGCGTGATAATGGGACTCTCGATTCGAGAATATGACGATAATTTGAAAATATGAGGACTAAAGATTGAAAATAAGGCGTTAGAGGGTGAAAACTTGAAACAACCCACATATGGTTCTGTGAGAGGCATCAAAACCTTAAAGGGGGCCAATGTAACATGTAGGAACTGATCAAGTGATAACAGGACTCCCGTTTTAAAAATATGATGATAATTAGAAAATATAAGGACTTAAGCTTAAAAAAAGGCGTTAGTAGGTAAAAACTCGAAATAGCCCTCGTACGGTCCCGTGAGAGGCACCAATACCTCTCGTGGGACAATATAACAGGTAGGAACTCACCGCGTGATAACGGGACTCCTGGTTTGATAATACGATGATAATTTGAAAATATGAGGACTAAATATTGAAAACAAGGCATTTGAGCGTGAAAACTCGAAACAACCCCCTACAGTTTCGTGAGAGGCACCAAAACCTCTAAGGGGACCAATGTAACATGTTGGAACTGATCGCATGATAACGGGACTCCCGGTTTGAGAATATGATGATAATTTGAAAATATGAGGAATTAAGCTTGAAAGTTAGGTGTTAGAGTGTGAAAACTCGAAACATACCCCGTACTATCCCGTGAGAGGCACCATCACCTCTCACAGGACTAATTTAACTCGTAAAAACTGACAGCGCAATCATGGGACTCCCAGTTTGAGAATACAACGATAATTTGAAAATATGAAGAATTAAGCTTGAGAACATGGCGTAAGAGGGACCGATACCTCTCGCGGGACAAAGTAACTTGTAGGAACTGACTGCATGATAATGGGACTCTCGGTTTGAGAATACGATGATAATTTGAAAATATGAGGATTATGCTTGAAAATAAGGTGTTAGAGCGTGAAAACTCAAAATAGCTCCCGTACAGTCCCGTGAGAGGCCCCAACACCTCTCACGGGACCAATGTAACTCGTAGGAACTAACCGCGTGATCACGAGACTCTTGATTTGAGAATACGACAATAATTTGAAAATATATGGTCTTAAGCCTGAAAACAAGGCATTAGAGGGTGAAAACTAGAAATAGTCCCCGTACGGTCCCGTGAGAGCACCAACACCTCTCAGGGGACCAATATAACACGTAGGAACTGAGCGCATGACAATGGGACTCCCCGTTTCAGAATATGATGATAATTTGAAAATACGAGGGCTTAAGCTTGAAAATAAGGCATTAGAGGGTGAAAACTCGAGATAACATAAGCTTGAAAACCAGGCATTAGAGGGTGAAAACTCGAAACAACCCCCATACGATTTCGTGAGAGCTACCAAAACCTTAAAAGGGACCAACATAACATGTAGGAATCAACCGCATGATAACGGGATTCCCGGTTTGATAATACGACGATAATTAGAAAATATGAGGACTTAAGCTTGAAAAAAAGGCGTTAGAGGGTAAAAACTCGAAATAGCTCTCGTATGGTCCCGTGAGAGGCACCAATACCTCTCACGGGACAATGTAGCATGTAGGAACTGACCGCGTGATAACGGGACTCCTGTTTTGATAATACGATGATAATTTGAAAATATGAGGACTAAAGATTGAAAACAAGGCATTAGAGGGTGAAAACTCGAAACAGCCCCCTACGGTTCCGTGAGAAACACCAAAACCTCTAAGGGGACCAATATAACATGTAGGAACTGATCGTATGATAACGGAACTCCTGGTTTGAGAATACGATGATAATTTGAAAATATGAGGAATTAAGCTTGAAAATTAGGTGGTAGAGGGTGAAAACCCAAAACAGACCCCGTACGGTCCTGCGAGAGGCACCAACACCTCTCACGGGACCAATGTAACTCGTAGGAACTGATAGCACAATCATGGGACTCCTAGTTTGAGAATATGATGATAATTAGAAAATATTGGGACTTAAGCTTAAAAACAAGGCGTTAGGCTGTGAAAACTCAAAACATCTCCCGTACGGTCCCGTTAAAGTCCCCAACACCTCTCAAGGGACCAATGTAACTCGTAGGAATTGACCGTGCAATCACAGAACTACCGATTTGAGAATACAATGATAATTTGAAAATATAAGGACTTAAGCTTGAAAACTAGGTGTTAGAGGGTGAAAACTCGAAATAACCCCCGTACGGTCCCGTGAGAGGTACCAACACCTCTCAAGGGACTAATGTAATTTGTAGGAACTAAGCGTGCGATAATGGGACTCCCGATTTGAGAATACGATGATAATTTGGAAATATGAGGGCTTAAGCTTGAAAACAAGGCGTTAAAGGGTGAAAACTCGAAACAGCCCCCGTACGGTCCCTTGAGAGGCACCAATACCTCTCACGGGACCCATGTTACACATAGGAACTGATCGCATGACAACGGGACACCCGGTTTGAGAATATGATGATAATTTTAAAATATGAGGACATAAGCTTGAAATCAAGGCGTTAGAGGGTGAAAATTTGAAACAACCCTTGTACAGTCCCGCGAGAGGCACCAACACCTCTCGCGGGACCAATGTTACACGTAGGAACTAACCACGCAATCAAGGGACTCCCAGTTTGAGAATACGATGATAATTTAAAAATATCATGACTTAAGCTTGAAAATAAGGCGTTAGCGAGTGAAAACTCAAAACAACACCCGTAAGGTCCCGTAAGAAGTACCAACACCTCTCTCGGAACAAATGTTACTCGTAGGAACCGATCGCGTGATAACGGGACTCCCGGTTTGAGAATACGCTGATAATTTGAAAATATGAGGATTAAAGAGTAAAAACCTTAAAGTGGACCAATGCAACATATAGGAACTGACCGCGTGATAACGGGACTCCCGGTTTGAGAATACGATGATAATTAGAAAATATGAGGACTTAAGATTGAAACAAGGTGTTAGACAGTGAAAACTCGAAACAACCCCCGTACGGTCCCGTCATTGGCACCAACACCCTCTTAAAAGACCAATATAACATGTAGAAATAAATCACGCGATAACGGGACTCCCGATTTAAGGATACGATGATAATTTGAAAATATGAGGACTTAAGCTTGAAAAAAAGGCGTTAGAGAGTAAAATCTCCAAATAGCCCTCATACGGTCTCGTGTGAGGACCCAATACCTCTCGTGGTAAAATGTAACATGTAGGAACTGACCGCGCATTAATGGGACTCTCGATTTGAGAATACGATGATAATTTAAAAATATGAGGACTAAAGATTGAAAACAAGGCATTAGAGGGTGAAAACTCAAAACATCCCCCCTACGGTTCCGTAAGAGGCACCAAAACCTCAAAGGGGACAAATGTAACATGTAGGAACTGATCACGTAATAACGGGACTCCCAGTTTGGGAATACAATGATAATTATAAAATATGAGGACTTAAGCTTAAAAACAAGGCGTTAGACGATGAAAACTCAAAACAGCTCCCGACGGTCCCGTTAAAGGCCCCAACAACTCTCACTGGACCAATGTAACCCGTAGGAACTGACCGTGTGATCACGGGACTCCCTATTTGAGAATACAATGATAATTTGAAAATATGAGGACTTAAGCTTGAAAACCAAGCGTTAGAGGGTGAAAACTCAAAACAACCCCCGTACAGTCCCCAGAGAGGCACCAACACCTCTCACGGGACCAATGTAATATGTAGGAACTGAGCGCACCATAATGGGACTCCCAATTTGAGAATACGATGATAATTTGAAAATATGAGGTCTTAAGATTGAAAACAAGGCGTTAAATGGTGAAAACTCGAAACATCCCCCGTACGATCCCGTGACAGGCACCAACACCTCTCACGGGACAAATGTAACACGTAGGAACTGATCGCGTGATATCAGGACACCTGGTTTGAGAATACGATGATAATTTTAAAATATGAGGACTTAAGCTTGAAAACAAGGCGTTAGAGGGTGAAAATTCGAAACAACCCGTGTGTAGTCCCGTATAAGGCACCAACACCTCTCGCAGGACCAATGTTAAATGTGGAAACTAACTGCGCAATCAAGGGACTCCCGATTTGAGAATACGATGATAATTTGAAAACATGAGGACTTAATCTTGAAAACGAGGCATTAGAGGGTGAAAACTCAAAACAACACCCGTAAGGTCCCATAAGAAGCACCAACACTTCTCTCAAAACAAATGTAACTCGTAGGAACTGACCGCATGATAACGAGACTCCCGGTTTGAGAATACGACGATAATTAGAAAATATGAGGACTTAAGCTTGAAAACAAGGTGTTAGAGGGTGAAAACTCGAAACAGCCCCCGTACGGTCCCATTAGTGGCACCAACACCTCTTACAGGACCAATATAACATGTAGAAACTTATTGCACGATAACGGGACTCCCAGTTTAAGAATACGATGATAATTTGAAAATATGAGGACTTAAGTTTGAAAAAAAGGCGTTAGAGGGTAAAAACTCAAAATAGCCCTCGTACGGTCCCGTGAGAGGCACCAATACCTCTCGCGGGACAATGTAACATGTAGGAACTGACCGTGTAATAACGTGACTCCCAGTTTGTGAATACGACGATTGTTTGAAATTATGAGGACTTAAGCTTGAAAACAAGGCGTTAGACACTCAAAACTTGAAATAGTACTCGTACGGTTCAGTGAGAGGCACCAACACCTCTTACGGGACCATTGTAACACGTTGGAACTGATCGCACAATAACGAGACTGCCGATTTGAGAATATGACAATAATTTGAGAATATGATCACTTAAGATAGAAAACAAGACGTTAGATGGTAAAAACTCGAAATGGTCCTCGTACGGTTCGGTGAAAGGCACTAACACCTCTTACGGGACCAATGTAACACATTGGAATTAACCGCACGATAACGAGATTCTCGGTTTGAGAATACAATAATTTGAAAATATGAGGACTCAAGCTAGAAAATAAGGCGTTAGAGGGTAAAACTCGAAATAGCCCCAGTACGGTCCCGCGAGAGGCACCAATACCTCTCACGGGACCAATGTAACATGTAGGAACTGAGCACGTGATAGCGGGACTCCTTATTTGAGAATACGACAATAATTTTTAAATATGAGGGCTTAAGCTTGAAAATAAGGCGTTAGAGGGTGAAAACTTAAAACAGCCCTGTACGATCCCGCGAGTGGCACCAACACCTCTCACAGGACCAATGTAACTCATAGGAACTGACCGCGTGATCACGGGACTCCCAGTTTGAGAATATGAAGGTAATTTGATAATATGAGGAGCTAAACAAGAAAACAAGACGTTAGAGGGTAAAACTCAAAAAATCCCCCATACGATCCCGTGAGAGGCACCAACACCTCTCACGGGACCAATGTAACATGTAGGAACTGAGCTTGCAATAACGGGACTCCCAATTTTAGAATACGATGATAATTTTGAAATATGAGGGCTTAAGCTTAAAAACAAGGCGTTAGAGGGTGAAAACTTGAAATAGCCCCTTTACGGTCCCGTGAGAGGCACCAACACCTCTCACAGGACCAATGTAACTTTTAGAAACAGACCGCGTGATCACGGGACTCCCAGTTTGAGAATACGATGATAATTTGAAAATATGAGGACTTAAACTTTAAAAAAGGCGTTAGAGGGTGAAACTTAAAACAACCCCCGTAAGGTCCCGTAAGAAGCACCAAAACCTCTCCCGGGACAAATGTAACTCGTCGTAACTGACCATATAATAACGGGACTCGCGGTTTAAGAATATGACGATAGTTTGAAAATATGAGGACTTAAGCTTAAAAACAAGGCGTTAGAGGGGAAAACACAAACAACCTTCGTACGGTCCCGTGAGAGGCACCAACACCTCTCACGGGATCAATGTAACACGTAGGAACTCACCGTGTGATAACGGGACTTCCAATTTGAGAGTACGATAATAATTTTAAAATATGAGGACTTAAGCTCGAAAATAAGGCGTTAGAGTGTGAAAAATCGAAATATCCCTTGTACACTACCGTGAGAGGAACCAACACCTCTCATGGAACTAATGTAACACGTAGGAACTGACCTCTTAATAATGGGACTCCTAGTTTTAGAATACGGCGATGATTTGAAAATATGAGGACTTAAGCTTGAAAACAAGGCGTTAGAGGGTAAAACTCAAAACAGCCCCTGAATGCTCCTGTGAGAGGAACCAACACCTCTCGCGGGACCAATGTAACACGTTGGAACTGACTGCACGATCCCAGGACTCGCATTTGAGAATACGATGATAATTTGATAATATGAGGACTTAACCTCGAAAATAAGGCTTTAGAGGGTGAAAGCTCAAAACAGCCCCTATACGGTCCTGTGAGAGGCAAATGTAACTCGTAGGAACTGATCGAGCGATCAAGGGACTCCTAGTTTTAGAATACGACGATAATTTGCATATTCAGGACTTAGGCATAGAAACATGGTGTTAGTGGTTGAAAACACAAAACATCCACTGAATGGTCCAGTGAGTGGCACTAACGCCTCGCACGGGACTAATGTAACTCGTAGGAACTGACCGCGCGATCACAGGACTCTCGATTTTAGAATATGAGGATAATTTTAAAATATGAGGAATTAAGATTGAAAACAAGGCGTTAGAGGGTAAAAACTCAAAACAACCCCCGTACGGTCCCGTTAGAGACACCCACACCTTTCACGGGACCAATATAACACGTAGGAACTCACCGTACGATCACGGGACTCCCGATTTAAGAATACGTCGATAATTTGAAAATATGAGAACTTAAGATTGAAAATAAGGCGTTAGACTGTAAACTCAAAATAACCCCCATAAGTTCCTGTGAGACATGCCAACACCTCTCGTGAGACCAATGTAACACGTAGGAACTGACCGTGCGATCACGGGACTCTCGGTTTAAGAATACGATGATAATTTAAAAATATGAGGACTTAAGCTTGAAAATAAGGCGTTAGAGGGTGAACAATCAAAATAGCCCCCTTATGGTCCCGTGAGAGGCACTGACACCTCTCATGGGACAAATGTAATACGTTGGAATTGACTGCGTGATAACGAGACTCCTTGTTTGAGAATACAACAATAATTTGAAATTATGAGGATTTAGGATATAAAATAAGGAGTTAGAGGGTAAAACTCGAAACAGCCCCTGTACGGTCCCGTGAGAGAAACCAACACCTCTCACGAGACTAATATAACATGTAAAAACTAACCTCTCGATAATGGGACTTCCAGTTTGAGAATACGACGATAATTTGAAAATACGAGGACTTAAGCTTGAAAACAAGGTGTTCGAGGGTGAAAACTTAAAACAACCCCCGTACGGTCCCGTGAGTGTCACTAACACCTCTCACGGGACCAATGTAACACATAGGAAGTGACCGCATGATCATGGGACTCTCGGTTTGATAATATGACAATAATTTCAAAATATGAGGACTTAATCTTGAAAAGAAGGCGTTAGAGGGTAAAAACTTGAAACAACCCCCATACGATCCCGTGAGAGGCACCAACACCTCTCACGGGAGAAATATAACTCGTACGAACTATGAGTATGATTATGGGATTCTAGTATGAGGGAAATATTAGTAACATTCCAATATTTTGGAATGCTTGCTCCTAAGAAACAACTTTGAATTACATTGGTCAGGTCCATTTTTATAATCTCCCAACACTTTAGAAATAAGACCCCATTAAAACCATCTACACCAGCAGCACTATCCCCATTCATGGTTTTAATAGATTGTAAGATTTCTTCTTCACTAGGAATCCCACTGAGAGTCTTATTCGTTTCATCTGTCACAATTTTAGGAATAATATTCAAAAGAGCATTATCATTTGAAACTGATTCTTCTTAAAGAAGTTTTTCAAAATAATTTATGAGTTCAGAGGAAATGTTAGCTTGAGACTCTAGCCATTTTCCATCCTTGTCTTTCAGTCTATGGATCCAGAGATTTCTTCTCTTTTTCTTTACAACAGCATGATAAAATTTTGAATTTTTTCTCCATCTTGAATCCACTGGTTTTTAACTTTCTGCTTCCAGAATTTTTCCTCTAAAGACATTAAAAAATTGAGTTTTGCTTGGGTTGCTTGAATCTTTTCTCTAGAAAAATTAGAGGTATCATTCATATTGTCGTTTTCTTTGTCCCACAACGCATCTTCCATGTATTCTACTTATTGAAATATGTTCTTGAAAACATCTGTGTCCAGTTCTTAAGCTCTTGCTTGAGACTTTTCAATTTCATTGGGAATTTTATCATGAAAGACCCTTGGCATTCTTCTTCCCCAGAAAGCTTCACTATTCTTTGAAAGTCCTCATGCATAGTCCACATATTATTTGGCTATATAGAAGCTATATATGCCCATATATAGTAGTTATATATGCCCATATATAGCAGTTATATATGGTTATGTAGCAGCTATATACGCCCATATATCGTAGCTATAAATTGCAGTTATATATGGTCATATATAGCTACTATATAAGCCATATATAGCTACTATATAGCTTAAAAATAGCGTTGGAGAAAAAAATACGAAACATACATCGTACGGTCTCGTGAGAGGCACCAACACCTCTCAGGAGACCAATGTAACACGTGGGAACTAATCAGATGATAATGGGACTCCAGGTTTGAGATTGCGACGATAATTTGTGTAGAGGGGGCTTGAAGGTAATTTTGAGATTATAAGTAATTCCACATTAGCAACAGTATTTTGGGGATCAAGGCACCGTGGCAGCTCAAGCGAGGCAGCTCAGCGTGACAACTTGTATTTTATCTTGTTGTATTACTCATATTGTATCTTTATTTATATTGACTGTAAGCTATAACAGTTGTAATGATGTAACGAGAATAATAGTGAGTTTTAGTGTGAAGTCAAACGGTACTCGCGAGAGAACAGGTTTGGCAGGGCCTGGCAGAGCTTTCATGCTCTACAGAATGACCTCACTGTGGGAACTTTAGAGGGACATGGTTTGGAGGATTGAGAAGTGAGGCACCGTCGGGGCTTGTCCTGACCATCTTAGATACACCTGGTAAAACACTGAAGGATCCTGACTGTGCAAGCTCAGGTGGAGCAACTCGAAGTTCCATCGGGCATTGAGTTGTGAACCAAACAACCCTCTACTTAATGTCACATCTACTGTAGGTGATGTCACTAGTCAGCTAAACAATGTCAAACCTACATTTGAGTAAACCACCGTGGTATTTAGGGTTGTCAGGCGGTTGGTGAGCCACCTCTGCGACAATAGCCCCCAGACACACAGTGGTTAGGCAAAAGGTATGTCTTGGCATTTAATGTTTATGACGTGGAGACAACTAGTGCATCAGACATTTAATGCTGTGACATAAAGTATGAGGGATGTCTTTCATAGTCTTTAATGACTGAGTTTCCTCGGGGGTGGTGTGGGGGGCTATTTAAGGACCCCAACCACCTTTGAGGACGGGATGATCTTTTTGAGAGTTCAGAAGTTATTGCTAGAGATAATAGACATTAGAGAGAGTTATTACAAACCAGAGAGATTATTACCCACCCACCATTGTCATTTATTATGAAGCTTTTAATATTTGATAGAGATTCTTGGGAGTTTTTTTAGTGTGTTTTCTTGTCTACCAGGGTGTATCTAGGGTGCTTACTTCTCCCTCCCTCTAGCTAAGTTACTTCTAAGTTCATCACTACCTTCTAAGTTATACACGAGAGATTTTTGAGTTTAAACTGAGTCTTATCTTCATTGGGTTTGTGTTCGCATGTTCTATTACTAATCCAAGGTTTTGGCTAATTAACTTATCATTACTATACTTCAAAAGGGGTTACACCTCCATCTTATCTAAAGTACCCTCTTACATTTGGTGACTTCGTTGGGGAGGCATTCTTCTAAGTAGGTAGTATGGTGCAATATAATGATAATCGAAGGCACAACTTTGATGAAATCCAACACAATGAAGAGCAAGTTGTGAGAGAACTGAAGGCTCTAACGAATGGGGCTCCTCGAATAGAGATGCCTCCGGTTCAGGCGACGAGAGGCATCCCAGGGGTGACACAAGCTTCCACGAGTGTGGGGTTGGGAGACACTCAGGTGGCTCTCCTTATGAATAAGTTTTATGAGTTTTTGCAAACTCCGGTAGGTTCAACGATGCTGGGAGGATTGGAAGCCAATGACTTCGTAACACCATGGGTGGCCCCAATGGCCCCACCAGGTACAGGTGTGCGAGAATGGTCCCAGCAAGCATACCCTCTATTGTGAATCCATCCATGGTAACCTCAGGAGTTTCAACGGCCCCAATTATGACGACTGCTCCAGTTGAAATGGGCACCCATCCCATGGTCTCGTTGGTTATTGCCCCAGTAGCATCACCCATGGACGAAATGAGAAAGAAGATGCATAAAAAGATGTTGAAGTTCATGCAAGCCTCCTCGAAATCTTCTGGCGAGGTGGCTTCGGTTTATGATGACTTTCGAACACCTTATCCTTAGGAATACAATGATGAGCCCTATCCAAAGGACTATATTCCTCCTATTTTTGAGAAATACACAGGGAAAAGTGGGAACCCGAAGGAGCATATTAAGCACTTTGTTGAACACTTGGGAGCGCATTGCAAGAATAAGAAACTTAGGTTGAGGTAGTTTTCCAATTCCTTAAGTGATAAAGCATATACCTGGTATTCCCATTTGACTCATAATAGCATTTCTACATGGGAGGAGATGCACATATTGTTTGTCCATAAGTTCTTTCTGGCAGAGGATGAGTTTAATTTGACCCAACTGGGTAGCGAGAAGCAACGACATGAGGAGGAAGTGGTGGCCTATGTTTGAAGCTTCAGGGAAAGATCCCTCGACGTGAGGGTGGAGGCCAAAGAATCCAAGTTATTGTATATCTGCGCTGAGGGGATGCTCCCTGAGTACATCTGCCATCTTATCAATGAGATGCACGAGGGGAATTTTGCGGCGTTCTTAAAAGTGGTGAGAAATATCTCCTTAGTGGTGCGGCCCAATCCGGTGGTAGTGCCCATGATGTTTAGACATCCGATTCAGCCAACGGGGGGGGGGGGGGAGGTCTCTGCCCCCACGGGTAGGGTACACCGAGGGGGAAGATAAGGGAAAGGCACCAAAGAAGGACAATAAGAGGATGTTCGGAAGAGATAGGGAGGACCCACCACCATTACCTTGTATAGTAGAGGAGGCTGTCACACTACAAGAAAATGAAATTATACCGACGTTTATTTTGCGACGTTTATAGAAAACGTCGGCATAAACATCTCGTATCAACGTTTTCCACAAAATGTGGGACACTTTCCAACAGTTTAATTAAAATGTCGGATAATTTTCTGTCATTTCTATAAAATGACGAAAAAGTTGGGGATTTTAAGTCGTTTTTGGAAAAAAAAAAATGCCGGCATATTTCCTTCTCCTAATTAAAATCGAACTCCGCAATTTTTTTTGTCTTCCCGCTAGTTTTTTCATCCCACTACTTGTTTTTTTTTCACTTTTTTCTATTGGGTCGGTTGTAACTCTATTCCTAATTGGTTTCCTCTATTCCCGCTACTTAATTGGTTTCTCTTCTTCTCAATTAGACCAAGCCAACACTCTTCTTCTCAGTCAGTTCTCAATCGGAGCTGAAAATATTGAGGTAATTGTTTTTCATTTTTTTCTACATTTGGCTACGTATATTTATCTACTGATTCCGGGTATTTGTACTTTTTTCATTGTTTAATACTAATTCCAGGTATCTACTGACAGTATTGAGATAAACATACGTACCCAACCGGTATTATTTAATAATCGGGAGATGTCTTTTCTCATTTTTTCTATTATTAAACTGACAGTATTAAACATACCTCAATACCGTAGATAAACAAATCAGTACGTTTAATAATCGAAACTGACGGCTTTATCTACTGATTTGTTTGGGTACGCATGTTTATCTACGGTATTGTTTGCGTATGTATATTTAAAAATACCTCAACAGCATAATAATCGAAACTGATGGTTTTATTAAATGATTTGTTAGGGTATTGAAGTATTTTTAGTCTTAAAATCTGATTTAATTTAAGGCTTTCCATCCATTGTTTACGTGTTTATCTCTTTTTATTAGTAATAATTTCATCTGAGCTTAAAAGCTCGTTGGTACTGAAAAAATTATAAAATAGTTAGGGTACTGTTTAAAGGTTTCTAATTGACAAAACCTATCTCTCTTGTGTATTTTCGATTTAATTTAGGGCTTGAAGAGTGATTGATGGAATTTGTAAAGGGGTGGGGCAAAATCGGGAAAACAAATAATTTGTATTAAGATAAATATACAATTGCAAAAGAAAATAGGCGAAAAATAGAAACAATTAAATTTATATCTAACCACTTATACGAGGGTAAATATTTATGATTTAATAATTATGCTGCACAATTTTTTTTATGATTTAATGGTTTAGGTAAATATGATTAGTTTACAACTTAATGTTTATTTGTTATGATTTCTTTGTTTTAGGGGATTTACAAGTTGTGGTGGAGGATTTCTACATTAGACATTTTTTCTTTGATTTGACTGGAGTTATTGAGGTATTTTTATTAAGTTTTACATTTTACTTAAACTTTTGGCAATTCAAAACATATTAGGAGATGTGATAGTTTACCAATGGTTAGAATGGTTGAAAATGTCGGTTTACCAACGCCTCATGTCAGTCATCCAACATTTGATAAATAATCTCACATCATTCAGTCGACATTTGATCCTAAATGTTGGTCAACCGACATTTGATAAAGAATCTCACCTCGATCGGCCAACATTTGATCCTAAAAATCTGTTGATCCTAAACGTTGGTCAAATGACATCTAATAAAGAATCACGTATCGATTAGTCGACATTTGATCCTAAACGTCGGTTGATCCTAAGCGTCGGTCAGACGTCATTTAATCCTAAACATCGGTTGACCAACACCTCGTGTTGGTCAATCTACATATGATGAAACATCAATACTTTGGACCTCTGTTTTTGCCTTACTGTTGATGCAACATCCACACATTGATCCACTGTTTCTTCCTTTGAAGGACAACACATTAGTCCACCATTTGGACTTTACATCATAATATTACTAATTGAATCATCTTTCTGCCTCTAATTTTGGACTTTATTTCATATATATTACTGATTGAATAATCTTTCATTTAAACCGTTTATGTTACCATTTTTAAATAGGTCCTTAGTCATATTCATGACTTCAGTAATTTTTTTTTTAAAAATCCAAATGAATTGATAAAGTGTGGGTGAATTTCTTAATTATATAAGATGTATCTAATTATTTATTTTTAAAGATGATTTTTGTGTGAAAGACAAAACACAAGTAGGACTTCACTCAATAAAAATATTTTTATGTAGCCTTTCTTTATTCCCTATTAATTTTGATGTGCTTCATGTTCAAAACTCATTTGCATGATTTTCTTCAATCAATAAATCAGTTGTATAAGTCAGTTTATATTAGGCAGTTTATATTATGATTTTGGATTGAAAACTCATTTGATTTTGATAGTTCATATTAGATAGTTTATATTTGGAAGTTTATACTCAGTTTATATTAGACAGTTTATTTTATTTGCATTCAAGAAATGATTTGGATTTTGATTTTGAATTAGATAGTTTATATTAGATAATTTATACTAAGTCTATATCTATGTTTTACTCAGTTTATATATGATTTGGATTGTGATTTTGCATTCAACGACATAAACTATAGCCCATAATTCCTTATTGAATGAACACCTGATCCTTTTTTTTGCCTAAAGCTGGTGTTGTTGCATCAGCTCTAGAGTGATACTTGAATGTTATATGTTTTATATGTTTCTGTAATTTAATACTATATAGTAATATATCGAAACACGTATTATGTGTGTACTCCGATACGTTACCGACACATTGTGGACACATTGGGACATGTGATGGTTATTCTTCTTTATTTATGATTTTTAATTTTGAAGTGTATTTGAATTTTGTTTTGTATGGTCCATTTTCTTAATTTCATGTTAAGAATGCTCAAACAATGTATTTTATGGAAAACTATGCTTCATTTCATATATATATATATATATATATTATACTTATCCTAACGTGTCGTATCCTAGTTTTTGGAAGAATCACGTGTCGCGTGTCAAAACGCGTAGTACGAGTCTGTGATATAGGTTATTCCATAAATAGTTTATGCATGTTCGCACTTAAAATGTGTAAGTAATTTATGTATATTTGTGTAAAGATGCGTGTGTTTGTGTTTTGGACTAGCAGCGGGTTAGGCCGCTGAGAATGGGGTAGGAGGGAGGGGCTAGTTATGGGTTAGGTAAAATTGGGGGAGGTAGTTGGGTGTATGTGGTTGTTTTGATAAATTACATTTATTTTCATAATTTTTCAAACACTAGGTATAGTTATTGTTCTCGAAAACAATCACATTTTACATATCTTATGAATCAACAAGTGTTTGGGTAGGAGCCCAATTCAATATAAAGGGTTTTATTTTAGGTAATCCTCTCTAGGGTTCCATTTTGGGTTGATGCAAAGATATAATCATTCAGGTTTATACTATATGTTTTAACTTTTAGTCTGGTGCTGGGTCTTAAAAGATGGATTTTGTTTTAGAATATTAGACTTTTATTTTGTTCTTGATGATCGTAGCATAATGATAATATATTTCCAATAACTTTATGCATACTTTATAGGGAAATTTACAGTTAAGTCCATTGTTGACAATTTTTAAATATTTAAGGACAATTTATAATTAGGTCCACTTGTTATGACACTAGCATGAACTTCTACAAGAAGAGAATTAGTGGACCTAAGTGTTTAAAATTTGTCAAAATTCCTTTATTGTTTAAAATTTATTTGTGAGGGCCCTAAGAGTACTTTTCCCTACTTTATAATCACTCAATGAATGTAACACATGACTTTATAATCACATTTGAAGTATTGATAATTCATTTATCTCGCACGTTTTCTCATTACTAACTATTCGACTTATTTAACAACAATATTTTTGTATTTTTTCATTAGGTCGAATATATTGATGGATAAAAGTTGGATTACTATAAAACATAAAGGTCATCCTTTATACGAGAAAGGAGCACAAGCCTTTGTTAAGTTTGCCTCTGATAACAGACCGAATGCTGAAAAAATATTATGTTCGTGTAAGAAATGCCGCAATATGATATTTGTGAAGAAAGATGATGTGGTAGAACATATAATACTTAATCATTTCTTAGAGAGTTATACATGCTGGACCTTTCACGGGGAATCTTCCTCATATTCTTCTCCCTCTTCTGTATTTGTTTTTAGTGATGAAATGAGAGAGATGATACATGATGCCTTTGGAATTACGCCTTTAGACCCACGAGAGTTTATGGAAAGTGGTGCAGAGCAACAATGGGTAGAGGGTCCAGATGCTGAAACTAAGAAATTCTTTAATCTGATAAAAGAATCAGAGTGAGAGTTGTATCCAAATTATAAGAACTATTCCACACTCTCGTTTCTTGTTCGATTATTGTATATAAAGTGTTTAGGTGGCTGGAGTGACAAGACCTTTAGAATGCTTCTTGAGTTATTAAAATATGCATTCCCAGAGGGTGAGACATTGCCAAAGTCTTTTTATGAAGCTAGAAAGTTGATTGCAAACTTAGGGTTAGATTACAAGAAGATACATGCATGCCCTAATGATTGCATGTTGTACTGTAAAGAGACAGAACATGCGAAAGAATGTCCAAAGTGTCATACCCCAAGATATAAATAGTTAAAGGGTCAGTCAGATGACGATGTTGTTATAGATAGGAAAATTCCCCCAAAGGTCGTAATATACTTCCCTTTAATACCAAGACTTCAAAGGCTATTTATGTCATCAAAGACAGCAACACATATGATATGGCATGTCGAGGAGTGCATTGACGATGGAAATGCCAGGCATCCAGCCGATTCTCTTGATTAGAAAACATTTGATGAGATATATCGAGGTTTTAGTGGAGAACGACAAAATGTCAAGCTTACTTTATCAAGTGATGGCTTCAACCCGTTCTTCAGCATGAGTATTGCCTATAGCACGTGGCCTGTAGTTTTGATGTCATGAAACATAGCCCCCTGGTTGTGTATGAAACAACCATTTATGATATTATAAATACTTATTGATTGTCCTAGAGGTGCTGGTAATGATATTGATGTTTATTTATGCCTTTTGATTGACGAGTTGAAGGAATTGTGGGTTGGGGTCGACACTTATGATGGATCCAAAAATCAGATGTTTAAATTGCGTACGTCGTTACTATGGACCATTAGTGATTTTTTAGCATATGAAAATTTTTCGGGATAGAGTACAAAAGGTAAATTAACATGTCCTTGTTGTCATAAATATACTTGTTTTCAGTGGCTATATAATGGAGGCAAGCATTGTTACATGGGTCATCGTCGATGGTTGCTGGAAGATCATAAATTTCAACGGGATAAAATCTCTTTTGATGGTATAATTGAATTGGATAAAAATCCCTCTCGTCTATCTGTAGATGAAGTGTATGCCGAAGTAAAGGAATTCGATAATAAGTTAGGGAAGGATCGAGCGTTAGAACGTAAAAGGAAAAGGGTTAATAAAGAAAAAAGTAGTACACTGTCATGTAATTTGAAGAAACAAAGTATATTTTTTGAATTAGATTATTAGAAGGACAATTTGATACGCCATAATCTTGATGTTATGAATATTGAAAAGAATGTGTCTCATAATGTGCTCGGGACATTATTGAATATTGATGGGAAGGGAAAGGATAATTTGAAGGCTCGTCAAGATTTAAAGAGAATGGTTATTCGTAAGCCGTTGCATCCTCAAAAACAAGCAAATGTCAAGTACTATTTGTCACCTTCACGTTTCACATTAGATAATAAAGTTAAAGATGTGGTATGTAAAGTGTTGAAGTAGGTGAAAGTTCCAGATGACTATGCTTCGAACATATCGCGATGTGTTAATCTTAAAGAGCTTACTATATTAGGACTGAAGAGTCACAACAACCATATATTAATACAATAGTTACTTCCTATTGCTTTAAGAAATGTGTTGCCTAAGAATGTGCTAGAACCATTGATTGAATTGAGTAACTTTTTCAGGAGTGTATACTCAAAAGTGATGAATGTAAGTGATCTTGATCATGTTCGATCTCGCATCGAGCTCACATTATGCCATCTTGAGAGGATCTTTCCGCCTTCATTTTTTTAAGTCATGGAGAATTTGGTTATCCATTTAGCAGAAGATGCAAAGATCGGAGGACCATCACAATACCGGTCAATGTAAGCTATTGAAAGGTGTTGTATTTTTGCAATATTAATTGTTTTTAATTTAAATGTGAGTGTTTGTCCATATATAATTGAATTTTCCTCTCAATAGATACTTGTTCACACTAAAGAATTATGTAAAGACCCGAAGTCATCCACACTACACCAAAATGGGAGACAAAAGAAAATTTATAACTCCTAACAGCAGTTACAATTTTTTATAACCCCTATGGGGTTATGACTGGTGACCCCAATTTGTAACTTCTATTCGTAACTGCTCTCAGTAGTTACGAATCATATATTCGTGACTGCTGTTAACAGTTACAAAATTGATAGTAGTGATAAATTTGTGATTCCTATTAGCAGTTACAAAATTGAATTTGTTAAATGTTGTAAAAGATATTACAAATATCTTTATATTTTCACAAAATGATGAAATAATGAAAGTAAAATAAATATCATGATAACAAGTCTAAATATTTTGACAACATTTCATTTATATTTCTCATATTCCAAATATCCAATACACATAAAACTTGTTTAAACTTAATTTAACATCAAACAACCCCTAAGTGGGCGCCAAGTACAAAATGAACATAGAATAAAAAATAAACTAAAAAAAATAACGACACAACACTTCGAAGACATGGAATGTCATGAGCATGTAACAAATCATTCTAAATCTATACCAGGAGTCACCACGCAGTGGATACAATTCGTGACGTCTAGGTATATCAGCCGTGGGGGTTATTGATGCTGTAACATCCTCCCTCGTGTACTCGGAGTATGCCTGTTGAGCAAGTTCAATGGACTCAAATTTTTTGAATACGGCGCCTTGGTATCCATTAACTTGTGCTTGTGTTGCTTGCCACGAAGTGTAAACACCTGGATTTAGGCCTTTGAATACTACGAATGTCGGGTATGCCATGTGTATGCCTGCAAATAATAAAATGTGATTAATATTAAGATTCTTGCATATTTGAAGAACTTTAAGAATATAAATACATTCACAATTCATCTTAAAGAGGAAGTCTTTTGGAGGAGTTCATTAGACTATAGAGAAGGATAAAGTATTTCTTGAATATTTCAAACTAAATAGATTGCATCTATTTAATGGACTAGGAGGATTTGAAATTATGCTGAGAAGAATAGTTATTAATGAGGTTTATAACACTGGCAATGATCTTCTTGCTATCCATTTTGCCATATTTAAAAACAAATTTATTTCTACTCACCCAAATCTCTTAACAGATTGCACTAAGAACTAAAATCAGCAAGTATCTAATGAAATCTTTTTTGAGTTTTTGAGCCACCAAGACAAAAGGAGCTGATAAAAAGATACCAAGCATAGATGAAAAGTATGACCAATGGGATTCCTGGATATAAGACCATCTAGGAACAAGTGATTGAAGTTTTAAGAATTTTTAATTGAATCATGTCTTTTAAAGGAACTAACATGTGCATACATTTCCTGATTACTTCCCAAGCTGATCTAGTATTGAAATCCCCACTAGTTGAAAGAGACCAGTATTTGGTCGATTCAATTTCAACTATAAAACTGTCAGCAATGTCTTTGATCTTCTTTGATTTTGGAGATCAATAACTGTAGAAATTAATGCATTTAAAAGGTCACTATCCTCTTCTATATGACCTGATTAAAAATATTGGGATTTGTAGACCTATTCCAGCTCACATCAAGCAGGCCTTCATTAGATATAAATAAATTAAAATCAGCTGCTACATTCAAATCAATGGGATTCCTTCCCTTTTTATCTTCACTCCTCGCAATCACATTGAATTCCCTCATAATAAGCTAATGTTGATCATTCACAATGAATTTGTGGGCCATGAGAGAGTCTCAAAAAGGATTCTACCTTGACTTGAACATTTTGCATAGACCAGTGATAAGAAAATAGAATGAAGACATTGAGGAAGGTATATACTCGAGAGAATAGCCTGCTCATTTATCTTACTATTTCTGTATGATTCTAAATATCCATAAAAACCAGATCTTACTGTTTCTGCCTTTGTCTCCTTGTTTCCAACTTTCTTCTGATACATCTTCAGAATTACTGTAGTTATTCTAACATGGGAGGACCATAATCCTCATCTTATTCTTTGCCAGTAAAGGCAAGGCATTCATGAGGATCAGCTTTGTCAGTAAAGGCAAGGCAAGGCATTACTGTCATTATTATAACATAGGCCTGCAGATTCTTTGGCAATTTATACAGCCTTGCTCAATATTTCCACCTCAAAAGAATTTGTTGAAAAGAGAGTTAATTCTATGGATTATTATTTTTGGAGTAGATATAGAGTCTAATAAGAATGAAATAATGGATGACAAAACATGTAGACAATAGTTTAGAGTTCTAACCAGCTAGCTTAGATCTTAAAGATTGCAAAAGGCTGTCATAGTATTAGAGCAACTGGAGGGATTGGTATGAGAAAACAACATAAAATCGCCACATAGTCCACATTTATCTAAGAATATGCCAACCTTTTTCCCAAGCAAGTTCCACACCAATTATGACAACTAAGAGCTCAACAAAGAATGCATTATACTAACTAAAACCAAAGTCTGCAGAATATGTAGGTCTTCTAAATGTTGTGAAGAGTGATTTAGAGATATAATTGATGTAACTAATCCAAGCTTTGAGTTATTGATTAACGAACTTTGGTTGGGGATTAATTCCACCATGAATGGTTTTAATCCTTTTCAACCAAATAAGGTCAGTAGTGTTTAGAATACTAGTTATCCAGATGGTCTTGAGTTAGGAACTCCATATCATCCTATAAGCATTTCCCCAAACTTCAAATAAAGATCTAACTTGAGGCACCTCTTTTCCAAATCTGTGAAATATCCATCTCCAACCATGTAAATAAAAATCACAAAGAAAGAAAACATGGTTAATAGTTTCTAAATTTTTTTAGCAGAGGATATATTTAGGAGTAAGGCCAATGCCCCTTTTTATAAGGATATCTAGGGTAGGGATTTTGTTTTGAAGAGCCATCTAAATAGTTATTGGTGGAATGAATGACTTCCATAAGGGAAACACCTATCCACATAAGGTTTAATAGGGGAGAAACATATAACATAAGGTTTTGGGGATATAAGCAAATGAATTTTGAAAATTTCAGAGGCTATGTCTTCAAATCTGGTAATGAAGAATTAAAAGAGGTTCCAATTATTAATGGTAATATAATTGGAGACTTTAATACTTCTAAAAGTCATATTTTTCTCAATGTTCAGTTATTACAGAATAGAAGAACCCAACCAATTATATGTCCAAAACTAGATACTTTCCCCATCATCCACTTTTCAGTGAGCATTAAGATACGACAAGCTTGAAACCCCAAAAAATAGAATATAATTTATAAAAAGCATAATGTCCCCAAGGTATTTCATATTAGAAGTCTGGTTATAAATCTTCAAATTGGTTATATCAAGACCTCCTTTTTCATGAGTTGCACAACTGTTAGCCCAAGAAATAGTTGTAGCAACCCACTTATTTGTATTTCCTGTACATAAAAAATTTATAACCCAAGATTGAAGCCTATCTAATGGCCCAGTATACCATTTGTATATATAGAAGTTGTATAACAAAATATGAAGAATCACTTACTTTATCAATCGATCCCTACCAGCTACAGAGAGAAAATGACATTTCCAACCTTATAATTTGACTCTAGCCTTGTCTATGAGAGATTGTAAATTAGATGCATTTGGTATGCCTTTGAAAATTGGGACTCCTAGATAATGAAATGAAGAATAACCTTCTATAATACCAAGTATACAGATAATGAGAGGCTGCTTTTGGACTTATTTATCAATTAGCCAAAAAATAGCTATTAATATTCAATCCAACATCAAACACTACTAATATTCAAAGCAGATACACACTCGATACATTCAAAACAGATTACTAATTCATTCAAAATAGATTACTAATATTCAAAATAGAGTTCAAACATTACTAATTGTTCACTTTGACAATTTGTTCAAATTTCTCAAAACAAATTACTCTGGATCACTTAAGGATAAGACAAAGCAATGGACAAACCACCCAAGATTTCTTGACATCCTTAATAGTGTCCTCCCCATGACTTCGACAATACAACGGATGATTCTCTTCTCCTGGATCAACACTACTAATGTAAACCTTACGTTCAAATATCAGCAATTGATGGCCATGCACCACCGTTCCAATAGCAGCTGAAGCAACAACTTGTCCACTTGCAATCTTTCTCTGATTTGAAAAATCTAATAAATCGACATATGGTTCATGTGGAGGATCAGTTAAATCTCCAAAGTTTGGCTCAGTTGAATCTCCAAAGTTTGGCTCAGTTGACGGGGGTAGGAATGTAATCGTGGGGACATGAATGCGGAACTGGAGTGTAATTACGAGGACTTGGATGTGGGACATGAGTATAATTGCGAGGACTTGGATGCGAGACAGGAGTGTAATTGTGAGTACTTGGATTTGGTATTTTCAATCCATTCGATTCAAAAGCACTTAAAAGCATGGTAACAGATGATTTGAGAAATGCCATATCCTCATCATGTTTTTCTTCTCGTGTCTTTGCTCTATTCAACTGTGATACTATAGGAGAAATTGCCTTAAGTTTACTTTTGGAGACGGGCCCAACACCACGAGTCACCCCCTAGTATCTTTTCCTCTAAAGGCAGTCAATGCATCTGTATCAATATTGTTTTGGCTTGAAGAACCTTGACTACTTCTCAGCTCACTCAATTTTTGCTGCAAAATTATTTATGAATCGATTAAAACCATTGAAGGACGAAACTTGAAGGAATTTAATTATTACAACTGAGATTACGAAACTCACCATATCATCAGCTACCTTTGGGTGAAACTCCCCAGTTTTTCGCCTACGACTTTCGAGATACACTTCTGAACGATTAACAAGTCGTTTATTGTTAAGCACCTATAAATTAATTTTCCATTAACTATTTGAGTAAGACATGTAGTATATATACACATTAAAATAAGAAAGGGTGTCTACCATCTCCTCAATTTTCTCAGCATACGACATCCGACCAAGACAATAGACGTCAGCCTTTTTAGCCCTGTTCACCCGGCCTTGGTGTCATTGTTTCAATTTTGCCTCAGATGCTTCGCGCGAGATGAATTCATTCCACTCACGAACAGGGATATGCTCTTTCTCTGGTACTTGATCCTTCAGGGCCTTTATCCCATCACTGTCCAATCCCTTAAAATAAGTCGAGTGGAGGTTACTTCTAAAAGTCTTCAATTGAATACCAATGGCTTTCATGGACCCCTCCTTCTGGTCGGCCGAAAGATTGAACTCTTTCATGAGCGTATCCCACAACTCATCCTTTTTTACTTGCTCAACCGTATCCCAACTCTCATATTTTAAGCCAATACAAGATTTTAACAAAGATAAGTCTCGATCTTTAAAAGGATTCTTGACACCTATTGGCAAACCAAATATGTTAAGGGAAATGTCAGCACGAGAATCAATGGCAGAATGTTCATCATGACTTGAACTTTCTAGCTTGGATGATGGAATTGTATTCTCGGACGCCATTTTCTGCATTTTATATTTATGCATTAGTTCATATGTTAATACAAGAGTAAGGAAATAATATAAAAAAATATAATATAAGTTATACCTTTTCAACATATTCTAAAAGTTTTGATAATTCAACCATCTCATAAGTTTCATACTTCGTCATTTCACGTAAATTTTTTATTGGCTATGTCTGCGGAAGTGTGTTGATAATTACATTTCTGACACTAAACATATTAGGACGTATGCCTTCTCGCGTAAGCCGATAATAGATGTTAACTTTGTTATGCATATGTTTTCTCATAGTAGAGTCTGAAGGCATCCTTATCCCCTTCACTTCTATCCACAAAGGATGAATTTATCTTTCTTCGAGTTCTAAAAACTCTACTAACTGCATCGCATTACTTGGATTATGTTTTATGAAAACCCTTTCAACTGCTTCATCCCAACTTTGAGGTAGTGTGCGTAGAATTGATTGAAATAAATATGCTTCAGGTATGTTCCACCCATGATCTCGCAAGTAATTGCATTATTTGATTTTTCGATAGACATGTCGATAAATTGACGTGTTCTCTATAAAAGACCTATTTTGAAAATCGTTGCATGTATATACAATATATGACATCCTGGAAAAAGTAATAATAAACTTGTGAACAAAAGTCACTATGAATACATGCTACGAAATAATTGAAACATGCTATTATACATAATTTTCAAGTCAACATTTAAAACAACATAACATGGAACAATTAAACATCTACTCCTCTAATGCGTCTAATAATTCTTTAATTATGGGTTGTCATCGAGAATAGACTAAGTCTCGATAGGTGCCTCTATATCGTCTACCGATGTAGTCAAGCGCTGAGGAGAATGTAAAACAACAGACCATGGATCATTGTTGGGGCTCTTTGCATAAAACACTTGCTTTAAGTTTTGGAATGCACAAACGAATGGCTCATCATTAACATTGTCTTTACTCTTCAACTTGGCCAAATCAACCTTCACCATGTGGGTGTCAGGGTCGACCATACATGCATTCTTGTCCTCCACTCTCACCCAATCACAATAAAATATAGGTATACTAAAAGATATATAATCTAATAGGATAATTTGTGACTCCTCATAGCAGTTATAATTTGTGACTGCTCATAAGAGTCATAACTTATGTCTACTAATAAACTTGTGAGTTCTTATGACGGTTATAAATTTGTGACTGCTTATAGGAGTGACAAATTAACTATATGGTAACATTTGTGACTCCCATTAGCGGTAACAAACTAATTGACTCAAATTTTTTTTAACCAATTAATTTTATCACCCCTAATGGCAGTCACAAATAATTTTGTGACTACTCCCGTGAGTGACTAGTTTGTCACCCCTATTGGCAGTCACAAAATTAACATTTTGGTGTAGTGCCAGAAGGTTCAATTGCACAAGGATATTGGGTAGAAGAATGCTTGACATTTTTCTCCAGGCACTTGCATGATGTTGAAACCAAGTTTAATCGACTAGTAAGGAACGATGATGGTATATCCAATTCTCTCAATCAAATCGATGGTCGCAAATTGGGTAAATCAGAGGGGTTTATGCTTGATGACCTTACATATGCACAAGCACATTGGTGTGTGCTCGTCAATACAGAAGCAATTGCCCCATTTTTAGAGTTAGTATCTTCTTGAATTAAGTTACCCCATTTTTTTCCACACGAAATACAATGCAATGACACATTTCAATGCAGGATTCACCGTACATCAATTAGGAGTAATTCCCGTCTCAGACCACATGATGTGGACCGCATTCACAAAGAAACATTTCATGGTTTAGAGATCATGTAAGTAATATACATATTGAAAATAATAGTATAAATTTAATTATGTTATACATACGTACAATGTTTAACGGTATCATTTATTTTGAATGAGTAGGTTTGTAACTTGCTTAAGGCACCTGATACAGATATATCAGAAGAAATTAGGAGATTGGCTAGGGGTCCATTAAAAAACTCAAAGAGATTCTCAAGGTATATTATGAATGGCTTTCGGTATCATACGAAGGCTCGTTAGAGGAAAAGAACGACGCAAAATAGTGGAGTCATGTTGAAGGAAATGACTGAAAGTTATGCAAGTGCAAGAGATAGAAATCCTGTATCTGGAGATGTTAATTTTTATGGGGTTTTAACATACATCATTGAGTTGCATTATTCTAAAGCTTACAAGTTTGTGTTGTTCAAATGTGATTGGGTTGACTATAGTAGAGGTCTAATTGAGCGAGATGATTTTTGTTTCACTCTTGTAAACTTCAAGCATTTGTTATATATAAAGCATCAAATAACGGATGAACCTTTCATCTTAGCATCTCAAGCAAATCAAGTTTTTTATGTGCGAAATCCAATGGAGAAATATTGGCATATTGTTGTGAAGACAAAGCCTAGAGACGTTTTTGATATTCTTGGACATCAATGTACAACCCAAGACATTATGTCGGATCAAATAGAGTCGTGATGCGAGAAAAATTTAGATAAAAAGGCATTCACACATGATGATGAGGCTTGTTGGGTAAGACAAGGTGTTGCCGGAACTATTGTTGACGAGGGAACACAAGGAGAATTTCATGAGGATGATGAGGCTAGTATGTAGGTTGATTTGACTATAACTAGGAGCCTTAAGGGCGTACATTTGATTACACGCTTATTTTTCTCTTAATTACACAAAATTCCCCTTTCATCATTTTTTCTAGTTAAGACTGGCTGTTGCAACATGACATTTTGTGAAAAGTAATTTTTCTCGGTTCTAGTATTGTTATTGAGTCTATTTTGACTTTTTTATGTGGTTGACTGTGTTTTTGTTTTATACATATCCACCTTTGTGAACAATATATTTTTAGGTTGTTTCCCTCTATTTTTTGAGGTGTTTTGGATATTTTCTTATTGTATAGTAAAAATATTATAGGGATCATATATGGGAGAGATGTACAATCACCTTGGAATCAGGTATTTCTAAATTATTGCAATGGTCTACTGATTTTAAGCCTTCATATCATAGACCTACTTCAACCCATGTGTGGGTGAAATTTAAAGGACTGAATGCTGTTTGTTGGAAGCCCAAAATTATCTTTGAGATTGGTGGATGTATTGGTACACCAATCAATATTGATCAAGTAATATTGGCTAAGCAGTTTGTTCATTATGCTAGTGTTTTAATTTTTGGAACTTGTAGATGGGAATCCTCTATCCTCAATCCTTATAACGAGAAAGGATTTTAGTTTTAATCAAGAGGTCATATATGAAAAGCTTCCTCCTCAATGCCGTCACTATCGGATTATTAGACACTAGGTCACTGAATGTATGGTTAACAAAAAACTACAGGTAGATAATCATGAAACTAATAATGTCCTACCTAAATCTCGAGGAGATCTAAATATAAAACTCCTATGACTAATGAAGTGTGGAAACCAGTTCAATAAAAATATCAATCCAAAAACCTTTTCAAAGTGGGAAACACCTTTGGGGCTAATAATCCTAATTGTCCAATCACAGCTATCCTTAACCATGTTAGCAAGAACTCCTCTAACAAATCTTTCATTCATAAATCATTGATGTCCTTGGTGGTAGAGCTATTACCTGTCAACCGTACCTGTAATCCCCAAATCATTAGCTATGTTGGTTATTAACATTCAAGATATTTAAAATGATAATGATATTAATCACGGAGTTCTAAACTTGCTTTCTTAAGAAACTGTTAATTTCATTATCCCCCCTTTTTTATTTTGATAAGTTAAACTTTTAGAGTTATGGATCAATATATATTTTTTAGGAGTCCCTGCTAATTAGTCGAGAATTATACCAATCGGGTCATGAAATTCCTGTTTGGACCTGAATGGAGAGAATTAGAGAACCAAATTCCGTATCACTCGACTAAATCAAGACTTGGTTTAATCATGTCAAAATATTAGACTGTTCTTGTTCTGAACAAGATATCTCAAGTAATACTATTTAAAAGGACAATTCTAGTCTTCATAAAGTAATCCCAAAAAATGTATAAACATGATTTGTCATTTGTCATTCATGTTTTCACTTTATAGATTAAGAATATGATTAAAAGTTGCAAAAGAAACATGACTTTGTTATAAGATGACTTTGGTATAAGCTGCATCCACTTTTGCAAAACAAAGCCAATATTTTTGAAGAAAGTGGCCAACAACAAATGCATATGTCAAGACTCAATTGTTGACTTCCCAGTCCTCCATTCATGTCAGATTCAAGAAAAACATACGAGGTCAATAATCCTAATATAACTACTTATCTAGTAGTCTCAAGACATGTGAAATAAATCTTTATAATATTGAAACATATAATGCAGTTCCAAGAAGAAATATCAATGGTGAGAAAATCTTATGAACAATTTGGAGAGTGAAACAAAATGCATATATGTGTGTCCACACCCGGTTGTATATCTATTACTTAAACTTGAGGTACATAACCATGCCCGTCTAACAAGTTCAACATCCTGAAAAATAGCTTGCCAATTTCAGGTCAATCCCATGCTCTTGAATTATCATAGCATAGTAGTTAAGTTTTGGATAGAGTCACCATTAAAACTTTTCTACCAACCGATTTTTTTGGGCATTTATTCTACAAGAAGCAGAAGGAGAAAATAAAAAATCATACCAGATGTTCTAAGGCTAAAATAAACTATTATTGATGCTTCGTTTTGCAGGTCAGTTCGAGGGTTGTGGAACGTCGTAGACTAACATGGCAGTCCATGGACGTCGACCTCAACACAATAGAGAATCTATACCTAGTCCCAAGTGACAAGAGGAGGTTGATGCAAATCATATCATGGGTGAGCCTCCACATAACTCGCCAGCTACTCACACTGTTACTACTAGACCATTGAGCCATCCATTATCTCAAAATAGCCAACAAGGCCCAGGAGCAGGTAATTTTAATTGCAAGAACAACATATACTAATTAACTATTATTATTTTGCACTAATGTTTTTCACAATTGCCTATTGGAAACTTAGCTCTTAGTTCGGAGGGACAGACAAGAACTAGAGGCCCTACGTTGATGCATAGTGGTTGGGGTGAGGATGAGGGAAGTTTACAAACTGAGGTGAATGAATTAGGCCAACCCATTGGAAATTCTTCAACTAAACTTGCTTCAAATCTAAGACTTTTGGCACGAAATGGGATTCTACTACCATTGACTTATCGCGATTGGAGACACATGGACGAAGAGTTCAAGAACGATGAGTGGGCTCATGTTAAGGTATAACTTAAACTAAAACATGTATGCACTTTATTTGTAATAGAAGATAGAAACATACGAGCTACATATGCTTGTGACTAAGAAGTTTGAGTCCTAAGATAAATATTGCATTACCCTCTAGTCATATAGAACTTCTACTGGTAAAAACGTTGCGCAAAAATCTCACAAAACATAAGTAGCAAACATAGAGATGCTACTAGACTATTATGCAACAAACTTTATATCAAGTGTTAAGGTCCACATCAAATAAACATTTGAATTAGGTTAGCCATCAGTGGTGTTCCTTCAAACTTATCCGAACAAATCTAGTAAGATTGTACGAACGTGCTAATGCCACTCACTGTCAAGGTAGAAGGACTCATAGTGGATCACATGTGCACCTCGTTTGTTAACTCATAGCGGTAATACAATGAAAAACTTGATGAACTAGGTATACAAAATTTTCATAAATGACAAGTTGTACTGGGCTTTGGATCCTTTTGAAAGTTTGATTCTAGCTAAGTATATCAATTGGGCATCTGATTTGAATCTTTCAATTGCTTGATGACCATTGTTCAAACACTTCTTTTTCCTTTTTTAAAAATATCCATTTGATCAGTGGAGCCTCTCATTTAATCTTTAAATCGCTTGATGAATGATGAACAATGTTTGCTTGATGAATGATGACAATCAATACTTACTTTTATGTTTATTATTTAATAGGATAATACATACATCACAGAAGAGATGCGACACTTTATAATGCAATCCCTCTCGAAGAAGTGGAAAGAATGTAAGGCCACTGCAAAGTGCCAAGGTTATGATCCGTACAATAAAATTATGGAACGCTTGGCACATTGTCCCCCTAGGGTTTAGGAGAGTCACTAGCGAAAACTCGTATATTATTGGGGCACAGCTGATGCAAAGGTATGTCGTGTTATTAATTTTTTCTTAAGCCGTTAAAACCCCCTAACAAGCAGTAGGGATATTAAAACACCTATCAAAATTTATTCTTAATGTGTTTACATTATGGATTGTTTTTTTCCTATACTAGCTTAAGAGTGATGAGAACAAAGACATCCGTAAACTTCTGACATCTCCACACACATCCTGTAGAAATAGTCATGCTCAAGTTAGAGAATGTAAAATTTTCTTTATTTGCATTGATTATCTTATTGTAATTATGTTTGATAATTAATACTATTTTCTTGTAGATGCGAAAAGATCTTGGATATGTACCAACTCATAGGATGGTGTATAAGAAAATGCATATAACTAAAAAAAATGAGCATGTTAGTGAAGAAGCAGCTCAAGCGATTGTAAGTCGCATATTCATAATGCATTGCATATTTTTTTATCGAATAATGTCCCGTTTATGATAAGAATAAGTTTGATATAATGACAACTATTATTGCACATGTTGATTTGTGCACAGAGAAATGGAGATTTTAAACTCCCAGCATCCGGAGACACCTGAGACTAGTGTTGCCCGAGATGATATATTCGGGAAATTTATGGGACCTGAAAGGCATGGGCGTGTACGAACATATGGGTTAGGTGTCTCTCCGATTACTATATTTAGCTCATCGTACACAAAGTCCGTGAATGATAGCATAGATAATGAGACACGATACCAAGAAGATATGGTAAGAATGCGACGTGAGATGGAAGCTGAAACTAAGCGGGTGCGACGTGAGATGGAGGCCGAGAATGAGAGGGTGCAACGTGAGATGGAGGTCGAGAATGAGAGGGTGCGATGTGAGATGGAAGATGAGAATAAAAGGAAACAAGTTGAAATGAAAATTCAATTGGAAACTCAAATGCAGTCAAAGTTATCTGCTATGGAATCTCGAATGAATGATCAAATGACAACTCAAATACGTGATTTTTTAGACTCTCATATGTGTAATATGTGAGATCTTACCCAATCTCCACGAGATGCATCTTCATACACTAGAGAGGTAAACTATAAGTACCTAGTTATTAATTTCTTTGTCTTAAATTCTTCCCAAATTGAAATCATCCATACACTGCTTCAATTTATGTACATTAAAAAATATAATAATAAGATAAGATATTGATATTGATAAGCATGATCTCAGTGATGGAAGCTTCAGTAGGAATTATCTGTGTAGGACTTATCTTTGCATTTATCCGTATTTATCCACGTCAATAAGAATTATCATTTTGTAGTTTCATATAACAAACTCAAGAAGTCCTATTCTATAGATACATCACATACACTTTGAAAGTTAAATGAGAGAAGCATTAAATATATTGTGCGTCTATTCTAGTGCGTCTATCCATGTCTGATGGTTTTGATAAATGTATAGAGGTTATTAATTTAGGGTGTTGAGTTTAAATCACTTGTATGCATTCTCCGTTTAAAACTAATTTAATATGTAATATGTTTTGATTGTGCAACTGAGCGAGCATGGTCTGAACACACCCAGACTCTAGGTTTTCTAGTTGATTTTTTTAAAAAAAACTTATGTTCTTTAATAGAATCAAAGCCATATAACTCACCTTTACTGGAATCTAATTTCAAATAACTCAAATTTACCCTATGCACACATCAGAAAAGCCATACACACATAAATTGTGAACTGCCAGACTTTACATAATAATATTGTTTTTATGTATTTGAAGAGAGGGTGTCACACTAGATTTTCATAAAAATCCCATCCTCATAGTCAGACACGGTTGATTGAAGGGGAATTGAACTTTCAACTTTCAGAGTTTCAGCATTTCTATGGATCACAACTTTCGACATTCCAAACATCTTCTGTATGCTCTTTATAAAGAAACTTTTGTGCTCAACCATCGAAGCATGAATGAACTCATCAATGTGTTCCTTTATGTTCACCAAGAAAGCTACATCATCGGACTTCTTCTTTTGACATGACGTGATAACAAGTGATATCATGATAGCAGGTGATGATTACTTTTCGTGTTCACTTTTCTCGATTGCCATTCTAAAAATGTAATACTGAAATGGTGTTGGATCAAATAGACTCCCGTGAGTGCTACCTAATGGGGAGGTTTCAGAGTCAGAGTCGGGATCATCGACAGAACTCCACCAGGGTGTAACAAAATAGTTCCCATTGGATTTTCTAATTGATTGATTATATCAATTTTTTTGAGAAACCAGATAATGGTTCTTGTTGAGTTCGGTTGGCAACCATAGTTGAGATTTTAGAGAATGGATGAGAACCCCCCATTGTTTGTTTCTATTGGTATGCTCACCGTTTCCCTCAATTTAGCATAATATCACCTTTCACCAAGTTAATCCTCTCTATACTTACCATAATTACTAACAAAATCACTCTTCATTACATGAAAATTTATTGGTCCATGTTTGATGTGTATAAATATTCCCTGTCTCTTATAGAGAAGCTACTTAAACTTTGTCAAATATATTAATTTCTAATTTTATTCTTTCCAATTTTAGCCTAACATCCATCCTTAACATTTATATATCCACCACATTCAACTTCCGGTGTTGATTCTGAGTTGTTCAAAGCCCTATGTCATATGGCAGTTCTGATACTCTTCCTAAAATGGAAAGTCCTGCAAAGGAATAGGAGGATCTGATGGTTTTGATAAATGTCTAGAGGTTATTAATTTAGGGCATTGAGTTTAAATCACTTGTATGAATTATCCGTTTAAAATTAATTCAATATGTAATCTGTTTTGATTGTGCACCTGAGTGAGCATGGTCTGAACACACCCGGACTCCAGTTTTTCCAATTGATTTTTTTAAAACAAACTTGTGTTCTTTATTAGAATTAGAGCCATATAACTCACCTTTACTGGAATCTAATTTCAAATAACTCAAATGTACCATATGCACACATCAGAAAAGTCATACGTACATACATAAATTATGAACTGCCAGACTTTACATAATAATATGGTTTTTGACTATTTGAAGAGTGGTTTTTGACTATTTGAAGAGAGGCTATCACACTAGATTTTCAAAAAAAATCCCATCCTCCTAGTCAGACACGGTTGATTGAAGGGGAATTGAACTTTGAGCATTCACAGTCTCAGCATTTCTATCAATCACAACTTTCGACATTCCAAACATCTTCTAGATGCTCTTTTTAAAGAAATTTTTATGTTCAACCATCAAACATGAAAGAACTCATCAATGTGATCCTTTATGTCCTCCAAGAAATCTGCATCGTCGGACTTCTTCTTTCGACATGACGTGATAGCAGGTGATTTCGTAATAGCAGATGATGATTGCTTTTCGTGTTCACTTTTCTCGGTTTCCATTCTAAAAATTTAATACTGAAATGGTGTTAGATCAAATAGACTCTCGTGAGTGCTTCCTAATGGAGAGGTTTCAGAGTCAGAGTCGGGATTATCTTCAGTGTTGGAGACAATTGTTTGCTGGCCTGCTTAAACTCTCCGAATTAAGTTTTGGATCTTTTCATAAGATTTCTCCACGGACCTTCTCAAACTAAGAGTTGAGTCCACTTCAAAAAATATGAACTTGAAGCCTAGCCATCGCAGAATGCAACTGGACCACCCCTTCAACTGTTCCTTCTTGTGAAATGTAGTCCTATGATTGATTTCCTGGAAAATAGCAACAACTGATTTACAGATCATGTACAACTCAAGCATTCATGTTTTAGTTTTATATTTGATAGCAATTTTTTATCCAAGGCTAATGACTGGAAATGTCAATTCATATATTCTCCTTCAAATCATTTATAGTTTTGGTTGATTATTCTTATAGTAAAATAAATAAATTCATTGGTTATGGAACCACAATGATGGTGGTACATGGATGCAATATATTACCTATGCAGGTGTAAGAGTTATGACTGTTTCATATTATGTGTTTCTTTTATTTTATTTATTTTACGAATTGAGATCGGTATGATTTATTGTGCCTCAATCTGGGATCAAGTCGAATAATTATTGATGAGTTCGACCAAGTTATTTAGTTTTCATAAGCGGTTGTAAACTCTTGTTATGCATTATGGATCATTATATCTTAATGTGCTATTGAAACCTTGATGTATGTGATAACTTTATGCTCATATTAGTAGGCTTCGAGAGTTATATTGAGGTCATTATGTACTGAGAGTTTATATCTTATGTTTCATGCAACAAAATTTCATACTATGTTGTAATTAGAGGGAATTAATGTATGCCGACTGTTTATTATTAGTGATTGTTGTTGGGAATATGGTTTATGTTGTTATCATCAATGGGAGTTTAGTTGCTACTTTGTAGGCATTGTGGTTATTGTTTTTGACTAAATAAAGTGTGTAATCAGTGGTTTGAGGTGTGGAAATAACATAGAATTTCATTCATATTTTTTTTATTAAGATGTATCTTTTACTCTGTTTTACTCTATTTTTCATAAAGCTTGTTTCATCTTACTGATATTTTCAATAATTATGGTATGAAAGCTCATGTATGATCTAGTTGGGCACAAAATTACGTTTTTGTATAGGGTCAACGGAGCTACTAAAATCCATGATTCCATGTAATTTTTTTTGTAGGTTCCCCATGATGCCAATGTTGATACTCTTGAATCGTCGAGACAATATCCATCAAAGGTTCAATCTCAACAATGACAACAACCACCAATGCAAGCACCACCACAAATTATATCAAGATCCCAACTTCAGAATTATTGTGAGGTTAGAACATCCGTACACTGTTTAAATTCATTAATGTTGTCAATATGAACAGTATTGTAGCTAGAAATCCAAAATTCCAATAAAGTTAAATTCACCTAGAAGTCTATATCTAGCTTTAATGCTTGCTTTACAACAGAGTACAATTTTTTTCAAGAATGCAATACGAAATCTAAATGCGACAAGTTCAAGTATTCAAGTCTCACATATAGACCCCATTATCCTTTCATTCTACTATTTCTATATTATAAGTTAGTAGAAACTACACCATCTTAATAATATTATTATATGTTAATTATCTTAACTTTTTTCATTATCACTCTATTATCTAGAACTGAGTCAACTCATTTGACCTATATGATCTACATATGCTTACATTATTTGGGTTATTTGAAGTTTTACCCCAATACTTTACTTTGGTCTCCCTACTTTTTTATTGATACAACTTTGGCCCTTGAAATTGTCAAATACTTATATAAGTAATTGTGATGTGTAGTTTTCCAAATCGACTTAAAAAATATCGTATACAATAGACATTGCCCCGCTTTAATAGGGTTTGTATGAGGTAGATGTAGGTAAAACTTATCCCCATTAGTTATTCAACTTTAATTAACGTGCATTCTAGAATTACACTAATTTTTATTCATTGCAAGGGTAATAAACTAGTTTTTAATTTTAATCGTCGATGGATTTACATTTTTAAAAAATTGAATATTATAGTGTGGCACTCCATCTTAAGTTGGACGATTTAATAAAATTTGTTATGCCTTATTGTTATTTTATTTAATTACTCACATAAATTTAAACACAATTACTCTTAAGTTTAATTTCAGAATCGCATTGCGACTAAGAGGATAAAAAAAGAACAAACAGACAAAAGATCCACGTGCGATGTAAGTATACCTTTCATTCTTTTAATATCTCCTTTGACCAATTTTCATTTTAACATTTCATTCCCTTTTTTTTCTTTTTTGTAGATTTTGAATTTGGTCCCACTAGCTCGTGGAAGTGTATTTTGACTAATTATAAGAAACTTTCATTACTTTTTGGATGATAATGTGTAGTTTCTTTTTATTTTGTAGGGATAATTTGGACGCCTAGTAGACTTTGTTTTGGATTGAAAATACATTTTTATTTTGGAAGATTGATTATATGTATTCTCAATGCTTGGTCGATTCTATATGTATTGAGACACGATATTAATGATGCTCCCTTGAATATAATAGATTTTTGGAAATGATGTTTCACTTCATTAGAAGTTACTTCTTATTTTGTATTGTTAAATAACAGTTAATGACCAAAGTGGCTTATCATGAAACTTGATGTTTACGCATAAATGTCGTAATTTTTGTCCTTGTTTAAAAAATGTTGGCATATAATTCAGCGACGTTTTTTGTATGTGTCATAAACAAGCGACTTTTTTCCCCAAAATGTCGTGTAATTTATGCGACACACAAAGCGTCAGGTAATCTACCCAGGGGCAGAGATTTGAGGACGTTTACAAAGCGTCGGGGAAAACGTTGGGAAATTATTTGTCGACATTTTTCTGAAACTTCGGGTATTTCCCGACTGGAGATACCACGATGCTTTCAAAACCAGCGATGCTTTTTTTTATTTGTTGACATTTTAAAAATGTCGTCGTAACTCAAATTTCTTGTAGTGTCAGTTGTTACAATGCGATGGTCCAAGGATGAACGGTTTACGAACAAAAAGACATTTTTGTTGGGGAACCCGATGCGACAACGAAGTCGGATCCTAAATATTGCAAGGTTCATCGAAGGATCCAGTATCCAACGTAGAGATTCTTTACACTGAGAAGAATCATCGACAAGTATGTGAAGTCAGGGAGTTGTAAATCCCCCCACAGAACATCAATAACAACCCACTGCGAGCACATGGGACCAATCTCGTGGTGGCCTATGATAAAGAGGCTAAGAGAGGAGAAAGAGAGTCAACGATGAAGCAAGAAGAGTATGAAGAGGATCTGGAAGATTGCACGAGGGGAATGGTTAATGTAGTGTTGGCTTATGACGAAGCAAGCGCCAAGGATGTGGAGGATGTATACGGTGTTGAAGGTGAGGAAGTAGACCGAGTTCTGGAATACTGTGCGGTTTCAAAATCCCCATAATTCACTTGGTTCTTCGACCAAGTGGGGATACCAAAGGAGAGTAGGATGGAGATAACCCAGGAAATACTCGATATTGCGAGGAAGGATGCAGTCCCTTTGTTGAGATGGAGGGGACCCATGGCCAGGTTGGTGAGAAAGTTTCTGTCAGAAGTAACCTTCAGCGATGTTGATAGGGCTGTAAGGTTCCCTCATAATAGGCCATTGTATGTGACTGTCAGTGTTAATGAAGTTAGCTTCATAAGGACTCTTATGGACGGGGGAGATTCCATGAATATCATGCCAATCAACTATTTCCATGCAACCAATATTCTAAAAGAAAGGTTGGTCCCCATGCCTTTGGTAATTTTGGGGTATGATAATAAATCCTCCAAATCCATTGGCTATGTTAATGTTGGGATTATGATGGGAAATCTGAGTTCCCATATCAAGTTCCACGTAATAGAGAGTGAAACTTCCTATCATCTGTTAATAAAAAGGGTGTGGATGCATAACAAATGGCTAGTTCCTTCTATGTACCACCAATGTGCTAAAGTGAATATCAAGGGAACAAAGGTGACCATTAGGGCTACAAAGAGGCCCTTCACTGTTGAGGAGGCTCACTTGGTGGATGTGTCATTTTACATAGAGTTAGAGGAAGATGCCTGGGTCCTAGTGAGAAGAATGGAGGGAGCATGGGTTCCCTCGATCAGAGAAAAGATGTGGCCCTTGAACGGGCAGAAGAAGGAGGTTGAGAAAAATACAAGGGAAATAGCCAAAGAAGCTCACCAGGTGGTACCTCAGCCCGAAAGAATCTTGAAACAGCTTAAAGACAGAATGAGGCCCATAGTGGATCCGATGGAGCATGAGGTCCAACGACAAAGCATGCTGAGACGATTCTCCGAAAAAAGAGTGGCTGAGGCTTCTAGAGAGAAGAAGAGTAATGCAGTCACCACTACCAGCAGATAATGCAAGAAGGTCGTTATCGAGGAAGGAAATGTGGTGTAGCGATTGTAACGGTGTGAGCGGTCGGATCAGGAAACTGATGATGAGGTTGAACCGATATATGAATGCTTTCTGGTGGATCAATAGGGATAGTGCATGGTGTTAGACAACTCCAGCATACAATAATTGGTGGAGGAAGTCGCTGAAGAACCAGAGTACATGACGGATCGATCGAAACTACAGGCATATGAACTAGAGCAGTTAAATCTGGCCAAAGAAGGGGGAGATCCAAGGCCCATCTTCATCTCGAAGGATCTCAGTAAGGATAAATGAGATCCCCTGGTTGAGTTGATTTGGGAGTTTATAGACGTCTTCACGTGGAAATACACATAGATGGAGGGGCTGGATGAGGAAGTAAGGTGCCACAAGTTGAACGTAATGCCTTCGGCCATTCCCATGAAACAAGCGATGAGAACGTACAAACCTGAGCTAGATTTGAAGATCAAGGAAGAGGTTCAATGCTTACTAACGACAGGGTTCATCACACCGATTCATCACCCACTTTGGCTATCCAGTATTGTCCCTGTGGGGAAGAAAGACAAAAACCAAATAAGGGTCTACGTGGACTTCAGAGATTTGAATAGAGCTTTCCCCAAAGACGGGTTCCCTCTGCCCTCCATTGATAGCTTGATAGATGAAACGATGGGTTATGAGATGTACAACTTCATGTATGGGTATGTAGGGTACAATTAGATCAAGATGGACCCCATGGATGCAGAGAAAATAACGTTTAGAACCCCGTTGGATAACTTTATGTACAAGGTGATGTCATTTGGATTCAAGAATGCTGGGGTGACTTACCAAAGAACAATGATGTACATTTTTCATGATTTCTTTCACAAATTTATGGAATTTTATGTGGATGACTTGGTCATCAAATCGAGGAAGGAGGAGTCCCATCTGAGCGATTTGAGGAAGGTTTTTTCCCGTTATAGGAAGTATAAATTAAATATGAACCCATTAAAGTGTATTTTGGAGTGACAAGTGGGAAATTCCTAGGCTTTGTGGTTGATCGATAATGGGTGCAGATGTAATAGGATAAACAACGAGCGATTTTGGAAATGCCATGCCCAAGAACGGTAAAGGAGCTGAAGAGTTTCCTTGGCAAAGTCTCCTACCTTAAGAGATTTGTGCCTGGACTAGCCGAAATAACACATCCGTTGATGTAGCTTTTGCGAAAGAACATGAAGTTCAAGTGGGAGGAGGTTCACCAGGAGTCTCTTAACGGCCTGAAGAAACTACTCGTTTCACCACAGACCATGGTTCCCCCAAAGGCAGGAATAGCGTTACAGCTATAACTCACATCCACCACGAGGTCCGTGGGAGCTTTACTGGCACAAGGGATTAACAGGGAAGAACGAATAGTCTACTACCTCAGCAGGATCATCCATGGGCCAGAAGTCAGATATAGTATCTTGGAAAGGCATTGTTTGGCCTTACTATTTGTAGTGCAAAAACTTAAACATTACATGCTGTCTTTTAAGATTCATATTATAACTAGATGTAACCCCATTAAGTATTTTCTATCAAGAACTATATTGATTGGCAGGGCAGCTAGGTGGTTCCTTATCCTCTCCGAGTATGACTTGAAGTGTGTGGTTCCTCGCGCGATCAAAAGCTAGGTATACGCTGATTTATTAGCAATTTTACCCTCGAGAACGTTTAAGCCACCCAAAGAAAGTATTCCAGGAGATGACTTGCAGGCCAATCACCTAGATGCGATGGATGAGGAATGGATAATGCAGTTCGATTGATCCTCGAAGGAAAAGAAAGGAGGAGCAGGGGTTATCCTTTCAAGAGGAATGGAGGAGATTTTCCTTTCCTACAAATTAGATTTCCCTTGCTCTAACAACGAGGCGGAATATGAAGCATTGGTGCTAGCGTTGCTAGAGGCTCTTCGGAGGGGGATTTATTCACTTTGCATCAAAGGTGATTCAAACTTGGTGGTTAAGCAAGTGAATAGAGAGTACGCATTGAAACACATGAGCCTGGCACCTTACAGAACAATCATTCAGAGGCTCCTCTGCTAGTTCCATCAGACCAAGATCAAGGGACAACCCAGAATGATGAACTGCCACCCAGACGCATATGCTACCATTGCCCAGAAGATGATCATGAGGAATGATGCCACTATTGTCGTGATCCAATGAAGAACAGTCCCTTCGATGGTACAGTCAATTCTACCAATGGAAGAGGATGAACACTGGAAGGGAGAGATCAGGAGGAAATTAGAATCTGGGGAAGGAGCGATGGGGCTGAAAGAATTATCCCAATACTTCACGAACCAGGGGAACCTTTATTTCAAAAATACAGGAGGATGGTTGTCGACGTGCATTGGCCCAGAAGAGATAGAGAAAAGATTAAAAAACACACACGAATAGCACTGCGAAATAACTGAGATACCCCTCTACCGAAGAATGCAGAGGGAGGGGTATTTTTGGCCAAGAATGAAACAGGACATGGAGGAGCTACAACGGAAGTGCGGCAAATTCCAATTATTCTTAGAGGCATATGAATGTCATTTCGTGTAAACTCAGGCTAACTGGAGACTTCCATATATTGACATCATTAAAGATGGAGTTGTCCTGATAAAGAAAATTGATGCGATGGGACTTCAGTGAAGGGCCCCGAGATTATACGTTCAGGAGGGGAATCTTTATCGAAGGGGATACTTCAACAGGACTTTGCATTGTATCACGAGAGAAGAGGCAGTGGAGGTCCTCAAACAGGCACATGATCCAGCTCATATAGGAGGGGCCAAGTTATATGACTAGTTGATGACTTTAGGATAATATTCGCCAATGATGGAGAAATATTTGGCTGAGTTCGTTCGAAAGGGAAAGTCTTGCCAACTTCATGGAAATATGATCCATGCCCCGTCAGTGGACTTACACTCCCTGGTAATGCGTTATCCCTTTCGCACTTGGGCATTCGACCTGGTAGGGGTAATACACCCTTCTTTGAGGGGGAAGATATGGATACTAATAGCAAGGGAGTGGTTCACAAAGTGGGCCAAGGAGATACCATTGAGAAGGGAAACAACGGGGGTGGTGAGAAACTTCATCAGAGAATACATCATTTGTCATGTTGGGATCCCAAAGGTTATCCTTTCAGATAATGGAACCCCTTTCATTAATTCAGAAGTAACGATGCTCATACAAAAATACTCCATTATCCATCACACTTTGATGGAAGCATACCCAAAGGCAAACGGTCAAGCCGAAGCGACTAACAAAACTTTGGTCAGTATCTTGGCTAAAACGATGGAGGATTTCCCAGGACCGTGGGATGATAAGATACCAGTCGTTATATGGGCCTATCGGATGACTAGGAGGAAACCCACATGGTATACACCGTTATCTCTTGTCTATGGGGCCGAGGCAATCCTCCCACTGGAGTTAGAAGTCCCCTCTGCTCGATATTCTTTACGAAGTAGCATGCTCCCCCATAATAGACATGTGCAGTTGGAAGCATTGCACGAACCCAAAGATAATGCGATGCAACACTTTTAAATGTATACGAAGCAACTTTCCAGGGCGTATGATAACCTAGTGAGACCAAGAAGTTCATGGAGGGAGACCTCTTATTGAAAGCAATAGTGAAACATATCAGGGGGCTTCATTTACCCATGTTTGTAGCAAATTGGGAAGGACCTTTCACTGTGAAGGAAGCTCATGACTCAGGTTATTGCTTAATTTCTAAGATGGAAGAAGACAAGCCATTCAAAATCAACAATAAACGGTTGAAGGTTTATCTTGTGTAAGAAATTATGTTTAGGCCACCGATGTATCTAGCTGATTATGAATATACAAGTTCTTTTTATTATAACTCAAGTAGAGATGAAAGAATTACAGAACTTCACACTTCACAATCTATGCAAATAGTTTTAACATAAAGAAATGGCATGAGAAAATTGATATCTTTCTTCATTCATAAACTTTGGGGAATTACAAAAAATTGGGAGCTATTGCCCAAGAATTACATGAGAAGAAGAACAAAAGAAAAATATATACAAAAACTCATGGGCCTAATAGAAACCATAGGTCTAGGGAAGAGAAAAAATCTCCAGGGAGTCTCAAAGAAGCTTCTTGACAAGACCGTTAGGCATTCATAGAAACCTCTAGTGTCGTTTGAGTTTATGTGCGCTAGATGAGGATTTTCTCTAGTTTCAACTTTCCCGTGTGTAGATCATCCTTGAGGTCCCCCACCTCTTTGTCAATGGTTTCCAGAAGAGATGCTAGCTCAGCCAGCTTAGCTTCCTCGGCCCGCTGGTCCTCCTAATGTTTTCGCAAGAGTTCCCTCTGGCTGTCCAATTGTTGACTCTTTAAAGTCTTCAAATGCGCGATGAGCCAATCAAAATGGAAGCCGTCGTGACCCAATTCCCTCAGAAAACCCAAAAATTGGTTAAGAAGGGATTTGGTAACGCTCGCAGTTGGACTATTCAGCAACAATGATGGCCATACCCTGAAGCCTGTAGCCCGTAACTGAGATGTTTGAACGAAGGCAATCCACCGTGAATGTTTCAGGATGATGGTTCGCAAGTTTCTCAACTACCAAATAATGGTTGGTAGGCATTTGAGGAGAATATTGGAGCACCATCAGGCAAAAGGCGCGGGGAGCCAGGTCGAGTAGAGGAAGCTCGCACCCAGATTCGTTGTTGGCGGCGGCACCGATCGTGGAACCTTGGTCATTATGGTAGGAATCTTTTGAGATAATAAGTTCCCGATAGGGTGAGCCAACAGGCGAAGGAACTGGCGGAGAATCCTCTCGTGCAACCTGAGAACAGTTAGAGGAAATATGGAGGTTATGGAAAAATCTTAACAAGTGTTTTCGTTGTTAAGTCAACAATATAGGTGGAGTTTATGGAAAAATATTAACAATTGCTTTCATTGTTAAGTCACCGATATAGGTGGAGTTTTTGGAAAAATCTTATCAAGTGTTTTCGTTGTTAAGTCACCGATATAGGTGGAGTTTTTGGAAAAATCTTAATAAGTGTTTTCTTTGTTAAGTCACCGATATAGGTGGAGGTTATGAAAACATCTTAACAAGTGTTTTTGTTGTTAAGTCACAGATATAGGTGAAGTTGTTTTAAAAATCTTAACAAGTGTTTTCACTGTTAAGTCTCCGATATAGGTGGAGTTTTTGGAAAAATCTTAACAAGTGTTTTCGTTGTTAAGTCACTGATATAGGTGGAGGTTATGAAAAATATCTTAACGAGTGTTTTCGTTGTTAGGTCACCGATATAGGTGGAGTTTTTTGGAAAAATCTTAGCAAGTGTTTTCGTTGATAAGTCACCGATATAGGTGGAGTTTTTGGAAAAATCCTAACAAGTGTTTTCGTTGTTAAGTCACCGATATAAGTGGAGGTTATGAAAAAAACCTTAACAAGTGTTTTCATTGTTAAGTCACCAATATAGGTGGAGTTTTCAAAAAAATCTTAACAAGTATTTTCGTTGTTAAGTCACCAATATAGGTGGAGTTTTTGGAAAAAACTTAACAAGTGTTTTCATTGTTAAGTCACCGATATGGGTGGAGTTTTTGGAAAAATCTTTACAAGTGTTTTTGTTGTTAAGTCACCTACATAAGTGAAGTTTGAGAAACTGAGAAATACAAAGAAATTAGTAAAGTACCTCAATAGCAGTAGGATCGAGAACGGGAGTCACCACGGGGGACCTAATGGTAGAAGCCGTTAGAGGTGGGCTCATTGCCTTAGCAGCTTCAACGGGGCCATTGGCTAGAAAAGCTTCAATGGTAGGCAAACTTCCCTCTCCAACATAAGGTACTAAAGCCAACATGGGCGCATCATTGGAAGAAGATGTTGGACCTTCAATAGATGCCCCAACGAGAGCAGTAGCATCAACCTTGGCCTTGGAGGGCAAAAGGCCACTAAGGGCAAAGGGCAGAGAGAGACTTGGGGAAAGCTACAGCAACAAAGCTAAGTGTTAGGAATGATAAATTAGTACTCAAAGAGAAATACTTATAAACGTTACTTACCACCGGTATGGCACTAAAGAGAGGAATTGCAGTCAGAGGTCTCGTTAGTAGAAGGGGGAAGAAGGATACTGGCTACCAGAGACGCCATCTCAACCTGGGGCACCCCAACATGGCAAGGTTCAACATATTACACAGAAAGAAAAGAGGTGGAGTAGAGAAATGTTGTCAGATCTAAAAGGTAATAGATAATATGTTACCTCGGGGGAAACTTCTGCAACAGGAACAAGCGACAGAAGAGCCTCGGGCTGAGGTTCTAATTCAGAAGAAATTGGGGGAGGGGGCTCACTGCCTCTGTAGATTCAATGGCAGTATCCCCCTTAGTAGCATCTCTCAACTATTAGGAGGATTAACGGTGAAAGTAAGTAAGACTTATCAGGGGGAACGAGGAAGGGTAGTGTCTGGTGGAGATATATCGCAACATCCCCCCATAAAATGGCTTATGGGGAGTTGGGGGGACTCGCCCCTTCTTCTTCAACTCCCTGCACCAAAATATTTTCTTATTGAGAAATGAGAAAATGCAATATATCTTAAGAGAAGGGGAATAAGAAGTAAAGAATTCACACATACCTCAGATCCAGAGGGAGAATGAGTTGGTACAACAACTCGTGAAGGTAGCGAGGAGGCGGCAACAGAAGGAGTTGGGGATGGAGGTTTCTCAAGCGTCTGCTTCATCTGGGGCTTGGTTCCCAACTTTTTCTTCTTTGAGCTCGTTGCACCACCACTTTCAGGTAACCTTGACCTTCTTCTCATTTTTTTCGGTGACTCACTGGGATTAACCACGATTGTGGGAAAAGAAGTCGAAGGAGGAACGATGATAGCGCACTGTGGAAACTCAGTATGTATCCTGTCGACCTCAGCTTGCACTTACCTCCTCAGCTCTTCAGCCATCTCTGGAGACATGGGAGGGGGAATGGAGGCAATAGGAAACGCCTCCAAGGGAGTTTGTCCTTAAACCTGGGGCTTGGACTTTAAGGACTTAGACTTCTTGTCCTTCTTAGCTGGTGGCTCAAAAGGCCCTTCTCCCTTTGCGGCTTCGGTCGAAGGGGCAGTTTGTTTGGGAGCCGCAATGGCCTTGGGTTTCATGGTGGAAGTTGGGATCATTGGGCAATAAGGAGGCAGATCCTGGGGAGATTCCATAATGGTTTTACTTAAAGGAAACTTAACCCCAAGCACGGAGTTCCCCTTAAGACCCAATTCAGAAGAAGAGAAAGAAAGAACTGGAGGATATTGAGGGTGGACTGAATGTACTCACGAATAATTTCCAACTTCCTCAAATGGAACATGGTGGAAAAAGAGGTGGATACGTCTCCTTTACTAGTGGCACTAGGAAGGGAGACACGGCCGTCGATGGTGGACGTCACACCAAGCACTGCAGCTGTAGTATAGAGGGTGTAGGCTTCAGCAAAAGTGGCCGTTCGGTGGTTGTGTTGAAACGTAGGTCGAGTGGCCCCCTGATTGAACCTGAATTATCTGCTATATCTGTTTGGGTTGTATGGTTCTGAGGTGTATCCCCATTCAGTGTCGGAAGTAAGAAAGTCGAGGGTAAATAGAAGCACCAAGACTTGCGAGGGATCTTCTACAATCGGGATGAACTTGATCATTGTTGTTGTAGAATGAAAGAAATCCCAACTATGGGCAAATGTAGACTCACTGTATGGCCTCATCACAAAGGATTCTAAAAGATCAAAAACTTTAATTATCTCCTTCCGACTTTGTTTTTTCTGAAAACACAGGAGGCGTGGGTGCTTGATACCTTGGCTCACGGGCAACGAAATTGATTTGGCGACAATAGCAGGAAAGCGGGTGTAGAGAAAGTCTGTCAGAATAATGGTGTTAGAAAAATTGGCCAAGTTATAACGGACCAGTGATCGTACTACATCTATGTGGGTTCGATCCAACTAGGTGTAGAGGGACCCCAAGGTGATGGCGACCAGAGGAAGGTTAAACCCCCTGGCCAAACAAATGGAAATATTTATCAAATCCCTCCTGGGTTGATCGTTGGGTTTCCCTGTTAGGAAGAAGCGTGAAAGAAATACGAGTATGTAGGCTGGTAGTTCCAAGGATGTACTTCTACCTAGGTCCGTTACAGCACTGACATCCTTCGGCGTCGGAGCTTCAAAAAAATAGTTGATAAGGGGGGTAAATGTGGCCTTGTTCGAGGAACCGGTGCAACTGCGGTAGATCCGATCCTCCTTAACTCGATCAACAGCCTCTTAGGCATCCAGAGCCTCATCGTGGTAGGTGAGCTCACCCATGGGCTCAAACTCAAAGAGTTCATAAATGTCCTCTAGTGTAACAGTGAACTCCCCCCACGCAGTAAAAAAGGTGTGAGTTTTGATGTTCCATCTGGAAACTAGTACTTGTATCATCGTGTTGTGCTTAGAGAGGGTGAACTCCCCAAACCAGTAGGCTCGATGAAGCCCAACCTTGGAAAGATCATCAGCATAAGATCTCTGCATATGTGTGTGCTGGGCAGTAAAATGTGCTGGTGACCCCATAGGTTCTTCGAAGTTAATTTGAGAATAGGGGAAGTCACCACGGTCCACACGAAAATGCAGAGTCCCCTCGGGTGGAAGATAGACCCAGTTCGATGAATCCATTTCCTCATCACCCAACAATAAGGGGTTGAATTTTGATGAGAAATGGAAAGTCTTGCATGCATCAAAAAATTTATCATCCTTTTCAAAGATAGGCGCCCGACGATAGAAGCATAATTGCTTTTGACGAGCAGCATTCAAGGTAGCGTCGTTGGGTGTAGCAACAGCGCCATCAGCGGTAGAGGGGTGAGTCTAGCTGAGTGGTGGTGGAAACCTTAGAAGTTCGTGAAGAAGCCATAGTAGAGTGATGATGAATGGTATAACTGAGTAAGAAGGGTTACGAACAAAGAGGGAGCAACACAACCACGGGCGATGGCGCAATAAATGAGAGAGAAGGAGGGGAGTGAGTAAAGAACTTGACAATAATGGAGGTTTTCGCATAGTTTTCTCTCTCTAAGAAATATGGGAGCTTGAAGAAGATTAAGGAAAGATAAGGGTTTTGAAATGAAAGAGACATTTGAAGATTTTAAAGCCTGTCGTTTGAGTTTCCCACCATCACACGTGCACAGCTACCTATAATCATTTCAAATGAACATGTGGCACTTTGGGAAGTGTTTTGACAGTTGAAAAGACAGCGCCATGTCACTTACGAAGCCATACCTGGGGGAACATAAGGGGTTGCCTTCTTCAGCAAGTTTGAGTTTTGGCGACATAATTTTTGTCAAACATATCCAATAACTCCGAACGAAAAAGATGTCCCAATGGTTCAAAAGGCTACGATATCCCCTCGCCACAAGTCCAAACGTTGTTTAAAGCGTGACTCGGCTGCATCGGGGAAATTTCTGCTTTTATATAGCGAAGCATTATAAGGGAGAATTTCACCTACCTTGAATCAAAATGAGTGTTTGAGAAGGTAAGCTAGAACGATCGAAGCTTAATATAATCGAAGCTCAGTATAAGGAAAAAGTGGTGATGTCCCTTCATCTAAGCCCCAATAAGTCGTGGCGCTTCGGCTCAGGTACATCGGGTAGAATTTTACTTTTTCCTGGAGATTACGGTTCTAACGAAGGAAAGGAGAATTTTACTTTTTCACGCAGAGGAGGTTCATCGGTTTGAGAAGTTTCATGCAGACATTTCTTTCTCCAACAAACCTCTCAACGAAGGGGAAAATATAAATGGGGCTTAAAGGTAATTTTGAAATTAGAAGTAATTCCACATTAACAACAGTGTTTTGGGGATCAAGGCACCGTGGCAGCTCAAGCGAGGTGGCTCAACATGACAACTTGTATTTTAGCTTGTTGTATTAGTCATACTGTATATTTATTTATATTGACAGTAAGTTATAACGGTTGTAATGATGTAACGAGAATAATAATGAGTTTTAGTGTGAAGTCAAATGGTACTTGCGAGAGACTAGGCTTGGCAGGGCCTGGGAGAGCTTTCATGCTCTAACGAATGACCTCACCGTGGGAACTTTAGAGGGAATTAGGTTGGAGGATTGAGAAGTGAGGCATCGTTGGGGCTTATCCTGACCATCTTAGATACACCTGGTAAAATACCGAAGGACCCTGACCTTGGAACCTCAGGCGGAGCAACTTGAAGTTCCATCGGGCATTGAGTTATGAACCAAACAACCCTCTACTTAATGTCACATCTACTATAGGTGATGTCACTAGCCAGCTAAACAATGTCAGACCTACACTTGAGTAAACCATCGGGGTATTTGGGGCTGTCAGTCAGTTGGTGAGCCAACTCTGTAAAAACAGCCCCCTAACACACAGTGGTTAGGCAAAAGGCATTTCTTGGCATTTAATGTTTATGACGTGGAGAAAACTAGTGCATCAGGCATTTAATGCTGTGACATAAAGTATGAGGGATGTCTTTCATAGTCTTTAATGAATGAGTTGCCTCAGGGGTGGTATGGGGGGCTATTTAAGGACCCCAACCACCTTTGAGGAGGGGATGATATTTTTGAGAGTTCAGAATTTATTTCTAAAGATAATAGACATTGGAGAGTGTTATTACAAACTAGAGAGCTTATTACTCACCCACCATTATCATTTATTATGAAGCTTTTAATATTTGGTTGAGATTCTTGAGAGTTTTTTAGTGTGTTTGCCTGCCTACCAGGGTGTATCTAGGGTTCTTACTTCTCTCTCCCTCTATCTAAGTTACTTCTAAGTTCATCACTACCTTCTGAGTTATACATGAGAGATTTGTGAGTTTAAACTGAGTCTTATCTTCATTGGGTTTGTGTTCGCATGTTTAATTAACTTATCATTACTGTACTTCAAAAGGGGTTACGCCTCCATCTTATCTAAAGTACCCTCTTACAATTTTAAAATATGAGGACTTAAGCATTAAAACAAGGCATTAGAGGGTGAAAAGATGAAATAGCCCCCGTACGGTCCCGTGAGAGGTACCAACACCTCTCACGGGACCAATGTAACATGTACGAACTGACCGCGCGATAACGGGACTCCCGATTTGAGAATACGGTGATAATTGGAAAATATGAGGACTTAAGATTGTAACAAGGCGTTAGAGGGTGAAAACTCGAAATAGGCCCCCTACAGTCCCGTGATAGGCAACAACACTTCTTGTAGGACCAATGTAACACGTAGGAGCTGACCGCGCAATAGTAAAAGTTCCGATTTGAGAATACGACTATAATTTGAAAATATGAGGACTTAAGCTTGAAAATAAGGCGTTAGAAGGTAAAACTCGAAACAGCCCCCGTACGGTCTTGTGAGAGGCACCAACACCTCTAGCGGGACCAATGTAACATCTAGAAACTAACCCTGTGATCACAAGACTCCTGGTTTGATAATACGATGATAATTTGAAAAAATGAGGAGTTAAGCTTGAAAATAAGGCGTTATAGGGTGAAAACTCAAAAAATCCCCCGGATAGTTCCGTGAGAGGCACCAACAACTCTCAGGGGACAAATGTAATACGTAGGAACTGACCGCATAATAAAGAGAGTATTAGTTTGAGAATACGATGATAATTTTAAAATATGAGGACTTAAGCTTGAAAATAAGGCATCAGAGTGGGAAAACACGAAACGGCCCCCGTGCGATCCCGTGAGAGGCACCAATACCTCTCACGGGAGCAATGTAACTCGTAGGAACTAACCGTACGATCATGGGATTCCCGGTTCGATAATATGAGGATAATTTAAAAATATGAGGACTTAAACTCGAAAATAAGGTGTTAGAGGGTAAAACTCGAAATAGCCCATGTACGGTTCCGTGAGAGGCACCAACACCTCTCATGGGACCACTGTAACACGTTGGAACTGACTGCATGATAATGGGACTCCCAGTTTGAGAATATGATGATAATTTAAAAATATGAGGACTTAAGCTAGAAAAAAGGCGTTAGATGGTGAAAACTCCAAACAGCCCCCATACGGTCCTGTGAGAGGCACCAACACCTCTCGAGGGACTAATGTAACTCGTAGGAACTGAACGTGGGATTACGGAACTCCCAGTTTCAGAATAGGATGATAATTTGAAAATATGAGGATTTAAGCTTGAAAACAAGGCGTTAGAGGGGGAAAACACGAAACATCCCCCGTAGGATCCCATGAGAGGCACCAACACCTCTCACGAGACCAATGAAACACGTAGAAACAGACCGTGCAATCACGGGGCTACCGATTTGAGAATACGATGATAATTTGAAAATATGAGGACTTAAGCTTGAAAACAAGGCATTAGAGGGTGAAAACTCGAAACAACCACCGCATGGTCCCATGAGAGCCACCAATACCTCTCACAGGACCAATGTAACATGTAGGAACTGATTTCATGATAACAGGACTCCCGGCTTGAGGATACGATGATAATTTGAAAATATTAGGACTTAAGCTTGAAAACAAGGCGTTAGAGGGTGAAAACTGGAAACAGCCCCCATGCGATTTCGTGAAAGGCACCAAAACCTCAAAGGGGACTAATGTAACACGTAGGAACTGACCGCGTGATAATAGGACTCTCAGTTTGAGAATACGATGATTATTTGAAAATATGAGGAATTAAGCCTGAAAACAAGGTCTTAGAGGGTAAAAACTCGAAACAACCCCCTTACAGTCCTGTGAGAGGCACCAACACCTCTCACGGGACCAATGTAACTCGTAGGAACTGACCGCGTGATCACGGGACTCCCGATTTTAGAATACGATGATAATTTGAAAATATGAGGACTGAAGCTTGAAAATAAGGTGTTAGATGGTGAAAACTCGAAATAGCCCCTGTACGATTCCGCGAGAGGCACAAACACCTTTTATGGGACCAATGTAACACGTTGGAACTGAGCGCACGATAACGGGACTCTCGGCTTGAGAATATGACAATAATTTGAAAATACGAGGACCTAAGCTAGAAAATAAGGTGTTTGAGGGTAAAACTCGAAACAACCCTCGTACGGTCCCGTGAGAGGAACCAACACCTCTTATGAGACCAATGTAACACGTAGAAACTAAACGCACGATAACGGGACTGTCGATTTGTGAATACGCCGAATAGACGATTTTTAGTTGTTAATTCTCGGCAAAATGGGTCTTATGTTCTTAAATGTTTATCGTGTAGGTCAAACGTCCGTTTGCGGTGTCAGAAGCTATATATCGAGGCAAATGCGCGTTGAATGGAGCTAAATACCTTATCTCGTAACCCTAACGTACCCAGACCTAGCCTAAACTCTGTCCCAAGCCATGTGTGTTTGATTTGTTACCTTTCGTATTTTGTATATTTTTAATTTTTAGTTTGAATCATTTCTATGTTTAGGATTCATTTTTTTAATTCTTTTTATTTAATGATGCTTTATTTTGATTTTTAGTTTTTATTTTATTTTATTCGAATTAGTTTTTTTAAGGAATTCATTTATTTTTTTAGTTTTATTTTTATTTACATTTTTGTAGGTCTTTAGTTTTAATTTTTAAGTTTTAGGAATTCATTTTTTTTGGACTTGAGTTTTTATTTTATTTAAGTTTTTATTTTTAGTTTTATTTTTAGGATTTAATTTTTCGTTTTATTAGTTTTAGTTAGATATTTTTTAGGGGTCATAAGTTAAACACACACAACCCCTCACACCCCACTCCGATACACTTTACACACACACAACCAACCCCTCACCCACATCATAAACCCTACACCTCACCACACTCTATCTTACCCCACTTCTTCTTCCTCACCCAAAACTCTCTCTCCTCAAACCTCCATAACAACACCACCATTAAACTCATCTCTCTCTCCTAACTCAACCCCAAAAATCCTACCCGAACCAACACCCCCCCTCCGGCGACTGAACCCCTGCACCACGACCTCAACCTGTGCTGGCGAACTCGAAATCGCCCGTAGCTCAGGCGTGCCCACAACAACCCATGTTCGGCCATGCTGAGCAACCGACCCATAGAAGTAAACCCGACGATTTAACCCACCAGAGACCCGTCGCCACCTCCATCCCTGGCGCGACCCGCGCCAGCCATCACTTCGGACAACTACCCCCTCTACCCGAACTCGCTAGCGCCCCAAGCGCATCCAACCCGCCGAACATCCACAACCCGGTTCAACATTGAACCATCTCGACCAAACCTCCAACTAAACCTATTTTCCTCGCAATCCATGATCTCACCTGTTATAAACCAAATGACAAAACTCAAACCAAAAAAAATAAACCAAAATAAAACATACCTCACATGTTTTAAACCAATTAAAACCCTTTTACCTATTATAACCCCCAACTACCCCTCTACACTAAATCTGATTTTATCCCCACTTCCCACATGACCTCACACAACCCATGCACATGTGTGCATAATTTAGTAAATACTCTCACCTCAACACCTTACACACTTCTTATACATTAAACCTATCCAAATTGCCCCCATGCTCCATGCCTACTATTTAAGGAAGATGGAGACCATTTTTAAGAGGATATCAAATTTAGTTTTAAGCTTTGTGTGATAAAATTCTCTCCATCTTTCTATGTTGAGTATATGCATTTTTAGCAAATATCTCAATATAAAGGTGTGTAGTGAAATTTATCTCTAGGATAAATTCAACCTCACCCCTCTATAATGAATTTTTGCATTTTTAGCAATTATTTCAAAATAGATTGATGTAGTTGAATTCATCCCTTATGGGAGGTAAACTCTAACCCATTCCTTTATGCTGAGATTTTATATTTTTAGCAATTATCTCAATATAAAGTAATGATCTAGAATTTATTTCTTTGGATGAGTTCTAATGTACAATTTTATAATATTAGGATTTGCATTTTTAACAAATCTCTTTTATTATTTAATTGTCCATTATGAATTCATCCACTATCCTTTTTATTTTTATTTTGTAATTTTTATTTTAGATTCAATAAATACATTTAGTGAGGGATTGTAATTGAGAGATTGTTGATGTAATTGAAGATTCCATTCCAATCCAAGGCTTAAATGGGTTTGATCTATTCCTCTCTTATTACTTTTATTTTAATCATCTCATGCTTCATTTGTTTATCTTGTATTTTTTTGGATGATGATTATTGAGGGCTAATCTCCGATTCATGGGATGTATTTTGATGCCCTCATGAGTACAATTTAGTTAGTTTACTTTTTAGCACAAATTTATTTATCTCGCTTTTCTTAAATTAGCTTTTACTTCTTAATTAGGAGTTATAAAAATTAGTATAGTTAGTTAGTTTCAAAATATCCTTTGAAAAATCCATAAAAAAATATAAATACGAAACATCCCACGTACGATCCCGTGAGAGGCACCAACACCTCTCATGAGACCAATGTAACATGTGGGAACTGACCGCGCGATCACGGGACTCCCGGTTTGATAATACGAAGATAATTTGAAAATATGAGGACTTAAGTTTGAAAACATGGCGTTAGAGGGTAAAACTCAAAATAGTGCCCGTACGATTCTCTGAGAGGCACCAACACCTCTCATGGGACCAGTGTAACACGTTGGAACTGACCGCGCGATAATAGGACTCTCGGTTTGAGAATACGAACAATTTGAAAATATGAGGCCTTAAGTTAGAAAACAAGGTGTCAAAGGGTGAAAACTCGAAACATCCCACCTACGGTCTCGTGAGAGGCACCAACAAATCTTATGGGACCAATGTAACACGTAGGAACTGAACGTGCGATTACGGAACTCTCGGTTTTAGAATACGATAATAATTTGAAAAAATGAGGACTTAAGCACGAAAACAAGGCGTTAGAGGGTAGAAACATGAAGAGACACGACACGGTCCCGTGAGAGGCACCAACACCTCTCACGAGACCAATGTAACACGTAAGAACTGACCGTGCGACCACCGGGCTCCCGGTTTGAGAATACAACAATAATTTGAAAATATGAAGACTTAATCTTTAAAACAAGGCGTTAGTGGGTGAAAACTGAAAATACCCCCGTACGGTTCCCTGAGAGGCATCAAAACCTCAAAGGGGACCAATGTAACACGTAGGAACTAACCGCACGATAACAAGACTCTCGATTTGAGAATACGATGATAATTTGAAAAATATGAGGACTAAAGTTGGAAAATAAGGTGTTAAAGGGTAAAAACTTGAAACAACCCCTGTACGGTCCCGTGAGAGGCACCACCACCTCTCACGGGACCAACATCACTCATAGTAACTGATCGTGCAATCACGAGACTCTCGGTTTGAGAATATGATGATAATTAGAAAATATGAGGACTTAATCTTGAAAACAAGGTGTTAGATGGTGAAAACTCGAAATAACTCTCGTACGGTTCGGTGAGAGGCACCAAGACCTCATACGGGACCAATGTAACATGTTCGAACTTACCGCACGATAACGGGACTCTCGGTTTGAGAATACGATGATAATTTGAAAATATGTGGACTTAAGCTAGAAAACAAGGCGTTAGAGGGTAAAACTCGAAACAACCCCCATACGGTCCCGTGCGAGGAACCAACACCTCTCACGAGACCAATGTAACACGTAAAAGCTAACCGTGTGATAACGGGACTCCCAGTTTAAGAATAGGATGATAATTTGAAAATATGAGGACTTAAGCTTGAAAACAAGGTGTTAGAGGGTGACAACTCGAAATAGCTCCCATACGATCCCGTGAGAGGCACCAATAACTCTCGCGGGACAATGTAATATGTAGGAACTGACCGCGCGATAACGGGACTCCCGATTTGATAATACAGTGATAATTTGAAAATCTGATTACTTAAGCTTGAAAATAAGGTGTTAGAGGGTGAAAACTCAAAACAGCCACCGTACGGTCCCGTGAGATGGACTAACACCTCTCACGGGACTATTGTAACTTGTAGGAACTAACCGTGCGAACACGAGACTCCCGATTTGATAATACAATGATAATTTGAAAATATAAGGACTTAAGCATGAAAATAAGGCGTTAGAGGGTGAAAACTCAAAATAGCCACCGTACCGTCCCGTGAGAGGCACCAACACCTCTCACGGGACCAATGTAACATGTAGGAACTGAGCGCGTAATAACGGGACTTCCGATTTGAGGATACTATAATAATTTGAAAATATGAGGACTTAAGCTTGAAAACAAGGCGTTAGAGGGTGAAAACTCGAAACATCCCCCGTATGGTTCCGTGAGTGGCACCGAAACCTCAAAGGGGACCAATGTAACATGTAGGAACTAACTGTGTGATAACGGGACTCCCGGTTTGAGAATATGATGATAATTTGAAAATATGAGGACTTAAGCTTGAAAAAAAGGTGTTAGAGGGTGAAAACTCAAAACAGCCCCCGTACTGGCCCATGAGAGGCACCAACCCTTCTCATGGGACCAATGTATCTCATAGGAATTGACCATGCGATCAAGAGACTCCCGGTTTGAGAATACGACAATAATTTGAAAATATGAGGACTTAAGCTCGAAAATAAGGCATTATATGATGAAAAATTGAAATAGCCCTCGTACTGTTCGGTGAGAGGCACCAACACGTCTTACGGGACCAATGTATCACGTTTGAATAGACCGCACGATAACGGGACTCTCGGTTTGAAAATAGGATGATCCTTTGAAAATATGAGGACTTAAGCTAGAAAACATGGAGTTAGAGGGTAAAATTCGAAACAACCCCCGTACGGTCCCGGGAGAGGAACCAACACCTCTCATGGGACCAATATAACACGATCAAGGGACTCTCGGTTTGAGACTACAACAATAATTTGAAAATATAAGGACTTAAGCTAGAAAACAAGGCGTTAGATCGTGACAACTCGAAATATCCCTCGTATGATTTGGTGAGAGGCACCAACACCTCTTACGGGACCAATCTAATACGTTGAATCTGATCGCACGATAATGAGACTCCCAGTTTGAGAATACAATGGTAATTTGAAAATATGAGGACTTAAACTAGAAAACAAGGTGTTAGAGGGTAAAACTCAAAACAACCCCCGTACAGTTCCGTGAGAGGCACTAACACCTCTCAGGGGAAAAATGTAACACGTAGAAACTGACCGCGCGATAACGGGATTCCCAGTTTCAGAACACGATGATAATTTGAAAATATGAGGGTTTAAGCTTGAAAAACAAGGCGTAAGAGTGGAAAAACACAAAATAACCCCCGTATAGTCCGGTGAGTGGCATCAACACCTCTCACGAGACCAATGTAACACGTGGGAACTGATCGCGCGATCACGGGACTCCCGGTTTGATAATACGACGATAATTTAAAAATATAGGGACTTAAGTTTGAAAACAAGGCGTTAGAGGGTAAAACTCGAAATAGTGCCCGTACGGTTCTCTAAGAGGCACCAACACCTCTCATGGGACTAGTGTAACACATTGGAACTAACCGTGCGATAACAGGACTCCCGGTTTGAGAATACGATAACAATTTGAAAATATGAGGCCTTAAGGTAGAAAAGAAGGCCTCAAAGGGTAAAAACTCAAAACATCCCACCTACGGTCTCGTGAGAGACACTAACACCTCTTATGGGACCAATGTAACTCGTAGGAACTGAATGCGTGATCATAGAACTTCCTAATTCAGAATATGACAATAATTTTAAAATATGAGGACTTAAGCTCAAAAATAAGGCGTTAGAGGGCAAAAACATGAAAGAGCCACGACACGGTCCCGTGAGAGGCACTAACACCTCTCACGAGACCAATGTAACGCGTAGGAAATGACCGTGCGACCACGTGGCTCCGGGTTTGAGAATACGATAATAATTTGAAAATATGAGGACTTAATCTTGAAAACAAGGTGTTAGTGGGTGAAAACTTAAAACAACCCCCGTACTCTTCCGTGAGAGGCACCAAAACCTCCAAGGGGACCAATGTAACACGTAGGAATTAACCGCACGATAACAAGACTCCCGATTTGGGAATACGATGATAATTTGGAAATATGAGGACTAAAGTTGGAAAACAAGGTGTCAGAGGGTAAAAACTCAAAACAGCCCCCGTACGGTCCCGTGAGAGGCACCAACACCTCTCACGGGACCAATGTAACTCATAGGAACTAACCGCACAATCATGGGACTCTCAGTTTAAGAATATGACGATAATTAGAAAATATGAGGACTTAAGCTTGAAAACAAGGCGTTAGATGGTGAAAACTCGAAATAGCTCTCGTACGGTTCGATGAGAGGCACCAACACCTCTTACGGGTCCAATGTAACACGTTGGAACTGACCGCACGATAACAAGACTCTCGGTTTGAGAATACGATGATAATTTGAAAATATGAGGTCTTAAGCTAGAAAACAAGGCGTTAGAGGGTAAAACTCGAAACTGCACCCACACGATCCCGTGAGAGGAACCAACACCTCTCACGAGACCAATGTAACATGTAGAAGCTAACCGTGTGATAACGGGACTCCCAGTTTAAGAATACGATGATAATTTGAAAATATGAGGACTTAAGCTTGAAAACAAGGCGTTAGAGGGTGACAACTCAAAATTGCTCCCATACGATCCTGTGAGAGGCACCCATAACTCTCGCGGGACAATGTAATATGTAGGACCTGACCGCGCGATAACGGGACTCCCGGTTTGATAATACGGAGATAATTTGAAAATATGAGTACTTAAGCTTGAAAATAAGGTGTTAGAGGGTGAAAACTCAAAACAGTCCCCGTACGGTCCCATGAGATGGCCTAACACCTCTCACGGGACGATTGTAACTCGTAGGAACTAACCGTGTGAACACGGGACTCCCGATTTGATAATACAACGATAATTTGAAAATATAAGGACTTAAGCATCAAAATAAGGCGTTAGAGGGTGAAAACTCAAAACAACCACCATACAGTCCCGGGAGAGGCACCAACACCTCTCACGGGACCAATGTAACACGTAGGAACTGAGCGCGCAACAACGGGACTCCCGGTTTGAGGATACTACAATAATTTGAAAATATGAGTACTTAAGCTTGAAAACAAGGCGTTAAAGGGTGAAAACTCGAAACATCCCCCGTATGGTTCCGTGAGAGGCACCAAAACCTCAAAGGGGACCAATGTAATACGTAGGAACTGACTGTGTGATAACAGGACTCCGGGTTTGAGAATACGATGATAATTTGAAAATATGAGGACTTAAGCTTGAAAATAAGGTGTTAGAGGGTGAAAACTAGAAATAGCCCCCGTACTGCCCCATGAGAGGAACCAACCCTTCTCATGGGACAAATGTAACTCATAGGAATTGACCACGCGATCACGAGACTCCCGGTTTGAGAATAAGATAATAATTTGAAAATATGAGGACTTAAGCTTGAAAATAAGGCATTATACGGTGAAAAATTGAAATAGCCATCCTACGGTTCGGTGAGAGGCACCAACACGTCTTACGGGACCAATGTATCACATTGGAACAGACCCCATGATAACGGGACACTCGGTTTGAGAATAGGATGATAATTTGAAAATACGAGGACTTAAGCTAGAAAACATAGCGTTAGAGGGTAAAAATCGAAACAGCCCCCGTACGGTCCCGGGAGAGGAACCAGCACCTCTCATGGGACCAATATAACATAATAATGGGACTCTCAATTTGAGAATACAACAATAATTTGAAAATATAAGGACTTAAGCTTTAAAACAAGGCGTTAGATCGTGACAACTCGAAATATCCCTTGTACGGTTTGGTGAGAGGCACCAGCACCTCTTACGTGACCAATCAAACACGTCGAAACTGACCGCACGATAATGGGACTCCCGATTTGAGAATACAATGATAATTTGAAAATATCAGGACTTAAGCTAAAAAATAAGGTGTTAGAGGGTACAACTCAAAGCAGCCCCCTTACGGTCCCCTGAGAGGAACCAACACCTCTCACGAGACCAATGTAACACGTTTAAGCTAACCATGTGATAACGGGACTCCGGGTTTAAGAATATGATGATAATTTGAAAATATGAGGACTTAAGCTTAAAAACAAGGCGTCAGAGGGTGAAAACTCATAACAACCCCCGTACAGTCCCATGAGAGCAATATCTCTCGCGGGACAATGAAACATGTAGGAACTGATCGCACGATAACGGGAGTCCCAGTTTGAGAATACAACGATAATTTGAAAATATGAGGACTTAAGCTTGAAAACAAGGCGTTAAAGGGTGAAAACTCGAAACATCCCCCGTATGGTTCCGTGAGAGGCACCAAAACCTCAAAGGGGACCAATATAATACGTAGGAACTGACTGTGTGATAACGGGACTCCAGGTTTGAGAATACGATGATAATTTGAAAGTATGAGGACTTAATCTTGAAAACAAGGTGTTATACGATGAAAACTCGAAATAGCCCTCGTACGGTTCGGTGAGAGGCACCAACACCTCTTACGGGACCAATGTAACACGTTGGAACTAATCGCATGATAACATGACTCTCGACTTGAGAATATGGCGATAATATGAAAATATAATGACTTAAGCTAGAAAATAAGGCATTAGAGGGTAAAGCTTGAAACAGCCCCTCTACGGTCCCGTGAGAGGAACTAACACCTCTCATGAGACCAATGTAACACGTAGAAGCTAAAAGTGCGATAATGGGACTACGGTTTAAGAAAACGACGATAATTTGAAAATATGAGGACTTAAGCTTGAAAACAAGGCATACGTTCCAGTGAGAGGCACTAATACCTCTCGCGGGACAATGTAACTCATAGGAAATTATCGCGCAATCACGGGACTCTCGGTTTGAGAATATGACGATAATTAGAAAATATGAGGACTTAAGCTTGAAAACAAGGCGTTAGATGGTGAAAACTCGAAATATCTCTCATACGGTTCGGTGAGAGGCACCAACACCTCTTACGGGACCAATGTAACACGTTAGAACTAACCGCACGATAACGGGACTCTCGGTTTGAGAATACGATGATAATTTGAAAATATGTGGACTTAAGCTATAAAACTAGGTGTTAGAGGGTAAAACTCGAAACAGCCCCCATACGGTCCCGTGAGAGGAACCAACACCTATCACAAGACCAATGTAACACGTAGAAGCTAACCGTGTGATAACGGGACTCCCAGTTTAAGAATACGATGATAATTTGAAAATATGAGGACTTAATCTTAAAAATAAGGTGTTCGAGGGTGACAACTCGAAACAACTCCCATATGGTCCCGTGAGAGGCACCAATTCCTCTCGCGGGACAATGTAATATGTAGGATATGACCGCCCGATAACGGGACTCCCGATTTGATAGTACGGTGATAATTTGAAATTATGAGTACTTAAGCTTGAAAACAAGGTGTTAAAGGGTGAAAATTCGAAACAGCCACCGTACGGTCCAGTGAGATGGACTAACACCTCTCACGGGACTATTGTAACTCGTAGGAACTAACAGTATGAACACGAGACTCCCGATTTCACAATACAATGATAATATGAAAATATAAGGACTTAAACATGAAAATAAGGCATTAGAGGGGCGAAACTCAAAACAGCCACCGTATGGTCCCGTGAGAGGCACCAACACGTCTCACGGGACCAATGTAACACATAGGAACTGAGCGCGTAATAACGGGACTCCCGGTTTGAGGATACTATAATAATTTGAAAATATGAGGACTTAAGCTTGAAAACAAGGCGTTAGAGGGTGAAAACTCAAAATATCCCCCATATGGTTCTGTGAGTGGCACCAAAACCTCAAAGGGGACCAATGTAACACGTAGGAACTGACTGTGTGATAACGGGACTCCCGATTTGAGAATACGATGATAATTTGAAAATATGAGGACTTAAGCTTGAAAATAAGGTATTAGAGGGTGAAAACTCGAAAAAACCCCAGTACTGGCCCATGAGAGGCACTAACCCTTCTCATGGGACCAATGCAACTCATAGGAATTGACCACGTGATCACGAGACTCCCGATTTGAGAATACGATAATAATTTGAAAATATGAGGACTTAAGCTCGAAAACAAGGCATTATATGGTGAAAAATTGAAATAGCCCTCGTACGGTTCGGTGAGAGGCACCAAAACGTCTTACAGGACCAATGTATCACGTTGGAACAGACCGTACAATGACGGGACTCTCGGTTTGAGAATACGACGATAATTTGAAAATATGAGGACTTAATCTAGAAAACATGGCGTTAGAGGGTAAAATTCGAAACAATTCCCGTACGGTCGTGGGAGAGGAACCAACACCTCTCATGGGACTAATATAACACGATCAAGGGACTCTCGGTTTGAGACTACAAGAATAATTTGAAAATATAAGGACTTAAGCTTGAAAACAAAACATTAGATCGTAACAACTCTAAATATCCCTCGTATGGTTTGGTGAGAAGCACCAACACCTCTTACGGGACCGCACGATAACGAGACTCCCGATTTTAGAATACGATGGTAATTTGAAAATATGAGGACTTAAACTAGAAAACAAGGTGTTAGAGGGTAAAACTTAAAACAACCCTTGTACAGTTCCGTGAGAGGCACGAACACCTCTCAGGGGACAAATGTAACACGTAGGAACTGACTGCGTGATAACGAAATTCCCAGTTTCAGAACACGATGATAATTTGAAAATATGAGGGTTTAAGCTTGAAAACAAGGCGTAAGAGTGGAAAAACACAAAATAACCCCCGTATAGTCCCGTGAGAGGCACCAATACCTCTCACGAGACCAATATAACACGTGGGAACTAACCGCGCGATCATGGGACTCTCGGTTTGATAATACGAAGATAATTTGAAAATATGAGGACTTAAGTTTGAAAACAAGGCGTTAGAGGGTAAAACTCAAAACAGTGCCTGTACGGTTCTCTGAGAGGCACCAACACCTCTCATGGGACTAGTGTAACACGTTAGAAGTGACCACGCAATAACAGGACTCTCAGTTTGAGAATACGACAACAATTTGATAATATGAGGCCTTAAGGTAGAAAATAAGGCGTCAAAGAGTGAAAACTCGAAACATCCCACCTACGGTCTCGTGAGAGGCACCAACACCTCTTATGGGACTAATGTAACTCGTAGCAACTGAACGCGCGATCACAGAACTTCCGGTTTCAGAATACGACAATAATTTTAAAATATGAGGACTTAAGCTCGAAAATAAGGCGTTAGAGGGCAAAAACATGAAAGAGCCAAGACACGGTCCCGTAAGGGCACCAACACCTCTCACGAGACCAATGTAACATATAGGAACTGACCGTGTGGCCACGTGGCTTCGGGTTTGAGAATACGACAATAATTGAAAATATGAGGACTTAATCATGAAAATAAGGCGTTAGTGGGTGAAAACTCAAAACAACCCCCGTACGGTTCCGTGAGAGGCACCAAAACCTCCAAGGGGACCAATGTAACACGTAGGAACTAACTACACGATAACAAGACTCCCGATTTGAGAATACGATGATAATTTGGAAATATGAGGACTAAAGTAGGAAAACAAGGTGTTAGAGGGTAAAAACTCGAAACATCCCCTGTACGGTCCAGTGAGAAGCACCAACACCTCTCAGGGGACCAATGCAACTCATAGGAACTGACCGCGCAATCACGAGACTCTCGGTTTTAGAATATGATGATAATTAGAAAATATGAGGACTTAAGCTTAAAACAAGTCGTTAGATGGTGAAAACTCGAAATAGCTCTCGTACGGTTCGGTGAGAGGCACCAACACCTCATACGGGTCCAATGTAACACGTTGGAAATGACCGCACGATAACGAGACTCTCGTTTGGAGAATACGATGATAATTTGAAAATATGAGGACTTAAGCTAGAAATCAAGGCGTTAGAGGGTAAAACTCGAAACTGCCACCATACGGTCCCGTGAGAGCAACCAACACCTCTCACGAGACCAATGTAACATTTAGAGGCTAACCATGTGATAACGGGACTCCCAGTTTAAGAATACGATGATAATTTGAAAATATGAGGATTTGAGCTTGAAAATAATGCGTTAGAGGGTGACAACTCGAAATAACCCCCATACGGTCCCGTGACAGGCACCAATACCTCTCGCGGGACAATGTAACATGTAGGAACTGACCGCGCGATAACGGGAATCTCGATTTGATAATACGGTGATAATTTTAAAATATGAGTACTTAAGCTTGAAAATAAGGTGTTAGAGGGTGAAAACTCGAAACAGTCCCCGTACAGTCCCGTGAGATAGCCTAACACCTCTCACGGGACCATTGTAACTCGTAGGAACTTATTGTGTGAACACGGGATGTCCGATTTGATAATGCAATTAAAAATTTAAAAATATAAGGACTTAAGCATGAAAATAAGGCATTAGAGGGTGAAAACTCAAAACAGCCACCCTACGGTCCCGTGAGAGGCACCAATACCTCTCATGGGACCAATGTAACACGTAGGAACTGAGTGCGCAACAACGGGACTCCTGGTTTGAGGATACTATAATAATTTGAAAATATGAGTACTTAAGCTTGAAAACAAGGTGTTAGAGGGTGAAAACTCGAAACATCCCCCGTATGGTTCTGTGAGACGCACAAAAACCTCAAACGGGACCAATGTAATACGTAGGACCTAACTGTGTGATAACGGGACTCCCGGTTTAAGAATACGATGATAATTTGAAAATATAAGGACTTAATCTTTAAAACAAGGTGTTAGAGGGTGAAAACTCGAAACAGCCCCCGTACTGCCCCGTAAGAGACACCAACCCTTCTCATGGGACCAATTATCATAGGAATTGACCACGCGATCACGAGACTCCCGATTTGAGGATATGACAATAATTTGAAAATATGAGGACTTAAGCTCAAAAACAAGGCATTATATGGTGAAAAATTGAAATAGCCCTCGTACGGTTCGGTGAGAGGCACCAACACGTCTCACGGGACCAATGTATCACATTGGAACAGACCCCATGATAACGGGACTCTCGGTTTGAGAATAGGACGATAATTTGAAAATACGAGGACTTAAGATAGAAAACATGGCGTTAGAGGGTAAAATTCGAAACAGCCCCCGTACGGTCCCGGGAGAGGAACCAACACCTCTCATGGGACCAATATAACATGATGACGGGACTCTCAATTTGAGAATACAACAATAATTTGAAAATATAAGGACTTAAGCTTTAAAACAAGGCGTTAGATTGTGATAACTCGAAATATCCCTTATACGGTTTGGTGAGAGGCACCAACACCTCTTACGTGACCAATCTAACACGTCGAAACTGACCGCACGATAACGGGACTCCCGATTTGAGAATACAATGATAATTTGAAAATATGAGGACTTAAGCTAAAAAATAAGGTGTTAGAAGGTAAAACTCGAAGCATCCCCCGTACGGTTCCTTGAGAGGAACCAACACCTCTCACGAGACCAATGTATCAAGTTTAAGCTAACCGTGTGATAACGGGACTCCCGATTTAAGAATACGATGATAATTTGAAAATATGAGGACTTAAGCTTGAAAATAAGGCGTCAGAGGGTGAAAACTCATAACAACCCCCGTACAGTCCCGTGAGAGGCAGCAATATCTCTCGTGGGACATTGTAACATGTAGGAACTGACTGCACGATAATGGGAGTCCCAATTTGAGAATACAATGATAATTTGAAAATATGAGGACTTAAGCTTGACAATAAGGTGTTAGAGGGTGAAAAATCAAAACATCCCCTGTACGGTCCCGTGAGAGGCACCAACATCTCTCACAGGACCAATGTAACCTATAGGAACTGATCGCGCGATCACGGGACTCCTAGTTTGATAATATGACGATAATTTGAAAGTATGAGGACTTAAGCTTGAAAACAAGGTATTATACGATGAAAACTCAATATAGCCCTTGTATGGTTCGGTGAGAGGAACCAACACCTCTTACGGGACAAATATAACACGTTGGAACTAACCGCATGATAACAGGACTGTCGATTTGAGAATTTGGCGATAATATGAAAATATGATGACTTAAGCTAGAAAACAAGGCATTAGAGGGTAAAGCTTGAAACAGCCCCTCTACGGTCCCGTGAGAGGAACTAACACCTCTCATGAGACCAATGTAACACGTAGAAGCTAAAAGTGCGATAACGGGAATACTGGTTTAAGAATACGACGATAATTTGAAAATATGAGGACTTAAGCTTGAAAACAAGGCGTACGATCCTGTGAGAGGCACCAATACCTCTAGCGGGATAATGTACCATTTAGGAACTGACCGCATGATAACGGGACTCCCGATTTGAGAATATGACGATAATTTGAAAAAATGAGGACATAAGCTTGAAAACAAGGTGTTAGAGGGTGAAAAATTAAAACAATCCCCGTATGATCCCGTGAGAGGCCCTAACACCTATCACGGGACCAATGTAACTCGTAGGAAATGACTGCACGATTATAGGACTCCTAATTTGAGAATACAACAATAATTTGAAAATATAAGGACTTAAGCGTGAAAACAAGGCGTTATAGGGTGAAAACTCGAAACAGCCCCCGTACAGTCCCGTGAGAGGCACCAATACCTCTAACGGGACCAATGTAATACGTAGGAACTGAACGCACAATATGGGACTCCCGATTTGAGAATATGATGATAATTTGAAAACATGAGGACTTAAACTTGAAAATAAGGCGTTGGAGGGTGAAAACTCGAAATAACCCCGTACGGTCCCGTAAGAGGCACCAACACCTCTCACGGGACCAATGTAACATATAGGAACTGATCGCGTGATAACGGGACACCCAAATTGAGAATATGATGATAATTTTAAAATATGAGGACTTAAGCTTGAAAATAAGGCGCTAGAGGGTCAAAACTCAAAACATCCCCCGTACAGTCCCGTGAGAGGCACCAACACCTCTCGCGTGAAAAATTTTACACGTAGAAACTAGCCGCACAATCACGGGACTCCCGGTTTGGGAATACGGCGATAATTTGAAAATATGAGGAGTTAAGCTTAAAAACCAGGCGTTAGAGGTGGAAAACACAAACAACCCCTGTACGGTCCCGTGAGAGGCACCAACACCTCTCATGGGATCAATGTAACAGGTAGGAACTGATCGCATGATAACGGGATTCCTGGTTTGAGAATATGACGATAATTTAAAAATATGAGGACTTAAGCTTGAAAACAAGGGGTTAGAGGGTGCAAACTCAAAAGAGCCCTCGTACGGTCCCGTGAGAGGAACCAACACCTCTAAGGGACCAATGTAACAAGTAGGAACTTATCGCGCGATAACGGGACTCCCACTTTGAGATTACGTTTATAATTTGAAAATATGAGGATTTAAGCTTGAAAATAAGGCGTTAGAGGTAAAACTCGAAATAGCCCCCGTACAGTCCCGTGAGAGGACCCAAAACCTCTCGCAGGACCAATGTAACACGTTGGAACTGACCACACAATCCCAGGACTCACGGTTTGAGAATACGACGATAATTTGAAAATATGAGGAGTTAAGCTTGAAAATAAGGCTTTAGAGGATGAAAACTGAAAACAACCCCGGTATAGTCTTATGAGAGGCACAACCACCTATCAGGGGACCAATGAAACTCATAAAAACTGACCGCGTGATCACGGGACTCCCGGTTTGATAATACAATGATAATTTGCATATTTCAGGACTTAGGCATAGAAACATGGTGTTAGTGGGTGAAAACCCGAAACAGCCCCCGAACGGCCCCGTGAGTGTCACCAACACCTCGCACGGGACCAATGCAACTCATAGGAACTGAACGCGTGATCAAGGGAATCCCGGTTTGATAATATGACGATAATTTGAAATATGAGGACTTAAGCTTGAAAACAAGGCATTAGAGGGTGAAAACTCGAAACTTCCCCCGTACGATCCCGTCAGAGGAACCAAGACCTCTCGCGGGACCAATATAACACGTAGGAACTCACTACATGATAACGGTACTCCCAATTTGAGAATACGGTGATAATTTAAAAATATCAGGAATTGAGATTAAAAATAAGACGTTAGAGGGTAAAACTCGAAACAACCCCCGTACGGTCCCGTGAGATGCACCAACACCTCTCGTGGGACCAATGTAACACGTACAAACTGACCAAGCCATCACAGGATTCTCGGTTTGAGAATACGATGATAATTTAAAAATATTAGGACTTAAGCTTGAAAATAAGGCGTTAGAGGGTGAAAAATCGAAACAGCCCCCGTACGGTCCCGTGAGAGGCACCCGCACCTCTCACTGGACGAATGTAACATGTTGGAAGTAACCGCACGATAACGAGACTCCCCATTTGAGAATACGATGATAATTTGAATTTATGAGGATTTAAGCTAGAAAATAAGGCGTTAGAGGGTAAAACTCGAAACATCCCCCGTACGGTCCCGTGAGAGGAACCAACGCCTCTCACGAGACCAATGTAACACATAGAAACTAACCGCGTGATAACGGGACTCCAGATTTGAGAATACAATGATAATTTGAAAATATGAGGACTTAAGCTTGAAAATAAGGAGTTAGAGGGTGAAAACGTGAAATAACCCCCGTACAGTCCCGTGAGTGGCACCAACACCTCTCACAGGACCAATGTAACACATAGGAAGTGATTGCGCGATTACGGAACTCCCGGTTTGATAATACAATGATAATTTGAAAATATGAAGAATTAATCTCGAAAAGAACACATTAAAGGGTGAAAACATCAACAACCCCCGTACGAGACCAATTTAACACATAGAAACTAACCGTGTGATAACGAGACTCCCGATTTAATAATGCAATGATAATTTGAAATATGAGGACTTAAGCTTGAAAAGAAGGCGTTAGAGGGTGAAAACTTCAAACAACCCCCGTACGATCCCGTGAGAGGCACCAACACCTCTCACGGGATCAATATAACTCGTACGAACTATGAGTAGGATTATGGGATTCTATTATGAGGGAAATGTTAGTAACATTCCAAGATTTTGGAATGGTTTCTCCTAATAAAAAAACTTTGAATTGTAAGGACAAATTTTCAATCGAGTCATTTGTTATATTGGCTTAATTCCGTTGGACAAAACATTTTTGGGTCATACTGCATCAACGATCATTCAACACAAGGATTCAAGCATCGCATTCAAAGTTCACGCATCATCAATATTCATGCCGTGATATTTATCCTACGAAGGTATATTACCTAAATACAATTTTATAAGTTGGAGTATTTTGATTAATCAAGAAATTTCAAATAAGCAAATGTTCATATATAAGCTATATTAATTTTGAAAAAGTCCTTGAATTAAATTGGAAAAATTTTGGGCAAAAATCAGATTCTCGTTCGAAGTTACCCAGGTCGTTCGAATGACCTGGTTCTAACGAAGTGGTGCCTCGTTAGTAGTTCGTTAGAAATGTCGTTCGAACGACCTCGTTCGAACGAGATTTCTAACGACATCTAACCATCCTAAACTGGCACACCGTTAGATAAGTCGTTCGAACGAGTTTCGCCAGAATTGATTTTTTAAACTTATTTTTTAATGCAGTTTTTTCTACAACTGTTTTTTGCCCACTACTTTTTCAGTTATTTTCTAATGGACGAAAATTCAGTTTTATAACTTAAGGAAGATCATTTTTCAAGAAGAACTTTTCCATAACTTCCATCCTTTTTGAGAAAAATTACTCCAACATTTTTATCAACTTTTCAAATCAAAACCCCTTCATCAATTCATATTCAACAAGCAAGATTGCGTGGATCTCTGCATTCAAGCTTCGAGGAGACGGTGGTTTTGGGCTTCGGTGGATACCGCAACACGAGGAGTGTTGAGCAACGCGTTGGAGTTTCGCGGACTACAACTTCAGAGGTCGAGGACGGCATAAGAATGTCTTGAGTGAGTCAATGTATGTAAGTCTTTTGAGTCTCTTGTAAAACCTTTTGTTGTAGTGGATTTTGTCTAGGCCCAGCCATCCGAGGTTTTTCCCATTTGGGTTTTCCTCGTACATCGGCGTGTTGTGGTTGGGATTTTCGCACTTTCATTTTATCATATCACCTAGATGCATGCTTAGGATAAAATGAATTTAATTGGAATTTTGTTCTTGCAAATTTGTTAAACTAAATTTAAAATTGAGTTAGAAGAATACATCTTTCATAGAAATAATAAAATTGGATTAAGTGTGTGTGTGTATTCTACGAATTAAACTAAGACCATATAACCCTGCAACTTCAAATTGGTATCAGAGCTTGTTTCTATAAGTTATTTAGATGAATCCTGGAGGTTATATGGATATTTTTTCGTCGAATAGACTACCTTTATTTGATGGATCAAATTATACCTATTGGAAAGCACGTATGAAATCCGCTCTTAAATCTATTGATGAACGTGTTTGGGTCACTGTTGAAAGAGGATGGTCCCCTCCTACAATGGTTGTTAATGATGAACGTATTTTGACTCGTGTTGAACCATGTCAACTTGGTTTTAATCGTGTCTTGAATTTCGAACCATTACACATGAAGACAACTAATGAGGCATCCTCTAAGAAATATTTCATGTGAGTTGATAATCCTTAAGGATATTCTGTATGCCTATTCCTCTTTTGGGAGGTTTTATTTCAGTGATGGTGAGGGCTCAATAAGGATGATTATGTTCCACCGATGGTATATCTTAATGCCAACCTTGTTTGTGTGGAGATAAACTAACTTTTGGCATGTGAAATACATAGTAATTTGTTTTTAATTTTTTATTGTCCCCCACTACCTGAAAGAGAAAAGTGTTACCTATAACCTCAAAAGATTGACTAAATCTTATCTAATTATGTAGGAGTTTCCAACGAATTAGATCATAGCTAATCATATACAAAAATTTAAACAATTATTAATATATGTGTTCAGTTCAGACAAATTTTGATGTATGAGGTTTTAGTTTCATTGTCTCTATCCACCTTAAATCTGTTTGAAGGAATGTTTCTCAATTCCATTATCAACAACTGGAAACTGGCACACTAGAATTTTTTTGGTTCGGTCTTCTTTATATTGTCGACTTTTGTTGTTATTTTTTATATTTTGTTTGTCTCTTTATATTACGTCTTCTTCTTGTTTATGCTATTGCGTATTATACTTATTGTTCGTATATATACAAGATTCTTATTTTTGCTATTGTGTATTGTGCATGATCATGCAATATGTATTGTTCATGCTATTTTGTATTTTACATATCCTTCTCCACAGACATTCAGTAACACTTGAATTCATTATTAAATCTGTATGTCAACATATTGCAGGAGCTTGAATAACTCCACACCTAAATGAAGCTAAAGATCTACTTTGTACTTTTTGGTAAGTGATATATACTAAGTTCTATTATCAAGAGATTTCTTTCCTGAATTTGTGTAATTTGTTATTTGTCAAGTTGTGAAGTTGTGTTTATGTTTATGAAGATGTATCGAAATATTAGGTTCAAAAGCAAGAGGTTGATCATATAGATTGAAATCCTACGGATATGAGAATCACATGGGACTAAGCACAAGATTTGATCCGTGCATCTTCTAGTACCAAGACAACCATTATCATGATTGAGAACCATGAATTTAAAGAGTAAGATGTAAGTATAAATCTAGTCATTATACATCTCTATTTAAAATTGGATTTGTAAGGATCCCCTGAATTATTACACTAGTGGCAAATGCCTCCCTGAAATATTAATTATGTCAAAGCTCTAGAATTATTCCATTAATTTGCAATTACCCTTACAGGTCATTAGGAAAGTTTTTTAACCACGCATGGGGGTATGCAGATTTTCGTAATTCAAGGGGCTAATTCTAATAGTAGAGGTATTTGCAATCTTAGTGATAGTGTAGGGGGTTTATTTCAACTTACCTACTCGTATCGAACATGGAAGTCAAATACGAAAGAAACCACTACATTAACATCGACTATATAGTATATGTATTATAAAAATGAATATTCCAAGTAAAACATGTAGTATCAAAATGAATATGTTTACACATATGATGACAACAAATTTATGTCTGGTCGGGTGAACGTTAATTATAGAAAGGCATGGACATGTCCAAGAGAGGATATTGAATTGCTTCTACTAAAAGGAGTGGCTAATGCCTTAACCATAGTCTGTTGGAAATTAATGTTAAGTAACGAAATTAATTATTTAATTTCAATTGTATTAAATTCCGAATTTCCCATTTATGCGGTCTTGATAAATGTTAGATAATTAATTAGGAATGTGATAAATAAAGATATTAAAAGATTGGGTAAACCTTATCCGTTAGTCACATGATGATTAGTGGCTTTAGTGGAAGACTTTAAAGGAGTCCCACCTCCACTAGGATTTCGGCACTCTTCCCCTTATAAATAGAGACATCTACACCATCTAGAGTCATCTTAATACACACTATTTCTAAGGAAGGATAGAAAATTCGAAATTCTCATTATTCCTATTTTATCACAAATATTCTGGGCACATAAGAGAGTAACTCTGGGCTACTCAAGAAGGGATTCAAAGGAAGCTTTGATAGGAGCATTTAAGTCACCTTATTCCAATCAATTTCAATGGATGATGGTCAGTTTTGATCATAGTTATAAAGAACTTATGATTTTGTGACTACATGAAGATTAAACATCCTATATTCATGACAAAACTGTCTTAACACGATGCAATATTATAGTTTATATCTGGTTTTTATGATTGACAAAACAGTATTGATTAACATGTGGTATTAGAGCTTTTGGTTTATAATCTCATGTTTTCTGTTAATGAAAATTTCTTTATAACAACTCTGATTTATGATCTTTGGAAATCTAGAATTTTTTTTTGATGAATCTAGAAATCTGGGAATCTGAAAAAAAATTTGTTTGAAAAATCTGGAAATCTGGAATTTTTAAGCAATATGATAATCGTACATATGGTAATTCGAATTTGTGTTATGTATGATATTAAGAACGAAATTACTGCTACAGTCCTTATCTTATGAAAAATATCAAATTATTATTCAACCCCTTTTTGTGTTATAAGAACCCTAATATGTCGTTAACAAGATTTTATTGTTTTGAGTTGTGTAAGCATTCTGAAAAAAACTTTTATTGATCATGATAAGAAAACGAATTTGTTCTTAAGATTAATTAAGTGAAAACTATGATTTGACGCAAAACAAATTTCAGAAGAATTTTTTTTTGGCACAATGAATAGTGTTTTTCGAAATTTTTGGTGTCCGACTGACTTGAAACTTAACATGTTGACTAGAACACATGCCAACAATCAAATTTCACCGCCTTTGGCTGTGATGTAATGTGTTTTTCGTCAATCCGAGTCTGTTAAGGCCCTTAAAACCCCATTTTTGCAATTTTAGAAAATAATCTCGGGGATTATAACCCTTTACCGAAAATTGATATTAACGTTCCGCAAAATTTTTTGGTTTTTTGGCATGTTTTACTTCGATTCTATGGTGAAAAATCATTTTTGCCATTTTTGGCAAAATTCGTGAATTATGTATTTTTTTACTATACCTGAGCAATTATGTTTTTGAAGCATTTAAGCTATTATTGGTATCTTTGTAATTACTGATAGATTACGTATTATAGTTAATATTTAATGCATGATTAACTATATTTAAATTAGGACATCTAAGAAATTGTTCATTTGAGTTAAGTTAAAGGCCAAACACAGGCTGAGACTGCATCTACGAATAAGACACTTAGATGCATTAAAGGTTTATTCTAATGTTAATTATAAATTGGATTGAGGCGCAACACATGCTAATTTCTGAATTGAACAACATTAGAAAAACTTTTGTGAAAATAGAATAGTTGACATTAAGTCCATTAATCATGGTATTAAATGTTTACGCAACAAACACAGATGCCAAAATTTTGGGACCATGATAAATGAATTATAGGGTAATATATCTTTACAATCTAAGCATTATGTGATGATTAACACAAATTTCGTGATATTCAGATTGTAAATGAAATATGCCAAAAACAATTAGCCAACAATTCAATATTCGACCCTTGCAATTTTTATTGCGTGTCAAAATTTAATTTGTGAACATTGTTATTAATTGCAGCTCCCCTTACCCTGTATTCACAAGCTCAGTCCTATTCCAAATTTGATGGAACTAATTTTTCTGAATAGAATGAGCAAATGAAGTTCATCCTAGGGGTTCTTGACCTGGACATGGAAATGATGTGTGATGAACCCGCTGCTAGTAGCGAGGATGAAATTGCTGTCCATAAAGCATGGTCTCGATCCAATAGGCTGTCCCTTATGTTAATGTGAATGTGCGTTGCTGCTAACATTAAGACCTCCCTACCTGAAACTATGAAAGCGAAAGAGTATTTGAACAACATTAAGGAACGCTTTCGCACTGCTGATAAATCCCTTGCTGGGAAATTTATGGCTGACCTGACCACTATGAGGTACGATGGTACTCGAACCATGAATGAGCACATTATATAGATGACCAATTTGGCTTCTAGACTCAGAGTTTTGGGCATGATAGTGGATGATTCTTTTCTCGTCCAATTCGTCCTAAACTCCCTACCTCCTGAGCACGGGCCTTTCCAAATCAATTACAACACTATAAAAGATAAATGAAATGTAAATGATTTATAAAGCATGTTGGTACAGGAGGATGCAAGGCTTAAGCAACAGATTGGCCATGTAACTAAGGGACATGTAGCAAATCTGACAGTCAAAGGAAATGGTTTTAAGAAGAAATTCAGTAAGGGCATTAAGAAAGGTCCTGGTCCATCTCATCAAGCTGAACCATCAACTGCTGCTGTGAAGAAGGAAAAGAATGACAAGTGTCACTTCTCTAAAAAGAAGGACCATTTCCAAAGGGATTGTCATAAATGAAAGGCCTGGTTCGAGAAAAAAGTTAAGCCCTTTATTTATGTTTGTTTTGAATAAAATCTTATTAACGCTCCTAACACTTGGTGGATGGATTCTGGTTCTATGTGTCATGTTTCTAATTCGATGCAAGGATTCACTTTGATCCGCAAAACAAATCCAAATGAGCATTTTCTCTATATGGGCAATAAAGCAAAGGCTAAAATAGAAGTTATTGGAATCTTTCGCCTGATTTTAAGCACTGGATTTATTTTAGATTTGCAAGAAAATTTTTATGTTCCCACAATTTCTAGGAATTTAATTTCTATTTCCAAACTTGCTTTAGATGGTTTTGCAATTGAATTTAAGTACAATGGTTTTGGTTTGATTAAAAATTCTAATAATGTTGTTTCTGTATTTCTATTAGATGGTTTATATCAATTGAATCTTGAAAAGAATTTTTCTAAAACCCTTGGGACCCTGCATCCTAATGTTTGTACGAAACGTACATTTAATTATGAAAAATCTGCTAATTTGTGGCATAAAATATTAGGGCACATATCCAGGCCAATAATTGAAAGGCTCATTAAAGATGGAATACTCTATAACCTGGATTGGGCCAATTATGATGTATGTGTGGACTGTATCAAAGGAAAACATACCAAACATACAAAGAAAGGAGCCACAAGAAGCACCCAACTACTTGAAATAATACATACAGACATATGTGGACCTTTTGATATTCCATCTGTTGGTGGAGAAAAATACTTCATCACCTTTATAGATGATTTTTCACGTTATTGCATTTTATACATGTTACATGATAAATCTGAGTCTGCGAACGTCGTTAAAATATACATTAATGAGGTTGAGAGGCAACTAGGCAAAAAGGTGAAAATTATTAGATCTGATAGAGGTGGTGAATATTATGGTAGATATGACGAGTCAGGGCAACGCCCTGGCCCATTTTCTAAACTCCTTGAAAAATTAGGTATTTGCTCCCAATACACAATTCCAGGATCACCTTGGCAGAATGGTGTAGCTGAAAAGCGTAATCATACCCTTATAGAAATGGTTAGAAGTATGATAAGTAGAACCCAATTGCCTACATTTTTGTGGACACATGCATTAAAGACCGTTGTACACATCTTAAATAGGGTTCCTAGTAAGTCTGTTTCAAAAACCCCTTTTCAACTTTGGAAAGGATGGTAACCCAATTTAAGGTATTTATGTATGTAGGATGCCCAGTGGAAGCTAGAATCTATAACCCTCATGAAAAGAAATTGGATCCTAGGACATTATCTTGTCATTTCATCGGGTATCCATAAAAGTCGAAGGGATATAGATTCTACTGTCCAAATCATACAACTAGAATCATAGAAACTGGAAATGCTAAATTCATTGAAGAAGGTGAAGTAAGTGGGAGTATAAAAGAAAGGGAGGTAATCATTCGAGAAGTCAGGGTACAAATTCCTATACCCAGAGTTCATAAGATACCTATTGTTCCTAATGTAGTTGTTGACCGGTCATTAACCCAATCAATAACAATGAACAATAAGTGAATGATCAACCAACTGAATAACCACATAATGAGACTATAACCGATGAAACTTTTGAACCACCACATGAAGTGCCATTAAGAAGATCTCAAAGAGAAAGGAGATCGGCAATTCTGGATGATTATGTGGTATACCTTCAAGAGACTGACTTTAACATAGGGAATATTAATGATCTAGTTTCTTATGAAAAAACTGTAAATAGTGATGATTAAGATAAATGGGTTAATGCCATGAATGAAGAAATAAAATCTATGAATGACAACAAAGTTTGGGAGTTGGTCGAATTTCCAGAAGGACAAAAACGAGCTGGGTGAAAATGGATCGTTAAGACCAAACTTGACTCAAAAGGAAACATCGAACGACATAAAGATAGACTTATTGCTAAAGTTTCTAATCAACGAGAAGGCATTGATTATAATGAGACCTTCTCTCTAGTTTCACAGAATGACTCATTAAGAATCATATTAGCATTGGTGGCTCATTATGATTTGGAGTTGCACCAAATGGACGTAAAAACATCTTTTCTAAATGGGAGTATAGAAGAAGTCTATATGGCACAACCACAAGGCTTCATAAAGGAAGGAAAGTAAAACATGATTTGTATGTTAAAGAAGTCAATATATGGTCTAAAGCAAGCTTCTCGTCCATGATACATTAAGTTCCACGATACCATTAAATCCTTCGTGTTTAAGGAAAACACTTTTGATCGGTGTATATACCTGAAGATTAGTGGGAGTAAGTTTGTGTTTTTAGTACTATATGTTGATGACTTACTTATCTCCAGTAGTGATCTTGGTTTATTAACTGAAACGAAGAAGTACCTTTCTAAAAGCATTGAAATGAAAGATTTAGGTGAGGCATCCTTCGTGATCGGGATAGAAATATCTTGAGATAGATCACGAGGAATGTTGGGACTGTCTCAGAAAGCTTACATTAACAAAGTTTTAGAAAGATTTAGCATGCAAAGCTGCAATACCATTAATGTTCCACTCCAGAAAGGGGATACATTCAACTTAAATCAATGCCCTAGAAGTGACTTGAAAGGTAGAACATGAAAGGCATGCCTTATGCTTCGCTTGTAGGGAGCTTGTTTATGCACAAGTCTGCACTAGACCGGATATCAGTTTTGTCATTGGGATGCTAGGCAGATATCAAAGAAATCCAGGGATTTACCATTGGAAAGCTGCAAAGAAAGTGCTAAGGTACCTGCAAGGGACCAAGGATTACATGCTCACATATCGAAAGACTGATCACCTTGAGGTGATTGGTTATTCAGACTCAGATTTTGAGGGATGCTTTGATTGTATGAAGAGCACTTCGGGTTATGTCTTCCTTATGACTGGAGGAGCCGCGTCATAGAAAAGTTATAAGCAAAGCTTTATTGCATCATTTACTATGGAGGTTGAATACGTAGCTTGCTTCGAAGATACAAATCATGGATTATGGCTACAAAACACTATTTCAGGACTTAGAATTATGGGGTCAATATCTAAGTCGCTAAAAATTTATTGTGATAATGTCGCAGTAGTCTTCTTCTCAACGAACGATGGGTATACTAAGGCTGCTAAGCATATTGAGATGACATACCTATCAGTTAAAGAAGAAATTCATAAACAAAGAGTGTCAATTGATCACATTAGTACGCGTGATAACATAGCAGATCCTCTTACGAAAGGACTATCTCCGAAGACCTTTATGGAACATGTCAAAGAGATGGGTCTCGATCAGTTAGATTATGATTGCTCTTTTTCCTTAGTTGTTTGGCACTGTTACTTGAATTCAATAAAAGTGTTTCCGATTTCTATTATTTCTGTCATTTATGAATGCATGCATATAATTATGAATTATTGTTGACATAAATAGTCCTTATTCAAAAGGAAATTATGAGGCCATTATGATACCCAATATTAAAGGCTCAGTTGAATGAAACATTGGTATTGTGGTACATGGAAGGAACCATGCTCTTGAATAGAATGGAATCGCCATGACTCGCATCCGTGAATCATTTGATTTAGCAAACTAAATTTATCAATGATTCTGCACCTTATGATTCTTACTTTAATTATACAAATTATTAAGACCAAGTGGGAGATTGTTGGGAATTAATGTTAAGTAACGAAATTAATTATTTAGTTTCAATTCTATTAAATTCTGAATTTCCTATTTATGTGGTCTTGATAAATGTTAGATAATTAATTAGGAATGTGATAAATAAAGATATTAAAAGATTGGGTAAACCTTATCCGTTAGTCAGATGATGGTTAGTGTCATTAGTGGGAGATTGATTCCCATCTCCATTAGGATTCCATCCCTCTTCCCCTTATAAATAGAGACCTCTACTCCATCTAGAGTCATCTCAATACACATTGTTTCTAAGGAAGTAGAGAAAATTCGAAATTCTCATTATTCCTATTTTCTCACAAGAGTAATTCTGGGCTACTCAAGAAGGGATTCAAAGGAAGCTTTGACAGGAGCATTCAAGTCACCTTATTCCAATCAATTGCAATGCATAAAGGTCAGTTTTGATCATAGTTATAAAGAACTTATGATTTTGTGATTACATGAAGATTAAACATCCTGGATTCATGACAAAACTATTTTAACACGATGCAACATTATAGTTTATATCCGGTTTTTATAATTGACAAAACAATATTGATAACATTGTCAAGTTAGTGTGCTGTAAGAGGTCAGTTGCATATTTACACAAAGATAAAAACGACCATCTTTGATTGAAATCTGCTGAAATACCTAAAAACTAATGATGAGATCCCAACTCAGTCATTCCAAATTGGACTTCATATTCTAAATAGGTTAATGGAGAAGACAATGGGAAGAAGCCGCAAGTATAATATCATCCCCATAAAGAGAATTTAGATCCATAGCTGACCCATGTTGAAGAATAAACGTGGAAGAATCTGAACATCTATATTTAAACCCAACTTAATATAGAGAAAAATGAGCTAAAGAGATGAAACCATGCTCGGGGGGGGGGGGGGGGGGGGGGGGGAGGGGGGGGGGGTGATTTGAGGAATATAAGATATGGTTTAACCAACATACATGATTAAGAAATTAAGGATCAATAAAACCAGCATGATGATGCATAAAGATGCTAATAGAGAAAATCCATTTTCAATATCTAATTTATTAAGATTATTAGAGGATAAGGATAAAGCGACGATTGTACTAATAGTTTCGGGCTTCACAACATAAAGTAGTCGACATGATATTATTAAGCATAACCTTAAGGGACTAGATGCTCTCTATAGCGAGAAATTATACCATTATAATGTTTATTTATTAGGAAGACCTATATAAAACCAATGATAATTGCATCAGAAGGCTTTTGAACTAAGTTTCATGTATTGTTTACGATAAAAGCATCATATTCATCACGCATAGCTTGGTACCAGTGAGAGTTTTGGGAGGCCTCTTTATATATGGGAGGTTCAGTAAGAGAGGGTGAAGAGTGAAAATTGGATAAAATAGTGGGCAATATGCGAGGCTTAACAATTACAGCCTTGGCCTGAGTGATCATTAAATGAATGTAATTTAATAAACCTCGATGATAAAAAGAATAGTCCAAGTTTACGATGTAGAATCAAAATGAATAGTTTTTTTTAACAAGACCAAACAGTAGATTAGATCAAAGTAACATTACAACAGTTAGGCTTATTCACAAATCTACTAACCATATTACTATGAACATTATCCAAAATAGGTTTGTGGATAAAGCTAAGTGAAACTTCAAAAAAACTATTCATATAGTTACTACTATTTCCAGCCTTGGCTAGAACGTCAGCAACCGAGTTGGCCTCTCCATAGCAAAAAGATATCCACACAGTATCGCACATTTGAATCTCCTTACGGCAGTCCCAGAGAAATTTCTAAATATAATGGCTCAAGCTTGGGGCCCTATAAAATAGTTAATATGTAGACATAGAATCCATTTCTACATATATATTACGAATACCTTTAAACATAGAAAATTTTAAACCCTCTTTTATTGACCACATTTCAGCTGTAGCAACAGAATAAAAGCCATACTTTCAGAAGAGTCCCTGTTGATGTAAAAAATTAGATCGCTCTAATTATTCAATCACAGATAAATAAAATGAAACAAAGAGTTTTAAAGTGGTTCAGCCTTATAAGAATGGCCTACGTCCACTGTTATGTTATTGCTGATTGTTTGGGAATTCTCGATTACAAGTTTTGTCAAGAAATTCCGGTCCCTTTGAATGAGGGTGATACAAGGTATTTATAGCCCTTAGGCTGTACATGGATGGGTTGATACATTAAATGATATAGATTTGAAAAGGTAATACATTTAATGCAGCGTGTGCGTCAAGATGATAATCATTCAATGAATGATTGAACTGTTGACATTCTGGCAATTAATACTACGGTCGAGATGCAGCTCGGACCGCCTTAGTTGCTCGTTTCTCAGGAGTTCTTCGGAGCGCTAGAGTATCTCGGAGTGTTGCAGTTCCTCGGTATATCATCGTTGCTCGGGGAAAACATGAGTTGGTCGAGGAAATGAACTTCCTCGTTGTTATTGTGCCACGTTGATTGACAAGTGTCTTCGTATGATTCGTCCACATCAGCATATTAATTTTGGTATCAACAGAAGCCCCCAATGTTTCATATTTCGAACTTTGAGGAGTATGGAACATTCTTTCTCGGTTTATGGCAATATTGAATGATCTTCCTGGGTTTTAGGAGCATCGTATTTGAATTTATTTCCAAATTCAACGAATCCGCCTTTTTTCGAACTTTTAAGAGCGCTTCGATCTTTGTGCCCTTTTTGTCCTTTTAGCCGTCGGAAGTTCAATAGTTTCTTTTTTGTAATCATTTCATTCGCCGCTTCCCAAGGCAAAGTATTTAAACTTCTTAGGTAACCATACCGTCTTCTTCTTTTTCTAATTTCCTGCATTCAAGCTTTCTATTTTCTCCTTCTCTCTTGTGCATTTCATCCTAGTTTTCGTTCGTTGTCAACATACCTCCTTTCTTCCTGTAAGATCTTCTTCCTTTCTTCTGTATCTCTTTTATTCAGTATGGTTTATATTGTGGAGTCTGTTGAGAAATTTTGTTCTGATTTTTCCATTCCTTCCTTGGTAACTGTGGAGGTTCTTTCTGAGCCTTTAGATTATTTTCGATTGGCTGAGGGACATTGGTTCCCCAGTCTATTCATTGCTGAATGTGGATTTTCTTTTCCACCAAACCCATTGTGTCTTGAGTTTTGTCAGTATTTTGATCTTGTCCCTGCAAAAATAGCCCCCAATTCATGGAGAATAATTAATGGGGTGTACAAATTAAATCTAACTCATGGGACTCGTATAGGGATCCCTGAAATTATGTATTGCTATAAATGGGACACTCTAGATAATATCTATTATTTAAAAACTAGGTTTCTGAATAGGGCTCTTGTAGTTAACCTCCCTGACTCAAATAGAGATTATTTTGAACATGGATTGGTTATTAAAAATTGGCAATATGCCCCTTTAGTTGGAGATGGAGTACACAACGGTCCCAGATGCCCCCCATGTGGCAATGTGATAGGTTTATTTTTCATTTTATTTTACTTATGAAATTATGCTTTCATCATGTTTGATAAAATGTATAACTGATATCTCATTATGTATTTATTTGCAGTTGATAGCAAAAGAAAAACTCCAAAAGAATCAGAGGTTAATATTAAGCATCTGAAACTTATCGGGGGTTTGCATAAGAACGTTGCAGACGAGCACATCAGGTTTGCATCATATTTTTTACAGTATAAGAGTTATACAACCTCTTATACTGCTCGCCCTGTTGAGCCAGCTTCAACTCCAGAAGATTCTTCTTCAGATTCTCATCTTCCTTTAAGTCAGAGAATGGGCAAGAAAAGAGCTCCTCCTGCTCTATTTGATGACATTACTTCGGCTGCTGGGGCCAAGAAAAGCAAAGTTGATGTCCAGAAGGGACTAAGAAGGTGGATGTTGCACCTTCCAAAGCTTCCGAGAAGCCCCCAGTGGCTCCGAGCAAGAAAGTTGCTCCATCAGAAGTGATTACTGTTTCCCCGACCAAGAGTTCTTCCTTGGTTGAAGCTGCTGAGGTTCCTTTGAGGAGATTGAGGAAATCATCCTCAATCAATTTGGCTGAAACTGTCTCTTCTCCACCATCTGATGTTATTGGTGTTCCAACCATCATTCCTCCAAGCTCTGCAATGAGCTCGGTAAAAACTTGGATCATACCCGAGGTCTAAGGAATTGATGAAAATATTTCTAGGGATATGTTGACATCCCTAGCTACTCGTCACCTTGCTTCGGTAAATTTCTCGCATTCTGAATTTCTTTCTTTCTCTGAATACTTGTATTTTTGCACTGACTTTACTGTTTTTCTCATCTTTCAGCTGGTGAACTGTTTCAATAATATCGTAAAGAAGGATGAAGCTATTAAAGCTTCAAGCTCCTCGTCAGGTGTAGAGGATGCTCTGATGGGTTTGACCCAATCCTTGAAGGAATATCGCCAACAGTATAGTGAGGACAAGGCTGTTTGAGAGAAAAAGTTGTCTATAGTTGAGGCCGAGAAGGTGAAGATGGCTGAGATCTCCAAGAATTTGGAGAATAAAGTGAAAAGTTTAGAGGTCGAGCATAAGAAATATGACGACAAGCTCAAGAATTTTGGAGAACTTGAGGATAAAATGAGGAAGGCAGAGGAAGAATTGTCCGCCCTGCGAGATATCAAGGGCAAAAAAGAAGAATTGGATGCGAAGCTTTCCTCAGAGAAATTGAGAAGAAAGCTCGCAGTTAAAAAATCCTTTAGCGCAGGCTGGGATAAAGGATGGGACAAGGGGATTGCTGCGATGATATCCCAAGTTCAATACGGGAAGTTGAAATACTTCCGAGATGGCTGGGTAGCTTCCCTACAGGAATTGAAAATCAAGGATGATTCCGACCTATTCCAGTTGCACCTCCCTGGTCCTCCTCCACCAATTGTGGAAGAAGAAGAAGAAGATGAGCCTGCCTCTGATGAATCTTCTATGGCCATAGGTGATCAAGTCCCTGCATCTCTATCTTCTGCCAACGAGGACATTTCTTCCATGCCTCCTCCTCCTAAAAAAATTTCAACTCCTGCAGATCAAGTTGCTGTTATCACCGAGCAACCAAGCTCCTCGTCCCAGCCTCCCGAGAAAGTCTTGGGAGACAAGGAAAAAGTGTGAAGTTGTTCGGTATCATTTCTATCTTTCATTATATGTAATCAAATAATGTAATCCTTTTGTGATCTAATAAAATACATCCTTGTTCATCTCTGTTGTTGATGATTTGTTTTTTGTTGATTGTTGTCTTTTTCTCATCCTTAGTTTGTTGCTAGAATGGAACTGATATCTGCACATGATACAAAGCTGATGCAGCAATGTCACAAATATTATAAGGCTGGTCATACAGACCTTAGTACATCAGAAATTGCTGACATCCTTGGCCATGATGCCTCAGAACAAGAAATTGAGGCTTATCGGTACTTGAAGGATTTACTCGACCGAGCTGTGGCCAACAACGTGGCCTACTATGACATGATTGAGGAACTTCATTATTCCTTAGAAGATCTCCAAGGTCAGCACAATGAATCAATGGCTTTGTTGCACAAGTAATATGAAAATAGATATCAACAACTTTCTTCTAAAACAGACCATAAAAAGATCCTTGCTGGATACGATGTTAGGGAAAGAACTTTAAAGGGTGAAGTCGAGGCTTGCAGGCAGATTGCTGAGTTGCTGGAACAAGAGAACAATAATTTGCAGAAAAAGCTGGCACAGTATGAATCTGCAGCGTCATCTTCCACTGCTTTAGTGCAAGTTACCGACGAAGGTTTCTCGTTCTTAGAAGTTGAGAATGCTAAATTAAGGCAAGAACTGGACAATTTAAGAAAATCTGTTATTCCTGTGACTGCTCGGGGACGAGGAAGAAGTTCTTATGGGCGAGGAAGAGTTGTTCAAAATGTTGTCGAGGAGCAAAGTTCTCCAGTCGCTGCTCGGAGTCGATCAAGAGTTCTTAGCCGCAATGTTGAAGAGGCTCGCACTCAATCTACGTTGGAAACTCAAGCATACCAATTAAACGCCAAAGATCGGGCTTTATCTGAAATGTCCAAGAAAAATCTATCTTTGGAAGATCAACTTACTGCAACGAAGTCTGCTTTGAATAATAAAGATGTTTTTGCCAGGAGCCTTCACGAACAATTGGATAGATTAACCTTCCAATTCCATAAACAGCCCAGGAAATTTTGGATGGCAGGATATAATGAAGCCCTTGTTCATTTAGATGCTCGGATTGAACATGCCAATAATGAAGGTTATAAACAGGGGTGGTTGAACGCCTTGGGTGTACTAAAATTGGAGCAAGGGCATTTTTTATGGGATTACCATGCTCAAGGGTTACTAGATTTTCCTCTACCACCTTTCAAATTGGACATGGAATGGATCCCAGCTCGTTCCATTCCTCGGAGTTTAATTTCAAAATATCTCGGTGACTATAGTCTTCATTCTCAGACTGAATTATCTCGTCCAGAGCATCTCTTGGATACACCTTCTGTGATGAACGTCAGAATGCTCAGAGATATTAATTTCATCAACTCTCCTCTTTGTTTAGAAGATCCTCCTGCCGGCGAGGAACCTGTTTCAAAAGCTAAAGGAAAGAAACTAATAGAATAGGTTTTTTAATGTAATAATTAGCACATATGTATAACTTGTAATACATTTTTATCTTAATGAAAGAATTTCATTTTCTGTTTGCAAATTTGTATTGCGATTATCTTGTGTTTATTTTTACATTTTTATATTTGTGTATGTGTATCTGTTAAAAAGATAACAATGTGATGCTGTTCATCAACCAACTTAATAATCAAAATTACAAATATCAATGTTGCTCAATCACTTAATAATAAAGTAATGAGTATAAAATGTTTCCAACCAACCAAGGTTGTTAAATTGTGTTTATCGACAAACTACAGTTTATGGGTTTTTATCCCCGACCAACCATACTTGGTAAAAAAAAAATTTCATAAAATGTTCCCGACCAACCATGGTCGATAATTTATCCTCGTCGACTAAGTATAGTTGATCACCGACCAACTATACTTGGTTCAGTTTGGAATTCTTTGTATTTTCTGGAATGATTTTACCTTCCGACCAACTTGTTGGCCTATTTTCAAAATGATATCGTTCTCCCTCAACCGTAGTTGATTATTGAACTATCAGGTTCCTTCGAACTATCTTGTCCACTAGTTATCTTACCAACCTTAGTTGGTCACGCTAGTGTATGCCTCCTAACCAAAGGAGTATATTTTTTGGTTCTTTCGAACTTTTTGTCCACTAGTTATCTTACCAACCTTAGTTGGTCATGCTAGTGTACGCCTCCTAACCAAAGGAGTATATTTTTTGGTTCTTTCGAACTTTTTGTCCACTAGTTATCTTACCAACCTTAGTTGGTCATGCTAGTGTACGCCTCCTAACCAAAGGAGTATATTTTTTGGTTCTTTCGAACTTTTTGTCCACTAGTTATCTTACCAACCTTAGTTGGTCACGCTAGTGTACGCCTCCTAACCAAAGGAGTATATTTTTTGGTTCTTTCGAATTTTTTGTCTTCTTTTTGCTGTCGAGCAGCGTAGTGTACAACACTAGTATTCCCCGAAAAACTTTCAAACAAAGGAGAAGAAAATGGTGAAAACATCATCGTTTTATTCATATTGATGGAACCGTTGTACATTTTACATCATTGATAATACTTGCGAAGGTGTTCAGCATTCCAAGCATTCTTGAATTCTTCTCCTTCTAGAGTTTCTATTCGGTAAGTTCCTGGTCGAACGACTTCTGTAACTCGGTAAGGTCCATGCCAATTTGCTTACAATTTATTGTGCTTCTGAATGACCTTCTTTAGCACATAATCTCCTTCTTTTAAATCGCATTTCTTCACCTTTTTATTGTAGAACAGAGCTGTGCGTTGTTGGTAAGCAGCATTCCTAATGGCTGCCTCTTCTCTTACTTCCTCGAGCATATCCAAATCCAGTCTTCTCATCAAGTCGCTGACTGGGGAATTGAAATTCAGCACTCTGTGTGTTGGGAGACCTAACTCGGCAGGTATTACAGCCTCACTTCCAAATGCCAGCATATATGGTGATTCTCCAGTCGCTGCTCGGGGAGTTGTTCGGTAAGCCCACAATACTGATTGTAGCTCGTTAATCCAGTTAGCTTTAGCTTCACTTAACCTTTTCTTTAAACCATTCAGCAGTGTTCTATTCGTCACTTCAGTCTGTCCATTGCTTTGAGGATGGCCTGGTGCTGAATGGACCTTCAAAATGTTCGACTGATGATAATAAGCAGCAAATTCTTCGTTATCAAATTGGGTTCCATGGTCTGTGATGAAGTCATGAGGGAGACCATATCGACAAATGATATTCTTCCAAACAAACTGGTATACCTTCTCGTACGTCATGTCGATGAGGGGTTTAGCTTCTACCCACTTAGTAAAATAGTCTACTGCAACGACGAGGTACTTAAATCTTCCTCGGGTGGTCGGCAATGGTCCCACCAAATCAATTCCCCACATGGCGAATGGCCAAGGGGAAGTTATGGGTGTCAACAATGCTTGTGGAGTTCGTCGGATAGAGGAAAAACGTTGGCACTTGTCACATTTCTTAGCATAGGCTATACAATCATCCCTCATCGTTGGCCAATAGTATCCTTGAGTCATTACCCTTTGTAAAAGTCTTCGACCTGCTACATGAGCTCCGCAAGACCCTTCATGGATCTCTTCAACCAATTCTTTCACTTCGGAGGGATGTACACATCTCTGCAAACCTGCCATAATTCCTCGTCTATATAAAATACCATTAATTAATACATACCGAGCAGCTTTATACTTCAATTTTTTAGCAGCGAGCTTATCCTCTGGAAATCCTCCCTCTTCAATATATATCCTGATGGGATCCATCCAAGATGGTCCTAAATCAAAGGTAATAACATTCATCGTCAAGTTTTCATCTATGCTCCGACTTTCCAATACGTCAATTGGTATCGTTCTTCGCAGCTCGGTACGAGTAGCCGATGCTAGTTGGGCCAATGTGTTTGCTTGTACATTCTCCATCCTCGGTATTCTCACCAATTGAATGGCATCAAATTCTATCAGTAACTCCATGACCTTTGCATGATACTTTGCCATTAAATCTCGTTTAACTGCATATGTTCCTGTCATTTGATTTACAATTAATTGAGAGTCACTGAATACAATTACTTGCCGTGCTTCCATAACTTTTTCTAAGTTTAAACCTGCTATCATGGCCTCATACTCAGCTTCATTATTAGAAGCTTTGAATTGGAATCGCAAAGCATACTCCATGTCAATCTCGTCTGGGGTGCTTAAAACAACTCCTGCCCCACAACCTGCTGCGCAAGATGAGCCATCTACATATAATCTCCATATGGGAAACCCATCTTCAAATTCCTTATCTGACAGGGTTCCTCGGTGAAATATTTGTTGCTTCTTTTCGTCCTCCCTTGACACTTTTCGCTCCTCGTTAACCATCTCTTCTCGCTCTTTTACCAACCGGAGCTGACCTGAGTTTGAAGTTGATGATCCTTCTACATCCACAAGCCCTTTTACCAACCGGAGTTGGTCTGGACCTATGTCTGTTGATCCTGTAACATCCACAGGTTGGTCAGTGAGCAACTTTTATTCCTCGGGGGTATCAGGGTATGTAAACTCTGCTATAAAATCTGCTACAGCTTGCCCTTTTAATGATGATCTGGGTTCATATACAATATCATATTCACCGTGTTCTATTGCCCAGTACATCAGTCTTCCTGATTTTTCTGGCTTATGAAGGGCTTGTCTCAATGGCATGTCGGTATACACAATGATGGTATGGGCCTGGAAATATGGCCTCATTCTTCTACTTGCTTCAATTAATGCCAATGCCAATTTTTCTAACTTTGGGTACCTGATCTCTGCACCTCGGAAAGCCTTACTTGTGTAATAAATTGGTTTCTGGACTCCATTCTCCAATCTGATCAATGCGGAGCTAACTGCATTCTCTGATACTGCTAGATACAAGTACAAATTTTCTCCTGTTATTGGCCTAGACAACAATGGAGGTGCTCCCAAATACTTTTTCAAGTCTTGAAAGGCCTTCTCACATTCATCAGTCCACTCAAAAGTTTTTCGAAGTGTTTTGAATAATGGGAGGCATTTGTCAGTCGCTCGAGATACAAATCTGTTGAGCGCTGTAACTCGTCCTGTAAGACTCTGCACTTCTTTCTTTGTTGTTGGAGATCGCAACCCTAAAAGATCTTTGATCTTATCTAGATTTGCTTCAATGCCTCGCTGGTTGACAATGTATCCGAGAAACATTCCTTTTCGTACTCCAAATGTGCACTTCGTCGGGTTGAGCTTCATTTGGTATTTATCCAGTTGATCAAATGTCTGAGCTAAGTCAACTAGATGATCTGCAGCTTTCTTGGTTTTTGTCAGCATATCATCGACATAGACTTCCATGTTGCAACTAATTTTTTCGGTGAAAACCTTGTTCATCAGCCGCTGGTATGTCGCTCCTGCATTTTTCAAACCAAAAGGCATAACATTATAGCAATAAGTTCCCCTAGGGGTAATAAAAGAAGTACTTTCCCTGTCTTCAGGTTTCATCTTGATCTGGTTGTAACCAGAATATGCATCGATGAAGCTGAGCAGCTCATGTCTCGAGGTAGCATCCACTAGTTGGTCAATTCTGGGCAATGGAAAATGATCCTTTGGGCATGCCTTGTTGAGATCAGTGAAATCAACACACATTCTCCATTTATTGTTCTTCTTCTTTACCATCACCACATTTGCCACCCAGTCTAGATATTTCACATGAATTGGGCTTTCTGGAGCTTCTCGACCTCCTCTTGTATGGCTTGATTCTTCTCGGGGCTAAATACCCTTCTTCTCTGCTTTACAGGCTTGATCTCCTTATTCACATTGAGTTCGTGACATAAGAAGTTTGGATCTATTCCGGGCATATCCTCATGACTCCATGCGAAATTTTTCTTCCTGTTTCTCAAGAACATTATCAACTCTTGTTTTATTGAAGCATCCAACGACGAACCTATCTGGGTTACTCGTTCAGGGTGCTCCTCGTCCAGAATAACATTTTCTGTAGATTCTACTACCTGTCCTTTTACAAGTTGGGATTCATCCCCGGGATCAAGAGTTTCAATTTCTGTACCTTCCTCTACCTGGTAGGTAATAGTCTTTTTCCTTGATTCCTCAAGCTCCTCTTGCTCGGCAGACGAATAATAACATTTCCGAGCTATTTTTTGATCACCTTTTACAACTCCTACTCCGAAGTTTGTTGGGAATTTTAAGCATTGATGCACTGTAGATGGAACTGCTTCGAACTTCTTCAAACCAACTCTTCCCATGATGATGTTGTAGGCTGACTGGACATTCTTATCCATTACAAAGAAGCGTATTCTTTCTGTTCGACAAGCAGGCCAAGTTCCAATGAATATGTCCAACTTGATCGTCCCAAGTGGAAAAACTTTCTCGCCAGCAAAACCCAGAAGGGGTCTGTGATAAGGTTCCAATTGAGATAATTTCAAATTAAAACTATCAAAACACGAATAGTACATGATGTCTACCGAACTACCATTGTCCACCAACACCCTTGCAATCACCACATCTTTCATCCTCATTTTGATCACCAAGGGATCGTCGTGAGGATAAAGAACACCGGCCAAATCGTTTTTTGAAAAACCAATAACTAGCTTCTCTTTATTTACCTTCCTCGGACGATCATCCTCGGAAAGATTTATTCGTTGAATATATGAGCAGGCTTGAGCCTCTCTGAGATAGGCCTTTCTTTCTGCAGTAAGGTCTCCCCCTCCAGCATCTCCTCCTGTAATAACATTACAATCAAATGACCAAAACGTATGGAAAATACCTCTCGTTCAGGCTGTCTTGGCTTCTTTGGAAGATCGGGGTCTTCATCTGGATCATCTTCATGATCTCTTTTCTTTTTCTCCTCTGTCCGACGAGGAGATCTGGAACGATCTCTGGTTCTATCATCATTCTTCCTTTCACCTCTGCGATCTACATACTTTGACAACTTTCCTCTTCGGACGAGCGTTTCAATCTCGTTCTGAAGGGCTATGCAATTTTTGGTCGTATGGCCATGATCTTTATGGAACTCGCAATATTTGGCCCTATTCCTCAGGTCAGGATTGGTCCTCAGTTTATCTGGCCACTTGATTTCTTCGTTATTCTTGATTTCTTCTAAAACATGATTAATACCCATCTTCAATGTAGTATAATTATCATATTTCTTCAGGACTTCCCATGACGTCCTATTATTCTTGGAGTGCTTGTCACCACCATTACCTTTTTGCTCTTTCTTCTTAGATTTGTCAACCTTCACCTTGATTTCTTTATCCATATTCTTCTTCGCAGCCATAGCCTCCCCGGCATTCATGATTTTGGCCGCCTTTGCCATCAACTCCGACATAGTTTTAGGTGGATCTTTGGCCAAAGTATAATATAACTTGTTAGGCAACAATTCACTCATCAAAGCAGTGATCGCTGTCTTTTCTTCGTAATCTATGACTTCCAACTTCTCGTTATTGAAACGAGTTATGTAATCTCTAGTACTCTCACCTGATTTTTGTCTAACACTTAACAAGTGCGCTACTCGTTTTACTGGCTTTGCTCCAAAACAGAAATTACCAATGAACAACTCGGCTAACTGAATAAAAGTCGAAATCTTACCCCGAGGAAGATTGTTGTACCATATCTGTGCAGATCCAGTAAGAGTTCCCGAAAATGCTCTACACCTCATCTCGTCGGGGACAGCATATATGTCGGCAGCAGCCTGGTATTGTTCTATATGAAGAACAGGATCTGTCTTTCCATCATATTTAGGGGTCACTACAGGTGCTTTAAATTTCGATGGTGTAGGAAAATTCACAATGGCCTGCACAAAAGGTGTCCCTTGAACAAAAGTTCTCTGTAAGGGATTCCTTTCTTTAACCATTTCTCCAAGTCTATCCTCCAATCGCTGAATGGAACCCTTCCACGCTTCATTTCCTTCCTCGGGCTGCTTAGTCCGAACAATTGATTGTTCTGACGTAGCTTCCTGAGATCTATCTCGACGAGTAGCTGGTCTTGATTGTGCTGATCCTTCGCTCAAACCTGATGGTGGTCGAAAGCTTCTTGATGGGGCTCTAGGTGGACTCATATTTCTTCTTGGTCCTAACCGACTGAAAGGAGATGCCCTGCTTAATCTTTCCAAGGCGCTAGTTCTCTCCGGAGAGAGAGTGATATGTTGATCTGTATCCGTAGCCCGTATCGATGAAGTTCGGCCAGGTTGATAAGAGAAATCATTAGATTCTTCATTACGATATGACCCAGTACGCCTGGATCGTGATTGCCCACGATCACTCCTTTGCCTTGAATGGGTAGGTGCACCGCCGTGAAGAGTTTGAATGAGTTGCCTCATTGTTTCTTGCATGGCGGTTTGTCCTTCAGCCAGATTCGTCATAATTCCAGCCAGATCTGGAGGTGCAGATGGATTTGGAGGATTTCCAGTATTTCCAGCATTTCGATTACTGGATTCTGGATTATCTGCCATTGATGATAAATGATTTTTGGTGAAAAACGATAGCAACAGTCGTTCCCACAGACGGCGCCAATCTGTTGATGTAAAAAATTAGATCGCTCTAATTATTCAATCACAGATAAATAAAATGAAACAAAGAGTTTTAAAGTGGTTCAGCCTTATAAGAATGGCCTACGTCCACTGTTATGTTATTGGTGATTGTTTGGGAATTCTCGATTACAAGTTTTGTCAAGAAATTCCGGTCCCTTTGAATGAGGGTGATACAAGGTATTTATAGCCCTTAGGCTGTACATGAATGGGTTGATACATTAAATGATATACATATGAAAAGGTAATACATTTAATGCAGCGTGTGCGTCAAGATGATAATCATTCAATGAATGATTGAACTGTTGACATTCTGGCAATTAATACTACGGTCGAGATGCAGCTCGGACCGCCTTAGTTGCTCATTGCTCAGGAGTTCCTCGGAGCGCTAGAGTATCTCGGAGTGTTGCAGTTCCTCGGTATATCATCGTTGCTCGGGGAAAACATGAGTTGGTCGAGGAAATGAACTTCCTCGTTGTTATTGTGCAACGTAGATTGACAAGTGTCTTCGTATGATTCGTCCACATCAACATATTAATTTTGGTATCAACAGTCCCAAATAAAATTTCCCTTATCGTCTCTAAGGGCGCCCCCAATTCCTGCAGAAAGAGTATTAAGATTGCAAGAGTCATCGATATTAAGTTTGAAATTAGCTTTTTCTCAAGGATGCCAAGAGATATTTATTTTAACTTTCTTAATAGGAATAGTTTTATGGTTTATTAAACGAAATGTAATTACCAATATCCTCCCTAACCTGGTGATTCAAAAGGTGTAGTTGAGCCGAACAAGTGTTAGAAATTGCATTATTACATAAATTCAAGATAATTTAACAAGTGAAAAGAGTTTTTGTAGTGTCTAAACTGTTCAAAGTATTCTCAAGAAAATCGCTAGAAGAAACAACAATTAGAAATTGGACATCCGTATGAAATTGTAAACCAGTGGCATTAATAATATCGTAAAAATTAGACAATTAGTCAGGAAATGACAATTCAAATCAGTTTGTTGACATAAGGAACAAATATCCGAATAATAAATATATTTGGCACACATAACATCCGCGGTAGGTAAGCCATTATGAGACATAAACCAGAAGAAAAGTTTAACTTTATTAGTACTGGGTAACTTCCATAATTTGAACCATGAAAGTAAAGTCCTACTTATTCTTATGATCTTACTAGTAAGTCAGTTATAAGTGAATATGGACAGATATTATGGATGGCTTTCTTTAATTTATGTTCTCTATGATTGTTTATTATAAAAATAACATTTATCATGTCAAGCAGTGATGCTGATTCTATAAGATGTGAAGTGTGATTTATTTATGATAATTTATCAGTACTCAAACCAAGCATTGCTATGACGTTTTAGAATTAACTTTCTTAAAATTGATGTTCGATACTATTTTTATTGCATGTGCTCTATATACAAGTAGGGCCATTCTTTCTGTTCAGAATATTTATTTCAGTATTAAAGTATCCATTATCATTATAGTGCTGAATACACATACAATATTATTCTTCCTGGAACAGGATCAACGGGATATGTGTCATCGTTGTTCTAAATGGTGAAGTTTACCTGTTGATGTCCTTATCCTTTCAAAGTGTACGTGTGCTGATAATATATGGGGTTTAAATCAGTTTGTAATATTTTTTTATGTTTTTATCGTAAACTTATATTTGATATGATCAGGTCTTGATTCTTTTAATTTTTTGATATGCTTGCAATTGTCCATGTTCTTCTCCTAATGGGATGAAATCAAAGAAATGTGAAAGTTGTTCAAGAGCTAGTAAGGGTTAGATCTCTTCTTTTCCTTCTGACGCTTAATAATATCTATGACAGCAGTGTGAGAGCCACTACTTTCTGAGAATGGCTTTAGAAATTTTGTGACAAAGCATAATTAAAATTCTTGTATTTCTTCGTATGCATGATGAGTGACCATGCTCATCCAATAACAGATACCTCACTCACTTCCTACTGGATGCACTCTTGATTGTTAATGAACACTTAATGAAATTGAGTATGTTTCATGTGTAGGAGTGGAGCTAGAAGTTTTGGCTAAGAGAGGTCTAGGCCTAATGTTGTCCAAGCACACTCTGTTGCCAGTTGCGAACTACACAATAAACACAACTCTTATAAATCCATTTTGGTAAGATCTCATAATAATATGACTATTATTGGGATACTTTTTGTAAGTTTTATTTAACTATAAAATAATTTTGATTAATTTACTTCATTTTAGTTAATTATGTGAGATAAGCAGGGTATAAACACTTACAAGAGTTCAATATAGAATGGAGAAGTTTAGGGCGTGTTTGGTTCTCTATTAAGAAAATTCGATTTAAACACTGTTTTTAAATACAGTTTTAAAATTCAGTTTTTTGTGTTTATAATTATTGGTGTGCGTTTGGTAAAGTTGTTTTTAAATACAGTTTTTTGAAAATTTGACAAAATTGACAAATATGTATATTTATATCATACATATGCGTGTGTGTGTGTGTGTATATATATATATATGTATGTACATATAAACATACATAAAACTTTCATACATACATGATACATGAATGTATACATATATACATACATCATAAATTATATACATGTACATTTAATAACATGTATTTTTAGGTATATTTAATGATGTATGTTGTGGAGTTTATATATATATATATATATATATATATATATATATATATATATATATATATAGAGAGAGAGAGAGAGAGAGAGAGAGAGAGAGAGAGAGAAAGAGAGAGTTAAACTCCCTAACATACCTCATTAAATATACCTAAAAATACATGATATTAAATGTACGTGTATATAATTTATGATGTATGTATGTATATGTATACATTCATGTATACATGATACATGAATGTATACATATACATACATACATCATAAATTATATACACGTACATTTAATATCATGTATTTTTAGGTATATTTAATGAGGTATGTTAGGGAGTTTAACTCTCTCTTTCTCTCTCTCTCTCTCTCTCTCTCTCTCTCTCTCTCTCTCTCTATATATATATATATATATATATATATATATATATATATATATATATATATATATATATATATATATATATTTATAATGATGTCGCATATATAATTCACTATAAAATTATATACATACATGAATTGATAATATTTTTTACTACATATGTACTATATGTATATTTTATATTATTCCATACATTAATAATATATGTATAAAACTATATATAAGTATCATGTATCTATTGATAATATTATTTAACTTTATATTATTCCATACGTAATTTTGTGTATATGTACATATATATTTTTTATTTATAAGAATTACACACATTAATGTATTATGTATATATTATATATTAAGGTATAATTGCTTTAAAATATTAAGAATGAATAATTCTGAGTTGAAAAATAAAAAAAACAAATGTTATAAATCACCCAAAATCTGTTTTCTGAAAAACTTGATTATAACACAGGAATATTATAATTATGTGTTTAAAAACAGGTTGCCAAACGAAGATTTTTATCAGAATTGTATTTAAACACAGAAAACAGAATTATAGTTGCAAACCTAGTAATTACAAAGGTAGTCCGCATCTCTCGCTGTCCCTCTATCTCTCATAGGGGTTTATATGATGTCAATGGCCTTAATTTCTAGGTTTGTAAAGCTTTATATTTATAATTTAATAACTTTTCGTATATATCTTGAGCAAGTTTATTCAAATTAATGATTGTTTTGTACCAACATATGCATGTACTAGTATATAATGTATTGCAAATGGCCAAACGTCTCATTCCCTTATGCTTTCTTGTTACATGGACGTGTCTTCTAATAATTTGAGTGGCCATGTACCAAGGTTTCTTCTAAAATATTCAAGTAAAGTTTACATAGTCCTTAATGCGGCGAGGAGGTGGAGGTTGAGCAATTAACAGCAACATGTCGGTCTAAGAACATTGTAATTTTTTTTTTACCTTTAATTAATTGAAGTTTGAGTGTTAATGTAATTTTTTGAATTTTGTTACGAGTTACATTTTATTATATAATGATATCTATGATGTTATTAAAAAGTGAAATGTCAAATAAAGATCCCTCATTTATGTCAACTATTTATATGTGTGTGTTCTTGGGTTATGAATATTGTGTGGTAAGCATTATTAAATTTGTATATATTTAGGACAAGTATTTTACATCATTTAAAGAAGGATCTCGGATATTGAAAATATATATTTTAAATATGTATTAATATTACTAATGTCCCTTTACCTTTACAAAATCAGACAAAAGCGTTTCATCTATGTGTAATAAGTAGAAATAGTAACACAAAGATCGTTACTAAATCAGAATTAATAACAGTAAAATACTATTGATAAATTCATTATTTGTTTGGTAAAATATCGTTGGTAGTGCCTGGCAGTACAAAGATGTACGTGGATTTATGCAGAGACTATTGGTGCTAAGAAATGAAAATAGAGGTCACGCTTTTGTGGTAAAGTGTCTCACGTGTCACTAAGTAAAGGCCTAGCACTAGAATTCAATAAGGTTATTGAAACTACTACCGGTAGCACAGTGGAAGTGGGAGCATGTAACAATGGATTTTGTATAAACTTTTCCTAGGACTCAGGCAGGGCATGATGCAGTGTGGATTATGGTCGATTGACTCACTAGGTCAGTGCATTTTCTTCCTATTAAAGTCACGAATAATGTGGACAAACATGCCAAACTATAGATCCGAGAAATCATAGGGTTGCACGGTGTACCTTTCTCCATTGTTTTGGATAGAGTTCTGAAATTTGTGTCCAAGTTTTGGAATAAACTGCAGTGGGAGCTGGGAACAAATCTAAATCTTAATATTACCTATCATCCACAGACGAATGGACAATTTGAGATAACTATTTATATACTTGGAGATATGTTGCGAGCTTGAACTATAGATTTTCAGGGTGGATGGGTTGATCATCTACCTTTAACAGAGTCCGCCTAAAATAATAAATTTCAGTATAGTACTGGGATAGCACTGTTTGAAACTTTATACGAGAGACATTTTCGTTCATTAACTTATTGGGCAAAGGTCGGTGACATGCACGTCTCAGGGTTAGAAATGATTGAAGAGTCCACTTAAAAGATTCAAGTCATTTGGGTTAGACTTGGAACTTCTCATTATTTTGATGCTATTCATTTTGATTTAGAGTTCGGTGTGGGTGATCACGTATGTTAAAAGATGAAGGCCAGATCAGGTGTTATTCGATTCGGTAAGAAGGGAAAATTATCACCAAAGTACACAGAACAATTCCGGGAGTGTACCGTTTGGATTTACCGCCTCAACAAGCTAGTGTTCATAACATTTTTCACGTATCAATGTTATTAAAGTATATTCCGAATCCATTTTATATAATCAATTGTATTCAGTTAAATCTCTAGGACAATGTTTCCTATGAGATCAGACCGATGGCAATAATGGACCACACGCAAAAGATACTTCGCAAGAAGATGAATACCCTCGTCAAGGTTATTTGGCATAACAATGGCATTGAGGGGGTGACTTGGGAACTATAATCTAGGATGAGAAGATCACAACCCAAATTGTTTAGTCAAAAATATTTAACGTTTGGATTTATGGGATGAAAATTCCCTAGGTGGGAAGGTTGTAAACACCCAAATTATTGTAAATAAATTATTAAAATCACTTTATGATAAATTGTGGGATTAATATAAATAGAATAATCTTGTAATTAAAATTAAGAAGCAAAATTCAAAAATGTCGCGAACTGTGTTACACGTGTTAAATTAAGCTATATATTTAAATAGAATTAAAGGAAATCATACGAAGTAATTTATATAAGCACACTCATAATAAGGTTATAATATCATTAATAGATAAAGGAATTTAAAAATTATATAAATTAGGACAAATTCATACATGTCATGTGAGCATCGATTCGGCCTTAGCCCGAATCGATTCATAACCTGTCGTTTCATTCCCTTTTTTGGTTATCAACATGGGCAATGTTATGGGTCATTTAAGGAACTACCCCCACGAATTTAGGCCACGTTTTCATACTTCCTACACCAACTAACATTGTTATATGATCATTGAGAGATGGGGGACCATTTGCACATGTCTAAGAGCATTATAAGAGATAGGGGTGAGGGAATCCATCCTCACAATCCTCCTCAATTATGATGAGGTGTTGAGCAACAAGGTTTTTAGTCTTATTTCCTTACCTGAACTAGTGTCCTAAAGTCCTTTTTATTCTCTCTATATATCAAGCTTGTAAGACCACCATTCCGCATTTCAATTATTGAGAATGCGCGAATTCTATGGATTGATTCTTATCTTAGCCAAACACACAAATTTAAATTTTAGCAAAATTTATCTTTGATTAATTTAGTGTGCATTCAGTGAAGAGGTCCAAATTAAATATGCCAAACCAAACAAGCGAACATGAAAAGAAGTAAGAAATATCCCTTTCGAAAAAAACCTTTATTTCGACATTGTACAAGAATTGATAGACACTAGACGACTTACAGACTATTTATCTCTCTTAGTATAACATTTAGTTCTTCAAGTATTCTACAACAACGGCACAGTCCAACACCGGCCATAGGAAGAAGTTTTTCCTCGATATCCACCAATCAACCTTGTTCTTCAATAGTAGAGCCTCAACTCCATAAATCAATAGTAGAGATGAATTGTACATGGGTGTTTGAAAAAGGAATATGTTCTTCTTGATTTGGTAAAGTGATCTTTAAATTTCCAAGGGGTTTTGATGAAAAATGGAAGAGCTTGAGCACAAAAGGATCGCTAAAAGGATTTAGAAAGGCTTTCAAAAGAGCTCCCACATCTCTATTTATAAGGAAGTTTGTTGAAAAGGATAAAAATAAGAGATTTAGATCAAATTTAGTTAAAAAATAAAAAAATCACATGCTTATTTGAATGGCGTACCTTTTTCGTTCGATCGGGTTTCCAATGACACTTCGAACGACATTCTTGTGCTTGATGAGAAATCAAATCGTTCGATCATGGGAATATACATTCTAATGATATGCCCAATTTTGTTTGAATGACTTCCAATGAGACTTTGAACAACATTCCAGAACTGACCAAAAGGCGACGTTCTAGATTTCATTCTAATGTTGAAACTTATTCTAGTGACATTGTGCAACTCATTCGAGCGTTAAAAAAAATATCATTCGAATGAGTTAGCGAGATTTAAAAAAAAAATTAATTGAAAACACTTTGAAATGCAAAATCTTTAAAAAAATATAAACCCTTGGAAAAATAAAGTCTTTAATAAACTACCATAAGTCTTATGAATATAGTTGAGACAAACGATCCTTCAATCCTCTAAAAGTATTCAACTTTGTCTTCGAATACATAAAAGCAGTCATGAAAGTGAAGTTTATGCATAACGGGATCATTCAAATAAAAAATACACTGAGCAATTGTAAGACTTTCTCTTACAAATCTCCCCCTTTGGCTATTCCGGTACAAAACACAAACTGAAACCAAATTAACTCCTAAAGAATAATACAACTAATGCCCTCCCAAATCAAGAAACGAAAATGCAATCTTGTATAAGTCTTCACTGAAAAGTCTTCTTCTTTTATGGTCTATGAAATCATTATAAAGGCAGAATGACCTACACACGTCAAACAAAAGAAATACGTGATGCAGTTGAGTTTAAGAAAAAAGGAAAACTTCCCCTCAATTTGTTCTCTCCTTTTTTGTCCATAATAGACAAAGGAGTAGAATCTAAACATGAACACTAAGCATCAGATGAAGAAGCAATATACCATCACAAGGATAATCAATAAATCACATGTCACGATAATATAAAAGGCGTGATGTGTTCTCCCTCTATTAAACAACTATTTTTGAAGTTCTTTGGATTTTCCAAGTATACGGCATTAAAAGTACATGTAGGTATAAACACACAAAGTCTCCATGGAATAACAAAAAATATCCGAATCATGAAAAAGAAATGAAATTATGTGAACATTTTAATAGGCAAATCAACATAAACATTTATAACATAGGTGTACGAAGTCTTGAGACACTTCTAAAGAAAGAACTCAAAGTTTACCTTAGGTGTAAAATTTTGAACTCAAATGAAATTGACTAGAATTATGCAATATGTCATGAATTTAAATGATTATAAAAACAATAATGCCAAATTATTTAATGTTTTTCAAGAAAGTCAGTTGTGCAAACCCATTGATATTCTAATTTATCACTCCCTCGAAATCTCACATATATAAGAATTGACTCTAAAATATTTTAAAGAAATAATAATGGTCATATATACCGAAGCATCAATGAATATAAAATAAATGTCCAACCCTGGCACTTCTATTTTGTGTGTCATCAATCTTTTTAGCCTCTTTTTGAAAACGTGGTTTTTAACATAAAGAATATTTTTCCTTTTCATTGCCCCTTTTCATTTCTTGACCTATAATAATATTTTTTGAAAAAAGATCCAGGCAATGGTTCATACAATCACAACTTAGGAAGGCTATGCGAGAATGTTGGACCGAATTATGGGATATATGGATCACACTCGTATTATCATAAGAAATAGTCATTGTGACTTGTGAAATCCCATAATCTTCCAACATTTGCCTCATCTATAAGAGTTGTGTGCAACAACTACCGGAGACAATATACTCAACCTTCTTCGTGGAAAAAGTGATAGAGTCAACTAAGAGACAAGAGCACCCCTAGAGTGTAAAAACCCACATAAGGTGCTCTTATAACCATTACCATCCCCAACCCAATCGATATTCGAATAGGTGGACAACCGATCATCAGTATCAAAGGAATATTAGATATTATAAGAAAAAGTATCACTCATGTATTTGATGATACATTTAAGTAGAAGCATATGAGACTCTTTTAGGGACACTTGGTATCGTGCACATACTCCAACGCTAAAGGCAATGTCGGGATGACTAGCGGTCAAGTAGAGAAGACTACCTATCATGCTCCTATAAAAGGTTTGATCTACCTCCATACCTAAAATGTCGTTGCTAAACTTAATCGATGTACTCATAGGGGTACGTGAGTGCTTAGAGGAATCTAAACCAAACTTATTCAATGTGTCCCTAGCATATTTGGATTAAGATATTAATATCCCACCCTCTAATTGACGCACCTGGATACCTAAGAAGAGCGTAAGCTCACCAACCATTCTTATCTCAAACTCTCTCTTCATCTCCTTTTCAAAAGTGTGGGCATGTCAGGAGCACGTGGATCCAAATACTATGTCATCCACATAGACTTGGGTAACCAAGAGAGTACCACTCTCTCTCCTCATAAATAACGTCTTATCCACCCCCTCTATGGAAGCCACTAGCCAAGATATAAGAAGTGAAGGTCTTGAACCAAGAACGAGGTGGTTTCTTCAAACCATATAGGGCCTTCTTAAGATAAAATACGTATCCTAGGTGCTTTGGGTCTTCAAACCCTTTTGGTTATTCCAAGTAAACTTCCTCCTGTAGAATGCCATTTTAAAAAGGCACTCTTGATATCCATTTGATATAACTTGAAGCGCAGATAACATGATATAATGAGTAGTAAACGTACGGACTCAAGCCTAGCAACAGGAGCAAATGTCTTGTCAAAGTCTACACCCTCAATCTATGTGTTTCCTTGAGCCACTAACCTAGCCTTATTGTAAACTATGATACCATTCTCATCGATATTATTCTTGGAAATACACTTAGTATTATTCACATTAGTCTTGCTAGGTCGGGCACTAACTCCTAAACATTGCTCTTGCAAAACCGAAACAACTCATATTTCATAGCGGATATCCAATGCTCATCCTTAAGTGCTTCATTCACATTCTTAGTCTCGACTAAGGAGGTGTAGAAAAGATATATAACCACATTCTCAAGTTGCGCACATGTCTTGACACCTAGTGTGGGATCACCAAGTATAGCGGAGGGGTCATGAATCTTTCGAATCCAAAAGGGGGGATTCTCTAAATCAAGTGTGGGGTCCATCTAGGTGATATACGGAAGGATAAGATCGTTGTTAGGGGTGAATCATCCACACACTAAGGGATGGGGTTAATAGAGGTTAACGGCTCATCATATCTAATCGTGCATATATTGACTTCATGACCTTAGACTTTGTAAGGTAAACAACCTATAAGCCCTACTCGATGATGAATAACCTAAAAATATCCCCTCGTCACTCTGGGAGTCAATTTTTCCTAAGTGCTCTCTATCTCTCAAGATGTAGCAAGTACTCCCAAAGACAGGAAACACGATAGGTTAGGTTTCTTCCCAGTCCACAATTCATATAATGCATTTAGAATGTATGGATGAAGATATACCCTATTCAACATATGGCATACGGTACTCACCGCCTCTACGTAAAAACATCTAGGCATGTTTCCCCTAATAAGCATAGATATTACCATTTATTGTATCGTTCAATTCTTCCTCTCAACTATCCCATTTTGTTAAGGAGTACGAACGGTCAAAGACTCATGTTTGATGTCCACTCCATCACAATAGCTATCCACTGCGACTTTTTTAAATTCAGTGTCGTTGTCACTACGTATCCGATTAATAGTCACACCATGTTAATTTTTGCAGGACACGACACTTGATTGTTAGGAACCCAATCATATCGGTCTTTTTCCTAAGAAACCCCATGATAGAGTACCATAAAAATTCATCGACCATCATAAGAATGTATCTCTTACCAAAATAGAGTAATCCACAAACTAAGTCTTTTTCACTAATCTCTCAAGATTCCTAAAGTTCACATGACCTACTCGTTGATGCCAAAGGTCATACAGGAGACCGCGGAACTATTGCACACAAAGTAGGACTTGGGAATAATCCTATAGAAATTATCTTTGGTCCTCACTTCTTGTAGTAAAAGTTCATCGAATTTATCATATACGTTACATTTGAACCGGTCAAACTTTATTGCAAAGTTTGCGTCGCACAGTTGGCTTATGCTAATTAAGTTTTCTTTCAACCCTTTTACATATAACACATTATCTAGTTTAGGAAATCCATGTACCTCAACACATCCTCATTCTAAAATACTATACCTACTTCCATCTCTAAAAGCGACTTTCCTTCCTTGTGATCCTCAAGGTTGGTAAAAAATGATATGCCACCAGGCATGTGCCTAAAGCACCCACTATCGAAATACCATTGGGAAGTATATTGAACATTGATAGCAATGTGAACAATAAGGTCTTTGTCGTCTTACCTAAGTATTCACGTGGAGGTAACCTTTTACTTGCCACTATTATTGTTGTCTCTAGTCTTAGCATTAGAAGATTTTTTAAACGAATTAGACATCATTTGAAATTCTTTCATTAAGATTTGTAAAGTTATGAATAGGAACTCAACTTGCTCTCTAAGACTAGAAAAGTTGCCATAGCGATGCGCGGGAGTATGTGTACATTTAATTCTCCCTAACTTGTAGCAAAACTTTGTAATGTGGCATTTCCTTTTACAAAAGGTGCAGGCAAAGAATTGTTTGGGTCTACCTGGGTTCTCTTTATTTTGTTTAAATCTCTTTTGTGGTTTAGGTCGAGGCCATAAGGATATACCACAAATTTAGGAATCGATTCCGGTGTGGTATGAGAAATGGATGCATCTTTGTAACCTATTCTTCGCCTCTCCCCAAAATCAAAAGCGATACTGAGGAGCATATTTCCAACCTTCTTCGATATATCCTCCATTGTAATCTTATCACCACGAGCATGTTCGAGATCTTTTTTGAGGAGAGATTTAAGGGCTTCAAGTTTCTTATACGTCTCGATGGATGCTTGAAAGAGTGGCCCTTATACGTGTGTTTCAAATCAAACCAATTTTCACAAAAAAATATCCAACTTTTAATGTGAACCAAACCAAGTTGTGAAAAAACCAATTTTTTACTTTAAACCAATTTTATCTTGATTAATCCTAAACACGCATCTAGTGATTAAAGCAAGTAAATTAAAGTAAAGAATATTCATAACGCTGGATGTACGAGGAAAAATCCAAGACGGGAAAAAAACCATGGACGACCCAAGCCAGACAATCATTATGAATGTGGAATTACAATGAACAGACAAAAGACTCACTCAAAGACTCGATTCCCACGGGTCTTGACGCTCTTCTGATCTTCAACCACTCCTCTGACAATGCCCACATAGAAAGTCCTTCTTCCATGATACTTGTCCATAACACAAACGTACATGTATATCTCGGTGTCCACCGAATGGCTTTGATACGTCTACAATGTTGAACAAGAAGTGCTTCTCTTTTCTTCACTGCAAAACCCAGATGTTCAAGTATAGAACAAACCTTCTTGGTGCAGCAAGATCACATAAACATATAGCCATGATAAATCGGATCTTTGCAAACTGTAAAGATGTGTTTAAGCTTTGAAACCTTAGAAAAGCATGTGCAAAAATCGCACTGGATTAAAAATTGTTTTCCAGATTGCACTCTCTATAATTGTGACAAAACCACACTTTAAATAGGAAAACTTAACTATCTCGAAAACTCTGTCACTCGAACGAGATTGACCAGTCATTCGCGTGACATGGCTATCTCGCTTGAACGATCTGAGTTGTCGTTTAAACGACGAGAATGTTAGTTTGACTTTTTCTTTAAAACATTTCTTCCAAATGAAATCCAATTAAGTCAAACTCTTTTACGAGCTTATCAGAATAAAACGTAGTGTAAACATTTAAAACACTTTTAAAAACGTTTAAAACATTTTCCTTATAAAAATTACATCCTTATCTTTTATAAAAATTATTTCGAGCACCATTAATTATACACATTCATACTTGTGTGATCTCGGAATGCAATAAACTTGAAGACGAATAAAGTTGCACCAATTAAACTTCGGAATGATTAATTCTTTGAAGTTTTGCCGCAACGTCTTCAATACGTCATAGACCAAGTGGGATCGTGACAAAATAGAATCTCCCTATGACATATTACAAACACAGTTTTGTTCACGGAATTAAGCCAAAACAATACAGGGACTCAATTGGAAATTTATGTCCTTACAAATCTCCCCCTTTGAATATTCCGGGACAAAACTAAACCAGTGAAATCCCTAAGCCGGGCCGTCAAGCCGTATGATGCCTAAATCCCATCCCATAAACCCAAAGTTAAAATTATAGGACACGGACTAGTATATGTAGCACCGGCAAGCATGAACTGTCTGAATGTGATGTAGACTTGAAATATCGAATCGCTCAAGCATACTTACACACATGAAACATACAAATAAATACCCAGTGAAGTATGGAGGAACAAATGAAACCAATTTTACAATAGATACCAATATGAATAAACTCTTAAAAATCATTTGTTAAACAATTGAGCAACAATATTGTACCAATTTGTAAAATATGTAATCAAATAGCATTTAAATCAAATCTCAATAAACATGCTCAACAAATCTCCCCCTACAACACATACATCTCTCCCTTTTTTTGTCTCGAATAGTTAACCTAGTGAAAAGATAAACCAATCAATAAGTATCTAGCATGAAGATATATCAATTAAAAATCACTAGATAATCATAAAACAACCAGCTAAATATGATCAATAGATGACAAATCTGTAACTAGTAAACCAAGGAATCACACAAAGAATATTGCAAACTAATCAGGTGTAATAAACGGAATCATATGAAAAATATTAATTTTGAAATAATATAACCTGCATATAAACCAGTCAGTCCAGAAAGCTTCCAACAGTACCAAAAAATATACCCCAATAACCAGGGTGTTGTAAATAAGAACGAAGCAAAAAATCCTAGACTGTCATTCGAATGAGCTAGGGACGTCACTCAATCGAGATGAGGACGTCGCTCAAACGAGGCTTCTTGCGACATGGAGAAATCGTTTGAACGACTTCTCGTGACAGGCCAAACTTTCCCAGTTTCCCAAAAATATCATAAATTTCTGCCTTGTGAAAAAATTTGCAGAAAAAACACACTAGAAGGGCAACAGTATGTTTTTTACTCAAAATGCAAAAATGCAAAAAAACTAACAATGCGAGTTACATGCAAACATAATACTTATGTGCTTAAACATGGACATGTAATGTATGGGCGTGAAACAACAAAAAATAAGTCACAGTTTCAACACATCGAAAATATCAAGAAGCTCTAATTGACAGCAATAAATCATCAAACTTTATCATAGCCATATGACAATTATAGTGTGAGCTTAATGAACTAAACATACTACATGCACATAAATCCATAATTTTGCCGATTCTACAAACAATAGTGTCAAAGTGCAATATTTCAACATTAGGATTAGTTGTGTAACCCCGTTTAATTTTCTACAACCAAGCTCCCTCATGTATACATACTTTTTTTCAAGTTCTTTTGAGGTTTCAAGCATTCTCAACTTAGAGAAAATCTTATTGGACCTTTTTCTTAGCATATTGCTTTTTTTGGGGCTCTTTTAAATGGTGGCTTTCACAACGAGTTAATTTTGAACTCTCGCAGCCCTTTCCCGTGAATCACTCATCATTTTTTCAATTAGGTACCAATTCAAATCTTCACGGTAAATGGTTCTTACATGAACACTTCTCCTTAAATCTACTTACACATAAATGACAAGATTGAGATAATAACGCCTCACCAAATTCAAATATGCAAGAGAATTCAAACATCCATATAAACTCGGGCATGTGTGCATTGATGGCATATATAAAAGTCGAATCAAAATGCATATCAACTTTGAAACAACCCAATATAAACAATGGTTAAGATCATTCTAAGCATCGATAATAATGACCAAATGTCCTGGTCACATGGATAATGAAACGATGGGGGTGTAAGCACACCAATATGCCACATCAAACATGTAAACTCAAAAATAAAAATCGAAAATCTTTTTGGCTTTTCAAACATATTTTGACTCAAATAAAAGCAAAATCTTTTTGAGTTTTTTCAAAAGTTTTCTATAAAATAAAATCTTTTTGGACTTTTTCAATAGGACTCAAACAAATGAAAAACTATAATACAAAATGATACACATGTCACTATACTAGCAATGAACTTATCATGGAGCAAACTAGCATATGACAAACATGGTAACACTATAATCCTTTAGATTTAGCATGGGAAGAATCAAGTGCAACCAAATGAGAATCATGAAGTTTTATTCCTAAAGCCACTATATCCGATTTCCTAACCCAAGTAGGTGCAAAACAACGCATGGGGGTTTGGGGAACCGAGACAACTTTATACATAAACTTCCTAGAAGCTTGTCTAAGGTTGTAACAATAACGCCTAAGGTGACATTTCCTACCACAAAATGTGCAAGTGTAGTGACGGCGGGAATGGTTACCTATTTGTGGAACTTTTTTAACCTTCCTATTGTTTCTCACACGTGCGGGGGGAATGTGACCAATTCTCTCATCAAAACCTATACCTTCCCTATCTCCCTTAATTTGGAAGGTACCTAAGATCTTATCTAACTTCTCCGATCTAGCCTCCAAATAAAATTTAACTCTATACGAGTCTCTCAATCTCTCCTCCACCTCATGAATCCTAGACTCAAGCATATGCCTAGACTCCTCAAACTCTAAAATCTCCTTTTTGAAAGACTCCATCATACCACGGAGATTATCTTTCATACCCTCGACATAATCTAATTTCTCCCTAAGAGTCTTCTCTCGTGCCCAAAGATCCTCAATCAAACTATCATTATTTTCTATGGCACGCTCATTCAACTTAGCTTGAAATTTTGCATTTTCCTTTTTCACCTTAATCGTCTCGGCATACAACTCATTAAATGAAACTTGCAATTCTTTCACATCTACCTCCTCTTCGTCACTCTCTTCTCCCTCACTAACATGAGATTTACTCAAAACCTCCTTGGAAGTGTCATTCACATGAGAATGTCGTCGTTCACATGACATGCCATAGACGCAACCAAGTTAGGCTCAATGGGGGAACTCTCTCCCTCTTACAGATCACTATCACTTAAGGTGGCACTATATACAATGGGTTTCCTGCCCTCTTTCTTAAGTCTAGTGGGACACTCGTTAACTTTGTGATTGTATCCCTCACACCCAAAACACTTATCCGACTCATCTCTCTTAGGCTTCTCAAACGTATCCTTAGAGGTGCGATCAACATTGTTGTTCTTGAATTTTTCAAACTTCTTGGCATCTTTCGATTGCTTTTGAAATTTAATAAATTTTTTAAATTTCTTTGCCAACAAAGCAACATCCTCAAAATTGGAATTGGAATCGAAAGCCAAAACTTTAATTTCCTCCTTCTGGGTTTTCAAAGTAATACCCTTTTCTTTCTTAGGAACTTTCTTGGAGGTAATCATATCGATTGCATAGGTTTGTAAGTCACCTACAATCTCTTCGAGTTTCATTGACTCTAAATTACCCAAGGAGTTCAGTCACTTTCACATCAAACCTACTTGGCAACGACCTAAGGATTTTCTTAATGACATGATTGTCAGGAAGTTTCTCACCTAGGTTAAACGACGAGTTGATAATATTGGACAACCTAGCAAAACATTTATCAAAAGTCTCACTCTCTAACATCCTAATGGTCTCAAACTGTGTAGTAAGACTTTGAAGTTTCGACGCCCTAACCATGCTAGTGCCCTCGTGTGTGAGTGATAAAATATCCCAAGCCTCTTTTGATGTTTCACAAGTCATAATTCTATTATATTCTTCCGGTGTGACATGTGAAGAAATAACGTGCAAACCCTTAGAATTATATTGTGAAAGTCTATGTTGAGTTTCGGTCCATGACTCGACAGGCTTTAAATTAACGAACTCACCTAAAATAGTGACAGGGGGTGTCCAACCTTTTTCAACTGCTAGCTACACACGCTCATCAATAGATTTTAAAGCACTTTTCATTCTCATCTTCCAATAGGTGAAATTTGTGCCATAAAAAATAGGAGTTCGAAAAAGTTCGTTATTGCCAAAATTCATCTTTGAAAACACATGGGATCACAAAACAAATAAATTATGTTTTCTAGCTCTAATACCAATCTGAAAGAGTGGCCCTTATACGTGTGTTTCAAATCAAACCAATTTTCACCAAAAATTATCCAACTTTTAATGTGCACCAAACCAAGTTATGAAAAACCAATTTTTTACTTTAAACCAATTTTATCGTTATTAATCATAAACATTCATCTAGTGATTAAAGCAAGTAAAGTAAAGTAAAGAATACTCACAATGCTGGATGTACGAGGAAAAACCCAAGACGGGGAAAAACCTCGGACGGCCCCAGCCAGACAATCATTATGAATGTGGAATTACAACGAATAGACAAAAGACTCACTCAACGAATCGATCCCCATGAGTCTTGACGCTCTTCTGATCTTCAACCACTCCTCTCATAGTACCCCGCAGAAAGTCCTTCTTCTATGATACTTATACACAACACACGTGTCCACGTACGTCTCGGTGTCCATCGAATGACTTTGATACATCTACGATGTCGAATAAGAAGTCCTTCTCTTTTCTTCACCGTAAAACCCAGATGTTAAAGTATAGAACAAACCTTCTTAGTGCAGCAATATCACATAAACATATGGTAATGATAACTCGGATCTTTGCAAACTCTAAGGATGTGTTTACGCTTTGAAACCTTAGAAAAACATGTACAAAACTCGTACTAGATTGAAAACTGTTTTCGAGATTGTACTCTCTATAATTCTGATGAAACCACACTTTAAATAGAAAAACTTAATTGACTCGAAAACTGTGTTGCTCGAATAAGATTGACCAGTCCTTCGCACGACATAACTATCTTGCTCCAACGATCCGAGCTGTCGTTTGAATGACGCGCATGTGAGTTTGACGTTTTCTATAAAACGTTTCTTTAAAAGGAAATCCAATTAAGTCAAACTCTATTTCAAGCTTATTAGAATAAAACGTAGTGTAAACATTTAAAACACTTTTAAAAACATTTAAAACATTTTCCTTATAAAAATTATATCCTTATCTTTTATAAAAATTATTCCAAGCACCATTAATTATATGCATTTGTACCTGTGTGATCTCGGAATGCAATAAGATTGAAGACGAATAAACTTGCAGCAACTAAACTTCGGCATGATTAATTCTTTAAAGTTTTGTCGCAACGTCTTCAATATCTTCAATACGTCATAGACTAAGTGGGATCGTGACAAAATAGAATCTCCCTATGACATATTACAAACACAGTTTTGTTCACGGAATTAAGTCAAAACAATACAGGGACTCAATTGGAAATTTATGTCCTTACAATGCTTGAAGATCTATCATAAGACTAGCCACTTTGTTGGTTAAGTCACCATTTTTCCTCTCAACTAAAATGACTCTCTCTCCTAAGGAAAATCTCATTGAGGACTCTCTCTCTCTGGCCTCTTTCAAATCCTTCTCTAAAGATAAAACTCTAAGTTCTAAACCTTTGTTTTATTTCTTAGTTTTAAAGGACTCAACGTAAAGCTCGAATTAAGCATGTGGAAGGTCAATCTCTCCCTCACTGAAAATGTCACTTCCTGCACTTTCTTCGGAATGACTAGACTTGTTGTCGGGGTCAAAATTACTCCATCTTAGCTCCAGATATTGTATCTTAGTCCGCGTGAGTTAAAATTACTCTACTTAAATTCATCTTTGGTCCATGCAAAGATAGATTTTGGACCTATGACTTTGTCATTGGTCACTGTGGCTGGTGACCACCCTCTTTCACAGATAAGTCAGACTCTTTCATCTATAGATTTTAAAGAAAACGTCATCCTAGTTTTCCAGTGCACATAATTTAACCCTTTAAAAATGGGCTTCCTATTACTCAAATTATCCATAAAACCTAAATTTTTAAATGATCACCCAAAAACTTAGTGTAACCCGCTCTTATATTAATTTAAGAATGCAAAAATTCTGTGGATTGATTCGTATCTTAGGCCAAAAAAAAACAAATTCAAATTTTAGTAAATTTTATCTTGGATTAATTTAGTGTGCATGCAGTGATGAGGTCCAAATTAAATATACCAAACCAAAAAAGTAAATATGTGAAGAAGTATGAAATATTCCTTTCGAGCAAAACCTTTATTTTAACACTGTTAAAAAATTGACAGACACCGAACCACTTATAGACTCCTTAGATCTCTAAGTGTAATGTGTAATTCTTCCAGTCTTCTACAACAACGACACAGTCTAACACCACCCACATGAAGCAGCCTTTACTCGGTATCCACTGATCAACCTTCTTCTTCAGCAGTAGAGCCTCGACTCCACAAATCATTAGTAGAGATGAGCTCTACAAGGGTTTTTGAATAAGGAATATTATCTTCTTGATTTGGTAAAGTGATCTATAAATCTCCAAGGGGTTTGGATGAAAAATGGAGGAGTTTGAACACAAAAGAAACCCTAAAAGGGTTCTAAAAAGATTTCAAAAGAGTTATTTTTAACTCTAATCCCACATCTTTATTTATAAGGAAGTTTGTTGATAAAGGATAAGCATAAGAGATTTGGATCAGATTTAGTTAAAAAATAAAAACTCCCACACTTGTTCGAAAGACCCGGTACCTCGTTCGAATGGCATATCTTTTTGTTTCGATTAGATTTCTAATTACACTTCGAACGACATTCTATGCTTGATGAAAAATCATCTTATTTGATCATGGGAACCTTCATTATAACAACAAAACCAATTTCATTTGGACGAATTCCAATGAGACTTCCATGAACATTCCAGAACCGACCAAAAAGTGACATTTTAGATTTCATTTAAAAGTCAAAACTCATTTTAACGACATTATGCAACTCGTTCTATAAGAAAATATCGTTCAAATGAGTTAGCGAGATTTTTAAAATTTTCTTTAATTGAAAATATTTTTAAATTCAAACTCTTTATAAAACATAAACTCTTGGAAAAAAAAGGCATTACCAAACTACCATAACTGTTTTGAATATTGTTGAGACGGAGGATTCTTCAATCTTCCAAAAGTCTTGAACTTTATTTTTGAATACGTAGAACCAGTATTCAAAGTGCAGTGTATGTGTAATGGGATTAGCCAAATAAAAAATACATTGATCAATTATTAGACGTGCTCTTACAATTATTAAAAGCTAAGGAGGGTGTTGAATGTGTTTACTTGGAGAAGAAAGCTTGCAAGGAGCTTGAAACTAGGAGCTTATTTCGAATTTCTCTCTCTATCTATTAAAACGATTCATATCTTCAAGAGGTAGGGGTTCTACATTATTTTCAAGTTTAAAATCAAACTTCCTAGTTATATGTATGTGTGTATGATTTACAAGACGATTTATGCTTTTTATCACTATATATGAATATATATTGATAAATATTTTATAAAAATGGTTAAAACTTAAGGTTGGACTTAAGTTGAAATCTCATAATGTTTAAGGAAGTTATTCCATAAGATAATAATGTTTAAACTAGTGATTTCATGTCAAATGATAAGTTGAACTTGATGAAGAAATGTTAGGACCCATATATGGGTCTTATTTGTGTAATTCCCTTCATTCATTCCTGAACAAAATCATACATGGTTATGGTAAATGGGTTTATTTTATTGAAAATACACTTAAACAAACCTTTTAATATTAAATAATGATGTTGAAAACACCATCATATTAATCATATAAATAACGCTACTTTATGTAAAGAAAGTTTAGGATGTTTTAAAATCAAGGGGTTAAAGGTGAAAATGGTAAAGTGTTAAGATTGAAACATGAAATATGTAATAAAATGACAAGGATGAAAATTATAACATGAAAAGTTATAATTTTGTAAGAATCTACCTTGAAATGTCAAAAGTGTGGTTTTGGGGGCCAAAAGTATCATTTTATAAAAAGTGTTGATTTAGATAGTAATCTTTGAAAACATGAATGTTGTTTTAAAAGTTAGATTTAAATGAAGTAATATGAACACATTAAATGATGAAAAATAGTATGGAAGGTGAAAAGTTAGTAAGTTGGAAATATAAGTCTTGAAATGACAAATGTGATGTTTAGTACAAAAGTGTTATTTTATGAAAAAGTTGGACTTACGAGTAAATTTTTCAAAATAAAGGACTCTAATTAAATAAGTTGGATTTTACGTGATGAAAACTTATATTTTTTAAAGTAAAGATGAAAAGAAGCATTTTTGGTGAAGTATATAAAACATAAGTTTACAAATGTGCGTGAATAGTAAAATAAAATGTGTAAATGGTTATTCAAACTCTAATGTTAAAGTTTCATAAAGGAATGATAATCAAAGTTACTTTCAAAGGTTAAACATCAAGTTAAAGGTAAAATGATAACGAAATTTTAATAATGTATGAAACTTGGAATTTAAATGTCAGGAGTAGTCTCATCTCGGGTATGTGGGCTCATCTATCGATAAAAAGGAAATAACAGAAAAAAGCTTAAAAGTGGATAAGAAAGAAAGAAAAAGATGTTACAATGACATAACAAGTAAAAGTCACTCTAAGGTAAATGGGAAATTTAAGAATGTCCCAAAGGCCTAGGTTGCAGCTTAATTATTAAACTCCAAACCACTGATCAGGTGCATATTACAACATATAACACTCATGTATTGGTACCCCGATTAATGAAGCGAAAAGATGATTTTGAGCATGACACTTATTAATGTAAATACAAGTTTATGGAAAAACTTGGAAAAATGTGAAAGCATGTTAATGTTCATATTAGAGGGGTATGGGTATTGTTAAAGGGAAGATTAAGTGTGAGTGGGATCATTGCCCAGGTTACATAGTCCAAACGTCAATTGCTTGTCACGTTGCATTTTGCATGAGAATAGTTAATCAAATGAAGGATGATTTTATAATTGCTTAAATATACTTTATATATATAGATATTATTTGCACGTATTACTCTGCTAGTATTTCTCCTACTGCATGCTTACACCTCACAATTTTCTAGCGTCGGGTACTTCAGGGAAAGATAAAGGCAAAAAAATCATGAGAGGCAATAATGGATTTATGTGCCACTAGAGCTTTATTTACAGTTTACGTATATGTGTAATTTCAATGGAACTTTTGACTACATTATTTGGAACTATTTGGAAGTGCTTTAAATTTGGTTTGTAATTAGATATGATGACGTGGACTTTCTTTAATTGTTATTTGCTCGATGAAATTGGCGAAACTCTTTTTTATTGTTCTTATAAATAAGTTGGACACCATTTCATTAATCAAATTTAATGATTTTTTCAACAAAAATGTAAAAGAAAGATTTTATCGAAAAAGAGGATTTTCTTAATTGAATACAAAGTACAAAAAGGTTTTTTGCATTGACCCGCGGAATTGGGGTATCAAAATATGCATGTCTGATTGGATTACAAAAATGAAAGAGAATAAAAAAATGAAAATATAATATAATGTGAGCAACACACCAGACTATGATTTACTATGGAGAAGTGAATATGCATGCCTGGTGGGACTGCTAAGAACATATAAACTAGTTCTTATATATGTACACATGATACTAATAAAAATGAGAATGAATAAAGTGAAGAAAAGAAGAGTCGAATCCCGAAGAAAACTCGAGACACCTATGTAGTCAAACATGGCATAAAATTCCACGTAGTTCGAAAACACATAAAGGTGGAATTTAACCCATCAACCCAAAACTAGAATTTTCATATTTTTAGTTTGTCAAAAAATTCGTATAAGTTGATATAGTGTAGGAAAAGGGAAGGAAAATTCTATTTTGGGGTTTAAGAATTAAACCCTTTTTTTTTTGGGGGGGGGGGGGGGGGGGGTGGATTATGAAACTATATTTGTGTGTATATAAGTAATAAAAAATAGGATTATAAAGAGTGGGAAATTAAAACTAAATAAAAATTTGCTTGGAGTAATAAATTGCGATAGATAACACTAGTTAAAGGAGGTAGAATATAATAGAATTATATCTTCTATAAAGCTTTGCTCCTGATTTTTGAAGTTATATAGGCTGGGTTTTTATGGTGACGAAGTGATGGTGAGGTGAATGACAAAGGGAGGGTGAAAGTGAAGAAGGAAATGTGGATATAATGCTTGGAAAATTATGTTTTTGGAAGGCGGCCCATTGATTTTGAGGCGAGAGCTCTCCAAATTTTGAGAAGGGGACTTTAAGAATGAGGTAATGGCCTCCTTAAATAGGAAAGTTTTAGTATTAAGGGGTATACCCATTGATATATGCCTAGACCTGCCTATCGACATACCGCTGGTTTACGATCTAATTAAAGTTCACTATGCCGATAGGCAGAGGGCCAAGTGGTGCCTATAGGCAGTCCAAAATGGACTTAATAAAAAAAAGAGCATAAAATACAAAACGCAACTCCAAATCGTTCATAACGAGGATCTTTGGAAATGGTTTTCATATCCCCATAAAAGTACATTGAGAAACAAGGGGTATAAGAGTTGATGTAGGTCAGACAAAGCTCGAAAGTACATAGTTGCCTCTAGGTGAGGGTTTAGAGTAATAAGGAAAGTATGCGCAAACTATGAGGTTGATTTATGTATGTTATGGATCGTTGAAAAAGGTATTCAAATACTTATGATAGTGAATTGAAATACTCTAAATTCCAAGAGTTGACCAAATTTGAACAGAAATCTGAAGATCCCAATGGCCTTTAGGTCAGATTTTGGTGTAAAATAATAAGTACACGCGGACTGTAAGTTTCATTCGTGCTCGATATTGAACCATGAATATGGTAGGACCCAGAAACCAGTTAGAAGTGTAAACCTTAAGTCATTATTAACTAGAATGAGGTCGGATCAAGTAACAAAGAGATCAAATCATACAAGACCAAGGTCTGCCTTAATCATTTTGTTAGGCCTTGCCATCTTAGACAGTGCATGTGCCATTATATGTCCACTAGCAATGAATCAGACAGTGGGATGACATCACCATAGCACTCATGCACTAAAAATGAACGAACATTCTCCTACACATGTTTTCCTATGCTAACTTTATACTTATTTCTCCACTACGTTATAAAGCGGGTATTTGTTTATTATAAAATGACAACCCTGAAATATTCTATTGGATAGGCTAAATATGTACATTACAAATATTGCCACACTCATATCTGAGAGAGGGAAAACCCAGAAAAGTGGAAAATAACCCACCAGCTATCATACTGAGTGAAAGAAGAATATTTTGGCATTCTTACTATCTGTACAGAGAGACAAAACAACTATACTACTCTGATACTAGTGCTAAAAGATAACCTGTGCATGTAGGCTCATTCTTAAGGGCTAATCGACGAAACTATGTCTATAATTCCTCTTATTATAACCTTTGTCTTCATACATATACATTTCGTTGTTTATTTGTTTAATATCTCAGATTGGATCTCAATTATTTAATACAAGAACCTGAAACCAATCTTAGACAGTAACAAAATGGCACCGTATGTGGGAATGACTAAAGCCTAGTTGTTTTTCATTTCATTCGTAACTTCTAATTATGGAAGTTCTGGAATTTTTGTAAAAAAAATATAATTTTATTAACAATCCTTTTGCTGATTTGATCAAGGGATTCACTTGATTTCCTGCCTTAAATTCTTGACTTACTATTCCATTATCTAATTATATGTAAATTGTACCTTGACACACTTATTTCTAGCCTAAACAGTTCCCTCGTTTTCAATTTGTCAAATATCTAGACACACTATGTTTTCTTGTTATCATACTTTTTAACAAAGTTTTATAACAATGACTGAACACCCAGAAAATAATAGGGAAAAATAAGTTTCATCACCCTCCATCCCTATTAGAATAGAGGATCTAGAAGGATTCTTGCATAACTTGGTTAAGAGCAAGAAAATTATGCAAGATAACATATAAAAACTCACCCAAAGTATTTAGGCCTCACAAATTCGGACGGTTCATACACAACCGATTACAATACCCTCAGCTTTGGAGAAAAATCTATGTAAATGCAGGGAATCACCTCCTCATGCCCCTTACAGATATAGGAGGCAATAGAATTGATGTAAAGTCGTGGAAAATCCTAGGAGGTTAAATCTGGGATGTGATACAAGCAAATTTTCTCGGATAAATGGGTCTGAACATGAAGAATCATCTTACCATCCAGGTAGAACCTGAATCATATGGTCAACTGGTATGATGATAACCAAACATATTAAACCAAACACATAATTCAAAAGGCTCAAAAGATTATCAATCTTTGATAGATTGGGGAAAAGAGCGACACGATCATATCCACACCCTAAAGGATGTACCAGACGAGAAGATTATAGGAGACAAAGGGATGATGGCTCAAGATATAATGTAAGAGCATCATATAGTTTTGAACAAGGTGGCCGAAGAGAAAAGAGTTCAACTAAAATTCGTGGACGATTTGATAAAAACACACGGATAGTTAAAAACCAATAATGGAGGGGATCAATCAATTGGATAGAAGATTTCCTAGGTGACTTGATCAAAACTAAAAACCTTCTAAAGAGGGTTTATACATGGATCTCCATTCATAACTTTAATGATTAGTTATCACACATCTACAAAATTTAATCTGCTTGTGATCACTCCCAAGTATGAAGTAAAATCAGATACAATTTTACATGTGGAGCATGACCAAGCAGCATGCAACTTATTCTGAAAAATTGATGAGATGCAGTAAAAAGATTTTTAAATCACACTCATAGGACTCGATTATATATGGTATAATGGATTACTAAGAGGGAATATCTTTGAGTTTAAACAACTAGAGGACCTCCTTGTTTAATAATTTTTATTTCAGAGCAAAACATGATAGGAGGGTAACTCACTTGTTAAGTGTCCTTCAACGCGAGATTGAAACGACCATAGAGTATATTACCAAGTTCAATACTGAAAACTAAAAATGTTAGACTACAACGCAAAAGTAGGCATCATAGCGATCATGAGTGGGCTATTGCCTAGAAAGTTGAACAGTGCATTGACCAAGGAGCCTCTAAACAACATGGTCAAGATCTTAGCCAAAGAAAAAACATCATGAATGCTGAAGAAGATATGGATACAAAAGAGTTGATCCATAAACATCTTAAAGAAGGTAACAACTCAGGAAGAAAGGAAAAACAAAAAGAGGGACCCAAGTCGAAAAGCGACATAAGGCCGTACCAGAAGTTTGACGAATATACATTATTAGAAGTGGGAATACACAACATCCTTGATGAGATCCGAGGAAATGGTTAATTGAAATGGCCTGAGAAGCTAAAAACTCCAGACGAAAGAAGAGATAAGAACAAATTTTAAAAGTTCCACAAAGATCACGATCATGAGATCGAAGAATGCATGGACCTAAAAGATGAAATTGAATCCCTCATAAAAAAGGGAAACTAAATAAATACGTGGATAAAAATGATAGAATAGTATCTTATGATGATTGGAAGCCAAGAAATATATCAAGATCACCTCTGACAAGAAATAAGGACCAAAAAATAACTCGGGAGTACAAAAACGAGGAGGATCCAGAACTCCCTGGAAGGCCCAAGGAGCCAGTAGAATATCTGAATTTGATTTCTCTAATGTGAAATTTCATAGCATGAGGGAATGTTGGTGGAGGTTATGAACCAACTAAAAGAAATTCATATCTCAACGAAGCAAGAGCTTATGTTGACAACAGAGATGTCAACATGGTAACACTAGTTGACGTCTGGCCTCATAAGGTCGTCAAGCATCGACTTATAATAGTTTTTTCTAGAGATGGCCTCTCAGGGTCATTATATCCTCATGAAAACCTATTGGTGACAACCACGATGGTCCACGACAGGAACATTAAAATAATTCTGACCGACAATGGGGGTTTGTCGAATGAATTATTCTACGACAGTTTCAATAGGCAAAAGTTATTAAATAGAAATTTAAAAGCATACCATCATCCCCTCATCAGATTCTCATGAGAAAAAGTATACCTAGTGGGGACAATTGAGCTGAAAGTTTTTATTAGAATTTAGTTGACCTGCAGAAACTGAGATGATAAGATTCTTCATCCTTGATAATAATATCTCATCGACCGACAATATTATTTTTGGAAGAGTGGATCTGAAGATATCTGAGGTTTTAGCCTCAACTGTTCATTAATGTCTAAAGTTCCCCATTAATTTTGGTGTGGGTGTGGTGAAAGGAACCCAATTAGAACCATGTGAATGCTACTAAACTTTAGTCGGTGGGCAAGTAATGAAGAAGTTAGCTGAAACTTATCAAATCGATACGTTAGATCCTAGAGATGAAGATAAGTTGATAAATAGCGAAGCAATTGACCAAACAGTGACAGTGATCCTAGACGATGAGTATCCTAAAAGGACAACCCATATCGTCTCATCCCTAAATCACATCCTTAAGAAGCAACTATCAAACTTCCTATGAGAAAGGAAAATCGTATTTTATTGGATCCATGAAGATATGCTTTGAATTTAATTCAACCATTATCAGTCACGAGCTCAATGTAGTCAAGGAAATTAAACTAGTAAGACGGATATTAAGGGTATTATCGGAGGAGAAGAACATGAAAATTCATGAAGAATTGTCCAAGTTAAAGATAGATGACTTAATTAAAGATGTTATGTATCCCAACAAGTTAGCAAACATGGTAATGGCACTAAATAAAAATGACAAATGGAAGATATGTGTGGACTTCACAGATTTAAATAAGGAATGACCTAAGTATTATTATACTTTACCTCGAATTGATTAATTGGTAGATGTTGCAAGAGGGTAGTTTAGATTAATGAAGTCGTAACCCCTTTTTGAGTACAGTAATGATGAGTTAAATAGCAACACTATTGATTAACCATATGACATATAAACACTACTCAATGAAGATAGACTCAGTTTGAACTCACAGATCTCTCGTGTATAACTCAGAAGGTAGTAATGAACTTAGAAGTAACTTAGCTAGAGGGAGAGAGGAGTAAGCACCCTAGATACACCTTGGCGGGCAGCCAAACACACCAACAAACCTTAATAATCTCTGTCAACTATTAAAAGCTTTGTAATAAATGACAATTGTGGGTGAGTAAAACTCTCTTGTTCATAATAACTCTCTCTGATGTATATTATCTCTAGTAATAACTTATGAACTCTAAAAAATATCATCCTCTCCTCAGAGGTGGTTGGGGTCCTTAAATAGCCTCCCACACCACCCCCGAGGTGACTCCGCCATTAATGCCTGTGAAAGACATCCCGCTTACTTTATGTCACAAACATTAAATACCTGATGCACTAGTTGTCTCCACGTCATAAACATTAAATGCCAAGACATGCCTTTTGCCTAACCACTGTGTGTCAGGGGCTGTTGTCACAGAGGTGGCTCACCAACTGTCTGACAGCCCCAAATACCACAGTGGTTTACTCAAGTGCAGGTCTGATATTGTCTAGCTGGTTAGTGACATCAGATAAAGTGGATGTGACATTAAGTAGAGGGTTGTTTGGCTCACAACTCAACGCCCGATGGAACTCCAAGCTGCTCTGCCCGAGGTTCCACGGTAAGGGTCATTCGGTGTTTTACCAGGTGTATCTAATATGGTGGGACAAGCCCCAATGGTGCCTCACTTCTCAATCCTCCAAACTAAGTCCCTCTAAAGTTCCCACGGCGAGGTCATTCGATAGAGCATGAAAGCTCTCCCAGGCCCTGTCAATCCTGGTCTCTCGCAAGTACCGTTTGACCTCACACTAAAACTCATTATTATTACCGTTACATCATTACAATCGTTATAGCTTATAGTCAATATAAACAAAGATACAATATGAGTTGCACAAAAAGCATAAGTATGAGTTACCGTGCTAAGCTGCCTCACTGAGCTACCTCGGTTTCTTAATCCCAAACAATGTTTCTAATAGGGGAATTATCTCTAATCTCAGGATTACCTTCAAGCCCCCTCTACAGATGTAATGACTGGGCATGAATTACCGAGCTTGATGGATTCATATCCTAGATATAACCAGATAATATGAATCCGAAAGACAAAGAGAGGGCCTACTTCATCACCAACTGAGGTATATTTTGTTATAATGTTATTCCCTTTGGACTAAAAAATGCAGGTGCCACTTATCAAAGGTTGGTGAATAAGGTGTTTGATAAGCAAATAGGAAAGAATATAAAAGTTTATATTGATGACATGCCAACCAAGTGTGTAAAAGTACACGACTATATCAAATACCGTGGCCAAACATTCGATAAGATAGAGAAATATTAGATGATGAGAAATCCAACCAAGCGTGTGTTAGAAGTCAACCTTGGAAAACTTCTGCGCTTTATTATTAAACAAGGGGCGTAGAGGCCAACCTTGACAATATCTGTGTGTTGATTAATATCCAGCCTCCTAGAGAAAGAAAGAAATCCAAAGCCTAATAGGTCAGGTGCCATATTTGAACATATTTGTATCCAAATCCAGAGATAAATGTCTCCCATTCTTCATAGTGATTAAAAACTCTTTTGAATGGACGGGGGAGTGTCAAATCTACTTTTTTAGAGCTGAAAAGATATTTAGGATTGGCCCCATTTATGTTAAGGCCAATCTTAAGGGGAAATTGTACTTGTATTTGGCAGTGTCAAAATCATTAGTTAGCTCGGCTCTAATTAGAAGTGATTAAGGGGTCCAAAGGTCAGTATACTACACGAGCAAAGCTTTTCCTAGTGCAGAATTAAGATACTACATAATGAAAATTTTGGCTCTAACTTTGATAGTGCCATCTAGAAAAATGAAGTAGTACTTCCAAGCCCACTCTCTAGTGGTCGACACTGATCAGCCACTTCGGTAAACCATCCATAAACTTAAGAAATCTGGCAGATTGATAGCATGGGTGATTGAGCTGGGGAAATATAAAATAACATATGAGCCAAGGATTGTAGCCAAGGTCAAACCATAGCAGGTTCCATTGAAGAAATCACTTACGAGGAGAAAATACCAGTCCAAGCAGAAACTGTTGTTCCAGTCGAGCAAATCCAAAGACCTACTGAACAGCCTTTCGTAATTCTAGCAGAGTAGATTAAAAGCTCGATGAAGCCCTCAACCTAATAAGACAAGATTTGTTGTAGGGGAGAATTTACTACAAAATTATTTAAAGAAATTTCTTTAGTACAAGGATGGAAGATATTCATGGATAGATCATCATGTGAAAGTGCTAGCGGAGCTAGGTTGATAGTCAATACATCTAATACAACTCTCCGCTTAAACTTTGGAGCATTAAACAACAAAGCATAATAAAAGGCTTTATTTTATTGGATTGGAGTTGGTTTCATCACTTGGATTCGAGCAAATAATGGCTCACACAGACTCACAATTAGTGGTAAACTAGGTGATTGGAGAGAATGAGTCTAGAAAAGGTTACATGATAAGATATCTTGCATGGGTGAAATTGTACTGCCAAAGCTAAAACCACTCCAAATGATCAAAATACCCAAAATTAAAAATATTACGGAACGCGTTATCTCATCTAAAATCAGTCATCGGGGTCGATCTGAGGATAACTGAGCCTGTAGAATTACCGTTGCAAAGAAGCATTAAAATAGATAAAGTAAATTTTCTAGAGCTGGCCATGGGTCCATCCTAGATAGACCCAATTATAAGATACTTGAAAGAAGGAATTGTGCTAGACGAACAGAAGGAGGCGAGAAAAATCCGTTACAAAGTGGCCAAGTTCGTCATGGATAAGGTAATGTTGTTCAAAAAAGGTTATACAGTCTCAATGATGAGATGTATTCACCCCACGAAAGTGACAAACCTGGTCGAAGAAATACATGAGGGATCATATGGAGCCCACGCAGTAGGACTGACATTGGTAAAAAGAATAGGCATCCAAAGATATTATTGTCCATGAATAAGGATAGACTATTAAGAATACACATGAAAGTGCGATAAATACCGGAGTGATACACAAGACACCAGGAGCTGACCTTGTGCCGATCACATCACCTTGGCCTTTTTCCATCTGGGGTATAAATCTAGTCAGCCCACTACCAAAAACAAAATAAAGATTCAAGTATCCGATGGTAGCTGTAAATCATTTCTCAAAGGGGGCGAAGGAAGAACCCCTCATAGAAATGACCTATATATGCAAAGGTCTCCTAATATATATATAAAAATGTGATAAGTAAGTATGGGATCACCTATACCTTTATTGCCTACTATTGCACCCAGTTTAACAATGATGTACTTCAAAAGTATTGTGATAAGGCCAAAATTAGAAAACTTCACTCATTACCAGCTCATCCACAATGGAACAGGAATACAGAGGTCACGAATCAAACTTTGCTAGATGGGGTGAAGAAGGGGTTAGAGTCAGCCTTGGAAAATTGGATAAAGTAACTATAAAGCGTGTTGTGGGATTACAAAACAACACCATAAATAGTAACAAGATAAACACCTTATATGTTGGTCTTTGGTCGTGAAACTATGGTGGCAGTTTAAGTCGGCCTCCCAAGCCACATGGTCCCCAATTTTAATTCTTCCAAGAAGATTGAATATATACTCGATAAATGAAGTTAGGGAGGAAACAACACTCAGGGTAGCAGCCTATCAAAAACGCATAATAAAATTCTCCAGCAAAATAGTCAATCCTAGTACACTCAAGGAAGGGGTTGCGTCTTTAAGAGGGTTATACAAAAGTTTAATAAACTAAAAGAAAATTAGCATGGCCCCTACTATATGGCAGAAGCCATATGAACTGGTACTTATCGAATTAAAACTCTAAAAGGGGGGATGTTAAAAAACCCTTGGAACTCTGAGTACTGCAAGAGATATTACCACCAAGATGTCTTTTGGTTAATAAAGAAAAAAATGTCGTGGGAAGTTACAATTCTTATATGTGCATAAGTCATTGTATGAGAATACCTATTACCCTAATTTTAGTTTTATGATTATCAAATTCTTGTTAGCATGTAAAGTTTGTTCAAATAGATGGGTAATAGGCTTAAGTTAAATATATATCAAGGTACAAACAAAATCACATCCTTGACTGCTTAAAAAATCATTAATTAGGTCAGTTAAATCTAACCCCGTTGATCAGTGCACGTCTATGACTGCATCAAAATATTAGATCAGGTCAGCTAAAGACAATCCAATTGATAAGTGCACTTCTTTGACTCGCCAAAATCTTAGATTAGGTCGATTAAGGAAACCCAATTGATCAGCACATGTATTTGACTGCACCAGGTCAGCTAAGGCCAACCCAATTGATCTATGCATGTCTTTGACAGTACAAAATCTTAGATCAGGTCAACCAAAGCCAACACAATTGATCAATGCACGTCTTTAACTGGACCAAAATGATAAATCAAGTCAGTTTGAGCCAACATATATGATTAAGAGCACATTTTTTACTGCACAAAACGTTTGGAAGAGGGTGTGATGATAAGATCCGACCACATATCTTTCCTAATTGGGTAATAAAAATAGTTCATTTTTAGGGAATTCGCAAGCCAAAGTTGTGATGAAAGGATCTGACAATACAGTAAAAAAGGGCTAAGAAATACTAGCAAAAAAAATTAAACTTGGATGCATACACACAAATATCCTAAACAACGTGATTGCAGCGCTAGTAAGCATACAGAGAAAGTTAAAACATGCATAATAGATAAATGTTTGGAATTTTTACAGAGTTTAAAAAACTAGAATAATAGTTTAAGCTGAACATCTTCAAGAGCAACGGGAAGGACATTAGTGGATATGATTCGGTCAACTACGGCCTCAATCTGGTCTTCTGCATCTTCGCCTCCCATAAAGTCCACCTCAATCATTTCCCGCTCAGCAGCTAAGGCTTTAGTCTTATGATCATTCTCATCCCAAGATTTGATGATCTCAGCATGTTAGAGTAATGTTTAATGACCCTATTCTTCATCTCATTGTGACCTTCCATGAAAATAATCACTAGTTGATATTGTGCTCAAAAGAGGCCTTATACTTCTGATAGGAAATGTATGTGTTGGCCTTCTCAAGTGCTTCAGTGGCTACCTTAAGAGCATCATTATCTTTTTGAAGATCCTCAAACCCCTAAGTAAGCTCTTCATTCAAAATTTTGAGCTTCACAATGTTGGCGTTGTTCTTCTCTTTTATTTTTATATTTTCCTACTCGACCCGGCTCAAAGCCTCAACGCTTGCTATGATCTAATCATCTTTCACTTAAAGCTAAACAAACACCTTATCATAGTTAGCATTGGAAGACTTTAACTCCTCTAACAAAGTCTCATGGTGCCTAAGGAGCCCAAAGTTAACCTCCTTCACCTCATCATAATCATTCTGATATGAAGCTACTGGCTCCTTCCGAACGATGGCACCTATATCACTCTCAAAGAAGACAAAAATATCAACAGAGTTCATAACATACTTCAACAATGTTTAGAAAATATAAGTCTGATTGGGAACTTACCACCAGCATTCAATGTTGTACCATATTCCACAATTCATTATCAATAAAACCACTCAAAAACTTAAAATCAGTTACTCACGATAGTTGACCATATATTCCAATAAACACTTCACTCACTCAATCTACTTGGTGCATACCCAGAAGACATAATACTTCAGAGAATTTATTATATACCTCAATCGAGAGCAAAGTCTTAGGGGCTTGTTGAACCAAGAATATGGTACAATGCATAAACTAGTCAGAAATGTAAAACTGAACTCATTATTAACTAAAATGAGGTTGGATCAAGTAACAAAGACATGATCAAGGTTGGCCTTAGGCATCTTGGTCAGCCTTGGCATCCTAGATAGTGCACATGCCATTATACATCCACTATCAATGAATCAAACAATGGGATTATGTCATCAGAGCACTTATGCACTAGAAACATATGAACATTCTCCTACTATGTTTGGCCATGCTAACTTTATAATTATTCCCCCACTACCTTGTAAATCATGCATATGTTTATTCCATAAAGACAAAAACCCTGGCATATTTTAGTGGATTAGCTCGATAACTCCGTTAACAAATACTCCCACACTCATATTTAAGAGAGAGTGAGCAACCCAGAAAAGAGGCAAGAAACTAACCAATTATCCAATAGAGAGAGAGAGATATTTTGACGGTAATACTTACTAAGTAGAGAGACGAAACGATTGCTAAAAGATAATATGTGGACGTAGTCTAATTCTTGAGGGTTGAACCACATAACTCCATGTGTAATTCCTATTATTTTCACCTTTGTCTTCATACATCTAACTTTCGTTGTTTATTTATTTGTTATCTCATATTGGATCTCAATTAGCTTAAATAAGACCTTGAAACTAATTTTAGACGACAACACACGATATGAATTGTCAAAAAGTGTATTCATATCCTTAAGAAAGTGCATTGAGCTACTCTCAATTTTGAGAGTTGGCCAATGATGGTCCCTTTTAATTTCTTATGCGAAAAGTGTTTTAAGGATGACAAAACAAATTCTATTTTTGTGAAAACCCTTTTTCTAATTTTTAATTCCCACCAAGTTGAGAAAAAATTCTAACTTAACCACATTTTATCTTCATTAATACTAACCATCCATCTAGTGATTAAAGCAAGAAAAATAAAGTAAAGAATACGCACAACGCTGGATGTACGAGGAAAACAACAAACGGGAAAAACCTAAGACGACCCATGCCAGAAAATCCCTATGAATATGGTTTTACAAAGACAGATGGTAGTCTAATTCAACGACTCAATCAACCCATGAGACTTGACTCTCCTTTGATCTTCAACCACTCCTCTCAAAGTGCCCACGTAGAAAGTAACCTTCTACCCGATGCATGTCCCCAACACACGCATCCACGTATGTCTCAATGTCCACCGATATGGCTTGTAACTTCTACGATGTTGAAAACGGACATCACCCAATCTTCACTGCAAAAGCAGTAATTTTCAAGTGTAGAATAATTATTCTTGGTGAAAAAAAGATCACTATACATATACCAATGATACTCGGATCTTTTGAGACTCAAAGGATGTTTTAAACTTGAAAAAACTTTGAAAACATGTGTACAGAAACTCTTTGTTCGTATACTATTTTCACATAATGCACACACTTTGAAATCTGAAGGAAAACATGCATATATATATTTTCCTTAAGGCAGTGGTTCGTTTGAACAACTAGGCTTGTCGCGTGAATGAGATGGCCTGTTGCGCGAACGACGTGGCATCTCGCTTGAATAACACTGTCTATTATTTGAACGACGCACGAGATTAGATTCCTAATTTAAACCAACTCTAATTCGTCCTTCTCAAATTAAAACGAACTCTAAATAGTTTCAAACACTTAAATATTTTAGAAAACATTTATTTTATAAATACAATATCCTTATCTTTACGAAAATTAATTTCGAGTCCCATTAATATTATGCATTCATACCTGAGTGATCTTGGAATGCAATTAAAATTTTAAAGACAAGTTAACTGCACCAAATAAACTTCAGCATAAGTAAATTCCTTAGATCTTTGCCGCAACGTCTTCAATTAAACTTCAACACATCATAGTCTGTGTGGGATCAGGACAAATAAAAATAGACCTATGACTCAAACGTGTTTTGTTTTGGGAATAAGTCAAAACTACATTAATACTCAATTGGAAATTTTGTCCTTAGAAATCTCCCCCTTTGACTATTCCGGGACAAAACCAACAGTGAAATGCCTAAGTCGGGCCGTGAAGCTGTATGACGCCTAAATCCCATCCCATGAATCCAAACACAAAAATTACAGGACAAGACTAGTACAATGTGGTCTGACAAGCATGAACTGTCTCCGAATGTCTGAATGCAATGCATACTTGAAATCTCCAATCTCTTTAAACATACCTACACACATGAGACAGATAAATACCCAGTGACGTATAGTGGAAGAAATGATAAAAAATAATATGTAAAATTAAATCAAAATCGTTTGTTAAGTGAGTAAGCATGATACCAAGATAAGTGAATAATGCATGATACCAATTTTGTATACAATTATGAAACTCACAAAAACTCCTCCTACATCACAGACATATCTCCCCCTTTTCTCTTGAATAGACAATCCGGTGAAAAGATCAACTACCTAGCATGAGATATACATATATGTAGCGTATCTAGGTAAACAATATACAACCAGCTAATTATGATGAACAATATCAAAATCCATAGCTAGCAAACAAATAATCACACAAATGAATTAATCAATCTACGCATGTGTGACTAAACAAATCAATGCAGCAAAATATTATCAATATAAACTGCATAAATAATCAATTCATAAGCAATTGATTACCAAAAATATGAACAACATGCAACAAGGTACTGAAATAGAGTCAACCAGAAAAACTAACAGGTCGTTCAAACGAAACTACTTGTCGCTCGAACGAGAAGGCTTGTCGTTAGAACGACAGCTTCGCTCGACACACATATGTCGCTCGAACGAAATCGGTTCTCGCTCGAACGAGAAAATGAAACTTTCCAAGAATACCCATAAAATCAAACAGTTTTGCCCAATGAAAAAATTTCCATGAAAAAGTACTAGGAAGGGCCTGACTGATTCAAAACAGTGCCTTTTCAATGGATAAAATAGAAAACTCAACCAAAAAAAATAAGTTAGATGTTAACATAGTATCTATGTGCTCAAACAGGAACAAGGAATGTATGGGTGTGAACTACAACAAATTAATCACAATTCCAACAAATTGAAATGATCAAGAAGATCTAATTGATCTTGATAGCGATAAATAATCAAACTTTATTTTAGCCAAATGTGACAATTCAAGTGTGAGCTTAATGAACTAAACAGTCAAACACGCCACAAATTCGGAATTTTGACGATTCTACAAACAATAGCGTCATGACACAATTTTTCAAAATTAGGAGTTGTGGTGAAAACTCATTTAATTTTATTCATCCAAACTCCCTAAAATATATCTTATTATCTTTTGAATGAACAAAAACTACATTAGCCCCTTTTTGGCATATGAATCTTTTATTGTCTTTCAATTTTTTGGGCTCTTTTAAATGGTGGCTTTCACGATGAATCTATTTTACACTCTCGTAGCCCTTTCCCGTGAACACTCATCATTTTTTCAATTACTTACCTCACAGTAAACGGTTCTTACATGCACACCTCATCCTTATGTCTACTTACGTATAGATGACAAAATTGAGATAAGAATGTCTCACCAAACTCAAATATACAAGAGATGTCAAGCATCCATATAAACTTATGCATGTGTGCAAAGATGGAATATATAGAAAGTCGAATAAAAATGCATGTCAGCTTCAAAACAACCCCATGATACAATGGTTAAGATCATTCTAAGTATCAATAATTATGACCAAATGTCCTAGCCACATGGATAATGAAAGGAAAGGGGTCCGATCACACCAATATGCCATATCAAGCATGTAAACTTAAAAACAAAAACCGAATTTTTTTTTGGATTTTTCAACATATTTTGATACGAATAAATGCAAAATATTTTTGTATTTTCTCATAATTTTTCAAAAACAAAATCCTTTTGTATTTTTTCAAAAATTTTCAAAAACAAAATCTTTGTGTATTTTTCAAATAAGACTCAATAAATGAAAATATAATACAAAATGATACACATGGTAACACACTCAACTTTTAGATTTAGCATGTGAAGAATCAACTGCAACCAAATGAGAACCATGAAGTTTTAATCCTAAAGCCTCTAAGTCTGATTTCCTAACCCAAGTAGGTGTGGCATAATGGGTGGGGTTTTTGGGAACCGACACAACTTTATTCCTAAATTTACTAGGATCATTCCTAAGGTCATAGCAAATACGTCTAAGGAGACCTTTCCTACCACAATGTGTGAAAGTGTAAAGATAGCGGGACCTCTCCTCACGTTCATAGTGGGATCTCTCACACGGTTGGTATTGTCTTTGGGAATGGGAACACTGTCATCGTAGCCTATACCACACCTATCACTCTTGACTTGGACGGTGCCTAAAATCCTATCCAACTTCTCCGACATAGATTCTAAGTCAAACTGAACCTTGAATCTTTTAATTTTTCTTCCAACTCACGAATCTTAGACTCAGGCACACTCTTAGACTCCTCAAACTCTAGCAACTCCTTTTTCAAAGTCTCTAGTAAACCACAAAGATTATCTCTCTCTTTCTCGATGTACTCTAGCTTATCCCTAAGCTTATTTTCCCGTGCCCTAATATCCTCGATCAAAGTATCATTATTTTATATGGCACGCTCATTCAACCTAGCTTGAAATTTAGAGTTAGCCTTTCTCACTTTCATTGCCTCGGCATACAACTCAGTAAATGAAACTTGGAACTCTTTCACATCAACTTCCTCGTCCTCAATCACTTCACTATCACTCACTTGGGATTCAATGGCCTTGAAATTGTCCTGCACATGAGAATCTTCATGGGAATATTTATCGTCGTCGCTGACATGACATGCCATGAAAGCAACAAACTTCCTCTCACTAGGGGGAAATCTTTCCCTATTTCTTTAGTCTAGTGGGACACTCAGAAACTTTATGACCATACCCCTCACACAAAAAATACCTATCTGACTCAACCCTATTAAGTTTCTCACTTTTATATTTAGGGGTTAAATCAACCTCGCTGTTCTTGAATTTCTCAAAAAAATTGGCATCTTTCGATCGCATTTTAAACTTAAGAAATTTTTTGATTTTTTTAGCTAACAAGGCGACATCATCAAAATCGAAATCGAAATCATCATCCGAAACTTTAGTTTCCTCATTATGGGCTTTTAAACCAATGCCCTTTTTTTTCTTAGGTACTTGCTTGGAGGTAAACATATCGAGTTCATATGTTTGTAAGTCACCTATAATCTCTTCTAGATTCATCGAATGAAGCAGTCCTAAGGAGTTTAAAACAGTCACTTTTGCATCAAACCTACTCGGCAAAGATCTCAAAAGTTTCTTTATGACACGGTTGCTAGGGATCTTCTCACCTAAGTTAAATGATGAGTTGACAATATTAGACAACCTAGCATAAAACTCATCAAATGAATCACTATCTAATAGTTTAATTGTTTCAAATTGTGTAGTGAGGTTTTGAAACTTAGATTCCCTAACCATGCTAGTGCCCTCGTGAGTAAGTGCAAGTGTATCCTAAACCTCTTTTGAAGTTTCAAAAGTCATAATTCTAGTATACTCTTCCAATGTGACATGTGAGTTAATTACATGCAGACCTTTTAGAGTTGTACAGTGCAAGCCTATGTTCAGCATCAATCCATGACTCAACGGGTTTCAAACTAGTGATTACGCCCTCTCATGTGACTGGCGGTGTCCAACCCTTTTCAACAGCTAACCAAACACGCTCATCAATAGATTTTAAGGTACTTTTCATTTGCATTTTCCAATAAGCATAATTACTATCATCAAAAATAGGTGCACGAAAACTTTCAAAACCTCTAAAATGCATTTCGAAAAACACAAGGGATCAAATACAATAAAAATATGTTTCTAGCTCTGATACCAATTTGATGGTCCCTTTTAATTTCTTATGTGGAAATGTTTTAAATATGATAAAACAATTTCTTTTTTGTGAAAAACCTTTTTCCAATTTTTAATTCCCACCAAGTTGAGAATAAATTCTAACCTAACAAAATTTTATCTTGATTAATCCTAAACATCCATCTAGTTATTAAAGCAAGTAAGATAAAGTAAAGAATACTCACAATTCTGTATGTATGAGGAAAACCACAAACGAGAAAAACCTCAAACGGCCCAAGCCAGACAATCACTATGAATATTGTTTTACAAAGACAGACGGTAGTCTAACTGAATGACTCGATCCACCCACGTGACTTGACGCTCCTCTGACCTTCAACCACTCCTCTCACAGTGGCCACATAGAAAGTAACCTTCTTCCACGATGCATGCCCACAACACACGCATCCACGTATATCTTAGTGTCCACCGATATGGCTTATAAAATCTACGATGTTGAAAATGGACTTCACCGAATCTTCACCACAAAACTAGCAATTTTCAAGTGTAGAGTAATTCTTCTTGGTGAAAGATCACAGAATATATACAAATGATACTCGAATCTTTTGACACTCAAAGGATGTTTTAAACTTGAAAAAACTTTAAAAACACGTGTACAAAAACTCTCTGGTATGTATACTATTTTCACAGAATGTACAAACTTTGAAATCTGAAGGAAACATGCCTATATATATTTTCCTTAAGGCGGTGGTTCGTTCGAAAGACTAGGCTTGTCGCGCGAATGAGATGGCATGTTGTGCGAATGACGTGGCATCTCGCTTGAACGACACTGTCTATTGTTTGAACGACGCGTGAGATTAGAGTCCTAATTTAAACCAACTTTAATTCGTCCTTCTCAGATCAAAATAAACTCTAATCAATTTTAAACACTTAAAATATTTTAGAAAACATTTATTTTATAAATATAACATCCTTATCTTTATGAAAATTAATTTCGAGCCCCATTAATATTATGCATTCATACGTGAGTGATCTCGAAATGCAATTAAACTTTGAAGATGAGTAAATCGCACCAAATAAACTTCAACATAATTAAATTCCTTGAAGCTTTTTCTCATCGTCTTTAATTAAACTTCGACATGTCATAGTATGTGTGGGATAGTGACAAAAAAAATAGACCTATGACTCAAATGTGTTTTGTTCTGGGAATAAATCAAAACTACATTAAGACTCAATTGAAATTTTTTTCGTTACAACCAAAGTTGATGGGAGCTCAAATGTGCTTAATATTATTTAGGTCAGGATTTGGATTAGGACCTGGTGTCTGAAGGTGAAAGGGATGGTGTTAGGGACCATCAATCATACTTTTTTTTAGTAATGATCCCCCCGAGAATCACAATGGTCTGCCGTTAAGAAACTATCTCCGCAAGAGTTGTGTATACAAGGATACAAACTTTAGGGTTTAAACTGATTCACTCAAATATATCTTGGTGATGTGATTTATATATCAAGAAGGTTTCATAAACTCAGAAGGTTGAAAACTTTTTGCAAAATATGTGCAGAAACAGTTGTGGAAAAAGTCTGAATAATAACTAACACAAAGCAGGTATTTATACGACGTTCATAAATTTTGTGGCGATGACTCATTCGAATGAAAATGAGTCTCGTTCAAATGAGAATAGAACTTCGTTCTAACAAAATAGGATCTTGTTCGAAGGAATAAGCTATCTTGTTTGAACCATCTTAAAATGACATCCAAACAACCTAAAACAGTACGCCCTCGTTTGATACATGTTTAATATAAACTTCAAACGAGAGTTTGAGATAAAAAGAGATCTGGTTAGAACGACAATCCCATATCATTTGAATGAGATATGCGAACTTTGAAAATTTTTAAATAAAGAAAAATGCCTCGAGTTTTTAATAAAAAATCCTGTTTTAGATTTAATAAAAATAAACATCCCAAAATAACTTCAAGGAATAAATTTAAACTTTAAATAGTATTATGCCTTCCTAGTGTGAAGATGTTAAATATTCGGTCTTCGTGACATATCGAGTCAAATGGTAACGGGATATGCCAAAATCTATGTAAGCCTCAGCTATTTGAGCAATGACAGAAAATATGCTCTTACAAATCTCCCCCTTTTGGCTATTATGGTACAAACATAAAGACAAAATCCAAGTTACAATGAAATCCCCTAAGACAATGAAAATATCCTAATACCCTCCCAAACCCTAAAATTGATAGGTACAAGAATAATGATTCAAAATAAAGTCTTCAAATCCCTACTTATTCTTTGTCTTCTGTTATTGAGTATAATGCAAATATGATCTTTCAAAAGTACCTACACACACGAAACAAAGCCAATACCCCGTGATGCAAAAACATTCTCCCCCATAAATAAGGAAAAAATTTTGATGTCTCTGAGACATCAAACTTTTGATGTCTTGGATCGTGGTTGGTCAATACCGGTGGCGCAGACCGACATCATTTTTGAAAATGGGTCCGCACCAGCGGTATTGACCAATCACAAGCCAAGACATCAAAAAATTTGATGTCTTAGAGACATCAAATATTTTTCCCGTAAATAAAACTCATGAAATCTCCCTCGTAATTTGTTCTCCCCTTTTATTTTGTATGAAATAGATAAGGAGAAGAAACTAAACATGAAATATAGGGAACAACATCGAAAAGAATAAGATATTATCATAAAAATATATGAATGACATATACGCAATGATAATCTCAAAGGCTCCACCAATTATTTTTTAAAAGTTTCAATTTTTCAAGTACAACAATTTTAACAAATACAACAAACCATGGAGAAACATAAAAATACCCGAATCATGGGAACGAAATGTAGGGGTGTGAACATATTCTATCGGTTAATCAACGTAGACTAACATATCGCATGTGCACGAAGGAATGAGACACCACTAACAAAAGATCTCAAAGTCTACCTTAGTTGTAAAAAATAGTGAACTCAAGTGAAATTGACTTAACCTAATCAATTAATCAAGACTGTAAATTATTTTCACACCAACAACGCCCAAAACTAAGTAATGCTTTATGAGATTTTATAGGACGTGCCAACCCACTCATCTTCAACTTAACTTCCTCAAAAGTTCATATATTGAATTATTCTCTCAAAACTTTTTGGAGAAATTAAAGCTCATACGTAGCGAATCATCAATGTTCTAAAAATTAACCTAGCACTTTTTTTTATGTGCCTTCAATATTTTTGACTCTTTTCATTGAAAATGGTGGATTTTCACGCAAAGTCAACATGTCTTTCGTAGCCCGATTCCATTGCATAAAATATACCAAATATACTAGATGAATGTTTTTTTATTTTTTCAATCCGGGCAATGGTTCTTACAAGCACTACTTTTATTATCTCATTTTCACATTTGGTTCATTTTAAAAGTGTGATAGAGATGAAAACACTACAATTGTTAGGTGAAAGGCAAGTGCAATACTCAATTAAGTCCCTACTCGTGTGCATTAAAGTTAGTAAGGAGTCAAACATATAGCAAGTTGTTTTCATATCACATCTTAATGGAGACACACATTATAAAGAACATAAATGACACAATATCACGTCTCAAAGCACTATAAAATAGTCACATGGATATGGAATGAATTGGTGACTCGGACATCTTCAATGTTCATACACATATGGTGGAAAAAAATACAAAATTCTTTTTGGTTCGTTTCAAAAAATTTATTAAAAATAAAATCTTTTGGCCTTTTCAATTTTTCTTAAAAATAAACCGAAAATCTTTTTATATGTTTCCAAAAATTTTCAAGAAAAATAAAACTCTTGTTGAATTTTTGAAAAATATATCAAAATGAAAAATATAATTGGAATAATAGTACACACTAGCAATATAGATATATGATATGAGCATAGAAAACACCATATTCTAGTAAACAAGTCTCAACATCAATCATTAGGCTCGGAGGAGTTCTCAAAGGAGATCATATCCTATTAAACATCTCCATCAAATCTTGTGAAGTCTTGACTAAATACTCTACTTGCTCTTGAAAACTCTCAAAATCTTTTATGTGATGTGCGGGATAATTCAAAGTAACATGTGTGGGAGTGTGTTCGGCACCTCGTGTAGTAGCATATTGTGGAAGATACCTATGAGACACTTTCCCAAACTTAAAATAAAACTCTCTAAGATGACCTCTTTGCTTGTAATGGTAACAAGCATACACAGGATTGGGTCTACCTCTATCAAAATGTCAAAGACGAGCTCTCCTTGGTGGGTTCGATCGGGGGCCATATAAATCTAACACAAACTCAAGAACCGGCTCTGGTGCAACATGGGAAGGGGACGCACTATCATAACCTATTTCTAGCCTCTCATTGTTACCTAAAGAGGGACCGAGGATCATATTTCTAACCTTCTTAGATGTGTCCTCTAAAGTGACCTTGACCTCCTGTGCATGTTCGAGATCTTTCTTGAGTTGGGATACATGGCTTCAAGTTTCTCATGAGTCTCCAATGAAGATTAAAGATCTCTCGTAAGATTAGCCACTGCGTTGGTCGAATCACTCTTTTTTTAGCCTAAGACGATCAACTCCTCACATAAAGAAACCTTCACCTTCTCAAGTTAACTCAACAATGCCTCACACACCCTCAAAACTTCCACCTTTATCTCTAAATTTAACACCCCAAGAGATAAATCTTTATTAATCTTTTCATTTTCAACGTCTCAATTTAAATATCACTAAAGGCCTTTTGGAGATCCCCTTCTCCCTCCCTCAAAGTACCATCCTCACTCTCACTATCTCTCCAATGAATTGAAACATCATCGAGGCTTTCACGTTTACATATGTCCTCTTTGGTGGGGGACAAACTACAAGTGCTAACGTGACTAGCCATTAACGCAACACACGACTCATGTGGTTATTCTGCACCTGAATCAATAGACTCGATGTCACTATCGCTAAGAGTGACTTTATGTGTAATCTCTTTGCCCTTTTTCTTTAGCCAAGTGGGACACTCATGTGCCTTGTTCCCTATCCCCTTCATTCATAGCACCTTATATTGTAAGAACACAAATTTCCTATTGAGTCTTACGTAGTGTTGGCTCAATTCAAGACAGAAACATCTGAGTTGTAGGTTAGATGTTCATGGTACATTCTTTCAAGCCTATGGCGTTTAAAGTTGTTGAAGACGTAGCGGCCTGAATTTCGAGTTCATATCTTGCCGGGTTTAAAAGTGCCTTATTTTGCATCCTCAATGGTATATTTTCCAAGGCTCCTTAAGGTATGAACGATTTATATATATTTGTAGGAACTTGGAATTTTTATTGGGTGTAAGTTTTATTTAAAATGATTTTATATTTTAACTTGGTATAAAAGTTTTATGGGCTTAAAATGAAAAATGCATATTCTGTTTTTTTGTTCAAACGAGATTGTCGTTCGAACGAGATTTTCATTCGAATGAGTATTGCCAACGAGTTTCCTTTTAGAACATTGACTTTTCGTTAGAAGGGTCGTTCGACCGAAATGTAGTTCGAACGAAAACTTCGTTCGAACGAGATTTCTGGCGGGAACAGTTTTTAGCATTTTCCCACTATTTTATCCCCCACTTTCTTTTTACAGTTTTTAACCATTTCGGGACAGTTCTTTTCCCAATAATTTTCACCATTTTTTTAGAGCTTTTGAAAGAGAAAATTAATGTTTAGAAAATTCCCTTTTGTGTGTTTAATTTAAATGGCCGAAATTCTTTCAAAACACAAAAGCATACACCCATTTGTTTTAGTTTAAGATTCCATGTTCTTCATCTATATATATATATCTTTCTTGGAGTTTTTTTAGCACCGATTTCTACTCTGCCATTTGAAGAGTTATTTAGTTTTTTATACATCCCTTAAAGAAGAAGATTTGTTTTTTGCAGAGGCATTCCCACTCGGAGAAAGGCTTCGGGTGCGGGTTGACGGTTGTCCAAAAGCTTCATTGGAGGAGTCCAAGGTTCCGGTGGAGTTTGGGATTATCGTCTAAGAAGTTGTTTGTATAATAAGATGCATCAGGGGCTTGAAAGGATTCGAGTCGAGTTATGTAAGTCATATGTCTTGTATTTGTAAAATTCCATACATAGTGGACTTTTGGCTAGGGGTTGTCTGAGGTTTTTATCGTTTTGGGTTTTCCTCGTACATCGCGGCATAGTGGGATTTATTTCTCTTTATCTTGCAAAATCACCTTAGAATGCATGCTTACGTAATTCAAGATGAAATTGAGTTTTATCACACTAAAGTTTAATTTGGTGCTAAAATTAGTTTGGGTGGAATTTTAGAATAATTTAATTCAAGTTAAGATAATATAATTTGGTAAAATTTGGTTTGACCTAATTTTCAAAAATGAATAAGCTTTGTAGGAAAATTTAAGGACTTGAATTGAGTTAATTTGTTTAAGTGAATATTTGTTAGTTGATTAATTTGATGTCACTTTTAGTTTCACTTAATTTTAATTTGTAAGAAATTAAAATTTGTAAGTTGTTCATGTGTTTAAACCATCATATTCTGCACTTTTAGGAAATTCACATTTAAGTTTAAAAGAAACATTTAAAATTGGGAGTTCCAATGCGTTTTAGATCGGTATCAGAGACGGAGCGCTAATTTATTGCGTTACGGTCCTTTTAGAATTTTGTTGTTACAAATGGAATTTTCTCCATTTTCTGTTTTCGATGGTTCCAATTACGTGTATGGGAAAGTGCGTATGAAATCGGGACTAAAGTCTATCGATGAGACGGTTTGGTTATCAGTTATTAACGGGTGGTCCCCACCCATATGTTTGGTAGAAAATGAGCATGTCCCAAAACCCGTAGATAGATGGAGTGAGAGCGAATTTAAACTTACTACCTTTAATTCCCCAGGTTTGAATGCTTTGTTTAGTGAGGTTAAACTGGTTGAATTCCATCATATCATGACTTGTGAAATGCTAAGGAAGCCTGGGATATATTACAACTCACTCACGAGGGAACTAGTGTCGTTAAGGCTTCGAAACTCCAAAACCTCACCACTCAATTTGAAACCATCAAATTCTTGAGAGTGAAACCTTTGATGAATTTTCTGCTAGAATTTTTTATATAGTTAATTCATCATTTAATTTGGGAGAGAAAATACTCGACGACCAAGTTGTAAAGAAAATTTTAAGGTTCCTACCCGATAGACTTATCCATTAAGTGACCGTTTTAAATTCTTTACCCACCTTGCACTCAGCTAAACTTGAGGAGTTAGTAGGTGATTTGCAAACCTATGAACTAGATATGTTTCCCCTCCAGAAATGAAAAGAAAACAAATAAGAGCATTTCTTTGAAAGCCCGAAAGGAGTAAAAACAAGTTGTGGTTGATAAGACTGATAGTGACTTGGAGGACATGGCTATGTTTGCTGGGAAATTTCAAAAATTTCTTAAATTTAATAAAGATAAGTTTAAAAATGATTGTAAGAAATTTGAAAATTCTAAGCATGACAAAGCCGAAAAGACCCCTAAGTCCTATAATGAAAATCTTAATAGGAACGGGTCAAATAGGTTCTATGGTTGTGAGGGTTTTGGACATAGGGCAAGAGAGTGCCCCACTAAACTAAGTATATAAGGAAAACAACCAATTTCCTATAATGCCACCCCTAGTTATGAAAGTGCAAAGGAAGAGGGACCTAATTCCCCCATTGAGCACAACTTTATCGCGTTCATAGCAAGTCATGCGAGCACCGATAATGAATCTTTCCATGAATATATACATTTACATGACTCTTTGGAGACCTTTGTTTGTGAATCCCCAAAAGATTATGGTATTGAGAGTGGAGAAGAGAGAGAGAGAATGAAAGTGATGAGGAGGTTGAAGAGAGTGAACTTAAAATATCTTTTGGAGAATTATATGAAGAATCAATTAAATCAAAAGGAGAAAATTTGAAGTTAGAAGCTAGTTTAAAAGAACATGTCAAGGTAGTTAATGAGAGTGCTTTAATAGAATACCTTAGGACACGTAAGAGATCTCTTCGAGAGAAGATTGAATATGTAGAAGGCGAGAGAGATAGCCTTAGAGGTTTAATGGGGTCAATGAAAAAGGAGCTTTCTATGTTTGAAGAGAGGAATGTTTTGCAAGAGTCTAGAATTTTATAATTGGAAGAAAAATTGAGAGACTCTATTGAGGTCAAATTTGATTTGGAATGTAGGTCCGCTAAATTAGATAAATATTAGGAATTGTCCAAGTCAAAAATGACACTTATGGTTTTGGCCTCGATTCTTGTAACGATTCTTGTAACTTCTAAAGGTCAATCCTTAGGTACTACTTTTCGACGTGTTTTTACTTGCTCACATTGTGGTCGAAAAGATCATCTTAGGAAAAAACAATTTAATCTTAAAAGAATTTCTAGGAAATCCAAGGGTAAGGTAACTGAGGTAGCTAAGATCCCCAAATCCCGAGAGTATAAATCTTCATTAGTTTGGGTTAGGAGATCTGACTTGATAGCTTTACAAAACAGGATTTTCGATTCTCATTTGTTTTCACATGATGCCTCCCTTGATAAATCTAAAGGTGGAATGTGTTAGTTGTTTCCATACTTTAGCTTTTTGTGCTTTATATCATATATGTTTTCTAGTTGTATGCATGTTTAATCATTTTTTCTAGTCTATGCTCCATGATTAATCACATGCTAGAATTATGATTTTTGTTTATGTTTTGTATTATATTCTTATCATTTTAGCTTGCATTAAATGAAAAATACAAAAAGATTTTGTTTATCATTTGTGTTTTACCTTATTACTAATTTAGGCTTAATGAAAAATGCAAAATGATTTTTGTTTGTCTTCTGAGTAAATATTTTTTTGTATGTTAAAAATTTCAAAAACTCAAAAAGATTTTCTTTATGTGTATTTTATTTTAACACACTTTATGTGGCATATACTTGTGTTTGAATCCTTTCATTTCGCTTCCATGTGGCTAGAACTTTTGGTTAAGATTGTCAATCCTTAAAATGTTCTTTATCATGTATGGATGGAGTAGTTGGATTTTGTGTTGCTTAATGGATTCTAGTTTTATAGCCCTCAATTCACACATACACGAGCTATTTTGAAATTTAAATGTCAGAATGTATATTTGAGCTAAGTGAGATGTTCTCCTATCAATTTATTCATCTACATTTTGCTATGACGATGGAGGTTTTGTGCATGTAATAACCGTTTCCCGAATTTAAAAATTAGAAAAATATGTTTATCCAGTGTAGTTGTTTATCAATGGAATCGGGCTGCGAAAGACAAAATTACCTTGCCTGAAAAGACACCATTGAATATTAGGCCTTAAAATGTGGCATTAAAAAGAATATTTGCCAAGGCCAAAAATAGTTTCGTTAATATGTTCAAAAGAAAATAAAAATAAAATTATGAGAAGTTTGGTTGGATGTATTAACAGGTTTGCACAATGACTTTGTATCGTAGTTATGCTTTTATTTCCATGACTCTATTGGTTTGTAGAATTATCAAAATTCTATGCTTGTGTGCATTATGTATGTTTGCTCATTGAGTTCAATTCATATTGTCACATGAGGCTATATCTAAATGTGATAAAGTTTTGCAATCAAATGAGAACTCCATGAACATGTTTTAAGTGATTGGGTCAAAATTTAATTGTTACTAGTTCACACCCCTACACTTCCGTTTACCACATGTATTTGGACACATTTTTGCCATACGAGTGTGAAAAGCTTAATGTATTTTTATGTCATGTGTGGTGTCTATACCTATGTATATGTGCGTGTGCATTAATGATATTCAGTGCGTGTGTGTGTATATATATATATATATATATATATATATATATATATATATATATATGGTATTATTTTTGTTTTTGAGTCTTTCGCTTGCTTGCTAGTCCATTTATGCTTTTATATCATAATTGGTATCTACCTTGTTGCTCATTTTGGTTGATATCCCATGCTTGTGTTGAATACATTTTGGTTGGTATCATTTGTTTTATCGCATCATAAGTTGGTATCTTTTTATACTTGTTGTGGATTAGTTCTTGATACTGTTGCCCATATGCTTTCATGTTCTTATCACCTTATGCACCATCATGTTTACTTGTTTTCCCATATTTATATCCCTTATGTAGTTTTTAGGGGAAGAAATTGTACTTAGTTAAATTGGGGGAGAAATGAGTACTTAATTAATTCTACCACCTTTGTCTATTACTAAACAAAAAGAGGGAGATGTGGTATCTAAACCTTTAGTTTAGGATATTTAACTTAGGGGAAGACGTCTTTATAAGTAGGTCAGTATTAGATAAAGAGGGGAGAATTGATTTAGGGAGATTATTTACTTTCATTGAATCTAATATTTTGATATTCCCTATGCGTTTATTGTTTTGCTTAAGTGTGCAGGAATGTTTTAGCGGTAACTTTATATCGTCAAAGATAGTCATCGTTGGATTTTGAGTCAAGCTTGTATTTTTTACTTTGGGTGGTATTTTTTTTAGTCTAGTTGATCTTGACCACCCTTTAGGATTTTTGTTTGGTTTTTGTTCCGGAATAGCCAAATGGGGAGATTTGTAAGGACACAAATTTCCAATTGACTCTAATGAAGTGTTGGCTCAATTCCGGACAAAAACATTTGAGTCGTAGGTTATATGTTCATGGTACATTCTTTCAATCCTATGATGTTTAAAGTTGTTGAAGATGTAGAGGCCAGAATTTAGAGTTCATATCTTGCGGGGTTTTAAAGTGTCTTGTTTTGCATTCTCAATGGTATATTTTCCAAGGCTCCTTAAGGTATGAATGCTTTATATATATTTGTAGGAACTTGGAATTTTTATTGGGTGTAAGTTTTATTTAAAATGATTTTATATTTTTAACTTGGCATAAAAGTTTTATGGGCTTAAAATGAAAAATGCATATTCTATTTTTTCGTTCGAAAATGTCGTTCAAATGAGATTGTCGTTCGAATGAGATTTTCGTTCGAACGAGTTTTGCCAACGAGTTTCCTTTTTGAACACTGACTTTTCGTTAGAAGGGTCGTTCAACAAAATGTCATTCGAACGAAAAAGTTATTCGAACGAGATTTCTGGCGGGAATAGTTTTTGGCATTTTCCCACTATTTTGTCCTCACTTTCTTTTGACAGTTTTTAACCATTATAGGACAGTTCTATTCCTAAGACTTTTCACCGATTTTTGAGAGCTTTTGAGAGAGGAAATTAATGTTTAGAAGTGTCCTTTTTGTGTGTTTAATTTAGATGGCCTAAATTCTTCCAAAACACAAAAGCATAAACCCATTTGTTTTAATTTAAGATTCCATGTTATTCATATATATATATATATATATATATATATCTTGCTTGGAGTTTGTTTGGCACTGGGTTCTACTCTACCATTTGAAGATTTCTTTGGGTTTACTTCTACATCCCTTAAACAAGAAGACTTGTTTGTTTCTGCGGCATTCCCACTCGGAGAAAGGCTTTGAGTACGGGTTGACGGTTGTCCAAAAGCTTCATTGGAGGAGTCCAAGGTTCCGGTGGAGTCCATGATTATCGGCTAAGCAGAGGTTGGTACAAGAAGTGCATCAGGGGCTTGAAAGGATTTGAGACGAGTTGTGTAACTCATCTATCTTGTATTTGAAAAATTTTGTACTTAGTGGACTTAAGGCTAGGGGTCATCCGAGGTTTTTCTCGCTTTGGATTTTCCTCGTACATCGCGGCATAGTGTGATTTATTTCTCTTTATCTTGCAAAATCACCTTAGAATGCATGCTTAGGTAATTCAAGATAAAATTGAGTTCTATCACACTAAAGTTTAATTTGGTGCTAAACTTAGTTTGGGTGTAATTTTAGATTAATTTAATTCAAGTCAAGATAATTTAATTTGGTAAAATTTGGTTTGACCTAATTTGTAAAAATGAATTCATCTGTGCAGGCAAATTTTAGGACTTGAATTGAGTTAATTAGTTTAAGTGAATATCTGTTAGTTGATTAATTTGACGTCACTTTTAGTTTCGTTTAATTTTAATTTGTAAGAAATTAAAATTTGTAAGTTGTTCATGTGTTTGAACCATCCTATTCCACACTTTTAAGAAATTCATATTTAAGTTTAAAAGCAGTTTTTAAAATTGGGGGTTCCAACACGTTTCATATATCTTCCTCTTTCTCACTGTCATCCTTAACCTCATTCTTATTTTTGTTTTTCTCAATAACCTTTTTATTGGAAGAATTATTTTTAAAAATTTGAGAAGCTTTTTAAAAAAAATCGCAAACTAGGCCAAATCATCAAAATCACACACACACTCAGTTTCAGACTCACAAACTTTCTCCTTCTTCTTCATCTTAGTTTGAATCTTTATAGATACCGCTATATCCTTAAGTTTAATGGTTTTTAGGAAACATACCAATCTCGTACATTTGAAATTCTCATTCATTTGAAGATCTCCTACAACCTCTTCTAACCTAAGAGTGTCTAAAATCCCTAATGAGTTAAGCACGTTGGCCTTAGAAAAAAATCGGGAAGGGAGTGACCTCAAAATCTTTTTTGTAACTCTCTTTTGCGAAATTTTCTCACCTTAATTAAACCTAGAATTGAGAATGTCTGATAAACGCGTTGATGAATAAGTTGGAGGGTATCCCATGATTCCTTAGATTTAGTGCACGTCATGATGCGACGGAAATCATCATGGCCGACGGCTCCAAAAATAGCACTAAGTCCATGAGAATTAAAATTAATCCACTTAAATTCCTCATAAGTCCAGGAAGAAATAGGTTTAGAGCCAACAACATTATCAACAATGATCGTAGGAGGAGTCCACCCTCTTTTACAAACTAACCAGACTCTCTCATCCTAGCCTTCCAATATGCATAATTCGTACCATTAAAGATGGGCACTCGATCATATAAATTTTTGTCAAAAATACGACTTTTCAAAGATAAAAAATTATTCAAAAGAAATGATATCATGGATATCGATTTTGCGAAAAAGGATCACACAATAGTTTTTATAACCAGCTTTGATGCCAATTTGAGAGTACTCTATCTCGATCTTAATGAATTATTTATATAATTAAGTGTCCAACATACAAAATATCCAAATTTTATCATTTAACCCTATGGCATGTATCTAGGTGATTAAACTGATAAAGTAAATCATGCAGACAAACAAGGCAATTTAAGGGGAAAAAACCTTTCGAGTAAAACCTTTTTTCAGCATTTAAGGGAGTTTACAAGACTATCGACTTACAGACTACTTAGTAATTACCACAGGTATAATGCGCAGTGCCTTCATAAATCTTCAAAGAATACGTCTTAGTCCAGAGTCATCCACATGCAGCCTTCCACACTCGGTAACCACTTATCAGCCTTTTTATTTAGCAATGATCCCCCCAAGAATCACATTGGTTTACCATTAAGAGACTCTTTCCACAAGAGTTGAGTATGCAAGGATATAAACTATAGGGTTTAAAGTGATTCACTCAAATATATTTTGGGGGGTGTGATTTGTGAATCAAGAAGGTTTTCTAAATTCGAAAGCTAAAAAACTTTTGCAAAATATGTGCAGAAACAGTTGTGGCAAAAGTCTTAACAAAAACAAACACGAAACAGGTATTTATATGACGTTCATAAATTTTGAGGCTGCAACTCGTTCAAACAAAAATGAGTCTCATTCGAACGAAATAGGATCTTGTTTGAATGAATAAGCTATCTCATTTGAACCATCTTCAAACGACATTCAAATGACCTAAAATAGTACACCCTCGTGCGATACACGTTCTATGTAAACTTCAAATGAGACGTCGAACGAAAAAGAGATCTCGTTAGAACGAGAATACCATCTCATTTGAACGAGATAGGCGAACTTTGGATATTTTAAATAAAGAAAAATAGCTCAAGTTTTCAATAAAAAATTGTGTTTGAGATTTAATAGAAATAAACATCCCAAAATAACTTCAAGGAATAAATTTAAACTATAAATAGTATTATGCCTTTGTAGTGTGGAGATCCTTGAAAGTTGAAGATGTTGGATATTAGGTCTTCGTGACAGCTCGAGTCCAATGGTAACGAGATACACAGAAATCTACGTAAGCCTAAGATATTTGAGCAATAACATAAATTATCCTCTTACAGGTTTAAGGCCCCTATTGGGGATGTAGGGTAACCTCGTGGGCCTAAAGAGTTAAAAATTACCACTTCGGTGGGTTAAAGTCGGTTATTAGGATTTTAAGAGTGAAATGGACCTAATTTAGAGGATCGAGGCTAATTCTATGGGCGTAGGTCAATTCTGTGGACCTAAATAGTGAAAACGACTTGATTCAAAGGGTCGAGGCCAATTCTATAGGCCTAGATCAATTTTAGAAACCTAGAGAGTGAAAGATATCTAAAAAAGAGGGTCAATTTAATTTTACGGGCCTAGGTTAATTATGCGGACCCAAAGAGTGAAAGTGACCTGATTCACAGAGTCGAGGACAATTTTGCGAGGCTAAGGATATAGAATGATTTTTACGACAATGTGGGATTGACAAATTTTTGAATGCATTTTCTAAAAATAGTTTTTGTAAAAAACCTTTGTGATATTATTGGATTTTAATGTTTTGACCTTTTTTATTGAATTTTTTATAAATGCTTCGAGAAATTTGTGGATTTTTTTTGGAATTTTTATGACAATAGTTAGGGGGACTATGATATCTTTGAAACTGTGGAATTTTTATGACAATAAAAAATGCATATGGGAGGGGTATGCCTATCATCACAAGGCACAAACTCTTGGGATTCTTTCAGAATGTGGAAGGTTACCACTGATAGGTATGACCAAAGGATTGTCAATCAGCATACCCCTTGGTCCCTCATAAAAAGGGGGCAGGTCAATCATTTTTCACACTTCAAAAAATGCATTCTCTCTCTCTCTCTCTCTCTCTCTAGAAGTCAGTCTTAGACATCTTTCTTTTGAAGGGACTTATGGAAGGCATGGCTAATGACCCTTTTATGACCACTGATGACCAGGTTGACTTAGAGTGGCGCAATACGAAGGTGCTGTGCTTGGGAGTAAAAATGCATGTGATAGCTTTAAAACCGTGACTGACGAGAGGATCCTGCTGAGGGAGCCTAGGAATCATCATTCCTCGAGGATGAAGAATCGGAATGGTTATATGAGTGTTTACACTTTTTAAGTTTATTATTTATTTGATTTTAATTTTTTTAGGGATTTAAGGATTTTTACTTATGTGCAGAAGGATGTTTCTTAGTCGGGCATCTGTTCTCGAGGTTTTATGGAGATTAGTAAGGTGTAGGAGAATATCCCTGGGGAGGTGAAGTTTACGGTAAAGGTTATTGGGTTTGGTCCTTTAACAGGGGCTTAAGATGAGATGCCTCGGCCTTTAGCGATGTTGTGCGCTTTAGGTGAGAGTTTGTGGGACACTATTCACACGTTCCATTTGGGAGTGGGAGATATGATAGTCACTCATGTGGATGTGAATCAATCGATGGGGCTAGGGTGCGAGGGTCAGTATATCGTAGTGGACCAGATAGGATCCCCTAGGGGATATAGGGGGGATTTTTTCAAGGGAATCGGTCAAGATATCGGTGTTAAAGGACACTTTTATGGAAAAATGGGTTAATGTTACCAATGGGAAGCAGGTGAGGCAGGCAACCCATTTGTTTAATTTTCTTTTTTCTGGGGGATTTGTGGTGATGACAAGAAATGATGTCCTTTATTTATAGTTTCTTCCTTTTTATACATATTATCTTTAACATTCACTTGTATGAATGGGGGAGCTTCGTGATGGAGTTCCTTTGTACTTCTTTGGATTCTTTCAAGTGATTGGGAACATAGTTGGGCTTGTGTTTCTGAAGGTGAGTGAAGTAGGGGAGTTCCCGAGGATGTACCAGTGGAGAGGTCGATTAGGAAGTCGAATGAGTTCCTAGCTTTGAAGGATATGAGGCTGGTATTGAACACCCCGGCGAGTGATCAAGTTTGGTTCTGGTTTTCTCTTTTTTGGATTTTATGTATTTCTTTACATTTTTTAGATTTTTATGACTAACTTTTATTAGGGGACATGTGACGTTCTATCCTTAGTGTTGATACGAGAAATCGTCCACTTGTCGCTCTTGCATCAGTAAATCATGAGTAAAGTGCGTAATAAATAAGTAAAGCAAGTAAATAGAGAGAAGCCAAGATATAGAGTGGTTGAACCCCTAAAATAGGCCTACATCCACTGTGTTGCTCCCTTCAGGTTATGTGTGGTATTGTACAATATAATCATGCCTAAGCGGCATACAAATATAAGAATAAAGGAGAGTACATGATGACTGATGATCCGGGCGTGCCGGAGAGGTGGTTGCGATGCAGATGTGTGGCCTTCAAGTCATGTGTTGAGGTCGTGTAAAGAGAATATGTGTTGTAGAATCTGCCCCGAGCGTATGGAATTGATCCCTTATTTTGAGGTGTAGTCCTCTATTTATAAGAGGTATGTGAGTTGTCACGTGTCCTGAGCATGTGACGTAAGTTCGGAGTTGCTGTAGTAGAAAGGAATGCGGCCTATAAGGCAAGCACAAAGTGTCGCACCCTACGACCCTATATTTTAAGACAAGGGGTGAGTGTCGCGCCTAGTACTTGTAGGTCCGTACACCAAGTTCAGTAGGACCACACCCTATGTTGATAAGGTCCGCGGCATGGTGCTATATTTGTATTATCAATAAGCCCCCCAAGTAGTAGTACCAAAAGAATTTGATTGGGGTTGCAGCTTAGTTACTTTACGTGCCGCGGTATTTTTCAAAGCGACGATTCGTCTTCTGCGCTCTCTTATATAAATTATTTCTGGCCGTGGACTTCATTATGTTTCCAAAACCTTGAGAGAAAATCGAGAGCAAATTTCTTGTGCGTCCATCTTCTTCCATTTTTCGGCGACCCTCAGAGGCTGTGCATGGTGGTTCCAAGGTGGTGCGAAGCTGAGAACTACTAGTTCTTCTGTTTCCAGGTAAATCTTTCAACCATCCTTCTTTTAAACAACCTTCGTATCTCATAATTCTACTTTGGATATACAAACGCATGGGCTTCTGCATTGCTTGATAGAAAACTAGGGCTTCAATTGAATATTTTGCTATCGCCTCATGATCAAACACACATGAACGCTGAGCACATCAATAATTTGTTAGAATCGATCTTCATATGTTGTATTTGACCCTTGATCTTCCAAATGCCACGAAAATCATATTGTTGTTCTCATTGTATATAAGCAAAATCTTCGAATTCTGTGAATTTGATCTTAAAAACGATTAAACGTTAGGTATGAAGCTGTTTAAGATAGAGACTGCGGCACGATAGACTATCAGTAATTTAGTGGTCATTTGAATTGTTGAAAACCCTATCTGCGGCCCCCTTAGGTTCTGAGATTTTCCCTTCGCGACACTTTGATGCATATCCATTTAACCTGCCATGGCGGTTAGGTCTTTTAGGGTTCTGAATCCCCACCCTTGTAATTTGAACAGTTCTTCGAACTTTCACCAACCAAATATACATCCATGATAAATAATTGTGATTGCTACTAGAATTCCTTGAACGGACCTTTAATAATTTTAAAAGTGGCCGCGACATTGTATGTTCCCTTGTTGATATAGGAGGTGGCTACGATCAGTAGGGCCAGAAGGTAATCCCTTAGGTTTTATGAATAGGGTTGGCAGTGTTTTTGGCCCATTAATAACTACGTTAGGGAAATAATTCCAATTAAGAAAATGTTTACTATTTATATATATAATCTTCCCGTGGCCTCTTAAAGTCTTTTCCAAACCATACTGGCTGCAGCGCCTAATTGCGGACTCTGCTTTTCAAGTACTGCTGCAGCCATATAATCTTTGACCCGGAAGAGTTTCTGAGAGGCTTTTGGGCAAAGCATTTTGGAACTTCTCTTCCTGAACTCTCTTCCGTGCCCCCTATGAGATCAATAGGGCCTTGCCAACTGAGGGATTTCCCTAACTGCGTAATATGAGACTCGGACTCCACAGATTCTGCGTCTAGGAAGGATTTCCAGTCCACGCCAATCGAAGAAGAAGACAATTCAAGCAATCATCCATTGGGTGCAGGAGATGATGCCACAAAAGTTGGGGATAACCCGGCAGGTACATCTGAAAGGGTTACAATACCCCTAGCCACATTTGATATCCGCGACATCATGACTTAAGACTGGGTTGACCAGGTGGCTGAGACCTTCGAATTTCCAGACAATTTGATGTGCTCCGCACCCATCGCGAACCAAAGACCTTGCACAGCTCTGGAAGATGATGGAGTTTGCTTCCCACTTCATGCATTTGTTTATGGGTTATGGTCGCCTATTCCGGTTCCCATCCATCGCATCTTTTAGACAATGAAACTGGAACCAGCCCAGATAGATCCCAATGGCTGGAGGGCCATACTTGTCGCGGTCATCCTTTGGGAGAATCTATTCAAAAAGGACATCACTCCCACGGAGTTCTTTTATTTCTACCACCCAAAGGAGAATTCAGTGAAGTTCGCAGGGTACTACTACTTCTCCATCCGCGACAGGGATGAGAACCTTTACACTGGGAGGCCGATCAGTGTGAAGAACTGGAAGGGGAAGTATTTTTACATCTCCGGAGAAGGCTGGGAGATTCACCCTAAGGAGAATGAGAGGTAGAGGGCGTATAGAATGCCGCGAAAATTGGGGTCTCCAACTAAAATAAGTATTAGTACTATACCCGCGTCCTTTCTTCATATTTTGTTAATCTCTTCTAGCCTTTGGATTGTTATTCTCCAGTCCTTGATAACTTAAATTTGAGCAAGCGGCAAGAGAAGAGAGTTACTGAGGCCGCGGCAGTTCCTGCCGAAGAAAAAAGATTTAGTGTCCTTGTGACCTCTGCCACCGTATTCGAGGCAGGTTTCTTTCCCAGAAAGAGTATTCCAAAAGACATGGTCGCGGGAGGTAATAATATGATTCCATATTAGTCCGTTGTATTTTATTTTGACTTTGAATATTTATTATTTCTTTTCCCTTTTTTCGGTGAGGAGGTCGACAGGGAATTGTTGGCCGCGCAGTTGGCTGAAATGGACGAGGACGTTGTCATTCTTAGTAATACTGCACGGAATAGGAAGAGGAAGAGGTCCAAAGCTAAGGCACCTGTTGCGGCCCCATCAAATGTTTTGAACACTCCTGTCATGAACTCAACTCCTGCCGCGGAGAAGACCGACGTTGCAACCCAACCACAATTTGAATTTGATGATGACATAGGAGCCAACCTGGTCGCGACAGGTTTGATGTAAAATGAAGCTCCGCTCAATACAACCTCACCTCCACCGCCGCCCATTATTGCGGTAAATTCAAACTTGGCACCCCCCAGTGCCGCGGCGAAGTTTGTCCCGATGGTCGTCTGCGGCCTCAATTGAGGCAGCCCGACCCTGAGTCATTATGGGACACCACCATGAAAGCCGCAAGAAGAATGAAAAGGGCCTTAGATGCCGTAGATCTGGACAGGCTGGTGGGACAACACCATGATGATCTGGAGGACTGTGACCTCCATAGTCTTTTGAGGGTAAGTGCTTAGTGCTTCTTTTTTTTTCTTTGGCATTCTACATATTTCAACTAACTTTTTTATTTTCAGGCTGCGGATGTCATAGTGGAACAAAAGAGGAAGTATGAGGCTCTTTATAAATTGAAAGAGGCTAAGAAGAGGGTGCATATCGTGGATCTGGAAGTTGCGCGGAATTCATCTTTTGAAGCTGGCAAGAAGTCTGCTATCGCATCCATTCAGGTAGCCCATATGAACTTGGAAGCAGCAAATAAGGCAAGGGAGGAAGCGAAAGAGAACTTCAAACAGGCTGCGAACTCCCATAAAGCCTCCCAGGCCCAGACTGCTGAAGCTGCACATGACGCGGAAATTTAAAATAACAAGTTCCATCTTCTTTAAAAGAAGTATGAAGAGCTTGAGGCCAAGTCCGCTCAAGAAGCCCTAGATCATACCGCGGAAAGAAAAAATATGGAGGTTGATCATAGCGATGCTCTTCAACTGGCCATAGACCATACCGTGGAGTCATTCAAGGGCTTGAAGAACTTTTTCCTTATCAATAACAGGGCCTACGTCCGTGGCTACCAGGAGCTAAGGCATGGGATTGTAAATAACTTCCCTGAGACCAAGGATAAGGTTCTTGCATGGAGACTAAGTGATGTTGAACACCAAGAATGCATTGCTGAGCTAAAGGCCACGGGGGAGGAGAAAGCAAGGCTTAGAGCAGAAGCAGGGACTGCGGAGGAAGAGACTAAAACAGCCACGGAAGGTGAAGAGGGCGATGAGCTTGATGATGTTGCTTCCTGAGTGTTTATTTTTTATCATTGATATAGGGTTGCGCCCCTTTCTCCAAATTTTAACTATAGTTGCTACGGCCCATTTTCTTGTAAACTTAACTGATAATATTCAAGGCTACGGCCACCTTTTCTGTTGGAATTATTATGGTCTTATTTTCTTATAGCTTTTGTATCTTCTTCTTTGCTTTCTTCTTCAATGCTTTATTGAATGCTTTCTATACGTCTCTGATGGCTTGAATACAACTGTCTTGCATAATTAAAATGCCTTATAGATGGAGTGAACTTGTAGAAATAACGGATTAAGTTTGCGGAACTATAACATACTTATTTCTTCGATAACCGCTCTTGTTGTACCTCCGCATCACCCTCGAGTAATTCCAAGGAATCTTCACAAGTATGATTTATAGGTTGTGGTTGTAATTCGCATGGCTTATGCATCCGGGCCACGACCCCTTTAGCCACTAGAACAGGGACGTGGCCTTTTGATAATGGCTAAAGCCATATTTCCTGTATCACCTGATAATGGTCATAGCCGCGGCATCTTTGAGTATTTGAGACCCATCTTATGTAGCTTTTCAAATAGATCTAAATCCAAGTCATTACTATTATCCTTATCTTAGACGCTTTAATGGCTGCGGCTGTATTGACAGGGTTACTGCACTCTTTACCCTTGGCGGCTTAAGCCATATAGTTGTTGTTGTTTTTTTCATCCCATAATCGGTATGGCACATATAAATAAGGTCGAGGATTCCCTCCAAATGCTTCAATTGCTTTTCACAAAATATGGCCTTCATCTTCCTTAGCATCGCCCTTCTGTATGTAAGCGAGATATTATCAAGCCTCCTCATGCTGGGTTATGTTATGAAACCACCCACAGCTAACATATAGGATATTTTCAAGCCTCCTCAGGCTAAGTTATGTTATTAAGCCACCCACAGCTATGGGTATATATAAAGCCATCCCTGTCTAGATATTGCAACTCTCTCGATTTAACGGCGCGTCCCGAAAGTCAAGAGTGGGCCTTGTAAGCCCTTATAGCGAATGATGCATTACGGAAGCTAAGAGCATGTATTGGAAGCCCTTGCGAGTGATGTTTCAGTCCAACTTGGATAACTGCTTCCAATATTTTCTTTCTCCACTTTCAATTATCATCAACTTCCGAATGATCAGGTGTCCTCTCAGGCATTGTGGCCCATTCAAATCTTCTCATTCTCGATATAACAGGTTATCTCTGATCGGGATCTGTTTAAGACAAAAATGATCTTTATAAGATAACATTTCATGGAAATGAGAATCAAGATATGACATTATAAAAGTGAATTTGATTTTATAGCTATTCATATATATGACTTTGTAAGGATAACACAAAGTTTAATTTAAAATAACATAAGAGGATTTTCCACTGTAAAGTAGAGACAGATGGAATATAAGACATAAGCATGAAAAATAAGCATGCAGCATGTGAGATAAGGTTTTATCCCTTAAACATCTTTGAGGAACCTCCGCAGCATCCCTTTCCCGATCAGCCTTTCAATTTCATCGTTGAGAGCATAGCATTGCTCAGTATCATGCCCATGGTCCTGATTGAATCTGCACCAAGTAGCTTTGTTTCTCTTTTGGGGTGGAGCTCTCAGCTTTTCTGTCCACCTCAACAGCTTGTCTTCTTTGATGAACCTAAAGATCTCTTCAATTGGGAAGGGCAACGAAGTGTAGGGCCCAGATTTCTTCTCTGCCCTCTCCACTTTCCTTTTTTGGTACCTGCTGACTGCTTCCGCAGTTGGATCCTCTTGAACTGCCGCGGAAACAAAAGTTACTGAAGCTATGATCTTGGGTGCCGTACCCCCATTGGGAGAGGCTGCGGCCTCGAACATTAGCACCCAACTACCTGGGTTTGGAGTGAAGCATGACTGTCGTAGAGGTGGTTGAGGCGATTGTGTAGATGCACAATCTCATCTTTGATTTCTATCTCTGGATGGACTCTCCTTCCATTTTCTGATTTTGTTAGTCTTTACAAAGTATATGTATGATCTGGGACAAAACTAGTAGAAGTTAGTAATCACAGAAACATTGGAGTAACCAAGTAGGAAACGGGGATGCAGCATTATGTTGCTGCATTTGTTGAAAGGTGTCGCGGCCAGTATAGCACACAGGTGCACTGTCGTGGCCTTTGCATGACATTCACCAAGGTTGAGCTGGAGACCTCCCGAGTCGGTTCCTTGATATTTTGAAGGCTAGCACAGGTTGCGGCATGAAGGTATTCAAACTACCTGTCGCATCCCTTGCTAGGCGGGGGGGGGGGGGGGGGAGAGAGAAATCCCAAAATCGAAACCCAGACATTGAGTTTTACTCCTGAAACACGGGGAGAGCATGCCTACTAGGGTCTATCCATGATAGAATAACCTCTCGATGCACATAATGACACAATTCTAACGACAAACCCTGGATCATAGGCAAAGAACAACGAAAAAGGGCGTAAACATAATTCCTCCCTAACCATTCATCTTTTTGGGGGTAAATCCCATCATGCTTTTCAGCACTTTCTAGATGAAACGATATCACAGGGGTATGTAAGATATATCCAAGGTCATAAAAGAGAGACCAGAACAGTTCTGAATATACAAATTACCCATATAATGGTGTTAATACAAAATAGAGCTCAATAACCTGAATTTACTCGTGAGACAATGATCTAAAAGATCCCCACGAATGAAATAAGATGTTGAAGAACTCGACATATAGAGAAACAAGATTAAAATTACTCATTTCCCACAAACAGTGTCGAATTATTGATACGAGAAATCGTCCACTTGTCGCTCTTGCATCAGCAAATCATGAGTAAAGTGCGTAATAAACAAATAAAGCAAGTAAATAGAGAAAAGATAAGATATAGAGTGGTTCAGCCCCTAAAATAGGCCTACACCCACTGTGTTGCTCCCTTCAGGTTATGTGTGGTATTGTACAATATAATCATGCCTAAGCGGCGTACAAATATGAGAATAAAGGAGAGTACATGATGACTGATGATTCGGGCGTGCCGAAGAGGTGGTTGTGATGCAGATGTTTGGCCTCCAAGTCGTGTGTTGAGGTCGTGTAGAGAGAACCTGTGTTGTTGAATCTGCCCCGAGCGTATGGAATCGATCCCTTATTTCGAGGTGCAGTCCTCTATCTATAAGAGGTATGTGAGTTGTCACATGTCCTGAGCACGTGACGTAAGTACGGAGTTACTATAGTAGAAAGGGATGCGGCCTATATGGTAAGCACAAAGTGCCGCACCCTACATGAGGCTAGAGTCACAGGTGCCGCGCCCTGTACATGGTAGGGTTACGGCCAGTATTTTAAGACAAGGGGTGAGTGCCACGCCCAGTACTTGTAGGGCCGCACACCAAGTTCAGTAGGATCGCGCCCTATGTTGATAAGGGCCGCGATATGGTGCTATATTTATATTATCACTTAGCATTTGGCCTCGAGAGTTATAAGGGTAATGAATGTCCATGCCCAAATGTGAAAAATGATGGCGCGTGAGTTTAGGTACATATGCTACCTAGGAGATAGGGTGGTGAGGCAAGCGATGGAGGGTGAGTTAAAGGTTACACCTTCAGAGCCTCTTGAGTAAATAAGGAAGTCAAAGGAGATGTCAGACAATGTAACGGCAGCAGCGATGACGTTAAGACCTATATGCTCTACAGGATGTGACAGCAGGGTATTATTATTTAAACTTTGCAACCATTTGGTCGATGTCGCCTTCTATATATGATATAAAGAGCATGCTCCCACTGTCGGCATGACCTGGAAGGGGTAACAGTGTGTCGGTCTCTTCAACGCATACCTCGGGGAGTGGCGTAATGGAGATGATGGAGGATATTACCATTCAACAGTTATCCATTCCTTCTGACCACATCTAATTGGATTGTGGACACATTATCTTGGTGCCTCATTGACCTGAGTTAAAGATAAATAGTTTCCCTACTTTCTCCGAGGAGGTTCTTTGGAGGGAGGTATTACTGTACCTTTCAGTTTTATGCTTTGATCTTGATTTTTTCTTTGTTACTGATATTAAAGCCTTTGCTTGATTTTACTTTTGCAGATTGTTCGCATGTCTTCATTTTGGATGTGTAATATCCGAGATTGGATGGCTTCTGTGTTCGATCACGTAAGCAATGCATCTAGATCTTGCATGGTGCCACCGACAACTTCTGAGGGGTGCGAGGAGAGTTTTGACTTTGGGAGCTAAGGTTCCATTGCTCGTCGTGGTGGGAAGAGCATTCACCGATATCCTTGAGGCGGTGTTTTAACTTGCAAGCTTTTCGAAAGTCCAGGATGCGTCCTGATAATTTTGGTCTTTTTTGCTTTTTTCTTTTTTTCTTCTTCTTTATTTCCAAAAAATTGTAAACATAACGACAGCTATATATACATGATGCATTTTTCATTTTCTCAATTTATTCATGTATTAAGTGACCTAATCTACACGCACTTTTATTTCCCACTCGGGGTTCACTTATATAAAAGTAAGAAAAATGTTTAAAAAGTAAAATGTATATTTTTTTTTGAAAGTTTTTTCTAGGAAGAAATACCTGGAAAAAACTTTGTAAAATGCATATTTGAAAAATGAAAAAGGAGGAAAAGTAGGAAAAGATCTAAAATAGGGGATGTGCTGATAGGCATATCCCTTGGACTTCCCATCGACATACTAGTCAAGTCAAAGTTTCTTTTTCATCCATGATTGTCCTTTTCATGCACTTATGTCTACTCAAATGCAGTTGTTGCAGTAACATTCAGATTCATTCGTCTTTTGTGAAGGATTTTAAGTATAAAATGAGCCTTTGGGGTGGAGTTTTAAATCAATCCTCAACTTCCTCCATTCTCTTTACTCTATAAAGTTTCTTCCTATTTTGAGATAGTGGTTCTCTACTAAGGATTTTGCTGCCTATCTTGAGGGGTTGGAAGTCATGTGTTTGTACAATGTCAACTACGAGGCATTCAATTTCCGTCCAGTTACTTTATGGCCTATTCAACCCATTGAATGGAATTTTTTAGAAACGACTTTGCAATTTTGGTACCCTAAAGAGCATATGTTTCGCTTTTTCTTGGACAAGACGTGCTCCACCCATCAAGAATTTTCTTCCATGTTAAGCGTCGACCCTAGTGTTGCCACGACTATGACTAACTTGTCCCACTATCGTCGGGTTGAATTGTTGTATGCCTCTCCTTATGATTACCGACCACATGTGCAAGGGGGAATATCAAACTTTCGAAAGTGTTAAATTCTATGTGCCACATAGACTATACTGAAAATTATTTTCTGGAACCATATATTTGGGATTAACTACCAGAATGCTCTTAGTGACTGACGATATAACGGAGGGCCCTTAAGTGGCCATAATCGAACTGTGGATGTCTTATGATCATAATCTGTCTACAACCATATTGGCAAAGACATTAAATGGCCTGGATAATTGTAAAAAAGGTCAGACTAATTGTTTACGAGTCATACATTATTTATGTGGTTATCGCGGAGAGACTTCATATAGTGGCTCCCCTTGAGTATCCTCAGACTGGTGTCCCAAACTTCTTTAGTCGGTCCTTTCACAACTTCGGTCCCTCTGTGGGCAACTGGGTTAATTGGATTATGGTGCACGGGGCTTTACACCTACATGGGTTAGTGCCGTGGTGAGAAAAAAAATTTCTTGTCTTGCAACTGGGCAAATATCATTACGTTTGGATGACAAGACTTTACTAAACTTCCATTTAATTTCTTTGGCGACTTATACATCAAGTAGGCTATGATAAAATTTCTCCTCCTTGCATAACTAACATCTTTTATGCAGAAAATTTGCCTGAGTCTTTGAGGTTGACTTTGGGGCCTTTGTGGTTGTATCGCATGTCGTCTACCTGTCTGTCCCAATCTACTGGGGAACTTGGGTTTATATCTTAGGATTATTTAAGGTGGTTATAGGGATATATGGTCACGAATAATTATGCCAAGGAAAATGGACAGAGGTGGATTGGGATGTTTGATGCTCAGAAGAAGGGCATTGGGTTTTTTCCAAACTGATCAAAGCACACCATCGCATGGAGTCCATAAGCAAATGCTATCAGGATTGGGATTCTTGGGGTCCTTCGAGGATTGATGATAATTATTGTGATGATGATGTGGAACCATTTGGTAGTTGAGATAAGTTTATTAAAAGTATGGGCCAAGTGTAGTAGTAGGTGTACTTATGTTCAAGTAGGCTAAACCGTAGGGTTGGTATGGTTATGAAGGTATTTTAGGACTTCCTTCTCACTGATACTTTATGTAATTATTGTGTTTTGCATAAAATAATGAAGTGATGCTTTGAAATATTTTGTTTTGCCTTTTGAAGAATCTTCTTTTTGTTTGTATTATCTATACTAATTGCTAAGGCATACATAATCCTTTCATTCATTTAAATGGTGAGAAAGTGTATGGAAAATAGTTTATCTTAGGGTTGTTATTTGTTTTATTTGCTCTATGGCAAATTTGGTGTATCCCGTTACAAATCAACATGTGCCGACACGATGACTCAAATCTCAACATCTCCAAGTTCAAGACTTCTCTATATTATGAAGGTATATATCTTTAGGTGTTCGAATTTATTTACATTTATATTTGGGAGATTTATTTTATAAAAAATCGAGGCAAACTTTTAAAAATTATAAAATATATTTTTGACCTCATTCAAACGAGATGGAAATTTTGTTATAACACTCGTTTAATAATTTTATCAAACAAACATCCAGCGAGGGTGATCTATTTTAATTCATTTGAAGCTGGTTCTAATGAGATTGGAGTCTCGTTCGAATGAACTGTGTTTTCGTTTTAATAAGATGACATTCTCGTTCAAATGACTTCTATTTTCGTTCGAATGAATCATCGCCTTGAATGTTTTGTACGGCCTACAAATACCAGTTTTGAAAATATTTTAATAGTGTCGGTCCCTTTACTTTTAAAAAAAACTCAAATTAGACTTTGCTTTAAAGATGATGAAACACTCTCTCTTTTTGAAAAAAAAATCTATTTCAATTTTTATGCGCACCAAATTGTGAAACAATTTTAACTTAACCAATTTTTATCTTGATTAATATTAAACATACATCTAGTGATTAAAGAAAGTAAAGTAAGGAAAATAATGCTCACAATGTTGGATGTACAAGAAAACCACAACGGAAAAAAAACCTCGGACGGTCCAAGCCAGACAATCACTATGAATGTGGAATTACAACGAACAGACACAAGTCTTACTCAATGACTCAATTGCCAAGAGACTTGATGCTCTTCTGATATTTAACCACTCCTCTTACACTTCCCACGTATAAATTCCTTTTTCCATCATACATGTCCATAACACACGCGTCCACGTATGTCTCGGTGTCCACCGATATGGCTTGTAAAGTGTACGATGTTGAACACGGCTCTTTCGATTCTTCACCACAAAGCCCAACAATGTTCTTCAGAGTAAACCTTCTTCTTGGTGCAAACAAGATCACAATAGAATATACTAATTAAATCTCGTATCTTTGAAACTCTAAGGATGTGTTTAGCTTTCTTAAACCTTAGACAACTTGTGTGCAGAAACGTTTTGGTTCATAAACTGTTTCTTCCAGAATGCACACGTAGGAAATTTAATTAGAAAACGCCTAATTATAATTTCCTTAATGTTACAGCTCGTTCTAGTGACATGGGCATGTATTTCGAACGAGATGGATATCTCACTTGAACAACTGGTCCAGACATTTGAATGACATACTAAATTAGAGTTCAAATCAAATACTACTCTAATCCGTCCTTCTCAGTTTAAAAAAAATTATTTTAAACTTTTTAAAAACATTTTAAAAATATTTTCTTAACAAAATAACATCCTTAAACATTTTAAAATAAATTTGGAGTCCAATTAACATTGCGCAATCATACTTGAGTGATCTCGAAATGCAATTTGATTTAAATACGAATAAACTTACGCCAACTAAACCTTCGGCATAAATAATTCCTTGAAGCTTTGCCCAACGTCTTCAATAAACTTCAACACGTAATAGTCTGTGTGGGATCGTGACAATAAAAATAAAACCTATGACTCAAGTGTGTTTTGTTTGGGGAATAAGTCAAAACTATACAATGGACTCAATTGGAAATTGTCTTTACAAATCTCCCCCTTTGACTATTCTGGGACAAAACAAGCAGTGAAATGTTGAAGCTGGGTCGTCAAGTCGTATGATGCCTAAATACCATTCCATAAACCCAAAAATAAAAAATACAAGACAAGACTAGTAAATGATGGTCCGATAACCAGGAACTGTCTGAATGTGATGTAGACTTGAAATCTCGAATCTCGTAAGCATACTTACACACATGAAATAAACAAACACCAACTGAAGTATAGAGGAACAAATAATATAAACCAATCTGTAAAAATAAAATCCAAATCATTTATTATGTGAGCAAAACATGATATCAATATGTAAACAACATCTAAATCAGGATACCAAGCTCACCACGCAAAATCTCCCCCTATATCACATGCATCTCTCCCCCTTTTTATCTCGAATAGAAAACTCGATGAAAAGATAAACATATCTAGCATATGATAAATCAATGAAATATATCAAGATAAACGTGAACAACTAGCTAATAAAGATCAACAATGTGACATTTGTAGCTAGCAAACAATAATCACACAATAAACATCAGCAATCTAAGAAGGTGTGACTAATCGAATCAATGCAGTAAAATATCAAATCTATTAAAGTAAAATTCATAAACTAAGCCCAGAAGTAACCCAACATTACAAAAATATGACACATATGCAGCATGGTACTGAAACAATAGGAATTATAAAAATCCAGACGTCGCTCGAATGAACCTGATGTGTCACTTGAACAATAAAATGATGTCTCTTTAACTACAGGCTTCGCGCAACAAACATATCACGTTCGAACGAGAAAATGAAACTTTCACAATTGGCACAAAAAATCATACAGTTTGCCTAGTGAAAAAAGTTTAGAAAAAACTAATTGAAAGGAGTCCAAAACTACAAAATAGTACCAAAACAGAATACAAAACACACAAAACCAATGTGAATTACATGCTAACATAGTATCGATGTGCTCAAGCATGAACATGGAATGTGTGGTTGTGTACTACAACAAATGAATAACAACTCCAACAAAACAAAACGATCAAGAATATCTAATTGATAGCAATAAATCATCACACTTTATCATGTCCATACGTGATAATTAAAGTGTGAGCTTAATGAACTAAACAAACACCATGCTCACAAATCCAGAATTTTGATGATTCTACAAACAATAGCATCATAATACAATTTTTCAATGTTAGGATTCGTAGTGCAAACCCGTTTAATTTTTATCCATCCAAACTCCCTCAAATATATTATATTTTCTTTTGCAATGAACATAAACTAATTTTTCCCATTTTGGCATCTGATTCTTTTTATTGCCTTTTAATTTTATTTTTTTTTTGGGGGGGGGGGGGGGGGGGTCTTTTAAATGGTGGCTTTCACGACGAGTCAATTTCACACTATTGCAACCCTTTCCCGTGAATACTCATCATTTTTCAATTACAATCCTCACGGTAAACGGTTCTTACATGCACATATCCTCCTTATGTCTACTTATGCATAGATGATAAAATTGAGATAAGAACATCTCACCAAACTCAAATATGCAAGAGTATTCAAACAGCCATAGAAACTCACGCATGTGTGCAAAGATGGCATATAAACAAAGTCGAATCAAAATTCATATTAACTTCAAAACATTCCCATATTACAATGGTTAAGATCATTCTAAGCATCAATAATTACGACCAAATGTCCTAGCCACATGAATAATGAAATGAAGGGGGTCCAACCACACCAATATGCCACATCAAAGATTTAAACTCATGACAATAACAAATCAAAAATATATTTGATTTTTTAACAAATTTTGACTTAAATAAAAGAAATTGTTTTTTGTATTTCTTAAAAATATTTAAACCAAAAATCTTTTTGTATTTTAAAAAACAAAATCTTTTAGTATTTTTCAAATAAGACTCAATAAATGAAAAATATAATACAAAATGATAAACATGTCATAACACTAGCAAGATATAAATCATGATGCAAAGACTAGCATATGAAAAATATGGTAACACAATCATCCTTTAGATCTAGTATGGGAAGAATCAAATTAAACCAAATGAGAACCATGAAGTTTTATTCCTAAATCCTCTAAGTCCAATTTCCTAACTCAAGTAGGTGTGACATAATGGGTGGGGATTTTGAGAACCGAAATGACTTTATTCCTAAACTTCCAAGGAGCATTCGTATATTAATAGCAAAAATGTCTAAGGTGGCCCTTCCTAGCGCAATGGAAACAAGTGTAAACATGGTGGGAATGATTAGCAAAATGTCGACAACTCCTCACATTCCTAGTGGGTTCTCTCACACAATTGGTATTGACTTTGGGAACACTATCATTGTATCCTATACCAAACCTATCAATCTTGACTTGGACGGTGCCTAACATCCTATCCACCTTTTTCGACCTAGACTCCAAGTCAAACTTAACCTTACTCGAGTCTTTCATCTTCTCCTGCAACTCACAAATCCTAGACTCAAGCACACGCCTAGACTCCTCAAACTCTGGAATCTCCTTTTTCAATTCCTCCATCAAACCACGAAGGCTATCTCTCTCTTTCTCGACGTACTCTATCTTCTACCTAAGCTTTTTCTCTCGTGCCCTAAGATCCTCAATCAAAACATCATTATTTTGTATGGCACGTTCATTGAACCTAGCTTGAAATTTTGAGTTTGCCTTTTTCACCTTCATGTCCTCGGCATACAACTCATTAAACTCATTAAACGTAACTTGTAACTCTTTCACATCAATCTCCTACTCGTCACTCTCATCACCCTCACACACTCGGGATGCACTCTCAATGGACTCGGAAGTGTCATGAACATGAGAATCTTCGTGGGAAGATTTATCGTTGTCGCTGACATGATATGCCAGAAAGAAAAAAACTTGCTCTCATTGGGAAAACTCTCTCCCTCTTACGGATCACTATTACTAAAGGAGGCACTATAAGCTATCAGTTTCTTACCCTCTTTCTAAATTCTAGTGGGACACTCCACAACCTTTTGACCATACCCCTCACACCCAAAACACCTATCTGACTCAACCCTAATAATTTTCTCACTCGTATCTTTACGTGTGGAATCTACCTTGTTGTTATTCAATTTCTTAAACTTTTTGGCATCTTTCCATTGCTTTTGAAACTTAAGAAATTTTTTAAACTTTTTAGCCAACAAGGCGATATCCTCAATATCAGAATCGCCATCCGAAACTTTAATTTCCTCCTTTTGGACTTTCAAAGCAGTGCCCTTTTTCTTTCTTTAGCACTTGCTTGGAGGTAAACATGTCGAGTTCATAGGTTTGAAGGTCACCTACAATCTCTTCTAGTTTCGTCGAATCAAGCATACCTAAGGAGTTTAAAATGGTCACTTTTGCATCGAATCTATTCGGCAAAGATCTTAAAATTTTCTTTATCACACGGTTGTTGGGAATCCTTTCTCCTAGGTTAAACAATGCATTGACAATAGTGGACAACCTAATGTAGAACTCATCAAACGTCTCACTCTCTAACATCTTAATCGTCTCAAACTATGTAGTGAAATTTTGCAACTTAGACGCCCTATCTGTGTTATTGCCCTCGTGAGTAAGTGCAAGTGTATACCAAGACTCTTTCAAAGTTTCACAAGTCATAATTCTATTATACTCTTCAGGTGTGACATGTGAGAAAATTACATGCAGACCCTTAAGTTGTAAAGTGCAAGCCTATGTTCATCCTCGATCCATGACTCAACAGGTTTCAAGCTAGTGACTTCACTTTGACACCCCGACTAATTAAATACTGGGTAGCTACTGCTTTATTTAATTTAATATAAAATATCAAGTTGGTTCAGTTCATAGCATCACTCTCGAAAGCATCTTAAACAATTACTAGCCACCTAATATTTAAAGAGTGAGTTGCCAAATTTTATTAAATTAATTTAACATGCAACCAATTAAATTATAAGCTAAATGTACCACATCCACATCAAAATCACAATAGAATAATAATGGAATAAATAAAATGCGTCTGGAGTAACACTCCCCTGAATAATCCAAATACTGAATATATCCCAATACAAAAGTCTGAATAGATAAATAAATCCAAAACTGAAATGAAACTGAAAGTCTAAGAATGCTATCTCTAAATGGAAATGGGCGACTTGCCCTAACTCATGAATGACCCTGAATAGAATCTAATGCAGAATGTGGAGGCGTCTAATGTCGAGATCCTGTAACTTCCACAACATCTACATCACGTCAATGTAATGGAACTCCTATGCTTGGCGTCCCTATGGTTGGGCACCTAAAAGGTTTTACAAGAAAATAGATTTGAGAGCAAACGGGTCAGATCCCGAGGTGAAAACAGTTTAAAAATATAGCAAGTGTTTAATTCCATTAAACAGTAAATATTATATACATGATAGTTACGTTCTTTCACATGAATTCCTCACCCCTCCACTAATGTGCACGCCTAACGTATATCCTTAACCCGTCCTAGTTATGTCGTTTACTAACTAGTCTTTGACACTTCCTGTCTTCACAATATAATATAGGGGTCTATAAATATCATTCTAATATATCCTGCCTGTAACTCACCTTTTTATTAATCGGATTAATTTATAACAATTACTAAAGGAAACTCATCTTTAATCCCATTTAAAATGTCTTAATTATTCGTATTCACACTTTAGCAAAGAGTCCGTTATAATCATAAGTATATCATTCTCAGCATAAATATACAAATAGGGCACCCCTAGGTTAAGCTGCGGTGCACACATACTCTACTATCAAATCTCGGTACATCAGACTACGTGTTCTTAATCTCTCAGGAACCGTTTCGATAAATAAAATCACACATATTGGAGGCGAAATTAGTTCATACACTCATGGGTCATGCACATACCTACGCTCCCATGGTCAGCTGACTTATTAACTCAGAAAAAAGCCATTCACAGCCCAATGTCCTTAAGGTACCAATCTAAATCCCCCCTGTAGGCACACAAAGATTAGATGGTCCTATTTCGAAAGTCGACCTCCCGTGATAGCAAGTATGGTAGGTATGTCGTACATATAATAATCGATATACTAAACATTCACACAACTTAGATAACTTGTTATATTATTATAGGTATATTCCCAGCCCTATCCCATTAGTCTAATTCGTACACTATTATTATTCCAGATTATACATAATATATTTGTCCGATAAGTCTCCCGTCATATGGTTTCGAGTGCTTAAAACCTATATGAAGAGGTTACCAAGTCTCCTATGCATCCCACATATCAATTCAGTACTCTGAGGTCCTTATTTATGTCCCAAGTCTTAACTTATCACTCTTAAGAATTTAAATCATGTTCTCGCATCATAAAATAGGAAATTACTCGTCGGACACTCGTAAATTCAACACTACATTCCAACCAAATTCTAATATATTCCTGGCTTCAAATATATCCCTACCGGTCTCCCTAAAGTCCTAATGTATTCACATAATCCCCAACTACAACATTCGATGGCCGAAAACACTTAAATTCAAAAAGGGGAAAAAGCTCACAGTTTCTGGGGAGATCGATCGATCGAGCCAGTCGATCGATCGACCTATGAATGTCGATCGATCGACCTATGAGTGTCGATCAATCGATCAAGCAGGTGCAAGTTACGAGTTTTCTTCATTTTTCAGTACCAGTTTTGTCCCAAATCTTCATTACAAGATGTTAAATCCTAAAGTAAGCATATTGGTTCATCATACAACCTAAACACATGAATGTTAACGTTCCAGAATTCCTAAATCATCATCAATTAACCTTTCTTGAATCAAATCATCCTATTATCATGAAAACCCTATTTATTCTATTTTCTTCAAAAATCGTCATATACCTCTTCATAAATCCATTTTTAACTAAGCATGATTTTTGATTTCATTATTAGAATACTTCCAGAATCATACTACATACAATTCCTACCCAGAATTAAGGTTTCATATCCAAGTTTCATTAGTTTTCAATATTATCATTAATATCATCAAATCCTAAACTATCATGGATTAATTATTCGCTGAAACTTAATGAATCAAATCACTTGCCTGGGAATTTGATTTTCTGATCCGTTGATGACATTAAGGGTTGGTTATCTTCCTCTCTCCGATCACAAATCCGGCGATGGTGGTGGTGTGTAGTGGTTATGGCCTTGGAACCGTCTTTAGAACTTATCCTATTTCTCACGTTTCCCACTACTTGATTTGGCGGATAATGGCCCTAATATTGGCTGATAAATAAATCCAAAATTTTGTGGGTCAAAATCCCTTAAAAATTAAAATGACTAAAATACCCTCTCGGGTGGTCGGTTTGGACTAAAAATGCTCCAAGACCCAAACTAAACCCCCGACTAGTTTTTTTGACTATTTTTACCCTTCCGAACATGTTGGTATACTCGAAATAACTATAAGGTTGATACAAATATAATTTACTTTTAAATCCAATTGAATTGATTCCTGACGCGACTGACACGCGCGTCCCAACTTAATTTTCGAATTGTCGTATTTATGACTCGTGATAATTTTATTAAATTCCATAATCATATATTACTATATTCATCAAGTAATATTCAACATTATTATCATAATTAAATACCAAGTCTCGTGCCGCTAGTATTTAAATCCGGATTAATTTCCAAATAATTATCCCATTTAATTTAATTAATCCCATTAAATAAAATCAATAAAATTACAGGGTATTACATACTTCCTCCTAATAACAGAATTTTGTCCCAAAATTTGAAAATAAAATATATCTGGTAGAAATAACTCCGGATAACACTCGCGCATCTCATCCTTGCGCTCCCAGGTAGACTCCTCGGCATTATCATACCGCCACTGAACATGTACTAATGGTACTATCTTCGACCTCAATTTCCTCTCGCTATGGTCTATAATAGAAACCGGACATTCCTCATAAGAACTATCTGGGTGTAGATCGATATCCTCTAAAGCAATGTGAGTATGGGCCAAATCATCTCGAAGATATCTCCTTAGTGAGGAAATGTGGAACATGTCATGGACCCTATGCAAGTGTTCCGGTAACCCAAGTCTATACACAACTGGACTAATTCGCTCGATGATAGGGAATGACCCCACGTATCTAGGCGCCAACTTCCCCTTCTTCTCAAAACGCATAATCCCCTTCATAGGAGACAATCTGAGAAGCACCTGGTCCCCCACATTGAACTCTAGAAAGGACCTCTTAGCATCAGCATAACTCTTATATCGCTCCTAAGATACCCGAATACGGCTTCGTATCATCTCTATCCTCGTTGAGGTATCCTGAATCACCTCCGACCCAAGTAGATTATTGTCCCCCACCTCCATCCAACATGGTGGGGAACGACAAGGCCTATCGTACAACGCCTCGAGTGGAGCCATACCAATAGTGAACTGGTAGGAGTTATTATATGCAAACTCCACCAGTGGAAGATACTGCTCCCAACGACCTCCAAAGTCTAGGATGCACATACGCAACATGTCTTCCAACAACTTATTCGTCCGCTTGGTCTACCCATATGTTTGCGCGTGATAAGTTGTACTCAATCGCAACTCCGTACCCATGGCTTCCTGGAAACTCTCCCAAAATCGTGACACAAATATCTTATCTCTGTCGAACACGATATTGAGAGGCACCTCGTGGAGTCTCACTATCTCAGCTATGAAGATCTGGGCATACTATCCCGTAGTGTAGTCTATCCGGGCTAGCAGAAAGTGAGCAACCTTTGTCAATAGATCCATTATCACCCATATGGAGTCATGACCTCTTGACGATATAGCTAACCCCATGATGAAGTCCATGGAAATGATCTCCCATTTCCACATAGGAATCTCTAATGGTTGTAAAAGTCTTGTCGGTCTCTGATGGTCCACCTTTACTAGTTGACAAGTGGAACATTTCGAAATGAACTCAAAAATATCTCTCTTCATCCCGCTCCACCAGTACTATTGCCTCGTACCCTGATATATCTTATCCCCACCAGGATGCACCGCGAATTGTGAATCATGCGACTCTATCATTACCTCGTGTCACAAGTCTTCCCCCTCAGGAATAACTAATCTCCCATTGAAGCGTAAGCCCCCGTCTGAACTAACAGTGTAAGACTCGGCCCCCTCTACTAGTAATCGCACTATCTGCTCTTAACAAAAGGGGTCTGGTGACTGGGCATGTATAACTCTCATAATGATCTGGGGCGTAACTGTCATCACAGATATGAAAGATCGGGCCACTGCATCCTGTTGTGCCAACTCCTTCCACTTCTCTTTCCACACCTCGGCCACGTCACCTACTGTCCTATGGCTCAACATGTCTGCTACCACGTTAGCCTTTGTAGGGTGGTATTGGATATCAAACTGATAATCCTTCATAAACTCAAGCCACCAACGTTGATGCATATTCAGCTCCTTTTGCATGAAGAGGTACTGTAGGGACTTATGGTCTGTGAATAAACGGAATTTATCCCCCACGATATAATGTCTCTAAATAAGAAAAGAAAATATGACTTTTTCTAACTCCAAGTCGTGGGTGGGGTAATTATTCTCGTAAGGCTTAAGCTTACGGGAAGCATAAGTTATAGCCTGACTCTCCTACTGCAGTACACCCCCAAGTCCAAGTAAGGACGCATCAGTGTAGACTAGATACTCCACTCTCAGCTTGGGCAATGCTAACACTGGTGCTGAGGTCAACTTGTCCTTTAACTCGTCGAAAGCCTACTGGCAAGTATCGCTCAAGATAAATGGCACACCCTTGCGAGTCAGATGTGTCAAAGGAACCGCTATCTTCGAGAACCCCCAACTAAACCTCCTGTAGTATTCTGCTAGGCCCGATAAAATACATATATATGTTAGTTTCGTGGGATATCCCCACTCCCTCGCCGCTGATACCTTCCCCGGATCAACAGATATTCCCCTGTCGAAAATGATATGCCCCAAAAATTGAACCTCTTTCAGCCAAAACCCACACTTCTCATATTTTGCATACAACTCGTGCTGACGTAGTCTCTGCAAAACGTGCCTCAAGTGCTCGTCATGCTCCTCCTTTATCTGGGAGTAAACCACAATGTCATCAATGAAGACAATAACGAACTGGTCAAGGAACTCTCTGAACACCCTATTCATCAAGTCCATAAACACGACTTGGGTGTTATTTAGGTCAAAAGGCATAACCCTAAACTCATAGGAACAATATCTCATCAAGAAGGCAATCTTCGAGACATCCTTAAAAATTAAAATGACTAGAATACCCTCTCGAGTTGCCGATTTGCCCTAAAAATGCTCCGAGACACAAACTAAACCCCCGGCTAGTATTTTGTGACTATTTCGACCCTTCCGGACACGTTGGCGCACTCTAAATGACTATACAGTTGATACAAATATAATTTACTTTTAAATCCAATTAAAATGATTCCTGATGCAACTGACACGCGTGTCCCAACTTAATTTCCAAATTGTCATAATTATGACTCACGACAATTTTAACAAATTCCATTATCATATATTACTATATTCACCCAGTAATATTCAACATTATTATCATAATAAAATACCAACTCTCATCTCACTAGTATTTAAATCCGGATTAATTTCCAAATAATTATCCTATTTAATTTAATTAATCTCATTAAATAAAATCAATAAAATTATGGGGTATTACATTCACCCTCTGGTGTGACTGGTGGAGGCCAACCCTTTTCAACTGCTAAACACATACGCTCATTAATTGATTTTAAAGCACTTCTCACTCGCATTTTTCATTAAGCATCATTAGTGCCATAAAAAATGGAAGCACGAAAACTTTTAAAACCACCAAAATTCATCTTTAAAAGCAAAAAGGGATCAAACACAATAAAAATATGCTTAAGTCTCTGATACCACTTTTAGGTCCCTTTATGTTTTAAAAAAAATCCAATTAGACTTTTCTTTAACGATAATGAAACACTTTCTCTTTTTGAAAAAAAAAATCTCTTTCAATTTTTATGTGCACCAAATTGTGAAACAATTTTAACTTAACCAAATTTTATCTTGATTAATCCTAAACATACATCTAGTGATTAAAGTAAAGTAAGTAAAAGAATTCTCACAACACCGAATGTACGAGGAAACCACAACGGGAAAAAACCTCAGATGACCTAAGCCAGACAATCACCATGAATGTGGAATTAGAACGACCAGACACAATACTTATTCAACGAATCGATCCCCATGAGGCTTGACACTCTTCTGATCTTCAACCACTCCTCTCACAGTTCCCACGTACAAAGTCCTTCTTCCACGATACATGTCCACAATACACGCATCCGCGTATGTCTCGGTGTCCACCGATATAGCATGTAATGTCTACGATGTTGAACACGGCTCTTTTGATTCTTCATCGCAAAACCCAGTAATGTTCTTCCGAGTAAACCTTATTCTTGGTGCAAACAAGATCACTATAGCATATAATAATGAAATCTCGAATCTTTCAAACTCTAAGGATGTGTTTAGCTTTGTAAAACCTTAGACAACTTGTGTGCAGAAACGTTTTGGTTCATAAATTATTTCTTCCAGAATGCACACTTACGAAATCTGATTGAAAAATGCCTATTTATAACTTCCTTAATCCGGCAGCTCGTTCGAACAACATGGGCCTATCGTTCAAATGAGATGGACATCTCGCTTTATCGACTGGTCCAGTCGTTTGAATAACACACTGAATTAGAGTTCAACTCAAATATTAAAACAAATTTTAAACTATTTCAAACTATTTAAAAACATTTTAAAAAATATTTTCTTAATAAAATAACATTCTTAAACATTTTAAAATAAATTTCAAGTCCCATTAAACTTACGCATTCATACCTGAGTAGTCTCAGAATGCAATTTGATTCGAAGACGAATAAACTTGAACCAATTAAACCTTCAGCGTAAATAATTCCTTCAAGCATTGTTGAAACCTCTTCAATAAACTTAAACACGTCATAGTCTACATGGGATTGTGACAATAAAAATACGACCTCTGACTCAAATGTGTTTTTTCTAGGAATAAGTCAAAACTATACAATGGACTCAATTGAAATTTTTTTTCTTACAAATAGAGACTTCTGAAAAAATTGTAACCTGCATACCAGCTACAAAAGTCTTTAAATATTTTAGGTCAAAACACCTCTTTGATTCACAAAACATGAAACCCTAATAGTTTCATACCTGATTTATGGGCTTGTGGAAAGAGATCTATACAGCAGACCTTGTGACTGAGGGATCACTGCTGAAATAAAGGTTGATCGGTGGATACCGAGGGTAGATTTCAACATGCGTATTGCTCTAGATATGAGTGGTATTCTTTATAATGTTTCGTAAGTAAGTTATCTTATAAAACTATCTAAAGTGCTGAAAAACGTTTTGGCCATGAAAATGGATTTTTCCTCATATATGTTTGTGATTTCATGCGTAGTTTCTTTTTTTGTGATTGGGAAGATCATCATATGCAAAAAAAAATCAAAGATTAAAATTTGGTAAAAAATGGATTTTGTATTTTTTTAGGCATTTAATTAAATAAGTTAATCTATTAAGATCGTGCGCACTCTCAAATTGGTATCAAAGCAGGTTGCACTAATCTATCATGTGATCCTGATTTTTCAAAGAGTTATTCTTTTACTAATATTGTGTGATATTTTTTGCAAAAAAAATTTCTTTGATATCACTTTTTTGGAAAGAAAAATTATCTTGAAAAAGGTCGAATTTTAATGGATAATTTGTATAATCGAATGACCATTTTTATGGTTCATATTATTCTTATTGTAAAGCTAAGGTGAGGTCAACCTTATAAGTAATTGATGAACATGTTTGGTTTATTTGTGAAAGAGTGTGGAATCCTCACACTGTCACTGTAGATAATGTATTTTGCCCTAAACCTATCTCTCAATGGACAGATGACGACTTTAAGCAGAGTAATTTTAACTCTCGCGACTTAAGTGCTAGTTCTGGAGTCGTCACCCCTATGAGTTTCACCTCATTATAACGTGCACCGCATCTAAAGAAGATTGGGTTACCCTCCAGCTCACAAACGAGGGTACCAACATTGTAAAGGCATCTAAGCTTCAAAATTCGACCACCCAATTTGAGAACATTACCATGATAGAGTCCGAGTCTTTTACCTAAATTTATGCGCATTTTTCGGACATAGTTAATTATAGTTTTGATTTAGGTGAGATGACTCCTGAGATGAGAGTTGTTAACAAAATTTTGAAGCCTCTCCCTACCCGCTTTATTCCTAAGGTCACTGTACTTAATTTTTAGGGCTCCTGGAACACTCTTATGTTAGAAGAACTTGTAGGAGATCTTTAAACATATGAGATTGATATGTTACCTATAATTATTAAACCTATGGAAGTAAATATTTCATTAAAGACTCAAACTAAGAAAAATAAGAAAGAGAAAGTTTGTGAGTCCGTATCTGAAGTTGATTTTGATTTTGATGACTTGGCCCTTTTTGCAAAAAAATTCAAAAACTTTCTCAAATTTTCAAAAGAAAATTCTTCCAAAGAAAAGCTTTTTGAGAAAACTAATAAGAAGAATGAGGGAACGAGCGGGGAAGAGAAAGAGGAAGATATTAGATGTTATGAATGTTATTGTCCCACTAGGCTTGAGAGAAAGAGCAAGAAAGTTACAAATAAAGCCACTATTAGCGATAGTAAAGTCGAGTCGGTTGATTTAAGGGGAGAATCACAACATGATCCATAGGTTGCATTCATGGATCGTCACGTTAGTACTTTTAGTTTATTCCACACCGATGAGGAAATATCTAAATATGAAAGCCTCGATGATGTACAAAGCCATTCAAGAGAGAGTGAGGATGATAATTTGAGTGAGGGAGAAGGTTGTCTCCATAAGGAATTTAGCAATATTTACACCAAGACTTTGAAAATGAAAAAGGTTAGCAAAGATTTGTCTCTTAGGTTGTTAGAATTGAAAAAGGAGTTAACAATTTTGAGAGAGTGTGAGACGTCGGTGAGTCAAATCGAGAAGGTGAAGATTTCTTTATGTGGGCAGTTGATCGTTTTAGGGAGGGAAAAGATCGATTTTACAAGCACCAAGGCTAGTCTTATGGAAGATATTTAATCTTTATTAAAGACTCGTGATAAACTTGAAGCCCGTGTATCCCAACTCAAGAGAGATCCCGAACGTGCTTTGGAGGTCATGGTCATTGTTGATGTAAAAAACTAGATTTGATCTAATTAATTAATCACAAATAAAAAAAATAAGAAATAGGACAAATGGGATTTTAAAGTGGTTAGGCCTTATGGAAATGGCTTACGTCCACTATTTTGTATTGCTGGGTCTTTTCCTTAATCTTGATGATGATCGTCAAATGATCAAGTATCAATCGCCCTTTTATGGAAGGGATTACAATGCATTTATAGCCTTTGGGCTATTAATGTGAATAGACAATACGCCGTTAATTGACATATACATCTGTACATAATTAGAATGTTCATTGAATCCGATGTTCATTTAATATGTTATCGTCGCTTGATCTTCTTGACTAGATGCTTTACACATTGAGTAGCTCGGTACGCTGAGTAGCTTGGGGTGCTGAGTAGCTAGGCATCATAAGTTTTCGGTGAATATATGTTTTTGCCACGTAAGACGACACGTGTTGTCATATACTTTGTCCATGTCATTTGACTAATTTTTGTATCAATAGAAGCCCCTAATGTTTCACAGTTGAGGTTGAATATGAGAGTGTGGAACATTATGCCTAGGAGTTTCTTGGACGTGTTTTACCCAGTTTGGTTAGATTATAAATCTCCAATACTTGTGAAATAGTTTCTTTAGTCTAGTAATTTGAATGTGAAATGGCAAACTTGTAAATATTTTGAATCTTCAACAGGCGCTTGGATATTTTCGTATTTTTCATCATTTAGCCACTGGAAATGAAATCGTCTTTTTTAGTAATCATTATTTTCTTGTTTCCCAATGCAGGGCATTTAAAAATGATAGAAATAGATCGTCATCTAATTTTTACTTCCAGATTTCTAAACTCTTTGTCTTCTCATTCTATCCGTGTACTGTCGTTCTTTCTGTAACTTGCCTTAGCCGATTTCTCAGTCTTTTTGTAAGAATTTTCTTCCTTCTTCTTGCTTTACTTTATCCGCCGTGGTTTATCTTTTTGAGTCATTGGATAAGTTTTGGGTTGATTTCGTAATTCCCTCTTGGGTTATTCTAGACGATCCTCCTTGCCCTTCTGATTTATTTTCTTTAGCTGAGGGCCACTGGTTTCCCTCTATTTTTGTAGCGGAGTGTGGTTTTTGTTTTCTGTCGAATCCCTTGTGTTCAGAGTTTTGCCAATATTTTGATATTGTTCCTGCACGAGTATATCCAAATACATGGAAAGTAATTAATAACGTATATAGGTTAAAGCAAATACATGGAACTCGTTTAGGAATTCCTGAAATCATGTATTGTTATAAATGGGTTACCAGTGACACCACATATTATTTGAAAACTAGGTTTTCTAATAGAGCTTTAGTGGTCAATCTGCCCGATGCTAATAGGGACTATTTTGATCATGAGGTCGTTATGAAAAATTGGCAACACACCCCATTAAAAGGAAATGATGTTTACTAAGGTCCTAGATGTCCACTTTATGAAAATGGGATAGGTTGTTTTGAATTTCTTCAATTTAGCTCTGTTTATGTTTAATGAAATGTGTCACTGACACTCATTTTTTGTTGTAGTTAATAGAAAAAGGAAACCTCCAAAAGAGAGTGACATAAACTTAAAAAATTTGACACTTATCTAGGGTTTGCACCAGTCCATCAATGGGGAGCACATGAGGTCTCCTTTTTATTTTCTGAGATATAAGAATACCACTTCATCTTTCATTGCCCGACCTCTCATTCCTCCAGTAGTGATTGATCTTGATCAAACACCGACTTCTCTAGAAATTATTGGAGAATCTTCTTCTGACTTGGGTACATCTATTGCTGATTTGATGACAAAGAAGAGGAGGTTACCCGAGTTCTTTACCAAGCCCGCTCCTGATGCTGAAGGAGTGAAGAAGAGCAAAAATGATGTTCCAGTGGATGGAACTAAGAATAAGGATGCTATCCTCCTACCAAAACTATTCGCAAGGATACCCCTATTACCCCTAAAGAGGCAACACCTTTGATTGAAGTTGTTGTCCCAAAAGAGATAGCACCTTTGATTGAAGATGATCCTTCGAGGAGGTTGAAGAGGGCTTGTGTAGAGAATCCTGTAGATACTATTTCCCAACCTTTTGTAGTTGGGATTTCTTCCCTGAGGGCTAGTTTTCCAGTTGTCCTGACCCTTGACTTGGCCAAGAAATTGATCAAGTTAGGGACTTTGCCTAACTGTCGAGCTGCTGAAACTTCAACTCCTCGGGATAAGGTGGTTAATGTGGTTGCCCAGCTTCTTACATTAGTAAGTAATCATTATACTTATCCTTCTAATTTTTCATTGTTGTATTCATGCTATGATTTGTGGCTTTCTTCTTCTTATAGCTGTTGGTGTGCTTTGATAATATCGTGGAGAAGGATGAAGCCATCAAATCTTCAACCTCATCTAGTGGTGTCGATGAAGACCTTATTGGGTTGTCAGGGTCTATAGGAGAATCTCAGCAGAAGTATGAAGAGGACAAAGCTTCTTGGGAGAAGAAAATTACATCAATTGAGTCAGCTCTTCAACTTACTGATATATCTCGAAAGCAGGTTGTGAAGGACTCCGAGGAAGCTACTGCTAAGCTTAAAAGGCTGAACGGCGTAAGAAAGACCTTGAAGAGAAGGTGAAGTCTGCCGAAGAGCTTCTCAGGGTGAAAACCTCCTCGGAGAGAGCGAAGAGTAAAGCAACTATGAAGAATTCATTTAGTTGTGGATAGGATAAAGGATGGAACAAGGCCTTAACTTCTATCATATCCCAGATGGAGTGTGCAAGTGTGAAATACTTCACAGATGGATAGGTAGCGGCCTTGAAGAGGTTGAACATTGTCAAAAATTCTGAACTATTTTAATAACACACCCATGTCCCTCCTCCTACTATTGAAGAAGAAAAAGATGATGAAATTGCATTTGATGAATCTTCTATGGTATCAATAGAACCCATAACTATTTCTACCCTTCCTCAATCTTTCGAGCAAGTTGAACATGCGATACGCAACTTTCGTTAATGATATATCCCATTTCCCTTCTCCTGTCCAAGCGATCTATAGTTTCAGAGTTCATTCAGGAGTTCCAGGCAAGTAAGAGAGAAGGGTTGCTCAGATAGTAGCTTCGGTTAAGCATTCCGTAGGCTAGCCGTCATCGGTCATCCGTCCACGAATAGCGCTTCCCTTTTTTTTTATGAAATCTATCTCTTCCTTCCCTTGAGAACTCAACTGTCTACTCCAGCGTCCTACCGTCCTCAACTCACTCACCTACATTGCCTACCTCGCTTTCTTGCCTGGATCCCTTGCCGAGAAACGGACTCTTCTTCCTCTTCCCGTACAACCTACTTAGCTGACTGACCTTAGAGAACGAGCCAGTACTTCTACCGGTGAACCTTCATTGCCATCCAAACAACTAGATCATTTGTCCAAATCGACTGAAGATGTTGTAGGAAATAAGGAGAAGGTGTAGAGTCATTCGACTCTTTAATTATGTGGTTCTTCTATTTTTCCCTTTCATTGTAACCTTGGTTGTACTTTCTCCTCCTATGATTAATAAAATGGACTTTGTTATTTATTTTGAGTTTTCTACTTTACTTTCTCAACATGCAGTTGCACTATTGTTGATTGATTTCTATTTGCCTTGCTAGTTTGTTGCCAGGATGGAACTCTTGTCGGCTCATGATACGGAGTTGATGAAGAAATGTAATGATTACTTCAAAGTTGGTCATACAGATTTTACTGAAGTTGAAACCATTAATATACTTAGTCCTGATGCCTCTGATCGAGCAATTGAGGCCTATCAAAATATTTAAAATGCCTACTTGATCGGGCTGTAGACAATAATGTTGCTTACTATGAGATGATTGAAGATCTTCAAGGGACGATCGTGGAGCTTCAGCTTCAACACAAAGAAACTACTGCACTTATGCATGAAGGGTATGAGAAGAAGTATCAATAGTTGAATGCTTATCGGGATTATGACAAGTTTCTTTCAGCCCATAAAGAGAGAGAGAGTGTGTTAAAATTGAGGAACATAGGAGTATTGCCAAGTTATTAGAGGAAGAGAATATTGCCCTGTGAGAAGAAGTGAAATAATTCAAAGTTGTTGCCTCTTCCTCTACGGGAGGTCTGGTCCTAGTCAATGACGAGGGCTTTTCATTTTTGGAAACTGAAAATGATGCTTTGAGAGAGGAATGGGAAATTTGGAAACAAACCATACCTACGTCCTCCTCGTGGGGTAGAGCTAGAGTTGGTCAAAGAAGTGTTGAAGAAACTAGGACTTAACAAGCCTCAGCAAATGAGGCTGCTCGGATGAAAACGAAAAATTAAGCCTCGTTTGAAATGTCCCAAAAAATTCAAACTCTTACCCACGTATTCTCCAACCATAATTCTACACCAGAAAGTAAAGCCAACTTGGTGAAGAAACATCATGAGAAGCTTGAGAGATTGACTTATTAATTTCACAAGCAGCCTAGAGAGTTTTGAATGGGGGGATACAATGAAGCTTTATACCATCTCGATACTCGGCTGAAACAAGCGAATAATGAAGGATACAAACAGGGATAGCTGAACACCTTGACTGTGATGAAGCTTGAAGAAGGTAATTCCTTATGGGATTGGTATGAGCCTGGAGTACTTGATCTGCCTAATCCTCCCTTTAAGTTGGATGTCAGCTGGATTCCATCCCGTGCCATTCCTAGGTGCTTGATTTCTAGGTATCTTGGTGATTACCAGCTTTATGAAGAATTTGAGATATCCCGACCTCAACATCTACTTGATCGACCGAGTTCCACCAACATCAGAATGCTATGAGATATGAATTTTATCAATTCTCCTTATGCTTTAGATGATCCTCGAGATGGAATGGAACCTGTACCAAAATCTAAGGGGAAAAAAGGGCCAATAGAACAGGAAATTTATATTAAATGAAGAAAACTTCATCTTTTGTAATTTTCTTTCCTTGCAAATAATTGTATTGAATGAAGAAAAATTCATCTTTATGCAGTGTTATTTTCCTTAAAAATAATTTATAAGTTGTTTGGCTTATCATATAAGTTTTTGATGAGTGTGCATCAAGGGACAAATTGTCCTGTTATGTTTTAGTTGCCTAGACAATGGAACTTTGCCCCATTTGCTTCCTAGTTGAAGTGACTTGTCACCCATAAATGCCTAAGTAATGGAATGATTTTCATCCCGTGGTCCTGCTTAGTTGTAGCAATATTATCTAGATTACCTTGGGGTCTAGACAATGGATGCCCCGTGAGGTCACCCATCTTGTTTCCTAGTTTTGGATGCCCCTTGAGGTCACTCATAATCAAACAGGCCTTGCCTTTTATGATTGTGATACCAACATTGTTGGTTCAGTTTATTAATATCGACCAACCGTAGTTGGTGGTTGTTATTGTCAACCAACCTTAGTTGATGGTTGTTGATTTCGACCAACCGTAGTTGGTGGTTGTTTATTCTGACCAACCTTAGTTGGTGGTTTAGTGTGTAGCACGAATACTCCGAAAAAATTTGAACAAAAAGAAACATGGAGAAAATATCATCTGTATTCATATTGAAAAATGTGGTACATATAAATCTGTATTATTGATAATATTTGCGCAGGCGCTCTGCATTTCACGCATTTTTAATTCTTTTCCCTCTAAGGTTTCTATTATCTAAGTCCCAGGTCGAACAACCGTAGTTACTCGGTGGGGCCCAAGCCAGTTGGCCTCTAACTTTTTATGTTTTTTAATCACCTTCTTGAGCACATAGTCTCCCGCCTTAAGATCACATTTCTTCACTCTTTTGTTGTAGAACATGGCAGTTCGTTGCTGGTAAGTTACGTTCCTGATCGCCACATCTTCTCTCACTTCCTCTAGCATGTCCAAATCCAGACGTCTCATCAAATCGCTGAGAGGAGAATTGAAATTGAGCACCTTGTGAGTGGGTAGGCCCAGTTCAACTGGTATGATTGCTTCACTTTCAAAGGCTATCATGTAAGGAGACTCCCCTGTTGTTGTTCAGGGTATTATGCGATAAGCCTATAATACAAAATGTAGTTTGTTAATCCAATTTCCCTTTGTATCATCCAGCCGTTTCTTCAGCCCGTTCAGCAGAGTCCTATTCATCACTTCGGTTTGCCCATTGCTCTGAGGATGGCCTGGTGCGGAGTGGATCTTCTCGACGTTGGACTGCTAACAATATGCAGAAAACTCCTCATTATCAAATTGGGTACCATGGTCAGTGATGAAAGCATGCGGCAGACCATATCTGCATATAATATTCTTCTAAATAAACTGATAAACTCTTTCATACGACGTGTCAATGAGAGGTTCATCTTCTACCCATTTAGTGAAATAATCAACAACGACTACTAAATATTTGAATCTCCCTTTGGTAGTCGACAGAGGCCCAACGAAGTCGATACCCCACATGGAAAATAGCGAAGGGGAAGTGATGGGTGTTAATAATGCCTAGGGAGTTCTTCGAATGGAAGAGAAAAGTTGGCACTTATCGCATTTCTTCACGTAAGCTTCATAGTCATCTCTCATCGTTGGCCAATAGTATCCCTTCGTCGTTATCATCTGTAGAAGAGTTCGTCCTGCTACGTGCGCTCCGTAAGAGCCTTCATAAATTTCTTCATCAAATCTTTAACTTCTTAAGGATGCACACATCTCTGTAGACCTGCTATAATACCCTTTCTATACAAAACTCCATTATTCAGTACATACCGAGCAACTTTAAACTTCAGTCTCTTGGATACAAGTTAGTCAGTTGGTACCACCCCTTCTTCGATATATGCCCTGATGGGGTATATCCAGGATGGTCCCACATTCAAGGTGATAAATCTTAGCATTAAATCTTCATATATTATCCGATCTGCCAGAATCTTAATAAAAATAATTCTTCATAACTGGGAGCGAGTGGCTGAGGCTAACCGAGCTAATGCATTATCTCTCGCATTCTTTAATCTTGGTATTCTGATCAACTGGGCCACTGTAAAAGTAGACACAATATCCATTGATTTGGCGTGGTACCTTGACATCAAGTCTCCCTTCGCTGTATACAACCTGAGAATCTGATTTATAATTAACTGTGAATCACTAAACACGATAACGTGCTCTGCATTCAGTGTTTTGGCTAAACTGAGGCCAATAATCATAGCTTTATATTCAGCTTCATTGTTGGAAGCTTGGAACTAGAAACGCAAAGAATATTCTATATCCAATCCATCTGGGCTGTGAAGGATTATACCAGCTTTGCTACCTGTGGCACATGAAGAGCCATCAATATACAACTTCCATATGGGGATGCAATTATCAGATGCTTGGTCTGACAAAGTTCCCTATAGGAATATTCAGTACTTCCTTTTATCATCTCTTAACACTGGCTTGTTATTTGATGATTCTTATTGCTCGTTGGTTGTCCCCTTCGTTACATCTGTTGATAGAAGTTGATTGGGGGTAATATCTGATGATTCCCTAACATCTACAGGTTGTTTTGCATCAGACCCTTGTTGGTCGGAAGCATCCGGGTAAGTGAACTTCGTAATGAAATCTACTACTGTCTATCCTTTGAGTGAAGACCTTGGCTCATAAACAATATCATACTCTCCCAGTTCCATCGGCCAATACATCAGTGTCCTCGACTTTTCTGGCTTATGCAAAGCTTGTCTGAGTGGCATATCAGTGTATACCACTATGGTATGGGCCTGAAAGTATGGTTTCATCCTCCTAATTGCCTCTATCAATGCTAATGTGATCTCTCCAACCTTGGATATCTAATCTCTTCTCCTTGAAAAGCTTTGCTTGTATAATACACCGGTTTTTACACTCCGTCCTCTACTCTTATCAATGCTGAACTGACTGCACTTTCTGAAACAACTAAGTATAAATATAATTTTTCTCTCATTATCGGCCTGGACAGTAGAGGGGGTGTCCCTAAATATTGTTTTAACTCTTGGAATGCATTCGCACATTCATCATTCCATTTGAAAGTTTTTCTGAGTTTTTTTAAGAATGGAAGACATCGGTCCATTGCTCGTGAGACAAACCTGTTGAGAGCTACGACCCACCCCGTGAGGGTCTGCACCTCCTTCTTCGTGGTTGGAGATCATAGTTCCAACAGAGCTTTAATATTTTCTGGATTTGCCTCAATGCCTCGCTAATTCATAATATACCCGAGGAACATGCCTTCTCATACGCCAAAAACACACTTAGTCGGATTCAACTTCATCTGATATTTCTCCGGCTGATCAAAAGTTTAGCTCATATCCGCTATGTTATTTGCAGCTTTCTTACTCTTCATCAGCATATCATCGACACAAACCTCCATATTGCTGCCAATTTGTTCTGTGAACACCTTATTCATCAATCGCTGGTACATTGCACTTGCATTTTTTAGACCAAATGGCATAACATTGTAGAAATATGTACCCCTTAGGGTAGTAAATAAGTACTCTCTCGGTCTTCTGGTTTCATCTTAATCCGGTTGTAGCCAGAATAAGCATCCATGAAGCTTAGTAACGCATGCCTCGAGGTCGCATCTACCAGCTGGTCTATTCGGGGCAATGGGAAGTGATATATAGGGCAGGCTTTATTAAGATCTGTGAAATCTATGCACATTCTCTATTTATTATTCTTCTTTTTTACCCTCACCATATTAGCTAACCAATCGGGATATTTGACATCCTCAATAAAAAAGGACTTTTGCAGTTTCTCGACTTCCTCCAGAATAGCTTGGTTCTTTTCTGGGATAAATACCCTTCTTCTTTATTCCATCGGCTTGACCTCCTTATTAACATTGAGTTCGTGGCATAAGAAGGTTGGGTCTATCCCCGGCATGTCTTCATGACTCCATGTGAAAACTTGTTTTTGGTGCCTTAAAAATTCCACTAACTCCTGCTTTATTGATGGATCTAGTGAAGCGCCAATTTAAGTCATTTGTTATGGTCGTTCATCGTACTGAATAACGTTCTTCGTGGCTTTCATGACCTGACCCTTCACGAGCTATGACTCATCTCTTGGGTCCAATGTCTCAATCTCTGCATCTTCATACTCATCCACTTGGTAGGTTGTGGTCTTCTTCCTAGCTTCCTCTATCTCTTCATGTTCGGCAGATGAATAATAGCATTCCTGGGCCACTTTCTGGTCACCCTTCACAATTCTAACTCTAAAATTAGTCAAAAACTTCAGGCATTGATGTACGGTTGATGGCACTGACTTGAAATTTTTTAGGTCTACCCTCCCCATGATTATGATGTAGGCTGATTGGACGTTTTTATACATTATGAAAAAGAATATTTTTTCTATTCTTCAAGCAGGCCAGGTACCAATAAGCATATCCAACTTGATCTTCCCAAGTGGAAAGACTCTCTCTCTAGTAAACCCGAGGAGGGGCCTGTGATATGGCTCTAACTGGGATAGCTTTAGATTTAAACTGTCAAAGCATGGACATAAAATGATGTCTGTGGAGTTACCATTGTCTATCAACACTCTTGAGATCACCACATCCTTCATCCTCATCTTGATCCCCAAGGGGTCGTCTTGAGGATACAAGACACCTTCCAGATCATTTTTGGAAAAACTGATGACCAGTTATCCTTATTCACCTTCCTCGGGCAATCCTCTTCCGCCAAATTTATTCGCTGTATATAGGAACAAGATTGGGCCTCATTGAGGTAAGATTTTGTGACAACCCGCTATCCGAAATAAAGGATGGCCAGCCCGATACCCCGATGAAAAAGGAATCATGGATAGATATCATTATCAACATCACAATAACATACAGAGTATCAGGAATAACCACATAATATTCCAGAAAATGGGTTATCAAAAAATTTAGTTTGTAATTTAAAGAAAACACTTTCAACAACCCGTAATAGAAAAAGAGGGTGGAAACTCCCACAAACATATATATGTAATCCAAAAGATAAGAAAGGACCGAATAAAGCGTCGGTCGATACAATCCATACAATATACAATAAGTTTCATGTGTTACATAATACATCATTTACACAATTACAACCATTTGGGCCACATGCCCGAATAAAGAATGATCTTAGCTAGAAAACAATAATAGAGGCGTCTACACAAAATATCCCGTGATACCCGCAAAATGTCACGGCTCCTCAAAAGACTCAGAGAAAAGAAAGTCATTGCGGGCGACCTTGCGGCGGAACACCTGAACGAATATAGAAGATACATACACAATAAGAAAATGAAGAACCGATCAGAGGCCGATTTTATATGATCACTAGATAAATGGCAGGTATGACAATAATGGACAGGTAAGCATGGATGATACGGATGATATTCTAGCATGGTAACATCATATAAAGAACTAAGACAGTTAAATGATTATTAAAATGAAATTCAATTATACAAAGAAATAAAAGTACTTCTAAGCCTTTTTCATCTTTCATCATTTTCATTTCTGTCTTCTTTCCATTCCTTATCAGGAATGCAATTATTACCATGTGCTCTTTATGGCACTTATCTCAATAGTATTCTCTTTGTGGCATATACTTTGCTCTTTATGGAATTAATGTTCCATCGAGTCCAACTCGATAATAGAATAGTTATAAATATATATATAACGATTCTAAGACCGCCCGTCCGGGTTTCCCCACTGTGCGCGCTCCTAAATAACCATCATCTTCCATGGCCTAACATAAGACAACCTGGGATCCTATCGCAAACGTCGGGAAGCGGCCATATGCCTGCGGGGTAGTCAAGACCACACCCAGAATCTCCTACCCATCGCAGAAAAATATAAAACAAGTGCTCATATGGCCTAGGACTATATCCACTCTGCATTCATTAGCCAAGGGGCTTCACCTCACGCACGGACTTCCCTTAAGATGGTATTTAGAGAGGTGTGTAACATCCATTTTATTAATTTCCATTTCATGATTCAGTAAATTATGTTTTACTTTATCCATTTTACATTTTATCAAATGCATTATGGTGTACTTCACATCATCATAATAACCTCAAAGAATATTTAAACTCCCAAGTTATCTCTCCCAAATGTCCTTGTTTGGACTTTATAATAACCCATCAAATGAGATCTAGTTCGCATTTACTACTAAAGTCTCCAAATTCGACCTTAAGATTTCCTAGACTCTTATAGAACTACCTGACAGAAGTAATGCCTAAACATTACTTTAAATCTCCCCCCTGACAGGAACCCTAGATGAACCCCTTCGAGTCTAGGGAGTCGTCCGAACTCAACTAATACACTAAGACTCTATTTTTACTTCATTTAAGAAGGTCCCTATGTTCCTTTGAAAAGAAGAAGTTAAAGACTGAAGATAAAATGTTTGGGAAGAAAACAGGGGACCGGTGGACCGGTCCTAAGACCGCGGTCGACCGCGTCTCAAGATTTGGCCTAAGAAGAAAAATAGAAAGTTTATTTCGGTAGGGCCGGTCGATCGATCAGGGGACCGCGGTTGACCATGCCATCATTTTAGGCCTTTGAACGAAATGCAGTGAACCCTCTCCCGAAGACCCGGTCGACCGGTACCTACAGACCTAGATCGAGACTTCCAATTTTCAAGCAAATCCCAAATCCAACTCATTTATTTTCAGCCACACAACATAAATGCTACTACCACTACCATCAACATCAACAATCATTCAACTATCCTTTAATGATTCAAAACCATCCAACATCCAAACCCTAAACTAGTAAATCATAATCAAATACATCATTCTCACACAAATCATTTATCTTAAACCATAAATAGCAAGTAGTAAACTTGCCTCAATGTAGAAAATGTAGATTTTCTTGGTGTGGGAGCAAGAATCCTTCTTAAATCTTCAATATCCTTTCTTCTCTTTACTCTTTCTCTTTCTCTCTTTAGTTCTCTAGGTTTAGGAAATACAATTATGTGAATAGTGATTTACTCAAGACATAAATCGTGCCTTTAGCCAAAAACCCAACTCAATTGATCGATATTGCGATAAAATAATACGCAATTGCATATTTAAGGCATAATCAGTCAAAAATGCCCAAAATCTCAAAACACATAATGGCACAATATCTGACTATCTCGCACGTTCCGGAATCAACTGCGGCCTCCAAATTATCATTTGGACATTTTATAATTCAATTTAAGTTCCGGTCTCATTATTAAGCCAAATATCATTTTAATTCATATAATATTAATGAGCATAACATAGCTATATTCACCCATAGTCATGGTATATATACAAACTCATAGTGAATATTAACTTTTCTTCATTAAATTAGCACTCAATTCATAACCCAAAACTTATATCTAATTACCATACCTAGTAATTAATATAAAATACGTTCTCATAAGCGAGGGTTATTACATACTCCCCCCCTTATGAGGGAATTTTGTCCCCAAAATTCTGGCGTACCTTATAAGAAAAGATGTGGATATTTCTCCCGCATCTCGTCCTCACGCTCCCACGTTGATTCTTTCGCATTGTGATGACTCCATTGAACTCTCACTAAGGGCACCACACGAGATCTTAACTTGCTCTCCCCATACTCAAGAATAGGAACCGATTGTTCTTCATATGAAACATCGGGTTGCAAGTCGATATCTTCAAAAGGGATGTGCCAAAGGGTACCCTCACATCTTCTATACTTCTTCAAAGAGGAGACATGGAATACATCATGGATTTGTTGCAAAGGCTCCGGTAAAGCAAGTTGATACGCCACGGGACCAACTTTTGCAATAACTGGGAAAGGTCCAACAAAACGCGGTGCAAGCTTTCCTTTCTTCTCGAAACATTTAATGCCCTTCATTGGAGACACTCGCACCAACACTTGGTCTCTAATCTCTAACTCCATGTGCCTCCTACTCGCATCGGCATAGCTCTTTTGACGGTCTTGGGCTATCCGAATGCGATTTCGAATAAGTTCAATCTTTGAAGAAGTGTCTTGGATCATTTCAGGTCCAAGGAATTTATTATCACCCACTTCTAACCAACAAGCGGGTGACCTACATGGCCGGCCATACAAAGCTTCATAAGGTGCCCTTCCAATAGTAAATTGGTATGAGTTGTTATAAGCAAACTCAACCAACGGGAGGTATTGTTCCCAACCGCCCTTAAAATCAAGCATGCACATACGAAGCATATCCTCCAACATCTGGTTTTCCATTTCAGTTTGACCATCTGTTTGAGGATGATAGGAAGAGCTTAACTTCAACTCGGTCCCCATGGCCCCTTGAAAACTTCGCGAAAAGTGGGACACAAATATTTTATCTCGGTCAGAAATAATATTTAAAGTTACCCCATGAAGTCTAACGATCTCCTCGATGAATAATTGGGCGTAGCGAGCAGTATCATAATCTGTACGTATAGGCAAGAAGTGTGCCGACTTATTCAAACGGTCGACAATCACCTAGATCGAATCATGACCTCTCTGTGATCTAGGTAAGCCCGTAATGAATTCCATAGAAATGCTTTCCCATTTCCGTACTGGAATCTCCAGCGGTTGCAACAAACTTGTCGGTCGTTGGTGGTCAATCTTAACCAACTGACAAGTAGTGCATTGGGATAGAAACTCCGAGATATCCCTCTTCATACCAGCCCACCAATACTGACGGTGCATATCTTGGTACATCTTGTCCCCGCCTGGATGTACCGTAAACTTTGACTCGTGATATTCCGCCATCACCGCTCGTCTCAAGTCCCCATCTTCGGGAATAATAAGTCTTCCATGGAAGTGTAGTCCACCCTCAGAACCAATCGAGTACGACTCCGCTCCCTCAGACAACAGTCGGTGTATAAGGTCTTGACAACCTTTATCTCTTCCCTGGGCTTCAAAAATTCTCGCTATAATCGTAGGAGTAACGGTCATCACGGAAATGAATGCTCTTACCCCCGCATCCTCCTGACTGAGCTCTCTCCACTTAGCTTTCCACACATTAGCTAAGTCTCCCTCGGGCTTCCAACTCAAGGCATCCGCTACTACGTTCGCCTTTTCAGGATGATAATGGATATCAAATTGGTAGTCTTTCACAAACTCCAACCAACGACGCTGACGCATATTCAAGTCCTTTTGGGAAAATAAATATTGCAGCGATTTACGGTCTGTGAAAAGACTAAACTTTTCCCCCAAGAGATAATGCCTCCATATCTTCAAGGCAAAGACAACTGCGGCAAACTCCAAGTTATGTACCGGATAGTTCCTTTCGTGAGGCTTCAACTTACGAGAAGCGTAAGCAATAGCTTGTCTTTCTTGCTGAAGAACACCTCCTAACCCTTAAAGAGATGCATCGGTGAAAACTAGGTATTCCAATCCCGGTTTTGGCAATTCAAGGACTGGAGCCGAAGTTAATCTATCTTTGAGCTCATCAAATGCAGCTTGACATGAACTGTCCCAAACAAATCTCACTCCCTTTCGGGTTAATTCGTTAACGGGCTAGCGATTTTTGAAAAAACCCTTAATAAATCGACGGTAATAACCCGCCAAGCCCAGAAAACTATGAACCTCAGTAGGTGTCGTGGGCTGACCCCACTCTCTCACCGCAATCACCTTGCTAGGATCCACAGATACCCCCTGGGATGACACCACATGACCCAGAAATTGAACTTCCTTCAACCAAAAGCCACATTTCTCAAACTTTGCATACAATTTATGATCCCTCAATCTCTGCAGGACTAACCGTAAGTGAGTAGCATGGTCAGACTCTATCTAAGAATAGACTAGGATGTCATCGATGAATACAATAAAAAACTGGTCAAGGAAATCCCGAAACACCCTGTTCATAAGATCCATAAATACAGCAGGAGCATTGGTTAGCCCAAAGGGCATAACCAAGAATTCATAGGATCCATAACGGGTCAAAAATGCAGTCTTGGATACATCTTGCGCCCGTATTCTCAATTGATGATACCCCGTCCTCAAATCGATTTTGGAGAAGTATGATGCTCCCCTAAGTTGGTCAAACAAATCATCGATGCGAGGCAAAGGGTATTTATTCCGGATGGTGACTTTATTCAACTCCCTATAGTCCACACATAACCGGAGAGAACCGTCTCTTTTCTTCACAAACAATACCGGAGCACCCCATGGCGATGTGCTACGCCTAATAAATCACTGCTCCAATAGCTGCTGAATTTGATCTCTCAACTCCCTCATCACCACAGGAGCCATTCGATACGGAGCTTTAGCAATCGGTCGAGTTCCCGGCATTAAATCAATCACAAACTCTATCTCCCGACTTGGAGGTAATCTCGGTATCTCCCGAAAAACATCTTCAAAATCTTTAACAATCGGAAGAGAATTTAGGGGAACCACAACATCCCTAGATGCATCTTTCGTACTACAATATAAATAAGCACTCGTACTCCCTTCCATACAAGGCATAACAACCAGGAACATTTCTTGTCCTAGAACTGCAAAAACTATGCTTTTCCCATAATAATTTACTATCGCGCGGTATTTCACTAGCCAATCCATACCCAATATTACATCATACCCGATCATGTCAAGGATGAGAAATTCGACCACAAAACACAAGTTACCAAGATTAATCCCTACGTTTTTACAAATAAAGAAAATCAATGAACCATCACCCATAAAGGATTCAACGCTAGTGAAGGTACTTTCAGCAGATTTTATCAAACCTGTGGTGTGAGCAAAACTCCTAGAAATAAAGGAGTGTGTAGCACCCGTATGAAATAGTACTCGACCCATATTCCCATGAATGAAAAACTTACCCTCGATCGCCGGCGGTATCGGAGGGGGTGGAGGAAGCATAGCTTACTGAATATGGTAAACCCGTCCAGACTGCAGTTGCCCCTGCTGAGGATGAGCAATCGGATTAGGCGCCTGGGGCGGAAACTGTACATACGACTGTTGTGGAGCCCTAGAAAGATGCCCTCCAACCAACTGAGGACACGCCCTTTTATAATGGCCCAACTCCCCACACTGAAAACATTTATTAGCCGCACTATCCTGATTCCTACCTTGATTGTTTCGAAATATCCCCGCACCCCGGCCCTACTGGCCCCTACCTCCATTTCCACCTCTACCTCCCTGTTGTTGTTGTCCGCCTTGACCCGGCCTGTTATTATTATTATTATTATTATTATTATTATTATTATTATTATTATTATTATTATTATTATTATTATTATTATTATTATTAATGCCACCAGCATTAAACCCACAAAGCGTTGGCGCTTGGACAAATCCCCTTGCTGAGGATCCCTCTTTTTCTTCTTGTTCCCCGAAGATTGGGACGAAGAAGATGTTTTTCCTCCGATCCCATTACTTCCCGGTTTCACCACTTGCCCCATTGTTGTAGCCTTCTTATTGTTTTGCACAAATAATCTATGCTCTTGACAGTAAAGTAAAGCAGCATTCATCACATCCCCAAAGGTTACCAAAGATAGATTTCCAAGAAAATGTTGTTTTATTCGCCAGTGCAAACCTCCTACAAATTTGGAGATCCTCTTCGCTTTCGGAGTCACTTCATCCGGTATAAAGCTTTCTAACCGGGTAAACTCCTCTTCGTATTCGACAACCGATCTCTCCCCTTGTACTAAATCTTGAAGCTTCCTCTGCATCTCCCTTTGAACTGCGGGAGGGAAATACTTTCCATCAAACAAAGCCCAAAAATTGGTGATTGACATTATATCCCTTTGTTCGGGTGTCGTTATTGACTCCCACCAGTGTAAGGCCGATCCGACAAGCTTAAAGGTAACGAGGATTTGCTTTTTCTCCTCACTACATTCCACCATACTAAGATGTCGTTGCATGTCCTTCTTCAACTGGTTTGCCTTTATAACGTCCAAACTTCCCTCAAATTCTGGGGGATGACCCTTTAGGAAAGACTCTCTTACCCGTTCCCACTGAGAAGGTCCCGTAGGAACTAGTGCTTCTTGTCCCCTCGCTTGAGATTGTGGTATTTATTGTGCCACTGCAGTCATCGCAGCATTAACAGCTTGGGCCACGATATTTGCCACATCAGCGTCACTGATATTCCCCAATGGCGGCGGTGGAGGACCAACCTCATCCTCGACAACCCTATTGCGTCTAGCGGGACGTCCTCTCTTTGGAGGCATCTGAGATAGAGAAGAGATATAGTTAGAATATTATATAAAACAATCTATCTAGCAGAAGATCGCATACATAAGCAATAAGACAATCCTAAAATTAAGCTCTATATCAAAGAACACTACGGTAGAACGTGATAAGTCCGCATAGATCCTAAAGACTCTAGAACCTGATGCTCTGATACCATCTGTGATAACCCGCTATCCGAAATAAAGGGTGACCAGCCCGATACCCCGATGAAACAGGAATCATGGATAGATATCATTCTCAGCATCACAATAACATACAAAGTATCAGGAATAACCACATAATATTCCAGAAAACGGGTTATCAAAAAATTTAGTTTGTAATTTAAAGGAAACACTTTCAATAACCCATAATAGAAAAAGAGGGTGGAAACTCCCACAAACATATATATGTAATCCAAAAGATAAGAAAGGACCGAATAAAGCGTCGGTCGATACAATCCATACAATATACAATAAGTTTCATGTGTTACATAATACATCATTTACACAATTACAACCATTTGGGCCACACGCCCGAATAAAGACTGATCTTAGCTAGAAAACAATAATAGAGGCGTCTGCACAAAATATCCCGGGATACCCGCAAAATGTCACGGCTCCTCAAAAGACTCAGAGAAAAGAAAGTCATTACGGGCGACCTTGCGGCGGAACACCTGAATGAATATAGAAGATACATACACAACAAGAAAACGAAGAATCGGTCAGAGGCCGGTTTTATATGATCATTAGATAAATGACAGGTATGACAATAATGGACAGGTAAGCATGGATGATACGGATGATATTCTAGCATGGTAACATCATATAAATAACTAAGACAGTTAAATGATTATTAAAATGAAATTCAATTATACAAAGAAATAAAAGTACTTCTAAGCCTTTTTCATCTTTCATCTTTTTCATTTCTGTCTTCTTTCCATTCATTATCAGGAATGCAATTATTACCATTTGCTCTTTATGGCACTTATCTCAATAGTATGCTCTTTGTGGCATATACTTTGCTCTTTATGGCATTAATGTTCCGTCGAGTCCAACTCGATAATAGAATAGTTATAAATATATATATAACGATTCTAAGACCGCCCGTCCGGGTTTCCCCACTGTGCGCGCCCCTAAATAACCATCATCTTCCAGGGCCTAACATAAGACAACCTGGGATCCTATCGCAAACGTCGGGAAGCGGCCATATGTCTGCGGGGTAGTCAAGACCACACCCAAAATCTCCTACCCATCGCACAAAATTATAAAACAAGCGCTCATATGGCCTACGACTATATCCACCCTGCATTCATTAACCAGGGGGCTTCACGTCACGCACGGACTTCCCTTAAGATGGTATTTAGAGAGGTGTGTAACATCCATTTTATTAATTTCCATTTCATGATTCAGTAAATTATGTTTTACTTTATCATTTTTACATTTTATCAAATGCATTATGGTGTACTTCACATCGTCATAATAACCTCAAAGAATATTTAAACTCCCAAGTTATCTCTCCCAAATGTCCTTGTTTGGACTTTATAGTAACCCATCAAATGAGATCTAGTTCGCATTTACTACTAAAGTCTCCAAATTCGACCTTAAGATTTCCTAGACTCTTATAGAACTACCTAACAGAAGTAATGCCTAAACATTACTTTAAATCTCCCCACTGACAGGAACCCTAGATGAACCCCTTCGAGTCTAGGGAGTCGTCCGAACTCAACTAATACTGTAAGACTCTATTTTTACTTCATTTAAGAAGGTCCCTATGTTCCTATGAAAAGAAGAAGTTAAATAATGAAAATAAAATGTTTGGGAAGAAAACAGGGGACTGGTCTACCAGTCCTAAGACCGCGGTCGACCCCGTCTCAAGATTTGGCCTAAGAAGAAAAATAGAAAGTTCATTTCGGCAGGGCCGGTCGACCGATCAGGGGATCGCGGTCGACCGTGCCATCATTTTAGGCCTTTGAACGAAATGCAGTGAACCCTCTCCCGAAGACCCGGTCGACCGGTACCTACAAACGTAGATCGAGACTTCCTATTTTCAAGCAAATCCCAAATCAAACACATTTATTCTCACCCACACAACATAAATGCTACTACCACTACCATCAACATCAACAATCATTCAACTATCCTTTAATGATTCAAAACCATCCAACATCCAAACCCTAAACTAGTAAACCATAATCAAATACATTATTCTCACACAAATCATTTATCTTAAACCATAAATAGCAAGTAGTAAACTTGCCTCAATGTAGAAAATGTAGATTTTCTTGGTGTGGGAGCAAGAATCCTTCTTAAATCTTCAATATCCTTTCTTCTCTTTACTCTTTCTCTTTCTCTTTTTAGTTCTCTAGGTTTAGGAAATAAAATTATGTGAATAGTGATTTACTCAAGACATAAATCGTGCCTTTAGCCAAAATCCCAACTCAATTGATCGATATTGTGATAAAATAATAGCAATTGCATATTTAAGGCATAATCAGTCAAAAATGCCCAAAATCTCAAAACACATAATGGCACAATATCTGACTATCTCGCACGTTCTGGAATCAACTGCGGCCTCCAAATTATCATTTGGACATTTTATAATTCAATTTAAGTTCCGGTCTCATTATTAAGCCAAATATCATTTTAATTCATATAATATTAATAAGCATAACATAGCAATATTCACCCATAGTCATGGTATATATACAAACTCATAGTGAATATTAACTTTTCTTCATTAAATTAGCACTCAATTCATAACCCAAAACTTATATCTAATTACCATACCTAGTAATTAATATAAAATACGTTCTCATAAGCGAGGGTTATTACAGCTTTCTTTTCAACAATATGATCCCCACCTGCTGCAGCTCCACCTATAATCACATTACATTCGAATGAGCCAAAATGGATTGAAAATACCTCATGTTCTTGTTGCCTTAGATTTTTTGGGAGGTCGGGTTCATCCTCCGAATCGTCTTCATGGTCCCTTTTCTTGTATTCTCTTGTTCGCCAAGGAGATTTGGACCTTTGCCTTTCTCTATTGTTGGTCTTCCCATCATTCTGGCGATCAACAAACCGGTTCAGTTTCCCTCGTCGAATGAGTGCCTCGATTTCATTTTGGAGAGCTATGCACTACTTGGACGTGTGGTCGTGGTCTTTGTGGAACTCGAAATACTTGGACTTATACCTCTTTTCATGGGCTATCCTCAATTTTTTTTGGCCAATTCAGTTCTTCGCTATTCTTTATCTCTTCCTGAATATGGTTTATATCCACCTTTAAGGGAGTATAATTCCCATACTTCCTCAACTTCTCTGGCATCTCTTTTCCTTTCGAGTTCTTATTACTCCCGTTATGCTTTTCATCTTTCTTCTCTGACCTGCCCATAAATCAATACACACACACAAAGAAATTAGGGCTTTAAATAGAAATGAGGAAATGAGGGCATGAATGGGAATGAAATCTATATAAACACCATTACCTTTAGAAAAATAGATATTAAATCGCACAAATCGCCAGAATCGCACAAATCGCCAACCTTTTGAGAGAGAAATTATTCGACAGAAATGAAATAGCAGCGTGTTTTTTTAACATTCTGATAGCCGTGACCCACCAGGCGTGACCAATAAATGAAGGGTGTTTCTGGGAAGCTATATTGAACCTGGTCACGACCTAGAGGCGTGACCCACCATGCCCGACCATTTTTCCATCACCACTACTGCTCGAATGAGGGATGGTCATGGCCCATAGCCGTGACCCACACCCAAAAATGGTCACGGCCCCCAGCTGTGACCCCATATATGTGTGTATTGTGCTTCGTCATGCCAATGGTCACAGTCCAAGTCCGTGACCCATCCACAACTAAGCTTGGAGGGAATTTTGGCTCGAATTTGACACCAAGATGGTCATGCCTTGGTCACGGCCCAAGTTCGTGACCCACAGTGGTTAGGGAGTTGGGCCGTGACCACTTCCAGAGCATTCATAACTCAGTGTGGTAATGGATATGGTCACGCCAAAACTTGAGATGGTCAGGCCCAAGTCCGCGACCGGTTGGTCGCGGACTTGGGCCGTGACCATCTGGGCGGGACCATTCGCAGGATTTGGTGTAGTGGACTTGAATAGGACTCACCCATTTACTATCTGAAATGGAATAGATGATATCCTGATCAAATAACTTAATTATTTCCATTCTAATGACGTCTTTCATGGTCGGGTTCAAATGCCTTTGCATCTCCTTAAAGGTCTTCACGTCCTCCTCTAAGTGGATTTTATGGGTACAAATTAAAGGAGTTATACCCACCAAATTCGCGATGGTCTAACCAAAATCACCTTTGTGCTTCCTTAAAATGGCCATAAGCTTCCATTCTTTCTCTTTATGCAGGATCGAGGAGACAAAGAATAGGATATGTCTCATCCTCATTGTAAGGGAGCTTCTTCAATTCGATCTTTAAAAATTTCACATCGAAGGGAAGCATTAACTATTCCCTTGGTAGTAATTCCTTGAATCGAGAGACCCAATTAATATCTCTCATCCTCATCGTTCTTTCCCTCATCCAAAAAATCTCTCATTTCCCTCACATCTCGCTCAAAATCGGTGAACGTACTATCGCTCTCACCTGTCGTAACTCGACATGCATCTAGAAGATCCCTAGTGTGGTTACCCTCAAATTGTTCATGTACTACCTCTTCTATAGACGACTCACGTAACTCGTCATCATCACCCATTTGCTTCGTGATGCTGAAGATATTCATTTCGAGTGTCATATTCCCGAACGTGAGTTGTATTTGCCCATTACGTGTGTTAATTAATGCGTTAGCCATGGCTAGAAAATAAAAGCCAATGATCACGAGAATATAACGACTTGAGGGAAAAGAGAGCTATGTGTCCCAAATAATGAAATCTAGTGGGAAGTAAAAGTGTCTACTTGGATGATTACGTTCTCAACTATCCCGTGGGGTGTCTTCACGAAACGGTCCACGAGTTTGAGAGTAATTTTGGTGCATTTAAGATCTCCCAAATCCAGTTGCCTATATATGGAATATGGTAGAATGTTGACACTCGCCCCAAAATCTAGTAAAGCTCTCTCGATTCTATTTTCTCCAATGATGCACGAATTCTAGGTGCATCCGGATCTTTATACTTGGTTGGGAGGTCGCTCAAAAATATTGAACTCACATTTTATGCTAAGAACACCTTCTTCTTTACCTTTAATTTACGTTTCACCATGAGCAAGTCCTTGAGAAATTTTTCATACGCATGAATTTTCTTGATTTCCTCAAAAAATATAAATTAATCGTCACTTACTTGTCGTGTATTGGAGGTGACAAATCAATGACTCTCCCACTACATAGATTGGATACTGCTTGACGTTGCTCTTTGTTTTTGTCGGTAGTAGAGATAACATAATTTTTACATTGGGGAGGTCTTTGTCCTTAGGCTAAAAATTTGACCTTTTCTTGGACACTTAGGGAAGATTGCAACTTAAAAATAGATGCCTTTAAGTCGGAAAGATTTTGGGCATTTCGACCATTAATCGTTGACTGAGTTTTCATGAATAAAGCAAGAGTGTCCTCGAGACTCTTCTATTGTGGGATTATGTAAGGTGCAGGAGGAGGTGCTTGCATGGGCGATGCTTGTTTCTATGGTGGGAGTGGTGGTGGTTGTTGGAAAATGTGTGAATTTGGGTTCATCACTACATTCGGTTGGGTGTAACTAAAATCGGGATGATTTCTCCATGACATATTTAAATAATTCCCATGAGGGGCATTAAAGTTTCCCTCATAGGCTCCCACCACCTCAACATTCTCTTGTAGCATAACTTTGAAGGTGTGTATAGTCAGACATTCCTTTGTTAAATGTCCCACCTTATAAATTGCACAACTCTCCTCCAATAATACTCAAGATGGACCGAATATATATCTCCCCTAGCTTTGACCACGTCTTCTAGCCGCTTGCCTAATTGGTTAATTTGGAGTTTTAACTCGGCTTCCTTATCCAAGTGATAGATTTCGGACGTGGAAGGAGTTGTGGACGTGATTTTAGCTTTGGGTTGGGTGTTCAGATCTCCCAAGTTTGAGTAATCTCGATGACATACTTAAAGTGGGCCTCCGCATCATCCACGTCTAACCTGACGAAATCTCCCGGGCACATAGTTTCAATGAGTTGTTTTGATCTTAGGAAAATCCCATGATGGAAGTAAGAGATGACTCTCCACTTCTCAAATCCATGACGTCGTCACATGCTAACTACCTCATTCAACCTCTACTAATACATATCAAAAGGATCATTATCATTTGTCTTGAAAGTTTAAATTTGAGTCCGAATAGAGTTAGTCATATGTGCGGGAAAGATCTTATGGAGACATTTAGCCTGCATGTCTCTCCACGTAGATATCGAGTTCAATGACAATGATCAAAGCCAAGTCTTAGCCTTGTCTTTAAGAAAAAATGGAAAAATATTGAGGTGCACTATATCTTGGGTGCAGGCTTGTTTTCTGAACATCTCGCACGCCTCATTGAACTCTATATTATGGAGGTAAGGCTTCTCCGAATATATATCGTGAAATGTTGGGAGAATCTGAATCATCGCATTCCTACAATGGAATTGCCTCGCATTATACAAAAATATAATGCATCTCAGAGCAAAGGTTCGATCGGGGTATAAGTGGTCTCTTATGAGGAAATACGACATCACTCCCCCACCCATTCCGAAACTAGAATGATCAGACATCACACTCACACTTATAGAATCACTTTACTCACCGGAGTTCCTTGACGTATGACTCGTGGTGTGACTACGCGGTGTAAGAGGTGGTACCCAAAAATTTGGAGAGTTTGGAGTGTGAGGGATAGTAGGAGTGATTCAATTGTAAGATTTTCGTGTACTGTATGAGGATCTGGATTGGGATTTGGTTGTGTATTTTGCATTTAAAGCACGAGAGAATATTTTTGTTTTTGTTTTTTATTTTTATTTTAGATATTTGGATATTTTGAATTTTTTTGAACTTTTGGTTTTCAGATTTGGTTTTGGCTTTTTAGGATTTAGAGTCAAATTCTTAGATTAATTCGACCTAACCTAGTGTGTCTACCTAATTCCCCGACAACGGTGCCAAAAATTTGAGGCGACTCAAAATGTAGGTGTAGTGCATGTATATACAAATCAAGTTCAAGTCCGTCGCTCACATAATAATCCGAGTAAGTTGGGGTCAAATTCGCTGAGAATAGGATGAATATCGTGATGACAAATACAAGGAAGGTTTCTAAAACCAAGTTATTGATTCTGGAGAAAATATAAAAAAAGACGATGATCTTTATGCGAGCTTCTACGAAACTAAAGCAAGTTAATTAACAAGTGCGATTTAATTAAATGAAAGAAAAAACTAAAACTTTTTATTTTTTTTAAAACTATTTGGGAAACATGGAGTCAGTATCCAATGCCTTATAGCATCTGTATTTTCATTAGATACATAATTTTTGAATAATTATTAAATTCATCAAAATACTAGATATATGAGAATTTTACTCTGCACAATATCTACTTAATAATTAATTTAACGTGAGTGATAAGGTTGACGACACGTTTATTATATCCTCAAATACTCCGGTTACCTATGACAAATGATATTAAGAGACTTATAATAATCATTCTGACATAATATCAAACCTATTAATTATTTATATAATTATGTCCAATTTTATATCCAACTTATGTACCTAGGATGGGCTCATGTATCCTAACGCTCTAATTATTTAGTCAAACATGTTATATCTAATGATTGTATTATTAGCATTGCATGAGAGATTATGATTGAAATAAAAAAACATGTATCTAAACTCAATGAAGAAATGGAAAAAGAAGAACAAGAACAAACCAAGATCGTATGAAAAATCGGTAACAAAATCTAGTTTTGTATTGAAATTGCATGCATGAGAATTATAAACTTGAGTCTTCATGTTCCTCTCTCTCTATCCTTCAAAAACTATCAAGAACTACGTTAAAATACTCCTAATAAGTGTTTACATAAGTCTTGAGTCGTATAGAAATGTCCTCAAAATAACAAACTCTTTGGGCTATAAAATAGAAAGAAAGTAAAAATTTTGCATCAGGGCATCTGAATCGGTTCGCCATATAACAAGACCGATTTTTCTATTGAACCTGTTCGGCCTGAGGGATTGTGAAAATGGCCTTATTTTGGATGACTTCTTCCTATTTTTATTTTTGCCCCTAGATTTTAATCCTAACTTCAATTGCTCATATCTCCTTCACCGTAGCTTGGATTTGGATGTCGTTTCTTTCAGTATGCTCGTGACTTCGAATTATTCGAATTTTATGTTGGCTAATCCTCAATATTTTGGATGAAAAATTATGATAATACCCTTGACTTTCATTTCTTTCGCTCTTTCGATTTTTCTCTCGCATCCTCTTGCGCGAAATATTTGTAAAATAAGAGAGAAACACACAAAACACAAAATACTCTCCGAAAAGATTAGCAGCATAAATATGAGATAAAATCTATCTAAATACACTACATGGGCCGTAAAAATACCAAAACTAAGGGGATAAATATGAAATATTTATGCATAATCACCTACCCTATCGAAAAAACCAGATGCTCCGACAAACAAAACCAACAAACCATATGCTCTCCACGACCAAAACCACCATCACCGAAAAACCACTCTAACACGACCTTAACACGCGACCCTACCCTTGAATCAAACAAAATTTAACTCGGTTTCACCTACCTTAGACCCACAACCCAAACTCTTGCCACCCTTATTCTTCCATACCCGGATAACCCGAGCTCCTTTCAACCCCCTGTAACAACCCGCATAATTTTTAGGGTATTTTCAAAATAAAGAGGAAAAATAAATTTTGAGATAAAATTATTTTTATTGCTCAAATTTTTTGGTTATGATTTTAGAAGAATAAAACTTCAAGCGGAATCGAAATCGAAATCGGATAAATGAAGTTTTTATTAGAAATTCAAGTTTAGCTTTATATATATATATATATATATATATATATATATGTGTGTGTGTGTGTGTGTGTGTGTGTGTGTCATGGATTTAGTCCGTGACTAATACAAAAATTATTTTTTAGTTAAATGGTATTAAATGAAGGAAAAGGGAAGTGGTGACGTACCTGTTCGATCGATCGATCGACCTAGGGAGTCGATCGATCGACCCCTCTAGAAAACGTGAGTAGCAAGCATTTTAAAGAGTTTGGTTTCTTTACAAATCTTGTGTTTTTGCCTTATAAAATAAGGTCGTGGGTGAATCTTTTTGGTACAACTTTTTGGCAGCAAACACTTTTTAATTCCTCTCTTTTATACACACATTGCCCCTTTGATTTATGCATTCAACCTTAGATTTTTGGAGGTGTTCTTGGGGTAGTTTTGAGGTTGTTCTTGGAGGTTTTTTGATGATATTTGAGAGTAGATTTTTGATGGCTTGTTATGTGATTTCTGGGAAGAATTATGTTGGTTCTTTTGGTGGTTTAAGGTATGGGGTTTTACACAATATGCTCCTTAATCTCGCGAGTATTATTCTCGTTGTTTTCTTGTGATTATTGACTCATATTTGAATTGATAAATTCATTTGGAAATCTGGAAATATTTGTTGGAATCTAATTTCGATTCATGTGGTATTATATTTGGTGTTGAGCATGTTGTCATGAGATTTTAATATGGCACTAAGGTTGGGCACCTGCCGATATTCCTTTTTTCGGATATGCTTAAAAATGCATAGGCGCGATACGGTGGTAAGGCCTGGTGACCCGATTAATGTGTTGTTGAGAAATTATATTGATATAATTGCATATGAAATTCACATTTGGTTTGAATATTTGTATTCGTATTGTGATGTTTTATTCACCGCTAATATTTGTTGAGTATCTTCCCTGTCGTATTGTGTACTTCCCCATATTTTCTTTTATTGGCAGGTTAGTGCGGATTTTGGGGCGCAACGGAGATTGATTTTAGCGAGGATTATTTTGGAAAGATTTTTAATACAAGATGAGAAGATTGTATTATTTTGATGTATAGAGCATTGGAGATTGGATTTATTCAGAGTTAGCATATGATGGATCTTTTGTCGCTTAGTTGTTTATGATCATTTGAGATTGATTCAATTATTTATCTTATTGACTGATTATTTGTGTCTCGTATCTGTCTCATGCTAAGAATGGTATTTATTTAGTTCACACCCGACATAGTTCGGTGGTGGTGGCTGGCCACCCCATCTGTCGAATTTTACGGGGTGTAACACCCCTTAACTGGAAAATCACTCCGGCCAGCTCACCCTCTGCCTACCGATGAGACACTAACCCAACCTCTATACCCACTTAACTCTACCTTATACCACCTTGAGACCTAACCCATTTCCAAACCCACAACATTGTTCTCTCTCTTATATATATAAATAATTGTAACAGTTATATATATAAATTATAAATTATAAATTATATATATATATATATATACGGTGTGTTAACGCTCCAATAAAATAACGATCATTATTTTATGTCAACTACTTATAAATTATAAATTGTTATTATCTTTTGATGTCGGATTGATAATAATTTATTTTGTATTTTTTGTAGAATGATTATGGAATTGCAATGCAATGTAAAGGCAATGGATACAGAGGAGCCATGTATGTAGCTACTCGGATACTTATTTAAGTTTGTATTTTAAACGTTCTACTATAGTTCTACACTTGAATGATTTTTATGGTCGTGGGGGTTTCTATATATTATTTTTAGATGTTAAATCGGTGGAAGGGATTATTGGTGGTTTAGCTGCGGATTTTGTTTGATTTATTTTAATGTTAAAACATGTTGTATTTCATGAATAAGCAGAGGGAATTCTGTCGAAATTTTCTAAAATTAAATAGTGTTTTAAATTGATCAAGTCAAACATACATGCAGTTGAAGTTATACAAATCCATGTAGTGATTTGTTTTTGTATCTTATGTAGGTTGATGATGGATTTTGCTTAGAGTTATTATATTCATGGTGGCTTGGAGTTGTGATTTATTTTTGTGTAGCGGAGGCATATTGTTATCGTCGTTTTAGTTTACGTGGATTTTTTTCTAAATCTTTTGATGTGTTAATGTATTAGGTTAGATCATGTTTGCATTTTTTGATGTGTTAAGATTGGTTATATTCTTATTTGGGAGACATTTCTTTTGTACCTTTATACTTGGATTATGATGAAATATTATTTTGTAATTCATGTTTATGAGATTTGGTTGAAAATTGTGGAACTTTGTATTACATATGATTATATGAAAAATGCGCAATGTGATTTTGGATTATAAGGTTGCATATTTTATGTTGTGTGAGTTTTTGATAAAAATGCACTGGTTTAAAAGTGCTTCCAATTACAAAAAATAGGTAATAAAGAAAAATATAGCTTTTGGCAACATAAGATCTATGTTGCCGAAAGTTTTTAATATCATTTACCTTACATTCTACAACATAACTTGTGTCGCTGAGAGGTTGTTTTTGGCAACACAAATATTTTTTTGCAAAATGAGTGACTTTTGCCGACATAAATAGTATTTTTTATTATAAATTTAACAAATTATACAATACATTTGGCGACATAATTGCGTGTTGCCAAAAGTATATTTTCAGCAACACAATTTTTTTGTGTTGCCAAAGGGTTTCCTAGACAGACAATGGGCAACAAGCTGGAAACATAGAGGAATATGTTGCCGATACCTTTTAACAACACAATTCTAACTTTAGCAACATAATTTGTATTTTGTGCAAATTTCTTTTTCTTGCAGTGGCATGAGCCATGTTCTCTTTGATTGGATGACACAACAATTTTCATACGAAAGTTGCACGGACTAAAAATATAGAAAAAAGAGAAAAATAGTGTCACCCAACCATGAAAAATATTAATCACAACGTGACATATTTTAGGTTAATTGACTTAAATTATATTATGAAATACAAGTTTCGCCTATTTCTACATATGTGTTAGCAATATTAAAATTATATTTATAAAAAAGCTCATTCTAATTTGGAAAATTGTTTGAGCATTTTCGAATTTATTGAGATTGAGTGTTTTATTTTGATCTCATTGAAACGCCTATTACTTTAATTTCACAATGACAAAATATAATTTATTTTGACAATTATAAAATACCAATTATGTTTTTTAGAGAATAGAGACAAAACCCCCACACATTTATTAAAGTCTAAAAAAGAGAAACAACCTCTCCGTGGCAAACAAGCTCCAACATAAATCAAAATTAGAGGTCAAGCCAAATTCCCTAAATCTAAAAGCAATAGAAATATGGGGATTTATAGATATCCGCATTACTAAAATTGAAGAGGAATAAAATAGGAAAAGAAAACATGGAGTTTTATAAACTAACCCCATTACAATTAATAAGATCTACTTTTAATTTGAGGAAGACTTTGCCTATCTATATTAAGGAGCCCTTTGAGAACGTGGGAAGAGAATCAAAGTCCAAAAGAAGGATAAAAATTGAGAAGAAGCAGCTCGAGAGGCCAAATCATTAACAACAACGCTTATTTTTCTCTAGATGTGATAAATTTGGAATGTACTAGGAAAACTATACTCCTCAATCATGTCTTTAATACTCCATGTAGGTTTACTGTTCCTCAAAATAATACTCCATTTAGAGTCAGATTCAATTAACACATTCTAAATATTTTGATGCTTACATAGATTTAAACCTTGAGGCAATGCTTTAGCCTCTACAAATATTGATGTCTTCATGTCCGAAGCAATACCAAACCCAGTAATGAAGTACCCTTACACTCTCTGATAAAACCTCCAATACCATTATGTTTGAAGATCCCATAAGGAGGCTTGACCCACACATTTAGAAATGAGAAATTGGTTAGTCTTGATCTTCAAGTTAAACCATTTGTTTATTAATGAAAAATATGACATGTGTGATAATTGATTTAAATTAAATTCTCAAGTTTCCAAGTAACTCTTATTTACTTAGAGTCTACTTTTAAATCAAATAAATAAAGCCCCTGAACATGCATCTAAACCAACCCATTAAAAATAAAGCATGCAACGCAGTAAATATGCTGAGACACAGATTTCAGGAAAAAACCCCTTTCGGGTAAAACCTTTATTTCACTATGAATATATAAATCGCAACTTACAATTACATAGAGAAATCTGCAATGGATCAATGTGCAGCCAACCCACAAAGACATGCAGTCTTGAACTCAGCAAGAGTCCAAGGACTCGCAGCCCAAACAACAAAGGAAGAACCGCAGCTCTCCTCAATGACACGTAGCCATAACACTTTGTAGAGACTCCCTCAGCAATAACACGTAGCTCTCGGTTGCAAAGATCTCCCACAAAGATTGAAGAATAGCAAATCTTATATTCTAGGGTTCCAAACGATTCACAAAAGTAATTGGGATTTTTGTGTGTAAATCAAAACATGAGTCTTGGAACTCAAAAAGGTGAAGACTAGAGTAATTAGGTCTCTTAAAGTCGTCTCCAAAAGTCTCTCAAAATAAATCCCCAAATTTGGTTTATAAAGGAAACTCTGATCCAGTAAAATCTCAAACTGATCTGTTCGATTTTATCAGAAGCGAATCGGCCCGTTTTGGAGGCGGATCGGTTCGTTTTTGAAAGAGGCTTCTTCGGTTTGCCTGCGATCCGGGGTTTACTGTTTCTAGAGCAAAGTGGATCGGTCCGGTATGGAGGCGGATCGGTTCTTTTTTAAAATAGGCAGACCGGTTCGGTTTACCAGAAAACAAAATTCTTTTAAAAACCTCAATATGCTTAAAAAAACTTACTTCTTTTTATAAAATCATTTTATAAAAGTTTCCCAATACAAAGTATGAAACTTTAAGGGACTTAAAAGCAAAACTTTACCAAGTTCATTCTCGCAGAGGTTATGATGTTGAAGACGCTTTGATATTCGGATCCATTGATGTAGATGCGATCTTGAATTCCTTCAACGGTGTAACGGCGTACGACATACATATTGACAATGGACAAAAATGTCCTTATAATTAACAAACACAAGCAATATATTAGATAAAGGTAACATTACAATCTATAAGTTTATCTACAAACCTACTAACCATAGTACTATAAACATCATCCAAAAGTGGTTTATGGAGAAACCTAGGTGCAGCTTAATAAAAAAACTAGTCATATTATTACAACGATTTCCAACCTTGGCCAGTATGTCAGCAACCGAGTTGGCCTCTCTATAATAAAAAGATATCCACACAGTGTCGAGCTTCTGAGTCTCCTTACGGCAGTCCCAGAGAAATTCTTAAAGATGGTGGGTAGAACATGGTGCCCTACAAAATAATTGGTATGTAGACATAGAATCCGTTGCCACATGTATATTACGCATACCATTAGAAATAGAAAATTTTAGACCCTCTTTTATTGACCACATTTCTTCTACTGCATTTGAATTAAAGTCTATATTTTTAGTAAAGCCCCAAATAAAATTTCCCCTACCATCTCTAAGGACTCCCCCAATTCCCGCTGAAAGAGTATTACTATTGCAAAAGTCGTCCATATTAAGTTTGAAAAGAGTTTTTTCTCAAGGATGCCAAGAGATATTTAGCCTAACCTTCTTAATTGGAGGATGTTCTGATTTATTAAAGGAAATGTAATTGGCAATGTTCTCCTTAACTTGGTGATTTAGAAGATGTAATTGAACTGGACAATTGTTAAAGATTGCATTATTACATAAATTCCAGATATGCCAACAGGTGAAAAGAGTTTTTGTAGATGCCAAATTTTTTGAAGTATTCTCAAGACAATCGCTAGAAGCAATAGCGAGAAGAAAATGGACATCCGTAGGAAATTGTAAACCAGTAGCGTTAATGATGTCGTGAAAAGTCGGACAATTAGTGAGGAAGTGACAGTTGGAATCCCTTTGTTGACATAAGGAACAATTATCCGAAAGAAATATATGTTTGGCACGTAAACCATCGGCGGTAGGAAGACCATTATAAGACAAAAACCAATAGAAAAGTTCAACTTTATTAGTACAAGGTAACTTCCATAATCGAAACCAAGGAAGTAAAGGCCTACTTATTCTCATATCCTTACTAGTGAGCAAGTTATAAGTGGTTTTAACAGTAAACAACCCTTTTTTATTAGGCCTCCAAAAGGCCATATTAGGTGAATTCTGGTCATGCCAAGGAATACTAATAATTTTAGGAATAAGCTGTATTGGAATATACTTCAGTAATTCAGTAATATTCTAATTGTCAATGTTAGCGTGCCGAAATTGAGACACTAAAATAGAGTCATCATAAAAAAATTTCTATAGAATTGATTGTAACGACTGAGAAGACATCCAATTATCCATCCAGAATTTAACGTGGCCGTCATGTAGATACCATTAAACTCCCTCTTTCAGAAGTAAGGTTCCTTTTGTAATATTTTTCCAGCCCAAGAATTTTGATGTTTGAGTTTCGATGTAAAAAACATATTATGCTGGTAATATGTATGCTTCATAATTGATGCCTATAGAGAGTTAGGATTAGTAAGTAGAGACTGTCCTAATTTTAACATGAAAGTTTGATTAAGTGTAGGCATACTTTTAATTCCTAACCCACCCAACATTTTAGGCCGCGTTAGTACACTCCATGGGATAGTCACGTTTTTCTTAGAATTAGGGGTTGCCCTCCAGAAAAACCTTTTAATCTTAATCGAAAATTCTTCGAGAAGAGTTTTAGGCAATTGAAAAAAAGACATACTATATAGTGGAAGAGAATTCGTGATAGAATTGATAAGAAGGAGCCTACTATAATAGGATAAGTATTGGTTATACCAAAGGTTAATTCTCTTATCTAATTTTAATATAATGTCCTGGAAAATAGTTTTGGTCATTCTCCCATTAATAAGAGGCACCCCAAAATATTTCGCATTAGATACAAAAAAAGGGACATTAAGTGCCTCTTTAATCCTACGTTTATTTAATAGGGCCATATGAGAAGAGAATAAAATGGCCGATTTATCAGTATTTAAACTTTGTCCAGATACGACGCAAAATTTGTTCAAGATCAATTGAAAGTTAACTACATTTCGCATGGAACCATTTAAGAAAATAATGCAATCATCAACAAAGGCCAAAATAGGAATAGGAGGCCCAAACCTAGAGGCTTTGGAAGTTGATATTATTTTATCCTGATTAGCTTTTGTTAAGGAATGAATAAAGACATCCAAGGCGAGAATTAAAAGATAATGAGAGAGAGGATCGCCTTGCCGTAGAACCCTTGTAGGGTTAAAATAGGTACATAATTGAACGTTGATAATTGTTGAAAAAGAAGGAGTTGTAACACATGCCATGATTCGAGTAACCCAGAAATCGGGAAACCCATGTTGTTGTAATACCCATTGAATGAAAGGCCATTTTAGTTTATCATAGGCTTTAGAGAGATCCATTTCAAGAGCAAAACTACCACTTTTAGATTTTGAACCCCTTATGGAGTGAATCATTTCATGAGTGATTAAAATGTTATCCTGAATATGTCTCTCAGGAACAAAAGCATTTTGAAATGGACTCACAATTTTGGATAGAAAAGGTCGAATTCTATTTAGTAGAATAATAGAGATAATTTTGTAACTCATATTACAAAGGCTAACAGATCTAAATTGGGAGGTTTTGGAAGGGTTATCACATTTGGATAGAAAAACAAGAAAAATTTCTATTAAGTTCTTTAAGGAGAAAACCCGAATGAAAAAAGGATTGGACAACATTAATAATTGAGGGGCCCACCACGTCCTAGTGGTCCTTGTAAAATTCAGCAGTTAGGCCATCAGGTCCTAGTGACTTGTGACGAGGCATATTCCACGCAATATCTTTAATTTCCAGGGGTAATTGATTTATTTAAACAGTTAAGACCTCACTAGTTAACTAGGGTGGACAATGGTCAAAATTAATATTTGCTATCATAGGATTAGTAGTTTTAAATAAATTTTTATAAAAGGAAAGAAATTCCATTGCAATTTTAGATTGGGAAGTTAGCCATTTATTATTATTTGTACAAATAGAAGAAATACGATTCCGAACCTTCCGATGATTTACAACCGAATGAAAATATTTATTATTAGTATCCCCATCTTTTAGCCAGTTTTGTTTAGCTCTTTGTTGCCAATAAGTTAAACCATTTGTTTATGAACAAGTCTTTTGCTAAGCACATGTCTTTCAATATTTTGAACAATGTCAGTACCCCTAATGCATATTAGACGTAATGCGTCCTTATTGTTTTATATTTTCCTTTAATACATTTTGATTTAAAATCATACTTTGCACAATTTTGTTTGGATATCCTGTGGTCAAGAGTTCAAACCTGTCCCACCCCATAAAATGTTTTTACCTAATAGTACCAATTAATCTTAAACCTCCAATGAATAATATATTTTAAATAATTATGGGAAATAAACTTAAATTGAGTGAAAAATAGCAATGACAATTTAAGAAACCACACGAAATTGAAATGTTATGTCGTGCTGGTTTCGAGTATTTTTTATACAAAGTTATGGCATATGTGTGCCAAAACTATGAGTCATGTTATTGTGCCTTGTCATTTTTTCCGGGTTACCGTATCTAATATTATTGAATTACGTATAAAACTTAAGAAATTGTGTTAGACGAAAAAACATAAACCGTTACGTGTCGTATTTGTATCGAAAAACCCTTACTGTGTTGCCCGAAACATAACTCAAAAGCACGAATAATGTTCGAAATTAATCGAAACACAAAACATTGTGTCTTATCATGACAATTTAAGAAACAATACAAAGTTAATTGAAACTGAAACAATATGTCATGTTCGTATATAATTTTTTTTACACGAAGTTATGACATGTTTGTGCAAAACATATGACCGTGCTATCGTTTTTGTTGTGTTTTTTTAGGTTATAGTATTTTTGTTTGTTTAAGAGGGTGTAGAACTTAAGAAAACGTGTTAGCCTGGAAATAAAAATCATGACGTGTCATATTTGTTTCGAAAAACCCTTATAATGTTGCCCGAAACGTAACCCAAAAATACAAATAGTGTTTGAGCCTCTCTAACCTATTATGTTTTTTTCCACATAAACCTAAATGTTAAGTTACATTAATGAAGTCAACATTCAACGGCTAATAACTAATAATACGAATTAATCTTGAAATATTTGTGATTATTTATATATGTAGATCGCATTGAAAATTAGAAATGATCCAATTTACAAAATTAAGTAAAAAATGGCAGCAACGATTTTAAAAGCAACACGAAATTATCCAAAATTGACGACAATATGTAGAGTCCACAACGAGTATTTTTTTTACAAGAAATAGTGTCGTGTTCATAGCAAATTATGGCTCGCTTAGTCGAATTATTGTGTCTTGTCGTGTAAATCATATTTTTATTCTGATAATCATATCTTTTTTCAATAGTGCGTAAAACTTCAAAAAATCATGTTAGTTGTGTTTTGTTTTATATGACCCACACCTTAAAATACGAAGTAGTTTCGTATCGTATTTTTGTCCATAAAATCTAGTTGTGACATCCTGAAACTATAACAAAACTTTTTCTAATTTTCTACCCAAATGAAAAGGGGTGAAAACATGTGTAGGGTGGTGGGGATAGCGTGGCATCAAGTAAAATGCTACAGTAGAGTAATATTTACATAAACATAAATAAACGGAACTGACCTATCAGTTGGTCAACACATATTAATAGTCAACCAAGCCTCTTGATCCGGTGGGATAAGGCTGTAGTATAAATCATGTGTAAACTTTTATCCCTTTTAAACTTTTTTGTAATATAAGCTCACAAACTATGTTCCGATTGCACTAGTGGACAAGGGCGGATCTATGTGTAGTGCATGGTGGGCAATTGCCCACCTTATGCTTGGAAAGTCCTCCTTAATATTAATACAAGATGGAAATTTTTTAAAGAAAAATAGATCAAATTTTATAAAATACAATATTTTGCCCACCTAAATATTGGATACAAGAGTAATATAAGAGTTTGCCTACCTTACTCCGCCCCTACTAGTGGACCTTCCATAGCTTTTCTATTTAATATAAAATAATTAGTCTCTGTGACTAGTAAATTATAATACAAATGTCATTTCTCCCCCCCATAACCAAACATCATACCTAGTGACGAAGCCGCGAAATATATTTGGGTGGGGCACTCAAAAAACATGCGGCGCAAAATCTTCTATGAATATTAGGGGTTGGAGGACGAAAACCACGAGAAGACTTTGGGGGGGTGTTTTTATAACATTTTTATAATTATTCAACTAAATCCAACATATTATCCATTATAGTCATATTTTATATACCATTCTTTTGAGATAACAACATTTGGCCAGATATAGTATAAATCATGTGTGACAAAATTAATTTAATTAGGTCACTAAAATAATATGTTAAACGATTTAAATATAATTAAATTAGTTAAACAAATATGTCATTTTTGTATCTATTTAAAACAATATATATGTTTAAGAAATATTTTAAATGGAAATTCGTATAAATGAATTAATAGCACGCTGAGTTTGCATTCCACAAAATCAAAGTTCAAGATGTATTAAATATCAGAGTTCAAAAACTTAGTGCAATCAAACATAAGAGATGGAATTGTGAGATGTATAGACAACACAACAAATGAAATTTTAACAGTTTTGGAGGTTACTAAAACATTGAACTTTTTACTCTAAAATCTTGGTGGGGCACTTGCCCACCCCGGTTGCAATGTAGCTTCAAAAAATAACTCCAAACGCATTACTTATAAACTAATAACATGATTTATGAAAAAAGATATTCAAAAAATTCTTTTAGGTATGGTTTGCCTGGTGACAAATATATGTTTTTGTTGATACACTAGTCACGCGGAATAATTGCATTACATTTAACAAAAACGTTGATTGTCCACAGTACTGAAAACTCAGCATAGTTTTAAAAAAAATCAAAAGGCCATGGTTAGGAAAAACCAAAACTAGCACTATAACTTCTCCGATATAAAACAAAAAACAAAAAAACATTTGCTAAATATGTTGGGGTTGAAACTTGAAAGTTTCTTCTGAATAGTTTCTTGGTAAAATCAGTGCCTGAACAAAACTATAAGTGCGATGGTAAATTCCTAAACCTGCAAGTTTATACCCAAGCGCTGTGTTTGAATCAGATAATGAGCCACAGACTTGAAGCCAAGGTTTACTACCTTCCGATGGATAGAACCAATTTGATTCCATTCTTTAAAACGTCGGCGTATGTATGAAAGTAGCTAATTAATTTTCATTATAATGGGGATAAGTTTTAAGCAACATAGAATAACAAAAATAGAGAACATGAAAAGGGTTTCCTTAACAACATTGATAAAACAAGAAACACAAACAACCATCATTCCATAATTATTTTTTAAACATGCAAAAAAGCTGTCAAATGTTTTCACATCTCCCTCTCTCCCCCTCTATCTCATTCATTCATGGATTATAAGTCTCTTAAAGTAGCGCCATCCTCTCATCCCCATATCCAAATCCCACAGGTTCAATCTTAACATCATGGGTATTCATCAACAGATTGGTGAAATGGTTTTTCCTTGGCATCATTCCATCCCCATCAGAAAAATGACTCATGGGCTTATGATTTGGTTGCTCCACTCCCCTCATTGGCAATAGTTGTAGTGGTGGTGGAAGGTCAGGAGGGGCCATATTACTGAGTGAATCCATCATCTCATTAATCTCTTTCAAATTCTTATTAACTAACCATGCAACATCATTCAAATCCAACAATGTTAACCCTTGCATCGAGTTACAAGCCAAGCATCAGAACATAACACGAGTCATCTCTTTTTCATGATTATCCTTGTGTTGTTTTTTCAATTGCTCAATCTCTTTTGCAATCCCTTTCCTTAGACAATCCTTTTGATTTACCATATTCTTCGTTTGATCTATCACTGTCATCCTCTTGAAACGTGCGAGAGTACATTGGACCTCCAAAGTGTTAGGCCAAACCTGGGGTTGAGACTCATATGGGCTATATATGATCAAGAACCCTTCTATATCGCATAGAGTAGTGCGTTCACTCATTTTTTTTATCAAACCCTTCTTCCTTTTCATGTATGTCAATCTTCTTGTTGAGCCCTTGGTGATGAAAGCAAGCTTCAACTTATTTCTTTCCATGCCTAAAACTCTAGAGTTTCAAAGAAGCAAATGAATTGTTATGATATGGTAGTGTCCATTACTATATATAGTGGGAAAAAGATAACAAATTTAGTATATCAGAACTTGTATGGGGTACGTCCTTATTGGAAATAATTACAACTCGGTAAATTTTCATATCAAGCTACCACAACATTATAATATCAATAACTCTAAAAGGAGTATAAAATTCTAACATTTAAGGAAAATTTGATTGACAATTCTATATAAGTTGTTGTTGTTGAAGAAAATTGAATAAATCAATTAAGGACTATATTCTATTTCCGCCAGGTATCTTCATTTTATAGAAAGCCTAATGATAATATCAAGAGCAATTGTAGTCACGTTTTTGTGTATGCTTTAATAATCATGCAGTTTTTAGTAACCTGCCTGGAAATTTCTATTTGAACTAATATTTTGAGTAACTCACCAATGTCTATAGGTTGAACTACAATATTCAATCATAATTGATGTTGTTTTGGCAAACTTTCTCTATTATTCAATAATATATTTGATGATGTGGTAAAAATACTTTTTATGATACACGTTTATATAATCATACATGGTAAGAGGTAAAGGCTACAGGCTACTAAAGAAAGATATTGAAGTGTCTTAATGGGGATAATTTTTATTTAAGGAACCATGAACATGCATGGAAAAAAGATTAACTACCATATAGGACATGAGTAAACAACTGCTACTGTGAAAGGTTTTAATTATTAAATTTCATGCTTTACAAACCAGCCGAGATGGTAACTATATACTGTTTGTGATCATGTATATATCCTATAATGTTCTGTTACTAGAAGAAAAAAGTCTTTTACAATGGCTAAAAAGTGTCATAAAAAGTACATTACTTTTAATTATAATTAAAAGCGTCTTAAAAACCACTATCATAACAAGACTAAAAAAAACGTCTTAAAAAATAGAGCTTTTTAAGACGCGTTATTTACAAGGGTTGCAAAAAATTATAAAAAAATGTCTTAAAATAGAGTTTTTTAAGATGCATTATTTAAAAGGGTTGTAAAAATTTCCCCTGCTAACTACCTACCATAGCCAAAAGCATCCTAAATATGTGTTTTTTTATAGAATGCTTTACTTGAATGCATTATGAACATATCCATATATATTACATTCGAAAGTTGTCCTACGAAATTAAATCAACACAAATATTCACAAAATCAATTCAAACTAGTCATATTCATGTATACATTCAAAAGTTGTCCTCCCAATATGTACAACCAAAAGTTATCCTACCAATATATACATTAAGAAATTATCCTACCAAAGTAATATATACATTCAAAAATGTATTTTTCCCAATCATATTCCATCCAAAATCAGTTAATCTAAAAATTCTCATCTAAAATAGTGACAAATGTAACTATTATAAACAAAATATTTCGTCGACATTCCACCACAAACGCCTGCTCCATTCTTTCTTTACAAAACCACTTTCCATAACCCTGTAAAAGAATAATGAAAATATTATAATCACTTGCAACAAGAAACCGATTTATGAAAATCTTTATAACCAAAATAACCACATAATAAAATTTTGATTTTGCATAAGGAAAATTAACAATAAAATTCTTAAACATTTAATTTTTACGTCAAACTAAATGGTGTGAATTTTTGACACAATATCAAACTTAGTCAAACTTCACACAATACGTTGTGTTCGTATTGGGACTCTTTTATAATCATGTCGTGTCATGTACGCGTCAAAATTAAAAACAATTTTTTTTACGAGAATCATACTAACAACCCCCAACAATAAATAAAAATAACAGCCCCCAGCCCCCCAACACCCTCACCCCAACAACAACAACAAAATGCACCCCCCCCCCCCAACCCCAACCCCACCCCCCCCCCCCCCACCCCAACACCAAAACCCAACATCGACGTCCCCAGTGCACCCCTCGCTCCCAATGTTTAGTCCGACATGTTAAACATTTAATTTTTATGTCAGGCTAAAGGGTGTGAATTTTAGATACAATATTAAATTTAGTCAAACTTCACACGATACATTGTGTTCGTGATGGAACTCTTATAACCATGTTGTGTCATAATTAAGAACATCTTTTTCACGAAAATCATCTTAACAAACCCCAACCGCCAAAAAAATATTATCCCCCCCCCCCCTGTAACAACCCTCGATTTTTGGAGACTGAGAAATTAAATTTTGGGAAAATAAAATTTAATTAAATTGAAGAATTTCAAAATTTGGGAATTGAGGCCCAAAAATAGAGAATATTTTAAAGTATTCCGGATGATATTTTTGCGGGTACCATCGATCCCGGAAGGGTCGAGAGAGTCAAAATGACTGTCATTGGGTCTTATTTCGGCTCCGAAATATTTTTATGCTATTTTGACGTGAATTGGAGTAAACGAGTCATTTAAAGTGTGTATTAACATTTAAAATTGGGATTTTGTTTTAAAGGATTTGGAGGCTTACGGATTAAGCCATTTCTCATTTGAGAGAAAAGGGAAAAAGCCCTAGAGAGAGAGGAAGAAAGGAAAGAAGAAGAAAGGAAGAGAAAGAGGAAGAAAAGCTTGGGGATTTCCGGCCCAACCGCGACATCGAGGACGATCCAACCTCTACAAATCTGAGGCAAGTGTTTAATCTTGCTAAATAGCTATTTGTGTATTTCATTTCATAATTTGTGGGGTAAAGAAATGGATTTTTGGGTATAATACCAAAACCTAGATTTTTGGGTTTAAATCTTGAAATCAATGTTATTCTATGGTTTAATCACATATAAATGGTTGGGATGAGATGTAGGATGGGTTTTATTGTTAATAACATTATTGGGTTAAAGATTTGGGGACTTAGTGATGATATTTGGGTATTAATTTCGTGGGTTTGCTGAAATAGGGAAATCGGCCAGCTTAACTGGTATGGCTGGTCGACCGCGGTCTGGGGACCGGTCGACCGTGCCTTAAGGAAAAGCCTACTGCATTTCTTCGTAGGCAAAATTTGGACCCGCGGTCGACCGGGGGTATGGGACCGGTCGACCGGTCCCCTGTTTTTAGCCCAAAACTTGGATTTCTTCTCCCCCTTTTCTTTTGGAGTTTATTCTTAGGGGCTTCCTTAATGGGATATTTTATGGGTTTCCTAAGATGACTTCTAGCCCTTTTTGGTTGGGTTTGTTGATTTAGGGTTCTCTCTTATAAAGTAAGAGATATCTTTTGGTGACTTATAAGGGGTCTCTCACTTAGTATCCAATAGTGGGAACTTCTTGGAATCATTGGATAAGAAATATCCATGTATGTTGTGAAATTTCTAGGCCGACATTTATGTCAAATCCTTATAAGGATAGGATATTGTTAAGTTACAGATTGGGGCCATTTGGAAGGGAGTGGTCGCATACTCTTTAAAGAGTGAGGGGTCTTATATCCTTAGAAATGTTTAGGCTAAGGAACGATTGATAACTCTATAGGAGTAAGGGTTACCGAGATTTATTCGAACCATAGGTGACTTTGGGAACGGCTTGGGATCGTACTATCGACTAGAATAAGCAGTAGCATAAATTCTAGTTAGGATAGTTTACACGTAATCATGGGGATATGACCAGTGAGATTCCAATACTTGAAATGAGGTTGGAATAAATTGAGGTTTTAGACTATTAAGTCATGTGTGTGCCTATGGTTAAATAGTACTAAAGTAATTAGGTACTGTTGAATATGGATGAAGTGTGTAGTGATGGATTCCTACACATACTCTTGGGTGATAACCCAAATGTTGAATATATATGTATAGATATATACATATGGTTTTGGGAGACTAATCATCATAGGAAAAATGATTGAATATGTTTCAAGTGAGGGATTGTATTCACATATCGAGGTACATTTAATGGAAATATTGGTAACGGCTTGTATATTGAGGATTATGTATACTTATAGCCGGGTTTATATATCTTATACATATGAACGAGAATTAGTTTGTATATATATTGTTATAGCGATGTGTGAATATATGTACATATATCTATGTATGAATGTGAATATATGGATATATTTATGTTGTGGACATACATGGTATGGATATTTAAACCGTATATGATGGTTTATTATATTGGATCATATGATGGGATCATATGGATGTATGTATATTGCGTATGTGAGCGATATATATACTTATGTGGTTAAGCATACCCCGCTCATGCTATCATTGGGAAGTTTCCGCGTAGAGGGTGAGCATCCTGGCATATAGAGCAGGGTGTGGATATTACCCAGGTCATAGTCGTCCCTTGTGTTATTATACGATATAGATATATATTTTGGGATGAGACGTGGTGGGTATGTTTCGTCTCATTGCCGGTTGGAACTATGACCGCTTCCCAGGACGTCGTGTGTGTGAGTTACCACGAGGTGGGTGTCGTTGATCCCCACCAGGTGGTCCCCAGTTGTTACGTGAGTCGGGCTCTGGTAAGATGATAGCATTGATGCAGTTTTATGGGCGCTATATATTTAGCCGGGTATTATATGTGCATGGCCTTTGTACATCATATATGGAATGTACACTTGGTCATGGGTATGGATGATGGCATGTATATGTATATGGTGAGAATAAAATACCTATATATATATTTATATATCCTAGATGAAAGGATATGGTATTTCGATGGGGTACATCTTGGATGATAATGGTGTACCGGATTATTTGGGGGTTGATGTATCGCATTTAAGGAATACTTCGGTTACATCATCCCAAGGATATTATTGGAGATTTTGAGTTGTTTTTACATTGTAGTTTAAAAGTTTAGCAGTAATGGTAGTATTAAATTGTATGTTAAGGATTATGGATATCTAGGATCGACATTTCCCAGGAGTACTGTAACGAGGTGGTTCCTTGTTTGGATTTCGCTTTGCGAGACACCTCACGCACGAAACGCAGTGCCATGTCGAGGTTTGAGAGAAGTAATTCTATATGTGGCATCTCGGATCTCTGGTCTTGACCTTGTCAGGAGTAGTGTAACGGGGAGGTTCCTTGTTTGGATTTCTCTTTCCGAGACTCCCCACGCACGAAACGTAGCACAATTTTGAGATTAGAGAGAGGTTTTGCCAATATTCCATGTGCATGATATTAAGAAAATAAATTCTTATATTTTAGCCTATATATATGTATATATATATATATATATATATATATATATATATATATATATATGGGTAACGTATTAAGTATTATAATTCATTATAATTATAAATCGGAATCCATTAGGCCTATTATGGCATAATTGTTGTTATCATAATCTAGTAGGATTAGAAAGGGTGGATCCTTAGATTATGTCGGGAAAGTAGCTCTCGTGGGTATAGGCTAGGCCTATGATAAGTTAGGTTGTCCTAATAACATTGAGGGTAATTTAACTAAAACTTGAGGACACGAATAGGTGTGCGCCTTTAGATGAGAGGTGAGTTGAGGTTTCACGAGAGTGCGGTCTCACTTTAATTATGAAATAAGTGCACCGATAATTATTATGCACGGATAACACACTTGCTAAATATTTTTCACATTCGGGGCTCTGACCCGTTTACTTTTCTCTCCTCCTTGTATATATATATATTACCTCAGGTATCCTACCGTATGGATGCCGGATGACTTTCTATCCAGAGTCTTGGGAGCCGTGACAGGTGCGGACTGTTGCGGGATGTTTCATGTAGCCGCTTCCTACTTCTTTAATATTCTAGGTAGGATTCATGTTGTATATCGGGTTTGTACCCAAGGGATATTTATATACATGTTTATATTTATTCCATTTCAGCTATTGTATTGGCTGTGACCCGACAACTTATTCGGGACTTCTTTGTGTAGTACATTCGGTTGTAGTTATTTAGTTCATTTTATTTTTAGCATTTCATTTATCTTAGTCCTATCATGCATCTTTTTCTTGTTGGTGGTGTTATAGTGTTAGTTTGTTGTTCGTTGCACGTTTTTCTTTAATTTTCATATCCCGCTTATGTGATTTCGGGTAGTTAATCCTATATTATATAGTACCGACAGTTGATGTTGAGACTGGACCATCTGAAACTCCTGATTTAATATAGTATAGGGCTGGCCACCCGTTATTATTTTAGGCGGGTTGTGACACCCCCCAACTAAAAAGCCAGCAGCCTCCTCCCCAGCACCCCCACCCCAACAATAATAAAAAATCTGTAGCTCCCCCCCCCCCCCCTCCAGCACAAAAAAAAAAAAAAAAAAACTAACACAACAAAAACTCATGCCCCCCCCCCCCCCCCAACAACAACAAACTCCCCACACACCTTGCCAACCCCCACTCTCGTCGATCTCCATTACATGGGAATCATATCACTACTTGAATTTTAATAAACCAAGGTATAAAATCTTGTATCATACAAACACTCGTACATAATATTATTTAATAGTATGAATCACACATGTACCATTAGCTAGTTCATATAAATATCACGAGTATAAGGGAGAGAGGGAGAGTTACTATACTTTTAGGTGCCTCAAAATGAACTGAATGAAATCAACTCGTACATTGTCAATCCCATACTTTGTGTATGTCTCTTCTTAGATAGCATGCTCATCTTAAACAATCTCAATCATTGACGGCATCAGAAATGAAGAATAAAATGGCATACACAGACACATTGTTCTATAATTTTCTGCAGGAGAAAAACATAAACGTTGGATAGATAGATATAAAGATATAGAGAGAGAGATTATTTTCTCGTAATCAAGAGATAAATGGACAAGTTGTTGTTAAAAAAACTATAAATGTGAGTTTGAGTGTCACTATGTGTGGATTACAATTTAAGTCGAATTGTTATAAAAATGCAACTCCTAAAATTACCAAATACTCAAAAACCTATGACATCCTATTAGTAGCAAGTCTAACCACCACCACGTGCAATGTAAGCGCAGGAGAAAGCAGTTTACACATGGATAAATATAAATAAAACGGATATCGAGAGAAATCTACGTTATTTACTTTACTAGTCTTTACTTTCATTTCACATACTGATTTAAGTTTAAGCTAGTCTTTATAAGTGTCCATTGTTCAGAGTTCCTGCAAAAAAGACACTACAGATAATTAGAACACAACATTCTACTCTAGTTAAAGTTGTAAATATAACATCAAAGCATCAATCGCTTGAATTTCATGTCTCACTTAAGAAACATAAATTTTTAATATGACCAAAAAGTAGAGTGACGAACAAATGTTATATTTAGTGCTTCTACAATAATCAAGGTCATTGATATTAGAGGTATTGCCATTTGTTGTAGTAATAATGATCAAATAAAAAATACCGTATTTTTTTTTCTAAAATCAATATACATCTCTAAGTTGTCTAGTTCTAATAGAAAATCGTGACAATAGAGTAAGTTTTCTAGATACTTGCCATGAGTTCAAGAACTTCATGGAGAATTCTCCTACGGAGGAGGTTGAGGGTGTATTCATCAACTTGTTCGGGTGTGGCCATTTCCTTGCACTCTGATCTAGGAGGATACCTTCGAACATTACATTGTTCTCAGCTAGGTAGAAGAAGACCTCGACCCACACCTTTTGGGATACTTTGAATGTCTTATCAATCCCGTATTCAACATCGATCAAAATCCCCAGCTCACCAACCCGTTGTCCTGCAAGATCAAACATTAAAGTTAAACCAAAAAACACACTAGCCGATGTTTTAATCATGAAATGTATAAGGAAATACGCAAAAATAAAAAACTGCATTATTAATACAAATACAAATTCAAACACAGGTGACTAAAAATTGCATGATTATAAAAGCAACACAAAAACGTGACTACAATTGCTCTTGATATTATCATTAGTTTTTTTTATAAAATTAAGATACCTAGCAGAAATAAAATATAGTCCTTATTCATTTATTGATTTTTCTTCGACAACGACAACTTATATGGCATTATCAATCAAATTTTCCTTAAATATAAAAATTTTATACTCCTTTTTGTGTTACTGCTATTATAAAGTTGTTGTAGCTTAATATGAAAATTTACCCAAAGCCATAAGCATTTGTAATAACGACGTAACCCATAAAATATTTCATATATTAAATTTGTTACCTTCTTATCATTATATATAGGAATGGACACTACCATATCAGAACAATTCATTTGCTTATTTGAAACTCTATAATTTTAGGCATGGCAAGAAATAAGGTCAAGCTTGCTTTCATCAACATTGTCTCAACAAGAAGATCAACATACAAGAAGAGGAAGAATGGTTTGATAAAAAAGATGAGTGAACTCACTACTCTATGCGATATAGAAGTGTTCTTGTTCCTATATACTCCATACGAGTCTCAGCCCAGATTTGGCCAAACACTTTGGGAGTCCAATCTATTCTCTAAATGTATAAGGAAAAGGATTGCGAAAGAGATTGAACAATTGAAAAAACAACACAAGGATAATCGTTGTGTGTATTTCTTGTTTTAACAATGTTGTGAAGCACAATGTTGTTCACATTCTTTACATTTGTTATTTTATGTTACTTAAAAGTTATCCTCACAATAATGAAAATTAATTAACTATTTTTCATACACATCCAAACACACACACATACATGGGAAAATAAAGTTCATTGTTTTAGTAACCTCGAATGTATTAGGATTTTATTTATTGCATAGACTAGATACTATGATTAATCCTTTGTCTCACAATTCCATCTCTTCCTTTTCATTTCAGTAAGTTTTTTAAAGTTGCTGTTGAATACATCTTGAACTTTTATTTCCTAGAATCGAAACTCTGTGTGTTATTAATTCATCTTAAAACATTTTCATCTTAAAATATTTCTTAAACATATAGATATAAAAATGACATATGTGTTTAATTAATTTAACTATATTTAAAAGTAGGTTGATGCTCACATCCAAAAGTCAAAAAATGTCATGGGAAGGAAAAGTGAGATTGTAAGCTATAGGGGTGTGCATGAAATTTAATGGACTGAAAAAATTGAATCGGACCGAACCCACTTTTACGTTTTTTTTAATTATGTCTTAATTCCGTTTAAAAATATATAGGACCGCATAATTCGGGACGGTCTTAGTCTTGGGTCGTAAAAAATGGATTTGGACCGGACCAAACTGCTTTTATTATTATTATTATATATATATATATATATATTAATTTACTAACTAATACACACGCACACTCCCATTGACAACCCAACCCAACCTTAATAAGTTAACATGGTGAAATAAAATGAATGTGGTGAAAAGTGAGGTGAAACTTTAACCATTTTTTCGTTCTTTTTTTCTTAATTGGTCCGGTCTCGATTTATTTTTTTGGCAGACGGACCTAGTCGGTTCGGTCCACGGTTTACAGTTTCAAAACCCTGTTAAGACCGACTCGGACCAACTCTATATAAAATAATATATTTTTACATATATATGTATATATATAACATAAATAAATAGTAAAAGTATATATTTTTATAGTTGATTAGTTTAAATTATAGTTTAATCCATAGTAGGTCTGTTTTAATTGCAAATTTTGATTTTTTTTTTAGTTTTTAATGTTCGGAAAAAATATACTTAGATATATTTTTATTATTATAAATGATGTAATTCATCACTGTAAGGACCGACGGGTTAGACCAGACCGACCCTATAAAAAATCGAATCGACTAGGATCGGTTAACCGACATTATCGGTCCGATCTTGGTCAATTTTTTTAGAGGACTGACCAAGTCGGTCCGGTAAAAAAAAAAAACTCAAAATTGAATCAGATCGGACCGCAAACACCCCTAATTCCTACACCTTCTATGTCTTCTCCCACACCCTTTTCAATATTTAAACACTGAAAGACCAAAAGACCATTTATGCATATATAATTTGAACAAATATAATCTTTTGCCCAAAAATCTATTACTTAAAAAAAACATAATATTATGAAAAAAATAAAAACATAATATTTTGAAAATAAAAATCCTAATATTTTAGAAAAGTAAAAGTTTAAGATTCTGAAAATATATAAATTATAAAAGCCATTTTTTCATTTAAAAAACATTATGTCATTTATAAAAAACTTATTATTATTTATTTAAATGGACGTTGATAAAAAACTGTTTCGTTATTTATTTTAAAAAATGGACATTCTTTTTAACATTTCTAGTTAAAAACTGATTCTTTTATTGATTTAAAAAACTATTTCGTTATTTATTTTTTCAGTTAAAAACTGTTTCTTTTACTCTTTTAAAAATAATCTTTTACTATCTTCAATAATGATCCGCGTCAGCGGTATGTATAGGCAGTCCGACCACCTATTATAAGGACATTTTTCTCAAGTCCGATATGTTACATTTGTGTATGTCATACGTCGCTACATTTGGCACGTCACTTCACGATATCACATGACGACTTCTATCCGAATTCTAAGAATCAAGCATTCATCATCTCTAACAAGTGTCCCACATCTGTCTCAACGACTTCACGTTCCACGATTTTAGGGATTTTATACAAGTGGTACGCAAGAGAAGTCAAAACAATGAAAGATAGGAAAGATAGGAAAGTTCAAGGGAATTTTGGTAATTTTATAGTCATAGTCCGGAGATTCGGTCAACTAGAAAGTTGAAGATCTTGATGCAACGAAGATACTAGAAGAAACGGCACCTTAATCTGAGATACGGTAAAGGAGTTATGACCTTTTGAAGATGGAGAAAATTCCTTAAAAGAATGCTGATTTTTTATCCCCGAACTAGCGACGTACCGCGAACCACACAGTGAACCGGTTCGGGGTACATAGGCGAACCGATTCGGGGTACACGCATAGCAAAAATCCCACCGACTTAAAACTCTTTTGGTTTCCCTATAAAAGCCAACTTCGGGGGAGTTTTTTTTTAAGACTTGGAGAGACGTTTTTGAGAATTCTATTAGCTCAAGTCTTCATATTTTTGAGTCCCAAAAACTCATGTTTTGATTCACACATCATTCCCATGTTTTGTGAATCATTTTGGAACCCATGAACACTATTTTACTTTTGTTCATCTTTGTTGGGAGATCTCTGCAATCGAGGGTTGCGTGTCATTGCTGAGTGAGTCTCTACGAAGTTTTATGGTTGCGTGCCATTGAGGAGTACTGTGGTTCTTCCTTTGCTAATTGGATTACGATCCATGTGGGTTCACTACATGTGGATTCATTACTGACAACACTGACCGACGCCTTCGGGTATTCATGTATCACTGTATTTCATAGTAATTCGTGTAAGTTGCGATTTACTTATTATAATGAAATGAAAAGTTTTTCCCTGCGGGTATTTTTCCTTAAATTTGTGTCGCATGATTTATTTATTTATGGTTTGACACACGCACATACGTAGTTTCATGTTTAGGGGCTGAATTAATTTAGTTTAAAAATAGACTCTAATTAAATAAGTGTGCCAAATCGGATATTTGCGGATTTAATCAATTATCACACAACGTCATATTTTACAAATTGGTATCAGAGCAGGTCGGGCAAATTTATCACGTGATTCTGATTTTTCAAGGATTTAATTTTTTTGATACAATTTGACTTCAACTTCGTCAAATTGGTATTAGAGCAGGTTACGCTAGTTTATCGCGTATTCCTATTTTTCGCAAAATTGTGTGATATTGATTTTTTTGGAAAAATCAGTTTTTTTTTTAAATCGCAATTTTTCCAATGGAGCACTTATGTAATCGGATGCCCCCCTTTGATGACACGAGTCAGAGTTTTGATGATATAAATAGTTTGAATTTGACGTTTGCTAAAAGAATTGATTTTTTGGAAAAAGAAAATTCTCGTTTTAAATCTGCGATGGATCTTTTGAAGACGGTTCAAAATCAAAGAGATTTTTATCCTGAGAAACTTGTTTCTTTGGACCATGAATTTAATGCTTTAAAATTGTCCAATAAGGAGAGTGATGATAGGGTCCTAATTTTAGAAAAAGATTGAGAGGACCTTAAAAATTCAATGGTTTGTATTTGTGCCAAAGTTGACAAAAATGTTTTAATCAATGAGTTTGTGGCACGTGAAGAGAGTCTTAGGAAAAGTTTTCTTTAATTGAGGGGGAGAGAGATACCCTTTTAGAAATTGTTGAAAATTTGAAAAAGAAATCCATGTCTTTAGAAGAGTCTAATTTGTTCCTTGAATCAAATATTTTGAAGTTGAAAAATGATTTAAACGATTCAAGTAGGTTTGATAGTGATGGTAATATATTATCTTGTTCTCATGCTTCTAGTGCTAAAGCCAAAACCATTATTTGTTTTAGAGGCTCAACCAATTTCAAGGATGTTAGAAAAGGTCAACCCATAAGTGTCGTTCCACCCATTTACACATGTTCATATTGTGGTAGGAAAGGTCACCTTAGGAATTTTTGTTTTGATCTTGGAAAATGTCCTAGGAAGTTTATGTCTAGTGTTCCCATGGTTCCCAAAGCCCCCACACAACGTTTCACACCAAAGTATCGGCCGAGTCAACTCGATATCGGCCGAGTTGACTCGGAATCGGAGGGGGCCGAACCGAAACCGGGACACGTTTCAAAAAAAATAATGAATCGTAATAAATCGTGAAATATCGCCGATATCTCGCCGATCCCAAGATGTCTCGGTGATTTATCGTCCAATATTCCCGAGATAATAGATATTTCGGCCGATTCAGGAGGAAAAAATCCAAGAGGGCTTAGCAAAAAAAAAACAGAAGGTCTTGGCCAGTAAGAAGAAAACAAAATAAAGAAGAAGAAATCTATAGTGGTGAACATGTCTTCGACTTCTGTTAGAATTGTTTTTCAAAAAGAGCATGATAAGCTTTAGGGCAAGAGAAAACTGTTGCATAAAAAATAGTTTTGCTTTGGTCTAAAATGTTATATGTTTTGTTTTATTTGGTCAAAGTGGGTCTAATAACTGTCGAGCATCTATTGGCTTAGTAAATTACATTGGGATAATGTTGTGTGCTCCTTCCAACAGTATACTATATCTTTCTGAGCTGTGTGGTACAACTGTCCAGGAGATAAAGTTTGTGTGGTACAACTGTAACTAATTTGGTTTGTACAGATAAAATGTTTAGGGGACTTTTATTCTTTTGTCAAGTAAAATGTTTAGAGTTCCTTCGTATTTGGTAAAAAGTAAAAAATGTCTACAATTTAAATATGTTTCTAAGTTCTTTTTTTAGGTACAAAATAAATGTTGAACCCTTTAGTTGACCGCAAGCCTGCCTTTTCTTTGGTTGAGTGAGATACCTACTTTGTGTTCTCTATTTTATGTTAAAAGTTGTATTTACCCTTTTGTTATTTGTGTACAAAAAAAAACTTACTTGTGTACAAAAAATGTTATTTGTGTACAAAAAAAAATTGCGTAAAAAAATATTTATCGCAAAAAATGTTAAAATACATTTTTTTTTTATATAAAAGATTTATTTGTACAAAAGCATTTATTTGTGCAAAAAATGTATTTGTACATAAAACATTCATTTGTACATTTATTTATACGTAAAAATGCTTGTTATCATTAATTGTACATAATCTATACATTTAAAAAAAATGTGTACAACATATGTTTTTAAAAAATTTAAAAATTCCTAAAAATAATGTTCTGTACAAATAATGTTCAGATGTCGTAAAAAATGTAAATAATTTCTAGAAGTTCTAACAAAAAATGTGTTGTGCAAATAATGTTTAGAATTTAAAAAAAATGTTTAGAGTCTCCAAAAATTCCTAAAATTAATGTGTTGTACAAAAAATGTTTAGAATTCTAAAAAAAATAGATTTTCTAAAAATTACTGAAAATAATGTGTCGTACAAAAAATATTTAAAATTTCTAAAACTTATAAATGTGTTCTACAAAAAATGTTTAGAATTCTTTAAAAAAATGTTTAGAATTTCTTAAATTTCTTAAAAGTTATGTGTTGTACAAATAATGTTTACAATTATTAAAAAAATGTTTCATGAGATTGTTTTTCAATATTATTATTGGTTTACTATGCAATATTGAATCTGACAACTCTGTCGCGCTTCAATATAACCAATTCTACAATGCAATGCAAATTGAATGATGGGTTTGAATGTATCTTACTGGTTCACATTGTTTATCTTATTTTTTTAAAATTTTCTATATTTTTTTTGAAATTTTTTGCGCTCTCTAAATAGCGTATTATTGCGTATCGCCCGATACCGCGACCAATACCGCGATCGAGTTGAAAATCGAATGTCCGATACCGGGACCGATACCGAGACTTTGAACCATTCTAAGAAGGGACTTTATAAAATAAGACAAAAATACTAATAATAATTTAATGTAACAATGAATGGCCAACAAATCTATATTGTACCTCTAAAGTAATAGAATTAGAGTTATAACTTCTCATAAATGACAAGGTTGCTCTATTCATTTCTCCCATTGTAATTTTTCAATATATAAACGTACCAAGAAAACTCTTTATATAAGAAAGCCCCTTATTCTTCCAACCGAACGATCGTTTCTTCAATTAACTCTCTTTAAAGCGTAACCTTTTTTTTACTCTATACTCATATTTCTCTCCCTCTCGCTCTCTTCACTTACCCCCTCTTCATCTCCAACATCAAATGCATATGCCATCTTAACCGTTTACCACACGCATCCCAGTCTAAAGACCAAGATCGTCACTGTCATATGCAAGGGGCACAATCATTTGCCAGTTATGAGAAGAGATCATATTTGTACTAATATTCTAATTTTGTGCACAGAAATAAAGGGTTTTTCGTCAATGCCTAAAGTTGCAGAAAATGAATGGATTTTTATTTCCCCTCTCTTTGATTTCTTTCAACTCTCCACTTCGATCAAATACGCAATCGGTTTTCATCGTATTGCCAATGACACTTTACATATTACTGATTCTCTTTCTACACATCCCCTATTCATGCGAGTTATTATTTATTAAATACGTTTGCTAAATAATAAATTAATATTATGCCCCTTTTATATTAAGAGATTAAGGTATAACCTTGCAGGTTGATATAGGATTAGAATATGCATGATTGTTTTTTTGGACTTCTGTAATATGAGATTAAATTGTTTTGGGGATGGTGTGGTGTGGTTTTTTGGATTTCTATAATATCATTTTTTGTTTGTCAGATGTCTGAAATTTATGGATTTTCTTTAACATTGTGCAGCTTACGAAGAAGTATCACCGAGATACAAATAATAATAATGCTTCTTACACACTTGTCGCCTCTGTTTCAGTTTCTTACACCTTTGGTTTAAATAATTAATCTATAATATTTTTGTATTCTTATAATGGTATTATAATATTAGATTCGTGAATAGCTCTTCCTTTGTGATGTTTTTCTTGAATGATAATCTCACCAATCACTCTTGTGGAAGGTGAATTTTAGACATTACGATTCTGAAAAGAAAAAATAAACATTCATGGTAACTGCTTTTGTTTTTATGATCTCAAGTCATGTTTTTGATCTGGTTCTTTATTCTAAACTCAATCAGCAAAACTAAGGGTGGTTTCGATTATAAAGTTGGGAAATTATTGAAAAAGCATTCATTTTTATGGGAAGTTGGGAAAAGAGACGAGTGACTCGGTGATATATTCTCTTATACTATTTTTTGAAAATTATTTCTTTATTGTTGGTTTGTTTGATTCATTTGCTTACTAATGTAATTTTATGTTTGTTTGTTGCAGATATTGTTGGTTTGTTCAATTCGAATCCATTGAGCACAAGTTCAATAGCTTGAGGCATGAACTTGTTTGTTTCTTAGTTTATAAAGAGTTTAATGGTTTGGAAGTTGGATTCAGTTCTGCATTTTTTACTTTCTTCTATAGAAGTTGTGCATTTTTCTTTTGTGTTTTCCTTTCATTCTGTAGCTAAAATAAGGAACTAAATATATTTTTACCGGATATTGTTTTTTTAAATCTTCTTGTTTCAGACTTCATAACTGCTAATTAATTTTTATACATTATTCTTTCATATATTTAAATACATCATTAAAGTATAAAATATGTTAATAAGTACTATTCTATACTTGAAGTCTATGAAAGGACTTTATAAAATAAGACAAATTACAAATAATAATTAAATGTAACAGTGAATGGGCAACAAATGATCATAAAGACCATTGCCTTCTTACTTATTTATTGTTCACCATTACATAGATTTTGCTTAAATAAATTTACTTCTTGTTTTATTGTAGAGAATTACAAAAGTATTGAGGCACTATGGAATTCTTTGGAAAATATTTATTTTAGATTCTTCCCAACTTTTGTGGTTTTGATTGAAATATATTTTATGCGAACAATAGTTTTAATGTGACGCACTTCATTTGGCTCATTAATTAAAAAAACATTTCTTATTCACCCGCAAAGAATTGAATAAAAAATCGAAAAAGCAAGAAAATATCTGACCAAGCTAGTATCCACCTTTCTTCCATTTTTTTAAAAATATTTTTTTTCAACCTTCTTTCAACTTTGTAATTAAATGCACGCTTGATTAGTTATTTACCACCAAATATATTAGGCAAGGAAGAAAATTCTCTTGTAGCAAATTTGACTGACATAGTAAAATTATCAACATCGAAGCAAAACAAATGATATTGAGATGAACTTGTTTGGAGACTTTTAGATATACTAGGTAAATCATGACCATCTCTAGTATTCCAATCAAGTAATCATATTGTTTCTTGGTTAATTGAATGGATAATAGAATAAATTAAAGGATTTATGTGATATATCACAAATGATTAACACTTGGGGAGGGTTTCAATGGCTTTAAATATTCATTGTACAATACATAATTTGAACAAAAGAGTGACATTTTTCTTTGTGAGGGTCGTCCGAATACAGTGGTAGACCTAGTTTTTGAGGTCAGGGATTGCAAATTGTAATAACCCGTCCTTTTGGAGACCATTAAATTCCATAATTAGATATAAATTGGAATTTGGGGAATTTTCCTAAATAGTAATTTTTGGGATTTTCGAGGATTAAATGACTTTCGATGGGTGCTGTAATTATTTTTGGGACTATATAGGTCGAAATATTTTAATTATATGTCGTTGTTGAGTAAAGCGACACGAGGTAAGATTTTTAATTGGAAAACCCGCATTTATTTATTTTGGGTTGGAATAGTGATTTGCGGTCAAGTACCTCGGATGGGAATTTCGACAGCGCCGTGAGTCTCGGAATGTCCGAGATAGTCGGAAAAGAGTGTCCGATTGTCAAAAATGAGTTTCGGATAATTTTAGAGGTAAAAGTAACTCGTAATTGGGTAAACGAGTCGTTTTTGGGTTTTAAGGGTTAAAACCCCTTTTCTTCCTATTTAAAGAGGGAGAAGGGAAGAGAATAGAGAGAAAAGAGAAAGAAAGGAAAGAAGAGAGAGAGGAGGAGAGAAAAGAGGAGAGAAATGGAGATTCGGGCCAAACTCCGCCGGATTCGACTCGAGGTCGTCGGATTTTATCCACGAGGCAAGTGTTTACTTGCTTTATTTATTTTTTTGCATAAATATCTCATACCGTAGTTTGGTATAAACAACCCCTAATGGTTTTGGGGTGGGTTATCGTGGATAAAACGGGTTTTTGGGAGTTAAAACAATTAAACCTCAATAATATTTCAATTTTGTGGAACTTAGGTTTTAACCTAAATTAATTGATGGTTTTGGGTTCTAGGATGTTTAGAACCCTTAATATATGTGTAGTTGTAGTTGGTTGAGGTTGTAGGACGTTGGGTGAGGCGACAAAAGATTGGGAGAAGCTTTAATGGCCGAAATTGTCTCGGAGAAGACGATAAATAGTAACCCGTCACTTTAGGGGGTACTTTTGGCAAGGAAAATAATTGATTTAGCTTTCGGCCAAAACATGAAAGTTGTATATATTTTCGATACGGTCGCGTGGGCGCTGACCGCGTATTTTTCTGAATTTTCTTCGATTTGATATGATTTTTACAAGATGACAGCTCCGGGTTGAAATCATCAACTCGGAAATCAAATCGGGAATTGGAAAATTTACGGCTAGAATTAATGTCATAGATGTTCGGGATAATTTTTGGGGTAGTTTAGAAACCCCGAAAATGAATTTGGGTTGTTGGTTAAGGGAATTGAGGAATTAAAGTTTTGAGGACCTAGTGTGACCGGTCGACCGCGCCCCTAAGGCCGGTCGACCGCGTCAAGGAGAAAGGGCTTACTGCTTTGTTTCGTAGGCTTATTTGCCACCCGCGGTCGACCGGTGCCCTGTTTTCAGCCCAAGATTATGGAGATTAGGATTATTTCTCCTTTTTGAGTTTAATGTTTAAGGCCCTTCCAAATAAGAAATTATGGAGGGTTATGTCCTAAAGGACTTGAGGAATTGGGAATTTATATATGTGTATATTCACTTAGAGTGAATTGGTATAATTGGAGATATCCAAATGAATCCGTAGATGGGATTTAAGTATGTATTATTTATTAAAGTAAGAAAATACTTTGGGTTTAGTATCATGCTTATATGAATGCATGTTTATGATTCCTGGAGGGAATCTTTGGGAATATTGGTCATCGCTAGATGATATAGGCCATTATGGCCGTTCATATATTCTAGGAAGACTATATGGTATGTATATATATTATGTGAATAAAGTATATATATATGATATGATGGAAGTGATTTTGAAAATATAAAAATAAATATTTTCAAAATGGAAAGATAAATGATTTTCAAAATTGATATATTATGGTTACACACCTCCCTAAATCGCTATCATAAGGGAAGTTGCGCGCATTGTGGTGAAGCCTTCCTGGCTATTGAGCGGGTTGGATATAGTCCCTAGGCCATATGGGCATTTATATTTCTGTGCTGGTTAGGGGATTCGGGGTGTGGTCCTGACTTTCCCGCAGGCAATATGTCCGCTTCCCGTCGTTGGTAGGTTCCCAGGTTGTCTTGTATAGATAGGCCCTGGAAGATGATAGCCATTCAGGGGCGCGTCCAGTGGGGAAACCCGGAGGGGCGGTCTTAGATTTATTAAAGCAATTCATGATAATGGATTGGCTTTAATTTACATTTTCTGAGTATAAAAAGGGAAATGGGATAAAGGTTTGGCTTCGGTAACACTCCCGGATGGAAGAAGGGATGTGGAAGCATGATTTGACCAAAGCATTTTCATGATAATGGAAATGGCTTTGGGTACATTTCCTGAGTATAAAAAGGGAAATGGGATGACATAAAGGAAAAGCATTTTTATGATAATAAAACTGGCTTTTAAAAAGTATATGATTTGGTAAAGCAATTCATGATAATGAATTGGCTTTCATATTTACATTTCCTGAGTATAAAAAGGGAAATGGGAAGTTTTGAGAAAATGAAAAGTATTAATAAATACTTGTATATAAATCCTCAGTCCGGGAGATAGATCCGGATGTATATTGTAATATGAATATGAATATATGGATGAATCGAGTACAGAGGGTCTAATGGATCCCGACGATCGACCTTGCCACATAGTAGTGTATCGGGGGGGTTCCTTGTTTGGATTTCGCTTTGCGAGACACCCCACGCACGAATATGGCAGTGTGTTGAGACTGGGGAGAAGTTTAATCCTTAGTGCTCTTATATTATTAATTCTTATGGTATATATATTATTATATATCTTTCTGTACTTAGGGACTAGCGGATCTCGACTATCGACCGTGCCACGTAGTAGTGTATCGGGGGGGTTACTTGTTTGGATTTCTCTTTGCGAGACACCCCACGCACGAACATGGCATAGCGTTGAGACTGGGGTGAAGCTTAGCCCTTAGTACATTACTTGGACTATCTAGGGTAGATAGTGGTGGGGTGATAGATTAGTTTAGCAGGGTAGCTTGAATAGAATGTTCTAGATAGATGCGCTAGGAGTGCACTATTAGCAGAGAGGTGAGGGGTATCTCATGGGAGTGTGATACCAAACTTAAATATGAGATAAAACCTTTTTTAAAATAATAAGGCATTTATGCACTTGCAAAATATTTTCAAAAACTCGGGCTCTGACCCGTTTATCTACTTTTCATTTCTTGCTATATTATATATATACATAGGTGTCCAGACACAGGGACGCCTGGATGAAAATTCCTTCGAGTTAGACGTCAGCTGCAGCTGCTGTGGATGCGTGCAGGTTTTCGATAGCCGCTTCCATCCTTGTACTCTAGATAGGAGGTATTGTATAAACATTCGAGCCAATGGCTCAATTGAATTTATTTCTTCTTTCAGTACAGCATTCGATATGGTTGTATATTTGAACTGAGTGTTCGGTTATTTTAATTTATTTCAGTTTCATTTACGCATTAACTTGTGGATGTTTTATTTTAATCGTAAAAAGAGTAGTTAAGTAAAAGTTTTTAACGCTCGCCTAATAGGATATTAGTAATTAAATGGATTTTCGACAGTGATGCTAAGGATGATCCATATGTGACTCCTGTTTTAATTTGATATAGGAGTGATCCCCCGGTATCCCATTAGGTGGGTTGTTACACAAATGTTGGGGTTAATGTGGGGGGTTCGAGGACGGTTGCTCCTGAGATGATTTTTTAAGGGTTATTATATATTTTTCAATAATTTCTTAGCCATAAAAACAGGGTTACCCCAAAATTTAAAATATATTTAATTTATATTTTTATCAATTAAATTAGTAATATAAAAATTTTGTGTAGGCACATATTTCAACCAATTATATTCAACAATTAAAAAAAAGCAAACAAGTAAACAAATAGTTCATCATGTATGTTTTTAACAAATAAAAATTACTAAACAAATAAGTCAACCAATTTAATTATCAAACAAATAATTTATCAATATTTTTCATAAAATTAAATTATTCAAATTTCAGCCAATACTTAAAACTCAATAAACAAATTAAAATAAATATTAATCATTTTTTAACAACCTAACAACCAATAATTTTTTTAACAACATAAATATTTTTAATAACCTAATTTAACATTAAATATTTAATTGAAAAATTAAACATTGAGATTGAACTTGAACATTTAACTGAAAAATTAAACATTGAGATTAACATAACATTTAATCATCTAATAATTTAAACATTGGCCATTTATTCCTACAAATGAATTCAAAAAAAAAACAAACAAACAAAAGGCTACCTGTGAAAATCACAAGTTGTGATTGGAGAATGCACTGACTGGAGAGGGGAATGCGACAGAGGCGGAGCCTTGGAGTAGAGTAGAGGGGCGATTGAGAGAGGCTGGGATAGAGCAAAGAGAGAGAGGCTACAACGTGGTGGATCAACAGTGGAGAGGTGCGGTGGTTGACGCCTGGTTTGGCGGGAGGGAGAGGGCCGAAAAAAATGAGTAAAGTTGGTGATGGAAGTGGAGAGAGAAAGAGGGAGCTAAGTGGGTGGGTGGTTGCTGAAACGAAAGAGGAGATGGCTTAGCTTAGTTTTTTTTCCTGAAAGGAGATGCTAGTTTAAGATTTAGGAGTTATTTACATTTTTACCCTCGGCTTATAAAGTATTAGAAACTTGAATGCCTTTCACTCCAAAAAATTACACATAGGCCCAAGAAAAATTTGTTTAGCATATATCTCGAAAAAAAATCCTGAAAACTTAACCGCCCTTGTGTGAAGAATAAAAAGGCGACAATAATACACTTTCGCATCAGAGAGAGATTAAAAATGGGTTTGCATGGATAGATATTTAAAGAGTCATAATAGATGATAAACACTTGGGGCGAATTTCAATGGCTTTACAATTTACGTTATACAATACTAATTTTCATTTGTTAATGTCATCCTATGAAGCATGGAATCTTTGGAATGGTAAACAAATACTAATCGCACCCGAATCATGTGCGATTCTCCCTGAATCTCCTTCGATTCACACCAATCGTTTATCCAATTATTTTAATTAAATTTAACTACGGATTCTTCATGGATTCTTTAAAAATCCTTATTTTTCTCGGGAAGAATACTCAAGTCAACCAATTTTTCTGGTATTTTTTTTATCAACGTCCTTTGTGAAGCTATGGGGATATATAGTCTAGATTGGATGGAATTTTGAGAAGGAGAAAGGGTGAGAGTTGTCCAAAGACATAGATTAAAGTTACATATTGAATTGAAAATCATCAACGTGGATCTTCAAACTCAATGTTGTCGTGTTATTGCAAATCAACTTTCAACATTTTTCGATGTCGAGTGGTGACACTAAATAATAGTTCCATAATGATTTACATGAGTAGTGTTCGAAAGTTAGATACATGGCTAGATTTTACGAAAGCTGAAATTAAGTAGTGGTTTGAGAATATATATTTTTCAATAATGATATTATCACTTCAATCTTTTTCATTATGGTTCAATTTTTATGTTAGAAACTTATAAAAGTATTTATTAATTTATATATAACTTAATGTACAATCTACACAAAATTAAGTAATATTACAATATATTTATATATTTATTATATTTCTTAACGCACCCAAATCCTACTTTTTGAGATTTTTTAAATCGTCGCACCTGCACCGTGTCGCACCCGCATCTGTGTTTCATTGGTGTCATTTAGAGAACAAAAGATTGACATTTTTGTTTGTGAGGATCGTCTGAAGATAATACGCTTTCCTATGAAGATAATACACTTTCCTATGAGAGAATAAAAATGGGTTTGCATGGATAGATATTTAAAGAGAAATAAGAGAGACAAACTGATAATAATTTTAATAATTCTGATCGGTCCCCCGCTCAGTTGATTGATATCTTTGGGGAGATAGGATTCTTGGAAGGTGAGATAGTTTTTGTCCAGATCATCGTATCGGAGATGGGGGACTAACGACCTTTCCTCGACTATGAGAACCCTTTCACCTCCCTCATCCGCTTCCTCTTCATCAGCGATTAGCCTTCGTCAGACGAAAGTAGGAGTGGTTTTAGCCTCCAGAGGACTTTTTTCCCAATGCCTACCTTGAAGAGCCTCTTCGTCCCCCATATTGATGGAGGACGTCTCCTCAACCACATTAGAGGGACAAATAATTTTAGCATCCCAGTCTATTGGACTGGGGGGTTCACTTCTGCCGTAGAGGGGTTCAGCTGAGGAACAACGGGTTGGGGGCAGTTGATGCTTACTTCAGCCTTTGGAGTGCTACATGGTACCCTCAACGGGCCATTTCTTGAAAGATTGTAAAGGTAAACATGAATATAAATAATTGATTAGTTTTACAAAATAATATAAAGAGTTGTGCGGCATATGCGAATTATACAATAACAAATGTTAGAAACGAATGTGCATGAGGTGTCCCTCTTCAATCTCAGCCCAAGGACGGAGAGCGTCATGATCACGAACGTCTTCTCCTTTGGCAATAAATCCAAACACTTTTAACCTTTTGAGGTTGCCGAGTTATTTAAAAGGTCGAGATTTTCTTACAGCTTCTCGAACCCTGTCTATTCGGGGCTAAAAAATAGAGGTGTTCAGAACCGAATGGACTGAATCTCCCTATTTTTACCATTTTTTAATCGGTCTGGTCCAGCTTTTTTTACAGACTGGTCTAATCGGTCCGGTCCTCAGTCCGCGTAATTAAATACCCGGTCTGGACCGACCTGGACCAGTTACTATTAATATATATGTATTTAATTATATTTATCTATAAAAAAAAATACTCAAAGAAAGATGGGATCTTGTCTTGGGGGTACGCTAGTCTTAAAAAAGAAAGAAAAGAACCTTAGACCTAATCTAACTCACAAACACACGCACGCAAGTTCACTCTCACACCCACCCACCATTCTTCTTTTCTCTCTCTCACGGCACTCACATTTCATCTCCTCTTCGTCGCTCTCTCTAAGATAAAACCTCTGTGCCGACGCCATGATAAAAGAAACTAGTTGTTGGATTTGTGCCACCGTAAGAAACAACCATTTGCGCCATGAGAAACTACATAGAGGTACTCATATTCTGCAATCTTTTTTTCTCTTTGTTCTCAAAGAAAGTTGATTTTCAGTATGCGGACACATCTGTTACAGTTATACTCATGATGATAGTAAGTTTTGGCTGATGGTCATGATTCAAATACATATGTTACAAGTTACAACCTCTCTATTTGAATGTTTTATACTCATAATGATAATACATATGTTCTGTTACTGATTGTTACTCTGTCTCAGGTACTAAAAAACTACAACTTTGAAACTAAAAAAATAATTTTTTACTCAGGTATTCATAAAACATTTGTTGCTGAAAAAACATATATATCTTAGATTTATTTATTTAATTTTTTTTTATCTCAGATTATGTTGAAATCTAATCACACAAAAAATAATACATGACGAGGATATAAGGGATAAACATGAGGAATCTCTTAAAAACCATGTCACTATGAAATCGTACACAAAGATAGACCATTATATAACATTTAATCCTAGGGTTTTCAAGGTTTGGACAATGTGGACCTTTACAATGGATGATTAATCTAAATCAAAGGCTCTGATACCAATTGTTGAAGATCGATATACGGGGAATAAAAAAATTCATCCATGGATCTTTCATTGATAAAATATAGGAAATAAGTAAAACCAAAACCTAGGTTTTAGAACATAATGCCTTTGTGGACCCGGTTGCAGTGTTACAAGAAGAAAAGTATTTGTTGGTGGTGTGGGGATATCTTGTCTTGGATCTCAACAATCTTTCTTAAACCTTCTAAATATTATGATCTTTTAGTGTATGATCCTCCCAAAGTGAGGTAGGTGGGTAGACACCTTTTGGGATGAAAACCATTGCTTATACTTAAGATATGTGCTCTCTCTCTAACCCTCTTCAAAAAAATGTGAATAATATTTTCTCTCACCCCTCTCGAATCCTAGTGATGAATAATTATGATTAAAATCCTTTTCCATACCTTTATATAGAAGTAAAAAATGTGGACTTGTGGAAAACTGGGTTTTTTGAGAGTGTGGGCCTGACTACTTGGGTATTTAGACCACACTCGAACACAAGACAAACAATTAAATTAGCTCCAAATAAGTGCAAGGAAATCCTAAATTACATTTACCGTATTTATTTTCTTTCCATATTTAATCATAATTAATTCCACTAAATAATTATGACTACACTCCAATTTGAGTATCTCATAAATCACTAGGATATAATGAGATCTTTTTTGCAAACTTGGTTATAATACATAATACGATCCCCAGTGTTAAGATTTCGATAATCTCTTGGTCAAATAAATTTGCCAAAAATTGAGTTTAATCAACATCAAATCAGTTCTTTGACTCTCAAACTTAATTTATTTTGTTACACCACTAGATTATGGATGATCCATTGATCAGGTTTGTTGGTGGACACAAATATTTTAAGTATCAAAGGGATATCTCAATCCTAGGTATCTCTGAAAGCATATTCCTCCAAATTAATATCTCAGACCTATTATATAAATGTCATGCAAAATGCGGACATAATTTGATTTAATCCAAGATTTAATTGCACCCATAAAAATCAAAGCAATAATCATATAATCATTCGAATCCTCATAATTCTCGGGATTGAAAATCTATGCACCCACTATACCAAAAACAACAATCTGACACGGTTTAAAACTGTGTCAGATCAAATCTGGCACGATTTTGAACTGTGCCAGAATCAGGTGTTCCAAAATGGCTATTTTTTTAGCACAGCTCAAAAGTGTTCTAGATTTGACCAAACAGGAACACTTTTGACACATTTTAAAAACTGTGCCAGAATTTGATATTTCTGGCACACTTTATAATTATGTCATATCGAGTAAATTTTGATTCTCTTTTGGCACATTTGATAACGGTGCCAAAAATTGATACAATTTTGACATGGTTTTGAACCGTGCCAAATTTTTCGGATAAAAAAATTAATTATTTGAAAACAAGAAAATTCAAAAATTGCGAATCTCAAAAGTTGTTAATAAACTAATGTACATATAAACTTCAAAATATTACAAGTAATAATAGTTCACAGACCAAAAAAATTGGGGAGAGTTTTCTCTATTTTCTGGGCATTCTAAAACCTGCAAATATAATACCTGCGTAATGTAAAGCCCGCACGACCATAAAATATAATAAGAAAATTATAAAAGCCCGCACGGCCATAAAAGCTAACAATAAAACAACAAAATCCTGCACGGCCATAATACAAAAAAATATAATCATGAATATTAACGACATTAAGTAAATAATCCCCTTGTTGTAAACCATTGACTTCATGTGTTCAATGTGGATAAAAGCTAACGACAAAATATTATCCTATAAAAAAGTAAGATACAAATGGAGATGATATTAGTAACCGAGTAATTTTAAAAAACAAAACTTACGCAAGCTGAAAATTTGCATATACGAATTAAAATTATTATTCAATTCACAAATGGAAAATCGTGTGATTATGCGGTCAGTTCCTACAAGTGACAATGGTCTCGTACGAGGTTTTCATGCCTCTTACGGGGCCATTTGGGGGCTCGTTTGGGATTTCATCCTCAAACGGCTTGTTTTTAAGCCTAATCTAGATATTTTCAAATTATCACCATATTTTCAAACTAAGAGATCCGTGACTACGTGGTTAGTTCCAATGACTTACATTGGTCCCATGCGAGGTGCTCGTGCCTCTTACGGGGCTGTTTGCGGCCTGGTTTGGGTTTTCACCCTCAAACGGCTAGGTTTTAAGCCTAATCTAGATATTTTTAAACCATCATCATATTCTCAAATCGGGAGACCCGTGACTAGAGGTTAGTTCCTAAAAGTTACATTGGTCACGTGCAAGGTGTTCGTGACTCTTACAGGGCCGTTTGGGGGTTGGTTTGGGTTTTCACCCTTTAACGGCTTATTTTTAAGCCTAATCTAGATATTTTTAAATTATCATCATATTCTCAAACCAGCAGACCCCCGACTACGTGATCAGTTTTGGCAAGTTAAATTGGTCCCGTGCGAGGTGTTCTTGCCTCTTATGGGGCCGTTTGGGGGCTGATTTGGATTTTCACCCTCAAACGGCTTATTATCAAGCCTAATCTACATATTTTCAAATTATCATCATATTCTCAAACTGGTAGACTCGTGACTACGTGATCAGTTCCTAATAGTTACATTCGTCCCGTGCGAGGTATTCGTGCCTCTTACGGGGCCGTTTGGGGGATGGCTTTGGTTTTCACCCTCAAACGGCTTGTTTTTAAGCCTAATCTAGATATTTTCTAATTACCAGCATATTCTAAAATTGGCAGACCCGCGACTATGCGGTCAGTTCCTACAAGTTACATTGGTCATATGCGAGGTGTTCATGCATCCTATGGGGCCGTTTGAGGGATGGTTTGGGTTTTCACCCTCTAACGACTTGTTTTTAAGCCTAATCTTGATGTTTTCAAATTATCATCATAATCTCAAAATTGGGAGACCCGTGACTACGCGGTCTATTCCTATTAGTTACATTGGTCCCGTGCGAGGTGTTTGTGCCTCTTACGGGGCCGTTTAGGGGATAGTTTGGGTTTTCAGCCTCAAGCGACTTTTTTTTAAGCCTAATCTAGATATTTTTAAATTATCGTCTTATTCTCAAACTGGGAGACCCATGACTATGCGGTCAGTTCCTACAAGTTACATTAGTGCCGTGCGAGGTGTTCGTGCCTCTTACGGGGCCGTTTGGGGGATGATTTGGGTTTTTAGCCTCAAACAACTTATTTTTAAGCCTAATCTAGATATTTTCAAATTATCATCATATTCTCAAGCTGGGAGACCCGTGACTACATGTTTAGTTCCTACAATTTACATTGGTCCCGTACGTGGTGTTCGTGCCTATTACAGGGCCGTTTGGGGGATGGTTTGGGTTTTCACCCTTTAACAGCTTGATTTTAAGCATAATCTAGATATTTCCAAATTATTTTTATATTGTCAAATCGGGAGACCCACGACAACGCGATCAGTTTCTACAAGTTACATTGGTCCCGTACAAGGTGTTCGTGCCACTTATGGGGCCGTTTGGTGGTTGGTTTCGATTTTCACCCTCAAACGCCTTATTTTTAAGCGTAATCTAGATATTTTCAAATTATCATCATATTCTCAAATCGGGAGACCCGTGACTACGCGATCAGTTCCTACAAGTTACATTGGTCCCGTGCAAGGTGTTTGTTCCTCTTATGGGGCCGTTTGGGGGATGGTTTCGATTTTCCCCCTCAAACGGCTTGTTTTTAAACCTAATCTAGATATTTTCAAATTATCATTATATTCTCAAATTGGGAGACCCGTGACTACGTGTTCAGTTCCAACAAGTTACATTAGTCCCGTGCGAGGTGTTCGTGCCTGTTACAACGCCGTTTGGGGGATGGTTTAGTTTTTCACCCTTTAACGGCTTATTTTTAAGCCTAATCTAGATATTTCCAAATTATCATCATATTGTCAAATCGGGAGACCCACGACTACGCGGTCAGTTCCTATAATTTACATTGGTCCCGTACGAGGTGTTCGTGCAACTTATGGGTCCGTTTGGTGGTTGGTTTGGGTTTTCACCCTCAAACGACTTGTTTTTAAGTGTAATCTAAATATTTTCAAATTATCATCATATTCTCAAATCGGGGGACCTGTGACTATGCGGTTAGTTCCTACAAGTTATATTAGTCCCGTGCAAGGTGTTCGTGCCTCTTACGGGCCCGTTTGGGGGATAGTTTTGGTTTCCCCCCTCAAACGGCTTTTTTTTAAACCTAATCTAGATATTTTCAAATTATTATTATATTATCAAACTGGGAGACCCGTGACTAGAGATCAGTTCCTATAAGTTACATTTGTCCCGTGCGAGGTGTTCGTGCCTCTGACAGGGCCGTTTGGGGGTTGGCTTGGGTTTTCGCCCTTTAACGGCTTGTTTTTAAGCCTAATCTAGATATTTTCAAAATTATCATCATATTCTCAAACTGGGAGACCCGCGACTATGCGGTTAGTTCCTACAAGTTACATTAGTCTCGTACGAGGTGTTCGTGCCTCTTATGGGGCCGTTTGGGGGTGGTTTGGGTTTTCACCCTCGAAGGACTTGTTTTCAATCCTAATCGAGATATTTTCAAATTATCATCATATTCTCAAATTGGGAGACCAGTGACTATGCGGTCAGTTCTTACAAGTTACGTTGGTCCCGTGCAAGGTGTTTGTGCCTCTTACGGGGCCGTTTGGGGGATGGTTTGGGTTTTCCCCCTCAAACGGCTTGTTTTTAAACCTAATCTAGATATTTTCAAATTATCATTATATTCTCAAACTAGGAGACCCGTGATTACGTGTTCAGTTCCTATAAGTTACATTGGTCCTGTGCGAGGTGTTCGTGCCTATTATAGGGCCATTTGGGGGATGGTTTGGGTTTTCACCCTTTAATGGGTTATTTTTAAGCCTAATCTAGATATATTCAAATTATCATCATATTGTGAAATCGGGAGACCCACAACTACGTGGTCAGTTCCTACAAGTTATATTGGTCCCGTACGAGGTGTTCGTGCCACTTATGGGGCCGTTTGGTGGTTGGTTTCGGTTTTCACCCTCAAACGGCTTGTTTTTAAATGTGATCTAAATATTTTCAAATTATCGTCATATTCTCAATTCGGGATACCCGTGACTATGCGGTCAGTTCCTACAAGTTGCATTGGTCCTGTGTAAGGTGTTCGTGCCTCTTACGGAGCCGTTTGGGGGATGGTTTTGGTTTTCCCCTCAAACGAATTGTTTTTAAACCTAATCTAGATATTTTCAAATTATCGTTATATTCTCAAACTGGGAGACCCGTGACTAGCGGTCAGTTCCTACAAGTTACATTGGTCATGTGCGAGGTGTTCGTGCCTCTTACAGGGCCGTTTGGGGGTTGATTTGGTTTTTCACCCTTTAACGGCTTGTTTTTAAACCTAATCTAGATATTTTCAAGTTATCGTAATATTCTCAAACCGGGAGACCCGCGAGTACGCGGTCAATTCCTAAAAGTTACATTAGTGTCGTGCGAGGAGCTCGTGCCTCTTATGGGACCGTTGGGGGTGGTTTTGTGACTTCCCGCCTAATAAAATATCGGGCAATCACTCCTATATCAAATTAAAACAGGAGTCTCATATGGATCATGCTTAGCATCACTGTCGAAAATCCATTTTAATTACTAATAACCTATTAGGCTGGTGTCAAAATTTTACTTAATCACTATTTTTAAACAACTACAATTACAACATCCAAACAGTTTGCGTAAATGAAACTGAAATAAAATAAAATAACGGAATACTCGGTCAAAATATACAACCATATCGAATTCCATACTAAAAGGCGGCAAAGAATAAATAAATGCAATTGGGCCATTGGCCTGAATGTTTATACAGTACCTCCTATCTAGAGTACAATGATAGAAGTGTCTATCGAGAACCTGCACGCATCCACAGCTATTGAAGCTGACGTCTGACTCGAAAAAAGTACCATCCAGGCGTCCCTCTGTCTGGACACCTATATATATATATATATATATATAGCAAGAGAGGGAAAAGTAGATAAACCGGTCAGAGCTTGAGTTTTGAAAATATTTAGCAAGTGCATAAATGCCTTATTTTAAGAAAAAGGTTTTATCTCATATTTGAATTTGGTATCGCACTCCCATGAGATACCCCTCACCTGTCTTCTAATAGTGCACTCCTATCGCATCCTAACAGAATACCCTAGTCAAGCTACCTTGCCTAACTACTCTGACACCCATATCCAAACAACCCTAGTCCATCCAAGTATTAAGGGCTAAACTTCTTCCCAGTCTCAACACTATGCCATGTTCGTGCGTGGGGTGTCTCGCAGAGCAAAATCCAAACAAGGAACCCCCCCTGATACATTACTACACGGCAAGGTCGATCGTCGAGATCCATTAGACCCTCAGTACACAAAAGATATATATATATATATATATATATATATATATATATATGCACCATATAAGGAACCCAAATATTAGAGCACTAAGGGTTAAACTTCTCCCCAGTCTCAACACTAAGACAAGTTCGTGCGTGGGGTGTCTCGCAGAGCGAAATCCAAACAAGGAACCCCCCCCGATACACTACTACACGGCAAGGTCGATCGTTGAGATCCATTAGACCCTCAGTACTCAATTTATTCATATATACTCATATTTTATATACGCATCATGTTACAATTCCGGATATATCTCCCGGAATGAGAATTCATTTACAACATGTATACCAATTCCATTTTCATTTTCTTTTTATCTCAAAGCTTCCAATTTCCCTTCTTCCATCCAGGAAATGTATTTAAAAGCCAATTCATTATCATGAATTGCTTTAACATATCATATAACTTTTTAAAAGCCAGTTTTATTATCATAAAAATGATTTTTCATTTTATAACATCCCATTTCCCTTCTTCCATCCAGGAAATGTATTCAAAAGCCATTTTTATTATCATAAAAATGATTTTTCCATAACACATGCTTCCATTTCCCTTCTTCCATCCGGGAAATGTATCCGAAGCCAAATCGTTTATCCCATTTCCCTTCTTCTATCCGAGAAATGTATTTAAATCCAATTCATTATCATGAATTGCTTTAACATATCTAAGACCGTCCCTACGGGTTTCCCCACTGGACGCGCCCCTAAATGGCTATCATCTTCCAAGGCCTATCAAACAAAATAACCTGGGAACCTACCGAAACGTCAGGAAGCGGCCATATGCCTGCGGGAGAGTAATAACCACACCCAGAATTACCTCACCAGCGCAGTAAAACATATAATAATTTCCCATATGGCCTAGGACTATATCCACCCTGTATTCAATAGTCAGGGGGCTTCACCTCACGCGCGTAACTTCCCTTATGATAGCGATTTAGAGAGGTGTGTATCCATAAATTATCATTTAAGAAAATCATTTCTTTTCCACTTTGAAATCATTCATATTTTACATTCTCAAAATCATTTATATCATATCATATATATACTTTCATCACATAGTATATATATACCATATATTCCTGCTAGAATATATATAAATGGCAATAATTGCCAATAGCATCTAGCGATGACCAATAATCCCAAAGATTCTGTCAAAGAATCATAATCATGCATTCATAAACGCACGATGCTATACCCAAATTATTTCCTCACTTTGATGAATAATACATACCTTAATCCCATCTAAGAATTTATTGGATATCTCCAATTTCACCATTTCACATTAAGTGAATATATATCTATATTCCCCATTTCATCCTAATTATCTCGTAGGATATACTCACTTCACAATCGATTATAATTATGCTTCCTATACGCATAATTATATAGGCCTAAATGCCCACTAAAAATATCCTAGGGATTTATATTTCCCGAACAACCTTAAATTTAGTGGGTTATGGATTTCATTTCCAAGAACCCAAGGACTACATCTTGTCCATAAAATCACTTAAAGGTCCCCACCCTAAGTTAGGAAACCTCAACCTCAAATTCTATAATTATTCTATTTTTCCTCAAAAATATAGTTTAAGGGCTATACATTTAAAACCCTTATTTAAGCCTCATAGATTTCCTTAATTAGAGGACCATATAGTTCTAAAAGGTCCCTTATGTTATCACATAAATAACCTCAAATCAATTAGAATTGGAATTCATCCCATCCAATTCACCCTAGGAAAATTTCCCACTTTCAGAAGGGGTCAATCGATCGACCAATGGCCGTCGATCGATCGATCCCCATGATCGATCGATCGATCATGGCGGGCAGCTTCTTCTCCGAGAAGTTGTTTCAGCCATGAAAGCTTCTCCCAAGATTTTATCTCCACATCCAACGTCCTACAACCTTAACTAACTATATATACACATATAATATGGGTTCTAAACATCCTAGAACCCGAAATCACCAATTAATTTCAATTAAATTCTAAGTTTCTCCAATTAGAAAATTATTGGGGTTTATTCGTTTTTACTCCCGAAAACCCATTTTATCCATGAAAACCCAACCCAAAATCTTTAGGGTTTGTTAATACCAAACTAAGATATGAGATTTATGCCCCAAAGTAAATAAAGCAAGTAAACACTTGCCTCGTGGATAAAATCCGACGACCTCGAGCGGGAATCCCGCAGAGTTGGGCCGGAATCTCCCTTTTTTCTCCTATTTTTCTCTCCCCCTCTCTATCTTCTCTCTTTTCCTTGTCTTTTCTTCTCTTTTCTCTCTCTCTCTCTCTCCCTCTTTATAAAGAAAGAAAAAGGGTTTTAACCCTTAACAACCCAAAAATGATTCGTTTACTCAATTACGAGCCCTTTTAACTCTAAAATTCCCCAAAACTCCATTTCGATAATCGGACACTCTTTTCCGACTATCTCGGCCATTCCGAGACTCACGGCACATTCAAAATTCCCATCCAGGTACTTGACCGCAAATCACTATTTTAACCCAATATCACTTAATGCGGGTTTTCTAATTAAATCTTACCTTTTGTCGCTTTACTCAACGGCGACATACAATTAAAATACTCCAACATATTTACTTAATACCAAAAGTAAATATATCCCCCATCGACAATCATCTAATCCTCGAAAATCCCAAAAATTACTATTCTAGGAAATTCCTCAATCTTCCAATTTATATCCAATTATGGAATTTAATTATCTCCGAAAGGACGGGTTGTTACATACTTCCCCCCATACAATTGAATTTTGTCCTCAAAATTCAGATACAACCTACACCGCCAATCCTAGAATCGCTCCAAATCCTAATACCTCAAGGGGAATGATACTAACCAAATGGTTCCCAACCATACACTATACGGTTACCACGGTCGTAAAGTGACTCCAATAACGTTACATTGTGCCCATCATTTCTAGCGCCTCACGGCATAAACTTCAACTTTATATACTAAGCCTCTTATATTTCAGGAAGTATATAAAACCAACTTACTAAGGTTCTCATACACCTTTCTAACCCGTGCACATCTGCACATACATTGTGAACGTTCGACACGTTACACACTCTCTAAATGAGGGTCTCCTTTCCTCGGTGTAATACTCACACATGGGTCCTCCCAACCCATGAAATCCAATTCTCCTTAAATTGGTGCCACTAACTCTATTGAACTTACATCCTAATAATACTACGATCTATGCGTTACCCTACTTACGTGAAACGAATACACTCCTAAGTGTCCCTAGTGCCCAAGTCCTCTCTCAACTTCCGACATTTGCTCGGTTTCATGCGTGGGATGTCTCGCAAAAGCGAAATCCAAACAAGGAACCCACCCGTTACACTACTCCCTCGCGTTGTCGATCATGAAGATATAGCGACCTAAGGCACACCAGCAGGACGTCCTAAATCCCACCTCGCTAACCTACGAACACATTTCTACCATTCTAACTTTCCATCTAACTAATCAAAGTTCCCACTTTCTGTAAAAGCATCACGAACATCATACCCAAAATATATCTCCTCGAAATCTGCCTTTTCATTAAGGCTTGACTATAATCCTCAAATCAATTTCTCTAAGTCCTACTTCACCCACCCACTTGTGGCGAGAGGACCACTTTAGTGCTTTTCCATAGCACAATATTTCCATAAACATACTATCATCACATGGCTCATAGTCTATAGTGGTTCATCCACACTATAAGACTTTCCCACAAAACCAACATCCTTACATCCTATAACATCTCCACTCCCGACGCCATTAAGGTTCATGCGTGGAGCATCTTACAAAGAGAAATCCAAACAAGGAACCCCTCCACACACTACTACTTAACTTCGTCGGTCATGGAGGTACTTTATTTCAAACATGCAACCGGGATAACCCTATCCCCTTTTCCAACAAAAGTTGGTCTGAACTCCTATCTCTAACTAAGAGTCACACCACTAAGCGCATCGCACTACACTCAGTCCTTGCGCAATCAATAATGAGTTTAATCTTATAGCTCAACAATAATCATGCGTACTTAAACCATATCTATAAGGTCGCCACATACTCAATTCATGATAATGAAACCTCTACTCATCGAAGTTCCATCTATGCACATAATAAAGGCGAACTCAACCTGTATCCAGGTGATATATCGCAATCAACAACCCGTTCCACCCTGGAACTGCGGACACGATAGTCTTGCCATAATTAGCCTGCTATCGCTCCGAATATACCATAACATTATACTCACCATATTACCATACTCATATAACACAAAATAAACGAGTATCACAGGACATATATATATATATATATATATATATATATATATATATATTCAGTTAAAAATATCAAAACCCGCTTTTATAGAGAATGAAGGAAAATAAAACTTCGCTACCGCGGAAAACACAAAGGCCTACATTATATAATGTTATCGAGACCGCCACAAAACTCAAATTACACACACGAGTCTAGGGCTAATGAAACACCGCGACTTTATCTAGCCACGCCAATTATACCTCTTCCCTCTGAGGTGAAATTCGTAATAATAACTTCACCTTGGCTCCTTACAATCATCTTACTATTCCTCTTAACTTCTCTGTTAAAAGGAAACTCCACTACAAGCTTCAACTTTATTTCAATGAATTCCCCGGGTGGATCTCCACTAATGGGGTCCTCAAACATACACATTCCCCATAAGTGTTAGCAATATTACTTTAGTGAGCCTATCCTCCCTGGAAAGGACTCATTATTCATTGTACCTACCTCACCTCGGTACAAGGTTCACTCCTCCACAATACTCTTTATTCACTGTCAGCCTCTAGCCAATACTTATGTGAATAGTCCAAAACATCATTCTTTTCAATCCTGCTAAATCGTGGGGACTCACGATTAAAACCATCCGTAAGATCCCTTTCGAACCCCACCTCTTGCTGCCTTCCTCGATCAGCACACAAATCTCGAATGAGCGCAAAATATTACTGTAATCTTATAACATGGCAGGAGAACAAAATCTCACAAGAGAAATCAACAATCCTAATCCTGAGGCTCTATATCAAATCAAGAGCAACGCTAAAAGCGTAGTACGTCCGCACAGATTCCTAAGGACACTAGAACCTGATGCTCTGATACCATCTGTGACACCCCGCCTAATAAAATACCGGGCGATCACATCTATATCAAATTAAAATAGGAGTCTCCTATGGATCATTTTTAGCATCACTGTCGAAAATCCATTTTAATTACTAATAACCTATTAGGCTGGTGTCAAAATTTTACTTAACTACTCTTATTAAACAACTACAATTAAAACATCCACACAGTTTGCATAAATGAAACTGAAATGAAATAAAATAACCGAACACTCGGTCAAAATATACAACCATATCGAATGGCGCACTAAAAGGTGGTAAAGAATAAATAACTTCAATTGGGCTAATTGCCCGAATGTTTATACAATACCTCCTATCTAGAGTACAATGATAGAAGCGTCTATCGAGAACCTGCACGCATCCACAGCTGCTGCAGTTGACGTCTGACTCGAAAGAAGTGCCATCCAGGCGTCCCTGTGTCTGGACATATATATATATATATATATATATATATATATATATATATATATATCGCAAGAGAGGGAAAAGTAGATAAACGGGTCAAAGCTCGAGCTTTGAAAATATTTAGCAAGTGCATAAATGCCTTATTTTTAGAAAAAGGTTTTATCTCATATTTAAATTTGGTATCGCACTCCCATGAGATACCTCTCACCTCTCTTCTAATAGTGCACTCCTATCGCATCCTAACAGAATACCCTAGTCAAGCTACCTTGCCTAACTAGTCTGACACCCATCTCCTAACAACCCTAGTTCGTCCAAGTACTAAGGGCTAAACTTCTCCCCAGTCTCAACACTATGCCATGTTCGTGCGTGGGGTGTCTCGCATAGTGAAATCCAAACAAAGAACGCCCCCTATACACTACTACAAGACAAGGTCGATCGTCGAGATCCATTAGACCCTCAGCACACAAAAGATATATATACATATATATATGCACCATATAAGGAACCCAAATATTAGAGCACTAAGGGTTAAACCTCTCTCCAGTCTCAACACTAAGCCAAGTTCATGCATGAGGTGTCTCGCAGAGAGAAATCCAAACAAGGAACCCCCCCGATACACTACTACACAGCAAGGTCGATCGTCGAGATCCATTAGACCCTCAGTACTCAATTTATTCATATATACTCATATTTTATATACGCATCATGTTACACTTCCGGATATATCTCCCGGAATGAGAATTCACTTACAACATGTATACCAATTCCATTTTCATTTTCATTTTCATTTTCTTTTTATCTCAAAACTTCCCATTTCCCTTCTTCCATCCAGGAAATGTATTTAAAAGCCAATTCATTATCATGAATTTCTTTAACATATCATATAACTTTTAAAAAGCCAGTTTTATTATCATAAAAATGCTTTTCTGTTTTACAGCATCCCATTTCCCTTCTTCCATCCAGGAAATGTATTCAAAAGCCATTTTTATTATCATAAAATTTCTTTTTCCATATCACATGCTTCCATTTCCCTTCTTCCATCCGGGAAATGTATCCGAAGCCAAATCATTTTTACCATTTCCCTTCTTCCATTCGGGAAATGTATTTAAAGTCAATTTGTTATCATGAATTTCTTTAACATATCTAAGACCGTCCCTTCAGGTACCCCACTGGACGCGCCCCTAAATGGATATCATCTCCCAGGGCCTATCAAACAAGACAACCTGGGAACCTACCCAAACGTCGGGAAGCGGCCATATGCCTGCGGGAGAGTCATAACCACACCCAGAATTACCTCACCAACACAGTGAAACATATAATAATAGCCCATATGGCCTAGGACTATATCCACCCTGAATTCAATAGTCAGGGGCTTCACCTCACGCGTGCAACTTCCCTTATGATAGAGATTTAGAGAGGTGTGTATCCATAAATTATCATTAAAGAAAATCATTTCTTTTCCATTTTGAAATCATTCATATTTTACATTCTCAAAATCATTTATATCATATCATATATATACTTTCATCACATAGTATATATATACCATAAATTCCTCCTAGAATATATATAAATGGCCATAATTTCCAATAGCATCTAGTGATGACCAATAATCCCAAAGATTCTCTCAAAGAATCATAATCATGCATTCATATACGCGTGATGCTATACCCAAATTATTTCCTCACTTTTATGAATAATACATACCTTAATCCCATCTAAGGATTTATTGGATATCTCCAATATCACCATTTTACATTAAGTGAATATATATCTATATTCCCCATTTCATCCTAATTATCTCGTAGGATATACTCACTTCACAATCGATTATAATTATGCTTCCTATACGTATAATTATATAAGCCTAAATGCCCACTAAATATATCCTAGGGATTTATCTTTCCCGGACAACCTTAAATTTAGTGGGTTATGGATTTCATTTCCATGAACCCAAGGAATACATCTTGTCCATAAAATCACTTAAAGGTCCCCACCCTAAGTTAGGAACCCTCAACCTCAAATTCTACAATTATTCTATTTTTCCTCAAAAATATAGTTTAAGGGCTATACATTTAAAACCCTTATTTAAGCCTCCTAGATTTCCTTAATTAGAGGACCATATAGTCCTAAAAGGTCCCTTATGTTATCACATAAATAACCTCGAATCAATTAGAATTGGAATTCATCCCATCCAATTCACCCTAGGAAAATTGCCCACTTTCACAAGGGGTCGATCGATCGACCCATGGCTGTCGATCGATCATGGCGGGCAGCTTCTTCTCCGAGAAGCTGTTTCAGCCATGAAAGATTCTCCCAAGCTTTTATCTCCTCATCCAACGTCCTACAACCTCAACCAACTATATATACACATATAATATGGGTTCTAAACATCCTAGAACCCGAAATCACCAATTAATTTCAATTAAATTCTAAGTTTCTCCAATTAGAAAATTATTGGGGTTTATTCGTTATAACTCCCAAAAACCCATTTTATTCATGAAAACCCAACCCAAAATATTTAGGGTTTGTTAATACCAAACTACGATATGATATTTATGCTCAAAAGTAAATAAAGCAAGTAAATACTTGCCTTGTGGATAAAATCCGACGACCTCGAGACGAATCCCGCGGAGTTTGGCCGGAATCTCCCCTTTTCTCTTATTTCTCTCTCCTCTCTCTCTTCTCTCTTTTCCTTCTCTTTTCTTCTCTTTTCTCCCTCTCACCCTCTTTATATTGAAAGAAAAAGGGTTTTAACCCTTAAAACCCAAAAACGACTCGTTTACTCAATTACGAGCCCTTTTAACTCTAAAATTCCCCAAAACTCCATTTCGACAATCGAATACTCTTTTCCGACTATCTCGGCCATTCCGAGACTTGCGGCGCAGTCAAAATTCCCATCCAAGGTACTTGACCGCAAATCACTATTTTCACCCAATATCACTTAATGCGAGTTTTCTAATTAAATCTTACCTTTTGTCGCTTTACTCAACAGCGACATACAATTAAAATACTCCGACATATTTACTTAATACCAAAAGTAAATATATCCCCCATTGACAATCATCTAATCCTCAAAAATCTCAAAAATTACTATTTCGAGAAATTACTCAATCTTCCACTTTATATCCAATTATGGAATATAATTATCTCCGAAAGGACGGGTTGTTACAGGTTTTGGTTTTCACCCTCAAACGACTTGTTTTCAATCCTAATCTACATATTTTCAAATTATCGTCATATTCTTAAATCGGGAGACCCGTGACTACACAGTCAGTTCCTACAAGTTACAGTGGTCCCGTGTGAGGTGTTCGTGCCTCTTACGGGACCATTTTGGGATGGTTTGGATTTTCACCCTCAAACGGCTTGTTTTTAAGATTAATCCAGATATTTTCAAATTATCGTCATATTGTCAAACCAGGAGGCCCGTGACTACGCGGTCAGTTGAATGTCAACAATAGAGCTTTTTAAACCTTGAGGGTAAATTTAATACTTTCCTACATAAAATTTGACCTTCAAATAATCAATCAGAATAATATAGGATAGATTGATAGTTTCCTACGTAAACTTTCCAAAGCCAAAGTAGAATCAAATGCGAATATGTTAATAGTTTAACTATCCAATTGATTTCTTAAAATGGTTTATCTTAGTACAAAACCGTTCCTTATTTTTGGCAATACCAAAACTCTTAAATACGCTCGTTGTTTCTTTGTTCTGAATGTGCTAAAAGGTGAATAGTTATAAGAGTTGGACATTAATTAGAGACATAAGTGCAATCTATCTAGTCCTCAATATAAGTATAAAATCATAGTTATGAAGATAATACCTTCAAGTGTCAAGTAGTTTCTTTTGTTCTGATCAAGCAGGAACAAACTAAAAACAGCATAGACCTCCCAACTAGGTGGGAGTGATTTTACCTTCACCATAGCCAAGTACAAAAAAATGTGTTCTCTACCATTTTTATTCTTTCTTCCATTCGGATGGAGTATCAACTTCCTACAATCACATATATAGTGAATATTAAACTAATATTGAAATAATAGTAGCACGTGTGTGTGTGTGTATATATATATATATATATATATATATAATAAAGGAGGAGGGACTTTTGATCTTGGCTAACTCACGGCTGAAATCGAAAGTTAATAAGTTTGATCTTTATCAACTGGTGGCTGAGATTTAATGTTGGTAAGGGCTTAGGATAGTGCACATGGAGAAATCTAACAGTAAAACCTTTTATGATCGAAGAGCCAACATGAACGGTGCCTTCGTTGAGCCAAGAGCCCATGTGCTTTCTCAATGAAATGAAGACCTTTTTACTCTATTTGGTACTTACAAACCCACTCCCTTACACTATCCCTCTCTACGATTCTTCCTCTTTCTCTTACTAGAACTTCATGGATTTGAAAGAGTAGAACTCCATTTTTTCTGAGAGGTTCACCTCTACCTCTGTTCTCACTCCATCACTGAACCACACCACGGTATCCTCTCTTTCGGACTACCTCTTTAAATTTGATTTTAATATTTTTTGTTTACTAATCATGGTTGAACATAGGGTTTGGACTGCTTTTGGTGTTTTCTCTACCCTTTGTGTGTGTGTCTCTCTCTCATAACAAGTTTTTGACCGCTAGTGGTATTGTTTATTTACTAATAAGTTTTTATTTTCAGTGGTTGAGATCATAAAACGTGGAGATGTTCTGCCAACCCATCATATGTTTTGATTTGTTTACTTATAAGTTTTGAACACCCATTTTTCACAGCGATTTCCAGCGACTCCTAGCGATTTCCATCATAAGGTACTTTGCGGAGATGAGTCAGATCAATCTGATTCCCATCGATTTCAACCATTTCGGATCTTCTCTGAGTTGGGTTGCCAGCGGGTGGGGGTGGTAAGGTGGGTCGAGGGCTCGAGTCTGGGCAGGTGTGAGTAGAGAAAAAGAGTACGGAGTGTTGAATTAAAATGGTGAGAGAAGAAAGATGGGTAGATGAGGGGGTGGTCGGGGTTTGGTGGGTTTTCGGCTCAGGTTGAGTGGGGTTTGGGATGTTGAAGATGATGGGTTTGGTTTGGTGTTTGGTGTACTTGCAGGTTTGAGTATTTTATATGAAGGTGCCTCTGGGTTTCAAACTCACGGCTGAAATACGAGGGTCCTATCTCAAAATGGAATAATGTTTTCTTAGCCGTCGTACGCTCCGGGGGGTTGGGTTGCAGATCAAGAGAAATATGATATCGGTTATGCGTTGGGTTTCATCTTGAGATGTACTAATCTCAAATCCAAACTCTATATGTTTAGATCGTTTTAGTTTTATGGTATTTTAGTTTTGGTTTTTTGGTGACAAAAAAAATGCACAGGTTGTAGTCACCGTGTCACATTCTGATTACTGCAGAATCCAAGTTCATGTGAGTTTATGGCCAATGTTCGATGAGAAAACGCAGGCTGACTTGAGAAAGCACAATTTATTTATGTTGGTGGAAACAGGTAGGAGATGGTTGTTGGGTTATTTTCAGGTTATGGGTGGTGGTAGGCAATTCGGTTTGGGTTGTACTAGGTGGGAGATGGCTATTCGGTTAGTTTCGGTCATTTCTGTGGGTTGTAAGTCAAGAATTCAATTGTGTTGGGAAATGTTTTAAAATAGAGAAATGATATTGTAACCGAAATTTTGATCCAAAAGTGGAGATACCGAATGAGGTGGAGTTCTTCTATTGGTTAGTTTTTGGGGTCCACGCCAGTGGGCCCTAAGAACCCACCAATAACATGTTGCCACGTGTGATTTCTGTCAAAATTTCGGTTCCAATAGAAGCACTCTTTAAAATAATCATGATGAAGGGATAATGTAAATGTTATTTAATCATTTTATTATGTTAATGTTGGTACCCCAGATTTAATATGAGTTTTCTCAACTATTAATATTTATGACTTGAGGTAAGAAAGATGTATTGAGTTTGTCTTTTTACTCGCCCAGATGTTATGGTTATAGTTTAACATATGGTTATTTGTTCTTTTTTTAAAAATGTTTTTACCTTTATTAATAATGGAGTTGATAACATTCAAATTGTGTTTTTGTGTATATTTTTTTGAATGGTACAAAGCAATATTTTCTAAAATTTGATAGTTATATGATAACTATTTAAATTACAAAAATAAAAAGAATCAATAATATTAGTTTTTATCTCTATTTATAAGTGAAATTTTTTATCACGAATTTTATAGAATATGGATATGGATCAGTGTATCCTAAAGGGGGGAATGTTTATATAAGTTCAACATGTATTTGCGTAGTTAAATGAGATATAAATGAAATCTAACTCTCCTTTCACGTGTTAACAAGGAATTGTGAGTTGTAGGCTTTCTCATGTGTGTTGAAATACAAGACATCAATAATGAACATGAATTATTAGACATGGAGAAAATAAATAAAATATTATTAATTATTTCTTATTGGTGCTTTTAAAGTGTACAAAGATTTTTGGGCAGTATTTATTTTTATGAACTATACTTTGAATTGGTTGACTGCAAAATATAGATTTTGTCCTTTGGTTTTGAAGTATGACAACTAAACATTTAATTAATTTATATATTTGAAACGAAATATTGCTCAAAAGAATTATTGTTGCACAAAACAAGAAATTGTATTTTTTTAAACATGAATAGGACTCATTAAACATGATTATACTTGAAAACAATAATAAAAATAGGACATGTAAAAACAGGACAAGATATGAAAACAAATCCATTAAACATTATTATACTTGAAAGCGCTATTAAAATAATTTGAAACGTGTAATTTTGCAAACAATAAAATTCAATTTAAATAGTATGGGGATATATAAAATATTTTAATATTCTTGAAGGAAAAATTGATTTTTAATTTAAAATTAAAATTCATAACCACATTGTTGTTCAAATTGCATATATTACAACATGAAATAGAATGTTTAGTGTTATAAAAGTGTCCAATGAATAATACCATACACGGGAGTGTGTGTGTTCTATAACTGTAAATACTCGGTAGTGTGGTAAGAGTGCTATAACTCAAAATACTCGGGAATAAATTTATCACCGTTCCATCGGCATGGGTACACCCTAGTATATATATATATATATATATATATATATATATATATATATATATATATATATATATATATATATATAGAGAGAGAGAGAGAGAGACGATATAAAGCACAAGGTGGCAGTTAACAACTAACACTACACAAATCATAAGTAGCATTTACTTTTCGTGTTATGGTGAACACTTTTATTGATTTCAAAATGAGAAGGGGGAGAGTTATTCTCAAAATCGACCTTGAGACAGAATTGTATGGATAAGTCCTGATCAAATACTCCAAGGAAAATTACAGGAAATAATGTGAAGAAGACGATATAAAGTGTTGAATACCACTTGTTGTATACAGGTTGTCTATATAATGTTAAAGAATATGATATAAATTGTCAAAGAAGATAACTCAAATGTACATATATATATATATACATTAAACTCGAGTTAATGAGCCATAAAAGAGGGTAAATTTTGCACAAAGATTGTCATGCATACACACACACGCACAGAGATTAAAACCATGTATGTATATATCTATACACATTCACACATTTAAATGAAGATTTTACACATAAACGACATAAATTATAGAAGATAACTCATACACACACACACACACACATTAAACATAGGTTTGAGGCATAAAAGAGTACCTAGGATTTAGCGAAAGAATTGGTCAGAACACGCACCGATCATGATTACTAAGAGAGAATGAGAGTGGAAATGTCTGTGGCATATCTAGTCCTATACAATCAGTAAATTAACAAGAGGCGACGAAATCAAAAGAAACTACCAGATCAGAACAGACTGTTCTGTATAAGATCTGAGCAAAAAAAATACTAGAAATGCGTGACAGCGGTACCAAAATCAGATCTTAACTAGTATATATCAAATCAACAAGCTGAATCAATAGATATATCAACAGCATATATTTTCGAAGTAGAAGAAAAACTTCAATAACTGATATAGATTAACCAGATCGACGATTGAGCCAAAAAAAATGTCGTGAACTTGTTTTATACACAAGATCATACATGCTCATGCACGACAAATATTTGTCCCTATATTTCATCATCACAAATGGCCTCACACACACAAACATGCACACTTTTTCACATTTTGTAATCACGCACATGCCCAAGTACACCCACGACAACTGCTTATCCCTAATTAAAGCACACACTTTGCCTCAAATTTTTTATCACAAGCTACACGTTGTCCCTACGAATAACAAATGTTTTAGATGATTAAATATTTCCTCTTAACATTGGAATCACAAGTGACAAGCACACTAGGCAAACAGATGCTTGACTTTTGTGATCAGAGATCTCCCTCGCACACACACATAATCATAACTGACACACACACACACACACACACACACACACATGTTCATCCCTAAAATCTGTAATCACGAGTCACACAGGAACACACTTTCCATTCAATTTCGTAATCACAAGTCACACACACACACACACACACACACGTTTTCCCCTAAATTTCATAATCACAAGTCTAACACACACATACACACACACACACACTTATCATCTAAAAAATTCAATTCACAAATCCAATAAATTTCAAAAATAAAAATACATACTAAACTACAAAAACAAAAATACACTTCCTTACCGAGCATCTAGTTGACTTCGCTTAACAAGATCGTAACAACTTGTTTTATATGAGATTAATTCCGTGTGTATTCCGAACCAATCAGTGCAAAAAAAATGTTCTCAAGAATCAGTATTAGCAAACAAGATCAAATCTTCAAGAACTGGTATGAACGTTTGATGTTAGTCCGGCCAAAAGAGGTAAATCAGTCCGGCTAAATCTCCGACCAATGATCTATTTAACTCCCGATTTGATATGATGTTTAATAGTGTAGAAAAAAATATTGTGATCGAAAGAAAAATTAGAAAATCGTGTTAAGAGGAGTATGTAAAACTCCAAAGAATCATATGAAAATGAGAGCGAGAGAGAGAGGGGGGCGACCTGTGAGTAGAGAGCGGGACCTATGAAAATGAAAGAGAGGAAGTAGAGGGAGACCAAAAGTAAGTTTAGTATGTTTTTAGGCTATTATATATTTGAGTTAAGTATGCTCAATTTTGGCATACTTTTAAACAGTGCCAAATTTTGGCACTATTTTAAAGTGTGCCAAATTACCATTAAATCGTGCCAGAATTTGGCACCATTTTAAACTGTGCCAAATTATTGTTTTTGGTGTAGTGATCCTTTGCAAATTGTGTGTGATTGACTGAGTCATTAGGAGAAATGTTAGACTCAAATTTCATGGGTGGTCCCATTCAATACATTCCTGGTATTTAATGATCACAATCATCTATTGAACCATCCTACAAGTATTCGAACCATTACACAGGTTCTCGTAGTTTGGGATAAACTACTAGGACTGCATCGAATCCATTAAGATAGGATGTCAATTTCCTATCAAGTTTGTGAGACTCTCAATAATGATATAACTAGAATTTCAATCTCCTTATGATCAAGTCAAACCCATCTCTCCAAAATTACTACTAAGTACCATTCATAGACATATAAATATATAAAACAATATATTTAAACAAATATAAATCATTCTAACAAGGTTGATTCTCATTTCAAAATGACCAAAACAATGTTTTAATAAATAATAATAGAATGTTTTATACATGGTTTTATAAATAAACACCTAACACTGATGTGAAACATACCATGTGCGTGTGCTTGTGGGATATGTATTAGGGGATGTCCTCATGGTGCACGTACGCAGTCAACCCCACTGGCACCCCGGTGATAGAGATGGGATTAACCTTGGTCATTTTTACCCCAAAAACTATGTGTTGAATGTTCCAGTTGTATCCCATGGGGATTAATGGGGGGATCCTATAATATATCCTAGGGTATAGGGCATATTATTGGTGTGAAGGCATAGTGATTTTTCCTTGTCGATGCTTTGAGATCGTAGGTGTAGGTCGTGTTATAACAATATATAGTATACACTAGTGATCCCCTAAGGCAATAGGGATAAGCCTTTGTTATTTGTGGGCTCGAGCATAACCCATTTATTTTGTACGTGACTGAGATCGTACTTATATGAATGTTAAACGTAGCGACTATCTTTCCTTATTTGTTCATATACTTTTGAGGTATAGACTAATATTATTTTTTAACCTTTAATTATATTAAGCTAAAAAGAATAATAACTAATCACGAGGTTCACTTGGGTTTGGTATTAGATGCATGTTATATTTAAGGTTCTTTGGGTTGGACTAACTTAAAAACAACCAAAAACACGAGAGGAATATGCGTAATTATATTGTAGTTCAAAATCAATTATATTCTTAGATTTGTAATTATATTGTAGCCCAAAATCAATTATATTCTTATTTTATGTAAACTCACTATTAATGTTGTTGCTGAATTATCTTTTTAGGACTTAGGCTACATGTGCAGCCTCGTCCCTTATTCTATCTTTCACCTTTTTTAGGTGTTGCTCATATAGGATATGTGTCAAGCCTGCATGCTCACTCTTTTATTCCTTCTCACTTTTCAGTTGAGTCGATTATTGTAATAGCTATGACTTCATATGTTTTTTGTTATATTGAGACAATTTGCATTTTCTCAGTTAGATTTTATTAATGTTGATGATTATGGTATCAAAGTTTTACTTTGGTTTATTATTATTTGTATTCAGTTATTTAGTTTTACGCATGTTGGCTATTTTATTGCATGCTTAGAATGATATTTAATTGTTTGGACTCCTGTATTATTTATTTTTAGACATGATCAATCTAGTAATAGATTTTGAGGGGGGTCATAGCCTAGATATAATGAATTGCATGTTTCATTATATCCTTGATGAAAGAACATGTCATTAGTTAGTCTATCACCTCAACATGCCATAGGTTCTTACTTGAACCATGCATTCCCAACCAATAACACAAAATGGTCATATTGTAGGCCCATATATCCACACAATAGCTACGCGCATCAATTTATGTCTACTCATATATATACCATTGTCTTGCATTGCAACTTATGCAACAGTAGGTGCCCCAACCCACTTAGCGGCATTGAGTTATGGATTTCCACTTACCGGCATTGAGTTATGGATTTTCAAATACTTTTATGCCCAATGGTGGATCAAGGATTTTTGTTCAAGCGGGGCGAAAGCTTTGAGTCGTACCGGGGGTTCGGGGGTGGGAGCCTGCAAGGCTTTTATTTTTTGGGTTATTTAAAGTTTTATACAAATTATAGCTTTATAATATCCAAATAACTACAAATTATAGCAGACCTTATTTTTATGTTTATTATTTTAATGCCCAAACAACTATAACTACAAATTATAGCTTTATAATGCCCAAACAACTACAACTACAAAGATATTAGAGACCTTGTTTTTATGTTTATTATTTTAATTAATTATAATCTTTTTTACACCCTCAGTTTTGTAAATAATTAGAGATATACCTTGAAGTTCTACCAAAAAACCCTACATATTTTAAAAATAAAAATAAAATTGAACTGGGGCCGTAGCCCCCCTTGGGCCCTATGTCCATCCTCCCCTGGTTACACCCTAACCCAAACTATAATATAGTAGCTCATTATATGTTAACACATAACCCAGATAAACACAAAACCCCGCTCTAGTAAGAGTTATAGTAATAAACAGTCAATGATTACTTTAATAAGGCACACATAATTTAGACGCGATTTAGTTCACATAAGATTTCAATGACTCTCAATAAGTAACTACGTGACCATAAACCTTGTGAAATGTATGACCACCCCTAAGGTGACGGTTGTATCACAATTCAGGGGTGGCAGCCGAAGAATCCTTTTTCATGCCCATACGACCTCGAATCAACATCGAGACGCATGTTAACTACATGGCTATACTCTAAGCATTTAAATCGATATTTTTAAGTCACCCTAGGAGCTCTCCCTCATATCTCCTCTCGCTATATCGTTATCTTTCATTTATCCCACTAACTTTAATAGGAATTGTCTTAATCTTGGGGATACAACCCTCAATCAAATTTTCCTCTTCCCATAGATTTTGGAACTCACTCCCTTATTAACCTTATGCATAGCTAATGCATCCACTATTCACGCCTAGTCCATCTTGGAAAACCTATTCTCATAGCACCCGTTTAATGGGCTAACTAAAATCAATCAATAAAAACATATATCCTCTTATTTATAGTTTCCACTTACTTAGGTTTACTTATGAACCACTTTAGCTACCTCCAGCTCATACTCCGCAACTATATGTTGATCCTGCTCCAAGGTTAGAAGTTATCTCATGTTCGTTACCTGAATGGCATACGGGTTCTACCTCGATATACAAACTTTGATTGTATGTAAGAATAATTTAAATACATCCTATCTTCAAAACTACACACACTTATTCCCATGACCACTACACCCTTGAACTGCTAAGATGTAGCAATACCTTGCCTTTTCTTATCCGATGCACTCACACATATGAAAGCATCTCATAAACCTCGATTGTCAATGCAACACCATTACAATATATGTAGAACCCAAAAATTATAATTGGTTCCCTAAAAAAGACAACCTTATTCTCTCTCAAAGTTGTCATGATGCAAGGAACATGAACTACTTGTGTTGATGAAAATATCACAATTGCGACGTTGCTCCAACCACGACACTTACTTAACCATCTTCACAGTTGTAGTTATGAACTTTTAAAGATTAAATTATTTTTCTTTGCAAAAAAATAAGGTAGTTCTGAAAAACTGTTGGGTGTGTTATTCAAAACAATTTTTTTGAAGGTATGTAAATAACAAATTTTATCTATTTATTTGTTAGAAACACTCAAATAGTGAATTTATCTTATTCAATTTTTTTGACATAATTAAATATTTAATACGGATCTTGTTTGATAAATCTTGAAGAGTAATTTTTAAAAGATAAATTTTTTAAGAAAATTGGGTATGTAAATATGAAGTTATGAACTTTGATAGTTTGGGAATACAAAAAATTAATTTAACGAACAACATCAAATTTGCAGAGCTAATTAGTCATTTAATTATGCTGAGATCGAGAAAAGGAACTTGATAGGTTAACAATATTTAAAAGGACTTGTTGGATGAAATAGGGCATCATTAGGATCTCTCATTAACTCTAAAAAAATCAAATTATTAATGAGTACAATAGAACGTTATCTCTTGTTACTAGGTCTAAACCAGCGCGATGCGCATGATAGACGATTGTGATCGATATTCACACATAAAGTGTCTACTTTGTGTCCTCTAACATCTGGCGTTATAACATATTATAATTACAAAAAAATGTTGCATTATTACAAATATTTGCCTTGTATGTGACCAAATAAATACAAATCCTCCAGGAGTTTCACATTCAGTGACTCCACCCCTCACCGTCATTTATATCAAGGTGTTAAGTAATTTTTTTTCTTATATATAATCTAATACAAACATTTAAGCCTAAAATAATTTTACATTAGTGAACATAAAAGATATCAATGTCACCCCAATAACTATTAGGAAACACCAACATGATAAAGTCCTTGAATAATTCTACCAAATGGAAAAGAATAAAATAATACCGATTGAAATCAAAATAATCATGCAATCCATTGCTCGAACCAAATGCAAAATTAGTACATAACTTCTAATTACCAAGATAGATAAAATTATATAGATAATCTATTGCATTAACTCATTAGGAAAATATTAGATAAGAATAATATCTCATTATTTAAAGACCCTAAAAAATAACATATACACATCTTGCTTTATTGTTAGCACATTGCATGTCAAATATTATTTATGAGCATTACTAAGAACTATAGTGTGTGTGTGTGTATATATATATATATATATATATATATATATATATATATATATATATATATATATATATATATATATCATTCCATATTAAGGATATATTTTCTAACGTTTAAAAAATTGAATTACGGAGAATAAAATAAGAGAAGTGTTTAATTTAATGACTTGCATATAGGCCTTCGAATTAGTAACATAAATTATGGCATAGAGGGTAAACAGTATACTCCCCCCAAGTTACAATCTATCAATTAATATCATAGGATTAACATTCTTTAAACAATATCAATGGTATATATAAGAGAAACTAATAGGATTAGATGAAAAATGGGTCATCATTGTGTATTAGTTTTTATGAAATAAGTTCCAAGTAAGGAACGAACCAACAATTTAAATTTCATTCTCTCATGGGTTATATGCTATAATCAATAGGTCATAATTGAAAATAATATAACTAACCAAAAAGTTTAGATCACCTAGTGTTTGATAAAAATTAATCCATATATTATCATCTATTAATGAGCTTAAACCTATAACCAATACTCAAATTCTTTTACTTACGTAGTACATAAAAAACTTAATAATATTTTATGCAGAAAGTTAATGAAAATTGAATTTTAACTTGAAAGACAAAATATGACTTCAAATGTAACTTTCTTTCAACATCAATAGCACATAAGGGAAGACCAAGATATAACAAAGAGACAAAAAAAAATGAAAAAAAATACACTGATGAGAGTGGAACATATAGACATTTCACCATACATTTTCTAAACAATACATTGAATGATAGAGGAATAGATGACTGGTCGAATATTTGCTAACATTCAAGAAAACACATCACTCACTTCACATATCATTTTCTTTCTCTGACGTAGACACTAGGCATGTCAACAGGTGGAGAACCGGTCATATTATTTCTAAAATAGAAAGACAAATAATTTTAAAACTCTCAATGCAAATCTAAATATATTTTTTTTCCAAAAAGAAAAGAATAAAACTCTAAAGGGTGAAATAGCTTTCTCGAGTAGAGAGAGAGGATCAGAAGGGTGATTTATGACGTAGAGAGTAGTGTACAGACTAATTCTAATAGGCATAAAATACAGGATATTAACGTCTATCTATGCTCTCAGAAATATACAAAGAGGAGGATTGAAGCAAATGAAAAGTAATAAAGACAGGGCTGACACGTGGATTGTTTAGTTGAAGATGAGATATAACTTTTGTATATCATTTTATAGTATTAGTATAGATAAGCTTTAAGTAAGATAATAAGTTCTTTGGTCTTGCCACATAACCGATAAAAATGTAATTTTCTTTGTTTGTGAATAAAAAGTAGGAACATGGTTTATTTATTACTAACTAACAATATATTTTTATTTTAATTCATTACAATACTCTTTTAGGGGCAATAAGGCCCTTTTCCCTTAGTCTGAATGTTTTATTTTAGGATATACACAATCCTAATACGTATAAAATACAAAAACTCACATACACATTTCGAAATTTCATGTATATGTCAAAATTTTACGCACATGCATTTCAAAATTTCACGTATATGTTAAAAAAATCACGTACACATTAAGAAAAATCATGTATAAGAAAAAATCACTTGTACATTACAAAGAGCGAACTTCATTGAAAAGAGGCACATTACCTTTGGACCTCTTTTTAAATCATTTCACGTGCCCTACACTAAAAAACATAATAGCTACAAAAGAATAGAGCCAATTTTTTTTGTATATATATATATATATTGGGTCTGTTAATATTTTTGGTTAAGGACAACTTTAATGTATACCCAATTTTTCAATAATTTTCTTTGAATTATATAATACATACATGACTATTTTGAAATAAATTGTTATTTTATAATGCACACACAATTATTTGGAAACTACACGTGTTGAGTTTACGTATTCCATAACTTATAAACTACACATCAACGAATAGAGGATGGTAGTGCAGGAAAAAAAGAAATGAACATAAATAATTAGCTTGTATTAATAATGGATTGCTAAGGGATTAATGGAATTTATATCAATTAAATTGTGCCAGTTACTTCCTCATCAAGAATCGAATATATAATATTTTGGGATGCATGCATGGATACAACATGATGCATGACACATGAATTGATGATACATATGTAATGGTTATGCATGCAAAGGTTTAATATATGATAATATTGTAAATCTTATACTACTGGGCGTGCTTTTGTAATCCTCTCATATTGGTTATGTACAGAGAAACAAATGGAATGGCTAAGCATTGAAAGTGTGTAATGGATATAAATTATGAAACAAGGCTTGTATATTTTTTGGTATTTGACAAAAAGTCTCTCATATTTTTTATTTTACATATACTCCAAAATTTTATTTTTGTTCCAAAAATCCCCTATAATATTAAACACCCACAAATACATTATATTCTTTTATTGTAACAATAAACTCTAACCTTAAAAAAAAACCTAAACCTTTAGAAAAAACAAACCCTACAAAAAGTTAGAAAAAACAGAAAACCTAAATATTAAATGTCCCTATATTATTTAATTCTGATATTTTTAAGGCTCTTATGATATATAATATATCTTCTCAAGAATTTGTCCCAAAAAATTGTAGACTAAATTGTTTATAAATATAGCTACACCAAACTGGGAATTTCATTTTTGAATATCTTACCAATAATACTTATTTTTTTAAACTGTTTTCATTTAACAATAATAATAACACAAAATTGAAATGAAGGTTTACTAAAGATTTCGCATTTTGTCTTCAAATAAATTTAAATTTTTACAACCAATATTTTATATTTTTCAGCTTATTGTGGTAACTTTACTTTTCCAAAGAATAAATATTAATGTCAATCTACTCGAAAATTATTGATTGGGACTATAAGATATATCACTCAAATTTAAACCTACAAAAAAAAATTATCCATTTCAAATTGGGAATCTTGTTTTATTAGCGAGATGTCTCATATAATAACTCATAGTTTTTCAGATGGCCCCGATAACAGTCTAAGTATTGTAGGGACAAGATTCAAACATAATAAAAATCAGTATGCAATGATACTCTTGTACAAACCTTAGACATAATAATTTTTAGGTTGATAAAATGTTCCCTTTCCTTTTAAAATGTATATACAAAAAAAAAAATAATAACTTTAAAATTTTGAACAAAAATATAGCCTAATATTCGAGTGAATCAATGCTAATGATTAATAAGAAAGCGTTACAAAAGAGCCAGATTACTATGAGTTGCAAATGAAATATCTAAGAATGCCACTATATGATTTGAATATTTGTTAAAGTTTTCATTAAAATAAAAAAAAAATACAAGAAAAACAAAGACTAACTTCGAAGTTCAAATTAGAAAGTTATAACATTTTTTCTATATAAATTCAAAAGGAAAGGGAACATGTTATCAACCTCAAATTAGTAAGGTTAAGGTTGAGAAACTATGACTTTTTATATGAGACATCTTAGTACTTTGTGAGTGATAAGCCGACACATGTAATTTAACTGAAAATATATGAGGAACAAATGCCAATTGTAACAAATGTTCACGTGATATAGTCATAACTATTTGTAAAGGTCGATATGAAAAGACATTTAGCTAATTAAATATATGTTATTACTTCTTTTTAGCTAGTAATATGAAAAGACATTATAAAAAACGAGCTTATAAACTTTTATGCTTATATATGATAAAAACAGTATTTTTATGCAGATTAGAGACCTGTATGTTCATGTAAATTAGATAAAGCATCATACAATCGCTATTTTCTCTCCTAATTAGGTGTAAGCCCGCGCAATGCACGACCTAGTAGAATTCGAGCAACAAAAATAAACAAATGAATGACACGTGTAGATGCCCCAAACCCATCGCGACGTGCTGCATCGGACCGTATGCCGAACCCAAAAATCTATTCAGGTATTTGTTGTTTTTTATTTCTGCCGAACCCGAAAATTGAGAAATACTTAAAAAATCAAAAATATAATACCTTTGTTAAATTAAAAGGAAACTTATTTTTACATCAACCTTATAGTCATTTCAACTGCGTCGTTGCATCCGGAAGGGTTGTAATAGTCAGAAAAGTCTATTTGGATGTTGGTTTTGGGTCTCGGGTCATTTGGAAATGAAAAGACAACCAAAAAGGGTATTTTGGTTATTTTTACAAGGGGGATGAATAGCGATTTCGGATTTTGTCTTATTATAAGTATTTGGAGATTAGTGTACGTAGGTTCATTTCATCTCTTCTACACAAAATTGAGAAGTCATCTTCCTAGAGAGAGTGAAAGGTTGCTTGGGAGAAGAAAAGCTTGCTTGGAAAGTAGGAGAACTAAGGCCAAAGGTCACCACCATCAACCACCACCGGATGTGACCGGAGAAGGGGAGAACCACCTGTGTTATACAACCCCAAAGGATAAGATCTTCATTAGAGGCAAGTGTTTGATAATTGCAATCTAATTTTGTATATTGTCCATGTTAGGATAGTTATAAAAAGATGAGATTTTTACATGTTGGAAAGATGAAAAGATAACGTTGTTAATGGATTTACTGGAAACTAAAAATATATGGGAATCAAACTCATGTTGTAGGTAGATAGTAATCCACGAAATAATCAGTAAGTTGTTGAGGAAAGTATGAGAATCATTGTTGTGTTCTTGAAGATATCATATATATAATTTTCTAGAAAAAGAGGATAAACATAGGCTTTTAATTCAAATTCTTGATGATTCTAGGATGTTTAGAGCATTAGAAATCATTCAAATATGTTGCTATATCATGTAGTAAGGATTATAAGGAATTTTGGTTGTTAATATGAAGGTTTGATTGATCAAAAATGGTTAAACCCGTAGTAGAAGAAATGTAGAAAAACTGGGTTGTTACCTGGGCGATCGATCGATCGACCCCCTGCCTTCGATCTATCGACCTCCCCAAGATTGCTAAAGTTGTTTCTTTTTTTTATGTTGGTTCTTATCCCAAACCTTTTATAGATCTTTGGTGATTATTAATTGGATATTATGGGACTTAGGAAGGTTCAGTAAGCCCTAGTTAAGAGTCGAATTAATGTGATTGAGATTTAATTGATTAGAATTATGATAATTAAATTGGAAAGAAATTTCGGTTGCTAGACGCATGTGTTGGATTCTAATTGGTATTCATGAGGATTAAGGATAGGTCTAGTAGGGGAGATTTAATATAACACCTGGGTAGCCTTGGGGTTACAAATTGAACATCAAGGACTGAGTTTAAGCTCATTATTGATTGCGCATGGACTGAGTTTAGTACAAGCGTTTAGTGGTATGGCTCTTGGATAGAGATGGGAGTTCAGACCACATTTGTTTGGAAAGAGGGGATGAGGTTATCCCGGTTGCGTATTTGAAGTTGACGGACCTCCACGACCGACAAAGTTAAGTAGTAGTGTATTGGAGGGGTTTCTTGTTTGGATTTCGCTTTGTGAGACGTTCTGCGCATGAACCTTAACGACGTCGGGAGTGAAGGGATGGTATAGGATGCGAGGATGTTGATTTTGTTGATAAGTCATATAGTGTGAATGAAACACTATAGACTATGAGCCATGTGATGATGGTATTCAATCCTAGTTGATAGAAGATGTGTTTATAAGAGATTTGAAACTATCGGTTTTAACCCTAATTAAGGGAGAGTTTAATTCGTAGTAATTCGGGAGATAAGATGATACGGACCAGTAGGATATTAATGAATTCTTACTGAATAAATACATTAATGAAAACCTATTTTAACCTTGAGCAATGAGTGAGACTCTAGAATAATTAAATAAAGAAGCGAAACCTTAATATGTTAATACGTAGGTTTTAAAGAGATATACCGCTACGTATGGAAATTATTGTAGGGTAATGTGAGTACCTTGTTGATATTATATAGGTAGATGATAATGCCTATTTGATTGATGATTTATGTGTATGACATACTTAGCTTACTTTCTATCGATGGGGAGGTTTGCGCGTGAGGGCAGTCATATCCTGATAAATCCATGAGATCTTTGATTTGTTGCTCGAGAACATAGGTCTATGAAAGACTTATTGGGGAGTTGATAAGTCCGCTGACTATGGGAACGTAGGTATGTGCGTGGCCCGTGGGTATGAGAACTATGTTTTCCTCCAATTTATGTGTTGTTTGTGGTTCGAGGAATCTTTACCGAACCTTTAGTCCCCTATTCGGCGACCAACGATATTGGGACATGATAGAAGAGTAATGCATTGCACCGCAACTGTGACTCGGGGTGCCGAATAATATATATATATATATATATATAATGAATTGTACGAATGTGTATATAGTGGTTAAATTATTTACCGTGTGATAATTGTAGATAACGGTGAATTGAGAAAAGAATTGAAATAAGTTAATGAATATTTATTGAAGAGCTTAATTCATGTTAATGAGAAACGTATATGAATGATTATACGACGTATGGTATGGGACATACAGGGTTAGGATATGGAATGGAATCATAATATGTAAATTAGTGAGGAGGAACCATTAACTAGGAGGTTAATAGGAAACGTTAAGTGTGCACTCTAGAATAGCAAGTGAGAGTTGGATACTAACATGTACATAATAAATGCTTTATTGCACTTGTTAAATACTTGTTGTTTTCAAAATCATTTTCACATCGGGCTCTGACCCGTTTCCTTGCATATTTTCTTTTCTATTGTACCTTCCATATCAGGTGTCCAGCATTAGGGACGCCAACCTTATGGAATTATGATGTGCTATGGAGCTATGGAGTATTGCTTAGATGCCTATCTTCATTTGATTCACATTATTCTTTTACTTAGGGCATGTCCCCCAAAGGAATTCAGTTATCTTTTCTATCTGAGTCAAATACTCTTGTATTCGTGTCATTTTAATACATTTATTATTGTTGGGATTATGGTATTGGATTATTATTTGGGAATATTTATTCCAATTGCATTTAAATTCTTTTGTGTTATATGTTCGATTATTAGTGTTGTAGAATAATATGTGTAGTGTTAGTCTTAAACTAAAAATGGATTTTGTTGAATTAAAATTTGGAAAGTTTTTAACACTAGCTTAATTGGGTATTGGGTGAGTTGTAAATGTTTTCGACAGTGATGCTGAGAATGAGCCAACTGTATATTCTGTTTTAATTTGGTATGGGACTGGCCACCCGGTATTTAATTAGGCGGGGTGTTACATTCAATTGATAGTGTGAACCTTTAAAGTTATCCCCTTTTTGGGATTTGATTCTAAAATCCAGTATCACTAAGCGCATTCTCACTCTTTCATTTAATTCCATGATTATCTCCAAATAGAATTCTCAATGGTAGTGGGCTTCCCCACTAGTCGGTACAATACTCTCTAATCGGTATTCTCTCTATTTAAGTCAATAGGACTCCAATAATTTCTCATAAGGGAAACTCCCTAAAAGTATCCAAAACAAACTTCTCATAACTCCTATAGAGAGTCTCAATCGATAAACCCAAGCGATCACGGATAAAACTCACTCCAGAAAAACTCCCCCAAAACAGCCCTGTTTCCAAATCGATTTGGGCCAAATCCGAATCGATTCGGCCCTGCCAATCGATTCGACCTTCATGCGAATCGATTTGGTCCAAAGGACCTGGGATTATGTGTCAGGCCGAATCGATTCAAGTTGGGGCCGAATCGATTCGGTCACTCAGACCTGGGCACCTGCAACTTTCTAAATCGATTCGGCAAGGGGGCCAAATCGATTCGGCCTATCAGAAGGCACGAAAATGGCTATTTCTTCTTCAAAAACCAAAATCCCAAAAATCATTTTTATCAACTTCTAACCATATCTCTTCAATCCAAAATTATATATATATCATTAATATTCATCAAATATCACACCTCAACTAATATCTAACCTCAAATCCATTATATACACAAGAAATCTAGGATTTTACCCAAAAGTTAGATTTTAACAATTTATCCCAAAACTCAGAAATTATATCCACAAATAATGAAATAAATGGTACACAACAATTATTTAGCAAGTTTAATCACTTGCCTCGAGTTCGTAGGGTCTGATTCGTCCTCGAGATCGCATAATGGCCAGAAATCCCACTTTTCTCCTCTTTTTCTTCTTCTTTCCTTCTTCTCTCTATTTCTCTCTTTCTTTCTAAGGAGATTTCATCTCCCGTAGGCTTAATAAGCCTTGTCTCTCAAGATACACATCTTTAAATGATAATACACACTTTAAATGACTCGGTAACTTTAATTCGAGCCAAACGAACCCAAAATATTTTGAAACCTAAATAGACCCCAAGTACAGTCATTTCGACTTTCTCGACCCCTCCAAAAACAATGGCACACTCAAAATCGACATTCGAAACACTTTCTAAATCCTTTAAATTTTGACCTCAAATGCCAATTTAATTATTCTCCAATAAAAATAATATTTATTTCTCCCAAAAATACATAAATTATCGCCTTAAAAATCTCGGGTTGTTACAGGGTAATAAAAAATATATTTTTGTTTAAGTTTCATGCGAAATATCTTAATATTTACAATTACTTTCTTTTTCTTTGTAACTTTTTACTTTGTACTTCTAATGCAGATATATAGATCAACACTCAACATTTGAGTATGATCCGTACCTAGTTTCTTCACAATCGTGGGATGTTAATGCTAATTTGCCACCTTTGTATGAAGATGGTATTATCGATACTAATTTGTACCTTAGTACTGTTCAAAATTTGGATCATGGAGCCATTTTGGAAATTACTAAAGGTGAGATTCCAATTGTGAATTATGATTACGGATCCAGTTCTGAAGTTGTCCCAAGAGAATGTTCAAGTGCAATAGAGAACAAAGAGTTGGTCATTTCAAACTCATATAAGAATCAAGATAGTCAATGTTATCTATTGAAATCGACTCCATTAGAATTAAATGAGATCCAAAAATATTTTAGTGTTCCAATAACTAAAGAGGCCAAGGAGTTAAAGGTAGGGTTATCGGTGTTGAAGAAAAGATGCAGAGAACTCAAAATCAAGAGGTGGCCATACAGAAAGATTAAGAGTTTGGAGTTACTCATAGACAATGTTAAGGTACATGTATACATCATCTATGCAACCAATCGAAAAATAGAAAAATTATCTAGTATACATGTGCCGTAATCAGAAAAAATTCTCGACTTTGCCACTATAAATATACAAATGGGGCCTAGTGGACACTTGAGCCCCGTAAAAAAAATTAAAAATAAATTATACGCGTGCCATTAGAAAAGTGGAGGGGTCTAAAATAAAAAATTTTAGAAGAGTAGAATGAATATAGTCAAAACTATATAATCTCTTTGTTTACAAATACTAAAGCTTAGCTGAATGAAAACTAAAAGGTTAGCACTTCTTTGCTTCTCTCGTCTTTCTCTTTAATATATACTTTTAGATATTTATTTAATTTTTGAATGAATTTTAAATATTTTAATTGTACAAATTTTTATTCAAATATTGAATTAAATTTGACTCCGCAATTTTATCATTTTATATTAATGTTAATTATCGTGTTATATTAATGTTAATGAATCTAGGGCTCTAATTTTATGGTTATTTATGGAGTTAATGTTGGTTGAAATGTTAATAGTTATGTATATTTTGATTGGTTAATTTTGATATTTAAATGCCATCGCCAGATGAAATCTTTATTTACAAGTTGAAATGTTATATATTGATAGAAACTAATTTGGCTGTTAAATTGTTAATTTATTGTGAAGTATATTATGATTGGATTTGTTAATTAATGAATAGAAATGTTAACAATGGAATGAAAATAAAATAAAAATCTATATTTTAGGGTTAATGTATTATTAGTAATTTATTGTTAAATATTTGGATAATTATTTTCCACTAACTTTAAAATGACCTAAAAAATAGCAAGCCATTCTATTAAACGATATTGGAAGTGAATTAAATATACAATTTTTTTTCCTTTATATCTTGCGGGTATAATTATATATACATATTTTTTAATCAATGAAGTGAAGTTGCTAGAAGAGAATAAAAGAATGATGGATAATGTGCCACAATTGGAGTTAAGAGAGAGAACAAAGAAGTTGAGGCAAGCTTGCTTCAAGGCTAATTACAAGACAAGAATGTTTCTTGGTTTTTATTGCTGATGCTTTATGTTCTAAAACTTCTTTATATGGGCTTTTATTTTGAGTCATTATTTTCTCTTTGGGATTGGAAAGTTGTTTCTCTCTCTCTAAATAAAATTAAAATAGTAGGTAGTTTATCTATCAGTATGATTATAATGGAAAAGATTATTGAGGGGAAGTATGATGAATTGGTAGTGATAAGTGATAAATTTGCAGGTGTGAGTTTTTGAAATATTATGCTATTAGAGTTTATTTATGTTTTCTTAGCATTTCCTTTTAGAGTGATGTAAACTTAACCGTAAATAGGCATGTGTTGGTAAATTTTGCCAACATGCATAAAATGGGTTGTACTATGGTGACCCTATCATGGTATAACCCATTTGATGCATATTGTAATTTGCCAATATATGTATAATATCTTCCTTCTTTTTATTGTCAATTTGAAGCATTCTAAAGTGATAGGAGATAAAAGAAGGAAAGTATTTAACACTAGAAATCAGTGGCGAATTCAGGATTTACAGTCAGGAGGGGCTAAAAGTCGGAGGTTTGTGGGTGGGAGCCCCCGAATCGAATTTGTTATGGTTCAATCGAGTTTTATACAAATTATATCTTTTATTTCTAGTTTTATACAAGTTTGTTACATTTTTTACTGTAAACGTTGCGTAAAACTCATTATTTATGTCTTTAATTTTCTATCATTACATATAGCACCCCTAATTTTTTTTATTTGGAAAAATCAGAGGGAGTCTTGGCCCCTCCTAATTCCCATGTGCATCCGCCGCTGGAAAGAATAATTAAGGGTTAGTTATATTTTAATCCTATTTTAATGAATCCTCATTTAAGTTCTATTGACTTTTATTTAACTATATAAGTCATATTAATAGACTAGTAGGACTTGTTTACAAGTTCCTCTAATAGGCAAATATGATCTACTTAAAAAAAAATTCTTTACGTTCTTATGGTGCCATCAAATGTTAACATGGCTTAATATTTAAAAGTTTTTTATTACCTTGTGATGTTAATATGACTTGCTTAAAAGTTTACTAGGGAACATTATTTATCTGATGAAAGTCTTTTAAATCAGACTAAAATATAAGAACCCGAATAATTAAACTTACTGTACAAAAAAAATGAAATTGACATCATATGTTTGTGCTCATTTCCAAATATTAATTTGTCTTGGTCGCGTTATTTGATAAATATTTTTAATTATTTTACTTGTGTTAATTATTTGGGTCATGCAATGTTTTTGTTTCCTTAACCGTGTCTTGTGTTTGGGAGAAAGTTATAAATTGAGTTAATTTGTCATGTTTTAAGTAGGTTGTGTTCATGCAAAGGGTAAAAAATACATGATGTGAGTGTCATGTTTGTGTTTTAATTGGGTTTTTTGTGTCGTAATTAAATTAACACGCAGCCAAAAAAACATAATTTATCTCCCATAACTAGTTGAAGTTACGAGTGTTTTCGATTGATAAATATTTGTCATGAAAAATATGAAAGATTCCATGTTACCCAAGTTTGAGAATGCTTGATCCCATGAATTTTCATTTGAATTTTTTTCACCCGTCAAGAACGAACAACATACTAAAGCATGAAATTTTGGGTTTTCCAATATACTAAATGTAACACCCCGCCCGCCCGGGGAGAGCGAATGGAGCGCTACTATGATAAAACTAATTGAATCCACAGACAACAAGGTATAGAGCATTTAAAAACCAACAATAAAAATAAGAGAATCAACTAATGTCAATCTCTTCAAATTAAATACAACCAATAATCTCTCGAAATAAAACAACTATCTAACTCGAAAATAAAATAAATCTCCAATGCTCTATACATAAAAAATAAATTCAATCTTCTCAACTTGTATTAAAAATCTTCCCAAAATAATCCTCGCTAAAATAAATCTCCATATCTCCCCAAAATCCCCGCAAACCTGCCAATAAAAGAAAATATGGGGAAGTACACAATACGACAGGAAAGATGCTCAATAAATATTAGCGATGAATAAAACATCACAATACGAATATGAATATTCAAATCAAAAGAGGATCTCATAAGCAATTATGTCAATATACTTTCTCAACAACACATTAACCGGGTCACCAGGCCTCACCACCATACTGCGCCTAGGCAATTTTAAGCATATCCGAAAAAAGGAATATTGGCGGGTGTCCAACCTCAGTGCCATATTAAAATCTCATGACAACATGCTCAACACCAAATATAATACCACATGAATCAAAATTAGATTCCAACAAATAATTTCCAGATTTCCAATTGAATTTTGAAATTCAAATATGAGTCAATAATCATAAGAAAACAACGGGAATAACACTCGCGAGATGAAGGAGCATATTGTGTAAAACCCCATACTTTCTTAAACCACCAACAAGAACCAACAATAATCTGCCCAGAACTCACAGAATAAGCCATAAAAATATGCTCCAAGAATCATCAAAAACTCCTCCAAGAACAACCTCAAAATAGCCCCAAGCACACCTTCAAAAACCTAAGTTTTAATGCATAAATTAAAGGGGGCAAAGTGTGTATAAAAGAGAGGAATTAAAAACATGTTTGGTGCCAAAAAGTTGTACCAAAAAGGGTCACCCACGACCTTATTTTATAAGGCAAAACCAAAAGAGTTGGAAACAACACAAACTCTCAAAACTTCCAGGCGTCGATCGATCGATCACCCTAGAAAACCTCACAGTTCCCCTTAAAATGCCTATAAGGCAAAATATTAAAAATTCCAATAAAAATCCATTTTAAATCCGATTTCAATTCCGCTTGAAGTTCTAAAGTTATAAAATCATAACCAACATATTTAACTAATAAAAAAATTTAAAATTCAAAAATTTATTTTTTTCGAATATTCCCATTATTTAATTAAATTAATTAATAAAAACACGGGGTGTTACATACTTCCCCACTAGCAAAAAATTTTGTCCTCAAAATTAGATGAAGCATAATCATCAACGCATAAATATTACAAAATAAAATAACACTCGCATATGCCTACCCGTAGAATGCCATTATTAGAGATTTCTTTTATTTTCGAGTTAGATAGTTGTTTTATTTCGATAAATTATTGGTTGTATTTAATTTGAAAAGATTGAGATTAGTGGATTCTCTTATTTTTATTGTGGGTTGTTAGATGCTTTGTACCTTATTGTATGTGGATTTGGTTAGTTTTATCGTAGTAGCACTCCGTTCGCTCTCCCCGGGCGGGCGGGGTGTTCCACTATGTAGAGGGGGCTTGAAGGTAATCCTTAGAATAGGGATAATTACCCCATTAGAAACAGTGTTTGGGATTAAAAAAATGAAGAAGCTCAAGCGTGGCAACTCAGCGAGGCAGCTTAGAGTGGCAACTCATACATTAGCGTGTTATGTCAGTCATATTGTATCTTTGTTTATATTGACTATATGCTATAACGGTTGTAATGATGTAACGAGAATAATAATGAGTTTTAGTGTGAGGTCAAACGGTACTCGTGAGAGACCAGGCTTGGCAGGGACTGGGAGAGTTTTCATGCTCTATCGAATGACCTCGTCGTGGGAACTTTAGAAGGACTTAGTTTGGAGGATTGAGAAGTGAGGCACCGTTGGGGCTTGTCCTAACCATCTTAGGTACACCTGGTTAAACACCGAAGGACCCTTGCCGTGGAACCTAGGGAGGAGCAGCTTGGAGTTCCATCGGGCGTTGAATTATGAGCCAAACAACCCTCTACTTAATGTCACATCCACTTTATATGATGTCACTAACCAGCTAGGAAATGTCAGACCTTCACTTGAGTAAACCACCATGGTATTTGGGGCTGTCAGACAGTTGGTGAGCCACTTCTATGACAACAGCCCCCTGACACACAGTGGTTAGGGGATTGAATATACTCTTGAATCATCTCAACTGCCCCAAACGGAACTCGGTGGCATCATAGGTGGATACGTCTCCCTTTCTAGTGGAACTAGGAAGGGTGACTCGCCCATCGATGGTAGAAGTCACACCAAGCACGCTGTTCCAGTATAGAAGGTGCAAGCTTCAGCGAAAGTGGACCTTGACCTTGAGGGGCCCCCTGATCAAACCCAAACTGCCTGCTACATCTGTCATGGTTGTAGGGTTCTGGGATGTATCCCCATTCAGTAGAGGAAGGAAGAAACACAGGAGTGAATACAAGCACTATGGCTTGTGAGGGATCTTCTACATCTGGGATGAACTTAACTATTGAGGCTGCAGAAGGAAATAAATCCCAACTATAGGAAAATGTAGACTCACTATATGGCCTCATCACAGAGGATTCCAAACGATCAAAAACTACCATTATCTCCTTTCGACTTTGTTTTTTATGGAAACTTAGGAGGCTTGGGGCTTGATACCTTGGCTCATGGGCAGAGAAATAGACTTGGCGGTAATGGCAGGAAAACGGGTGTAAAGGAAGCCCGTCAAAATGGTGGTGTTGGAAAAATTGGCCAAGTTATAATGACCCATTTATCGTTCCATGTCGATATGGGTTCGTCCAACCAGTTATAGAGGGACCCCAAGGCAATGGCATCCAAAGGAAGGTTAAAACCCCTATCCAAACGAATGGAAATATTTATAAGGTCCCTCATGGGCTGATCGTTGGGTGTCACAGTTAGGAAGAAGTGTGAAAGAAACACAAGTATATATGCTGGTAGTTCTAGGGATGTACCTCTACCTTGGCCCATTGCATCATTGATATCCTTCAGGGTCGGAGCTTCGAAAAAATAGCTGATGAGGGGAGTAAATGTGGCTTTGTTCGATCAGCAGCCTCTTCGGCATCCAGGGCCTCATCATGATATGTGAACTCACCCATTGGCTCAAACCCAAGGATCTCATATACGTCCTCTAATGTAACGGTAAAAACTCCCCATGCAGCAAAGAACATGTGAGTTGTGATATTCCATCTGGAAACTAGCACTTAGAGCGCCGCGTTGTGCTTAGAAAGGGTGAACTCCCCAAACTAGTAGGCTCGATGAAGCCCAACCTTTTCAAGAGCAGCAGCACAAGAACTCTGCATATGAGTATTCCAGGCAGTGAAATGGGTTGAATACCCCCAGGTTCTTCGAAGTCAATTTGAGAATAGGGGAAGTCACCACGATCCAAATGAAAGCGCTGAGTCCCCTCTGGGGGAAGATAGCCCCAATTTGATGAATCCATTTCCTTACCACCCAACAGTAAAGGGAGAAACTTGGATAAGAATGGAAAATCTTGCATACATTAGAAAATTTATCATCTTCGCCAAAGACGGGAGCCCGGTGATAGAAACGTAGTTGCTCTTGACGATCAGCATTCAGGGCAGCGGTACTAGGGATAGCAGCGGTGCCAGAAGTGGCAGAGGGGGAGCTTGGCTGAGTAGTGGTGGTGGAAACCTTAGAAGCACTTGAAGAAGCCATAGTAGAATGGCGATGAATGTCACATCTCGGTAAGAAGGGCTAGAAACAAGGTGGGAGGAGCATCACCATAGGTGGAGGCGCAAAAGAGGGGAGACGAAAGAAACTGGGTAAAGAGTTGGATAATAATTGAGGTTTTCGCACAGTTTTCTCTCTCTAAAAGAAGGCAGGAGCTTGAAGAAGATAAAGGAAAGAGAAGGGTTTGAAAAAAGAGACATTTAAAACCCTTTTAAGTAACTCGTCTGTTGAGTTTCCCACCACCACACATGCAAGGCCGCCTATAATCATTTCAAATGGACACGTGACACTTTAGGAAGTGTTTTGACAGCTGAAAAGACAGCACCACATCATTTATGAAGTGACACCTGGGGAATAGAAAGGGTTGCCTTCTTCACCAAGTTTGATTTTTGACGCCAAAATTTGTTGTCAGATATATCCAATAACTCCCAAGAGAAAATATGTCCCAACGATTCAAAAACGCTACGATATCCCCTCGCCACAAGTTCAAACGTTGTTTAAATGGTGACTCAGCTACATCGGGGAGAATTTATGCTTTTTTAAACATAGAGAAGCATTACAAGGGAGAACTTCACTTACCAAGAATCAAAACGAGTATTTGGTAAGGTTAGCAGGCCTTTCGGGAGAATTACAAATTGTTAAGCTAAAACGGTTGAAGCTCAGTGTAAGGAAAAAGTGGCGATCTCCCCTGACCAAAGCACCAATAATCCGTAGCTCTTCAGCTCAGGTACATCGGGGTGAATTTTACTTTTTCTTGGAGATTTTAACGTGGTGGTTCTAATGAGGGAAAAGATACTAGAGTTTTTCACACAGAAAAGGTTTATCAGATTGAGAAGTTTTCGTGCAGACATTTCTTGTTCCAACAAAAAAATCTCTCCACAAAGGGGAAAATGTAGAGGGGGATTGAAGGTAATCCTTAGATTGGGGATAATTCCCCCATTAGCAATAGTGTTTGGACTTAAGAAATCGAGGCAACTTAGCGTGGCAACTCAACGAGGCAACTTAGCGTGGCAACTCATATTTTAGCTTGTTGTGTTAGTCATATTGTATCTTTGTTCATATTTACTATAAGCTATAACGGTTGTAATGCTGTAACGAGAATAATAATGATTTTTAGTGTGAGGTCAAATGGTACTCGCGAGAGACCATGCTTGGCAGGGCCTGGGAGAGATTTCATGCTCTATCGAATGACCTCATCGTGGTAACTTTAGAAGGACTTGGTTTGGAGGATTGAGAAGTGAGGCACCGTTGGGGCTTGTCCTTACAATCTAAGGTACACCTGGTAAAACACTGAAGGACCCTTGTCGTGGAACCTCGGGCGGAGCAGCTTGAGTTCCATCGGGCGGTGAATTGTGAGCCAAATAACCCTCTACTTAATGTCACATCCACTTTATCTGATGTCACTAACTAGCTAGGCAAGGTCAGACCTGCACTTGAGTAAACCATCGTGGTATTTGGGACTGTCAGACAGTTCGTGAGCCTTTGTGACAACAGCCCCTAGACACACAATGGATAGGCAAAAGGCAAGTCTTGGAATTTAATGTTTATGACGTGGAGATAACTTGTGCATCAGGAATTTAATGTTTGTGACATAAAGTATGAGGGATGTCTTCCCCGTGCATTAATGGCGGAGTCGCCTCGGGGGAGGTGTGGGAGGCTATTTAAGTACCCCAACCACCTCTGAGGAGAGGATGATCTTTTGAGAGTTTAGAAGTTATTACTAGAGATAATACTAATCAGAGAGAGTTATTACAAACCAGAGTTTTTACTCACCCACAATTGTCATTTATTACGAAGCTTTTAATACTTGATAGAGATTCTTGAGGGTGGTTGGTGTGTTTGGCTGCCTGCCAAGGTGTATCTAGGGTGCTTACTTTTCTCTCCCTCTAGCTAAGTTACTTGTAAGTTCATTACTACCCTCCGAGTTATACACGAGAGATTTGTGAGTTCAAACTGAGTCAATCTTCATTGAGTCGTGTTTGCGTGTCCTGTGGTTAATCCATAGTGTTGCAATTTAACTTATCACTACTGTACTTAAAAGGGATTACACCTCCATCTTATCTAAACTACCCTCTTACATTTGGTGACTCTGTTGGGGAGGCATTCTTTTAAGCAAGGAGTATATCTTAAGATAACGTTAATCGAAGGCTGACATCCAACACAATGAAGAACAAGCGGCGAGAGAACTGGAGGCCCTAAGGGATGGGGCTCCTCGAATAGAGGTACCTCCAATTCAGGCGACGACAGACGCTCCAAGGGTGACACAAGCTTCCACGAGTGCAGGTTTAGGACCCACTCAGGTGGCACTCCTCATGAGAAAGTTTTATGGGTTTTTCCAAACTCCGGTATATTCAATGGTGTTGGGAGGATTTCAACCTAACTCATTTGTAACACCAAGGGCAGCCCCAACGGACCCACCGAGTGCATGTGTAACGGGAACAGTCCCAGCGACTATAACCTTTTTTAATCTAGCATTGGGAACATCAAGAGTATCAACGTCCCCAACTACGATGACTGCTCCAGCTGCAACGGCCACTCAGCCCATGGTCCCGTTGGTAGTTGCCCCAGTGGAATCACCTATGGAGGAAATGAGGAAGGAGATGCAGAAAGATATGCTGAAGTTCATGCAAGCCTCCTCGCAATCTGCTGGTGAGGTAGCTTCAGTTTATGATGACTTTTGAACACCTTATCCCTAGGAATACAACGATGAGCCCTATCCAAAGGACTATATTCCTACTATTATTAAAAAATACACAGGGAAAGGGGGAACCCAAAGGAGCACATTAAGCGCATCGTTGAACACTTGGGGGCACATTTTAATAATAAGAAGCTCAGGTTGAGGGAGTTTTTTTAAATCCTTAACCGATAAAGCATATACCTGGTATTCTCATTTGGCTCCCAAGAGTGTTTCTACATGGGAAGAGATGCATGTTTTGTTCATCCAAAAGTTCTTTCTGGCGGAAAATGAGTTTACTTTGACCTAACTGAGGAGGGAGAAGCAATGACCCGGGGAAGAAGTGGTGGCGTATATTCGAAGGTTCAGGGAAAGATACCTCGATGTGAGGGAGGAGGCCAAAGAGTCCAAGTTGCTGCAGATATGTGCAGAAGGACTGCTCCCTGAGTACATCTGCCATCTCATTAATGAAACGCATGAGGGGACTTTTTCGGCATTCTTAAAAGTGGCAAGAAATATCTCCTTGGTGCTGCGACCAAATTTGGTGGTAGTGCCCATGATGTTTAGGTAGCCGATACAACCTGTGGGGGGAGGTCTCAGCCCCCACGGGTAGGGTACACTAAGGGAGCAGATAGGGGAAAGGTGCCAAAGAAGGACAATAAGAGGAAGTTTGGAAGAGACAGGCAGGACCCACCACCATTGCCTTGTATAGTAGAGGAAGCTGTCAGCCATTACAATGATATGGTCCAAGGAGGAACAGTCTACGAACCAAAGGGAATTCTCGCGGGGGAACTCGATGTGACAACGAGGTCGGACCCCAAATATTGCCAGATTCATCGAAAGATCCATCATTCGATGAAAAGTTATTTCACGTTAAGGAGAATCATCGACAAGTATATGAAGGCAGGGACATTCCAAATCCCTCTGTAGAACGTCAATAATAACCCACTGCCAGCACATGGGACCAATCTCGTGGTGGACTATGACGAAGAGGCCGAGAGAGAAGGAAGAGAGACAACATCGAAGCAGGAGGAATTCGAAGAAGTTCTATAAGATTGTACGAAGGGAATGGCTAATATAGTACTAGCCTATGATGATGAAAGAGCAGACTCAGTCCTAGAGTATTGTGCAGTTTCAAGATCCCCAATGTTCACCCGGTTCTTTGACCAAGTGGGGATACCGAAAGAGAGTAGGTTGGAGATAACCCCGACAATACTTGATATTGTGAGGAAGAACACAGTCCCTTTGCTGAGATAGAAGGGACTCATGGCCAGGTTGGTGAGGAGGTTTCTATCAGAGGTAATTTTCAGCGATGCAGATAGTGCTATGAGATTCCCTCATAATAGGCCATTGTATGTGACCACCAGCGTCAACGCAATTAGTTTCCTAATGACTCTGATGGATGGGGGAGCTTCCATCAATATTATGCCAATCAACTCCTTCCACGCAGCCAATATTCTAGAAGAAAGGTTGGTCCCCATGCCTTTGGTGATTTTAGGGTATGATAACCAATCTTCCAAATCCATTGGATACGTTAATGTTGGGATTGTAGCGGGAAATCTTAGTTCCTATATCAAGTTCTACATAATAGAGAGTGAAACTTCCTATCATTTGCTAATAGGAAGGGTGTGGATGCACAACTAAGGGCTAGTTCCTTCTACGTACCACCAATGCGCTAAAGCGAACATTAAGGGAATAGAGGTGACTATTAGGGCTACGAAGAGGCACTTCGCTATCGAGGAAGCTCACTTGGTGGATGCGGTATTTTACACGGAGTTGGAGGAGGATGTCCGAGTCCTAACGAGAAGAATAGAGGGAGCATGGATTCCCTCGATCAGAGAAAGGATGGGGCCCTTGAATGAGTAGAATAAAGAGGTTGCAAGAAGCACCAGAGGAGTGACCGAGGAAGCTCACCAGGTGGTCCCTTGTCCCCAAAATATATCGAAGCAGCTCAAAGATAGGATGAGGCCTAGAGTGGATCCGATGGAACATGAGGTCCAATGACAAAGCGTGATGAGCTAATTTTTAAGAAAAAGAGTGACTACGGCTTCTAAGGAGAATAAGAGGAAGGCAGTTACATCTACTAGCAGATAGTGAAAGAAGGTCATCACTGAAGAAGAAAAGGTGGTATATCGATTATAATGGTGTGAACGGGCGATCGAAGAAGCTGATAATGAGGCTAACCCAATATATGAGTGCTTTTTGGTGGATCAACGGGGGCAATGCATGGTGATAGATAACTCCAACATATAGGAATTTGCAGAGGAAGTAGCCGAGGAACAGAATACATGGCGGATCAACCGAAACCGCAGGCGCAAGAATTGGAGCAGTTGAACCTGGAGAAAGAAGGGGAAGATCCAAGGCCCATCTTCATCACGAAGGATATTAATAAGGAGAAACGAGAGGCCTTGGTTAAATTGATTCGGGAGTTCATAGACATTTTTGCATGGAAGTACACAGAGATGGAAGGGTTGGATAAGGAAGTGAGCTTCCACAAGTTGAACGTGTTGCCTTCAGCCATTCCAATAAAATAAGAAATAAGAACGTACAATCCTGAGATAGATTTAAAGATCAAGGAAGAGGTCCAATGCTTACTAATGGTAGGGTTCATCAAATCGATACAACACCCGCTTTGGCTGTCAAGCATTATCCCGGTGGGAAAGAAAGACAAAAACCAAATAAGGATCTGCGTGGACTTCAGATATTTGAAAAGAGCTGGCCCCAAGGATGAGTTCCCTCTACCCTCCATTGATAGCCTGATAGATGCAACGGCTGGTCATGAGATTTATAGTTTCATGGATGGGTACGTAGGGTATAACCAGATCAAGATAGAACCCTCGAATGCAGAGAAATGGCGTTCAGGACCCCGTTGGGAAATTTCATGTACAGAGTGATACCATTTGGATTCAAGAACACTGGGGCTACTTACCAGAGAACAATGATGGCCATTTTCCATGACTTCTTCCATAAATTTGTGGAATTTTATGTGGATGATTTGGTCATCAAATCAAGGAAGGAGGAGTCCTATCTAGGCGATTTGAGGAGGGTGTTTGCCCGATGCGGGAAGTTTAAATTAAGGATGAACCTAATAAAGTACGTCTTTGGGGTAGCAAGTGGGAAATTTATAGGCTTCGTGGTTAATCAACAAGGGGTGCAGATGGACCACGACAAGTAGCGAGCGATCTTGGAGACGTTAAGTCCAAGAATAGCAGAGGAGCAGAAGAGTTTTCTCGGTAAAGTCTCCTACCATAGGAGATTTGTGCCTGGATTAGCCGAGAATAACACATCCATTGATGCAGTTGTTACGAAGGAACACGAAATTCAAGTGGGAGGAAATTCACCAGGAGTCTCTCACTGGGCTGGAGAAGCTGCTCGTTTCACCACAGATCATGGTTCCCCCATAGGTAGGAATACTGTTGCAGCTATACCTCACATCCACCACGAGGTCCATGGGAGCCTTGTTGGCATAAGAGATCGATGGGCAAGAATGTCCAGTCTACTACCTCAGCAGGATCATCCATGGGCCAAAACTCAAATATAGTAGCTTGGAAAGACATTATTTAGCCTTAGTCTTTGTAGCACAAAAACTTAGACATTATATGTTGTCTTTTATAATTCATATTGTAACTAGATGTGATCCTATTAAGTATTTTCTAGCAAGAACGATATTGATTGGCAGAGCAGCTAGTTGGTTCATCATCCTATCCGAGTATGACTTGAGGCGTGTGGTTCCTCGCGCGATCAAAAGCCAAGCTTACGTCGATTTGTTGGCAATCTTCCCCTCAGGAACGTTTGAGCCACCCAAAGAAAGTATTCCAGGAGACGATTTGTAGGCCAATCACCTAAACGCAACAAATAAGGAATGGATAATGCAGTTCGATGGATCTTCAGTAGAAAATAAAGGAGGAGTAAGGGTTATTCTTTCAAAAGGAATGGAGTAGATTTGCCTTTCCTACAAATTAGATTTCCCTTGTTCTAATAACGAGGCGAAATATGAAGCATTGGTGTTAGGGTTTTTAGAGGCTCTTCTAAGGGGGATTCATTCACTTTGCATCAAAGGTGATTCAAATTTGGTGGTTTAGCAAGTGAATGGAGAGTACGCGTTGAAAAACATGAACCTGACACCATACAGAACAATCATTCAGAGGCTCATCTACCAGTTCCATCAGACCAAGATCAAGAGGCAACCCAAAATGATGAATCTTCACCCAGACGCCTATGCTACCATTGCCTAGAAGATGGTCATGAGAAACGATACAACTACCAACATGATCTAATGAAGAATAACTCCTTCAATAGTACAGTCAATTCTACCAATGGAGGACGACGTAGACTGGAGGGGGGAGATTAGAGGGAAATTGAAATCTGGGGAATGAGCGATGGGGCTGAGGGAATTAGCCCAATACTTTATGAACCAGGGAAACCTTTACTACATGAATGTAGGAGGATGGTTATCGAGGTGCATCGGTCCAGAAAAAGCAGAGCGAAGATTGAATAAAACATATGAAGAGCATTATCAAACAACAGAGATACCCCACTTGAAAAACTCTCGAACCCCGAAATCTGATTTTCTCAATTAATAACAAAGTAAATAATTTCCTTTTGTATAAACTCGAAGATGATGCGGAAGCGTTACGGTGATGGTTCAATAAAATTAACAAATGCCAAATTTTAATTTTCTTAAACAAATTAAAATCACACCAAGTGAAATAAAATTAAACAATTAATATATTCACTTAAACCAATAAATTCCAATTCAAGCCCTAGAATTTTCCTAAGTCATATTTATCAATATTAGCAAATTAGGCGAAACCAAGATTTAGCAAAAGACTTGAATTAAATAAGCTTTACCCAATATTTCATTTAGTCCAAATTAAAATGAGTGTGACAATTTAAACCGAATTTTATCTTGTAATTATTCTAAGCATGCGTTCTAAGTTATAATGCAAGATAAAATAAACAATGTCACACTACGCCGCGATGTACGAGGAAAAACCCAAGACGGGAAAAAACCTCGGACGACCCTAGCCACAAATCCACTAGATACGGAATTACAAGTACAAGACAGATAGACTTACAACGACTGACTCGATCCCTCTCAAGCCTCGACGATTCTTCTTGTAGACACCTCTTCCTATCGGATAACCTTGGAACACCACCACGGTCTCGGAATCCACCGATAGGACTTTATATGGTCACCGTCACCCGTACATGGAGCCTTTCACCGTGTGGGTAAATCAACATGAGAAACACTTCTTCTTTCTTCGTGGGAGGTAGAAGCAAAACCCGAAACTTCTCTTTGAAACGGAAGAGATAACCGGTGCCAAACTCCAAGCAATTGATATGTATATAAGAACTTGGAATAAACTTCTTTGGGTGTAAACACTAGAGTGATGGAAATTTTTCTCTAAAAATCTCACTCAAAACTTGAACATTTTCCTAAACAATTTTTGCTCTCAAACTCTCTCTAAGAGATAAACAAGATTGGAAAAGTTAAGATGGAAAATGTGTTTCCCGTCCTTCATAAAGTCTGAAAAATCAGTTAAGAAACAAGTGGGAAAATGGGTTAAAAACTGCCAAAAACTGCCTAAAAACTGTTCCCGCCTAGCAGTTCGTTCGAATGACATTTCGTTCGAACGAACTCTCGTTCGAACGAGACTTCTAACGACGCTCCAGTTTGGACTCGTTAGAATCTCGTTTGAAATCTCGTTAGAACGAACGATCTCGTTCGAATGACATTTCGAACGACGGACCAGTTTAGACTCGTTGGGAAACTCGTTCGAACGAAACTTGGTTCGAACGATAAACTCGCTCGAACGACATTTCGAACGACTTCCAGAATTTTTACAAAATTCAATTTTTGGCCCAGAAACTTTATATACTTTATTTTTAAAGTTCTAATTAAATTTTTCTGAAAGTAAAACACATTTTTTATTAAACCTAACACCCAATAAACTTTGTTCCAAGCTCCTATATATATATAATTGCATTCATACCTTGGGAGCATGGAACTATAGTTGATGACGTAGAAACGAGGCATGCAAACCGGCATTGTTGATGAAGCTTTATAATCTTTGCCGCTACATCTTCAACAAACACTTCATAGGCTTGAGAATATTACAATTTACATACTATCCTATGAATAAATGTTTTTATTCGGAATTGAGCCAAAACTATATATGGGCTCAATTGGAAATTTGTGTCCTTACAAATCTCCCCCTTTAGCTATTCCAGGACAAAAACCAAACAATAATCCTAAAGGGCCGTCAAGCTCACTAGACTCAAAACATAACCCACCCAATCTTGACTCAACCCAAGGATCAAACGTTTTGCCATTAAACAATGCCGCTTTAGAAGAAATCCTGCACACTTAAGCAAACTCATCAAATGAATAGGGAATATCAAAGTATAAAATGCAACTTTAATTAATTACTCCCCCTAAATTAATTCTCCCCCTTTATCAAACACATGACCTACTTAGAAAGACGTCTCCCCCTAAGATAAATCTCCCCCAAACTAAGATACGATAATAATAGGATTAGATACCATTTCTCCCCTTATCATCATTCTCCACCTTTTTGTTCAGGAATAGGCAAAGGATAAAGAACTAATATTAAATGCATGTTTAAGCTTAAAAGTGATAAGACATGAAAGCATATGGGCAATAAAAGCAAGGCAAGGAAAAACAACTATCATATATATAAACTAGAAATATACCAATGAAGCACTTGCATATATATATATATATATAATCACACATATAACACAAAATACAATATGTTTGCACACTTGTATGGAAAAAATGTGTCATATGGAAACGGAAGTGTAGGGGTGTGAACTAGCAATAATTAAATTTAGACCCAAACACTTAATAAACATCCACGGAGTTCTCATTTGATTGCAAACTTTATCACATTTAAATATAACCTCATGTGACAATATAAAGATTGAACTCAATGAACAAACATACACAATGCATACAAGCCTAGCATGATGATGATTCTACAAACCAAATAGAGTCATGACATTAAAGACTACTAGGATAAACGGACATTGTGCAAACCGTTGATATACCATCCAATTCTCCCTCAATAAGCATATATATTCTTTTGCTTTTGAATGTATATATCAAACAAACATAGGCCTTGGCAATTGTATTCTTTTTAATGCCAAATATATTCTGTTTTTAGGCCTTTGGATCACGTATTTCTTTTAAATCCAATAAATGGTGGCTTACTATCGCAAAGGATTTAATTCATCCTTTCGGAGCCCTTCCCCGTGCACATTTATTTTTATCATGTTTTCATTTTTCACACAAATCTCACATGCAACGGATTTTGACATGCACTAGTCCTCCTAGGTCATAGATATGTAGATGACTAGATTGGTAGGAGAACACCTCAAAAAGCTCAAATATAACATGTGACATTAAGATTTCAAAAGAGCTCATGCATGTGTGAAACGAGGCATATAAAAATAGAATCCATTTAAACAATACAAAATCCAACTACTCCATATAAAACATGGTAAAGAACATTTTAAGGATTGAAAATCTAAACCAAAAGTTCTAGCCACGTGGGAGCGTAAAAGATGGGATTCAAACACAAATATGTGCCACTTAAAGTGTGTCAAACTAAAATACACACATAAAAAATCTTTTTGAGTTTTTAAACATTTTTAACCAAAAATAAAGATATATACTCAAAAGAATAAATGAAAATCATTTGTATTTTTCATTAAGCTGAAATGAAATAAATAAAACACAAATGATAAACAATTTTTTTTTATATTTTTCAATTAATTCAAACACAAAATATAATACAAAAAGATAAACAAGTCATAATTTCTAGCATGTGATATGAAATAAGCCAATGACTAGAAAATGACTAAACAAGCATACATTTAGCATGTGAATATAGCATGAAGTACAAACGCTAAAGTATGCAAAAGACTAACACATTCATCCTTTAGATTTAGCAAGGGAGGAAGCATGTGAAAGTAAATGAGAATCAAAAACCCTATTTTGTAAGGCAACCAAGTCGGATTTCCTAACCCAAATTAATGAAGAATGACTATCTTGGGGTGTTGGAACTTTAACTACTGTGGTTACTTTACTATGGGGTTTTCTAGGAATTCGTTTAAGATCAAAACAAAATTTCCTAAGATGACCTTTTCGACCACAATGAGTACAAGCAAAAACATGTCGAAAAGATTTACTTAAGGAGTGATCTTTAAATGCATTCCTAGTAGATTCTCCTAAAACATTGGTCTTGGCTTTATGAGAAGATTCATTACAAGTATAGAAGCCTAAAACACAAGTGTCATTTTTAATTTGGACCATTCCTAACATTTTATCTAGTTTTTTCGAACGACACTCCAAATCAAATTTGACATTACTAGAATCTTTTAATTTATTTTCCAATTCTAAAATGTTAGATTCTAGTAAAACATTGCGCTCTTCAAAAGCAAGAAGCTCCTTTTCAAGGATTCCATTAAACCTCTAAGGCTATCTGTCTCGCCTTCTACATATTCAAGCTTCTCTTGAAGAGTCTTCACGTGTGTCCTAAGGTCTTCTATTAAATCATTGTCATCAACGACCTTGACACTATCTCTTAAACCAGCTTCTAACTTCAAATTGGCTCTTTTCAATTTAATAGATTCTTTATAAAGTTCTTGAAAAGCATTTTGAAGTTCACTCACATTAACCTCTTCTTCATTCTCACTCTCTCTTTCTTCTTCACTCTCACTATCATCAAAAACAAGAGAATCATGTAGAATGACCTTGGAAGTGGCATGTGCTATCGTTTCATCAATCGATGAGTTCTCACTATCACTCACATGACTAGCCATAAAAGCCACAAATTTTTCTTAGTGGGGGAATCGGGCTTCTCTTCCTTATCACTATCACTAAGGGTCGCATTATATGAAATGGGTCGCTTACCCTCTTTCCTTAGTTTAGTGGGGCACTCATAAGCCCTATGGCCATAACCTTCACAACCAAAACACTTATTAGACTCGTCCCTATCGAAATTGTCATTGCTCGGTTTAGGGATCTTCTCGGCTTTAGAAATCTTCTTGCTTTTATCATGTTTATAAGTATCAAATTTCTTAAAATCATTTTTAAATTTATCTTTGTTAATTTTAAGAAATTTTCTAAATTTACGAGCAAACAAAGCCATGTATTCCGAGTCACTATCACTCTCGCTCTCTACTACTTGTTTGACCTCTTTTCGGGCTTTTAAAGCAACGCCCTTTTCGATTTTCTTTTCAATTTTAGAGGGAAACATATCCAGTTCATAGGTTTGTAAATCACCTACAAGCTCTTCTAATTTCGTAAAGGCTAAAGTGGGTAAAGAATTTAACACGGTCACCTTTGGAATAAATCTATCGGGTAGGGACCTTAAAATTTTCTTTACAACACGGTCGTCAGGTATTTTCTCTCCCAAGTTAAAAGATGAATTAAGAATATCAGAAAGTCTCTCATAAAATTCATCAAACGTTTCTTTTTCATTCATTTTGATAGTTTCAAATTGAGTGGTGAGGTTTTGGAGTTTTGAAGCTTTAACGACACTAGTTCCTTCATGAGTTAATTGTAAAATATCCCAAGCTTCTTTAGCAGTTTCACATGTCATAATACGACGGAATTCATCTGGTGTGACAGTGCTAAATAAGGCATTTAAACCACGGGAATTGAAATTAGCAACTTTAAACTCATTTTCAGTCCATCTATCGGCGGGTTTGATAACACGTTCATTTTCAACTAAATAAATTGGTGGGGACCACCCGTTAACAACTGACATCCAAACTCTCTCGTCGATAGATTTTAGTGCGGATCTCATACGCGCTTTCCAATACGCGTAGTTTGAACCATCGAAAATAGGAAATTTAGAAAATGGGGAAAAATCCATTTTAGCCAAAAATTATTTAAAAGATCGTTTAACGAAATAACTTATCGTCTTTGGCTCTGATACCAATTTGAAAAACTCTGGAACCCCGGAATCTGATTTTCCCAATTAATAACAAAGTAAATAATTTCCTTTTGTATAAACTCGAAGATGATGCAGAAGCGTTAGGGTGATAGTTCAATAAAATTAATAAATGCCAAATTTTAATTTTCTTAAACAAATTAAAATCACACCAAGTGAAATAAAATTAAACAATTAAAATATTCACTTAAACCAATAAATTCCAATTCAAGCCCTAGAATTTTCCTAAGTCATATTTATCAATATTAGCAAATTAGGCGAAACCAAGTTTTAGCAAAAGACTTGAATTAAATAATCTTTACCCAATATTTCATTTAGTCCAAATTAAAATGACTGTGACAATTTAAACCGAATTTTATCTTGTAATTATTCTAAGCATGCGTTCTAAGTTATAATGCAAGATAAAATAAACAGTGTCACACTACGCCGCGATGTACGAGGAAAAACCCAATACGGGAAAAAACCTCGGACGGCCCTAGATACGGAATTACAAGTACAAGACAGATAGACTTACAACGACTGACTCGATCCCTCTCAAGCCTCGACGATTCTTCTTGTAGACACCTCTTCCTATCGGATAACCTTGGAACACCACCGCGGTCTCGGAATCCACCGATAGGACTTTATATGGTCACCGTCACCCGTACATGGAGCCTTTCACCGTGTGGGTAAATCAACATGAGAAACACTTCTTCTTTCTTCGTGGGAGGTAGAAGCAAAACCCGAAACTTCTCTTTGAAACGGAAGAGATAAACCGGTGCCAAACTCCAAGCAATTGATATGTATATAAGAACTTGGAATAAACTTCTTTGGGTGTAAACACTAGAGTGATGGAAATTTTTCTCTAAAAATCTCACTCAAAACTTGAACATTTTCCTAAACAATTTTTGCTCTCAAACTCTCTCTAAGAGATAAACAAGATTGGAAAAGTTAAGATGGAAAATGTGTTTCCCGTCCTTCATAAAGTCTGAAAAATCAGTTAAGAAAAAAGTGGGAAATGGGTTAAAAACTGCCAAAAACTGCCTAAAAACTGTTCCCGCCTAGCAGTTCGTTCGAATGACATTTCGTTCGAACGAACTCTCGTTCGAACGAGACTTCTAACGACGCTCCAGTTTGGACTCATTAGAATCTCGTTTGAAATCTCGTTAGAACGAACGATCTCGTTCGAATGACATTTCGAACGACGGACCAGTTTAGACTCGTTGGGAAACTCGTTCGAACGAAACTTGGTTCGAACGATAAACTCGCTCGAACGACATTTCGAACGACTTCCAGAATTTTTACAAAATTTAATTTTTTGCCCAGAAACTTTATATACTTTATTTTTAAGGTTCTAATTAATTTTTTCTGAAAGTAAAACACATTTTTTATTAAACCTAACACCCAATAAACTTTGTTCCAAGCTCCTATATATATATAATTGCATTCATACCTTGGGAGCATGGAACTATAGTTGATGACGTAGAAATGAGGCACGCAAACCGGCATTGTTGATGAAGCTTTATAATCTTTGCCGCTACATCTTCAACAAACACTTCATAGGCTTGAGAATATTACAATTTACATACTATCCTATGAATAAATGTTTTTATCCGAAATTGAGCCAAAACTATATATGGACTCAATTGGAAATTTGTGTCCTTACAAATCTCCCCCTTTAGCTATTCCGGGACAAAAACCAAACAATAATCCTAAAGGGCCGTCAAGCTCACTAGACTCAAAACATAACCCACCCAATCTTGACTCAACCCAAGGATCAAACGTTTTGCCATTAAACAATGCCGCTTTAGAAGAAATCCTGCACACTTAAGCAAACTCATCAAATGAATAGGGAATATCAAAGTATTAAATGCAATTTTAATTAATTACTCCCCCTAAATTAATTCTCCCCCTTTATCAAACACATGACCTACTTAGAAAGACGTCTTCCCCTAAGATAAATCTCCCCCAAACTAAGATACGATAATAATAGGATTAGATACCATTTCTCCCCTTATCATCATTCTCCCCCTTTTTGTTCAGGAATAGCCAAAGGATAAAGAACTAATATTAATACATGTTTAAGCTTAAAAGTGATAAGACATGAAAGCATATGGGCAATAAAATCAAGGCAAGGAAAAACAACTATCATATATATAAACTAGAAATATACCAATGAAGCACTTGCATATATATATAGATATAATCACACATATAACACAAAATACAATATGTTTGCACACTTGTATGGAAAAAATGTGTCATATGGAAACGGAAGTGTAGGGGTGTGGACTAGCAATAATTAAATTTAGACCCAAACACTTAATAAACATCCACGGAGTTCTCATTTGATTGCAAACTTTATCACATTTAAATATAACCTCATGTGACAATATAAAGATTGAACTCAATGAACAAACATACACAATGCATACAAGCCTAGCATGATGATGATTCTACAAACCAAATAGAGTCATGACATTAAAGACTACTAGGATAAACGGACATTGTGCAAACCGTTGATATACCATCCAATTCTCCCTCAATAAGCATATATATTCTTTTGCTTTTGAATGTATATATCAAACAAACATAGGCCTTGGCAATTGTATTCTTTTTAATGCCAAATATATTCTGTTTTTAGGCCTTTGGATCACGTATTTCTTTTAAATCCAATAAATGGTGGCTTACTATCGCAAAGGATTTAATTCATCCTTTCGGAGCCCTTCCCCGTGCACATTTATTTTTATCATGTTTTCATTTTTCACACAAATCTCACATGCAACGGATTTTGACATGCACTAGTCCTCCTAGGTCATAGATATGTAGATGACTAGATTGGTAGGAGAACACCTCAAAAAGCTCAAATATAACATGTGACATTAAGATTTCAAAAGAGCTCGTGCATGTGTGAAACGAGGCATATAAAAATAGAATCCATTTAAACAATACAAAATCCAACTACTCCATATAAAACATGGTAAAGAACATTTTAAGGATTGAAAATCTAAACCAAAAGTTCTAGCCACGTGGGAGCATAAAAGATGGGATTCAAAGTCAAATATGTGCCACTTAAAGTGTGTCAAACTAAAATACACACATAAAAAATCTTTTTGAGTTTTTAAACATTTTTAACCAAAAATAAAGATATATACTCAAAAGAATAAATGAAAATCATTTGTATTTTTCATTAAGCTGAAATGAAATAAATAAAACACAAATGATAAACAATTTTTTTTTATATTTTTCAATTAATTCAAACACAAAATATAATACAAAAAGATAAACAAGTCATAATATCTAGCATGTGATATGAAATAAGCCAATGACTAGAAAATGACTAAACAAGCATACATTTAGCATGTGAATATAGCATGAAGTACAAACGCTAAAGTATGCAAAAGACTAACACATTCATCCTTTAGATTTAGCAATGGAGGAAGCATGTGAAAGTAAATGAGAATCAAAAACCCTATTTTGTAAGGCAACCAAATCAGATTTCCTAACCCAAATTAATAAAGAATGACTATCTTGGGGTGTTGGAACTTTAACTACCGTGGTTACTTTACTATGGGGTTTTCTAGGAATTCGTTTAAGATCAAAACAAAATTTCCTAAGATGACCTTTTCGACCACAATGAGTACAAGCAAAAACATGTCGAAAAGATTTACTTAAGGAGTGATCTTTAAATGCATTCCTAGTAGATTCTCCTAAAACATTAGTCTTGGCTTTATGAGAAGATTCATTACAAGTATAGAAGCCTAAAACACAAGTGTCATTTTTAATTTGGACCGTTCCTAACATTTTATCTAGTTTTTTCGAACGACACTCCAAATCAAATTTGACATTACTAGAATCTTTTAATTTATTTTCCAATTCTAAAATGTTAGATTCTAGTAAAACATTGCGCTCTTCAAAAGCAAGAAGCTCCTTTTTCAAGGATTCCATTAAACCTCTAAGGCTATCTCTCTCGCCTTCTACATATTCAAGCTTCTCTTGAAGAGTCTTCACATGTGTCCTAAGGTCTTCTATTAAATCATTGTCATCAACGACCTTGACACTATCTCTTAAACCAGCTTCTAACTTCAAATTGGCTCTTTTCAATTTAATAGATTCTTTATAAAGTTCTTGAAAAGCATTTTGAAGTTCACTCACATTAACCTCTTCTTCATTCTCACTCTCTCTTTCTTCTTCACTCTCACTATCATCAAAAACAAGAGAATCATGTAGAATGACCTTGGAAGTGGCATGTGCTATCGTTTCATCAATCGATGAGTTCTCACTATCACTCACATGACTAGCCATAAAAGCCACAAATTTTTCTTAGTGGGGGAATCGGGCTTCTCTTCCTTATCACTATCACTAAGGGTCGCATTATATGAAATGGGTCGCTTACCCTCTTTCCTTAGTTTAGTGGGGCACTCATAAGCCCTATGGCCATAACCTTCACAACCAAAACACTTATTAGACTCGTCCCTATCTAAATTGTCATTGCTCGGTTTAGGGATCTTCTCGGCTTTAGAAATCTTCTCGCTTTTATCATGTTTATAAGTATCAAATTTCTTAAAATCATTTTTAAATTTATCTTTGTTAATTTTAAGAAATTTTCTAAATTTACGAGCAAACAAAGCCATGTATTCCGAGTCACTATCACTCTCGCTCTCTACTACTTGTTTGACCTCTTTTCGGGCTTTTAAAGCAACGCCCTTTTCGATTTTCTTTTCAGTTTTAGAGGGAAACATATCCAGTTCATAGGTTTGTAAATCACCTACAAGCTCTTCTAATTTCGTAAAGGCTAAAGTGGGTAAAGAATTTAACACGGCCACCTTTGGAATAAATCTATCGGGTAGGGACCTTAAAATTTTCTTTACAACACGGTCGTCAGGTATTTTCTCTTCCAAGTTAAAAGATGAATTAAGAATATCAGAAAGTCTCTCATAAAATTCATCAAACGTTTCTTTTTCATTCATTTTGATAGTTTCAAATTGAGTGGTGAGGTTTTGGAGTTTTGAAGCTTTAACGACACTAGTTACTTCATGAGTTAATTGTAAAATATCCCAAGCTTCTTTAGCGGTTTCACACGTCATAATACGACAGAATTCATCTGGTGTGACAGCGCTAAATAAGGCATTTAAACCACGGGAATTGAAATTAGCAAGTTTAAACTCATTTTCAGTCCATCTATCCGCGGGTTTGATAACACGTTCATTTTCAACTAAATAAATTGGTGGGGACCACCCGTTAACAACTGACATCCAAACTCTCTCGTCGATAGATTTTAATGCCGATCTCATATGCGCTTTCCAATACGCGTAGTTTGAACCATCGAAAATAGGAAATTTAGAAAATGGGGAAAAATCCATTTTAGCCAAAAATTATTTAAAAGATCGTTTAACGAAATAACTTATCGTCTTTGGCTCTGATACCAATTTGAAAAACTCTGGAACCCCGGAATCTGATTTTCTCAATTAATAACAAAGTAAATAATTTCCTTTTGTATAAACTTGAAGATGATGCGGAAGCGTTAGGATGATGGTTCAATAAAATTAATAAATGCCAAATTTTAATTTTCTTAAACAAATTAAAATCACACCAAGTGAAATAAAATTAAACAATTAAAATATTCACTTAAACCAATAAATTCCAATTCAAGCCCTAGAATTTTCCTAAGTCATATTTATCAATATTAGCAAATTAGGCGAAACCAAGTTTTAGCAAAAGACTTGAATTAAATAATCTTTACCCAATATTTCATTTAGTCCAAATTAAAATGAGTGTGACAATTTAAACCGAATTTTATCTTGTAATTATTCTAAGCATGCGTTCTAAGTTATAATGCAAGATAAAATAAACAATGTCACACTACGCCGCGATGTACGAGGAAAAACCCAAGATGGGAAAAAACCTCGGACGGCCCTAGCCACAAATCCACTAGATACGGAATTACAAGTACAAGACAGATAGACTTACAACGACTGACTCGATCCCTCTCAAGCCTCGACGATTCTTCTTGTAGACACCTCTTCCTATCGGATAACCTTGGAACACCACCGCGGTCTCGGAATCCACCGATAGGACTTTATATGGTCACCGTCACCCGTACATGGAGCCTTTCACCGTGTGGGTAAATCAACATGAGAAACACTTCTTCTTTCTTCGTGGGAGGTAGAAGCAAAACCCGAAACTTCTCTTTGAAACGGAAGAGATAAACCGGTGCCAAACTCCAAGCAATTGATATGTATATAAGAACTTGGAATAAACTTCTTTGGGTGTAAACACTAGAGTGATGGAAATTTTTCTCTAAAAATCTCACTCAAAACTTGAACATTTTCCTAAACAATTTTTGCTCTCAAACTCTCTCTAAGAGATAAACAAGATTGGAAAAGTTAAGATGGAAAATGTGTTTCCCGTCCTTCATAAAGTCTGAAAAATCAGTTAAGAAACAAGTGGGAAATGGGTTAAAAACTGCCAAAAACTGCCTAAAAACTGTTCCCGCCTAGCAGTTCGTTCGAATGACATTTCGTTCGAACGAACTCTCGTTCGAACGAGACTTCTAACGACGCTCCAGTTTGGACTCATTAGAATCTCGTTTGAAATCTCGTTAGAACGAACGATCTCGTTCGAACGACATTTCGAACGACGGACCAGTTTAGACTCGTTGGCAAACTCGTTCGAACGAAAAACTCGTTCGAACGACATTTCGAACGACTTCCAGAATTTTTACAAAATTCGATTTTTGGCCCAGAAACTTTATATACTTTATTTTTAAAGTTCTAATTAAATTTTTCTGAAAGTAAAACACAGTTTTTATTAAACCTAACACCCAATAAACTTTGTTCCAAGATCCTATATATATATAATTGCATTCATACCTTGGGAGAATGGAACTATAGTTGATGATGTAGAAACGAGGCACGCAAACCGGCATTGTTGATGAAGCTTTATAATCTTTGCCGCTACGTCTTCAACAAACACTTCATAGGCTTGAGAATATTACAATTTACATACTATCCTATGAATAAATGTTTTTGTCCGGAATTGAGCCAAAACTATATATGGACTCAATTGGAAATTTGTGTCCTTACACCACTACTGAAGAATGCAAAAAGAGGGGTATTTTTGGCCCAGAATGAAACAGGACGCGGTGGAGCTAAAACGGAAATGCGATAAATGCCAATTATTTTTTGAAGCAGCTGAATGTCATTTCGTGGAAGCTCAACTAGATTGGAGACAGCCCTATATTGATTTCGTCAGAGATGGAGTTTCCCCAGCATAGAAAATTAACGTGATGGGACTCAAATGGAGGGCCCTAAGATTCTACGTTCAGGAAGGGAAGCTTTATCGAAGGGGGTACTTTAATAGGCCGTTACATTGCATCACAAAGGAAGAAGAAGTCGAGGTCCTCAAGTAGGCGCACGATCCAGGTCACATAGGAGGGGCCAAGTTATATGAATAATTGATGACATTGGGGTATTATTGGCCAATAATGGAGAAAGACTCTACTGAGTTCGTTCGAAAATGCAAAGCTTGTCAACTTCATGGAAATATGATCCATGCCCCATCGGTAGACCTACACTCCCTGGCAACGCCTTATCATTTTCACACTTAGGTGTTCGACCTAGTAGGGGTAATACATCCTTCTTCGAGGTGTAAGATATGAATAATAGTGGCAATGGAGTGCTTCACAAAGTGGGCTGAGGCGATACCACTGAGAAGGGAAACGGCGGGGGTGGTGAGCAACTTCATCAGGGAATACATCATTTGCCGTTTTGGGATCCCAAAGGTCATCCTTTCAGATAATGGAACCCCTTTCGTCAATTTAGAAGTAACGATGTTCACATAAAAATACTCCATTGTCCATCATACCTCGATGGTGGCATATCCAAAGGGAAAAGGTCAGGCCGAAGAAACTAACAAAACTTTGGTTAATATCTTGGCAAAAGTAATGGAGGATTTACCAAGAGCGTGGGATAACAAGATACCAGCTGTATTATGGGCCTATTAAACAAGTAAAAGAAAGCCCATAGGGTATACTCTGTTTTCCCTTATCTATGGGGCCGAGGCGATTCTCCTAGTGGAGTTAGAAGTTCGCTCTGCTCGATATGCTTTGTGAAGTAGCATGCTCCCTCAGAATAGACATGTGCAATTGGAAGCATTGGATGAACACAAAGATAATGCGATGTAACACTTTCAAATGTATACGAAACAACTCTCCAGGGCATATGATAACTTGGTGAGACTAAGGAAGTTCGTGGAAAGAGACCTTGTGTTGAAAGCAGTAGCGAAGCACATCAGGGGATTGCCCCTACCCAAGTTTGCAGCAAATTGGGAGGGACCTTTTATTGTAAAAGAAGCTCACAACTCAGGTTATTGCTTAATTTCTAGGATGGAAGAAGATAAACCATTCAAGATTAACAATAAATGGTTAAAAGTCTATCATATGTAATCAATTATGTTTGGGCCACCGATGTATCTTGCTATTATTAATATATAAGTGAAGATGAAAGAATTATAGAACTTCATAATGTAATAAAGCAGTTTTAACATAAAGAGATGATATAGAAAACATATATCTTTCTTCATTCATAAACTTTAGGGCATTACAAAATTGGGAGCTATTGCCCAAGAATTACATAAGAAGGAGAGAAAAGAGAAAAATATATATAAAAGCTCATTGGCCGAGGAGAAACCACAGATCTGGGGAGGAGATCTCCAGGAAGGCCCGAAGAAGCTTTTAGGCAAGACCGTTGGGCATTAATAGAAATCTCCAACCTCGTCTGTGCTTGCATGCTCTCGATAAGGAGTTTCTCTCATTTTAGTTTCGCCAGACGCAGAGCTTCTTTAATGTCCTCCACCTCCTGGTCAATAGTTATAAGAAGAGGTGCTAGCTCGGCCAACTTAGCTTCCTCAACCCGCTGATCCTCCTGATATTTTCGTAGGAGTTCCCTCTGGCTGTCCAGTCGTTAGCTCTTTAAGGTCTTCAAATGCATGATGAGCCAGCCAAAATGGAAGCCGTCGTGACCCAACTCCCTCAGATAACCCAAAAATTGGTTAAGGAGGGGTCTGGTAACGTTTGAGGTCAGGGTGTTGGCAATTTCAGCAATAACTGTAGCCATACCCTGAAGCCTGTAACTCATAACGAAGATGTTTCAATGCAGGCAATCCACCGTGAACATTTTAGGATAATGATTTACAAGCTGCTCAATAACCAAACGATGGTTGGTGAGCATTTGAGGAGAACGTTTAAGCACTATCAACCAGAAGGCGTGAGGATCCAGGTCGGGCAGAGGAAGCTCACAGCCAGATTCGCTCTCAGCGGCAGCACCGGTCATGGAACCTTGATCGTTATGGCTAGAATCTTTTGAAACGACAGATTCCTGATGGGGCGAGGTAATGGGCGAAGGAACTGATGGAGAATCATCCTGAGAAACCTGAAAACATTCAGAGGGAATAAGGAGTTCCTAAAAAACCTTAACTAGTGTTCTCGTTGTTAAGTCACCAATATAGGTGGAGTTTATGAAAAATCTTAACAAGTGTTCTTGTTATTAAGTCACCAATATAGGTTGAGTTTATGAAAAATCTTAACAATTGTTTTCGTTGTTAAGTCACCGATATAGGTGGAGTTTATGAAAAATCTTAACAAGTTTTTTCATTGTTGAGTCACCAATGAAGGTGGAGTTTATGAAAAATCTTAACAAGTGTTTTCGTTGTTAAGTCACCATTATAGGTGGAGTTTATGAAAAAATTTTAACAAGTGTTTTCGTTATTGAGTCACCATTATAGGTGAAGTTTGAGAAACTGAGAAATGCAGAGAAACTAGAGAAGTACCTCAGCAGTAGTAGGAGCGAGAACGGGAGTCACCACGGGGGTCCATAATGGTAGAAACCGTTGGGGGCGAGCTCATTGCCTCATTAGCTTCAACGGGGCCCTTGGCTGAAGAAGCCTCAACGATAGGCAAACTTCCCTCGCCAATAAAAGGTACTAAGTCCAACACGGGCATATCATCAGAAGAATATATTGGACCTCCAAGAAATTCCCTAACGCCGGTGGGTACAGAAGAACTAACACGAGGAGCAGCAGCACCAACCTTAGTCTTAGAAAAAGAAAATCCACTAAGAGCAAAGGGTGGGGTAAGGCTTGGCGAAAGCTGTAAATACAAAACCAAGTGTTAGACACAAGGAGTAAATACAAAGAAAAAAATAAGGTGCAGGAATACATATAACTTACCCCCGTTATGGGACTGAAAAGGGGAACTGCAGTTAGGGGTCTCGTCAGTGCAGTGGGAAGGAGAATGTTAGCTATCAGGGATGCTACTTCCACCTAAAACATTCCAACACATTAGAATGATAAACAAAGAAATGGGATAAGGAAAAGACGTGAGGCTTAGCAAGAAATTTACCTCAGTGGCACTTTCCTTGACCACAATAATCGTAAGAGGGATCTCTTGCCCGAATGGTAACTCAGAAAAGGCTGGAGTAGTTGCCTCTGATTGGCCCGATATTTCAACAGATCTAACGGTAGCCGCCCCTGCAGCAACTCCTTTGGCCCGTTGGGAGGACAAACGATGAGAGTATGTGAGACCAGTAATAGGGGAACGGGGAGGAGTAGTATCGGCTTTAGAGACACCTAAATGCCACCCCCCCCACGAAATGGATCACGGGGGAACCAGGGGGACTGCGCCTTTCTTCAACTCCCTGCACCAAAGTTATCAAAGAAATAAGCAAATACAACTTGCCTTAAGAAAAGAGGAACAAGAATAAAACATGCACACATACCTGAGATTCGGAGGGAGAACGAGAAGATATAACCACTGATGAAGGTGGAGAGGAGGCAGCAACAATGAGAGCTGGGGATGGAGGTATCTCAACTGTTCATTTCTTCTGGGACTTAGTGCTCGGAGTTTTCTTCCTTGCGCCCGTTGCATCATCACTTTGAGGTATCCTCAAATTTTTTCTCCTCTTGTCCGTTGGCTCAGTTGGATCAACGATCTTGGGGAAGGCAACCGAAGGGGTAACAACGACAGCGCATCATTGAAACTAAGCATTTATTCATTCTACCTCTGCCCGGGCTTGCCTTCTCAACTCCTCGGACTTTTCTGTAGGCATGGAAGGGGGAACAGAGGTAATAGGGAATGACTTCAAAGGAGTTTGTTCTTGATATTGGGACTTAGATTTTGAGGAAAACCCACCTTTGGACTTCTTGGTCTTTTTAGCAGGTAGCTGAGAAGGCCCTTCTCCTGTTGCTGCGTCGATCGAGGGGGCAGTTTGCTTGGGAGTTGCAATGGCCTTGGGATTCGTGGTGGTAGTAGGGATCATTGGGCAATGAAGGGGTGGCTCCTGGGGAGATTCTTTAATGGTTTTACTTAAGGGAAACTCAACTCCAAGCACTGAGTTCCCCTTAAGACCCAGTTCAAAAGAAGAGAAAGAAAAGATTGGGGGATATTGGGGGGGGATTGAATATACTCTTGAATCATCTCAACTGCCCCAAATGAAACTCAGTGTCATAAAAGGTGGATACATCCCCCTTACTAGTGGAAATAGGAAGGGTGACTCGAACATCGATGGTAGAAGTCACACCAAGCACCGCTGCTGCAGTATAGAAGGTGCAAGCTTTAGTGAAAGTGCCCCTTGAGTGGTTATGTTGAAACATAGGTCGAGGGGCCCCCTGATCAAACCCAAACTGCATACTACATCTGTCAGGGTTGTAGGGTTCTGAGATGTATTACCATTCAGTATAGGAAGGAAGAAACCCATGAGTGAATACAAGCACTACGTCTTGTGAGGGATCTTATACAGCTGGGATGAACTTAACTGTTGAGGCTGCAGAAGGAAATAAATTCCAACTATGGGCAAATGTAGACTCACTATATGGCCTTATCACAAAGGAGTCCAAACGATAAAAAACTGCCATTATCTCCTTTTGAATTTGTTTTTATGGAAACTTAGGAGGTGTGGGGGCTTGATACCTTGGCTCACGAGCAGAGAAATAGACTTGGTGGCAATGGCAAGAAAATGGGTGTAAAGGAAGCCAGTCAAAATGATGGTGTTGGAAAAATTGGCCAAGTTATAATGACCCAGTGATCGTGCCATGTCGATATGGGTTTGATCCAAGCAGGTATAGAGGGACCCCAAGGCAATGACGGACAGAGGAAGGTTAAAACCCCTATCCAAATGAATGGAAATTTTTATAAGGTCCCTCCTGGGCCGATCGTTGGGTTTCCCAGTCAGGAAGAAGTGTGAAAGCAACACAAGTATGTAGGCTGGTAGTTCTAGGGATGTACCTCTACCTTGGCCCATTGCATCATTGACATCCTTCGGGGTCGGAGCTTCGAAAAAATAGCTGATAAGGGGAGAAAATGTGGCTTTGTTCAAGGAACCAGTGTAACTACGGCAGATTTGATCCAGCTCAACTCGATCAGCAACCTCTTCGGCATCTAGAGCCTTATCGTGATATGTGAACTCACCCATTGGCTCAAACCTAAGGAGCTCACAAACGTCCTCTAATGTAACGGTAAACTCTCCCCATGCAATAAAGAACGTGTGAGTTGTGATATTCCATCTGGAAACTAGCACTTAGAGTGCCGCGTTGTGCTTGGAAAGGGTGAACTTCCCAAACTAGTAGGCTCGATGAAGCCCAATCTTTGCAAGAGCATCAGCGTAAGAACTCTGCATATGTGTATGTCAGGTAGTGAAATGGGCTGGAGACCCCAAAGGTGCTTCGAAGTCAATTTGAGAATAGGGGAAGTCACCACAGTCCAAATGAAAGTGCAGAGTCCCCTCTGGGGTAAGATAGCCCCACTTTGATGAATCCATATCCTCACAACCCAACAGTAAAGGGTCAAACTTGGATGAGAATGGCAAGTCTTTCATGCATCAGAAAATTTATCATCTTCGCCAAAGATGGGAGCCCGGCGATATAAGCGTAGTTTCTCTTGATGAGCAGCATTCAGGGCAGCAGCGCAAGGGACAGTAGTGGTGCCAAAAGTGGTAGAGGGGGAGCTTGGATGAGCAGTGGTGGTGGAAACCTTCGAAGCACTTGAACAAGCCATAATAGAATGGCAATGAATGGCACAGCTGGGTAAGAAGGGCTAGAAACAAGGTGGGAGGAACACAACCAGAGGTGGAGGCGCAAAAGAAGGGAGACGAAAGAAACTTGGTAAAGAGTTGGATAACAATGGAGGTTTTTGCACAGTTTTCTCTCTCTAAAAGAAGGCAGGACCTTGAAGAAGATAAAGTAAAGAGAGGGGTTTGAAAAAAGAGATGTTTAAAACCCTTTTAAGGAACTCGTCTGTTGAGTTTCCCACCACCACACGTGTAAGTCAGCCTATAATCATTTCAAATGGACATGTGGCACTTCGGGAAGTGTTTTGACAGCTGAAAAGACAGCACCACGTCATTTATGAAGCGACACCCGGGGAATAGAAAGGGTTTCCTTCTTCACCAAGTTTGATTTTTGACGCCAAAATTTGTTGTCAGATATATCCATTAACTCCCAACAGAAAAGATGTCCCAACGGTTCAAAAAAAGCAATGATATGCCCTCGCCATAAGTCCAAACATTGTTTAAATGGTGACTCAGCTACATCGGGGAGAATTTCTGCTTTTTTAACATAGCGAAGCATTACAAGGGATAACTTCACTTACCAAGAATCAAAACGAGTATTCGGGAAGGTTAGCAGGCCTTTCGGGAGAATTTCAAATAGTAAAGCTAAAACGGATGAAGCTCAGTGTAAGGAAAAAGTGGCGATCTCCCCTCGCCAAAGCACCAATAAGCCGCAGCTCTTTGGCTCAGGTACATCGGCTTGAATTTTACTTTATCCTGGAGATTCTAACGCGGTGGTTCTAACGAGGGAAAAGATACTAGAATTTTTCACACTGAAAAGGTTTATCAGATTGAGAAGTTTTCGTGCAGACATTTCTTGTTCCAACAAAAAAAATCTCTCCACAAAGGGGAAAATGTAGAGGGGGATTGAAGGTAATCCTTAGATTAGGGATAATTCCCCCATTAGCAATAGTGTTTGGAATTAAGAAATCGACGCAACTTAGCGTGGCAGCTCAAGCATCGCAACTCAGCGAGGCAACTTAGCGTGGCAACTCATATTTTAGCTTGTTGTGTTAGTCATATTGTATCTTTGTTTATATTGAATATAAGCTATAATGGTTGTAATGATGTAACGAGAATAATAATGAGTTTTAGTGTGAGGTCAAACGGTAATCGTGAGAGACTAGGCTTGGCAGGGCCTGGGAGAGCTTTCATGCTCTATCGAATGACCTCACCGTGGGAACTTAAGAAGGATTTGGTTTGGAGGATTGAGAAGTGAGGCACCATTGGGTCTTATCCTAACCATCCTAGGTACACCTGGTAAAACATCGAAGGACCCATGCCGTGGAACCTCGGGCGGAGCAGCTTAGAGTTTCATCGGGCGATGAATTGTGAGCCAAATAACCATCTACTTAATGTCACATCCACTTTATCTGATGTCACCAACTAGCTAGGCAATGTCATACCTGCACTTGAGTAAACCACCGTGGTATTTGGGGCTGTCAGACAGTTTCTGAGCCACCTCTTTGACAACATCCCCCTGACACACAATGGATAGGCAAAAGGCAAGTCTTGGCATTTAATGTTTATGACGTGGAGATAACTTGTGCATCAGGAATTTAATGTTTATGACATAAAGTATGAGGGATGTCTTCCCCGTGCATTAATGGCGGAGTCGCCTCGGGGGAGGTGTGGGAGGCTATTTAAGGACCCCAACCACCTCTGAGGAGAGGATGATCTTTTGAGAGTTTAGAAGTTATTACCAGAGATAATACTAATCAGAGAGAGTTATTACAAACCAGAGTTTTTACTCACCCACCATTGTCATATATTACGAATCTTTTAATACTTGATAGAGATTCTTGAGGGTGGTTGGTGTGTTTGGTTGCCTGCCAAGGTGCATCTAGGGTGATTACATCTCTTTCCTTCTAGCTAAGTTACTTCTAAGTTCATTACTACCCTCCGAGTTATACACGAGATATTTGTGATTTCAAACTGAGTCTATCTTGATTGAGTCGTGTTTGCATGTCCTGTGGTTAATCCATAGTGTTGCTATTTAACTTATCACTATTGTACTCAAAAGGGGTTATACCTCCATCTTATCTAAACTACCCTCTTACATTTGGCGACTCTGATGGGGAGGAATTCTTCTAAGCAAGGAGTATGGCTCAAGATAACGTTAATCGAAAGCTTAATTTTGCTGACATCCAACACAATGAAGAACAAGCGGCGAGAGAACTGGAGGCTCTAAGGGATGGGACTCCTCGAATAGAGGTACCTCCAATTCAGGCGACGACAGGCGCTCCAGGGGTGATACAAACTTCCACGAGTGCAGGGTTGGGACCCACTCAGGTGGTACTCCTCATGAGAAAGTTTTATGAGATTTTGCAAACTCCGATAGCTTTAACGGTGTTGGGAGGATTTGAACTTAACTCCTTTGTAACACCAAGGGCAGCCCCAACGGACCCACCGAGTGCAGGTGTAATGGGAAAAGTCCCAGGGATTATACCCTCTATTTTGAATCCAGCAGTGGGAACATCAAGAGTTTCAACGGCCCCAACTATGACTACTGCTCCAACTGCGACGGCCACTCAGCCCATGGTCCCGTTGGTAGTTTCCCTAGTGGAATCACCCATGGAGGAAATGAGGAAGGTGTAAGGACATTTTTGTCCATTATCAATTTGTATGTCGTACGCCGTTACACCGTTGAAGAAACTCAAGATCGCATCTACATCAACGGATCCGAATATCAAAGCATCTTCAACATCATAGCCTCTGCGAGAATGAACTTGGTAAAATTTTGTTTTTACGTTCCTTAAAGTCCATATTTAGTATTGGGAAATTTTTATAAAATGTTTTTTATAAAAATAAGAAGTAAGTTTTTTCAAGCAAAATGAGACTTTTAAAAGGATTTTATTTTTCTGGGAAAACCGGACCGGTCCGCCCTCTACTCGGACCGATCCGCCTTGCTCGAGGTCCAGTATACCACGGATCGAATGCGAACCGATAAAGGCAATTTTTAAAAGAACCGATCTGAGGTCGGACCGATCCGCCCCCAAGCCGGACCGGTCCGCCTGGGATAAACTCGAGCAGTTCCGTCAGATTTTTATCCACCATCTTATATTTCCTATATATATAACTATTCCGATGGTGTATTTCTTTAAGTCTTTGAGAAAACGTTTTTAAGAGTACAAACACAACAAGACTTCAATTTTTGATGTGCCAAACATCTTTTTGATTCACACACAAAAATCCCAATTACTTTTGTGAATCTTTTGGAACCCTAGAACACAAGCTTTGCTACTGTTCATCTTTGTGGAGAGATCTTTGCAACAGAGGGTTGCGTGTCATTGCCGAGGGAGTCTCTACAAAGTTTTATGGCTGCGTGTCATTGAGGAGAGCTGCGTTTCTTCCTTCGTTGTTTGGGCTGCGAGTCCTTGGAGGGTGCTGCGTGTATTCTCTTGCTGAGTTGAAGACTGCGTGTCTTTGTGGGTTGGCTGCGCGTTAATCCATTGCAGATTTCTCTATGTAATTGTAATTTGCGGCTTGTATATTCATAGTGAAATAAAGGTTTTACCCGAAAGGGTTTTTTTCCTGAAATCTGTGTCTCAGCATATTTTTTGTGTCACATGCTTTATTTATGGTTTGACACACACACGCACTTTAGATGCATGATTAGGGGCTGAAATTAAATAAGTGTGCTATATTAGAAAGTTGTGAAGTTAATCAATTATCACGCGTTTTCAAATTGGTATCAGAGCAGGTTGCACTAATTTATCGCGTATTCCTATTTTTCGCAAAATCGTGTGATATTGATTTTTTTTTGAAAAATCAGTTTTGTGAAAATTCGCATTTTTTTCTATGGAGCACTTATATAATCAGATGCCGATTTTTGACGGGTCTAATTATGCCTACTGGAAAGCTCGTATGAAATCGATTTTAAAATCTATTGACGAGCGTGTTTGGTTACTTTGCGAAAATGGTTGGACTCCTCCCACGGTCACCGTTAATAACATCACCACTTTAAAACCCGTGTCAGCTTGGACTGAAGATGATTATAAATTGTCCAATTTTAATTCCCGTGGTCTGAGTGCTATTTCTGGAGCTGTCTCTCCTGATGAGTTTCGCCAAATTATGACGTGCACCACGTCTAAAGAGGCTTGGGATGTTTTGAAATTGACACATGAGGGTACGAACGCGGTTAAAGAGTCAAAATTACAAAATCTGTCCACCCAATTTGAAACTATCACCATGTCTGAGTCTGAATGCTTTGATGATTTTTATGCTCGTTTATCAGACATTGTTAACACATGTTTTAATTTGGGTGAGGTGATTGATAACACGCGTGTCGTTAAAAAGATTTTGAGATCTCTCCCAAAACGCTTTATGTGACACCCCGACTAATTAAATACCGGGTAGCTACTCCTTTATAAAATTAATTCAAAATGCCAAGTTGGCTCAGTTAATAGCATCACTGTCGAAAACATTTTATTATTACTAACCACCTAGTATTTAAAAAGCAAGTTGCCAAATTTTAATTTAAGTCTGATTAACATGCAAGAAGTAAAATGAAGAAATAGATAACACCATTCACCATGCTGAAGTAAAATGAATAACCATTACAATAGTATAAATAAAGTCTGGAGGAAACCCCTCACTATAATCCCATTATTGAAATGAATAACTGAAACAATACATGCTAAAGTCTGAAAACCGAAATGTAAAAGATGTCTCTAAAGAAATGGGCAACATGCCCTACAACTGATAGATAGTGACTCTAGAATCCAAAGAGATAGAAGCGTTTACATGCAAATCCATGTAGCTTCCACAAGCAGCTACAGCTCGTCACCTGAATGAGTACCTATGCTTGGTGTCCTTGTGGCTGGGCACCTAAAATGGTTTTACAAAAAAAAGATTTGAAAAGCAAACGGGTCAGAGCCCGAATGTGGAGTTATATTTTAAAAACCTGCAAGTGCTTTAAAAACATTTAAAACATTAAATGCAAAGTACATGTTAGGACGTGCACTCACATTATATTCTCACCTCTCGTCTAACTGTGCACTCCTAACGCAAGTACCCATCTATAACTACCCATACCACTAGCTAAGTGACAACGTATCTAGCTAGACTGACAAGGGTTCTACCCATAATACTTGGTTCCATTTAACATAACAACGCTCGTAATTAAATAGGGGTTTAACGTGAACTCAGTTACTAAATATATCATTGATATAACTATCAGTTAACTCATTATGTAACTCGAAATAATACCGTAATATTTTTACAACATTAACATGAGGATTCCCATTAATCAATGTATATTATTCACATCATAAATATACAATATAAGCACCCCGCAATCTAAGCTGTAGTGCACACATACTCTGCTATCCATCTCGGTACATCACGTACATAAGGATCACATATTCCGAATCTCTCAGGAATAGTCCAGATAACACAAATCACAAATAGTGGAGGCGAACACAGTCACCATCACGTGGGTCACGCACATACCTACGCTCCCACGGTCAGCGGACTTATTAATATCCCAATAAGTCTTTCTATGACCTATGTTCATCGAGGTACCAGTCTATATCCCCCCCGTAGGCACACAAGGAATAGAGGGTCCTAAGTGAACGCAACCTCCCGTGATAGCAAGTATGGTAGGTATGTCATACACACAATCCATATACCAATACTAAGTAAACACACATCTTAGTAATACCGTATTTTAATCGTAGTACATATTCTCATACTATCTTATAATTAACACAATTCATACTATTCCGGTTTGTAATTAAATGCGCCATAATTATCTCACGTCGTAGTAGACACTCACGTCTCAACCCAAACCGTCCATGTAATACACTCTCGTATGTAAATTCCTTCTCATAAATACCCAAAAGTCCCAAACCTATCATTATTACATCTACGGAATGATATCTATATCCTCGAACAAGTTTACGGAACTCCAAAAGTCAAAACAGTCCAAAAAGGACCAAATTGTCAGCTCGTTAGAAGTCTCGTTCGAACGAGGCTTCGAACGAGTTTGGACTGTCAGGTCGTTAGAAGTCTCGTTCGAACGAGGCTGTTCGAACGAGATCCCAGTTCGTTCGAACGAACTGTCCCTTCTAACGATATCTCGTTCGAACGAGATATCGAACGAAATCCCTACTCGTTAGTAACGACTGGTCAACTCGTTAGAAGCTCGTTCGAACGAGCTCGTTCGAACGACCTGGGGGCTGCTTCTAACGACTGGCCAGTTTCGGCCCAGATTTTTCCCAAAATCGTTTTTCACCATTTTTATCAATTCTAATCTCTTCCAAAGTTCATCCAATCAACATTTTAGGGTCTCTAATTCATCCTAAACATATTTACATCATCTCCTAACATGTTTTCAAGGATTGAATCATCATAACATCAACCAAATTTACAAATCTCTACACTTTTCCCAATTTCTCTAGAACATGAACCCTAGGTTTATATCCTCATCAAATCCCAGAATTTATTTCGTTTTAATTCCTTCAAATCACAATTATTATAAGGGAAATCGTCTACCTATCATACTACATGCAATTCTCTTCACAATTTCTCAAATTCTATGGTCTAAACTACATGGGTTTTCATATTTTCTTCAAGAACAAACCATAAATCCAAATTTTCTATCATGGAGGAAACATTCTCAGAAATTAAATGGAATAAAGTCACTTGCCTTGGTTGTCTCTGAGTTTGGTGTAGACTAGATGCAGTTTTCTGCAGAAATTCCTCTCTCTCCAAGCTCCTCCAATGGTGGCTTAAGGTGGCTAGGGTTTTGATTTGGGGAAACTTAGAAAACCTCAATGACAACCTACGTAGCTTTCTAGGTTAATATGGGTTGGCTAATGGGCTTAATGGGTCTAATCCACATCAGATTTACATCTCTAATTTTCGTCACTTTTAATTCCTCAAAATGTAAAATTACCAAAATACCCTTTAAGTTACCGGTATGGCCTAAAAATACCCCGGGACCCAAACTATACCCCCGGCTAGTGTTTTCTGACTATCTCGACCCTTCCGGACGCGTTGGCGCACTCAAAACGACCATACGGATTATAGATTTTAAATTCACTTTTTATTATCAAAAATATTATACCGTGACGCGGCGGTCCCACGCGTCTCAACAAAATTTCTAAAATGCCGTATATAAATCCCACGACAAATTTTATAATACCAAGTTCATACATAATCATATATGCACATAATCAAATACTAACTCGTATCACATTAGTATTTATAACCCGAATTAATTTCCAATTAATACGCAATTTAATTAATTAATCCTCAAAATAAATATAGTCAAAAGTACGGGGTATTACATACTTCCCCCCTAATAACTGAATTTCGTCCCGAAATTCGAAACTAGAAAGTACCTGCTAAAAATAGCTCTGGATAACGTTCGCGCATCTCATCCTCGCGCTCCCATGTGGACTCCTCGACATTGTGATGTCGCCACTGAACACGCACTAACGGGACTATCTTTGACCGCAGTTTCCTCTCGCTTCGGTCCAAGATAGCAGTTGGCCCCTCCTCGTAGGAGCTATCCGGCTGGAGATCGATGTCTTCCACAGCAATGTGAGAATGAGCCAAATCATCTCTAAGGTATTTCCTCAGCGAGGAAATATGGAACACGTCGTGAATCCGATGCAAGTGCTCCGGTAGTCCAAGTCTATACGCAACGGGTCCGATCCGCTCAATAATAGGAAACGGCCCCACATACCTCGGTGCCAACTTCCCCTTCTTCCCGAATCGCATAATCCGCTTCATTGGAGATACCCTGAGAAAAACCTGGTCCCTCACTTGGAACTCCCTGAAAAACCTCTTCGCATCAGCATAACTCTTCTGCCTGTCTTGAGCTACCCGAATGCGACTCCGAATCAACTCAATCCTTGCCGAGGTATCCTGAATCACTTCCGGCCCAAGCAGTTTGTTGTCCCCCACCTCCAACCAACATGCTGGGGAACGACAAGGCCTACCGTACAACGCCTCGAACGGAGCCATGCCAATCGTGAACTGATAGGAGTTGTTGTAAGCAAACTCCACCAGTGGAAGGTACTGCTCCCATCCACCCCCGAAGTCAATAATGCACATGCGTAGCATGTCCTCCAACATCTGATTGGTGCGCTCTGTCTGCCCATCGGTCTGCGGATGATAAGCCGTACTCAACCGCAATTCCGTGCCCATGGCCTCCTGGAAACTCTCCCAAAACCTCGAAACAAATATCTTGTCCCTGTCAGACACGATATTTAGGGTCACACCGTGAAGTCTCACAATCTCTGAAATGAAGAGCTGGGCATACTGTCCCGTAGTGTAGTCAGTCCTTACGGGTAAGAAGTGAGCGACCTTGGACAACCTGTCCACAATTACCCATACGGAGTCGTGACCCCTCTGCGACGTAGGCAATCCCGTGACAAAATCCATGGATATGCTCTCCCACATCCACACCGGAACCTCCAACGGCTGTAGCAATCCTGCTGGTCTCTGATGGTCCACTTTTACAAGCTGACAAGTGGCGCATTTCGAGACAAACTGAGCGATATCTCTCGTCATACCGCTCCACCAATATTGCCGTTTCATGTCTTGGTACATTTTGTCCCCTCCGGGATGTTCCGCGAACCATGAGCCGTGCGACTCTGCCATAATATCGTGTCGTAATTCTTCCCCTTCCGGAACTACCAATCTCCCATTGAAGCGCAATCCCCCATCTGAGCTAACGGTATAGGACTCGGCTCCCTCTGCTAGTAATCGAACTATCTGCTCCTGACAGAACGAGTCATTAGCCTGTGCCCGTACTACCTTCGTGATAATCTGCGGTGTAACGGTCATTACAGACATAAAAGATCGGGCCACTGCATCCTGGTGTCCCAATTCCTTCCACTTAGCTTTCCACACCTCTGCCACCCCATCTGCTGGCCTGTGGCTCAACGCGTCTGCGACCACGTTAGCCTTACCTGGGTGGTACTGGATGTCGAACTGGTAGTCCTTCACAAATTCAAGCCACCTACGCTGCCGCATATTCAACTCCTTCTGCGTGAATAGATACTGTAGTGACTTGTGGTCCGTGAACAGCTGAAACTTCTCCCCCAAAAGATAGTGCCTCCAAATCCGTAAGGAAAATACTACCGCTGCCAACTCCAAATCATGCATGGGGTAATTCTTCTAATGAGGCTTAAGCTTACGGGAAGCATAAGCTATGGTCTGTCTCTCCTGCTGCAATACACCTCCAAGCCCTTGCAAAGACGCGTCGGTGTAAACCAAATACTCAACTCCCGGTCTCGGCAATGCTAACACAGGTGCTGAGGTCAACTTGTCCTTCAATTCATCGAACGCCAACTGACAGGAATCACTCCAAATGAACGGCACACCCTTACGAGTAAGATGTGTCAAAGGACCTGCTATCTCTGAGAAACCCCGAATAAACCTCCTGTAGTATCCTGCTAGACCCAAGAAACTACGAATCTCCGTTGGTGTCGTGGGCTGTCCCCACTCCCTCACCGCTGACACCTTCCCCGGATCAAACGATATTCCCCGGTCGGAAATGATATGACCCAAGAACTGGACTTCCTTCAGCCAAAACCCGCACTTCTCGTATTTTGCATACAACTCATTCTGACGAAGTGTCTGCAAAACCTGCCTCAAATGCTCAGCGTGCTCCTCCTCCGTCTGAGAGTAAACCAGTATGTCATCAATGAAGACAATGACAAACTGATCTAGGAAATCCCTGAACACTCTGTTCATCAAGTCCATAAACACTGCTGGAGCGTTGGTCAAGCCGAAAGGCATAACCCGAAATTCATAAGAACCATATCTCGACAAGAACGCAGTCTTCGAGACGTCCTCCTCCCTGATACGCAACTGATGGTATCCCGACCTCAAGTCAATCTTCGAGAAGAAAGAATCTCCTCTCAACTGGTCGAACAAGTCATCGATTCGAGGCAACGGATACTTATTTCGTATCGTGACCTTATTCAACTCTCGGTAGTCCACACACAACCTCAGTGAACCGTCCCTCTTCTTCACAAAGAAAACCGGAGCGCCCCAAGGTGAGGTACTCCTGCGAATAAAGCCTTGTCCCAACAGCTGCTCTATCTGATCCCGTAGCTCTCGCATCTCAGCCGGAGCCATACGGTACGGTGCGCGTGCTATAGGTCTCGTAACTGGTAGCAAATCTATAACGAAGTCTATCTCCCGACTGGGCGGTAAGCCTGGTATCTCCTGAAAGACATCTGAATACTCCCTGACAACCGGGATCGAATCTAAAGGAATCACAACCTCCTTAGAGGTATCCTCCTCTATGTAATACAGATGAGCGGTCGATCCTCCCTCTGGGCGAGGCATCGCCACTATAAACATCTCTTGCCCCGGAATGGCAAAAACAATGCTCCCGCTGAAGCAATCAATCATGGCCCTATATGCTACGAGCCAATCCATACCGATGATTACATCGTGAACATGCATATCTAACACTAACATGTCTGCAGGCAATACCAGACCACCGATCTCTACCCCCACTCCCCGGCATATAAAGAAAATAAGTGACCCACTCCCTAATGGTGAGTCGACACACGTCACTGTGCTCTCTGCCGTAGCTAACAATCCTAAATCTTTCGCGAAGTGTGTAGCTATGAAACAATGTGTAGCACCCGTATCAAATAACACCCGACCCATAGTGCCATGGATAAGAAACGTACCCTCGATCGCGGGCGGTGCCTGTGGAACTGTAGCCTGGTGAATGTTGTAGACACGTCCATACTGTAGCTGCCCCTGCTGAGCTGGGACTGCTGGAATGGGTGGCAATGCTGCCATCTGTGGCGGTGCGGGAAGAGCGGCGGGAAATATAGGTCTCTGTGACTCCTAGCGAGCACCCTGCTGCTGCTGCTGTGGGGCCCTTCCCCTATCAGGACAATCCTGCTTCTTATGGCCAGTCTTGCCACAAGTAAAGAACTTTCCTGAGAAGTTCCCTCCCCTCTGCCCCTGCTGTCCCCGGCCCTGGTGGACGTTACCATTCATCCCTTGGCCCTGCTGGCCCTGATGAAACTGTTGCCCATTCTGCCCCTGCTGGCCCTGATGGCCGTTTGGACCCTGATGGCCCTGACGGAAACCTCCCTGTCCCTGTCTGTAGTTCCCTGACCGGAACCTCTTATTATCCCCCTGCTGGGTACCCTGCTCATTCTGTCTCTGCCCCTGACCCGATTGTGCCCCGCTGGCACTATGTCCTCCAGTCCTGCCCTGATGGCTAGACTCCCCCGACCGCTTGCCCTCGGCCATATGAAAATGGTGGTCCTGGCAGTGCAATAATGCAGCGTTAACCACATCAGAATACGTGGCCAACGATAGGTTCCCTAGAAGATGTTGACGGATCCTCCAATTCAACCCATCGGTGAACTTCTCTATTTTCTTCTTCTCTGTTGGAATCTCGTCTGGTACGATATTCAACAGGTTAGTAAACTCGGCCTCATACTCGGCCACTGTCTTGCCCTCCTGCTTCAAACTCATCAGCTTCCTCCTCATCTCTGTATGAACTACGGACGGAAAGTACTTGCGGTCGAACCGTACCCAGAACTCCTGAATCGTGAGGGTATCCCTCTCCTCCGCGGTGGTGATAGACTCCCACCACTGTAGTACAGATCCCACTAGCTTGAAAGTAGCTAGCACCTATTTCTGAACGTCCGTGCACTCATGCATCCTCAAATGCCTCTGTATGTCCTTCCTCCATTGGCTCGAGACTACCACGTCTGAGCTACCTGCAAACTCTGGCGGATGCGCTTTCTGAAAAGCGTCACGTACACGCTCCCAAGCAGACGGGAATGCATTAACCTGTACTGGCGCGGCAACCGGTGCCTGTGGTGGTGCCTGCTGAATCACGGCAATCGCGGCATTCACCGCTTGAGCTACTATAGCTGAAACCTCAGCGGCGTTCAACATGCCCTGAACTGGAGCGGGCTGTGGTTCGGGCGTAGCATCCCTGGGAACTCGTCGTGCACGTCGTGGAGGCATCTAAAATAAGAACAAAGTTTATAAGTTCACGGTTTATAAACTTAAAATAGTTGAAGAACGAAGCATACACAAAAAGAGTACAACAGTCCTAAAATATAGGGCTCTATATCAAAGAAACGTAGCAGAAACATATAGCCGTACAGATCCTAAAGGACACTAGAACCTGATGCTCTGATACCACCTGTGACACCCCGACTAATTAAATACCGGGTATCTACTCCTTTATAAAATTAATTCAAAATGCCAAGTTGGCTCAGTTAATAGCATCACTGTCGAAAACATTTTATTATTACTAACCACCTAGTATTTAAAAAGCAAGTTGCCAGATTTTAATTTAAGTCTGATTAACATGCAAGAAGTAAAATGAAGAAATAGATAACACCATTCACCATGCTGAAGTAAAATGAATAACCATTACAATAGTATAAATAAAGTCTGGAGGAAACCCCTCACTATAATCCCATAACTGAAATGAATAACTGAAACAATACATGCTAAAGTCTGAAAACTGAAATGTAAAAGATGTCTCTAAAGAAATGGGCAACATGCCCTACAACTGATAGATAGTGACTCTAGAATCCAAAGAGATAGAAGCGTTTACATGCAAATCCCTGTAGCTTCCACAAGCAGCTATAGCTCGTCACCTGAATGAGTACCTATGCTTGGTGTCCTTGTGGCTGGGCACCTAAAATGGTTTTACAAAAAAAAGATTTGAAAAGCAAATGGGTCAGAGCCCGAATGTGGAGTTATATTTTAAAAACCTGCAAGTGCTTTAAAAACATTTAAAACATTAAATGCAAAGTACATGTTAGGACGTGCACTCACATTATATTCTCACCTCTCGTCTAACTGTGCACTCCTAACGCAAGTACCCATCTATAACTACCCATACCACTAGCTAAGTGACAACGTATCTAGCTAGACTGACAAGGGTTCTACCCATAATACTTGGTTCCATTTAACATAACAACGCTCGTAATTAAATAGGGGTTTAACGTGAACTCAGTTACTAAATATATCATTGATATAACTATCAGTTAACTCATTATGTAACTCGAAATAATACCGTAATATTTTTACAACATTAACATGAGGATTCCCATTAATTAATGTATATTATTCACATCATAAATATACAATATAAGCACCCCGCAATCTAAGCTGTAGTGCACACATACTCTGCTATCCATCCCGGTACATCACGTACATAAGGATCACATATTCCGAATCTCTCAGGAATAGTCCACATAACACAAATCACAAATAGTGGAGGCGAACACAGTCACCATCACGTGGGTCACGCACATAACTACGCTCCCACGGTCAGCGGACTTATTAATATCCCAATAAGTCTTTCTATGACCTATGTTCATCGAGGTACCAGTCTATATCCCCCCCGTAGGCACACAAGGAATAGAGGGTCCTAAGCGAACGCAACCTCCCGTGATAGCAAGTATGGTAGGTATGTCATACACACAATCCATATACCAATACTAAGTAAACACACATCTTAGTAATACCGTATTTTAATCGTAGTACATATTCTCATACTATCTTATAATTAACACAATTCATACTATTCCGGTTTGTAATTAAACGCGCCATAATTATCTCACGTCGTAGTAGACACTCACGTCTCAACCCAAACCGTCCATGTAATACACTCTCGTATGTAAATTCCTTCTCATAAATACCCAAAAGTCCCAAATCTATCATTATTACATCTACGGAATGATATCTATATCCTCGAACAAGTTTACGGAACTCCAAAAGTCAAAACAGTCCAAAAAGGACCAAACTGTCAGCTCGTTAGAAGTCTCGTTCGAACGAGGCTTCGAACGAGTTTGGACTGTCAGGTCGTTAGAAGTCTCGTTCGAACGAGGCTGTTCGAACGAGATCCCAGTTCGTTCGAACGAACTGTCCCTTCTAATGATATCTCGTTCGAACGAGATATCGAACGAAATCCCTACTCATTAGTAACGACTGGTCAACTCGTTAGAAGCTCGTTCGAACGAGCTCGTTCGAACGACCTGGGGGCTGCTTCTAACGACTGGCCAGTTTCGACCCAGATTTTTCCCAAAATCGTTTTTCACCATTTTTATCAATTCTAATCTCTTCCAAAGTTCATCCAATCAACGTTTTAGGGTCTCTAATTCATCCTAAACATATTTACATCATCTCCTAACATGTTTTCAAGGATTGAATCATCATAACATCAACCAAATTTACAAATCTCTACACTTTTCCCAATTTCTCTAGAACATGAACCCTAGGTTTATATCCTCATCAAATCCCAGAATTTATTTCGTTTTAATTCCTTCAAATCACAATTATTATAAAGGAAATCATCTACCTATCATACTACATGCAATTCTCTTCACAATTTCTCAAATTCTATGGTCTAAACTACATGGGTTTTCATATTTTCTTCAAGAACAAACCATAAATCCAAATTTTCTAACATGGAGGAAACATTCTCAGAAATTAAATGGAATAAAGTCACTTGCCTTGGTTGTCTCTGAGTTTGGTGTAGACTAGATGCAGTTTTCTGCAGAAATTCCTCTCTCTCCAAGCTCCTCCAATGGTGGCTTAAGGTGGCTAGGGTTTTGATTTGGGGAAACTTAGAAAACCTCAATGACAACCTACGTAGCTTTCTAGGTTAATATGGGTTGGCTAATGGGCTTAATGGGTCTAATCCACATCAGATTTACATCTCTAATTTTCGTCACTTTTAATTCCTCAAAATGTAAAATTACCAAAATACCCTTTAAGTTACCGGTATGGCCTAAAAATACCCCGGGACCCAAACTATACCCCCGGCTAGTGTTTTCTGACTATCTCGACCCTTCCGGACGCGTTGGCGCACTCAAAACGACCATATGGATTATAGATTTTAAATTCACTTTTTATTATCAAAAATATTATACCGTGACGCGGCGGTCCCACGCGTCTCAACAAAATTTCTAAAATGCCGTATATAAATCCCACGACAAATTTTATAATACCAAGTTCATACATAATCATATATGCACATAATCAAATACTAACTCGTATCACATTAGTATTTATAACCCGAATTAATTTCCAATTAATACGCAATTTAATTAATTAATCCTCAAAATAAATATAGTCAAAAGTACGGGGTATTACACTTTATTCCTAAAGTCACTGTCTGGAACTCATTGGGAAATTTGAAATCACTTAAGTTGGAAGAACTTGTAGGAGATCTTCAAACCTATGAGATTGACATGTTTCCCAAAACCATTAAGGCTAAGGATAAAGGCATTGCTTTAAAGACTCATTTTAAGAAAAAGAAAGAGACTGTTTGTGAGTCCGATTCTGAAGGAGATTTTGATTTTAATAATATGGCCTTGTTTACGAAAAATTTTAAAAAATTTCTCAACATGAACAAAAATAATTCTTCCAATAAAAAGAATTTTTTTGAGAAAAATAAAAAGAAAGGAAAGGCCAAAGAAAGTGGTGAGAGGGAAAAAGAAAATAAATCCGATGAGGAGTGTGAGGAAGATTTTGAGAACGTCACTTGTTTTGAATGTGGGGGTAAGGGACATAAGTCGTTTGAGTGTCCTACGTGGCTTAGAAAGAAAGGAAAGAAAGTAGCTATGCCCGCCACACTTAGTGATAGTAGTGAAGGTGAGGGTGATGAGACTAGTGGTGAGAAGTTTGTAGCTTTTTCTAGTCGTGTAAGCACACCCACCTTGTCCCACAATAGTGCACACGAATGTGATAGTGATGGTTTGAGCGCTTCAAGTGAGGGAGATAGTGAGAGTGAAAGTGGAGATGAAAGTGAGCTCCAAAAAGCTTTTAGAGATTTGTACACCGAGACCTTGAAAACAAAGAAGTATAATAGGGATTTAGGTAATCGGGTTTTAGATTTGGAGAAAGAGAAGGAGGTTTTGAGAAAGGAGAAGTGTGATTTGGCCGACACGTTGTCTAGTCTGACGACACGTGTATCCCAACTCGAGAGTGATCTCGAACGTGCCAGGGTGGTCAAAGTCAAGTTTGAGAACGCACCTAAGAAGGTTGAATAGGTGGTTCTTAAGGGTAAAGGTGAGAAGTTAGGAATAAGTCATGACGGTGCTTCTTCTTCCCAATTAGCACCCGAGCTGGTTCCCACTTTAGTGACAATTTCACATGTGTCTCACCCTAACCCACCTAGGCGTCCCATTCCTTTTAGGAAAGTGCGTCCTAGAGTTTTTGAGAGAGGTGTTCCTAGGCCTATTTATGTTTTCTCACATTGCAAGAGGAGAGGACACCTTAGGGAATTTTGCTTTAAGTTGGGGTATGTGTCACGTTTTGCTTCTACACGTGTTTCTGGCACACATGCACCCACTCATGATACTTTACATGCTCCCGGAGACTACATAAGAGAGTTTGCACATTTAGGTGAGCAAGTTAAGTTTTTAGTCAAAACTTCACAAGAATTGATGGAGGTTTTTCATAAGTTGTCACCACCTTTGGAAAACCCCTCCGCACCTAATGATTGAGGTTTGACTTGTTTACTAGCATAGGGTGGTTTTCATGATGTCATTGTTTGCCTATTGCTAGTATGTATCATTTTGTATGTTTTATTTTTTGAACATTTTAAAAAAAAAAATACAAAAAGATTTTATTTTGATAAAATTTTGAAAAAAATCCCAAAAGATTTTTGTTTTTTGTTTGCACCGTTTATGGATAAAAACTTTGGATGACTAAGTCACAACATCATTCCATTATTTTCATGTGACTATTTGATAGTGTCTCGAGACAATAGGTCAATTCATCCATGTGCTTTATAATGTTTGGAGTCATTAAGATGTAATTAAGTGTTACTTCCTACATGTTTGACTCACTTTATCCTTTATTGCACACATGCACGGATTTGTTTGATTATTGTGCTTCTCTTATCACATGTTGGTTGGGTGTTTTCACTTCAATCCTGTCCTTAAAACAAACCAAGCGCGATAAATTTTGATAAGGAAATTGTGCATATAAAAAACCATTTTGTGAGTTTGTGTGTTTAATTGAGAACGGGGAGGGGCTGCGAAAGGTAATTATCTATCCTTTGCGCAAAAGCCACAGTTAGAAAGGACCTAAAAAATGGAGGAATTTTATTATCCGGGGTCCAAAGAGGTTTAAAAGAGCTCGAAAAAATTGAAAAGCAATAAAAAGATATTCATGCCAATTATGGGACATTTAGGTTTTTGCACCAATTCGCCAAAGTTTGAGAATTTAGATTACCTCTAAAAGATAATATATTCGGGGGAGTTTGGTTGGAGAATTTAAAATGGGTTTGCATGTCCTTGATATTCTTGAAAATGCGCTATATGGTTTTGGACGTTATTGGTGTGGAAATCATTTGACTTTGATTTGTTGATTTGCATAAGACGATGTCATCTAAATTCAACAATCTTTTACACCTAAGGATACTTTTGATGTTCATTCGTTAGGGGTACACATATGCATCGTGCACATATGATTGATTGAGTTGATTTACCTATCGAATGTGTTCACACCCATTCATTCCATTTCCATGACTTGGTTGTTTGAGTCTAAATCCATGGTGTGATTTTTGTATCATATTTGTTCATATTGGTATCCTATCTTTGTATGAAAAATTTGAAAAAAAAAAAAAATAGTTTGTGTTTTTTTTTGTATACCGTGACACCCCGATTTTGCTTATTTGATTCATTCTTCTCATTTGTCTATTTAGGGACATCATAAAAAAGGGGGAGAAAGAATTATCATATTATGGGGGAGAGTTTGAATTTTGGGAGAGTTTTTGAGATATAGCTTATGCTTTTATCATATATTGGTATATATGTTTATCTCATTTCAAACTCGATACGTCATGTGGTATTTGCTTTGTCTCATGTGTGTAGGTATGAAGATTGAAGATCAATATGTTGCACACCCTGATGAGAAAAGCTTTGAGGTTTGATGATTGTTGAAGATTGAAGAGAAAACGATGAAGATTTAAACATTTGTATCTTTCCATCTTTAGGGTTCATGGGAGGGTAGATTTGTATAGGTCATAAGTTGATAATTCGGATATTTTTTATGTATGTACCGGCATAGACATAGGGGGAGATTTGTAAGGACATTTTTTTCCATTATCAATTTGTATGTCGTACGCCGTTACACCGTTGAAGAAACTCAAGATCGCATCTACATCAACGGATCCGAATATCAAAGCATCTTCAACATCATAGCCTCTGCGAGAATGAACTTGGTAAAATTTTGTTTTTACGTTCCTTAAAGTCCATATTTAGTATTGGGAAATTTTTATAAAATATTTTTTATAAAAATGTAGAGGGGGATTGAAGGTAATCCTTAGATTAGGGATAATTCCCCCATTAGCAATAGTGTTTGGAATTAAGAAATCGAGGCAACTTAGCGTGGCAGCTCAAGCGTCGCAACTCAGCGAGGCAACTTAGCGTGGCAACTCATATTTTAGCTTGTTGTGTTAGTCATATTGTATCTTTGTTTATATTGAATATAAGCTATAATGGTTGTAATGATGTAACGAGAATAATAATGAGTTTTAGTGTGAGGTCAAATGGTAATCGTGAGAGACTAGGCTTGGCAGGGCCTGGGAGAGCTTTCATGCTCTATCGAATGACCTCACCGTGGGAACTTAAGAAGGACTTGGTTTGGAGGATTGAGAAGTGAGGAACCGTTGGGTCTTATCCTAACCATCCTAGGTACACCTGGTAAAACATTGAAGGACCCATGCCGTGGAACCTCGGGCGGAGCAGCTTAGAGTTTCATCGGGCGATGAATTGTGAGCCAAATAACCATCTACTTAATGTCACATCCGCTTTATCTGATGTCACCAACTAGCTAGGCAATGTCAGACCTGCACTTGAGTAAACCACCGTGGCATTTGGGGCTGTCAGACAGTTTCTGAGCCACCTCTTTGACAACATCCCCCTGACACACAATGGATAGGCAAAAGGCAAGTCTTGGCATTTAATGTTTATGACGTGGAGATAACTTGTGCATCAGGAATTTAATGTTTATGACATAAAGTATGAGGGATGTCTTCCCCGTGCATTAATGGCGGAGTCGCCTCGGGGGAGGTGTGGGAGGCTATTTAAGGACCCCAACCACCTCTGAGGAGAGGATGATCTTTTGAGAGTTTAGAAGTTATTACCAGAGAAAATACTAATCAGAGAGAGTTATTACAAACCAGAGTTTTTACTCACCCACCATTGTCATTTATTACGAATCTTTTAATACTTGATAGAGATTCTTGAGGGTGGTTGGTGTGTTTGGTTGCCTGCCAAGGTGCATCTAGGTTGATTACATCTCTTTCCTTCTAGCTAAGTTACTTCTAAGTTCATTACTACCCTCCGAGTTATACACGAGATATTTGTGATTTCAAACTGAGTCTATCTTGATTGAGTCGTGTTTGCATGTCATGTGGTTAATCCATAGTGTTGCTATTTAACTTATCACTATTGTACTCAAAAGGGGTTATACCTCCATCTTATCTAAACTACCCTCTTACATTTGGCGACTCTGATGGGGAGGAATTCTTCTAAGCAAGGAGTATGGCTCAAGATAACGTTAATCGAAAGCTTAATTTTGCTAACATCCAACACAATGAAGAACAAGCGGCGAGAGAACTGGAGGCTCTAAGGGATGGGACTCCTCGAATAGAGGTACCTCCAATTCAGGCGACGACAGGCGCTCCAGGGGTGATACAAACTTCCACGAGTGCAGGGTTGGGACCCACTCAGGTGGTACTCCTCATGAGAAAGTTTTATGAGATTTTGCAAACTCCGATAGCTTTAACGGTGTTGGGAGGATTTGAACTTAACTCCTTTGTAACACCAAGGGCAGCCCCAACGGACCCACCGAGTGCAGGTGTAATGGGAAAAGTCCCAGTGATTATACCCTCTATTTTGAATCCAGCAGTGGGAACATCAAGAGTTTCAACGGCCCCAACTATGACTACTGCTCCAACTGCGACGGCCACTCAGCCCATGGTCCCGTTGGTAGTTTCCCTAGTGGAATCACCCATGGAGGAAATGAGGAAGGTGTAAGGACATTTTTGTCCATTATCAATTTGTATGTCGTACGCCGTTACACCGTTGAAGAAACTCAAGATCGCATCTACATCAACGGATCCGAATATCAAAGCATCTTCAACATCATAGCCTCTGCGAGAATGAACTTGGTAAAATTTTGTTTTTACGTTCCTTAAAGTCCATATTTAGTATTGGGAAATTTTTATAAAATGTTTTTTATAAAAATAAGAAGTAAGTTTTTTCAAGCAAAATGAGACTTTTAAAAGGATTTTATTTTTCTGGGAAAACCGGACCGGTCCGCCCTCTACTCGGACCGATCCGCCTTGCTCGAGGTCCAGTATACCACGGATCGAATGCGAACCGATAAAGGCAATTTTTAAAAGAACCGATCCGAGGTCGGACCGATCCGCCCCCAAGCCGGACCGGTCCGCCTGGGATAAACTCGAGCAGTTCCGTCAGATTTTTATCCACCATCTTATATTTCCTATATATATAACTATTCCGATGGTGTATTTCTTTAAGTCTTTGAGAAAACGTTTTTAAGCGTACAAACACAACAAGACTTCAATTTTTGATGTGCCAAACATCTTTTTGATTCACACACAAAAATCCCAATTACTTTTGTGAATCTTTTGGAACCCTAGAACACAAGCTTTGCTACTGTTCATCTTTGTGGAGAGATCTTTGCAACAGAGGGTTGCGTGTCATTGCCGAGGGAGTCTCTACAAAGTTTTATGGCTGCGTGTCATTGAGGAGAGCTGCGTTTCTTCCTTCGTTGTTTGGGCTGCGAGTCCTTGGAGGGTGCTGCGTGTATTCTCTTGCTGAGTTGAAGACTGCGTGTCTTTGTGGGTTGGCTGCGCGTTAATCCATTGCAGATTTCTCTATGTAATTGTAAGTTGCGGCTTGTATATTCATAGTGAAATAAAGGTTTTACCCGAAAGGGTTTTTTTCCTGAAATCTGTGTCTCAGCATATTTTTTGTGTCACATGCTTTATTTATGGTTTGACACACACACGCACTTTAGATGCATGATTAGGGGCTGAAATTAAATAAGTGTGCTATATTAGAAAGTTGTGAAGTTAATCAATTATCACGCGTTTTCAGAAGGAGATGCAAAAAGAGATGCTGAAGTTCATGCAAACCTCCTCGCAATTTTCTAGCAAGGTAGCTTCGATTTATGATGACTTTCGAACACCTTATCCGTAGGAATACAACGATGAGCCCTATCCAAAGGACTATATTCCTCCTATTTTTGAAAAATACACCAGGAAAGGGGGGAACCCGAAGGAGCACATTAAGCGCTTCATTGAACACTTGGGGGCACATTTTAATAATAAGAAGCTCAGGTTGAAGGAGTTTTCTAAATCCTTAACCGATAAAGCATATACCTGGCATTCTCATTTGGCTCCCAAGAGTGTTTCTACATGGGAAGAGATGCATGTTTTGTTCATCCAAAAGTTCTTTCTGGAGGAATACTAGTTTACTTTGACCCAATTGGGGAGGGAGAAGTAATGACCCGAGGAAGAAGTGGTGGCGTACGTTCGAAGGTTCAGGGAAAGATCCCTACATGTGAGGGAGGAGGCCAAAGAGTTCAAGTTCCTGCAGATATGTGCAGAAGGACTGCTCCCTGAGTACATCTGCCATCTCATTAATGAAACGCGTGAGGGGACTTTTTCGACATTCTTAAAAGTGGCGAGAAATATCTCCTTAGTGGTGCGAACAAATCCGGTGGTGGTGCCCATGATCTTTAGGCAGCCGATACACCGTGCGGGGGGGGGGGGGGGGGGGAGAGATCTCAGCCCCCATGGGTAGGGATTGTTTAAAATTCAAAATATAAAATTTTATAAAACCAAATATATTTGACTTCTTTATCTTTCCAATTACATTTTCATTCATAAATCTTCATCTTGTCTAAATAAATATGCTGCTGAGTTTCTTTTTCACCTTTATTTCCTTCTATTCCGCATGTTCCTAAGTTTTGAACCCTCATAGTATCCTAACTGCTGAGGCCATCTTAGATAATGGCAATTTCTTCTTGTTGCTTATCATCATAATTTACTTCTTCTTGGAGTATAAGTCCTTCATCTTCTTCACTTTGCTCTTCTACATTTTGTTCTTCTTCTCATAGTATTTTTTCATCTAATTCACTTTGATCATTACTATCTTGAACTTATTTTCTATGCTTTTCTTGCATCTCTTGATCATTTTGAACTTCTTGAATAGAATCAGTTAGGTCTTTTACGTTTTTTCTTTACTATCTCCTCCTCACTTGAAATTCTTTCACTCCTCTTTCATTTGACGATTCGGTTTATGGCGTGTCCACTTAAATTATAAGACCCAATAAAGAGATAAAAATTATTTCAGGAAGCATAAGCAACTGGGAAGAATAAAGGTCATGAATATCAACAGTCCATAAACTTGGTGGAGAGAGCGAAAGACAATAGAAATGCATGTATCAGGTGATTGAATATGGAAAATTAGCCATATGCCACATGGATAGGCATGTAGTTTAGCACTATTAATGACTCGTAAAGCATTTTAGAATAAGTATAGAGATAAAATTATTATTTATTATTATTAATGTAACACCCCGCTTATTAAAATAAGAGGTGGCCAACCCGATATTTCAATAATTACAGGGTTCATATATGGTCCATTCTTAGCATCACAAATGTACAATAAGTATACGAGATAACCACCACTTATTTTAGAAAATGGATTGTCAAAAATTTTAATTATAAGTTCAAGAAAACATTTAAACAATCCAATTGAAAAGCAGGTGGATAGGGATAAAGACGAAAAATTAAGACAACAATCATATAAAACAAAAATAATGGAATAAGTTGTCGGTTAACAAGCTAGTACAAATAGGTTACACTGAGTATTAGAGTATAATATCACATTATATAACACAAATACAAAACTTGGGCAACACGCCCGAAAGTTTAACCTATCATAACTAGAATACAAAAGGTGGAAGCGTCTATATCAACTATCCCGTAACATCCGCAAAGTGTTAAATCTCTAGGACACTAGGATAGAAAAGTCAATACGTGCATCCTTGCGGTGGAGCACCTGGGGAAAAATAAGATTCATGCAAAATAAAGAGATATAAACGGGTCAGGGCCCGGTTTGATATGACCACCATGTGAATAAAATGCATGACAGTTATGAATAATCTAATCATGAAGAATAATCTTATTTCGATCACCATAAGTAATGATAAGAAATATAAATTCTCAATCTGAAAGCATAACCTAACACAATATCAATAACAACGATCACAATTCAAATCTACCGGAGAATATTGATAATATACAACATAAAGAGATTACATTTCCTGTTTAAACAATTTCATTTCACCATTCCTTTTCTCAGTAGGAAGCGTATTCAAAGCAATTTATTTCATAAAGTTCCGTATAATCAATAAGATTCCATTTTAATCAGAATAGTTATATTGCACCATATTTAACGATTCTAAGACCCTCCATTCGAGTTTCCCCACTAGACGCACCCCTATATAGCTATCATCTTCCAGGGCCTATCACCAAGACAACCTGGGCATCCTACATCACATAACGTCGGGAAGAGGCCATATACCTTTGACAGTGAGTCATAACCACACCCGAAATTACCTCACTTCGAACAATAATCACACAATATATAATAACCGGTCCTATGGACGAGGACTATATTCACCCTGCATTCACTAGCCAGGGGACTTCACCCCATGCGCATAACTTCCCCTATGATAGCATTTATAGACGTGTGTTTATACAAATTATCATTCACAATTTATTTACTTTATAAAATATGCATTACATTTTGTCCGGAGCCATAAGCGCTTAATGTCATCATTATCTCCATCAATGTTTAATTATCCCCAGTATAAATTTCCATGACTTAACATTCCATTTATAACCCCTCAGGTATGATATTCTTTATACAATTCTAAAAGTCGACATTAACTCACTCTAATTCTCCTTAGATATAGACTAGTTCATTCTAATAAAGAATCATTTATCTCCCTCTAATATAACTAACTAAATTGATTCCCGAACTAAGACCCAACTCTCATTTCTACCTAGGTTCTTAAATACCGTACTATGAGACTCTAATACTCTGGTTTTACTTCATTCAAGAAGGTTCCTAGGTCCCTATCTTAAAAGAAAGAGGCTAGAAAGAGTTAAGGATTTAAGAGTGAAAAACAGGGGACCGATCGACCGGTCATGGGACCGTGGTCGACCGCGTCCCAATGGTTTTGCCTAGAAAGGAATGCAGTAAGCTCATATTGGAAGGACCGATCGATCGGCCCTGGGACCGCGGTCGACCGTGCCTAGCAGACCCTCGAATTTCTCTTCTTCTACAAGTCTAAATCCAAAACCTAAACTCCTCATTCTTACATTTACTTCATTCTCAACAACTAACAACACAACCATAACCTCTCTAGACCACAACAAACTCTCATGACCAACTTAAATCATAAAAACAACAAGATCCAAGGGTTAAGCATCAATATTTAACAAAACCTACTATTTGTTCTAATTCTCCAATCACACAACAATCACAACAAATTATTCACATTAAATCATATATTAGCAAGTAAGAAACTTGCCTTAGGGTTGTAGTCTCGGATTTCCTTCTGGTAGCAACCAATCCGAAGCCCGAATCTTCAATTCTCTTCCTTTTTCTCTCTTTTCTCCACTATTCTCTCTCTCTCTCTCTCTCTCTCTCTCTCTAGGGTTAGGAACACATAATGGGGAAATAAAAGGGTTGGAAGACTTAAACCGTGCCTTTAGCATTAATTCCCATCTTTAAATGTTAATACACCAATAAAATGACTCGTAACTACATCATTAAGCCATAACCTGCCAAAATTGCCCGGAACCCAAAAATACAACATGACACTTATTTTGACTATCTTGACTATTTCGGGACTAACCGCGCCCTCTAAATTAGCATCCGGAATAATATAAATCATTTCAAGTTACAACTTCATTTAAACCATAAATGTTGTTTAAATCACAACGACACCATGAATCGTAACATAATGCTATTTACATTCACACAATGGTAAATATGCAAAAATGTAGTAAATATTATCTTTTAACTCACTTAGAATAATATTTACTCCATCATCCAATATTTTATATAATTACCTCTCATGGTAAATTAATATAAAATCAATTACTCAAAAGTAAGGGTTATTACAATTAATTTTAAGGGAAAAATAAAAATCCAATCTTCAAGTTTGAGGTATTTTTCAATCTTAGCCCCGAAGTTTGAAAAGTTGTAATGTTAACCCAAAAGTAAAATTTACGCAATGTGAGACACCATTAAAATTTCATGAAAATCGAAAGGAATGTTGACTATTTGTACACATGGATTTCTTATGTCATTTTTTCTTCCACTTAGCACCCTCTCTTCTTGTCCTTCTCCTCCATATCTCACTTCACACACATACACACACACACACACATGTGTGTGTATACGTACATACATAAATATATATATATATATATATATATATATATATATATATATATATATATATATATAGGGGATGGGTGGTAGAGTGCAATAGGAAGATGGGGATATTACTTCTCCTTAAAAGTTAACTTAAAAACATGTTTATAATCCCCCCATGGTGGAACAAGTGACCACATACCATTGCTAACAAGAGCACTAAATTCGGTAGTCATATCAACTCGAAAATTGAGAACATAATTCAAAAAATTGAACGTTGGCCATATAAATGTTATTAGATTTTAGGTCCATACACGGATACCCATGAGATGTTAGATCATGCCCTAAAAAACATACGATGAAAATCGATAGTCCATTTTATGTTTGTTGTAAGTATGTAAGTATAAAAAACACAAACACCCAAACACTTTAAGAAATCAATAATCAGTATTTGAATTGTAAACACATTGATATGGGAAAATGTAGTGAGATAATTTAGAGGGCATACGATGTATAAGATAAACTACGGATTGAAATGCAAAGTGACACAAATATTGAGGGATCGAAGCTACCGAATTCAGTTCTCTTGTTAGCAATGGTACGTGGTCACTTGTCCCACCATGGGGGGACTTTTAAACATGTTTTTAAGTTGAATTTGAAAGAGAAGTAATCTCCACATCTTCCTGTTGCACTCTACAAACCATCTCCTATATATATATAGGCCCCCTCTTATAAGGACTCCTTATAATGCAGACTTTCGTACATATTATTTTTTTTAAATAGTAAACAAAATGAATTTTTGATGAAACTTCATGGATATTATCTTCATCGTGAGAAGATCATCTCCAAATTTTTTTCATTAAAAAATTCAATAAAAAACTGTTGAGATGAGGTGATGTGTAAACAAAATGGTATAAATATGCGTTTTCGACCCTTGAAATTTTGGTGATCATCTCACCCACTTTTTTATTGAATTTTTAAATGAACTTTAATGGATATGATCTCAACGGTGAGAAGATCATATCCATTAAGTTTCATCAAAAAAATCAATCATGATAAGTGTATAAAAGTGAGAATTAGTATGGACATCTACAAGTGATATGGAGCATATGAAAATGTGATTAAGATGAGGGTAACATGATAAGTATATTCAAGTGAGAGTGAAGTGTGTGAGTAGGGAATGCATATAAAAGAGTGAATAAAGAATTAACCCTGTGATTGAAAAGGAGGTATATACATGTGGTAAAAAATGAACATGACTAAGAGAAGAATATAAATGGCTAGCATGATATGAGCAAGGCATACATACAACCTGTGATCATGAAAGTAAGAAAAATATACAAGTGAAAATATGCACACATGTAGAAAAATAGAGAAAAAATGAGGAAAAAAACCCATGTAAATAGAGTCTAGTCCTCTAAATAAGTTTTCCCCAGTGGAGTCACCACTATGGTCATTCGAGATTTGACATAGATTCGCCCCGAAAAAGAAAGATAACATGCAGGGATCAAGGAAGAAAATTCTCTTTTCACTACTCGCGCTATATTCGCGGGCTCCCACGGACATTAATCTATCGCCGTCAAGGGGTGTAGAAATTAAAAGAATGGATTCGAAAATATATTTTGCTAAAAACATAAAAAAAAAATGTAGTCATCCCTTAAGGAATGGAATCAAAGGCTGAATGATGTATACGAAACTAATGCAATCACTAGTTGAGGACTAAGTTACATAATGGGAAGTTGTTAGCCTCCGATTTCTCCCTCTCGGACTCTCATGGGCTATGATAATGTTATGTTTTTTTCTCAAATATGAAATTTGTGTGTATCATATGTGTGGAGTGAAAGAAGTGAGAAAATAAATCATTATACCCATTCATGAAGAAAATATAACACCCCGTATTTTTAAAGTATTTTAAATTATGTATATATGTGATAAGTAAATGAGAATATATAAATTTATGTTGAGTCGTATGTGAGTTAAAGAGATGGGTTTATCGGTATTTCATTCGGGACACACAAGTAGAGTCATAGTGGGCATGAAATTGAATTTAATGTTATGTGGCTCGGATAGTAATTTTGAGTGCGCCTATCTCTATTGATTTAATTAATGAATCTGTCAGAAATTTTGACATCACTTGAAACACATGCCAATTTTGTTGTATTTTGAATTATATTGTGAGTCAAAAATTTTAAAAAAATATTGTGGATCTTTTCTTTCCAATGAGATTCGAATCAGATCATTTGGAATTCCGTGGAGGGAGTAATAACCATTTTAATAAATGGTGTTTGATCAGCTAAAATATCGATTTTTGTGGATTTTGACATCATTTCAAATGCATGCCATTTTATGTGTACTATGAAATATACTTTGAATCATGAATGTAAAGAAAGGTATGTATCTTATCTATCTAATGAGATTTGAATTAGGTCATTTGGACTTCTGTGGATGGAGTAATAATTATTTTAGTAAAAGGTGTTTAATTTATCAAAATATTTATTTTTAAAAATCTTGATGTCACTTCAAATGCATGCCATTTTATTTATACTTTGGATTAGACTTGGAATCATCATTTTAAATAAAGGTATGGATCTTATATTTCTAATGAGATTTGACTCAGGTCATTTGAACTCCTATGGAGGGAGTAATAGCCATTTTATTACAAGGTGTTTAATCTATCAGAATATTAGACTTGTGTGAATTTGATAATTTTAAGAGTTCTAATGGGATAAGAACTCTTATGTTTTTACCTATTTAAAGGGATCTTGGGGGAGGAATTTTTAAAAATCATGTTAACCTATTCCCAAGAGACTTAGGAAGTGTCATCGGCTAACAGGGGATGGATTTCATGGAAGGAAATATGTGACTAAGCGAGTAAATGATCACGGGTGGAAATTGGAGTTAGGATTTCAGGATGGCTAGGCTAGTGCTTGGTTAGATTAGCATGTTTGCCAAAAGATTAAAGTCAATGACTTTAACAATAAGTAAGTGAATAGTGAGCTAAGATTGAAAAGTCGGGTTAGGCTTTGAGATTTGATAGGCTAGTGCTATAAGAGATATTACGCACGATAGCCGACTTTATATATATACACATATCGAGCGTGATTTATATATATATATATATATATATATATATATATATATATATATATATATATATATATATATATATATATATGTGTGTGTGTGTGTGTGTGTGTGTGTGTGTGTGTGTGTGTGATTAACTTTATGTGAGCATACCTACCCTTATATGCTATCATTGGAGTTTACTCATAATGGATTATCCACCTTAGCATTGACCAACATGTGTTGGATTGTTTCCCCAAGTCGTAGTAATGTTGCATGATCATTATCCGTATGTGAGGATAGGTGTTAATTTCGAGTCCAGTTGGGTCTGATGTGGTATGGTCACGATCCACAAATGTATGCTTATGATTGCCTCTATTATATGTTTACATTTTAGGATTAGTGTTGAGACTTTGACCTGGCAACCCGGGAGTGGTATGTGATGTACCTAGTGCCGAGAAAAATACTAAGGATGCATTCGGGGGGTCCAAATCCGGGATGCTATATATATATATATAAGGAGTGATATATTTAGATGTGTTTAAATGATTGGGTGAACATTTAAGAGTAGGTAGTGTATGGCTACGTTGCCTATGTAGGGAGACAAATATAATTGAGAAAACCTAATTGATGGCGTATGGATTAACTAGGTAGTGCATAGAATGGGGTATCATATGAGTGGTAATGATGGGCAAAATGTTTAGTGGATCAAAGCATGTTAAGGATGGGCAAAATGTTTAGCGGATTAAAGAAGGTTAAGGATGGGCTAATGGTTAGCAGATTATACATGTTAAGTATGTTTAGACTAGTTAGGCGGGCTGGCATAACTAGGCGAATAAAATAAATGCGTCATGTGCGCACTGTAGATGAGTAGTGAGGATAATCTCATGTGAGTGCGACACCAGGTGAACATGAATATTTCTTACTGCAGTTTTATTATTATTGGATTTGAATACTTGCAACTATTTTTAAACTGTTTTGGGCACTAACCTGTATCAATAATATTTTCAAAACCTTTTAGGTACTCAACCACAAGTTCGCCAAGGATATCCATTCCAATACAATCAGACGATATAGCAGCAACTGTGGAATCCTGTAGGTCTTGATTAGATGATTTCTTCATTTCTATCTAGGTAGGTTTTCAGTTCAATATTTCTCTTTGGGCATGTTGCCTGTAGTTGAACAGTTTATTATTCAAATTAATTACATTATTTCAGTTGAGTATTTGGATGATACCGAGAGTTTATTTGGTTTATTTATTTATCCTATCAGTACTCTTTACATTCGGTCACTATGGGTGTTTATATTTTTATTATTGAATGGTTTCATATATGCATGTTAAGAAGATTTAAAAATTGACATCGGACTATATATGTTATTAGTTTAATCAATTAATATTCTTCTGTGATGCTAAGAATGAAATCAGATATGATTCCAGTTTAATTTAATAAAGGCCTGACCAACTGGTATTAGACTAGGCAGGGTATCACAGATGGTATCAGAGTATCATGTTCAAGTGTCCTTAGGATATGTGCGACTTTCTACGTTTTTAGCGTTGCGTTTTCTTTGATGTAGAGCCCTAAGCTTAGGACTATTGATTTATATTATGTTTTTACATTCTTCTGCTATAGTATATAGTTGAAGCGAATCTCATAAAAATCTATTTTGGTTTTAGATGACAAACAACAGAAAAAGGATGGCCATCTCGGGCTATTAGGAGGACCACATGAGGGGAGGGGAGGCTGGAGTTTCATGTAGCTCAGGGGATGATGACCGCTACGGGGGTCGTAACCATAGTGTCACATGCAGTTAATGATGTTGTGACCGCTACATTGCTTCACTGCCAGAATCATAACTTCCATCAAAGGGGAGAAAAGAGGATAGGAGAGTAGATCCCGTAGAGAAAAGATAGGGGCAACGGTGCCAGTGAGTCACCACAACAATAGGGTAGGTAGCATAAGTGAGATTCCCAACAAGGGGACGCGACTAAGTGCAATGACCCCACTTTTATGTGCTCGTATATATAGTATTTTTATAATTATATCTCACTTATTATCTGATAAATGTTATGTTATTACAAATGTGATATTACAGGTTCATAATATGACAAAGACAATTTTTTTAATTTGAATAATCATCTATAAAATGGGTCAAATTGGAATTTTATGACGCATCCTAAGCTAAATGATAAGTTTCGGGGGTAGAAAATGTAATTTTATGAAACTTTAGGAACTTGATTTTAATTAAGAAAGTTTTAGGGACCAAAATGAAAAAAAGACCTTTTCTTGAATAAAATATTTTCAAGGACCTCTAAGAAATATTGAAAATATATAGTGTGAAATTACCAAAATACCCTTTATGTGTAAAATGGCCTTATATCCTTAGTACCTTTCCACATCATGTTGTATTTTTTCACCACCACCTTACACGTGTCATCCATATAAACAAAGCTAAAACACGTGTCGTCCACTTAGAAAAAGCTAAAACACGTGTCACCGATTTTTTGAATCAAGAATGCAAGACCGCTCTGTTACGCAACACTTCAACACTGACTCTTTGTTGTGAAGGCTTGGTCACCTAGACACATGTCAATACCCTAATATCTTTGAAAAACTATAAATAAAGTCTTTGGGATAATTTATTCACAAGAAATTCCTTGAAAAGTTTACAAAGAAATAGAGAGAGAAAGTGCGGGAAAGTTTGAGAATTTTCATCTTAAGATTTAACAAGTGATCAAAAACTCAATATCTGTAACTTCGAACTTCTGTTTTAGGTCATTACTCTATGCCATTTCTTGCGTATTTTGATTATATGGTATTGTGAAAACTATATATATTTTGTGAAGCTGCTTTTCTTCTCAAAATACATTTGATACCAATGATTATGTCGTTTGTTATATGTGTATATATCTCGATGTAAACATGTGATTTGAATTATGAAAATTTTGATTCGGCCTATGAAAAATCTCTTACTATGTTGGCCTTGACTACCGGGTGGAAATATTAGGGTGGTATTTTTCCAACTGGTTTATCGCTGGTGTGTCCTAAATAAGGCGTTGTTCAAACAATCATGATTTTCTATTTGTAATGTTACTGGGTGGAAACATTTAGTAACACTATATATCTGGGTATTAGAGCATACATAGCCATTAAAATGAAACTGGATAATTAACATATTGCTCAATTATTTTACCATTCTATTTTGAACTATTTATTTAGAAAATATATATTGTCAGTTACTTTATTTATATTATTGTAAATTCCTATCTCTATATATAGGCCTTCTGTTCTAAATTGAATAGGTATCCATTTTCTGAAAAAAATTAAATGTCTGGAGATTGAATCTCATTCAGATTTTAGCTGATGTTGTAGAAAAACCATTTTTCAGGATACAATTAAGCACGTGAATGGAACGTAATAGGTCTACATTAAAGATTTAACTTTTAGAGATATTTTTGTTACTTTGAGTAAAATGTTTGTTTTATCATATAGACCATGTTTGGATCTCTTGTAATAAGTTTTAAATTTTATCTTAAGTTGTAAGTCGTTGTTACTCTTAATAAAAATGAAGTTTCCTTTAGAAAGCTCTGATTGTATTTCCATTGCATTTATTAAGGAAATAATTTAAGTCGAAATATGTGTTGCCTTGGTGGCATGTCAAGACACTCGTTCCCTACTACTATTTTGGGTCGGGGTCGGGGTCGGGATCGGGACAGAGGTGGTATTAAAGCATAGGTTATGAACCCGTAGACTACTAAACATAAGTTCCGAACGTTGTAGATTTTATGTTTCCATACATAAGATATAGGATCAAATATCCAACTTATGTGATAACCCTCCATATGTCTTACATTATATATAATTTTTTATATTCTTGTAAATTGAAATCTTGGAATAGTATAATACATCTTATGTTTGTCCATGACTATAGAAAATGACCAAGATAAGATTAACTACGGGAACTAATGGTTCAAGTATGGTAGGAGTGGAAGGTGCATACATGGAAATTGAAAGTCTAGCAAAGATTGTGGAGCATCGGGTGAATAATAGAGCACCAAGGAATCCTACACTAAGTAGATATACTACAGAACAATTCAAAAAGTTAAATCTGCTATATTTTAAAGGTACTCCTAACCCCACTGAAGCTGGAAGTTGGGTGATGCAAATGGAAAAGATACTCGATGTTTTTAAGTGTACAGATGAACAAAGGGTTTCATTTGCAATGTTTATGTTGGGAGGTGAAGACGAACAATTGCGACTAAGAGAATATACGAGGAAAGGAATACTTACATAGGTTGGCATGACTTCTTGGTGATCGTTTATGAGAAATATTTTCCTTAAACGGTGACAGATGAAATGACAACTGACTTCATGAGTCTAGTTCACGGGAATATTACGGTCAGTTAATATGAGGAAAAGTTTGTCGAGTTATCTTGTTTTGCCTCTCATGTTGTGGTAACTAATGTTTTAAAAGCCAAGAAGTTCTAATGTGGTTTAAGGTTGAATATTCGTAGTCAAATTTCCATCCTGAAGTTGACATCGTATATTGACGTTATGACTAGGGTTACGATAGACGAGAGGGATGTAGAGGAGTACAATCAAATTAGAGATGGTAAGAGAAAATTTAGGGAACAAATAGGGAAGAACCAAAACAATAGAAATAATTTTAGGGGTACATCCAATATTGGGGGAGCTAGTGATAGAAAACAGTATAATAGCAAGATATGTCAGCGATATAGGAAGATGCATGGAGGATGACCTTATTACAAGGTTTCAGAAGTTTATTTTAGATGTGGACAAAAAGGACATCAGGTAAAAGACTTTCCAACCCCAGCATGAGTTTTGATAAATCCTATAGGTGAAACGAAGGATCAAGGTAGACAAGGTAGGTTTTTTACACTTTATGATACATAAGCTTCTAATGAAGTAGTGTCAGGTACACTTTCTATATGTGCACAACCTTTTCAAGTTTTAATAGACCCTAGTTCTAACCATTCATTCATTTCTTTATATTTTGTTAACCGTTTTCCTAACATGCCCGAACCCTTGAATCATAACATACAAGTTTCTACTCCTTCTGGTGATTTATTGACAGGTATATTAGTATAAAAGGCTTGCCCCATATATATTAAGAATGATAAGCTATTTTTTAACTTTATAGTTTTATACATAAGATATTTTGAAGTCATTTTGGGAATACACTGATTAGCATCATATCATGCTAAGGTAGATTATTTTGAAAAGGCCATCGCCTTCTAAATTCCTCACCAACCAAAACTTAATTTTGAAGGAACTAGCATCATATCTCCGATGTGTATTATTTCTAGAATGTAAGCCTAAGGTTTCTTAAGAAGGTATTTCAAGGATTTCTAGCAACTGTTACCAGCTTACAGACATTAGATCCTAGCTTAAAAAATATTCCTGTAGCTAAACATTTTCCAGTTGTTTTTCCCGATGATTTTCCCATTATACTTCCTAGTAGAGAAATAGATTTTATGATTGACCTTATTCCTGAAACTATACCAATCTCAAAACCACTGATAATACGCAAATATTGCGTATTTCATCTCTCGAACCGACGCATTTGAGCCCCCTCCGGCGCCTTAATCTCTATATTTAAGCTCGTTAACCAGAAAACCTTGGTTTATATTGCTAACATGCTATATGAGGTATAATTGGGATTTTAAAGGTATTTAGGTACTAAGTATGGAGTTCGGACGCATTCTACTCAAGTTCTGTACGCAATCGCACGTTCAAGGGAATTTTAGTCATTTCATAGTTTGGGCACCTGGCACAACATCTACACAGAAGTTGTAGCCCTCCTCGTAAGCTTTGTGTGGACATTAACGCTGCGCGATTTCGATCCCTAACGAAGAAGTTACGGTGTTTCTAGCGGAAGGGAATTCCAAACATGTCAAAACAGGAGGAAAAGAGAAGCAGCCCTACTTGATCGATCGATCGATTGATCCATCAAATTTTTGCCATCGAACTGAGACAGTGGGCTTAATTTTCAACCATCGATCGATCGATTCCCTGTTTCTAGCTGATATTTTGCCTTTTCTTTTCTTTTTCCTTTTCTTTTCTAATTTAATTCCAACTTACTATATAACCCATTTTTGTGTAAATATCATATATATTCCGTTTTCATTAGTTTTAGGTTAGGGTTTGTGGGTTTTGAGAGCTCTTTTATCTTCCTCTCTTAGTTTGACACCCATTTGGGTTTGTAATTGGTACTTTCATATTCCATCTCCATTAATATAGTTTGTATTTCCTTGATTCTTCCTGTCTAATTTAGTTTACATGCTTTCATTTAGTTTCTTTCTAGTGTAGGTTTATTGCATTTATTTACCGCATTTTTAATATGATTTCTAGCTAATTTAGTCTATGTTGTGTTTGAATGGAACTCACTCAGGTTGATGTGTTGACTTGCTTTGGTGATGTAGTTTATGGGTCTATTTAGGGTGTATTTTTCTAGTTATTATGCCTAGGAGATTTGACGGGGCATATCATGTATGTTTCGTGCTTACGAGCTTGCGTGCGTAATTTTTGGGGTATTTATTGATGCCAAAATCATATTAGGCTTTTATGTGAATTTAGGGGTGTGACAACTCTTAATTCAATTAACTGTCGAAACGAGACGCAATCATAATAACTCGTTGACCCATGCAACCATTTTATACTAATTAACTCGGGTGAGGGATATTTGACGTAACCTATAGTTTTATCCGCTTTGTTAATCTAGTTTCAATACACTCGCCTAGATTAATCATTTCCCTTTTTGCATCTTTTCCTTTTTATTCGTATCTATCTTTTACACTTTTATTTAGGAATACCATACCTTATAAATTCTAGCAACTCGTCTCTGTGGATCTTTCGATACCCGGACTTGGCCACTATACTCACCTGTTGAGTGTAGTCATAAGTTTAGGTTTTTGTATTGAGGCGGTGAATTGAAAACAATGATCGGCGTTTGACACGCACTACTTTTCACCCCTAATCAACCACCATATCGTATGTCACCTGTAAATGCGGGGTGTGATACTGATTTGAATAAGTTTGCAAATTCCAAGTAAACCCTTATTTAATCAATTGTCAATTTTAAACCGAATTAATTAAACTCAATTTTAATTCAACCCTAAACAAACATCTAGGTGTAGTGGATCATGCAAACACAAATAAACAAGAATTTTTAGCTCATAGATTTCAGGAAAAATTCCTAAAGGGCATAACCTTTTATTTCACTAATAATACTCACAATGATTACAAGAAAAATCTACAAATAATTTATTGCAACAAACTCTCATAGGCCGCAACGTAAATCAGTAATGAATCGACCTCGGAAGATTTACAAACACACGCAGTCCAGTTAACCCATGAACACCCACGAGTAACTCCCTTTGACACATAATCAAGTCAGCCCAACACCTTCATAAAGTGGCACCTAGATCAGCAGTAGATTATTCTCCCTACAAGAGAAACTCCCGCAAAACCGTATCTTGGGTTCCAAAATAATTCACTAAAAGAAATTGTGATTTGTGAATTGAAAACAAAATTATTGGAACTCTAAATGAAGAAGGCACGGGTAATATCCTATTAGCAGTTTTTGCAGAAAGAAATTCATCGGGTCTTCTTAATGAAAATGGAGTGGTTTAACACGCTTTATATAGAAAATTTAAGTCGGCGCGTCGCTTGAATGAAATAGGGAAGTCGCTCGAACTAAACCATATTTCATTTGAACAAGCTTCGTGCGATAAAACCATGTCATTTGAACGACATACAAGTGTCATTTGAACGACAGTTTAAAAAATAAAAATTTTATTTCGTAAAAAAAAACTCCGCCTCAACACTTAAAAAAATTTCTTTTTGACAAAAATAATGCCTCAGGACTTAGAAAATATTTTAGAAAAATATCCCTACACTTTTAAATGAATCGTTAAGTAACCAAAACATAACCTTACCAAAATTCATTTCATGGAGGCTTGAAAGTTGAAGAACTTTGATATTTAGGTTCATCTTCATGTTTCTTCAAACTTAAACTTTTTCTTTGATGGTTTATAGCGGTATATGACATACACTAATGTAAACAAGACTTATAAAATATGTCCTTACATCACCTTTATAACTAAGAGAGTTAAAAGTTCAATTAGAAGACTTTTTAGACAAAGGTTTTACGAGACCAAGTATATCGCCTTGGGGTGCTCCAGTGTTATTTGTTAAAAAGAAGGATGGGATGATGAGACTATGTATAGATTATCGTGAACTAAATAAGGTGGACATTAAGAATAAATAATCCCTACCACGTATAAATGATTAGTTTGAGAAACTCGAAGATGCAGACGTATTTTCTAGGATTGACCGTAGGTCAGGCTTTCACCAATTGAAGATTAAGGAATATGACATTTCGAAATCAAATTTTCGTACTAGATATGGTCACTGTGAATTTCTTATGATTCCATTTAGACTTACTAATGCACCAACCATTTTTATGGATATGATGAATAAAGTGTTTAGCAAAGATTTAGATCAATGTGTGGTTTTTTCCGTTGATGTCATCCTTATATATTCCAAGAGTGTCAAAGAACACGAGAAGCATTTAGAGATAGTATTACAAATCCTTAGGAAGGAGAAACTATATACAAAATTAAAAAAGTGTGAGTTTCATTTGCCTAGTATTTTTTTTTCTAAGACATGTCATTTACAAGGAGGGAGTGTCGGTTGACCCTAAAAATATTGAGGCTATACTAGATTAGCTAAGACCAACTAAAGTGATGGAGATTCATAGTTTCCTTGGATTAATCGGTTATTATCGAAGATTTTTTGAAGTATTTTCTAGTATTACCAAACCCCTATCTAGGTTAACACAAAAAAAGGTGAAATATGAATGGTTTGAGGAAGTTGAGAATAGTTTTCAAGAACTTAAGAATCGGTTAGGAACTTCCATAATTTTAACTATTCCTTCTGGGACATGGGGATTTGTGATTTATAGTGATGATTTTAAAAATGGGTTGGGATGTGTGATAATGCAAAATGGAAAAGTAGCGGCTTCTGCCTCAAGATAGTTAAAACCACATGAGCAGAATTAATTAACCCATGACCTAGAATAAAAAGTTGTAATTTTTACTCTTAAGATTTTGAGACATTATTTGTAAGGTGAGACTTGTGAGATTTATATCGATTATAAGAGTTTGAAATATATATTTACTCAGAAATAATTGAACATAAGATATATGAGGTGGTTAGAATTGATGAACGATTGTGATTTAAATATTCATTATCACCCACGGTAACCTAATGTAGTAGATGATGCTTTAAGTAAGAAGTCTACAACAATTTTAGCATGTCTCATTAGAAATCAGGAACCTTTGTTAAGGGATTTGAGAAGTATGGAAGTCGATGTTCGTATTTATAATAAAGGAAGAATAATCACAAACTTACAAGTACAACCCATGTTGATGGAAAGGATTAAAATTGCACAAGTAAATGACCCATAACTGAAGAAGAATAGAGAAAAGGTTATCGAATGGAAGAGAATTGAATTTGCGATACGAAATGATGTATTGAGGTTTGGAAATAGAGTGTGTGTTCCATGCGATGCCCAACTAAAGAGGAAAATTTTGGAGAAAAGTCATTACTCGAGATTCACGTTTCGTCCCCAAAATACCAAAATGTATAAAGATCTTCGAGAGGTGTTTTGGTGGAATAAAATAAAAAGGGAGATAGTGGAATTTGTATCTCAGTGTTTGGTTTGTCAATAAGTAAAAGATGAACATCAGAAACCATCAAGATTACTATAACCCCTACCTATCCCTGAGTGGATATGGGAACATATTACTACGGATTTTGTGAAAGGTTTACCAAAGATCTCAAATGGTAATGATTATATTTGGGTAATTATTTATAGGTTAACTAAATCTTCTCATTTTCTTTCCTTTAAGATTACCCATTCTTTATAATAGTGAGCTAAATTATACGTGTGGGAAATTATTAGGCTTCATGGAACCCTTTTTTAATTATTTCTGATCATAATCCCAGATTCGTGTCTCGCTTTTGGAAAAGCCTACAAGAAGCCATGGGAACGAAATTGAATTCCAACACCACTTTTCATCCTGAAACAGATGGACAATCGAAGAGAACCATTCAAACTTAGAGGATATGCTTACGGTATATGTACTTGATCTTAAGGGGAATTGGGATGATCATCTACCATCAGTCGAATTTGCATATAATAATGGTTATCAAGAAAGTACTCAAGTGGCTACGTATGTGGAAATTTAGGGTAGAAGGTGTCATTCTCCTGTATGTTGGGTAGAAGTTGGAAAAATAAAATTATTGGGACCAGAATTGATCCAGATCAAAACATAGAAAGTAAAATTGATACAAGACCGACTTTGAATCACTCAAAGCCTTCAAAAGAGTTATATCGACAATCGACACCAAAAGTTAGAATTCAAAAGAGGAGATTATGTGTTCTTGCGAGTATCACCATCAAAAGGAGTAATCTGATTTGAGAAGAAAGGTGAGTGGAGACCAAGATACATAGGACCTTTTGAAATCCTTGAAAAGACAGGGGACATAGCTTAAAACATAGGTTTACCACCTAAACTCTCTAGTGTGCATGATGTATTTCACATATCAATAATGAAGAAATACGTCCCAGATCCAACTTATATATTAAGTCATAAACCTCTTTAAGTTAGAGAATATTTGTCATACATTGAGTGTCCGACAGAAATTTTGGACCATAAGGATCAAATATTACAAATCAAGATAATTACCCTAGTTAAATTATTATGTCATAATAATTATGTTGAAGAAGCAACATGGGAGCAGAAACATGAAATAAAGGAGTGATATCCATACCTGTTTGAAATTTAATGTAAGTAAATTTTGGGGACCAACTTTTTATAAGGAGGGTGTCATGTAATGACCCCACTTTTATATGGTCATATATAGTTTTTTTTTATAATTTTCTCAAACTTACTATCTGATAAATGTTATGTTATTACAAATGTGATGTTATAAGTTCTCAATATGACAAAGCCCATTTTTTAATTTGAAGAATCAACTATAAAATGGGTCAAACTGAAGTTACATGACACATCCTAAGCTAAATGATAAGTTTCGAGAGTAGAAAACATAATTTTATGAAATTTTAAGGGCCAAAATAAATAATAAAAAAAAGACATTTTTGTGAAAAAAATATTTTTAAGGACCTCCAAGAAATATTGAAAATATATAGTGTGAAATTACCAAAATGCCCTTCATGTGTAAAATGAACCTTATACCGTTAATACTTTTCCACCTCGTTCTGTATTTTGCCACCACCACCTTACACGTGTCATCCACATAAATAAAGCTAAAACACATGTCGTACATTTACGAAAAGCTAAAATACGTGTTGTCGTTTGGTGAATTAAGGCTGGAAGACCGCTCTGTTACACGACACTTCAACGCTGACTCATCGTTGTAAAGTCTTGGTCACCTAGACACGTGTCAACACCCTAATATCTTTGAAAAAATATAAATAAAGTCTTTAGGATCATTTATTTACATGAAATTCCTTGAAAATTTTACAAAGAAATAGTGAAAGAAAGTGCGAAAAATTTTAAGAAGAAGTTTTATCTTAAGATTTAACGAGTGATCCAAGACGCAATATCTATAACTTCTAACATCTGTTCTAGGTGAGTACTCTATGCCATTTCTTGCATATTTTGACTATATGGTATTATGAAAACTATATTTGTTTTGTGAAACTACTTTTATTCTCAAAATAAATCTGATATTCATAATTCCATCGTTTGTTATATGTGTATATCTCTCGAAATAAACATCTGATTTGAATTATGAAATTTTTTATTCGGCCTATGGGAACTCTCTTACTATGTTGGCCTTGACTACCACGTGAAAATATTTGAGTGGTACATTCCCAGCTAGTTTATCGTTGGTGTGCCCTAAACAAGGCATTTTTCTAGAAATCATGATTTTCTATCTGTGATGTTAACATTTGGTAACACTATATGTCTGGGTATTAGAGCGTACATGGCCATTAAAATAAATTGAATAATTAACATATTGCTCAATTATTATTTATTCTAAAAATATATACTGTCAGTTACTCTATAAATATTACTGTAAATTCTTATCTCTATATGTATACCTTATGTTCTAAATTGAATAGGAATCCATTTTCTGAAAAACCCTGTAATGTCTCAAGATTGAATCTCATTCGAATTTTAGCCGGTGTTGTATAAATAACCATTTTTAGGAAATAATTAAGTTCCCGAATGGAACGTAAAGTAACTACGTTGAAGATTTAGTTTTTAAAGCTCTTTTTATTAATTTAAGTAAAATGTTTGTTTTATCATACAGAGCATGTTTGGCTCTCTTGAAATAAGTTCTAAATTTTGTCTTAAGTTGTAACTTGTTGTTATTTCTAATATAAATGAAATTTCCTTTAGAATGCTCTAATGATGTAATTCCTTCACTTTCAGTATTTTACAATTCATAACCATGTGATTGTATTTTCGTTGCATTTATTTAAGGAAATAATTTAAGCCGGAATGTGTGTTGCCTTGGTGGAATGTCAAGACACTCGTTCCTTACAACTATTTAGGGTCAAGGTAGTAACACTAGAAGATTTAGTCATGGTAACAACAGTTACAAGAATGGCCATCAGGGTTAGGAGAACCAGACTAAAAGCTAGTAGGGTCGCAGATATCGGGACAAGTTCGGCCAGAGATAAGGGCAGCCTCGTCAGGGTTAGCACAACCAGATGTAAGAAGATTTCACAAGGAGGTATTTCATATGTGGGGAGTAGGGATAGGTGTCAAAAGCAGGGTGCCTAGGAGGGGCAATAGTTATAAAAAATTCCATCCCCACCAGCTATTCCAGCATTATCGCCTCTACAGAGGCAGAGGCAGGACAGTTTCTCCGTGTGCATCACGTCCATGGACTAGTTGAACAACCAGTGACATTTGCAGTTAAGGGTATGTTTTCTATCCATGGGAACATGGGGAAAGTGTTGTGTGACACGGGCTTATGACATTCTTTTGTTAGAACTAGATTTGTGCGAGAGACAGGTTTTGTGGATGTAGAATCAATTATTATTTTGAGTATATATTTACTATTGGGTTTTAGGGCTCTCTTTCGTTCTATATGTAGGGGAGTGGTTATGGACATTGGGAGGTTTTGTTTTAGTGGATCTACTTTATTTAAAGGTATGAGTATGATGATATCTTAGGTATGCATTGATTACCAACATGTAGAGCGATGGTGAATTGTTACAGTAAGGCTATTGTATTCGCTATTCTAAAATGGATATGTTTATTCTTGCGATGCCTGGTTATGAGTGAGGCTCGAGCCCACGTTTATACCATATTGAGGAGGATAATTCAGAGAGTTTAGTTGTCTCCTTATATTAGATCCCTGTGTTTAGGGACTTTACTGATGTGATTCAGGGGATACCGTGGTTACAGCCGAGTTAAGAGATCGAGTTGTGATTGACATAATGCTGGGGACTTACCGATAGTGAGAGTGCCTTATTATATGAATCCTTTATAAATGTGGGAGTTGAGAATAAGATTAAGTGACTATGGGGGAAAGGATTTTTTAGAGTCCATATAATGTGTATTAGGCCTAACGGATCTCGATAACCAATAAAGTTAAGTAATAGTGTATCAGGAGGGTTCCTTATCTGGATTTCACTTGCGAGATGTCCCACACTTAAACATTAGTAAGCATTGGGAGTTAGGAGACATTAGTAAGCATTGGGAGTTAGGAGACATTTAGGATCTAGGGTAGTGGTTTAGTATGTTATTCACTGCATGTTTGAATATATAATGCTTCAATCAAAGAGTTAGTGTATGATTTAAGCCCAACGGAGCCAGGTAGTGTTGTGTAGAAAGCACTGGAGAATGTTTATGCCACTAGTTGATAAATGGTTCAATCGCAAGAAGAATTGATTTGCAATTAGTAGGTTAACTGAATCTACCTCTATTGTATAGTTATGCAAAGCATAAGGGTCGATTATAATATATGTAGGTTGTATATGTGGTACTTATGCGTATATGCACACAATATAGGGTGTATGGGCGCCCTGATCAGTTCAATTTTTAGTATCATCCAACAAATACTAAGATTAAGGAAAATTCTTTGAGTTGTATGCCCGTAGGGAAGATGACAGCAGTGTGAAAGAGGAAGTTGGATGAACTCCTTCAGGAGGATGAGATACTCAGGGCCTATATTACAACGATGATCGTAACACTTGAGATCATTCTGAGGGTTGTAAAGGCACATGCAAGGGATTAGTCATGTCATGAGAGGATTAAATGGTTATTGGTAGATGATGCATAGTCCTTCTGAGTCAATGTTGAGAATGTCTCACGCTTCAATAGGAAGTTAGTTTTCCTAAATAATAAGAACCTATGATGCATAGTTATAGAAGAGGTGCACAGATCACGAGTTATTTTAGTGTATCCCTAAGAGGGATAAGATGTTTAAGGGGATGATGAAACCACTACGTGTGGGATCATGGGGAGTGAGACATAGCAAAGTTATCTCTAGGTGCACCACTTGTTGGATTAATAAGCTTGATCCTAGGTGACTAACCGAAGTTTTAAATCATTGGAGATTCCAGTGACAGAATGGGGGTTTATACCGATGGATTTCATTTGGATGTTGCTAACGTCAAGAAGGGGTAAAAATTGACTTTAAGTTATTGGGATAGGTTGACCAATGTGGAACATCTCTTACAAACTTGTGTGGATTACACGAAGGGGCAGTAATGCCCCACTTTTCATTATAGAAATACAGTGAATCGACACGAGTGCCACTCAAAATTATTTTAGGGATCAAAATAAGATCCCTGTGTCCCACTCCTGGTAGATTTTCAGGAGGTGAAGGGGATGGAGTTACGGTGGAGTACGTCTTATAACCCGCAAAAAGATAGGAGGACTGAACAAGTCAATCAGATGTTAGAGGATATGCTAAGTATGTTCATATTAGGTTTTAAGGAAGTATTGGGTGCAGTACCTTCTACTTGTAGAGTTCACCTATAATAACTAGTAAGATTTCATGATAGGCATGGTGACTTCTGAGACATTATATGGAAGGACTTGTTGTTCGTCTGCCTGTGGGTTAGAGGTTAGGGATAATAAGTTTCTTGGATTGGAGATGATCTAGGACACTTCTACAGAGAGTTAGTTGATTCAGGGTTGTATAAAGATAGCTCAGGACACATATAAGAGGTATGCCGATGCTGAGTAGAGGCATTTAGAGTTTTATGCATGTGACCAAGTGTTATTACTGGTATCTCTCATGAAGGAATTTGTGCAGTTTGGGAAGAAGGGAAAGTTAGCACCGAAGTATGTGGGCCCTGTCTCGATCATTGAGAGGAGATGACCAGTTTCATATAGGCTCGCATATCGAATCACTTACATAGAATTCATGATGTGTTCCATATATCATCATTTCAGAGGCATCTCAGGGATGAGTTGGTATATAGTCATATCTCATTAGAGCAGATAGACCTATAGACAAATATCACGTACAAGGAGAGGCATGTTGCCATTTAACACCATAGTGAGAGGAAGCTTCGGTCGAAGGTGCTACAGTTAGTTTGAGTTCAGTGGGGGCATTATAGCGGTGATGAGTCAACTTGGGAGCGTGAGGATGACATGGGAAAAAGTATCGGTAGCTCTCTGTACCAAGTATGTCCGAATTTTGGGGATAAAATTTCGTTGTTAGGGGGAAAGTATGCAACACCCCGTATTTTTAAAATATTTTAAATTACACAATTGCACGTAATTTTAATTATATCGAAAAATAAATTGTCTTAGATAAATATTAATTTGCAAATAAAAATGATTAATATTTATGTATTATTATATTTACTTCTTCGATAAGTAAATGATAATGTATAAATTTATGTTACGTTATAAGTGAGTTAAAGCGATTGGTTTATAGGTATTTTATAAAGGACACACGAGTAGAGTCGTGTCGGGAATGAAATAGAATTTAATGTTAGGTGACTCCGATGGTAATTTTGGGTGCGTCGATAGTCCATAATGAGTCAAAATAGTCTAGAATAGGTACTTGGGGATTGTAATTGGCTTCCGAGGGCTTTTGAAACTAAGAGGGAATCATAGGAGGGTATACGAGTCATTTTACTCAAGGGGGCTGAACCTATTTCGGGATTAGAGTATTTTAGGTTAATATATAATCAAGGTAGATAAAGGAGGTCTGCTATCCATCCACCCAAAAAGGCTGGGATTTGAGAGAAAGTGAGAAAAATGAAGAGAAAGTGAGAAAATAAGAGGAAAAGAGGATCCGAGGAGGAAGGCTATTGTTTTCATGTTGAAGATCATCTTCAAAATAAGATTTAAAGGAAGGGAAATCTCATAACTCACAATTTTAGACGCAAGTATTTACTTCCTCTAATATCCTTGTATAGTTTCATTTTTTCATGCAACCGTAGTTAGAATAACAAAATTTTCGGGTTGGAAAACTAAGGAAATTCGGGTTTTGAATTTTATAAATGTTAGAATATGGATATAATGATAATTATATGTTTAATCTCACATAAAATTATAAATAAAGATAAGTTCTTGAATAATTTAATAAGAAAAATCAAATCTTGAAACTAGGGTTTATTTTTGCATGATTTATTGATTTGATGTCACTTCAAACGCATGATATTTTATTTGTACATTGAATTATAATGTGAGTCATAGATTCAAAAAATCTTATATATCTTAGCTTTTTAATTAGATTTGAATTAGGTCATTCTGACTTCTGTGAAGCGAGTAATGGTCGTTTTAGTAAAAGGTGTTTAATTTGTCATAATATTGATTTTTACGGAATTTAGCGTCACTTTAAATGCATTCTATATTATTTGTACTTTGAATTATACTATGAATCATAGATCTAAAGAAACATGTGGATCTTATCTTTCTAATGAGATTTTAATAAGATCCTTTGGACTTATGTGGAGGTAGTAATAACCGTATTAGTAAAAGATGTTTAATCTGTTAGAATATCAATTTTTACGAATTTTGATGTCACTTCAAATTCATGCCATTTTATTTATCCTTTGAATTAGACAATGAATAATATATGTAAATAAAAGTATGGATCTTAGATTTCCAATGATATCAGAATCAAGTCATTTGAAATTTTGTGGTGGGAGTAATACCCGTATTAGTAAAAAGTGTTTAGTCTGTTAGAATATTATATTTGTGAGATTTTATAATTTTTAATAATTCAAATGGGGTAAGGACTCTTATATTGTTACCTATTTAAAGGGAGATCATGGGAGGACCTTTTAAACTCATACTAACCTATTTAGAAGAGACTTAGGAAGTGTCTAAGGCTAACCGGGTTTGGATTCCGTGTATGAAAATACGCGACTAAGTAAGCAAATGATCACGGGTAGAAATCGGGATATCAGGTGCTAGTTCTTGGTTAGATTAGCATGTTTGATAGAAGCATATAATCATTGAGTTCAATAATAAGTGAGTGAATAGATAGCTACACTACACCAAAAATAGTAATTCGGCACACCTTGATATTAAAATTTTGGCACAGATTAAAACCGAGCCAAGTTTTGGCAAGGTTTAATAACAATCTGGCACACTTTAAAACCGTGCCAAAATTTGGCAGTGTTTAAAAGTGTGACAAAATTTAGCACACTTAACTAAGATATAAATACCCTAAAAAATACTAATCCTCCAAATTGTTTAGATACCCATGACCATTCCCTCTCAAACCCCCTCTCGTGCGTTCCCTCTCTTCCCCCCTCACTATCGTGTTTGCCCTATCTCTTACCATCACTCTCTCTCATCGACCATTTTTTGTCGCATCTTCTCCAGCACGTTGCGCACCTAGGTGCTCTCTCTCTCTCTCTCTCTATATATATATATATATATATATATATATATATATATATATGTATGTATGTATGTATGTATGTATGTATGTATGTGTGTATGTATATATATGTATGTATGTATGTATATTTGATCTGAATATGGGTTTCAGGTAAATTTTTGTTGACGTTTTGTATGAGGTTCATGATTTAAGGTTTAAGATGTTCATGATTTGAAGGGTGTGTGAATCGAAGGGTTAATCTTTGTTTATGTTATTGCAATATAGAATATTTGAGGGGGTTTCAATGAGGGTTTCGACTTGGGGTCAATTTGGGTTTAAATTAGGGTTTCTATCATGATTATTTATGGTTTCAATTTGGGTCAATTAGGGTTTATAGTCAGATTGATTTGAGGTTCGTTTGGGTGCCGGTGGAGTTTGAGATTAAAAAAAGTAATTTCAGTGTGCTATGATTTATTACTTTACACATATGCCTTATGAATAATTCTACTCGTACCAAAAAGTAGAACCAAATCCAAACTAATTACATATGTGTCAAAAGAATGTGTCCCTTGTTTACTACAAATTGTGAATTTGTGTTGTAAATGGGGTTAGCTTGGATTGACATGTGGGTGTGCCGTTTGAATTTGGTTAAGAGATATGGCTTGAATAGAAATACTCATGCCTTCTTGTATCCATTACTACTTGCATGAATGAATTTAGTTTAATCCTATTAGGGCCTTAGTGGAGCATTAATTCTTTGATATCACACAACCTATTTATCTAATATTTTGTATTATCTCTTGATCCTATGATTATATAGGAATTTTTTTTGGAGCAGTGCATGAAGTCAACCAAGCTTCTGTTATTTTGGGTTTGTTTATGGTAAGAAAATAAAATAATTCACTATGGTAGGACATAGCGTTAGAGACTACTAAAATGTGTTGTGAGATTTCCCTTTAATTTTGTAGAACTCAACTCCAGAGAAAAATACACTGATTGGCTTGTACAATCATTATCAAAGTCACTACTGTGATTAATAACAAAGGTACGCTATTGGTTTATACATCTAAGTCTAATTTTTGCATCTATTAAGAGCAAAGGTACATTACTAGCAATATGAAATTTATTATAGTTTTATATATTGGGTTTGTTTATTATTCACTTAATATCACACATACAAGTTGAATTAAACATCAAGTAGGTATCTTAGGTTGTCCATTTGTGGACATAAATAGTGAGTCGTTACACACTCTTTAAGCATGTGTGTATTTTAGAAAGTTATCATTCCATATTAAAGCCATCAATTAATAAATTCTTATGTTAAATGATGTTTACTCTACAAAAATTATAGTGCATATCAGTTATGACTTAACTCTCAACTTCTTGAATCCAGGCTTGCTATTTCACATCCTTGTGAAGTTAGGTCTAATATTATCAAACATCATCCTATTTATGACAATCCAAATCATGTACATTCCATAGAGGATTTCCGCCTTCTAAGTATTAGTGAGTTGAGGACCAAACACTTGTTTAATGATAAAATGTTTGAACTCTGCAACACTGGGGAAGTTAGGAAATTAATATTGAACAAAGAAACAATACAAATCCATAATCGTTTTGCAAAGTCGCACTGTAAAAATAAATTATTTATAGTTTCCTCAACTTGATTACATAATAAGCGGGTTGAAACAGATGGAATGCCACATATTATGGGCATCATGCAATGTTTTGGTACGATAAGTTAATACAAGACTAAGTTAATACCGACATGATTAATAAATAAATGGGTGAGGTGTGGTACTATAAAATTGTAATTTATCTTTTTGTTGTAGGTGTTTCCCCTCATTATTTTGCCTTATCTCATATATGTGCAATTTTCTTATATTATGGGGGTGGTATTAGAGACGATATAAATCCTATGCTCATTTATTCTTTGTGTTGTTTTTTAGTGTTGGCTTAACTCTCCATTCCTTAGTACAATTATTGGTGATATAAGTTATTGTTACTCTCTGAAGATTATTCAGAAGCTTTTCCTTTTAGGAATGTGTGCTATGGATCATTTGTTTTCTACTTTGTATACTTGATTGCATTACAATGGAAATATACTTTGAATGGATCTCTTTACGCCTTTAAAAATGTCTAACCATTTTTCCAATCAAGTGAGCTTTTCTTCGATTTCCAAGTTTTTGTCCGGCAGTCATTTTGGAACCTGGATAGTGACCAAGCTAATGCAGAGCTAAAGTCAAATGACGCTGGAGGGTCCAATTTGTAACGGGACTCGAGTTATTAGATGGCACACCGATGACGTGGCAAAAAGATTATGTAGATTGCATATCAAAATGTCAGGGTTTAGCTACCTCAGTACTTTACTTTGGGATCAAAAGAGATGGAACCCTCTTACTTTTGAGCCTATTACGCAGATTGATACCATCAAGGAGGGCTTTCAAGTTAGTGGTCATTCCTCCATAGTTGTTGATAGTGATGTTAGTAAAAGATCATTATAAGTCCATTTTTGTTTTAGGGTAAAATTGTTAAAACAATGAAAAGTATCTTTAACTAAATGTACGAGGTATAATACTTATAGGATTATTTTAATGAATATTGAGGTCGAATTAGATGAAATTATTTTTTCCTTTTTTCTTTTCACCAAGATAATAAATAATATTTAAGACAATTCTCATGCTGAAATGGGAACTGCAAATACCATATCATCTCTGCTGCCCCCTCCCCATACACACACACAAAGAATGAATTGGTTAACAAGAGGAAGAGAAAGAGTTCTGTAATTTTACACATTAATTAAGCATGTTCTTATTAATTAGAGATGAGCGCATTTATTCAACAAGTTAAGGAGGATGGAAGCCAAATGGAATGCCTACACGTGGACTACTCGAAGGTCATGGTTTGGCAAATTCATGTTGAATCATCATGTGCTTACCCTCAAGAATGGGATGTGAAGAATAATCCACTTGTAATTGCGCCACTTGCGTTGAACTTTTGATCTGTTGACAATTGCAATATGACCGTGAATGTGCAATTATTTCGCAATACTATTGTATTGATATTTTGGCAGTTGGGAAAGCCATGAAGAAAGTCCCTGTTGTAGTTTGAAACTGCATTGAATTTTCCGTCAATCGAACCTTCTTTCCATACACCCAATAGATTTTAATAAATCTAGGAGTGGACGTGTTCATAATTGACAGGGTGATCAGCAATTTTGGTCTTCCCAGTCCTTCTATAGCCTGTACTACTATATATTCATATACATATATCTAGAATTGGAAGCCCAGATTAAGGACAGGTAGTTAGTAATTGATGCAGATAATAATTAGACTCAAAATTACTTAATATTGATTTGTTCCTTCCTTTAAGCACTAAATAGAATGAAAGCACTAAATAAAATGAAACATTGACTATTAGATATTGTATCACCTATAGGTGTTGGTCTCGTGTTCCGAATATTGGGATACTATACAGGGCATCCTCTATTGGGTGCTAAAGTGGTGGCTTCCATGTTGATGTTTGCAACGGTTTTTGGTATTCTAATGGCTCTATTCTTGAATACTATAGGTAGTGCCTGGGATAATGCAAAGAAGTATATAGAGATGGGTTCTTTGTGGAAAAGGGAGTGTCACAAAGCAGCTATTACAGACAATACTATTAGAGACCCATTTAAAGACACAACCAGACCTTCCATTCATGTCCTTATTAAAATTCTTGCAATAATTACTCTAGTTATGGATCTTCTATTCCCGTGAGAGTTCATTTTATATTAAAGTTTACTCTGACATTTGGCAGTTGTAGAATCCAAATTATTGAGACCCCCTCATTGGTCGCTATCATGTTATTGAGACCCCCTCTTGCCATGTATCCTGATGGTCAGGTAAGCTTTCACAGTTTAAGCATATGTTTATAATATGTTTGTTACTCAGTTGGAAGATTAATTGTTCAACTGCACTTTGTTTTTGCAGACAGTAGTAACTGGAGCAGGGGACGAGACACTGCGATTCTGGAATGTCTTTCCATCCGTCAAAGCATCGGTAAGTGAAGTCATCAAGTGTCATTTGGTTCTAGTATAATTGATATCGTAATGCGGGAGTCTGGAATTTTAAGGAAGCCCCAAAACTCACAGAACATCAATAACATGAGTGTATCAGTGTATATTGATATTTATGGGTCTCTTGCTAATTATTTTTTTCCCATCAGTTTTTCTTCCAGGAAACAGTGAGGGATACGGGGCTATGGTCATTGGGAAGAACTCACATCCTATTTCCTGGATGAATTTCTAGAAGAAGGTCAATTATCTCTTCTTCTTTAGGGATGTCTTTCTGAGATAGTTTCGCATATTCACTTACTTCACTTTTTTTTTTCTTTGTTCCTTTCTTATATATTATTGATTAACGAATTGATGCCTTTTTTGTTTTGGTATGAACGAGGTTGTTTTTGGTTTCAAGGATGGAAAGACATACTGATGATTTATTGGTAATTTTATTTAATTTCAGTAAAATAGTTATATACTTGCCCCCCCCCCCCCCCCAATGCAATATCATTTTTTGAAACCAATAAGGCACGTTTATCATGCTTATATTTACTATAAGATTGAATGAAATTTCAAAACATATTTTCTCTTCATAAATCTCCTAGTGAAGTGTAACTTATTCGTGAGCAATCTAACTGTTCTACTTTGGACTGTGTTTTGTGTATGACAGAATAATTAGTTCAACAATATATATGCAGATTGCATTTATTTCTCCAGTTCGTAATCCAAAAACCTTCCTTTACTATATTCTTCATTAGCAGATTTATCATTCTCCTCTTCTTCCATAAATGATGCCCAAGGACTGTTTTTAAAAATGTTGAGATTCAGTTGCATATCTACTAATGCAGGAGGTGGTTCATCATTAAGGATTGGGATAATAGCAATATGTTTTAGATCTTCAGGTTGGACTGCTTCTTATGTATTTACTCCATTTAACTAAATGTTTAGTACCAGAAATGCCTTCCAAATTTGAATGATTAACGGATTTAGGAACATAAACTTACTTGACTTAAGATCTACCTCTAGTGTTTGTTCTTGATATTCTTGAAGTATTTTATTTATCTTGTGGATGTGTTTGTTTCTTCATGTCAACTCCATCCAATTGAATTATTCTAACCACTTTATAGTTAATAACCAAATGTCTTAAAATTTCGCAATGTGAGCATTTAGTTTGGAGTTTTTCATATTCTACTTCCTGCTCATATCTAACCTCTGTTGGAAATTTGAAGGCACACAAGTGCATATAAAAGAGAGGAGAAAGTGTGAGAAGAAATACTTGCTTGAGTTGATTTCCAGAGGAGTTAGTCCGTCAGGTAAAAGTTGCTCTCATGATTGAGATCAATCGTGCTTTTGTAAACCCATCATTTATTGACATATTCTTTGAAGCTACTAATATGAGTACAGGTGTTTGTCCTATGATGCCGTTGTTGATTTTTCTCTAAAATATTATTACATAGCTCTCTTTCAATTTCAGCTTTACTAATTAATATTCATCCATTAATATTTGTGTGTATGTATATATCTTTATGATTAACATTGGTGACATGTTTTTTATCTTTGTTATCAACAGGTTTTGTTGTAAACATGGTTTTTGATCTTCATCAAGGTCGGTTCTTCTTTATGATGATCAGAGAAATTACGTTTATGATCCGCCTCTTCTTAGCGCATCGAGACCAAGGCCCAAGATTGGGAAGCAGAAACTCAGGTATTTAAGCAATTGTTCTCCCATTCTATATGTTGTATATATGCAACAAATATGCTATTGTGAGCATATAGGCAACATATATGTTGTTCCGTGCATATATGCTACTGCATATATGCAATTGTATGCATATATGTTGCATATATGCTGCTGCGTGCATATATGCATACAGCTACTGCTATTCCGATAGATTTGTGTTCAATCTCTTGTTTAATCCTCGAAAAATCCCATCATACTTTTACATATCTTCATCTTTCTTTAATAATATTAATTTCAATGTCTCTAGTCGGCTATTTTCTTCTTCCTAATCCTCGTTGAATGAGTAGGCCACATCCTTAAAAAATTTAGAGATTACATAGGTGATAAAAGTCGTTGAAGATTACGATAATTTCAAAACATATAGATTAGGCTTGAAAACAAGCCGTTAAAGGGTGAAAACTCAAACCAAACCCCAAAACGACCCCGTAGGAGGCATGAACACCTCGTACGGGACCAATGTAACTTGTAGGAACTGATCGCGTAGTCCTGGGTCTCCCGGTTTGAGAATATGATGATAAATTACAAAAATCAACACTTAAACTTAAAAACAAGCTTTTAAAGGGTGAAAACCCAAACTAGCCCCCAAACGACCCCGTAGGAGGCACGAACACCTCGCACGGGATCAATGTAACTTGTAGGAACTAATCGCGTAGTATCGGGTCTCCCGATTTGTGAATATGAAGATAATTTGCAAAAATCAACACTTAGACTTAAAAATAAGTCGTTAAAGGGTGAAAACCCAAACCAGCCCCCAAACGACCCCGTACGAGGCACGAACACCTCGCACGGGACCAATGCAACTTGTAGGAACTAATCGCGTAGTCTTGGGTCTCTCGGTTTGTGAATATGATGATAATTTGCAAAAATCAACACTTAGACTTAAAAATAATCCGTTAAAGGGTGAAAATCCAAACCAGCCCCCCCCCACCGTACGAGGCACGAACACCTCGCACGGGACCAATGTAAATTGTAGGAACTGATCGCGTAGTCCCGAATCTCCCGGTTTGTGAATATGACGATAATTTGCAAAAATCAACACATACACTTAAAAACAAGCCGTTAAAGGGTGAAAACCCAAACCAGCCCCCAAACGACCCCGTAGGAGGCACGAACACCTCGCACGGGACCAATGTAACTTGTAGGAACTGACCGCGTAGTCCCGGGTCTCTCGGTTCGAGAATATAATGATAATTTTCAAAAATAACACTTAGACTTAAAAACAAGCCGTTAAAGGGTGAAAATCCAAACCAGCCCCCAAACGACCCCGTAAAAGGCACGAACACCTCGCACGGGACCAATGTAACTTGTAGGAACTGACCGCATAGTCCCGAGTCTCTCGGTTTAAGAATATGATGATAATTTACAAAAATCAACACTTAAACTTAAAAATAAGTCGTTAAAGGGTGAAAACCCAAACCATCCCCTAAACGACCCCGTAAGAGGCACGAACATCTCGCACAGGATCAATGTAACTTGTAGGAACTAATCGCGTAGTCTCGGGTCTCCCGATTTGTCAATATGATGATAATTTGAAAAAATCAACACTTAGACTTAAAAATAAGCCATTAAAGAGTGAAAACTCAAACCAACCCCCAAACGACCCCGTAAGAGGCATGAACACCTTGCACGGGACCAATGTAACTTGTAGGAACTGATTGCGTAGTCCCGGGTCTCCCGGTTTGTAAATATGATGATAATTTGCAAAAATCAACACTTAGACTTAAAAACAAGCCGTTAAAGGGTGAAAACCCAAACTAGCCCCCAAACGACCCCGTAGGAGGCATGAACACCTCGCACGGGATCAATGTAACTTGTAGGAACTGACCGCGTAGTCCTGGGTCTCTCGGTTTGAGAATATGATGATAATTTGCAAAAATAACACTTAGACTTAAAAACAAGCCGTTAAAGGGTGAAAATCCAAACTAGCCCCCAAATGACCCCGTAAGAGGCACGAACACCTCGTACAGGACCAATGTAACTTGTAGGAACTGACCGCATTGTCTCGGGTCTCCCGGTTTGAGAATATGATGATAATTTACAAAAATCAACACTTAAACTTAAAAATAAGCCGTTAAAGGGTGAAAACCCAAACCAGCCCCCAAAACGACCTCGTAGGAGGCACGAACACCTCGTACGGGACCAATGTAACTTGTAGGAACTGACCGCGTTGTCTCGGGTCTCCCGGTTTGTGAATATGACAATAATTTGTAAAAATCAACACTTAGACTTAAAAATAAGCCGTTAAAGGATGAAAACCCAAATCATCCCCCAAACGACCCCGTAAGAGGCACGAACACCTCGCACGGGACCAATGTAACTTGTAGGAACTGATTGTGTAGTCGTGGATATATCGGTTTGTGAATATGACGATAATTTGCAAAAATCAACACTTACTTAAAAACAAGCCGTTAAAGGGTGAAAACCCAAACCAGCCCCCAAACGACCCCGTAGGAGACACGGACACCTCACACGGGACCAATGTAACTTGTAGGAACTGACCGCGTAGTCCTGGGTCTCCCGATTTAAGAATATGATGATAATTTGCAGAAATAACACTTAGACTTAAAAGCATGCCGTTAAAGGGTGAAAATCACCCCGTAAGAGGCACGAACACCTCACACGGGACCAATGTAACTTGTAGGAACTGACCGCGTAGTCCCGAGTCTCTCGGTTTGAGAATATGACGATAATTTACAAAAATCAACACTTAAACTTAAAAATAAGCCGTTAAAGGGTGAAAATCCAAATCAGCCCCCAAACGATCCCGTAGGAGGTACGAAAACCTCGCACGAGACCAATGTAACTTGTAGGAAGTGACCGCGTAGTCTCGGGTCTCCCGGTTTGTGAATATGACGATAATTTGGAAAAATCAACACTTAGACTTAAAACAAGCCGTTAAAGGGTGAAAATCCAAACCAATCCCCCAAACGACTACGTAAGAGGCACGAACACCTCGCACGGGACCAATGTAACTTGTAGGAACTGACCGCATAGTCTCGGGTCTCCCGGTTTGTGAATATGACGATAATTTGCAAAAATAAACACTTGGACTTAAAAATAAGCCGTTAAAGGATGAAAACCCAAACCAGCCCCCAAACGATCCTGTAAGAGGCACGAACACCTCGCACAGAACCAATGTAACTTGTAGGAACTGACCGCGTAGTCCCGGGTCTCCCGATTTGAGAATATGATGATAATTTTCACTCCTATATGTAATTTTTTAGTTTGAGTAATTTTTTTTTTGTAAATTATTGGTTTACTAATATCGTATCTTTTTTGTATCCTATTTTTTTTGCAGGATAACAGTTTATCGTTGGTATTTATTCACGTGGAACACACAGAGAACTCCACGGTTTACAACAAGGGGTTTATTCATGATTCAATTTTTTTGTGTTATGGCTGTGTGGGCTTTTGTAGTTTTATTGTTAACTTTTATGGCCGTGCGGTCTTTTGTAAGTTAATTGTTATATTTTGTGGCCGTGCGGGCTTTATTTTAGGCAGGTTTTGTATTAGCAAATTTTTGAATGTCCTGAAAATAGAGGAAATTTTGCCAAATTTTTTTTTGTCCTGTGAACTATTAAATACTTGTAATATTTTGAAGTTTATATGTACATTAGTTTATCAGCAACGTGCAATATTTTTAATTTGTGAATTTTTGTGCTTTCAAATAATTATTTTTTTTTTCTTTTTATAAAAAAATTTGGCACAGTTCAAAATCGTGGCAAAAGTGTATCATATTTTGGCACGGTTTTAAGCTGTGATAAATTTTTTTAAACTATGTTGAATCTGGCACAGTTAAAAACTGTGCCAAAAGTGTGCTAGAAATATCAAATTCTGGCACGGTTTAAAAGTGTGCCAGAAGTGTTCCTGTTTGGTCAAATCTGGCACACTTTTGAGCCGTGCCAGAAAAAAATGGCCATTTTGGAACACCTGATTCTGGCACTGTTCAAAACCGTGCCAGATTTGATCTGGCACAGTTTTAAACCGTGCTAGATTCCTGTTTTTGGTGTAGTGCTAAGATAAAAAAATTCGGGTTAGACTTTGGATTGGATAGGCTAGTGCTATGAGAGATATTACGCATGATAACTGACTATATATTTATATATATATATATATATATATATATATATATGTGTGTGTGTGTGTGTGTGTGTGTGTGTGTGTGTGATTTATGTGAACATACCTACTCTAATATTCTATCATTGGAGGTTCTGCGTAGTGGACGGTCAACCCTGGCATCAACCAGAAGGTGTTAGATTATATCTCCAGGTCATATTACTGTTGCATGACCATTATCCGCATGAGAGGATAGGTGTTGGTTTCGAGTCCAGTTGGGTGTGATGTAGAATTTTTACGAACCGTGGATGTATATTTATGATCTCCTCGATTATGTATTTATAATTTTGGATTGGCACTGAGACTCCAGCCTGACAGTCGAAAAGTGGTACGTGATCTACCTAGCGCCTCATAAATCTCGGGGATTCTATGTATATATGTATAATAAGTGATATACGTATATGTGTTTAATTAATTTTATAAGCATCTAAGGGTAGCTAGTGTATGGTTACATTGCCTATGTAGGGAGACAAATATAATTGAGAAAACCTAATTTATGGCATATGGATGAACTAGGTAGTACATAGAATAGGGTATCATTTGGGAGGTCTTTATGGGTAAGATGTTTATCAGATCAAAGAAGGTTAAGGATGGTCTAGTGGTTATTGAATTATAATATGTTAAGGATGGTTAGACTAGTTAGGTAGGGTAGCATAGCTAGGTGAATAAAATAAGGGGATCTTCCTATTAAGTCCAGTTTGAAAGGAATCTTTCCTAATAGGTCATATCACAACATTTTTTCCTCAATAAGTCCTATTTGTACATACAGTGAATATTCACTGTATGTTTACAAATAGGACCTACTGGAACAAAAATCTTATTTCATGGGACATGATGGAGCAAAAAACAGATGTTAGGACTTATTGAACTACATACTTAGTAAACGGGACTAATTGGTAAAAACCCTATAAAATAAATGTATTACATGAGAATTGTAGATGAGGGGTGAGGATAATCTCATGTGAGTGCGACACTAGGTGAACATGAATATTTTTTGCTGCATTCTTATTGCATTTGAAACTTTCAACCTTCTTTAAAATGTTTTGGGAACAGACCCCTATCAAAAATATTTTCAAAACCTTTTAGGTGCTCAGCTATAGGTTCGCTAGGGATAGCCATTCCATACTATGTTGCAGCAGTTGTGGATGCCTGCAGGACTTGATTAGACCCTTTCTTCATTTCTATCTAGATAGGTTTCCAGCTCAGTATTTCTCTTTGAGCATGTTTCTTGTAATTGGATAGTTTATTTTTTACATTATTAACATTATTTTAGTTGAGTATTGGGATGATTCTATTCTTGATACCGAGAGTTTATTTGGTTTATTTATTTATACTATCAGTAATCTTTAAATTTAGTCATCGTGGATGTTTATATTTATATTTTTTGAATGGTTTCATATATGCATGTTAAGAAGATTTAATTATTGTCACTAAACTAAATACGTTAGTAGTTTAATTAATTTGTTTTCATAAGTGATGATAAAAATAAAATCAGATATGATTCGCGTCTAATGTAATAGAAGCTTGATAAATTCGTATTAGACTAGGTGGGGTGCCATAGAAGATGAGGACGAATCATTTTGGGGAGTATAAATAGAGGAAAAGAAAATAATCTAAAAGGTAGACAAAATGTGAGCAGCACACCGAATCACAACCCATCGCAATTAATGCAATGCACATGTCTAACGGGGCTGTTAGAAATATAATGAAGAGAAAAGTCTACATTATATACAATATGCGTATCACTATGCGGAAGAGGATATGCATGTCTCACAAGATTGCGAAAATGAAAGAGAATAAAACATGAAAACATAATATAATATGACCAACACAACATATCATGATTCATTATAAGAAAGTGAATATGCATGTCTGACAAGATTTCTAAGAACATATAAACTAATATATATACACACACACACACACATAAATATATATATATATATATATATATATATATATATATATATATATATATATATATATATATATATATGATTCTAGAAAAAGTGAGAATAGATAAAGTGAATAAATAAGAAAGAGAATTTGAATCTCGACGAAGATTTGAGATGACCACAGAGCCAAAAATGGCATCAATGTCCACATAATTCCATAACACATAAGGACGGGATTTAACCCATGATACCCAAACTAGAATTTCCTTTAGTCTGTTGAAAAATATGCACAAATGGAGAAAGTGTAGTAAAAAGGAAAGGAAAATTCTAATTGGGGGTTTAAGGATTAAATCTTCATTTTGAAATTTTTAGATTTATGAAACTATATTTTTTTATATATAAGTAATAAAAAAGGATTTTTAGGGGTGAGGAAGTAAAACTAAAGAAAAATATATGTTAAGAGTAATAAAGTACAACAGATGACACTAGTTAAATGAGTTAGAAAATGATGGAGTTAAACCTTCTATGAAGCGTTGCTACTGATTTTTAATGTGATATATGCTAATTTTTAATCGTAATGAAATGGCTGGAAAAAGTGGGGTAGAAGTGATGTAAGAAAATATGGAGAGACAGTTTGGAAAATGATGTTTTTTTAAAATGGGGCACTGATTTTGAGGCACGGAGGCTCTCTATATTTCGAGAAGGGGTCCTTGAGAATGAGGTCATTACCTCCTTAAATATGAAAGTTTTAGGGTTAAGAGGTCGTTCGATTAGCCTAAGCCTGCCTATCGGCATACCTTCGGGCTTGCAGGCTAAGTAAAGTACCCTATGCCGATAAGTAGAGCACCAGGGGTGCCTATAGACAGTCCAAAATGGAATTTTTAAAACAAACAGTCATATAATGCATACTATAAGTTCGAATTATACACGATATGAACCATTGCAAAGGTATTCAAAGCCCTATGAAAGTTCATTCAGAAAACCTTGGGTTCAAGTTTTGATCAAGGTCAAAGGGGGTTCGAAAGTGCCTGGTGCCCTCTAGGTCAAGTTTTAGAGTAACGAGGCTAGTATGCGTGAACCATAAGGTAGATTTACGCACGGTATGGATCGTTGGAAAGGGTATTTAGATACCTGTGAAAGTAAATTGAGCTAGTGTCGATTCCATGAGTTGACAAAAGTCAAACGATCCTCAAAAGTGCCCAGTGGCCTCTAGGTCAGGGTTTAGCATAAAAAGGCAAGTACGTGCGAACCATGACGAAATTTTGCATGCGGTATGGAATATTGGAAAGGATATTCAGAGATCTATGAAATTTCATTGAGATACCCTCGATTCCTAGAGTTGACCAAAGTCAAACATAGCTCAAAAGAATCGGTGGGATCTAGGTTTTAGTTTAAAGTAGGACCCGAGGTCCGAGGGTGAAAGGAATGGTGTTAGGGACCTAAGGAAGTGTTCAAAAGCTAATGTAATAGGGTGTATACAGTCAATATTACCATTCAAGAATTCTTTTTGATGTCTATTTACCAAATCTTTTGATCGAGAAGTGTGAAAATAAACAAGAGAATACGAATATGCTTAATCATGGCTATTGTCAAAAAGGTCTCCTCATAGTCGATCCCCTCTTTTTGAGTGAACCCTTTCGTAACAAGTCGTTCCTTTAAGGTTACCACCCATCCACCCTCTCTTCATCTTACAAACCCACTTATAACCGATGAATTTTATCCCATGTGGCAAGTCCATAAGTTCCTACACTTGATTCGAATACATCGAATCCTTCTCATCATCCACAACCTTTAGCCAAAGATCTACATCCTTGTCTTGGAGTGCCTCATCGTAGTTAACATGATTCGGTTCATGTTCTCTTAGGAATTCCCCTAAGTTATCTCTTAAATAGACTAACCTATCAGGATGATGCATGACTCCCAATACAACGTGGCTCCGCTTGTGGTCCAATATAAGTGTCATGTGCATCATGATTATCGATAATTCTCCCACTACTATAAGGTAGTGTACTATTGATATCAGGTTGTATTTCATCCCGTACGAGTGATCCTAAAGCATTTTCTTAATCTTATCCTCTTAGCTCTTGCAAGATAATATTTCTTTTAGGCTTGTGGTAAATTATATAACCGTTATCTAAAGACCTATCATTTATGCTAACAGATAATTTTTGGTCCTTAGGACCATAGAATTGGCCACCCTTGGTTTCTTTAGGGTAACACATAAAGTGACATACATTTATCATTGATTCTGACTTCCATGGCTCTTTTCATAACATGTGTGTTGGGAAACCCCTTATCCAAACGTGAGACATACTTTGCTTTCTCCCTTTCTAGAGTTTTATTAGAGTTGACAAGACATATTTAGATGGAACTAATTTAAATAAATATGTAGCTGTATCTAGTGTAAAACCCAAAAAGTAATCCTACATATCAGAATAGCTCATCATGGATCTAACCATATCCAAATGTTCTGATCCTTCTTTTTCACTTCACCATTTTATTGAGGATCACCAGGTGTAGACAATTGGGTTGTGATACCTAACTTTGATAGGTGTTGTCTAAAATCTCCAAATAGGTATTCCCCTCCATGATTAGATCATAGAGTATGGATTATTTTACTGTGAAAATTCTCCACATCATCCTTCTACACTTTGAACTTATCAAAAGATTCAAACGTATGATACATTAGGTAAACATAACCAAACCTCGAGTAATCAATGATGAAAGTGACGAAATACTCATAAACACCTCTTGGCCGGATAGTCATAGGCCCCCACAAATCAATATGATCCAATTACAACACATCTTTGGCCCTATATCCATTGGCCATAAATGGCCTCTTAGTTATCTATCCTTCTTAGAAAGATTCGCATACTAGAATTGCCTCCACTCGTAATGAGCTCAAATTCCCATTTGAAACCAATCTTTATATCTTTTTTTGGTTTATATGATCTAACAATAAGTGCCAAAGATATGTTTGGTTCAAATTAAAAGTTTCCTTTCTATTTACATTGATTTCATTTGAGTTATCAATTCAGTGTTAAGTAGCAGTGGTGAGACGGGTCTTAAAAGATAAAGATCATTTTTCTAATGTTAGAGAACATATAAGAAAATTTCCATTTTTGATAAAAACTCCTTTATTAAAATAAACTAGGTATCCATTCATCACATTAGAAATTGAAATAATTTTTTTCTAATACCATGATTATAAAAAATAATATGTTAATTCTAACTTAATGTCTTCATCAAAATTTAAGACTAAATTTCCTATTGCTACTACCTTAGTTACCTTAAAGCTCTGCAAACAATTGCAAAAATGATTAATGACTCCCAAATCTACACACCAAATAGTGGTGTATTGCAATACAAAACATGTCTCAATGATATAGGTTAAACTGTCATTTCCATTCTTCCTAGATAAGAATGTGGGGCATTGCTTCTTTCAGTGTCCTTTTGATTCGCAAGAACACTTCTGTCACACTTTAAAACTGTACCAGAATTTGATATTTCTGGCACACTTTATAATTGTGTCAAATCGAGTACATTTTGATTCTCTTTTGGCACATTTGAAAATCGTGCCAAATTTTTTGGATAAAAAAAATTAATTATTTGAAAACAAAAAAAATCACAAATTGTAAATCTCGAAAGTTGTTAATAAACTAGTGTACATACAAACTTCAAAATATTACAAGTAATAATAGTTCGTAGACCAAAAGTATTGGGCAGAGTTTCCTCTATTTTTTAGGCATTCTAAAACATGCAAATATAATATCTGCGTAATGTAAAGCCCGCACGGCCATAAAATATAACAATAAGATTACAAAAGCCCGCACAGCCATAAAAGCTAACGATAAAACAACAAAATCCTGCACGGCCATAACACAAAAAAATAGAGTCTTGAATATTAACGACATTAAGTAAATAATCCCCTTATTGTAGACCATTGACTTCATATGTTCCACGCGGATAAAAGCTAACGACAAAATATTATCTAGCAAAAAAATAAGATACAAAAGGAGATGGTATTAGTAACCGAGTAATTTAAAAAAATAAAACTTACTCAAGCTGAAAATTTTCATATATGAATTAAAATTACTATTCTATTCACAAATGGAAATTCTTGTGAATACGCGGTCACTTCCAACAAGTGACATTGGTCCCGTGCGAGGTCTTCGTGCCTCTTACGGGGCTGTTTGGGGGCTCGTTTAGGTTTTCATCATCAAACGGCTTATTTTTAAGACTAATCAAAATATTTTCAAACTATCGTCATATTCTCAAATTGGGAGACCCATGACTACACGGTCAGTTCTACGAGTTACATTGGTCCCATGCGAGGTGCTCGTGCCTCTTACGGGGCAATTTGGGGACAAGTTTGGGTTTTCACCCTCAAACAACTTGTTTTAAGCCTAATCTAGATATTTTTAAATTATCATCATATTCTCAAACCGAGAGACCCGTGACTACGCAGTCAGTTCCTACAAGTTACATTGGTCCCGTGCGAGGTATTCGTGCCTCTTACGGGGCCGTTTGGAGGATGGTTTGGGTGTTCACCCTCAAACGGCTTGTTTTTAAGCCTAAGCTAGATATTTTCAAATTATCATCATATTCTCAAATCGGGAGCCACATGACTACGAGGTCAGTTCCTATAAGTTACATTGGTCCCATGTGAGGTGTTCGTGCCTCTTATGAGGCCGTTTGGGGGATGGTTTGGGTTTTCACCCTCAAACGTCTTGTTGTTAACCTTAATCAACATATTTTCAAATTATTGTCATATTCTCAAACTGGGAGACCCGTGACTACGCGGTCAATTCCTACAAGTTACATTGGTCCCGTGTGAGGTTTTCGTGCCTCTTACGGGGCCGTTTGGGGGATGGCTTAGGTTTTCACCCTTAAACGGCTTCTTTTTAAGCCTAATCTAGATATTTTCTAATTATCATCATATTCTCAAACTGGGAGACCCGCGACTACGCGGGCAGTTCCTACAAGTTACATTGGTCTTGTGCGAGGTGTCCATGCCTCTTATGGGGCTGTTTGAGGAATGGTTTGGGTTTTCACCCTCGAACGGTTTATTTTTATTTTCAAATTATCCTCATAATCTCAAATTGGGAGACCCGTGACTACACGGTCTGTTCCTACAAGTTACATTGGTCCCGTGCGAGATGTTCGTGCCTCTTACGGGACCTTTTGGGGGATGGTTTGGGTTTTCAGCCTCAAATGGCTTGTTTTTAAGCCTAATCTAGATATTTTCAAATTATCATCATATTCTCAAACCGGGAGACTCATGACTACGCGATCAGTTCCTATAAGTTACATTAGTCCCGTGTGAGGTGTTCGTGCCTCTTACGGGGCTGTTTGGGGGATGGTTTGGGTCTTTTGCCTCAAACGGCTTGTTTTTAAGCCTAATCTAGATATTTTCAAATTATCGTCATATTCTTAAACCAGAAGACCCGCGACTACGTTGTCAGTTCCTACAAGTTACATTAGTCCCGTGCGAGGTGTTCGTGCCTATTATAGGTCCGTTTGGGGGATGGTTTGAGTTCTCACCCATTAACGGCTTATTTTTAAGCCTAATCTATATATTTTCAAATTATCATCATATTCTCAAATTGAGAAACCCACGACTACGCGATGAGTTCTTACAAGTTACATTGGTCCGGTACGAGGTGTTCGTGCCTCTTATGGGGCCGTTTGGGGGTTGTTTGGGTTTTCATCCTTAAACGGCTTATTTTTAAGCCTAATCTAGATATTTTTGAATTATCATCATATTCTCAAACCAGGAGGCCCGTGACTACGCAGTCAGTTCCTATAAGTTACATTGGTCCCGAGCGAGCTGTTTGTGCCTCTTACGGGGCCGTTTCAGACATGGTTTGGGTTTTCCCTCTCAAACGGCTTATTTTTAAATCTAATCTAGATATTTTCAAATTATCGTTATATTCTCAAATCGGGAGACCCGTGACTACGTGGTGAGTTCCTACAAGTTACATTGGTCCCGTGTGAGGTGTTCGTGCCTCTTACAGAGCCGTTTGGGGGTTGGTTTGGGTTTTCACCCATTAACTGCTTGTTATTAAGCCCAATCTAGATATTTTCAAATTATCGTCATATTCTCAAACCGGGGCACCCGCGAGTACGTGATCAGTTCCTACAAGTTACATTGGTCTCGTGCGAGGCGTTCGTGCCTCCTATGGGGCCATTTGGGGGGTGGTTTGGGTTTTCATCCTCAAACGACTTGTTTTCAAACCTAATCTAGATATTTTCAAATTATCGTAATATTCTCAAATTGGGAGACCTGTGACTACGCGATCAGTTCCTACAAGTTCATTGGTCCCGTGTGAGGTGTTTGTGCCTCTTACGGGACCATTTGGGGGATGGTTTGATTTTTCACCCTCAAATGACTTGTTTTTAAGCTTAATCTACATATTTTCAAATCATTGTCATATTCTCAAACTATGAGTCCTGTGACTACGCGGTGAGTTGAATGTTAATAATAGAGCTTTGTAAACCTTGAGGGTAAATTTAATACTTTCCTACAAAAAAGTTGACCTTCAAATAATTAATCAGAATTATATAGGATAGATTAATAGTTTCCTACATAAACTTTCCTAAGCCAAAGTATAATCAAATGCGAATATGTTAATGATTTAAGCATCCAATTGATTTCTTAAAATGGTTTATCTTAGTACAAAACCATTCCTTGGTTTTGGCGATACCAAAACCCTTAAATACGCTTGTTGTTTCTTTATTCTGAATGTGCTAAAAGGTGAATAGTTATAAGAGTTGGACATTAATTCGAGACATAAGTGCAATATATCTAGTCCTTAATATAAGTATAAAATCCTAGTTATGAAGATAATACCTTCAAGTGTCAAGTAGTTACCTTTGTTCTGATCAAGCATTAACAAACTAAAAATAGCATAGACCTCCCAACCGAGTGGGAGTGAGTTTACCTTCTCCATATCCAAGTAGACAGAATTGTGTTCTCTACCATTTTTATTCTTTCTTCCATTTGGATGGAGTACTAACTTCCTACAATCACATATATAGTAAATATTAAACGAAGATTGAAATAACAGTAACACGTATATATATATATATATATATATATATATATATATATATATATATATATATATATATATATAGAGAGAGAGAGAGAGAGAGAGAGAGAGAGAGAGACGATATAGAGCACAAGGTGGCAGTTAACAACCAACACTGCACAAAGCATAAACAGCATTTACTTTTCGTGTTATGGTGAACACTTTTATTGATTTGAAAATGAGAAGGGGGAGAGTTATGCTCGAAATCGACCTTGAGACAGAACTGTGCAGATAAGTCCTGATCAAATACTCCAAGGAATATTATAGGAAATAATGTGAAGAAGACGATATAAAGTGTTGAATAGCAATCGTTGTATGCAGGTTGTCTATATAATGTTAAAAAAGACGATACAAAGTGTCAAACAAGATAACTCAAAATGTACAGATATATATACATTAAACTTGATTTAATGAGCCATGAAAGAGGGTAAATTTTGCACAAATATTGTCATACATATACACACATGCACAGAGATTAAAACCATATATGTATATATCTATACACCTTCACACATTTAAATGAAGATTTTACACATAAACAACATAAATTAAAGCAGATAACTCAAAATGTACACACACACACACACACTAAACATAAGTTTGAGGCATAGAAGAGTACCTAGGGTTTAGCGGAAGAATTGGTCAGAACACGCACCGATCGTGATTAATAAGAGAGAATGAGAGTGGAAACATTTGTGGCGTATCTAGTCCAGTCTAATAAGTAAATTAACAAGAAGGAATGAAATCAATAGAAACTACCATATCAAAACAGATTGTTCCATATAATATTTGAGTAAAAAATAATACTAGAACTGTGTGACAGCGGTACCAAAATCATATTTTTACCAGTATATATCAAATCAACAAGTTGAATCAGTATTTATATCAACATCATATATTTTTGAAGTAGATGAAAAACTTCAAGAACTTGTATAGATTAACCAGATTGAAGATTGAGCCGGGAAAAAATGTCATGAACTTGTTTTATAATCAAGATCATACATGCTCATGCACGACAAATATTTATCCCTACATTTCATCATCACAAATGCCCTCACACACACAAACACATACACTTTTTCACATTTTGTAATCACGCACATGCCCAAGTACACGTACGACAACTGCTTATCCCTAATTCAATCACACACTTTGCCTCAAATTTGTTATCACAAGCTACACGTTGTCCCTACGCATAAAAAATGTTTCAGATGATTAAATATTTCCTCTTAACATTGGAATCACAAGTGACAGGCACACTAGGCAAACAGATGCTTAACTGTTGTGATCACAAATATCCCTCTCATACACACATAATCCCAACTGACACACACATACATACACACACACACACATGTTCATCCCTAAAATCTGTAATCACAATTCAGACAGGAACACACTTTCCATTCAATTTCATAATCACAAGTCACACACACACACACATATACGTTTTTCCCTAAATTTCATAATCACAAGTCTAGCACACACACACACGCACGCATTTTTAATCACAACACACATGCATACATACACACTTATCATCTAAGAAATTCAATTCACATATCCAATGAATTTCAAAAATAAAAATTCATACTAAACTACAAAAACAAACATACACTTCCTTACCGAGCATCTAGTTGCCTCCGCTTAACGAGATTGTAGCAACTTATTTTATATGAGATCAATTCCATGTGTATGCCGAACCAATCAGTGAAAAAAATGTTCTTAAGAACTGGTATTAGCAAACAAGAACAAATCTTCAAGAACTGGTATGAACGTTTCATGTTAGTCCGGCCAAAAGAGGTAAATAAGTCCGGCTAAATCTCCGGCCAATGATTTATTTAACTCCCGGTCTGATATGATTTTTAATAGTGTAGAAAAAAATATTGTGATCTAAAGAAAATTTAGAAAATCGTGTTAAGAGGAGTATGTAAAACTCCAAAGAATCATATGAAAATGAGAGCGAGAGAGAGAGGGGGCGACCTGTGAGTAGAGAGTGGGACCTATGAAAATGAGAGAGAGGAAGGAGCGGGAGACCAAAAGTAAGTTTAGTATTTTTTTAGGCTATTATATATTTTAGTTAAGTATGCTCAATTTCGGCACACTTTTAAACAGTGCCAAATTTTGGCACTGTTTTAAAGTGTGCCAAATTATCATTAAAATGTGCCAGAATTTGGCACAGTTTTAAACTATGCCAAATTTTTAATATCAAGGTGTGCCAAATTGTTATTTTTGGTGTAGTGACCCTTTGCAAATTATGTGTGATTGACTGAGTCTAATTAGGAGAAATTTTAGACTCAAATTTCATGGGTGGTCCCGTTCAATATATTCCTAGTATTTACTAATCACAATCCTCTATCGAACCATCCTATAGGTTCTCGAACCATTACATAGGCTCCCGTAGTTTAGGATAAACTACTAGGACTCCATCGCATCCATTAAGATAGGATGTCAATTTCCTATAAAGGCTTTGAGCCTCTCAATAATGATATAACTAGAATTTCAATCTCCTTATGATCAAGTCAAACCCATCTCTCCGAAATTACTACTAAGTACCATTCATAAACATATAAATATATAAAACAATATATTTAAACAAATATAAATCATTCTAACAAGGTTGATTCTCATTTGAAAATGAACAAAACAATCCTTTAATAAATAATAATAGAATGTTTAATACATGGTTTTATAAATAAACCCCAACACTTATGTGAAACATACCATGTGCGTGTGCTTGTGGGATATGTACTAGGGATATCCTCACGATGCACGTACGCTGTCGAGCCTACTGGCACCCCAGTGATAGAGACGGTATTAACCTTGGTCATTTTTACCCCGGAACCTATGTGTTGAAAGTACCCGTTGTATCCCATGGGGATTAACGGGGGGATCCTATAATATAGCCTAGGGTATGGGGCCATATGATTGGTGTGAAGGCGTAGTTATTTTTCCTTGTCAATGCTTTGAGGTCATAGGTGTATGACGTCTTATAACTATATATAGTACACACTAATGATCTCCTAAGGCAATTGGGATAAGCCTTCATTATTTGTGCGCTCGAGCATAACCCATTTATTTTGTACGTGACTGGGATCGCACTTATATGGATGTTAAACGTAGAGACTATCTTTCCTTATCTGTTAATATACTTTAGAGGTGTAGACTGATATTGTTTTTTAACCTCTAAATATATTAATCTAAAATGAATAATAACTAATCACAAGGTTCACTTGGGTTTGGTATTAGACGCATGTTATATTTAGGGTTGTTTGGGTTGGACTAACTTAAAAACAACCAAAACATGAGAGGAAGATGCGTAATTGTATTGTAGTCCAAAATAAATTATATTATTAGATTTGTAATTATATTGTAGCCCAAAATCAATTATATTCTTATTCTATGTAAGCTCGCTATTAATGTTGTTGTTAAATTCTGTTTTTAGGACCAAAGCTACATGTACAGCCTCGACCCTTATTCAATCTTTCACCTTTTTTAGGTGTTGCTCATATAGGATATTTGTCGAGCCTACATGCTCACACTTTTATTCCTTCTCACTTTTCAGTTGAGTCGGTTATTGTAGTAGCTATGACTTCAGATGTTGTTTGTTATTTTGAGACAATTTACATTTCCTGAGTTAGATTATATTAATATTGATGATTATGGTATCAAAGTTTTACTTTGGTTTATTATTATTTTTATTTAGTTATTTAGTTTTACGCATGTCGGATATTTTATTACTTGCTTAGAATGATAATCAATTGTTTAGACTCCTGTATTATTTATTTTTAGACATGATCAATCCAGTTATAGATTTTGAGGGGTGTCATAGCCTAGATATAATGAATCTCACGTTACATTATATCCTTGACGAAAGAACATGTCATTAGTTAGTCTATCATCTCAACATGCAATAGGTTCTTACTCGAACCATACATTCCCAACCAATAACACAAAATGGTCATATTCTATGCCCATATATCCACAGAATAGCTACGCGCATCAACTTATGTCTACTCATATATATACCATAGGCTCGCATTGCAACTTATGCAACAGTAGGTACCCTAACCCACTTACCGCCATCGGGTTGTGTATTTTCAAATATTGTTACACCCAGTGGAGGATCAAGGATTTTTGTTCAAGTGGGGCAAAAATTTTGAGTGGTGCCGGGGGTTCTAGGGCGGGAGCCCGCGATGCGATTATTTTTTGGGTTATTTCAAGTGTGACAACCCGCTATCCGGAATAAAGGGTGGCCAGCCCTATACCCCGATAAAATAGGAAATCATTGATAAATATCATTCTCAGCATCACAACAATATGCAAAGTATAAGGAATAACCACTCTATATTCTAGAAAACGGGTTATCAAAAACTTTGATTTGAAATAAAAAGAAAACATTTTCAACAACCCATAATACAAATAGAGGGTGGAAACCCCCACAAGCATAAATAAGAAACCCAAAAGATACAAAGGACCGAATGAAACGTCGGTCAATAACAACCATACAACATACAATTAGTACCAAGTGTTACATAATAGATCCATAATACAATTACAACGGTTTGGGCAACAAGCCCGAATAAACTGAACATAACTAGAAACATAAATGGAGGCGTCTACACAAAACTCCCGTGAAACCCGCACAATGTCATGGCTCCTCAAAAACATATGGAAGGAAAGGTCATTACGGGCGACCGTGCGGCGGAACACCTGAACGGATTATGTATATATACAGATACAACAAGAAATGAAAACCGGTCGGGGCCGGGTATATGTGATCAATAGATAAATGACAGGTATGACAATGATGCATAATTAAGCAAGGATGATAGTCTAGCATGGTAACATCATATAAGGAACTAAAACTGATAAAGGACTACATGGAGTGAGATTCAAATTAAAACAGAATTTAAAAGTACTATGAGCCTTTACCATCATTCATCGTATTTCAATTTTTAATCTTCTTTTCCATTCCTTATCAGAAATATAATTATCATCATGTGCTCTATATGGCACTAATCTCAATAGCATGCTCTTTGTGGCATAAATTTGCTCTTTGTGGCATTCATGTTCCATCGAGTCCAACTCGAAAATTAGAATAGTCATAAATATAAATATAACGATTCTAAGACCGCCCGTCCGGGTTTCCCCACTGTGCGCGTCCCTAAATAACCATCATCTTCCAGGGCCTAACATAAGACAACCTGGGATCCTATCGAAATCGTCGGGAAGCGGCCATATGCCTGCGGGGTAGTCAAGACCACACCCAGAATCTCCTACCCATCGCAGAAAAATATAAAACAAGCGCTCATATGGCCTAGGACTATATCCACCCTGCATTCATTAGCCAGGGGGCTTCACCTATCGCACGGACTTCCCTTAAGATGGTATTTAGAGAGGTGTGTAACATCCATTTTATTAATTTCCATTACATGATTTAGTAAATTATCATTTACCTTATCAACTTCCCATTTTAATAATTGTATAAGCTAAATCGGGGTTATATGTGTTACGTACCGTCATAACATCCTCGATAATAAATTCAGACTCCAAAGTTATTCACAAAGCCTCTTTTAGGCTTTAATATAAACCCTCAAGTCAAATCTAACTCGAGTCGATTTCTAAAGTCTCCAAATTGACCTTAATATATTCTAGACCCTTATAAAGCTACAAGACGAAAGTGATGCTCAAGCATCACCTTAAATTCCCCCCCTTGACTGAACCCTAGATGAACCCTTTCGAGTCTAGGATGTCGACCCAACTCAACTAGTACTCTAAACACTATATTTACTTCATTTAAGAAGGTCCCTAATCACTAATCCTAAAGAAAAGGGGTTAAAATGAAAAAGAAAAATTTGAAAAAGTGCAGGGCTACCGAATCGATTCGCCCCCTTGGCCGAATCGATTCGGCCAGAAACTTTGGGTTTCTGCATAACTGTCGAATCGATTCGGATGAATTTCGAATCGATTCGGTTCACAAGACCTGGGCACTGGACTTAACCGAATCGATTCGCCCGGGGGGCGAATCGATTCGGGCCTGCGATTTTGCCAAGAATTGGCTATGGAGTCTTGGACTCCATTTTCTACCCCAACTCAACTTTCTTCAAACCAAACTTATATACTAACATCAAGATAACATCAATGATACTGTTGATCATCTAAAACCTCATGAATCATCTTTGAGTGAATCAAAAACCCAAAAATACATAAGAAAACCCTAAGTTCGCTAAACTAAAATCAATACACCATTACCACAAAAAATCATCTATCTCAAGACACAAATAGCAAGTAAAAACTTGCCTTCATTCAGCAAATTTGCAGTTTTCTTGGTGTAGTGGCAAATCTTCTCTCAATCTCCAAGTCTTTCTCTCTACTCTTCTCTTTCTCTCTTTGGTTTAGGAAGGAAATTTAGGGGAAATTAGAAGACTTAGAAGACTTAAGTCGTGACCTAAGACAAATATCCCACTAAATTAACTAATAGTGCGATAAAATAATACGCAACTGCATAATTAAGGCACAACCAGTCAAAAATGCCCAAAACTACAAAATACAATATGGTACATCATTTGACTATTTCGCACATTCCGGAATCAACTGCAACCTCCAAATTATCATTTGGACATTTTAAAATTCAATTTAGGTTCCGGTCTCATAATTAAGCCAAATATCATTTTAAATACAGATGATATTAATAAGCATGACATAGCAATATTTCCCATGATTATGATATGTATGCAACCTCATAATAAATATCGACTTTTCTACATTGAATTAACATTCAAATCATAACCCAACACTGGTCTCTAATTACTATACTAAGTAATTACTATAAAATACGGTCTCATAAGCGAGGGTTATTACATACTCCCCCCCTTATGAGGGAATTTTGCCCCCAAAATTCAGGCATACCTCATAAGAAAAGATGTGGATATTTCTCCCGCATCTCATCCTCACGTTCCCAAGTTGATTCATTGGCATGATGATGACTCCAATGAACTCTCACTAGGGGCACCACACGAGATCTCAACTTTCGCTCCCCAAACTCAGGGATAGCAACCGGTTGTTCTTCATAAGAAACGTCGGGCTGCAACTCGATATCTTCGAAAGGAATGTGCCAAAGGGCACCTTCACACCTTCTGTACTTATTCAAAGAGGAGATGTGAAATACATCATGTATTTGTTGTAAAGGTTCCGGAAAGGCAAGTTGGTATGCTACGGGACCAACCTTAGCAATGACCGGGAAAGGTCCAACAAAGCGTGGTGCAAGCTTTCCTTTCTTCCCAAAACGTTTAATACCCTTCATCGGGGACACTCGCACTAACACTTGGTCTCCCACCTCCAATTCCATATGTCTCCTACCCGCATCGGCATAACTCTTTTGACGATCTTGGGCTATCCGTATGCGATTTCGAATAAGCTCAATCTTTGAAGAAGTATCTTGGATCATTTCAGGTCCAAGGAACTTGTTATCACCCACTTCCAACCAACAAGCGGGCGACCTATAAGGCCTGCCATACAGAACTTCATAGGGTGCCATTCCAATAGTGAATTGGTATGAGTTGTTGTAAGCAAACTCAACCAACGGAAGGTATTGTTCCCAACTGCCTTTAAAGTCGAGTATGCACATACGAAGCATATCCTCCAACATCTGGTTTACCCTTTCGGTCTGACCGTCTGTTTGAGGATGATAGGAAGAGCTTAACTTCAACTCGGTCCCCATTGCTCCCTGGAAACTCTGCCAAAAGTGGGACACAAATATCTTATCTCGGTCGGAGACAATGTTTAAAGGTACCCCATGGAGTCTGACGATCTCCTTAATGAACAACTAGGCATAAAGAGCGGTATCATAGTCGGTGCGCACGGGCAAGAAGTGTGCCGACTTGGTCAAATGGTCGATAATCACCCAAATTGAGTCATGACCCTTTTGCGATCTTGGCAAGCCTGTAATAAATTCCATCGAAATGCTCTCCCATTTCCATACGGGAATCTCGAGCGGTTGTAATAAACCTGTTGGTCGCTGGTGGTCAATTTTAACCAACTGACAAGTAGTACACTGAGACACAAACTCGGAGATATCCCTCTTCATACCCGCCCACCAATACAAACGACGCATATCTTGGTACATCTTGTCCCCGCCTGGATGCACCGTGAACTTGGACCCGTGGGATTCCGCCATCACTGCACATCTCAAATCTCCATCGTCGGGAACCACAAGTCTTCCATGGAAGCGTAGTCCACCCTCAGAACCAATTGAGTACGACTCCGCTCCCTCAGACAACAGCTGGCGTGTATGGTCTTGACAAACTTTATCTCTTTTCTGAGCTTCCACAATCTTTGCTATAATCGTGGGAGTAACCGTCATCACGGAAAGGAATGCTCTCACTCCTGCATCCTCTAGGCTGAGTTCTCTCCACTTAGCTTTCCACACCTCAGCTAAGTCTCCATCAGGCTTCCTACTCAAGGCATATGCTACCACATTCTCCTTTCCGGGGTGATAATGAATATCAAATTGGTAGTCTTTCACAAACTCCAACCAACGACGCTGGCGCATGTTCAAATCCTTTTGGGAAAATAATTATTGCAGCGATTTGTGGTCGGTGAAAAGACTAAACTTTTCCCCCAAGAGATAATGCCTCCATATCTTCAAGGCAAATACAACAGCGGCAAATTCCAAGTCATGCACCGAATAGTTCCTCTCGTGAGGTTTCAACTTACGAGAAGCGTACGCAATGGGTTATCTCTCCTGTTGAAGAACACCTCCTAACCCCAGAAGAGATGCATCAGTGAAGACGAGATATTCCAATCCCGGCTTTGGCAATGCCAGGACTGGAGCCGAAGTTAATCTATCCTTGAGCTCATCAAAAGCCGCTTGACATGAACTGTCCCATACAAATCTTACTCCTTTCTGGGTTAAATTCGTCAATGGGCTAGCAACCTTGGAAAAGCCCTTAATGAATCGACGGTAATAACCCACTAAGCCCAGAAAACTACGAACTTCGGTGGGCGTCGTGGGCTGACCCCACTCCTTTACTGCGATCACGTTACCCGGATCCACAGACACGCCCTGGGATGACACCACATGCCCCAGAAATTGAACTTCCTTCAACCAGAAGCCACACTTCTCAAACTTTGCATACAATTGATGATCTCTCAATCTCTGCAGGACCAACCGCAAGTGAGCAGCGTGATCCGACTCTGTTTGAGAATAGACTAGGATGTCATCAATAAATACAATGACAAACTGGTCAAGGAAATCCTAAAACACTCTGTTCATAAGGTCCATAAACACTGCAGGGGCATTGGTTAGCCCAAATGGCATAACCAAGAATTCATAAGATCCATAACGAGTCAAAAATGCCGTTTTAGATACATCTTGCTCTCGTATCCTCAATTGGTGATACCCCGTCCTCAAATCGATCTTGGAGAAGTAGGAAGCTCCCCTAAGTTGATCAAACAAGTCATCGATGAGAGGTATAGTGTATTTATTCCGGATGGTGACTTTATTCAACTCCCTATAGTCCACACATAACCGGAGAGAACCATCTCTCTTCTTCACAAACAATACCGGAGTGCCCCACGGTGAGGTACTACGCCTAATAAAGCCCTGCTCCAGTAGCTTCTGAATCTGATCTCTCAGCTCCCTCATCTCCACAGGAGCCATTCGATAAGGAGCTTTGGCGATCGGTCGAGTTCCCGGCATTAAGTCAATCACAAACTCTATTTCCCGACTTGGAGGTAATCCCGGTATTTCCCGAAAAATATCTTCAAAATCTCTAACGATTAGAAGAGAATTTAGGGGAACCACGACATCTCTAGATGCACCTTTCGCAATATAATATAGATAAGCACTCGTGCTCCCTTCCATGCAAGGCATAACTATCAGGAACATCTCTTGTCCCGAAACTGCAAAAACTATACTCTTCCCGAAACAATTCACTATAGCACGGCACTTCACTAGCCAATCCATACCCAAAATTACATCGTACCTGACCATATCAAGGACTAGTAAATCAGTCTCAAAACACAAGTCACCAAGATTAATTCCTACGTTTTTACATACGAAGAAAATCAATGAGCCATCGCCCATAGAGGATTCAACACTAGTGAAGGTACTTTCAGCAGATTTTATCAAACCTGTAGTCTGGGCAAAACTTCTAGAAATAAAGGAGTGTATAGCACCCGTATCAAATAGGATTCGACCCATATGCCCATGAATGAGAAACTTACCCTCGATCGCTGGTGGTGCCGGAGGAGCTGGAGGGAGTAGAGCCTCCTGAATATGGTAAAACCTTCCGTACTGCAATTGCCCCTGTTGAGGAGGAGCAACCGGATTAGGCGCTTGGGGCGGAAACTGTACATACGGCTGCTGTGGGGCCCTTGGAAGATGCCCTCCAACCAACTGAGGACACGCCCTTTTATAGTGGCCTAGCTCCCCACACTGGAAACATTTATTTGTCGTATTATCCTGATTCCTACCTTGGTTATTTCGGAATTGCCCCGCACCTCGGCCCTGTTGGCCCCTACCTCCATTTCCACCTCTACCTCCCTGTGGTTGCTGACCACCTTGACCCTGCCTGTTATTATTGTTGTTGCCACCAGCATTAAACCCACCGAAACGTTGACGCTTGGACGAATCCCCCTGCTGGGGATCCCTCTCAACTTGCTTGTTCCCCGAGGATTGGGACGAAGAAGATGTTCCCCCTCCGCTCCCAACTCCTCCCTGTCTCACTGTTTGCCCCGCAGTTACAACCTTCTTCTTGTTTTGCACAAACAATCTATGCTCCTAACAGTGAAGTAAAGCAGCATTCATCACATCACCAAAGGTCACCAGAGATGGATTTCCCAGCAAATGTTGTTTTATTCTCCAGTCTAAACCTCCCACAAACTTGGAGATCCTCTTCACTTCTGGAGTTACTTCATCCGGTATAAAGCTTGCTAACCGGGTAAACTCCTCCTCGTACTCGGCAACCGATCTCTCCCCTTGTACCAAATCTTGAAGCTTCCTCTGCATTTCCCTCTGAACTGCAGGAGGGAAATACTTTCCATCAAACAAAGCCCAAAAATTTGTGATGGACATAGTATCCCTTTGTTCGGGTGTCGTCATTGACTCCCACCAGTGCAAGGCCGGTCCGACAAGCTTGAAAGTAATGAGAATTTGCTTTTTCTCCTCACTACATTCCACCATCCTAAGATGGCGCTGCATATCTCTCTTCCATTGGTTCGCCTTGATAACATCCGAACCTCCCTCGAATTCCGGGGGATGTCCCTTAAGGAAAGACTCCCTCACCCATTCCCACTGAGAAGGTCCCGTTGGAACTAGTGCCTCTTGTCCCCTCACTTGGGCTTGTGGCATTTGTTGGGCCACTGCAGTCATCGCGGCGTTGACAGCTTGGGCCACAATAGTTGCCACTTCAGCGGCACAGATACTCCCCTGTTACGGCGGAGGACCAAACTCATCCTCAACAACCCTATTACGTCTAGCGGGACGTCCTCTCTTCGGCGGCATCTGAGATAAAGATGAAATAGAGTTAAAACATAATATAAGACAATCTATTTAGCAGAAGATCGCATACAAAGGCAGCAAAACAATCCTAACATTAAGTTCTATATCAAAGAACGCTACGGTAGAACGTGACAAGTCCGCATAGATCCTAAAGACTCTAGAACCCGATGCTCTGATACCATCTGTGACAACCCGCTATTCGGAATAAAGGGTGGCCAGCCCTATACCCCGATAAAATAGGAAATCATTGATAAATATCATTCTCAGCATCACAACAATATGCAAAGTATAAGGAATAATCACTCTATATTCCAGAAAACGGGTTATCAAAAACTTTGATTTGAAATAAAAAGAAAACATTTTCAACAGCCCATAATACAAATAGAGGGTGGAAACCCCCACAAGCGTAAATAAGAAACCCAAAAGATACAAAGGACCGAATGAAACGTCGGTCAATAACAACCATACAACATACAATTAGTACCAAGTGTTACATAATAGATCCATAATACAATTACAACGGTTTGGGCAATAAGCCCGAATAAACTGAAAATAACTAGAAACATAAATGGAGGCGTCTACACAAAACTCCCGTGAAACCCGCACAATGTCACGGCTCCTCAAAAACATATGGAAGGAAAGGTCATTACGGGCGACCGTGCGGCGGAACACCTGAACGGATTATATATATATACAGATACAACAAGAAATGAAAACCGGTCAGGGCCGGGTATATGTGATCAATAGATAAATGACAGGTATGACAATGATGCATAGTTAAGCAAGGATGATAGTCTAGCATGGTAACATCATATAAGGAACTAAAACTGATAAAGGACTACATGGAGTGAGATTCAAATTAAAACAGAATTTAAAAGTACTATGAGCCTTTACCATCATTCATCGTATTTCAATTTTTAATCTTCTTTTCCATTCCTTATCAGGAATATAATTATCAGCATGTGCTCTATATGGCACTAATCTCAATAGCATGCTCTTTGTGGCATAAATTTGCTTTTTGTGGCATTCATGTTCCATCGAGTCCAACTCGAAAATTAGAATAGTCATAAATATAAATATAACGATTCTAAGACCGCCCGTCCGGGTTTCCCCACTGTGCGCGTCCCTAAATAACCATCATCTTCCAGGGCCTAACATAAGACAACCTGGGATCCTATCGAAATCGTCGGGAAGCGGCCATATGCCTGCGGGGTAGTCAAGACCACACCCAGAATCTCCTACCCATCGCAGAAAAATATAAAACAAGCGCTCATATGGCCTAGGACTATATCCACCCTGCATTCATTAGCCAGGGGGCTTCACCTATCGCACGGACTTCCCTTAAGATGGTATTTAGAGAGGTGTGTAACATCCATTTTATTAATTTCCATTACATGATTTAGTAAATTATCATTTACCTTATCAACTTCCCATTTTAATAATTGTATAAGCTAAATCGGGGTTATATGTGTTACGTATCGTCATAACATCCTCGATAAGAAATTCAGACTCCAAAGTTATTCACAAAGCCTCTTTTAAGCTTTAATATAAACCCTCAAGTCAAATCTAACTCGAGTCGAATTCTAAAGTCTCCAAATTGACCTTAATATACTCTAGACCCATATAAAGCTACAAGACGAAAGTGATGCTCAAGCATTGATGATGCTGAGATTTAGCACCACCAGATAAGTGTTAGTGAGCTCAAGCAGTAGCAGCCATGGCAGCCATAGAGATGCAAGTATATAAGTATGTAAGTGTATAGAAGGGGATGAGTATAAGAGGAAATAAGACAATGATGTATAGTGGTTCAGCCAATGTGGCCTACATCCACTGTGAGTGTGTGATCCACTAAGTATGGGCACTAATGGCCTTGGATACAATGCTCATAACCCTCTCCCTCTCTCTACTGTGTGTGTACAAGCAGAGTTTTAGCTAGGGCTATTGTTCATGGATCGATCCCCTGTAGGGTTGGGGGTGACAAGTATATATAGGTCTTGGGGGGTGTAGTGTACCCCCCAGGTAAGCATGGTGCATGTGAATAATGATCTAGCAAATCCCCTGTTGACACCTGTAGATGCCAAGTGATGACATAATATTCCCTCACGTGAGGGGGTGATTCGGTTGTAACGGTCTTCCACGTGTCATATGAGCCTCACGCGCACTGTTCCACGCGTCTCCCAAACCACGCACTGTCATGATGTCACCCTCGGCCTATGAGCCGAGGCCGAGGGCAAAGTTTCTTCCGGCAGTGAGTCTGGCTTGATTATGTCCTCGTACTGTCGTACCCTCGTAGGGTCGGCCGGAGCCTGGTGAGGGGTCGGCCCCTCGTAGGGTCGTCTGGAGCCTGGTGAAGGGCCGGCCCCTCGTAGGGTCGTCTGGAGCCTGGTGAAGGGTCGGCCCCTCGTAGGGTCATCTGGGTCTGGTGAAGGCCAGTTGGGGCCTGGTGAAGGGTCGGCCCCTCTTAGGGTCGTCCGTTGTGGAGGCGACCCTCCTAGAATATAAACGGGTATATCAATCACCCCTCAGCCCTTAGCCATAGGTGCTGTTGAGATGGCTGAGGGATAGTGTTTTAAATGAGATGCAGGTATGATCAGTTAGGTGAGTGACACCTGGTTAGGTACTCATTGTTGTTCCAGTTTCCAAGGCATGACGGATGCACACTGCGCTTGGGTCCTTGCACCCTAATGATGCCTTCCTCGTGGGCTGTGTCCTGCCTTGGTCAATGGGCCCACTCATTGCTAAGGTATTTAAGGTATTTTCAAACCCTCTTTCTTCCTTCTTCTTCTTCGCGCCTAAGCATTCTCTCTCTCTAGAATTTTCAGCCTACATCGCCATTTGCAGCCTTCGATTCTTCCAGGCCTAGCAGCGTTCTTGTTCTCTCCTCATCAGGTAACCTCTTTCATCCAGTGCTCTCTTTTTCTTTCACTTTCGTTCGTTTTTTAGGCTCGTAGGCAGCCATTTTCCTTAAGTTGTGCCATAACCTTTTCCGGTGTCTTTTCCGGTGTCTTCTCCGGTAACTGGCTCTTGGATGTTCTTGAGTGTTCTTGAGTGAAAACCTTTGAGTTCTTTGCTTAATCCAAAAGTCAAACCTGGTCCACTCCCCACTTGTTTGTAGCTAAATTAGCCAAGTCTAGTATAATTTCTTTAAGTGTTGGGTCTTCCCCTTAATGCTTAGGAGGCTTTACAACCTGGTGTCTGAATTCCCGTCCCTGAGAGAGAAACTATTTACCGAGATCGAATAGAGGAAGAGGAAGAGAGGAGACGAGGGGCCGACCCTAATTGGGTACGACCCATTTTTCCCATTCCTCTTGCCACCATTAGACCATCTGAACCCTCTGAGTCTTGTGGGTCTTCGTCTCGTCCGGCCGAGACACCCAACCTAAGTGAGATGGACGAGAGAACCTCCTCTCCAACTGGTGCTGGAACTTCTGGTAGAAGGGACTCTCCTGACCTTAGCCCTCCCCGAGAGGCCGAGGGTACGATCCCCTCTGAGGCTGTCCCTGTGACAACCCTATCCCCCAACGCCATCCAAGTAGCATTTCCTCAGGGTCCTCCTGCAGGTGATGAGGGGGATGAGGACGATGATACAGATGATGAGGTTGATACCTCCCATGCCTCGTCTTTTATCTCCTCTGTCAGTGATAGGGATCTTCTGATATGGAGGCATATTTACGGAGTGCCACCTGGGGTGACTATGAGGGTTCCCTCCGAGGATGAGAGGGTCTTTGAGGGTGAAGAGGGAGAAGTTGCAGTCTACGAGCAAATGTTCAAAGTAGGTGTCAGACTTCCCTTTCACCCTGCCATTATAGATATTCTGTCGGCTCTGGGCGTCTCCCCCTCGCAACTTCCACCCAATTCTTGGAGGACGATTCTGGGGTACATCTCTCTGTGGAAAAATGCTTTCACTGACGAGCCCTCGTCCGACGTGTTCTTGGCCTGCTACAATATCACCTCTTCATCTAAACAGCCCGGATACTATCATCTGGGAGCGAGAAGGTCTGAGAAGAAGCTGCTCCACGTGGCTCAAACTTCCAATCATGATTGGAAAAAAAGGTTCTTCTTCATATCTGGGGCATGGGAGAGCTCCACCGAGGCGTCCCCTTCTGCCGATGCTCCGAGGGTTCCTAACAGATGGTCTAACCCCTCCATGAAAGTTAGGTCAGACCCCGGACTTAGCTTGGAGGAGAGGGATATTGTTGAGTATCTGAGGGGACGAGGGAGAGAGGGTGAGATCCCAAAGTTCGAAGATTTGATGACCCCTCGCTTCCTTAAAGAAGCTGGTCTGAGGGTCGGCCCTCTGACAGAACTATGTGAGTTATACTGAACATTTTCCCTTCTTTACTTATTTTTGAAGTGTTCTCTCTTTATCTCTGAACTTTTCTGATTCATCGTATCCTTTTCAGGTCGTCCTGCAGGCGTGTCAGATTATCTCTGGGATATGACTGCTCCAAGCCTTCTTGCTGGTCTGTCAAAGAAGAAGGGGAAGGAGCCTCAGCAAGCTCCTAAGAAGACAAGGGCCGACAGTTGTTGAGCCGACAGCTGTTAGCCACAAAAGGAAGGAGCCTGAGGCTCCTGTCGAGCCTCGTCCTGACCCTAAGACGAGGGCCAGGGCCGAGGCCTCTGAAGGAGCAACCTCTTCACCAAGCATGGGGGTCTTCTGGTCTCAAAATCTGTCCCATCTGAGAGCCGACCCCTCATCTCTTATCGCCAACCTGAGGGCAGCAAAGGCCTCTATGTTCTCTGCACCGTCGGCCTCCGACTTTGAGTTCTTGGCGCAGATGCCTCCAGCCAAAGTGTATGACTACGGTCTGCACTCCCTTGCTCAGGTATTGGTCCTGACCTTTAATTTCATTCTTTCAGTGTTTCCTCGGCTCCCCTTGACGCATCTTCATTTTTCTTGCAGTCTGTCTGTGCCTTCACCTCTGCCACCAAGTGGATGGCTGAGAATCAACAGAAATTCCATGAAGCTGAGAGGGCCATCCAACAAGAGGCTGACCTATGGACAGAGCTGGGCACTGCGAGGGCCGAGCTGGAGAGCACAAGGGCTGAGCATGCTAGAGTCCTTGATGAGCTGACGAGGCAGCATGATGCCGATATGCAGGCCAAGGACTTGTTGATCAAAGACAAGGACTTGTTGATCAAGGACAAGGATGAGGCTCTGATCAACCTGGAGGCCCGTCATAAGACTGATCTGGAGGCAGCCATCAAGAAAGCTGAGGCTGACGCTGTGGAGGCATACAAGACTTCAGACGAATTTCAGGGCTTCGGCCTTGAATATCTTCAGAGGGGGATCAGGACGGCCTGCCGATGGGTCGTCCTCAAATTTGGCGATGTCGTCTCCTCTGTTCGCCCATCACTGGAGGGTGTTCAACTAGACGACCCCCTGATTGCCGAGTCCCTCAACCAAGTGGAGGCCCAAGTCCAGCTTGAAGGGGTCGGTACATCTGAAGATCATCCGGTGCTGGTTCCTGGGGAGACCATTCCCATTGATGTTGAGGCTCTTCCCTCTGATGTCGTCCCCTAGGGTGGCTGCCTGTAGCCCATACCCTTATTTTTGTAATTTTGTTCAAAGGCTTTGTAAAAACACTTGATACTTATATTTGCTTAATACCAGTCTCTTCCATAATTGCTGTCTTCCTTATTTCATTTTATTATGGCTTGCTCACTGTTGATGCTACAAACCCTTCCCTCGTCTTTTTTGAGGAACACTGTGGGGTCGTCCCCCAATGTGGCCTCATTATAGCCGAGGGTTCAAGTAACCAAATTAATGGATTTTAAAGTCTTCCCTCGTCTTTTTTGAGGATAGTGGTGGGGTCGTCCCCTCCACTAGTCCCCATTATAGGCGAGGGATCAACTTTCTAAATTAATGGATTTTAATGTCTTCCCTCGTCTTTTTTTTTTTTGAGGACAGTGGTGGGGTCGTCCCCTCCACTGGCCCTCATTATAGCCGAGGGTTCAACTAACCAAATTAATGGATTTTAATGTAGTCTTCCCTCGTCTTTTTTGAGGAGAGTGGAGGGGTCGTCCCCTCCACTGGCCCTCATTATAGCCGAGGGTTCAACTTACCAAATTAATGGTTTTTACAAAGTCTACCCTCGTCTTTCTTGAGGACAGTGGTGGGGTCGTCCCCTCCACTGGCCCTCATTATAGCCGAGGGTTCAACTAACCAAATTAATGGATTTAATGTAGTCTTCCCTCGTCTTTTTTGAGGAGAGTGGAGGGGTCGTCCCCTCCACTGGCCCTCATTATAGCCGAGGGTTCAACTAACCAAATTAATGGATTTTAATTTAGTCTTCCCTCGTCTTTTTTGAGGAGGGTGGAGGGGTCGTCCCCTCCATTGGTCCCCATTATAGCCGAGGGTTCAACTAACCAAATTAATGGATTTTAATATAGTCTTCCCTCGTCTTTTTTGAGGAGAGTGGAGGGGTCGTCCCCTCCACTGGTCCCCATTATAGCCGAGGGTTCAACTAACCAAATTAAATGGATTTTAATTTAGTCTTCCCTCGTATTTTTTGAGGAGGGTGGAGGGGTCGTCCCCTCCACTGGTCCCCATTATAGCCGAGGGTTCAACTAACCAAATTAATGGATTTTAATGTAGTCTTCCCTCGTCTTTTTTTAGGAGAGTGGAGGGGTCGTCCCCTCCACTGGCCCTCATTATAGCCGAGGGTTCAACTAACCAAATTAAATGGATTTTAATTTAGTCTTCCCTCGTCTTTTTTGAGGAGGGTGGAGGGGTCGTCCCCTCCACTGGCCCTCATTATAGCCGAGGGTTCAACTTCCCATGCATGCTAGGAATGACAATAGGATGAAGGAAACACTCATATTTCTCATTAATTTTCCAAGTGTTCTGTTGGAGCAACCCTAATTACAGTTATGGCCTTTCAAGACCTAACAACACTACTGATAGTATTTCTTCAAATGATCTGCATTCCAGGGGTTTGAAAAAGGTTCCCCCTCTAAGTTTTCTAGCCTGTAGGTCCCTGGGACAACTTCATCGATGACCCTATATGGGCCATGCCAATTAGGATGGAGCTTGTTGGGTTTCTGCCAAGTCTTTTTAAGAACCAAGTCTCCCACTGCGATAGGCCTCTGTTTCACCCTTTGGTTGTAAAACCTTGCGGTCCTCTGCTGGTAGGAAGCTTGCCTTATCTCAGCATCCTCCCTTCTTTCCTCAATCAGGTCTAGGTCAAGTCTTCTCTCTTCCGTATTCCCCTGGGGGTCATACATTTGGACCCTATAAGTAGGAAACTCCACTTCGGTGGGGATGACTGCTTCTGATCCATAAGCTAACATGAATGGGGTCTCCCCGGTAGAGGTCCTTACTGTCGTCCTGTATGCCCACAATACTGCATATAACTCCTCGACCCATCTTCCTTTTGCCTCCTCAAGCCTCTTCTTAATCCCATCTAGGATTGTTCTGTTCGTAACTTCGGTTTGCCCATTGGACTGAGGTCGGCCTGGGGTGGAGAAAAATTGTTTGATGCTTACCCTCTCACAGTACTTCTGCAGAGAGGCATTCTTGAATTGAGTCCCGTTATCCGAGATGAGGGTGTTAGGTAGACCATATCTGCATATCACATTCTTCCAGATGAACTGGAAGGTCTTCTGCTCTGTAATCGTGACCATTGGTTCGGCCTCTACCCACTTTGAAAAGTAGTCAATTTCTACGATGAGGAACCGATAGTTATTGACTGCCCTCGGTAAGGGTCCTACCAGGTCAATCCCCCATACTGCGAACGGCCATGGGGATGTAACAGAGGTAAGAGGCTGATGAGGTTGGTGTGGGATGGTAGCAAACCTTTGGCATTTGTCACACTTTTTAACATATGCGGCAGCATCTTTCCCCAAGGTCGGCCACCAGTAGCCTTGGGTGATCACCCTCTTCGCTAAGGATCTACCCCCAATGTGGCTTGAGCACGACCCTTCATGCACATCTTGCAGAATGGAAGGGACTTCTGAGGGATGCACACACCTAAGTAAGGGGAGTAGGAACCCCTTTTTGTACAGCGTGTCTCTGATGACAGTGAACTTAGCAGCCCTGTATCTCAGCTTCTTCCTCTCTTGACTTGCTTATGGCATCTCTCCTCCTTTAATGTATCTGATCAGAGGATCCATCCATGAAGGTTCTTGAGAAACATTCATGCAAATGCAAAGTGTTCCCTCGTCCTCTTCGATAGTTGGTCGTAGCAAGATTTCCACAGGGACTGTCCTCCTTATGTCTGTCCTAGTAGCTGAGGCCAACCTTGCAAGGGCGTCAGCACGACCATTGTCGAGCCTAGGTATCCTCTTGAGTTTCACTTCATTAAAGTTTTTCAGCAATGACCTCACCTTGTCAAGATACCTAGCCATTCTCTCGTCCTTGGCCTCGTAGGCTCCTAGTATCTGATTTACGACTAGCCTTGAATCACTATGGACCAAAATCTGGCCGACACTAAGAGACTTGGCCAAGCAGAGGCCTGCTACTAAGGCCTCATATTCAGCCTCATTGTTGGAGGCTTTGAAGCTGAACCTCAGAGCGTATTCGACGTCTGTGCCATCGGGTGCTGATAGTATCAGTCCAGCACCACTTCCACTATCACATGAGGACCCGTCAACGAAGAGGCTCCACGGGGTCTTTTCTTTAGAAAAATTTCCCTTAGAGAGGGACCCCTGTCTAAAGATGTATCTTCCCTCTTCGTTTTCAGTCACTTTCCTTCTAGCGGTGCTTGTCTCAGCCATATCTACGAGTGTGTCTGCGGGTTTGTCTTCTGTATCCGTCTTCCTGAGGGTCTCACCCTCGGCCTCATCATCTTCCCAGGTGAACTCAGCCACGAAGTCTGCCAAGGCCTGCCCCTTAATGGCTGTCTTAGGCTGATACACAATGTCAAACTCCCCCAGCTCTATAGCCCAGGTCATTAGCCTTCCTGATTTTTCAGGCTTGTGTAGGACCTGCCTAAGAGGAGAGTCAGTAAGGATGACCATAGTATGGGACTGGAAGTACGGTTTCATCTTCCTTGAGGCATGAATCAAGGCATAGGCCAACTTCTCCATCCTCGGGTATCTCTGCTCTGCCCCCTGGAGTGCCTTGCTGTTGAAATATACGGGCTTCTGTATCCCGTCTTCGTCTCTTACGATTGCTGCACTGATAGCGGACTCTGAGACAGCAAGGTACACGTAAAGTCGTTCACCCTGCACGGGTCGTGACAGCAGCAAGGGAGACCCTAAGTATGATTTTAGCTCCTTGAAAGCCTCATCACACTCTTCGCTCCATTCGAAGGCCTTCCTGAGGATCTTGAAGAATGGTAGACACCTGTCTGTAGCCCTTGACACAAATCTGTTCAAGGCAGCCACTCTCCCTGTGAGCCTCTGAACGTCTTTAATGGACTTGGGGGTCTTCATCTCAATAAGGGCCTTTATCTTTTCAGGATTGGCCTCGATGCCTCTTTGATTGACAATGAACCCCAAGAACTTCCCCGCTCCGACCCCGAAGACACACTTGGCCGGATTGAGCTTCATTTTGTATTTGTCCATTGTATTAAAGGTCCTTTCCAGGTCTGCCACATGATCCTCTGCCTTCAGACTCTTAGTCAGCATGTCATCTACGTAAACCTCCATAGACTTCCCAATTTGATCTTCGAACATTTTGTTTACGAGGCGTTGGTACGTTGCCCCCGCATTTTTTAGGCCAAAGGGCATGACCCTGTAACAGTATGTCCCCTTGTCAGTGATGAAGGCGGTCCTCTCCGAGTCCTCAGGGTTCATGAAAATCTGGTTATACCCTGAGTAGGCATCCATGAAACTCATGAGCTCATGCCCTGCGGTAGCGTCTACCATCTGGTCGATGCGGGGGAGAGGGAAGCTGTCTTTGGGACAATGCTTGTTGAGGTCTGTGAAATCCACACACATCCGCCACTTCCCGTTGGCCTTTGGGACAATGACTGCATTGGACAGCCATTCAGGGTAGATGACCTCCCTGATAAATTCAGCGTCTTCTAATTTTTTAACCTCATCTCTGATGACCTCATACTTTTCTCTAGAATAAATCCTCCTCTTCTGCTTTACCGGCTTCACTCCCTCTACCACATTGAGTTTGTGGCACATGATTTCAGGGTCGATCCCTGGCATATCTACATGACTCCACGCGAAGACGCTTCGCCTTCTCCTCAACAGTTTGATGAGGTCTTCCTTGATACTGGGCTTCAGAGATTTGCCAACTTGGACGGTTTTTCCCGGGTCATCCTCATCGAGGATGATGGGTTATACCTCCTCAGCGGCTTCTCCTTTTTTGAGCTTCGTCTCGTCCCTGGGGTCTAGGGTATCAATGTTGTAAGTGGCTGTAGCCCTCTTGTGTGCCTCCCTTTCTTCAGCGGAGTTGTAGTAGCACTCTCTCGCTGTCGTCTGGTCTCCCTGAACTTCCCCCACCCCATAAGGGGTAGGGAACTTAACCATCTGGTGGACCGTGGACGGCACAGCTTCAAACCCCTTGAGGGCCACACGTCCCAGTATGATGTTGTATGCCGAAAACACATGCTCATCCAGCACAAAGAAACTGACCCTCTTGGTGAGCCATCTCGGCCACTCGTCCCCCATCCTGACATCAGCCTCATATATTCCTAGGGGGTGAACCTTCTCCCCACTGAACCCAATCAATGGATGATGGTATGGGACAAGTCTGGCACGACTGAGGCCCAAGGCCTTGAAGCATGGCCAAAACATCACATCTGCGGATGAGCCCCCATCCACTAGGATCCTCGGCACTTCGCACCCGTGCACCCTGGTGGTGATGACGAGAGGGTCATCATGCGGGGCCAATAGGCCCTTGAAGTCCATTCTTGAAAATCCCACAATCAAAGTGTCCATATCAACCTTCTTCCTTTTTTCTGACTTGACCTCTAGGAAGGTTGAGTGCACCATCTTCGTCACTGCCTTAGCCTCCGCAACGTGGGCCTTCCTGTCGGCGACCTCAGACCCTCCTCCTGCAAGTCCCCCGGAGATCATTCCCACTCCGAGCGAGATCATATTGAGCCTCTTGACAGGGCCTTGGTCGTCTCTCGGCGGAAGGTCAGGGTCGTCCTCATCATCAGAGGGGTCGTCCCCTCTTTTTTGAGGACCTTCTGTGCAGGCATCGACTCGCTTCTTTCTGGGGTCGTCCCCTCGGCCCCTCTTGACGTAGGCTTTATCGACGTATTTTCTGAGCTTCCCTTCCTTGAGCATCTTCTCAATCTCATCTTTCAGAGCAAAGCATTTGTCTGTTACGTGGCCGTGGTCTTGGTGAAATTCACACCACAGGTTCTTATTCCTCTTGCCGGGGGCTGCCCTCAGCTTCTCAGGCCACTTCAGCGTCCGGTCACTCTTTATCTCATTGAGGATCTGTTCACAGCTGACCGTCATAGGGGTGTACCCCGCGAACTTATCATCCATGGTTCTCTTCTTCCCCTCTTTGTTCTTTTTGGGGTATTTACTCCCACTTGCACCTCCTCTTTCGTCCTCATATTTTGCAGCCATCGCCTCTTCGGCGTTCATCACCTTTCCTGCTGTTGACAACAGCTCGGCCATCGTCCTCGGAGGGTCTTCGGCAAGTTTCCATAATAGCTTCCCCTTCTGGAGCCCTCCAATCAGGGCTGTCATAGCTATGCTCTCCTCATAGTCTTCCACCTCCAGCTTCTCTTTATTGAATCTGGCTATGTAGTCTCTCAGAGTCTCGTTCTTTCCCTGCTTAACATAGAGCAGGTGTGTGGTCTTCTTCTGTGGCCTCACCCCAAAGCAGAAATTATGGATGAACAAGTCTGCCAACTGCTTAAAGTTTCCAATAGAATTTTTTGGAAGAGACGTGTACCACACATGCGCAGCCCCTGTCAAGGTACCAAAGAAGGCACGACATCTCATCTCATCTGAGATAGAGTATATGTCTGCTGCGGATTGATACATCTCCACGTGGTGGACAGGGTTGGTGCTCCCATCGTATCTTGGGGTGACCACAGGAGGCCTGAACTTTGATGGCGTGGGGAAGTTGACTATCTTTGCCACAAAGGGTGAGCCTATGGTGTATCCCCTCTGAAGAGGGTCCCGGCTCTTCAGTATGTCGCCAATCTTATCCTCTAACCGCTGGATTGAGTCATTCCAGGGCCTCACAGGGTCGGCCTGGCCGATGTTATACCCTGCTGCTTCTCGGAGGTGGATGGAGGGCTCGGCTACGGCAGGCCTGTGTCGGCTATTTACTTCCCTTTGGCCGTCATCCCGTCTTTGGGGTCGGCCTTCTGCTTCTTTCCTAGATCTCGCTGCGCTTCTTGACTTGGACAACTTGTCTCGCAGGTCATTCACTGGGCCCAGCCTCTCGAAGGCCGACCCCCTGCTCAGGCGGTCAAAAGCAGAGCCTCTTGGGCGATCATCAGGGTTTGGTCTCCCGCACTTTCCTCTACTGTCCTGGAGGGGTCGTACTGTATTGTTGGAGACCTCATATGGCTCCCAGCATTCTACTGGAGCCTCTTCTTCCTCCAGCTCATCATACCTGTCCTCAGGGCAAGGGTTTCCTTGCCTCCCCAGGCGTAAACGCCGGGGGTCAGCAACATCCCTACGCCGCTGAGGGGGTGGCAGGTCTTTATGTGGTGCCTGGGGTGGTCCCCTGGCCTCATGATGTCCTGGAGCTGCTGCCGGAGTAATCATCTCAGGTGAGACCCCTGGTGGTCTCAATATATTCTGACTTAGAGCTGTAAACTGCTCCTGCATCATCCGCTGGCTGGCTGCCAGAGACTTTAGGGCTGCTGCCACATCAGCCATCTCAGACTGAGGTGGTGGCTGACTGGAACTGGGCCTTCCCCCATCATCCGGCGGGGGAAGTGGTGGCGGTGGTATCTCAGGTGCCATGTGCTTGAGCTATGAAGAGCTGAACTGAAGAAAATACTGGTTAGCTTGGGAACCTTAGTGGGTCTCTTTCAATGGTGAAACACCTCCTCTCAGGGGGAGTGTTGGTTCACCACCAGAGTGCCCAGTGAGGTCAAGCTGTACAAAGGAAGATATGTCTTCTCGTTCCCACAGACGGCGCCAAACTGATGATGTTGAGATTTAGCACCACCAGATAAGTCTTAGTGAGCTCAAGCAGTAGCAGCCATGGCAGCCATAGAGATGCAATTATATAAGTATGTAAGTGTATAGAAGGGGATGAGTATAAGAGGAAATAAGACAATGATGTATAGTGGTTCAGCCAATGTGGCCTACATCCACTGTGAGTGTGTGATCCACTAAGTATGGGCACTAATGGCCTTGGATACAATGCTCATAACCCTCTCCCTCTCTCTAGTGTGTGTGTACAAGCAGAGTTTTAGCTAGGGCTATTGTTCATGGATCGATCCCCTGTAGGGTTGGGGGTGACAAGTATATATAGGTCTTGGGGGGTGTAGTGTACCCCCCAGGTAAGCATGGTGCATGTGAATAATGATCTAGCCAATCCCCTGTTGACACCTGTAGATGCCAAATGATGACATAATATTCCCTCACGTGAGGGGGTGATTCGGTTGTAACGGTCTTCCACGTGTCATATGAGCCTCACGCGCACTGTTCCACGCGTCTCCTAAACCACGCTCTGTCATGATGTCACCCTCGGCCTATGAGCCGAGGCCGAGGGCAAAGTTTCTTCCGGCAGTGAGTCTGGCTTGATTATGTCCTCGTACTATCGTACCCTCGTAGGGTCGGCCGGAGCCTGGTGAGGGGTCGGCCCCTCGTAGGGTCGTCTGGAGCCTGGTGAAGGGTCGGCCCCTCGTAGGGTCGTCTGGAGCCTGGTGAAGGGTCGGCCCCTCGTAGGGTCGTCTGGGTCTGGTGAAGGCCAGTTGGGGCCTGGTGAAGGGTCGGCCCCTCTTAGGGTCGTCCGTTGTGGAGGCGACCCTCCTAGAATATAAACGGGTATATCAAGCATCACCTTAAATTCCCCCCCTTGACTGAACTCTAGATGAACCCTTTCGAGTCTAGGATGTCGACCCAACTCAACTAGTACTCTAAACACTGTATTTACTTCATTTAAGAAGGTCCCTAATCACTAATCCTAAAGAAGAGGGGTTAAAATGAAAAAGAAAAATTTGAAAAAGTGCAGGGCTACCGAATCGATTCGCCCCCTTGGCCGAATCGATTCGGCCAGAAACTTTGGGTTTCTGCATAACTGCCGAATCGATTCGGATGAATTTCGAATCGATTCGGTTCACAAGACCTGGGCACTGGACTTAACCGAATCGATTCGCCCGGGGGGCGAATTGATTCTGGCCTGCGATTTTGCCAAGAATTGTCTATGGAGTCTTGGACTCCATTTTCTACCCCAACTCAACTTTCTTCAAGCCAAACTTATATACTAACATCAAGATAACATCAATGATACTATTGATCATCTAAAACCTCATGAATCATCTTTGAGTGAATCAAAACCCAAAAATACATAAGAAAACCCTAAGTTTGCTAAACTAAAATCAATACACCATTACCACAACAAATCATCTATCTCAAGACACAAATAGCAAGTAAAAACTTGCCTTCATTCAGCAAATTTGCAGATTTCTTGGTGTAGTGGCAAATCTTCTCTCAATCTCCAAGTCTTTCTCTCTACTCTTCTCTTTCTCTCTTTGGTTTAGGAAGGAAATTTAGGGGAAATTAGAAGACTTAGAAGACTTAAGTCGTGACCTAAGACAAATATCCCACTAAATTAACTAATAGTGCGATAAAATAATACGCAACTGCATAATTAAGGCACAACCAGTCAAAAATGCCCAAAACTACAAAATACAATATGGTACATCATTTGACTATTTCGCACATTCCGGAATCAACTGCAACCTCCAAATTATCATTTGGACATTTTAAAATTCAATTTAGGTTCCGATCTCATAATTAAGCCAAATATCATTTTAAATACAGATGATATTAATAAGCATGACATAGCAATATTTCCCATGATTATGATATGTATGCAACCTCATAATAAATATCGACTTTTCTACATTGAATTAACATTCAAATCATAACCCAACACTGGTCTCTAATTACTATACTAAGTAATTACTATAAAATACGGTCTCATAAGCGAGGGTTATTACATCAAGTTTTATACAAATTATAGCTTTATAATTTTCAAACAATTACAAATTATAATATACCTTGTTCTTATGTTTATTATTTTAATGCCCAAACAACTACAACTACAACTACAACTACAAATTATAGCTTTATAATGCCCAAACAACTACAACTACAAAGAGATAAGACACCTTGTTTTTAAGTTTATTATTTTAATTAATTACAATCTTTTTTACACCCTTAGTTTTGTAAATAATTAGAGATATACCTTGAAGTTTGAAGTTTTACCAAAAAACCCTACATATTTTTTTTAAAAAAATTGAATCGGGACTGCAGCCCCCCTTGGGCCCTTTGTCCATCCTCCCCTGGTTACACCCTAACCCAAACTATAATATAGTAGCTCATTATAGGTTAACACATAACCCAGATAAACACAAAACCCAACTCTATTAAGATTTATAGTAATAAAAAATTAACGATTACTTTAACAAGCCACACATAATTTAGACGCGATTTAGTTCACACAAGATTTCAATGACTCTCAATAAGTAACTACGTGACCATAAACCTTGTGAAATGTATGACCACCCCTGGGGTGACGGTTGTATCACAATTCAGGGGTGGCACCAGAAGCATCCTTGTTTCCTGCCCATACTACCTCGAATCAACATCCAGACGCATGTTAACTACATGACTATACTCTAAGCATTTAAATCAATATTTGTAAGTTACCCTAGGATCTCTCCCCCGTATCTCCTCTCGCTATATCCTAGCATTATCTTTCATTTATCCCAATGAATTTAATAGGGATTGTCTTACTCTCGCGGATACAACTCTCAATCAAATTTCCCTCTTCCCATAGATTTTGGAACTCACTCCCTCATTAACCTTATGCATAGCTAATGCATCCACTATTCACGCCTAGTCCATCTTGGAATACCTATTCTCACAGCACCCGTTTAATGGGCTAAGTAAAATCAATCAATAAAAATATATATCCTCTTATTTATAGTTTCCACTTACTTAGGTTTACTTACGAACCATTTTAGCTACCACTCTGCAACTATATGTTGATCCTTCTCCAAAGTTAGAAGTTCTCTCATGTTCGTTACCTGAATCGCATACGGGTTCTACCTCGATATACAAACTTTTATTGTATGTAAGCATAATGTAAATACATCCTATCTTCAAAACTACCCACATTTATTCTCATCACCACTACACCCTTGAACTACTAAGATGTAGCAATACCTTGACTTTTCTTATCTGATGCACTCACACATATGAAAGCATCTCACAAACCTCGATTGTCAATGCAACACCATTAGAATATACGTAGAACCTAAAAATTATAATTGGTTCACTAAAAAAGACAACCTTATTCTGTCTCAAAGTTGCCATGATGCAAGGAACATGAACTACTTATGTTGATGAAAATAGATGTTGCTCCAACCACGACACTTACTTAACCATCTTCACAGTTGTAGTTGTGGACTTTTAAAGATTGAATGATTTTTCTTTGCAAAAAAATAAGGTAGTTCTGAAAAACTGTTGGGTGTGTTATTCAAAACAATTTTTTTGAAGGTATGTAAATAACAAATTTTATCTATTTATTTGTTAGAAACACTAAAATAGTGAATTTATCTTATTCAATTTTTTCGACATAATTAAATATTTAGTACGGATCTTGTTTGCTAAATCTTGAAGGGTATTTTTTAAAAGATAATTTTTTTACGAAAATTGGGTATGTAAATATGAAGTTATGGACTTTTAGAGTTTTGGAATACAAAAAATTAATTTAACGAACAACATCAAATTTGCAGAGCTAATTAGTCATTCAATTATGCTGAGACCGAGAAAAGGAACTTGATAAGTTAACACTATTTAAAAGGACTTGTTGGATGAAATAGGGCATCATTAGGATCTCTCATTAACTCTAAAAAAACAAATTATTAATGAGTACAATAGGACGTTATCTCTTGTTACTAGGTCTAAACCCGCGTGATGCGCGGGATAGACGATTGTGATCGATATTCACACATAAAGTGTCTACTTTGTGTCCTCTAACATCTGGCATTATAAAATATTATAATTATAAAAAAAATGTTGCATTATTACAATTGTTGCCTTGTATGTGACCAAATAAATACAAATCCTCTAGCAGTTTCACATTCAGTGACCCCACCCCTCACCGTCATTTATATCGAGGTGTCAAGTAATTTTTTTCTTATATAAAATCTAATACAAACATTTAAGCCTAAAATAACTTTACATTAATGAACATAAAAGATCTCCAATGTCACCCAAATAATTATTAGGAAACACCAACATGATAAAGTCCTTGAATAATTCTACCAAATGGAAAAGAATAAAACAATACCGATTGAAATCTAAATAATCATGTAATCCATTGCTCGAACCAAATGCAAAATTAGTACATAACTTGTAATTACCAAGATGGGTAAAATTATACGGCTAATCTATTACATTAACTCATCATGAAAACATTGGATAAGAATAATATCTCATTATTTAAAGACCCTAAAAAAATAACATATACACATCTTGCTTTATTGTGAGCACATTGCATGTCAAATATTATTTATGAGCATTACTAAGAACTATAGTACAATTATATATATATATATATATATATATATCATTCCATATTAAGGATATATTTTCTAACGTTTAAAAAATTGAATTACGGAGAATAAAACAAGAGAAATGCTTAATTTAATGACTTGCATCTAGGCCTTCGAATTAGTAACATAAATTATGTCATAGAGGGTAAACAGTATACTCCCCCCAAGTTACAATCTATCAACTAATATCATAGGATTAACATTCTTTAAACAATATCAATGGTATATATAAGAGAAACTAACAGGATTAGATGAAAAAGGCATCATCATTGTGTATTAGTTTTTATGAAATAAGTTCCAAGTAAGGAACGAGCCAACAATTTACATTTCATTATCTCATGGGTTATATGCAATAATCAATAGGTCACAATTGAAAATTATATACCTAACCAAAAAGTTGTGACAACCCGCCTAATAAAAAACTAGGCTATCACTCCTGTACCAAATTAAAACAGGAGTCGCATATGGTTCATTCTTAGCATCACTGTCAAAAACCAAATTAATTACTAATAACCTATTAGGCTGGCGTAAAAATTTTATTTAACTAATATTTTTGAACAAATTAATCAATTAAAACATTCACACAATTTATGTATAAAAGAAACTGAGATGAAATAAGAATAACCAAACACTCGGTTTAAGAAGATACAACCTAATCGAATCTACAGAAAAGGCGATAAAAGAATAAATAAAAGTAGTTGGGTGATTAGCCCGAATGTTTATACATTACCTCCTATCTAGATTACAAGAATATAAGCGTCTACAATAAACCTGCATCCATCCACAGCTGCTGCAGCAGACGTCTGACTCGAAGGAATCGTCATCCAGGCATCCCTGTGGCGGGACACCTATATATATATATATATATATAGCAAAAGAGAGGAAAAATAGATATACGGGTCAGAGTCCTATTTGTGAAAATATTTAGCAAGTGCATAAATGTTGTATTTGAAAAGTATGTTTTATCTCATATTTAAATTAATATCGCACTCCCATGAGATACCCCTCACCTCTCTTCTAATAGTGCACACCAAATGCATCCTAATAGGTAACTTAGTTAAGATACACTGCCTAACTAATCGTTTCACCAAAATTCTAAAAAATCTATTCAATCCAAGTACTAAGGGCTAAACTTATCCCCAGTCTCAACATTGTGCCATGCTCGTGCGTGGGGTGTCTCACAAAGCGAAATCCAAACGAGGAACCCCCTCGATACACTTCTACTTGGCAATGTCGATCGTCGAGATCCATTAGGCCCTCAGTACATAACGTATATATATATATACCTACATAATTATATTCATTTCATAATCACTTTTATATACATATCACAATTTAAGTCCGGATAAAATCTCCCGGAATAAGAATTTATTTCATATTCAATTTATCTCTTTACTCTAATTAGAGATATATATGCATCATCTTGTTCTCATACACAAGTAATATACTATACACACAAGTATAATAACCATCCTAACTAGCTATAACTCTAGGATGTAGTCTCTATGCTACCATCTACTAGGGAATCGCTCACGTATCATCCTGGGTACTAACGGTCGGAATCTCACACCGCCTTGGTAAAAACCAAATCAAAACGTATGGGAAGCAGTCATAGTTCCTCCCCAAAAGTGAGATGAAACATACCCACCACGTATCACCCCTAATAAAAATCACACAATATAAAATGGACGCTATGACCTGGGGACTATATGCTCCTTGCTCCTCAAGTCTGGGGCCTCACCCACATCGCGCAACTTCCCATGATAGCATAGAGGGGGTATGCAACACATAAATACATATATACCATTCACACATAGATATATATACATATTCGGATCATATTATATACACAATAATCACATCGCATATATGATTGATATCCTTCCTCAAACATGCATATGTGGCCTTAATTTCCCATCTCTCATAACGATGGCCAATAATCCCAAAATGTTTTCACTCGTAACAACATTTAAGTATTCGTACACTTACGATGCTAAATCCAAAAGTATTCCCTCACTCAATGTATAACTCGTGCCTTAATCGCGTTAAGAATTTATATACTCTTTGAATATCCCAATTCATAATAATTTAATAAGTTTTCCCTCAACTTATTGAATCCTGCAGGTATCACGTTATCTATAATCCTAGTCGTCGGCCGACGTCAGATCACCGTTCATGAATCTCTAGCCCTTATCCTCAATTTCCATCCTATTCACATCCTAGGATTTACTCGAATGCATTTAGCCAATGAACATTTTAACCACGTATATATATCTACACTCTTATCGAAAACCTCTCTCTCTCGAATGTTACTCGAGCCGAATACTCACTAGGTTCGTCCCTCAGATTTCACCCTAAATTAATCCAAGGTTCTCTCTTTCATCTAAAGGTTTGCTCACCCTTAAAATATTCATCTAGGAGTCCTAATATCATAACTAGAATCTCCCGTTTTAAATCTCCAATCAATTTTATATTTAATTCTCCCAATATTAGGTTTGATTTCTAGTTAATTTCGATCTGGGACAGCCTTTCGTAGAAAAATCATTATAAATCCAAAAAAATCAGAAAAATACGTGGTCGGCGCCCACGCGACCGTATCGAAAATATGTAAAAATTTTAATTTTTGACCAAGAGCCGAATCAATTCGCCTCATGGCCGAATCGTTTTGGAAAGGACGCTGAATTACTATTCATCATCTTCTCCAAAAATCCAAATATCAACCCAACCTCCATTCTTATGGTTTCTAATCTTAACCAACATCACCATAATCATCCTAACACTGATTTATAAATAACAAAACAATTTATTTATGGTATTAAACCATTTCTATGAGGTTTAAACCTTAAAGCCATAAAAACCCTAGTTTTGACATTTCTCCCATTTCAATTCAATTTCATACTCCATTAACACGGTTTTGACCCTAGAAATCATTTAGAGTTTACAATACATCAATTTGTAAACTCTTACTCAAGTTTTCCCAAATTTACTTTAAGGGTTCTAACCCAAAATCACATAATTTACCAACTATGATATGAGATATATACACTAAATTAATTAAAGCAAGTAAACACTTGCCTATAGGATAAAATTCGATGACCTCGAGTCGAACCCCGTGGAGTTTGGCTGGAATCCCTTTTTCTCCTTCCTCTTTCTCTTTTTTTCTCTATTTTCGTCCTTTTCTCTCTTTCTTTCTCTTTCTCTTTCTCTCTTATGCCTCTTATAAGATAAGAAAAAGGGGTTATCCCTTATAAACCCAAAAATGACTCATTTACTCAATTACGAGTCCCTACTGGTCGAAAAATTCCCGAAATCCAAATACTACCCCCGGATACTCTATTCTGACTATCTTGTCCATTCTAAAAACAACCACTCACTCGAAATCTGCATTCTAGTCACTTAACTCCAATTCACTAATTTAACCCAATATATCTACATGCGGTTTTTCCAATTAAAATATTATCTTTTGTCGCTTTACTCAAGTAATATATATAATTAAAATACTCTGACTCATTTACTTAATCTCAAAAGTAAATGAAACAAACCTCTGAAATCATCCAACCCTCATAAATTCCAAAAATTAAATTTGGAATTTACACCTATTTATGGAATTTAATTATACCCAAAAGTGAGGGGTGTTACATTCTTCCCCCGTATAACAGAATTTCGCCCTCGAAATTCGAATATAACCTACACCACCAACCTCGGATCGCTAATTTCACTACACCTTAATATCCCAAAGTCGAAAGGTGTTAACACCATGGTTCCCTACCATATTCAACCTATCTCAAGGCGTATGTTCTATAGCGCACTATCTTACCTCGAGCTTATCTAAATTTCTACATCCTAACTCACTAACTCGGTCGTAAGGTTAACTCTAACAATGACGTGTCACACCTATTACTTCTATAACCGCCTATAAGAAGAAGTAGCCTGTAACTACCGCTCTAACGTCTCGAAAAGCTGATACTCTTGCTAACACTCTAAGAGTCCGCTCGTCCACTGTAGGACAACTGATCTCCTTTAAAAAGGAAATTTCACTAAGGCTTGACTACTCTCGTCAGTCTTTTCTCTTACTTTAGGTGCGCAAACTTTTATTGCACCTATACCATTAGATTATCGTGTACCTCCTATGACGTTCCATTCAACCAACTTCAATCTCTCAATTACTGCTTTACGGCATAATCGTCCATTTTATAGACTATGCCACCTTCTATTCCTGGCGGAATAATAAATCGACTTACTAAGGTGCCCATACATCCTTTTTCCGTGCACATTTGCACATCCAATGTGAACGTCCAACACATAGCACTCTCTCTAAACATGTAACACTCTCTCTAAACAACAACTGCACACCTGGGTTTTCCTAACCCGAATACTTCAAACTCCAATCTTTCCTATAACAGGAAATGCAATCTTTCATAAAGTTAACCCACCAATCTTCTTGTGGTTAACTCACAACTATCTCCTTATCTCGGTGCCACTAAACCTTCTGACCTTAAATTGTAATATTCCTAAGATCGATGTGATTTCCTACCCACGTGAAACTAGTACTATCCTAAATATATCCCTAGTGCCCAAGGCCTCTCTCAACTTCCGACATTTACTCAATTTCATGCGTGGGATGTATCGCAAAGATAAATCCAAACAAGGAACCCTCCCGTTACACTACTTCCTCGCATTGTCTGTCATCAAGATATAATGTCCTGAGGCATAATAGTGGGACGTCCTAAATCCTACCTCGCTAACCAACTAACACTCTTCTACCACTATATCCTTCTATCTTAACGAAATGGAAAGTCTAACTAATCGAGGCGCCTATTCTCTGCAAAGGTGTTGTGAACATTTTACCCAAAACATATTTTCTCCAAAATTTGCCTTTTTCATCGAGGCCTGACCACAAAAACTTAAATTAATTTCTCTCACTTTGCCTCACCCACATACTTGCGATGAGAAAAATATTTCAGTGCTTTTCCATAGCACTTCCATCTCCACATGCATACAATCATCACACGGCTCTCATTCCATAGTGTTTTCTCTACACTAGGTAACTTATCATCACAACCGACATCCTTGCATCCTATAACATCTCTCCACTCCCGAATTCGTTAAGGTTCGTGCGTGGAGCATCTCGCAAGTGAAATACAAACAAGGAACCCCTCCTATACACTACTACTTAACTTTGTCGGTCGTGGAGGTCCGTTGGTTCAAAATATACGACTGGAAAAATCTTATTCCATTTATCGACAAAATGTGGTCAAAACTCTTATTTCTCTCTGGGAGCCATACCACTAAGCTCTCTTTCTAACACTAAATCTTTAGCGCAATCAACAATGAGCTTAAACTCACAGCTCAACAATAAATCCTGCATACTTTAAATCATATTTATGATGTCTCCACTCACTCGTATCATAATAACGAAACATCTACTCACCAAAGTTCCATCTATACATATAATAAAGGCGAACTCAACCCGTATCCAGACGATATATTGCAACAAAAACCTGTTTCGCCTTGGAACCACGGACACGATAGTCTTGTAATCATTAGCCTGCTATCGCTCTGATCAATAAAGAACATATTACTGAAAATAACACCATACTCGTATAACACACACAAAACGAGCAATACATACCCAATATAAACTCATAATACTAACACCCGCTTTTCACAACGAATGGAAAAAAAATCTCCGCTATCGCGGAAAAACACATAAACATATACTATATAGTACTACTGATAGTGCCTAAAAAGCTCAAATTACACACACGAGTCTAAGGCTAACGAAATACTCTGACTTTATCTAGTCACACCTAATATACCTCCTCCATCTGAGGTAAAACTCATACTAATAACTTTGCCGATCTTCCTGATTGCTCTGATTGGTTCCCTGACCTAGCACACTTATCTTAATCGAACCAAAACTACTCTTATCAATGCCCTATCTGGGCACCATACTCTTGGCCTTTAACTTCTTCGTTAAATGGAAACTCCACTACCGGCTTCAATAAACCTTCTTTAATGAATTCCCCGGGTGGATACCCACTCATGGGGTTCTACAAACATAAATTTTCCATAATTTTTATTAACACTTACTAATGAGCCCATCATTCTTCTTAAGGACTCTCCTTTCAGTGTACCTTCTCTAATCGGCACAAAGTTCACTTATCCCTATCACTCTTTATTCATTGCTGGCACCCAATCGATTCCTTATGTGAATAATCCCAAAACTGCATTCCCTCCATGTATGGTGACCATTATTTTCACTAATTCAACATTGCTCCTAAGAGTGAAAAAATTTCCTCAAATTTTCACATATGGTTATTTCCATACCCTGCTATAGGACAAGGCTTTTGAGCCTGCTACTTCCGCTGAATCACGTTACACTGACTGCGTATAATCTCAACTTCAATATATGGTCCTCATGAAGGATCCTTCGAACCTTTCCCCAATTTAACTTCACTGGGTAATTCAAATTAAGCATCACTCTCTCCTACAACGGTTCGTGGATAATTATAACTACTATACCTTAGTAGTCGATGCAACAATCCTTAGCAAAGGCCACAAGGAGAATGACCTCTACTGTTGTCCTAGTCTCCAACTTTAACTAACCGCTCCAGCTAAGTACCGCCTCCTACTGCCCTCATAACGGCCTTCCTTAGTCGCGCTTCCTCGATAAGCACATGACCCTCGAACGAGCACGCAAAAGATTTAATATAATCCTACATAATGGCAGGAGAACGAAATCTCACAAGAGGAATCAACAATCCTAATCCTAAGGCTCTATGTCAAATACAAAGCACCGCTGAAAGCGTAGTACATCCGCACAGATTTCTAAGGACACTAGAACCTGATGCTCTGATACCATCTGTGACACCCCGCCTAACAAAATATCGGGCGATTAATCATGTACCAAATTAAAACAGGAGTCACATATGGTTCATTCTTAGCATCACTTTCGAAAACTAAATTAATTACTAATAACCTATTAGGCTGGCGTCAAAATTTTATTTAACTAATATTTTTTAACAAATTAATCAATTAAAACATTCACACAGTTTATGTATAAATGAAACTGAGATGAAATAATAATAACCGAACACTCAGTTTAAGAAGATACAACTGAACTGAATCCACATAAAAGGAGGTAAAAGAATAAATAAAAGTAGTATGGTGATTAGCCCGAAGGTTTATACAGTACCTCCTATCTAGATTACAAGAATAAAAGCGTCTACAATAAACCTACATGCATCCACAACTGCTACAACAGACGTCTGACTCGAAGGAATCGTTATCCAGGTGTCCCTGTGTCTGAACACCTATATATATATATATATATATATAGCAAAAGAGAGGAAAAATAGATATACGGGTCAGAGCCCGATTTGTGAAAATATTTAGCAAGTGCATAAATGCTGTATTTTAAAAGTATGTTTTATCTCATATTTAAATTAGTATCGCACTCCCATAAGATACCCCTCACCTCTCTTCTAATAGTTCACACGTAACGCATCCTAATAGGAAACTTAGTTAAGATGCCCTGCCTAACTAATCGTTTCACCAAAATTATACGAATCCTATTTAATCTAAGTACTAAGGGCTCCCCCGTCTCAACACTGTGCCATGTTCGTGCATCGGGTGTCTCGCAAAGCGAAATCCAAACAAGGAACCCCCCGATACACTACTAATTGGCAATGTTGATCGTTGAGATCCATTAGGCCCTCAGTACATAACGTATATATATACCTACATAATTATATACATTTCATAATCACTTTTATATACATATCACAATTTAAGTCCGGATAAAATCTCTCGAAATGAGAATTTATTTCATATTCAATTTATCTCTTTACTCTAATTAGAGATATATATGCATCATCTTGTTCTCATACACAAGTAGTATACTATACACACAAGTATAATAACCATACCAACGAGATATAACTCGAGGATGTAGTCTCTATGCCACCATCTACTAGGGAATCACTCACGTATCATCCTGGGTACCAACAGTCGGAATCTCACACCGCCTTGGTAAAAACCAAATCAAAACGTATGGGAAGCGATCATAGTTCCTCCCCGAAAGTGAGACGAAACATACCCACCACGTCTCACCCCTAATAAAAATCACACAATATAAAATGGACACTATGACCTGGGGACTATACTCTCCCTGCTACTCAAGCCAGGGGCCTCACCCACATCGCACAACTTCCCATGATAGCATAGAGGGGGTATGCTTCACATAAATACATATATACCATTCACACATAGATATATATACATATTCGAATCATATTATGTACACAGTAATCACATCGCATATATGACTGATATCCTTCCTCAGACATGCATATGTGGCCTTAATTGCCCATCTCTCATAACGATGGCCAATAATCCCAAAATGTTTTCATTCGTAACAACATTTAATTATTTGCACACTTACGATGCTAAATACAAAAGTATTCCCTCACTCAATGTATAACTCTCACCTTAATCACGTTAAGGATTTATATACTCTTTGAATATCCCAATTCATAATAATTTAATAAGTCTACCCTCAACTTATTGAATCCTGTAGGTATCACGTTACCTATAATCCTATTCGTCAGCCGACGCCGGATCACCGTTCATGAATCTCTATCCATTATCCTCAATTTTCATCCTATTCACATCCTAGGATTTACTCGAATGCATTTAGCCCGTGAACATTCTAACCACATATTTATCTCTACACTCTTACCGAAAACCTCTCTCTCTTGAATGTTACTCGACCCGAATACTCACTAAGTTCGTCCCTCGGATTTCATCCTAAATTAATCCAAGGTTCTCTCTTTCATCAAAAGGTTTGCTCACCCTCAAAATGTTCATCTAGGAGTCCTAATATCATAACTAGAATCTCCCATTTTAAATCTCCAGTCAATTTTATCCTTAATTCTCCCAATATCAGGTTTGATTTCTAGCTAACGATTTTGATCTCGGACAGCCTTCCGTAGAAAAATCACTATAAATCCAAAAAAAAAAAAAGGCGCGGTTGGCGCCCATGCAACTGTATCAAAAAGAACACAAATTTTATTTTTTGACCAAGAACCGAATCAATTCGTCTCATGGTCGAATCGATTCGTAAAGAATGTTGAATTACTATTTATCTTCTTCTCCAAAATTCCAAATATCAACCCAACCTCCATTCTTATAATTTCGAATCTCAACCAAAATAACCACAATCATCCTAACACTGATTTATAACTAACACAATAATTTATTTATGGTATTAAACCATTTATATTAAGTTTAAATCTTAAAGCCATAAAAACCCTAGTTTTGACATTTCTCCCATTTCAATTCAATTTCATACTCCATTAACATGGTTTTGACCCTAGCAATCATTTAGAGTGTACAATACATCAATTTGTAAACTCTTACTCAAGTTTTCCCAAATTTACTTTAGGGGTTCTAACCCAAAATCACATAATTTACCAACTATGATATGAGATATATACACTAAATTAATTAAAGCAAGTAAACACTTGCCTGGAGGATAAAATCCGATGACCTCGAGTCGAACCCCGTGGAGTTTGGCCGGAATCCCTTTTTTTCCTTCCTCTTTCTCTTCTTTCTCTCTTTTCTTCCTTTTCTCTCTTTCTTTCTCTTTCTCTTTCTCTCTTATGCCTCTTATAAGAGAAGAAAAAGGGTTTATCCCTTATAAATCCAAAAATGCTCGTTTACTCAATTACGAGTTCCTACTGGTCGAAAAATTTCTGGAACCCAAATACTACCCCCAGATACTCTATTCTGACTATCTTGTCCATTCTAAAAACAACGGCGCACTCGAAATCTCCATCCGAGTCGCTTAACTCCAATTCACTAATTTAACCCAATACATCTACATGCGGTTTTTTCAATTAAAATATTATCTTTTGTCGCTTTACTCAACTGCGACTTATAATTAAAATACTCCAACTCATTTACTTAATCTCAAAAGTAAATGAAACACACCTCTGAAATCATCCAACCCTCATAAATTCCAAAAATTAAATTTCGAATTTACACCTATTTGTGGAATTTAATTATACCCAAAAGTGCGGGGTGTTACAAAAGTTTAGATCACCTAGTGTTTAATAAAAATTAATCCATATATTACCATCTATTCATGAGCTTAAACCTATAACCAATACTCAAATTCTTTTACTTACGTAGTACATAAAAAACTTAATAATGTTTTATGCAGAAAGCTAATGCAAATTTAATTTTAACTTGAAACATAAAATATGACTTCAAATTTAACTTTCTTTCAACATCAATAGAACATAAGGGAAGAACAAGATGTAACAAATAGACAAAAAAAATACACTAATGAGAGTGGAACATATAGACATTTCACCATACAGTTTGTAAACAATACACAGAATGATAGAGGAATAGATGAACGGTCGAATATTTTCTAACATTCAAGAAGACACATCACACACTTCACATATCATATTTTTTTCTCCGATGTAGACACTGGGCATGTCAACAGGTGGAGAACCGGTCATATTATTTCTAAAATAGAAAGACAAAATAATTTTAAAACTCTCAATGGAAATATAAATATATATTTTTTCCAAAAAGAAAAGAATAAAACTCTAAAGGGTGAAATAGCTTTTTCGAGTAGAGAGAGAGGGGAAGGGTGATTTATAACGTAGAGAGTGGTGTAAAGAGTAATTCTAAGAGACATAAAATACAGGATATTAATGTGTATCTATGCTCTTAGAAATATACAAAGAGGAGGATTGAAGCAAATGAAAAGTAATAAAGATAGTGCTGACACGTGGATAGTTTAGTTGAAGAGGAGATATAACTCTTGTATAGCATTTTATAGTATTAGTATTGATAAGCCTTAAATAATATAATAAGTGCTTTGGTCTTGCCAGATGACCCATAGGAATATAATTTTCTTTGTTTGTGAATAAAAAGTACGAACATGGTTTATTTATTACCTAACTAACAACATATTTTTATTTTTATTCATTACAATACATTTTGGGTTCCCTTAGTATAAATGTTTTATTTTAGAATATTACCTTGAAAAGAACGAACTTCATTGAAAAGATGCACATTACCTTTGGACCTATTTTTTAAATCATTTCACGCGCCCTACACTAAAAACATAATAGCTACAAAAGAATATAGCCATTTTTTTCTCTGTGTGTGTGTGTGTGTCTATATATATATATTGGGTCTGTCAATATTTTTGGTTAAGGACACCTTTAATGTATACCCAATTTTCAATAATTTTACTTTGAATTATATAATACATAGGTGACTATTTTGAAATAAATTGTTATTTTATAATGCACACACAATTATTTGGAAACTACACGTGTTGAGTTTACGTATTTCATAACTTATAAACTACACATCAAGGAATAGAGGATGGTAGTGCAAGAAAAAAAGAAATGAACAAAAAATAATTAGCTTGTATTAGTAATCGATTGCTAAGGGATTAATGGAATTTATATCAATTAAATTGCACAAGAAACAAATATTTAAATATTTTGGGATGCATGCATGGATACAACATGATGCATGACACATGAATTTATGATACATATGTAATGGTTATGCATGCAAAGGTTTAATATACGATAATATTGTAAATCTGATACAAATGGGCGTGCTTTTGTAATCCTATCATAATGGTTATGTACAGAGAAACAAATGGAATGGCTACACATTGAAAGTGTGTAATGGATATAAATTATGAAACAAGGGTTTTATATTTTTTGGTATTTGACAAAAAGTCTCTCATATTTTTTATTTTACATATACTCCAAGATTTTATTTTTGTTCCAAAAATCCCCTACAATATTAAACATTCACAAATACATTATATTCTTTATTGTAACAATAAACTCTAACCTTAAAAAACACCCTAAACCTTTAGAAAAACAGAACCCTGCAAAAAGTGTGAAAAATAGAAAACCTAAATATTAAATGTCCCTATATTATTTAATTCTTATATTTTAAGGCGCTTATGATACAAAATATAGCTTCTCAAGAATTTGTCCTAAAAAATTGTAGAGTAAATTGTTTATAAATATAGCTACACCAAACTGGGAATTTCATTTTTGACTATCTTACCAATAATAATTATTTTTTAAACTGTTTTCATTTAACAATTATAGTAACACAAAATTGAAATTAAGATTTACTAAGATTTAGCATTTTGTCTTCAAATAAATTTAAATTCTGACAACCAATATTTTATATTTTTCAGCTTATTGTGGTAACTTTACTTTTCCAAAGAATAAATATTGATGTCAATGTACTCGAAAAGTATTAATTGGGACTATAAGATATATCACTCAAATTTAAACCTACAAAAAAAATTTATCCATTTCAAATTGGGAATCTTGTTTTATTAGCGAGATGTCTCATATAATAACTCATATTTTTTCAAATGGCCCCGATAATAGTCTAAGTATTGTAAGGACAAGATTCAAACATAAAAAAAATCAGTGTGCAATGATACTCTTGTACAAACCTTAGACATACTAATGTTCAGGTTGATAAAATGTTCCCTTTCCTTTTAAAATGTATATACAAAAAAATAATAACTTTAAAATTTTGAACAAAAAGATAGCCTAATATTTGAGTGAAAAAATGCCAATGATTAATAAGAAAACGTTACAAAAGAGCCATATTACTTTGAGTTGCATATGAAATATCTAACAAATGCCACTATATGATTTGAATATTTGTTAAAGTTTTCATTTAAATTAAAAAATACAGGGAAAACAAAGACTAACTTCCAAGTTCAAATTAGAAAGTTATAACATTTTTTATATATAAATTCAAAAGGAAAGGGAACATGTTATCAACCTCAAATTAGTAAGGTTAAGGTTGAGAAACTATGACTTTTTATATGAGACATCTTAGTACTTTGTGAGTGACCAGCCGGCACATGTAATTGAATTGAAAATATATGAGGAACAAATGCCAATTGTAATAAATGTTCACGTGATATAGTCATAACTATTTGTAAAGGTGGATATGAAAAGGCATTTAGCTAATTAAATATACGGTTATTACTTCTTTTTAGCTGGTAATATGAAAATACATTATCGAAAATGAGCTTATGAATTTTATGCTTATATATGATAAAAAAAAGTTTTTTATGCGGATTAGAGACCTGCATGTTCATGTAAATTAGATAAAGCATGATACAATCGCTATTTTCTCTCCTAACTAGGTGTAAGCCCACGCGATGCGCGACTTAGTCGAATTCGAGCAATAAAAATAAACAAATGAATGAAACGTGCAGATGACTCAAACCCATCGCGACGTGATGCATCGGACCGTATGCCGTACCCGAAAAATCTATTCAGGTATTTGTTGTTTTTTTGTTTCTGCTGAACCCGAAAATTGAGAAATACTTAAAAAATCAAAAAATATAATACCATTTTGAAAATGAAAATTTTCAACTTTCACCATTTACAATTACAAATTTATAAAATGAGAAACACTTGAAAGTTTTCAACTCTGCAGTTTGTAACACTCCCCGTGCAATTTCAAAATGAAAGTTTTCAACTTTCACAAATTGCAAATTACAATTCCCCAAAACATCAACAAATTCCAACCAGGAAACCATCCAATATTATAGTATTGGTAACAATTTCAGATTTGTTTCTCTCTCCTTATAACAAAATGACATCAGTGCATACATCTTCCAAAGTTCCCTCCTTTCTGGAGTTCAAAACTTAGAAACTTGAAATAACAAATTTTGAAAGAGAGAAAAGTTGTTGAACCTCAAAACCATCCCTTCAAAAATATAGCCATTACACATTACCTATAAATAACTCACCAAAACATCTGACTCCATATCTCTCTCTCCAAAATTAGAGCATCATCAGAGTTGGAGATGGAGGTTATCTTTCTTTGGGAAAGAAATAACAAACATAATATCCCCCCTTTCTCAACAGAACAACCCAACCCAGTTCCAGCAAGTGTAAAATCTTAAGGAAGCCTCTTAGGGACATTACCAACCTATTCAACTCTCCAAATTCTCCAACTCCAAATTTTCATCTCACCAACCTGGTTGTCATATGCCGAACCCAAATATGTAATTCTTCAAGTATGTAAGAACTCGGAGTGAGAAGTGATCAAAATCATGTTATTGCACAAAGGAAAATGGTGGTGTGGTATGCGCTTAATTGAGAGAATGATGGGTCTTTGGATTATATAGAGTAATAAGAGGGGTTCAAGGAAAAAAAGAAATGGTGGGAATAAGAACCGACTGGGGTAGGTAAAATCAAAAGTTGGAGTGGTTAAATGTTAGGGAAGGGAAAAGCGAGAAGTTGTTACTGGAGTAATTGATGGCTGCTGAAATGGCTTGGAGCAAATGGGTATGGTAACGTGGATAGACTTTGAATTGTGAAATTTAAATGCCTATATAGCATTTTAAAATATTACTAGGTGGAAACCCGCGCGATACGCGGTGAAGGTCGTATTGAATGCATAAAGAGCGAAGCAATTTGGAAAAATGAGAGTAGAATAAATTGCCCAATTGGAATTTAATCTACAACATCCTCTTTTTCCTTTCATCAATGTTCCTATAAATACGATGGAAGATATGCTAGAAGAAAATGGTAATACTGAAGTAAATTTTTTAATAGAAGTTAAGTAGATAATAAATTGAAAATACCTTCCCGAACGCTTCCTTTTAGAGATATGTTCGATTTCGAAGTCAGTTGAAGGAAGTGTTATATTGGGAAGGACTTGATTTGGTTACTAATATGTAAAATAGATATGATTAGAGTTTACATAATAAATGTAGTAGATAAATTTGAATGATTAAGTTGACAATACCATTTGAAAGGAGTTTGTACTCTTTGAATTTTGTTCAGTTAAGGAATCATGGAAAATGGTTGAGACGGTGTAGTTTTCATAACCAAGGACTAAGTTGTAGTTATTGAGCTTGAGGCGGAATATGTGTGAGGTATCGATGATCCTTGTGATTGCAACTGGTAGTGGATCTTTGGTTTTCTCTATGAAAAAGTCAATATAGTATGTGAGATTAAACATTGTGAAAAATGAATGTTGGGAGATAATAAAATAAATGACCAGGAGAAACATACGCTAATGTCGTTGTTGATATGTGCAAGCTCAGAACATTGGACACTACACCAAAACATGCCATTAGTAACACAATTTTACCGTTACTAAAAATATTAGTAACACAATTTTTCCATTAGAAAAAAGGCGTGAGGCACGAGCTAGTAACGAAAAATTCTGTTACTAATAGTAACGATAAAATTTGGAATTAGTAAAGAAAAATGTTGTTACTAATAATAACGGTAAAATTCAGAATTAGTAACGAAAAATTATAGTAACGGTAAAATTCAGAATTAGTAACCAAAAATTATGTTGCTAATAGTAACGGTAAAATTCAGAATTAATAATGGTAAAATTTTGTTGCTAATAGTAACGGTAAAATTCAAAATTAGTAACAGTAAAATTCTGTTACTAATAGTAACAGTAAAATTCAAAATTAATAACGAAAATATTATGTTAGTAATATTAATACATATTTAAAAAAAATCAAGATCCAATATCCTGATTATTCTTACCACAATATTCAAATCCTAAGAACATATACAAAAACAAGGGCATTATATTCAACATTTACATTTATATAAGCGTCCACTCTTTATTTACAAAAGAAACTTAAACCAAACAAATGAAACATCGTAATACAATTGCCCCGATTACATTATTTTTATAAAAAAACATCCAATATAACATACTAATACAATCATCCCCAAATGAGATATTTTTATATTATAACCAATCAAATAAAATATAAAAATAAGTCCGTTGTTGTTGACTATCAACTTTCGTTCTATTATCATCGCCATCAACTCGGCATCCCGCAACGCTGGAAACTTGATGAGGATCTAAAAATGACATTTTGTCAAACAAAAAAAATATATCATATTAGTCATAATATCAACATTTAGTCATACAAGATTAATTTAGTATAAAAAATTATCCACCAGTAAAATTAATTACACTAATATGTGAACTTATAATATCACACTTTCACATCAGCACTTAAAAATAGGAAATTTCACATAAAAACTAGTTAGTTAAAATTGTGCCCATTTCACTGTTTATTGCAGTACTCATGATATTACTGTTGTAATAATATTACAGTTAACTACTGTAATATGCATATTACAGTGCATATTACAACTGTAGTATGCATATTATAACTGTAATATGCATATTACAGTGTATAATATTAATAGTCTTAAGAAGAAAAACTCAAAAGAAGAAGATAAACTCAAAAGTTCATTTGAATTCTCATAATCAGACTTCTCATTATCATTAACTCATTAAGTAACATATTATTATCATTCAAACTAAGATTATAAACATCAACTTTTCAATCGTAACATAACTTCAATCATAGCATATCATATTACAGTTAACTGCTGTAATATTACAGTGTATAATATTAATAGTTTATGTTTATATGACGTTATCACCAAAAGGTAGAGGACAAAATAGAACTTCAATCGTAACATATCGTATGAACATTTCAGAATGCAATGGCTTGATATAAAAAAACTCTCAAGTTCAATTTAAGTAGTTTAATGAACTAGCAAAGGCCTGGTTTTCATGCCTACATAGCTTAGTGAGTCTATAGTATATTTGGGAAGCACCCAGTTCAGATTGTGTTTGACGCATAAAATTCATACTTTGAATTTTGAATCGAAATAATAACTAGTTAAATTGTAAATTAATATGAATTCAATTCCAATTCCAAGGCATGAATTTCATTCTCCAAAATATAGTCTTTTTTACTCTGGTGATTAGTGACTAATGAATCACAAGCTGATGCAGTTTGACAGTTTCGAAGCAGGGGAAGATGCACTTGGAATAGGAAATGGAAGTAAAAAATATAATAAAATAAAAACACACAACCCAAATATCTGAGAGTAAATAATGAACCAAAAATGGCTAAGTTATAAGAAAACTCCTAACCGTGTAGTCATATTAACAGTCTTATTAATTTTTTCGGCATATTTACTGACCGTGTATGTATTCCAGCCTTAGACAGGTACCATGTCTTGAGAGGGAGAAAGGACGACTGGCACATAGGACTGGGGACCTTGTGAGTGAGGACCTGACATATATGTGTCTCCTCGTAATGACCATCCAGGAAGTCCACCTGCATAAGGTAGACCAGACGAATGCATAATTGACCAATAAATGAGAAAGGGTTCTCTCCAAGTCCCATATACAATAACTTAAAAAGAATAACATTTTCACATACAATTCAACCTAAGCGCAACAATAACTACAACAATTGAGTTTCACTTACATCATTCAAATTATTCCTTGCAACTTCACTTAAGATATTCAGACGATATAGTACAAGGCACAAGCCAATAGCTGTAATCAACATGTTTTCAGAACCGGCATCAATGCCACATTTAACACCTTTCCACAATTTCTCCTCCAGCCCCTTCAAAAAAATGCAGTGTAGTAAAATAGTAGTGTCAGTATCATAACTAAAGGCAAGAGCTTCATCAATATAATGGGACAATTGATATATTACTACAGTTTTTTATAAGTGAACTCCTTGCCCCCACAACTTTGTAATTTTTTCATTTAAATATAATTTATTTCTGATTAAAAAGAAAAAAAATTACCTCCCATCTCACGAAACATCAGAAGGACACTCTAAAGAGCCTTCAGAATTTCCTCAGCGCTGAAAACAGTGAATTCCCCACCTGATTCAATATTTGCAACCTTCACCACGAGGTCATCAACGAGGAGAGCATACCTTCTATAACGAATATCAATCCATTTGTGAGAAAGGTCAAGCTCAAGGCCAAGTGCGTGTGTGTACTTTCCTGCTCCATCAGCTAGGAACTTCACATTCTGTCTCACGGTATGTCTTGGCCCATGCCTTCGTCATAATGGGATCATTGACTACAACCAGCAATAAGATGTATTTATTCAATTGAATCGAGTGAAATGAAGGAAAACTTTATTTACTTGATATATATTTCAAGGGATCTCCCCCAGCTAAGGATGTAAACACGGTACACTACCTAGCACGGGTCATTTAATTGATTGAGTAAAAGAACCAAGGAACAACAACTCAAACACGGAACACTACCTGCCATGGGTCATTTAAGAAATAGGTCAACTAAGTGACATACAGGTAAGAGTGAATGAATCTCCAATAATAAATCGAAACACCTACCACTAATCAACAATTATACTCATGCAATAGACATTTTATACTTAATTTCTCGCGATAACAGTCAATATGCAAAGAAAATGAAAAGAATTTCCATGATGCACAACTGTGTGCAGCAGCGCCAGTTTTATCATATTTGAAAACCTTATCTAGCGTTAGAACTTACATGATTACGATACTTCAAGGCTGCATCTAAATTTCACAAAATTCCACTTCATTAAGACGTAAATAGTTTATGTACAAAACACAATGAAACGAAGTATCCTTACCATAGTCAGGTAAATTTCCATTACAGCGAGAGGTTGAATCTGAGCTGGAGATGCAATGGGTTCAAGATTCAAGTTGAGTGCTTAGACGACTTTGTCAGGTAGTAAAACAGTTGAAAAAGCTGTAGTATAAAACAAAATTAATGTAAGCTAAATAAACCATAACATACTTTATTGCACAAAATAACATAAAAATATACAAGACATATTAACAAGATCTAGTCAAACTCAGAAGTGAATATCAGAAAAGAAACCCAACTACTAGCCAACTAACATAAAACCAATTCAAAACCAACCCAACCCCTTTATCTACCAATTCTACCCTCAACGATAAGGGACACAACTGGACCTATTTTTTTCGGGTTTCCATAGGGGAGCCAATATGCTTAGGCAAGAAAATTCCAGTACCGGTAGATTCACGTTTGGCAGATGGGTTTCCTAGAAAAATAGCTCTCATACCAAAACCAGGTTGAGTGGTTTGTTGTTGTTGAGATTGTTGAAGAGTAGGCCAGGCAGAAGGAGATAATCCCAAAGGACATCCATTATTGTTCCTAGCCTTGTTTTGGACCATTTGTTGCGCTTGTTTCTACTGGTACTATTGTTGCTACATCATTTGTTGTTGTTTCAACAGCTGAAACTGTAGAAAAAATTAAAATACAACATTAACCCTCAAATATATTGATAAATAGAGGGACAAAGAAAATAAAAGTTATAACAACTTACTCATGAAGATTGCAATTGATGGTAAGATTGATACCCAAAGTTGGGGTTAGGGTTGGGACTTTTTGTGGTACAGCAATAGGACTTGGTTTTCTAGCTGGTCCTAAAAGACCACGGTTGTGATAAAACCCTACCCCTTCTTCAGCCATTCTCAGCCTAGCAACCTCCCTAGCAGCGGCATAAAGCAGATCCCAAGCAGCGTCATTTCGGGTCATCCCAGGAGGGGGTGAAGAAGCCTGGGAAGGACAGTTAGGAATCCCCCCGCTCGAACCCAAAACATTGCACAAAGTTGATTGAGGCGAACCGGACACACCCATGCCTAAAAAATGTACGCAATTAGTTTTTATAAATAAAATTAGATGTATAAAAATTAGGTACCTAAAAATATTAAGTAATAAAATACCTTGGAGGTGAAAATATTAAGCACGACTATTAATTAATTTGGAATGGGAAGGGAGGCTCGGATAACACATGCAAATAATCAAAATCACAGACAAGATGAGTATGAGATGCTAATTCCCCCTCCACACGTGTTTGTGAAACTTTATCCAGTTTCACAAATTATCATATTTTTAAGTCCATTATTGTTACCATTGTCGAATAATGATTCTCTAAATACGAAGTAACAAGGACGTCAGTTTCATAACTTACCAATATTGGTTGGAAACTTCAAAATAAATAATATCAATGTGGCTGTAAACCAAAGCTTAAGCCCATATGTCATTAGAGAATAATTTAATCGAAAATAATCAAATAACATAGGATTATAAGAATGGTCAATGCCGTAATGGTTTCAAAAGACAAAACAAGAGAAGATATATCCTGATATAAAGGAGGTTCTAAACCCAAAAATTGTAAAGGAGAGGGACAAGAAATGTGGAAAAGCCACTACACCAAAAACAGGAATCTAGAACGGTTTAAAACTGTGCCAGATCAAATCTGGCACGGTTTTGAACTGTGCCAGAATCAGGTGTTCCAAAATGGCCATTTTTTTCTGGCACGACTCAAAAGTGTGCCAGATTTGACCAAACAGGAACACTTCTGGCACACTTTTAAACCGTGCCCGAATTTGATATTTCTAGCACACTTTTGCCACAGTTTTTAACTGTGCCAGATTCAACGTAGTTTAAAAAAATTTGGCACAACTCAAAACCGTGCCAAAATATGATACACTTTTGCCACGGTTTTGAACTGTGCCAAATTTTTTTATAAAAAGAAAAAAAAATTATTTGAAAGCACAAAAATTCACAAATTAAAAATATTGCACGTTGCTGATAAACTAATGTACATACAAACTTCAAAATATTACAAGTATTTAATAGTTCACAGGCCAAAAAAAAATTGGGCAAAATTTCCTCTATTTTCAGGACATTCCAAAATCTGCTAATACAAAACCTGCCTAAAATAAAGCCCGCACGGCCACAAAATATAACAATTAACTTACAAAAGCCCGCACGGCCATAAAAGTTAACAATAAAACTTCAAAAGCCCGCACAGCCATAACACAAAAAAATGGAATCATGAATAAACCCCTTGTTGTAAACCGTTGAGTTCTTTGTGTGTTCCACGTGAATAAATACCAACGATAAACTGTTATCCTGCAAAAAAAATAGGATACAAAAAAGATACGATATTAGTAAACCAATAATTTACAAAAAAAAATTAACTCAAACTAAAAAATTACATATAGGAGTGAAAATTATCATCATATTCTCAAATCGGGAGACCCGGGACTACGCGGTCAGTTCCTACAAGTTACATTGGTTCCGTGTGAGGTGTTCGTGCCTCTTACGGGATCGTTTGGGGGCTGGTTTGGGTTTTCACCCTTAAACGGCTTATTTTTAAGTCTAAGTGTTGATTTTTGCAAATTATCGTCATATTCAGAAACCGGGAGACCCGAGACTACACGATAGTTCCTACAAGTTACATTGATCCCGTGCGAGGTGTTCGTGCCTCTTACGGGGTCGTTTGGGGGGCTGGTTTGGATTTTCACCCTTTAACGGCTTGTTTTAAGTCTAAGTGTTGATTTTTGCAAATTATCATCATATTCACAAACCGGGAGACCCGAGACTACGCGGTCAGTTCCTACAAGTTACATTGGTCTCGTGCGAGGTGTTCGTACCTCCTACGGGATCGTTTGGGGGCTGATTTGAATTTTCACCCTTTAACGGCTTATTTTTAAGTTTAAGTGTTGATTTTTGTAAATTATCGTCATATTCTCAAACCGAGAGACTCGGGACTACGCGGTCAGTTCCTATAAGTTACATTGGTCCCGTGCGAGGTGTTCGTGCCTCTTACGGGGTCGTTTGGGGGCTGGTTTGGATTTTCACCCTTTAACGGCTTGCTTTTAAGTCTAAGTGTTATTTTTGCAAATTATCGTCATATTCTTAAATCGGGAGACCCAGGACTATGCGGTCAGTTCCTACAAGTTACATTGGTCCCGTGTGAGGTGTCCGTGCCTCCTACGGGGTCGTTTGGGGGCTGGTTTGGGTTTTCACCCTTTAACGGCTTCTTTTTAAGTAAGTGTTGATTTTTGCAAATTATCGTCATATTCACAAACCGATATATCCGGGACTACGCAATCAGTTCCTACAAGTTACATTGGTCCCGTGCGAGGTGTTCGTGCCTCTTACGGGGTCGTTTGGGGGCTGATTTGGGTTTTCACCCTTTAACGGCTTGTTTTTAAGTCTAAGTGTTGATTTTTACAAATTATTGTCATATTCACAAACCGGGAGACCCGAGACAACGCGGTCAGTTCCTACAAGTTACATTGGTCCCGTACGAAGTGTTCGTGCCTCCTACGAGGTCGTTTTGGGGACTGGTTTGGGTTTTCACCCTTTCACGGCTTATTTTTAAAGTGTTGATTTTTGCAAATTATCATCATATTCTCAAACCGGGAGACCCGAGGCAACGCGGTCAGTTCCTACAAGTTACATTGGTCCCTTACGAGGTGTTCGTGCCTCTTACGGGGTCATTTGGGGGCTAGTTTGGATTTTCACCCTTTAACGGCTTGTGTTATTTTTGCAAATTATCATCATATTCTCAAACTGAGAGACCCGGGACTACGCGGTCAGTTCCTACAAGTTACATTGATCCCGTGCGAGGTGTTCATGCCTCCTACGGGGTCGTTTGGGACTGGTTTGGGTTTTCACCCTTTAACGGCTTGTTTTTAAGTCTAAGTGTTGATTTTTGCAAATTATCGTCATATTCACAAACCGGGAGACCCGGGACTACGCAATCAGTTCCTACAAGTTACATTGGTCCCGTGCGAGGTGTTCGTGCCTCTTACGGGGTCGTTTGGGGGTTGGTTTGAGTTTTCACCCTTTAACGGCTTATTTTTAAGTTTAAGTGTTGATTTTTGCAAATTATCGTCATATTCACAAATCGGGAGACCCGAGACTACGCGATTAGTTCCTACAAGTTACATTGATCCCGTGCAAGATGTTCGTGCCTCTTACGGGGTCGTTTGGCGGCTGGTTTGGGTTTTCACCCTTTAACGACTTATTTTTAAGTTTAAGTGTTAATTTTTGTAAATTATCGTCATATTCTTAAACGGAGAGACTCGGGACTATGCGGTCAGTTCCTACAAGTTACATTGGTCCCGTGCGAGGTGTTCGTGCCTCTTACAGGTTCGTTTGGGGGTTGGTTTGGATTTTCCCCCTTTAACGGCTTGTTTTTAAGTCTAAGTGTTATTTTTGCAAATTATCATCATATTCTCGAACCGAGAGACCCGGGACTACGCGGTCAGTTCCTACAAGTTACATTGGTCCCGTGCGAGGTGTTCGTGCCTCCTACGGGGTCGTTTGGGGGTTGGTTTGGGTTTTCACCCTTTAACGGGTTGTTTTTAAGTGTAAGTGTTTATTTTTGCAAATTATCATCATATTCACAAACCGGGAGACCCGGGACTACGCGATCAGTTCCTACAAGTTACATTGGTCCCGTATGAGGTGTTCGTGCCTCCTACGGGGTCGTTTTTGGGGCTGGTTTGAGTTTTCACCCTTTAACGGCTTGTTTTCAAGCCTAATCTATATGTTTTGAAATTATCGTAATCTTCAACGACTTTTATCACCTATGTAATCTCTAAATTTTTTAAGGATGTGGCCTACTCATTCAACGAGGATTAGGAAGAAGAAAATAGCCGACTAGAGACATTGAAATTAATATTATTAAAGAAAGATGAAGATATGTAAAAGTATGATGGGATTTTTCGAGGACTGAACAGGAGATTGAACACAAATCTATAGGAATAGCAGTAGCTGTATGCATATATGCAATAGAATATATGCACGCAGCAGCATATATGCAGCATATATGCATACAATTGCATATATGCAGTAGCATATATGCACGCAGCAACATATATGTTGCCTATATGCTCACAATAGCATATTTGTTGCATATATACAACATATTGAATGGGAGAACAATTGCTTAATATCTGAGTTTCTGCTTCCCAATCTTGGGCCTTGGTCTCGATGCGCTAAGAAGACGCGGATCATAAACGCAATTTCTCTGTTCATCATAAAGAAGAACCGACTTGATGAAGATCAAAAACCATGTTTACAACAAAACCTGTTGAAAAAAAAGATAAAAAACATGTCCCCAATGTTAATCATAAAGATAAATACATACACACAAATATTAATGGATGAATATTAATTAGTAAAGTTGAAATTGAAAGAGAGGTATGTAATAATATTTTAGAGAAAAATCAACAACGGCATCATAGGACAAACACCTGTACTCATATTAGTAGCTTCAAAGAATATGTCAATAAATGATGGGTTTACAAAAGCACGATTTATCTCAATCATGAGAGCAACTTTTACCTGACGGACTAACTCCTCTGGAAATAAACTCAAGCAAGTATTTCTTCTCACACTTTCTCCTCTCTTTTATATGCACTTGTGTGCCTTCAAATTTCCAACAGAGGTTAGATATGAGCAGGAAGTAGAATATGAAAAACTCCAAACTAAATGCTCACATTGCGAAATTTTAAGACATTTGGTTATTAACTATAAAGTGGTTAGAATAATTCAATTGGATGGAGTTGACATGAAGAAACAAACACATCCACAAGATAAATAAAATACTTCAAGAATATCAAGAACTAAGACTAGAGGTATATCTTAAGTCAAGTAAGTTTATGTTCCTTAATCCGTTAATCATTCAAATTTGGAAGGCATTTCTGGTACTAAACATTTAGTTAAATGGAGTAAATACATAAGAAGCAGTCCAACCTGATGAGGTAAAACATATTGCTATTATCCCAATCCTTAATGATGAACCACCTCCTGCATTAGTAGATATGCAACTGAATCTCAACATTTTTAAAAACAGTCCTTGGGCATCATTTATGGAAGAAGAGGAGAATGATAAATCTGCTAATGAAGAATATAGTAAAGGAAGGTTTGTGGATTACGAACTGGAGAAAGAAATGCAATCTGCATATATATTGTTGAACTAATTATTCTGTCACGCACAAAACACAGTCCAAAGTAGAACAGTTAGATTGCTCACGAATAAGTGACTTCACTGGGAGATTTATGAAGAGAAAATATGTTTTGAAATTTCATTCTATCTTCTAGTAAATATAAGCATGATAAACGTGCCTTATTGGTTTCAAAAAATGATATTGCATTGGGGGGGGGGGGGGGGGCAAGTATATAACTATTTTACTGAAATTAAATCAAATTACCAATTAATCATCAGTATGTCTTTCCATCCTTGAAACCAAAAACAACCTCGTTCATACCAAAACAAAAAAGGCATCAATTCGTTAATCAATAATATATAAGAAAGGAACAAAGAAAAAGAAAAAGTGAAGTAAATGAATATGCGAAACTATCTCAGAAAGACATCCCTAAAGAAGAAGAGATAATTGACCTTCTTCTAGAAATTCATCCAGGAAATAGGATGTGAGTTCTTCCCAATGACCATAGCCCCGTATCCCTCACTGTTTCCTGGAAGAAAAACTGATGGGAAAAAAATAATTAGCAAGAGACCCATAAATATCAATATACACTGATACACTCATGTTATTGATTTTCTGTGAGTTTTTGGGCTTCCTTAAAATTTCAGACTCCCCCATTACGATATCAATTATACTATAACCAAATGACACTTGATGACTTCACTTACCGATGCTTTGACGGATGGAAAGACATTCCAGAATCGCAGTGTCTCGTCCCCTGCTCCAGTTACTACTGTCTGCAAAAACAAAGTTCAGTTGAACAATTAATCTTCCAACTGAGTAACAAACATATTATAAACATATGCTTAAACTGTGAAAGCTTACCTGACCATCAGGATACATGGCAAGAGGGGGTCTCAATAACATGATAGCGACCAATAAGGGGGTCTCAATAATTTGGACTCTACAACTGCCAAATGTCAGAGTAAACTTTAATATAAAATGAACTCTCACGGGAATAGAAGATCCATAACTAGAGTAATTATTGCAAGAATTTTGATAAGGACATGAATGGAAGGTCTGGTTGTGTCTTTAAATGGGTCTCTAACAGTATCGTCTGTAATAGCTGCTTTGTGACACTCCCTTTTCCATAAAGAACCCATCTCTATATACTTCTTGGCATTATCCCACGCACTACCTATAGTATTCAAGAATAGAGCCATTAGAATACCAAAAACCGTTGCAAACATCAACATGGAAGCCACCACTTTAGCACCCAATAGAGGATGCCCTGTATAGTATCCCAATATTCGGAACACGAGACCAACAGCTATAGGTGATATAATATCTAATAGTCAATGTTTCATTTTATTTAGTGCTTTCATTCTATTTAGTGCTTAAAGGAAGGAACAGATCAATATTAAGTAATTTTGAGTCTAATTATTATCTGCATCAATTCCTAACTACCTGTCCTTAATCTGGGCTTCCAATTATAGATATATGTATATGAATATATAGTAGTACAGGCTATAGAAGGATTGGGAAGACCAAAATTGCTGATCACCCTGTCAATTCTGAACACGTCCACTCCTAGATTTATTAAAATCTATTGGGTGTATGGAAAGAAGGTTCGATTGACGGAAAATTCAATGCGGTTTCCAACTACAGCAGGGACTTTCTTCATGGCTTTCCCAACTGCCAAAATATCAATACAATAGTATTGCGAAATAATTGCACATTCACGGTCATATTGCAATTGTCAACAGATCAAAAGTTCAACGCAAGTGGCGCAATTACATATGGATTATTCTTCACATCCCATTCTTGAGGGTAAGCACATGATGATTCAACATGAATTTGCCAAACCATGACCTTCGAGTAGTCCACGTGTAGGCATTCCATTTGGCTTCCATCCTCCTTAACTTGTTGAATAAATGCGCTCATCTCTAGTTAATAAGAACATGCTTAATTAATGTGTAAAATTACAGAACTCTTTCTCTTCCTTTTGTTAACCAATTCATTCTTTGTGCGTGTGTATGGGGAGGGGGCAGCAGAGATGATATGGTATTTGCAGTTCCCATTTCAACATGAGAATTGTCTTAAATATTATTTATTATCTTGGTGAAAAGAAAAAAGGAAAAAATAATTTCATCTAATTCGACCTCAATATTCATTAAAATAATCCTATAAGTATTATACCGCGTACACTTAGTTAAAGATACTTTTCATTGTTTTAACCATTTTACCCTAAAACAAAAATGGACTTATAATGATCTTTTACTAACATCACTATCAACAACTATGGAGGAATGACCACTAACTTGAAAGCCCTCCTTGATGGTATCAATCTGCGTAATAGGCTCAAAAGTGAGGGTTCCATCTCTTTTGATCCCAAAGTAAAGTATTGATGATGTAGCTAAACCCTGACATTTTGATATGCAATCTACGTAATCTTTTTGCCACGTCATCGATGTGCCATCTAATAACTCGAGTCCCGTTACAAATTGGACCCTCCAGCGTCGTTTGACTTTAGCTCTGCATTAGCTTGGTCACTATCCAGGTTCCAAAATGACTGCCGAACAAAAAGTTGGAAATCGAAGAAAAGCTCACTTGATTGGAAAAATGGTTAGACATTTTTAAGGGCGTAAAGAGATCCATTCAAAGTATATTTCCATTGCAATGCAATCAAGTATACAAAGTAGAAAACAAATCATCCATAGCACACATTCCTAAAAGGAAAAGCTTCTGAATAATCTTCAGAGAGTAACAATAACTTATATCACCAATACTTGTACTAAGGAATGGAGATTTAAGCCAACACTAAAAAAAAACACAAAGAATAAATGAGCATAGGATTTATATCCTCTCTAATACCACCCTCATAATATAATAACATTGCACATATATGAGATAAGGGAAAATAATGAGGGGAAACACCTACAACAAAAAGATAAATTACAATTTTATAGTACCACACCTCACCCATTTATTTATTAATCATGTCGGTATTAACTTAGTCTTGTATTAACTTATCGTACCAAAACATTGCATAATGCCCATAATATGTGGCATTCCATCTGTTTCAACCTGCTTATTATGTAATCAAGTTGAGGAAACTATAAATAATTTATTTTTACAGTGCGACTTTGCAAAACGATTATGGATTTGTATTGTTTCTTTGTTCAATATAAATTTCCTAACTTCCCCAGTGTTGCAGAGTTCAAACATTTTATCATTAAACAAGTGTTTGGTCCTCAACTCACTAATACTTAAAAGGTGGAAATCCTCTATGGAATGTACATGATTTGGATTGTCATAAATAGGATGATGTTTGATAATATTAGACCTAACTTCACAAGGATGTGAAATAGCAAGCCTGGATTCAAGAAGTTGAGAGTTAAGTCATAACTGATATGCACTATAATTTTTGTAGAGTAAACATCATTTAACATAAGAATTTATTAATTGATGGCTTTAATATGGAATGATAACTTTCTAAAATACACACATGCTTATAGAGTGTGTAACGACTCACTATTTATGTCCACAAATGGACAACCTAAGATACCATGTTTAATTCAACTTGTATGTGTGATATTAAGTGAATAATAAACAAACCCCACACATAAAACTATAATAAATTTCATATTGCTAGTAATGTACCTTTGCTCTTAATAGATGCAAAAATTAGACTTAAATGTAGAAGCCAATAGCGTACCTTTGTTCTTAATCACAGTAGTGACTTTGATAATGATTGTACAAGACAATCAGTGTATTTTTCTCTGGAGTTGAGCCCTACAAAATTAAAGGAAATCTCACAACACATTTTAGTAGTCTCTAACGCTATGTCCTACCATAGTGAATTATTTTATTTTCTTACCATAAACAAACCCAAAATAACAGAAGCTTGGTTGACTTCATGCACTCCTCCAAAAAAAATTCCTATATAATCATAGGATCAAGAGATAATACAAAATATTAGATAAATAGGTTGTGTGATATCAAAGAATTAATGCTCCACTAAGGCCCTAATAGGATTAAACTAAATTCATTCATGCAAGTAGTAATGGATACAAGAAGGCATGAGTATTTCTATTCAAGCCATATCTCTTGACCAAATTCAAACGGCACACCCGCATGTCAATCCAAGCTAGCCCCATTTACAACACAAATTAACAATTTGTAGTAAACAAGGGGCACATTCTTTTGACACATATGTAATTAGTTTGGATTTGGTTCTACTTTTTGGTACGAGTAGAATTATTCATAAGGCATATGTGTAAAGTAATAAATCATAGCACACTGAAATTACTTTTTTTAATCTCAAACTCCACCGGCACCCAAACGAACCTCAAATCAATCTGACTATAAACCCTAATTGAAACCATAAATAATCATGATAGAAACTCACATTGACCCCAAGTCGAAACCCTCATTGCAACCCCCTCAAATATTCTATATTGCAATCACATAAACAAAGATTAACCCTTCGATTCACACACCCTTCAAATCATGAACATCTTAAACCTTAAATCATGAACCTCATACAAAACGTCAACAAAAATTTACCTGAAACCCATATTCAGATCAAATATACATACATACATACATATATATACATACATATATACATACATACATATATATATACATACATATATATATACATATATATATATATATATATATATATATATATATATATATATATATATATATATATATATATATATATATATATATATATATATATTGAGAGAGAGAGAGAGAGAGAGAGAGAGAGCACCTAGTTGCGCAACGTGCTGGAGAAGATGCGACAAAAAATGGCCGATGAGAGAGAGTGATGGTAAGAGATAGCGAAAACACGATAGTGAGGGGGGAAGAGAGGGAACGCACAAGAGGGGGTTTGAGCGGGAATGGTCATGGGTCTCTAAACAATTTGGAGGAATAGTATTTTTTAGGGTATTTATATCTTAGTTAAGTGTGCTTAATTTTGGCACACTTTTAAACAAAGCCAAATTTTGGCACGGTTTTAAAGTGTGCCAGATTGTCATTAAACCGTGCCAAAATTTGGCACGGTTTTAATCAGTGCCAAAATTTTAATATCAAGGTGTGCCAAATTGCTGTTTTTGGTGTAGTGAGCAAAGAACCTAAAACGTCTATTGGAATGTGTGTACGATGCCTAACAATATCCACAGATACTTTGGGGTTGAAACATGCTAATTTCTACAAAAACCATTTACTATTGTGTGGCTTTCAACTCTTTACCCTTCCGATTATAACTATCCACCATTGGAAACCATTGATGATTATCTGGATAAACTTACTAAGAAAATTGTACACCACCTTCTTCACATATATTTATGTTTAGATATCCACTGCTCTAGCATAACCACTTTTATAGCATAATGTTCTTATTACAGTATTACAAATGGGTGCACGCCAAGTGTGCAATGGAACCTCGTCATTACAAAGCCTCAAATCCACCATATAAGACACTCATGAACGAATGTGTGCAGCAGCGCCAGTTTTTAGTTCCAAATATATAAATATTGATTATAGGCTAATATGAAAACATTATCTATGCAATCGAGATTATAGACTCTATCCTTACTTCTTTAACCCATCTTAAATAGAAAAATGGGGAAGTTACTATCACTTTTCCAGCTATTTGCCTTCATTATCTTGAAACAAATCATTTCTATAGATTCGTGGTCAGTTCTTGAAATCATATTCTCAAAAACTACCAAATAATGTTTGGGTATATGATTTATATTCCCAGAAACTACCAAATATTATTTGGGAATAAAGAAATCATATTCCCAAAAAATACCAAATATGTACTCTAGATGTTAATTAGCATAAAACAGTAATCAGTTCTTAAAAAACAAAAGGTGCTAGTTGAGAAAGTATTTAATGTTAACTAAAACTTATAGAAATTAATTTAACCTAATGTACTAATAAAAGAACTTCAAACTTAAGTATACTTGGTGTATTGCAAATCTCCAATTGAACCTTCGTTTTAGCTCTGCAAAACTAAACAAAATTAATCTCCATTTGAATACAGTCAGATATATACATAAATGCAACAAAGAACCCAAAATTGAAAAAACCCTAATTTGAAACAAATCAAGAGCTCCATTTGAAATAAATGAAAATCCTAACAATTGAAGCCCAAACATGCACTCTTGAACCCTAAAACTGAAACTAAACGATTTAAGAACACGATACTGAATCGAATGTAAATCAAACCTAGAAAAAAGTAGTAATCGTGGTGCATAATAGGTCGTGTAAGATCTTATAGATCAGTTGAATATAAGATGTTGACAAAACGATAAGTATACCCAAATCTTCAAACCCAAATCTTCGTACCCAAATCGAATGTAAATCAAACCTATTATTTAAATAAACTCTTGTATGGAGGAAACTGATTTTGGCTAATTTTTATATTAAAAAATTAATGTATTATTTAACATATCCAATCACGATCAGATTCTTAGGATCTTGATTCTTTTAGGCAGTGGCTGCATTATTAGATGATTTTTTTCATTATAACAACTTTGGACACATAAGTACTTGTCATCAGGAGAATGGTAGGTTTTAGTATGTTACCGTTTGAGTGATGCTTTTAATCCGGTTGGAGAAATGAACTCGATTTCCATTACAGCAACCCATTTGAACCGACTTCAAGAACCCTTAGAACCTGACCGAATAAACTTTTTCTTTTCCATGTATGGATTTCCAACAGCCTCTTCTTTGATTTATCCCATAGAGGAGATTGTGCAATAAATAAAGCATTAAGACTGCTGATGGCATACTGGAATAGTTTAAATACATAAGGAAAACAACAACCTTCTACTAAACTCACAACCATAACTACTAAAAATAAGGACTCTGTCACTATCAGCAACTAAATAGCTAATACTAATTCAAATATCAAAATAATAGCTAACAGGCATCAGACCAAGTCTTCTAACGGAACTCTACCACTATTTACTTCCCAATAGCTCCTTGCACGATCGTCCCACTATTAAATTACAACCCTATGAGGAAGAGTTTCTTCTTGCGCAAAAAAGGGTGTATAGAATTCTCATCAATTTGAAGAATTGAGGGTCGAGCTATGAATCAGTAAGAAAATTAAACACACAAATAAAGAGCTATTAGTCAGTAAGAATATTCATCTTATAATCCGAAGTTCATAACATAATTTCATAATAAATTGATACCATCCGAAACTAAACGAATATTATACAATTAATCAAAATCAGCATGTGAGATATAATATGAGTTACAAATAGATAAATTAAACCTCAAGCCCTAGTTGTATCATATAAAGCTTTCATATACCTCATTTCCATCACCATATACAATAATTTGGAAAAGAGATTAAACCTCAAACCCTAGTAACTTCTCTTTAAGCACTAGGTTGTTTTCGATTTTGATTTATCAAGCCAAAACTGAACCGATTCCGATTCCATCAAGAAAAAGAGGAAATGTATTTCAATCCCAAAAAATGAACATATCATGAGTTAAAAAGGAGAACAAACAGAGATTGAACCAAAAGAAGAAATTAGGGATTTTACGAAGATAACACATAAAATTAATGTATGGATACCTGGAAATTGTTCGCAAAGATTGAACGAAGGATAAGAAAGGTATGTCTCACAGAGGTTCGCAGAGCTTGAAGGGGATTTTCGCTTGGGTGTGTACGAGAAACCCTAGGTGAACTGTGGGGAAGTTTTGTTTGGGGTGTAGGAGTCGGGGAATTTTCTTTTTGTTGGAGGGAAAACTCCCTCTTTTATTTTGTTAATAGAATTATAAAATATAAAAATAAAATTAGTAACACATATATTATATTAGCAATGGTGATTTAGTGTGAGAAATAGTAATGGTATAAGACTGTTACTAATCACAAAATTAGTTTGTTACTAAAACAGCATTTTGGTGTAGTGGAACTTTGATTAAAGATTCTTCTTTGTTAAAAAGGACAAATGTCGTGGAAGATGTTTCATCTTTGACGTTGATTTGCAGTTTGTACCTAAATATGTAGCATTTTAGTTTGTTATAAATTGTTAAATTGAATAGGAAAGAAAAATTACCGGTAAGAATATATTACCTAGGAGATGGAATGATATTGTTGGTGTTGCATGATTCCAAGAAGAAGGAAGTGAAATTATGTGTAAGCTTCTTGTTGCAATGGTTACACGCTGGATAATACCACCTGAAATGTTCATCGACACCAGTGATTATTGCCCGGTAAATTACATATAGAACCTACAAAATAAATCATATTAAAAGATAATGAAGGCCACATAGTAATTATATATTTCAAGCTGATTATATAAGGAAAATATTTATTTATAGTAGGATACCTCATTTGGAGAGTCAGAACGAAGGGATAAGATATCTTCAATGGATTTAGAATCTCCTTCAATCTGAAGATGTCAATTGTTGCCTCTGGTTGGATGATATGTCTGGACGAAAGAACGATTTTCGTTATGAAGTCGGTATATATATAATAAAGATACCCCCGATATGTTAGATGTCAACAAAGGCAATCCGAGGGTCTAGTTTTCATATTGAGAGATTTGGTGGCTTCCAAGTACCACACCCAAATTTATGGAAAGCTTCTTCCTTTCAACCACACCCAAATTTATGGAAAGCTTTATGGATGATGGAAGTCCCTCCAAAGCTAAAACATTTTATGTGGAAAGTAGCCAATAATGCTTTGGCTAGCAAAGAAAACCTCTTCAGAAGGAAATGTTCAAGATCTCCTCTATGTGCCTTTTGCACAGACAAAGTGGAAGATATAGAACACATTTTCCTACGATGCTCTCTTGCTGAAAATATTTGGGACAAAAGTGGTTTAAAGGAACGTTGGAGTGGTTTCGACGCCAGAAGCATGCTTGGGTGGTTTTCAAACATTATTGAAAGAGAGAATTCGGTATCTTCTGCTTCTAAAGCTCTTAAACAGTTGGTTGCTCCCCTCTGGGCTATTTGGACGAATAGGAATAATATCATTTTCAATGGGAGCTCCCGTCCAATCAATATCATTGTTGATAATATCTACAATATGGAAGCTTCATGGGAGAACTGTTACACGAAAAGGGTTGTCAACTTTAATGTCGATAGCCCTGCTTCTTCTCAGGACTATCAGAGTGCCTCTCATGAGCCTAGGCCCCCTACGACCAGAGTTACCACAGAACTCAGAAACGATACAGGACTTAGAGTTGACCCCACCTATCCCACTTTCAGAGTTGATGCAGCGTTCAACTCTCATACCAACTCAACAGCTTTGGGAGGGATTTTGCAAGACCCCATTGGGCACTTTATCCTGGGATTCCGGAAAATCAGATCTGCTTTTTCGGCCCTTTGCAGTGAGGCATTAGCAGTCCGTGAGGCGTGTCTTGTAGCCAAGTGGAGCGAAATAAATTCCTTCACTCTGATCAGCGACAACCTAGAGCTTATCAACTGTTGCAACAGTAGTGGGATGGACCCATAGGAAATTAGACCCATCCTTGCTGATATTAGACAGATTACAAATGACTGGAATGTGACCTTTATGGATGTTAAGAGTAGCAACAATATTAATTAGGCGGAATAAAATGTCCACATATGGATGTATTTGTGTATTTAAATGAGAACAATGTATGAAAGGACTAAGTTAGTGTTCCAAATGAAATTTCTATTTACTGTGTGTCTAAAAATGGCCAAATATCCGGCGTAAAACATCTACAGCGGAAAAGCTCTCATTAGTTCTCTTTCACTCATTTCGTCAAACATCTATCAGGCATTCAGGGGAAAAGAAGTCAAAATTAATTCATTGATTTAGATATAAGACGGGGTATAGAAGGTTAATCGTTATAAATTATGCAGCTGGACATAAAATTAATTCATTGATTTAGATATAGAAGGTTAATCGACAACTGTGGATACGTTCATAACTCTGCTAATTTATGGCGGGAATACGAATACCAAGAGTTGTAAAAAACATATTGGAATACGAATACCAAGAGTTGCCACTTACCTGCGTAATAGGAGAGGTCGGGCTTTTCGTTTCCAACTCTCTCCCTATATATACATAGATTCATTTCGGTAATAGATGCCTTATTAACTCTCTCCCTATCTTTCGCTCAAAACTCTCTCCCTAAAATCTTACAATGGATTTTAGGTTGGAAAACAACGATAAGGTCGGTGGGCTGCTCTTGAAAGGCAAAACTCATTGGTAATAATAACAAACTATATTTTTTTTAAGTTTCATCCAAAATATCTTAATATTTACAATATGTATACTTACTTTTTCTTTCTATCTTTTTCCATTCTACTTCTAATGCAGATATATTAATCTTAATTTGCCACCTGTTTATGAAGATGATTATGGTATTATCGATACTAATCTGTACCTTGGTACTGCTCAAAATTTGGATCATGGATCCAAGTTGGAAATTATCAAAGGTAAGATTCCAATTGTGAATTATGATTACGGATCCACTTCTGAAGTTATCCCAAGCAAATGTTCAAGTGCAATAGAGAATAAAGAGTTGGTCATTTCAAACTCATACAAGAATCAAGATCGTCGACGTCGATGTTATCGATCGAAATCGACTCCATTAGAATTCAATAAGATACAAAAATACTTTACTGTTCCAATAACTGAAGCTGCCAAGGAGTTAAATGTAGGATTACCGGTGTTGAAGAAAAGATGCAGAGAATTCAAAATCAAGATGTGGCCATACAGAAAGATTAAGAGTTTCGAGGCACTTATAAACAATGCTAAGGTACGTGTATCCATTATCTATGAAACCAATCTAAAAATAAAAAAATTATCTAGTATACACGTGTCGTAATCGAAAAAAATTCTCGACTTTGCCACTATAAATATACAAAGGAGGCATAGTGGGTGCTTGAGCCCCATAAAAAAAAATTGAAAATAAATTATACGCGTGCCACTAGAAAAGTGGAGGGGTCTAAAATAAAAATTTTAACAAGTGTAGAATGAAAATAATCAAAACCATATAATCTCTTTTTTTACAAATACTAAAGCTTAGTTGAATGAAAACTAAAAGGTTAGCACTTCTTTGCTTCTCTCGTCTTTCTCTTTAATATATACTTTTAGATATTTATTTAATTTTTGAATGAATATTTAAGATTTTAATTGTACAAATTTTTATTCAGATATTGAATTAAATTTGACTCCCTAATTTTATCGTGTTATATTAATGTTGATTATCGTGTTATATTAATATTAATGAATCTAGGGCTCTAATTTTATTGTTATTTATGGAGTTAATGTTGGTTGAAATGTTAATAGTTATGTATATTTTGATTGGTTAATTTAGATATTTAAATGTAATCGTTGGATGAAATCTTTATTTTCAAGTTGAAATGTTATAGATTGATAGAAACTAATTTGGTTGTTAAATTGTTAATTTATTGTGAAGTATATTATGATTGGATTTGTTAATTAACGATAGAAATGTTAACAACGGAATGAAAATAAAATAAATATCTATATTTTAGGGTTAATGTACTGTTAGTAATTTATTGTTAAATATTTGGATAATTATTTTCTACTAACTTTAAAATAACCTAAAAATAGCAAGCCATTTTATTAAACGATATTGGAAGTGAATTAAATATCCAGTTATTTTTTTCCTTTATATCTTGCTGGTATAATTATATAACCATATTTTTTAATTTTAATATCAGAGGTTGGGATTAATCAATGAAGTGAAGTCTCTAAAAGAGAACAAAAGCATGTTGGAGAAGGTGCCACAATTGGAGTTTACAGAGAGAACAAAGAAGTTGAGGCAAGCTTGCTTCAGGGCTAATCACAGGACAAAAATGTTTCTTGGTATTCGTTGATGATGCTTTATGTTCTAAAACTTCTTTATATGGGCTTTTATTTTGAGTCATTATTTTCTCTTTGGGTTTGGAAAGTTGTTTCTCTCTCTCTCTGAATAAAATTAAAATAGTAGGTAGTTTATCTATAAGTATGATTACAATGGAAAAGATTATTGAGGGGAAGTATGATGAATTGGTAGTGATAAGTGATAAATTTGCAGGTGTGAGTTTTTGAAATATTATGCTACTAGAGTTTATTTATGTTTTCTTAGCATTTCCTTTTAGAGTGAGGTAAACTTAACAGCAAACAGGCGTGTGTTGGTAAATTTACCAACATGCATAGAATGGGTTGTACCATGGTGACCCTATCATGGTATAACCCATTTTATGCATATTGTAATTTGCCAACATATGTATAATATATTCCTTCTTTTTATTGTCAATTTGAAGCATTCTAAAGTGATAGGAGATAAAAGAAGGAAGTTATTTAACACTAGAAATCAATGGCGAATTCAGGATTTACAGTCATGAGGGGCTAAAAGCCGGAGGTTCGTGGGTGGGAGCCCCCGAATCTAATTTGTTATGGTTAAATCGAGTTTTATACAAGTTATATCTTTTATTTCTAGTTATATACAAATTTATTACATTTTTTACTGTAAAAGTTGCAAAAAACTCATTATTTATGTCTTTAATTTTCTATCTTTACATATAGCACCCCTAATTTTTTTTATTTGGAAAAAACAGAAGGAGTCTTGGCCCCTACTGGTTCCCATGTGCATCCGCCGCTGGAAAGAATAATTAAGGGTTAATTATATTTTAATGAATCCTCTTTTAAGTTCTATTGACTTTTATTTAACTATATAAGTCATATTAATTGACTAGTAGAACTTATTTACAAGTTTCTCTAATAGGCAAATATGACCTATTTAAAAAATTCTCTTTACGTTGTCTTGGTCCCGTCAAATGTTAAAATGGCTTACTATTAAAAGTTTTTTTTTTTTTACCTAGTGATGCTAATATGACTTGTTTAAAAGATAACTAGTGAATAATATTTATATGATAAAAACTCTTTTAAATCAGACTAAAATATAAGAACCCGAATAATTAAACTTACAATACAAAAAAAACATGAAATTGAGATAATATGTTTGTGCTCGATTCAAAATATTAATTTGTCTTGATCGCGTTATTTGATAAATATTTTTAATCATTTTACTTGTGTTAATTATTTGTGTCATGCAATGTTTTTGTTTCCTTAACCGTGTCTTGTGTTTGGGAGAAAGTTATAAATTGAGTTAATTTGTCATGTTTTAAGTAGGTTGTGTTCATGCAAAGGGTAAAAAATACATGATGTGTCAATGTCATGTTTGTGTTTTAATTGGGTTTTTGGTGTCGTGTTTAGATTAAAACGCAACCGAAAAAACATAATTTATCTCCCATTACTAGTTGAATTTACGAGTATTTTTTATTGATAAATATTTGTCATGAAATATATGAAATATTCCATGTTATCCAAGTTTTAGAATGCTTGATCCCAAAAATTTGCATTTGAATTTTTTTCACCCGTCAAGAATGAACAACATACTGAAGCACGAAAATTTGCTAAACTCATTATTTTTACCACAAACAAATACATAAAATAACCAATTTCAGCTTGCCTAAATATTTCCCCAATTTTTTTTCCACTTTCCATCATTTCTAGCAAATGTACCGTGAACTGTAAATCTACACATTGAACTAAAGACCTAATCACGCTAAGTTGAACCTTAAGAAATTAACCCATATAATTGGTGCAAAATATATTACAAAGTCATGCGAGAAATGTATTAAAAGCCTTAGTAACATTACCACATAATAGTGTAATATTCAATAGCACATAGAGAATCAATAAATCATATTGGTGACATAACTCATTATTCCGTTTTTAATGAATTGTGAATGAAAATTATAGGTGGAAATTTTTGGAAAATAAATATAAATTAGGTGTTAACCCGCACGGTACGCGATCATATTAAAAAATATTATATTTTTATATAATTGTGTTTCAAAAATCTAAATGAAAAATAATCTAATATGACTGAGTTATATAGCCCAGTTGACAAATTCTTTACATTTGTAAACACTTCTAACCATAAATTAGCACTACTAATATAAAAAAAAGATATATAATTCGCATAGCTTAAATAAAAATATATAATAATAATAATGATTAACATAATGGAACAATGCAAAAAAAGTGCAACCAAGCCCCTACACGTGATATTTTTACGGATACATATATATGGCATATCTATTACATGTTAACCACCTTACCAGTGAACTGTAAAAAAAACTCACTCGTATTCTTTGAAACAACTGACATGCAACAAAAGAATTTGAATTGCCCTATTAATTTTAGTGTCAATGTACTCTTCCTAATACCCAAAGGAGATTGAACAAAAATAACTTTAATCTTTGGTCTAAATTGAGATACCATTTACAATACACAACACAACATAATTTGTTAAAATCATTTACGGCATTAGAGCTTACACTATAATTTCCAAGGACTAAACTTCCCAATATGAGCTTAATATTGCATATAAAAGTTAGGGTTCACATCACCAATTTGAACCTAACGGACATGTAGTTATATTCCAAAAAAAATAGCAAAACTAAATTAGTTAGCATTGCATATAATGACCAAGGTTGACTTTAATGATTCTTAGATTTTAAATGTCAAATTTATCGAAAAAAAAGATTTAAAATGTCCAAAATATGTTTTACTTTTTCAACCGAAAATATAACTAATGTGTCTTAACGTGAGTCAACTGCATTATGTGTGGAGTTATGAATGAAGAGGTTTTTAAAAAGAACATAAACATGTTAAAAACTAAAACATATATAAAGTATAAACTAAACATAAAGTAAAATTACATCGTAGCCATTAAAAAGCAATTAAACTAGGTAGAATGATGCAAGATTATGGCAGCATTTCTTTAATATAAATACGGACACTGCATCGACTCATTTAAAATTCAAATGTCAAAGCCACGCTCAAGTTTACAAACAATATAAGAAATTAAAAAAAAATGAAATTACCTTGATATTAAAAGACAATGAGCATATGGCAAAGGCACTATTGTTGTTATGTTCCAAAGAAACACAAACATTACCATTTAACACAATTATTCTCCCAATCCAGAAAAGTTAAATCTAAAAATCACAAATCACATTATTGTATTAAGTCTTGAATCCACATGAATATGATCCTTAAACAATTTTAAATCGCACTCAATTTAAGTCAATATCAATTGAGGGTAGTAATTGAGAATATGCACGATGAATATCTATATTCAAATACCTAAAAACCATTTATAGTGAAATAGGAATAAATAGAGATAAAAGAAGGCAATAATTAAATGTGCAAAAAGTTATACCTAGGCTTATAATAATACGCTGGAGAGCTCTAACATTTTTAATGGTGAATAAACAAATACACAAGGTGTTTTTTTTTCTATGAAAAAAAGCCAAGAGAGTATATACTGAAGATACCTTGAACCTCAAAACAAAATATAAACACCAAATTAGTACCTATAAAACCAAAAAAGTAGAAAATATTGAAACCAAAGAGAGGTAGGAATAAAAATTGCAACAAAAATAATACCTAAAACTGATTCGAAACACCAAAACCATAAATTTAAAACACAATTAGAGAGATATGTACCTAATATGCCTTGAAAAAGAAAAGGATACTTACAAAACACAAATTAATACGTGCAAAACCAAATTAAACAACAACCGATTTGAACCAAGATTTGTTGGAACCAAACAGGCAAAACTCCTAGAAGTCGAAAACGACTCTCATCAAGCAGTTGGTGGGCATTATCAACAATAAACAACATAAACCAATTTTATAGTGAACATAAATTCAAAATATAAACGTTTACAAAACCAAATAAATTTGACTACTTTATCTTTCCAGTTACATTTTCCTTCAAAAATCTTCATCTTGTCTAAATCAATATGCTGCTGAGTTTCTTTTTCACCTTTATTTCCTTCAATTTCGCCTGTTCCTAAGTTTTGAACCCTCGTAGTATCCTTGCTGCTAAGTCCATCTTGGATAATAGAAATTTCTTCTTGTTGCTTATCATCATAATTTACATCTTCTTGGAGGCTAAGTTCTTCATCTTCTTCAGTTTATTCTTCTACATTTTGTTCTTCTTCTTATAGTCTTTCCTCATCTTATTCACTTTTATCATTACTATATTGAACTTATTTTCTATGCTTTTCTTGAATCTCTTGATCATTTTGAACTTCTTGAATAAAATTAGTCAGGTTTTTTATGTTTTTTTTCTTTACCATTTGTTTTTCACTTGAAAATTCTCTCACTTCTCTTTCTTCTGATGATTCTGTTTGTGGCATGTCCACTTAAATTATAAGACCCAATAAAGATATAGAAATTTTTTCAGGAAGGAGAAGCGATTGGGAAGAATAAAGGTCATGAATATAAATAGTCTATAAACTGTGTGGAGAGAGCGAAAGACAATAGAGATGCATGTATTAGGTGATTGAATATGGAAAATTAGACTTATGCCACGTGGATAGGCCTGTAGTTTAGCACTCTTAATGACTCGTAAAGCATTTTGCAATAAGTATAGAGATAAAATTATTATTTATTATTATTATTATTATTATTATTATTATTAATTATAAGGGAAAAATAAATACCCATCCTGAAGTTTGAGGTATTTTTCAATCTTAGCCCAGAAGTTTGAAAAGTTTTAATGTTAACCCCAAAGTACAATTAGTTATGCAATGTGAGACACCGTTAAAATTTCATAAAAATCGAAAGGATTGTTGATTTTTGTACTCGTGGCTTTCTTGTGTCATTTTTTTCTTCCACTCAGCGCCCTCTCTTTTTAATCTTCTCCTCCATATCTCACTTCACACACACACACGTGTGTGTGTGTGTGTGTGTGTGTATAGGCGATGGGTGGTAGAGTGCAACAGGAAGATGGGGATATTACTTCTCCTTTAAAGTCAACTTAAAAACATGTTTAAAAGCCCCCCATGGTGGAACAAGTGACCACGTACCATTGCTAACAAGATCACTGAATTCGGTAGCCATGGAACTCAAAAATTGAGAACATAATTCATTAAATTGAACGTAAACCATATAAATGTTATTAGATTTTACGTCCATACACTGATACCCATGATATGCCGGATTATGCCCTAGAAAACATACGATGAAGACTTATAGTCCTTTTTATATTTTTTGTAACTATGTAAGTATCAAAAACATAAACACAAAAACAATTTAAGAAATCGAAAATCAGGAGGGGAATTGTAAACACATTGATATGGGGAAATGTAGCGAGATACTTTAGAGGGCATGCGATTTATAAGATAAATTACGGATTCAAATGCAAAGTGACACAAATATTGAGGGATCGAACTGAATTCAGTGCTCTTGTTAGTAATCTCCCCATCTCCCTGTTGCACTCTACAACCCATCCCATATATATATATATATATATATATATATATATATATATATATATATATATATATATATACACACACACACACACACACACGTGTGTGTGTGTGTGAAGTGAGATATAGAGGAAAAGGTCAAGAAAAGAGGCTGATGAGTGGAAGAAAAAATGACATAAGAAAGCCATGTGTACAAACAGTCAGCATTCCTTTTGTTTTTTATGAAATTTTAACAGTGTCTCACATCAGATAACTAATTGTACATTGGGGTTAACATTACAACTTTTAAAACTTCGGGGCTAAAATTGAAAAATACTTCAAGCTTCAGGGTTGAATTTTTATTTTTCCCTTATAATTAATAATAATAATAATAAATAAGTTTTTCTCTATACTTATTCTAAAATGCTTTACGAGTCATTAAGAGTGCTAAACTACAGGCATATCCACATGGCATAAGGCTAATTTTCTATATCCAATCACATGATATGTGTATCTCTATTGTCTGTCGCTCTCTCCACGTAGTTTATAGACTCTTGATATTCATGCCCTTTATACTTCCCAATCTCTTCTCCTTACTGAAATAATTTCTATCTCTTTATTGGGTCTTATAAATTAAATGGACATGCCACAAACAGAATCATCAGAAGAAAGAGAAGTAAAAGAATTTTCAAGTGAGGGGCAGATACTTTAAAAAAACGTAAAAGATGTAACTAATTCTATTCAAGAAGTTCAAATTGATCAAGAGTTGAAAGAAAAGTATAGAAAATAAGTTCAAGATAGTAATGATCAAAGTTAATAATATGAGAAAAGACTACAAGAAGAAGAACAAAATGTAGAAGAACAAAATGAAAAAGATGAAGAAATTAGCGTCCAAGAAGATGTAAATTATGATGATACGCAACAAGAGAAAATTTCCATTATCCTAGATTGCCTCCGCAATAAGGGTACTACGAGGGTTCAAAACTTAAGAACAGGCGGAACAGAAGGAAATAAAGGTGAAAAAGAAACTCAGCATCATATTGATTTATACAAGATGAAGATTTCTGAAGGAAAATGTAATTAGAAAAATAAAGTAGTCAAATGTATTTGGTTTCGTAAAAGTTTATATTTTGAATTTATTTTAGCTCTGAAGTTGGGTTTTTGTTGTTGATTGTTGATAATGCCAACCAACTGTTTGATTAGAGTTGTTTCGACTTCTAGGATTTTTGCCTTTGTAGGTCCAACAAATCTTGGTTTAAATCAGTTGTTGTTTAATTTGGTTTTGCAGGGAGTAATTTGTGTTTTGTAAGTACATTTTATTTTTCAAGGTAACTCCCTCTCTTTAATTGTGTTTTAAATTATGGTTTTGGTGTTTCGAATCGATTTTAGGTATTATTTTTGTTCCAATTTTTATTCTTACCTCTCTTTGGTTATATATTTTCTACTTTTTTTATACGTACTGATTTGGTGTTTATATTTTATTTTGAGATTAAAGGTATCTTTGGTATATACTCCATTGGGTGTTTGCTTAGAAAAACACCGTGTGTATTTATTTATTCAGCAATAAAAATGTTAGAGCTCTTCGGCATATTATAATAAGCCTAGGTACAACTTTTTATATATTTAATTATTGCCTTCTTTTATCTCTCTTTATTCCTATTGTGCTAAAAATGGTTTTTAGGTATTTGAATATAGATATCCATCATGTATATTCTCAATTGATACCCTAAATTGATATTGACTTAAACCGAGTGCGATGTCAAATTGTTTCAGGATCATATTCATGTGGATTGAAGATTTAATATAATAATGTGATTTGTGATTTTCAGATTTAACTTTTCTGGATTGGGAGAATAATTGTGTCAAATGGTAATGTTTGTGTTTCGGAACATAACAACAATAGTGCCTTTGCCATATGCTCGTTGTCTTTTAATATCAAGGTAATTTCATTTTTTTTTAATTTCTTCTATTGTTTGTAAACTTGAGCGTGGCTTTGACATTTGAATTTTTAATGAGTCGATTCAGTGTCCTTATTTATATTAAAGAAATGTTGTTATAATCTTATTTCATTCTACTTGGTTTAATTGATTTTTAATGGCTACGATGTTTGAAAGATTTAGTCTTAGATAGGGGAAGGAATCTTTACGGATTTAAATTATGCCCATGACCAATGCGCTGAAATTGGCACCATTTGTTGGTACGTGCATTAGAGAGAGGAAGTAGGATTTTTGAAGATTTTAAAAAGAGGTCTTAGCTTTAGTATGTGTATGATAACAAACTATATTACACTACGGTGTTTGACACATAACTTGATGAGGGAAGCATAAAACCATGCTAATTAAAAGTAATCAAGGCCACACCTAATATCCAGATTGAATGTTTTTAATTGATTGGCTACGTAAGATGATCCAAACATGCTCATATGGTATTTCATTTGTATAAATGTTAACACTTTTTGCACGTAAAAGAGCACATTAGACCAGTCTATTATAGATGAAAATATGAATGAAAGACCATATTATTTTCAAGTAATTCGCATACACCATATATTGTTTTTAATCTTTATTACATCAAAGGTGCCAAGACAAATTAAACTCATCTTCAATGGTTATGTTTGTATTGGTGTATGCATAGATAAAGTTCAGTCAAATATAATCATTTTGATTTGACCTATCAGAATGGTAAACAGATTAGTCCAAGCAGCCATATCATTGAGTATATAAATGAATGGACAAACCTTAATAGCATAGTTTATATTTTTCTTAAGTTTTAATGAAGCCACCCTTAGAGGTTGTTAATATTTTAAGGTATCACATGACTGATGAAAGCGTTTATAGCATAGTTTACATATTTCTTCCGTTTTAGGGAAGCTAACCTTAAAAAGGTATCACATTTTTTATGAAAGGTTTTATGTGTATATTGTCCGATGAGCTTCAGAAATCGCAATCAATTATTTTCTATGTAATTTATTAATTATAATGATATGAAGAGTTGTATGGTGAGTTATGAGCATCCAATAAGTAGAATGGGAGAACAAGAAAAGTTGTTTGATATTTGTACCTCTGTCTATGAAGCATTTTTTTCTTTTTTGCTGTTTTAAAAACTTTATGCATCAAGACACTTAAAATTTGTTTTGAAATACGAAGTTAATTAATATGTCAAAAGTGAAGTAAAAGTAGTAGAAAATCAAGTTATCTGTTGCTTACTGTGCGAATGCATTTTCATTTGTTTGAGTTATTCCGTTGAGAATCGATTATGTCCGAAATGTTAGTTTGTGCCTGCATTAAGATAAATAAACTTATTTTATTGTCATATTTGATTGAAAAATAGATGCAAACAATTTAAGTAATGAGAGAAGATGTTTTGAGATGAAAACTTTTGTACAGTGCATTAGATATAGTTAATGAGATCATTCACTTGAAGTTTTGCAACTACTCTATTGAAAAAGAAATTATTTGAAAGTGGTGTAACATCAAGATATTTTCTCCATACCTTTGAAATGCATCTGCATCCACTGGATTGAATTTTTTGAGAAATGTTTTGTAACACCCCCACACTTTTAAGGATAATTGAATTTCATAAGTGGGCATAATTTAGAGATTAGGGGAAATTTTATGAATAGTAATTTTGGGATTTATGAACATTCGATTATTACTATTGTGTGTTACATTTACTTTTGAGACTAAGTAAATGAGTTGGATTATTTTAATTACATGTCACAATCGGGTAAAGCGACAAAGGATAATATTTTAATTGAAAAATCCGTATTGAGATGTGTTGGGTTTAATTAGTGAATTGTAGTTAAATGACTCGGATGGAGATTTCGAGTGCGCGGTTGGTTTCAAAATGGCCGAGATAATCAAAATAGAGTATCCGGGGGTAGTGTTTAGATTCAGAAATTTTTGGGCTAATAGGGACTCGCAATTGAGTAAACGAGTCATTTTTGGGTTTTAAAGGGGTAAACCATTATTTCTCTCTTATATAAGGCACGAGATAGGGAAAGAGAAGGAATGAAAAGAGAGAGAAGAAAGAGCAGAAGAAAGGAAGGAAGGAAGGAAGGGAGAGGAAAAAGGAGATTCCGGCCAAACTCCGCGGGATTCGACTCGAGGTCGTCAGATTTTATCCACGAGGCAAGTGTTTACTTGCTTATTTCTTTCCAAGCATAAATCTCATATTATAGTTGGTAGTAATAAACCACAAAGATTTTTGGGATGGGTTTTCGTGAATCAAAATGAGTTTTTCGGAAGTTTAACGGATAAACCCTAGATAATATCAAATTGGAGAAACTTAGGAATTAATTAAAATTAGTTATTGGTGATGGGTTCTAGGATGATTAGAACCCTTTTTAGGTGTGTATATGTTGTTGATTGAGGTTGGAAGATGTTAGGAGAGGATTTAGAAGCTTGGGGGAAGATTTAAGGGCCGAAATAGCTTCCCGAAGAAGAAGTTGTTATGTTTGATCGATCGATCGACGGCCAGGGGTCGATCGATCGACCCTACAGATATTTTGGCAATTTCGGCTTATGTTTTGTATAAGGGATAAATTTGGGTTAATTGAAAAAAAAATCTAGGACTCACTAATTTAAGTGTGTTCGGGATGAGTAACACTCGGGAAATTATTTCGGCGGTGATTATATATAGATAATAGTACGTGTAAAAAATGTAATTATATACCGATTACGTTTGAGAAAATCCTACGAGGCGACTAGGATAGAATTTGGGATATAGGCTAAAGATGATTTAGCGGTTACTAGATACGTCTATTGACGACGGTTATTATATGTGGTGCGATACCTATGGAAATTAAGATAAATTGATAGTATACTTATCTAGTTAGTATGAAATGGTATATTCAGAGAGTATATAAATCCTCAAAAGTGATTAAGGTACGAGTTATATATGAAGTGAGAGAATACTTATGGATTTAGTACTTTAAGTATGTAAATACTTATACGATTACGAATGGGAGCATTTGGGTTTGGCTATTGCTATATGAGTTGGCAATTATAGCCATATATATTTGAGAAGTGATATAGGTTATATATAGATACAACGTTGTTACAGTATATATAATATGATACAGAAAAACATATATATATGTGTGTTATTGATATGTTTGTACTTTAGAGGCTGGTTCCACGGGCTTTCCTTTGGCGCAGGGTTGGAACAGCCAGACTATATATTTTCTATAGTGTGATCCAGGGAGGTTGCGCAATGTGGGTGAATCCCCTGGCTTGAGGAGCAGGGAGAGTATATCCCCAGGTCATATCATCCCGCGTTCGAGTGCGATGTGTGTACTCCACTGGTAGAGGGAACATGACCGCCTCCACCGTTGTGTATTTTTACCATGACCATGAGTAAGTCTGGCTTGGTACCGTGGTATAGTGAGTAAACCCAGATTTAGATAGGCACTATGAGACTGCATCCTCGAGTTATAGCTCGGAGGGATGGTTATTATACTTATGACTGTAATAGGTATAATGATACTTGTTGTGTATATATATTGCGTGTATATAAGACGAGATATTTTATATAATTGACTTGAGTAAAGTGTAGAGAATGATATACTGACATTCCCCTTCCGGTAAATTTATATCCGGATTTATATGAAAATGAATTATAGGTTCTAGTAAGAACTATCTATATGTGTATATATTTATATGAGCTATATATATACGTGTCGTGTGCTGAGGGCCTAATGGATCTCGATGATCAACATTGCCAGGTAGTAGTGTATCGTGGGGGGTCCTTGTTTGAATTTATCTTCGCGAGACACCCCACGCACGAACGTAGCGCAGTGTTAGGAATGGGGAGAAGTTCATCCAAAAGTACTCAGGTTTACGGGGTTTTCAGAGATTGCGAGAAACGGATTAGTTACGCAGGGTAGCTTAACTAGGTTGTTTATTAAGTATGCGATAGGTGTGAACTATTAGAATAGGGGTGAGGGGTATCTAATGGGAGTGCAATACAAATTTAAATATGAGAAAATTTCATATTTTTAAATATGGCTTTTATGCACTTGCAAAATAGTTTCAAACTCGGGCTCTGACCCATTTTTCTATTTTTCCCCCTCTTTTGATCTCTCTCTCTCTCTCTCTATATATATATATATATATATATATATGTGTGTGTGTGTGTGTGTGTGTGTGTGTGTGTGTGTGTGTGTGTGTGTGTGTGTGTGTGCGTGTGTGTCCAGACACTGGGACGCCTGGATGATGATTCCTTCGAGTCAGACATTTGCTATAACAGTTGTGGATGCATGCAGGTTTACTGTAGATGCTTTTATCCTTGTAATCTAGATAGGAGGTACTATAGAAACATTCGAGCCGATAGCCCAACTGTATTTATTTATTCTTGTACTGCCTTTTTAGTGCGGTATTGGATTTGGTTGTATTATGCTAAAATCGAGTGTTCAGTTATTTTATTTTATTTTAGTTCGTATACATAAACTGTGTGATTGTTTTACGTTGACAGTTTGATTAAAAATATTAGTTAATTAAAATTTTGACCCCAGCCTAATAGGTTATTAGTAATTAAATTTTTTTTCGACAGTGATGCTGAGAATGAACCATATGAAACTCATGTTTTAATTTGGTATAGGATTGATCACCCGGTATTTTATTAGGCGGGGTGTCACACGTTTATGTCTTGAAGTATTATTTTTACTTGCATTTAGCTAAATAAGCCTATACCAGTGTCATATTTTATCGAAAAGTATATCGATAAAATATAAGTAATGCAATGCCAAGTTACACTAAGTATGTTTAAAAGTCGACATATTCAGTATGATAATGTAAAATAAAAAGGAAGTAATACAAAATATATATAGACGTATACACAACTGACTTGAGTTATAACAACCTGTTTCGCTACATAGAAGTCGTAAATATGAATGAGGCCTTTTGACTGCTTAGAACCACCTCCTCCTTTCCTTAGGATATAAAATATAATGGCTCAAATTAATATAAAAATAGAAGGGGAGTTCTTATATAGCTCAAAATATTGTAAGTAACTCAAAATTAGTGTAGGTGAGAAGCTGACCTCCATATCATGTGAATTGAAGTGAAGATGATCTTTATTAACGAACCTAAACCTGGACGAATCCATATTTGTACCCGACCCAAAAACCATATTAATCGAGAACCCATAAAGCTTCCAAGAAACATAAGATTAACACATCTACTGGATTCAACACAACTAACAAGATTTCCTTAAGAGAGTGGTCAGCCAACGCTGGTATAATACTCATAAACAGACTCAAATTCCTTCGTCTCATATTTTTCACAACAAAAGGAAATATTAGCTTTACCTTCACCAACTTTATCAATTTCATATACCCCATGAGAATCACCCGACTCATCACCACCATCAGGGTTTGTGTAAATCAAAATTGCACCGTTGGATTTGAAAAGAATTTGAAGACATAAAAAACACAAAAAAGTAAAATTGCAGTTAGAACTCGTGTCTTTTGTAAAGATGTGATATGGTAAAGTATTAGAGGTGACACGGATTACTTGTTTAATTTAACCCTTAGATTCCCAAGATGCTTTATTGTCCGAGACTTCCATGTAATCCTTTGAGTTTACGACCGTACCCGATGAATTGTCTTGAGGAAGGTAACTTTATTGCATGTCAATAGTAGGCCTTTTTTTGGTAAGCTTTACTAAAACAACATTTGTTACAAAACTACATAGGCAGGTATGCATTAAATTTTTATTATTAAAAAAAATGAAATGTAACGAAATATGTATACATGCCTTTGTAATGGATATATCTTCATATGTTTTGTAATTTTGACCCTAAACAGTAAGCTTTGTTTATTGAGGTCTGTTTAGAGTTTTTTTTTCAGTGGCAGCCTTCGGATCAGTATGGAGTTTTGGTCTAGTAGTAATAAAATTATGATATAAGACCTAAATAGTCATAAACAAGTGAATACAAATATAACCAAAATAAGGCGTTATTTTATCCAAATTTTATACGCATGTATGTGTTCAATTGAAGCTCATAATCACATATGATAAGTAGTATGCAAGACGTAAATGTAAAAAGAGGTACATATCATTTAAGGTAGTTAGTGAATAGACATCAATATCCAATGAATTCCCAGATTATAAAATCGATAAACAAAATTTATTGTTCAATAAGAATCTATAAGAGTAGGTGGTCGATCCAAACACTTTATTTCCCATGATCTTCATATGCAATTACATTTATTGTACGCATGTGTGTGATAGACTATTAGTCCTCCACCTTTCCTTTGTTCCTGAAAGTCTTATATTAAAAAAAATGTGATCTAATACGTAGGATAATCATCTATGAATATGAATAATTGTATTCGTATTCTGATAATTGTTCAAATATATTTAAAGATATATATAAGCGAATTTACATTTAATTTCAGATTTTTCCATAAAAGCTTAAATTTTTTAATGTGTAGCAGCAAAAGTTGTTTGTTGTAGTTTGAAAGAGGAAATACTGATTTGTAAATAAGAAGTAGTTCAATTTTCTATATTTAATAGGATTTACCTTATTCTTTTCAGCCTCTTTGATTCGTCTTTTGGGTCATTGTCTGAGTCTTCCTTGTAATGTTTTGGGGTAGAGACCATTGAATCCGATGTTACTTCAAGAAGAAAGTTTACATCCATATCGGCATCTATCCCTTTGCGGTCCTCATTACCAATCAATATGCCCTGATGAAAGTAATAGTATAAACATGTGTATAATTAATTTTTCTTACTATTTTTTATTAGTAAATTATGGATATTTGACCCTATTTCCAGAATCTTGCTGAATATTTTTTTATGACATGACATTTTCCTCAAGAATGTTGTTAACTGTATAATTTTTCCACCCAAGTACTAAGTTGCGGTGAGTGAGTCTTAGCTGGAAAAAATGTGTGTTCCCAACTAATCATTGGAGCACTCTTGGCACGCCTCCTATATCCTCCTGTTGTTACAATTTGGTTTGATTTTAAAGAAAGATTGATGCATTTCCTATAACCGTGAACAGTTTTTTGTAATTTCCAAATTTACATACCTTTTCATTCTTAGATAAGTTTAGTACATCTACTAACGGGATTTGGAGTAATTTCTCTGCCATCTTGTCAAATAGTACGAATATTGTGTAAGATGTGTCATCTTCGACTTGAATTTGTATCTTATACCTATTTTTACATATTGCAAGAAATGATTTTACTTATATGTCGATGTTAATAAGCTTGTAGTGGAATCTATTCTTCAACTCTAAAAAGTTTAAGTATGTTTTCGTTACATATGTCTTAGAAAATCAGTATAATTTAATTACCTCGACTTTGGGTATTTGACCTTGACATTGCGAATTTCGCACCACATTGGCCTGCTTATGTTATGGATTTTTTTATTGCACTATTTGCATGAGATATAATACCATCCAGATTCCATCTCAATGCCTTTTATGGTTGCCATGCAAGTAACCATCTTTACCTAATCATATTAATAAATTGTCCAATAAATATATAGTTGTGTTTATTTAATTATGTTAATGATAGTAATTTGATGATATATGAAATGTTTACCTCATCACTTGAATTGCAATGCAAGTTTATTATCTCAACGATGGATTTCATTTCTTTTGTAGATGTTTCCTCCTTTCCAATTGAAGCTTTTATTGTTTGAACGTATGAAATGTCTTTACATTTGTCCGGCATCCTTAAAAAATTCATGTCTAATGAAATGTTCATGTGTATGTATCGTATAATGAATTATATGGATTATGGATAAATAATACCTTGATCAGAACTGTGCCACCTCTAAAATGTAAAGGGTTACATATATCTTTGATGCACTCATGGTAGACAGAGAATACCAACCTATTTTGTGAATTATATATTATAATTGTAATGTAAATGTAATTTATGGTATTAGTAATAGTTAACAGATAAATATATTAAATATATTCATTTCAACTCTAGTAAAGGAATTTACCATTGAAAGTTTTGATTGTTGTGGAAGTGACAATTATAATTAATGGCTTTGCTGAATTCTCGCATATCTCTTGATTGATGTCCAACGCACGATTAACCCAAAGAGCTATGCCAATGTTTTCCCCCTATTTATATAGAAAATTTATAAACAATGCAGGATATGTTTCCTAAAATTATGGCAAATAAATAAATGGATCAAAATAAGCTTTCTTCTATATTACGTGTTGTATTCCAGTTGTATGACTTTTCTATCAACCATTCTTCCTCTGTGTTTAATATATGTATGTGGCTTAGGTTTAGATTTTATTTGTTCCATATTAGGTTTCATTTGTTCTATAGATTTGATTTGTTCCATATTAGGTTTGATTTGTTATATATTATTGGGTTTCAAATCGGGTTTCAAATCAGGGCTTCTTCCCCATTTTTGATTGGTCCGATTTATTTGTGTACATAATTATTATTTCATTTATTTTGAATTTGTTTGGTTTGGTTTCAATTTAAGGGCATTGCGTTCTCTCCCAATATTTTCTTTCGAATATTTGTTGCCTCCATGTTTAATATACGTATGTGGCTTAGGTTTAGTTCTAAATTTTAGTTTCGAAATATGTACATAATGGTTTCAAAAAGGGTTTCAAATTTGGTTTCAAATTAGGGATTTTACCCCATTTTGGTTGGGTCCTCTTTATTAGTGTACATAATAATTATGGCATGTATTTTTAATTTGTTTGGCCTGGTTTGGATTTTAGGTCATTTTGTTCTCTCCCACTCTTTTTTTCGAATAATTGTTTCATTTATGTTTAATATATGTATGTGGCTTAGGTTTAGTTCTAAATTTCAGTTTTGAAATATGTACATAATAAATATGGTTCTTCTAATTATGCAGGACTGGAATCTTATTCCCGCAGAGACAAGTAACTTATATTGGCTATGTATGATATAACCAATTCTGACAAAGTATGTTTCACGAACTGTATAATGTTATTTCTTTCGTATTCTGGATTCTAATTTATTCAATTTGTGGTACTTTTTCTAAAAAAATTGAACATCTTCCTATCATAAACATGGGTATAGTGATTCGTGAGGCTTATGAAGTGGCCATCATTAATAGAGAGGTAATTCCTAACCAATAATTTGTAATTCCCTCCCCCCTTCGTATTCTTTCACTCATCTATGTTGTGGATTCTTATTTTCTTTTGATTATCTTTTGTATGCATTATTGATATTTAATTTCCTCTGATTATCTTCTTTTGATTATATTTCCTACGTTTTGCACATATCAGGGAACGACACCTACTTCTGCATGCATCTCGGGTCAGAGACGTCGACGCAAATGAGAAAGATCCCAACAAATGTTGTTTCCCCATCAAACAACTCCCAATATAGATAAACCATCTTCTATGACTTCTCTGTTGTTAATCACCCCTAAACCATAATATTTCCCTCGGCATAACTAAAACCCCTTATCAAACAAGGGTGTTGTCATCCGGGATATTTTGGAAGTCAACATCATTCTTAGATAGGTATTTAAACAAACTTTAATTAGGGTGGAACATACATCACATTATTTGTCTCTTTCAAATTTAACTTGACTAATATAAGATTTGTATTTTACTTTTTCATAATCGAAAATACATGGAGCAACTTTCGGTTGACGAAAAGGGTAAAGGGAAAGAAAACCACCCCCTCACTTGGTTTGATTTCTTTCTTCTGCAATGAATTTCATTTTATACTTTTAAAAATGCCGTAATTGCGAGTCTTAAATATTTGCATCTATTTAACATGTCAGAAATTATCTAATCGCATCTTGGGTCAAAGACGCCGACGTGGACGGGAACGACACCAACATATGGTATTATAGTGTGAAAGTATTGAGGACCAACCTTCTACTTCGTTAACTACCCCTACACCAAAATTTTTCCCACAGCATAACCAACCCCCAATATGCAATATTGTGACGGACATTCCACCTTCGGTAGACCCTTCTCAATTTATCCATAATATCGAGCACCGTAATCTAAATATGGATTTCATTTCTACCATTCAAACAGAAAATTTAACTTCATCCCAGAGAGTAGTCCCTCAAGATTTATCTAATTGGGATACGGATGTTAATTATGATGTAACTTCATCCCCCGGGGTTCCTCAACAAGATACTCCATCGGAGGGAAATACTATACCACCTTCAATTAGGATATCAATGATCCCTTCAATTATAAGGTACATCTAATGATTTATATATATATATATATATATATGAACTTTGTTAATATGCAGCATATATGCAATTGAAAATATATGAACATTGTTAATACATATTTTAGTGTTTAACACAAGTATTTTTCTCAAATTTAGGTCAAGGAGACCATCTTTCCAAAATGGAGCGAGTACCAACGGACTAAGTCATTCGTATGTTGCCTCGGAAAGACATAATCTGGGACCTATGAAAGTAAGATGCCCTCACTATGATGCATTACACTGGATGGCTGAAATATTGTCAGATCCTTCAATGAGGTGACCATTGTTTGGGAAGTGCTATTTGTAGGTCCAAATTCGTCTACCCCCACTCATTGAACCACCTGCTGAAATTAAGATTTTATTTGATGGTGATGATGAACATTCAAAGTCCTTTCATACTTATACCAGAGATTATAATGCTACAAATGCATTTACAAGTTTAGGTGTCCAAATGGGTGATCGGGTAATCGAGGGCAGGGGTCCATTGAGTTTCACGATTCATGGAGAGCTTCGTCATCGCAATGGATCCTTAATACCGGATGTTGGGCTAGAACATCAGGCTGCTTATGCTCAGTTGCACATATACGATCCAGATGTGGCTTTGGATATCCACCATAATAGAAATCCGCATTTGAGGAGGGACGTTCTAAGTACAATTTAAGGGTCTTTGTTTGTGAATTATGCTTTCACGTCGAAATATCGCGAGGCTTTTTCGATTATGGAAAGGTCAAATAGGATGGGTCAGAACTTACCTGCTTATCTCCACTACAATTCTTCGAAGGACCGTCGCACATATAATTTGCAATTCGCTAATGAAATTGTTGTTAATGACTCATTTCACACTATTTGTATTAAGGTTTCATGTAGAGGATTTCGAGGTTGCTTGGGAACATTGAAATCGAGTGACTAGAGTATGCTTAGTTAAACATACATGAGTTTCAAGTCATGTGTCTGAATTATAAAATTAGAACCCAAAATCCATGTATGCTAATAGTAAATGATTTTTTAATCACTCTTAATGATTTTGAATATTTTATCATCACTCCTCTATATATGTTGTTTATGCAGGCCATTTTTTATCATGACTCCTCCATGAAACCAAAATCCATGTATGTTGTTTATACAGGCCATTTTTTGGCTTTTGGCCATGCTTTTTAATCTGCTTTGCTGCTGCCTTACCACTGCAAGCTTCACTTTTTCTTGGCTCTTAGACCTGCGATGCTGCCCTACCACAACAGGCCTTAATTTGACTTGGCATTATCAATATAACAGGTACTTGGACCTTCTTTAATTGATTAATTTGTTCAAAAAAAATGTTGCATTATTACAATTGTTGCCATGTATGTGACCAAATAAATACAAATCCTCTAGCAGTTTCACATTCAGTGACCCCACCCCTCACCGTCATTTATATCGAGGTGTCAACTAATTTTTTTCTTATATAAAATCTAATACAAACATTTAAGCCTAAAATAACTTTACATTAGTGAACATAAAAGATCTCCAATGTCACCCCAATAATTATTAGGAAACACCAACATGATAAAGTCCTTGAATAATTCTACCAAATGGAAAAGAATAAAACAATACCGATTGAAATCCAAATAATCATGTAATCCATTGCTCGAACCAAATGCAAAATTAGTACATAACTTGTAATTACCAAGATGGGTAAAATTATACGGCTAATCTATTACATTAACTCATCCGGAAAATATTGGATAAGAATAATATCTCATTATTTAAAGACCCTAAAAAAATAACATATACACATCTTGCTTTATTGTGAGCACATTGCATGTCAAATATTATTTATGAGCATTACTAAGAACTATAGTACAATTATATATATATATATATATATATATATATATATATATATATATATATATATATATATATATATATATATATATATATATATATATATATATATATCATTCCATATTAAGGATATATTTTCTAACGTTTAAAAAATTGAATTACGGAGAATAAAACAAGAGAAATGCTTAATTTAATGACTTGCATCTAGGCCTTCGAATTAGTAACATAAATTATGGCATAGAGGGTAAACAGTATACTCCCTCCAAGTTACAATCTATCAACTAATATCATAGGATTAACATTCTTTAAACAATATCAATGGTATATATAAGAGAAACTAACAGGATTAGATGAAAAAGGCATCATCATTGTGTATTAGTTTTTATGAAATAAGTTCCAAGTAAGGAACGAGCCAACAATTTACATTTCATTCTCTCATGGGTTATATGCAATAATCAATAGGTCACAATTGAAAATTATATACCTAACCAAAAAGTTGTGACACCCCGCCTAATAAAAAATCGGGCTATCACTCCTGTACCAAATTAAAACAGGAGTCGCATATGGTTCATTCTTAGCATCACTGTCGAAAACCAAATTAATTACTAATAACCTATTAGGCTGGCGTAAAATTTTTATTTAACTAATATTTTTGAACAAATTAATCAATTAAAACATTCACACAGTTTATGTATAAAAGAAACTGAGATGAAATAAGAATAACCGAACACTCGGTTTAAGAAGATACAACCAAATCGAATCTGCAGAAAAGGAGATAAAAGAATAAATAAAAGTAGTTGGGTGATTAGCCCGAATGTTTATACATTACCTCCTATCTAGATTACAAGAATAGAAGCGTCTACAATAAACCTGCATGCATCCACAACTGCTGCAGCAGACGTCTGACTCGAAGGAATCGTCATCCAAGCATCCCTGTGGCTGGACACCTATATATATATATATATATATATATATATATATATATATATATATATATATATATATATATATATATAGCAAAAGAGAGGAAAAATAGATATACGGGTCAGAGCCCTATTTGTGAAAATATTTAGCAAGTGCATAAATGTTGTATTTGAAAAGTATGTTTTATCTCATATTTAAATTAGTATTGCACTCCCATGAGATACCTCTCACCTCTCTTCTAATAGTGCACACCAAACGCATCCTAATAGGTAACTTAGTTAAGATACACTTCCTAACTAATCGTTTCACCAAAATTCTAAAAATTCTATTCAATCCAAGTACTAAGGGCTAAACTTATCCCTAGTCTCAACACTGTGCCATGTTCGTGCGTGGGGTGTCTCGCAAAGCAAAATCCAAACGAGGAACCCCCCCGATACACTTCTACTTGGAAATGTCGATCGTCGAGATCCATTAGGCCCTCAGTACATAACGTATATATATACCTACATAATTATATTCATTTCATAATCACTTTTATATACATATCACAATTTAAGTCCGGATAAAATCTCCCGGAATGAGAATTTATTTCATATTCAATTTATCTCTTTACTCTAATTAGAGATATATATGCATCATCTTGTTCTCATACACAAGTAATATACTATACACACAAGTATAATAACCATCCTAACTAGCTATAACTCAAGGATGTAGTCTCTCTGCTACCATCTACTAGGGAATCGCTCACGTATCATCCTGGGTACTAACGGTCGGAATCTCACACCGCCTTGGTAAAAACCAAATCAAAACGTATGAGAAGCACTCATAGTTCCTCCCCAAAAGTGAGATGAAACATACCCACCACGTCTCACCCCTAATAAAAATCACAAAATATAAAATGGACGCTATGACCTGGGGACTATACGCTCCTTGGTCCTCAAGTCTGGGGCCTCACCCAAATCGCGCAACTTCCCATGATAGCATAGAGGGGGTATGCTTCACATAAATACATATATACCATTCACACATAGATATATATACATATTCGGATCATATTATATACACAATAATCACATCGCATATATGATTGATATCCTTCCTCAGACATGCATATGTGGCCTTAATTTCCCATCTCTCATAACGATGGCCAATATTCCAAAATGTTTTCACTCGTAACAACATTTAAGTATTTGCATACTTACGATGCTAAATCCAAAAGTATTCCCTCACTCAATGTATAACTCGTGCCTTAATCGCGTTAAGAATTTATATACCCTTTGAATATCCCAATTCATAATAATTTAATAAGTCTTCCCTCAACTTATTGAATCCTGCAGGTATCACGTTATCTATAATCCTAGTCGTCGGCCGACGTCGGATCACCGTTCATGAATCTCTAGCCCTTATCCTCAATTTCCATCCTATTCACATCCTAGGATTTACTCGAATGCATTTAGCCCATGAACATTTTAACCACGTATATATCTCTACACTCTTATCGAAAACCTCTCTCTCTCGAATGTTACTCGAGCCGAATACTCACTAGGTTCGTCCCTTAGATTTCACCCTAAATTAATCCAAGGTTCTCTCTTTCATCTAAAGGTTTTCTCACCCTTAAAATATTCATCTAGGAGTCCTAATATCATAACTAGAATCTCCCATTTTAAATCTCCAATCAATTTTATACTTAATTCTCCCAATATTAGGTTTGATTTCTAGCTAATTTCGATCTGGGACAACCTTTCGTAGAAAAATCATTATAAATCCAAAAAAATCATAAAAATACGCGATCGGCGCCCACGCGACCGTATCGAAAATATGTACAAATTTTAATTTTTGAGCAAGAGCCGAATCGATTCGCCTCATGGCCAAATCGATTTGGAAAGGACGCTGAATTACTATTCATCATCTTCTCCAAAATTCCAAATATCAACCCAACCTCCATTCTTATGGTTTCTAATCTTAACCAACATCACCACAATCATCCTAACACTGATTTATAACTAACAAAACAATTTATTTATGGTATTAAACCATTTATATGAGGTTTAAACCTTAAAGCCATAAAAACCCTAGTTTTGACATTTCTCCCATTTCAATTCAATTTCATACTCCATTAACATGGTTTTGACCCTAGAAATCATTTAGAGTTTACAATACATCAATTTGTAAACTCCTACTCAAGTTTTCCCAAATTTACTTTAAGGGTTCTAACCCAAAATCACATAATTTACCAACTATGATATGAGATATATACACTAAATTAATTAAAGCAAGTAAACACTTGCCTCGAGGATAAAATTCGATGACCTCGAGTCGAACCCCGTGGAGTTTGGCCGGAATCCCTTTTTCTCCTTCCTCTTTCTCTTTTTTCTCTCTTTTCTTCCTTTTCTCTCTTTCTTTCTCTTTCTCTTTCTCTCTTATGCCTCTTATAAGAGAAGAAAAAGGGGTTATCCCTTATAAACCCAAAAATGACTCGTTTACTCAATTACGAGTCCCTACTGGTCGAAAAATTCCCGAAATCCAAATACTACCCCCGGATACTCTACTCTGACTATCTTGTCCATTCGAAAAACAACCGCGCACTCGAAATCTCCATTCGAGTCACTTAACTCCAATTAATTAATTTAACCCAATATATCTACATGCGGTTTTTCCAATTAAAATATTATCTTTTGTCGCTTTACTCAAGTAATATATATAATTAAAATACTCCAACTCATTTACTTAATCTCAAAAGTAAATGAAGCAAACCTCTGAAATCATCCAACCCTCATAAATTCCAAAAATTAAATTTCGAATTTACACTTATTTATGGAATTTATTATACCCAAAAGTGCGGGGTGTTACATTCTGTAACAACCCGTCCTTTTGGAGACGATTAAATTCCCTAATTAAATATAAATTGGCAATTTGGAGAATTTCTCGAAATAGTGATTTTTGGAATTTTCGAGGATTGAATGATTTTTGAAGGGTGTTATAAATTATTTTGGGACTATATAAGTCGAAGTAATTTAATTATATGTCACCGTGGAGTATAGCGACAAAAGATGTAAGATTTTGAGTAGAAAACCCGCATTTAATTATTTTGGGTTAGAATAGTGATTTACGATCAAGTACCTCGGATGGGAATTTCGACTGCGCCATAATTCTCGGAATGTCCGAGATAGTCGGAAAAGAGTGTCCGATTGTCGAAAATGAGTTTCGGATATTTTTAGAGGTAAAAGTAACTCGTAATTGGGTAAACGAGTCATTTTTGGGTTTTAAGGGTTTAAACCCCTTTTCTTCTTATTTAAAGAGGGAGAAGGGAAAGAAAAGAGAAGAAAAGAAAGAAAAGAGAGAGAAGAGAGAGAGGAAGAAGAAAAGAGGAGGAGAAATGGAAACTCCGGCCAAACTCCGCCGAATTCGACTCGAGGTCGTCGGATTTTATCCACGAGGCAAGTGTTTACTTGCTTTATTTCATTTTGTGCAATCCTCTCATATCACATTTGGTATAAACATGATTTTAGGGTTAGAACCCTTAAAATAAAATTGGGAAAACTTAGATATGAGTTTACATGTTGATTTAATGTAAACCCTTAATGATTTCTAGTGTTAAATCCATGTAAATGGAGTGAAAAATTGGATTGAAATGGGTTAAAATCATAAGTTGGGGTTTTTATGATTTTAGGGTTTAAAACTAAGAGAAATGATTTAATACCCCAAAATAATTGATGTGTTAGTTGTGAAACATAGATTAGATGCTTGTTGAGTTGTTGGATAAGGTTAGAAACATAAAAATGGAGAAAAATGGAGTTTGGGAGTTTGGGGAAGATAATGAATAGTGAACCCGTAACCTTTGGGGTCATTTTAGGCCAAGAAGATAAATGATTTAGCTTTCGGCCAAAACACAAAAGTTGTAGATCTTTTCCATACGGTCGTGTGGGCGCTGACCGCGTATTTTTCTGAATTTTCTACGATTTGATATGATTTTTACAAGATGACAGCTCCGGGTTGAAATTATCAACTCGGAAATCAAATCGGGAATTGGAAAAATTACGGCTAGAATTAATGTCATTGATGTTCGGGATAATTTTTAGGATAGTTTAGAAACCCCGAAAATGAATTTGGGTTGTTGGATAAGGGACTTAAGGATTTCAGTTTTGGGTGACCTGGTGTGACCGGTCGACCGCGCCCCTATGGCCGGTCGACCGCGTCAAGGAGAAAGAGCTTACTGCTTTGTTTCGTAGGCTTATTTGCAACCCGCGGTCGACTGGGGGTCTAGGACCGGTCGACCGGTGCCCTGTTTTCAGCCCAAGATTTTTGGAGATTATTATTATTTCTCCTCTTTGAGATTTAAGTTTAAGGGCCTTCTAAGTTAAAGTATATTAGAGGGTTATGTCCTAAAGGACTTGAGGAATTGGGAATAAATATGTATATATTCACTTAGAGTGAATTATTATATTTGGAGATATCCAATAAACCTTTAAGAGTTGATTAAGGTAATTATTAGTCATCAAAGTAAGAAATACTTTGGATTTAGAATCATGCTAATCCGAATGCATGATTATGATTCCCCGGGGGAATCTTTGGGATTATAGTCATCGTTAGATGATATAGGCCATTATGGCCGGTTATATATTCTAAGAGGAATATATAGGCTATACATATATACTGTGTGATTTAGGTATACATATATCTATGTTATAATGGAAAGGATTTTGAAAATATAAAAATGAATATTTTCAAAATGGAATGAGAAATGTTTTTCATAATTAATAAATTATGGATTCTACACACCTCCCTAAATCGCTATCATAAGGGAAGTCGCGCGCGTTGTGGTGAAGCCTTCCTGGCTGTTGAGCAGGTTGGATATAGTCCCTAGGCCATATGGGCGTTTATTTTTACTGCGCTGGTTAGGAGATTCCGGGTGTGGTCTTGACTATCCCGCAGGCATATGGCCGCTTCCCGACGTTGTTAGGTTCCCAGGTTGTCTTGGAGGCCCTGGAAGATGATAGCCATTTAGGGGCGCGTCCAGTGGGGATACCCGGAGGGACGGTCTTAGATTTATTAAAGCAATTCATGATAATGGATTGGCTTTATATTTACATTTCCTGAGTATAAAAAGGGAAATGGGATAAAGGTTTGGCTTCGGTAACACTCCCGGATGTAGGAAGGGATGTGGAAGCATATGATATGATCAAAGCATTTTCATGATAATGAAAATGGCTATGGGTACATTTCCTGAATATAAAAAGGGAAATGGGATGACACATAAAGGAAAAGCATTTTATGATAATAAAATTGGCTTTTAAAAAGGTATATGTTTCGGTAAAGAAATTCATGCTAATGAATTGGCTTTAAATACATTTCCTGGATATGAGAAGGGAAATGGAAGTTTTTGAAATGAAAAGGTTAAGTATTGACAAATACTTTGTGTATAGAATACACCTCAGTCCGGGAGATAGATCCGGATGATTATATATATGTATATATGGATGAATTGAGTACCGAGGGTCTAATGGATCCCGACGATCGACCGTGCCGCTTAGTAGTGTATTGGGGGGGGGGGCGGGTTCCTTGTTTGGATTTCGCTTCGCGAGACACCCCACGCACGAATATGGCACTGTGTTGAGACTGGGGAGAAGTTTAATCCTTAGTGCTCTAATATTATAAATGTTTATGCTATATATATATTATATATATCTTTCTGTACTGAGGGACTGGCGGATCTCGATGATCGACCTCGCAGCATAGTAGTGTATCGGTGGGGTTCCTTGTTTGGATTTCGCTTTGCGAGACACCCCACGCACGAACAGGGCATGGCGTCGAGATTAGAGTAAAGTTTAGCCTTTAGTACATTTGCTTGGACTATCTAGGATAGATAGTGGTTGGGTGATAGACTAGTTTAGCAGGGTAGCTTGACTACAATGTTCTAGATAGATGCGCTAGGAGTGCACTATTAGCGGAGAGGTGAGGGGTATCTCATGGGAGTGCGATACCAAACTTAAATATGAGATAAAACTATTTTCCTAAAAATAAGGCATTTATGCACTTGCAAAATATTTTCAACATTCGGGGCTCTGACCCGTTTATATACTTTTCCTTTCTTGCTATATTATATATATATATATAGGTGTCCAGACACAGGGACGCCTGGATGAAAATTCCTTCGAGTCTGTCGTCAGCTGCAGCAGCTGTGGATGCGTGCAGGTTTTTGATAGCCGCTTCCATCGTTGTACTCTAGATAGGAGGTACTATATAAATATTCGGGACAATGGTCCAATTGCATTTAGTTATTCTTTCAGTACAGCATTCGATATGGTTGTATATTTGAACCGAGTGTTCGGTTATTTTAATTTATTTCAGTTTCATTTACGCATTTACTTGTGGATGGTTCATTTTATTCGTTAAAAAGAGTAGTTAAGTAAAAGTTTTTAACGGCCACCTAATAGGATATTAGTAATTAAATGGATTTTCGACAGTGATGCTAAGGATGATCCATATGTGACTCCTGTTTTAATTTAATATTGGAGTGATCGCCCGGTATCTTATTAGGCGGGTTGTTACACATTCTTCCCCCGTATAACAGAATTTCGCCCTCCAAATTCGAATATAACCTACACCACTGACCTAGGATCTCTAATTTCACTACACCTTAATATCTCAAAGTCTAAAGGTGTTAACACCATGGTTCCCTACCATATTCAACCTATCTCAAGGCGTATGTTCTATAGCGCACTAGCTTACCTCAAGCTTATCTAAATTTCTACATCCTAACTCACTAACTCGATCGTAAGGTTAACTCTAACAATGACGTGTCACACCTATTACTTCTATAACTGCCTATAAGAAGAACTAGCCTGTAACTACCGCTCTAACGTCTCGAAAAGCTGATACTCTTGCTAACACTGTAAGCGTCCGCTCGTCCATAGTAGGACAATTGATCTCCTTTAAAAAGAAAATTTCACTAAGGCTTGACTACTCCCGTCAGTCTTTTCTCTTACTTTAGGTGCGCAAACTTTTATTGCACCTATACCATTGGATTATCGTGTACCTCCTATGACGTTCCTTTCAACCAACTTCAATCTCTCAATTACTGCTTTATGGCATAATCGTCCATTTTATAGACTATGCCCCCTTCTATTCCTGGCGGAATAATAAATCGACTTACTAAGGTGCCCATACATCCTTTTTCCGTGAACATTTGCACATCCAATGTGAACGTCCAACACATAGCACTCTCTCTAAACATGTAACACTCTATCTAAACAACAACTGCACACCTGGGTTTTCCTAACCCGAATACTTCAAACTCCAATCTTTCCTATAACAGGAAATGCAATCTTTCATAAAGTTAACCCACCAGTCTTCTTGTGGTTAACTCACAACTATCTCCTTATCTCAGCGCCACTAAACCTTCTGACCTTAAATTGTAATAATCCTAAAATCGATGTGATTTCCTACCCACGTGAAACTAGTACTATCCTAAATATATCCCTAGTGCCCAAGGCCTCTCTCAACTTCCGACATTTACTCAATTTCATGCGTGGGATGTCTCGCAAAAATAAATCCAAACAAGGAACCCTCCTGTTACACTACTTCCTCGCATTGTTGGTCATCAAGATATAATGTCCTAAGGCATAATAGCGGGACGTCCTAAATCCTACCTCGCTAACCTACTAACACTCTTTTACCACTATATCCTTCTATCTTAACGAAATGGAAAGTCTAACTAATCGGGGTGCCTATTCTCTGCAAAGGTGTTACGAACATTTTACCCAAAACATATTTTCTCCAAAATTTGCCTTTTTCATCGAGGCCTGACCACAAAAACTTAAATTAATTTCTCTCACTTTGCCTCACCCACATACTTGCGGTGAGAAAAATATTTCAGTTCTTTTCCATAGCACTTCCATCTCCATATTCATACAATCATCACACGGCTCTCAATCCATAGTGTTTTCTCTACACTAGGTAACTTATCATCACAACCGACATCCTTGCATCCTATAACATCTCTCCACTCCCGAATTCATTAAGGTTCGTGCGTGGAGCATCTCGCAAGTGAAATCCAAACAAGGAACCCCTCCTATACACTACTATTTAACTTTTTCGGTCGTGGAGGTCTGTTAGTTCAAAATATATGACTGGAAAAATCTTATTCCATTTATCGACAAAATGTGGGCAAAACTCTTATTTCTCTCTGGGAGCCATACCACTAAGCTCTCTTTCTAACACTAACTCTTTATCGCAATCAACAATGAGCTTAAACTCACAGCTCAACAATAAATCCTGCATACTTTAAATCATATTTATGAGGTCGCCACTCACTCATATCATAATAACGAAACATCTACTCACCAAAGTTCCATCTATACATATAATAAAGGCGAACTCAACCTGTATCCAGGCGATATATCGCAACAACAACCTATTTCGCCTTGGAGCCACGGACACGATAGTCTTGTAATCATTAGCCTGCTATCGCTCCGATCAATAAAGAATATATTACTGAAAATAACACCATACTCGTATAACACACACAAAACGAGCAATACATACCCAATATAAACTCATAATACTAACACACGCATTTCACAACGAATGGAAAAAAAATCTCCGCTATCGCGGAAAAACACATAAACATATACTATATAGTATTACTGATAGTGCCCAAAAAGCTCAAATTACACACACGAGTCTAAGGCTAACGAAATACTGCGACTTTATCTAGTCACACCTAATATACCTCCTCCATCTGAGGTAAAACTCATACTAATAACTTTGTCGATCTTCCTTATTGCTCTGATTGGTTCCCTGACCTAGCACACTTGTCTTAATCGAACCAAAACTACTCTTATCAATGCCCTATCTGGGCACCCTACTCTTGTCCTTTAACTTCTTCGTTAAAAGGAAACTCCACTACCGGCTTCAATAAACCTGCTTTAATGAATTCCCCGGGTGGATACCCACTCATGGGGTTCTACAAACATAAATTTTCCATAATTTTTATCAACACTTACTAATGAGCCCATCATTCTTCTGAAGGACTCTCCTTTCATTGTACCTTCTCTAATCGGCACAAACTTCACTTATCCCTATCACTCTTTATTCATTGCTGGCACCCGACCGATTCCTTATGTGAATAATCCCAAAACTGCATTCCCTCCATGTATGGTGACCAACATTTTCACCAATTCAACATTGCTCCTAAGAGTGAAAAAATTTCCTCAAATTTTCACATATGGTTATTTCCATACCCTGCTATAGGACAAGGCTTTTGAGCCTGCTACTTCCGCTGAATCACGTTACACTGACTGCGTATAATCTCAACTTCAATATATAGTCCTCATGAAGGATCCTTCGAACCTTTCCAGAATTTAACTTCACTGGGTAATTCAAATTAAGCATCACTCTCTCCTACAACGGTACGTGGATAATTATAACTACTATACCTTAGTAGTCGATGCAACAATCCTTAGCAAAGGCCACAAGGAGAATGACCTCTACTGTTGTCCTAGTCTCCAACTTCAACTAACCGCTCCAGCTAAGTCCCGCCTCCTACTGCCCTCATAACGGCCTTCCTTAGTCTCCCTTCCTCGATCAGCACATGACCCTCGAATGAGAACGTAAAAGATGTACTATAATCCTACATAATTGCAGGAGAACGAAATCTCACAAGAGGAATCAACAATCCTAATCCTAAGGCTCTATGTCAAATCAAAAGCAACGCTGAAAGCATAGTACATCCCCACAGATTTCTAAGGACACTAGAACCTGATGCTCTGATACCATCTGTGACACCCCGCCTAACAAAATACCGGGAAATTAATCCTGTACCAAATTAAAACAGGAGTCGCATATGGTTCATTCTTAGCATCACTTTCGAAAACTAAATTAATTACTAATAACCTATTAGGCTGGCGTCAAAATTTTATTTAACTAATATTTTTAAACAAATTAATCAATTAAAACATTCACATAGTTTATGTATAAACCAAACTGAGATGAAATAAGAATAACCGAACACTCAGTTTAAGAAGATACAACTTAACCGAATCCATATAAAAGGAGGTAAAAGAATAAATAAAAGCAGTAGGGTGATTAGCCCGAAGGTTTATACAGTACCTCCTATCTAGATTACAAGAATAAAAGCGTCTACAATAAACCTACATGCACCCACAGCTGCTGCAACAGACGTCTGACTCGAAGGAATCGTTATCCAGGTGTCCCTGTGTCTGAACACCTATATATATTGTGACACCCCGACTAATTAAATACCGGGTAGCTACTCCTTTATTAATTAATTCAAAATGCCAAGTTGGCTCAGTTAATAGCATCACTGTCGAAAACATTTTTATTATTACTAACCACCTAGTATTTAAAAAGTAAGTTGCCAAATTTTAATTAGAAACTGATTAACATGCAACAAGAGACAAGAATAATAATAACACCATTCACCATAATGAAGTAAATAGAATAATCGTCACATGATATAAATAAACTGGAGGAAAAACTCCTCATAACATAATCCCACAACTGAAGTAAATACTGAAATACTAAATACTGAAATGAATACATGCCAAAGTCTGAAAACTGAAATGGAAATGTATCTAATATAATCTGGGCAACATGCCCTACAACTGAGGAAAAAATTGAACAAGGAATCCAAATGATATAAGCGTCTAAAAGCAAGTCCCTGTAGCTTCCACGAGCAGCTACAGCTCGTCATCTGAGTAAGAATCCTATGCATGGTGTCCTTGTGGCTGGGCACCTAAAATGGTTTTACAAAAAGTAGATTTGAAAGCAAACGGGTCAGAGCCCGAATGTGTATATTTTAAAAACCTGCAAGTGCTTTAAAAACATTTAAAACAGTATATGCAAAGTACATGTTAGGACGTGCTCTCACATGATAAACTCGCCTCTCATCTTACTGTGCACTCCTAACGTTCCTGTACCCATTCGTATGTTATCTCATAACTATCTAAAGAGTTTCTAACACTGCTACTCGGTTCATGATTCGTATCGAATATTGCATATTTCCACCCGTTATCTTTATGCATTCTAGTACTTTTATGGTCCTAAATGCCTATAATTATGATCATCAACCAGAAAACCTTGGATTTGGATATATACATGCTTTGCAGGGGTTATTTGTGCTTTTGTAGGTATTCGAACGCTAAAAGTGAGGTTCGGTTGCATTTCGGAGAAGTTCCGTCATCGAATGCTACTTCAAGGGAAATTTAGTCTTTTTAAACTCACTATTTTTTATGTAATGAAGTTACCAACATGTAGATCATCAAATTATCTTTCCGTGGCCACTGACCGTGCGTCATTCTGACTCCGTATGTGGAAGTTATACCCATTTCCGGAAGGTTTCGGTATTTTCTTCTACTTCAAGGGCATTTTGGTAATTTCATACTGCATAATTTGGAGGGTTTCAAAACAGAATCATGTAGAGAATTGAATTAGCTTCGCGTCGGTTCCGACCACGCCTCATTTCGATTCCGTATGAGGGAGTTATGGCCGTTTCCGTGCAACGCGTCAAAATTGGTTCAAAGTGGAAAAGGGGGCTGCCTCAAGCTCAAGGAAAATTCCAAAAGTGCGGTCGACCGGTCCCAAAAGTGAGGTCGACCGGTCCCATCAGATATGTACGAAAATTGACTTATTTTGGGTTTTTTGGCTTGGTTTTGTTTGGGGTTTATTTTGGGGTATTAATAGAATGTTTGGGGCTTTTCTTAGAGGATATATTTCATTTTAGGTTAGAAGAGGGGATTTTGGTGGTGGAGCTTCTCTCTCTAGGGTTTGCACCATTTGGGTTTGTAAGTAACACTATTGATCTTCTTCTCCATTAATATAGTTGTATTTCCTTTTCTTGCTTTATTTCCATTGATGTCATTCCATTTCTTGCCTAGATAATTAGTTGTAGTTATTTATTTCTTGCTTTAATTAGTTAATTAGTTGTTTAAAGTAGTTTAATCCATGAATTTTCCATAGATAACGGGTTGGGATTACGTTTCCACCATTAATGGGCGTCGAGCTCCGAAAGTTAGGTTTTGGGGAAAATTGCATTTTATTGAAACCTCGCGTATTAAAGTCGAATTATTATGCGTTTAACTTTCTTTGTCACGCAACGTTAGTGTTTATAGCGGTAATCCGAATTTAAGATGCGTGTGACCATTTTCTGTTAAATGTTTAATCTCGCAACTTTGGGTTAAATTCCTTATTGTGTGATGTTTATACTTAATTGAAAATGCTTGATTAAATGTTTTCGAGCCGAAATTCTAATTATTAGTTGTTTAGCCCATGGTGGGGACACAATCCCGACTCTCATTTTATTAATTCTAGTTTAGACTTAACTTCTTATTTTTTTTCCCTTTTCTTTATTTCCAACATATCATCTTTTACACTTTTATTTTAGGAGTATTAAATCACTTAAATTCTAACATCTCGTCTCTGTGGATTTTTGATACCCGACTTACCGCTGTGCTTGCCTCGCAAGTGTAGTAGTAACTTAGGTTTTTGTATTGAGTTGGCGAAACGAAAACAACGACTGTGCACTTTACACGCGCACACTTTTCGCACTTGATCAAAATGGTGCCGTTGCCGGGGACGAGTTTGTTTTAGACTTTATTTGATTTAGTATTTCATAGTATTTTCTTTCTATTTGTATTATTTGCTAACTTTTTGCAGGACTTCCACATTTGAGCACTTAGAAACGCTCGAATTTTTCCCGCGCGCACTTACTTCGTGGAATCCGCCACTTCGAGCCATTTTTGGGGTAAGCATGTCTTATTCCAATTCTTTCGGTAATCCTTGTCATAATTCTCAAAATTCTCACAAACCTATGACTTTCGGTGAATACTTAGAATCCCAAAGTATAACAAATTCAAATATGACTTTGGGCGAGTATAACGAAAGTCAAAACTTAGGATATTGGAATTTCGATGATGATGATAATGATTTTGGGCCTTTACCTCCTTATAATAGGAATTTTGAAACAAATTGCAATAGTTTTCAAAATTCCTATAATAATGAGTTTTCGTTTAAGTCCGATGGTAATTTTCAAAGTTCCCATTCTAATGCATCCGCACCTCGACCTATGACATTCGGTGAGGGCTTGCGTATGTATGAGAATGAGAAAATTGAAAATCGTTATCGGGAAGAAAATCGTTCGTGGGAACATGAGTTGGATTTATTATTTGAGTCCGACGACGATTTTGCTTCTGAGACTTTTGAAGTCGAGGAATGTTTTGAACCAAATGAGGTACTTGTGCCTACTTTGGAACAAGCCATTCTATACTTTGCCCATTGCGTAATAGATATTGAAAGTGAGGATGATAATGACGTAATATCTATTTGCAATGAAATGATTTCTTCTTTGGCTCCCAAAGAAGAACATTTCATTGGAAATGATATTATTTCCTTTGAAATTCCAACTTCATGCGATGATGATTCATCTCATGAGTTTGAATTTCTTTCATCCCCATTTTCATTCTCTATTACCCCACCGGAACAAGTACCCGATGATTCGGTTTCGAACTTTAATGTTTTAAACCCTATCGCCGATGAGGAGTACTTTATCGAGTCGCCCTCCACAATCGCATCTTTGCCTTTGTGTACGCCGCCTCCCATTCCAACTTCAAAATCCTTGGGAGGATATTCGGCTTTTCTCGGTCCACACTTGTTTTTGTCACCCGTGCAATCCAAACCCCCCATCGTCCCTCCAAAAGTTTTAATTGGCGATGGTTCATTTCTTCCGCCTTACACATGCCTTCCGTTGTTCAAACGGAATTCATATTTTTCGGGAGGCATGCATGTATGTGAGGGTACATCGGTTATCCTCCAAAGTCAAATCATCCTTATGGTGGACCCTCAGCTATTTAGACTTCTAGTGTACAGTTAGTGTGAAGTCTAAATAGTAGGTTGTATATAGTTAGCTTTTTATTCTTTCTTTTTATTTTTTTTCCTTCCTTTTTAATTTAGTCTAATGTAATTAGTTAACTTTTTATTATTTGTTTTTGCTATGCTCAGTACTAACTTGTTTTGTAGATTCTTTGGACTTGTTCTTATGGGGATCGCTCCAATTTTGGGTAATATCGCTCTTTTCCTCTCTTTGACTTGGTTCTTAATTCACATTGAGGACAATGTCAAGTTTTAAGTTAGGGGGTGTGGGATATTCTATTCATTTCTTCATTTAGTCCATGTTTTGGCTCACATGTTAGTTACTTAGTATGCTTTTCTTAGAAAAATTAAAAATTTTAAAAAGATTTTCTTTCTTTTTTCTCCTTTTTTGGGCTTTTTGCCTTTGTTTCCGATGATAAATTTCAATAATTGCCCGATCCAATAGACAGCCCAATGATGCATGTTCTCGATTTTAGAAGTTATTAGACTTTAGTCTTGATTATTCATATTATGAATAACTTCATGAATTAAACTTTAATCCCATGAGCACATGCACTTTTATGGTTATATTGATTTGGTTTAAGATTTTTATAACTCGGTAATCTTTTGTTGCATTATATATACTTACACCGAGTAAGCTTTGTACCTTTCGTCGTTTGTGAGTGTATACACTATTCTTTCCTCTTTGAAAACGTTGAATTCGTCGGTAATCTCACTATTCTTTCATTTGACCGTTCATTAATTGAGTTCATACTTGAATTGTGTTACTTGATCATGATTTTCATATATTATTTTGACTCGAGAATTGCATAAACTTTGTGAAATGATCATAGGCCCTCTTTGATATATCACCCATATTAGCCTTGACCTCACCCTTATATGTTTACCCTCGTTAACCCCTTTGAGCCTAAATATTAGCCTTTCGTTTCATAACCCCATTACCATAACTAGCTCTAAATTGGAGTTTTAGCCCATACATACACTTTCCATACCTTTGTTTGGAATGTTACTTGGGATTGAATGATGTTGTTATGATGTCGGTTGCAATTTAGGCATATGAGAGTTTGATAAGTAAAGAAAAGAAAGTAGTGAAAAAAGTGAAGAAAAAGAGAAAGCAAAAGAAAACAAAAGAGAAAATGAGAAAAAGAAGAAAAGAAAATGAAAGAGAAGTTTGTAAATGTTGTATATAGTTCAATAAACTTTTATTACTCTCCCCGATGATATATCTAATGCCTTTTTGGAAGTTATTTTCCAATTTTAATATTGCCCGCATTTTCCGATTATCCCGACTTTTCATCCCGAACACTTTGAATCCGTATATACATCCTTTCATTTCGTACCTTAGCCTAACCTACACTATAACCCTATTAAAGTCCTATGTGATCTTAAGTTGATGTAATTCAAAAGTTGAAATAGTTGTGATAATCTGTGAAAATGCATTTCGCCTCCTTTAATGTGCGGTATCTTTCATTGAGATTACAATTTTTCATTTTATATATAGCGTTCTTCATTTGTGACATGTGTGCGGCCTAGTTTCCATTTACATTTACTCTTTATGCCCGCATGTTCCGTGTGTTAACTCCCTGTTTTGAGTGAATTCACTTGATGAGTGTAATGCCCGTGAGGATTGAATATATGGTTGCTTTATTTGGTATCCGATTTATTTAAGTTTTTGCCAAATCACACTTTGCATGTGCTCGCTCCCCTCCCACATTTTAAGGTTTCAATTCTATGAGGTGCATTCTATAATGTTAATAATTTGGACTTTTGTGTGAATTCATTCACTTTGCTAATAATGATTATGCAATCTTTTTCGTTGTTGTTGGGCTTATCACACGTTTATTGGGCATATTTTGAGGAAACCATATGATGTTTGTGGGTATCATCCCTGAAAACCCTCACGAGACGACACTCGTACACTAGGGTAACCTAGGGGTTTAACGGCTTATTGCATATGCTAAATGCAATCGTGTTCCCTAGGAAAGTGGCAATTATATTTCGATGCATATATACGTTTTGTATCTCCTTCTGCGGACTGGTTTTGCTTGTTTCATCACTAGGGACTAGCAATGTTTAAGTTAGGGGGTGTGATTCGTATCGAATATTGCATATTTCCACCCGTTATCTTTATGCATTCTAGTACTTTTATGGTCCTAAATGCCTATAATTATGATCATCAACCAGAAAACCTTGGATTTGGATATATACATGCTTTGCAGGGGTTATTTGTACTTTTGTAGGTATTCGAACGCTAAAAGTGAGGTTCGGTTGCATTTCGGAGAAGTTCCGTCATCGAATGCTACTTCAAGGGAAATTTAGTCTTTTTAAACTCACTATTTTTTATGTAATGATGTTACCAACATGTAGATCATCAAATTATCTTTCCGTGGCCACTGACCGTGCGTCATTCTGACTCCGTATGTGGAAGTTATACCCATTTCCGAAAGGTTTCGGTATTTTCTTCTACTTCAAGGGCATTTTGGTAATTTCATACTGCATAATTTGGAGGGTTTCAAAACAGAATCATGTAGAGAATTGAATTAGCTTCGCGTCGGTTCCGACCACGCCTCATTTCGATTCCGTATGAGGGAGTTATGGCCGTTTCCGTGCAACGCGTCAAAATTGGTTCAAAGTGGAAAAGGGGGGCTGCCTCAAGCTCAAGGAAAATTCCAAAAGTGCGGTCGACCGGTCCCAAAAGTGAGGTCGACCGGTCCCATCAGATATGTACGAAAATTGACTTATTTTGGGTTTTTTGGCTTGGTTTTGTTTGGGGTTTATTTTGGGGTATTAATAGAATGTTTGGGGCTTTTCTTAGAGGATATAATTCATTTTAGGTTAGAAGAGGGGATTTTGGTGGTGGAGCTTCTCTCTCTAGGGTTTGCACCATTTGGGTTTGTAAGTAACACTATTGATCTTCTTCTCCATTAATATAGTTGTATTTCCTTTTCTTGCTTTATTTCCATTGATGTCATTCCATTTCTTGCCTAGATAATTAGTTGTAGTTATTTATTTCTTGCTTTAATTAGTTAATTAGTTGTTTAAAGTAGTTTAATCCATGTATTTTCCATAGATAACGGGTTGGGATTACGTTTCCACCATTAATGGGCGTCGAGCTCCGAAAGTTAGGTTTTGGGGAAAATTGCATTTTATTGAAACCTCGCGTATTAAAGTCGAATTATTATGCGTTTAACTTTCTTTGTCACGCAACGTTAGTGTTTATAGCGGTAATCCGAATTTAAGATGCGTGTGACCATTTTCTGTTAAATGTTTAATCTCGCAACTTTGGATTAAATTCCTTATTGTGTGATGTTTATACTTAATTGAAAATGCTTGATTAAATGTTTTCGAGCCGAAATTCTAATTATTAGTTGTTTAGCCCATGGTGGGGACACGATCCTGACTCTCGTTTTATTAATTCTAGTTTAGACTTAACTTCTTATTTTTTTTCCCTTTTCTTTATTTCCAACATATCATCTTTTACACTTTTATTTTAGGAGTATTAAATCACTTAAATTCTAACATCTCGTCTCTGTGGATTTTTGATACCCGACTTACCGTTGTGCTTGCCTCGCAAGTGTAGTAGTAACTTAGGTTTTTGTATTGAGTTGGCGAAACGAAAACAACGACTGTGCACTTTACACGCGCACACTTTTCGCACTTGATCAGTTCACGTTATAAGTTCCATCATTAACAATTAAATAGAGAGTTCTACTTTAATTCCCAAGTTCCCAATTATTAACCAAACCATTTATTTGATAAAAGATCTCTTTTTATCTTTCAAAACATTACCATAATTATACTCACAATTTATTATAATAAATTCCTTCTCGATTAACCGTATATTTTCACATCATAAATATACAATACAAGCACCCAAAGGCTAAGCTGCGGTGCACACATACTCTGCTATCCATCCCGGTACATCACGTACATAAGGATTACAAATTCCGAATCTCTCAGGAATTGTTGGAATCAACACCACACACATAAATGGAGGCGAACATAATTCAATCATATCCATGGTCACGTACATACCTACGCTCCATAGTCAGCTGGCTTATTAACTCACAATTAAGTCATTCTCTTGAATTATGTCCTCTAGGCACCATTCTAAATCCGGGCAACACAAGGATAAGAAGGTCCTAAGCGAACGTAACCTCCCGTGATAGCAAGTATGGTAGGTATGTCATACACATAAGATTATATACTAAGCATTCACACATCTTAGATATTTCAATATTAATAAGGGTATTCTCTACATCATTATACCATTATTCCCAATTCATATATTTCAAGTATCCCGACAATATATATAACTTAAGTAATCGACACGTCTCACGTCGTAATATCTTAAACTTAAAACTTGTCACGAATAGACTATTAAGTTCCCATAATTCCCTCATATGACATCGCTTATACCTAAGGTCCTTACTTCTGCCCCAAACCTTATTTCATCAAATTATTCAAATTTGTACTATTAACCCAAATATTATCTCACATAACGAATTTCATTAATTTAGAATAATTCCTCAAATTAAATTCCAATTAATGTCCAATCTCAAAATCATGCCTACTGGTCTTCCTTAAAATTCAGGGTAATCACAATGTCTCCAATACTATTAATCAGGGGTTATCATCATTAAAATTCAATTATGGAAAACTTTATTCATTCTGGGAAGGTCGATCGATCGACCTTGACCTTCGATCGATCGATTGTGGTCGATCGATCGACTGATGAATGTCGATCGATCGATTACACAGGTCTGTTACGGACTGCTTTGTTTTGCAGTTACAGTTTCGTCCCAAATCACCATTTTTAAGCATGAAACTTCAAGATAAGGTTACTATAACGTTATACTAACATCCTACATCAGTAATAACATTCTAAATTCCATAATTCATCATTTAAAGGCTTACTTTGGATTAAAACTACATCAAACTAATTCCCAGATTTCTTCCATTCAAGAACATCATTAAGTTACTTCTAATTCTGCCTTTTGATCATCAAGGTTCTGTTTTCAACATATAAATTCGTCCAGAATATACTACATGCAATCCCTACATAAATCATGTCCCTTAACTTTCAATTCATGGGTCTAATTTATCTCCAAAAATCAATTTCGAAAATTCCTAAGCATGGAAACATATCTTGAATTAAAAGAGTTTAAATCACTTGCCTTAATTATCTCAGAATTTGGTGTAGAATCTTTGTGACAAAGTTGTTCCTTCTCTCTCTTTTCTGCAGAATTCTTCCCTTCTCTCTTTCTCTCAAGTTCTTCTCAAGGTTCCCTTCTCTCTCTCTCTCTCAAGCTTTTCCCAAGGTTGAAGATAATGGAGAATGGAGGTGTGAAATGGTTTGTGGGAGTTGAATTGCTATATCAACTTCTCCCGTAGCCCATAATGACATATAGTGGGGTTAGTGGGTTAAGTGGGTTAAGGAAATAGTCAGCTTATTAATTCCATTTCGTCACTTTTTAATTCCCAAAAATACAAATTACCAAATTACCCCTTAAGATGCCGGTATGGCCCACAAATATCCCGGGACCCAAACTAAACTTCCGGCTAGTGTTTTCTGACTATCTCGACCCTTCCGGACGCGTTGGCGCACTCAAAACGACCATAAAGTTAATGAAACTAAAATTCACTTTTTAAATTAATAAGATACCATGACGTGGCGGTCACACGCGTCAAATAAAATTCCCAAATTGCCATATATCAAACACGTGACAATTTCAATATTACCGATATTCATATAATGCCAAGTATGCACATTATAATAAAATACTAACTCACATCTCGTTAATATTATTATCCGGATTAATTTCCAATTAATAAACATTTAATTCAATTAATCCCCAGAAATAAATAACGCAGAAAATACGGGGTATTACATACTTCCCCCCTAATAACTGAATTTCGTCCCGAAATTCGGAACTAGAAAGTACCTGGTAAGAATAACTCTGGATAACGTTCGCGCATCTCGTCCTCGCGCTCCCATGTGGACTCCTCGACATTATGATGTCGCCACTGAACACGCACTAACAGAACTATCTTTGACCACAGTTTCCGTTCACTTTGGTCCAAAATAGCTATCGGCCCCTCCTCGTAGGAGCTGTCCGGCTGGAGATCAATGTCCTCTACGGAAATGAGAGAATGAGCCAAATCATCTCTAAGGTATTTCCTAAGCGAGGAAATATGAAACACATCGTGAATCCGATGTAAATGCTCCGGTAACCCAAGTCTATACGCAACTGGTCCGATCCGCTCAATAATAGGAAATGGTCCCACATATCTGGTGCCAACTTCCCTTTCTTCCCGAAACGCATAATCCCCTTCATAGGAGATACTCTGAGCAAAACCTGATCCCCCACTTGGAACTCCCTGAAAAATCTCTTCGCATCAGCATAACTCTTCTGCCTGTCCTGAGCCACCCGGATGCGACTCCGAATCAATTCTATCCTTGCCGAAGTATCCTGAATCACCTCCGGCCCAAGTAGTTTGTTGTCCCCCACCTCCAACCAACATGCTGGGGAACGACAAGGTCTACCGTACAATGCCTCAAATGGAGCCATGCAAATGGTGAACTGATAGGAGTTGTTGTAAGCAAACTCCACCAGTGGAAGATACTGCTCCCATCCACCCTCCAAGTCAATGGTGCACATACGTAGCATGTCCTCCAACATCTGATTTGTGCGCTCGGTCTGCCCATCGGTCTGCGGGTGATACGCCGTACTCAACCGCAATTCCGTGCCCATGGCCTGCTGAAAACTTTCCCAAAACCGTGAAGCAAATACCTTGTCTCGGTCAGACACGATATTTAAGGGCACCCCGTGAAGTCTCACTATCTCTGAAATAAAGAGCTGGGCATACTGTCCCGCAGTGTAATCTGTCCTGACGGGTAGAAAATGAGCGACCTTCGACAACCTGTCCACAATCACCCAAATGGAGTCGTGCCCTCTCTGCGACGTAGGCAACCCCGTGATAAAGTCCATAGAGATGCTCTCCCACATCCACATCGGGACCTCTAATGGCTGTAGCAGTCCTGCCGGTCTCTGATGATCCACTTTTACGAGCTGACAAATGGCGCATTTTGAGACAAACTCGGCAATATTTCTCTTCATCCCGCTCCACCAATACTGACGTCTCATGTCTTGGTACATTTTGTCCCCTCCGGGATGTACCGCGAACCGTGAGCCGTGCGACTCTTCCATCACCTCATGCCGCAATTCCTCCCCCTCCGGAACTACGAATCTCCCATTGAAGCGTAATCCCCCGTCTGAGCTAACGGTATAGGATTCGGCTCCCTCTGCTAATAATCAAACTATCTGCTCCTGACAGAATGAATCATTTGCATGTGCCTTCACCACCTTCGTGACAATCTGCGGTGTAACAGTCATCACAGACATGAATGATCGGGCCACTGCATCCTAGTGTCCCAATTCTTTCCACTTGGCCTTCCACACATCTGCCACCTCCTCTACCGGTCTACGGCTCAACGCGTCTGCCACCACGTTAGCCTTTCCCGGGTGGTATTGGATATCGAACTGATAATCCTTCACGAATTCAAGCCACCTCCGTTACCGCATATTCAACTCCTTCTGCGTGAATAGGTACTGAAGGGACTTATGGTCCGTGAACAATCGAAATTTCTCCCCCAACAGGTAATGTCTCCAAATACGAAGGGCAAATACCACTGCCGCTAACTCCAAGTCATGGGTAGGGTAATTCTTCTCGTGAGGCTTAAGCTTACGGGAAGCATAAGCTATGGCCTGACTCTCCTGCTGCAGTACACCTCCAAGTCCTTGTAAGGACGCATCGGTGTAAACAAGGTACTCAACTCCAGGTCTCGGCAAAGCTAACACAGGTGCTGAGGTTAACTTGTCCTTTAACTCATCAAATGCCAACTGACAGGCATCACTCCAAATGAACGGCACACCTTTTCGGGTAAGATGTGTCATGGGACCCGCTATCGTGGAGAAACCCCGAATAAACCTCCTGTAGTAACCTGCTAGGCCCAAGAAACTACGGATCTCTGTCGGTGTCGTGGGCTGTCCCCACTCCCTCACCGCGGATACCTTCCCCGGATCAACCGATATTCCCCGGTCGGAAATAATATGACCCAGAAACTGCACCTCCTTCAGCCAAAACCCGCACTTCTCATATTTTGCATACAACTCATTCTGGCGCAGTGTCTGCAAAACTAGTCTCAAGTGCTCGGCATGCTCCTCCTCTGTTTGGGAGTAAACCAAAATATCATCGATGAAGACAATGACAAACTGGTCTAGGTAATCCCTGAACACCCTATTCATCAAGTCCATAAATGCTGCTGGAGCGTTGGTCAAACCAAATGGCATAACCCGAAACTCGTAGGAACCATATCTCGATAAGAACGCAGTCTTCGATACGTCTTCCTCCCTGATACGCAACTGATGGTATCCAGATCACAAATCAATCTTTGAGAAGTAAGAAGCTCCTCTCAATTGGTGAAATAGGTCATCGATTCGAGGCAACGGATACTTGTTCCGTATAGTGACCTTGTTTAACTCCCGGTAGTCCACACACAACCTCAGTGAACCATCTCTCTTCTTCACGAACAACACAGGGGCACCCCACGGTGAAGTACTCCTCCGAATAAACCCCTGACCCAACAACTGCTCAATCTGATCCCGTAACTCCCTCATCTCAGCTGGAGCCATACGGTACGGTGCTCGTGCTATAGGTCTCGTATCGGGTAACAAGTCTATAACGAAATCTATCTCTCGACTGGGGGGTAGGCCTGGTATCTCCTGAAACACATCAGAATACTCCCTGACAACGGGAATCGACTCTAAAGGAATCACAACCTCCTTAGAGGTATCCTCCTCAATGTAATATAAATGCGCGGTCGAGCCTCCCTCTGGGCGAGGCATCGCCACAACAAACATCTCTTGCCCCGGAATGGCAAAAACAATGCTCCCACCAAAGCAATCAATCATGGCTCTATGATCAGCGAGCCAGTCCATACCGATGATAACATCGTGAACATGCATATCTAGTACCAACATGTTCGCAGGTAATACCAAACCACCAATCTCTACCCCCACTCCCCGACATATAAAGAATATAAGTGACCCATTCCCCAAAGGTGAGTCGACACACGTAACTGTGCTCTCCGCTGTGGCTAACAATCCTAACGCCTTTGCGAAGTGTGTAGCTATAAAACAATGTGTAGCACCCGTATCAAATAACACCCGACCCATAGTGCCATGGATAGGAAACGTACCCTCAATCGCGGGCGGTGCCTGTGGAACTGCAGCCTGGTGGACGTTGTAGACACGTCCATACTGTAGCAGCCCCTGCTGCACAGGAACTGCTGGAATAATCTGAGCTGGAGCTGGAAGGGCTGGTGGAAAGAGTGGCCTCTGTGGCTCCTGTCGAGCACCCTGCTGCTGCTGCTGTGGGGCCCGGCCCTTATCAGGACACTCCTGACGTTTGTGGCCAATCTTACCACAAATGAAACATTTCCCCGGGAAGTTCCCTCCCCTCTGCCCTTGCTGTCCCCGGCCCTGGTGGCCGTTACCATTCCTCCCTTGACCCTGCTGGCCCTGCTGAAACTGCTGATGTTGGCCATTTTGACCCTGCTGGCCCTGATGACCGTTATGACCCTGCTGGCCATTTCGGAATCCTCCCTGACCGTTCCTGAAACCTCCTGAACGGAACCTCTTTTGATCCCCCTACTAGGAACCCTGCTCAAACTGTCTTTGTCCCTGAACAGATTGTGCCCCACCGGCACCGTGTCCTCCAGTCCTGCCCTGATGGCTAGACTCTCCCGACCTCTTGCCCTCGGCCATGTGAAAACGGTGGTCCTGGCAATGTAACAATGCAGCGTTAACCACATCAGAATATGTGGCCAACGAAAGGTTCCCTAACAGATGCTGACGGATCCTCCATGTCAACCCGTCGGTAAATTTCTCAATCTTCTTCTTCTCTGACGGTATCTCATCAGGAACGATATTCAAAAGATTAGTGAACTCGGCCTCATACTCGGCCACTGTCTTGCCCTCCTGCCTCAAACTCATCAATCTCCTCCTCATTTCCGTGTGAACTGCTGACGGAAAGTACTTGCGGTCGAACCGCACCCAGAACTCATGTATAGTGAGAGTATCCCTCTCCTCTACGGTGGTAATAGACTCCCACCACTGCAATGCAGATCCAACTAGCTTAAAAGTAGCTAGCACCTGCTTCTGGACATCTGAGCACTCATACATCCTTAAGTGCCGCTGTATATCCTTCCTCCATTGGCTCGAGACTACTACATCTGAGCTGCCTGCAAACTCTGGCGGATGCGCTTTCTGAAAAGCGTCACGTACACGCTCCCAAGCAGACGGGAATGAAGTTGCCTGAACTGGCGCGGCAACCGGCGCCTGAGGCGGTGCCTGCTGAATAACGGCAATGGCGACATTTACCGCTTGGGCTACAATAGCTGCAACCTCAGCGGCGTTCATCATGCCCTGAACCGGTGCGGGCTGTGGTTCTGGCGCTGCATTCCTGGGAACTCGTGGTGCACGTCGTGGAGGCATTCTGAAATAAGAATAAAGTCTATAAGTTCGCAGTTATAAACTTTAAAATAGCTGAAGAGCGTAGCATAAACAAAGAATACAACAGTCCTAAAATATAGGGCTCTATATCAAAGAAAGCTCAGCGGAAAACATAATAAGCCGTTCAGATCCTAAAGGACACTAGAACCTGATGCTCTGATACCACCTGTGACACCCCGACTAATTAAATACCGGGTAGCTACTCCTTTATTAATTAATTCAAAATGCCAAGTTGGCTCAGTTAATAGCATCACTGTCGAAAACATTTTTATTATTACTAACCACCTAGTATTTAAAAAGTAAGTTGCCAAATTTTAATTAGAAACTGATTAACATGCAACAAGAGACAAGAATAATAATAACACCATTCACCATAATGAAGTAAATAGAATAATCGTCACATGATATAAATAAACTGGAGGAAAAACTCCTCATAACATAATCCCACAACTGAAGTAAATACTGAAATACTAAATACTGAAATGAATACATGCCAAAGTCTGAAAACTGAAATGGAAATGTATCTAATATAATCTGGGCAACATGCCCTACAACTGAGGAAACAATTGAACAAGGAATCCAAATGATATAAGCGTCTAAAAGCAAGTCCCTGTAGCTTCCACAAGCAGCTACAGCTCGTCATCTGAGTAAGAATCCTATGCATCGTGTCCTTGTGGCTGGGCACCTAAAATGGTTTTACAAAAAGTAGATTTGAAAGCAAACGGGTCAGAGCCCGAATGTGTATATTTTAAAAAACTGCAAGTGCTTTAAAAACATTTAAAACAGTATATGCAAAGTACATGTCAGGACGTGCTCTCACATGATAAACTCGCCTCTCATCTTACTGTGCACTCCTAACGTTCCTGTACCCATTCGTATGTTATCTCATAACTATCTAAAGAGTTTCTAACACTGCTACTCGGTTCACGTTATAAGTTCCATCATTAACAATTAAATAGAGAGTTCTACTTTAATTCCCAAGTTCCCAATTATTAACCAAACCATTTATTTGATAAAAGATCTCTTTTTATCTTTCAAAACATTACCATAATTATACTCACAATTTATTATAATAAATTCCTTCTCGATTAACCGTATATTTTCACATCATAAATATACAATACAAGCACCCAAAGGCTAAGCTGCGGTGCACACATACTCTGCTATCCATCCCGGTACATCACGTACATAAGGATTACAAATTCCGAATCTCTCAGGAATTGTTGGAATCAACACCACACACATAAATGGAGGCGAACATAATTCAATCATATCCATGGTCACGTACATACCTACGCTCCATAGTCAGCTGGCTTATTAACTCACAATTAAGTCATTCTCTTGAATTATGTCCTCTAGGCACCATTCTAAATCCGGGCAACACAAGGATAAGAAGGTCCTAAGCGAACGTAACCTCCCGTGATAGCAAGTATGGTAGGTATGTCATACACATAAGATTATATACTAAGCATTCACACATCTTAGATATTTCAATATTAATAAGGGTATTCTCTACATCATTATACCATTATTCCCAATTCATATATTTCAAGTATCCCGACAATATATATAACTTAAGTAATCGACACGTCTCACGTCGTAATATCTTAAACTTAAAACTTGTCACGAATAGACTATTAAGTTCCCATAATTCCCTCATATGACATCGCTTATACCTAAGGTCCTTACTTCTGCCCCAAACCTTATTTCATCAAATTATTCAAATTTGTACTATTAACCCAAATATTATCTCACATAACGAATTTCATTAATTTAGAATAATTCCTCAAATTAAATTCCAATTAATGTCCAATCTCAAAATCATGCCTACTGGTCTTCCTTAAAATTCAGGGTAATCACAATGTCTCCAATACTATTAATCAGGGGTTATCATCATTAAAATTCAATTAAGGAAAACTTTATTCATTCTGGGAAGGTCGATCGATCGACCTTGACCTTCGATCGATCGATTGTGGTCGATCGATCGACTGATGAATGTCGATCGATCGATTACACAGGTCTGTTACGGACTGCTTTGTTTTGCAGTTACAGTTTCGTCCCAAATCACCATTTTTAAGCATGAAACTTCAAGATAAGGTTACTATAACGTTATACTAACATCCTACATCAGTAATAACATTCTAAATTCCATAATTCATCATTTAAAGGCTTACTTTGGATTAAAACTACATCAAACTAATTCCCAGATTTCTTCCATTCAAGAACATCATTAAGTTTCTTCTAATTCTGCCTTTTGATCATCAAGGTTCTGTTTTCAACATATAAATTCGTCCAGAATATACTACATGCAATCCCTACATAAATCATGTCCCTTAACTTTCAATTCATGGGTCTAATTTATCTCCAAAAATCAATTTCGAAAATTCCTAAGCATGGAAACATATCTTGAATTAAAAGAGTTTAAATCACTTGCCTTAATTATCTCAGAATTTGGTGTAGAATCTTTGTGACAAATTTGTTCCTTCTCTCTCTTTTCTGCAGAATTCTTCCCTTCTCTCTTTCTCTCAAGTTCTTCTCAAGGTTCCCTTCTCTCTCTCTCTCTCTCAAGCTTTTCCCATGGTTGAAGATAATGGAGAATGGAGGTGTGAAATGGTTTGTGGGAGTTGAATTGCTATATCAACTTCTCCCGTAGCCCATAATGACATATAGTGGGGTTAGTGGGTTAAGTGGGTTAAGGAAATAGTCAGCTTATTAATTCCATTTTCGTCACTTTTTAATTCCCAAAAATACAAATTACCAAATTACCCCTTAAGATGCCGGTATGGCCCACAAATATCCCGGGACCCAAACTAAACTTTCGGCTAGTGTTTTCTGACTATCTCGACCCTTCCGGACGCGTTGGCGCACTCAAAACTACCATATGGTTAGTGAAACTAAAATTCACTTTTTAAATTAATAAGATACCATGACGTGGCGGTCACACGCGTCAAATAAAATTCCCGAATTGCCATATATCAAACACGTGACAATTTCAATATTACCGATATTCATATATTGCCAAGTATGCACATTATAATAAAATACTAACTCACATCTCGTTAATATTATTATCCGGATTAATTTCCAATTAATAAACATTTAATTCAATTAATCCCCAGAAATAAATAACGCAGAAAATACGGGGTATTACATATATATATATATATATATATATATATATATATATATATATATATATATATATAGCAAAAGAGAGGAAAAATAGATATACGGGTCAGAGCCCGATTTGTGAAAATATTTAGCAAGTGCATAAATGATGTATTTCAAAAGTATGTTTTATCTCATATTTAAATTAGTATCGCACTCCCATAAAATACCCCTTACCTCTCTTCTAATAGTTCACACCTAACGCATCCTAATAGGAAACTTAGTTAAGATACCCTGCCTCACTAATCGTTTCACCAAAATTATACGAATCCTATTTAATCTAAGTACTAAGGGCAAAACTTCTCCCCAGTCTCAACACTGTACCATGTTCGTGCATTGGGTGTCTCGCAAAGCGAAATCCAAACAAGGAACCCCCCTGATACACTACTAATTGGCAATGTCGATCGTTGAGATCCATTAGGCCCTCAGTACATAACGTATATATATACCTACATAATTATATACATTTCATAATCACTTTTATATACATATCACAATTTAAGTCCGGATAAAATCTCCCGAAATGAGAATTTATTTCATATTCAATTTATCTCTTTACTCTAATTAGACATATATATGCATCATCTTGTTCTCATACACAAGTAATATACTATACACACAAGTATAATAACCATTCCAACGAGATATAACTCGAGGATGTAGTCTCTATGCTACCATCTACTAGGGAATCGCTCACGTATCATCCTGGGTACCAACAGTCGGAATCTCACACCGCCTTGGTAAAAACCAAATCAAAACGTATGGGAAGCGGTCATAGTTCCTCCCCGAAAGTGAGACGAAACATACCCACCACGTCTCACCCTTAATAAAAATCACACAATATAAAATGGACACTATGACCTGGGGACTATACTCTCCCTGCTACTCAAGCCAGGGGCCTCACCCACATCGCACAACTTCCCATGATAGCATAGAGGGGGCATGCTTCACATAAATACATATATACCATTCACACATAGATATATATATACATATTCGAATCATATTATGTACACAGTAATCACATTGCATATATGACTGATATCCTTCCTCAGACATGCATATGTGGCCTTAATTGCCCATCTCTCATAACGATGGCCAATAATCCCAAAATGTTTTCACTCGTAACAACATTTAAGTATTTGCACACTTACGATTCTAAATACAAAAGTATTCCCTCACTCAATGTATAACTCTCACCTTAATCGTGTTAAGGATTTATATACTCTTTGAATATCCCAATTCATAATAATTTAATAAGTCTACCCTCAACTTATTGAATCCTGCAGGTATCACGTTACCTATAATCCTAGTCGTCAGCCGACGTCGGATCACCGTTCATGAATCTCTAGCCCTTATCCTCAATTTTCATCCTATTCACATCCTAGGATTTACTCGAATGCATTTAGCCCGTGAACATTCTAACCACATATTTATCTCTACACTCTTACCGAAAACTTCTCTCTCTCGAATGTTACTCGACCCGAATACTCACTAGGTTCGTCCCTCGGATTTCATCCTAAATTAATCCAAGGTTCTCTCTTTCATCAAAAGGTTTGCTCACCCTCAAAATGTTCATCTAGGAGTCCTAATATCATAACTAGAATCTCCCATTTTAAATCTCCAGTCAATTTTATCCTTAATTCTCCCAATATCAGGTTTGATTTCTAGCTAACGATTTTGATCTCAGACAGCCTTCCGTAGAAAAATCACTATAAATCTAAAAAAAAAAGACGCGGTTGGCGCCCATGCGACCGTATCGAAAAGATAGACAAATTTTATTTTTTGACCAAGAGTCGAATCAATTCGTCTCATGGTCGAATCGATTCGTAAAGGATGTTGAATTACTATTTATCTTCTTCTCCAAAATTCCAAATATCAACCCAACTTCCATTCTTATGGTTTCTAATCTCAAACAAAATCACCACAATCATCCTAACACTGATTTATAACTAACACAATAATTTATTTATGGTATTAAACCATTTATATTAGGTTTAAATCTTAAAGCCATAAAAACCCTAGTTTTGACATTTCTCCCATTTCAATTCAATTTCATACTTCATTAACATGGTTTTGACCCTAGAAATCATTTAGAGTGTACAATACATCAATTTGTAAACTCTTACTCAAGTTTTCCCAAATTACTTTAAGGGTTCTAACCCAAAATCACATAATTTACCAACTATGATATGAGATATATACACTAAATTAATTAAAGCAAGTAAACACTTGCCTGGAGGATAAAATTCGACGACCTCGAGTCGAACCCCGTGGAGTTTGGCCGAAATCCCTTTTTCTCCTTCTTCTTTCTCTTATTTCTCTCTTTTCTTCCTTTTCTCTCTTTCTTTATCTTTCTCTTTCTCTCTTATGCCTCTTATAAGAGAAGAAAAAGGGTTTATCCCTTATAAATCCAAAAATGCTCGTTTACTCAATTACGAGTTCCTACTGGTCGAAAAATTTCTGGAACCCAAATACTACCCACGGATACTCTATTCTGACTATCTTTTCCATTCTAAAAACAACGGCGCACTCGAAATCTCCATCCGAGTCGCTTAACTCCAATTCACTAATTTAACCCAATACATCTACATGCGGTTTTTCCAACTAAAATATTATCTTTTGTCGCTTTACTCAACTGCGACATATAATTAAAATACTCCAACTCATTTACTTAATCTCAAAAGTAAATGAAACACACCTGTGAAATCATCCAACCCTCATAAATTCCAAAAATTAAATTTCAAATTTACACCTATTTGTGGAATTTAATTATACCCAAAAGTGCGGGGTGTTACAAAAGTTTAGATCACCTAGTGTTTAATGAAAATTAATCCATATATTACCATTTATTCATGAGCTTAAACCTATAACCAATACTCAAATTCTTTTACTTACGTAGTACATAAAAAACTTAATAATGTTTTATGCAAAAAGTTGATGAAAATTTAATTTTAACTTGAAACATAAAATATGACTTCAAATTTAACTTTCTTTCAACATCAATAGAACATAAGGGAAGACCAAGATATAACAAATAGACAAAAAAAATACACTAATGAGAGTGGAACATATAGACATTTCACCATATAGTTTGTAAACAATACACCAAATGATAGAGGAATAGATGAATGGTCGAATATTTTCTAACATTCAAGAAGACACATCACACACTTCACATATCATATCTTTTCTCCGATGTAGACACTGGGCATGTCAACAGGTGGAGAACCGGTCATATTATTTCTAAAATAGAAAGACAAAATAATTTTAAAACTCTCAATGGAAATATAAATATATATTTTTTCCAAAAAGAAAAGAATAAAACTCTAAAGGGTGAAATAGCTTTTTCGAGTAGAGAGAGAGGGGAAGGGTGATTTATAACGTAGAGAGTGGTGTAAAGAGTAATTCTAAGAGACATAAAATACAGGATATTAATGTGTATCTATGCTCTTAGAAATATACAAAGAGGAGGATTGAAGCAAATGAAAAATAATAAAGATAGTGCTGACACGTGGATAGTTTAGTTGAAGAGGAGATGTAACTCTTGTATAGCTTTTTATAGTATTAGTATAGATAATCCTTAAGTAATATAATAAGTGCTTTGGTCTTGCCACATAACCCATAGGAATATAATTTTCTTTGTTTGTGAATAAAAAGTACGATCATGGTTTATTTATTACCTAACTAACAACATATTTTTATTTTAATTCATTACAATACTTTTTGGGGGGCCATAAGGTCCTTTTCCCTTAGTATAAATGTTTTATTTTAGAATATTACCTTGAAAAGAACGAACTTCATTGAAAAGATGCACATTACCTTTGGACCTCTTTTTTAAATCATTTCACGCGCCCTACACTAAAAACATAATAGCTACAAAAGAATAGAGCCATTTTTTTCTCTCTCTCTCTGTGTGTGTGTATATATATATATATATATATATATATATATATATATATATTGGGTCTGTCAATATTTTTGGTTAAGGACACCTTTAATGTATACCCAATTTTTCAATAATTTTACTTTGAATTATATAATACATAGATGACTATTTTGAAATAAATTGTTATTTTATAATGCACACAATTATTTGGAAACTACACGTGTTGAGTTTACGTATTTCATAACTTATAAACTACACATCAACGAATAGAGGATGGTAGTGCAAGAAAAAAAGAAATGAACAAAAAATAATTAGCTTGTATTAGTAATCGATTGGTAAGGGGTTAATGGCATTTATATCAATTAAATTACACAAGAAACGAATATTTAAATATTTTGGGATGCATGCATGGATACAACATGATGCATGGCACATGAATTAATGATACATATGTAATGGTTATGTGTGCAAAGGTTTAATATACGATAATATTGTAAATATGATACAACTGGGCGTGCTTTTGTAATCCTATCATAATGGTTATGTACAGAGAAACAAATGGAATGGCTACACATTGAAAGTGTGTAATGGATATAAATTATGAAACAAGGGTTTTATATTTTTTGGTATTTGACAAAAAGTCTCTCATATTTTTTATTTTACATATACTCCAAGATTTTATTTTTGTCCCAAAAATCCCCTACAATATTAAACATTCACAAATACATTATATTCTTTTATTTTAACAATAAACTCTAACCTTAAAAAACACCCTAAACCTTTAGAAAAACAGAACCCGGCAAAAAGTTTGAAAAATAGAAAACCTAAATATTAAATGTCCCTATATTATTTAATTCTTATATTTTTAAGGCGCTTATGATATAAAATATAGCTTCTCAAGAATTTGTCCTAAAAAATTGTAGAGTAAATTGTTTATAAATATAGCTACACCAAACTGGGAATTTCATTTTTGACTATCTTACCAATAATAATTATTTTTTAAACTGTTTTCATTTAACAATAATAGTAACACAAAATTGAAATTAAGGTTTACTAAGATTCATCATTTTGTCTTCAAATAAATTTAAATTCTGGCAACCAATATTTTATATTTTTCAGCTTATAGTGGTAACTTTACTTTTCCAAAGAATAAATATTGATGTCAATGTACTCGAAAAGTATTGATTGGGACTATAAGATATATCGCTCAAATTTAAACCTACAAAAAAAATTTATCCATTTCAAATTGGGAATCTTGTTTTATTAGCGAGATGTCTCATATAATAACTCATATTTTTTCAAATGGCCCCGATAATAGTCTAAGTATTGTAACGACAAGATTCAAACATAATAAAAATCAGTATGCAATGATACTCTTGTACAAACCTTAGACATACTAATGTTCAGGTTGATAAAATGTTCCCTTTCCTTTTAAAATGTATATACAAAAAAATAATAACTTTAAAATTTTGAACAAAAAGATAGCCTAATATTCGAGTGAAACAATGCCAATGATTAATAAGAAAACGTTACAAAAGAGCCATATTACTTTGAGTTGCAAATGAAATATCTAACAAATGCCACTATATGATTTGAATATTTGTTAAAGTTTTCATTAAAATTAAAAAATACAGGGAAAACAAAGACTAACTTCCAAGTTCAAATTAGAAAGTTATAACATTTTTTATATATAAATTCAAAAGGAAAGGGAACATGTTATCAACCTCAAATTAGTAAGGTTAAGGTTGAGAAACTATGACTTTTTATATGAGACATCTTAGTACTTTGTGAGTGACCAGCCGGCACATGTAATTGAATTGAAAATATATGAGGAACAAATGCCAATTGTAATAAATGTTCACGTGATATAGTCATAACAATTTGTAAAGGTGGATATGAAAATGCATTTAGCTAATTAAATATACGGTTATTACTTCTTTTCAGCTGGTAACATGAAAAGACATTATCGAAAACGAGCTTATAAAATTTTATGCTTATATATGATAAAAAAAAGTTTTTTATGCGGATTAGAGACCTGCATGTTCATGTAAATTAGATAAAGCATGATACAATCGCTATTTTCTCTCCTAACTAGGTGTAAGCCCGCGCGATGCGCGACTTAGTCGAATTCGATCAATAAAAATAAACAAATGAATGAAACGTGCAGATGACTCAAACCCATCGCGACGTGATGCATCGGACCGTATGCCGTACCCGAAAAATCTATTCAGGTATTTGTTGTTTTTTTGTTTCTGCTGAACCCGAAAATTGCGAAATACTTAAAAAATCGAAAAATATAATACCATTTTGAAAATGAAAATGAAAATTTTCAACTTTCACCATTTACAATTACAAATTTCTAAAATGAGAAACACTTGAAAGTTTTTGTAATAACCCTCTCTTCCGATAGCCCATTTTATCCTTAATTACCATGTGTAGTAATTAGTTATTATCTGATAAGATGCTGAGTAAATATTAATTTGTTATGTCAAGTCAATATTTACTAATATGTTGTGTAGTTACCTCGTGAGTAGATAAAATGTTCATGTGGTAATTTATTATGTCATAAGGATTTAAAATGACATTTTGGTTTATTATGAAACCGAAAGTAAATGAGTTATAAAAATTCCCAAATGATAATTTGGATAGTGTAGTTAGTCCCGGTAGGTGTGAGACAGTCAAAATAAGTGCCATATTGTATTTTGGCATTTTGGGGACTTTTGACTGGTTTTGGCTTAAATAGTGTAGTCGCGTATATTTTTATCGTGTATTAGTCACTTAAGTGGGCTTATGGGACTTAAGCCCCGTTTTATTTTCCCACCCCTATTCCCATTCTTCCATTTTTACACAATTGAGCCCTAGAGAGAGTAGAGAGAGGAAGAGAACTTGGGAGAAAAAGAGAGATTGGAGCTTGGATTGTTGCCTCCTTCTTCATCAAATCAGATTCTTACCTTGAGGCAAGTAATCTACTTGCAAGTTTATGATTTAAGTAGAGTAAATTGCATTGATATTTATGATTTAGAAATGTTAGGGTTTTGGTGGAATTTTGGGTATTTAACCCTTAGAGATTGATTTGGATGATAAATATTACAAATGATGGTAGTTGGGTGTACTAGTTCCATTAAATGAATTAGGTTTGGTTGATTTTGGGTTGGTTAGAATTTTGGAGTTCAAGACTCCATAGCCATTCTTGGCATTTCCGCAGGGGCGAATCGATTCGGCCCTTAGGGCGAATCGATTCGCATATATGCAGAGTCCCAGGTATTGTTGTCCGAATCGATTTGGATTAAGACCGAATCGATTCGTCAATTGCCGAAACCAAATTTTGTTGTCCGAACCGATTCGCTTTCAGAACAAATCGATTCGCTGGGGCGAATCGATTCGGCCCTTAGGGCGAATCGATTCGGTTCCAACAGATTTTGGGGGTCTTTTTCTTTTAATTTTCCTCCTTATTCTTTAGGATTAGGGCCTAGGAAACTTCTTTAAAGAAGTAAACTTAGAGTCCTAGAGTATCTATGGAGTTTGGTCGTTACCCTGGACTAGAAATGGGTTCATCTGGGGTTTGTTTCGGGGAGGTTTAAAGTAATGTTAAGGCATTACTTCTTTTATTCAAACTCTTAGAAGTTTGGAAGTTAGGTACCCTAACTTGGAGACTAGAAGGGCTTGTCAAGTTACATAGGCCTTGGAGATTTGTAGGATCATAATGATCATTTGGAGAGTTAATCGGGGATTGTAATTTGAGGAATAAATGATAATATTCGATGGGAACTAGGTTCGCATAAAATGAACCCATATGAGTTTAATGATAATAGGTTCAACTAGAACGAACCTCGTTGTTTAATGATATTAGGTTTAATAAAAAGAACCAATCTCATGATTAATGGAAATGGATTTTTGGAAATAAAATGATGATAAATGTAAATGTTAATTTACTGTTACACACCTCTCTAAATGACATCATAAGGGAAGTTCGCTCGTGAGGTGAAGCCCCCTGGCTAATGAATGCAGGGTGGATATAGTCCTAGGCCATAGGAGCGCTTATTGTTATATTTTTCTGCAATGGGTAGGAGATTCCTGGTGTGGTCTTGACTACCTCGCAGGCTCATGGCCGCTTCCCGACGTGTTCCGATAGGTGCCCAGGTTGTCTTATGTTAGGCCCTGGAAGATGATGGTCATTTAGGGGCGCGCACAGTGGGGAAACCCAGACGGGCGGTCTTAGATATCGTTATATGTATATAAATATAACTATATTTTCATCAAGTTGGACTTGATGGTAGTTAAACGCCATAAAGAGCGTATGAAATGCCATAAAGAGCATGAATATGTTCCAGGAAGAGCACGGGAATAATATATGTGCCATAAAGAGCACTTGATGTAAATGATATTCCTAATAAGGAATGGAAAGATAAAATGGGAAGTTTTAATTAATGAATAGAAATTATAACTTCTTGACTTAACCAAATATATGGTTTTATTCCTAATAAGGAATGTCTGAAGGAAAAATGGAAATTGCATTTTATAAGGAAGGGTTGTAACTTAAAGTGCTTTACTTTCAATTCTTGCTTATATTGTAGATAGCATGTCTTATTATCATCCTCATCATTCATGTATAACTGTTCATATCTATCATGCTTTTTATTCTTCTAGAAATCATATAGAACCCGACCCTGACCGGTTTACTTCTTTGTTGTATATATATTACTGTATCCGCTCAGGTGCTCCACCGCAAGGACGCCCGACTTGACTTTTCCAAGTTCCTTGCACCTTCGACGAGCTGTAAGACTTTGCGGGTTATTACAGGATGTTGTATTAGACGCTTTCATTCTTGTTATTCTAGATATGATCGGGTCTTGTCCCTCGGGCGTGTGGCCCAAACAATTGTATTTGATTAAAGGTTGTACTATGTAAGACCTTTTATATTGTTGTACGTTGTCTTATGTAGCTGTGGACCGACAGCTTATTCGGTCCATTTGTGTACCTTCATTTTAGTTATATTATATGTTATCTTTTGGAATTCCACCTGCTCGTCAGACTGGGTTGTTAGTTTAAATTTTCATAACCGCATTTTTAAAATTTTACATTTTTTGACAACCCGTTTTCTGATTTATTGGGTGGGTTTCCCGTATACTCAGTTTATATTTGTGATGCTGAGAATGATATCCATCCATGATCCCTGTTACGTTTGAGTATCGGGCTGGCCACCCCTTATCTCGGATTGCGGGTTGTCACAGATGGTATCAGAGCATCAGGTTCTAGAGTACTAGGATCTGTGTGGACTTTTCTCGTTCTACCATAGCGATCTTTGATGTAGGGCCTAATGCTAGGACTTCTTGTTTCTTATGTTTGCGATCTTCTGCAAGATAGATTGTTTTAACTAGTATTCTAATACTATTGTTCTTCCATCTCAGATGCCGTCTAAGAGAGGTCGCCCGGCGAGACGTGTTAAGGTCGTAGAGAAGGAAGTAGGTCCTCCACCGCCACTACAAGGGACGGTTAATGTTGCAGATGTAGCAAGCATAGTGGCTGGAGCGGTTCATGCCTCCATGTCCGTAGTGATCCAACAATTGCCATGGGCTCCAGGTGTTCAAGCTCCTACGGGACTTACTCCGTGGGAAAGGGTTAGGGAGTCCTTTCTATGGGGCAATCCCCCGGAATTCGAGGGAGGTGCGGATGTTATTAAAGCCAATCAATGGAAGAAAGACATGCAACGCCACCTTCGAATGATAGAATGCAGTGAGGATAAGAAATAAGTCCTTACCACCTTTAAGCTTGTCGGATCTGCGTTACACTGGTGGGAGACGATGACCACCCCAGAGCAAAGAGACACCATGTCAATCACTGAGTTCTGGGCTTTGTTTGATCTTCAGTATTTTCCTCCCGCTGTTCACAGGGAGATGAAGAGGAAATTGCAAGATGTGGAGCAAGGGGAGAGGTCTGTAGCGGAGTATGAAGAGGAGTTCACCCGGTTGGCAAGTTTTGTACCAGATGAGGTGACTCCGGAAGAGAGGAAGATCTCGAAGTTTATGGGAGGTCTAAACTGGAGAATCCGAAAACACTTACTGGGTAACCCAGCTTTCCAGACTTTTGGTGAGGTTATGAATGCAGCCTTACCCCATTGCCAGGAACATCGAGTATATATGCAGGGTAGCAAGAAAGCTACTGAAATGAGGCAAGTAGGGAAGCTTGGGAAGTTTATTGCGAGGGGCAATAATAGGCACGAACAAGGTGCTTTCCATCAGGCAGATCGGGGTGGCCCTAGAGGTAGAAGTCATCCGGGCCGAGGTATTTCTCAGTTTAGGGATATCGGAGGTCGAGGTCGGGAGGACATGAAGGGACGGTGCTTCCAATGTGGGGAGGCAGGTCATATCAAGAGAGAGTGTCCTCAGATGATTGGGGGGTCAGTTTCCTCGGGTTCCGCAACAGCCGTATGTTCTGTTTCCACCTCCGGTACCTATTATGGTTGTTCCTCCGCAGCAAGGGCAACTACAGTATGGGCGTGTTTGTCATGATCGGGAGGCATGTTTCCTCCAGCCCTGCCGGCACCGCCCGTTATTGAGGGTAAGTTTTTCTCAGAGATACGCGAGTTAAATGTTATTCGATGCGGGTGTTACGCACCCATTTGTTTTATGAGCTCTTCTCAGATTACAGATTTCATAATATCTACTGAGAGTATTTTCATTAGTATAGAGTCCTATGGGAAATGGTTCGCTCATTTCTTTTGTTTGTATGTATATAGAAATTTCTCTTATTAAATTTTACTTGAGGCCGACTCACTCGTCCTTAACCTGGTCGAGTATGATGTGATATTGGTATGTGATTGCTATGCCTTATCTCCACGACCAACAAGTTGAGTGGTAGCGTATAGGAGGGGTTCCTTGTCTGGATTCCGCTTCTGCGGGACGCTCCACGCGCGAACCTTAACGACGTTGGGAGTGGGGATATACCACCTTTCCTTTCTTTTATCTCATGTGCATTACGCTCTATCTCCATGATCAACTAGTTAAGTAGGCATGTGACGGAGGGGTTCCTTGTTTGGATTTCGCTTTGCGAGACACTCCGCCGCGTGAACACTTAACGATGTTGTGAGTGAAGATATGCTATTCTTCCCTTTTATTATATTCTGTTTTGTTACTTTATTGTCGGAAGTGGGATTCGAAATTTTAGCCGAGAATCACGTTCAAGGGTGATTGATGGCTATTATAGTGCGACATAGGAGCAATGCATATAGTTCTCTCCTCCGATCGATATGAGGGAGACCGGAATACGAAGTCGAATTGAGACTTCGGGTTATGCCTTTATAGAAGGCTATTTAATGGGATGTATATATGTTTTAGGGCATATAACCCTAGGATTTCACGAAAGGTGAACGTTAAAATTCTTCTTCAGTTATTTAATTGTTAGTGTGTAGCTGTAGGATCCTTTCGGTTCCGAACATGTGTCTTAGACCTGTACCCCTCGATGACTGACAATGCGAGGTAGTAGTGTAACGGGAGGGTTCCTTGTTTGGATTTCGCTTCGGCGAGACATCCCACACACGAAACTGAGCAACTGTCGAAAGTTGAGAAAGGTCTTGGGCACTAGGGATATACTTAGCATTAGGTGTATACGACTTAGATAGGGTATAGGTAGATAAACTTTAGGATTGTTTAGACGTAGGGCCTTTTAGTATGGGACGTAAGTTTAGGAGGGTTGTTGGGAGTTGACCATGACTAAGTCATGCGTAAACTCATACCAAGTGATTGGTTTCATGTTATGTGAAGTGGGAGGATTTCGAGAAGTTAGTGGTTAAGGCCGAAGGAGATGAGGCCTCACGTAGTGGAGTGTTACGGAGGTAACGAAAGGGTGAATTAACTCGTACCCCTGAGTCACGTGGTTATGCTCGAAGGTAGATTCCATTAGCAAGTCTCTGCCATGACGGGGAGTGATAATACTGGAGTATCGATTTAGTGTGGATGCGCCTCACAAGTTTAAACTTGTAAGGAGTATTATCCCCTATTTAAGTTGAAGTCCATCTTGGGGGTAATTGCTGTATAGGAAGAGAGATGCTACTTCCTGGGCAGAATTTAGTCTTTCGTGCGAACAACATCTTATCTCAAGACAAGCTGTTGATTTAGGAAACAGAACTCTGCTCTTTTGACATTGAAGGTGGGGTGCGTTTCCCTTAAGAGAATTTTGTCCTGAACAAAAGGGACTTAAGTAAAGCAGATATGGAATAATCGCGCGGTTCTAACGTTCCGGTGCATCAGGGTAATGACGAATCGTGCCAAGTTGTACGTCGCTAGTGTTTTTGGCTGGGCATAGAAAGGTTGTTGTGCTGCCTGGGGTGCCCTTGATTATAGTCCTGACTAGAATAAGACTTCCGTTTCTCATTCTTGGCAAGTTTCCAAGAAGTCATGGGAATCGAATTATGGTTAATCACTTCTTGTCATTGTTCGGATGGCCAGACCAATAGAATAAACCATATGCTGAGGCATATACTCCTTATATGCGTGCCTAACTTTAAGAGTAGTTGGGAACAATTCTTTCCGCTCGTTGAATTCGCCTATATAGAATTGGTGTCGATTCACTATTAGGACGGCGCTTTAGAAGAAGCCTTGTATGTTAGGCCTTGTTGATTTTCCCCTTGTTGGTTGGAAGTACGAGATGATGAGTCTCTCGTATAAGCAAGACCGAAGAAAGAGCTCAGTCGATGCGAGAAAAAGGCATCTAGAGTTTGAGGTCATTAGACCACATGTTGTGGTGAGTATCGCCTGTGAAAGGCATTATGCGTTTCGAGGAAAAAGGGAAAACTTGCACCGCATGATGTTGTACCTTTCCTAGAAATGTCGCGGTGGGTCCGATAAAATATTCGCTCGCTTTATCAAAACATTTTGCGACAAGTTCATAATTTGTTCCTTGTCTCTCATGCAAGGGAGTACGAAGGATATGACGGTGCCTTTAGGCACATTCCTTTCGAAGTAGGTGCAACTTGACGGTTCTTATTAGATGTAATCGGTTGCTATCTTAGAGCGTAGAGTTACGTTGGTGTCGTTGGTAGTACCTTGGGGGATGAGTTCTATATATTAAGCAGAGTGTCGAGAAATCGACATAGGGGCGCGAGGATGACTTGCGGGAATAGTATCCGCACTTCTTCTTGCGACGTATATCCGAATTTTGGGGGCAAAATTCCCTCTTAAGGGGGGGAGTATGTAATAACCCTCTCTTCCGATAGCCCATTTTATCCTTAATTACCATGTGTAGTAATTAGTTATTATCTGATAAGATGCTGAGTAAATATTAATTTGTTATGTCAAGTCAATATTTACTAATATGTTGTGTAGTTACCTCGTGAGTAGATAAAATGTTCATGTGGTAATTTATTATGTCATAAGGATTTGAAATGACATTTTGGTTTATTATGAAACCGGAAGTAAATGAGTTATAAAAATTCCCAAATGATAGTTTGGATAGTGTAGTTAGTCCCGGTAGGTGTGAGACAGTCAAAATAAGTGCCATATTGTATTTTGGCATTTTGGGGACTTTTGACTGGTTTTGGCTTAAATAGTGTAGTCACGTATATTTTTATCGTGTATTAGTCACTTAAGTGGGCTTATGGGACTTAAGCCCCATTTTATTTTCCCACCCCTATTCCCATTCTTCCATTTTTACACAATTGAGCCCTAGAGAGAGTAGAGAGAGGAAGAGAACTTGGGAGAAAAAGAGAGATTGGAGCTTGGATTGTTGCCTCCTTCTTCATCAAATCAGATTCTTACCTTGAGGCAAGTAATCTACTTGAAAGTTTATGATTTAAGTAGAGTAAATTGCATTGATATTTATGATTTAGAAATGTTAGGGTTTTGGTGGAATTTTGGGTATTTAACCCTTAGAGATTGATTTGGATGATAAATATTACAAATGATGGTAGTTGGGTGTACTAGTTCCATTAAATGAATTGGGTTTGGTTGATTTTGGGTTGGTTAGAATTTTGGAGTTCAAGACTCCATAGCCATTCTTGGCATTTCCGCAGGGGCGAATCGATTCGGCCCTTAGGGCGAATCGATTCGCATATATGCAGAGTCCCAGGTATTGTTGTCCGAATCGATTCGGATTAAGACCGAATCGATTCGTCAATTGCACAAACCAAATTTTGTTGTCCGAACCGATTCGCTTTCAGAACGAATCGATTCGCTGGGGCGAATCGATTCGGTTCCAGCAGATTTTGGGGGTCTTTTTCTTTTAATTTTCCTCCTTATTCTTTAGGATTAGGGCCTAGTAAACTTCTTTAAAGAAGTAAACTTAGAGTCCTAGAGTAGCTATGGAGTTTGGTCGTTACCCTGGACTAGAAATGGGTTCATCTGGGGTTTGTTTCGGGGAGGTTTAAAGTAATGTTAAGGCATTACTTCTTTTATTCAAACTCTTAGAAGTTTGGAAGTTAGGTACCCTAACTTGGAGACTAGAAGGGCTTGTCAAGTTACATAGGCCTTGGAGATTTGTAGGATCATAATGATCATTTGGAGAGTTAATCGGGGATTGTAATTTGAGGAATAAATGATAATATTCGATGGGAATTAGGTTCGCATAAAATGAACCCATATGAGTTTAATGATAATAGGTTCAACTAGAACGAACCCCGTTGTTTAATGATATTAGGTTCAATAAAAAGAACCAATCTCATGATTAATGGAAATGGATTTTTGGAAATAAAATGATGATAAATGTAAATGTTAATTTACTGTTACACACCTCTCTAAATGACATCATAAGGGAAGTTCGCTCGTGAGGTGAAGCCCCCTGGCTAATGAATGCAGGGTGGATATAGTCCTAGGCCATGGGAGCGCTTATTGTTATATTTTTCTGCGATGGGAAGGAGATTCCGGGTGTGGTCTTGACTACCCCGCAGGCTCATGGCCGCTTCCCGACGTGTTTCGATAGGTGCCCAGGTTGTCTTATGTTAGGCCCTGGAAGATGATGGTCATTTAGGGGCGCGCACAGTGGGGAAACCCGGACGGGCGATCTTAGATATCGTTATATGTATATAAATATAACTAGATTTTCATCAAGTTGGACTTGATGGTTGTTAAACGCCATAAAGAGCATATGAAATGCCATAAAGAGCATTAATATGTGCCAGGAAGAGCACGAGAATAATATATGTGCCATAAAGAGCACTTGATGTAAATGATATTCCTAATAAGGAATGGAAAGATAAAATGGGAAGTTTTAATTAATGAATAGAAATTATAACTTCTTGACTTAACCAAATATATGGTTTTATTCCTAATAAGGAATGTCTGAAGGAAAAATGGAAATTGCATTTTATAAGGAAGGGTTGTAACTTAAAGTGCTTTACTTTCAATTCTTGCTTATATTGTAGATAGCATGTCATATTATCATCCTCATCATTCATGTATAACTGTTCATATCTATCATGCTTTTTATTCTTCTAGAAATCATATAGAACCCGGCCCTGACCGGTTTACTTCTTTGTTGTATATATATTATTGTATCCGCTCAGGTGCTCCACCGCAAGGACGCCCGACTTGACTTTTCCAAGTTCCTTTCACCTTCGACGAGCTGTAAGACTTTGCAGGTTATTACAGGATGTTTTATTAGACGCTTTCATTCTTGTTATTCTAGATATGATCGGGTCTTGTCCCTCGGGCGTGTGGCCCAAACAATTGTATTTGATTAATGGTTGTACTATGTAAGACCTTTTATATTGTTGTACGTTGTCTTATGTAGCTGTGGACCGACAGCTTATTCGGTCCATTTGTGTACCTTCATTTTAGTTATATTATATGTTATCTTTTGGAATTCCACTTGCTCGTCAGACTGGGTTGTTAGATTAAATTTTCATAATCGCTTTTTTAAAATTTTACATTTTTTGACAACCCGTTTTTTGATTTATTGGGTGGTTTTCCCGTATACTCAGTTTATATTTGTGATGCTGAGAATGATATCCATCCATGATCCTGTTACGTTTGAGTATCGGGCTGGCCACCCTTTATCTCGGATTGAGGGTTGTCACAATTTTCAACTCTGCAGTTTGTAACACTCCCCGTGCAATTTCAAAATGAAAGTTTTCAACTTTCACAAATTACAAATTACAATTCCCCAAAACATCAACAAATTCCAACCGAGTAACCATCCAATATTATAGTATTGGTAAGAATTTAAGATTTGTTTCTCTCTCCTTATAACAAAATGACATGAGTGCATACATCTTCCAAAGTTCCCTCCTTTCTGGAGTTCAAAACTTAGAAACTTGAAATAACAAATTTTGAAAGTGGGAAAAGTTGTTGAACCTCAAAACCATCCCTCCAAAAATATAGCCATTACTCATTACCTATAAATAACTCACCAAAACATCTAACTCCATATCTCTCTCTCCAAAATTAGAGCATCATCAGAGTTGGAGATGGAGGTTATCTTTCTTTGGGAAAGCGATAACAAACAGAATATCCCCCCTTTCTCAACAGAACAACCCAACCCAGTTCCAGCAAGTGTAAAATCTTAAGGAAGCCTCTTAGGGACATTACCAACCTATTCAACTCTCCAAATTCTCCAACTCCAAATTTTCATCTCACCAACCTAGTTGTCATATGCCGAACCCAAATATGTAATTCTTAAGGTATGTAAGAACTCGGAGTGAGAAGTGATAAAAATCATGTCATTGCACAAAGGAAAATGGTGGTGTGGTCTGCGCTTAATTGAGAGAATGATGGGTCTTTGGATTATATAGAGGAATAAGAGGGGTTCAAGGAAAAAAAGAAACGGTGGGAATAAGAAGCGACTGGGGTAGGGAAAATCAAAAGTTGGAGTGGTTAAGTGTTAGGGAAGGGAAAAGCGAGAAGTTGTTGCTGGAGTAATTGGTGGCTGCTGAAATGGCTTGGAGCAAATGGGGATGGTAACGTGGATAGCCTTTGAATTGAGAAATTTAAATGCCTGTATAGCATTTTAAAATATTACTAGGTGGAAACCCGCGCGATACGCGGTGAAGGTCGTATTGAATGCATAAAGAGCGAAGCAATTTGAAAAAATGAGAGTAGAATAAATTGCCCAATTGGAATTTAATCTACAACATCCTCTTTTCCCTTTCATCAATGTTCCTATAAATACGATGGAAGATATGTTAGAAGAAAATGGTAGTACTGAAGTAAATTTTTTAATAGAAGTTAAGTAGATAATAAATTGAAAATACCTTCCCGAACGCTTCTTTTTAGAGATATGTTTGATTTCGAAGTCAGTTGAAGGAAGTGTTATATTGGGAGGGACTTGATTTGGTTACTATTATGTAAAATAGATATGATTAGAGTTTACAAAATAAATGTAGTAGATAAATTTGAATGATTAAGTTTACAATACCATTTGAAATGAGTTTGTACTATTTGAATTTTGTTCAGTTAAGGAATCATGGAAAATGGTTGAGACGGTGTAGTTTTCATAACCACGGACTATGTTGTAGTTATTGATCTTGAGGCGGAATATGTGTGAGGTACCGATGATCCTTGTCATTGCAACTGGTAGTGGATCTTTGGTTTTCTCTATGAAAAAGTCAATATAGTATGTGAGATTAAACATTGTGAAAAATGAATGTTGGGAGATAATAAAATAAATGATCAGGAGAAACATACGCTAATGTCGTTGTTGATATGTGCAAGCTCGGAATATTGGACACTACACCAAAACACGCCATTAGTAACACAATTTTACCGTTACTAAAAATATTAGTAACACAATTTTTACATTAGAAAAAAGGCGTGAGGCACGAAGCTAGTAACGAAAAATTCTGTTACTAATAGTAACGATAAAATTTGGAATTAGTAAAGAAAAATGTTGTTACTAATAATAACGGTAAAATTCAGAATTAGTAACGAAAAATTATAGTAACGGTAAAATTCAGAATTAGTAACCAAAAATTATGTTGCTAATAGTAACGGTAAAATTCAAAATTAGTAACAGTAAAATTCTGTTACTAATAGTAACGGTAAAATTCAAAATTAATAACGAAAATATTATGTTAGTAATATTAATACATATTTAAAAAAAAATCAAGATCCAATATCCTGATTATTCTTACGACAATATTTAAATCCTAAGAACATATACAAAAATAAGGGCATTATATTCAACATTTACATTTATATAAGCGTCCACTCTTTATTTACAAAAGAAACTTAAACCAAACAAATGAAACATCGTAATACAATTGCCCCGATTACATTATTTTAAAAAAAACATCCAATATAACTTACTGATACATTCATCCCCAAATGAGATATTTTTATATTATAACCAATCAAATAAAATATAAAAATAAGTCCGTTGTTGTTGACTATCAACTTTCGTTCTATTATCATCGCCATCAACTCGGCATCCCGCAACGCTAGAAACTTGATGAGGATCTAAAAATGACATTTTGTCAAACAAAAAAAATATATCATATTAGTTATAATATCAACATTTAGTCATACAGGATTGATTTAGTATAAAAAATTATCCACCAGTAAAATTAATTGCACTAATATGTGAACTTATAATATCACACTTTCACATCAGCACTTAAAAATAGGAAATTTCACATAAAAACTAGTTAGTTAAAATTGTGCCCATTTCACTGTTTATTGCAATACTCATGATATTACTATTGTAATAATATTACAGTTAACTACTGTAATATGCATATTACAGTGCATATTACAACTGTAATATGCATATTATAACTGTAATATGCATATTACAGTGTATAATATTAATAGTCTTAAGAAGAAAAACTCAAAAGAAGAAGATAAACTCAAAAGTTCATTTGAATTCTCATAATCAAACTTCTCATTATCATTAACTCATTAAGTAACATATTATTATAATTCAAACTAAGATTATAAACATCAACTTTTCAATCGTAACATAACTTCAATCATAACATATCATATTACAGTTAACTGCTGTAATATTACAGTGTATAATATTAATAGTTTATGTTTATATGACGTTATCACCAAAAGGCAGAGGACAAAATAGAACTTCAATCGTAACATATCGTATGAACATTTCAGAATGCAATGGCTTGATATAAAAAACTCTCAAGTTCAGTTTAAGTAGTTTAATGAACTAGCAAAGGCCTGGTTTTCATGCCTACATAGCTTAGTGAGTCTATAGTATATTTGGGAAGCACTCAGTTCAGATTGTGTTTGACGCATAAAATTAATACTTTGAATTTTGAATCGAAATAATAACTAGTTAAATTGTAAACTAATATGAATTCAATTCCAATTCCAAGGCATGAATTTCATTCTCCAAAATATAGTCTTTTTGACTCTGGTGATTAGTGACTAATGAATCACAAGCTAATGCAGTTTGACAGTTTCGAAGCAGGGGAAGATACACTTGGAATAGGAAATGGAAGTAAAAAATATAATAAAATAAAAACACACAAGCCAAATATCTGAGAGTAAATTTTGAAGTTCGTATGTACATTAGTTTATCAGCAACGTGCAATATTTTTAATATGTGAATTTTTGTGCTTTCAAATAATTATTTTTTTTTCTTTTTATAAAAAAATTTGGCACAGTTCAAAACCGTGGCAAAAGTGTATCATATTTTGGCACGGTTTTGAGCTGTGCCAAATTTTTTTAAACTATGTTGAATCTGGCACAGTTAAAAACTGTGCCAAAAGTGTGCCAGAAATATCAAATTCTGTCACGGTTTAAAAGTGTGCCAGAAATGTTCATGTTTGGTCAAATCTGGCACACTTTTGAGCCGTGCCAGAAAAAAATGGCCATTTTGGAACACCTGATTCTGGCACAGTTCAAAACCGTGCCAGATTTGATCTGGCACAGTTTTAAACCGTGCCAGATTCCTGTTTTTGGTGTAGTGGCTTTTCCACATTTCTTGTCCCTCTCCTTTACAATTTTTGGGTTTAGAACCTCCTTTATATCAGGATATATCTTCTCTTTTTTTGACTTTTGAAACAATTACGGCATTGACCATTCTTATAATCCTATGTTATTTGATTATTTTCGATTAAATTATTCTCTAATGACATATGGGCTTAAGCTTTGGTTTACAGCAACATTGATATTATTTATTTTGAAGTTTCCAACCAATATTGGTAAGTTATGAAACTAACGTCCTTGTTACTTCGTATTTAGAGACTCATTATTCGACAATGGTAACAATAATGGACTTAAAAATATGATAATTTGTGAAACTGGATAAAGTTTCACAAACACGTGTGGAGGGGGAATTAGCATCTCATACTCATCTTGTCTGCGATTTTGATTATTTGCATGTGTTATCCGAGACTCCCTTCCCATTCCAAATTAATTAATAGTCGTGCTTAATATTTTCACCTCCAAGGTATTTTATTACTTAATATTTTCAGGTACCTCATTTTTATACATCTAATTTTATTTATAAAAACTAATTGCGTACATTTTTTAGGCATGGGTGTGTCCGGTTCGCCTCAATCAACTTTGTGCAATGTTTTGGGTTCGAGCGGGGCGAGTCCTAACTGTCCTTCCCAGGCTTCTTCACCCCCTCCTGGGATGACCCGAAACGACGCTGCTTGGGATCTGCTTTATGCCGCTGCTAGGGAGGTTGCTAGGCTGAGAATGGCTGAAGAAGGGGTAGGGTTTTATCACAACCGTGGTCTTTTAGGACCAGCTAGAAAACCAAGTCCTATTGCTGTACCACAAAAAGTCCCAACCCTAACCCCAACTTTGGGTATCAATCTTACCATCAATTGCAATCTTCACGAGTAAGTTGTTACAACTTTTATTTTCTTTGTCCCTCTATTTATCAATATATTTGAGGGTTAATGTTATATTTTAATTTTTTCTACAGTTTCAGCAGTTGAAACAACAACAAATGATGAAGCAACAACAGTACCAGCAGAAACAAGCGCAACAAATGGTCCAAAACAAGGGTACGAACAATAGTGGACGTCCTTTGGGTTTATCTCCTTCTGCCTGGCCTACTCTTCAACAATCTCAACAACAACAAACCCCTCAACCTGGTTTTGGTATGAGAGCTATTTTTCTAGGAAACCCATCTGCCAAACGTGAATCTACCGGTACTGGAATTTTCTTGCCTAGGCATATTGGCGCCCCTATGGAAACCCAAAAAAAATAGGTCCAGTTGTGTCCCTTATCGTCGAGGGTAGAATTGGTAGATAAAGGGGTTGGGTTGGTTTTGAATTGGTTTTATGTTAGTTGGCTAGTAGTTGAGTTTCTTTTCTGATATTCACTTCTGAGTTTGACTAGATCTTGTTAATATGTCTTGTATATTTTTATGTTATTTTGTGCAATAAAGTATGTTATGGTTTATTTAGCTTACATTAATTTTGTTTTATACTGCAGTTTTTTCAACTGTTTTACTACCTGACAGAGTCGTCTAAGCACTCAACTTGAATCTTGAACCCATTGCATCTCCAGCTCAGATTCAACCTCTCGCTGTAATGGAAATTTACCTGACTATGGTAAGGATACTTCGTTTCATTGTGTTTTGTACATAAACTATTTACATCTTAATGAAGTGGAATTTTGTGAAATTTATATGCAGCCTTGAAGTATTGTAATCATGTAAGTTCTAACGCTAGATAAGGTTTTCAAATATGATAAAAATGGCGCTGCTGCACACAGTTGTGCATCATGGAAATTATTTTCATTTTCTTTGCATATTGACTTTTATCGCGAGAAATTAAGTATAAAATGTCTATTGCATGAGTATAATTGTTGATTAGTGGTAGGTGTTTCGACTTATTATTGGAGATTCATTCACTCTTACCTGTATGTCACTTAGTTGACCTATTTCTTAAATGACCCATGGCAGGTAGTGTGCCGTGTTTGAGTTGTTGTTCCTTGGTTCATTTACTCAATCAATTAAATGACCCGTGCTAGGTAGTGTACCGTGTTTACATCCTTAGCTAGGGGAGATCCGTTGAAATATATATCAAGTAAATAAAGTTTTCCTTCATTTCACTCGATTCAATTGAATAAATACATCTTATTGCTGGTTGCAGTCAATGATCCCATTGTGACGAAGGCATGGGCAAAGACATACCCTGAGACAGAATGTGAAGTTCCTAGCTGATGGAGCAGGAAAGTACACACACGCACTTGGCCTTGAGCTTGACCTTTCTGACAAAGGGCTTGATATTCGTTCTAGAAGGTATGCTCTCCTCATTGATGACCTCAAGGTGAAGGTTGCAAATATTGAATCAGGTGGGGAATTCACTATTTTCAGCGCTGAGGAAATTCTGAAGGCTCTTTAGAGTGTCCTGATGTTTCGCGAGATGGGAGGTAATTTTTTTTTCTTTTTGATCAGAAATAAATTATATTTAAATGAAAAAATTACAAAGTTGTGGGGGCAAAGAGTTCACTTATAAAAAACAGTAGTAATATATCAATTGTCCCATTATATTGATGAAGCTCTTGCCTTTAGTTATGATGCTGACACTACTATTATACTACACTGCATTTCTTTGAAGGGGGTGGAGGAGAAATTGTGGAAAGGTGTTAAATGTGGCATTGATGTCGGTTCTGAAAACACTGTTGATTACAGCTATTGGCTTATGCCTTGTACTAGATCGTCTGAATATCTTAGGTGAAGTTGCAAGGAATAATTTGAATGATGCAAGTGAAACTCAATTGTTGTAGTTATTGTTGCGCTTAGGTTGAATTGTATGTGAAAATGTTATGCTTTTTAAGTTATTGTATATGGGACTTGGAGAGAACCCTTTCTCACTTATTGGTCAATTATGCATTCGTCTGGTCTACCTTATGCAAGTGGACTTCCTGGATGGTCATTACGAGGAGACACATATATGTCAGGTCCTCACTCACAAGGTCCCCAGTCTTATGTGTGTCGTCCTTTCTCCCTCTCAAATTAATAAGACTGTTAATATGACTACACGGTTAGGTGTTTTCTTATGACTTAGCCATTTTCGGTTCGTATTTAATAGTTCACAGGCCAAAAAAAATTGGGCAGAGTTTCCACTATTTTCAGGACATTCCAAAATCTGGTAATACAAAACCTGCCTAAAATAAAGTCCGCACGGCCACAAAATATAACAATTAACTTACAAAAGCCCGCACGGCCATAAAAGTTAACAATAAAACTACAAAATCCCGCACGGCCATAACACAAAAAATTGAAATCATGAATAAACCCCTTGTTGTAAACCGTTGAGTTCTCTGTGTGTTCCACGTGAATAAATACCAACGATAAACTGTTATCCTGCACAAAAAAATAGGATACAAAAAAGATACGATATTATTAAACCAATAATTTACAAAAAAAAATTTACTCAAACTAAAAAATTACATATAGGAGTGAAAATTATCATCATATTCTCAAATCGGGAGACCCGGGACTACACGATCAGTCCTACAAGTTACATTGGTTCCGTGCGAGGTGTTCGTGCCTCTTACGGGATCGTTTGGGGGCTGGTTTGGGTTTTCACCCTTTAACGTCTTATTTTTAAGTTTAAGTGTTGATTTTTGCAAATTATCGTCATATTCACAAACCGGGAGGCCCGAGACTACGCGGTAGTTCCTACAAGTTACATTGATCCCGTGCGAGGTGTTCGTGCCTCTTACGGGGTCGTTTGGGGGGCTGGTTTGGATTTTCACCCTTTAACGGCTTGTTTTAAGTCTAAGTGTTGATTTTTGCAAATTATCGTCATATTCACAAACCGGGAGACCCGAGACTACGCGGTTAGTTCCTACAAGTTACATTGGTCTCGTGCGAGGTGTTCGTACCTCCTACGGGATCGTTTGGGGGATGATTTGGGTTTTCACCCTTTAACGACTTATTTTTAAGTTTAAGTGTTGATTTTTGTAAATTATCATCATATTCTCAAACCGAGAGACTCGGGACTACGCGGTCAGTTCCTACAAGTTACATTGGTCCCGTGCGAGGTGTTCGTGCCTCTTACGGGGTCATTTGGGGACTGGTTTGAATTTTCACCCTTTAACGGCTTGATTTTAAGTCTAAGTGTTATTTTTGCAAATTATCGTCATATTCTTAAATTGGGAGACCCAGGACTACGCGGTCAGTTCCTACAAGTTACATTGATCCCGTGTGAGGTGTTCGTGCCTCCTACGGGGTCGTTTGGGGGCTGGTTTGGGTTTTCACCCTTTAACGGCTTGTTTTTAAGTAAGTGTTGATTTTTGCAAATTATCGTCATATTCACAAACCGATATATCCGGGACTACGCAATCAGTTCCTACAAGTTACATTGGTCCCGTGCGAGGTGTTCGTGCCTCTTACGGGGTCGTTTGGGGGCTGATTTGGGTTTTCACCCTTTAACGGCTTGCTTTTAAGTCTAAGTGTTGATTTTTACAAATTATTTCATATTCACAAACCGAGAGACCCGGGACTACGCGGTCAGTTCCTACAAGTTACATTGATCCCGTGCGAGGTGTTCATGCCTCCTACGGGGTCGTTTGGGGGCTGGTTTGGGTTTTCACCCTTTAACGGCTTGTTTTTAAGTCTAAGTGTTGATTTTTGCAAATTATCGTCATATTCACAAACCGGGAGATCCGGGTCTACGCAATCAGTTCCTACAAGTTACATTGGTCCCGTGCGAGGTGTTCGTGCCTCTTACGGGTTCGTTTGAGGGTTGGTTTGAGTTTTCACCCTCTAACGGCTTATTTTTAAGTCTAAGTGTTGATTTTTGCAAATTATCGTCATATTCACAAATCGGGAGACCCGAGACTACGCGATTAGTTCCTACAAGTTACATTGATTCCGTACGAGATGTCCGTGCCTCTTACGGGGTCGTTTGGGGGCTGGTTTGGGTTTTCACCCTTTAACGACTTATTTTTAAGTTTAAGTGTTGATTTTTGTAAATTATCGTCATATTCTTAAACCGAGAGACTTGGGACTATGCGGTCAGTTCCTACAAGTTACATTGGTCCCGTGCGAGGTGTTCGTGCCTATTACGGGGTCATTTGGGGGCTGGTTTGGATTTTCACCCTTTAACGGCTTGTTTTTAAGTCTAAGTGTTATTTTTGCAAATTATCGTCATATTCACAAACCGGGAGACCCGAGACTACGCGATTAGTTCCTACAAGTTACATTGGTCTCGTGCGAGGTGTTCGTGCCTCGTACGGGGTCGTTTGGGGGCTGGTTTGGGTTTTCACCCTTTAACGGCTTATTTTTAAGTCTAAGTGTTGATTTTTGCAAATTATCGTCATATTCACAAATCGGGAGACCCGAGACTACGCGATTAGTTCCTACAAGTTACATTGGTCCCGTGCGAGATGTTCGTGCCTCCTACGGGGTCGTTTGGGGGCTGGTTTGGGTTTTCACCCTTTAAAGGCTTGTTTTTATGTTTAAGTGTTGATTTTTGGAAATTATCATCATATTCTCAAACCGGGAGACCCGGGACTACGCGGTCAGTTCCTACAAGTTACATTGGTCCCGTACGAGGTGTTCGTGCCTCCTACGGGGTCGTTTTGGGGGCTGGTTTGAGTTTTCACCCTTTAACGGCTTGTTTTCAAGCCTAATCTATATGTTTTGAAATTATCGTAATCTTCAACGACTTTTATCACCTATGTAATCTCTAAATTTTTTAAGGATGTGGCCTACTCATTCAACGAGGATTAGGAAGAAGAAAATAGCCGACTAGAGACATTGAAATTAATATTATTAAAGAAAGATGAAGATATGTAAAAGTATGATGGGATTTTTTCGAGGACTGAACATGATATTGAACGCAAATCTATAAGCATCATATATGCAACATATATGCATACAATTCCATATATGCAGTAGCATATATGCACGCAGCAACATATATGTTGCGTATATGCTCACAATAGCATATTTGTTGCATATATACAACATATTGAATGGGAGAACAATTGCTTAAATACCTGAGTTTCTGCTTCCCAATCTTGGGCCTTGGTTTCGATGTGCTAAGAAGAGGCGGATCATAAACGTAGTTTCTCTGATCATCATAAAGAAGAACCGACCTTGATGAAGATCAAAAACCATGTTTACAACAAAACCTGTTGAAAACAAAGATAAAAAACATGTCACCAATGTTAATCATAAAGATATATACATACACACAAATATTAATGGATGAATATTAATTAGTAAAGCTGAAATTGAAAGAGAGGTATGTAATAATATTTTAGAGAAAAATCAACAACGGCATCATAGGACAAACACATGTACTCATATTAGTAGCTTCAAAGAATATGTCAATAAATGATGGGTTTACAAAAGCACGATTGATCTCAATCATGAGAGCAACTTTTGCCTGACGGACTAACTCCTCTGTAAATCAACTCAAGCAAGTATTTCTTCTCACACTTTCTCCTTTCTTTTATATGCACTTGTGTGCCTTCAAATTTCCAACAGAGGTTAGATATGAGCAGGAAGTAGAATATGAAAAACTCCAAACTAAATGCTCACATTGCGAAATTTTATGACATTTGGTTATTAACTATAAAGTGGTTAGAATAATTCAATTGGATGGAGTTGACATGAAGAAACAAACACATCCACAAGATAAATAAAATACTTCAATAATATCAAGAACTAAGACTAGAGGTAGATCTTAAGTCAAGAGGTAAAACATATTTCTATTATCCCAATCCTTAATGATGAACCACCTCCTGCATTAGTAGATATGCAACTGAATCTCAACATTTTTAAAAACAGTCATTGGGCATCATTTATGGAAGAAGAGGAGAATGATAAATCTGCTAATGAAGAATATAGTAAAGGAAGGTTTGTGGATTACGAACTGGAGAAAGAAATGCAATCTGCATATATATTGTTGAACTAATTATTCTGTCACACACAAAACACAGTCCAAAGTAAGAACAGTTAGATTGCTCACGAATAAGTTAGACTTAACTGGGAGATTTATGAAGAGAAAATATGTTTTGAAATTTCATTCTATCTTCTAGTAAATATAAGCATGATAAACGTGCCTTATTGGTTTCAAAAAATGATATTGCATTGGGGGGGGGGGGGGGGGGGGCAAGTATATAACTATTTTACTGAAATTAAATCAAATTACCAATAAATCATCAGTATGTCTTTCCATCCTTGAAACCAAAAACAACCTCGTTCATACCAAAACAAAAAAGGCATCAATTCGTTAATCAATAATATATAAGAAAGGAACAAAGAAAAAGAAAAAGTGAAGTAAATGAATATGCGAAACTATCTCAGAAAGACATCCCTAAAGAAGAAGAGATAATTGACCTTCTTCTAGAAATTCATCCAGGAAATAGGATGTGAGTTCTTCCCAATGACCATAGCCCCGTATCCCTCACTGTTTCCTGGAAGAAAAACTGATGGGAAAAAAATAATTAGCAAGAGACCCATAAATATCAATATACACTGATACACTCATGTTATTGATGTTCTGTGAGTTTTTGGGCTTCCTTAAAATTTCAGACTCCCCCATTACGATATCAATTATACTATAACCAAATGACACTTGATGACTTCACTTACCGATGCTTTGACGGATGGAAAGACATTCCAGAATCGCAGTGTCTCGTCCCCTGCTCCAGTTACTACTGTCTGCAAAAACAAAGTTCAGTTGAACAATTAATCTTCCAACTGAGTAACAAACATATTATAAACATATGCTTAAACTGTGAAAGCTTACCTGACCATCAGGATACATGGCAAGAGGGGGTCTCAATAACATGATAGCGACCAATAAGGGGGTCTCAATAATTTGGACTCTACAACTGCCAAATGTCAGAGTAAACTTTAATATAAAATGAACTCTCACGGGAATAGAAGATCCATAACTAGAGTAATTATTGCAAGAATTTTGAAAAGGACATGAATGGAAGGTCTGGTTGTGTCTTTAAATGGGTCTCTAACAGTATCGTCTGTAATAGCTGCTTTGTGACACTCCCTTTTCCACAAAGAACCCATCTCTATATACTTCTTGGCATTATCCCACGCACTACCTATAGTATTCAAGAATAGAGCCATTAGAATACCAAAAACCGTTGGAAACATCAACATGGAAGCCACCACTTTAGCACCCAATAGAGGATGCCCTGTATAGTATCCCAATATTCGGAACACGAGACCAACAGCTATAGGTGATACAATATCTAATAGTCAATGTTTCATTTTATTTAGTGATTTCATTCTATTTAGTGCTTAAAGGAAGGAACAGATCAATATTAAGTAATTTGAGTCTAATTATTATCTGCATCAATTCCTAACTATCTGTCCTTAATTTGGGCTTCCAATTCTAGATATATGTATATGAATATATAGTAGTACAGGCTATAGAAGGATTGGGAAGACCAAAATTGTTGATCACCCTGTCAATTCGGAACACGTCCACTCCTAGATTTATTAAAATCTATTGGGTGTATGGAAAGAAGGTTCGATTGACAGAAAATTCAATGCAGTTTCCAACTACAGCAGGGACTTTCTTCATGGCTTTCCCAACTGCCAAAATATCAATACAATAGTATTGCGAAATAATTGCACATTCACGGTCATATTGCAATTGTTAATAGATCAAAAGTTCAACGCAAGTGGCGCAATTACATATGGATTATTCTTCACATCCCATTCTTGAGGGTAAGCACATGATGATTCAACATGAATTTGCCAAACCATGACCTTCGAGTAGTCATTCCATTTGGCTTCCATCCTCCTTAACTTGTTGAATAAATGCGCTCATCTCTAATTAATAAGAACATGCTTAATTAATGTGTAAAATTACAGAACTCTTTCTCTTCCTTTTGTTAACCAATTCATTCTTTGTGTGTGTGTATGGGGAGGGGGCAGCAGAGATGATATGGTATTTGCAGTTCCCATTTCAGCATGAGAATTGTCTTAAATATTATTTATTATCTTGGTGAAAAGAAAAAAGGAAAAAATAATTTCATCTAATTCGACCTCAATATTCATTAAAATAATCCTATAAGTGTTATACCTCGTACACTTAGTTAAATATACTTTTCATTGTTTTAACCATTTTACCCTAAAACAAAAATGGACTTATAATGATCTTTTACTAACATCACTATCAACAACTATGGAGGAATGACCACTAACTTGAAAGCCCTCCTTGATGGTATCAATCTGCATAATAGGCTCAAAAGTGAGGGTTCCATCTCTTTTGATCCCAAAGTAAAGTACTGATGATGTAGCTAAACCCTGACATTTTGATATGCAATCTACGTAATCTTTTTGCCACGTCATCGGTGTTCCATCTAATAACTCGAGTCCCGTTACAAATTGGACCCTCCAGCGTCGTTTGACTTTAGCTCTGCATTAGCTTGGTCACTATCCAGGTTCCAAAATGACTGCCGAACAAAAAGTTGGAAATCGAAGAAAAGCTCACTTGATTGGAAAAATGGTTAGACATTTTTAAGGGCGTAAAGAGATCCATTCAAAGTATATTTCCATTTCAATGCAATCAAGTATACAAAGTAGAAAACAAATGATCCATAGCACACATTCCTAAAAGGAAAAGCTTCTGAATAATCTTCAGAGAGTAACAATAACTTATATCACCAATACTTGTACTAAGGAATGGAGGGTTAAGCCAACACTAAAAAACAACACAAAGAATAAATGAGCATAGGATTTATATCCTCTCTAATACCACCCTCATAATATAATAACATTTCACATATATGAGATAAGGGAAAATAATGAGGGGAAACACCTACAACAAAAAGATAAATTACAATTTTATAGTACCACACCTCACCCATTTATTTATTAATCATGTCGGTATTTACTTAGTCTTGTATTAACTTATCGTACCAAAACATTGCATAATTCCCATAATATGTGGCATTCCATCTATTTCAACCTGCTTATTATGTAATCAAGTTGAGGAAACTATAAATAATTTATTTTTACAGTGCGACTTTGCAAAACCATTATGGATTTGTATTATTTCTTTGTTCAATATAAATTTCCTAACTTCCCCAGTGTTGCAGAGTTCAAACACTTTATCATTAAACAAGTGTTTGGTCCTCAACTCACTAATACTTAGAAGGCGGAAATTCTCTATGGAATGTACATGATTTGGATTGTCATAAATAGGATGATGTTTGATAATATTAGACCTAACTTCACAAGGATGTGAAATAGCAAGCCTGGATTCAAGAAGTTGAGAGTTAAGTCATAACTGATATGCACTATAATTTTTGTAGAGTAAACATCATTTAACATAAGAATTTATTAATTGATGGCATTAATATGGAATGATAACTTTCTAAAATACACACATGCTTAAAGAGTGTGTAACGACTCACTTTTTATGTCCACAAATGGACAACCTAAGATACCATGTTTAATTCAACTTGTATGTGTGATATTAAGTGAATAATAAACAAACCCCATACATAAAACTATAATAAATTTCATATTGCTAGTAATGTACCTTTGCTCTTAATAGATGCAAAAATTAGATTTAAATGTAGAAGCCAATAGCGTACCTTTGTTCTTAATCACAGTAGTGACTTTGATAATGATTGTACAAGCCAATCAGTGTATTTTTCTCTGGAGTTGAGCCCTACAAAATTAAAGGGAAATCTCACAACACATTTTAGTAGTCTCTAATGCTATGTCCTACCATAGTGAATTATTTTATTTTCTTACCATAAACAAACCCAAAATAACAGAAGCTTGGTTGACTTCATGCACTGCTCCAAAAAAAATTCCTATATAATCATAGGATCAAGAGATAATACAAAATATTAGATAAATAGGCCGTGTGATATCAAAGAATTAATGCTCCACTAAGGCCCTAATAGGATTAAACTAAATTCATTCATGCAAGTAGTAATGGATACAAGAAGGCATGAGTATTTCTATTCAATCCATATCTCTTAACCAAATTCAAACGGCACACCCACATGTCAATCCAAGCTAACCCCATTTACAACACAAATTCACAATTTGTAGTAAACAAGGGGCACATTCTTTTGACACATATGTAATTAGTTTGGATTTGGTTCTACTTTTTGGTGCGAGTAGAATTATTCATAAGGCATTTGTGTAAAGTAATAAATCATAGCACACTGAAATTACTTTTTTTAATCTCAAACTCCACCGGCACCCAAACGAACCTCAAATCAATCTGACTATAAACCCTAATTGACCCAAATTGAAACCATAAATAATCATGATAGAAACCCTAATTTAAACCCAAATTGACCCCAAGTCGAAACCCTCATTGCAACCCCCTCAAATATTCTATATTGCAATCACATAAACAAAGATTAACCCTTCGATTGACACACCCTTCAAATCATGAACATCTTAAACCTTAAATCATGAACCTCATACAAAACGTCAACAAAAATTTACCTGAAACCCATATTCAGATCAAATATACATACATACATACATACATACATACATACATACATATATATATATATATATATATATATATATATATATAGAGAGAGAGAGAGAGAGAGAGCACCTAGGTGCGCAACGTGCTGGAGAAGATGCGACAAAAAATGGCCGATGAGAGAGAGTGATGGTAAGAGATAGGGCAAACACGATAGTGAGGGGGGAAGAGAAGGAACGCACGAGAGGGGGGTTTGAGCGGGAATGGTCATGGGTCTCTAAACAATTTGGAGGAATAGTATTTTTTAGGGTATTTATATCTTAGTTAAGTGTGCTCAATTTTGGCACACTTTTAAACAGTGCCAAATTTTGGCACGGTTTTAAAGTGTGCCAGATTGTTATTAAACCGTGCCAAAATTTGGCACGGTTTTAATCTATGCCAAAATTTTAATATCAAGGTGTGCCAAATTGTTGTTTTTGGTGTAGTGAGCAAAGAAGCTAAAACGCCTATTGAAATGTGTTTACGATGCCTAACAATATCCACAGATACTTTGGGGTTGAAACATGCTAATTTCTACAAAAACCATTTACTATTGTGTGGCTTTCAACTCTTTACCCTTCTGATTATAACTATCCACCATTGGAAACCATTGATGATTATCTGGATAAACTTACTAAGAAAATTGTACACCACCTTCTTCACATATATTTATGTTTAGATATCCACTGCTCTAGCATAACCACTTTTATAGCATAATGTTCTTATTACAGTATTACAAATGGGTGCACGCCAAGTGTGCAATGGAACCTCGTCATTACAAAGCCTCAAATTCACCATATAAGACACTCGTGAACGAATGTGTGCAGCTGCGCCAGTTTTTAGTTCCAAATATATAAATATTGATTATAGGCTAATATGAAAACATTATCTATGCAATGGAGATTATAGACTCTATCCTTACTTCTTTAAACCATCTTAAATAGAAAAATGGGGAATTTACTATCACTTTTCCGGCTATTTGCCTTCATCATCTTGAAACAAATCATTTCTATAGATTTGTGGTCAATTCTTGAAATCATATTCTTAAAAACTACCAAATATTTTTTGGGTATATGATTTATATTCCCAGAAACTACCAAATATTATTTGGGAATAAAGAAATCATATTCCCAAAAAATACCAAATATGTACTCTAGATGTTAATTAGCATAAAACAGTAATCAGTTCTTAAAAAACAAAAGGTGCTAGTTGAGAAAGTATTTAATGTTAACTAAAACTTATAGAAATTAATTTAACCCAACGTACTAATAAAAGAACTTCAAACTTAAGTATACTTGGTGTATTGCAAATCTCCAATTGAAACCTTCGTTTTAGCTCAGCAAAACTAAACAAAATTAATCTCCATTTGAATACAGTCAGATATATACATAAATGCAACAAAGAACCCAAAATTGAAAAAAACCTAATTCGAAACAAATCAAGAGCTCCATTTGAAATAAATGAAAATCCTAACAATTGAAGCCCAAACATGCACTCTTGAACCCTAAAACTGAAACTAAACGATTTAAGAACACGATATTGAATCGAATGTAAATCAAACCTAGAAAAAAGTAGTAATCGTGGTGCATAATAGGTCGTGTAAGATCTTATAGATCAGTTGAATAGAAGATGTTGACAAAACGATAAGTATACCCAAATCTTCAAACCCAAATCTTCGTACCCAAATCGAATGTAAATCAAACCTATTATTTAAATAAACTCTTGTATGGAGGAAACTGATTTTGGCTAATTTTTATATTAAAAAATTAATGTATTATTTAACATATCCAATCACGATCAGATTCTTAAGATCTTGATTCTTTTAGGCAGTGGATGCATTATTAGATGATTTTTTTCATTATAACAACTTTGGACACATAAGTACCTTCCATCAGGAGAATGGTAGGTATTAGTATGTTACCGTTTGAGTGATGTTTTTAATCCGGTTGGAGAAATGAACTCGATTTCCATTTTAGCAACCCATTTGAACCGACTTCAAGAACCCTTAGAACCTGACCGAATAAACTCTTTCTTTTCCATGTATGGATGTCCAACAGCCTCTGCTTTGATTTTATCCCATAGAGGAGATTGTGCAACAAATAAAGCATTAAGACTGCTGATGGCATACTGGAATAGTTTAAATACATAAGGAAAACAACAACCTTCTACTAAACTCACAACCATAACTACTAAAAATAAGGACTCTGTCACTATCAGCAACTAAATAGCTAATACTAATTCAAATAGCAAAATAATAGCTAACAGGCATCAGACCAAGTCTTCTAACGGAACTCTACCACTATTTACTTCCAAATAGCTCCTTGCACGATCGTCCCACTATTAAATTAGAACCCTTTGAGGAAGAGTTTCTTCTTGCGCAGAAAAGGGTGTATTGAATTCTCATCAATTTGAAGAATTGAGGGTCGAGCTATGAATCAGTAAGAAAATTAAACACACAAATAAAGAGCTATTAGTCAGTAAGAATATTCATCTTATAATCCGAAGTTCATAACATAATTTCATAATAAATTGATACCATCCGAAGCTAAACGAATATTATACAATTAATCAAAATCAGCATGTGAGATATAATATGAGTTACAAATAGATAAATTAAACCTCAAGCCCTAGTTGTATCATATAGAGCTTTCATATACCTCATTTCCATCACCATATACAATAATTTGGAAAAGAGATTAAACCTCAAACCCTAGTAACTTCTCTTTAAGCACTAGGTTGTTTTCGATTTTGATTTATCAAGCCAAAACTGAACCGATTCCGATTCCATCAAGAAAAAGAGGAAAATGTATTTCAATCCCAAAAAATGAACATATCATGAGTTAAAAAGGAGAACAAACAGAGATTGAACCAAAAGAAGAAATTAGGGATTTTACGAAGATAACACATAAAATTAAAGTATGGATACCTGGAAATTGTTCGCAAAGATTGAACGAAGGATAAGAAAGGTATGTCTCACAGAGGTTCGCAGAGCTTGAAGGGGATTTTCGCTTGGGTGTGTACGAGAAACCCTAGGTGAACTGTGGGGAAGTTTTGTTTGGGGTGTAGGAGTCGGGGCATTTTCTTTTTGTTGGAGGGAAAACTCCCTCTTTTATTTTGTTAATAGATTATAAAATATAAAACTAAAATTAGTAACACATATATTAACTTAGCAATGGTGATTTAGTGTGAGAAATAGTAATGGTATAAGACTGTTACTAATCACAAAATTAGTCTGTTACTAAAACAGCATTTTGGTGTAGTGGAACTTTGATTAAAGATTCTTCTTTGTTAAAAAGGACAAATGTCGTGGAAGATGTTTCATCCTTGACGTTGATTTGCAGTTTGTACCTAAATATGTAGCATTTTAGTTTGTTATAAATTGTTAAATTGAATAGGAAAGAAAAATTACCGGTAAGAATATATTACCTAGGAGATGGAATGATATTGTTGGTGTTGCATGATTCCAAGAAGAAGGAAGTGAAAATATGTGTAAGCTTCTTGTTGCAATGGTTACACGCTGGATAATACCACCTGAAATGTTCATCGACACCAGTGATTATTTCCCGGTAAATTACATATAGAACCTACAAAATAAATCATATTAAAAGATAATGAAGGCCACATAGTAATTATATATTTCAAGCAGATTATATAAGGAAAATATTTATTTATAGTAGGATACCTCATTTGGAGAGTCAGAACGAAGGGATAAGATATCTTCAATGGATTTAGAATCTCCTTCAATCTGAAGATGTCAATTGTTGCCTCTGGTTGGATGATATGTCTGGACGAAAGAACGATTTTCGTTATGAAGTCGGTATATATATAATAAAGATACCCCCGATATGTTAGATGTCAACAAAGGCAATCTGAGGGTCTAGTTTTCATATTGAGAGATTTGGTGGCTTCCAAGTACCACACCCAAATTTATGGAAAGCTTTTTCCTTTCAACCACACCCAAATTTATGGAAAGCTTTATGGATGATGGAAGTCCCTCCAAAGCTAAAACATTTTATGTGGAAAGTAGCCAATAATATTTTGGCTAGCAAAGAAAACCTCTTCAGAAGGAAATGTTCAAGATCTCCTCTATGTGCCTTTTGCACAGACAAAGTGGAAGATATAGAACACATTTTCCTACGATGCTCTCTTGCTGAAAATATTTGGGACCAAAGTGGTTTAAAGGAATGTTGGAGTGGTTTCGACGCCAGAAGCATGCTTGGGTGGTTTTCGAACATTATTGAAAGAGAGACTTCGGTATCTTCTGCTTCTAAAGCTCTTGAATAGTTGGTTGCTCCCCTCTGGGCTATTTGGACGAACAGGAATAATATCATTTTCAATGGGAGCTCCCGTCCAATCAATATCATTGTTGATAATATCTACAATATGGAAGCTTCATGGGAGAACTGTTACACGAAAAGGGTTGTCAACTTTAATGTCTATAGCCCTGCTTCTTCTCAGGACTATCAGAGTGCCTCTCATAAGCCTAGGCCCCCTACGACCAGAGTTACCACAGAACTCAGAAACGATACAGGATTTAGAGTTGACCCCACCTATCCCACTTTCAGAGTTGATGCAGCGTTCAGCTCTCATACCAACTCAACAGCTTTGGGAGGGATTTTGTAAGACCCCATTGGGCACTTTATCCTGGGATTCCAAAAAATCAGATCTACTTTTTTGGCTCTTTGCAGTGAGGCATTAGCAGTCCGCGAGGCGTGTCTTGTAGCCAAGTGGAGCGAAATAAATTCCTTCACTCTGATCAGCGACAACCTAGAGCTTATCAACTGTTGCAACAGTAGTGGGATGGACCCATGGGAAATTAGACCCATCCTTGCTGATATTAGATAGATTACAAATGACTGGAATGTGACCTTTAAGTGGGTCCCAAGGCGTCAGAACTCTATAGCCCATTGGATATGTCAAAATTCCTGTGCTTTTCTTAATTCTGGTTGGTCTGTATCTCCCTATAGGGAGCTGTATTCGTTACTATCTATTTGATTTGGGCTGTGCCTTTTTCCTGTAAAAAAAAAAAGGCAATCTGAAATTCATTAAATAAAATGCACACAGAATTATAAATAAGATGTAAAATAAGGTGTGAAAGAAAGTCACGCTCTGTGACCTCAATGGGGACATGAGTTATGAACATGGACAGTCAATGGTATGAAGAAAGAAAAATTAAATATATATGGAAGTAGGCAGTCACAACAAAGATAAAGCAAGAAAATGAACAAATTTGGACATGAGTAGTGTACATGAGTAATGACCATGGACAGACACCATATTTGGACATGAGAACTGAACAATGAACATGGACAGTCCCCATATAGATCCCATCAAAATTTTGTAACTCCTGGGTCTGCTGCTATAGGGGGCATTTTTAGAGATCATAGTGGTAACATGTTTGGTGATTAGTAAAAAAAATGGCAATCAGATAATCAGATTATTCAACTTGGTTTGACACAAAGTTGGAAATAATTATGAATTAAATATGACTCAACCTCTGTGGTCTCGTGTATTGTAAAGATATGTTATCACCCGCATTGGTCCCATCTCAAGAGAGGGAAAAAGTTTCTATTCTTGAATTTCATAAAAGCATTTATTCACTCAGATATACAAAGAAGGAAACTTTTGTGTTTAGTGGCAATGGAGTCCCATCACATTAGAGCATTGTCACAGTGACGTCCCGCGTGTTTTTTATTTTTATACGTTATGTTTGATCCCCATTCAAATAAATTATTAAAAGTAAAAATTATCCTACCTGATTTAATTGTTTAAAATGAGCAACATTTATTTGTAAATGAGTAGAAGAAATTTCACGTGGGCAGCAGGTAAAGGGAATTAGCGTAGCAGTTGTATACATGTTAAGAGTAGCAACAATATTAATTAGGCGGAATAAAATGTCCACATATGGATGTATTTTTGTATTTAAATGAGAAAAATGTATGAAAGGACTAAGTTAGTTTTCCAAATGAAATTTCTATTTACTGTGTGTCTAAAAATGGCCAAATATCCGACGTAAAACATCTACAGCGAAAAAGCTCTCATTAGTTCTCTTTCACTCATTTCGCCAAACATCTATCAGGCATTCAGGGGAAAAGAAGTCAAAATTAATTCATTGATTTAGATATAAGACGGGGTATAGAAGGTTAATCGTTATAAATTATGCAGCTGGACATAAAATTAATTCATTGATTTAGATATAGAAGGTTAATCGACAACTGTGGATACGTTCATAACTCTGCTAATTTATGGCGGGAATACGAATACCAAGAGTTGTAAAAAACATATTGGAATACGAATACCAAGAGTTGCCACTTACCTGCGTAATAGGAGAGGTCGGGCTTTTCGTTTCCAACTCTCTCCCTATATATACATAGATTCATTTCGGTAATAGATGCCTTATTAACTCTCTCCCTATCTTTCGCTCAAAACTCTCTCCCTAAAATCTTACAATGGATTTTAGGTTGGAAAACAACGATAAGGTCGGTGGGCTGCTCTTGAAAGGCAAAACTCATGGGTAATAATAACAAACTATATTTTTCTTTTAAGTTTCATCCAAAATATCTTAATATTTACAATATGTATACTTACTTTTTCTTGCTATCTTTTTCCATTCTACTTCTAATGCAGATATCTTAATCTTAATTTGCCACCTGTTTATGAAGATGATGATGGTATTATCGATACTAATCTGTACCTTGGTACTGCTCAAAATTTGGATCATGGAGCCAAGTTGGAAATTATCAAAGGTAAGATTCCAATTGTGAATTATGATTACGGATCCACTTCTGAAGTTGTCCCAAGCAAATGTTCAAGTGCAATAGAGAATAAAGAGTTGGTCATTTCAAACTCATACAAGAATCAAGATCGTCGACGTCGACGTCGATGTTATCGATCGGAATCGACTCCATTAGAATTCAATGAGATCCAAAAATACTTTACTATTCTAGTAACTGAAGCGGCCAAGGAGTTAAATGTAGGATTAGCGGTGTTGAAGAAAAGATGCAGAGAATTCAAAATCAAGATGTGGCCATACAGAAAGATTAAGAGTTTCGAGGCACTTATAGACAATGCTAAGGTACGTGTATCCATTACCTATGCAACCAATCTAAAAATAGAAAAATTATCTAGTATACACGTGCCGTAATCGAAAAAAATTCTCGACTTTGCCACTATAAATATACAAATGTGGCATAGTGGGCGCTTGAGCCCCATAAAAAAAAATTAAAAATAAATTATACCCGTGCCACTAGAAAAGTGGAGGGGTCTAAAATAAAAATTTTAACAAGTGTAGAATGAAAATACTCAAAACCATATAATCTCTTTGTTTACAAATACTAAAGCTTAGTTGAATGAAAACTAAAAGGTTAGCACTTCTTTGCTTCTCTCTTCTTTCTCTTTAATATATACTTTTAGATATTTATTTAATTTTTGAATTAATTTTTAAGATTTTAATTGTACAAATTTTTATTCAGATATTGAATTAAATTTGACTCCCCAATTTTATCGTGTTATATTAATGTTGATTAGCGTGTTATATTAATATTAATGAATCTAGGGCTCTAATTTTATGGTTATTTATGGAGTTAATGTTGGTTGAAATGTTAATAGTTATGTATATTTTGATTGGTTAATTTAGATATTTAAATGTAATCGTTGGATGAAATCTTTATTTTCAAGTTGAAATGTTATCAATTGATAGAAACTAATTTGGTTGTTAAATTGTTAATTTATTGTGAAGTATATTATGATTGGATTTGTTAATTAACGAATAGAAATGTTAACAACGGAATGAAAATAAAATAAATATCTATATTTTAGGGTTAATGTACTGTTAGTAATTTATTGTTAAATATTTGGATAATTATTTTCTACTAACTTTAAAATAACCTAAAAATAGCAAGCCATTTTATTAAACGATATTGGAAGTGAATTAAATATCCAGTTATTTTTTCTCTTTATATCTTGCTGGTATAATTATATAACCATATTTTTTAATTTTAATATCAGAGGTTGGGATTAATCAATGAAGTGAAGTCGCTAGAAGAGAACAAAAGCATGTTGGAGAAGGTGCCACAATTGGAGTTTACAGAGAGAACAAAGAAGTTGAGGCAAGCTTGCTTCAGGGCTAATCACAGGACAAAAATGTTGCTTGGTATTCGTTGATGATGCTTTATGTTCTAAAACTTCTTTATATGGGCTTTTATTTTGAGTCATTATTTTCTCTTTGGGTTTGGAAAGTTGTTTCTCTCTCTCTCTGAATAAAATTAAAATAGTAGGTAGTTTATCTATAAGTATGATTACAATGGAAAAGATTATTGAGGGGAAGTATGATGAATTGGTAGTGATAAGTGATAAATTTGCAGGTGTGAGTTTTTGAAATATTATGCTACTAGAGTTTATTTTTGTTTTCTTAGCATTTCCTTTTAGAGTGATGTAAACTTAACCGCAAACAGGCGCGTGTTGGTAAATTTACCAACATGCATAAAATGGGTTGTACCAGTGTGACCCTATCATGGTATAACCCATTTTATGCATATTGTAATTTGCCAACATATGTATAATATTTTCCTTCTTTTTATTGTCAATTTGAAGCATTCTAAAGTGATAGGAGATAAAAGAAGGAAGTTATTTAACACTAGAAATCAATGGCGGATTCAGGATTTACAGTCATGAGGGGCTAAAAGCCGGAGGTTCGTGGGTGGGAGCCCCCGAATCTAATTTGTTATGGTTAAATCGAGTTATATACAAATTATATCTTTTATTTCTAGTTATATACAAATTTATTACATTTTTTACTGTAAAAGTTGCAAAAAACTCATTATTTATGTCTTTAATTTTCTATCTTTACATATAGAACCCCTAATTTTTTTTATTTGGAAAAAACAGAGGGAGTCTTGGCCCCTACTGGTTCCCATGTGCATCCGCCGCTGGAAAGAATAATTAAGGGTTAATTATATTTTAATGAATCCTCTTTTAAGTTCTATTGACTTTTATTTAACTATATAAGTCATATTAATAGACTAGTAGAACTTATTTACAAGTTCCTCTAATAGGCAAATATGACCTATTTAAAAAATTCTCTTTACGTTGTCTTGGTCCCGTCAAATGTTAAAATGGCTTACTATTTAAAAGTTTTTTTTTTACCTAGTGATTCTAATATGACTTGTTTAAAAGATAACTAGTGAATAATATTTATATGATAAAAACTCTTTTAAATCAGACTAAAATATAAGAACCCGAATAATTAAACTTACAATACAAAAAAAACATGAAATTGACATAATATGTTTGTGCTCGATTCAAAATATTAATTTGTCTTGATCGCGTTATTTGATAAATATTTTTAATCATTTTACTTGTGTTAATTATTTGTGTCATGCAATGTTTTTGTTTCCTTAACCGTGTCTTGTGTTTGGGAGAAAGTTATAAATTGAGTTAATTTGTCATGTTTTAAGTAGGTTGTGTTCATGCAAAGGGTAAAATACATGATGTGTCAATGTCATGTTTGTGTTTTAATTGGGTTTTTGGTGTCCTGTTTAGATTAAAACGCAACCGAAAAAACATAATTAATCTCCCATTACTAGTTGAATTTACGAGTATTTTTTTATTGATAAATATTTGTCATGAAATATATGAAATATTCCATGTTATCCAAGTTTTAGAATGCTTGATCCCAAAAATTTGCATTATAATTTTTTTCACCCGTCAAGAACGAACAACACACTAAAGCACGAAAATTTACTAAACTCATTATTTTTACCACAAACAAATACATAAAATAACCAATTTCATCTTGCCTAAATATTTCCCCAATTTTTTTCCACTTTCCATCATTTCTAGCAAATGTACCGTGAACTGTAAATCTACACATTGAACTAAAGACCTAATCACGCTAAGTTGAACCTTAAGAAATTAACCCATATAATTGGTGCAAAATATATTACAAAGTCATGCGAGAAATGTATTAAAAGCCTTAGTAACATTACCACATAATAGTGTAATATTCAATAGCACATAGAGAATCAATAAATCATATTGGTGACATAACTCATTATTTCGTTTTTAATGAATTGTGAATGAAAATTATAGCTGGAAATTTTTGGAAAATAAATATAAATTAGGTGTTAACCCGCACGATACGCGATCATATTAAAAAATATTATATTTTTATATAATTGTGTTTCAAAAATCTAAATGAAAAATAATCTAATATGACTGAGTTATATAGCCCAGTTGACAAATTCTTTACATTTGTAAACACTTCTAACCATAAATTAGCACTACTAATATAAAAAAAAAAGATATATAATTAGCATAGCTTAAATAAAAATATATAATAATAATGATTAACATAATGGAACAATGCAAAAAAAGTGCAACCAAGCCCCTACACGTGATATTTTTATGGATACATGTATATGGCATATCTATTACATGTTGACCACCTTACCAGTGAACTGTAAAAAAAACTCACTCGTATTCTTTGAAACAACTGACATGCAACAAAAGAATTTGAATTGCCCTATTAATTTTAGTGTCAATGTACTCTTCCTAATACCCAAAGGAGATTGAACAAAAATAACTTTAATCTTTGGTCTAAATTGAGATACCATTTACAATACACAACACACCATAATTTGTTAAAATCATTTACGGCATTAGAGCTTACACCATAATTTCCAAGGACTAAACTTCCCAATATGAGCTTAATATTGCATATAAAAGTTAGGGTTCACATCGCCAATTTGAACCTAACGGACATGTAGTTATATTCCAAAAAAAATAGCAAAACTAAATTAGTTAGCATTGCATATAACGACCAAGGTTGACTTTAATGATTCTTAGATTTAAAATGTCAAATTTATCAAAAAAAAAAGATTTAAAATGTCCAAAATATGTTTTACTTTTTCAACCGAAAATATAACTAATGTGTCTTAACGTGAGTCAACTGCATTATGTGTGGAGGTATGAATGAAGAGGTTTTTAAAAAGAACATAAACATGTTAAAAACTAAAACATATATAAAGTATAAACTAAACTTAAAGTAAACTTACATCGTAGCCATTAAAAAGCAATTAAACTAGGTAGAATGATGCAAGATTATGACAACATTTCTTTAATATAAATAAGGACATTGCATCGACTCATTTAAAATTCAATTGTCAAAGCCACGCTCAAGTTTACAAACAATATATGAAATTAAAAAAAAATGAAATTACCTTGATATTAAAAGACAATGAGCATATGGCAAAGGCACTATTGTTGTTATGTTCCAAAGAAACACAAACATTACCATTTAACACAATTATTCTCCCAATCCAGAAAAGTTAAATCTAAAAATCAAAAATCACATTATTGTATTAAGTCTTGAATCCACATGAATATGATCCTTAAACAATTTTAAATCGCACTCAATTTAAGTCAATATCAATTGAGGGTAGTAATTGAGAATATGCACGATGAATATCTATATTCAAATACCTAAAAACCATTTATAGTGAAATAGGAACAAATAGAGATAAAAGAAGGCCATAATTAAATGTGCAAAAAGTTATACCTAGGCTTATAATAATATGCTGGAGAGCTCTAACATTTTTAATGGTGAATAACCAAATACACAATGTGTTTTTTTCTATGAAAAAAGCCAAGAGAGTATATACTGAAGATACCTTGAACCTCAAAATAAAATATAAACACCAAATTAGTACCTATAAAACAAAAAAAGTAGAAAATTTTGAAACCAAAGAGAGGTAGGAATATAAATTGCAACAAAAATAATACCTAAAACTGATTCGAAACACCAAAACCATAAATTTAAAACACAATTAGAGAGATATGTACCTAATATGCCTTGAAAAAGAAAAGGATACTTACAAAACACAAATTACTACGTACAAAACCAAATTAAACAACAACCGATTTGAACCAAGATTTGTTGGAACCAAACAGGCAAAACTCGTAGAAGTCGAAAACGACTCTGATCAAGCAGTTGGTGGGCATTATCAACAATCAACAACAAAAACCAATTTTATAGTGAGCATAAATTCAAAATATAAACGTTTACAAAACCAAATAAATTTGACTACTTTATCTTTCCAGTTACATTTTCCTTCAAAAATCTTCATCTTGTCTAAATCAATATACTGCTGAGTTTCTTTTTCACCTTTATTTCCTTTAGTTTCTCCTGTTCCTAAGTTTTGAACCCTCGTAGTATCCTTGCTGCTAAGTCCATCTTGGATAATAGAAATTTCTTCTTGTTGCTTATCATCATAATTTACATCTTCTTGGAGGCTAAGTTCTTCATCTTCTTCAGTTTATTCTTCTACATTTTGTTCTTCTTCTTGTAGTCTTTCCTCATCTTATTCACTTTTATCATTACTATATTGAACTTATTTTCTATGCTTTTCTTGAATCTCTTAATCATTTTGAACTTCTTGAATAAAATTAGTCAGGTCTTTTATGTTTTTTTGCTTTACCATCTGTTTTTCACTTGAAAATTCTCTCACTTCTCTTTCTTCTGATGATTCTGTTTGTGGCATGTCCACTTAAATTATAAGATCCAATAAAGATATAGAAATTTTTTCAGGAAGGAGAAGCGATTGGGAAGAATAAAGGTCATGAATATAAATAGTCTATAAACTGGGTGGAGAGAGCGAAAGACAATAGAGATGCATGTATTAGGTGATTGAATATGGAAAATTAGCCTTATGCCACGTGGATAGGCCTGTAGTTTAGCACTCTTAATGACTCGTAAAGCATTTTGCAATAAGTATAGAGATAAAATTATTATTTATTATTATTATTATTATTAATTGTAAGGGAAAAATAAATACCCATCCTGAAGTTTGAGGTATTTTTCAATCTTAGCCCCGAAGTTTGAAAAGTTTTAATGTTAACCCCAAAGTACAATTAGTTATGCAATGTGAGACACCGTTAAAATTTCGTAAAAATCGAAAGGATTGTTGATTGTTTGTACACGTGGCTTTCTTGTGTCATTTTTTTCTTCCACTCAGCGCCCTCTCTTCTTAATATTCTCCTCCATATCTCACTTCACACACACACACATGCACACACACGTGTGTGTGTGTGTGTGTGTGCGTGTGTAGGCGATGGGTGGTAGAGTGCAACAGGAAGATGGGGATATTACTTCTCCTTTAAAGTCAACTTAAAAACATGTTTAAAAGCCCCCCATGGTGGAACAAGTGACCACGTACCATTGCTAAAATGATCACTGAATTCGGTAGCCATGGAACTCAAAAATTGAGAACTTAATTCATTAAATTGAACGTGAACCATATAAATGTTATTAGATTTTAGGTCCATACACTGATACCCATGATATGCTGGATTATGCCCTAAAAAACATACGATGAAGACTTATAGTCCATTTTATGTTTGTTGTAAGTATGTAAGTATCAAAAACATAAACACACAAACAATTTAAGAAATCGAAAATCAGGAGGGGAATTGTAGACACATTGATATGGGGAAATGTAGCGAGATACTTTAGAGGGCATGCGATTTATAAGATAAATTACGGATTCAAATGCAAAGTGACACAAATATTGAGGGATCGAACTGAATTCAGTGCTCTTGTTAGTAATCTACCCATCTCCCTATTGCACTCTACAACCCATCCCATATATATATATATATATATATATATATATATATATATATATATAGACACACACACACGCGCGCGCGCGCGCGCGCGCGTGTGTGTGTGTGTGTTTGTGTGAAGTGAGATATGGAGGAGAAGGTCAAGAAAAGAGGCTGATGAGTGGAAGAAAAAATGACATAAGAAAGCCATGTGTACAAACAGTCAGCATTCCTTTTGTTTTTTATGAAATTTTAACAGTGTCTCACATCAGATAACTAATTGTACATTGGGGTTAACATTACAACTTTTAAAACTTCGGGGCTAAAATTGAAAAATACTTCAAGCTTCAGGGTTGAATTTTTATTTTTCCCTTATAATTAATAATAATAATAAATAAATTTTTCTCTATACTTATTCTAAAATGCTTTACGAGTCATTAAGAGTGCTAAACTACAGGCATATCCACATGGCATAAGGCTAATTTTCTATATCCAATCACATGATATGTGTATCTCTATTGTCTGTCGCTCTCTCCACCTAGTTTATAGATTGTTGATATTCATGCCCTTTATACTTCCCAATCGCTTCTCCTTACTGAAATAATTTATATCTCTTTATTGGGTCTTATAAATTAAATGGACATGCCACAAACAGAATCATCAGAAGAAAGAGAAGTAAAAGAATTTTCAAGTGAGGGGCAGATACTTTAAAAAAACGTAAAAGACGTAACTAATTCTATTCAAGAAGTTCAAATTGATCAAGAGCTGAAAGAAAAGTATAGAAAATAATTTCATGATAGTAATGATCAAAGTGAATAATATGAGAAAAGACTACAAGAAGAAGAACAAAATGAAAAAGATGAAGAAATTAGCATCCAAGAAGATGTAAATTATGATGATACGCAACAAGAGAAAATTTCCATTATCCTAGATAGCCTCCGCAATAAGGGTACTACGAGGGTTCAAAACTTAAGAACAGGCGGAACAGAAGGAAATAAAGGTGAAAAAGAAACTCAGCATCATATTTATTTAGACAAGATGAAGATTTCTGAAGGAAAATGTAATTAGAACAATAAAGTAGTCAAATGTATTTGGTTTCGTAAAAGTTTATATTTTGAATTTATTTTAGCTGTGAAGTTGGGTTTTTGTTGTTGATTGTTGATAATTCCAACCAACTGTTTGATTAGAGTTGTTTTCGACTTCTAGGAGTTTTGCCTTTGTAGGTCCAACAAATCTTGGTTTAAATCAGTTGTTGTTTAATTTGGTTTTGTAGGGAGTAATTTGCGTTTTGTAAGTATCATTTTATTTTTCAAGGTAACTCCCTCTCTTTAATTGTGTTTTAAATTATGGTTTTGGTGTTTCGAATCGATTTTAGGTATTATTTTTGTTCCAATTTTTATTCTTACCTCTCTTTGGTTATATATTTTCTACTTTTTTTATACGTACTGATTTGGTGTTTATATTTTATTTTGATATTAAAGGTATCTTTGGTATATACTCCTTTGGGTGTTTGCTTAGAAAAACGCCTTGTGTATTTATTTATTCAGCAATAAAAATGTTAGAGCTCTTCGGCTTATTATAATAAGCCTAGGTACAACTTTTTATATATTTAATTATTACTTCTTTTATCTCTCTTTATTCCTATTGTGCTATAAATGGTTTTTAGGTATTTGAATATAGATATCCATCATGTATATTCTCAATTGATACCCTAAATTGATATTGACTTAAACCGAGTGCGTTGTCAAATTGTTTCAGGATCATATTCATATGGATTGAAGATTTAATACAATAATGTGGTTTGTGATTTTTAGATTTAACTTTTCTGGATTGGGAGAATAATTGTGTCAAACGGTAATGTTTGTGTTTCGGAACATAACAACAATAGTGCCTTTGCCATATGCTCGTTGTCTTTTAATATCAAGGTAATTTCATTTTTTTTTAATTTCTTATATTGTTTGTAAACTTGAGCGTGGCTTTGACATTTGAATTTTTAATGAGTCGATTCAGTGTCCTTATTTATATTAAAGAAATGTTGTTATAATCTTATTTCATTCTACTTGGTTTAATTGATTTTTAATGGCTACGATGTTTGAAAGATTTAGTCTTAGATAGGGGAAGGAATCTTTACGGATTTAAATTATGCCCATGACCAATGCGCTGAAATTGGCACTATTTGTTGGTACGTGCATTAGAGAGAGGAAGTAGGATTTTTGAAGATTTTAAAAAGAGGTCTTAGATTTAGTATGTGTATGATAACGAACTATATTACACTACGGTGTTTGACACATAACTTGATGAGGGAAGCATAAAACCATGCTAATTAAAAGTAATCAAGGCCACACCTAATATCCAGATTGAATGTTTTTAATTGATTGGTTACGTAAGATGATCCAAACATGCTCATATGGTATTTCATTTGTATAAATGTTAACACTTTTTGCACGTAAAAGATCACATTAGACCAGTCTATTATAGATGAAAATATGAATGAAAGACCATATTATTTTCAAGTAATTCGCATACACCATATATTATTTTTAATCTTTATTGCATCAAAGGTGCCAAGACAAATTAAACTCATCTTCAATGGTTATGTTTGTATTGGCGTATGCATAAATAAAGTTCAGTCAAATATAATCATTTTGATTTGACCTATCAGAATGGTAAACAGATTAGTCCAAGCAGCCATATCATTGAGTACATAAATGAATGGACAAACCTTAATAGCATAGTTTATATTTTTCTTAAGTTTTAATGAAGCCACCCTTAGAGGTTGTTAATATTTTAAGGTATCACATGACTGATGAAATCGTTTATAGCATAGTTTACATATTTCTTCGGTTTTAGGGAAGCTACCCTTAAAAAGGTATCACATTTTTTATGAAAGGTTTTATGTGTATATTGTCCGATGAGCTTCAGAAATCGCAATCAATTATTTTCTATGTAATTTATTAATTATAATGATATGAAGAGCTGTATGGTGAGTTATGAGCATCCAATAAGTAGAATGGGAGAACAGGAAAAGTTGTTTGATATTTGTACCTCTGTCTATGAAAAGTTTTTTGATATTTATAATTCTGTCTATGAAGCAATTTTTTCTTTTTTGCTGTTTTAAAAACTTTATGCATCAAGACACTTAAAATTTGTTTTGAAATACGAAGTTAATTAATATGTCAAAAGTGAAGTAAAAGTAGTAAAAGATCAAGTTATCTGCTGCTTACTGTGCGAATGCATTTTCATTTGTTTGAGTTATTCCGTTGAGAATCGATTATGTCCGAAATGTTAGTTTGTGCCTGCATTAAGATAAATAAACTTATTTTATTGTCATATTTGATTGAAAAATAGATGCAAACAATTTAAGTAATGAGAGAAGATGTTTTGAGATGAAAGCTTTTGTACAGTGCATTAGATATAGTTAATGAGATCATTCACTTGAAGTTTTGCAACTACTCTATTGAAAAAGATATTATTTGAAAGTGGTGTAACATCAAGATATTTTCTCCATACCTTTGAAATGCATCTGCATCCACTGGATTGAATTTTTTTAGAAATGTTTTGTAACACCCCCACACTTTTAAGGATAATTGAATTTCATAAGTGGGCATAATTTAGAGATTAGGGGAAATTTTATGAATAGTAATTTTGGGATTTATGAACATTTGATTATTACTATTGTGTGTTACATTTACTTTTGAGACTAAGTAAATGAGTTGGATTATTTTAATTACATGTCACAATCGGGTAAAGCGACAACGGATAATATTTTAATTGAAAAATCTGTATTGAGATGTGTTGGGTTTAATTAGTAAATTGTAGTTAAATGACTCGGATGGAGATTTTGAGTGCGCGGTTGGTTTCAAAATGGCCGAGATAGTCAAAATAGAGTATCCGGAGGTAGTGTTTAGATTCAGAAATTTTTGGGCTAATAGGGACTCGCAATTGAGTAAACGAGTCATTTTTGGATTTTAAAGGGGTAAACCATTATTTCTCTCTTATATAAGGCACGAGAGAGGGAAAGAGAAGGAACGAAAAGAGAGAGAAGAAAGAGCAGAAGAAAGGAAGGAAGAAAGGGAGAGGAAAAAGGAGATTTCGTCCAAACTCAGCGGGATTCGACTCGAGGTCGTCCAATTTTATCCACGAGGCAAGTGTTTACTTACTTATTTCTTTCAAAGCATGAATCTCATATTATAGTTGGTAGTAAAAAACAATAAAGAATTTCGAGATGGGTTTTCGTGAATCAAAACAGGTTTTTCGAAGTTTTACAGATAAACCCCGGAGAATATCAAATTGGAGAAACTTAGGAATTATTTAAAATTAGTTGTTAGTGATGGGTTCTAGGATGATTAGAACCCTTTATAGGTGTGTATATGTTGTTGATTGAGGTCGGAAGATGTTAGTAGAGGAGTTAGAAGCTTGGGGAAGCTTTAAGGTCCGAAACAGCTTCTCGGAGAAGAAACTGTTCTGTTTGATCGATCGATCGACGGCGACGGGTCGATCGATCGACCCTACAGATATTTTGGAAATTTCGGCTTATGTTTTATATAAGGGATAAATTCCCAAATTAATTAATCCAAGCCTATTTATTTGAGGAAATAAATATCCAAATAAGGGAAATTCATACCTAGCCCATTTAAGGGAATTTATTTAAGGACTAGGAGGGTGCAATATTATGTGGCACTAAATGTGTATTTAGGGGAAAAATAAATTGTGGAGATAGATAGCGGGGGTTCCCAAAAATAGATTGGGGAATTCTAAATTATTATTGGAGTGAGAAGTATACCTTGGGTTAATTAAAAAAAAAATCTAGGACTCACTAATTTAAGTGTGTTCGGGATGAGTAACACTCGGGAAATTATTTCGGCGGTGATTATATATAGATAATAGTACGTGTAAAAAATGTAATTATATACCGATTACGTTTGAGAAAATCCTACGAGGCGACTAGGATAGAATTTGGGATATAGGATAAAGATGATTTAGCAGTTACTAGATTCGTCTATTGACGACGGTTATTATATGTGGTGCGATACCTATGGAAATTAAGATGAATTGATAGTATACTTATCTAGTTTGTATGAAATTGTATATTCAGAGAGTATATAAATCCTCAAAAGTGATTAAGGTACGAGTTATATATGAAGTGAGAGAATACTTATGGATTTAGTACTTTAAGTATGTAAATACTTATGCTATTACGAATGGGAGCATTCGGGTTTGGCTATTGCTATATGAGTTGGAAATTATAGCCATATATATTTGAGAAGTGATATAGGTTATATATTTATACGACGTTGTTACAGTATATATAATATGATATAGAAAAACATATATATCTGTGTGTGATTGGTATGTTTGTACTTTAGAGGCTGGTTCCACGAGCTTTCCTTTGGCGTAGGGTTGGAACAACCAGACTATATATTTTCTGTAGTGCGATTCAGGGAGGTTGCGCGATGTGGGTGAATCCCCTGGCTTGAGGAGCAGGGAGAGTATATCCCCAAGTCATATTGTCCAGCGTTCGAGTGTGATGTGTGTAATCCACTTGTAAAGAGAACATGACCGCCTCCACCGTTTTGTATTTTTACCATGATTATGAGTAAGTCTGGATTGGTACCGTGGTATAGTGAGTAAACTCGAATTTGGATAGGCACTATGAGACTGCATCCTCGAATTATAGCTCGGAGGGATGGTTATTATACTTAGGACTATGATAGGTATAATGATACTTGTTGTGTATATATATTGGGTGTAGATAAGACGAGATATTATATATAATTGACTTGAGTAAAGTGAAGAGAATGATAATCTGACATTCCCCTTCCGGTAAATTTATATTTGTATTTATATGAAAATGAATTATAGGTTCTAGTAAGAACTATCTATATGTGTATATATTTATACGAGTTATATATATACGCGTCTTGTGCTGAGGGCCTAATGGATCTCGCTGATCAACATTGCCAGGTAGTAGTGTATCGGGGGGTTCCTTATTTGGATTTTGCTTCACAAGACACCCCACGCACAAACGTAGCACAATGTTGGGAATGGGGAGAAGTTTATCCTTTAGTACTCGAGTTTATTGGGATTTTCAGAGATTACTGGAAACGAATTAGTTAGGCAGGGTAGCTTAACTACATTGTTTACAAGGCATGCGATAGGTGTGAACTATTAGAATAGGGGTAAGGGGTATTTCATGGGAGTTCGATACCAATTTAAATATGAGAAATTTTCATATTTTTAAATATGGCATTTATGCACTTGCAAAATATTTTCAAACTCGGGCTCTAAACCATTTTTCTATTTTCTTCCCCTCTTCTGCTATATATATATATAGGTGTCCAGACACATGGAGACCTGGATGATGATTCTTTCGAGTCAGCCGTTTGCTGCAGCAGCTGTGGATGCATGCAGGTTTACTGTAGACGCTTCTATCCTTGTAATCTAGATAGGAGGTACCGTATAAACATTCGGGCCGATAGCCCAACTGTATTTATTTATTCTTTTACCGCCTTTTTAGTGCGCCATTCGATTTGGTTGTATTATGTTAAAACCGAGTGTTTGGTTATTTTATTTCATTTCAGTTCTTATACATAAACTGTGCGATTGTTTTATTTTGATGGTTTGATTAAAAAGATTAGTTAATTAAAATTTTGATGCCAGCCTAATAGATTATTCGTAATTAAATTAGGTTTCGACAGTGATGCTGAGAATGAATCATATGAGACTCCTATTTTAATTTGGTATAGGATTTATCACCCGGTATTTTATTAGGTGGGGTGTCACAAATGGTATCAGAGCATCAGGTTCTAGTGTCCTTAGGAATCTGTGCGGATGTACTACGCTTTCATCATTGCTTTCGATTTGATATGGAGCCTTATGATTAGGATTATTGATTCCTCTTGTGAGATTTCGTTCTCCTTCCATTATATAAGATTATAGTAAATATTTCACGTGCTCAATGGAGATGAGTGTGATAATCGATGAAGAGTGACCACAGAAGGCCGTTATGAGGGTAACAGGAGGCGTGGCTTAGTTGGATCTATAAATTGAAGTTGGGGATGAGGACCGCCGTTGAGGTCATCCCCTTTATGGTGTTGTTAAGGATTGCTACAATGACTATTAAAGTATAGTAGTTATATTTATTTACGTGCCGCTATAGTATAGAGAGTGGTGATGATTTGAATTACCCAGTGAAGCAAATTGGGAAAAAGTTTAAAAGGATCCTTGATAAGGACCATACGTTGAAGTTAAGTTGTGCGGGGAAAGTGTAATGTGATTTAGCAGAAGTAGAAGGCTCAGAAGCTTTGGCTTAGAGCAGGGTATGGAAATAACCATATGTTAAAATTTGTGGAAAAAATTTTCACTCGTGGGAGCAATATTGAAATGGTGGGAACGGTGGTCACCATGGTCGGGGGAGCATGATGTCTTGCTCACAAAGGGATCTTCTGGATGGATTTAACCGTTAGTTCCTTTGATTCATCAAAAATGAAGAGAATTTAGTTCCTGAATTATTCACATGAGGATCGGTCAGAGGCCGAAAGTGAATAAAGAGTGATAGGGATGAGTGAAATTTGTGACGAATTGAGAAGGTACAATGAAGGGAGAGTCCTTCAAAGGAATGATAGGTTCACTAGTAAGTGTTTCTAACACTTATGGAGAATTTATGTTCATGAAACCCCATCGGTGGGCATCCACCCTGGGAATTATTTGAAACAGGGTTGTTGAAGCCGGTAGTGGAGTTTCCTTTTAACGAAGAAGTTAAGGGGACTATGAAGGCAATTGTCAGGATTGAGGCTATAGAGTCCAAGATACTAATAACTTTATCATGGTCAGATGTCCAGAGATGGGGAATGTTGCAATGTGGAGTGTACAACCACACGCTTTGATCTTGTTCTGTAAGACTTAAAGGACAAGAATAGGGTGCTGAGGTGGGGCATCAATTAAAGTAGTTTCGGTTCGGTTAAGACAAGTGTAATATGTCCGGGAACCAATTGGATCCATCAGGGAGATTGGCAAGAATGTTCTTCTAAGTTTCACCTTAGAAGAAGGAGGTACATTTTGTGTGGAAAGACTGAGTCACAGTATTTCGTGTTTGTAATTCGAGCTTTGTGGCGATATCGATAACATTATATGGGGTATATCTACATGTTTTTCGATGTAGCGGGGTCCTATTTTAGATTTGTATCTGGGTTGTACTGCTCATTTTGTGTGTGTTATATGAGTATAGTACTATTATAAGTGTAATGTATTTGTGGATTATCGGAGCGATGGCAGGCTAATGATTGCAAGACTATCGTATTCGCTATTCTAGGGTGCAACAGGTTGTTGTTGTGATATCTCACCTGGATATAGGTTGAGTTCGCCTTTATTATATGGGTAGATGGAACTTCAGTGAGCAGATGTTTCATTATTATGATTCGAGTGCGTGGCGACCTTATATATATGATTTAAGATATGCAAGATTTATTGTTAAGCTATGAGTTTAAGCTCATTAATGTTTGCGCAAAGGACTTAGTGTTAGTGCAAGTGCCTTGTGGTACGGTTCTTAGAAGGAAGTAGGAGTGAAAACAACCTTTTGTTTAAAGATGGTATAGGGTTATCCCGGTTGCATATTTGAAACTAACATACCTACACAACTGAAAAAGTTAAGTAGTAGTGTATCGGAGGGGTTCCTTATTTGGATTTCGATTGCGAGACACTCCACGCATGAACATTAACGACGATGGGAGTGGAGAGATGTTACAAGATGCAAGGATGTTGGTTTGATGATAATCACCTAGTGTGTAGAAAACACTATGGACTGAGAGCCATGTGATAATTGTATGCTTATGGAGATGGAAGTGCGATGGAAAAGTACTAAAATGTTTCTCTCACCGCAAATATGTGGGTGAGGCAAGGTTAAGGAATTGATTTAAGTCTTATATCCAGGCCCTGAGTGGAAGGAAAATTCAGAGGTAATATGTTTTGGGTATGATGTTCATAACACCTTTGCAGAGAGTAGGCACCCCGATCAGTTAGACTTTCCATTTTTCCAAGATGGAAGGACATAGTGGTAGAAGTAAGTTAGTAGGTTAGAGAGGAAAGATTTAGAACATCTCGATGGTATGCCTTAGGCCGTTGTATCTCGACGACCAACGATGCGAGGAAGTAGTGTAACAGGAGGGTCTCTTGTATGGATTTCGCCTTGCAAGACGTCCCACGCATGAAACTGAGCGAATGTCGGAAGTCGAGATAAGTCTTGGAAACTAGGGACATAGTTAGAATAGTACTCATTTTTCACGTATAGGAAACACGTCGATCTTAGAAATATTGGGAAGTAAGGCCAGAAGGACTGGTGGCGCCGATATAAGGAGATAGTTGTGAGTTAATCACGAGAAGATTGTTGGGTCACCCTTGAGGAAGAGTGGATTTCCAGGTGTAAAAAGAATTGGATCTTGAGAAGACTGTTGAGAATACCCAGGTGTTAGCATCGGGCCAAGCAAGTAATGCCCTTTTTTATAAAGAGTGTTACATCGGTGATGTTTATAGTGGTTGTGCAAATAGGCATGGGTCAAAATGTGTATGGGTACCTTGGTAAGTTGATTTTATATATCGTCCAAAATAGAAGAGGCATATTATATAAAGTTAAATATTATGCCGTGAGGCAGTATAATTGGAATTGGAATGGGTTGGACGGAACGTCGTAGGAGGTACGCAATGATCTAAGTATATTTGGGCAATAAGAGTTAGCACACCTAAGATAAGCGAGAAAACTCACGTGAATGGTCAAGCACTAGTGTAGTCTCCTTTTTTAGGGAAATTAGATGTCCCGATGTAGATGAGTGGACGCTTAGAATAACGAATCTATGATGGGATCGATAAGTTAGAGTGGTGGTTATCGGCTCGTTTTCTTTACATGCGGCTATAAAAGCAGTAGTTACGATGGGACGTTAGAGTTAACCTTACGACCGAGGTAGCATTTTAGCATATGGAGATTTAGATAAGATTGTGGTTAAGCTAGTACGTTAGAGCATACGCCTTGAGATAAGTGGAATATGGTAGGGGACCATTGTGTTAGTACCTTTCGACTTTGGCGTACTAGGACGTAGTGTAATTAGCGATACTAGGATGGTGGTGTAGGTTATATCTGAATTTCGAGGACGAAATTCCGTTATGAAGGGGAAGTATGTAACACACCGCACTTTTAGAGATAACTAAATTTCATAAGTCGGCGTAATTTAGAGATTAGGAGAAATTATATGAATAGTAATGTTAGGATTTATGAACATTTGATTATTATCGATGTGTGTTACATTTACTTTTGAGACTAAGTAAATGAGTTGGATTATTTTAATTACATGTCGCAGTCGGGTAAAGCGACGAAGGATAATATTTTAATTGGAAAACCCGTATTGAGATGTGTTGGGTTTAATTAGTGAATTATAGTTAAGTGACTCGGATAGAGATTTTGAGAGCGCGGTTGGTTTCGGAATGGCCGAGATAGTCAGAATATAGTATCCCGGGGTAGTGTTTAGGTTCCGGGAATCGTTAGGCAAATAGGGACTCGCAATTGAGTAAACAAGTCATTTTTGGGTTTTAAAGGGGTAAACCCTTATTTCTCTCTTATATAAGGCACGAGATAGGGAAAGAGAAGGAAAAAAAGAGATAAAAGAAAAAGGAGAAGAAAGGGAGAGGAAAAAGGAGATTCCGGCCAAACTCCGCGGGATTCGACTCGAGGTCGTCAGATTTTATCCACGAGGCAAGTGTTTACTTGCTTATTTCTTTCCAAGCATAAATCTCATATTATAGTTGGTAGTAATAAACCACAAAGATTTTTGGTATGGGTTTTCGTGAATCAAAATGAGTTTTTCGAAAGTTTAACGGATAAACCCTGGATAATATCAAATTGGAGAAACTTAGGAATTAATTAAAATTAGTTGTTGGTGATGGGTTCTAGGATGATTAGAACCCTTTTTAGGTGTGTATATGTTGTTGATTGAGGTTGGAAGATGTTAGGAGAGGATTTAGAAGCTTGGGGGAAGCTTTAAGGGCCAAAATAGCTTCTCGAAGAAGAAGTTGTTATGTTTGATCGATCGATCGACGTCCAGGGGTCGATCGATCGACCCTACAGATATTTTGGCAATTTCGGCTTATGTTTTGTATAAGGGATAAATTCCCAAATTAATTAGCCCTAGACTAATTATTTGAGGAAATAAATATCCAAATAAGGGAAATTCACACCTAGCCCATTTAAGGGAATTTATTTAAGGACTAGGAGGGTGCAATATTATGTGGCACTAAATGTGTATTTAGGGGAAAAATAAATTGTGGAGGTAGATAGCTGGGGTTCCCAAAAATAGATTGGGGACTTCTAAATTATTATTGGAGTGAGAAGTATACCTTGGGTTAATTGAAAAAAAAATCTAGGACTCACTAATTTAAGTGTGTTCGGGATGAGTAACACTCGGGAAATTATTTCGGCGGTGATTATATATAGATAATAGTACGTGTAGAAAATATAATTATATACCGATTACGTTTGAGAAAATCCTACGAGGCGACTAGGATAGAATTTTGGATATAGGCTAAAGATGATTTAGCGGTTACTAGATACGTCTATTGACGACGGTTATTATATGTGGTGCGATAGCTATGGAAATTAAGATAAATTGATAGTATACTTATCTACTTAGTATGAAATGGTATATTCAGAGAGTATATAAATCCTCAAAAGTGATTAAGGTACGAGTTATATATGAAGTGAGAGAATACTTATGGATTTAGTACTTTAAGTATGTAAATACTTATACGATTACGAATGGGAGCATTTGGGTTTGGCTATTGCTATATGAGTTGGCAATTATAGCCATATATATTTGAGAAGTGATATAGGTTATATATATATACAACGTTGTTACAGTATATATAATATGATACAGAAAAACATATATATATGTGTGTTATTGATATGTTTGTTCTTTAGAGGATGGTTCCACGGGCTTTCCTTTGGCGTAGGGTTGGAACAACCAGACTATATATTTTCTATAGTGCGATCCAGGGAGGTTGCGCAATGTGGGTGAATCCCCTGGCTTGAGGAGCAGGGAGAGTATATCCCCAGGTCATATCATCCCGCGTTCGAGTGCGATGTGTGTACTCCACTGGTAGAGGGAACATGACCGCCTCCACCGTTGTGTATTTTTACCATGACCATGAGTAAGTCTGGCTTGGTACCGTGGTATAGTGAGTAAACCTAGATTTAGATAGGCACTATGAGATTGCATCCTCGAGTCATAGCTCGGAGGGATGGTTATTATACTTATGACTGTAATAGGTATAATGATACTTGTTGTGTATATATATTGCGTGTATATAAGACGAGATATTTTATATAATTGACTTGAGTAAAGTGTAGAGAATGATATGCTGACATTCCCCTTCCGGTAAATTTATATCCGGATTTATATGAAAATGAATTATAGGTTCTAGTAAGAACTATCTATATGTGTATATATTTATATGAGCTATATATATACGTGTCGTGTGCTGAGGGCCTAATGGATCTCGATGATCAACATTGCCAGGTAGTAGTGTATCGTGGGGGGTCCTTGTTTGAATTTATCTTCGCGAGACACCCCACGCACGAACGTAGCGCAGTGTTAGGAATGGGGAGAAGTTCATCCAAAAATACTCAGGTTTATGGGGTTTTCAGCGATTGCGAGAAACGGATTAGTTACGCAGGGTAGCTTAACTAGGTTGTTTATTAAGTATGCGATAGGTGTGCACTATTAGAATAGGGGTGAGGGGTATCTAATGGGAGTGCGATACAAATTTAAATATGAGAAAATTTAATATTTTTAAATATGGCTTTTATGCACTTGCAAAATAGTTTCAAACTCGGGCTCTGACCCATTTTTCTATTTTCCCCCTCTTTTGATCTCTCTCTTTCTCTCTCTCTCTCTCTCTCTCTCTCTCTCTCTCTCTCTCTCTATATATATATATATATATATATATATATATATATATATATATATATATATATATATGTGTGTGTGTGTGTGTGTGTGTGTGTGTGTATGTGTGTGTGTGTGTGTGTGCCCAGACACTGGGATGCCTGGATGATGATTCCTTCGAGTCAGACATTTGCTATAACAGTTGTGGATGCATGCAGGTTTACTGTAGATGCTTTTATACTTGTAATCTAGATAGGAGGTACTATAGAAACATTCGAGCCGATAGCCCAACTGTATTTATTTATTCTTTTACTACCTTTTTAGTGCGGTATTGGATTTGGTTGTATTATGTTAAAATCGAGTGTTCAGTTATTTTATTTTATTTTAGTTCGTATACATAAACTGTGTGATTGTTTTACTTTGACGGTTTGATTAAAAATATTAGTTAATTAAAATTTTGACGCCAGCCTAATAGGTTATTAGTAATTAAATTTTTTTTCGACAGTGATGCTGAGAATGAACCATATGAAACTCATGTTTTAATTTGGTATAGGATTGATCACCTGGTATTTTATTAGGCGGGGTGTCACACGTTTATGTCTTGAAGTATTATTTTTACTTGCATTAAGCTAAATAAGCCTATACCAGTGTCATATTTTATCGAAAATTATATCGATAAAATATAAGTAATGCAATGCCAAGTTACACTAAGTATGTTTAAAAGTCGACATATTCAGTATGATAATGTAAAATAAAAAGGAAGTAATACAAAATATATATAGACGTATACACAACTGACTTGAGTTATAACAACCTGTTTCGCTACATAGAAGTCGTAAATATGCATGAGGCCTTTTGACAGCTTAAAACCACCTCCTCCTTTCCTTAGGATATAAAATATAATGGCTCAAATTAATATAAAAATAGAAGGGGAGTTCTTATATAGCTCAAAATATTGTAAGTAACTCAAAATTAGTGTAGGTGAGAAGCTGACCTCCATATCATGTGAATTGAAGTAAAGATGATCTTCATTAACGAACCTAAACCTGGACGAATCCATATTTGTACCCGACCCAAAAACCCTATTAATCGAGAACCCATAAAGCTTCCAAGAAACATAAGACTAACACATCTATTGGATTCAACACAACTAACAAGATTTCCTTAAGAGAGTGGTCAGCCAACGCTGGTATAATACTCATAAACAGACTCAAATTCCTTCGTCTCATATTTTTCACAACAAAAGGAAATATTAGCTTTACCTTCACCAACTTTATCAATTTCATATACACCATGAGAATCACTCGACTCATCACCACCATCAGGGTTTGTGTAAATCAAATTGCACCGTTGGATTTGAAAGGAATTTGAAGACATAAAAAACACAAAGAAGTAAAATTGCAGTTAGAACTCGTGTCTTTTGTAAAGATGTGATATGGTAAAGTATTAGAGGTGACACGGATTACTTATTTAATTTAATCCTTAGATTCCCAAGATGCTTTATTGTACGAGACTTCCATGTAATCCTTTGAGTTTGCAACCGTACCCGATGAATTGTCTTGAGGAAGGTAACTTTATTGCATGTCAATAGTAGGCCTTTTTTTGGTAAGCTTTACTAAAACAACATTTGTTACAAAACTACATAGGCAGGTATGCATTAAATTTTTATTATTAAAAAAATGAAATGTAACGAAATATGTATACATGCCTTTGTAATGGATATATCTTCATATGTTTTGCAATTTTGACCCTAAACAGTAAGCTTTGTTTATTGAGGTCTATTTACAGTTTTTTTTCCAGTGGCGGCCTTCGGATCAGTACGGAGTTTTGGTCTAGTAGTAATAAAATTATGATATAAGACCTAAATAGTCATAAACAAGTGAATACAAATATAACCAAAATAAGGCGTTATTTTATCCAAATTTTATACGCATGTATGTCTTCAATTGAAGCTCATAATCCCCTATGATAAGTAGTATGCAAGACGTAAATGTAAAAAGAGGTACATATCATTTAAGGTATTTAGTGAATAGACATCAATATCCAATGAATTCCCAGATTATAAAATCGATAAACAAAATTTAGTGTTCAATAAGAATCTATAAGAGTAGGTGGTCGATCCAAACACTTTATTTCCCATGATCTTCATATGCAATTACATTTATTGTACGCATGTGTGTGATAGACTCTTAGTCCTCCACCTTTCCTTTGTTCCTGAAAGTCTTATATTAAAAAAAAATGTGATCTAATACGTAGGATAATCATCTATGAATATGAATAATTGTATTCGTATTCTGATAATTGTTCAAATATATTTAAAGATATATATAAGCGAATTTACATTTAATTTCAGATTTTTCCATAAAAGCTTAAATTTTTTAATGTGTAGCAGCAAAATTTGTTTGTTGTAGTTTGAAAGAGGAAATACTGATTTGTAAATAAGAAGTAGTTCAATTTTCTATATTTAATAGGATTTACCTTATTCTTTTCAGCCTCTTTGATTCGTCTTTTGGGTCATTGTCCGAGTCTTCCTTGTAATGTTTTGGGGTAGAGACCATTGAATCCGATGTTACTTCAAGAAGAAAGTGTATATCCATATCGGCATTTGTCCTTTTGCAGTCCTCATTACCAATCAATATGCCCTGATGAAAGTAATAGTAGAAACATGTGTATAATTAATTTTTCTTACTATTTTTTATTAGTAAATTATGGATATTTGACCCTATTTCCAGAATCTTGCTGAATATTTTTTTATGACATGACATTTTCCTCAAGAATGTTGTTAACTGTATAATTTTTCCACCCAAGTATTAAGTTGCGGTGAGTGAGTCTTAGCTGGAAAAAATGTGTGTTCCCAACTAATCGTTGGAGCACTCTTGGCACGCCTCCTATATCCTCCTGTTGTTACAATTTGGTTTGATTTTAAAGAAAGATTGATGCATTTCCTATAACCGTGAACAGTTTTTTGTAATTTCCAAATTTACATACCTTTTCATTCTTAGATAAGTTTAGTACATCTAGTAACGGGATTTGGAGTAATTTCTCTGCCATCTTGTCAAATAGTACGAATATTGTGTAAGATGTGTCATCTTCGACTTGAATTTGTATCTTATACCTATTTTTACATATTGCAAGAAATGATTTTACTTATATGTCGATGTTAATAAGCTTGTAGTGGAATCTATTCTTCAACTCTAAAAAGTTTAAGTATGTTTTCATTACATATGTCTTAGAAAATCAGTATAATTTAATTACCTCGACTTTGGGTATTTGACCTTGACATTGCAAATTTCGCACCACATTGGCCTGCTTATGTTATGGATTTTTTTATTGCACTATGTGCATGAGATATAATACCATCCATATTCCATCTCAATGCCTTTTATGGTTGCCATGCAAGTAACCATCTTTACCTAATCATATTAATAAATTGTCCAATAAATATATAGTTGTGTTTATTTAATTATGTTAATGATAGTAATTTGATGATATATGAAATGTTTACCTCATCACTTGAGTTGCAATGCAAGTTTATTATCTCAACGATGGATTTCATTTCTTTTGTAGATGTTTCCTCCTTTCCAATTGGAGCTTTTATTGTTTGAACGTATGAAATGTCTTTACATTTGTCCGGCATCCTTAAAAAATTCATGTATAATGAAATGTTCATGTGTATGTATCGTATAATGAATTATATGGATTATGGATAAATAATACCTTGATCAGAACTGTGCCACCTCTAAAATGTCAAGGGTTACATATATCTTCGATGCACTCATGGTAGACAGAGAATACCAACCTATTTTGTGAATTATATATTATAATTGTAATGTAAATGTAATTTATGGTATTAGTAATAGTTAACAGATAAATATATTAAATATATTCATTTCAACTCTAGTAAAGGAATTTACCATTGAAAGTTTTGATTATTGTGGAAGTGACAATTATAATTAATGGCTTTGCTGAATTCTCGCATATCTCTTGATTGATGTCCAACGCACGATTAACCCAAAGAGCTATGCCAATGTTTTCCCCCTATTTGTATAGAAAATTTATAAGCAATGAAGGATATGTTTCCTAAAATTATGGCAAATAAATAAATGGATCAAAATAAGCTTTCTTCTATATTACGTGTTGTATTCCAGTTGTATGACTTTTCTATCAACCTTTCTTCCTCTGTGTTTAATATATGTATGTGGCTTAGGTTTAGATTTTATTTGTTCCATATTAGTTTTGATTTGTTCTATAGATTTGATTTGTTCCATATTAGGTTTGATTTGTTATATATTATTGGGTTTCAAATCGGGTTTCAAATCAGGGCTTCTTCCCCATTTTTGATTTGTCCGATTTATTTGTGTACATAATTATTATTTCATTTATTTTGAATTTGTTTGGTTTGGTTTCAATTTAAGGGCATTTCGTTCTCTCCCAATATTTTCTTCGAATATTTGTTGCCTCCATGTTTAATATACGTATGTGGCTTAGGTTTAGTTCTAAATTTTAGTTTCGAAATATGTACATAATGGTTTCAAAAAGGGTTTCAAATTTGGTTTCAAATTAGGTCTTTTACCCCATTTTGGGTGGGTCCGCTTTATTAGTGTACATAATAATTATGGCATGTATTTTTAATTTGTTTGGCCTGGTTTGGATTTTAGGTCATTTTGTTCTCTCCCACTCTTTTTTTTGAATAATCGTTTCATTTATGTTTAATATATGTATGTGGCTTAGGTTTAGTTCTAAATTTTAGTTTTGAAATATGTACATAATAAATATGGTTCTTCTAATTATGCAGTACTGGAATCTTATTCCCGCAGAGACAAGTAACTTATATTGGCTATGGATGATATAACCAATTCTGACAAAGTATGTTTCACGAACTGTATAATGTTATTTCTTTCGTATTCTGGATTCTAATTTATTCAATTTGTGGTACTTTTTCTAAAAAAATTGAACATCTTCCTGTCATAAACATGGGTATAGTGATTCGTGAGGCTTATGAAGTGGCCATCATTAGTAGAGAGATAATTCCTAACCAATAATTTGTAATTCCCTCCCCCCCTTCGTATTCTTTCACTCATTTATGTTGTGGATTCTTATTTTCTTTTGATTATCTTTTGTATGCATTATTGATATTTAATTTCCTGTGATTATCTTCTTTTGATTATATTTCCTACGTTTTGCACATATCAGGGAACGACACCTACTTCTGCATGCATCTCGGGCCAGAGACGTCGACGCGAATGAGAAAGATCCCAACAAATGTTGTTTCCCCATCAAACAACTCCCACTATATATAAACCATCTTCTATGACTTCTCCGTTGTTAATCACCCCTAAACCATAATGTTTCCCTCGGTGTAACCAAAACCCCTTTATCAAACTAGGGTGTTGTCATCCGGGATGTTTTGGAAGTCAACATCATTCTTAGATAGGTATTTGAACAAACTTTAATTAGGGTGGAATATACATCACATTCTTTGTCTCTTTCACATTTAACTTGACTAATATAAGATTTGTATTTTACTTTTTCATAAGAGAAAATACATGGAGCAACTTTCGGTTGACGAAAAGGGTAAAGGGAAAGAAAACCACCCCCTCACTTGGTTTGATTTCTTTCTTCTGCAATGAATTTCATTTTATACTTTTAAAAATGCCGTAATTGCGAGTCTTAAATATTTGCATCTATTTAACATGTTAGAAATTATCTAATCACATCTTGGGTCAAAGACGCCGACGTGGACGGGAACGACACCAACATATGGTATTATAGTGTGAAAGTATTGAGGACCAACCTTCTACTTCGTTAACTACCCCTACACCAAAATTTTTCCCACAGCGTAACCAACCCCCAATATGCAATATTGTGACGGACATTCCACCTTCGGTAGACCCTTCTCAATTTATCCATAATATCGAGCCCCGTAATCTAAATATGGATTTCATTTCTACCATTCAAACAGAAAATTTAACTTCATCCCAGAGAGTAGTCCCTCAAGATTTATCTAATTGGGATACGGATGTTAATTATGATGTAACTTCATCCCCCGGGGTTCCGCAATAAGATACTCCATCGGAAGGAAATACTATACCACCTTCAATTAGGATATCAATGATCCCTTCAATTATAAGGTACATCTAATGATTTATATATATATATATATATATGAACTTTGTTAATATGCAGCATATATGCAATTGAAAATATATGAACTTTATTAATACATATTTTAGTGTTTAACACAAGTATTTTTCTCAAATTTAGGTCAAGGAGACCATCTTTCCAAAATGGAGCGAGTACCAACGGACTAAGTCGTTCGTATGTTGCCTCGGAAAGACATAATCTGGGACCTATGAAAGTAAGATGCCCTCACTATGATGCATTACACTGGATGGCTGAAAGATTGTCAGATCCTTCAATGAGGTGACCATTGTTTAGGAAGTGCTATTTGTAGGGCCAAATTCGTCTACCCCCACTCATTGAACCACCTGCTGAAATTAAGATTTTATTTGATGGTGATGATGACCATTCAAAGTCCTTTCATACTTATACCAGAGATTATAATGCTGCAAATGCATTTACAAGTTTAGGTGTCCAAATGGGTGATCGGGTAATCGAGGGCAGGGGTCCATTGAGTTTCACGATTCATGGAGAGCTTCGTCATCGCAATGGATCCTTAATACCGAATGTTGGGCTAGAACATCACGCTGCTTATGCTCAGTTGTACATATACGATCCAGATGTGGCTTTGGATATCCGCCATAATAGAAATCCTCATTTGAGGAGGGACGTTCTAAGTACAATTTAAGGGTCTTTGTTTGTGAATTATGCTTTCACGTCGAAATATCGCGAGGGTTTTTCGATTATGGAAAGGTCAAATAGGATGGGTCAGAACTTACCTGCTTATCTCCACTACAATTCTTCGAAGGACCGTCGCACATATAATTTGCAATTCGCTAATGAAATTGTTGTTAATGACTCATTTCACACTATTTGTATTAAGGTTTCATGTAGAGGATTTCGAGGTTGCTTGGGAACATTGAAATCGAGTGACTAGAGTATGCTTAGTTAAACATACATGAGTTTCAAGTCATGTGTCTGAATTATAAAATTAGAACCCAAAATCCATGTATGCTAATAGTAAATGATTTTTTAATCACTCTTAATGATTTTGAATATTTTATCATCACTCCTCTATATATGTTGTTTATGCAGGCCATTTTTTATCATGACTCCTCCATGAACCCAAAATCCATGTATGTTGTTTATACAGGCCATTTTTTGGCTTTTGGCCATGCTTTTTAATCTGCTTTGCTGCTGCCTTACCACTGCAAGCTTCACTTTTTCTTGGCTCTTAGACCTGCGATGCTGCCCTACCATAACAGGCCTTAATTTGACTTGGCATTATCAATATAACAGGTACTTGGACCTGCTTTAATTGATTAATTTGTTCAAAAAAAATGTTGCATTATTACAATTGTTGCCATGTATGTGACCAAATAAATACAAATCCTCTAGCAGTTTCACATTCAGTGACCCCACCCCTCACCGTCATTTATATCGAGGTGTCAACTAATTTTTTTCTTAAATAAAATCTAATACAAACATTTAAGCCTAAAATAACTTTACATTAGTGAACATAAAAGATCTCCAATGTCACCCCAATAATTATTAGGAAACACCAACATGATAAAGTCCTTGAATAATTCTACCAAATGGAAAAGAATAAAACAATACCGATTGAAATCTAAATAATCATGTAATCCATTGCTCGAACCAAATGAAAAATTAGTACATAACTTGTAATTACCAAGATGGGTAAAATTATACGGCTAATCTATTACATTAACTCATCTGGAAAATATTGGATAAGAATAATATCTCATTATTTAAAGACCCTAAAAAAATAACATATACACATCTTGCTTTATTGTGAGCACATTGCATGTCAAATATTATTTATGAGCATTACTAAGAACTATAGTACAATTATATATATATATATATATATATATATATATATATATATCATTCCATATTAAGGATATATTTTCTAACGTTTAAAAAATTGAATTACGGAGAATAAAACAAGAGAAATGCTTAATTTAATGACTTGCATCTAGGCCTTTGAATTAGTAACATAAATTATGGCATAGAGGGTAAACAGTATACTACCTCCAAGTTACAATCTATCAACTAATATCATAGGATTAACATTCTTTAAACAATATCAATGGTATATATAAGAGAAACTAACAGGATTAGATGAAAAAGGCATCATCATTGTGTATTAGTTTTTATGAAATAAGTTCCAAGTAAGGAACGAGCCAACAATTTACATTTCATTCTCTCATGGGTTATATGCAATAATCAATAGGTCACAATTGAAAATTATATACCTAACCAAAAAGTTGTGACACCCCGCCTAATAAAAAATCGGGCTATCACTCCTGTACCAAATTAAAACAGGAGTCGCATATGGTTCATTCTTAGCATCACTGTCGAAAACCAAATTAATTACTAATAACCTATTAGGCTGGCGTAAAATTTTTATTTAACTAATATTTTTGAACAAATTAATCAATTAAAACATTCACACAGTTTATGTATAAAAGAAACTGAGATGAAATAAGAATAACCGAACACTCGGTTTAAGAAGATACAACCAAATCGAATCTGCAGAAAAGGAGATAAAAGAATAAATAAAAGTAGTTGGGTGATTAGCCCTAATGTTTATACATTACCTCCTATCTAGATTACAAGAATAGAAGCGTCTACAATAAACCTGCATGCATCCACAACTGCTACAACAGACGTCTGACTCGAAGGAATCGTCATCCAGGCATCCCTGTGGCTGGACACCTATATATATATATATATATATATATATATATATATAGAAAAAGAGAGGAAAAATAGATATACGGGTCAGAGCCCTATTTGTGAAAATATTTAACAAGTGCATAAATGTTGTATTTGAAAAGTATGTTTTATCTCATATTTAAATTAGTATCGCACTCCCATGAGATACCTCTCACCTCTCTTCTAATAGTGCACACCAAACGCATCCTAATAGGTAACTTAGTTAAGATACACTGCCTAACTAATCGTTTCACCAAAATTCTAAAAATTCTATTCAATCCAAGTACTAAGGGCTAAACTTATCCCCAGTCTCAACACTGTGCCATGTTCATGCGTGGGGTGTCTCGCAAAGCAAAATCCAAACGAGGAACCCCCCCGATACACTTCTACTTGGCAATGTCGATCGTCGAGATCCATTAGGCCCTCAGTACATAACGTATATATATACCTACATAATTATATTCATTTCATAATCACTTTTATTTACATATCACAATTTAAGTCCGGATAAAATCTCCCGGAATGAGAATTTATTTCATATTCAATTTATCTTTTTACTCTAATTAGAGATATATATGCATCATCTTGTTCTCATACACAAGTAATATACTATACACACAAGTATAATAACCATCCTAACTAGCTATAACTCAAGGATGTAGTCTCTCTGCTACCATCTACTAAGGAATCGCTCATGTATCATCCTGGGTACTAACGGTCGGAATCTCACACCGCCTTGGTAAAAACCAAATCAAAACGTATGGGAAGCACTCAGAGTTCCTCCCCGAAAGTGAGATGAAACATACCCACCACGTCTCACCCCTAATAAAAATCACAAAATATAAAATGGACGCTATGACCTGGGGACTATACGCTCCTTGCTCCTTAAGTCTGGGGCCTCACCCACATCGCGCAACTTCCCATGATAGCATAGAGGGGGTATGCTTCACATAAATACATATATACCATTCACACATAGATATATATACATATTCGGATCATATTATATACACAATAATCACATCGCATATATGATTGATATCCTTCCTCAGACATGCATATATGGCCTTAATTTCCCATCTCTCATAACGATGGCCAATAATTTCAAAATGTTTTCACTCGTAACAACATTTAAGTATTCGCACACTTACGATGCTAAATCCAAAAGTATTCCCTCACTCAATGTATAACTCGTGCCTTAATCGCGTTAAAAATTTATATACCCTTTGAATATCCCAATTCATAATAATTTAATAAGTCTTCCCTCAACTTATTGAATCCTGCAGGTATCACGTTATCTATAATCCTAGTCGTCGGCCGACGTCGGATCACCGTTCATGAATCTCTAGCCCTTATCCTCAATTTCCATCCTATTCACATTCTAGGATTTAATCGAATGCATTTAGCCCATGAACATTTTAACCACGTATATATCTTTACACTCTTATCGAAAACCTCTCTCTCTCGAATGTTACTCGAGTCGAATACTCACTAGGTTCGTCCCTTAGATTTCACCCTAAATTAATCCAAGGTTCTCTCTTTCATCTAAAGGTTTTCTCACCCTTAAAATATTCATCTAGGAGTCCTAATATCATAACTAGAATCTCCCATTTTAAATCTCCAATCAATTTTACACTTAATTCTCCCAATATTAGGTTTGATTTCTAGCTAATTTCGATTTGGGACAGCCTTTCGTAGAAAAATCATTATAAATCCAAAAAAATCATAAAAATACGCGGTCGGTGCCCACGCGACCGTATCGAAAATATGTACAAATTTTAATTTTTGACCAAGAGCCGAATCGATTCTCCTCATGGCCAAATCGATTTGGAAAGGACGCTGAATTACTATTCATCATCTTCTCCAAAATTCCAAATATCAACCCAACCTCCATTCTTATGGTTTCTAATCTTAACCAACATCACCAAAATCATCTTACACTGATTTATAACTAACAAAACAATTTATTTATGGTATTAAACCATTTATATGAGGTTTAAACCTTAAAGCCATAAAAACCCTAGTTTTGACATTTCTCCCATTTCAATTCAATTTCATACTCCATTAACACGGTTTTGACCCTAGAAATCATTTAGAGTTTACAATACATCAATTTGTAAACTCTTACTCAAGTTTTCCCAAATTTACTTTAAGGGGTCTAACCCAAAATCACATAATTTACCAACCATGATATGAGATATATACACTAAATTAATTAAAGCAAGTAAACACTTGCCTGGAGGATAAAATTCGATGACCTCGAGTCGAACCCCGTGGAGTTTGGCCTGAATCCCTTTTTCTCCTTCCTCTTTCTCTTTTTTCTCTCTTTTCTTCCTTTTCTCTCTTTCTTTCTCTTTCTCTTTCTCTCTTATGCCTCTTATAAGAGAAGCAAAAGGGGTTATCCCTTATAAACCCAAAAATGACTCGTTTACTCAATTACAAGTCCCTACTGGTCGAAAAATTCCCGAAATCCAAATACTACCCCCGGATACTCTACTCTGACTATCTTGTCCATTCTAAAAACAACCGCGCACTCGAAATCTCCATTCGAGTCACTTAACTCCAATTCACTAATTTAACCCAATATATCTACATGCGGTTTTTCCAATTAAAATATTATCTTTTGTCGCTTTACTCAAGTAATATATATAATTAAAATACTCCAACTCATTTACTTAATCTCAAAAGTAAATGAAACAAACCTCTGAAATCATCCAACCCTCATAAATTCCAAAAATTAAATTTCGAATTTACACTTATTTATGGAATTTATTATACCCAAAAGTGCGGGGTGTTACATTCTTCCCCCGTATAACAGAATTTCACCCTCGAAATTTGAATATAACCTACACCACCAACCTAGGATCTCTAATTTCACTACACCTTAATATCCCAAAGTCTAAAGGTGTTAACACCATGGTTCCCTACCATATTCAACCTATCTCAAGGCGTATGTTCTATAGCGCACTAGCTTACCTCAAGCTTATCTAAATTTCTACATCCTAACTCACTAACTCGATCGTAAGGTTAACTCTAACAATGACGTGTCACACCTATTACTTCTATAACTGCCTATAAGAAGAACTAGCCTGTAACTACCGCTCTAACGTCTCGAAAAGCTGATACTCTTGCTAACACTGTAAGCGTCCGCTCGTCCACAGTAGGACAATTGATCTCCTTTAAAAAGAAAATTTCACTAAGGCTTAACTACTCCCGTCAGTCTTTTCTCTTACTTTAGGTGCGCAAACTTTTATTGCACCTATACCATTGGATTATCGTGTACCTCCTATGACGTTCCTTTCAACCAACTTCAATCTCTCAATTACTGCTTTATGGCATAATCGTCCATTTTATAGACTATGCCCCCTTCTATTCCTGGCGGAATAATAAATCGACTTACTAAGGTGCCCATACATTCTTTTTCCGTGAACATTTGCACATCCAATGTGAACGTCCAACACATAGCACTCTCTCTAAACATGTAACACTCTCTCTAAACAACAACTGCACACCTGGGTTTTCCTAACCCGAATACTTCAAACTCCAATCTTTCCTATAACAGGAAATGCAATCTTTCATAAAGTTAACCCACCAATCTTCTTGTGGTTAACTCACAACTATCTCCTTATCTCAGCGCCACTAAACCTTCTGACCTTAAATTGTAATAATCCTAAAATCGATGTGATTTCCTACCCACGTGAAACTAGTACTATCCTAAATATATCCCTAGTGCCCAAGGCCTCTCTCAACTTCCGACATTTACTCAATTTCATGCGTGGGATGTCTCGCAAAGATAAATCCAAACAAGGAACCCTCCCGTTACACTACTAATCGGGGCGCCTATTCTCTGCAAAGGTGTTACGAACATTTTACCCAAAACATATTTTCTCCAAAATTTGCCTTTTTCATCGAGGCCTGACCACAAAAACTTAAATTAATTTCTCTCACTTTGCCTCACCCACATACTTGCGGTGAGAAAAATATTTCAGTGCTTTTCCATAGCACTTCCATCTCCATATGCATACAATCATCACACGGCTCTCAGTCCATAGTGTTTTCTCTACACTAGGTAACTTATCATCACAACCGACATCCTTGCATCCTATAACATCTCTCCACTCCCGAATTCATTAAGGTTCGTGCGTGGAGCATCTCGCAAGTGAAATCCAAACAAGGAACCCCTCCTATACACTACTACTTAACTTTGTCGGTCGTGGAGGTCTGTTAGTTCAAAATATACGACTGGAAAAATCTTATTCCATTTATCGACAAAATGTGGTCAAAACTCTTATTTCTCTCTAGGAGCCATACCACTAAGCTCTCTTTCTAACACTAACTCTTTATCGCAATCAACATTGAGCTTAAACTCACAGCTCAACAATAAATCCTGCATACTTTAAATCATATTTATGAGGTCGCCACTCACTCATATCATAATAACGAAACATCTACTCACCAAAGTTCCATCTATACATATAATAAAGGCGAACTCAACCTGTATCCAGGCGATATATCGCAACAACAACCTATTTCGCCTTGGAACCACGGACACGATAGTCTTGTAATCATTAGCCTGCTATCGCTCCAATCAATAAAGAATATATTACTGAAAATAACACCATACTCGTATAACACACACAAAACGAGCAATACATACCCAATATAAACTCATAATACTAACACACGCATTTCACAACGAATGGAAAAAAAATCTCCGCTATCGCGGAAAAACACATAAACATATACTATATAGTATTACTGATAGTGCCCAAAAAGCTCAAATTACACACACGAGTCTAAGGCTAACGAAATACTGCGACTTTATCTAGTCACACCTAATATACCTCCTCCATCTGAGGTAAAACTCATACTAATAACTTTGTCGATCTTCCTGATTGCTCTGATTGGTTCCTTGACCTAGCACACTTGTCTTAATCGAACCAAAACTACTCTTATCAATGCCCTATCTGGGAACCCTACTCTTGTCCTTTAACTTCTTCTTTAAAAGGAAACTCCACTACCGGCTTCAATAAGCCTGCTTTAATGAATTCCCCGGGTGGATACCCACTCATGGGGTTCTACAAACATAAATTTTCCATAATTTTTATCAACACTTACTAATGAGCCCATCATTCTTCTGAAGGACTCTCCTTTCATTGTACCTTCTCTAATCGGCACAAACTTCACTTATCCCTATCACTCTTTATTCATTGCTGGCACCCGACCGATTCCTTATGTGAATAATCCCAAAACTGCATTCCCTCCATGTATGGTGACCGTCATTTTCACCAATTCAACATTGCTCCTAAGAGTGAAAAAATTTCCTCAAATTTTCACATATGGTTATTTCCATACCCTGCTATAGGACAAGGCTTTTGAGCCTGCTGCTTCCGCTGAATCACGTTACACTGACTGCATATAATCTCAACTTCAATATATAGTCCTCATGAAGGATCCTTCGAACCTTTACACAATTTAACTTCACTGGGTAATTCAAATTAAGCATCACTCTCTCCTACAATGGTACGTGGATAATTATAACTACTATACCTTAGTAGTCGATGCAACAATCCTTAGCAAAGGCCACAAGGAGAATGACCTCTACTGTTGTCCTAGTCTCCAACTTCAACTAACCGCTCCAGCTAAGTCCCGCCTCCTACTGCCCTCATAACGGCCTTCCTTAGTCTCCCTTCCTCGATCAGCACATGACCCTCTAATGAGCACGCAAAAGATTTACTATAATCCTACATAATGGCAGGAGAACGCAATCTCACAAGAGGAATCAACAATCCTAATCCTAAGGCTCTATGTCAAATCAAAAGAAACGCTGAAAGCGTAGTACATCCGCACAGATTTCTAAGGACACTAGAACCTGATGCTGTGATACCATCTGTGACACCCCGCATAACAAAATACCGGGTAATCCTGTACCAAATTAAAACAGGAGTCGCATATGGTTCATTCTTAGCATCACTTTCGAAAACTAAATTAATTACTAATAACCTATTAGGCTGGCGTCAAAATTTTATTTAACTAATATTTTTAAACAAATTAATCAATTAAAACATTCACATAGTTTATGTATAAACCAAACTGAGATGAAATAAGAATAACCGAACACTCAGTTTAAGAAGATACAACTTAACCGAATCCACATAAAAGGAGGAAAAAGAATAAATAAAAGCAGTAGGGTGATTAGCCCGAAGGTTTATACAGTACCTCCTATCTAGATTACAAGAATAAAAGCGTCTACAATAAACCTACATGCACCCAAAGCTGCTGCAACAGACGTCTGACTAGAAAGGAATCGTTATCCAGGTGTCCCTGTGTCTGAACACCTATATATATATATATATATATATATATATATATATATATATATATAGCAAAAGAGAGGAAAAATAGATATACGGGTCAGAGCCCGATTTGTGAAAATATTTAGCAAGTGCATAAATGATGTATTTCAAAAGTATGTTTTATCTCATATTTAAATTAGTATCGCACTCCCATAAGATACCCCTCACCTCTCTTCTAATAGTTCACACCTAACGCATCCTAATAGGAAACTTAGTTAAGATACCCTGCCTAACTAATCGTTTCACCAAAATTATACGAATCCTATTTAATCTAAGTACTAAGGGCAAAACTTCTCCCCAGTCTCAACACTGTGCCATGTTCGTGCATCGGGTGTCTCGCAAAGTGAAATCCAAACAAGGAACCCCCCTGATACACTACTAATTGGCAATGTCGATCGTTGAGATCCATTAGGCCCTCAGTACATAACGTATATATATACCTGCATAATTATATACATTTCATAATCACTTTTATATACATATCACAATTTAAGTCCGGATAAAATCTCCCGAAATGAGAATTTATTTCATATTCAATTTATCTCTTTACTCTAATTAGAGATATATATGCATCATCTTGTTCTCATACACAAGTAATATACTATACACACAAGTATAATAACCATTCCAACAAGATATAACTCGAGGATGTAGTCTCTCTGCTACCATCTACTAGGGAATCGCTCACGTATCATCCTGGGTACCAACAGTCGGAATCTCACACCGCCTTGGTAAAAACCAAATCAAAACGTATGGGAAGCGGTCATAGTTCCTCCCCGAAAGTGAGACGAAACATACCCACCACGTCTCACCCTTAATAAAAATCACACAATATAAAATGGACACTATGACCTGGGGACTATACTCTCCCTGCTACTCAAGCCAGGGGCCTCACCCACATCGCACAACTTCCCATGATTGCATAGAGGGGGTATGCTTCACATAAATACATATATACCATTCACACATAGATATATATATATACATATTTGAATCATATTATGTACACAGTAATCACATTGCATATATGACTGATATCCTTCCTCAGACATGCATATGTGGCCTTAATTGCCCATCTCTCATAACGATGGCCAATAATCCCAAAATGTTTTCACTCGTAACAACATTTAAGTATTTGCACACTTACGATGCTAAATACAAAAGTATTCCCTCACTCAATGTATAACTCTCACCTTAATCGTGTTAAGGATTTATATACTCTTTGAATATCCCAATTCATAATAATTTAATAAGTCTACCCTCAACTTATTGAATCCTACAGGTATCACGTTACCTATAATCCTAGTCGTCAGCCGACGCCGGATCACCGTTCATGAATCTCTAGCCCTTATCCTCAATTTTCATCCTATTCACATCCTAGGATTTACTCAAATGCATTTAGCCCGTGAACATTCTAACCACATATTTATCTCTACACTCTTACCGAAAACCTCTCTCTCTCGAATGTTACTCGACCCGAATACTCATTAGGTTCGTCCCTCGGATTTCATCCTAAATTAATCCAAGGTTCTCTCTTTCATCAAAAGGTTTGCTCACCCTTAAAATGTTCATCTAGGAGTCCTAATATCATAACTAGAATCTCCCATTTTAAATCTCCAGTCATTTTTATCCTTAATTCTCCCAATATCAGGTTTGATTTCTAGCTAACGATTTTGATCTCAGACAACCTTCCGTAGAAAAATCACTATAAATCCAAAAAAAAAAAGACGCGGTTGGCTCCCATGCGACCGTATCGAAAAGATATACAAATTTTATTTTTTGACCAAGAGCCGAATCAATTCGTCTCATGGTCGAATCGATTCGTAAAGGATGTTGAATTACTATTTATCTTCTTCTCCAAAATTCCAAATATCAACTCAACTTCCATTCTTATGGTTTCTAATCTCAACCAAAATCACCACAATCATCCTAACACTGATTTATAACTAACACAATAATTTATTTATGGTATTAAACCATTTATATTAGGTTTAAATCTTAAAGCCATAAAAACCCTAGTTTTGACATTTCTCCCATTTCAATTCAATTTCATACTTCATTAACATGGTTTTGACCCTAGAAATCATTTAGAGTGTACAATACATCAATTTGTAAACTCTTACTCAAGTTTTCCCAAATTTACTTTAAGGGTTCTAACCCAAAATCACATAATTTACCAACGATGATATGAGATATATACACTAAATTAATTAAAGCAAGTAAACACTTGCCTGGAGGATAAAATTCGACGACCTCGAGTCAAACCCCGTGGAGTTTGGCCGGAATCCCTTTTTCTCCTTCCTCTTTCTATTATTTCTCTCTTTTCTTCCTTTTCTCTCTTTCTTTCTCTTTCTCTTTCTCTCTTATGCCTCTTATAAGAGAAGAAAAAGGGTTTATCCCTTATAAATCCAAAAATGCTCGTTTACTCAATTACGAGTTCCTACTGGTCGAAAAATTTCAGGAACCCAAATACTACCCACGGACACTCTATTCTGACTATCTTTTCCATTCTAAAAACAATGGCGCACTCGAAATCTCCATCCGAGTCCCTTAACTCCAATTCACTAATTTAACCCAATACATCTACATGCGGTTTTTCCAACTAAAATATTATCTTTTGTCGCTTTACTCAACTGCGACATATAATTAAAATACTCCAACTCATTTACTTAATCTCAAAAGTAAATGAAACACACCTCTGAAATCATCCAACCCTCATAAATTCCAAAAATTAAATTTCGAATTTACACCTATTTGTGGAATTTAATTATACCCAAAAGTGCGGGGTGTTACAAAAGTTTAGATCACCTAGTGTTTAATAAAAATTAATCCATATATTACCATTTATTCATGAGCTTAAACCTATAACCAATACTCAAATTCTTTTACTTACGTAGTACATAAAAAAATTAATAATGTTTTATGCAGAAAGTTGATGAAAATTTAATTTTAACTTGAAACATAAAATATGACTTCAAATTTAACTTTCTTTCAACATCAATAGAACATAAGGAAAGACCAAGATATAACAAATAGACAAAAAAAATACACTAACGAGAGTGGAACATATAGACATTTCACCATACAGTTTGTAAACAATACACCAAATGATAGAGGAATAGATGAATGGTCGAATATTTTCTAACATTCAAGAAGACACATCACACACTTCACATATCATATCTTTTCTCCGATGTAGACACTGAGCATGTCAACAGGTGGAGAACCGGTCATATTATTTCTAAAATAGAAAGACAAAATAATTTTAAAACTCTCAATGGAAATATAAATATATATTTTTTCCAAAAAGAAAAGAATAAAACTCTAAAGGGTGAAATAGCTTTTTCGAGTAGAGAGAGAGGGGAAGGGTGATTTATAACGTAGAGAGTGGTGTAAAGAGTAATTCTAAGAGACATAAAATACAGGATATTAATGTGTATCTATGCTCTTAGAAATATACAAAGAGGAGGATTGAAGCAAATGAAAAGTAATAAAGATAGTGCTGACACGTGGATAGTTTAGTTGAAGAGGAGATGTAACTCTTGTATAGCTTTTTATAGTATTAGTATAGATAAGCCTTATGTAATATAATAAGTGCTTTGGTCTTGCCACATAACAAATAGGAATATAATTTTCTTTGTTTGTGAATAAAAAGTACGAACATGGTTTATTTATTACCTAACTAACAACATATTTTTATTTTAATTCATTACAAAACTTTTTGGGGGGCCATAAGGCCCTTTTCCCTTAGTATAAATGTTTTATTTTAGAATATTACCTTGAAAAGAACGAACTTCATTGAAAAGATGCACATTACCTTTGGACCTCTTTTTTAAATCATTTCACACGCCCTACACTAAAAACATAATAGCTACAAAAGAATAGAGCCATTTTTCTCTCTCTCTGTGTGTGTATATATATATATTGGGTCTGTCAATATTTTTGGTTAAGGACACCTTTAATGTATACCCAATTTTTCAATAATTTTACTTTGAATTATATAATACATAGATGACTATTTTGAAATAAATTGTTATTTTATAATGCACACAATTATTTGGAAACTACACGTGTTGAGTTTACGTATTTCATAACTTATAAACTACACATCAACGAATAGAGGATGGTAGTGCAAGAAAAAAAGAAATGAACAAAAAATAATTAGCTTGTATTAGTAATCGATTGCTAAGGGGTTAATGGCATTTATATCAATTAAATTGCACAAGAAACGAATATTTAAATATTTTGGGATGCATGCATGGATACAACATGATGCATGGCACATGAATTAATGATACGTATGTAATGGTTATGCATGCAAAGGTTTAATATACGATAATATTGTAAATCTGATACAACTGGGCGTGCTTTTGTAATCCTATCATAATGGTTATGTACAGAGAAACAAATGGAATGGCTACACATTGAAAGTGTGTAAAGGATATAAATTATGAAACAAGGGTTTTATATTTTTTGGTATTTGACAAAAAGTCTCTCATATTTTTTATTTTACATATACTCCAAGATTTTATTTTTGTCCCAAAAATCCCCTACAATATTAAACATTCACAAATACATTATACTCTTTTATTTTAACAATAAACTCTAACCTTAAAAAACACCCTAAACCTTTAGAAAAACAGAACCCGGCAAAAAGTTTGAAAAACAGAAAACCTAAATATTAAATGTCCCTATATTATTTAATTCTTATATTTTTAAGGCGCTTATGATATAAAATATAGCTTCTCAAGAATTTGTCCTAAAAAATTGTAGAGTAAATTGTTTATAAATATAGCTACACCAAACTGGGAATTTCATTTTTGACTATCTTACCAATAATAATTATTTTGTAAACTGTTTTCATTTAACAATAATAGTAACACAAAATTGAAATTAAGGTTTACTAAGATTCAGCATTTTGTCTTCAAATAAATTTAAATTCTGACAACCAATATTTTACTTCTTTTCAGCTGGTAACATGAAAAGACATTATCGAAAACGAGCTTATAAAATTTTATGCTTATATATGATAAAAAAAAGTTTTTTATGCGGATTAGAGACCTGCATGTTCATGTAAATTAGATAAAGCATGATACAATCGCTATTTTCTCTCCTAACTAGGTGTTAGCCCGCGCGATGCGCGACTTAGTCGAATTCGAGCAATAAAAATAAATAAATGAATGAAACGTGCAGATGACTCAAACCCATCGCAACGTGATGCATCGGACCGTATGCCGTACCCGAAAAATCTATTCATGTATTTGTTATTTTTTTGTTTCTGCTGAACCCGAAAATTGAGAAATACTTAAAAAATCGAAAAATATAATACCATTTTGAAAATGAAAATGAAAATTTTCAACTTTCACCATTTACAATTACAAATTTCTAGAATGAGAAACACTTGAAAGTTTTCAACTCTGCAGTTTGTAACACTCCCCGTGCAATTTCAAAATGAAAGTTTTCAACTTTCACAAATTGCAAATTACAATTCCCCAAAACATCAACAAATTCCAACCGAGTAACCATCCAATATTATAGTATTGGTAAGAATTTAAGATTTGTTTCTCTCTCCTTATAACAAAATGACATGAGTGCATACATCTTCCAAAGTTCCCTCCTTTCTGGAGTTCAAAACTTAGAAACTTGAAATAACAAATTTTGAAAGAGAGAAAAGTTGTTGAACCTCAAAACCATCCCTCCAAAAATATAGACATTACCCATTACCTATAAATAACTCACCAAAACATCTAACTCCATATCTCTCTATCCAAAATTATAGCATCATCAGAGTTGGAGATGGAGGTTATCTTTCTTTGGGAAAGCGATAACAAATAGAATATCCCCCCGATCTCAACAGAACAACCCAACCCAGTTCCAACAAGTGTAAAATCTTAAGGAAGCCTCTTAGGGACATTACCAACCTATTCAACTCTCCAAATTCTCCAACTCCAAATTTTCATCTCACCAACCTGGTTGTCATATGTCGAACCCAAATATGTAATTCTTAAGGTATGTAAGAACTCGGAGTGAGAAGTGATCAAAATCATGTCATTGCACAAAGGAAAATGGTGGTGTGGTCTGCGCTTAATTGAGAGAATGACGGGTATTTGGATTATATAGAGGAATAAGAGGGGTTCAAGGAAAAAAAGAAACGGTGGGAATAAGAAGCGACTGGGGTAGGGAAAATCAAAAGTTGGAGTGGTTAAATGTTAGGGAAGGGAAAAGCGAGAAGTTGTTGCTGGAGTAATTGGTGGCTGCTGAAATGGCTTGGAGCAAATGGGGATGGTAACGTGGATAGCCTTTGAATTGAGAAATTTAAATGCCTGTATAGCATTTTAAAATATTACTAGGTGGAAACCCGCGCGATACGTGGTGAAGGTCGTATTGAATGCATAAAGAGCGAAGCAATTTGAAAAAATGAGAGTAGAATAAATTGCCCAATTGGAATTTAATCTACAACATCCTCTTTTTCCTTTCATCAATGTTCCTATAAATACGATGGAAGATATGTTAGAAGAAAATGGTAGTACTGAAGTAAAATTTTTAATAAAAGTTAAGTAGATAATAAATTGAAAATACCTTCCCGAACGCTTCTTTTTAGAGATATGTTTGATTTCGAAGTCAGTTGAAGGAAGTGTTATATTAGGAAGGACTTGATTTGGTTACTATTATGTAAAATAGATATGATTAGAGTTTACAAAATAAATGTAGTAGATAAATTTGAATGATTAAGTTTACAATACCATTTGAAAGGAGTTTGTACTATTTGAATTTTGTTCAGTTAAGGAATCATGGAATATGGTTGAGACGGTGTAGTTTTCATAACCACGGACTAAGTTGTAGTTATTGAGCTTGAGGCGGAATATGTGTGAGGTACCGATGATCCTTGTGATTGCAACTGGTAGTGGATCTTTGGTTTTCTCTATGAAAAAGTCAATATAGTATGTGAGATTAAACATTGTGAAAAATGAATGTTGGGAGATAATAAAATAAATGATCAGGAGAAACATACGCTAATGTCGTTGTTGATATGTGCAAGCTCGGAATATTGGACACTACACCAAAACGCGCCATTAGTAACACAATTTTACCGTTACTAAAAATATTAGTAACACAATTTTTACATTAGAAAAAAGGCATGAGGCACGAAGCTAGTAACGAAAAATTCTGTTACTAATAGTAACGATAAAATTTGGAATTAGTAAAGAAAAATGTTGTTACTAATAATGACGGTAAAATTCAGAATTAGTAACGAAAAATTATAGTAACGGTAAAATTCAGAATTAGTAACCAAAAATTATGTTGCTAATAGTAACGGTAAAATTCAAAATTAGTAACAGTAAAATTCTGTTACTAATAGTAACGGTAAAATTCAAAATTAATAACGAAAATATTATGTTAGTAATATTAATACATATTTAAAAAAAAATCAAGATCCAATATCCTGATTATTCTTACCACAATATTTAAATCCTAAGAACATATACAAAAATAAGGGCATTATATTCAACATTTACATTTATATAAGCGTCCACTCTTTATTTACAAAAGAAACTTAAACCAAACAAATGAAACATCGTAATACAATTGCCCCGATTACATTATTTTAAAAAAAACATCCAATATAACTTACTGATACAATCATCCCCAAATGAGATATTTTTATATTATAACCAATCAAATAAAATATAAAAATAAGTCCGTTGTTGTTGACTATCAACTTTCGTTCTATTATCATCGCCATCAACTCAGCATCCCGCAACGCTAGAAACTTGATGAGGATCTAAAAATGACATTTTGTCAAACAAAAAAAATATATCATATTAGTTATAATATCAACATTTAGTCATACAGTATTGATTTAGTATAAAAAATTATCCACTAGTAAAATTAATTGCACTAATATGTGAACTTATAATATCACACTTTCACATCAGCACTTAAAAATAGGAAATTTCACATAAAAACTAGTTAGTTAAAATTGTGCCCATTTCACTGTTTATTGCAATACTCATGATATTACTATTGTAATAATATTACAGTTAACTACTGTAATATGCATATTACAGTGCATATTACAGTGTATAATATTAATAGTCTTAAGAAGAAAAACTCAAAAGAAGAAGATAAACTCAAAAGTTCATTTGAATTCTCATAATCAAACTTCTCATTATCATTAACTCATTAAGTAACATATTATTATAATTCAAACTAAGATTATAAACATCAACTTTTCAATCGTAACATAACTTCAATCATAACATATCATATTACAGTTAAATGATGTAATATTACAGTGTATAATATTAATAGTTTATGTTTATATGACGTTATCACGAAAAGGCAGAGGACAAAATAGAACTTCAATCGTAACATATCGTATGAACATTTCAGAATGCAATGGCTTGATATAAAAAACTCTCAAGTTCAGTTTAAGTAGTTTAATGAACTAGCAAAGGCCTGGTTTTCATGCCTACATAGCTTAGTGAGTCTATAGTATATTTGGGAAGCACTCAGTTCAGATTGTGTTTGACGCATAAAATTCATACTTTGGATTTTGAATCGAAATAATAACTAGTTAAATTGTAAACTAATATGAATTCAATTCCAATTCCAAGGCATGAATTTCATTCTCCAAAATATAGTCTTTTTGACTCTGGTGATTAGTGACTAATGAATCACAAGCTGAAGCAGTTTGACAGTTTCGAAGCAGGGGAAGATACACTTGGAATAGGAAATGGAAGTAAAAAATATAATAAAGTAAAAACACACAAGCCAAATATCTGAGAGTAAATTTTGAAGTTTTTATGTACATTAGTTTATCAGCAACGTGCAATATTTTTAATTTGTGAATTTTTGTGCTTTCAAATAATTTTTTTTTTTTCTTTTTATAAAAAAATTTGGCACAGTTCAAAACCGTGGCAAAAGTGTATCATATTTTGGCACGGTTTTGAGTTGTGCCAAATTTTTTTAAACTATGTTGAATCTGGCACAGTTAAAAACTGTGCCAAAAGTGTGCCAGAAATATCAAATTCTGGCACGGTTTAAAAGTGTTCCAGAAATGTTCCTGTTTGGCCAAATCTGGCACACTTTTGAGCCGTGCCAGAAAAAAATGGCCATTTTGGAACACCTGATTCTGGCACAGTTCAAAACCGTGCCAGATTTGATCTGGCACAGTTTTAAACCGTGCCAGATTCCTGTTTTTGGTGTAGTGGCTTTTCCACATTTCTTGTCCCTCTCCTTTACAATTTTTGGGTTTCGAACCTCCTTTATATCAGGATATATCTTCTCTTGTTTTCTCTTTTGAAACAATTACGGCATTGACCATTCTTATAATCCTATGTTATTTGATTATTTTCGATTAAATTATTCTCTAATGACATATGGGCTTAAGCTTTGGTTTACAGCCACATTGATATTATTTATTTTGAAGTTTCCAACCAATATTGGTAAGTTATGAAACTAACGTCCTTGTTACTTCGTATTTAGAGACTCATTATTCGACAATGGTAACAATAATGGACTTAAAAATATGATAATTTGTGAAACTGGATAAAGTTTCACAAACACGTGTGGAGGGGAAATTAGCATCTCATACTCATCTTGTCTGCGATTTTGATTATTTGCATGTGTTATCCGAGCCTCCCTTCCCATTCCAAATTAATTAATAGTCGTGCTTAATATTTTCACCTCCAAGGTATTTTATTACTTAATATTTTCAGGTACCTCATTTTTATACATCTAATTTTATTTATAAAAACTAATTGCGTACATTTTTTAGGCATGGGTGTGTCCGGTTCGCCTCAATCAACTTTGTGCAATGTTTTGGGTTCGAGCGGGGGGAGTCCTAACTGTCCTTCCCAGGCTTCTTCACCCCCTCCTGGGATGACCCGAAATGACGCTGCTTGGGATCTGCTTTATGCCACTGCTAGGGAGGTTTCTAGGCTGAGAATGGCTGAAGAAGGGGTATGGTTTTATCACAACCGTGGTCTTTTAGGACCAGCTAGAAAACCAAGCCCTATTGCTGTACCACAAAAAGTCCCAACCCTAACCCCAACTTTGGGTATCAATCTTACCATCAATTGCAATCTCCACGAGTAAGTTGTTACAACTTTTATTTTCTTTGTCCCTCTATTTATCAATATATTTGAGGGTTAATGTTATATTTTAATTTTTTCTGCAGTTTCAGCAGTTGAAACAACAACAAATGATGAAGCAACAACAGTACCAGCAGAAACAAGCGCAACAAATGGTCCAAAACAAGGCTAGGAACAATAATGGACGTCCTTTGGGTTTATCTCCTTCTGCCTTACTACTCTTCAACAATCTCAACAACAACAAACCCCTCAACCTGGTTTTGGTATGAGAGCTATTTTTCTAGGAAACCCATCTGCCAAACGTGAATCTACCGGTATTGGAATTTTCTTGCCTAGGCATATTGGCGCCCCTATGGAAACCCGAAAAAATAGGTCCAGTTGTGTCCCTTATCGTCGAGGGTAGAATTGGTAGATAAAGGGGTTGGGTTGGTTTTGAATTGGTTTTATGTTAGTTGGCTAGTAGTTGGGTTTCTTTTCTGATATTCACTTCTGAGTTTGACTAGATCTTGTTAATATGTCTTGTATATTTTTATTTTATTTTGTGCAATAAAGTATGTTATGGTTTATTTAGCTTACATTAATTTTGTTTTATACTGCAGTTTTTTCAACTGTTTTACTACCTGACAGAGTCGTCCAAGCACTCAACTTGAATCTTGAACCCATTGCATCTCCAGCTCAGATTCAACCTCTCGCTGTAATGGAAATTTACCTGACTATGGTAAGGATACTTCGTTTCATTGTGTTTTGTACATAAACTATTTACGTCTTAATGAAGTGGAATTTTGTGAAATTTATATGCAGCCTTGAAGTATCGTAATCATGTAAGTTCTAACGCCAGATAAGGTTTTCAAATATGATAAAAATGGCGCTGCTGCACACAGTTGTGCATCATGGAAATTCTTTTCATTTTCTTTGCATATTGACTTTTATCGCGAGAAATTAAGTATAAAATGTCTATTGCATGAGTATAATTGTTGATTAGTGGTAGGTGTTTCGCCTTATTATTGGAGATTCATTCACTCTTACCTGTATGTCACTTAGTTGACCTATTTCTTAAATGACCCATGGCAGGTAGTGTGCCGTGTTTGAGTTGTTGTTCCTTGGTTCATTTACTCAATCAATTAAATGACACGTGCTAGGTAGTGTACCGTGTTTACATCCTTAGCTAGGGGAGATCCCTTGAAATATATTTCAAGTAAATAAAGTTTTCCTTCATTTCACTCGATTCAATTGAATAAATACATCTTATTGCTGGTTGCAGTCAATGATCCCATTGTGACGAAGGCATGGGCCAAGACATACCCTGAGACAGAATGTGAAGTTCCTAGCTGATGGAGCAGGAAAGTACACACACGCACTTGGCCTTGAGCTTGACCTTTCTGACAAAGGGCTTGATATTCGTTCTAGAAGGTATTCTCTCCTCATTGATGACCTCAAGGTGAAGGTTGCAAATATGAATCAGGTGGGGAATTCACTATTTTCAGTGCTGAGGAAATTCTGAAGGCTCTTTAGAGTGTCCTGATGTTTCGCGAGATGGGAGGTAATTTTTTTTATTTTTGATCAGAAATAAATTATATTTAAATGAAAAAATTACAAAGTTGTGGGGGCAAAGAGTTCACTTATAAAAAACAGTAGTAATATATCAATTGTCCCATTATATTGATGAAGCTCTTGCCTTTAGTTATGATGCTGACACTACTATTATACTACACTGCATTTCTTTGAAGGGGGTGGAGGAGAAATTGTGGAAAGGTGTTAAATGTGGCATTGATGCCGGTTCTGAAAACACTGTTGATTACAGCTATTGGCTTGTGCCTTGTACTAGATCTTCTGAATATCTTAGGTGAAGTTGCAAGGAATAATTTGAATGATGCAAGTGAAACTCAATTGTTGTAGTTATTGTTGCGCTTAGGTTGAATTGTATGTGAAAATGTTATGCTTTTTAAGTTATTGTATATGGGACTTGGAGAGAACCCTTTCTCATTTATTGGTCAATTATGCATTCGTCTGGTCTACCTTATGCAAGTGGACTTCCTGGATGGTCATTACGAGGAGACACATATATGTCAGGTCCTCACTCACAAGGTCCCCAGTCTTATGTGTGTCTTCCTTTCTCCCTCTCAAGGCATAGTACCTGTCTAAGGCTGGAATACATACACGGTCAGTAAATATGCCGACAAATTAATAAGACTGTTAATATGACTACACGGTTAGGAGTTTTCTTATGACTTAGCCATTTTTGGTTCGTATTTAATAGTTCACAGGCCAAAAAAAATTGGGTTGAGTTTCCTCTATTTTCAGGACATTCCAAAATCTGGTAATACAAAACCTGCCTAAAGTAAAGTCCGGGCGGCCACAAAATATAACAATTAACTTACAAAAGCCCGCACGGCCATAAAAGTTAACAATATAACTACAAAAGCCCGCACGGCCATAACACAAAAAAATGAAATCATGAATAAACCCCTTGTTGTAAACCGTTGAGTTCTCTGTGTGTTCCACGTGAATAAATACCAACGATAAACTGTTATCCTGCACAAAAAAATAGGATAGAAAAAAGATACGATATTAGTAAACCAATAATTTACAAAAAAAAATTTACTCAAACTAAAAAATTACATATAGGAGTGAAAATTATCATCATATTCTCAAATCGGGAGACCCGGGACTACGCGATCAGTCCTACAAGTTACATTGGTTCCGTGCGAGGTGTTCGTGCCTCTTACGGGATCGTTTGGGGGCTGGTTTGGGTTTTCACCCTTTAACGGCTTATTTTTAAGTTTAAGTGTTGATTTTTGCAAATTATCGTCATATTCACAAACCGGGAGACCCGAGACTACGCGGTAGTTCTTACAAGTTACATTGATCCCGTGAGAGGTGTTCGTGCCTCTTACGGGGTCGTTTGGTGGGCTGGTTTGGATTTTCACCCTTTAACGTCTTGTTTTAAGTCTAAGTGTTGATTTTTGCAAATTATCGTCATATTCACAAACCGGGAGACCCGAGACTACGCGGTCAGTTCCTACAAGTTACATTGGTCTCGTGCGAGGTGTGCGTACCTCCCACGGGATCGTTTGGGGGCTGATTTGGGTTTTCACCCTTTAACGACTTATTTTTAAGTTTAAGTGTTGATTTTTGTAAATTATCATCATATTCTCAAACCGAGAGACTCGGGACTACGCGGTCAGTTCCTACAAGTTACATTGGTCCCGTGCGAGGTGTTCGTGCCTCTTACGGGGTCGTTTGGGGGTTGGTTTGAATTTTCACCCTTTAACGGCTTGCTTTTAAGTCTAAGTGTTATTTTTGCAAATTATCGTCATATTCTTAAGTCGGGAGACCCAGGACTACGCGGTCAGTTCCTACAAGTTACATTGATCCCGTGTGAGGTGTTCGTGCCTCCTACGGGGTCGTTTGGGGGCTGGTTTGGGTTTTCACCCTTTAACGGCTTGTTTTTAAGTAAGTGTTGATTTTTGCAAATTATCGTCATATTCACAAACCGATATATCCGGGACTACGCAATCAGTTCCTACAAGTTACATTGGTCCTGTGCGAGGTGTTCGTGCCTCTTACGGGGTCGTTTGGGGGCTGATTTGGGTTTTCACCCTTTATCGGCTTGTTTTTAAGTCTAAGTGTTGATTTTTACAAATTATTGTCATATTCACAAACCGAGAGACCCGGGACTACGCGGTCAGTTCCTACAAGTTACATTGATCCCGTGCGAGGTGTTCATGCCTCCTACGGGGTCGTTTGGGGGCTGGTTTGGGTTTTCACCCTTTAACGGCTTGTTTTTAAGTCTAAGTGTTGATTTTTGCAAATTATCGTCATATTCACAAACCGGGAGATCCGGGACTACGCAATCAGTTCCTACAAGTTACATTGGTCACGTGCGAGGTGTTCGTGCCTCTTACGGGGTCGTTTGAGGGTTGGTTTGAGTTTTCACCCTCTAACGGTTTATTTTTAAGTCTAAGTGTTGATTTTTGCAAATTATCGTCATATTCACAAATCAGGAGACCCGAGACTACGCGATTAGTTCCTATAAGTTACATTGATCCCGTGCGAGATGTTCGTGCCTCTTACGGGGTCGTTTGGGGGCTGGTTTGGGTTTTCACCCTTTAACATCTTATTTTTAAGTTTAAGTGTTGATTTTTGTAAATTATCATCATATTCTTAAACCGAGAGACTCGGGACTATACGGTCAGTTCCTACAAGTTACATTGGTCCCGTGCGAGGTGTTCGTGCCTCTTACGGGGTCGTTTGGGGGCTGGTTTGGATTTTCACCCTTTAACGGCTTGTTTTTAAGTCTAAGTGTTATTTTTGCAAATTATCGTCATATTCACAAAACGGGAGACCCGAGACTATGCGATTAGTTCCTACAAGTTACATTGGTCCCGTGCGAGGTGTTCGTGCCTCGTACGGGGTCGTTTGGGTGCTGGTTTGGGTTTTCACCCTTTAACGGCTTATTTTTAAGTCTAAGTGTTGATTTTTGCAAATTATCGTCATATTCAAAAATCGGGAGACCCGAGACTACGCGATTAGTTCCTATAAGTTACATTGATCCCGTGCGAGATGTTCGTGCCTCTTACGGGGTCGTTTGGGGGCTGGTTTGGGTTTTCACCCTTTAACGGCTTATTTTTAAGTTTAAGTGTTGATTTTTGTAAATTATCGTCCTATTCTTAAACCGAGAGACTCGGGACTATGCGGTCAGTTCCTACAAGTTACATTGGTCCCGTGCGAGGTGTTCGTGCCTCTTACGGGGTCGTTTGGAGGCTGGTTTGGATTTTCACCCTTTAACGGCTTGTTTTTAAGTCTAAGTGTTATTTTTGCAAATTATCGTCATATTCACAAACCGGGAGACCCGAGACTATGCGATTAGTTCCTACAAGTTACATTGGTCCCGTGCGAGGTGTTCGTGCCTCGTACGGGGTCGTTTGGGTGCTGGTTTGGGTTTTCACCCTTTAACGGCTTATTTTTAAGTCTAAGTGTTGATTTTTGCAAATTATCGTCATATTCACAAATCGGGAGACCCGAGACTACGCGATTAGTTCCTACAAGTTACATTGGTCCCGTGCGAGGTGTTCGTGCCTCCTTCGGGGTCGTTTGGGGGCTGGTTTGGGTTTTCACCCTTTAAAGGCTTGTTTTTAAGTTTAAGTGTTGATTTTTGTAAATTATCATCATATTCTCAAACCGGGAGACCCGGGACTACGCGGTCAGTTCCTACAAGTTACATTGGTCCCGTACGAGGTGTTCGTGCCTCCTACGGGGTCATTTTGGGGGCTGGTTTGAGTTTTCACCCTTTAACGGCTTGTTTTCAAGCCTAATCTATATGTTTTGAAATTATCGTAATCTTCAACGACTTTTATCACCTATGTAAACTCTAAATTTTTTAAGGATGTTGCCTACTCATTCAACGAGGATTAGGAAGAAGAAAATAGCCGACTAGAGACATTGAAATTAATATTATTAAAGAAAGATGAAGATATGTAAAAGTATGATGGGATTTTTCGAGGACTGAACAGGATATTGAACACAAATCTATAAGCAGCATATATGCAACATATATGCATACAATTCCATATATGCAGTAGCATATATGCACGCAGCAACATATATGTTGCGTATATGCTCACAATAGCATATTTGTTGCATATATACAACATATTGAATGGGAGAACAATTGCTTAAATACCTGAGTTTCTGCTTCCCAATCTTGGGCCTTGGTTTCGATGCGCTAAGAAGAGGCGGATCATAAACGTAATTTCTCTGATCATCATAAAGAAGAACCGACCTTGATGAAGATCAAAAACCATGTTTACAACAAAACCTGTTGAAAACAAAGATAAAAAACATGTCACCAATGTTAATCATAAAGATATATACATACACACAAATATTAATGGATGAATATTAATTAGTAAAGCTGAAATTGAAAGAGAGGTATGTAATAATATTTTAGAGAAAAATCAACAACGGCATCATAGGACAAACACCTGTACTCATATTAGTAGCTTCAAAGAATATGTCAATAAATGATGGGTTTACAAAAGCACGATTGATCTCAATCATGAGAGCAACTTTTACCTGACGGACTAACTCCTCTGGAAATCAACTCAAGCAAGTATTTCTTCTCAGACTTTCTCCTCTCTTTTATATGCACTTGTGTGCCTTCAAATTTCCAACAGAGGTTAGATATGAGCAGGAAGTAGAATATGAAAAACTCCAAACTAAATGCTCACATTGCGAAATTTTATGACATTTGGTTATTAACTATAAAGTGGTTAGAATAATTCAATTGGATGGAGTTGACATGAAGAAACAAACACATCCACAAGATAAATAAAATACTTCAAGAATATCAAGAACTAAGACTAGAGGTAGATCTTAAGTCAAGTAAGTTTATGTTCCTAAATCCATTAATCATTCAAATTTGGAAGGCATTTCTGGTACTAAACATTTAGTTAAATGGAGTAAATACATAAGAAGCAGTCCAACCTGAAGGGGTAAAACATATTGCTATTATCCCAATCCTTAATGATTAACCACCTCCTGCTTTAGTAGATATCCAACTGAATCTCAACATTTTTAAAAACAGTCTTTGGGCATCATTTATGGAAGAAGAGGAGAATGATAAATCTGCTAATGAAGAATATAGTAAAGGAAGGTTTGTGGATTACGAACTGGAGAAAGAAATGCAATCTGCATATATATTGTTGAACTAATTATTCTGTCACACACAAAACACAGTCCAAAGTAGGAACAGTTAGATTGCTCACGAATAAGTTAGACTTAACTGGGAGATTTATGAAGAGAAAATATGTTTTGAAATTTCATTCTATCTTCTAGTAAATATAAGCATGATAAACGTGCCTTATTGGTTTCAAAAAATGATATTGCATTGGGGGGGGGGGGCAAGTATATAACTATTTTACTGAAATTAAATCAAATTACCAATAAATCATCAGTATGTTTTTCCATCCTTGAAACCAAAAACAACCTCGTTTATACCAAAACAAAAAAAGGCATCAATTCGTTAATCAATAATATATAAGAAAGGAACAAAGAAAAAGAAAAAGTGAAGTAAATGAATATGCGAAACTATCTCAGAAAGACATCCCTAAAGAAGAAGAGATAATTGACCTTCTTCTAGAAATTCATCCAGGAAATAGGATGTGAGTTCTTCCCAATGACCATAGCCCCGTAACCCTCACTGTTTCCTGGAAGAAAAACTGATGGAAAAAAATAATTAGCAAGAGACCCATAAATATCAATATACACTGATACACTCATGTTATTGATGTTCTGTGAGTTTTTGGGCTTCCTTAAAATTTCAGACTCCCCCATTACGATATCAATTTTACTAGAACCAAATGACACTTGATGACTTCACTTATCGATGCTTTGACGGATGGAAAGACATTCCAGAATCACAGTGTCTCGTCCCCTGCTCCAGTTACTACTGTCTGCAAAAACAAAGTTCAGTTGAACAATTAATCTTCCAACTGAGTAACAAACATATTATAAACATATGCTTAAACTGTGAAAGCTTACCTGACCATCAGGATACATGGCAAGAGGGGGTCTCAATAACATGATAGCGACCAATGAGGGGGTCTCAATAATTTGGACTCTACAACTGCCAAATGTCAGAGTAAACTTTAATATAAAATGAACTCTCACGGGAATAGAAGATCCATAACTAGAGTAATTATTGCAAGAATTTTGATAAGAAAATGAATGGAAGGTCTGGTTGTGTCTTTAAATGGGTCTCTAACAGTATCGTCTGTAATAGCTGCTTTGTGACACTCCCTTTTCCACAAAGAACCCATCTCTATATACCTCTTGGCATTATCCCACGCACTACCTATAGTATTCAAGAATAGAGCCATTAGAATACCAAAAACCATTGCAAACATCAACATGGAAGCCACCACTTTAGCACCCAATAGAGGATGCCCTGTATAGTATCCCAATATTCGGAACACGAGACCAACAGCTATAGGTGATACAATATCTAATAGTCAATGTTTCATTTTATTTAGTGCTTTCATTCTATTTAGTGCTTAAAGGAAGGAACAGATCAATATTAAGTAATTTTGAGTCTAATTATTATCTGCATCAATTCCTAACTACCTGTCCTTAATCTGGGCTTCCAATTCTAGATATATGTATATGAATATATAGTAGTACAGGCTATAGAAGTATTGGGAAGACCAAAATTGCTGATCACCCTGTCAATTCTGAACACGTCCACTCCTAGATTTATTAAAATCTATTGGGTGTATGGAAAGAAGGTTCGATTGATGGAAAATTCAATGCAGTTTCCAACTACAGCAGGGACTTTCTTCATGGCTTTCCCAACTGCCAAAATATCAATACAATAGTATTGCGAAATAATTGCACATTCACGGACATATTGCAATTGTCAACAGATCAAATGTTCAACGCAAGTGGCGCAATTACATATGGATTATTCTTCACATCCCATTCTTGAGGGTAAGCACATGATGATTCAACATGAATTTGCCAAACCATGACCTTCGAGTAGTCATTCCTTTTGGCTTCCATCCTCCTTAACTTGTTGAATAAATGCGCTCATCTCTAATTAATAAGAACATGCTTAATTAATGTGTAAAATTACAGAACTCTTTCTCTTCCTTTTGTTAACCAATTCATTCTTTGTGTGTGTGTGTGTATGGGGAGGGGGCAGCAGAGATGATATGGTATTTGCAGTTCCCATTTCAGCATGAGAATTGTCTTAAATATTATTTATTATCTTGGTGAAAAGAAAAAAGGAAAAAATAATTTCATCTAATTCGACCTCAATATTCATTAAAATAATCCTATAAGTATTATACCTCGTACACTTAGTTAAAGATACTTTTCATTGTTTTAACCATTTTACCCTAAAACAAAAATGGACTTATAATGATCTTTTACTAACATCACTATCAACAACTATGTTGGAATGACCACTAACTTGAAAGCCCTCCTTGATGGTATCAATCTGCGTAATAGGCTCAAAAGTGAGGGTTCCATCTCTTTTGATCCCAAAGTAAAGTACTGATGATGTAGCTAAACCCTGACATTTTGATATGCAATCTACGTAATCTTTTTGCCACGTCATCGGTGTGCCATCTAATAACTCGAGTCCCGTTACAAATTGGACCCTCCAGCGTCGTTTGACTTTAGCTCTGCATTAGCTTGGTCACTATCCAGGTTCCAAAATGACTGCCAAACAAAAAGTTGGAAATCGAAGAAAAGCTCACTTGATTGGAAAAATGGTTAGACATTTAAGGGCGTAAAGAGATCCATTCAAAGTATATTTCCATTGCAATGCAATCAAGTATACAAAGTAGAAAACAAATGATCCATAACACACATTCCTAAAAGGAAAAGCTTCTGAATAATCTTCAGAGAGTAACAATAACTTATATCACCAATACTTGTACTAAGGAATGGAGAGTTAAGCCAACACTAAAAAACAACACAAAGAATAAATGAGCATAGGATTTATATCCTCTCTAATACCACCCTCATAATATAATAACATTGCACATATATGAGATAAGGGAAAATAATGAGGGGAAACACCTACAACAAAAAGATGAATTACAATTTTATAGTACCACACCTCACCCATTTATTTATTAATCATGTCGGTATTTACTTAGTCTTGTATTAACTTATCGTACCAAAACATTGCATAATTCCCATAATATGTGGCATTCCATCTATTTCAACCTGCTTATTATGTAATCAAGTTGAGGAAACTATAAATAATTTATTTTTACAGTGCGACTTTGCAAAACGATTATGGATTTGTATTGTTTCTTTGTTCAATATAAATTTCCTAACTTCCCCAGTGTTGCAGAGTTCAAACATTTTATCATTAAACAAGTGTTTGGTCCTCAACTCACTAATACTTAGAAGGCGGAAATCCTCTATGGAATGTACATGATTTGGATTGTCATAAATAGGATGATGTTTGATAATATTAGACCTAACTTCACAAGGATGTGAAATAGGAAGCCTGGATTCAAGAAGTTGAGAGTTAAGTCATAACTGATATGCACTATAATTTTTGTAGAGTAAACATCATTTAACATAAGAATTTATTAATTGATGGCTTTAATATGGAATGATAACTTTCTAAAATACACACATGCTTAAAGAGTGTGTAACGACTCACTTTTTATGTCCACAAATGGACAACCTAAGATACCATGTTTAATTCAATTTGTATGTGTGATATTAAGTGAATAATAAACAAACCCCATACATAAAACTGTAATAAATTTCATATTGCTAGTAACGTACCTTTGCTCTTAACAGATGCAAAAATTAGACTTAAATGTAGAAGCCAATAGCGTACCTTTGTTCTTAATCACAGTAGTGACTTTGATAATGATTGTACAAGCCAATCAGTGTATTTTTCTCTGGAGTTGAGCCCTACAAAATTAAAGGGAAATCTCACAACACATTTTAGTAGTCTCTAACGCTATGTCCTACCATAGTGAATTATTTTATTTTCTTACCATAAACAAACCCAAAATAACAGAAGCTTGGTTGACTTCATGCACTGCTCCAAAAAAAATTCCTATATAATCATAGGATCAAGAGATAATACAAAATATTAGATAAATAGGTTGTGTGATATCAAAGAATTAATGCTCCACTAAGGCCCTAATAGGATTAAACTAAATTCATTCATGCAAGTAGTAATGGATACAAGAAGGCATGAGTATTTCTATTCAAGCCATATCTCTTAACCAAATTCAAACGGCACACCCACATGTCAATCCAAGCTAACCCCATTTACAACACAAATTCACAATTTGTAGTAAACAAGGGGCACATTCTTTTGACACATATGTAATTAGTTTGGATTTGGTTCTACTTTTTGGTGCGAGTAGAATTATTCATAAGGCATGTGTCTAAAGTAATAAATCATAGCACACTGAAATTACTTTTTTTAATCTCAAACTCCACCGGCACCCAAACGAACCTCAAATCAATCTGACTATAAACCCTAATTGACCCAAATTGAAACCATAAATAATCATGATAGAAACCCTAATTTAAACCCAAATTGACCCCAAGTCGAAACCCTCATTGCAACCCCCTCAAATATTCTATATTGCAATCACATAAACAAAGATTAACCCTTCGATTGACACACCCTTCAAATCATGAACATATTAAACCTTAAATCATGAACCTCATACAAAACGTCAACAAAAATTTACCTGAAACCCATATTCAGATCAAATATACATACATACATACATACATACATACATATATATATATATATATATATATATATATATATATATATATATATATAGAGAGAGAGAGAGAGAGAGAGAGAGCACCTAGGTGCGCAACGTGCTGGAGAAGATGCGACAAAAAATGGCCGATGAGAGAGAGTGATGGTAAGAGATAGGGCAAACACGATAGTGAGGGGGGAAGAGAAGGAACGCACGAGAGAGGGATTTGAGCGGGAATGGTCATGGGTCTCTAAACAATTTGGAGGAATAGTATTTTTTACGGTATTTATATCTTAGTTAAGTGTGCTCAATTTTGGCACACTTTTAAACAGTGCCAAATTTTGCCACGGTTTTAAAGTGTGCCAGATTGTTATTAAACCGTGCCAAAATTTGGCACGGTTTTAATCTGTGCCAAAATTTTAATATCAAGGTGTGCCAAATTGTTGTTTTTGGTGTAGTGAGCAAAGAAGCTAAAACGCGTATTGAAATGTGTGTACGATGCCTAACAATATCCACAGATACTTTGGGGTTGAAACATGCTAATTTCTACGAAAACTATTTACTATTGTGTGGCTTTCAACTCTTTACCCTTATGATTATAACTATCCACCATTGGAAACCATTGATGATTATCTGGATAAACTTACTAAGAAAATTGTACACCACCTTCTTCACATATATTTATGTTTAGATATCCACTGCTCTAGCATAACCACTTTTATAGCATAATTTTCTTATTACAGTATTACAAATGGGTGCACGCCAAGTGTGCAATGGAACCTCGTCATTACAAAGCCTCAAATTCACCATATAAGACACTCGTGAACGAATGTGTGCAGCTGCGCCAGTTTTTAGTTCCAAATATATAAATATTGATTATAGGCTAATATGAAAACATTATCTATGCAATGGAGATTATAGACTCTATCCTTACTTCTTTAAACCATCTTAAATAGAAAAATGGGGAATTTACTATCACTTTTCCGGCTATTTGCCTTCATCATCTTGAAACAAATCATTTCTATAGATTCGTGGTCAATTCTTGAAATCATATTCTCAAAAACTACCAAATATTGTTTGGGTATATGATTTATATTCCCAGAAACTACCAAATATTATTTGGGAATAAAGAAATCATATTCCCAAAAAATACCAAATATGTACTCTAGATGTTAATTAGCATAAAACAGTAATCAGTTCTTAAAAAACAAAAGGTGCTAGTTGAGAAAGTATTTAATGTTAACTAAAACTTATAGAAATTAATTTAACCCAACGTACTAATAAAAGAACTTCAAACTTAAGTATACTTGGTGTATTGCAAATCTCCGATTGAAACCTTCGTTTTAGCTCAGCAAAACTAAACAAAATTAATCTCCATTTGAATACAGTCAGATATATACATAAATGCAACAAAGAACCCAAAATTGAAAAAAACCTAATTCGAAACAAATCAAGAGCTCCATTTGAAATAAATGAAAATCCTAACAATTGAAGCCCAAACATGCACTCTTGAACCCTAAAACTGAAACTAAACGATTTAAGAACACGATATTGAATCGAATGTAAATCAAACCTAGAAAAAAGTAGTAATCGTGGTGCATAATAGGTCGTGTAAGATCTTATAGATCAGTTGAATAGAAGATGTTGACAAAACGATAAGTATACCCAAATCTTCAAACCCAAATCTTCGTACCCAAATCGAATGTAAATCAAACCTATTATTTAAATAAACTCTTGTATGGAGGAAACTGATTTTGGCTAATTTTTATATTAAAAAATTAATGTATTATTTAACATATCCAATCACGATCAGATTCTTAAGATCTTGATTCTTTTAGGCAGTGGCTGCATTATTAGATGATTTTTTTCATTATAACAACTTTGGACACATAAGTACCTGCCATCGGGAGAATGGTAGGTTTTAGTATGTTACCGTTTGAGTGATGCTTTTAATCCGGTTGGAGAAATGAACTCGATTTCCATTACAGCAACCCATTTGAACCGACTTCAAGAACCCTTAGAACCTGACCGAATAAACTCTTTCTTTTCCATGTATGGATGTCCAACAGCCTCTGCTTTGATTTTATCCCATAGAGGAGATTGTGCAACAAATAAAGCATTAAGACTGCTGATGGCATACTGGAATAGTTTAAATACATAAGGAAAACAACAACCTTCTACTAAACTCATAACCATAACTACTAAAAATAAGGACTCTGTCACTATCAGCAACTAAATAGCTAATACTAATTCAAATAGCAAAATAATAGCTAACAGGCATCAGACCAAGTCTTCTAACGGAACTCTACCACTATTTACTTCCCAATAGCTCCTTGCACGATCGTCCCACTATTAAATTAGAACCCTTTGAGGAAGAGTTTCTTCTTGCGAAGAAAAAGGTGTATAGAATTCTCATCAATTTGAAGAATTGAGGGTCGAGCTATGAATCAGTAAGAAAATTAAACACACAAATAAAGAGCTATTAGTCAGTAAGAATATTCATCATATAATCCAAAGTTCATAACATAATTTCATAATAAATTGATACCATCCGAAGCTAAACGAATATTATACAATTAATCAAAATCAGCATGTGAGATATAATATGAGTTACAAATAGATAAATTAAACCTCAAGCCCTAGTTGTATCATATAGAGCTTTCATATACCTCGTTTCCATCACCCTATACAATAATTTGGAAAAGAGATTAAACCTCAAACCCTAGTAACTTCTCTTTAAGCACTAGGTTGTTTTGGATTTTGATTTATCAAGCCAAAACTGAACCGATTCCGATTCCATCAAGAAAAAGAGGAAATGTATTTCAATCCCAAAAAATGAACATATCATGAGTTAAAAAGGAGAACAAACAGAGATTGAACCAAAAGAAGAAATTAGGGATTTTACGAAGATAACACATAAAATTAAAGTATGGATACCTGGAAATTGTTCGCAAAGATTGAACGAAGGATAAGAAAGGTATGTCTCACAAAGGTTCGCAGAGCTTGAAGGGGATTTTCGCTTGGGTGTGTACGAGAAACCCTAGGTGAACTGTGGGGAAGTTTTGTTTGGGGTTTAGGAGTCGGGGCATTTTCTTTTTGTTGGAGGGAAAACTCCCTCTTTTATTTTGTTAATAGAATTATAAAATATAAAACTAAAATTAGTAACACATATATTAAATTAGCAATGGTGATTTAGTGTGAGAAATAGTAATGGTATAAGACTGTTACTAATCACAAAATTAGTCTGTTACTAAAACAACATTTTGGTGTAGTGGAACTTTGATTAAAGACTCTTCTTTGTTAAAAAGGACAAATGTCGTGGAAGATGTTTCATCCTTGACGTTGATTTGCAGTTTGTACCTAAATATGTAGCATTTTAGTTTGTTATAAATTGTTAAATTGAATAGGAAAGAAAAATTACCGGTAAGAATATATTACCTAGGAGATGGAATGATATTGTTGGTGTTGCATGATTCCAAGAAGAAGGAAGTGAAATTATGTGTAAGCTTCTTGTTGCAATGGTTACATGCTGGATAATACCACCGGAAATGTTCATCGACACCAGTGATTATTGCCCGGTAAATTACATATAGAACCTACAAAATAAATCATATTAAAAGATAATGAAGGCCACATAGTAATTATATATTTCAAGCAGATTATATAAGAAAAATATTTATTTATAGTAGGATACCTCATTTGGAGAGTCAGAACGAAGGGATAAGATATCTTCAATGGATTTAGAATCTCCTTCAATCTGAAGATGTCAATTGTTGCCTCTGGTTGGATGATATGTCTGGACGAAAGAACGATTTTCGTTATGAAGTCGGTATATATATAATAAAGATACCCCCGATATGTTAGATTTCAACAAAGGCAATCTGAGGGTCTAGTTTTCATATTGAGAGAGTTGGTGGCTTCCAAGTACCACACCCAAATTTATGGAAAGCTTCTTCCTTTCTACCACACCCAAATTTATGGAAAGCTTTATGGATGATGGAAGTCCCTCCAAAGCTAAAACATTTTATGTGGAAAGTAGCCAATAATGCTTTGGCTAGCAAAGAAAACCTCTTCAGAAGGAAATGTTCAAGATCTCTTCTATGTGCCTTTTGCACAGACAAAGTGGAAGATATAGAACACATTTTCCTACGATGCTCTCTTGCTGAAAATATTTGGGACAAAAGTGGTTTAAAGGAACGTTGGAGTGGTTTCGACGCCAGAAGCATGCTTGGGTGGTTTTCGAACATTATTGAAAGAGAGACTTCGGTATCTTCTGCTTCTAAAGCTCTTAAACAGTTGGTTGTTCCCCTCTGGGCTATTTGGACGAACAGGAATAATATCATTTTCAATGGGAGCTCCCGTCCAATCAATATCATTGTTGATAATATCTACAATATGGAAGCTTCATGGGAGAACTGTTACACGAAAAGGGTTGTCAACTTTAATGTCTATAGCCCTGCTTCTTCTCAGGACTATCAGAGTGCCTCTCATGAGCCTAGGCCCCCTATGACCAGAGTTACCACAGAACTCAGAAACGATACAGGATTTAGAGTTGACCCCACCTATCCCACTTTCAGAGTTGATGCAGCGTTCAGCTCTCATACCAACTCAACAGCTTTGGGAGGGATTTTGCAAGACCCCATTGGGAACTTTATCCTGGGATTCCGAAAAATCAGATCTGCTTTTTCGGCTCTTTGCAGTGAGGCATTAGCAGTCCGCGAGGCGTGTCTTGTAGCCAAGTGGATCGAAATAAATTCCTTCACTCTGATCAGCGACAACCTAGAGCTTATCAACTGTTGCAACAGTAGTGGGATGGACCCATGGGAAATTAGACCCATCCTTGCAGATATTAGATAGATTACAAATGACTGGAATGTGATCTTTAAGTGGGTCCCAAGGCGTCAGAACTCTATAGCCCATTGGATATGTCAAAATTCCTGTGCTTTTCTTAATTCTGGTTGGTCTGTATCTCCCTCTAGGGAGCTGTATTCGTTACTATCTATTTGATTTGGGCTGTGCCTTTTTCCTGTAAAAAAAAAAGGCAATCTGAAATTCATTAAATAAAATGCACACAGAATTATAAATAAGATGTAAAATAAGGTGTGAAAGAAAGTCACGCTCTGTGACCTCAATGGGGACATGAGTTATGAACATGGACAGTCAATGGTATGAAGAAAGAAAAATTAAATATATATGGAAGTAGGCAGTCACAACAAAGATAAAGCAAGAAAATGAACAAATTTGGACATGAGTAGTGTACATGAGTAATGACCATGGACAGACACCATATTTGGACATGACAACTGAACAATGAACATGGACAGTCCCCATATAGATGCCATCAAAATTTTGTAACTCCTGGGTCTGCTGCTATAGGGGGCATTTTTAGAGATCATAGTGGTCACATGTTTGGTGATTAGTAAAAAAAATGGCAATCAGATAATCAGATTATTCAACTTGGTTTGACACAAAGTTGGAAATAATTATGAATTGAATATGACTCAACCTCTGTGGTCTCGTGTATTGTAAAGATATGTTATCACCCGCATTGGTCCCATCTCAAGAGAGGGAAAAAGTTTCTATTCTTGAATTTCATAAAAGCATTTATTCACTCAGATATACAAAGAAGGAAACTTTTGTGTTTAGTGGCAATGGAGTCCCATCATATTAGAGCATTGTCACAGTGACGTCCCGCGTGTTTTTTATTTTTATACGTTATGTTTGATCCCCATTCAAATAAATTATTAAAAGTAAAAATTATCCTGCCTGATTTAATTGTTTAAAATGAGCAACATTTATTTGTAAATGAGTAAAAGAAATTTCACGTGGGCAGCAGGTAAAGGGAATTAGCGTAGCAGTTGTATACATGTTAAGAGTAGCAGCAATATTAATTAGGCGGAATAAAATGTCCACATATGGATGTATTTGTGTATTTAAATGAGAACAATGTATGAAAGGACTAAGTTAGTGTTCCAAATGAAATTTCTATTTACTGTGTGTCTAAAAATGGCCAAATATCCGGCGTAAAACATCTACAGCGGAAAAGCTCTCATTAGTTCTCTTTCACTCATTTCGTCAAACATCTATCAGGCATTCAGGGGAAAAGAAGTCAAAATTAATTCATTGATTTAGATATAAGACGGGGTATAGAAGGTTAATCGTTATAAATTATGCAGCTGGACATAAAATTAATTCATTGATTTAGATATAGAAGGTTAATCGACAACTGTGGATACGTTCATAACTCTGCTAATTTATGGCGGGAATACGAATACCAAGAGTTGTAAAAAACATATTGGAATACGAATACCAAGAGTTGCCCCTTACCTGCGTAATAGGAGAGGTCGGGCTTTTCGTTTCCAACTCTCTCCTTATATATACATAGATTCATTTCGGTAATAGATGCCTTATTAACTCTCTCCCTATCTTTCGCTCAAAACTCTCTCCCTAAAATCTTACAATGGATTTTAGGTTGGAAAACAACGATAAGGTCGGTGGGCTGCTCTTGAAAGGCAAAACTCATGGGTAATAATAACAAACTATATTTTTCTTTTAAGTTTCATCCAAAATATCTTAATATTTACAATATGTATACTTACTTTTTCTTTCTATCTTTTTCCATTCTACTTCTAATGCAGATATCTTAATCTTAATTTGCCACCTGTTTATGAAGATGATGATGGTATTATCAATACTAATCTGTACCTTGGTACTGCTCAAAATTTGGATCATGGAGCCAAGTTGGAAATTATCAAAGGTAAGATTCCAATTGTGAATTATGATTACGGATCCACTTCTGAAGTTGTCCCAAGCAAATGTTCAAGTGCAATAGAGAATAAAGAGTTGGTCATTTCAAACTCATACAAGAATCAAGATCGTCGACGTCGACGTCGATGTTATCGATCGGAATCGACTCCATTAGAATTCAATGAGATCTAAAAATACTTTACTGTTCCAGTAACTGAAGCGGCCAAGGAGTTAAATGTAGGATTAGCGGTGCTGAAGAAAAGATGCAGAGAATTCAAAATCAAGATGTGGCCGTACAGAAAGATTAAGAGTTTCGAGGCACTTATAGACAATGCTAAGGTACGTGTATCCATTATCTATGCAACCAATCTAAAAATAGAAAAATTATCTAGTATACACGTGCCGTAATCGAAAAAAAATCTTGACTTTGCCACTATAAATATACAAATGTGGCATAGTGGGCGCTTGAGCCCCATAAAAAAAATTAAAAATAAATTATACCCGTGCCACTAGAAAAGTGTAGGGGTCTAAAATAAAAAATTTAACTAGTGTATAATGAAAATACTCAAAACCATATAATCTCTTTGTTTACAAATACTAAAGCTTAGTTGAATGAAAACTAAAAGGTTAGCACTTCTTTGCTTCTCTCGTCTTTCTCTTTAATATATACTTTTAGATATTTATTTAATTTTTGAATGAATTTTTAAGATTTTAATTGTACAAATTTTTATTCAGATATTGAATTAAATTTGACTTCCCAATTTTATCGTGTTATATTAATGTTGATTAGCGTGTTATATTAATATTAATGAATCTAGGGCTCTAATTTTATGGTTATTAATGGAGTTAATGTTGGTTGAAATGTTAATAGTTATGTATATTTTGATTGGTTAATTTAGATATTTAAATGTAATCGTTGGATGAAATCTTTATTTTCAAGTTGAAATGTTATAGATTGATAGAAACTAATTTGGTTGTTAAATTGTTAATTTATTGTGAAGTATATTATGATTGGATTTGTTAATTAATGAATAGAAATGTTAACAACGGAATGAAAATAAAATAAATATCTATATTTTAGGGTTAATGTACTGTTAGTAATTTATTGTTAAATATTTGGATAATTATTTTCTACTAACTTTAAAATAACCTAAAAATAGCAAGCCATTTTATTAAACGATATTGGAAGTGAATTAAATATCCAGTTATTTTTTCCCTTTATATCTTGCTGGTATAATTATATAACCATATTTTTTAATTTTAATATCAGAGGTTGGGAAGTGAAGTCGCTAGAAGAGAACAAAAGCATGTTGGAGAAGGTGCCACAATTGGAGTTTACAGAGAGAACAAAGAAGTTGAGGCAAGCTTGCTTCAGGGCTAATCACAGGACAAAAATGTTGCTTGGTATTCGTTGATGATGCTTTATGTTCTAAAACTTCTTTATATGGGATTTTATTTTGAGTCATTATTTTCTCTTTGGGTTTGGAAAGTTGTTTCTCTCTCTCTCTGAATAAAATTAAAATAGTAGGTAGTTTATCTATAAGTATGATTACAATGGAAAAGATTATTGAGGGGAAGTATGATGAATTGGTAGTGATAAGTGATAAATTTGCAGGTGTGAGTTTTTGAAATATTATGCTACTAGAGTTTATTTATGTTTTCTTAGCATTTCCTTTTAGAGTGATGTAAACTTAACCGCAAACAGGCGTGTGTTGGTAAATTTACCAACATGCATAGAATGGGTTGTACCATGGTGACCCTATCATGGTATAACCCATTTTATGCATATTGTAATTTGCCAACATATGTATAATATTTTCCTTCTTTTTATTGTCAATTTGAAGCATTCTAAAGTGATAGGAGATAAAAGAAGGAAGTTATTTAACACTAGAAATCAATGGCGGATTCAGGATTTACAGTCATGAGGGGCTAAAAGCCGGAGGTTCGTGGGTGGGAGCCCCCGAATCTAATTTGTTATGGTTAAATCGAGTTATATACAAATTATATCTTTTTATTTCTAGTTATATACAAATTTATTACATTTTCTACTGTAAAAGTTGCAAAAAACTCATTATTTATGTCTTTAATTTTTTATCTTTACATATAGCACCCCTAATTTTTTTTATTTGGAAAAAACAGAGGGAGTCTTGGCCCCTACTGGTTCCCATGTGCATCCGCCGCTGGAAAGAATAATTAAGGGTTAATTATATTTTAATGAATCCTCTTTTAAGTTCTATTGACTTTTATTTAACTATATAAGTCATATTAATAGACTAGTAGAACTTATTTTCAAGTTCCTCTAATAGGCAAATATGACCTATTTAAAAAATTCTCTTTACGTTGTCTTGGTCCCGTCAAATGTTAAAATGGCTTACGATTTAAAAGTTTTTTTTTTACCTAGTGATGCTAATATGACTTGTTTAAAAGATAACTAGTGAATAATATTTATATGATAAAAACTCTTTTAAATCAGACTAAAATATAAGAACACGAATAATTAAACTTACAATACAAAAAAAACATGAAATTGACATAATATGTTTGTGCTCGATTCAAAATATTAATTTGTCTTGATCGCGTTATTTGATAAATATTTTTAATCATTTTACTTGTGTTAATTATTTGTGTCATGCAATGTTTTTGTTTCCTTAACCGTGTCTTGTGTTTGGGAGAAAGTTATAAATTGAGTTAATTTGTCATGTTTTAAGTAGGTTGTGTTCATGCAAAGGGTAAAATACATGATGTGTCAATGTCATGTTTGTGTTTTAATTGGGTTTTTGGTGTCGTGTTTAGATTAAAACGCAACCGAAAAAACATAATTTATCTCGCATTACTAGTTGAATTTACGAGTATTTTTTATTGATAAATATTTGTCATGAAATATATGAAATATTCCATGTTATCCAAGTTTTAGAATGCTTGATCCCAAAAATTTGCATTATAATTTTTTTCACCCGTCAAGAACGAACAACATACTAAAGCACGAAAATTTACTAAACTCATTATTTTTACCACAAACAAATACATAAAATAACCAATTTCAGCTTGCCTAAATATTTCCCCAATTTTTTTCCACTTTCCATCATTTCTAGCAAAAGAACCGTGAACTGTCAATCTACACATTGAACTAAAGACCTAATCACGCTAACTTGAACCTTAAGAAATTAACCCATATAATTGGTGCAAAATATATTACAAAGTCATGCGAGAAATGTATTAAAATCCTTAGTAACATTACCACATAATAGTGTAATATTCAATAGCACATAGAGAATCAATAAATCATATTGGTGACATAACTCATTATTCCGTTTTTAATGAATTGTGAATGAAAATTATAGCTGGAAATTTTTGGAAAATAAATATAAATTAGGTGTTAACCCGCACAATACGCGATCATATTAAAAAATATTATATTTTTATATAATTGTGTTTCAAAAATCTAAATGAAAAATAATCTAATATGACTGAGTTATATAGCCCAGTTGACAAATTCTTTACATTTGTAAACACTTCTAACCATAAATTAGCACTACTAATATAAAAAAAAAAGATATATAATTAGCATAGCTTAAATAAAAATATATAATAATAATGATTAACATAATGGAACAATGCAAAAAAAGTGCAACCAAGCCCCTACACGTGATATTTTTACGGATACATATATATGGCATATCTATTACATGTTGACCACCTTACCAGTGAACTGTAAAAAAAACTCACTCGTATTCTTTGAAACAACTGACATGCAACAAAAGAATTTGAATTGCCCTATTAATTTTAGTGTCAATGTACTCTTCCTAATACCCAAAGGAGATTGAACAAAAATAACTTTAATCTTTGGTCTAAATTGAGATACCATTTACAATACACAACACATCATAATTTGTTAAAATCATTTACGGCATTAGAGCTTACACCATAATTTCCAAGGACTAAACTTCCCAATATGAGCTTAATATTGCATATAAAAGTTAGGGTTCACATCGCCAATTTGAACCTAACGGACATGTAGTTATATTCCAAAAAAAATAGCAAAACTAAATTAGTTAGCATTGCATATAACGACCAAGGTTGACTTTAATGATTCTTAGATTTAAAATGTCAAATTTATCAAAAAAAAAAAGATTTAAAATGTCCAAAATATGTTTTACTTTTTCAACCGAAAATATAACTAATGTGTCTTAACGTGAGTCAACTGCATTATGTGTGGAGGTATGAATGAAGAGGTTTTTAAAAAGAACATAAACATGTTAAAAACTAAAACATATATAAAGTATAAACTAAACATAAAGTAAACTTACATCGTAGCCATTAAAAAGCAATTAAACTAGGTAGAATGATGCAAGATTATGGCAACATTTCTTTAATATAAATAAGGACATTGCATCGACTCATTTAAAATTCAAATGTCAAAGCCACGCTCAAGTTTACAAACAATATAAGAAATTAAAAAAAAATGAAATTACCTTGATATTAAAAGACAATGAGCATATGGCAAAGGCACTATTGTTGTTATGTTTCAAAGAAACACAAACATTACCATTTAACACAATTATTCTCCCAATCCAGAAAAGTTAAATCTAAAAATCACAAATCACATTATTGTATTAAGTCTTGAATCCACATGAATATGATCCTTAAACAATTTTAAATCGCACTCAATTTAAGTCAATATCAATTGAGGGTAGTAATTGAGAATATGCACGATGAATATCTATATTCAAATACCTAAAAACCATTTATAGTGAAATAGGAACAAATAGAGATAAAAGAAGGCCATAATTAAATGTGCAAAAAGTTATACCTAGGCTTATAATAATATGCTGGAGAGCTCTAACATTTTTAATGGTGAATAAACAAATACACAATGTGTTTTTTTCTATGAAAAAAGCCAAGAGAGTATATACTGAAGATACCTTGAACCTCAAAATAAAATATAAACACCAAATTAGTACCTATAAAACCAAAAAAGTAGAAAATTTTGAAACCAAAGAGAGGTAGGAATAAAAATTGCAACAAAAATAATACCTAAAACTGATTCGAAACACCAAAACCATAAATTTAAAACACAATTAGAGAGATATGTGTCTAATATGCCTTGAAAAAGAAAAGGATACTTACAAAACACAAATTACTACGTGCAAAACCAAATTAAACAACAACCGATTTGAACCAAGATTTGTTGGAACCAAACAGGCAAAACTCGTAGAAGTCGAAAACGACTCCGATCAAGCAGTTGGTGGGCATTATAGACAATCAAGAACAAAAACAAATTTTATAGTGAACATAAATTCAAAATATAAACGTTTACAAAACCAAATAAATTTGACTACTTTATCTTTCCAGTTACATTTTCCTTCAAAAATCTTCATCTTGTCTAAATCAATATACTGCTGAGTTTCTTTTTCACCTTTATTTCCTTTAGTTTCTCCTGTTCCTAAGTTTTGAACCCTCGTAGTATCCTAGCTGCTAAGTCCATCTTGGATAATAGAAATTTCTTCTTGTTGCTTATCATCATAATTTACATCTTTTTGGAGGCTAAGTTCTTCATCTTCTTCAGTTTATTCTTCTACATTTTGTTCTTCTTCTTGTAGTCTTTCCTCATCTTATTCACTTTTATCATTACTATATTGAACTTATTTTCTATGCTTTTCTTGAATCTCTTAATCATTTTGAACTTCTTGAATAAAATTAGTCAGGTCTTTTATGTTTTTTTGCTTTACCATCTGTTTTTCACTTGAAAATTATCTCACTTCTCTTTCTTCTGATGATTCTGTTTGTGGCATGTCCACTTAAATTATAAGATCCAATAAAGATATAAAAAAAATTTTAGGAAGGAGAAGCGATTGGGAAGAATAAAGGTCATGAATATAAATAGTCTATAAACTGGGTGGAGGGAGCGAAAGACAATAGAGATGCATGTATTAGGTGATTGAATATGGAAAATTAGCCTTATGCCACGCGGATAGGCCTGTAGTTTAGCACTCTTAATGACTCGTAAAGCATTTTGCAATAAGTATAGAGATAAAATTATTATTTATTATTATTATTATTATTAATTGTAAGGGAAAAATAAATACCCATCCTGAAGTTTGAGGTATTTTTCAATCTTAGCCCCGAAGTTTGAAAAGTTTTAATGTTAACCCCAAAGTACAATTAGTTATGCAATGTGAGACACCGTTAAAATTTCGTAAAAATCGAAAGGATTGTTGATTGTTTGTACACGTGGCTGTCTTGTGTCATTTTTTTCTTCCACTCAGTGCCCTCTCTTCTTAATATTCTCCTCCATATCTCACTTCACACACACACACATGCACACACACGTGTGTGTGTGTGTGTGTAGGCGATGGGTGGTAGAGTGCAACAGGAAGATGGGGATATTACTTCTCCTTTAAAGTCAACTTAAAAACATGTTTAAAAGCCCCCCATGGTGGAACAAGTGACCACGTACCATTGCTAACATGATCACTGAATTCGGTAGCCATGGAACTCAAAAATTGAGAACTCAATTCATTAAATTGAACGTGAACCATATAAATGTAATTAGATTTTAGGTCCATACACGGATACCCATGATATGCTGGATTATGCCCTAAAAAACATACGATGAAGACTTATAGTCCACTTTATGTTTGTTGTAAGTATGTAAGTATCAAAAACATAAACACACAAACAATTTAAGAAATCAAAAATCAGGAGGGGAATTGTAGACACATTGATATGGGGAAATGTAGCGAGATACTTTAGAGGGCATGCGATTTATAAGATAAATTACGGATTCAAATGCAAAGTGACACAAATATTGAGGGATCGAACTGAAGTCAGTGCTCTTGTTAGTAATCTACCCATCTCCCTGTTGCACTCTACAACCCATCCCATATATATATATATATATACACACACACACACACACGCGCGCACGCATGTGTGTGTGTGTGTGTGTGTGTGTGAAGTGAGATATGGAGGAGAAGGTCAAGAAAAGAGGCTGATGAGTGGAAGAAAAAATGACATAAGAAAGCCATGTGTACAAACAGTCAGCATTCCTTTTGTTTTTTATGAAATTTTAACAGTGTCTCACATCAGATAACTAATTGTACATTGGGGTTAACATTACAACTTTTAAAACTTCGGGGCTAAAATTGAAAAATACTTCAAGCTTCAGGGTTGAATTTTTATTTTTGCCTTATAATTAATAATAATAATAAATAAGTTTTTCTCTATACTTATTCTAAAATGCTTTACGAGTCATTAAGAGTGCTAAACTACAGGCATATCCACATGGCATAAGGCTAATATTCTATATCCAATCACATGATATGTGTATCTCTATTGTCTGTCTCTCTCTCCACCTAGTTTATAGATTGTTGATATTCATGCCCTTTATACTTCCCAATCGCTTCTCCTTACTGAAATAATTTATATCTCTTTATTGGGTCTTCTAAATTAAATGGACATGCCACAAACAGAATCATCAGAAGAAAGAGAAGTAAAGGAATTTTCAAGTGAGGGGCAGATACTTTAAAAAAACGTAAAAGACGTAACTAATTCTATTCAAGAAGTTCAAATTGATCAAGAGCTGAAAGAAAAGTATAGAAAATAAGTTCATGATAGTAATGATCAAAGTGAATAATATGAGAAAAGACTACAAGAAGAAGAACAAAATGTAGAAGAACAAAATGAAAAAGATGAAGAAATTAGCGTCCAAGAAGATGTAAATTATGATGATACGCAACAAGAGAAAATTTCCATTATCCTAGATAGCCTCCGCAATAAGGGTACTACGAGGGTTCAAAACTTAAGAACAGGCGGAACAGAAGGAAATAAAGGTGAAAAAGAAACTCAGCATCATATTTATTTAGACAAGATGAAGATTTCTGAAGGAAAATGTAATTAGAAAAATAAAGTAGTCAAATGTATTTGGTTTCGTAAAAGTTTATATTTTGAATTTATTTTAGCTGTGAAGTTGGGTTTTTGTTGTTGATTGTTGATAATTCCAACCAACTGTTTGATTAGAGTTGTTTTCGACTTCTAGGAGTTTTGCCTTTGTAGGTCCAACAAATCTTGGTTTAAATCAGTTGTTGTTTAATTTGGTTTTGTAGGGAGTAATTTGCGTTTTGTAAGTATCATTTTCTTTTTCAAGGTAACTCCCTCTCTTTAATTGTGTTTTAAATTATGGTTTTGGTGTTTCGAATCGATTTTAGGTATTATTTTTGTTCCAATTTTTATTCTTACCTCTCTTTGGTTATATATTTTCTACTTTTTTTATACGTACTGATTTGGTGTTTATATTTTATTTTGAGATTAAAGGTATCTTTGGTATATACTCCTTTGGGTGTTTGCTTAGAAAAACACCTTGTGTATTTATTTATTCAGCAATAAAAATGTTAGAGCTCTTCGGCATATTATAATAAGCCTAGGTACAACTTTTTATATATTTAATTATTGCCTTCTTTTATCTCTCTTTATTCCTATTGTGCTATAAATGGTTTTTAGGTATTTGAATATAGATATCCATCATGTATATTCTCAATTGATACCCTAAATTGATATTGACTTAAACCGAGTGCGATGTCAAATTGTTTCAGGATCATATTCATGTGGATTGAAGATTTAATACAATAATGTGATTTGTGATTTTTAGATTTAACTTTTCTGGATTGGGAGAATAATTGTGTCAAATGGTAATGTTTGTGTTTCGGAACATAACAACAATAGTGCCTTTGCCATATGCTCGTTGTCTTTTAATATCAAGGTAATTTCATTTTTTTTTAATTTCTTATATTGTTTGTAAACTTAAGCGTGGCTTTGACATTTGAATTTTTAATGAGTCGATTCAGTGTCCTTATTTATATTAAAGAAATGTTGTTATAATCTTATTTCATTCTACTTGGTTTAATTGATTTTTAATGGCTACGATGTTTGAAAGATTTAGTCTTAGATAGGGGAAGGAATCTTTACGGATTTAAATTATGCCCATGACCAATGCGCTGAAATTGGCACTATTTGTTGGTACGTGCATTAGAGAGAGGAAGTAGGATTTTTGAAGATTTTAAAAAGAGGTCTTAGCTTTAGTATGTGTATGATAACGAACTATATTACACTACGGTGTTTGACACATAACTTGATGAGGGAAGCATAAAACCATGCTAATTAAAAGTAATCAAGGCCACACCTAATATCCAGATTGAATGTTTTTTATTGATTGGTTACGTAAGATGATCCAAACATGCTCATATGGTATTTGATTTGTATAAATGTTAACACTTTTTGCACGTAAAAGAGCACATTAGACCAGTCTATTATAGATGAAAATATGAATGAAAGACCATATTATTTTCAAGTAATTCGCATACACCATATATTGTTTTTAATCTTTATTGCATCAAAGGTGCCAAGACAAATTAAACTCATCTTCAATGGTTATGTTTGTATTGGCGTATGCATAGATAAAGTTCAGTCAAATATAATCATTTTGATTTGACCTATCAGAATGGTAAACAGATTAGTCCAAGCAGCCATGTCATTGAGTACATAAATGAATGGACAAACCTTAATAGCATAGTTTATATTTTTCTTAAGTTTTAATGAAGCCACCCTTAGAGGTTGTTAATATTTTAAGGTATCACATGACTGATGAAATCGTTTATAGCATAGTTTACATATTTCTTCGGTTTTAGGGAAGCTACCCTTAAAAAGGTATCACATTTTTTATGAAAGGTTTTATGTGTATATTGTCCGATGAGTTTCAGAAATCGCAATCAATTATTTTCTATGTAATTTATTAATTATAATGATATGAAGAGCTGTATGGTGAGTTATGAGCATCCAATAAGTAGAATGGGAGAACAGGAAAAGTTGTTTGATATTTGTACCTCTGTCTATGAAATTTTTTTTGATATTTATAATTCTGTCTATGAAGCAATTTTTTCTTTTTTGCTGTTTTAAAAACTTTATGCATCAAGGCACTTAAAATTTGTTTTGAAATATGAAGTTAATTAATATGTCAAAAGTGAAGTAAAAGTAGTAAAAGATCAAGTTATCTGCTGCTTACTGTGCGAATGCATTTTCATTTGTTTGAGTTATTCCGTTGAGAATCGATTATGTCTGAAATGTTAGTTTGTGCCTGCATTAAGATAAATAAACTTATTTTATTGTCATATTTGATTGAAAAATAGATGCAAACAATTTAAGTAATGAGAGAAGATCTTTTGAGATGAAAACTTTTATACAGTGCATTAGATATAGTTAATGAGATCATTCACTTGAAGTTTTGCAACTACTCTATTGAAAAAGATATTATTTGAAAGTGGTGTAACATCAAGATATTTTCTCCATACCTTTGAAATGCATCTGCATCCACTGGATTGAATTTTTTGAGAAATGTTTTCTAACACCCCCACACTTTTAAGGATAATTGAATTTCATAAGTGGGCATAATTTAGAGATTAAGGGAAATTTTATAAATAGTAATTTTGGGATTTATGAACATTTGATTATTACTATTGTGTGTTACATTTACTTTTGAGACTAAGTAAATGAGTTGGATTATTTTAATTACATGTCACAATCGGGTAAAGCGACAACGGATAATATTTTAATTGAAAAATCTGTATTGAGATGTGTTGGGTTTAATTAGTAAATTGTAGTTAAATGACTCGGATGGAGATTTCGAGTGCGCGGTTGGTTTCAAAATGGCCGAGATAGTCAAAATAGAGTATCCGGGGGTAGTGTTTAGATTCAGAAATTTTTGGGCTAATAGGGACTCGCAATTGAGTAAACGAGTCATTTTTGGGTTTTAAAGGGGTAAACCATTATTTCTCTCTTATATAAGGCACGAGAGAGGGAAAGAGAAGGAACAAAAAGAGAGAGAAGAAAGATCCGAAGAAAGGAAGGAAGAAAGGGAGAGGAAAAAGGAGATTTCGGCCAAACTCAGCGGGATTCGACTCGAGGTCGTCGAATTTTATCCATGAGGCAAGTGTTTACTTACTTATTTCTTTCAAAGCATGAATCTCATATTATAGTTGGTAGTAAAAAACAATAAAGAATTTCGAGATGGGTTTTCGTGAATCAAAACAGGTTTTTCGAAGTTTAACAGATAAACCCCGGAGAATATCAAATTGGAGAAACTTAGGAATTAATTAAAATTAGTTGTTAGTGATGGGTTCTAGGATGATTAGAACCCTTTATAGGTGTGTATATGTTGTTGATTGAGGTAGGAAGATGTTAGTAGCGGAGTTAGAAGCTTGGGGAAGCTTTAAGGTTCGAAACAGCTTCTCGGAGAAGAAACTGTTCTGTTTGATCGATCGATCGACGGCCAGGGGTCGATCGATCGACCCTACAGATATTTTGGAAATTTCGGCTTATGTTTTGTATAAGGGATAAATTCCCAAATTAATTAATCCAAGCTTATTTATTTGAGGAAATAAATATCCAAATAAGGGAAATTCATACCTAGCCCATTTAAGGGAATTTATTTAAGGACTAGGAGGGTGCAATATTATGTGGCACTAAATGTGTATTTAGTGGAAAAATAAATTGTGGAGATAGATAGCGGGGGTTCCCAAAAATAGATTGGGGAATTCTAAATTATTATTGGAGTGAGAAGTATACCTTGGGTTAATTAAAAAAAAAATCTAGGACTCACTAATTTAAGTGTGTTCGGGATGAGTAACACTCGGGAAATTATTTCGGCGGTGATTATATATAGATAATAGTACGTGTAAAAAATGTAATTATATACCGATTACGTTTGAGAAAATCCTACGAGGCGACTAGGATAGAATTTGGGATATAGGCTAAAGATGATTTAGCGGTTACTAGATACGTCTATTGACGACGGTTATTATATGTGGTGCGATACCTATGGAAATTAAGATAAATTGATAGTATACTTATCTAGTTAGTATGAAATTGTATATTCAGAGAGTATATAAATCCTCAAAAGTGATTAAGGTACGAGTTATATATGAAGTGAGAGAATACTTATGGATTTAGTACTTTAAGTATGTAAATACTTATGCTATTACGAATGGGAGCATTCGGGTTTGGCTATTGCTATATGAGTTGGAAATTATAGCCATATATATTTGAGAAGTGATATAGTTTATATATTTATACGACGTTGTTACAGTATTGTAATACCCCGTACTTTTGACTATAATTATTTTTGGGATTAATTAATTAATTGCGTATTAATTGGAAATTAATCCGGGTTATAAATACTAATGTGATGCGAATTGGTATTTGATTAAGTGCATATATGATTATATATGTATTTGGTATTATAAAATTTGTCGTGAGATTTATATACGGCATTTTAGAAATTTTGTTGAGACGCGTGGGACCGCCGCGTCACGGTATATTATTTTGTTAATAAAAGTGAATTTAAAATCTATAATCCGTATGGTCGTTTTGAGTGCGCCAACGCGTTCGGAAGGGTCGAGATAGTCAGAAAACACTAGCCGGGGGTATAGCTTGGGTCCCGGGGTATTTTTAGGCCATACCGGTAACTTAAAGGGTATTTTAGTAATTTGGTATTTTTGGGTAATTAAAAGTGACGAAAATTGAGAGTTGTAATCTGATAAGGAATTGACCCAACCAACCCTTATTAACCCAACAAGCTACGGAGGTTTATTAAATTAGGTTTTCATAAGTTCCCCAAAGCAAACCCTAGCCACCATAGCTTTTTGGAGAAGAAAGCTTGGAGAAGGAGAGAGAGAGAGGAATTCTGCAGAAATTCTACACCGAATCCACATCAAATTCAGAGACAAATAAGGCAAGTGACTTTATTCCATTTAAATTCAGAGAATGTCTTTTCCATGTTAGAAAATTCGGATTTATGGTTGTTCTTGATAAAATATGAAAACCCATGTAGTCTAGATCATAAAAATTGAGGAATTTGAGAAGGATTGCATGTAGAATAGTTTGGAGACAATTAATCTGATGTTAATACATGTTTGGGTGAAAGAAAAACGAAATAAATTCTGGGATTTGATGATGATATAAACCTAGGGTTCATGTTCTAGAGAAATTGGGAAAAGTGTAGAGATTTGTAAATTTGGTTGATGTTATGATGATTCTATCCTTGAAAACATGTTAGAAGATGATGTAAATATGTTTAGGATGAATTAGAGACCCTAAAACGTTATTTGGATGAACTTTGGAAGAGATTAGAATTGATAAAAATGGTGAAAAACGATCTCTGGGAAAATCTGGGCCGAAACTGGTGGCTCGTTAGAAGCAGCCCCCAGGTCGTTCGAACGAACTCGTTCGAACGAGCTTCTAACGAGTTGACCAGTCGTTACTAACGAGTAGGGATTTCGTTCGATATCTCGTTCGAAGCCTCGTTCGAACGAGACTTCTAACGAGCTGGCAGTTTGGTCCTTTTTGGACTGTTTTGACTTTTGGAGTTCCGTAAACTTGTTCGAGGATATAGTTAACCTTCCTATGATGAGGTAGTGATAGGTTTGGGACATTTGGGTATTTATGAGAAGGAACTTACATACGAGAGTGTATTACATGAACGGTTTGGGTTGAGACGTGAGTGTCTACTACGACGTGAGATAATTATAGCGCGTATAATTACAAACCGGAATGGTATGAATTGTGCTAATTGTAGTTAGTATGAGAATATATACTACGATTAAAATACGGTACTACTAAGACGTGTGTTTACTTAGTATTGGTATATGGATTGTGTGTATGACATACCTACCATACTTGCTATCACGGGAGGTTGCGCTCGCTTAGGACCCTATATTCCTTGTGTGCCTACGGGGGGGATATAGACTGGTACCTCGATGAACATAGGTCATTGAAAGACTTATTGTGATATTAATAAGTCCGCTGACCGTGGGAGCGTAGGTATGTGCGTGACCCACGTGATGGTGACTGTGTTCGCCTCCACTATTTGTGATTTGTGTTATGTGGACTATTCCTGAGAGATTCGGAATATGTGATCCTTATGTACGTGATGTACCGGGATGGATAGCAGAGTATGTGTGCACTACAGCTTAGATGGCGGGGTGCTTGCATTGTATATTTATGATATGAATAATATACATTATATTAATGGGAATCCTCATGTTAATGTTGTAAAAATATTACGGTATTGTTTCGAGTTATATTATGAGTTAACTGTTAGTTATATCAATGGCATATTTAGTAACTGAGTTTACGTTAAACCTCTATTTAATTACGAGCGTTGTTATGTTAAATGGAACCAAGTAATATGGGTAGAACCTTAGGCAGTCTAAAAAGGTTTTGTTGTCAGTTAGCTAGTAGTATGGGTCGATATAGATGGGTACTTACGTTAGGAGTGCACAGTTAGACGAGAGGTGAGAATATCATGCGAGTGTACGTCCTAACATGTACTTTGCATTTAATGTTTTAAATGTTTTAAAGCACTTGCAGGTTTTTAAAATATAACTCCACATTCGGGCTCTGACCCGTTTGCTTTTCAAGTCTCTTTTTCTTTGTAAAACCATTTTAGGTGCCCAGCCACAAGGACACCAAGCATAGGATTCTCATTCAGGTGACGAGCTGTAGCTGCTTGTGGAAGCTACAGGAATTTTGCATGTAGATGCTTCTATCTCTTTGGATTCCAGAGTCGCTATCTATCAGTTGTAGGGCATGTCGCCCATTTCTATTTAGAGCATTTTTATATTTCAGTTTTCAGACTTTAGCATGTTTTATTTCAGTTTGTTATTCATTTCAGTTATGGGATTGTAGTGAGGGGTTTCCTCCAGACTTTATTTACTCTATTGTGATGGTTATTCGTTTTACTTCAGTATGGTGAATGGTGTTATTTATTTCTTCATTACACTTGTTGCATGTTAATCAGACTTAAATTAAAATTTGGCAACTTGATTTTTAAATACTAGGTGGTTAGTAATAATAAAAATATTTTCGACAGTGATGCTATTAACTGATCCAACTTGGCATTTTGAATTAATTTTATAAAGGAGTAGCTACCCGGTATTTAATTAGTCGGGGTGTCACAAGTATATATAATATGTTATAGAAAAACATATATATCTGTGTGTGATTGGTATGTTTGTACTTTAGAGGCTGGTTCCATGAGCTTTCCTTTGGCGTAGGGTTGGAACAACCAGACTATATATTTTTTGTAGTGCGATTCAGGGAGGTTGCGCGATGTGGGTGAATCCCCTGGCTTGAGGAGCAGGGAGAGTATATCCCCAAGTCATATTGTCCAGCGTTCGAGTGTGATGTGTGTAATCCACTTGTAAAGAGAACATGACCGCCTCCACCGTTTTGTATTTTTACCATGATTATGAGTAAGTCTGGCTTGGTACCGTGGTATAGTGAGTAAACTCGAATTTGGATAGGCACTATGAGACTGCATCCTCGAATTATAGCTCGGAGGGATGGTTATTATACTTAGGACTGCGATAGGTATAATGATACTTGTTGTGTATATATATTGGGTGTAGATAAGACGAGATATTATATATAATTGACTTGAGTAAAGTGAAGAGAATGATAATCTGACATTCCCCTTCCGGTAAATTTATATCTGGATTTATATGAAAATGAATTATAGGTTCTAGTAAGAACTATCTATATGTGTATATATTTATACGAGTTATATATATACGCGTCTTGTGCTGAGGGCCTAATGGATCTCGCTGATCAACATTGCCAGGTAGTAGTGTATCGGGGGGTTCCTTATTTGGATTTTGCTTCACGAGACACCCCACGTACAAACGTAGCACAATGTTGGGAATGGGGAGAAGTTTAGCCTTTAGTACTCGAGTTTATTGGGATTTTCAGAGATTACTGGAAACGAATTAGTTAGGCAGGGTAGCTTAACTACGTTGTTTACAAGGCATGCGATAGGTGTGCACTATTAGAATAGGGGTAAGGGGTATTTCATGGGAGTTCGATACCAATTTAAATATGAGAAATTTTCATATTTTTAAATATGGCATTTATGCACTTGCAAAATATTTTCAAACTCAGGCTCTAAACCATTTTTCTATTTTCTTCCCCTCTTCTGTTATATATATATATATATATAGGTGTCCAGACACATGGAGACCTGGATGATGATTCTTTCGAGTCAGCCGTTTGCTGCAGCAGCTGTGGATGCATGCAGGTTTACTGTAGACGCTTCTATCCTTGTAATCTAGATAGGAGGTACCGTATAAACATTCGGGCCGATAGCCCAACTGTATTTATTTATTCTTTTACCGCCTTTTTAGTGCGCCATTCGATTTGGTTGTATTATGTTAAAACCGAGTGTTTGGTTATTTTATTTCATTTCAGTTCTTATACATAAAATGTGCGATTGTTTTATTTTGATGGTTTGATTAAAAAGATTAGTTAATTAAAATTTTGATGCCAGCCTAATAGATTATTCGTAATTAAATTGGGTTTCGACAGTGATGCTGAGAATGAATCACATGAGACTCCTATTTTAATTTGGTATAGGATTTATCACCCGGTATTTTATTAGGTGGGGTGTCACAAATGGTATCAGAGCATCAGGTTCTAGTGTCCTTAGGAATCTGTGCGGATGTACTATGCTTTCATCATTGCTTTCGATTTTATATAGAGCCTTATGATTAGGATTATTGATTCCTCTTGTGAGATTTCGTTCTCCTGCCATTATATAAGATTATAGTAAATATTTCACGTGCTCAATGGAGATTCGTGAGATAATCGATGAAGAGAGACCACAGAAGGACGTTATGAGGGTAACAGGAGGCGTGGCTTAGTTAGAGCTATAAATTGAAGTTGGGGATGAGGACCGCCGTTGAGGTCATCCCCTTTATGGTGTTGTTAAGGATTGCTACAACGAATATTAAAGTATAGTAGTTATATTTATTTACGTACCGCTATAGTATAGAGAGTGGTGATGATTTGAATTACCCAGTGAAGCAAATTGGGAAAAAGTTTAAAAGGATCCTTGATAAGGACCATACGTTGAAGTTAAGTTGTGCGGGGAAAGTGTAATGTGATTTAGCAGAAGTAGAAGGCTCAGAAGCTTTGGCTTAGAGCAGGGTATGGAAATAACCATATGTGAAAATTTGTGGAAAAAATTTTCACTCGTGGGAGCAATATTGAAATGGTGGGAACGGTGGTCACCATGGTCGGGGGAGCAGGATGTCTTTCTCACAAAGGGATCTTCTGGATGGATTTAACCGTTAGTTCCTTTGATTCATCAAAAATGAAGAGAATTTAGTTCCTGAATTATTCACATGAGGATCGGTCAGAGGCCGGAAGTGAATAAAGAGTGATAGGGATGAGTGAAATTTGTGACGAATTGAGAAGGTACAATGAAGGGAGAGTCCTTCAAAGGAATGATAGGTTCACTAGTAAGTGTTTCTAACACTTATGGAGAATTTATGTTCATGAAACCCCATCGGTGGGCATCCACCCTGGGAATTATTTGAAACAGGGTTGTTGAAGCCGGTAGTGGAGTTTCCTTTTAACGAAGAAGTTAAGGGGACTATGAAGGCAATTGTCAGGATTGAGGCTATAGAGTCCAAGATACTGATAACTTTATCATGGTCAGATGTCCAGAGATGGGGAATGTTGCAATTTGGAGTGTACAACCACACGCTTTGATCTTGTTCTGTAAGACTTAAAGGACAAGAATAGGGTGCTGAGGTGGGGCATCGATTAAAGTAGTTTTGGTTCGGTTAAGACAAGTGTAATATGTCCGGGAACCAATTGGATCCATCAGGGAGATTGGCAAGAATGTTCTTATAAGTTTCACCTTAGAAGAAGGAGGTATATTTTGTGTGGAAAGACTGAGTCACAGTATTTCGTGTTTGTAATTCGAGCTTTGTGGCGATATCGATAACATTATATGGGGTATATCTACATATTTTTCGATGTAGCGGGGTCCTATTTTAGATTTGTATCTGGGTTGTACTGCTCATTTTGTGTGTGTTATATGAGTATAGTACTATTATAAGTGTAATGTATTTGTGGATTATCGGAGCGATGGCAGGCTAATGATTGCAAGACTATCGTATTCGTGATTCTAGGGTGCAACAGGTTGTTGTTGTGATATCTCACCTGGATATAGGTTGAGTTCGCCTTTATTATATGGGTAGATGGAACTTCGGTGAGCAGATGTTTCATTATTATGATTCGAGTGCGTGGCGACCTTATATATATGATTTAAGATATGCAAGTTTTATTGTTAAGCTATGAGTTTAAGCTCATTAATGTTTGCGCAAAGGACTTAGTGTTAGTGCAAGTGCCTTGTGGTACGGCTCTTAGAAGGAAGTAGGAGTGAAAACAACCTTTTGTTTAAAGATGGTATAGGGTTATCCCGGTTGCATATTTGAAACTAACATACCTACACAACTGAAAAAGTTAAGTAGTAGTGTATCGGAGGGGTTCCTTATTTGGATTTCGATTGCGAGACACTCCACGCATGAACATTAACGACGTTGGGAGTGGAGAGATGTTACGAGATGCAAGGATGTTGGTTTGATGATAATCACCTAGTGTGGAGAAAACACTATGGACTGAGAGCCATGTGATAATTGTATGCTTATGGAGATGAAAGTGCGATGGAAAAGTACTAAAATGTTTCTCTCACCGCAAATATGTGGGTGAGGCAAGGTTAAGGAATTGATTTAAGTCTTATAGCCAGGCCCTGAGTGGAAGGAAAATTCATAGGTAATATGTTTTGGGTATGATGTTCATAACACCTTTGCAGAGAGTAGGCACCCCGATCAGTTAGACTTTCCATTTTTCCAAGATGGAAGGACATAGTGGTAGAAGTAAGTTAGTAGGTTAGAGAGGAAAGATTTAGAACATCTTGATGGTATGCCTTAGGCCGTTGTATCTCGATGACCAACGATGCGAGGAAGTAGTGTAACAGGAGGGTCTTTTGTCTGGATTTCGCCTTGCAAGACGTCCCACGCATGAAACTGAGCGAATGTCGAAAGTCGAGATAGGTCTTGGAAACTAGGGACATAGTTAGAATAGTACTCATTTTTCACGTATAGGAAACACGTCGATCTTAGGAATATTGGGAAGTAAGGCCAGAAGGACTGGTGGCGCCGATATAAGGAGATAGTTGTGAGTTAATCACGAGAAGATTGTTGGGTCACCCTTGAGGAAGAGTGGATTTCCAGGTGTAAAAAGAATTGGATCTTGAGAAGACTGTTGAGAATACCCAGGTGTTAGCATCGGGCCAAGCAAGTAATGCCCCTTTTTATAAAGAGTGTTACATCGGTGATGTTTATAGTGGTTGTGCAAATAGGCATGGGTCAAAAGGTGTATGGGCACCTTGGTAAGTTGATTTTATATATCGTCCAAAATAGAAGAGGCATATTATATAAAGTTAAATATTATGCCGTGAGGTAGTATAATTGGAATTGGAATGGGTTGGACGGAACGTCGTAGGAGGTACGCAATGATCTAAGTATATTTGTGCAATAAGAGTTAGCACACCTAAGATAAGCGAGAAAACTGACGTGAATGGTCAAGCACTAGTGTAGTCTCCTTTTTTAGGGAAATTAGATGTCCCGATGTAGATGAGTGGACGCTTAGAATAACGAATCTATGATGGGATCGATAAGTTAGAGTGGTGGTTATCGGCTCGTTTTCTTTACATGCGGCTATAAAAGCAGTAGTTGCGATGGGACGTTAGAGTTAACCTTACGACCGAGGTAGCATTTTAGCATATGGAGATTTAGATAAGATTGTGGTTAAGCTAGTACGTTAGAGCATACGCCTTCAGATAAGTGGAATATGGTAGGGGACCATTGTGTTAGTACCTTTCGACTTTGGCGTACTAGGACGTAGTGTAATTAGCGATACTAGGATGGTGGTGTAGGTTATATCTGAATTTCGAGGACGAAATTCCGTTATGAAGGGGAAGTATGTAACACACCGCACTTTTAAAGATAATTAAATTTCATAAGTGGGCGTAATTTAGAGATTAGGAGAAATTATATGAATAGTAATGTTAGGATTTATGAACATTTGATTATTACCGATGTGTGTTACATTTACTTTTGAGACTAAGTAAATGAGTTGGATTATTTTAATTACATGTCGCAGTCGGGTAAAGCGACGAAGGATAATATTTTAATTGGAAAACTCGTATTGAGATATGTTGGGTTTAATTAGTGAATTATAGTTAAGTGACTCAGATAGAGATTTTGAGAGCGCGGTTGGTTTCGGAATGGCCGAGATAGTCAGAATAGAGTATCTCGGGGTAGTGTTTAGGTTCCGAGAATCGTTACGCAAATAGGGACTCGCAATTGAGTAAACAAGTCATTTTTGGGTTTTAAAGGGGTAAACCCTTATTTCTCTCTTATATAAGGCACGAGATAGGGAAAGAGAAGGAAAAAAAGAGATAAAAGAAAAAGGAGAAGAAAGGTAGAGGAAAAAGGAGATTCCGACCAAACTCCGTGGGATTCGACTCGAGGTCGTCAGATTTTATCCACGAGGCAAGTGTTTACTTGCTTATTTCTTTCCAAGCATAAATCTCATATTATAGTTGGTAGTAATAAACCACAAAGATTTTTGGTATGGGTTTTCGTGAATCAAAATGAGTTTTTCGAAAGTTTAACGGATAAACCCTGGATAATATCAAATTGGAGAAACTTAGGAATTAATTAAAATTAGTTGTTGGTGATGGGTTCTAGGATGATTAGAACCCTTTTTAGGTGTGTATATGTTGTTGATTGAGGTTGGAAGATGTTAGGAGAGGATTTAGAAGCTTGGGGGAAGCTTTAAGTGCCAAAATAGCTTCTCGAAGAAGAAGTTGTTATGTTTGATCGATCGATCGACGTCCAGGGGTCGATCGATCGACCCTACAGATATTTTGGCAATTTCGGCTTATGTTTTGTATAAGGGATAAATTCCCAAATTAATTAGTCCTAGACTATTTATTTGAGGAAATAAATATCCAAATAAGGGAAATTCACACCTAGCCCATTTAAGGGAATTTATTTAAGGACTAGGAGGGTGCAATATTATGTGGCACTAAATGTGTATTTAGGGGAAAAATAAATTGTGGAGGTAGATAGCTGGGGTTCCCAAAAATAGATTGGGGACTTCTAAATTATTATTGGAGTGAGAAGTATACCTTGGGTTAATTGAAAAAAAAATCTAGGACTCACTAATTTAAGTGTGTTCGGGATGAGTAACACTCGGGAAATTATTTCGGCGGTGATTATATATAGATAATAGTACGTGTAGAAAATATAATTATATACCGATTACGTTTGAGAAAATCCTACGAGGCGACTAGGATAGAATTTGGGATATAGGCTAAAGATGATTTAGCGGTTACTAGATACGTCTATTGACGACGGTTATTATATGTGGTGCGATAGCTATGGAAATTAAGATAAATTGATAGTATACTTATCTAGTTAGTATGAAATGGTATATTCAGAGAGTATATAAATCCTCAAAAGTGATTAAGGTACGAGTTATATATGAAGTGAGAGAATACTTATGGATTTAGTACTTTAAGTATGTAAATACTTATACGATTACGAATGGGAGCATTTGGGTTTGGCTATTGCTATATGAGTTGGCAATTATAGCCATATATATTTGAGAAGTGATATAGGTTATATATATATACAACGTTGTTACAGTATATATAATATGATACAGAAAAACATATATATATGTGTGATATTGATATGTTTGTACTTTAGAGGCTGGTTCCACGGGCTTTCCTTTGGCGTAAGGTTGGAACAACCAGACTATATATTTTCTATAGTGCGATCCAGGGAGGTTGCGCAATGTGGGTGAATCCCCTGGCTTGACGAGCAGGGAGAGTATATCCCCAGGTCATATCATCCCGCGTTCGAGTGCAATGTGTGTACTCCACTGGTAGAGGGAACATGATCGCCTCCACCGTTGTGTATTTTTACCATGACCATGAGTAAGTCTGGCTTGGTACTGTGGTATAGTGAGTAAACCTAGATTTAGATAGGCACTATGAGACTGCATCCTCGAGTTATAGCTCAGAGGGATGGTTATTATACTTATGACTATAATAGGTATAATGATACTTGTTGTGTATATATATTGCGTGTATATAAGACGAGATATTTTATATAATTGACTTGAGTAAAGTGTAGAGAATGATATACTGACATTCCCCTTCCGGTAAATTTATATCCGGATTTATATGAAAATGAATTATAGGTTCTAGTAAGAACTATCTATATGTGTATATATTTATATGAGCTATATATATACGTCTCGTGTGCTGAGGGCCTAATGGATCTCGATGATCAACATTGCCAGGTAGTAGTGTATCGTGGGGGGTCCTTATTTGAATTTATCTTCGCGAGACACCCCACGCACGAACGTAGCGCAGTGTTAGGAATGGGGAGAAGTTCATCCAAAAGTACTCAGGTTTATGGGGTTTTCAGAGATTGCGAGAAACGGATTAGTTACGTAGGGTAGCTTAACTAGGTTGTTTATTAAGTATGCGATAGGTGTGCACTATTAGAATAGGGGTGAGGGGTATCTAATGGGAGTGCGATACAAATTTAAATATGAGAAAATTTCATATTTTTAAATATGGCTTTTATGCACTTGCAAAATAGTTTCAAACTCGGACTCTGACCCATTTTTCTATTTTTCCCCCTCTTTTGATCTCTCTCTTTCTCTCTCTCTCTCTCTCTCGCTCTCTCTCTCTCTCTATATATATATATATATATATATATATCTGTGTGTGTGTGTGTGTGTGTGTGTGTGTGTGTGTGTGTGTGTGTCCAGACACTGGGATGCCTGGATGATGATTCCTTCGAGTCAGACATTTGCTATAACAGTTGTGGATGCATGCAGGTTTACTGTAGATGCTTTTATACTTGTAATCTAGATAGGAGGTACTATAGAAACATTCGAGCCGATAGCCCAACTGTATTTATTTATTCTTTTACTACCTTTTTAGTGCGGTATTGGATTTGGTTGTATTATGTTAAAATCGAGTGTTCAGTTATTTTATTTTATTTTAGTTCGTATACATAAACTGTGTGATTGTTTTACTTTGACGGTTTGATTAAAAATATTAGTTAATTAAAATTTTGACGCCAGCCTAATAGGTTATTAGTAATTAAATTTTTTTTCGACAGTGATGCTGAGAATGAACCATATGAAACTCATGTTTTAATTTGGTATAGGATTGATAACCCGGTATTTTATTAGGCGGGGTGTCACACGTTTATGTCTTGAAGTATTATTTTTACTTGCATTTAGCTAAATAAGCCTATACCAGTGTCATATTTTATCGAAAAGTATATCGATAAAATATAAGTAATGCAATGCCAAGTTACACTAAGTATGTTTAAAAGTCGACATATTCAGTATGATAATGTAAAATAAAAAGGAAGTAATACAAAATATATATAGACGTATACACAACTGACTTGAGTTATAACAACCTGTTTCGCTACATAGAAGTCGTAAATATGCATGAGGCCTTTTGACAGCTTAAAACCACCTCCTCCTTTCCTTAGGATATAAAATATAATGGCTCAAATTAATATAAAAATAGAAGGGGAGTTCTTATATAGCTCAAAATATTGTAAGTAACTCAAAATTAGTGTAGGTGAGAAGCTGACCTCCATATCATGTGAATTGAAGTAAAGATGATCTTCATTAACGAACCTAAACCTGGACGAATCCATATTTGTACCCGACCCAAAAACCCTATTAATCGAGAACCCATAAAGCTTCCAAGAAACATAAGACTAACACATCTATTGGATTCAACACAACTAACAAGATTTCCTTAAGAGAGTGGTCAGCCAACGCTGGTATAATACTCATAAACAGACTCAAATTCCTTCGTCTCATATTTTTCACAACAAAAGGAAATATTAGCTTTACCTTCACCAACTTTATCAATTTCATATACACCATGAGAATCACCCGACTCATCACCACCATCAGGGTTTGTGTAAATCAAAATTGCACCGTTGGATTTGAAAGGAATTTGAAGACATAAAAAACACAAAGAAGTAAAATTGCAGTTAGAACTCGTGTCTTTTGTAAAGATGTGATATGGTAAAGTATTAGAGGTGACACGGATTACTTATTTAATTTAATCCTTAGATTCCCAAGATGCTTTATTGTCCGAGACTTCCATGTAATCCTTTGAGTTTGCGACCGTACCCGATGAATTGTCTTGAGGAAGGTAACTTTATTGCATGTCAATAGTAGGCCTTTTTTTGGTAAGCTTTACTAAAACAACATTTGTTACAAAACTACATAGGCAGGTATGCATTAAATTTTTATTATTAAAAAAAATGAAATGTAACGAAATATGTATACATGCCTTTGTAATGGATATATCTTCATATGTTTTGCAATTTTGACCCTAAACAGTAAGCTTTGTTTATTGAGGTCTGTTTACAGTTTTTTTTCCAGTGGCGGCCTTCGGATCAGTACGGAGTTTTGGTCTAGTAGTAATAAAATTATGATATAAGACCTAAATAGTCATAAACAAGTGAATACAAATATAACCAAAATAAGGCGTTATTTTATCCAAATTTTATACGCATGTATGTCTTCAATTGAAGCTCATAATCCCCTATGATAAGTAGTATGCAAGACGTAAATGTAAAAAGAGGTACATATCATTTAAGGTAGTTAGTGAATAGACATCAATATCCAATGAATTCCCAGATTAAAAAATCGATAAACAAAATTTAGTGTTCAATAAGAATCTATAAGAGTAGGTGGTCGATCCAAACACTTTATTTCCCATGATCTTCATATGCAATTACATTTATTGTACGCATGTGTGTGATAGACTATTAGTCCTCCACCTTTCCTTTGTTCCTGAAAGTCTTATATTAAAAAAAATGTGATCTAATACGTAGGATAATCATCTATGAATATGAATAATTGTATTCGTATTCTGATAATTGTTCAAATATATTTAAAGATATATATAAGCGAATTTACATTTAATTTCAGATTTTTCCATAAAAGCTTAAATTTTTTAATGTGTAGCAGCAAAATTTGTTTGTTGTAGTTTGAAAGAGGAAATACTGATTTGTAAATAAGAAGTAGTTCAATTTTCTATATTTAATAGGATTTACCTTATTCTTTTCAGCCTCTTTGATTCGTCTTTTGGGTCATTGTCCGAGTCTTCCTTGTAATGTTTTGGGGTAGAGACCATTGAATCCGATGTTACTTCAAGAAGAAAGTGTACATCCATATCGGCATTTGTCCTTTTGCGGTCCTCATTACCATTCAATATGCCCTGATGAAAGTAATAATAGAAACATGTGTATAATTAATTTTTCTTACTATTTTTTATTAGTAAATTATGGATATTTGACCCTATTTCCAAAATCTTGCTAAATATTTTTTTATGACATGACATTTTCCTCAAGAATGTTGTTAACTGTATAATTTTTCCACCCAAGTATTAAGTTGCGGTGAGTGAGTCTTAGCTGGAAAAAATGTGTGTTCCCAACTAATCGTTGGAGCACTCTTGGCACGCCTCCTATATCCTCCTGTTGCTACAATTTGGTTTGATTTTAAAGAAAGATTGATGCATTTCCTATAACCGTGAACAGTTTTTTGTAATTTCCAAATTTACATACCTTTTCATTCTTAGATAAGTTTAGTACATCTAGTAACGGGATTTGGAGTAATTTCTCTGCCATCTTGTCAAATAGTACGAATATTGTGTAAGATGTGTCATCTTCGACTTGAATTTGTATCTTATACCTATTTTTACATATTGCAAGAAATGATTTTACTTATATGTCGATGTTAATAAGCTTGTAGTGGAATCTATTCTTCAACTCTAAAAAGTTTAAGTATGTTTTCGTTACATATGTCTTAGAAAATCAGTATAATTTAATTACCTCGACTTTGGGTATTTGACCTTGACATTGCAAATTTCGCACCACATTGGCCTGCTTATGTTATGGATTTTTTTATTGCACTATGTGCATGAGATATAATACCATCCATATTCCATCTCAATTCCTTTTATGGTTGCCATGCAAGTAACCATCTTTACCTAATCATATTAATAAATTGTCCAATAAATATATAGTTGTGTTTATTTAATTATGTTAATGATAGTAATTTGATGATATATGAAATGTTTACCTCATCACTTGAGTTGCAATGCAAGTTTATTATCTCAACGATGGATTTCATTTCTTTTGTAGATGTTTCCTCCTTTCCAATTGGAGCTTTTATTGTTTGAACGTATGAAATGTCTTTACATTTGTCCGGCATCCTTAAAAAATTCATGTATAATGAAATGTTCATGTGTATGTATCGTATAATGAATTATATGGATTATGGATAAATAATACCTTGATCAAAACTGTGCCACCTCTAAAATGTCAAGGGTTACATATATCTTCGATGCACTCATGGTAGACAGAGAATACCAACCTATTTTGTGAATTATATATTATAATTGTAATGTAAATGTAATTTATGGTATTAGTAATAGTTAACAGATAAATATATTAAATATATTCATTTCAACTCTAGTAAAGGAATTTACCATTGAAAGTTTTGATTGTTGTGGAGGTGACAATTATAATTAATGGCTTTGCTGAATTCTCGCATATCTCTTGATTGATGTCCAACGCACGATTAACCCAAAGAGCTATGCCAATGTTTTCCCCCTATTTGTATAGAAAATTTATAAGCAATGAAGGATATGTTTCCTAAAATTATGGCAAATAAATAAATGGATCAAAATAAGCTTTCTTCTATATTACGTGTTGTATTCCAGTTGTATGACTTTTCTATCAACCTTTCTTCCTCTGTGTTTAATATATGTATGTGGCTTAGGTTTAGATTTTATTTGTTCCATATTAGTTTTGATTTGTTCTATAGATTTGATTTGTTCCATATTAGGTTTGATTTGTTATATATTATTGGGTTTCAAATCGGGTTTCAAATCAGGGCTTCTTCCCCATTTTTGATTGGTCCGATTTATTTGTGTACATAATTATTATTTCATTTATTTTGAATTTGTTTGGTTTGGTTTCAATTTAAGGGCATTTCGTTCTCTCCCAATATTTTCTTCGAATATTTGTTGCCTCCATGTTTAATATACGTATGTGGCTTAGGTTTAGTTCTAAATTTTAGTTTCGAAATATGTACATAATGGTTTCAAAAAGGGTTTCAAATTTGGTTTCAAATTAGGTCTTTTACCCCATTTTGGGTGGGTCCGCTTTATTAGTGTACATAATAATTATGGCATGTATTTTTAATTTCCTGTGATTATCTTCTTTTGATTATATTTCCTACGTTTTGCACATATCAGGGAACGACACATACTTTTGCATGCATCTCGGGCCAGAGACGTCGACGCGAATGAGAAAGATCTCAACAAATGTTGTTTCCCCATCAATCAACTCCCACTATATATAAACCATCTTTTATGACTTCTCCGTTGTTAATCACCCCTAAACCATAATGTTTCCCTCGGTGTAACCAAAACCCCTTTATCAAACTAGGGTGTTGTCATCCGGGATGTTTTGGAAGTCAACATCATTCTTAGATAGGTATTTAAACAAACTTTAATTAGGGTGGAACATACATCACATTCTTTGTCTCTTTCACATTTAACTTGACTAATATAAGATTTGTATTTTACTTTTTCATAAGAGAAAATACATGGAGCAACTTTCGGTTGATGAAAAGGGTAAAGGGAAAGAAAACCACCCCCTCACTTGGTTTGATTTCTGTCTTCTGCAATGAATTTCATTTTATACTTTTAAAAATGCCGTAATTGCGAGTCTTAAATATTTGCATCTATTTAACATGTCAGAAATTATCTAATCGCATCTTGGGTCAAAGACGCCGACGTGGACGGGAACGACACCAACATATGGTATTATAGTGTGAAAGTATTGAGGACCAACCTTCTACTTCGTTAACTACCCCTACACCAAAAATTTTCCCACAGCGTAACCAACCCCCAATATGCAATATTGTGACGGACATTCCACCTTCGGTAGACCCTTCTCAATTTATCCATAATATCGAGCCCCGTAATCTAAATATGGATTTCATTTCTACCATTCAAACAGAAAATTTAACTTCATCCCAGAGAGTAGTCCTTCAAGATTTATCTAATTGGGATACGGATGTTAATTATGATGTAACTTCATCCCCCGGGGTTCCGCAATAAGATACTCCATCGGAGGGAAATACTATACCACCTTCAATTAGGATATCAATGATCCCTTCAATTATAAGGTACATCTAATGATTTATATATATATATATATATGAACTTTGTTAATATGCAGCATATATGCAATTGAAAATATATGAACTTTATTAATACATATTTTAGTGTTTAACACAAGTATTTTTCTCAAATTTAGGTCAAGGAGACCATCTTTCCAAAATAGAGCGAGTACCAACGGACTAAGTCGTTCGTATGTTGCCTCGGAAAGACATAATCTGGGACCTATGAAAGTAAGATGCCCTCACTATGATGCATTACACTGGATGGCTGAAAGATTGTCAAATCCTTCAATGAGGTGACCATTGTTTGGGAAGTGCTATTTGTAGGGCCAAATTCGTCTACCCCCACTCATTGAACCACCTGCTGAAATTAAGATTTTATTTGATGGTGATGATGACCATTCAAAGTCCTTTCATACTTATACCAGAGATTATAATGCTGCAAATGCATTTACAAGTTTAGGTGTCCAAATGGGTGATCGGGTAATCGAGGGCAGGGGTCCATTGAGTTTCACGATTCATGGAGAGCTTCGTCATCGCAATGGATCCTTAATACCGGATGTTGGGCTAGAACATCAGGCTGCTTATGCTCAGTTGTACATATACGATCCAGACGTGGCTTTGGATATCCGCCATAATAGAAATCCGCATTTGAGGAGGGACGTTCTAAGTACAATTTAAGGGTCTTTGTTTGTGAATTATGCTTTCACGTCGAAATATCGCGAGGCTTTTTCGATTATGGAAAGGTCAAATAGGATGGGTCAGAACTTACCTGCTTATCTCCACTACAATTCTTCGAAGGACCGTCGCACATATAATTTGCAATTCGCTAATGAAATTTTTGTTAATGACTCATTTCACACTATTTGTATTAAGGTTTCATGTAGAGGATTTCGAGGTTGCTTAGGAACATTGAAATCGAGTGACTAGAGTATGCTTAGTTAAACATACATGAGTTTCAAGTCATGTGTCTGAATTATAAAATTAGAACCCAAAATCCATGTATGCTAATAGTAAATGATTTTTTAATCACTCTTAATGATTTTGAATATTTTATCATCACTCTTCTATATATGTTGTTTATGCAAGCCATTTTTTATCATGACTCCTCCATGAACCCAAAATCCATGTATGTTGTTTATACAGGCCATTGTTTGGCTTTTGGCCATGTTTTATAATCTGCTTTGCTGCTGCCTTACCACTGCAAGCTTCACTTTTTCTTGGCTCTTAGACCTGCGATGCTGCCCTACCACAACAGGCCTTAATTTGACTTGGCATTATCAATATAACAGGTACTTGGACCTGCTTTAATTGATTAATTTGTTCAAAAAAAATGTTGCATCATTACAATTGTTGCCTTGTATGTGACCAAATAAATACAAATCCTCTAGCAGTTTCACATTCAGTGACCCCACCCCTCACCGTCATTTATATCGAGGTGTCAACTAATTTTTTTCTTATATAAAATCTAATACAAACATTTAAGCCTAAAATAACTTTACATTAGTGAACATAAAAGATCTCCAATGTCACCCCAATAATTATTAGGAAACACCAACATGATAAAGTCCTTGAATAATTCTACCAAATGGAAAAGAATAAAATAATACCGATTGAAATCTAAATAATCATGTAATCCATTGCTCGAACCAAATGCAAAATTAGTACATAACTTGTAATTACCAAGATGGGTAAAATTATACGGCTAATCTATTACATTAACTCATCCGGAAAATATTGGATAAGAATAATATCTCATTATTTAAAGACCCTAAAAAAATAACATATATACATCTTGCTTTATTGTGAGCACATTGCATGTCAAATATTATTTATGAGCATTACTAAGAACTATAGTACAATTATATATATATATATATATCATTCCATATTAAGGATATATTTTCTAACGTTTAAAAAATTGAATTACGGAGAATAAAACAAGAGAAATGCTTAATTTAATGACTTGCATCTAGGCCTTCGAATTAGTAACATAAATTACGGCATAGAGGGTAAACAGTATACTCCCCCCAAGTTACAATCTATCAACTAATATCATAGGATTAACATTCTTTAAACAATATCAATGGTATATATAAGAGAAACTAACAGGATTAGATGAAAAAGGCATCATCATTGTGTATTAGTTTTTATGAAATAAGTTCCAAGTAAGGAACGAGCCAACAATTTACATTTCATTCTCTCATGGGTTATATGCAATAATCAATAGGTCACAATTGAAAATTATATACCTAACCAAAAAGTTGTGACACCCCGCCTAATAAAAAATCGGGCTATCACTCCTGTACCAAATTAAAACAGGAGTCGCATATGGTTCATTCTTAGCATCACTGTCGAAAACCAAATTAATTACTAATAACCTATTAGGCTGGCGTAAAATTTTTATTTAACTAATATTTTTGAACAAATTAATCAATTAAAACATTCACACAGTTTATGTATAAAAGAAACTGAGATGAAATAAGAATAACCGAACACTCGGTTTAAGAAGATACAACCAAATCGAATCTGCAGAAAAGGAGATAAAAGAATAAATAAAAGTAGTTGGGTGATTAGCCCGAATGTTTATACATTACCTCCTATCTAGATTACAAGAATATAAGCGTCTACAATAAACCTGAATGCATCCACAACTGCTGCAGCAGACGTCTGACTCGAAGGAATCGTCATCCAGGCATCCCTGTGGCTGGACACCTATATATATATATATATATATATATATATATATATATATATATATAGCAAAAGAGAGGAAAAATAGATATACGGGTCAGACCCCTATTTGTGAAAATATTTAGCAAGTGCATAAATGTTGTATTTGAAAAGTATGTTTTATCTCATATTTAAATTAGTATCGCACTCCCATGAGATACCTCTCACCTCTCTTCTAATAGTGCACACCAAACGCATCCTAATAGGTAACTTAGTTAAGATACACTGCATAACTAATCGTTTCACCAAAATTCTAAAAATTCTATTCAATCCAAGTACTAAGGGCTAAACTTATCCCCAGTCTCAACACTGTGCCATGTTCGTGCGTGGGGTGTCTCGCAAAGAAAAATCCAAACGAGGAACCCCCCCGATACACTTCTACTTGGCAATGTCGATCGTCGAGATCCATTAGGCCCTCAGTACATAACGTATATATATACCTACATAATTATATTCATTTCATAATCACTTTTATATACATATCACAATTTAAGTCCGGATAAAATCTCCCGGAATGAGAATTTATTTCATATTCAATTTATCTCTTTACTCTAACTAGATATATATATGCATCACCTTGTTCTCATACACAAGTAATATACTATACACACAAGTATAATAACCATCCTAACTAGCTATAACTCAAGGATGTAGTCTCTCTGCTACCATCTACTAGGGAATCGCTCACGTATCATCCTGGGTACTAACGGTCGGAATCTCACACCGCCTTGGTAAAAACCAAATCAAAACGTATGGAAAGCACTCAGAGTTCCTCCCCGAAAGTGAGATGAAACATACCCACCACGTCTCACCCCTAATAAAAATCACAAAATATAAAATGGACGCTATGACCTGGGGACTATACGCTCCTTGCTCCTCAAGTCTGGGGCCTCACCCACATCGCGCAACTTCCCATGATAGCATAGAGGGGGTATGCTTCACATAAATACATATATACCATTCACACATAGATATATATACATATTCGGATCATATTATATACACAATAATCACATCGCATATATGATTGATATCCTTCCTCAGACATGCATATGTGGCCTTAATTTCCCATCTCTCATAACGATGGCTAATAATCCCAAAATGTTTTCACTCGTAACAACATTTAAGTATGCGCACACTTACGATGCTAAATCCAAAAGTATTCCCTCACTCAATGTATAACTCGTGCCTTAATCGCGTTAAGAATTTATATACCCTTTGAATATCCCAATTCATAATAATTTAATAAGTCTTCCCTCAACTTATTGAATCCTGCAGGTATCACGTTATCTATAATCCTAGTCGTCGGCCGACGTCGGATCACCGTTCATGAATCTCTAGCCCTTATCCTCAATTTCGATCCTATTCACATTCTAGGATTTAATCGAATGCATTTAGCCCATGAACATTTTAACCACGTATATATCTCTACACTCTTATCGAAAACCTCTCTCTCTCGAATGTTACTCGAGCCGAATACTCACTAGGTTCGTCCCTTAGATTTCACCCTAAATTAATCCAAGGTTCTCTCTTTCATCTAAAGGTTTTCTCACCCTTAAAATATTCATCTAGGAGTCCTAATATCATAACTAGAATCTCCCATTTTAAATCTCCAATCAATTTTATACTTAATTCTCCCAATATTAGGTTTGATTTCTAGCTAATTTTGATCTGAGACAGCCTTTCGTAGAAAAATCATTATAAATCCAAAAAAATCATAAAAATACGCGGTCGGCGCCCACGCGACCGTATCGAAAATATGTACAAATTTTATTTTTTGACCAAGAGCCGAATCGATTCGCCTCATGGCCAAATCGATTTGGAAAGGACGCTGAATTACTATTCACCATGTTCTCCAAAATTCCAAATATCAACCCAACCTCCATTCTTATGGTTTCTAATCTTAACCAACATCACCACAATCATCCTAACACTGATTTATAACTAACAAAACAATTTATTTATGGTATTAAACCATTTATATGAGGTTTAAACCTTAAAGCCATAAAAACCCTAGTTTTGACATTTCTCCCATTTCAATTCAATTTCATACTCCATTAACACGGTTTTGACCCTAGAAATCATTTAGAGTTTACAATACATCAATTTGTAAACTCTTACTCAAGTTTTCCCAAATTTACTTTAAGGGGTCTAACCCAAAATCACATAATTTACCAACTATGATATGAGATATATACACTAAATTAATTAAAGCAAGTAAACATTTGCCTGGAGGATAAAATTCGATGACCTCGAGTCGAACCCCGTGGAGTTTGGCAGGAATCCCTTTTTCTCCTTCCTTTTTCTCTTTTTTCTCTCTTTTCTTCCTTTTCTCTCTTTCTTTCTCTATCTCTTTCTCTCTTGTGCCTCTTATAAGAGAAGAAAAAGGGGTTATCCCTTATAAACCCAAAAATGACTTGTTTACTCAATTACAAGTCCCTACTGGTCGAAAAATTCCCGAAGCCAAATACTACCCTCGGATACTCTACTCTGAATATCTTGTCCATTCTAAAAACAACCGCGCACTCGAAATCTCCATTCGAGTTACTTAACTCCAATTCACTAATTTAACCCAATATATCTACATGCGGTTTTTCCAATTAAAATATTATCTTTTGTCGCTTTACTCAAGTAATATATATAATTAAAATACTCCAACTCATTTACTTAATCTCAAAAGTAAATGAAACAAACCTCTGAAATCATCCAACCCTCATAAATTCCAAAAATTAAATTTTGAATTTACACTTATTTATGGAATTTATTATACCCAAAAGTGCGGGGTGTTACATTCTTCCCCCGTATAACAGAATTTCGCCCTCGAAATTCGAATATAACCTACACCACCAACCTAGGATCTCTAATTTCACTACACCTTAATATCCCAAAGTCTAAAGGTGTTAACACCATGGTTCCCTACCATATTCAACCTATCTCAAGGCGTATGTTCTATAGCGCACTAGCTTACCTCAAGCTTATCTAAATTTCTACATCCTAACTCACTAACTCGATCGTAAGGTTAACTCTAACAATGGCGTGTCACACCTATTACTTCTATAACTGCCTATAAGAAGAACTAGCCTGTAACTACCGCTCTAACGTCTCGAAAAGCTGATACTCTTGCTAACACTGTAAGCGTCCGCTCGTCCATAGTAGGACAACTGATCTCCTTTAAAAAGAAAATTTCACTAAGGCTTGACTACTCCCGTCAGTCTTTTCTCTTACTTTAGGTGCGCAAACTTTTATTGCACCTATACCATTGGATTATCGTGTACCTCCTATGACGTTCCTTTCAACCAACTTCAATCTCTCAATTACTGCTTTATGGCATAATCGTCCATTTTATAGACTATGCCCCCTTCTATTCCTGGCGGAATAATAAATCGACTTACTAAGGTGCCCATACATCCTTTTTTCGTGAACATTTGCACATCCAATGTGAACGTCCAACACATAGCACTCTCTCTAAACATGTAACACTCTCTCTAAACAACAACTGCACACCTGGGTTTTCCTAACCCGAATACTTCAAACTCCAATCTTTCCTATAACAGGAAATGCAATCTTTCATAAAGTTAACCCACCAATCTTCTTGTGGTTAACTCACAACTATCTCCTTATCTCAGCGCCACTAAACCTTCTGACCTTAAATTGTAATAATCCTAAAATCGATGTGATTTCCTACCCACGTGAAACTAGTACTATCCTAAATATATCCCTAGTGCCCAAGGCCTCTCTCAACTTCCGACATTTACTCAATTTCATGCGTGGGATGTCTCGCAAAGATAAATCCAAACAAGGAACCCTCCCGTTACACTACTTCCTCGCATTGTCGGTCATCAAGATATAATGTCCTGAGGCATAATAGCGGGACGTCCTAAATCCTACCTCGCTAACCTACTAACACTCTTTTACCACTATATCCTTCTATCTTAACGAAATGGAAAGTCTAACTAATCGGGGCGCCTATTCTCTGCAAAGGTGTTACGAACATTTTACCCAAAACATATTTTCTCCAAAATTTGCCTTTTTCATCGAGGCCTGACCACAAAAACTTAAATTAATTTCTCTCACTTTGCCTCACCCACATACTTGCGGTGAGAAAAATATTTCAGTGCTTTTCCATAGCACTTCCATATCCATATGCATACAATCATCACACGGCTCTCAGTCCATAGTATTTTCTCTACACTAGGTAACTTATCATCACAACCGACATCCTTGCATCCTATAACATCTCTCCACTCCGGAATTCATTAAGGTTCGTGCGTGGAGCATCTCGCAAGTGAAATCCAAACAAGGAACCCCTCCTATACACTACTACTTAACTTTGTCGGTCATGGAGGTCTGTTAGTTCAAAATATACGACTGGAAAAATCTTATTCCATTTATCGACAAATTGTGGTCAAAAATCTTATTTCTCTGTGGGAGACATACCACTAAGCTCTCTTTCTAACACTAACTCTTTATCGCAATCAACAATGAGCTTAAACTCACAGCTCAACAATAAATCCTGCATACTTTAAATCATATTTATGAGATCGCCACTCACTCATATCATAATAACGAAACATCTACTCACCAAAGTTCCATCTATACATATAATAAAGGCGAACTCAACCTGTATCCAGGCGATATATCGCAACAACAACCTATTTCGCCTTGGAACCACGGACACGATAGTCTTGTAATCATTATCCTGCTATCGCTCCGATCAATAAAGAATATATTACTGAAATAAAACCATACTCATATAACACACACAAAACGAGCAATACATACCCAATATAAACTCATAATACTAACACACGCATTTCACAACGAATGGAAAAAAAATCTCCGCTATCGCGGAAAAACACATAAACATATACTATATAGTATTACTGATAGTGCCCAAAAAGCTCAAATTACACACACGAGTCTAAGGCTAACGAAATACTGCGACTTTATCTAGTCACACCTAATATACCTCCTCCATCTGAGGTAAAACTCATACTAATAACTTTGTCGATCTTCCTGATTGCTCTGATTGGTTCCCTGACCTAGCACACTTGTCTTAATCGAACCAAAACTACTCTTATCAATGCCCTATCTGGGCACCCTACTCTTGTCCTTTAACTTCTTCGTTAAAAGGAAACTCCACTACCGGCTTCAATAAACCTGCTTTAATGAATTCCCCGGGTGGATACCCACTCATGGGGTTCTACAAACCTAAATTTTCCATAATTTTTATCAACACTTACTAATGAGCCCATCATTCTTCTGAAGGACTCTCCTTTCATTGTACCTCTTCTAATCGACACAAACTTCACTTATCCCTATCACTCTTTATTCATTGCTGGCACCCGACCGATTCCTTATGTGAATAATCCCAAAACTGCATTCCCTCCATGTATGGTGACCATCATTTTCACCAATTCAACATTGCTCCTAAGAGTGAAAAAATTTCCTCAAATTTTCACATATGGTTATTTCCATACCCTGCTATAGGACAAGGCTTTTGAGCCTGCTACTTCCGCTGAATCACGTTACACTGACTGCATATAATCTCAACTTCAATATATAGTCCTCATGAAGGATCCTTCGAACCTTTCCACAATTTAACTTCACTGGGTAATTCAAATTAAGCATCACTCTCTCCTACAATGGTACGTGGATAATTATAACTACTATACCTTAGTAGTCGATGCAACAATCCTTAGCAAAGGCCACAAGGAGAATGACCTCTACTGTTGTCCTAGTCTCCAACTTCAACTAACCGCTCCAGCTAAGTCCCGCCTCCTACTGCCCTCATAACGGCCTTCCTTAGTCTCCCTTCCTCGATCAGCACATGACCCTCGAATGAGCACGCAAAAGATTTACTATAATCCTACATAATGGCAGGAGAACGAAATCTCACAAGAGGAATCAACAATCCTAATCCTAAGGCTCTATGTCAAATCAAAAGCAACGCTGAAAGCGTAGTACATCCGCACAGATTTCTAAGGACACTAGAACCTGATGCTCTGATACCATCTGTGACACCCCGCCTAACAAAATACCGGGAAATTAATCCTGTACCAAATTAAAACAGGAGTCGCATATGGTTCATTCTTAGCATCACTTTCGAAAACTAAATTAATTACTAATAACCTATTAGGCTGGCGTCAAAATTTTATTTAACTAATATTTTTAAACAAATTAATCAATTAAAACATTCACATAGTTTATGTATAAACCAAACTGAGATGAAATAAGAATAACCGAACACTCAGTTTAAGAAGATACAACTTAACCGAATCCACATAAAAGGAGGTAAAAGAATAAATAAAAGCAGTAGGGCGATTAGCCCGAAGGTTTATACAGTACCTCCTATCTAGATTACAAGAATAAAAGCATCTACAATAAACCTACATGCACCCAAAGCTGCTACAACAGACGTCTGACTCGAAGGAATCGTTATCCAGGTGTCCCTGTGTCTGAACACCTATATATATATATATATATATATATATATATATATATATATATATATATATATATATATATATATAGCAAAAGAGAGGAAAAATAGATATACGGGTCAGAGCCCGATTTGTGAAAATATTTAGCAAGTGCATAAATGATGTATTTCAAAAGTATGTTTTATCTCATATTTAAATTAGTATCGCACTCCCATAAGATACCCCTCACCTCTCTTCTAATAGTTCACACCTAACGCATCCTAATAGGAAACTTAGTTAAGATACCCTGCCTAACTAATCGTTTCACCAAAATTATACGAATCCTATTTAATCTAAGTACTAAGGGCAAAACTTCTCCCCAGTCTCAACACTGTGCCATGTTCGTGCATCGGGTGTCTTGCAAAGCGAAATCCAAACAAGGAACCCCCCTGATACACTACTAATTGGCAATGTCGATCGTTGAGATCCATTAGGTCCTCAGTACATAGCGTATATATATACCTACATAATTATATACATTTCATAATCACTTTTATATACATATCACAATTTAAGTCCGGATAAAATCTCCCGAAATGAGAATTTATTTCATATTCAATTTATCTCTTTACTCTAATTAGAGATATATATGCATCATCTTGTTCTCATACACAATTAATATACTATACACACAAGTATAATAACCATTCCAACGAGATATAACTCGAGGATGTAGTCTTTATGCTACCATCTACTAGGGAATCGCTCACGTATCATCCTGGGTACCAACAGTCGGAATCTCACACCGCCTTGGTAAAAACCAAATCAAAACGTATGGGAAGCGGTCATAGTTCCTCCCCTAAAGTGAGACGAAACATACCCACCACGTCTCACCCTTAATAAAAATCACACAATATAAAATGGACACTATGACCTGGGGACTATACTCTCCCTACTACTCAAGCCAGGGGCCTCACCCACATCGCACAACTTCCCATGATAGCATAGAGGGGGTATGCTTCACATAAATACATACATACCATTCACACATATATATATATATATATATATATATATATATATATATATATATACATATTCGAATCATATTATGTACACAGTTATCACATTGCATATATGACTGATATCCTTCTTCAGACATGCATATGTGGCCTTAATTGCCCATCTCTCATAACGATGGCCAATAATCCCAAAATGTTTTCACTCGTAACAACATTTAAGTATTTACACACTTACGATGCTAAATACAAAAGTATTCCCTCACTCAATGTATAAATCTCACCTTAATCGTGTAAAGGATTTATATACTCTTTGAATATCCCAATTCATAATAATTTAATAAGTCTACCCTCAACTTATTGAATCCTGCAGGTATCACGTTACCTATAATCCTAGTCGTCAGCCGACGCCGGATCACCGTTCATGAATCGATTCGTAAAGGATGTTGAATTACTATTTATCTTCTTCTCCAAAATTCCAAATATCAACCCAACTTCCATTCTTATGGTTTCTAATCTCAACCAAAATCACCACAATCATCCTAACACTGATTTATAACTAACACAATAATTTATTTATGGTATTAAACCATTTATATTAGGTTTAAATCTTAAAGCCATAAAAACCCTAGTTTTGACATTTCTCCCATTTCAATTCAATTTCATACTTCATTAACATGGTTTTGACCCTAGAAATCATTTAGAGTGTACAATACATCAATTTGTAAACTCTTACTCAAGTTTTCCCAAATTTACTTTAAGGGTTCTAACCCAAAATCACATAATTTACCAACTATGATATGAGATATATACACTAAATTAATTAAAGCAAGTAAACATTTGCCTGGAGGATAAAATTCGACGACCTCGAGTCGAACCCCGTGGAGTTTGGCCGGAATCCCTTTTTCTCCTTCCTCTTTCTCTTATTTCTCTCTTTTCTTCCTTTTCTCTCTTTCTTTCTCTTTCTCTTTCTCTCTTATGCCTCTTATAAGATAAGAAAAAGGGTTTATCCCTTATAAATCCAAAAATGCTCGTTTACTCAATTACGAGTTCCTACTGGTCGAAAAATTTCTGGAACCCAAATACTACCCACGGATACTCTATTCTGACTATCTTTTCCATTCTAAAAACAACGGCGCACTCGAAATCTCCATCCGAGTCGCTTAACTCCAATTCACTAATTTAACCCAATACATCTACATGCGGTTTTTCCAACTAAAATATTATCTTTTGTCGCTTTACTCAACTGCGACGTATAATTAAAATACTCCAACTCATTTACTTAATCTCAAAAGTAAATGAAACACACCTCTGAAATCATCCAACCCTCATAAATTCCAAAAATTAAATTTCGAATTGACACCTATTTGTGGAATTTAATTATACCCAAAAGTGCGGGGTGTTACAAAAGTTTAGATTACCTAGTGTTTAATAAAAATTAATCCATATATTACCATTTATTCATGAGCTTAAACCTATAACCAATACTCAAATTCTTTTACTTACGTAGTACATAAAAAACTTAATAATGTTTTATGCAGAAAGTTGATGAAAATTTAATTTTAACTTGAAACATAAAATATTACTTCAAATTTAACTTTCTTTCAACATCAATAGAACATAAGGGAAGACCAAGATATAACAAATAGACAAAAAAAATACACTAATGAGAGTGGAACATATAGACATTTCACCATACAGTTTGTAAACAATACACCAAATGATAGAGGAATAGATGAATAGTCGAATATTTTCTAACATTCAAGAAGACACATCACACACTTCACATATCATATCTTTTCTCCGATGTAGACACTGAGCATGTCAACAGGTGGAGAACCGGTCATATTATTTCTAAAATAAAAAGACAAAATAATTTTAAAACTCTCAATGGAAATATAAATATATATTTTTTCCAAAAAGAAAAGAATAAAACTCTAAAGGGTGAAATAGCTTTTTTGAGTAGAGAGAGAGGGGAAGGGTGATTTATAACGTAGAGAGTGGTGTAAAGAGTAATTCTAAGAGACATAAAATACAGGATATTAATGTGTATCTATGCTCTTAGAAATATACAAAGAGGAGGATTGAAGCAAATGAAAAGTAATAAAGATAGTGCTGACACGTGGATAGTTTAGTTGAAGAGGAGATGTAACTCTTGTATAGCTTTTTATAGTATTAGTATAGATAAGCCTTAAGTAATATAATAAGTGCTTTGGTCTTGCCACATAACCCATAGGAATATAATTTTCTTTGTTTGTGAATAAAAAGTACGAACATGGTTTATTTATTACCTAACTAACAACATATTTTTATTTTTATTCATTACAATACTTTTTGGGGGGCCATAAGGCCCTTTTCCCTTAGTATAAATGTTTTATTTTAGAATATTACCTTGAAAAGAACGAACTTCATTGAAAAGATGCACATTACCTTTGGACCTCTTTTTTAAATCATTTCACGCGCCCTACACTAAAAACATAATAGCTACAAAAGAATAGAGCCATTTTTTTCTCTCTCTGTGTGTGTGTGTATATATATATATATATATATATATATATATATATATATATATATATATATATATTGGGCTGTCAATATTTTTGGTTAAGGACACCTTTAATGTATACCCAATTTTTCAATAATTTTACTTTGAATTATATAATACATAGATGACTATTTTGAAATAAATTGTTATTTTATAATGCACACAATTATTTGGAAACTACACGTGTTGAGTTTACGTATTTCATAACTTATAAACTACACATCAACGAATAGAGGATGGTAGTGCAAGAAAAAAGAAATGAATAAAAAATAATTAGCTTGTATTAGTAATCGATTGCTAAGGGGTTAATGGCATTTATATCAATTAAATTGCACAAGAAACGAATATTTAAATATTTTGGGATGCATTCATGGATACAACATGATGTATGGCACATGAATTAATGATACATATGTAATGGTTATGCATGCAAAGGTTTAATATACGATAATATTGTAAATCTGATACAACTTGGCGTGCTTTTGTAATCCTATCATAATGGTTATGTACAGAGAAACAAATGGAATGGCTACACATTGAAAGTGTGTAATGGATATAAATTATGAAACAAGGGTTTTATATTTTTTGGTATTTGACAAAAAGTCTCTCATATTTTTTATTTTACATATACTCCAAGATTTTATTTTTGTCCCAAAAATCCCCTACAATATTAAACATTCACAAATACATTATATTCTTTTATTTTAACAATAAACTCTAACCTTAAAAAACACCCTAAACCTTTAGAAAAACAGAACCCGGCAAAAAGTTTGAAAAACAGAAAACCTAAATATTAAATGTCCCTATATTATTTAATTCTTATATTTTTAAGGCGCTTATGATATAAAATATAGCTTCTCAAGAATTTGTCCTAAAAAATTGTAGAGTAAATTGTTTATAAATATAGCTACACCAAACTGGGAATTTCATTTTTGACTATCTTACCAATAATAATTATTTTGTAAACTGTTTTCATTTAACAATAATAGTAACACAAAATTGAAATTAAGGTTTACTAAGATTCAGCATTTTGTCTTCAAATAAATTTAAATTCTGACAACCAATATTTTATATTTTTCAGCTTATTGTGGTAACTTTACTTTTCCAAAGAATAAATATTGATGTCAATGTACTCGAAAAGTATTGATTGGGACTATAAGATATATCGCTCAAATTTAAACCTACAAAAAAAATTTATCCATTTCAAATTGGGAATCTTGTTTTATTAGCGAGATGTCTCATATAATAACTCATATTTTTTCAAATGTCCCCGATAATAGTCTAAGTATTGTAAGGACAAGATTCAAACATAATAAAAATCAGTATGCAATGATACTCTTGTACAAACCTTAGACATACTAATGTTCAGGTTGAAAAAATGTTCCCTTTCCTTTTAAAATGTATATACAAAAAAATAATAACTTTAAAATTTTGAACAAAAAGATAGCCTAATATTCGAGTGAAACAATGCCAGTGATTAATAAGAAAACGTTACAAAAGAGCCATATTACTTTGAGTTGCAAATGAAATATCTAACAAATGCCACTATATGATTTGAATATTTGTTAAAGGTTTCATTAAAATTAAAAAATACAGGGAAAACAAAGACTAACTTCCAAGTTCAAATTAGAAAGTTATAACATTTTTTATATATAAATTCAAAAGGAAAGGGAACATGTTATCAACCTCAAATTAGTAAGGTTAAGGTTGAGAAACTATGACTTTTTACATGAGACATCTTAGTACTTTGTGAGTGACCAGCCGACACATGTAATTGAATTGAAAATATATGAGGAACAAATGCCAATTGTAATAAATGTTCACGTGATATAGTCATAACTATTTGTAAAGGTGGATATGAAAAGGCATTTAGCTAATTAAATATACGGTTATTACTTCTTTTTAGCTGGTAACATGAAAAGACATTATCGAAAATGGGCTTATAAAATTTTATGTTTATATATGATAAAAAAAAGTTTTTTATGCGGATTAGAGACCTGTATGTTCATGTAAATTAGATAAAGCATGATACAATCGCTATTTTCTCTCCTAACTAGGTGTAAGCCCGCGCGATGCGCGACTTAGTCGAATTCGAGCAATAAAAATAAACAAATGAATGAAACGTGCAGATGACTCAAACCCATCGCGACGTGATGCATCGGACCGTATGCCGTACCCGAAAAATCTATTCATGTATTTGTTGTTTTTTTGTTTCTGCTGAACCCGAAAATTGAGAAATACTTAAAAAATCGAAAAATATAATACCATTTTGAAAATGAAAATGAAAATTTTGAACTTTCACCATTTACAATTACAAATTTCTAAATGAGAAACACTTGAAAGTTTTCAACTCTGCAGTTTGTAACACTCCCCGTGCAATTTCAAAATGAAAGTTTTCAACTTTCACAAATTGCAAATTACAATTCCCCAAAACATCAACAAATTCCAACCGAGTAACCATCCAATATTATAGTATTGTTAAGAATTTAAGATTTGTTTCTCTCTCCTTATAACAAAATGACATGAGTGCATACATCTTCCAAAGTTCCCTCCTTTCTGGAGTTCAAAACTTAGAAACTTGAAATAACAAATTTTGAAAGAGAGAAAAGTTGTTGAACCTCAAAACCATCCCTCCAAAAATATAGCCATTACCCATTACCTATAAATAACTCACCAAAACATCTAACTCCATATCTCTCTCTCCAAAATTAGAGCATCATCAGAGTTGGAGATGGAGGTTATCTTTCTTTGGGAAAGCGATAACAAACAGAATATCCCCCCTATCTCAACAGAACAACCCAACCCAGTTCCAGCAAGTGTAAAATCTTAAGGAAGCCTCTTAGGGACATTACCAACCTATTCAACTCTCCAAATTCTCCAACTCCAAATTTTCATCTCACCAACCTAGTTGTCATATGCCGAACCCAAATATGTAATTCTTAAGGTATGTAAGAACTCGGAGTGAGAAGTGATCAAAATCATGTCATTGCACAAAGGAAAATGGTGGTGTGGTCTGCGCTTAATTGAGAGAATGATGGATCTTTGGATTATATAGAGGAATAAGAGGGGTTCAAGGAAAAAAAGAAACGGTGGGAATAAGAAGCGACTGGGGTAGGGAAAATCAAAAGTTGGAGTGGTTAAATGTTAGGGAAGGGAAAAGCGAGAAGTTGTTGCTGGAGTAATTGGTGGCTGCTGAAATGGCTTGGAGCAAATGGGGATGGTAACGTGGATAGCCTTTGGATTGAGAAATTTAAATGCCTGTATAGCATTTTAAAATATTACTAGGTGGAAACCCGCGCGATACGCGGTGAAGGTCGTATTGAATGCATAAAGAGCGAAGCAATTTGAAAAAATGAGAGTAGAATAAATTGCCCAATTGGAATTTAATCTACAACATCCTCTTTTTCCTTTCATCAATGTTCCTATAAATACGATGGAAGATATGTTAGAAGAAAATGGTAGTACTGACGTAAAATTTTTAATAGAAGTTAAGTAGATAATAAATTGAAAATACCTTCCCGAACGCTTCTTTTTAGAGATATGTTTGATTTCGAAGTCAGTTGAAGGAAGTGTTATATTGGGAAGGACTTGATTTGGTTACTATTATGTAAAATATATATGATTAGAGTTTACAAAATAAATGTAGTAGATAAATTTGAATGATTAAGTTTACAATACCATTTGAAAGGAGTTTGTACTATTTGAATTTTGTTCAGTTAAGGAATCATGGAAAATGGTTGAGACGGTGTAGTTTTCATAACCACGGACTAAGTTGTAGTTATTGAGCTTGAGGCGGAATATGTGTGAGGTACCGATGATCCATGTGATTGCAACTGGTAGTGGATCTTTGGTTTTCTCTATGAAAAAGTCAATATAGTATGTGAGATTAAACATTGTGAAAAATGAATGTTGGGAGATAATAAAATAAATTATTAGGAGAAACATACGCTAATGTCGTTGTTGATATGTGCAAGCTCGGAATATTGGACACTACACCAAAACACGCCATTAGTAACACAATTTTACCGTTACTAAAAATATTAGTAACACAATTTTTACATTAGAAAAAAGGCGTGAGGCACGAAGCTAGTAACGAAAAATTCTGTTACTAATAGTAACGATAAAATTTGGAATTAGTAAAGAAAAATGTTGTTACTAATAATAACGGTAAAATTCAGAATTAGTAACGAAAAATTATAGTAACGGTAAAATTCAGAATTAGTAACCAAAAATTATGTTGCTAATAGTAACGGTAAAATTCAAAATTAGTAACAGTAAAATTCTGTTACTAATAGTAACGGTAAAATTCAAAATTAATAACGAAAATATTATGTTAGTAATATTAATACATATTTAAAAAAAAATCAAGATCCAATATCCTGATTATTCTTACCACAATATTTAAATCCTAAGAACATATACAAAAATAAGGGCATTATATTCAACATTTACATTTATATAAGCGTCCACTCTTTATTTACAAAAGAAACTTAAACCAAACAAATGAAACATCGTAATACAATTGCCCCGATTACATTATTTTAAAAAAAACATCCAATATAACATACTGATATAATCATCCCCAAATGAGATATTTTTATATTATAACCAATCAAATAAAATATAAAAATAAGTCCGTTGTTGTTGACTATCAACTTTCGTTCTATTATCATCGCCATCAACTCGGCATCCCGCAACGCTAGAAACTTGATAAGGATCTAAAAATGACATTTTGTCAAACAAAAAAAATATATCATATTAGTTATAATATCAACATTTAGTCATACAGGATTGATTTAGTATAAAAAATTATCCACCAGTAAAATTAATTGCACTAATATGTGAACTTATAATATCACACTTTCACATCAGCACTTAAAAATAGGAAATTTCACATAAAAACTAGTTAGTTAAAATTGTGCCCATTTCACTGTTTATTGCAATACTCATGATATTACTGTTGTAATAATATTACAGTTAACTACTGTAATATGCATATTACAGTGCATATTACAACGGTAATATGCATATTATAACTGTAATATGCATATTACAGTGTATAATATTAATAGTCTTAAGAAGAAAAACTCAAAAGAAGAAGATAAACTCAAAAGTTCATTTGAATTCTCATAATCAAACTTCTCATTATCATTAACTCATTAAGTAACATATTATTATAATTCAAACTAAGATTATAAACATCAACTTTTCATTCGTAACATAACTTCAATCATAACATATCATATTACAGTTAACTGCTGTAATATTACAATGTATAATATTAATAGTTTATGTTTATATGACATTATCACCAAAAGGCAGAGGACAAAATAGAACTTTAATCGTAACATATCGTATGAACATTTCAGAATGCAATGGCTTGATATAAAAACTCTCAGTTTAAGTAGTTTAATGAACTAGCAAAGGCCTGGTTTTCATGCCTACATAGCTTAGTGAGTCTATAGTATATTTGGGAAGCACTCAGTTCAGATTGTGTTTGACGCATAAAATTCATACTTTGAATTTTGAATCGAAATAATAACTAGTTAAATTGTAAACTAATATGAATTCAATTCCAATTCCAAGGCATGAATTTCATTCTCCAAAATATAGTCTTTTTGACTCTGGTGATTAGTGACTAATGAATCACAAGCTGATGCAGTTTGACAGTTTCGAAGCAGGGGAAGATACACTTGGAATAGGAAATGGAAGTAAAAAATATAATAAAATAAAAACACACAACCCAAATATCTGAGAGTAAATTTTGAAGTTTGTATGTACATTAGTTTATCAGCAACGTGCAATATTTTTAATTTGTGAATTTTTGTGCTTTCAAATAATTATTTTTTTTTCTTTTTATAAAAAAATTTGGCACAGTTCAAAACCGTGGCAAAAGTGTATCATATTTTGGCACGGTTTTGAGCTGTGCCAAATTTTTTTAAACTATGTTGAATCTGGCACAGTTAAAAACTGTGCCACAAGTGTGCCAGAAATATCAAATTCTGGCACGGTTTAAAAGTGTGCCAGAAATGTTCCTGTTTGGTCAAATCTGGCACACTTTTGAGCCGTGCCAGAAAAAAATGGCCATTTTGGAACACCTGATTCTGGCACAGTTCAAAACCGTGCCAGATTGGATCTGGCACAGTTTTAAACCGTGCCAGATTCCTGTTTTTGGTGTAGTGGCTTTTCCACATTTCTTGTCCCTCTCCTTTACAATTTTTGGGTTTAGAACCTCCTTTATATCAGGATATATCTTCTCTCGTTTTGTCTTTTGAAACCATTATGGCATTGACCATTCTTATAATCCTATGTTATTTGATTATTTTCGATTAAATTATTCTCTAATGACATATGAGCTTAAGATTTGGTTTACAGCCACATTGATATTATTTATTTTGAAGTTTCCAACCAATATTGGTAAGTTATGAAACTAACACCCTTGTTACTTCGTATTTAGAGACTCATTATTCGACAATGGTAACAATAATGGACTTAAAAATATGATAATTTGTGAAACTGGATAAAGTTTCACAAACACGTGTGGAGGGGGAATTAGCATCTCATACTCATCTTGTCTGCGATTTTGATTATTTGCATGTGTTATCCGAGCCTCCCTTCCCATTCCAAATTAATTAATAGTCGTGCTTAATATTTTCACCTCCAAGGTATTTTATTACTTAATATTTTCAGGTACCTCATTTTTATACATCTAATTTTATTTATAAAAACTAATTGCGTACATTTTTTAGGCATGGGTGTGTCCGGTTCGCCTCAATCAACTTTGTGCAATGTTTTGGGTTCGAGCGGGGGGAGTCCTAACTGTCCTTCCCAGGCTTCTTCACCCCCTCCTGGGATGACCCGAAACGACGCTGCTTGGGATCTGCTTTATGCCGCTGCTAGGGAGGTTGCTAGGCTGAGAATGGCTGAAGAAGGGGTAGGGTTTTATCACAACCGTGGTCTTTTAGGACCAGCTAGAAAACCAAGTCCTATTGCTGTACCACAAAAGTCCCAACCCTAACCCCAACTTTGGGTATCAATCTTACCATCAATTGCAATCTTCACGAGTAAGTTGTTACAACATTTATTTTCTTTGTCCCTCTATTTATCAATATATTTGAGGGTCAATGTTGTATTTTAATTTTTCCTACAGTTTCAGCAGTTGAAACAACAACGAATGATGAAGAAACAACAGTACCAGCAGAAACAAGCGCAACAAATGGTCCAAAACAAGGCTAGGAACAATAATGGACGTCCTTTGGGTTTATCTCCTTCTGCCTGGCATACTCTTCAACAATCTCAACAACAACAAACCCCTCAACCTGGTTTTGGTATGAGAGCTATTTTTCTAGGAAACCCATCTGCCAAACGTGAATCTACCGGTACTGGAATTTTCTTGCCTAGGCATATTGGCGCCCCTATGGAAACCCGAAAAAAATAGGTCCAGTTGTGTCCCTTATCGTCGAGGGTAGAATTGGTAGATAAATGGGTTGGGTTGGTTTTGAATTGGTTTTATGTTAGTTGGCTAGTAGTTGGGTTTCTTTTCTGATATTCACTTCTGAGTTTGACTAGATCTTGTTAATATGTCTTGTATATTTTTATGTTATTTTGTGCAATAAAGTATGTTATGGTTTATTTAGCTTACATTAATTTTGTTTTATACTGCAGTTTTTTCAACTGTTTTACTACCTGACAAAGTCGTCCAAGCACTCAACTTGAATCTTGAACCCATTGCATCTCCAACTCAGATTCAACCTCTCGCTGTAATGGAAATTTACCTGACTATGGTAAGGATACTTCGTTTCATTGTGTTTTGTACATAAACTATTTACGTCTTAATGAAGTGGAATTTTGTGAAATTTAGATGCAGCCTTGAAGTATCGTAATCATGTAAGTTCTAACGCTAGATAAGGTTTTCAAATATGATAAAACTGGCGCTGCTGCACACAGTTTTGCATTATGGAAATTCTTTTCATTTTCTCTGCATATTGACTGTTATCGCGAGAAATTAAGTATAAAATGTCTATTGCATGAGTATAATTGTTGATTAGTGGTAGGTGTTTCGACTTATTATTGGAGATTCATTCACTCTTACCTGTATGTCACTTAGTTGACCTATTTCTTAAATGACCCATGGCAGGTAGTGTGCCGTGTTTGAGTTGTTGTTCCTTGGTTCATTTACTCAATCAATTAAATGACCCGTGCTAGGTAGTGTACCGTGTTTACATCCTTAGCTAGGGGAGATCCCTTGAAATCTATATCAAGTAAATAAAGTTTTCCTTCATTTCACTCGATTCAATTGAATAAATACATCTTATTGCTGGTTGCAGTCAATGATCCCATTGTGACGAAGGCATGGGCCAAGACATACCCTGAGATAGAATGTGAAGTTCCTAGCTGATGGAGCAGGAAAGTACACACACGCACTTGGCCTTGAGCTTGACCTTTCTGACAAAGGGCTTGATATTCGTTCTAGAAGGTATGCTCTCCTCATTGATGACCTCAAGGTGAAGGTTGCAAATATTAAATCAGGTGGGGAATTCACTGTTTTCAGCGCTGAGGAAATTCTGAAGGCTCTTTAGAGTGTCCTGATGTTTCGCGAGATGGGAGGTAATTTTTTTTCTTTTTGATCAGAAATAAATTATATTTAAATGAAAAAATTACAAAGTTGTGGGGGCAAAGAGTTCACTTATAAAAAACAGTAGTAATATATCAATTGTCCCATTATATTGATGAAGCTCTTGCCTTTAGTTATGATGTTGATACTACTATTTTACTACACTGCATTTCTTTGAAGGGGGTGGAGGATAAATTGTGGAAAGGTGTTAAATGTGGCATTGATGCCGGTTCTGAAAACACTGTTGATTACAGCTATTGGCTTGTGCCTTGTACTAGATAGTCTGAATATCTTAGGTGAAGTTGCAAGGAATAATTTGAATGATGTAAGTGAAACTCAATTGTTGTAGTTATTGTTGCGCTTAGGTTGAATTGTATGTGAAAATGTTATGCTTTTTAAGTTATTGTATATGGGACTTGGAGAGAACCCTTTCTCATTTATTGGTCAATTATGCATTCGTCTGGTCTACCTTATGCAAGTGGACTTCCTGGATGGTCATTACGAGGAGACACATATACGTCAGGTCCTCACTCACAAAGTCCACAGTCCTATGTGTCAGTCGTCCTTTCTCCCTCTCAAGGCATAGTACCTGTCTAAGGCTGGAATACATACACGGTCAGTAAATATGCCGACAAATTAATAAGACTGTTAATATGACTACACGGTTAGGATTTTTCTTATGACTTAGCCATTTTTGGTTCGTATTTAATAGTTCACAGGCCAAAAAAAAATTGGGCAAAATTTCCTCTATTTTCAGGACATTCCAAAATCTGGTAATACAAAACCTGCCTAAAATAAAGTCCGCACGGCCACAAAATATAACAATTAACTTACAAAAGCCCGCACGGCCATAAAAGTTAACAATAAAACTACAAAAGCCCGCACGGCCATAACACAAAAAAATGAAAGCATGAATAAACCCCTTGTTGTAAACCGTTGAGTTCTCTGTGTGTTCCACGTGAATAAATACCAACGATAAACTGTTATCCTGCAAAAAAAAATAGGATACAAAAAAGATACGATATTAGTAAACCAATAATTTACAAAAATAAATTTACTCAAACTAAAAAATTACATATAGGAGTGAAAATTATCATCATATTCTCAAATCGGGAGACCCAGGACTACGCGATCAGTCCTACAAGTAACATTGGTTCCGTGCTAGGTGTTCGTGCCTCTTACGGGATCGTTTGGTGGCTGATTTGAGTTTTCACCCTTTAAAAGCTTATTTTTAAGTTAAATTGTTAATTTTTGCAAATTATCGTCATATTCACAAACCGGGAGACCCGAGACTACGCGGTCAGTTCCTACAAGTTACATTGGTCCCAAGCGAGGTGTTCGTGCCACTTACGGGGTCGTTTGGGGGCTGGTTTGGGTTTTCACCCTTTAACGGCTTGTTTTAAGTCTAAGTGTTGATTTTTGCAAATTATCGTCATATTCACAAACCGGGAGACCCGAGACTATGCGGTCAGTTCCTACAAGTTACATTGGTCTCGTGCGAGGTGTTCGTACCTCCTACGGGATCGTTTGGGGGTTGATTTGGGTTTTCACCCTTTAACGACTTATTTTTAAGTTTAAGTGTTGATTTTTGTAAATTATCATCATATTCTCAAACCGAGAGACTCGGGACTACGCGGTCAGTTCCTACAAGTTACCTTGGTCCCGTGCGAGGTGTTCGTGCCTCTTACGGGGTCGTTTGGGGGATGGTTTGGATTTTCACCCTTTAACGGCTTGCTTTTAAGTCTAAGTGTTATTTTTGCAAATTATCATCATATTCTCAAACTGAGAGACCCGAGACTACGCGGTCAGTTCCTACAAGTTACATTGATCCCGTGCGACGTGTTCATGCCTCCTACGGGGTCGTTTGGGGCTGGTTTGGGTTTTCACCCTTTAACGGCTTGTTTTTAAGTCTAAGTGTTGATTTTTGCAAATTATCGTCATATTCACAAACCGGGAGACACGGGACTACGCAATCAGTTCCTACAAGTTACATTGGTCCCGTGCGAGGTGTTCGTGCCTCTTACGGGGTCGTTTGGGGGCTGATTTGGGTTTTCACCCTTTAACGGCTTGTTTTTAAGTCTAAGTGTTGATTTTTACAAATTATTGTCATATTCACAAACCGAGAGACTCGGGACTACGCGGTCAGTTCCTACAAGTTACATTGATCCCGTGCGAGGTGTTCATGCCTCTTACGGGGTCGTTTGGGGTCTGGTTTGGGTTTTCACTCTTTAACGGCTTGTTTTTAAGTCTAAGTGTTAATTTTTGAAAATTATCATCATATTCACAAACCGGGAGATTCGGGACTACGCAATCAGTTCCTACAAGTTACATTGGTCCCGTGCGAGGTGTTCGTGCCTCTTACGGGGTCGTTTGGGGGTTGGTTTCAGTTTTCACCCTTTAACGGCTTATTTTTAAGTCTAAGTGTTGATTTTTACAAATTATCGTTATATTCACAAATCGGGAGACCCGAGACTACGCGATTAGTTCCTACAAGTTACATTGATCCCGTGCGAGATGTTCGTGCCTCTTACGGGGTCGTTTGGGGGCTAGTTTGGGTTTTCACCCTTTAACGGCTTATTTTTAAGTTTAAGTGTTGATTTTTGTAAATTATCGTAATATTCTTAAACCGAGAGACTCAGGACTATGCGGTCAGTTCCTACAAGTTACATTGGTCCCGTGCGAGGTGTTCGTGCCTCTTACGGGGTCGTTTGGGGGCTGGTTTGGATTTTCACCCTTTACCGTCTTGTTTTTAAGTCTGAGAGTTTTTTTTGCAAATTATCGTCATATTCACAAATCGAGAGACCCGAGACTACGCGATTAGTTGCTACAAGTTACATTGGTCCCGTGCGAGGTGTTCGTGCCTCGTACGGGGTCGTTTGGGGGTTGGTTTGGGTTTTCACCCTTTAACGGCTTATTTTTAAGTCTAAGTGTTGATTTTTGCAAATTATCATCATATTCACAAATCGGGAGACCCAAGACTACGCGATCAGTTCCTACAAGTTACATTGGTCCCGTGCGAGGTGTTCGTGCCTCCTACGGGTCGTTTGGGGGCTGGTTTGGGTTTTCACCCTTTAACGGCTTGTTTTTAAGTGTAAGTGTTGATTTTTGAAAATTATCGTCATATTCACAAACCGGGAGACGCGAGACTACGCGGTCAGTTCCTACAAGATACATTGGTCTCGTGCGAGGTGTTCGTACCTCCTACGGGATCGTTTGGGGGCTGATTTGAATTTTCACCCTTTAACGGCTTATTTTTAAGTTTAAGTGTTGATTTTTGTAAATTATCATCATATTCTCAAACCGAGAGACTCGGGACTACGCGGTCAGTTCCTACAAGTTACATTGGTCCCGTACGAGGTGTTCGTGCCTCTTTCGGGGTCGTTTGGGGTCTGGTTTGGATTTTCACCCTTTAACGGCTTGCTTTCAAGTCTAAGTGTTATTTTTGCAAATTATCATCATATTCTTAAATCGGGAGACCCAGGACTACGCGGTCAGTTCCTACAAGTTACGTTGGTCCTGTGTGAGGTGTCCGTGCCTCCTACGGGGTCGTATGGGGGCTGGTTTGGGTTTTCACCCTTTAACGACTTCTTTTTAAGTAAGTGTTGATTTTTGCAAATTATCGTCATATTCACAAACCGATATATCCGGGACTACGCAATCAGTTCCTACAAGTTACATTGGTCCCGTGCGAGGTGTTCGTGCCTCTTACGGGGTCGTTTGGGGGCTGATTTGGGTTTTCACCCTTTAACGGCTTGTTTTTAAGTCTAATTGTTGATTTTTACAAATTATTGTCATATTCACAAATCGGGAGACCCGAGAAAAAGTGGTCAGTTCCTACAAGTTACATTGGTCCCGTACGAGGTGTTCGTGCCTCCTACGAGGTCATTTTAGGAGCTGGTTTAGGTTTTCACCCTTTCACGGCTTATTTTTAAAGTGTTGATTTTTGCAAATTATCGTCATATTCTCAAACCGGGAGACCCGAGACAATGCGGTCAGTTCCTACAAGTTACATTGGTCCCGTACGAGGTGTTCGTGCCTCTTACGGGGTCATTTGGGGGCTAGTTATGATTTTCACCCTTTAACGGCTTGTGTTATTTTTGCAAATTATCATCATATTCTCAAACTGAGAGACCCGAGACTACGCAGTCAGTTCCTACAAGTTACATTGATCCCGTGCGAGGTGTTCATGCCTCCTACGGGGTCGTTTGGGGCTGGTTTGGGTTTTCACCCTTTAACGGCTTGTTTTTAAGTCTAAGTGTTGATTTTTGCAAATTATCATCATATTCACAAACCGGGAGACCCGGGACTACGCAATCAGTTCCTACAAGTTACATTGGTCCCGTGCGAGGTGTTCGTGCCTCTTACGGGGTCGTTTGGGGGTTGGTTTGAGTTTTCACCCTTTAACGGCTTATTTTTAAGTTTAAGTGTTGATTTTTGCAAATTATCATCATATTCACAAATTGGGAGACCCGAGACTACGCGATTAGTTCCTACAAGTTACATTGATCCCGTGCGAGATGTTCGTGCCTCTTACGGGGTCGTTTGGGGGCTGGTTTGGGTTTTCACCCTTTAACGACTTATTTTTAAGTTTAAGTGTTGATTTTTGTAAATTATCGTCATATTCTTAAACGGAGAGACTCGGGACTATGCGGTCAGTTCCTACAAGTTACATTGGTCCCGTGCGAGGTGTTCGTGCCTCTTACGGGGTCGTTTGGGGGTTGGTTTGGATTTTCACCCTTTAACGGCTTGTTTTTAAGTCTAAGTGTTATTTTTGCAAATTATCATCATATTCTCGAATCGAGAGACCCAAAACTACGCGGTCAGTTCCTACAAGTTACATTGGTCCCGTGCGAGGTGTTCGTGCCTCCTACGGGGTCGTTTGGGGGCTGGTTTGGGTTTTCACCCTTTAACGGCTTGTTTTTAAGTGTAAGTGTTGATTTTTACAAATTATCGTCATATTCTCAAACCGGGAGACCCGGGACTACGCGATCAGTTCCTACAATTTACATTGGTCCCGTACGAGGTGTTCGTGCCTCCTACGGGGTCGTTTTGGGGGTTGGTTTGAGTTTTCACCCTTTAACGGCTTGTTTTCAAGCCTAATCTATATGTTTTGAAATTATCGTAATCTTCAACGACTTTTATCACCTATGTAATCTCTAAATTTTTTAAGGATGTGGCCTACTCATTCAACGAGGATTAGGAAGAAGAAAATAGCCGACTAGAGACATTGAAATTAATATTATTAAAGAAAGATGAAGATATGTAAAAGTATGATGGGATTTTTCGAGGACTGAAGAGGAGATTGAACACAAATCTATAGGAATAGCAGTAGATGTATGCATATATGCACGCAGCAGCATATATGCAACATATATGCATACAATTGCATATATGCAGTAGCATATATGCACGCAGCAACATATATGTTGCCTATATGCTCACAATAGCATATTTGTTGCGTATATACAACATATTGAATGGGAGAACAATTGCTTAAATACCTGAGTATCTGCTTCCCAATCTTGGGCCTTGGTCTCGATGCGCTAAGAAGAGGCGGATCATAAACGTAATTTATCTGATCATCATAAAGAAGAACCGACCTTGATGAAGATCAAAAACCATGTTTACAACAAAACCTGTTGAAAACAAAGATAAAAAACATGTCACCAATGTTAATGATAAAGATATATACATACACACAAATATTAATGGATGAATATTAATTAGTAAAGCTGAAATTGAAAGAGAGGTATGTAATAATATTTTAGAGAAAAATCAACAACGGCATCATAGGACAAACACATGTACTCATATTAGTAGCTTCAAAGAATATGTCAATAAATGATGGGTTTACAAAAGCACAATTGATCTCAATCATGAGAGCAACTTTTACCTGACGGACTAACTCCTCTGGAAATCAACTCAAGCAAGTATTTCTTCTCACACTTTCTCCTCTATTTTATATGCACTTGTGTGCCTTCAAATTTCCAACAGAGGTTAGATATGAGCAGGAAGTAGAATATGAAAAACTCCAAACAAAATGCTCACATTTCAAAATTTTAAGACATTTGGTTATTAACTATAAAGTGGTTAGAATAATTCAATTGGATGGAGTTGACATGAAGAAACAAAAACATCCACAAGATAAATAAAATACTTCAAGAATATCAAGAACTAAGACTACAGGTAGATCTTAAGTCAAGTAAGTTTACGTTCCTAAATCCGTTAATCATTCAAATTTGGAAGGCATTTCTGGTACTAAACATTTAGTTAAATGGAGTAAATACATAAGAAGCAGTCCAACCTGAAGAGGTAAAACATATTGCTATTATCCCAATCCTTAATGATGAACCACCTCCTGCATTAGTAGATATGCAACTGAATCTCAACATTTTTAAAAACAGTCCTTGGGCATCATTTATGGAAGAAGAGGAGAATGATAAATCTGCTAATGAAGAATATAGTAAAGGAAGGTTTGTGGATTACGAACTGGAGAAAGAAATGCAATCGGCATATATATTGTTGAACTAATTATTCTGTAACACACAAAACACAGTCCAAAGTAGAACAGTTAGATTGCTCACGAATAAGTTAGACTTCACTGGGAGATTTATGAAGAGAAAATATGTTTTGAAATTTCATTCTATCTTCTAGTAAATATAAGCATGATAAACGTGCCTTATTGGTTTCAAAAAATGATATTACATTGGGGGGGGGGGGGGGCAAGTATATAACTATTTTACTGAAATTAAATCAAATTACCAATAAATCATCAGTATGCCTTTCCATCCTTGAAACCAAAAACAACCTCGTTCATACCAAAACAAAAAAGGCATCAATTCGTTAATCAATAATATATAAGAAAGGAACAAAGAAAAAGAAAAAGTGAAGTAAATGAATATGCGAAACTATCTCAGAAAGACATCCCTAAAGAAGAAGAGATAATTGACCTTCTTCTAGAAATTCATCCAGGAAATAGGATGTGAGTTCTTCCCAATGACCATAGCCCCGTATCCCTCACTGTTTCCTGGAAGAAAAACTGATGGGAAAAAAATAATTAGCAAGAGACCCATAAATATCAATATACACTGATACACTCATGTTATTGATGTTCTGTGAGTTTTTGGGCTTCCTTAAAATTTCAGACTCCCCCATTACGATATCGATTATACTAGAACCAAATGACACTTGATGACTTCACTTACCGATGCTTTGACGGATGGAAAGACATTCCAGAATCGCAGCGTCTCGTCCCCTGCTCCAGTTACTACTGTCTGCAAAAACAAAGTTCAGTTGAACAATTAATCTTCCAATTGAGTAACAAACATATTATAAACATATGCTTAAACTGTGAAAGCTTACCTGACCATCAGGATACATGGCAAGAGGGGGTCTCAATAACATGATAGCGACCAATGAGGGGGTCTCAATAATTTGGATTCTACAACTGCCAAATGTCAGAGTAAACTTTAATATAAAATGAACTCTCACGGGAATAGAAGATCCATAACTAGAGTAATTATTGCAAGAATTTTGATAAGGAAATGAATGGAAGGTCTGGTTGTGTCTTTAAATGGGTCTCTAACAGTATCGTCTGTAATAGCTGCTTTGTGACACTCCCTTTTCCACAAAGAACCCATCTCTATATACTTCTTGGCATTATCCCACGCACTACCTATAGTATTCAAGAATAGAGCCATTAGAATACCAAAAACCGTTGCAAACATCAACATGGAAGCCACCACTTTAGCACCCAATAGAGGATGCCCTGTATAGTATCCCAATATTCGGAACACGAGACCAACAGCTATAGGTGATACAATATCTAATAGTCAATTTTTCATTTTATTTAGTGCTTTCATTCTATTTAGTGCTTAAAGGAAGGAACAGATCAATATTAAGTAATTTTGAGGCTAATTATTATCTGCATCAATTCCTAACTACCTGTCCTTAATCTGGGCTTCCAATTCTAGATATATGTATATGAATATATAGTATTACAGGCTATAGAAGGATTGGGATGACCAAAATTGCTGACCACCCTGTCAATTCTGAACACGTCCACTCCTAGATTTATTAAAATCTATTGGGTGTATGGAAAGAAGGTTCGATTGACGGAAAATTCAATGCAGTTTCCAACTACAGCAGGGACTTTCTTCATGGCATTCCCAACTGCCAAAATATCAATACAATAGTATTGCGAAATAATTGCACATTCACGGTCATATTGAAATTGTCAACAGATCAAAAGTTCAACGCAAGTGGCGCAATTACATATGGATTATTCTTCACATCCCATTCTTGAGGGTAAGCACATGATGATTCAACATGAAGTTGCCAAACCATGACCTTCGAGTAGTCATTCCATTTGGCTTCCATCCTCCTTAACTTGTTGAATAAATGCGCTCATCTCTAATTAATAAGAACATGCTTAATTAATGTGTAAAATTACAGAACTCTTTCTCTTCCTTTTGTTAACCAATTCATTCTTTGTGTGTGTGTATGGGGAGGGGGCAGCAGAGATGATATGGTATTTGCAGTTCCCATTTCAGCATGAGAATTGTCTTAAATATTATTTATTATCTTGGTGAAAAGAAAAAAGGAAAAAATAATTTCATCTAATTCGACCTCAATATTCATTAAAATAATCCTATAAGTATTATACCTCGTACATTTAGTTAAAGATACTTTTCATTGTTTTAACCATTTTACCCTAAAACAAAAATGGACTTATAATGATCTTTTACTAACATCACTATCAACAACTATGGAGGAATGACCACTAACTTGAAAGCCCTCCTTGATGGTATCAATCTGCGTAATAGGCTCAAAAGTAAGAGGGTTCCATCTCTTTTGATCCCAAAGTAAAGTACTGATGTAGCTAAACCCTGACATTTTGATATGCAATCTACGTAATCTTTTTGCCACGTCATCGGTGTGCCATCTAATAACTCGAGTCCCGTTATAAATTGGACCCTCCAGCGTCGTTTGACTTTAGCTCTGCATTAGCTTGGTCACTATCCAGGTTCCAAAATGACTGCCGAACAAAAAGTTGGAAATCGAAGAAAGGCTCACTTGATTGGAAAAATGGTTAGACATTTTTAAGGGCGTAAAGAGATCCATTCAAAGTATATTTCCATTGCAATGCAATCAAGTATACAAAGTAGAAAACAAATGATCCATAGCACACATTCCTAAAAGGAAAAGCTTCTGAATAATCTTCAGAGAGTAACAATAACTTATATCACCAATACTTGTACTAAGGAATGGAGAGTTAAGCCAACACTAAAAAACAACACAAATAATAAATGAGCATAGGATTTATATCCTCTCTAATACCACCCTCATAATATAATAACATTGCACATATATGAGATAAGGGAAAATAATGAGGGGAAACACCTACAACAAAAAGATAAATTACAATTTTATAGTACCACACCTCACCCATTTATTTATTAATCATGTCGGTATTAACTTAGTCTTGTATTAACTTATCGTACCAAAACATTGCATAATTCCCATAATATGTGGCATTCCATCTGTTTCAACCTGCTTATTATGTAATCAAGTAGAGGAAACTATAAATAATTTATTTTTACAGTGCGACTTTGCAAAACGATTATGGATTTGTATTGTTTCTTTGTTCAATATAAATTTCCTAACTTCCCCAGTGTTGCAGAGTTCAAACATTTTATCATTAAACAAGTGTTTGGTCCTCAACTCACTAATACTTAGAAGGCGGCAATCCTCTATGGAATGTACATGATTTGGATTGTCATAAATAGGATGATGTTTGATAATATTAGACCTAACTTCACAAGGATGTGAAATAGAAAGCCTAGATTCAAGAAGTTGAGAGTTAAGTCATAACTGATATGCACTATAATTTTTGTAGAGTAAACATCATTTAACATAAGAATTTATTAATTGATGGCTTTAATATGGAATGATAACTTTCTAAAATACACACATGCTTAAAGAGTGTGTAACGACTCACTTTTTATGTCCACAAATGGACAACCTAAGATACCTACTTGATGTTTAATTCAACTTGTATGTGTGATATTAAGTGAATAATAAACAAACCCCATACATAAAACTATAATAAATTTCATATTGCTAGTAATGTACCTTTGCTCTTAATAGATGCAAAAATTAGACTTAAATTTATTGCGTACCTTTGTTCTTAATCACAGTAGTGACTTTGATAATGATTGTACAAGCCAATCAGTGTATTTTTCTCTGGAGTTGAGCCCTACAAAATTAAAGGGGAATCTCACAACACATTTTAGTTGTCTCTAATGCTATGTCCTACCATAGTGAATTTATTTTATTTTCTTACCATAAACAAACCCAAAATAACAGAAGCTTGGTTGACTTCATGCACTGCTCCAAAAAAAATTCCTATATAATCATAGGATCAAGAGATAATACAAAATATTAGATAAATAGGTTGTGTGACATCAAAGAATTAATGCTCCACTAAGGCCCTAATAGGATTAAACTAAATTCATTCATGCAAGTAGTAATGGATACAAGAAGGCATGAGTATTTCTATTCAAGCCATATCTCTTAACCAAATTCAAACGGCACACCCACATGTCAATCCAAGCTAACCCCATTTACAACACAAATTCACAATTTGTAGTAAACAAGGGGCACATTCTTTTGACACATATGTAATTAGTTCGGATTTGGTTCTACTTTTTGGTGCGAGTAGAATTATTCATAATGCATGTGTGTAAATTAATAAATCATAGCACACTGAAATTACTTTTTTTAATCTCAAACTCCACCGGCACCCAAACGAACCTCAAATCAATCTGACTATAAACCCTAATTGACCCAAATTGAAACCATAAATAATCATGATAGAAACCCTAATTTAAACCCAAATTGACCCCAAGTCGAAACCCTCATTGCAACCCCCTCAAATATTCTATATTGCAATCACATAAACAAAGATTAACCCTTCGATTCACACACCCTTCAAATCATGAACATCTTAAACCTTAAATCATGAACCTCATACAAAACGTCAACAAAAATTTACCTGAAACCCATATTCAGATCAAATATACATACATACATACATACATATATATATATATATATATATATATATATATATATATATATATATATATATATATAGAGAGAGAGAGAGAGAGAGAGAGAGAGAGAGAGAGAGAGAGAGAGAGCACCTAGGTGCGCAACGTGCTGGAGAAGATGCGACAAAAAATGGCCGGTGAGAGAGAGTGATGGTAAGAGATAGGGCAAACACGATAGTGAGGGGGGAAGATAAGGAACACACGAGAGGGGGGTTTGAGCGGGAATGGTCATGGGTCTCTACACAATTTGGAGGAAAGTATTTTTTAGGGTATTTATATCTTAGTTAAGTGTGCTCAATTTTGGCACACTTTTAAACAGTGCCAAATTTTGGCACGGTTTTAAAGTGTGCCAGATTGTTATTAAACCGTGCCAAAATTTTGCACGGTTTTAATCTCTGCCAAAATTTTAATATCAAGGTGTGCCAAATTGCTGTTTTTGGTGTAGTGAGCAAAGAAGCTAAAACGCCTATTGAAATGTGTGTACGATGCCTAACAATATCCACAGATACTTTGGGGTTGAAACATGCTAATTTCTACAAAAACCATTTACTATTGTGTGGCTTTCAACTCTTTACCCTTCCGATTATAACTATCCACCATTGGAAACCATTGATGATTATCTGGATAAACTTACTAAGAAAATTGTACACCACCTTCTTCACATATATTTATGTTTAGATATCCACTGCTCTAGCATAACCACTTTTATAGCATAATGTTCTTATTACAGTATTACAAATGGGTGCACGCCAAGTGTGCAATGGAACCTCGTCATTACAAAGCCTCAAATTCACCATATAAGACACTCGTGAACGAATGTGTGCAGCAGCGCCAGTTTTTAGTTCCAAATATATAAATATTGATTATAGGCTAATATGAAAACATTATCTATGCAATGGAGATTATAGACTCTATCCTTACTTCTTTAAACCATCTTAAATAGAAAAATGGGGAAGTTACTATCACTTTTCCGGCTATTTGCCTTCATCATCTTAAAACAAATCATTTCTATAGATTCGTGGTCAATTCTTGAAATCATATTCTCAAAAACTACCAAATATTGTTTGGGTATATGATTTATATTCCCAGAAACTACCAAATATTATTTGGGAATAAAGAAATCATATTCCCAAAAAATACCAAATATGTACTCTAGATGTTAATTAGCATAAAACAGTAATCAGTTCTTAAAAAACAAAAGGTGCTAGTTGAGAAAGTATTTAATGTTAACTAAAACTTATAGAAATTAATTTAACCCAACGTACTAATAAAAGAACTTCAAACTTAAGTATACTTGGTGTATTGCAAATCTCCAATTGAAACCTTCGTTTTAGCTCTGCAAAACTAAACAAAATTAATCTCCATTTGAATACAGTCAGATATATACATAAATGCAACAAAGAACCCAAAATTGAAAAAAACCTAATTTGAAACAAATCAAGAGTTCCATTTGAAATAAATGAAAATCCTAACAATTGAAGCCCAAACATGCACTCTTGAACCCTAAAACTGAAACTAAACGATTTAAGAACACGATATTGAATCGAATGTAAATCAAACCTAGAAAAAAGTAGTAATCGTGGTGCATAATAGGTCGTGTAAGATCTTATAGATCAGTTGAATAGAAGATGTTGACAAAACGATAAGTATACCCAAATCTTCAAACCCAAATCTTCGTACCCAAATCGAATGTAAATCAAACCTATTATTTAAATAAACTCTTATATGGTGGAAACTGATTTTGGCTAATTTTTATATTAAAAAATTAATGTATTATTTAACATATCCAATCACGATTAGATTCTTAAGATCTTGATTCTTTTAGGCAGTGGCTGCATTATTAGATGATTTTTTTCATTATAACAACTTTGGACACATAAGTACCTGCCATTAGGAGAATGGTAGGTTTTAGTATGTTACCGTTTGAGTGATGCTTTTAATCCGGTTGGAGAAATGAACTCGATTTCCATTACAGTAACCCATTTGAACCGACTTCAAGAACCCTTAGAACCTGACCGAATAAACTCTTTCTTTTCCATGTATGGATGTCCAACAGCCTCTGCTTCGATTTTATCCCATAGAGGAGATTGTGCAACAAATAAAGCATTAAGACTGCTGATGGCATACTGGAATAGTTTAAATACATAAGGAAAACAACAATCTTCTACTAAACTCACAACCATAACTACTAAAAATAAGGACTCTGTCACTATCAGCAACTAAATAGCTAATACTAATTCAAATAGCAAAATAATAGCTAACAGGCATCAGACCAAGTCTTCTAACGGAACTCTACCACTATTTACTTCCCAATAGCTCCTTGCACGATAGTCCCACTATTAAATTAGAACCCTTTGAGGAAGAGTTTCTTCTTGCGCAGAAAAGGGTGTATAGAATTCTCATCAATTTGAAGAATTGAGGGTCGAGCTATGAATCAGTAAAAAAATTAAACACACAAATAAAGAGCTATTAGTCAGTAAGAATATTCATCTTATAATCCGAAGTTCATAACATAATTTCATAATAAATTGATACCATCCGAAGCTAAACGAATATTATACAATTAATCAAAATCAGCATGTGAGATATAATATGAGTTACAAATAGATAAATTAAACCTCAAGCCCTAGTTGTATCATATAGAGCTTTCATATACCTCGTTTCCATCACCATATACAATAATTTGGAAAAGAGATTAAACCTCAAACCCTAGTAACTTCTCTTTAAGCACTAGGTTGTTTTCGATTTTGATTTATCAAGCCAAAACTGAACTGATTCCGATTCCATCAAGAAAAAGAGGAGATGTATTTCAATCCCAAAAAATGAACAAATCATGAGTTAAAAAGGAGAACAAACAGAGATTGAACCAAAAGAAGAAATTAGGGATTTTACGAAGATGACACATAAAATTAAAGTATGGATACCTGGAAATTGTTCACAAAGATTGAACGAAGGATAAGAAAGGTATGTCTCACAGAGGTTCGCAGAGCTTGAAGGGGATTTTCGCTTGGGTGTGTACGAGAAACCCTAGGTGAACTGTGGGGAAGTTTTGTTTGGGGTGTAGGAGTCGGGGCATTTTCTTTTTGTTGGAGGGAAAATTCCCTCTTTTATTTTGTTAATAGAATTATAAAATATAAAACTAAAATTAGTAACACATATATTAAATTAGCAATGGTGATTTAGTGTGAGAAATAGTAATGGTATAAGACTGTTACTAATCACAAAATTAGTCTGTTACTAAAACAGCATTTTGGTGTAGTGGAACTTTGATTAAAGATTCTTCTTTGTTAAAAAGGACAAATGTCGTGGAAGATGTTTCATCCTTGACGTTGATTTGCAATTTGTACCTAAATATGTAGCATTTTAGTTTGTTATAAATTGTTAAATTGAATAGGAAAGAAAAATTACCGGTAAGAATATATTACCTAGGAGATGGAATGATATTGTTGGTGTTGCATGATTCCAAGAAGAAGGAAGTGAAATTATGTGTAAGCTTCTTGTTGCAATGGTTACACGCTGGATAATACCACCTGAAATGTTCATCGACACCAGTGATTATTGCTCGATAAATTACATATAGAACCTACAAAATAAATCATATTAAAAGATAATGAAGGCCACATATTAATTATATATTTCAAGCAGATTATATAAGGAAAATATTTATTTATAGTAGGATACCTCATTTGGAGAGTCAGAACGAAGGGATAAGATATCTTCAATGGATTTAGAATCTCCTTCAATCTGAAGATGTCAATTGTTGCCTCTGGTTGGATGATATGTCTGGACGAAAGAACGATTTTCGTTATGAAGTCGGTATATATATAATAAAGATACCCCCGATATGTTAGATGTCAACAAAGGCAATCTGAGGGTCTAGTTTTCATATTGAGAGATTTGGTGGCTTTCAAGTACCACACCCACATTTATGGAAAGCTTCTTCCTTTCAACCACACCCAAATTTATGGAAAGCTTTATGGATGATGGAAGTCCCTCCAAGGCTAAAACATTTTATGTGGAAAGTAGCCAATAATGCTTTGGCTAGCAAAGAAAACCTCTTCAGAAGGAAATGTTCAAGATCTCCTCTATGTGCCTTTTGCACAGACAAAGTGGAAGATATAGAACACATTTTCCTACGATGCTCTCTTGCTGAAAATATTTGGGACAAAAGTGGTTTAAAGGAACGTTGGAGTGGTTTTGATGCCAGAAGCATGCTTGGGTGGTTTTCGAACATTATTGAAAGAGAGACTTCGGTATCTTCTGCTTCTAAAGCTCTTAAACAGTTGGTTGCTCCCCTCTGGGCTATTTGGACGAACAGGAATAATATCATTTTCAATGGGAGCTCCCGTCCAATCAACATCATTGTTAATAATATCTACAATATGGAAGCTTCATGGGAGAACTGTTACACGAAAAGGGTTGTCAACTTTAATGTCTATAGCCTTGCTTCTTCTCAGGACTATCAGAGTGCCTCTCATGAGCCTAGGCCCCCTACGACCAGAGTTACCACAGAACTCAGAAACGATACAGGATTTAGAGTTGACCCCACCTATCCCACTTTCAGAGTTGATGCAGCGTTCAGCTCTCATACCAACTCAATAGCTTTGGGAGGGATTTTGCAAGACCCCATTGGGCACTTTATCCTGGGATTCCGGAAAATCAGATCTGCTTTTTCGGCTCTTTACAGTGAGGCATTAGCAGTCCGCGAGGCGTGTCTTGTAGCCAAGTGGAGCGAAATAAATTCCTTCACTCTGATCAGCGACAACCTAGAGCTTATCAACTGTTGCAACAGTAGTGGGATGGACCCATGGGAAATTAGACCCATCCTTGCTGATATTAGACAGATTACAAATGACTGGAATGTGACCTTTAAGTGGGTCCCAAGGCGTCAGAACTCTATAGCCCATTGGATATGTCAAAATTCCTGTGCTTTTCTTAATTCTGGTTGGTCTGTATCTCCCTCTAGGGAGCTGTATTCGTTACTATCTATTTGATTTGGGCTGTGCCTTTTTCCTGTAAAAAAAAAAAGGCAATCTGAAATTCATTAAATAAAATGCACACAGAATTATAAATAAGATGTAAAATAAGGTGTGAAAGAAAGTCACGCTCTGTGACCTCAATGGGGACATGAGTTATGAACATGGACAGTCAATGGTATGAAGAAAGAAAAATTAAATAAATATGGAAGTAGGCAGTCACAACAAAGATAAAGCAAGAAAATGAACAAATTTGGACATGAGTAGTGTACATGAGTAATGACCATGGACAGACACCATATTTGGACATGAGAACTGAACAATGAACATGGACAGTCCCCATATAGATGCCATCAAAATTTTGTAACTCCTGGGTCTGCTGCTATAGGGGGCATTTTTAGAGATCATAGTGGTCACATGTTTGGTGATTAGTAAAAAAAATGGCAATCAGATAATCAGATTATTCAACTTGGTTTGACACAAAGTTGGAAATAATTATGAATTGAATACGACTCAACCTCTGTGGTCTCGTGTATTGTAAAGATATGTTATCACCCGCATTGGTCCCATCTCAAGAGAGGGAAAAAGTTTCTATTCTTGAATTTCATAAAAGCATTTATTCACTCAGATATACAAAGAAGGAAACTTTTGTGTTTAGTGGCAATGGAGTCCCATCACATTAGAGCATTGTCACAGTGATGTCCCGCGTGTTTTTTATTTTTATACGTTATGTTTGATCCCCATTCAAATAAATTATTAAAAGTAAAAATTATCCTACCTGATTTAATTGTTTAAAATGAGCAACATTTATTTGTAAATGAGTAGAAGAAATTTCACGTGGGCAGCAGGTAAAGGGAATTAGCGTAGCAGTTGTATACATGTTAAGAGTAGCAGCAATATTAATTAGGCGGAATAAAATGTCCACATATGGATGTATTTGTGTATTTAAATGAGAACAATGTATGAAAGGACTAAGTTAGTGTTCCAAATGAAATTTATATTTACTGTGTGTCTAAAAATGGCCAAATATCCGGCGTAAAACATCTACAGTGGAAAAGCTCTCATTAGTTCTCTTTCGCTCATTTCGTCAAACATCTATCAGGCATTCAGGGGAAAAGAAGTCAAAATTAATTCATTGATTTAGATATAAGACGGGGTATAGAAGGTTAATCGTTATAAATTATGCAGCTGGACATAAAATTAATTCATTGATTTAGATATAGAAGGTTAATCGACAACTGTGGATACGTTCATAACTCTGCTAATTTATGGCGGGAATACGAATACCAAGAGTTGTAAAAAACATATTGGAATACGAATACCAAGAGTTGCCACTTACCTGCGTAATAGGAGAGGTCGGGCTTTTCGTTTCCAACTCTCTCCCTATATATACATAGATTCATTTCGGTAATAGATGCCTTATTAACTCTCTCCCTATCTTTCGCTCAAAACTCTCTCCCTAAAATCTTATAATGGATTTTAGGTTGGAAAACAACGATAAGGTCGGTGGGCTGCTCTTGAAAGGCAAAACTCATGGGAAATAATAACAAACTATATTTTTCTTTTAAGTTTCATCCAAAATATCTTAATATTTACAATATGTATACTTACTTTTTCTTTCTATCTTTTTCCATTCTACTTCTAATGCAGATATCTTAATCTTAATTTGCCACCTGTTTATGAAGATGATGATGGTATTATCGATACTAATCTGTACCTTGGTACTGCTTAAAATTTGGATCATGGAGCCAAGTTGGAAATTATCAAAGGTAAGATTCCAATTGTGAATTATGATTACGGATCCACTTCTGAAGTTATCCCAAGAAAATGTTCAAGTGCAATAGAGAATAAAGAGTTGGTCAATTCAAACTCATACAAGAATCAAGATTGTCGACGTCGACGTCGATGTTATCGATCGGAATCGACTCCATTAGAATTCAATGAGATCCAAAAATACTTTACTGTTCCAGTAACTGAAGCGGCCAAGGAGTTAAATGTAGGATTAGCGGTGTTGAAGAAAAGATGCAGAGAATTCAAAATCAAGATGTGGCCATACAGAAAGATTAAGAGTTTCGAGGCACTTATAGACAATGCTAAGGTACGTGTATCCATTATCTATGCAACCAATCTAAAAATAGAAAAATTATCTAGTATACACGTGCCGTAATCGAAAAAAATTCTCGACTTTGCCACTATAAATATACAAATGTGGCATAGTGGGCGCTTGAGCCCCATCAAAAAAAATTAAAAATAAATTATACCCGTGCCACTAGAAAAGTGGAGGGGTCTAAAATAAAAATTTTAACAAGTGTAGAATGAAAATACTCAAAACCATATAATCTCTTTGTTTACATATACTAAAGCTTAGTTGAATGAAAACTAAAAGGTTAGCATTTCTTTGCTTCTCTCGTCTTTCTCTTTAATATATACTTTTAGATATTTATTTAATTTTTGAATGAATTTTTAAGATTTTAATTGTACAAATTTTTATTCAGATATTGAATTAAATTTGACTCCCCAATTTTATCGTGTTATATTAATGTTGATTAGCGTGTTATATTAATATTAATGAATCTAGGGCTCTAATTTTATGGTTATTTATGGAGTTAATGTTGGTTGAAATGTTAATAGTTATGTATATTTTGATTGGTTAATTTAGATATTTAAATGTAATCGTTGGATGAAATCTTTATTTTCAAGTTGAAATGTTATAGATTGATAGAAACTAATTTGGTTGTTAAATTGTTAATTTATTGTGAAGTATATTATGATTGGATTTGTTAATTAACGAATAGAAATGTTAACAACGGAATGAAAATAAAATAAATATCTATATTTTAGGGTTAATGTACTGTTAGTAATTTATTGTTAAATATTTGGATAATTATTTTCTACTAACTTTAAAATAACCTAAAAATAGCAAGCCATTTTATTAAACGATATTGGAAGTGAATTAAATATCCAGTTATTTTTTTCCTTTATATCTTGCTGGTATAATTATATAACCATATTTTTTAATTTTAATATCAGAGGTTGGGATTAATCAATGAAGTGAAGTCGCTAGAAGAGAACAAAAGCATGTTGGAGAAGGTGCCACAATTGGAGTTTACAGAGAGAACAAAGAAGTTGAGGCAAGCTTGCTTCAGGGCTAATCACAGGACAAAAATGTTGCTTGGTATTCGTTGATGATGCTTTATGTACTAAAACTTTTTTATATGGGCTTTTATTTTGAGTCATTATTTTCTCTTTGGGTTTGGAAAGTTGTTTCTCTCTCTCTCTCTGAATAAAATAAAAATAGTAGGTAGTTTATCTATAAGTATGATTACAATGGAAAAGATTATTGAGGGGAAGTATGATGAATTGGTAGTGATAAGTGATAAATTTGCAGGTGTGAGTTTTTGAAATATTATGCTACTAGAGTTTATTTATGTTTTCTTAGCATTTCCTTTTAGAGTGATGTAAACTTAACCGCAAACAGGCGTGTGTTGGTAAATTTACCAACATGCATAGAATGGGTTGTACCATGGTGACCCTATCATGGTATAACCCATTTTATGCATATTGTAATTTGCCAACATATGTATAATATTTTTCTTCTTTTATTGTCAATTTGAAGCATTCTAAAGTGATAGGAGATAAAAGAAGGAAGTTATGTAACATTAGAAATCAATGGCGGATTCAGGATTTACAGTCATGAGGGGCTAAAAGCCGGAGGTTCGTGGGTGGGAGCCCCCGAATCTAATTTGTTATGGTTAAATCGAGTTTTATACAAATTATATCTTTTATTTCTAGTTATATACAAATTTATTACATTTTTTACTGTAAAAGTTGCAAAAAAACTCATTATTTATGTCTTTAATTTTCTATCTTTACATATAGCACCCCTAATTTTTTTTATTAGGAAAAAACAGAGGGAGTCTTGGCCCCTACTGGTTCCCATGTGCATCCGCCGCTGGAAAGAATAATTAAGGGTTAATTATATTTTAATGAATCCTCTTTTAAGTTCTATTGACTTTTATTTAACTATATAAGTCATATTAATAGACTAGTAGAACTTATTTACAAGTTCCTCTAATAGGCAAATATGACCTATTTAAAAAATTCCCTTTACGTTGTCTTGGTCCCGTCAAATGTTAAAATGGCTTACTATTTAAAAGTTTTTTTTTTTTTACCTAGTGATGCTAATATGACTTGTTTAAAAGATAACTAGTGAATAATATTTATATGATAAAAACTCTTTTAAATCAGACTAAAATATAAGAACCCGGATAATTAAACTTACAATACAAAAAAAACATGAAATTGACATAATATGTTTGTGCTCGATTCAAAATATTAATTTGTCTTGGTCGCGTTATTTGATAAATATTTTTAATCATTTTACTTGTGTTAATTATTTGTGTCATGCAATGTTTTTGTTTCCTTAACCGTGTCTTGTGTTTGGTAGAAAGTTATAAATTGAGTTAATTTGTCATGTTTTAAGTAGGTTGTGTTCATGCAAAGGGTAAAAAATACATGATGTGTCAATGTCATGTTTGAGTTTTAATTGGATTTTTGGTGTCGTGTTTAGATTAAAACTCAACCGAAAAAACATAATTTATCTCCCATTACTAGTTGAATTTACGAGTATTTTTTATTGATAAATATTTGTCATGAAATATATGAAATATTCCATGCTATCCAAGTTTTAGAATGCTTCATCCCATAAATTTGCATTTGAATTTTTTTCACCCGTCAAGAACGAACAACATACTAAAGCACGAAAATTTACTAAACTCATTATTTTTACCACAAACAAATACATAAAATAACCAATTTCAGCTTGCCTAAATATTTCCCCAATTTTTTTTCCACTTTCCATCATTTCTAGCAAATGTACCGTGAACTGTAAATTTACACATTGAACTAAAGACCTAATCACGCTAACTTGAACCTTAAGAAATTAACCCATATAATTGGTGCAAAATATATTACAAAGTCATGCGAGAAATGTATTAAAAGCCTTAGTAACATTACCACATAATAGTGTAATATTCAATAGCACATAGAGAATCAATAAATCATATTGGTGACATAACTCATTATTCCGTTTTTAATGAATTGTGAATGAAAATTATAGCTGGAAATTTTTGGAAAATAAATATAAATTAGGTGTTAACCCGCACGATACGCGATCATATTAAAAAATATTATATTTTTATATAATTGTGTTTCAAAAATCTAAATGGAAAATAATCTAATATGACTGAGTTATATAGCCCAGTTGACAAATTCTTTACATTTATAAACACTTCTAACCATAAATTAGCACTACTAATATAAAAAAAAGATATATAATTAGCATAGCTTAAATAAAAATATATAATAATAATGATTAACATAATGGAACAATGCAAAAAAAGTGCAACCAAGCCCCTACACGTGATATTTCTACGGATACATATATATGGCATATCTATTACATGTTGACCACCTATCCAGTGAACTGTAAAAAAAACTCACTCGTATTCTTTGAAACAACTGACATGCAACAAAAGAATTTGAATTGCCCTATTAATTTTAGTGTCAATGTACTCTTCCTAATACCCAAAGGAGATTGAACAAAAATAACTTTAATCTTTGGTCTAAATTGAGATACCATTTACAATACACAACACAACATAATTTGTTAAAATCATTTACGGCATTAGAGCTTACACCATAATTTCCAAGGACAAACTTCCCAATATGAGCTTAATATTGCATATAAAAGTTAGGGTTCACATCGCCAATTTGAACCTAACGGACTTGTAGTTATATTCCAAAAAAATAGCAAAACTAAATTTGTTAGCATTGCATATAACGACCAAGGTTGACTTTAATGATTCTTAGATTTAAAATGTCAAATTTAATGAAAAAAAAGATTTAAAATGTCCAAAATATGTTTTAGTTTTTCAACCGAAAATATAACTAATGTGTCTTAACATGAGTCAACTGCATTATGTGTGGAGGTATGAATGAAGAGGTTTTTAAAAAGAACATAAACATGTTAAAAACTAAAACATATATAAAGTATAAACTAAACATAAAGTAAACTTACATCGTAACCATTAAAAAGCAATTAAACTAGGTAGAATGATGCAAGATTATGACAGTATTTCTTTAATATAAATAAGGACACTGCATCGACTCATTTAAAATTCAAATGTCAAAGCCACGCTCAAGTTTACAAACAATATAAGAAATTAAAAAAAATGAAATTACCTTGATATTAAAAGACAATGAGCATATGGCAAAGGCACTATTGTTGTTATGTTCCAAAGAAACACAAACATTACCATTTAACACAATTATTCTCCCAATCCAGAAAAGTTAAATCTAAAAATCACAAATCACATTATTGTATTAAGTATTGAATCCACGTGAATATGATCCTTAAACAATTTTAAATCGCACTCAATTTAAGTCAATATCAATTAAGTGTAGTAATTGAGAATATGCACGATGAATATCTATATTCAAATACCTAAAAACCATTTATAGTGAAATAGGAACAAAGAGAGATAATAGAAGGCAATAATTAAATGTGCAAAAAGTTATACCTAGGCTTATAACAATAAGCTGGAGAGCTCTAACATTTTTAATGGTGAATAAACAAATACACAAGGTGTTTTTTTTCTATGAAAAAAGCCAAGAGAGTATATACTAAAGATACCTGGAACCTCAAAACAAAATATAAACACCAAATTAGTACCTATAAAACCAAAAAAGTAGAAAATATAGAAACCAAAGAGAGGTAGGAATAAAAATTGCAACAAAAATAATACCTAAAACTGATTTGAAACACCAAAACCATAAATTTAAAACACAATTAGAGAGATATGTACCTAATATGCCTTGAAAAAGAAAAGGATACTTACAAAACACAAATTACCACGTGCAAAACCAAATTAAACAACAACCGATTTGAACTAAGATTTGTTGGAACCAAACAGGCAAAACTCCTAGAAGTCGAAAACGACTCTGATCAAGCAGTTGGTGGGCATTATCAACAATCAACAACAAAAACCAATTTTACAGTGAACATAAATTCAAAATATAAACGTTTACAAAACCAAATAAATTTGACTACTTTATCTTTCCAGTTACATTTTCCTTCAAAAATCTTCATCTTGTCTAAATCAATATGCTGCTGAGTTTCTTTTTCACCTTTATTTCCTTCAGTTTCGCCTGTTCCTAAGTTTTGAACCCTCGTAGTATCCTTGCTGCTAAGCCCATCTTGGATAATAGAAATTTCTTCTTGTTGCTTATCATCATAATTTACATCTTCTTGGAGGATAAGTTCTTCATCTTCTTCAGTTTATTCTTCTACATTTTGTTCTTCTTCTTGTAGTCTTTCCTCATCTTTTTCACTTTTATCATTACTATATTGAACTTATTTTCTATGCTTTTATTGAAGCTCTTGATCATTTTAAACTTATTGAATAAAATTAGTCAGGTCTTTTATGTTTTTTTGCTTTACCATCTGTTTTTCACTTGAAAATTCTTTCACTTCTCTTTCTTCTGATGATTCTGTTTGTGGCATGTCCACTTAAATTATAAGACCCAATAAAGATATAGAAATTTTTTCAGTAAGGAGAAACGATTGGGAAGAATAAAGGTCATGAATATAAATAGTCTATAAACTGGGTGGAGAGAGCGAAAGACAATAGAGATGCATGTATTAGGTGATTGAATATGGAAAATTAGCCTTATGCCACGTGGATAGGCCTATAGTTTAGCACTCTGTGACAACCCGCCTACTAAAATAATAGGTGGCCAACCCAATACTCTAATAATCACAGGAATCATAGATGGTCCATTCTTAGCATTACTGTCGATTTAAAATAATAGTATGAGATAACTACCAATCATTTTAGAAAACGGACTGTCAAATTTAAAAATTTTGAAAAGAAAAGAAAAACACTTAGACAATCCCATATGTAAAAATGGTGGGTATCAAAAATCGATGAATGAAGTATGACAATACAATAAATATCACCGAATAAGCTGTCGGTGCACAGACCAATACAAATAATACATCGAGTGTTACAATTCAATATTTACAATATAATGAATGAGTGCAATACCTTGGGCAAACACGCCCGAATAAATATACTGAACATAACTAGAGTACAATAGAAAGGAGCGTCTACCACAAGTATCCTACAACATCCGCACTATGCTGTAGCTCCATGACAACTGGAATGGAATATGTAAATACGGGTCAGGGCCCGGTTTGATATGATTACCATGTGACTAAAAATGCATGACAATTAAGTGCGTATTTCTCTCGCAGATAACAATAATATTTCTCACCTCTCAATCTAGCAGCAACCTAGCGCAATATCATGAGATGTTTTTATTAACCCTAAGCACTAAGGGATAACTTCTCCCCATCTCAACACTATGCCCTATTCGTGCGTGGGGTGTCTCGCAAAGCGAAATCCAAATAAGGAACCCCCCCGATACACTACTACATAGGCAAGGTTGATCGTCGAGATCCATTAGATCCTTAGCACGAAATAATCAATAAATGTATGTGTGTGCATACGTGTGGGAGGTCACATCTACAGCTACACAAAGAAAGAATAAAATAAAACCCATCCATCATCTAATGGCACAATTCCTAATTTCTTTCTATAGGAATATACATAAATGGTACAACATTTTATCAAATGTTTACCAAGTCAAACAGATTTACCAATCTTATTTCCTTTCTTCCCTCCAGGAAGAATATATAATTTAAAGCACGTTTTTATCATCATAAAAAGTGCTTTATCCATTTTCATAAAACCCCACTTCCCTTCTTTCATCCAGGAAGTGTAATCAAAAGTCATTTTTATTATCATAAAAATAATTTTGTATACCATATGCTTCCCCATCCCTTCTTCCATCCGGGAGTGTTACCGAAGCCAAACCATATCCCATTTCCCTTTTTCCATCCGGGAAATGTAATTAAAGCCAATCCATTATCATGAATTGCTTTAATAAATCTAAGACCGTCCCTCCGGGTTTCCCCACTGGACGCGCCCCTAAATGGCTATCATCTTCTAGGGCCTATCTATACAAGACAACCTGGGAACCTACCAACGTCGGGAAGCGGCCATATTGCCTGCGGGAAAGTCAGGACCACACCCAGAATCCCCTAACCAGCGCAGTAATACAAATGCCCATATGGCCTAGGGACTATATCCACCCTGCATTCATTAGCCAGAGGGCTTCACCACACGTACGCAACTTCCCTTATGATAGAGATTTAGGGAGGTGTGTAACCATAAGTTAACACTTATGAAAAACTTTACCTTTTTCCATTTTGAAAACTTCCAGTTTTACTTTTCCAAAAATCATTCATTTAGCCATTTAGCACCAAGTTTTAGAATGTATATTCCATTCTTATTAAGTCATATTTTATTAATGACCTAAGACCCAAAGTGCCACTAACCTCAAAATAACCTCGAAGAGTTCATAAAATTTCATAAACCCTCAAAGTGAGTCTCCAAAATGGAGTGTCTCCCAAAAGCTCAACATTAACATTTTAACTTCCAATTTATCTTTAGGTTAACCTCCTATATCATTCGGACATTAACCTAAACAAACTAGCCCTCGGGTAAACCCAAATATCCACTCTTAGCCTAGGACATTAGTCTACCCAATACAACCCTTTATGACTCCCCATTACTTCCCAAAGGAAGGTTCCTAAACCTAAAAGAAAAAGGCCAAAACAAAACTAGAAAAACCTCACCTTTTCAGAAGGGGTCGATCGATCGACCCCTGGTCGTCGATCGATCGAAGGCTTCGATCGATCGATCCCCCAGGATCGATCGATCGATCCTAGCGGACAGCTTCTTCTCCGAGAAGCTGTTTCGGCCATTAACGAGCCATCCAAGCTTCTAACCGCTATTTCACCCATCCACAACAACAAATACTACAAGATTTAGGATTAAACACCCAAAATCAACCAAAACCCATTTATGGTTTAAACCTCCCAAAAGTTAACTACACATGCAGATTTATCACATTAAATCAATATCTAGCAAGTAAGAAACTTGCCTCAAGCTTCGTAGTCTCGGAACACCTCCGGTAGCGATGGATTCCGGCCCAAATCTTCCATTTTCTCTCTTTCTCTCCATTTCTCCCAACTCTCTCTTCTCTCTCTCTCTCCTTTGGCTTCTCTCACAAAAAATGAAGAAAAAGAAAGGGGGTGGGGGACTTATACGGGTCTCAAAATATAAACCCCCACTTTTAATTGCTAATACACCACTAAAATGACTCGTAACCACTAATTGAGTCATAACCCCTTAAAAATGCCCGAATCTCAAAATTACAACCGGGCACTTATTTCGACTATCTCGGCTATTCTAAAAACAACCGCACCCCCTATTTTGGCATTCGGGAAAATGTGAACTATTTTGTGTTCCAATTTCATTTTAATACATTAATTTTACCCAAATTTTATTTCTGAGTCATAACCGTTGTTTTACATATAACGACGCAATAATACACAATATAACGCTATTTACCTTCTCATAACGGTAAATAGACAAAACATAGTAAATATTATCCTTAAGTCTCGTGGGAACTAATATTTACTCCAACATCCCCTATTTTATAAAATTCGCCCATCAGGCAAAATAGTATAAAATAGTCGCTCAAAAACCTGGGTTGTTACATACTCCCTCCCTTAAAGGGGAATTTTGCCCTCAAAATTTGGGCGTAACCCGTAATCATATAAAGGGTATACTATACTAAAAACCGTGCTACCATACTAGCAAACCCCTCTGCAGTGCAGCGTCCCCATAGGACACAGACTAAGGTCATCACTAACGATCTCAGTCTACATTCTCTGTGCTCTAACATAGCACCAATTTGTTCCTCAGGAACTATCGATCCAACTATAGTCTGGAAATTAAATCCATAAAAACCACTACTCAGATCCTTCCTTTAAATCAAACCCACCCATCCACTTACGAGTGGTAGGGTATACCCCATATCCACATGGTTCCCATTTCTACCTGGAAACTTTTCCAGTACCTTGACAGGAATGTCTCTCTCAGTTCACCACTGACACTAGGAACCGCATACAGATCTAAAACTCCACCATGCAGGGCTGGGCGTACTCTCCTATACTTAGTCCGCCCGTTTCCATTGAGTAAGCAGCGATTGGTCCAATGATCCACAGTTTTCTCAACTAGAATCATGACCGTTGCATTATCGGCAATTTGATAAAAAAAAATGTCCACGGATATACCCGTCCTCGTTCCAGACTACTCTTTACGCACAAGTAGTTGAAAGGGTCAATCACGGATGTAAATGCTCTTACAATAGCGCCCCCTCGATTAAGCTCACTCCACTTGGCATTCCATGCCACGAATAAACTCTCTGACGGTTTCTACTCGGCGCCTATACTACTCCCGTTCGTATTGCCTTAGCAAAAAGGAATATCCTATCGATAGTCCTTCACGATCACAAACAGGTTGCTCGTGAAAAGACCCAAATTCCTGCCCAGGAAGTAGTGCCTCTAATTCTTTAAGTCAAATACTACTTCTATGAACTTTAAATCAAGCGTGGGATGACACTTCGTAGAAGTGTGAGACACACGAACAATAGGTCCATGCCCCCGCATTAATACTTCCCGTTCCTGGCCAAGACTCGTTTGTTAAATCCACTCACGATCCTAACAACACGAGTGCAGGAGAAAAAGTCAGCTTTTACGTTAACTCCTCAAAAGGTAGGTTACCAACGTAACCCTCTATCTATGAGAGGCCTCACCACTATCGGCCTAACATTCCGAATAACTTAAGATCCCATACTTCTCGTCTAGGGACCAAAACCTACTTAGATTTAACCCACAACCTATTGTGGTCAACTCCCTACCACCCTCCTAAACTTAACGTCACATGCCCTAAGGGCCTAGCGTCCTAAGAATCCTAAAGTCAATCCATCTATCCTAGTCTAGTCGTAAAAATATAATACTGAATATATCCCTAGTGTCCAAGACCTTTCCCAACTTCCAACATTAGCTCGGTTTCATGCGTGGGACGTCTCGCCGAAGCGAAACCCAAACAAGGAACCCTCCCGTTACACTACTACCTCGCATTATTGGTCGTCAAGAAGTAACGGTTGAAGACACATGATCGGGATCGACGAAATCCTAACTCGAAACTCTACTAATACATTTTTACATCTACTTCCTACCATAACAATCGACTGAGGCATTTACTTTCAGTAAGATGCCACCAATACTTTATTCCAAAATACACATATACCTCTTTACAAATGGCCTTCTCATTAAGGCACAACCATAAGTCTCTATCGGACTTTCATAACCTTAGTCTTCCCCACATCGATCAGAGGAAAATTATCATAGTGCTCATATATCGCACATCAACTTAGCCCTTAATCACTCATATACGTGATTATTGGCTAAACCTTCCAACCCAGCACTTAACCAACAGAAAAAAGAAAAGAAAGAACAGAAAAGAAAATGCACATCTCTCCACTCCCAACGTCGTTAAGGTTCATGCATGGAGCGTCTCGATGAAGCGAAATCCAAACAAGGAACCCCTCCACACAATCCCCTTAACTAGCCGGTCATGGAGATAAGGCACATCATACACAAGCAGGGCAAACAAAGCAAGCAAACAAAATAAAAACAAAAATAAAGGAAACTATTTACACACCGTAAACCACCTCTATAAAGTCTCAACCTGTATCCAGGAAAGATATTATAGAACAACTAGTCCTTCTCTAGAACTAGGAATAGGATAGCCTCGCGATTTATTCGCTTGCTACCACACCAACCAATCTAAGAATATCTTTACTCGTATAATATATATAATACAAGTAGCACATACCACACATATCACCACTCGCCCCATAATGAGTGAAAAGGAAAATACAGAACTTCCCTATCAGGGAAGCCACATAGATATATTTACTATATATAAAAAAAATGTACCGATATAATCACAAGCTCGATATACACACCCGAATCTAAGACTAACACCATACTACTCCATCGTATCTTAGGGAATGAACCACTTGCATCCTAGTTGGAAATTCCACCAACATACTAGCCAATCTCCTTGGCTACTACCAATGGTTCCAATACACGTCACTCAAGTCTTATCTGAACCAAACTACTTCCATCAATGTCCCAACTAGGCATCCATCCTTGCCGGTTATCTTCAATCGACAAGATCAGAACGCGTAGTTTCCTTGACTTCTTCAGCAAAGAGAACATTCTACCAGCCTCCCCGACTTTAGCTCCACGAGTCTTCCCATGGTGGATGTCCACCAATGGGGTCTCATGAACACTACTTCTCTAGAAGTGTTTCCAACACTTACTTACGATCCTAGCATTTCCACTGAAAGGTTCTCTCTATGGGCAAAACATTCTGCCCCACCATAAAGAGGCGACTATCATCTCCGCCACTTCAACCTTACTCCAATGGGTGAAAGGTTTTCCTCAAATCCTCACACCTGGGCACTCCTATACCCATCTCGAGGCCAAAACTCTCGGGCCTTCCGTTCTCACCGAACGAGGTTACTCTTCCTCTATCCAACCGAACTTTAACATGTGGTCCTTGTCAAGGACCTCTCAACTTCAATTTGACATTGCTTGAAGTCCCAAGCATAATACCACTCTCTACCGACAGCGGTACTCGGGAAAACTATTTTCACCGTACTCAGTAGTCACGGAAGCAATATAAAACAATGCTACAAAGGGACAGACCTCCAAAGCGGCCCTTATTCCCGACCACAGCCTACAGCTTATAGTAATCCCATCCTATGACGCCTTCACAACGGCCTCCGTCAACGCCCTTCATCTGACGACTTACAAGTCTCACACGAAGGCGCAGAAGATCTTCGGGGTTCTCATACCATAGCAGTAGAATGAAATCTCGCAAGAGAATTCAACGACCTTATTCCTAAGGCTCTAAATCAAACAGAGAGAAACGCAGAAGACGTAGAACATCCGCACAGATCCCTAAGGACTCTAGAACCTATTGCTCTGATACCATCTGTGACAACCCGCCTACTAAAATAATAGGTGGCAATCCCAATACTCTAATAATCACAGGAATCATAGATGGTCCATTCTTAGCATTGCTGTCGATTTAAAATAATAGTATGAGATAACCACCAATCATTTTAGAAAACAGACTATCAAATTTAAAATTTTTGAAAAGAAAAGAAAACACTTAGACAATCCCATATGTAAAAATGGTGGGTATCAAAAATCGATGAATGAAGTATGACAATACAATAAATATCACTGAATAAGCTGTCGGTGCACAGACCAATACAAATAATACATCGAGTATTACAATTCAATATTTACAATATAATGAATGAGTGCAATACCTTGGGCGAACACGCCCGAATAAATATACTGAACATAACTAGAGTAGAATAGAAAGGAGCGTCTACCACAAGTATCCTATAACATCCGCACTAAGCTGTAGCTCGATGACAACTGGAATGGAATATGTAAATACGGGTGTCCATGCGGAAGAGCACCTGTAACGGCAAAGAATATGCAGAAACAAAGAAATATAGATACGGGTCAGGGCCCGGTTTGATATGATTACCATGTGAATAAAAATGCATGACAGTTAAGTGCGTATTTCTCTCGCAGATAACAATAATATTTCTCACCTCTCAATCTAGCAGCAACCTAGGGCAATATCGTGAGACGTTTTTATTAACCCTAAGCACTAAGGGCTAACTTCTCCCCATTCTCAACACTATGCCCTATTCGTGCGTGGGGTGTCTCGCAAAGCGAAATCCAATCAAGGAACCCCCCGATACACTACTACATAGGCAAGGTTGATCGTCGAGATCCATTAGATCCTTAGCACGAAATAATCAATAAATGTATGTGTGTGCATACGTGTGGGAGGTCACATCTACAGCTACACAAAGAAAGAATAAAATAAAACCCATCCATCATCTAATGGCACAATTCCTAATTTCTTTCTGTAGGAATATACATAAATGGTAAAACATTTTATCAAATGTTTACCAAGTCAAACAGATTTACCAATATTATTTCTTTTCTTCCCTCCAGGAAGAATATATAATTTAAAGCACGTTTTTATCATCATAAAAAGTGCTTTATCCATTTTCATAAAACCCCACTTCCCTTCTTTCATCCAGGAAGTGTAATCAAAAGTCATTTTTATTATCATAAAAATACTTTTGTATACCATATGCTTCCACATCCCTTCTTCCATCCGGGAGTGTTACCGAAGCCAAACCATATCCCATTTCCCTTCTTCCATTCGGGAAATGTAATTAAAGCCAATCCATTATCATGAATTGCTTTAATAAATCTAAGACCGTCCCTCCGGGTTTCCCCACTGGACGTGCCCCTAAATGGCTATCATCTTCCAGGGCCGCTCTATACAAGACAACCTGGGAACCTACCAACGTCGGGAAGCGGCCATATTGCCTGCGGGAAAGTCAGGACCACACCCAGAATCCCCTAACCAGCGCAGTAATACAAATGCCCATATAGCCTAGGGACTATATCCACCCTGCATTCATTAGCCAGGGGGATTCACCACACGTACGCAACTTCCCTTATGATAGCGATTCAGGGAGGTGTGTAACCATAAGTTAACACTTATGAAAAACTTTACCTTTTTCCATTTTGAAAACTTCCAGTTTTACTTTTCCAAAAATCATTCATTTAGCCATTTAGCACCAAGTTTTAGAATGTATACTCCATTCTTATTAAGTCATATTTTATTAATGACCTAAGACCCAAAGTGCCACTAACCTCAAAATAACCTCGAAGAGTTCATAAAATTTCATAAACCCTCAAAGTGAGTCTCCAAAATGGAGTGTCTCCCAAAAGCTCAACATTAACATTTTAACTTCCAATTTATCTTTAGGTTAACCTCCTATATCATTCGGACATTAACCTAAACAAACTAGCTCTCGGGTAAACCCAAATATCCACTCTTAGCCTAGGACATTAGTCTACCCAATACAACCCTCTAGGACTCCCCATTACTTCCCAAAGGAAGGTTCCTAAACCTCGAACCTAAAAGCAAAGGGCCAAAACAAAACTAGAAAAACCTCACCTTTTCAGAAGGGATCGATCGATCGACCCCTGGCCGTCGATCGATCGAAGGCTTCGATCGATCGATCCCCCAGGATCGATCGATCGATCCTGGCGGACAGCTTCTTCTCCGAGAAGCTGTTTCAGCCATTAACGAGCCATCCAAGCTTCTACCCGCTATTTCACGAATCCACAACAACAAATACTACTATAAAATCATTTCTACACATCAAATAACCAATTATTTCTCTTCACATCAAATTAAACTATAAGATTTAGGATTAAACACCCAAAATCAACCAAAACCCATTTATGGTTTAAACCTCCCAAAACTTAACTACACGTGCAGATTTATCACATTAAATCAATATCTAGCAAGTAAGAAACTTGCCTCGAGGTTCGTAGTCTCGGAACACCTCCGGTAGCAACGGATTCCGGCCCAAATCTTTCATTTTCTCTCTTTCTCTCCATTTCTCCCAACTCTCTCTCTTCTCTCTCTCTCCTTTGGCTTCTCTCACAAAAAATGAAGAAAAAGAAAGGGGGTGGGGGACTTATACGGGTCTCAAAATATAAACCCCCACTTTTAATTGCTAATACACCACTAAAATGACTCGTAACCACTAATTGAGTCATAACCCCTTAAAAATGCCCGAATCTCAAAAATTACAACCGGGCACTTATTTCGACTATCACGGCTATTCTAAAAACAACCGCACCCCCTATTTTGGCATTCGGGAAAATGTGAACTATTTTGTGTTCCAATTTCATTTTAATACATTAATTTTACCCAAATTTTATTTCTGAGTCATAACCGTCGTTTTACATATAACGACGCAATAATACACAATATAACGCTATTTACCTTCTCATAACGGTAAATAGACAAGACGTAGTAAATATTATCCCTAAGTCTCGCGGGAACTAATATTTACTCCAACATCCCCTATTTTATAAAATTAGCCCATCAGGCAAAATAGTATAAAATAGTCGCTCAAAAACCTGGGTTGTTACACACTCTGAATGACTCGTAAAGCATTTTACAATAAGTATAGAGATAAAATTGTTATTTATTATTATAATTATTAATTGTAAGGGAAAAATAAATACCCATCCTGAAGTTTGAGGTATTTTTCAATCTTAGCCCCGAAGTTTGAAAAGTTTTAATGTTAACCCCAAAGTACAATTAGTTATGCAATGTGAGACACCGTTAAAATTTCGTAAAAATCGAAAGGATTGTTGATTGTTTGTACACGTGGCTTTCTTGTGTCATTTTTTTCTTCCACTCAGCGCCCTCTCTTCTTAATCTTCTCCTCCATATCTCACTTCACACACACACACATGCACACACACACGTGTGTGTGTGTGTGTGTGTGTGTGTGTGTGTGTGTGTGTATGTGTGTGTGTGTGTGTGTGTATAGGTGATGGGTGGTAGAGTGCAACAGGAAGATGGGGATATTACTTATCCTTTAAAGTCAACTTAAAAACATGTTTAAAAGCCCCCCATGGTGGAACAAGTGACCACGTACCATTGCTAACAAGAGCACTGAATTCGGTAGCCATGGAACTCAAAAATTGAGAACATAATTCATTAAATTGAACGTGATCCATATAAATGTTATTAGATTTTAGGTCCATACACTGATACCCATGATATGCCGGATTATGCCCTAGAAAAAAACGATGAAGACTGATAGTCCATTTTATTTTTTTTGTAAGTATGTAAGTATAAAAAACATAAACACACAAACAATTTAAGAAATCGAAAATCAGGAGGGGAATTGTAAACACATTGATATGGGGAAATGTAGCGAGATACTTTAGAGGGCATGCGATTTATAAGATAAATTACGGATTCAAATGCAAAGTGACACAAATATTGAGGGATCGAACTGAATTCAGTGCTCTTGTTAGTAATCTCCCCATCTCCCTGTTGCACTCTACAACCCATCCCATATATATATATATATATATATATATATATATATACACACACACACACACACACACACACATACACACTTGTGTGTGTGTGTGTGTGTGTGTGTGTGTGTGTGTGTGTTTGTGTGAAGTGAAATATGGATGAGAAGGTCAAGAAAAGAGGCTGATGAGTGGAAGAAAAAATGACATAAGAAAGCCATGTGTACAAACAGTCAGCATTCCTTTTGTTTTTTATGAAATTTTAACAATGTCTCACATCAGATAACTAATTGTACATTGGGGTTAACATTACAACTTTTAAAACTTCGGGGCTAAAATTGAAAAATACTTCAAGCTTCAGGGTTGAATTTTTATTTTTCCCTTATAATTAATAATAATAATAATAAATAAGTTTTTCTCTATACTTATTCTAAAATGCTTTACGAGTCATTAAGAGTGCTAAACTACAGGCATATCCACATGGCATAAGGCTAATTTTCTATATCCAATCACATGATATGTGTATCTCTATTGTCTGTCGCTCTCTCCACCTAGTGTATAGACTGTTGATATTCATGCCCTTTATATTTCCCCATCGCTTCTCCTTACTGAAATAATTTATATCTCTTTATTGGGTCTTATAAATTAAATGGACATGCCACAAACAGAATCATCAGAAGAAAGAGAAGTAAAAGAATTTTCAAGTGAGGGGCGGATACTTAAAAAAAATGCAAAAGACGTAACTAATTCAATTCAAGAAGTTCAAATTGATCAAGATATGAAAGAAAAGCATAGAAAATAAGTTCAAGATAGTAATGATCAAAGTGAATAATATGAGAAAAGAATACAAGAAGAAGAAGAACAAAATGTAGAATCACAAAATGAAAAAGATGAAGAAATTAGCGTCCAAGAAGATGTAAATTATGATGATACGCAACAAGAGAAAATTTCCATTATCCTAGATAGCCTCCGCAATAAGGGTACTACGAGGGTTCAAAACTTAAGAACAGGCATAACAGAAGGAAATAAAGGTGAAAAAAAAACTCAACATCATATTGATTTAGACAAGATGAAGATTTCTGAAGGAAAATGTAATTGGAAAAATAAAGTAGTCAAATGTATTTGGTTTCGTAAAAGTTTATATTTTAAATTTATTTTAGCTGTGAAGTTGGGTTTTTGTTGTTGATTATTAATAATGCCAACCAACTGTTTGATTAGAGTTATTTTCGACTTCTAGGACTTTTGCCTTTTTAGGTCCAACAAATCTTGGTTTAAATCAGTTGTTGTTTAATTTGGTTTTGCAGGTAGTAATTTGTGTTTTGTAAGTATCATTTTCTTTTTCAAGGTAACTCCCTCTCTTTAATTGTGTTTTAAATTATGGTTTTGGTGTTTCGAATCGATTTTAGGTATAATTTTTGTTCCAATTTTTATTCTTACCTCTCTTTGGTTATATATTTTCTACTTTTTTTATACGTACTGATTTGGTGTTTATATTTTATTTTGAGGTCAAAGGTATCTTTGGTATATACTCATTGGGTGTTTGCTTAGAAAAACACCTTGTGTATTTATTTATTCAGTAATAAAAATGTTAGAGCTCTTCGGCATATTATAATAAGCCTAGGTACAACTTTTTATATATTTAATTATTGCCTTCTTTTATATCTCTTTATTCCTATTGTGCTATAAATGGTTTTTAGGTATTTGAATATAGATATCCATCATGTATATTCTCAATTGATACCCTAAATTGATATTGACTTAAACCGAGTGCGATGTCAAATTGTTTCAGGATCATATTCATGTGGATTGAAGATTTAATACAATAATGTGATTTGTGATTTTTAGATTTAACTTTTCTGGATTGGGAGAATAATTGTGTCAAATGGTAATGGTTGTGTTTCGGAACATAACAACAATAGTGCCTTTGCCATATGCTCGTTGTCTTTTAATATCAAGGTAATTTCATTTTTTTTAATTTCTTATATTGTTTGTAAACTTGAGCGTGGCTTTGACATTTGAATTTTTAATGAGTCGAATCAGTGTCCTTATTTATATTAAATAAATGTTGTTATAATCTTATTTCATTCTACTTGGTTTAATTGATTTTTAATGGCTACGGTGTTTGAAAGATTTAGTCTTACATAGGGGAAGGAATCTTTACGGATTTAAATTATGCCCATGACCAATGCGCTGAAATTGGCACCATTTGTTGGTACGTGCATTAGAGAGAGGAAGTAGGATTTTTGAAGATTTTAAAAAGAGGTCTTAGCTTCAGTATGTGTATGATAACGAACTATATTACACTACGGTGTTTGACACATAACTTGATGAGGGAAGCATAAAACCATGCTAATTAAAAGTAATCAAGGCCACACCTAATATCCAGATTGAATGTTTTTAATTGATTGGTTACGTAAGATGATCCAAACATGCTCATATGGTATTTAATTTGTATAAATGTTAACACTTTTTGCACGTAAAAGAGCACATTAGACTAGTCTATTATAGATGAAAATATGAATGAAAGACCATATTATTTTCAAGTAATTCGCATACACCATATATTGTTTTTAATCTTTATTGCATCAAAGGTGCCAAGACAAGTTAAACTCATCTTCAATGGTTATGTTTGTATTGGCGTATGCATAGATAAAGTCCAGTCAAATATAATAATTTTGATTTGACCTATCAGAATGGTAAACAGATTATTCCAAGCAGCCATATCATTGGGTATATAAATGAATGGACAAACCTTAATAGCATAGTTTATATTTTTCTTAAGTTTTAATGAAGCCACCCTTAGAGGTTGTTAATATTTTAAGGTATCACATGACTGATGAAAGAGTTTATAGCATAGTTTACATATTTCTTCAGTTTTAGGGAAGCTACCCTTAAAAAGGTATCACATTTTTTATGAAAGGTTTTATGTGTATATTGTCCGATGAGCATCAGAAATCGCAATCAATTATTTTCTATGTAATTTATTAATTATAATGATATGAAGAGCTGTATGGTGAGTTATGAGCATCCAATAAGTAGAATGGAAGAACTGGAAAAGTTGTTTGATATTTGTACCTCTGTCTATGAAAAGTTTTTTGATATTTATAATTCTGTCTATGAAGCAATTTTTTCTTTTTTGCTGTTTTAAAAACTTTATGCATCAAGACACTTAAAATTTGTTTTGAAATACGAAGTTAATTAATATGTCAAAAGTGAAGTAAAAGTAGTAGAAGATCAAGTTATCTGCTGCTTACTGTGCGAATGCATTTTCATTTGTTTGAGTTATTCCGTTGAGAATCGATTATGTCCGAAATGTTAGTTTGTGCCTGCATTAAGATAAATAAACTTATTTTATTGTCATATTTGATTGAAAAACAGATGCAAACAATTTAAGTAATGAGAGAAGTTGTTTTGAGATGAAAACTTTTGTACAGTGCATTAGATATAGTTAATGAGATCATTCACTTGAAGTTTTGCAACTACTCTATTGAAAAAGATATTATTTGAAAGTGGTGTAACATCAAGATATTTTCTCCATACCTTTGAAGTGCATCTGCAGCCACTGGATTGAATTTTTTGAGAAATGTTTTGTAACACCCCCACACTTTTAAGGATAATTGAATTTCATAAGTGGGCATAATTTGGAGAATAGGGGAAATTTTATGAATAGTAATTTTGGGATTTATGAACATTTGATTATTACTATTGTGTGTTACATTTACTTTTGAGACTAAGTAAATGAGTTGGATTATTTTAATTACATGTTGCAATCGGGTAAAGCGACAAAGGATAATATTTTAATTGAAAAATCCGTATTGAGATGTGTTGGGTTTAATTAGTGAATTGTAGTTAAATGACTCGGATGGAGATTTCGAGTGCGCGGTTGGTTTCAAAATGGCCGAGATAGTCAAAATAGAGTATCCAGGAGTAGTGTTTAGATTCAGAAATTTTTGGACTAATAGGGACTCGCAATTGAGTAAACGAGTCATTTTTGGGTTTTAAAGGGGTAAACCATTATTTCTCTCTTATATAAGGCACGAGAGAGGGAAAGAGAAGGAACGAAAAGAGAGAGAAGAAAGAGCAGAAGAAAGGAAGGAAGAAAGGGAGAGGAAAAAGGAGATTTCGGCCAAAATCAGCAGGATTCGACTCAAGGTCGTCGAATTTTATCCACGAGGCAAGTGTTTACTTACTTATTTCTTTCAAAGCATAAATATCATATTATAGTTGGTAGTAAAAAATAATAAAGAATTTCGAGATGGGTTTTCGTGAATCAAAACAGGTTTTTCGAAGTTTAACAGATAAACCCCGGAGAATATCAAATTGGATAAACTTAGGAATTAATTAAAATTAGTTGTTAGTGATGGGTTCTAGGATGATTAGAACCCTTTATAGGTGTGTATATGTTGTTGATTGAGGTTGGAAGATGTTAGTAGAGGAGTTAGAAGCTTGGGGAAGCTTTAAGGTCCGAAACAGCTTCTCGGAGAAGAAACTGTTATGTTTGATCGATCGATCGACGGTCAGGGGTCGATCGATCGACCCTACAGATATTTTGGAAATTTCGACTTATGTTTTGTATAAGGGATAAATTCCCAAATTAATTAATCCAAGCCTATTTATTTGAGAAAATAAATATCCAAATAAGGGAAATTCATACCTAGCCCATTTAAGGGAATTTATTTAAGGACTAGGAGGGTGCACTATTATGTGGCACTAAATGTGTATTTAGGGGAAAAATAAATTGTGGAGATAGAAAGTTGGGGTTCCCAAAAATAGATTGGGGACTTCTAAATTATTATTGGAGTGAGAAGTATACTTTGGGTTAATTGAAAAAAAAATCTAGGACTCACTAATTTAAGTGTGTTCGGGATGAGTAACACTGGGGAAATTATTTCGGCGGTGATTATATATAGATAATAGTACGTGTAGAAAATGTAATTATATACCGATTACGTTTGAGAAAATCCAACGAGGCGACTTGGATAGAATTTGGGATATAGGCTAAAGATGATTTAGCGGTTACTAGATACGTCTATTGACGACGGTTATTATATGTGGTGCGATACCTATGGAAATTAAGATAAATTGATAGTATACTTATCTAGTTAGTATGAAATGGTATATTCAGAGAGTATATAAATCCTCAAAAGTGATTAAGGTACGAGTTATATATTAAGTGAGAGAATACTTATGGATTTAGTACTTTAAGTATGTAAATACTTATGCTATTACGAATGGGAGCATTCGGGTTTGGCTATTGCTATATGAGTTGGAAATTATAGCCATATATATTTGAGAAGTGATATAGGTTATATATTTATACGACGTTTTTATAGTATATATAATTTGATATAGAAAAACATATATATCTGTGTGTGATTGGTATGTTTGTACTTTAGAGGCTGGTTCCACGAGCTTTCCTTTGGCGTAGGGTTGGAACAGCCAGACTATATATTTTCTGTAATGCGATTCAGGGAGGTTGCGCGATGTGGGTCAATCACCTGGCTTGAGGAGAAGGGAGAGTATATCCCCAAGTCATATTGTCCAACGTTCGAGTGTGATGTGTGTAATCCACTTGTAAAGATAACATGACCGCCTCCACCGTTTTGTATTTTTACCATGATTATGAGTAAGTCTGGCTTGGTACCGTGGTATAGTGAGTAAGCTAGAATTTGAATAGGCACTATGAAACTGGATCCTCGAATTATAGCTCGGATGGATGGTTATTATACTTAGGACTGTGATAGGTATAATGATACTTGTTGTGTATATATATTGGGTGTAGATAAGACGAGATATTATATATAATTGACTTGAGTAAAGTGAAGAGAATGATAATCTGATATTCCCCTTTCGATAAATTTATATGAAAATGAATTATAGGTTCTAGTAAGAACTATCTATATGTGTATATATTTATACGAGTTATATATATACGCGTCTTGTGCTGAGGGCCTAATGGATCTCGCTGATCAACATTGTCAGGTAGTAGTGTATCGGGGGGTTCCTTATTTGGATTTTGCTTCACGAGACACCCCACGCTCAAACGTAGCACAGTGTTGGGAATGGGGAGAAGTTTAGCCTTTAGTATATGAGTTTATTGGGATTTTCAGAGATTACTGGAAACGAATTAGTTAGGCAGGGTAGCTTAACTACGTTGTTTATAAGGCATGCGATAGGTGTGCACTATTAGAATAGGGGTAAGGGGTATTTCATGGGAGTTCGATACCAATTTAAATATGAGAATTTTTCATATTTTTAAATATGGCATTTATGCACTTGCAAAATATTTTCAAACTCGGGCTCTAAACCATTTTTCTATTTTCTTCCCCTCTTCTGCTATATATATATATATATATATATATATATATATATATATATATATATATATATAAAGGTGTCCAGACACAGGGAGACCTGGATGATGATTCTTTCGAGTCAGCCGTTTGCTGCAGCAGCTGTGGATGCATGCAGGTTTACTGTAGACGCTTCTATCCTTGTAATCTAGATAGGAGGTACCGTATAAACATTCGGGCCGATAGCCCAACTGTATTTATTTATTCGTTTACCGCCTTTTTAGTGCGGCATTCGATTTGGTTGTATTATGTTAAAACCGAGTGTTTGGTTATTTTATTTCATTTCAGTTCTTATACATAAACTGTGCGATTATTTTATTTTGATGGTTTGATTAAAAAGATTAGTTAATTAAAATTTTGACGCCAGCCTAATAGATTATTCGTAATTATATTGGGTTTCGACAGTGATGCTGAGAATGAATCATATGAGACTCCTATTTTAATTTGGTATAGGATTGATCACCCGGTATTTTATTAGGTGGGGTGTCATAGATGGTATCAAAGCATCAGGTTCTAGTGTCCTTAGGAATCTGTGCGGATGTACTACGCTTTCATCATTGCTTTCGATTTGATATAGAGACTTATGATTAGGATTATTGATTCCTCTTGTGAGATTTCGTTCTCCTGCCATTATATAAGATTATATTAAATATTTTACGTGCTCAATGGAGATTCGTGTGCTAATCGATGAAGAGTGACCACAGAAGGCCGTTATGAGGGTAACAGGAGGCGTGGCTTAGTTGGAGCTATAAATTGAAGTTGGGGATGAGGACCGCCGTTGAGGTCATCCCCTTTGTGGTGTTGTTAAGGATTGCTATAACGACTATTAAAGTATAGTAGTTATATTTATTTACGTACCGCTATAGTATAGAGACTGGTGATGATTTGAATTACCCAGTGAAGCAAATTGGGAAAAAGTTTAAAAGGATCCTTGATAAGGACCATACGTTGAAGTTAAGTTGTGCGGGGAAAGTGTAATGTGATTTAGCAGAAGTAGAAGGCTCAGAAGCTTTGGCTTAGAGCAGGGTATGGAAATAACCATATGTGAAAATTTGAGGAAAAAATTTTCACTCGTGGGAGCAATATTGAAATGGTGGGAACAGTGGTCACCATGGTCGGGGGAGAAGGATGTCTTGCTCACAGAGGGATCTTCCGGATGGATTTAACCGTTAGTTCCTTTGATTCGTCAAAAATGAAGAGAATTTATATCCTGAATTATTCACATGAGGATCGGTCAGAGGCCGGCAGTGAATAAGGGATGAGTGAAATTTGTGACGAATTGAGAAGGTACAATGAAGGGAGAGTCCTTCAAAGGAATGATAGGTTCACTAGTAAGTGTTTTTAACACTTATGGAGAAATTATGTTCATGAAACCCCATCGGTGGGCATCCACCCTGGGAATTATTTGTAACAGGGTTGTTGAAGCCGGTAGTGGAGTTTCCTTTTAACGAAGAAGTTAAGGGGACTATGAAGGCAATTGTCAGGATTGAGGCTATAGAGTCCAAGATACTGATAACTTTATCATGGTCAGATGGCCAGAGATGGGGAATGTTGCAATGTGGAGTGTACAACCACACGCTTTGATCTTGTTCTGTAAGACTTAAAGGACAAGAATAGGGTGCTGAGGTGGGGCATCGATTAAAGTAGTTTTGGTTCGGTTAAGACAAGTGTAATATGTCTGGGAACCAATTGGATCCGTCAGGGAGATTGGCAAGAATGTTCTTATAAGTTTCACCTTAGACGAAGGAGGTATATTTTGTGTGGAAAGACTGAGTCACAGTATTTCGTGTTCGTAATTCGAGCTTTATGGCGATATTGATAACATTATATGGGGTATATCTACATGTTTTTCGATGTAGCGGGATCCTATTTTAGATTTGTATCTGGGTTGTACTGCTCATTTTGTGTGTGTTATATGAGTATAGTACTATTATAAGTGTAATGTATTTGTGGATTATCGGAGCGATGGCAGGCTAATGATTGCAAGACTATCGTATTCGCGATTCCAGGGTGCAACAGGTTGTTGTTGCGATATCTCACCCGGATATAGGTCGAGTTCGCCTTTATTATATGGGTAGATGGAACTTCGATGAGCAGATGTTTCATTATTATGATTCGAGTGCGTGGCGACCTTATATATATGATTTAAGATATGCAAGATTTATTGTTAAGCTGTGAGTTTAAGCTCATTAATGTTTGCGCAAAGGACTTAGTGTTAGTGCAAGTGCCTTGTGGTACGGCACTTAGAAGGAAGTAGGAGTTCAAACAACCTTTTGTTTAAATAGGGTATAGGGTTATCCCGGTTGCATATTTGAAACTAACATACCTACACAACTGAAAAAGTTAAGTAGTAGTGTATCGGAGGGGTTCCTTATTTGGATTTCGATTGCGAGACACTCCATGCATGAACATTAACGACGTTGGGAGTGGAGAGATGTTACGAGATGCAAGGATGTTGGTTTGATGATAATCACCTAGTGTGGAGAAAACAATATGGACTGAGAGCTGTGTGATAATTGTATGCTTATGGAGATGGAAGTGCGATGGAAAAGCACTAAAATGTTTCTCTCACCGCAAATATGTGGGTGAGGCAAGGTTAAGGAATTGATTTAAGTCTTATAGCCAGGCCCTGAGTGGAAGGAAAATTCAGAGGTAATATGTTTTGGGTATGATGTTCATAACACCTTTGCAGAGAGTAGGCATCCCGATTAGTTAGACTTTCCATTTTTCCAAGATGGAAGGACATAGTGGTAGAAGTAAATTAGTAGGTTAGCGAGGTAAGATTTAGAACATCTCGATGGTGTGCCTTAGGCCGTTGTATCTCGACGACCAACGATGCGAGGAAGTAGTGTAACAGGAGGGTCTCTTGTCTGGATTTCGCCTTGCAAGACGTCCCACATATGAAACTGAGCGAATGTCGGAAGTCGAGATAGGTCTTGGAAACTAGGGACATAGTTAGAATAGTACTCATTTTTCACGTATAGGAAACACGTCGATCTTAGGAATATTGGGAAGTAAGGCCAGAAGGACTGGTGGCACCGATATAAGGAGATAGTTGTGAGTTAATCACGAGAAGATTGTTGGGTCACCCTTAAGGAAGAGTGGATTTCCAGGTATAGAAAGAATTGGATCTTGAGAAGACTGTTGAGAATACCCAGGTGTTAGCATCGGGCCAAGCAAGTAATGCCCATTTTTAGAAAGAGTGTTACATCGGTGATGTTTATAGTGGTTGTGCAAATAGGCATGGGTCAAAAGGTGTATGGGCACCTTGGTAAGTTGATTCTATATATCGTCCAAAATAGAAGAGGCATATTATATAAAGTTAAATATTATGCCGTGAGGCAGTATAATTGGAATTGGAATGGGTTGGACGGAACGTCGTAGGAGGTACGCAATGATCTAAGTATATTTGTGCAATAAGAGTTAGCACATCTAAGATAAGCGAGAAAACTGATGCGAATGGTCAAGCACTAGTGTAGTCTCCTTTTTTAGGGAAATTAGATGTCCCGATGTAGATGAGTGGACGCTTAGAATAACGAATCTACGATGGGATCGATAAGTTAGAGCGGTGGTTATCGGCTCGTTTTCTTTACATGCGGCTATAAAAGCACTAGTTGCGATGGGACGTTAGAGTTAACCTTACGACCGAGGTAGCATTTTAGCATATGGAGATTTAGATAAGATTGTGGTTAAGCTAGTACGTTAGAGCATACGCCTTGAGATAAGTGGAATATGGTAGGGGACCATTGTGTTAGTACCTTTCGACTTTGGGGTACTAGGACGTAGTGTAATTAGCGATACTAGGATGGTGGTGTAGGTTATATCTGAATTTCGAGGATGAAATTCCGTTGTAAAGGGGAAGTATGTAACACACCGTACTTTTAGAGATAATTAAATTTCATAAGTGGGCGTAATTTTGAGATTAGGAGAAATTATTTGAATAGTAATGTTAGGATTTATGAACATTTGATTATTATCGATGTGTGTTACATTTACTTTTGAGACTAAGTAAATGAGTTCGATTATTTTAATTACATGTCGCAGTCGGGTAAAGCGACGAAGGATAATATTCTAATTGGAAAACCCGTATTGAGATGTGTTGGGTTTAATTAGTGAATTGTAGTTAAGTGACTCGGATAGAGATTTTGAGAGGGCGGTTAGTTTCGGAATGGCCGAGATAGTCAGAATAGAGTATTCCGGGGTAGTGTTTAGGTTCCGAGAATCGTTAGGTAAATAGGGACTCGCAATTGAGTAAACAAGTCATTTTTGGGTTTTAAAGGGGTAAACCCTTATTTCTCTCTTATATAAGGCACGAGATAGGGAAAGAGAAGGAAAAAAAGAGATAAAAGAAAGAGGAGAAGAAAGGGAGAGGAAAAAGGAGATTTCGGCCAAACTACGCGGGATTCGACTCGAGGTCGTCAGATTTTATCCACGAGGCAAGTGTTTACTTGCTTATATTATAGTTGGTAGTAATAAACCACAAAGATTTTTGGTATGGGTTTTCGTGAATCAAAATGAGTTTTTCGGAAGTTTAACGGGTAAACCCTGGATAATATCAAATTGGAGAAACTTAGGAATTAATTAAAATTAGTTGTTGGTGATGGGTTCTAGGATGATTAGAACCCTTTTTAGGTGTGTATATGTTGTTGATTGAGGTTGGAAGATGTTAGGAGAGGATTTAGAAGCTTGGGGGAAGCTTTAAGGGCCAAAATAGCTTCTCGAAGAAGAAGTTGTTATGTTTGATCGATCGATCGACGGCCAGGGGTCGATCGATCGACCCTACAGATATTTTGGCAATTTCGGCTTATGTTTTGTATAAGGGATAAATTCCCAAATTAATTAGTCCTAGACTATTTATTTGAGGAAATAAATATCCAAATAAGGGAAATTCACACCTAGCCCATTTAAGGGAATTTATTTAAGGACTAGGAGGGTGCAATATTATGTGGCACTAAATGTGTATTTAGGGGAAAAATAAATTGTGGAGGTAGATAGCTGGGGTTCCCAAAAATAGATTGGGGACTTCTAAATTATTATTGGAGTGAGAAGTATACCTTGGGTTAATTGAAAAAAAAATCTAGGACTCACTAATTTAAGTGTGTTCGGGATGGGTAACACTCGGGAAATTATTTCGGCGGTGATTATATATAGATAATAGTACGTGTAGAAAATGTAATTATATACCGATTACGTTTGAGAAAATCCTACGAGGCGACTAGAATAGAATTTGGGATATAGGCTAAAGATGATTTAGCGGTTACTAGATACGTCTATTGACAACGGTTATTATATGTGGTGCGATACCTATGGAAATTAAGATAAATTGATAGTATACTTATCTAGTTAGTATGAAATGGTATATTCAGAGAGTATATAAATCCTCAAAAGCGATTAAGGTACGAGTTATATATGAAGTGAGAGAATACTTATGGATTTAGTACTTTAAGTATGTAAATACTTATACGATTACGAATGGGAGCATTTGGGTTTGGCTATTGCTATATGAGTTGGCAATTATAGCCATATATATTTGAGAAGTGATATAGGTTATATATATATACGACGTTGTTACAGTATATATAATATGATACAGAAAAACATATATATATGTGTGTTATTGATATGTTTGTACTTTAGAGGCTGGTTCCACGGGCTTTCCTTTGGCATAGGGTTGGAACAACCAGACTAAATATTTTCTATAGTGCGATCCAGGAAGGTTGTGCAATGTGGGTGAATCCCCTGGCTTGAGGAGCAGGGAGAGTATATCCCCAGGTCATATCATCCCGCGTTCGAGTGTGATGTGTGTACTCCACTGGTAGAGGGAACATGACTGCCTCCACCGTTGTGTATTTTTACCATAACCATGAGTAAGTCTGGCTTGGTACCGTGGTATAGTGAGTAAACCCAGATTTAGATAGGCACTATGAGACTGCATCCTCGAGTTATAGCTCGGAGGGATGGTTATTATACTTATGACTGTAATAGGTATAATGATACTTGTTGTGTATATATATTGCGTGTATATAAGACGAGATATTTTATATAATTGACTTGGGTAAAGTGTAGAGAATGATATGCTGACATTCCCCTTACGGTAAATTTATATCCGGATTTATATGAAAATGAATTATAGGGTATAGTAAGAACTATCTATATGTGTATATACTTATATGAGCTATATATATGCGTGTCGTGTGCTGAGGGCCTAATGGATCTCGATGATCAACATTGCCAGGTAGTAGTGTATCGTGGGGGGTCCTTATTTGAATTTATCTTCGCGAGACACCCCACGCACGAACGTAGCGCAGTGTTAGGAATGGGGATAAGTTTATCCAAAAGTACTCAGGTTTATGGGGTTTCAGAGATTGCGAGAAACGGATTAGTTACGCAGGGTAGCTTAAATAGGTTGTTTATTAAGTATGCGATAGGTGTGCACTATTAGAAGAGGGGTGGGGGTATCTAATGGGAGTGCGATACAAATTTAAATATGAGAAAATTTCATATTTTTAAATATGGCTTTTATGCACTTGCAAAATAGTTTCAAACTCGGGCTCTGACCCATTTTTCTATTTTTCCCCGTCTTTTGATCTCTCTCTCTCTCTCTCTCTCTCTCTCTCTATATATATATATATATATATATATATATATATATATATATATATATATATATATATGTGTGTGTGTGTGTGTGTGTGTGTGTGTGTGTGTCCAGACACTGGGACGCCTGGATGATGATTCCTTCGAGTCAGACGTTTGCTATAACAGTTGTGGATGCATGCAGGTTTACTGTAGATGCTTTTATCCTTGTAATCTAGATAGGAGGTACTATAGAAACATTCGAGCCGATAGCCCAACTGTATTTATTTATTCTTTTACTGCCTTTTTAGTGCGGTATTCGATTTGGTTGTATTATGTTAAAATCGAGTGTTCAGTTATTTTATTTTATTTTAGTTCGTATACATAAACTGTGTGATTGTATTACTTTGACGGTTTGATTAAAAATATTAGTTAATTAAAATTTTGACGCCAGCCTAATAGGTTATTAGTAATTAAAATTTTTTTCGACAGTGATGCTGAGAATGAACCATATGAGACTCATGTTTTAATTTGGTATAGGATTGATCAACCGGTATTTTATTAGGCGGGGTGTCACACGTTTATGTATTGAAGTATTATTTTTGCTTGCATTTAGCTAAATAAGCCTATACCAGTGTCATATTTTATCGAAAAGTATATCGATAAAATATAAGTAATGAAATGCCAAGTTACACTAAGTATGTTTAAAAGTCGACATATTCAGTATGATAATGTAAAATAAAAAGGAAGTAATACAAAATATATATAGACGTATACACAACTGACTTGAGTTATAACAACCTGTTTCGCTACATAGAAGTCGTAAATATGAATGAGGCCTTTTGACTGCTTAAAACCACCTCCTCCTTTCCTTAGGATATAAAATATAATGGCTCAAATTAATATAAAAATAGAAGGGGTGTTCTTATATAGCTCAAAATATCATAAGTAACTCAAAATTAGTGTAGGTGAGAAGCTGACCTCCATATCATGTTAATTGAAGTGAAGATGATCTTCATTAATGAACCTAAACCTGGACGAATCCATATTTGTACCCGACCCAAAAACCCTATTAATCGAGAACCCATAAAGCTTCCAAGAAACATAAGACCAACACATCTACTGGATTCAACACAACTAACAAGATTTCCTTAAGAGAGTGGTCAGCCAACGCTGGTATAATACTCATAAACATACTCAAATTCCTTCATCTCATATTTTTCACAACAAAAGGAAATATTAGCTTTACCTTCACCAACTTTATCAATTTCATATACACCATGAGAATCACCCGACTCATCACCACCATCAGGGTTTGTGTAAATCAAAATTGCACCGTTGTATTTGAAAGGAATTTGAAGACATAAAAAACACAAAGAAGTAAAATTACAGTTAGAACTCGTGTCTTTTGTAAAGATGTGATATGGTAAAGTATTAGAGGTGACACGGATTACTTATTTAATTTAATCCTTAGATTCCCAAGATGCTTTATGGTCCGAGACTTCCATGTAATCCTTTGAGTTTGCGACCGTACCCGATGAATTGTCTTGAGGAAGGTAACTTTATTGCATGTCAATAGTAGGCCTTTTTTGGTAAGCTTTACTAAAACAACATTTGTTACAAAACTACATAGGCATGTATGCATTAAATTTTTTTTATTAAAAAAAATGAAATGTAACGAAATATGTATACATGCCTTTGTAATGGATATATCTTCATATGTTTTGCAATTTTGACCCTAAACAGTAAGCTTTGTTTATTGAGGTCTGTTTACAGTTTTTTTTTTCAGTGGCAGCCTTCGGATCAGTACGGAGTTTTTGGTCTAGTAGTAATAAAATTATGATATAAGACGTAAATAGTCATAAACAAGGGAATACAAATATAACCAAAATAAGGCGTTATTTTATCCAAATTTTATACACATGTATGTCTTCAATTGAAGCTCATAATCCCCTATGATAAGTAGTATGCAAGACGTAAATGTAAAAAGAGGTACATATCATTTAAGGTAGTTAGTGAATAGACATCAATATCCAATGAATTCCCAGATTATAAAATCGATAAACAAAATTTAGTGTTCAATAAGAATCTATAAGAGTATGTGGCCGATCCAAACACTTTATTTCCCATGATCTTCATATGCAATTACATTTATTGTACGCATGTGTGTGATAGACTATTAGTCCTCCACCTTTCCTTTGTTCCTGAAAGTCATTATATTAAAAAAATGTGATCTAATACGTAGGATAATCATCTATGAATATGAATAATTGTATTCGTATTCTGATAATTGTTCAAATATATTTAAAGATATATATAAGCGAATTTACATTTAATTTCAGATTTTTCCATAAAAGCTTAAATTTTTTAATGTGTAGCAGCAAAATTTGTTTGTTGTAGTTTGAAAGAGGAAATACTGATTTGTAAATAAGAAGTAGTTCAATTTTCTATATTTAATAGGATTTACCTTATTCTTTTCAGCCTCTTTGATTCGTCTTTTGGGTCATTGTCCGAGTCTTCCTTGTAATGTTTTGGGGTAGAGACCATTGAATCCGATGTTACTTCAAGAAGAAAGTTTACATCCATATCGGCATCTGTCCTTTTGCGGTCCTCATTACCAATCAATATGCCCTGATGAAAGTAATAGTAGAAACATGTGTATAATTAATTTTTCTTACTATTTTTTATTAGTAAATTATGGATATTTGACCCTATTTCCAGAATCTTGCTGAATATTTTTTTATGACATGACACTTTCCTCAAGAATGTTGTTAACTGTATAATTTTTCCACCCAATTATTAAGTTGCGGTGAGTGAGTCTTAGCTGGAAAAAATGTGTGTTCCCAACTAATCGTTGGAGCACTCTTGGCACGCCTCCTATATCCTCCTGTTGTTACAATTTGGTTTGATTTTAAAGAAAGATTGATGCATTTCCTATAACCGTGAACAGTTTTTTGTAATTTCCAAATTTACATACCTTTTCATTCTTAGATAAGTTTAGTACATCTACTAACGGGATTTGGAGTAATTTCTCTGCCACCTTGTCAAATAGTACGAATATTGTGTAAGATGTGTCATCTTCGACTTGAATTTGTATCTTATACCTATTTTTACATATTGCAAGAAATGATTTTACTTATATGTTGATGTTAATAAGCTTGTAGTGGAATCTATTCTTCAACTCTAAAAAGTTGAAGTATGTTTTCGTTACATATGTCTTAGAAAATAAGTATAATTTAATTACCTCGACTTTGGGTATTTGACCTTGACATTGCAAATTTTGCACCACATTGGCCTGCTTGTGTTATGGATTTTTTTTATTGCACTATGTGCATGAGATATAATACCATCCATATTCCATCTCAATGCCTTTTATGGTTGCCATGCAAGTAACCATCTTTACCTAATCATATTAATAAATTGTCCAATAAATATATAGTTGTGTTTATTTAATTATGTTAATGATAGTAATTTGATGATATATGAAATGTTTACCTCATCACTTGAGTTGCAATGCAAGTTTATTATCTCAACGATGGATTTCATTTCTTTTGTAGATGTTTCCTCCTTTCCAATTGGAGCTTTTATTGTTTGAACGTATGAAATGTCTTTACATTTGTCCGTCATCCTTAAAAAATTCATGTATAATGAAATGTTCATGTGTATGTATCGTATAATGAATTATATGGATTATGGATAAATAATACCTTGATCAGAACTGTGCCACCTCTAAAATGTCAAGGGTTACTTATATCTTCGATGCACTCATGGTAGACAGAGAATACCAACCTATTTTGTGAATTGTATATTATAATTGTAATGTAACTATAATTTATGGTATTAGTAATAGTTAACAGATAAATATATTAAATATATTCATTTCAACTCTAGTAAAGGAATTTACCATTGAAAGTTTTGATTGTTGTGGAAGTGACAATTATAATTAATGGTTTTGCTGAATTCTCGCATATCTCTTGATTGATGTCCAATGCACGATTAACCCAAAGAGCTATGCCAATGTTTTCCCCCTATTTATATAGAAAATTTATAAGCAATGCAGGATATGTTTCCTAAAATGATGGCAAATAAATAAATGGATCAAAATAAGCTTTCTTCTATATTACGTGTTGTATTCCTGTTGTATGACTTTTCTATCAACCATTCTTCCTTTGTGTTTAATATATGTATGTGGCTTAGGTTTAGATTTTTTTTGTTCCATATTAGGTTTCATTTGTTCTATAGATTTGATTTGTTCCATATTAGGTTTGATTTGTTATATATTATTGGGTTTCAAATCGGGTTTCAAATTAGGGCTTCTTCCCCATTTTTGATTGGTCCGATTTATTTGTGTACATAATTATTATGTCATTTATTTTGAATTTGTTTGGTTTGGTTTCAATTTAAGGGCATTTCGTTCTCTCCCAATATTTTCTTCCGAATATTTGTTGCCTCCATGTTTAATATACGTATGTGGCTTAGGTTTAGTTCTAAATTTTAGTTTCGAAATATGTACATAATGGTTTCAAAAAGGGTTTCAAATTTGGTTTCAAATTAGGGCTTTTACCCCATTTTGGGTGGGTCCACTTTATTAGTGTACATAATAATTATGGCATGTATTTTTAATTTGTTTGACCTGGTTTGGATTTTAGGTCATTTTGTTCTCTCCCACTCTTTTTTCGAATAATTGTTTCATTTATGTTTAATATATGTATGTGGCTTAGGTTTAGTTCTAAATTTCAGTTTTGAAATATGTACATAATAAATATGGTTCTTCTAATTATGCAGGACTGGAATCTTATTCCCGCAGAGACAAGTAACTTATATTGGCTATGGATGATATAACCAATTCTGACAAAGTATGTTTCACGAACTTTATAATGTTATTTCTTTCGTATTCTGGATTCTAATTTATTCAATTTGTGGTACTTTTTCTAAAAAAATTGAGCATCTTCCTATCATAAACATGGGTATAGTGATTCATGAGGCTTATGAAGTGGCCATCATTAGTAGAGAGGTAATTCCTAACCAATAATTTGTAATTCCCTCCCCCGCTTCGTATTCTTTCACTCATCTATGTTGTGGATTCTTATTTTCCTTTGATTATCTTTTGTATGCATTATTGATATTTAATTTCCTCTGATTATCTTCTTTTGATTATATTTCCTACGTTTTGCACATATCAGGGAACGACACCTACTTCTGCATGCATCTCGGGTCAGAGACGCCGACGCGAATGAGAAAGATCCCAACAAATGTTGTTTCCCCATCAAACAACTCCCACTATAGATAAACCATCTTGTATGACTTCTCCGTTGTTAATCACCCCTAAACCATAATGTTTCCCTCGGCGTAACCAAAACCCCTTATCAAACAAGGGTGTTGTCATCCAGGATGTTTTGGAAGTCAACATCATTCTTAGATAGGTATTTAAACAAACTTTAATTAGGGTGGAACATACATCACATTCTTTGTCTCTTTCCCATTTAACTTGACTAATACAAGATTTGTATTTTACTTTTTCATAAGAGAAAATACATGGAGTAACTTTCGATTGACGAAAAGGGTAAAGGGAAAGAAAACCACCCCCTCACTTGGTTTGATTTCTTTCTTCTGCAATGAATTTCATTTTATAGTTTTAAAAATGCCGTAATTGCAAGTCTTAAATATTTGCATCTATTTAACATGTCAGAAATTATCTAATCGCATCTTGGGTCAAAGACGCCGACGTGGACGGGAACTACACCAACATATGGTATTATAGTGTGAAATTATTGAGGACCAACCTTCTACTTTGTCAACTACCCCTACACCACAATTTTTCCCACAGCGTAACCAACCCCCAATATGCAATATTGTGACGGACATTCCACCTTCGGTAGACCCTTCTCAATTTATCATAATATCGAGCCCCGTAATCTAAATATGGATTTCATTTCTACCATTCAAACAGAAAATTTAACTTCATCTCAGAGAGTAGTCCCTCAAGATTTATCTAATTGGGATGCGGATGTTAATTATGATGTAACTTCATCCCCCGGGGTTCCGCTACAAGATACTCCATCGGAGGGAAATACTATACCACCTTCAATTAGGATATCAATGATCCCTTCAATTATAAGGTACATCTAACGATTTATATATATATATATATATATATGAACTTTGTTAATATGCAGCATATATGCAATTGAAAATATATGAACTTTATTAATACATATTTTAGTGTTTAACACAAGTATTTTTCTCAAATTTAGGTCAAGGAGACCATCTTTCCAAAATGGAGCGAGTACCAACAGACTAAGTCGTTCGTATGTTGCCTCAGAAAGACATAATCTGGGACCTATGAACGTAAGATGCCCTCACTATGATGCATTACACTGGATGGCTGAAAGATTGTCAGATCCTTCAATGAGGCGACCATTGTTTGGGAAGTGCTATTTGCAGGGCCAAATTCGTCTACCCCCACTCATTGAACCACCTGCTGAAATTAAGATTTTATTTGATGGTGATGATGACCATTCAAAGTCCTTTCATACTTATACCAGAGAGTATAATGCTGCAAATGCATTTACAAGTTTAGGTGTCCAAATGGGTGATCGGGTAATCGAGGGCAGGGGTCCATTGAGTTTCACGATTCATGGAGAGCTTCGTCATCGCACTGGATCCTTAATACCGGATGTTGGGCTAGAACATCAGGCTGCTTATGCTCAGTTGTACATATACGATCCAGATGTGGCTTTGGATATCCGCCATAATAGAAATCCGCATTTGAGGAGGGACGTTCTAAGTACAGTTCAAGGGTCTTTGTTTGTGAATTATGCTTTCACGTCGAAATATCGCGAGGCTTTTTCGATTATGGAAAGGTCAAATAGGATGGGTCAGAACTTACCTGCTTATCTCCACTACAATTCTTCGAAGGACCGTCGCACATATAATTTGCAATTCGTTAATGAAATTGTTGTTAATGACTCATTTCACACTATCTGTATTAAGTTTTCATGTAGAGGATTTCGAGGTTGCTTGGGAACATTGAAATCGAGTGACTAGAGTATGCTTAGTTAAACATACATGAGTTTCAAGTCATGTGTCTGAATTATAAAATTAGAACCCAAAATCCATGTATGCTAATAGTAAATGATTTTTTAATCACTCTTAATGATTTTAAATATATTATCATCACTCCTCTATATATGTTGTTTATGCAGGCCATTTTTTATCATGACTCCTCCATGAACCCAAAATCCATGTATGTTGTTTATACAGGCCATTTCTTGGCTTTTGGCCATGCTTTTTAATCTGCTTTGCTGCTGCCTTACCACTGCAAGCTTCACTTTTTCTTGGCTCTTAGACCTGCGATGCTGCCCTACCACAACGGGCCTTAATTTGACTTGGCATTATCAATATAGCAGGTACTTTGACCTGTTTACTGCTGCCCTGCCATTAACTGCCCTGCCATTGCCTTGGATACTCCTACTAGGTACTTATAAATATATAAGGCTTACAATGAGTTAGGGACAAACACGGATGGACCGCCCTACCATTATTTACACTTTTTAGTGAATGACACTTTTTTTTTCTCCCAAAAGTGTTGTAAAAAGTGAATTTATCCTAAAATGCAAATAGTGAAAACATTGCACCCAAAACTCTATTAAGAATTCAAGATTAAATTTCAAAAAATATTTTAGAATCAAAATATGGACCTTAGACACTCGATTTCTACATTTCCAATATATACATGCATTTTCCCCTTTTTTGTTTTTTGCAGGATGAATCATGGAATGAAAGTTTCTACAGCCATTGATTATTTCCATCGGTTACAGCGATGTGGCATGAAGCCTCTTTTTTATTCATGTGTTTCAAATTTCTACACTCCCTGATTTGTTCTTTCCCATCACTCTATCAGGTACTAATTTTATCACTAATAGTTTTCCACATCTATTTTTTTGGTTTGACTAAAACTGTGTTGTTGAACAACCACGAATGGATTGCATTTGTTGAACAAACATCCTTGCGATGCACCCTCTACCCCCCTTCTTCGTTTCAATTAATATTGTTAGCTACAAAATTGATTGGGCAAACTACTATCAAACAGAATCTCAAATTGCATCTCTGCTGGCAGAGGGGAAGGTTCCAATTGTTGTTAGGTGTAACACAAAAATTCGGGGATAACTAATGGTAATGCAACTTTCGAGGATGATGTGCCCCAGTTATTATAGTTTTGCCTCTCACAATTTTTTTATTTTCTATTGATAATTAGTTTGTTTTAATTTGCAAGTACTTAAAATCGGCCATGTGTAAATTATTTTATATCTTTAACCTACGCAAAGGTCACGAGGACAACTAATGGTAATGCAAACCAAAAGGGGTGTAATCCATGTTAGTTGTTTATTCAGGAATTTTTAAGTCTGCATTGAAGTCTTCATTTGTAAATTTTCTATTCTGACAGATGTTCCCATGTTGATGTATCTCCTACCCTCATGTTGTGACCCATTGGCCTCGCTACATATTTTTTATTGTGTTCTGCTACGAGTGCGTCTTCGGTTATTCAGAAGTTAGCGCAAGTTTTTTCCATCAAACTATTTTTCATCACACTGCAGACCCCACTAGCTTAAAGGTAGCTAGTATCTGCTTCTGAACCTCAGTGCACTCGTACATCCTCAAGTGCCGCTGAATATCCTTCCTCCACTGACTCGAAACTACAACATCGGAGCTACCTGCAAACTCCGGTGGGTGTGCTTTCTGGAAAGCATCACAAACACGTTCCCAAGCAGACGGGAATGCATGTGCCTGAACCGGCGCGGCTACTGGCGCCTGAGCTGGTGCCTGCTGAACTACGGCTAGTGCGGCATTTACCGCCTGGGCCACAATGGTTGCAACCTCGGCGGCATTCATCGTACCCTGAACTAGTGCGGGCTGTGGTTCTGGCGTAGCATCCCTGGGAACCCGCTGTGCACGTCATGGAGGCATTCTGAAACAAGAATAAAGTCTATAAGTTCGCAGTTATAAACTCAAAATAGCTGAAGAACGTAGCATATACAAGAGAATACAACAGTCCTAAAATATAAGGCTCTACATCAAATAAAGCTCAGTGAAAACATAATAAGCCGTACAGATCCTAAAGGACACTAGAACCTGATGCTCTGATACCACCTGTGACACCCCGACTAATTAAATACCGGGTAGCGACTCCTTTATTAAATCAATACAAAATGCTAAGTTAGTTCAGTTAATAGCATCACTGTCGAAAACATTTTAATAATTACTAACCACCTAGTATTTAAAAAGTAAGTTGCCAAATTTTAAATTAAGTCTGATTAACATGCAATACAAGAATAATGGAAGAACAACATAAACCATTCACCATAACAAAGTAATGAAATAACCAACAAATAGTAATAAATCCGGAGGAAAAACTCCTCACAACAATCCCACGAATGAAATAATAACATAAGTCTGAATACTGAATTAATTACATGCCCGAAGTCTGAATAACTGAAATAAATGAAATGTCTCTAAAAGAAATGGGCGACATGCCCTACAACTGATAAGTGCTGAATATAGAGTCAAGATAGATGAAGCGTCTACAAGCAAAGTCCTGTAACTTCCCCAAACAGCTTCAGCTCGTCACCTGAATGAGGATCCTAAGCATGGTGTCCTTGTGGCTGGGCACCTAAAATGGTTTTTACAAAAATAGATTTGAAAGCAAATGGGTCAGAGCCCGAAAGTGGAAATCATTTTAAAAACAGTAAGTGTTTTAATAACATTAAAACATTAAATGCAAAAACACATGTTAGGACGTGCACTCACATGAAATTCTCACCTCTCGACTACATGTGCACTCCTAACGTACCTTACCCATCTAAATGACATATATATCTAACCAAAACGTAATAAGGTCTACCCCTTACTACTCGATCCCCATAATGCATTCTAGCGTTATCAATTAAATAGAGGGCTTTATACTTAAACTCAAATTCTCAATTAGTAATACAATTCACTATCAATTAACCCGTTATGTTTCCTCAAAACAATACCATAATTATATTCACAATATTAACATGAAAGTTCCCATTAATTAAGTGTATATTATTCCAGTCATAAATATACGAAACAAGCACCCCGAGACTAGCTGCGGTGCACACATACTCTGCTATCCATCCCGGTACATCACGTACATAAGGATCACGCATTCCGAATCTCTCAGGAATCATTCTCAGATAACAACATCACAAATAATGGAGGCGAGCGCAGTCACATCACATGGGTCACGCACATACCTGCGCTCCCATGATCAGCAGACTTATTAACATCCCAATAAGTCCTTCTCTGCCCTATGTTCATCGAGGTACCAGTCTAAATCCAGGCAACACAAGGATTAGAGGGCCTTAAGCGAACGTAAATCAATACATATACTAAGTATGCACACATCTTAGAAATCACCATAATATATTGGTGTTAGACTTCTCAATCTCGTACCGACATATAATGCTACACAATTTATATGTTCCCGATTAATATAGTAATTTAGGCCGTCAATAGTTCTCGCATTGTAATAGACACTCACGTCCTCCTTCATAATTTCCCTTAGGTTCAACTACACTTCTAGGTTTTGATCCTCATTATATCTCAAATGTCCCTACTATATCAATTTATCATCAAGAGAAGGTTATCTCTACCATTAAATAAGGTTACGGGACATGCGAAATCAAAACAGGCTAAAAAGCCTAAACTGTCAACTCGTTAGAAGTCTCGTTCGAACGAGGCTGTTCGAACGAGAGTTCGTTTGAACGAACTGGGCCTTCTAACGAGATCTCGTTCGAACGAACACCCCTCTCGTTAGAAGTCAAACTGTCAACTCGTTAGAAGCTCATTCGAACGAGCTCGTTCGAACGACCTGGGCAGGTCTTCTAACGAGTGGCCAGATTCGAGCCCAGATTTTTCTTAACTCGTTTTCCAACTTCTCTTCACCTCTAATCTCAACTAAATGTCATTCCAACAATGTTTCAAGGTATATAGTCCTTCCTAAACATGTTTCAACCGTATTACAACATTTATATGGGTTCAAATCACCCTAAACTACATCAAATTATCAAATCTCCAACATTTATTTTTCAAATCTCAAGAACATGAACCCTAGAAAAATCAAGTCATTCATAGACATAACTAAATCCGTTTTTATGATGTAAAAGATGTATTTTCATCTGACTAATCATCCTATCAACGTTCTACATGCAATATCCTTAATAGATTCTTAAATCTCTACATCCAATTAAATGGGTTTTCATCATACTCCAAGAACAATACAATTTATTTGAATTTCCTACGCATGGAAGAAGAATTCTCTGCAAAATAATGAAATTAAACCACTTGCCTTATGTGTATCTTTGAATTTGATGACGAATTGATGAGTTTCTCTCTCTCTCTCTACAGAATTCTCCTCTCTTCTCTCTCCCTCTACAAGCTCTTCTCTAATGGTGGTAATGGAGGCTAGGGTTTGTCTTAGGAACTTTTGGGGCTAATTCTAATAACCCCCGTAGCCCTCTAATCAGTTAATGGCTGGTAATGGGTTAGTGGGTCTTTTAATTTTCCATTTAAAATTCCTAAAATTCGTTAATCCAAAATCCCAAAATTCTAAAATTACCAAACTACCCTTATACGTTGTCGGTATGGCCTAAAAATACCCCGGGACCCAAACTAAACCCCCGGCTAGTGTTTTCTGACTATTTCGACCCTTCCGGATGCGTTGGCACGCTCAAAATGACCATACGGTTTATAGAAATAAAATTCACTTTTTAATTATCATAATTATATTCCATGACGCGACTGTCACATGCGTCTCAACAAGATTTCCAAATTGCCGTATTTCTATCTCACGACAAATTTCATAATTCAGTATTCATATATAATCATATATGCACATTATAATCAAATACCAACTCGCATCTCGCTAGTATTTTTAATCCGGATTAATTTCCAATTAATACGCATTTAATTCAATTAATCCCATAAATAAATATCACAAAAATACGGGGTATTACATACTTCCCCCCTAATAACTGAATTTCGCCCCGAAATTCGGAACTAGAAAGTACCTGGTAAGAACAACTCTAGATAACGTTCGCGCATCTCATCCTCGCGCCCCCATGTGGACTCCTCGACATTATGATGTCGCCACTGAACACGCACTAACGGAACTATCTTTGACCGCCGTTTTCGCTCACTTCGGTTCAAAATAGCAATCGGCCCCTCCTCTTAGGAGCTATCAGGCTGGAGATCGATATCCTCCAAAGCAATGTGAGAATGAGCCAAATCGTCTCTAAGATATTTCCTTAGCGAGAAAATATTAAACACATCGTGAATCCGATGCAAATGCTCCGGTAATCCAAGCCTATAGCAACCGGTCCAATCCGCTCAATAATAGGAAATGGTCCCACATATCTCGGTGCCAACTTCCCTTTCTTCCCGAAGCGCATAATCCCCTTCATATGAGATACTCTGAGCAAAACCTGGTCCCCCACTTGGAATTCCCTGAAGGACCTCTTCGCATCAGCATAACTTTTCTGCCGATCCTGAGCTATCCGGACGCGACTCCGAATCAATTCTATCCTCGCCGAAGTATCCTGAATTACTTCTGGCCCAAGTAGTTTGTTGTCCCCCACCTCCAACCAACATGCTGGGGAAAGACAATGTCTACCGTACAACGCCTCAAATGGATCCATGCCGATGGTGAACTAGTAGGAGTTGTTGTAAGCAAACTCTACCAGTGGAAGATATTGCTCCCATCCACCAACGAAATCAATGATGCACATACGTAGCATGTCCTCCAACATCTGGTTTGTACGCTCGGTCTGCCCATCGGTCTGCGGGTGATACGCCGTACTCAACCGCAATTCCGTGCCCATGGCCTCCTGAAAACTCTCCCAAAATCGTGAAACAAATATCTTGTCTCGGTCAGACACGATATTTAAGGGCACACCGTGAAGTCTCACTATCTCTAAAATAAAGAGTTGGGCATACTGTCCCGTAGTGTAGTCTGTCCTTACGGGTAGGAAATGAGCGACTTTGGTCAACCTGTCCACAATTACCCAAATGGAGTCGTGACCTCTCTGTGACGTAGGCATACCCATGATAAAGTCTATGGATATGCTCTCCCACATCCACATCGGGACCTCCAATGGTTGTAGAAGTCCTGCCGGTCTCTGATGATCCACTTTTACAAGCTGACAAGTGGCGCATTTAGAAACAAACACGACAATATCTCTATTCATCCCACTCCACCAATACTGTCGTCTCATGTCTTGGTACATTTTATCCCCTCCGGGATGTACCGCGAACCGTGAGCCGTGCGACTCTGCCTTCACCTCGTGCCGCAATTCCTCCCCTTCCGGAACTACCAATCTCCCATTGAAGCGTAATCCCCCGTCTGAGCTAACGGTATAGGATTCGGCTCCCTCTGCTAGTAATCGAACTATCAGCTCCTGACAAAACGAGTCATCTACTTGTGCCTTTACCACTCTCGTGACAATCTGCGGTATAACAGTCATTACCGACATGAATGATCAGGCCACTGCATCCTGGTGTCCCAATTCTTTCCACTTGGCCTTCCACACCCCTGCCACCTCATCTACTGGCCAACGGCTCAACGCGTCTGCTACCACGTTAGCCTTCCCCGGGTGATACTGGATATCAAACTGATAGTTATTCACAAACTCAAGCCACCTTCGCTACCGCATATTCAACTCCTTTTGCGTGAATAGGTACTGTAGGGACTTGTGGTCCGTGAACAGTCGAAACTTCTCCCCCAAGAGGTAATGTCTGCAAATACGAAGGGCAATTACAACTGCCGCCAACTCCAAATCATGAGTGGTGTAATTCTTCTCGTGAGGCTTAAGCTTACGGGAAGCATAAGCTATGGCCTGACTCTCCTGCTGTAATACACCTCCAAGTCCTTGCAAGGACGCATAGGTGTAGACTAGATACTCAACTCCCGGTCTCGGCAATGCTAACACAGGTGCTGAGGTCAACTTGTCCTTCAATTCATCGAATTCCAACTGACAGGCATCACTCCAAATGAACGGCACACCTTTACGAGTCAGATGTGTCAAAGGACCTGCTATCTTCGAAAACCCCCGAATGAACCTCCTGTAGTATCCTTCTAGGCCCAAGAAACTACGGATCTCAGTCGGTGTCGTGGGCTGTCCCCACTCCCTCACCGCGGATACTTTCCCCGGATCAACAGATATCCCCCGGTCCGAAATAATGTGTCCCAAAAATTGGACCTCCTTCAGCCAAAACCCACATTTCTCATATTTTGCATACAGCTCGTTCTGATGTAGTGTCTGCAAAACTTGCCTCAAATTCTCGGCATGCTCCTCCTATGTCTGGGAGTAAACCAGAATATCATCAATGGACAATGACAAACTGATCTAGGAAATCTCTGAACACCCTATTCATCAAGTCCATAAACACGGCTGGAGCATTGGTCAAACCAAAAGGAATAACCCAAAACTCGTAAGAACCATATCTCGTTAAGAACGTAGTCTTTGAGACATCCTCATCCCTAATACGCAACTGATGGTATCCCGATCTCAAATTAATCTTTGAGAAGAAAGAAGCTCCTCTCAACTGGTCTAATAAGTCATCGATTCGAGGCAACGGATACTTATTCCGTATCGTGACCTTATTCAACTCTAGGTAATCCACACACAATCTCAGTGAACCGTATCTCTTCTTCACGAACAACACAGGGGCACCCCACGGCGAAGTACTCCTTCGTATAAACCCCTGACCCAACAACTGCTCAATCTGATCCCGTAACTCCCTCATCTCAGCTGGAGCCATACGGTACGGTGCGCGTGCTATAGGTCTCGTATCTGGTAATAAGTCTATGACAAAGTCTATCTCTCAACTGGGGGGTAGGCCTGGTATCTCCTGAAACACATCTGAATACTCCCTGACAACTGGGATTGAATCTAAAGGAATCACAACCTCCTTAGAGGTATCCTCCTCTATGTAATACAAATGAGTGTTCGAGCCTCCCTCTGGGCGTGGCATCGCCACTACAAACATCTCTTGCCCCGAAATGGCAAAAACAATGCTCCCACCGAAGCAATCAATCATGGCTCTATAATCAGCGAGCCAATCCATACCGATAATCACATCGTGCACATGCATGTCTAATACCAGCATGTCTGCAGGTAATACCAGACTACCAATATCTACCCCCACTCCCCGGCATCTAAAGAAAATAAGAGACCCACTACCCAATGGTGAGTCTACACACGTCACTGTGCTCTCTGCTGTTGCTAACAATCCTAAGGCTTTTGCAAAATGTGTAGCTATAAAACAGTGCGTTGCCCCCATATCAAACAAAACCCGACCCATAGTATCATGGATAGGAAACATACCCTCAATCGCGGGTGGTGCCTGTGGAGCTGCTGCCTGGTGGACGTTATAGACACGTCCATACTGTAACTATCCCTGCTGCACAGGAACTGCTGGAATGGCTGGTAGTGCTGGCACCTGGGCTGGAGCTGGGAGAGCTGGTGGAAAAAGTGGCCTCTAGGGCTCATGTCGAGCACCCTGTTGCTGCTGCGGGGCCCTGCCCCTATCAGGACAGTCCTGGCATTTATGGCCAGTCTTGCCACAAACGAAACACTTATCCGGAAAGTTCCCCCCTCTCTGCCCCTGGTGGCCGTTACCGTTTCTCCACTGGCCCTGCTGAAACTGCTATTGACCATTCTGACCCTGCTGGTTCTGATGGCCCTGCCGGAAACCTCCCTGTCTGTACCTGGAATTTCCCGACCTGAACCTCTTGTTATCCCCTGCTGGGAACCCTGGTCGCCCTGTCTCTGCCCCTGAACAGATTGTGCCCCACTGGCACCATGTCCTCCAGTCCTGCCCTAATGGCTGGACTCTCCTGATCGCTTGCCCTCAGCTATGTGAAAGAGGTGATCCTGACAATGGAGCAATGCAACGTTAACCACGTCAGAATAAGTGGCCAATGATAGGTTCCCCAACAAATGCTGACGAATCCTCCAAGTCAACCCGTCAGTAAATTTTTGTATCTTCTTCTCCTCTATCGGTATCTCATCCGGAACAATGTTCAGAAGATTAGTGCATTCGATCTCATACTCGACCACAGTCTTACCCTCCTGTCGAAGGCTCATCAACTTCCTCCTCATTTCCGTATGAACAGCTGACGGAAAGTACTTGCTGTCGAACCGCACCCAAAACTCCTAAATAGTGAGAGTGTCTCTCTCCACCACGGTGGTAATAGACTCCCACCACTGCAGTGCAGACCCCACTAGCTTAAAGGTAGCTAGTATCTGCTTCTGAACCTCAGTGCACTCGTACATCCTCAAGTGCCGCTGAATATCCTTCCTCCACTGACTCGAAACTACAACATCGGAGCTACCTCCAAACTCCGGTGGGTGTGCTTTCTGGAAAGCATCACAAACACGTTCCCAAGCAGACGGGAATGCATGTGCCTGAACCGGCGCGGCTACTGGTGCCTGAGCTGGTGCCTGCTAAACTACGGCTAGTGCGGCATTTACCGCCTGGGCCACAATGGCTGCAACCTCGGCGGCATTCATCGTACCCTGAACTAGTGCGGGCTGTGGTTCTGGCGTAGCATCCCTGGGAACCCGCTGTGCACGTCATGGAGGCATTCTGAAACAAGAATAAAGTCTATAAGTTTGCAGTTATAAACTCAAAATAGCTGAAGAACGTAGCATATACAAGAGAATACAACAGTCCTAAAATATAAGGCTCTACATCAAATAAAGCTCAGTGAAAACATAATAAGCCGTACAGATCCTAAAGGACACTAGAACCTGATGCTTTGATACCACCTGTGACACCCCGACTAATTAAATACCGGGTAGCTACTCCTTTATTAAATCAATACAAAATGCCAAGTTGGTTCAGTTAATAGCATCACTGTCGAAAACATTTTAATAATTACTAACCACCTAGTATTTAAAAAGTAAGTTGCCAAATTTTAAATTAAGTCTGATTAACATGCAATACAAGAATAATAGAAGAACAACATAAACCATTCACCATAACGAAGTAATGAAATAAACAACAAATAGTAATAAGTCCGGAGGAAAAACTCCTCACAACAATCCCATGAATGAAATAATAACATAAGTCTGAATCCTGAATTAATTACATGCTCGAAGTCTGAATAACTGAAATAAATGAAATGTCTCTAAAAGAAATGGGCGACATGCCCTACAACTGATAAGTGCTGAATATAGAGTCAAGATAGATGAAGCGTCTGCAAGAAAAGTCCTGTAACTTCCACAAACAGCTACAGCTCGTCACCTGAATGAGGATCCTAAGCATGGTGTCCTTGTGGCTGGGCACCTAAAATGGTTTTTACAAAAATAGATTTGAAAGCAAATGGGTCAGAGCCCGAAAGTGGAAATCATTTTAAAAACAGTAAGTGTTTTAATAACATTAAAACATTAAATGCAAAAATACATGTTAGGACGTGCACTCACATGAAATTATCACCTCTCGACTACATGTGCACTCCTAACGTACCTTACCCATCTAAATGACATATATATCTAACCAAACCGTAATAAGTTCTACCTCTTACTACTCGATCCCCATAATGAATTCTAGCGTTATCAATTAAATAGAGGGATTTACTTAAACTCAGATTCTCAATTAGTAATACAATTCACTATCAATTAACCCGTTATGTTTTCTCAAAACAATACCATAATTATATTCACAATATTAACATGAAAGTTCCCATTAATTAAGTGTATATTATTCCAGTCATAAATATACGAAACAAGCACCCCGAGACTAGCTGCGGTGCACACATACTCTGCTATCCATCCCGGTACATCACGTACATAAGGATCACGCATTCCGAATCTCTCAGGAATCGTTCTCAGATAACAACATCACAAATAATGGAGGCGAACACAGTCACATCACATGGGTCACGCACATACCTGCGCTCCCACGATTAGCAGACTTATTAACATCCCAATAAGTCCTTCTCTGACCTATGTTCATCGAGGTACCAGTTTAAATCCAGGCAACACAAGGATTAGAGGGCCCTAAGCGAACGTAAACCTCCCGTGATAGCAAGTATGGTAGGTATGTCATACACATAAAATCAATACATATACTAAGTATGCACACATCTTAGAAATCACCATAATATATTGGTGGTACACTTCTCAATCTCGTACCGACATATAATGCTACACAATTTATATGTTCCCGATTAATATAGTAATTTAGGCCGTCAATAGTTCTCGCATCGTAATAGACACTCACGTCCTCCTTCATAATTTCCCTTAGGTTCAACTACACTTATAGGTTTTGCTCCTCATTATATCTCAAATGTCCCTACTATATCAATTTATCATCAAGAGAAGGTTATCTCTACCATTAAATAAGGTTACGGAACATGCGAAATCAAAATAGGCTAAAAAGCCTAAACTGTCAACTCGTTCGAACGAGGCTATTCGAACGAGAGTTCGTTCGAACGAACTGGGCCTTCTAACGAGATCTCGTTCGAACGAAAGTCATCTAACGAACATCCCTCTCGTTAGAAGTCAAACTATCAACTCGTTAGAATCTCGTTCGAACGAGCTCGTTCGAACGACCTGGGCAGGTCTTCTAACGAGTGGCCAGATTCGAGCCCAGATTTTTCTTAACTCGTTTTCCAACTTCTCTTCACCTCTAATCTCAACTAAATGTCATTCCAACAATGTTTCAAGGTATCTAATCCTTCCTAAACATGTTTCAACCGTATTACAACATTTATATGGGTTCAAATCACCCTAAACTACATCAAATTATCAAATCTCCAACATTTATTTTTCAAATCTCAAGAACATGAACCCTAGAAAAATCAAGTCATTCATAGACATAACTAAATCCGTTTTTATGATGTAAAAGATGTATTTTCATCTGACTAATCATCCTATCAACGTTCTACATGTAATATCCTCAATAGATTGTTAAATCTCTACATCCAATTAAATGGGTTTTCATCATACTCCAAGAACAATACAATTTATTTGAATTTCCTACGCATGGAAGAAGCATTCTCTGTAAAATAATGAAATTAAACCACTTGCCTTATGTGTATCTCTGAATTTGATGACGAATTGATGAGTTTCTCTCTCTCTCTCTACAGAATTCTCCTCTCTTCTCTCTCCCTCTACAAGCTCTTCTCTAATGGTGGCAATGGAGGCTAGGGTTTGTTCTAGGAACTTTTGGGGTTAATTCTAATAACCCCCGTAGCCCTCTAATCAGTTAATGGCTGGTAATGGGTTAGTGGGTCTTTTAATTTTCCATTTAAAATTCCTAAAATTCGTTAATCCAAAATCCCAAAATTCTAAAATTACCAAACTACCCTTATACGTTGCCGGTATGGCCTAAAAATGCCCCGGGACCCAAACTAAACCCCCGGCTAGTGTTTTCTGACTATTTCGACCCTTCCGGACGCGTTGGCGCACTCAAAATGACCATACGGTTTATAGAAATAAAATTTACTTTTTAATTATCATAATTATATTCCATGACGCGACTGTCACACGCGTCTCAACAAGATTTCCAAATTGCCGTATTTCTATCTCACGACAAATTTCATAATTCAGTATTCATATATAATCATATATGCACATTATAATCAAATACCAACTCGCATCTCGCTAGTATTTTTAATCCGAATTAATTTCCAATTAATACGCATTTAATTCAATTAATCCCATAAATAAATATCACAAAAATACGGGGTATTACATTATATTTTGAATAGGCCCCTAAAAAGTTTGGGGATATAATTAGGAATACCATTCAAACCCGAAAAAAACTCAAAACAATAAGGATAGGTTAATTATCTAAAAGGTTAAACAAGAGGTACACTTGACCATATCAAATCAACCCAGTCATATGTGTGTCCTTACCAATTATGATCCACCGTACACGTGTCATTATGATTAACTATTCGGTTAAGCAATCCATTGACCATTTTGTTAATGGACTCACATCAGTCCCTATTAAAAAGCCCCCTGTCAACCTACAAAATATCCCAAAACCCAACTTTGATTCGGATTTATAATCTTCTTTAAACCTGAGCATCTCAGATGCTCGAGTTCTGTTAGAATTCTCGAGCAAAGTCTTGACTTTCCAAAAATTTGCTGCAAAAGTTAGCCCTTCCAAACGAAGCTCTACCCGACTAGATGACACCATCTCAATAGGGGATAACCCTGCAAAAAATGGCTCACACTATAAAGGTAAAGAAACTCTAAAGAAATATCGGGTTAATATCATAAATACAAATTATGATATAGAATTATCCATATTTATCTATACTATCTAAACTCAACCCTCGTGGTGGGACTAAGTATGAAATTTACAATGTTTATATTTTATCGTCTGGTTTTTACCCATTAACTTTGTCCATTGATCTAGATAAACATACTCATATGCCAAACAAATGTTTGTCAACAATTCTTAAGAAAGTGTTCATGAACTGAGTGATTCCTATAGTTTTCTAAAACAAAAGCCTAAAATATGTACTCCTCATCACTTCTCCGAACAAACATTCTCGTCTCAATGGTGTCACCCCTGAATATGTGTTTTCTTATAATACTTGTCACAAAAATATCTTTGATTACATATTTTGAACATATATATATGAACTCTAACTCCAACAAAAATTCTATATGAGAACTAGTCTCAATAAATACCAAAATTTTGTATATTTTTTACCTGGTTATCCCATTGTCTCCAAGTATAAATATGTGCGTTAGTTGGAATTACATAGTCTTTTATCCCAAGACCTCTTGGGTAGGTAGGCACAATACTGAGATGCACTTGTGAGTCTCGGCCTTATAATACATCTCTTAGCGTATTATCTATTATGGTTGCCTTAATTTCTAGTCCAAACCCCATTTCTCATACGGAATGATCATGTCTATCACTTAAGATTAGCTCGAGGCCTACAACACCTCCAAGATTTTATCCATGTTGATAAGGGATACATAAATCTCTATCGAAAACTTTTGCTCCACTCTAATCTTAAATACACCCATCCCCTTTATACACCCGTAGTTAGTGAAGGATGTCTAGAACATGACATCATTCACATTACACCTGCACACTAGTTTGCATGTTCAATAACAACTTATGGTTGGTGATCTCCATAAATACATATAACTTCTATACATCTCAATCTAAGTCCTCATACTTTCACACACATCACTTTAGAAATATTCCATGTGGCTCACCACAATAACCAAACTATGTAGGCTCTAAGCTCATGGCTACATGGGTACTTAGATGTAATATCAAGATCTTCTCATGAGTGCAATCCTCGACAATATGTCTCTTGATGTATTGTCCCTATGAAGATGTTTTTATCACTTATCTCTTCTTTTTTCTACCATACATTACCTCAAACGATATATTAAACTATCTAAAGTTGTGGCTTCTCGTGTATACACACACACACACACACACATTAACATACTCTCGTTACACAAGACGAGCTTCCTAACACACCGACATATACCCATTAACCGAGTACAAATATTCATATACAAGAACTCTTGTGTACTCGCGACGATTAAGTGGCGTTCATACACCTTTCACGGATATCATTTTATACCAAGTCACCTATCTACGTTTTAAAAGGGGATTCTCAAATTAAGGTCTCCACACATCTTACAAAATAAACTAAAAAGTAATTATAAATGTTAAAAGAGATAATAAGTATGTTTATAAAGAGGCAAAAAGAACAAGTGGGGTGACTAATACCTTCCATTCACATAACCCAATTCCCGACCTACAATAAGAATGTTTGGATCATTTGCAGATATAAACCTTCTTTATGATTATCACTAAAGGGCTAAACTTAGACATATTCTTATTTTTATATAAAATAAGCTAGTGAATCTGAACAACAGATAACCCCTCGCATGAAGAAATTAGGCTTAGGCCAAAATAGAGGCGTACAACCTAATCCAATAAAATTGGATATGGTTTAGAACAGCTTCGAGGGGAAATCATCCATAAATAATAAACCTGACATTTGGGGGGGGGGGGGGATGACGGACCGCTACACACGCATTCCCACATCCCCAAAGGGTTTCAATAGGGGCGCTAATATGCCTAGGCAAGAAAATTCCAGTACCGGTAGATTCACGTTTGGCAGATGGGTTTCCTAGAAAAATAGCTCTCATACCAAAACTAGGTTGAGGGGTTTGTTGTTGTTAAGATTGTTGAAGAGTAGGCCAGCGAGAAGGAGATAAACCCAAAGGACGTACATTATTGTTCCTAGCCCTGTTTTCGACCATTTGTTGCGCTTGTTTCTGCTGGTACTGTTGTTGCTTCATCATTTGTTGTTGTTTCAACTGCTGAAACTATAGAAAAAATTAAAATACAACATTAACCCTAAAATATATGCGTAAATAGAGGGACAAAGAAAATAAAAGTTGTAACAACTTACTCATGAAGATTGCAATTGATGGTAAGATTGATACCCAAAGTTGGGTTAGGGTTGGGACTTTTTGTGGAACAGCAATAGGACTTGGTTTTCTAGCTGGTCCTAAAAGACCACGGTTGTGATAAACCCCTATTGGAATGTGTGTACGATGCCTAACAATATCCACAGATACTTTGGGGTTGAAACATGCCAATTTTATACAAAAACCATTTACTTCTGTGTGGCTTTCAACTCTTTACCCTTCCGATTATAACTATCCACCATTGGAAACCATTGACGATTATTTGGATAAACTTACTAAGAAAATTGTACACCACCTTCTTCACATATATTTATGTTTAGATATCCACTGCTCTATCATAACCACTTTTATAGCATAATGTTCTTATTACAGTATTACAAATGGGTGCACGCCAAGTGTGCAATGGAACCTCGTCATTACAAAGCCTCAAATTCACCATATAAGACACTCATGAACGAATGTGTGCAGCAGCGCCAGTTTTTAGTTCCAAATATATAAATATTGATTATAGGTTAATATGAAAACATTATCTATGCAATGGAGATTATAGACTCTATCCTTACTTCTTTAAACCATCTTAAATAGAAAAATGGGGAAGTTACTATCACTTTTCCGGCTATTTGCCTTCATCATCTTGAAACAAATCATTTCTATAGATTCGTGGTCAATTCTTGAAATCATATTCTCAAAAACTACCAAATATTGTTTGGGTATATGATTTATATTCCCAGAAACTACCAAATATTATTTGGGAATAAAGAAATCATATTCCCAAAAAATACCAAATATGTACTCTAGATGTTAATTAGCATAAAACAGTAATCATTTCTTAAAAAACAAAAGGTGCTAGTTGAGTAAGTATTTAATGTTAACTAAAACTTATAGAAATTAATTTAACCCAACGTACTAATAAAAGAACTTCAAACTTAAGTATACTTGGTGTATTGCAAATCTCCAATTGAAACCTTCGTTTTAGCTCTGCAAAACTAAACAAAAATTAATCTCCATTTGAATACAGTCAGATATATACATAAATGCAACAAAGAACCCAAAATTGAAAAAAACCTAATTTGAAACAAATCAAGAGCTCCATTTGAAATAAATGAAAATCCTAACAATTGAAGCCCAAACATGCACTCTTGAACCCTAAAACTGAAACTAAACGATTTAAGAACACGATATTGAATCGAATGTAAATCAAACCTAGAAAAAAGTAGTAATCGTGGTGCATAATAGGTCGTGTAAGATCTTATAGATCAGTTGAATAGAAGATGTTGACAAAACGATAAGTATACCTAAATCTTCAAACCCAAATCTTCGTACCCAAATCGAATGTAAATCAAACCTATTATTTAAATAAACTCTTGTATGGAGGAAACTGATTTTGGCTAATTTTTATATTAAAAAATTAATGTATTATTTAACATATCCAATCACGATCAGATTCTTAAGATCTTGATTCTTTTAGGCAGTGGCTGCATTATTAGATGATTTTTTTCATTATAACAACTTTGGACACATAAGTACCTACCATCAGGAGAATGGTAGGTTTTAGTATGTTACTGGTTTGAGTGATGCTTTTAATCCGGTTGGAGAAATGAACTCGATTTCCATTACAGCAACCCATTTGAACCGACTTCAAGAACCCTTAGAACCTGACCGAATAAACTCTTTCTTTTCCATGTATGGATTTCCAACAGCCTCTGCTTTGATTTTATCCAATAGAGGAGATTGTGCAACAAATAAAGCATTAAGACTGCTGATGGCATACTGGAATAGTTTAAATACATAAGGAAAACAACAACCTTCTACTAAACTCACAACCATAACTACTAAAAATAAGGACTCTGTCACTATCAGCAACTAAATAGCTAATACTAATTCAAATAGCAAAATAATAGCTAACATGCATCAGACCAAGTCTTCTAAAGGAACTCTACCACTATTTACTTCCCAATAGCTCCTTGTACGATCGTCCCACCATTAAATTAGGACCCTTTGAGGAAGAGTTTCTTCTTGCGTAGAAAAGGGTATATAGAATTCTCATCAATTTTAAGAATTGAGGGCCGAGCTATGAATCAGTAAGAAAATTAAACACACAAATAAAGAGCTATTAGTCAGTAAGAATATTCATCTAATAATCCGAAGTTCATAAGATAATTTCATAATAAATTGATACCATCCGAAGCTAAACGAATATTATACAATTAATCAAAATCCGCACGTGAGATATAATATGAGTTACAAATAGATAAATTAAATCTCAAGCCCTAGTTGTATCATATAGAGCTTTTATATACCTCGTTTCCATCAACATATACAAAAATTTGGAAAAGAGATTAAACCTCAAACCCTAGTAACTTCTCTTTAAGCACTAGGTTGTTTTCGATTCTTATTTATCCTGCCAAAACTAAACCAATTCCAATTCCATTAAGAAAAAGAGGAAACGTATTTCAATCCCAAAAAATGAACATATCATGAGTTAAAAAGGAGAACAAACAGAGATTGTACCAAAAAGAAGAAATTGGGGATTTTACGAAGATAACACATAAAATTAAAGTACGGATACCTGGAAATTGTTCGCAAAGATTAAACGAAGGTAAAGAAAGGTATTTCTCACAGAGGTTCGCAGAGCTTGAAGGGGATTTTCGCTTGGGTGTGTACGAGAGACCCTAGGTGAACCGTGGGGAAGTTTTGTTTGGGGTGTAGGAGTCGGGGCATTTTCTTTTTGTTGGATGGAAAACTCCCTCTTTTATTTTGTTAATAGAATTATAAAATATAAAACTAAAATTAGTAACACATATATTAAATTACCAATGGTGATTTAGTGTGAGAAATAGTAATGGTATAAGACTGTTACTAATCACAAAATTAGTCTGTTACTAAAACAGCATTTTGGTGTAGTGGGACTTTGATTAAAGATTCTTCTTTGTTAAAAAGGACAAATGTCGTGGAAGATGTTTCATCCTTGACGTTGATTTGCAATTTGTACCTAAATATGTAGCATTTTAGTTTGTTATAAATTGTTAAATTGAATAGGAAAGAAAAATTACCGGTAAGAATATATTACCTAGGAGGTGGAATTATATTATCGGTGTTGCATGATTCACAGAAGAAGGAAGTGAAATTATGTGTAAGCTTCTTGTTGCAATGGTTTCACGCTGGATAATACGACCTGAAATGTTCATCGACACCAGTGATTATTTCCTGGCAAATTACATATAGAACCTGCAAAATAAATCCTATTAAAAGCTAATAAAGGCCACATATCAATTATATATTTCAAGCAGATTAAAAAAGGAAAATGTTTATTTATAATAGGATACCTCTTTTGGAGAGTCAAAACGAAGGGATAAAATATCTTTAATTGATTTAGAATCTCCGTCAATATGAAGATGTGAATTGTTGCCTCTGGTTGGATGATATGTCTGGACGAAAGAACAATTTTCGTTATGAAGTCAGTATATATATAATAAAGATACCCCCTGATATGTTAGATATCAACAAAGGCAATCTGAAATTCATTAAATAAAATGCACACAAAATTATAAATCAGATGTAAAATATGGTGTGAAAGAAAGTCATGCTCTGTGACCTCAATGGGGACATGAGTTATGAACATGGACAGTCAATGGTATGAAGAAAGAAAAATTAAATATATATGGAAGTAGGGAGTAACAATAAAAATAAAGCAAGAAAATGAACAAATTTGGACATGAGTAGTGAATATGAGTAATGACAATGGAAAAACACCATATTTGGACATGAGAACTGAACATGGACAGTCCCCATATAGATGCCATCAAAATTTTGTAACTCCTGGGTCTGCTGCTATAGGGGGCATGTTTATAGATCATAGTGGTCCCATGTTTGGTGATTAGTAAAAAAAATTGCAATCAGATAATCAGATTATTGAACTTGATTTGACTCAAAGATGGAAAATTGAATATGACTCAACCTCTGTGGTCTCGTGTATTATAAAGATATGTTATCACCCGCATTGGTCCCATCTCAAGAGAGGGAAAAAGTTTCTATTCTTCAATTTTATAAAAGCATTTATTCACTCAAATATACAAAGAACTAAACTTTTGTGTTTAATGACAATGGAGTCCCATAACATTAGAGCATTGTCACAGTGACGTCCCGTGTGTTTTTTATTTTTATTTTTATACGTTATGTTTGATTCCCATTCAAATAAATTATTAAAAGTAAAATTATCCTACCTGATTTAATTGTTTAAAATGAGCAACATTTTTTTGTAAATGAGTAGAAAAAATTTCACGTGGGCAGCAAGTAAAGGGAATTAGCATAGCAGTTGTATACATGTTAAGAGTAGCAACAATATTCATTAGGCGGAATAAAATGTCCACATATGGATGTATTTGTGTGTATAACCGTCAAACCCCATCCACGTTTGCAACAATTTTAGTATAAGTTCAGAGAGGAAAATATATGACATTATGGTATGCATAACATGTATTGATTAGGAATGTTGATTAATAGATACGAGTTCAGTTCCTCAAATGAGATAATGAGTGACTGTAGAATGTATGAGTGTTGAGTGAATGCTAAGTCGAATAAACCAATAAATTATATGATGTATGGTCGCACAACGTTGATGTATTTCAATGAGAAAAATGTATGAAAGGACTAAGTTAGTGTTCAAATGAAATTTCTATTTGCTATGTGTCTAAAAATGCCTCCTCTCATCCTCATCTAGCCAAATATCCGGCATAAAACGTCTATGCTTTCTCAGTGGAAAATCTCTCATTAGTTATTTTACACTCATTTCGTCAAACATCTATCGGGCATTATTTATATATGCCATTATCTTATGCTTTCTCAGTGGAAAAACACTCAAAATTAATTCATTGATTTAGATATAAGACGGGGTATAGAAGGTTAATCGAAAACTGTGGACATTATAAATTATGCAGCTGGAACCTCTTAATTTCTACACATAATTATTGACTATATGGAGGTTTTTGTATAGAAGGTTAATCGACAACTTTGGATTATATCTCTACAAATATACATTTATAACTCTGCTAATTTATGGCTGGAATATGAAGACTAATAGTCACTTCTGATATCGGCTTATGGGTAATTGTCTCTGACTTGTAAAAAACATATTGGAATACGAATACCAAGAGTTTCCATTTATGATTTCGACTGATTGTTCATGCTATCTCATGTGTAATAGGAAAGATCAGCTCTGAAACGGGCTTTTCGTTTCTAACTTTTTTTGGTCACCGTTTATGTTAAACAACTGGTATATATACATAGATTCATTTCTGTAATAGATGACGTATAAACTCTCTCCCTATCTTTCGCTCTAACAATCTTAGAATGGATTTTAGGGATCAACTTTCCATGTTGGAAAACCACAATAAGGTCGGTGGGCTGCTTTTTGAAGAAAAAACTCATGGGTAATAACAAACTATATTTTTGTTTAAGTCTCATGCAAAATATCTTAATATTTACAATATGTAAACTTACTTTTTCTTTGTAAATTTTCCTTTGTACTTCTAATGCAGATATATAGATCAATACTCAAAATTTGAGTATGATCCGTACTTAGTTTCTTCACAATCGTGGGATGCTAATCTTAATTTGCCACCTGTTTATGAAGATGGTATTATCGATACTAATCTGTACCTTGGTACTGCTCAAAATTTGGATCATGGAGCCAAGTTGGAAATTATCAAAGGTGATATTACAATTGTGAATTATCATTACGGATCCACTTCTGAAGTTGTCCCAAGAAAATGTTCAAGTGCAATAAAGAACAAAGAGTTGGTCATTTCAAACTCATACAAAAATCAAGATCGTCGGTGTTATTGATCGAAATCGACTCCATTAGAATAATTGAGATCAAAAAATACTTTAGTGTACCAATAACTAAAGCGGCCAAGGAGTTAGAGGTAGGATTATCGGTGTTGAAGAAAAGATGTAGAGAACTCAAAATCAAGAGGTGGCTATACATAAAGATTAAGAGTTTCGTGTTGCTCATAGACAATGTTAAGGTACGTGTATCCATTATCTATGCAACCAATCTAAAAATAGAAAAATGATCTAGTATACACGTGTCGTAATCGAAAAAAATTCTCGACTTTGCCACTAAAAATATACAAATGAGGCCTAGTGGGCGCGTGAGCCCCGTCAAAAGCGCGTGCCACTAGAAAAGTGGAGGGGTCTAAAATAAAATTTTTAAGAAGTGTAGAATGAAAATAGTCAAAACCATATATAATCTCTTTGTTTACAAATACTAAAGCTTAGCTGAATGAAAACTAAAAGGTTATAACTTCATTTCTTCTCTCGTCTTTTTCTTTAATATATAATTTTAGATACTTATTTAATTCTTGAATGAATTTTGAAGATTTTAATTGTACAAATTTTTATTCAAATATTGAATCTCATTTGACTCGCCAATTTTATCGTGTTATATTAATGTTAATGAATCCAGGGCTCTAATTTTATGGTTATTAATGGAGTTAATGTTGGTTGAAATGTTAATAGCTATGTATATTTTGATTGGTTAATTTAGATATTTAAATGTAATCGTGTAACACCCCAAGACTTTTGAGACTGAGAAATTAAATTTTGGGAAAATAAAATTTAATTAAATTGGAGAGTTCTAAAATTTGGGAATTTAAGTCCAAAAATAGAGGACATTTTAAAGTATTCCGGATGATGATTTTGAGGGTACCATTGATCCCGGAAGGGCCGAGATAGTCAAAATGATTGTCATTGGGTTTTATTTCGGCTCCGGAATATTTTTAAGTCAGTTTCACTCGAATTAGAGTAAACGAGTCATTTAAAGTGTGTATTAACATTTAAAACTGGGTTTATTGTTTTAAAGGATTTAAGGCTTACGGATCAAGCCTTTCTCATTTAGAGAAAGAGAGAAAAATCCCTAGAGGGAGAAAGAAGAAGAAAAGAGGAGAGAGAGGAAGAAAGCTTGGGGATTTCCGGCCCAACCGCGTCATCGAGGACGATCCAACCTCTACAAATCTGAGGCAAGTGTTTAATCTTGCTAAATAGCTATTTGTGTATTTTTATTTCATAATTTTTGGGTTAAAGAAATGGATTTTTGGGTATTAATATCAAAACCTAAATTTTTGGGTTTAATCTTGAAATCAATGTTTAAACTTGGATTTAATGGCATATAAATGGTTGGGATCAACTTTGGGTTGATTAATGGGCTTAAAATCATGATTTGATGAAGGTTTGGGGTTAGAATGAAAAATTTAGGGTTTAGAATTCGTGGGTTTTGATGAAGAAGAAAACCCTTTTCAAAATTTGCAGGCCCGAATCGATTCGCCCCCTTAAGCGAATCGATTCGGTATAGGGAAATTGGCAGGTCTGCATTGAACGAATCGATTCGGACCCAAGCCGAATCGATTCGGCCTGTGGAAGAAGCCCAAGTCTTTGGACCCGAATCGATTCGCCTTGGAGGCTGAATCGATTCGCTAGGACGAATCGATTCGGATTAGGGCCGAATCGATTCTGAAACAGGGTATTTTGAGGTGTTTTCTCCATAGTGATTCCAAACCCTTTTTGGTTGGGTTTATTGATTTGGGGCCTTCTCTTATGATGTAAGAGATATGTTCTTGGAGACATATAAGGAGTTTCCCACATATTAGGATTTTGGGGACTCCTTAGGGTAACTTGGGAGAAATGTATCCATGTATGTGTTGGAGTTACATATGGTGATTGTGGGGAAACCTCATAGAGGTTGGAAATACCATTTTTAGATATAAAGGTATAAATATGATGTGAAGTTGAGAGCTCTTAGAGAGTGAGGGGTCTCATATCCTTAGACATATTTAGACTAAGGAAAAATTGATAACTCAATGGGAGTAAGGGTTCATAAGATAAATTGAACCATAGGTGAAATTGGGAACGATTGGGATCATACTATCGACTAAAATAAGCGGTGGCATAAATTCTAGTTAGGATAGTTTACACGTAATTGTGGGAAATAACCATTGAGATTCCAATACTTGTAGTGAGGTTGGAATATTTTGAGGTTTCAGACTATTAAGTCATGTATGTGCCTATAGTTGAATAGTACTAAAGGAAACTATGTACTTTTGAAAATGGATGAAATGTGTAGTGATGGATTCCTACACAAACTCTTGGGTGATAACCTTAATGTTGGATGTATACATATATATATATATATCCTTATGTTGTTTGGGAGACTATTCATCATAGGAAAAATGATTGAATATGTTTCAAGTGAGGGATTGTATTCACATATCAAGGTAAATGATATGAGTTTGTGGTGACGGCTTGTATATTGAGGATTTATGTATACTTATAGCCGGGTTTGTATACCTTATATATATGAATGAGAACTAGTTTATATATAGATATATGGATATGTGAATATGTGTAAATATATATATATTTGTATGCATATAAATGTATGGATATATTTATGTTGTGAACATACATGGTATGGATATTTAAACCGTATATGATGGTTTATTATTTGATCATATGATGGGATCATATGGATGTATGTATATTGCGTATGTGAGCGATATATATACTAATGTGGTTAAGCATACCCCGCTCACGCTATCATTGGGAAGTTTACGCGCAGAGGGTGAGCATCCTGGCATATAGAGCAGGGTGTGGATATTCCCCAGGTCATAGTCGTCCGGTTTGTTATTATACGATAGATATATTTTTGGGATGAGACGTGGTGGGTATGTTTCGTCTCATTGCCAGTGGAGCTATGACCGCTTACCGGGACGTGTGTGTGTGAGTTATCACGAGGTGGGTGTCGTTGATCCCCACCAGGTGGTCCCCAGTTGCTACGTGAGCCGGGCATTGGGAAGATGATAGCATTGATGCAGTTTTATCGGCGATATATATAGACGGGTGGATTATGTGCATGTCCATTGTACATCAGATATGATACGTACACTTGGTCATGGGTATGGATGATTGGTATATGTATAAATATGGCGAGCATAAAATACCTATATATATATATATATTTATATATCCTATAGATGAAAGGATATAGAATTTTGGTAAAGTACATCTTGGATGATTATGGTGTACTAGATTAATGGGGGTTGATGTATCGCATTTAAGGAATATTCCGGTCACATCATCCCAAGGATATGATTGGAGATGTTAGTTGTAGTAGTAGTATTATATTGTATATATGGCATTATGGATCTCTATGATCGACATTGTCAAGGAGTAGTGTAACGGGGTGGTTCCTTATTTTGATTTCTCTTTGCGAGACACCCCACGCATGAAACGTAGTGCAGTGTTGAAATTGGAGAAAAGTTCTGCCAGTTATGGTATGCACGGCATTATGGATCTCTATGATCGACATTGTCAAAGAGTAGTGTAACGGGGCGGTTCCTTGTTTGGATTTCACTTTGCGAGACTCCCCACGCATGAAATGTAGTACATTGTTGAGAGTAGAGAGAAGTTCTGTCGATATTTATGTGTGGCATAATGGATATCCAGGATCGACGTTGACATGGAGTAGTGTAACGGGGTGGTTCCTTGTTTGGATTTCGCTTTGCGAGACACCCCACGCACGAAACGCAGCGCAACGTTGAAATTGGAGGGAAGTTGTGTCAATTATGATTGTTCATGCTTATTAATTAGAAATTTAAATTAGATGTTTCAACCCAGTTGCGTATTGTGTAATCTACTAAATTATAATTGTTTAAAGTATAAACCGGAATCCACTAAGCCTAATAAGGCACATATGATTGAAAATAAATGTTTAATTGTGTTTAGAAAAGGGGGTGGATTCTTGGGGTAAGATAGGAAGGTAGATCTCGTGGGTATAGGCTAGGCCTATAATAAGTTAGGTTGTCCTAATTATAATGGGGGTAATTTAACTAAAAGTTGAGGACGCGAATAGGTGCGCGCCTTTAGATGAGAGGTGAGTTGGGGCTCCACGAGAGTGCAATCCCATTTTAATTATGAAATAAGTGCACCAATATTTATTATGCACGGTTAACACACTTGCTAAATATTTTCACAACTCGGGCTCTGACCCGTTTACTTTTCTCTCCTGCCTGTATATATATATATATATATATATATATATATGTATATATTAATACAGGTGTCCTACCGCAGGTATGCCGGATGACTTTCTATTCAGAGTCTTGGGAGCCGTGACAGGTGCGGACTGTTGCGGGATGTATCTGGTAGTCGCCTCCTACTTTCAAAATTCTAGGTAGGATTTATGTTGTACATCGGGTTTGTACCCAAGGGATATTTATATACATGTTTATATTTATTCCATTCCAGTTATTGTATTGGCTGTGACCCGACAGCTTATTCGGGTCTACTCTTTGTATCACATTCTGTTGTAGTTGATTATATCATTTTATTATAGCATTTCGTTTATCATAGTTCTTTCTCGTATCCTTCTCTTATTTATTAGTGGTTTTGTAGTGTTGGGTTGTGTTATGTTGCATGTTTTAATTTATTTAACATCTCGCTTATATGATATCGGGTAGTTAGTCCTATATTATATTGTACCGGCAGTTGATGTTGAGACTGGACCATCTGAAATTCCTGATTTAATATAGTATAGGGCTGGCCACCCGTTATTATTTTAAGCGGGGTGTTACAGATAGTATCAGAGCATCAGGTTCTAGAGTCCTTAGGATCTGTGCGAATTTTCTGCATTCTTCCATTAACGTTCTTGACATAAAGCCCTATAAATAGGACTGTTGTGTTCTCTGCGTTGTTTTCTTCTGTGAAGTACATTCACTTGATTGACGTTCTGATAACAGTTGCTCTTGTTTCGTTTCAGACGTCGCCTAGATTTTGTCGTCTAGGAAAGGATAGGATTAGAGGCACAATACCCATAGCATATTTTGGGTACGCTTTAATCTGGAGTATTTGTTTTCCCCGATTCCGAAGGAGATTTTGAGGAGATTTTTAGCAGTGGTTGAGATGATTTTTCGGCAGTTGAGTAAGGAAGAAAAATTTACTCAAAAGGGCGAACCTTGGACTTAGTAAAGTAAGTCTGAGGAGAGGTTAGTGTCGTCCTTGGGAGGTTTAGGTTGAGAAACCCGTTAACCTTTGTTAGGAAGCCTGGTGTTGGTGACTTTTCCCTGACGTGAGGTGTGTGGAGTTGCCCAATATCGGGAGTATCGCCTTTTAGGATGAGGGAGAATGCTTTTGGAGACTCAGTTTCATTGTGTAGGACTGAGGGAGTTTTCGATAGTCGCAATAGCGTTGTCCTTCAAAATGGTTAGGAAGGATTTATGAGGAAGAAAATTCTTTGAGGAGAATTAGGCCTTGAGAAGGAGTGGGCAAGTGTGGTCTTTATGCGATATCTTCTGGATAGTACAACGTCCTATAAGGAGCTAGTAGAGAGTGGCTCTATTGATTTTGGGAATACAAATTGTTAAGGTTGTTGGTTCTTTGAGGGGAGAACTTAGTTTAGGGAAAGGTGTTGAGTTGAAGTGGAAGAATTTTTATACTTGAGAAGTTCAAGTTTGATAGCTCTATTTTGAGTGGGCAATTTAGCTCATAGTTGTGCTAGTTTTGAGAACTAGGTATTGGTTAGAGTGTTGTATTTGTTGAGGCCTTGTGTCCTAAACATAAGGTGTTTGTTTGGCGTGTCAGAAGACGCGGGATTGATTTATATAGTATTGTTGTATAGGCCCTAGGGAAATATTTAAAATATGAAAATCTTTTTATAAAACCTTAACCCTGGTTCAACTAATCTCAATCCCCGACCTAGCTACACAGTAGTGTATTGGGAGGGTTCCTTGTTTGGATTTCTCTTGCGAGACCTCCCCCGCACGAAGGTGGCTAGTGTCAGGAATTGAGGACAGTTCAACCATTGGAAATTTTCAAACTTTTATATATTTAGTATGTTATTATAGATTATAATGCCGAGGGTTATGTTACAATTGAAGGCTAATGGAGCCTGATTTTAATTTTACGAGTGGAAACTCGGGTACGAGGTGTATGGGCGCCCTGGGTAAATAGTTGATTTTAAAGACCGGTAAGTTGATGAATCTCAGACAGGAAGGTAAGACTGTGGCCGAGTATGAGGCCGAATTCACCAATCTGTTGAATATTGTTTCGGATGAGATACCGACAGAAGAGAAGAAGATAGAGAAATTTACAGACGGGTTGACTTGGTGGATCCGTCAACATTTATTGGAGAATATATGGTTGGCCACTTACTCTGATGTGGTTAACGCTGCACTGTTACACTGCCAGGATCACCGCTTTCACATGGCTGAGGGAAAGAGATCGGGAGAGTCCAGCCATCAGGGCAGGACTGGAGGACATGGTGCCAGTGGGGCACAATCTGTTCAGGGGCAGAGACAGGGTGACCAGGGTTCCCAGCAGGGGGATCACAAGAGGTTTAGATCGGGAAATTTCAGGCACGGACAGGGAGGTTTCCGGTAGGGCCATCAGGTTCCGAACGACCATCAGGGCTAGCAGGGTCAGAATGGCCAACAACAGTTTTAGCAGGGCCAGCAGGGCCAGGGGAGGAACGGTAACGGACACCATGGCCGGGGGCAACAGGGACAGAGAGGGGGGAACTTCCCGGGGAAGTGTTACGTTTGTGGCAAGACTGGCCATAAACGCCAAGACTGTCCTGATAGGGGAAGGGCCCCGCAGCAGCAGCATGGTGCTCAACAAGAGCCGCAGAGGCCCGTGTTTCCCGCCGCCCTCCCGGCGCCACCACAGATGGCAGCATTACCACCCATTCCAGCGGTCCCAGTTCAGCAGGGGCAGCTTCAGTATGGGAGAGTATACCAGCTTCAGCAGGCAACAGCTCCATAGGCACCACCCACTATTGAGGGTATGTTTCCTATCCATGGCACTATGGGTCGGGTTTTGTTTGATACGGGGGCAACGCATTGTTTTATAGCTACACATTTTGCGAAAGCCTTAGGGTTGTTAGCCACAGCAGAGAGCACAGTGACGTGTGTAGACTCACCATTGGGGAGTGGGTCACTTATTTTCTTTATATGCCGGGGAGTGGGGGTAGAGATTGGTAGTTTGGTATTACCTGCAGACATGTTGGTATTAGATATGCATGAGCACGATGTGATTATTGGTATGGATTAGCTCGCAGCTTATAGATCCATGATTGATTGCTTCGGTGGGAGCATTGTTTTTGCCATTCCGGGGCAAGATATGTTGGTAGTGGCGATGCCTCGCCCAGAGGGAGGCTCGACTGCTCATTTGTATTACATAGAGGAGGATACCTCTAAGGAGGTTATGATTCCTTTAGATTCGATCCCAGTTGTCAGGGATTATTCCGATGTGTTTCAGGAGATACCAGGACTACCCCCCAGTCGAGAGATAGACTTTGTCATAGACTTATTACCAGATACGAGACCTATAGCACGCGCACCGTACCGTATGGCTCCGGCAAAGATGCGAGAGCTACGAGATCAGATTGAGTAGTTATTGGGTCAGGGGTTTATACGGAGGAGTACTTCGCTGTGGGGTGCCCCTGTGTTGTTCGTAAAGAAGAGGGATGGATTGTTGAGGTTGTGTGTGGATTACCGAGAGTTGAATAAGGTCACGATACGGAATAAATATCCGTTGCCCCGAATCGATGACTTATTCGACCAGTTGAGGGGAGATTCTTTCTTCTCAAAGATTGATTTGCGATCGGGATACCATCAGTTGCGTATCAGGGAGGAGGACGTCTCGAAAACTGCGTTCTTAACGAGATATGGTTCCTACGAGTTTCGGGTTATGCCTTTTGGCTTGACCAACGCTCCAGCAGTGTTTATGGACTTGATGAATAGGGTGTTCAGAGAGTTCCTTAATCAGTTCGTCATTGTCTTCATTGATGATATTCTGGTTTACTCCCAGACAGAGGAGGAGCACGCCGAGCATTTGAGGCAGGTTTTGCAGACGCTACGTCAGAACGAGTTGTATGCAAAGTATGAGAAGTGCGGGTTTTGGCTGAAGGAGGTCCAGTTTTTGGGACACATTATTTCCGACCGGGGGATATCAGTTAATCCGGGGAAGGTATCCGCGGTGAGGGAGTGGGGACAGCCCACGACGCCGACTGATATCCGTAGTTTCTTGGGCCTAGCAGGATACTACAGGAGGTTCATTCGAGGATTTTCGAAGATCGCAGGTCCTTTGACACATCTGACTTATAAGGGTGTGCCATCCATCTGGAGTGATGCCTGTCAGTTGGCATTAGATGAGTTTAAGGATAAGTTGACCTCAGCACCTGTGTTAGCATTGCCGAGACTGGGAGTTGAGTATCTAGTCTACACCGATGCGTCCTTGCAAGGACTTGGAGGTGTATTACAGCAGGAGAGTCTGGCCATAGCTTATGCTTCCCGTAAGCTAAAGCCTCAAGAGAAGAATTACCCCACTCATGATTTGGAGTTAGCGGCAGTGGTATTTACCCTTCGGATTTGGAGACATTATCTTTTGGGGGAGAAGTTTCGATTGTTCACGGACCACAAGTTCCTACAGTACCTATTCACGCAGAAGGAGTTTCGATAGTACGATCCCAATCGTCCCCAATTTCCCCTATGGTTCGATTGGTCTTATGAACCCTTACTCTCAATAGAACTCCATTTTTTCATACCTACTTAAGCGATAAGGGACTATCTCTACCATTTATAACCAATCCGTAATTTCCCACCTCCATCATAGTAGGGAAACCCACCAATCAATTCAATCCCATATTTCTTTCATCACCAAAAGAGGTATCCCATCCTCCTAAATCAATTTAACATAGGCCCGCAAGTCCCTATTCGAACTAGAGCCCTATTCCCTTAATCTAATATCATAACCTTCCTAAATAAGCCCATTAAGAAAGCCCCTAAGAATAAAACTCCAAAGGAAAAGGTAAAGAACAACTCTAAATTTTGGGCTAAAAACAGGGGATCGGTCGACCGGTCCCAGACCCCCGGTCGACCGCGGGTCCAAATTTTGCCTACGAAGAAATGCAGTAGTCTTTTCCATTGAGGCGCGGTCGACCGGTCCCCAGACCACGGTCGACCGGCCATACCAGTTACCTTGGCCGATTTCCAATTTCAGCAAACCCACAACCCTCAAACACTCACATATCATCCTCAAGCCCCCAAATATTTAACCCAATACTATTTGTAACAAGAAAATCCATCCTATATCTCATCCCAACCATTTATGTGTCATTAAACCATATAATAACATTGATTTCAAGATTTAAACCCAAAAATCTAGGTTTTGATATTTATACCCAAAAATCCATTTCTTTAACCCACAAATTATGAAATGAAATACACAAATAGCTATTTAGCAAGATTAAACACTTGTCTCAGATTTGTAGAGGTTGGATCGTCCTCGTTGTCGCGGTTTTGGGCCGGAATCACCAAGCTTTCTTCCTCTCTCTCTTATTTCTTCTTCTTTCTCCCTTCTTTCTCCCTCTAGGGCTTTTTCTCTTTTTCTCTCAAATGAGAAATGGCTTCATCCGTAAGCCTCATAAACCTTTAAAACAAAATCCCAATTTTAAATGTTAATACACACTTTAAATGACTCGTTTACTCCAATTCAAGTCAAAATAACTTAAAAACATTCCGGAGCCGAAATAAGACCCAATGACAGTCATTTTGACTATCTCGACCCTTGCGGGATCGATGGTACCCTCAAAAATATCATCCGGAATACTTTGAAATATTCTCTATTTTTGGGCCTAAGTTCCCAAATTTTGAAATTCTCCAATTTAATTAAATTTTAGTTTCCCAAAATTTAATTTATCAGTCTCCAAAAATCGAGGGTGTTACAATCTGCTGCTTACTATGCGAATGCATTTTCATTTGTTTGAGTCATTCTGTTGAGAATCGATTATGTTCGAAATATTAATTTGTTCCTGCATTGAGATAAATAAACTTATTTTATTGTCATATTTTATTGGAAAACAGATGCAAACAATTTAAGTAATGAGAGAAGTTATTTTAAGATGCAAAATTTTGTACTGTGCATTAGATATAGTTAATGAGATCATTCACTTGAAGTTTTGTAACTTCTTTATTGAAAAAGATATTATTTGAAAGTGGTATAACATCAATATATTTTCTCCATACCTTTGAAATGCATCTGCAACCACTGGATTGAATTTTTTAGAAATGTTTTATAACACCCCCACACTTTTAAGGATAATTGAATTTCATAAGTCGGCATAATTTGGAGATTAAGGAAAATTCTATGAATAGTAATTTTGGGATTTATGAACATTTGATTATTACCGGTGTGTGTTACATTTACTTTTCACACTAAGTTAATGAGTTGAATTATTTTAATTACATGTCGCAATCAGGTAAAGCGATAAAGAATAATATTTTAATTGGAAAACCTGTATTGAGATGTATTGGGTTTAATTAGTGAATTATAGTTAAGTGACTCAGATGGAGATTTTGAGTGCGCGATTGGTTTCGAAATGGCTGAGATAGTCAAAATATAGTATCCGGGAGTAGTGTTTAGGTTCGGGAATTTGTGGGCTAATAGTGACTCGCAATTGAGTAAACGAGTCATTTTTGGGTTTTAAAGGGGTAAACACTTATTTCTCTCTTATATAAGGCATGGGAGAGGTAAAAAGAAGGAAAGAAAAGAGAGAAAAGAAAGAGGAGAAGAAAGGAAGGAAGAAAGGGAGAGGAAAAAGGAGATTCCGGCCAAACTCCGTGGGATTCGACTCGAGGTCGTTGGATTTTATCCACGAGGCAAGTGGTTAGTTGCTTATTTCTTTCAAAGCATAAATCTCATATTATAGTTTGTAGTAATAAACCAAAAAGAATTACGAGATGGGCTTTCATGAATCAGAACGGGTTTTTCGAAAGTTTAACGGATAAACCCCGGAGAGTATCAAATTGGAGAAACTTAGGAATTAATTAAAATTAGTTTTGGAATGGGTTGGACGGAACGTTGTAGGAGGTACACAATGATCTAAGTATATTTGTGAAATAAGAGTTATCACACCTAAAATAAGCGAGAAGACTGACGCTAATAGTCAAGCGCTAGTGTAGTCTCTTTTTTGAGGGAAATTAGATGTCCCGATGTAGACGAGTGAACGCTTAGAATAATGAATCTTCGATGCGATTGATAACTTAGAGCGGTGGTTATCGGCTCTTTTTCTTTACATGCGGATATAAAAGCACTGGTTGCAAAGGGACGTTAGAGTCAACCTTACGACCGAGGTAGCGTTTTAGCATATGGAGATTTAGATAAGCTTATGGTTAAGCAAGTACGTTAAAGAATACGCCTTGAGATAGGAGGAATATGGTAGGGGACCATTGTGTTAGTACCTTTAGACTTTGGTGTACTAGGATGTAGTGTAATTAGCGATCCTAGGTCGGTGGTGTAGGTTATATATGAATTTCGAGGACGAAATTCCGTTGTGAGGGGGGAAGTATGTAACACCCCACACTTTTAGGGATAATTAAATTTCATAAATGGGCGTAATTTGGAGATTAGGAGAAATTATGTGAATAGTAATTTTGGGATTTATGAACATTTGATTATTACCGGTGTGTGTTACATTTACTTTTGAGACTAAGTAAATGAGTTGGATTATTTTAATTACATGTCGCAGTCGGGTAAAGTGACAAAGGATAATATTTTAATTGGACATATTGAGATGTATTGGGTTTAATTAGTGAATTGTAGTTAAGTGACTGAGATAGAGATTTCGAGTGCGCGTTTGGTTTCGGAATGGCCGAGATAGCCAGAATGGAGTATCCGGGGTAGTGTTTAGGTTCCGAGAATTTTTAGGCTAATAGGGACTCGCAATTGAGTAAACGAGTCATTTTTGGGTTTTTAAGGGGTAAACCCTTATTTCTCTCTTATATAAGGCACAAGAGAGGGAAATAGAAGGAAAGAAAAGAGAGAAAAGAAAGAGGAGAAGAAAGGGAGAGGAAAAAGGAGATTCCGACCAAACTCCGCGGGATTCGACTCGAGGTTGTCGAATTTTATCCATGAGGCAAGTGTTTACTTGCTTATTTCTTTCCAAGCATAAATCTTATATTATAGTTGGTAGTAATAAACCACAAAGATTTTTGGGATGGGTTTTCATGAATCAAAACAGGTTTTTCGGAAGTTTAATGGATAAACCCCGGATATTATCAAATTGGAGAAACTTAGGAATTAATTAAAATTAGTTGTTGGTGATGGGTTCTAGGATGATTAGAATCCTTTTTAGGTGTGTATATGTTGTTGATTGAGGTTAGAAGATGTTAGGAGAGGATTTAGAATCTTGGGGGAAGCTTTAATGACCGAAACATCTTCTCGAAGAAGAAGTTGTTCTGTTTGATCGATCGATCGACGGCCAGGGGTCGATCGATCGACCCAACAGATATTTTGGCAATTTCGGCTTATGTTTTGTATAAGGGATAAATTCCCAAATTAATTAGTCTTAGACTATTTATTTGAGGAAATAAATATCGAAATAAGGGAAATTCATGCCTATCCCATTTAAGGGAATTTATTTAAGGACTAGGAGAGGGAATTTATTTAAGGACTAGGAGAGGGAATTTATTTAAGGACTAGGAGGGTGCAATATGGTGTTGCACTAAATGTGTATTTTGGGGAAAACTAAATTGTGGAGATAGATAGTTGGGGTTCCCAAAAATAGAATGGGGACTTCTAAATTATTATTGGAGTGAGAAGTATACCTTGGGTTAATTGAAAAAAAAAAATCAAGGACTCACTAATTTAAGGGTGTTCGGGATGAGTAACACTCGGGGAATTATTTCGGCGGTGATTATATATAGTTAATAGTACGCATAGAAAATGTAATTATATACAGATTACGTTTGAGAAAATACTACAAGGTGACTAGGATAGAATTTGGGATATAGGCTAAAGATGATTTAGCAGTTACTAGATACGTCTATTGACGATGGTTATTATATCTGGTGCGATACCTATGGAAATTAAGATAGATTGATAGTATACTTATCTAGTTAGTACGAATTGGTATATTCGGAGAGTATATAAATCCTCAAAAGTGATTAAGGTACGAGTTACATATGAAGTGAGAGAATACTTATGGATTTAGTACTTTAAGTGTGTAAATACTTATACTATTACGAATGGAAGCATCTGGGTTTGGCTATTGCTATATGAGTTGGCAATTATAGCCATATATATTTGAGAAGTGATATAAGTTATATATATATACGATGTTGTTACAGTATATATAATATGATACAGAAAAACATATATATCTGTGTGTGATTGATATGTTTGTACTTTAGAGGGTGGTTCCACGGGCTTTCCTTTGGCGTAGGTAGGCCTGTAAATTGAGCCGAGAAAGCCCGAAGCCCGCCCGTTCGGCCTGTTAAATTCGGGCCGAGCTTTAAGTGAGTTTGGGCCGAGCCGAGCTTGAGCCAAATTTTGAAGCCCGTTTGAAATTCGGTTCGATCTTGAGCATCGCAGTATAAAGCCCGATTTGGGTCCGGCCCGGCCCGAACTCATATATATATAATTTGGTATATTTACCTTTTAGTCCCCCTTATTAAAAATGAATTACTAGAGTTAACTGGTGGTGACTATTTCGTCATTTTAAAATAGCAGAAAAGGGGTATAAAAACAACACACTCATTTTCATTTACACCACTAAACAACACATTAATTCGTAACTCTATCTCTTTCTCTTGTTTTGGTGGAGAAAAGCCCCATCTCATTTTATAAACCCTTTATCTTAACCGCTGCCACCGCTACTGATCTGCCGCCACCTCTACTGATCCGCCACCACCGTTGCTGTGCTGATCTACATGTTTCTTAACCGTCGCTACTGATCTGCCGCCACCGCAACTGATCCGCCACCGCCGCTGCTGTGCTGATCTACACGTTTCTTAACCGCGACTGCTGTGCTGATCTACACATTTGGTAAAAAAAACCTAGTTACTTAATCGCCGCTGCTGTGCTGATCTACACGTTTCATTTTCTTATGAAGATGTATGCAGGCCACTATTTTTTTATGTTAAAAACATCAATATTTTTAACAGATGTGGTTTTGTTTTTAACAGATATGGATTGTTTAGCAGATATGTTTTTTTTTGTTTTTAACAGATATGGTTTGTTTAACAAATATGGTTTTGTTTTTAACAGATATGGTTTGTTTAAAAGATATGTTTTTATTTTTATTTTTAACAGATGTGGTTTGTTTAACTGATATGGTTTGTTTAACAGATATGGTTTTGCAGATATAGCTAAACTTAATAGATATGTTTTTAACATTGATGTTTTTAACATATATGGTTTTGTGTTTTGCAGATTATAATTGCAACTTGCATTACAATTTAAATAGGGATCATTATTAGCAAAACTTAATATTCGTAGAGTTCAAAACGACAAATTCTGAGGTATGAATTACTCTTGTTATATATACTCAATTTTGTATAATTTTTATGGTATAAATTCTATTTATCTTGTTATATATACTCAATTTTGTAGATGTCGGATGCAAACAATGAAATCGATGAAAATAATTCTAATACCAATCCTACTAGCGATCTACCTGATTCAAGTATGGGTGATAAGCGAAAAAGAGAAGTGAAGACAAGATCTAAAGTGTGGTTGCATTTCTCAAAGGTTCCCCCTAAGCCGGGCGAACGTGAAGAATGTAAGTGAAATTATTGTAATAAATTATTTTCTTGTCCAAGCAAGGGTGGAACCACCCATTTACTTTGCCATATTGATAATAGATTGTGTCATAGTTATAAAAAATTAAATCCCATCGAAGGAGATACGTCCCAAAGTGTTCTCAAGCTTGAAAAAGAGAAATCGGGGGAAGATTGTACTCTTGTCCCATGGAAATTTGACCAAGAACGTTCTAGGAAAGACTTGAGTGAGCTTGTCATATGCGTGAAACTATCCTTTAGTTTTGTGGAACACCCTACTTTTCAAAAGTATATTCGAGGTATATACCCCAAGTATCAATTTAATTCTCGAGCCACAGTGAGGAGTGATTGCATGAAACGTTACAAACAGGAAAATGACATTTTGAAGGGTCTGTTGCAATCAAGCAAATGTCCACAAATTTGTCTAACAACCGACACTTGGACATCTCGTCAAAATTTACCCTTTTTGGCACTAACAGCTCATTTCATTTATAATGGGTGGAAGTTGCATCAGAGAATTATAAACTTTGTAATGGTGCCTATGAAAGCAAGTGGCGAAAATCTTGCCGATGTCATCATAAGTTGCTTGCTTGAGTGGTATATTGAAAAGATATGCACCATTACAATGGACAATCATACCGCTAATGATGTTATTGCTAGAAATATTGCGGATCATTATTCTTCTCGAGGATTATTATTGTTTGGTGGTGCACATATTCAAGTACGTTGTTGGGCGCATATTTTAAATTTATGTGTTCAAGATGGATTAAATGAGATTAAAGATTCCATTCGTAGAGTGCAAAATGTAGTTAAATATGTTAAAGGGTCCGGTAGAAGGAAACTTGAATTCCTGAAATATGCCGACCAAGAACGTATTCCTCGGGGTAAGATGATAGTTATTGATGTGCCCGCGCGATGGAATTCAACATACTTGATGCTTGGGGCTGCATTGCATTATAAAAAAGCATATGATCGTATGAAAACACGTGACCTGCATTTTAAAAATCCACCAAATGCGGAGGATTGGGAGAAAGCTGAAATTGTTCATCAATTTTTGGAGGCTTTTTTTATTGTGACAAAAGTGTTTTCGTCAATTAATTCTTGTACTGCAAATCTCTTTTTTCGCGAGGTCTATCGAATTTTAATATTATTGTGTGAAACTTCTTTGGATTTAAACTCTTTGCTTGGACGAATGGCTTTGAACATGCTTGTAAAATTTGAGAAATATTGGGCAGAAAAAGAACCAAACATTTTACTTTACATTGCTCTTATCCTTGACCCAAGATTTAAAGATAAGTATTTGAAGTTTTGCTATAGTACGGTTTATGGTTCTTCGACGGTTGATAGTTTGATGGCTCGTGTCAATAATGTTTTTAGAGATCTTTTTGATGAGTACAAGGCTTCAGATGAAGCTTCCATTCATTTGGAAGAGATGAATGAAAATGACAAAGAAAGGAATGATATGTCTAGTGGTACCTCATCTACACTTTCAAAAAAAATGGATTTTATGGAAGAGTTTTACAGATTTAGTGAAGAGGAAGATATGTCACACATTAAGTCGGAGTTGGATGTCTATTTGGAAGAAAAGCTTCACCCTAGCAAAAATACAAATGATGAATTTAATGTTTTACAATGGTGGAAGCATAGTTCTTCCAAGTTTCCTATTTTATCGAGGATGGCACGTGATATTCTAGCTATTCTCGTATCTTCTGTTGCATCTGAGAGTGCATTTAGCACCGGGGGTCGTGTTCTTAGCCCATTTCATAGTTCTTTACTTCCTTCTACGATTGAAGCATTAATTTGCACTCAAGATTGGATTCAAAATGCAACCGTGCAAACTGAATTTGAGGAGGAAGTTGATTCTGCATTTTTTGGTACGTTTGTGATTCGATACATATATTTGAACTTATTCCTTTTTAATTGATTACTATTTTTTATTAACTGTTATGCTTTAACTTCTTCTTTATTTATTGACAACTATTTTTTTATCCATTTTCAGATTTGACCATCTCGAAGGAATGATTCGTGTGGTGAGGAGCTGGGTAGTTTCTGCTGATTTAGGTGTGCTGATTTAGGCGTGTTTTGGACACAAGACTTGATAGTTTATTATTTAAAGTGCTGATTTTTTTTCCACTTTTTGTCCACTGTTTTGAACAAGGTATTGTTTTAGCGATGTAAGGACTGTTTTGTCCATTTTTCCCCACTTTTTGTCAACTGTTTTGTGATGCAAGCTAAAAGTGTGCTGATTTATATTATGTAGGTGCTAAAAGTGTGCCGATTTTAACTAAAAAAGTGTGTTGATTCAAACTAAAAGTGTGCTGATTTATATTATGTATGTGCTAAAAGTGTGCTGATTTAAACTTAAAAAGTGTGATGATTTATATTATGTGTGTATGCTAAAAGTGTGCTGATTTAAACTAAAAAAGTGTGCTATTTTTTTAACCTTTTTAAACTAAAAATGTGCTGATTTTTTTAAACTAAAAAAGTGTGCTGATTTTTATCAACATTTTTAAACTAAAAGAATGTGCTAATTTTCTTAAATTAAAATATTTTCCAAATTAAAACGTTTTTCATATTTCAAAACGGGCCTGTCCGAAAATGGGCCCGAAGCCCGTGAGTTTGGTGAGCTGAGTCTGAGCCAATGGTTCTCATTTCAATTTGGGCAGATCTCGGGCTTGGGAAATGACTAAGAGATTTTGGGCCGAGCCTGAGCTATCCAAAGCCCGGCTCACCCAGCCCGATTTACAGGCCTAGGCGTGGGGTTAGAACAACCAGACTATATATTTTCTCTAGTGAGATCCAGGGAGGTTGTGCGATGTGGGTGAATCCCCTGGCTTGAGGATCAGGGAGAGTATATCCCCAGGTCATATCGTTCTGCGTTCGAGTGCGATGTGTGTACTCCACTTGTAGAGGGAACATGACCGCCTCCACCATTGTGTATTTTTACCATGACCATGAGTAAGTCTGGCTTGGTACCGTGGTATAGTAGTAAACTCGGATTTGGATAGGCACTATGAGACTGCATCCTCGAGTTATAGCTCAGCGTCTCTCCAAATTTCAGCAAGTTTCTAATGCAATGCTTCAACATTTAAAATTAACCTAGCCTCATCCTAATTTATGGATTTAACTAACCTATCTCAGATTTATATTGTCTACATACATGCAATTTAATTATATCATTTTTCCATCAATTCCCTATGAAATCTAGAATCTACATGGAAGAAAGCTTCAATGAGTTAAGAAGTAATTTTGACATTTAAATTTAAGCAAGAGAATTCTCGCCTCATTATAATGGTGGGATAACTTATTTTTGAATCTCTTTGCCTCCCCTTCTTGAGTTCTCCCCAATGGATCTTTAGTCTCCGCTTCCCTTTTGATTTTTGTAACCTCTGACTATTAGGTTAAGGTTTTATTAAGCGTGGGGAGTCTCTTAACCTCCCTCTTTAACTTATATTACACTAAATCTAGAGCGAGGCTAAAAGTCCTATTTTTAGATCCCCAAATGGGCCCGAACCCATATCTAAACTAGCCTAATAACCTCCCAACATATATACTTATATCCTAAGACCATTTCTAAAGTTTTAAAACACCTAAAACAGCTGATAAAGCCTCCCACAATTACTTATTTTCCCTTAAAGGTCTTCTTTTTAAGTTGACAATCTTGAGTAAAATGACCCGATTTGTCACAGAAGTAGCATTTACCTTTCTTCTTTTTATTTGCACCTTGGTTCTTGAAATTTGATTCATTATTTTCTTTGTGTTTGGAATTTTGGTAATTTTGAATGTTTGATCCTCAGCTATATTTTCCTTCGAATGATTATCATTTTGATCTTCCTTCTTTTCCCTATTACGATAATCTTCTTTAATATGAAGATAGCGAAGAAGGGAGTCAACTATGTATGTCTTTTCATCATGATTAATTTTCTTCTTAAAACTAATCAAGTGGAAGGAAGTTTAAGAACAACCAATCCCACCTGAAATTCATCTTGAATATTTATTCCAGGCGCTTTAAGATCACCGACTATTTGTTGAAGTTCATGGGCTTACGCAACCACAGATTTATCATTAGTCAATTTATAATTCGTATATTTGGAAATAAGAAACTTACGGTTGCTCGCTTACTCATTTTCATATTTATTATCCAAAGCCTTTCATATTGACTTTGTGGTTGGAATCATTCGATGTGCACTATAGACAGTTTGAGATAATGTATTAAAAATGTGTCCTCGACACATAAATTTATCTTCTTTAACCTTCTTTAACATCCGATGTCCAAATCTTAGCTCATAACTTGGATGGATTGTGGTACCGTTCCCTCCATATTTTCAGAATAACTGTTACCTAATACTATTGGAAATTTATGAAGAAATAATAATAAAATAAATTATGAATCAAATTTATTGCTATGAATGTTCTAGGAATGTTGTCTTCTAGGCAATATTTCTCCCCTTCTGGATGAAAATCGTGAGTATACAGTGGAGTTTGTATGGTTTGATTAAACCACGAACACTCTGAAATGCAGTGATATGACTTGTTTAATTCAAACTATGTATGGTGTGATCAAACCAAGAACACTCTGAAATGCTAACCTAATAATAGCTGAAGGTAGAGGACATAAAGAGGAGAGCAAGGCAATTTTCGGTGTGCAAAACACAGGCCTATAACTCTTTTTATAACTATTTTGGTGTTTGTTCATGGATAGTCACATCCATTCAGGTGTGCGACTCAGCAACCATTGGATCAAGCCTAAGGTTATGGTTTTTTTGAACTTCGATTTTTTTTTAATTTTCGATTTGATTTATTCTGAATTTGGAATGAAAATTTAGTTTTTCGATTTTTTCGATTGAAAATTGGAAATAATTTTGAATTTTTTATTTTCCAATTTTTTTATCTGATAATTTCGAAATTATGCCGATCCAATTATTTTTTATTTTTTCCAAAATATTTTCCGATTTCTGATTTTTCTAATTTTTTTCTATCTTTTGAAATTTTATCATATCCCACATTAGTTAAGAGAGGACGAGGGTTCCAAAGTATTGCTCTATAAAATGATATTCTCCTCTTAAGCTCTACATAAATGAAAAATTGGTCAAATCCTCGGGTATTTACATGTTGGGATAATCCTTTTTTTCTTCTTTTCTTTAAATGAGAATTTCGAGTGATAAAAAATCCTAAATTTATTTTTTTCAAAATTTTGAAATTTCAGAAATTTTTGGATTTTTAGTATATTTTGTGATTTTTTTATTTTATCTGATTTTGGATGATTTTTCCATTTTTCCCAATTCGATTTATTTTAATTTTTTGAAAAAACGGACCGAAAATTGGAATTATTATTTTATTTCGAAAAAATTGGAATTTTTTCGAAGAGGCATTTTCTGATCCGATTAGGCCGAAACACATGCCTAACACGGTCTATGTTAGGATTGTGTTTTTTTAATTGTCCTAACACAAAAAACAAACACATTTAGAAAAACACAGTCCCAACACATTGATTCAAGTCTTTTCGAAATTATTTCGATCGCATGGTTCAAATTTGACGTCTCATCGTAAGCGAATAGACGCACTTTGTACAAATTGCCACGAGTCAATCTAATGATTCAGATTAGGCCTGTCAATGGGTCGGGACCCGACCCGGACCCGATTTGTATAATAGGGTCTGAGCATATTTTTTTGGACCCGAGACCCGAAGACTCGAATATCCGAAGACCCGTTTATTAAACGGGTAGGGTCTGGATCTTATACAAGACCCGGACCCGAAGACCTGACCCGGATTGTACATAATTATTTTTTAAATATATATACATATACAATAAATTTATATATATTTATAAATATATCTTAGCAATCTAACATGTAAGTAATATATATAAAAATATATATTTATGTATATAATAAATATAAATAATATATGTTTTATTTATACTAATAATATTCTATAATACATTACAAAATATTTTAATTTAAGATTAAAAAATAAAGAAGGGGGATAATATAAAGTAAATATAAAATAAATGTATATATTTGGTCAGACCCGAACCCGAGACCCGAAGACCCGAACGGATCCGGGTCTGGATCCAATATTGTTGACCCGATGAAGACCCGGACCCAGACCCGAACCTGATGAAGACTCGTTTACACGAATCTGGATCTTCCTAAACCCGACCCGACTCTGACCCGTTGACAGGCCTAATTCAGATCAAGTCGCTTGGGTCATAACTCCTTTGATCATATCGATTAACCACAATCGTTGTTCTGGTCGACTTTGACAAAACTTTTTCGTGATTGGTGGTACTATGCACCACCGCAAAACACCGTAGCATAGCCTCTTTAACTAGAAGATGAAATTATCCCTTGTTGTATCTTGTCTCAATTTTGAGATTTTGTTGTTTGCCCTATTTATAACCTTTAATTTTGTATAAATTCAAAATATTTTAACTAGAAGATGAAATTATCCCTTGTGATGATGATGTTGAAATATTTGTTAAGAAACAGTTTTCAGAATGAACTAAAGAAGAAAAACTTAGTTCACAGTATAACAACAAAGGCAAAAATGCCATTTTTCAAGAGATGGGTGCAACTGAATTTTTAAGAATTTCAGCTTGCACTACATCTAAAGAGAGAGACTCTAGAGTTAATAGGGTTAAGTCCCAAATGCTAGTTAGGCTCTATGACTCTCTCTACATGAAAGATAATGAGAAGTTTGATGATTTTTATTTAAAACTGCAAGATGATGTAAATCAGTCACATGCTAATGGTGTTATTTATGCTGATCCTGAAATTTGTGATAAAATTCTTAGATCTCTCCCTAAGAGTTTTGACTTAATTGCTCATACTATTGCTGATAATTTGGATAGTTACACACCTCAACTCTTGTGTAGTAAACTTAAGACTTTTGAATATCAAAATACTTTAAGGGATGAACAAAGTGGTAAAGGACCTGCACACAATGAAAATCAAAATGTGCTTAATTTTAGAACTAGTAGTGAAAGTAGTATGGATTTTGTATCCTCTCTGTCAAACTTAACCGAATCTGAAATTTCTTTGGAATATTTGGATAATAAACTTGCTCTTTTGTCTAAACACTATATGAAATTTGTGAAGTATAGGAATAAATATGCTTCAAAATAGGGTCAGCCTAGTTATTTCGATAGACCCCATGAAAAATATTTTGAGAAGAAATTTTTTGAAAAATCGGGACCTAAGAAGGACTTGAGCCACATTCAGTGTCGTAAGTGCAATGAATATGGTCATTATGCCGATAGGTGTTTTTCTAAGTCTAAATGGGAACCCTCAAATAAGGCACATTTATCTAAAACTTGGGATGATATTTTTGATAGTGATAATGAAGAAACTTTTGATAACCTAATGGCATTTACTTCTGCTTGGACTATGATATCGGAGGACATGTTAGATAGCATATCTAGTCTATCTTATATTTCTGATTTGTGTGATGATATTTGTGATTTAGACTTTGTGAATTTATCTCACACCTTTCCTCCTAAAAATCACCCAACTGTCATGGCATCTCTTCTGGATATTGGGAATATTTATGCTGATTTGGATTAATCTGATTTGCTAGTGGTTGTTTAAAATGTTGAAAAAGGTGTGTGTGATAAAGCTAATAATGACACAATTGATGATAGCACACAGTTAAGTGAAGAGAATGTTAGGTTATTAGCAAAAATTAATGCCTTAAATAGTCAAATCAGAATTATGTCTGAAGAATCATCTTTTCACATTGAAGAATTAGAAAACGATGTTGTTTTACTTGAAAAAATGATTGATATCCACTTGGGGAGACTTCCTTTACTTTCAAAGGGCCTTACCATTTTGAGGCAAATTTGTGTGCGAAAGTCCCTCTTCGCACATGATCTGCTGCTCGGAGGACCAGGTCGCCTACTGTGAACATCCTTGGCTTAACCAGTTTCTCATTGTGTCGCTTTATTAGTTCTTGATATGTTTGAAATGCTTCCCTGGCGTTTTCTCTGATTTCATCCAGAGAGTCCAAAGCCCCAGGGCCTGTTTGGTTTGCAACTATAATTCTGTTTTATGTGTTTAAATACAATTCCGATAAGAATCTGCGTTTGGCAACCTATTTTTAAACACATAATTATAATATTTCTGTGTTATAATCAAGTTTTTTAGAAAACAGGTTTAGGGTGTTTTATAACTTCTGTTTTTTATTTTTCAATTCAAAATTATCCATTCTTAATATTTTAATGTAGTTATACCTTAATATATAATATACATACATAATACATTAATATTTGTGCAATTCTTATAAATAAAAAATATATTCGTACATGTACACAAAATTACGTATGGAATAATATAAAGTTAAATAATATTATCAATAGATACATGATACTTACATATAGTATGGAATAATATAAAATATACATATAGTACATATGTATTAAAAAATATTATCAATTCATGTATGTATATAATTTTATTGTGAATTATACATGCAATATATATATATAAACATGCATAAAACCTTCATACATACATGATATATGAATGTATACATACATACATACATACATACATACATACATACATCACAAATTATATGTCTGATGTTTGTATATATGTATACATTCACATATCATGTATGTATGAAAGTTTTATGCATGTTTATACACACACACACACACATACACACACACACACACACACACACATATATATATATATATATATATATATATATATATATATATATATATATATATATATATATATATATATATATATATATATATGTACAATATAAATATACATGATTGCTATTTTTATCAAATTTTAAAAAAACTGTATTTAAAAACAAGTTTACCAAATGAACACTAATAATTATAAACACAAAAAACTGAATTTTAACACTGTATTTAAAAACATCGTTTAAATCGAGTTTTTAGAGTAAGGAACAAAACGGGACTGATTTGAATCACTCCCTTGAGACCAAAAATAAGGATATTTTGTTTAAATATGAAGAGTCTCAAATTGAACTTAAGGGTGCTTTGAATAAATATGATGAGTGTAAAATGGAACTGGAGATCTCCTCCAAAAGTTTAAATAGTTATTGGAATTCTAGGATTGCTGTCAAAACTATCAATAAAAGTATGCTCTATGATCCCACAAATTCTTATTCTGATTTTGTTCCTACAAAAGGACTTGGTTTTGAAGGGGAAGAATTTGATGTCACTAATTTTGTAAATTCTAAAGAACAATTTCCCGAGTCCAATGAAATTAGGTTGTCTTACAAACATGTGAAAAATGAAGGTTGTTCAACATATTCTAAGCTTGTCTTTAAATACGGTCTTTGTCACAGAATGGGACATTTAGAGAAATTATGTTTTAAGAACTTATGATAGAGTGATCCTAATTTAGGCAATTTTAGGAAAAATCAAAATGGAAAGAAGTTTCAAACTGCTAAGCCTATTTTTCAATGCGGATATTGCTTTAAATTTGGGGATCTAGAACACTATTGTTTTAAAAAGGCAAACATGGCGAACCCCAGTTTTAAATATGGGTCCTATTCTCAAACCGCGAGTCCCACGACTGTGCGGCTAATTTATACGTGTTATGGTGGATGCACACGAGGTGTTCATGCCACTCACAAGGCCGTTTGGGGGGGGGGGGGGTTCCTTCCGCCCCCTCGCGACATGTTTTTAAGCCTAAGTGTTCCTACTTCCAAATTCTGATCATATTCTCAAACCAGGAGCCTCGTGATTGTGTGATCGGTTGCTACATATTATGTTGGATGAGCATGAGATTTTCGTGCCACTCCCGGTGCCATTTTGGGTTGGGGGCGGCATCCGCCCCCTCGGGACACGTTTTTAAGCCCAAGTGTTCCTAGTTTTAAATCTTGGCCCTATTCTCAAACCGAGAGTCGTGCGACTGCGAGGCTGATTGTTAAGTTCTATGGTGGATGCGCACAAGGTCTTCGTGTCACTCACAATGCCTCCTGGGGGTGAGGGGGTGTTGGTGGCTTCCGCCCTCTCGTAGAACATTTTCAAGCCTAAGAGTTCCTACTTTTAAAACCAGGTCCTATTTTTAAATCAGGAGTCCCACGATTACGCAGAAGATTGCTACGTGTTATGTTGGATGAACGTGAGGTGTTTGTGATGCTCCTGGTGGCCTTAGGGGTGGGGGTGGGATGGGGTGGGGGTGTGAACGTCCTCCCCTTCACGGCACATTTTCAAGCCTAAGTGTTCCTACTTTCCAATGCGAGTCCTACTCTGAAATTAGGAGTCCCGCGAATGCACGGTCTAATTCTACGTGTTACATAGGATGTGCAGTGCGACGTGTGATGCCATTTGTGGTGGTCGGTGGCATCAACCTCATCACGACACGTTTTCAAGCCTAAGTTTTCCTACATACAAAAAAGGTCCTATTCTCAAACCGGAAGTCACGCGACTTGGCAGAAGGTTGCTATGTGTTACGTTAGGCGCACATGAGGTGTTGGTGCCACTCACGGTGCTGTTGAGGGGGGGGGCATCCACGCCCTCGTGGAATGTTGTCAAGCCTAAGTGTTCCTACTTTCAAATTTAGGTCCTATTCTAAAATCGGGAGTCTCATGATTGTGCGACCGGTTTCTACGTGTTACATTGGATGCGTACGAGGTGTTAGTGTTGTTCACGGTGCCATTGGGGTGGGGTTAGTGGCGTTTGAACCCTCACGTCACATTTTTAAGACTATGTGTTCCTACTTTCAAATCTGGGTCCTATTCTCAAACCGCGAGTCCCGCAACTATGCGGTCGGTTACTACAAATAATGTTGGACTCCCACGAGTTGTTCGTGCTACTCGCGGTGCCGTTTGGTGGGATATGTGGCGTCTGCACCCTCACAAAACGATTTCAATCCTAAGTGTTCCTACTTTCAAATCTGGGTCGTATTCTCAAATCAGGAGTCTTGTGAATGCACGACAATTGCTATGTGTTACATTGGATGAACACAAGTGTTTGTGCCCTCACGGTGCCATTGGAGGGCTGGTCCTTGCAGCACGTTATCAAGCCTAAGTGTTACTACTTCCAAATTCGGGTCCTGTTCTAAAACCGAGAGTCCCGCGACTAGGGCTGTGTTTTTTTTCCGAACTTTTCTATTTTTCCGATTTCCGATCCGATTTTTTCCGAATTTGGAATGAAATTTTAGTTTGCCGATTTCCGATTTTTCCGAAAAAAATCGGATCGGAAATCGGAAATAATTCTCAATTTTTGATTTTCCGATTTTTCCGATCCGATTTTTCCGAAACTATGCCGATCCGATTTTTTCGAATTATTTCCGATTTTTTCGGAATTATTTTCCGATTTTCGATTTTTCCAATTTCTTTTCCGATTTTTTGAAAGTTTCCCATATCCCACATCGGTTGGGAGAGGGAGAGAGCTCCAAAATATGCTCTATAAAAGGAGAGTATCCTCCTAACTTCTACACAAATGAAAAATGAGCCAAATCCTCATGTGTTTACATGTTGGGTTAAGCTATTTTCATTGTTTCTTTAAAATGAGAATTTCGAGTAATCGAAAATCCATAATTTAATTTTTTGAAATTTTGGAATTTCCGAAATTTCAGGATTTTTAATATATTTTGTGAATTTCCGATTTTTTCCGATTTTTGCCGATTTTCCGATTTTTCCGAAATCGGAATTTTTTTAATTTTCCGAAAAAATCGGATCGAAAATCGGAATAGTTATTTTATTTCCGAAAAAATCGGATTTTTTTCCGAATAGGCATTTTCCGATCCGATCCGGCCGAAACACAGCCCTACCCGCGACTGTGTAGACGGTTGTTATGTGTTACGTTGGACGCACACAAGGTGTTGGTTCCACTCGCAATGCAGTTTGGGGGGGGGGGGGGATTCACGCACTCGCAGTACGTTTTCAAGCCTAAATGTTCCTATTTTCAAATATGGGTCCTACTCTCAAACCGGGCGGCCCAAAAGTGCATAACTAGTTGCTACGTGTTACATGGGATGCATACAAGGTGTTCATGTACCTTACGGTGCTGTTGGGGGGTGGGGTGGGGGGTGTGACACCCCGCCTATTAAAATACCAGATGGCCATCCCGTGATCAAAATAACACGTTGGTCACATATGGTTCATTCTTAGCATCACTGTCAAAAACTTTTTAAGGTTACTAACCACCAAGTAATTTAATTAGACCGATGCCAAATTTTATCTTACATTAATTAACAACATGCATAAATTAATGCCCATTCAAACCATCCACACAACTGATAATGGAATCCAACACAGATGAATAATCATAAATAAAGATAGCCGAATTAACTATCGGTTCAATAATAAAATACAATAGTCCTTGAAGCAATAACCTGGATACATAAAGTCCAATAAATAAACTAAATACAAAATCTGAGGGTGACATGCCCAAATGAGTACTCAAGAAAAGTTCCTACACTAGGAGTAAATGAAAGAAGCGTCTATAACAAGGTCCTGCAACTTCCACATGAGCTGCAGCTGTGCATCCTTGGATAGAATCCTCAAACTGGGCGTCCCTATGGCTGGACACCTAAAATGTTTTGGAAATGATTTTTGACAAGGGTCAGAGCCCAAGTAAAATGTTTTGAAAATATTTAGCAAGCAGTTAAATTGCAATAATTAAATAGGCATGCACACTTTTCATATTTAAGCTAGTGTCGCACTCTCTTGGGACATAACTCACCCCTCATCTAATGTGCACACTTAACGCTCGCCTTCTACTTTTCCTAGTTAAGCTACCCCACCTAACTAGCCATATCAAATCTTCTTCTATAAAATAATTCGTTATACCTACCCGTATTGCCGATACAATATGTTATCGAATTTACATGCCTTTTAGCCCATTATAAATTTCTCAGTATATGTTTATTTCTCCCCACAATATAGTTATTTTTAATGTCACTATCTTTCTCTTCTACTAAACTCACCCAGTAGAATAAAATCACAAGTATACATATATCACACTATTATATATATATTAATACGTCACCCCTAAGCTGAGTTATGGTATGTGTATACTATGCTATCATGTCCTGGTACATCATCTACCAAACACACGTAGTAGAATAAATCACAAGTATATATATTTATCACACTAATTATATATATACAATATAGCACCCCGAGGCTGAGACCTACGGTGCATGCATACTCTGTTATCAAGTCCCGGTACATCACACACTGTATAAAGGACTACGGATTTTGGAACCGTATCAATACAAATCACACATATTAGAGGCGAACATAGTTCACATACCCTTGGGTGATGCACATACCTACACTCCCATGGTCAGCTGACTTATCGACTTACAAATAAATCATTCACAATCCTATGTTCTTAAGGTACCAATCTAACCCCCCCCCCCCCCCCCCAGGAAGGCACACAAAGATAAAATGGTCCTTTTCCTAAAATTAACCTCCCATGATAGCAAGTATGGTAGTTATGTGATACACATAATAAATCATACAAATCAGTGTAGGTATACACACAACCTATATCATATATTCCAAACATAGCTTATATATCTCCCAAATATCCTACGTATTATTAATTGCCCATCAGTCTGCGGGTGATATGACGTACTCAGTCGCAACTCTGTACCCATGGCCTCCTGGAAACTCTCCCAAAATCGTTAAACAAATATCTTGTCCCGGTCAGACACGATATTTAGAGGCACACCGTGAAGTCTCACTATCTCCGCAATGAAAATCTGAGCATACTGTCCCGTAGTGTAATCTGTCCTTACGGGTAGAAAATGAGCAACTTTGGTCAATCTATCCACAATTACCCATATGGAGTCGTGACCCCTCTGTGACGTAGGTAACCCCGTGATAAAGTCCATGGATATGCTCTCCCATATCCACATTGGAACCTCTAACAGCTGTAGAAGTCCTGTCGATCTCTGATGATCCACCTTTACTAGCTGCCAAGTGGCGCATTTGGAAACGAACACGGCGATGTCTCTCTTCATCCCGCTCCACTTGTACTGTCGTCTCATGTCTTGGTACATTTTATCCCCACCAGGGTGTACCGTGAACCGTGAGCCGTGCGACTCTGTCATTACCTCGTGTCGCAAGTCTTCCCCTTCCGGACTGACCAGTCTCCCATTGAAGCGTAATCCCCCGTCTGAGCCAACCGTATAGGACTCGGCTCCCTCTTCTAGTAATCGAACTATCTGCTTCTGACAGAACAAGTCATTTGCCTGGGCCTTTACCACTCTCGTAACAATCTGAGGTGTAATAGTCATCACATACATGAATGATCGGGCCACTGCATCCTGGTGTCCCAACTCCTTCCACTTAGCTTTCCACACCTCGGCCACCTCATCTACTGGCCTACGGCTCAACATGTCTGCTACCACGTTAGCCTTACCTGGGTGATATTGGATATCGAACTGATAATCCTTCACAAACTCAAGCCACCGACGTTGACGCATATTCAGTTCCTTCTGCGGAAGAGGTATTGTAGAGACTTGTGGTTTGTGAACAACCAAAATTTCTCTCCCAGGAGATAGTGTCTCCAAATCCGAAGAGCGAAAATGACTGTCGCTAACTCCAAGTCGTGGGTGGGGTAATTCTTCTCGTGAGGCTTAAGCTTACGGGAAGCATAATCTATAGCATGACTCTCCTATGGTAGCACACCTCCAAGTCCTTTTAAGGATGCATCGGTGTAGACTAGATAATCAACTCCCGGCCTGGGCAATGCTAACACAGGCACTGAGGTTAACTTGTCCTTCAACTCATCAAATGCCAACTGATAGGCATCGCTCCAGATGAATGACACACCTTTGCGAGTCATCTGTGTCAAAGGACCCATTATCTTTGAGAAACCTTGAATAAACCTCTTGTAGTATCCTGCTAAGCCCAAGAAATTACGGATCTCAGTCGGTGTCGTGGGCTGTCCCCACTCCCTCACCGCTGATACCTTCCCCGGATCAACAGATATTCCCCGGTCTGAAATGATATTCCCCAAAAATTGAACCTCCTTCAGCCAAAATCCACATTTCTCGTACTTTGCATAAAGCTCATTTTGACGTAGCGTCTGCAAAACCTGCCTCAAATGCTCGACGTGCTCCTCTTCTGTCTGGGAGTAAACTTGAATGTCATCAATAAAGAGAATGAAGAACTGGTCTAGGAATTCTCTGAATACCCTATTCATTAAGTCCATAAACACGGCTGGAGCGTTGGTCAAGCCAAAAGGCATAACTCGAAACTCGTAGGAACCATATCTCGTCAAGAAAGCAGTCTTCGAGACGTCCTGTTACCTGATACGCAACTGATGGTATCCTGATCACAAATCAATCTTTGAGAATAAGCAAGCTCCCCTCAACTGGTCAAATAAGTCATCGATTCAGGGTAACGAATATTTATTCCGTATCGTGACTTTATTCAACTCCCGGTAATTTACACATAATCTCAACGATCCATCCCTCTTCTTTACGAACAACACAGGGGCACCCCATGGTGAAGTACTCCTTTGGATAAACCCCTGACCCAACAACTGCTCTATCTGATCCCTTAGCTCTCTCATCTTCGCTGGAGCCATACGGTAAGGTGTGCGGGCAATTGGCCGAGTTCCCGGTGTAAAATCGATAACAGAATATATCTCTCTACTAGGAGGTAATTCAGGTATATCCTGAAATACATCAGTGAACTCCCTAACAATGGGAATCGAATCAAGTGGTATCACCACTTCCTTAGAGGTCTCCTCCTCTATGTAATACAAGTGTGTGGATGATCCTCCCTCGGGGCGAGGCATCGCCACTAAAAACATCTCCTTCCCGGGAATGGCAAAAATAATACTCCTACTGAAACAATCAATCATGGCTCGGTACACAACTAGCCACTCCATACCAACTATCGCATCGTACTCAGTAATCTCTAATACTAGCATATCAGCGGGTAAAGTAAATCTCCTAATCTCTATACCCACACCTCTATAAATAAGGGAAATCACGGAACCCCTACTCAACGGTGAATCTACGCAAGTAACCGTGCTCTCTGCAGTGTCTAACATTCCCAAAGTGCGTGCAAATCTTGTGGAAATAAAATAATGTGTGGACCCGTATCAAATAAAATACGCCCCATAGTCCCCTGAATAGAGAACATACCCTCAATAGCAGGTGGATCCTGTGGGACTGCTGCATGCTGGAGTTGATAAACTCGCTCGTACCGAAGCTGTCCCTGCTGGACTGGGACAGCTGGAATGGGTGGCAAAGCTGGCATCTGTGCTGCTGCTGGGAGGGCGGCGGGAAACATAGGTCTCTGGGGCTCATGTCGAGCACCCTGCTGCTGCTGCTGTGGGGCCCGACCCCTATCAGGACACTCCTGGCGCTTATGGCCAATCTTGCCACAAATGAAGCATTTCCCCAGAAAGTTCCCCCCTCTCTGACCCTGCTGCCCACGTCCCTGGTGGCCGTTGCCATTCCTCCCCTGGCCATGTTGGCCCTGATGAAACTACTGCTATTGGCCCTGCTGGCTGTGCTGTCCCTGTGGGCCCTACTGGCCCTGACGAAAACCTCCCTATCCATTTTTGAAACCCCCAGATTTGAACCTTTTAAAATCCCCATGCTGGGAACCCTGATCTCCCTGTCTATGCTGACCTTGAGCAGATTGTGCCCCACTGGCACCATTTCCCCCTATCCTGCCCTGATGGCTAGACTCTCCTGACCGCTTACTCTCTGACATGTGAAAGCGGTGGTCCTGGCAGTGAAGCAGTTCTGTGTTAACCACATCAGAATAAGTGGCCAACGAGAGATTACCCAACAAGTGCTGACGGATCCTCCAAGTTAATCCAACCATGAACTTATGAGTCTTCTTCTCCTCGGTTGGAATCTCATCAGGAACGATGTTCAAGAGATTAGTGAATTCAGCCTCATACTCGGCCTCGGTCCTCCCCTCCTACTTGAGGTTCATTAACTTCCTCCTCATTTCAGTGTGAACGGCTGATGGAAAATACTTTTGGTCGAACCGCAACCAAAACTCCTGTATAGAAAGGGCATCTCTTTCCTTCGGGGTGGTAATGGACTCCCACCACTGCAACGCTGATCCTACTAGCTTAAAGGTAGCCAGTATCTATTTCTGTACCTCCGTGCACTCATACATCCTCAAATGTCTTTGAATGTCCTTCTTCCACTGGCTGGACACAACAACATCGGAGCTACCTGCAAATTTCGGAGGGTGTGCTTTCTAAAAAGCATCACGAACACCTTCCCAAGCAGACGGGAATGCATGAGCTTTAACTGGCGCTACTGCCGGCGCCTGGGGTGGTGCTTGCTATACAACTAAAAGGGCGGCATTTACCGCTTGGGTTACAATGGCTGCAACCTCTGTGGCATTTATGGTGTCCTGGACTGGTGCAGGTTGTGGCTCGGGCTGAGCATACCTGGGAACTCACTGTCCACGTCGTGGAGGCATCTAAAATGAGAGTAAAGTCTTATAAGTTTGCAATTTTTATCTCAAAATAGCTGAAGAGCGAAACATACACAATAGAGTACAACAATCCTAAAATATAGGGCTCTATATCAAAGAAAGCTCGGCGGAAACATAACAAGCCGTATAGATCCTAAGGACACTTGAACCTAATGCTCTGATACCACCTGTGACACCCCGACTAATTAAATACCGGGTAGCTACTCCTATATTCAAATTAATACAAAATGCCAAGTTGGTTCAGTTCATAACATCACTGTCGAAAACGTTTTGAAAATTTCTAGCCACCTAATATGTAAAAAGTGACTTGCCAATTTTAATTGAATTCGATTTACATACAACCAAATTAAATTATGAATTACTGGTACCACAACCACATCACAGTCACAATAAATAACGATGTAATAAACTGAATCTGGAGGAATACAGCTCACAACAATCCGAATACTAAAATAAACAAATACAAGCCTGAATCTTTAATTTAGTTACAATCCAAAATATAAAATAAAAAACTGAGTAAATAAGATGTCTCTAAAAGAAAAGGGGCGACATGCCCTACAGATGGATGAATCTGGAGTAGAGTCAAGATATAAAGTGGAGGCGTTTACTATCGAGGTCCTGTAACTTCCACAGCTGCTACAGCACGTCGCGGGAATAGAACTCCTATGCTTGGTTTCCTTGTGGTTGGACACCTAAAAGGTTTTTACAAAAATAGATTTGAAAGCAAACGGGTTAGAGCCCAATTGTGAAAAATAGTTTAAAATACAGCAAGTGGTTTAATATAATTAAACAGTGAATATAAAGTACATGATAGTGTGTTCACTCACATGAGTTCCTCACCTTTCAACTAATTGTGCACTCTTATTGTACCCGTACCCGTTCTAGTTATTCCCATATCTAACTAGCCCAATACGCAATCTAACATTTCTATACGATTCACGATTTAAGTCCCGACATCTTAATTTAAACAGGGAGTTTTACTTTCCTTCTTAGTTCCCATATTAGTCATGCTATTCACTAGAGATTTCCCATTTTTAACTCTACAAAAAGGTTGCTATTATTCACACTTACATTTATTCATGACAGTTCATTTCAATTAGAAGTATATTATTCTCATCATAAATATAAAATTCTGGCACCCGGAGACTAAGCTGCAGTGCACACATACTCTGCTATCCAATCCCGGTATATCACGTACATAAGGACCGCGTATTCCGAATCTCTCAGGAATCGTTTTCGATAAACAAAAATCACACAGAATGGAGGCGAACATAGTTCACATCACATGGGTCACGCACATACCTACGCTCCCATTATCAGCAGACTTATTAACTTCTCAATAAGTCCTTCTCTGACCTATGTCCTCAAGGTACCAATCTAAATCCCCCCCGTAGGCACACAAAGATAAGATGGCCCTGATCGAACGCCGACCTCCCGTGATAGCAAGTATGGTAGGTATGTTATAGACAAATAACTACATATACCAATCATTCACACGTCTTCGGTATTCCATAATATTACTAGAGTTATATATCTCATTCCTATACCGTTATTTCATGTTTCACGTTTACAAGTCCCTGATTTATATACATTTACGTTATCAACTCTCCTCACATCGAAGTTTTAGATACTTATATCCTAACCCATAAACATCATCCAGTTTACTACAAAACTCTAAGTTTTAATCCTCGACGTACTTTTAGTCACACAACTATATCCACAAATCAATAAGGGAAGGATTACACTCAATTATATAAGTCTTCTGGATGTTCGAAATAAAATCAGACCTAAAAGGCCATTCTGTCAACTCATTAGAAATCTTGTTCGAACGAGGTCGTCGTTCGAATGAATGGCTTTGAACGAACTACCAACTCATTAGAAGGGGCACTGTCATCTCATTAGAAGTCTCGTTCGAACGAGGTCGTTCGAATGACCTGGGCAGGTCTTCTAACGAGATGACAGAATACGCCCAGAAAATTCCCAATTCGTTTTTCTCACTTCTTCTCTTCTCTAAATTAACCCTAAGACTATCCAAGTTACGTTTTAATGTTTGTAAACTATTTTTAGTCACCCTAGATCATTCCTTTACATACTTTTGGGGTCAAATCTTACAAATTAACATGCCAAAATCATAAATACCCAATTCTTGTCCCAAACCCTATGAACTTGAACCCATAATTTAATTTCATGAAAGACTCCTTATTAATCCTTTTTCAGATCATCAAAAGTTATGTTTTGTATAATGAATTCGTCTATTAACATTCTGCATGCAAATTCCTACCCAAAACCACAAGTTTCACAATAATTCCATTAGGTGTTCTTCATCAAAATTTCCAAAAACATAAACACTTTTCTACACTACACATGGAAGAAATATCCAATGCACTTAAAAATATCAAATCACTTTCCTCAGATTTGTTCTTCAGATGTGTTGTCGATGATTCAAGGTTGATTCTCTCCTTTTTTCCGATCACAAAGCCTTTCCAATTTGATGGTGGTGAGTGTTTTTGGTTTGGAACCCTATGGTAACTCCTCTCTAACTCCCATAGCCCACTTCTAATGCTTTTGACTGGTAATGGCCTTAGTGGCCTCTTTAAAAATATAAAAATAACCTCTAAAATTCGTGGGTTTTAATTCCTTAATTTTTAAAATTACCAAAATACCCTTCTAGGTTGCCGGTTCGGCCTAAAAATGTCCCCGAACCCAAACTAAACCCCCGGCTAGTGTTTTCTGACTATTTTGACCCTTCCAGACACGTTGGAGCACTCAAAATGACCATTTGGTTGATATAACTATAATTCACTTTTTAATCTAATTAAATTCATTCCTGATGCGACTGACACGCGCGTCCCAACTTAATTTTCCAAATTGTCGTATTTCTGCCTCGTGACAATTTAATTATTTTCCATACTCATGAAATATTCAATTTTAATATCATAATAAAATACTAACTCACATCTCGCTAGTATTTATATCCATATTAATTCCCAATTAATTCTCATTTAATTTAATTAATCCCTTAAATAAAAATCAATAAAATTACGGGGTATTACAAATACAAGTTGGAAGATTGTATTTTTTTATGTATAGAGCATTGGAGATTTATTTTGTTTTGAGATAGATAGTTGTCTTATTTAGAGATATTTGGTTGTATTTAATTTGAAGAGATTTGAGATTAGTAGATTCTCTTATATTTTATATTGTGGGATTTTTAGATGCTCTATACCTTATTATTGTGGATTTTATTTAGTTTTATAGACAGTAGCGCGCCGCTCGCTCTCCCCGAGCGGGGGGTGTTACAGGGGGTTGCGTCCGCACCTTTGTGACAAGTTTTCAAGCCTAAGTGTTCCTACTTTCAAATCAGGGTCGTATTCTCAAATCGGGATTCCCGTGACTGTGCTACCGATTTCTATGTGTTACGTTGGATGCACACGAGATGTTCGTTCCACTCGTGGTGACATTTAGGGTGGTTGGTGGCGTCTGCCTCTTCGCGATAAGTTTTCAAGCCTAAGTGTCCCTACTTCCAAATTCGGGTCCTATTCTCAAATTGGGAGTTTCGCGACTGAGCGGACGGTTGGTACGTGTTACATTGGACGTACACAAGGTTTTTGTTCCACTCGCGATGCTATTTGGGTGGTGGGGGTGGGGGTGGTGGCATTCACGCCCTCGCGGTACATTTTCAAAACTAAGTGTTCTAACTTTTAAATTTGTGTCTTATTCTCAAACCAAGTGTCCCGTGACTAAGCGTCCTGTTGCTACTTGTCATATTAGATGCGCACGAGGTGTTCGTGTCACTCGCGATACCTTTGCGGGGGGTGGGGTGGAGTTGGTGGCATCCACCTCCTTGCAGCACGTTTTCAACCCTAAGTGTTCCTACTTCCAAATCCAGGTCCTACGTGTTATGTTGGACGCACTCAAGGTCTCCGTGCCGCTTGCGATATCATTTAGGGGGTTCGGTGGCGTCCACCCTCTTGTGACCCGTTTTTAAGCCTAAATATTCCTGCTTTTAAATTCGGGTCCTATTTTCAAATCGAGAGTCTCGTGACTACATTAATGATTGCTATGTGTTACGTTGGACGAGAAAGAGGTGTTCATGCCACTCGTGGTGCGGTTTGGGGGGGGGGGGGGGGGAATGGCATCCCCTGATACGTTTTCAAGCCTAAGTGTTCCTAATTTCAAATCTGAGTCCTATTATCAAGTCGAGACACCCGCGACTACGTGTCCGATTTCTACGTGTAATGTTGGACATGCATGAGGTGTTAATGCTAATCCCAATGCCCTTGGGGGTGGGGGTGGTGTGTCCGTCCCCTCAAAACACGTTTTAGAGCCTAAGTGTTCCTATTATCAAATTTGGGCTCTATTCTCAAATTGGGAGTCCTATGAATGCACGGTTAGTTGCTACGTGTTACATCGGACTCATACGAGGTGTTTGTGTTGCTCGTGATGTCGTTTGGGGAGATGAGGTATGGTGGCATCCGCCCCGTCGCAATACGTTTTCAAGACTAAGTGTTCCTACTTTCAAATTTGGGTACGATTCTCAAACCGGGAGTCCCACACTACTCGATCAATTTCTACATGTTACGTTGGACACGCATGAAGTGTTCGTTCCATTCCTGACGTTGTTGGGGTTGGATTGGTGGCGTCCACTCCTCGCGAAAACTTTTCAAGAGTAAGTGTTCCTACTTCCAAATCTTGTTCCTATTCTCAAACTGGGAGTTTCGCAATTGTGCAGTCGATTGCTACGCAATACGTTGGATGCAAATGAGGTGTTCGTGCCGCCCATGGTGACGTTTGTTTTAGGTGTGGGGGCTTGTTGGCATTCTGCCCTTCACGGCACATTTTCAAGCCAAAGTGTTCCTTCTTTTAAATCCGGGTCCTATTCTCAAATCGGGAGTCCCGTGACCAAGCGATTGGTTCTTACGTTTTATGTTGGATGCGCATAAGGTGTTTTTGCCACTCACGATGTTGTTTGGGTGGGTTGGTGGCGTCCACTCCCTCGCTGTATCTTTTCAACCACAAGTGTTTTTACTTTCAAACACGAGTCCTATTATCATATTGAGAGTCTTGCGATTGCACGGTCTATTTCTACATCTTACATTGAACACGTACGAGGTGTTTGTTCTTCTCGCAGTGCCATTGGGGAGGGGGAGTTGGTGGCATCCTCCCCCTCGCAATAGGTTTTTTAGCCTGTGTACCTATTTTCAAATCCAAGTTGTATTCTTAAATCGGAAGTCTCACGACTGAACGACTAGTTACTACATGTTATGTTGGACGTGCATGAGGTGTTCATGCCAATCGCGATGCTATTTGAGGTGGGTTGGTGGCGTCTGCCCCCTCGTGGCAAGTTTTCAAGCCTAAGTGTTCCTACTATAATATCCGTATCATATTGTCAAAATGGGAGTCCCGCGATTGTGAAACCAATTGATACATGTTATGTTGGATGCGCACAAGGTGATCGTGTATCTCGTAGTGCCGTTTGGATGGGTTGGTTCCAACCTCCCCCTCGCGGCACGTTTTCAAGCCTAAGTGTTCCTACATTCAAATACAACTCCTATTATCAAACCGAGAGTCTAGTGACTACGTGAGTTGTTAATACATGTTATGTTGGATGTGCACGAGGTTTTCATGCCACTCGGGGTGCCGTTTGGGAGGGTTGGTGGGATTCTCTACCTCATGGAACGTTTTCAATCCTAAGTATTCCTACCTTTGAATTCGGGACCAATTCTTAAATCGGGAGTCCCACGACTACGTGTTCGATTGCTACATTTTACGTTAGATACGCACGAGGTATTCGTTCCATTCGTGATGTTGTTGGGGGGGGGGGATGGTGTACGCTCCCTCACTGCACGTTTTCAAGCCAAAGTATTCCTACTTTTAAATATAAGTTCTATTCTCAAATCAGGAGTCCAACGACTGTGTGGATGGTTTTAACGTGTTACATTGGCCGCACAAGATGTATTTGTGCCACTTTCGGTTCTGTTGAGGGTGAGGGTTTGGTGGCTCCCGTCCCTCGTGATACGTTTTCAAGCCTAAGTGTTCTTACTTTCAAATCTAGGTCCTATTCTCAAATCGAGAGTCCCGTGACTACACGACCGGTTGCTAAGTGTTACATTGGATGTGCACGAGGAGTTCATGTCACTCGCAATGATGTCTGGGGAAGAGGGGGTGGCATTTGTACCCTCGCGGCACGTTTTCAAGCTTAAGTGTTACTACTTTCAAATACAGGTCCTATTCTTAAATCGGGTGTCCCGCGAGTGTGCGATCGATATATACGCATTACATTAGATGCCCACGAGGTGTTTGTCCTGCTCGCAGTGCCATTGGGGAGGGTGGAGTTCGTGGCATCTTCCCACTCACGATACATTTTCAAGCCTAAGTGTCCCTACTTTAAAATTTGAGTCATATTCTTAAACTGGGAGTCTCGTGACTATGCGGACGGTTGCTACATGTTACTATTGACATATACGAGGTGTTAGTGCCTCTCGTGATGTCGTTTGAAGTGGGTTGGTGGAGTCCTCCCCCTCGCAATAAGTTTTAAAGCCTAAGTTTTCCTACTAATCAAATTCGGGTCCTATTCTCAAATCGGGATTCCCACGACTGCACGAATAATTTCTATGTGTTATGTTGGATGCGCATGAGGTGTTATTACTTCTCGTAGGGCCGTCTGTGTGGGTTGGTGCCATCTGCCCCCTCGCGGCACTTTTTGAAGCCTAAGTATTCCTACTTTCTAATCTGGGTCAAATTCTCAAACCAAGAGTCTTGTTACTGTGTGAGTAGTTGCTACGTGTTATGTTGGATGAGCACGAGGTATTTGTACCACTCGCGATGCCGTTTTGGGGGGTGGGCATCCGCCCCATCGCGATACGTTTTTAAGCCTAAGTGTTCCTACATTCAAATTCAGGTACTATTCTCAAATCGGGACCCCCGCGACTATGCGGTCAAATTGTACATGTTACATTGGACATGAACGAAGTGTTCGTTATACTTGGGGTGTCGTAGGGGCAGGTTAGTGGCGTCCACCCCTTGCGGAATGTTTTCAATTGTAATTGTCCCCACTTCTAAAACCTGGTCCTATTGTCAATCTGGGAGTTGTTGTGTAATACTTTGGATGCAAACAAGGTTTTTGTTCCACTCATGGTGCCGGGGGGGGGGGGGGTATCCTCCCCTTCGCGGCACATTTTCAAGCTTAAGTGTCCCTACTTTCAAATTCGGGCCCTGTTGTCAAACCGGGAGTCCCGTGACTACACGATTAGTAGATATGTGTTATGTTGGATGTGCATGAAATGTTTGTGCCACTCGTGGTGGCATTGTCTTTTTTTTGGGGGGGGGGCGTGGGGGTGGGGGCATCCGCGCCCTCAGTGTACGTTTTCAATCATAAGTGTTCCTACTTTTAAATACGGGTCCTATTCTCAAATTGAGAGTCCCATGACTGCGCGGTCGGTTGCTACATGTTACATTCAATGCGCATGAGGTGTTCATGCCTATCACGATGTCGTTGGGTAGGGGGAGTTGGTGGCATCCACCCCCTCGCGATAGGTTTTCAAGCCTAAGTGTTCCTAATTTCAAATCGAAATCCAATTCTTAAACCGGGAGTTCCACGACTGTGAGGTCGGTTGCTATGTGTGATGTTGGACATAAAAGAGGTGCTTGTTCCACTTGCGATGCCATTTAGGGTGGGTTGTTGGCGTCCTCCTCTTTTTAATCCTAAGTGTTCTTACTATCAAATTCGGTTCCTATTCTCAAATCAGGAGTCCTGCGATTGAGTGCTCGATTGTGTCGTGTTACGTTGGATGAGCACGAGGTCTTCTTTCACCTCGTAGTTCCATTTTGGTGGGTTGGTATTGTCCACCTCCTCGCGGCATATTTTTAACCTTAAGTGTTCCTAAATTCAAATTTGGGTCCTATTATAAAACTAAGAGTCTCATGACTATTTGAACGGTTGCTACGTATTATGTTGGATGCGCACGAGGTGTTCATGCCACTCGGGGTGCCGTTGGAGAGGGGGGTTGGTGGCATCCACCCCCTCGTGGAACATTTTCAAGACTAAGTGTTTCTACATTCAAATTCTGGTCCTATTCATTAACTGGGGTCCCACTACTGCACGTTCGATTGTAACGTGTTATGTTAGACACGCATGAGATATTTGTTCCATTCTTGGTGCCATTTAGGGGGGTCTGGTCTCCGCGCCCTCGCTACACGTTTTTAATTCTATGTGTTCGTACTTTCAAATCTAGGTCTTATTCTCAAAATGGGAGTCCAACAACTGCGTGGTCAGTTTCTACGTGTTGCATTGGATGTGCACGAGGTGTTCGTGCCGCTTGCGGTGGTGGGGAGGGGTTTGGTGACACCTGAACCCTCACGACACCTTTTCAATCCGAAGTGTTCCTTCTTTCAAATCTAGGTCCAATTCTCAAACCAAGAGTCCCGTGACAGAGTGACCAGTTTCTACATGTTACGTTGGATGCACACGAGGTGTTCGTGCCAATCGTGGTGCCTTTTTTTGGGGGTGGGGGGGTGGCGTTCGATCCCTCGCGGCACGTTTTCAAGCCTAAGTTTTCCTACTTTCAAATCTAGGTCCAATTCTCAAACCAAGAGTCTTGTTACTGTGTGACCAGTCGCTATGTGTTAAGTTGGATGCACACAAGGTATTTGTGCCACTCGCGATGCTATTTGGGGAGAGGGTGTGGCGCCCACCCTTCATGGCACGTTTTCAAGCCTAAGTGTTCATACTTTCAAATGTGGGTCCTATTCTCAAATAGAGACTCATGCGACAGTGCGATCGATAGCTAAATGTTACGTTGGATGCACACGAGGTATTCGTGCCGCTCGCATTACTGTTTGGGTGGTTTGGTGACTTTCGCCCTCTTGCGGCACGTTTTCAAGACAAAGTGTTCCAACTTTTAAATTTGGGCCCTATTCTCAAATCGAGAGTCATGAGATTGCACGACCGATTGCTGCGTGTTACATTATATGCACACGAGGTGTTCGTCCATCTCGCGATGCTGTTTGGGGTGGTTTGGTTGCGTTCACCCCCTCATGGCACATTTTCAAGCCTAAGTATTCCTAATTTAAAATTCGGGTCCTTTTATCAAACCGAGAGTCCTATGAATGTGGGACCTATTGCTATGTGTTATGTTCTACGCACACGAGGTGTTTGTACCAATCACGATGCTGTTTGGGGGGGGGGGGATATGGTGACGTCCACCCCCTCGCAACGTTTTTTCAAGCCTAAGTGTTACAACTTTCAAATTCGGGTCATATTTTCAAATTAAGAGGCCCCCGACTGCACGATTAGTTGCTATGTGTTACCTTGCACATCAAAAAGGTGTTCATTCCACTCCCGATGTCGTTAGAGAGTGGGAGGGTTGGTGACATATGCCCCCTCGTGGCACAATTTCAACCCTAAGTGTTCTTACTTTCAAAATCGGGCCCTATTCTCAAATTCGGAGTCCCGCGACTGCGCGGCCAGTCGAGGTGCCATTTGTGTGGGGGGGGGGGGGGTTAGTGGTGTATCCCCCTCGTGGAACATTTTTAAGCCTAAGTGTCTCTACTATCAAATTTTGGTCCTATTCTAAAATCAGGATAATAGCGAGATTAGACATAATTCCCCCCCCCCTACACACAGCTAATACAATAGACAAGGGATTAAGGAACATCATGTCCTTTCCCCTCAAATACATGCTTCTAAAGGCCGACCTATTTGGGTAGATGTCGACGTACTCAACTTCCATGCCGTCAGGTGCTGTTACAATTAATCCAGCCCCACTTCCGCTTTCACAAGAGGACCCATCAACGAAGAGGTTCTACACGGTTTTTTCCTCTGAGAAGTTTCCCTCGGTGAGGGACCCCTGTCTAAAGAGATATCTTCCCTCTTCGTTTTCAGCCACTTTTCCTCTAGATGTGCTCGTCTCAGCCTTATCTTTGGATTGATCAACGACTCTGCCTTGCCGGGTATCTGTCTTATCGAGGCTTTCCTCTTCAGCCTCATCATCTTCCCAAGTAAATTCAGCCATGAAATCAGCTAACGCTTGCCCCTTAATGGCCATCCTTGGTTGATATACAATGTCAAACTCTCCCAACTCTATAGCCCAGGCCATTAGCCTCCCCGATTTTTCTGGCTTGTGCAAGACCTGCCTAAGAGGAGAGTCAGTGAGGATGACCATTGTATGGGATTGGAAATACGGCTTCATCTTTATTGATGCATGGATAAAGGCATAGGCTAACTTCTCCATCCTTGGGTATCTTTGCTCTGCCCCCTGGAGTGCCTTACTGTTGAAATATATAGGCTTTTGTAACCCGTCCTCTTCTCTCACAATGGTTGCGCTGATGGCTGAGTCTGAGACGGCTAGGTACACATGTTGTCATTCACCCTGTACTGGCCGTGACAGCAGCAAGGGAGACCCTAAGTATTCCTTTATCTCCTTGAAAGCCTGATCACACTCTTTGCTCCACTCAAAAGCCTTTCTGAGAATTTTGAAGAATGGTAAGCACTTGTCTATGGCTCTGGACACGAACCTATTCAAAGCAGCCACTCGCCCTGTGAGCCTTTGAACGTCTTTGATGGTCTAGGGGTCTTCATTTCTATGAGGGACTTTATCTTTTTAGGATTGGCCTCGTTGCCTCTTTGGTTGACAATGAACCCCAAGAACTTCCCTGCTCTGACCCCGAAGACACATTTGGCTGGGTTGAGCTTCATTCGGTACTTATCCATTGTATTAAAGGTCCTCTCGAGGTCGGCCACATGATCCTCGGCCTTTAAGATTTTGGTCAGCATGTCATCTACATAAACCTCCATAGACTTCCCAATTTGGTCTTCAAATATTTTATTCACAAGGCGTTGATACGTTGCCCCCGTATTTTTTAGGCCAAAGGGCATGACCCTATAACACTATGTCCCCTTGTCGGTAATGAAGGTTGTTTTGTCCGAGTCTTCAGGGTTCATGAAGATCTGGTTATACCCTAAATAGGCATCCATGAATCTCATGAGCTCATGGCCTGCGGTAGCGTCTACCATCTGATCAATGTGGGGGAGAGGGAAGTTGTCTTTGGGACAATGTTTGTTGAGGTTTGTGAAGTCTACACACGTCCTCCACTTCCCGTTGGCTTTTGGGACAATGACTGCGTTGGATAACCATTCGGGGTAGATGACCTCTCTAATAAACTCTGCATCTTCTAGCTTCTTGACCTCATCCCTAATGACCTCATACTTCTCCCAAGAATAAATTCTCCTCTTCTGCTTTACTGGTTTTGCACCCTTTACCACGTTGAGCTTATGGCACATGATTTCGGGGTCGATCCTCGACATATCTGCATGACTCCATGCAAAGAAATTATGTCTTCTCCTCAACAGCTTGATGAGGTCTTCTTTTATATCTGCCTTTAGGGACTTACCTATTTAGACGGTTTTTTCTGGGTCATCCTCATTAAGGATGATGGATTCTACCTCTTCTGCAGCTTCTCCTTTCTTCAACTTTGTTTCAATCCTGGGGTCGAGGGTATCAATATTGTAAGTGGTTGTTGCCTTCTTGTATGCCTCTCTTTCTTCGGCAGAGTTAAAATAACATTCCCGCGCTTTCGTCTGGTCTCCCTGAACTTCCCCTACCCCGTAAGGGGTTGGAAATTTAATCATCTGATGGACCGTAGACGGTATAGCTTTAAACCCCTTGAGGGCTACTCATCCCAGTATAATGTTATAGGCTGAGAAGATATGTTCATCCATTATAAAGAAGCTGACCTTCTTGGTAAGCCATCTCGGCCACTCGTCTCCCATCCTAACATCGGCCTCGTACACACCAAGGGGATGAACCTTTTCCCCACTAAACCCAATCAATGGGTGATGGTATGGGACGAGTCTAGCACGACTGAGGCCTAAGGCTTTGAAGCATGGCCAAAACATCACATCTGCAGAGCTACCCCCATCTACCAAGATCCTCGGTACCTCGCATCCGTGCACTCTGGTAGTGATGACGAGAGGGTCATCATGTGGGGCTAAGAGGCCTTTGAAGTCAATTCTTGAGAACCCCACTATCAGAGTATCCATATCGACCTTCTTCCTCTTTTTTGACTTTACCTCAATAGAGGTTGAGTGTACAGATTTTGTCACTGCCTTGGCTTCAGCTACATGGGCCTTCCTGTCTGTGACCTCCGACCCTCCTCCTGCTAGTACCCCGAAGATCATCCCAACTTCGAGAGAGATCATATTAAGTCTCTTTACAGGGATGTGGTTATCCCTCGAAGGGAGGTCAGGGTCGTCCTCATCATCAGAAGGGTCGTCCCTTCTGTTTGGAGGATCTTCACGGAATGCATCACCTCCCTTCTTTTTGGGGTCGTCCCCTCGGCCCCTCTTGAAGGCACCTTTGTCGACGTACTTCCTAAGCTTCCCTTTTTTAGTATATTTTCAATCTCATCTTTCAGAGCAAAGCATTTGTCTGTCACGTGGCCATGGTCTTGGTGAAATTCACACCACAGGTTTTTGTTCCTCTTGTGGGGGGCTGCCCTTAACTTCTCAGGCCACTTCAGGGACCGGTCACTCTTAATCTCATTAAGAATATGTTCGCAGCTGACCGTCAGAGGGGTGTAATTAGAGAACTTGTCATCTGTAGACCTCTTCTTCCCCTCTTTGTTCTTCTTATGGTACTTACATCCACTGGTGCTTCCTTTTTTGTCTTCGTATTTTACTACCATCGCCTCTTCAGTGTTCATAACCTTTCCTGCTATTAACAGTAATTCAGCCATTATCCTTGGAGAGTCTTCAGTAAGCTTCCATAACATCTTCCACTTCTAGAGTCCTCTAATGAGGGAGGTTATGGCTATATTCTCCTCATAGTCTTTAACCTCTAACTTTTCTTTGTTGAATCTGGCTATGTAGTCTCTTAGACTCTCGTTCTTCCCCTGCTTAACATAGAGCAGGTGTGTGGTCTTCTTCTGTGGCCTCACCCCAAAGAAAAATTTATGGATAAACTGGTCTGCCAACTGCTTAAAGCTTTCAATGGAGTTTTTTGAAAGGGACATGTACCAGACATGTGCAGCCCCAATCAGGGTGCCAGAAAAGGCACGACACCTCATCTCATCTGAGATAGAGTATATGTCTTCCGCCGATTGATACATCTCAATATGATGGACGGGGTTGGCACTCCCATCATACCTTAGGGTTACCACAGGTGGCTTAAACTTGGATGGCGTGGGTAAGTTGACTATCTTCGCCACAAAGGGTGAGCCTATGGAGTATCCTCTCTGAAGAGGGTCCCAGCTCTTTAGAATATCACCAATCTCATCCTCCAACCTTTGGATCGAGTCGTTCCAGGGCCTTGTAGGGTCAGCCTGGCCGATGTTATCCTCTATCGCCTCTTTGAGGCTAACGGAGGGTTCCGCTGCAACAGGTCTGTGCCGGATGTTTACTTATCCATGACTGTCATCCCGTCCATGGGGTCGTCCCCATGGGGTCGGCCATCTGCTACCTCCCTTTTGGATCTCGCAACACTTATCGACCGGGACAATTTCTCTCGCAAGTCATTTACCAGGCCTACCCTCTCAAAGTCCGACCCTCTACTCAGACGATCAAAAGCAGTGCCCCTTGGGCGATCGTCAGGATTTTGCCTTCCACACTTCCCTCTGCTCTCCTGAAAAGGTCGCACAATATTGTTGGAGACCTCGTACGGATCCCATCACTCTATGGGGGCCTCCTCCCCCTCCAGATCATCATAATTGTCTTCTGGGCAAGGGTTTCCTTACCTCCCCAGGCGTAGACGTCGGGAGTCAGCAGCATCCCTCCTCTGCTGAGGAGGCGGCAAGTCTTTGCGTTGTGCCTGGGGTGGTCCCCTGGCCTCGTGCTTCCCCGGAGCTACTGTCGGAGTAATCATCTCAGGTGAGACTCCTGGTGGTTTTAGTATGTTTTGTCTAAGAGTTGTGAACTGCTCCTGCATAATCTGCTAGCTTGCTGCCAGAGACTTCAAGGCGACCGCCACATCAGCCATCTCAGACTGAGGTGGTGGTTGACTGGAACTGGGTCCTACTCCACTATCTGGTGGAGGAAGAGGTTGTGGTGGCATCTCCGGTGCCATGTGTTTGAGATATAGAGAGCTGAATGATCAAAAGACTGAAGAGCTTGGAAACCCTAATGGGTTTCTTTAAATGGTGAAACAGCTCCACAAAGGGGGAGATCTGGTTCACCACCAGAGTGCCCAGTGAGGTCAAGATGTATAAAGGAAGAGATGTCTTCTCATTCCCACAGACGGCGCCAAACTGATGATGCTAAGATTCAGCACCAACAGATAAGTGATGATGAGCTCAAACAGTGATAACAATGGCAGCCATGAAGATATATATATATATATATATATATATATATATATGTAGGTGTATAGAAGGGGGTGAGTATAAGAGGAATAAGACAATGATGTATAGTGGTTCAGCCAATGTGGCCTACATCCACTGTGTGTGTGTGATCCACTAAGTATGGGAACTAATGGCCTTGGATACAATGCACATAAGCTAACTCTCTCTCTCTCTACTATTTGTATAAGCAGAGTTTTAGATAGGGTTACAATTATCCATCCCTTTGCAGGGTTGTAGGTGACAAGTATATATAGGTCTTGGGGGGTGTAGTGTACCCCCCAAGCATGCATAGTGCATGTGAGTTATAATCTAGCCAATCCCCTGCTGACACCTGGAGGCGCCACCTATGGTTAATGATGACATAATATTTCCTCACGTGAGGGGATGATATTGTTATAACGGTCTTCCACGTGCCATATGAGCCCCACGCGCACTGTTCCACGCGTCTCCCAAATCACGTATTGTGATGATGTCACCCTCGGCCGATGATACGAGGCCGAGGGCAAAGTTCCTGTTGGCAATGAGCCAGGCCTTGTCCGGGCCTCGTACTATCGTACCCTCGGAGGGTCGTCTGAGCCATGATGAGGGGTCATCCCCCTGAAGGGTCGTCTGGGCCTGATGATGAGGGGTTGTACCCTCGTATGATCATCTGGGCCATCATTTCTGGTCGGCCCCTTGAAGAGTCATCTGGGCCTAATGATGAGGGGTCGTACCCTCATATGATCGTCTGGGCCATGATGAGGGGTCGGCCACTTGAAGGGTCGTCTGGGCCTGATGGTGAGGTGTCGTACCCTCCTATGATCGTCTGGGCCATGATGAGGGGTCGACCCCTTGAAGGGTCGTCTGGGCCACGATGAGGGTTTGGCCCCTTGAAGGGTCGTCTGACATTGGTTGAGAGATCATCCTGGCCTCGTCCAGATGGAAGACGCCCTCAGCCTGGCCGAGAGTATATATGGGTATATCAGTCCATGAATGTGATTGCTTGAACCATTCTGCTCATTATTATGTGCAAATGGAAAGAGGAAGTGGTTAGGTTGATTTTGAGGGAATATAAGGAATTTATATATATAGGCTATATTGTAAATATTGTTCTATGGTGTAGCAAATGTAATCGGATAGTTTGATTACCAGTAATAATTTTTTTTCTAAATGCATGAAGAGTATTCTCTAAGTCGATTCCAATGAATGGTGACTACACAATATAATAAAATATAAAAGTTAAATGTAATTTAAATGTATTTATTATTTTTTACCACATAATTGAATATAAAATTTTAGGAAGAATAAATACTCACTCAATATGTAGACCTTGGTATTTTTTAGTTGGAGCCTTTGTGTGCAGGTCTATGTTGCCATCGGACATACTTGATGATAAGGGAAATGTTCTCTTCTGTCCCTGTTTAGTGAACCGTATGAGTAAAAAGGTTAGTTTTATAATTTAAAGCAATGTCATCACAAAATATAGGGTTTTTTTTTGGGATTGAGTTATGTTTGTGGGATGATCAGTGTTGAATGTATCTTCATTGTTGATTTTGTTCACTGTGTAGGAACAGGACCCATGCTTGAAATTGTAATTCTCAACCTTAATGTTGAATTGGTATGTCTTACCCACTATAATATTGAGCAATGTGGGTATTTTGTTACTGTCTTGTTCCTGTAATATTGATGGTATGATTAATTTAAGAAAGATAACTTTTTTTTATATGTTATTATATATAAGTTATTACCCTTTCAAGCATGGTGCGTAGCTGTGTGACAGGGATATGAAGGATCTTCTCTGCTTTCTTATCGAAATTGAAAAAAGTTATTTCACCCACTGTGTCCTCGACTTTTACACTCAAGAAATTCCTTCGTGAGAAAAAATCTAATTAGTTTATGGTTTGTTGATAATTGTTAGTATATAGTAATTCAAACCTTGGTTTAGGGAATTTGGTTTCAATGTTGCAATGGTCACACCAAAATGATGTAGATAGTGGGTTACACTTTATATTACACTCAGTGCATGATAAGTAGAACCAACCATATTGTGTATCTATGTCGATGATCTTCTCTTTACATGAAATGAACATTGGATATATATTAATTGAATGTTAATTTTATGTTTTAATATGATCATTAAATAAGGAATCAATGTGTTTGAAGAATTATGTAAATTTAAATACCTCCGGTTGTGCACTGGATGTGATCGATAAAATTTCTTCAATTGATTTTAACTTTGCTTTGTGTTCAGTTGTTGCATGCATTTTAATGATGTCGAGAGATGTTATCAGAGGATGTTTGCAATAGTGACATGTGTATATTCATGGTTGAAAGAGTTATTAATAAATGTATAGTGCATTACCCGTCCTTCAATGATGAAACTTCTAGTATGTATGGATTGGTGTAAACCTTGCTTGCATTTGTAGTGGAGAGGGAGTAATTTCCTAGGAAATGGGATAATTGAACATATTTGTAAAGCTATTAGGTGTTTAATAGATTTAAGTATGATGGCTATAGGGAAATGGAGCTTGTGGGCAGAAGTAAATAAACGTATTTGAAAAGTGTAAGAGAAAATAATATGTAAATTATTATGAAAATGTATAAGTTATTACATAAATAAATATCAGAGGTAAATGTGTGTTAAAAATCTATATGAGGACAAGAAGTTTAACTTGGAATAACTTAATAGTTCTGAATGAGATAACTATGATGATATCGGTGATGATAAGTTTTTTAAAATATCTCCATCAAAATCATGCTCATTATCAGCCCACAACGTTATTTGTAGTTTGGCCTCGTTGTACTTGTATAATGTATTAAACATATGTATTTATATAAGCAATCATATGAACATACTAAGATATGCAATAACGGTTTACCTTTGGTTTTGTAGCTGAATAACCCTTTTTTATCACACTTCCCTTCGCTAATTGATCTTCGATATCGCTCATGCTAATCAATACTCCTACTACGTTTGTTTAGAGTTAAAAATTATAATATATCTTAGTATAAATTTATCGTGATGATATTTGTAAATGTTGATATAAAGTATGTAGTTCTTACCAGATAGCTACAGGTTATCTGTCCTTGATGTGACATGGTTAAAATCGAGGAATTAAAAGCGATAGCTACTAATGTTTGGGTAATTCCCTAAAATTTCTTTGACCAAGGTGTTGGGTTAGAAGTAGATCATGTCTTTGGGGGTGACTAGTTAGGCTTGTTATCCATAACTATGTGCGTAGAGATTGTGTAAATTTCCCCCTCATTCAGCAACTGTTTGAACTGGTCAATTAATTTCTTCCTTATGCAAGAATGGATGTGATGTCCTTTTGAAAAGAAATGAATGTGTGTAAGTGAAATTTTTGGTATAGTAGAGAAATTTATATAGGTTAGATATATATGAAGTGAATACATTTTCATCAAGTAGTATCAGGTCAGTGCTCATGATTTCATTGTTTACTTTGTTATTACGAGTCTTCCATTTTCTTCATGTATTGTCCAACCAATCCCTTCCTTTTGAAGCTCCTTAAGTAATGTCACCTTTCTCATGATGTATTTAGGGATTGGCCTGTGATTGTAATAAGAATCAGTTTGGTTAATCACTAAGTTTACAAGTCAAATATATGTAAGTAATTTTCATGTTTCAATTGAATTTAACGTACTTTTATTAAATGAAACGAAGACTTCTTTGAAGACCACATTTTTTATATTTTTTTATTAATCCGAGTTATCTAAGATTATTAAAAAATTTAATCCATAATGTGAAGTAACTCGAGATGCCATGACGTACAGTTGACCATGGCTAAAGAGTGGGTGCGGTTAGTATACTCTAACATTTTGTAAAGTTTGGCCTTGACTATTGTTGATTGTCATGTGAAATGATGGTCGAATGGGTAGTTAACGTTGTTTCAAAATGAAAGTCCATTTAGGTCTGTAGCAGACATAATGATCCTGGGAATACATACCTTTGCGCCAATGTTTGACCCAGTAATGATTTTACCCTCAATAACCAACGTTGAAAGTTGGGTGATTATCAATCTTATACTATTGCAAAGTCCAGCACTTTGATTTATGTTTCGTAACAAACTGATCATCATTCCAATTTTCAAGTCCAATAATGGTTTAGGTGCCCCAGGAATGTAAGTGTATTAAGAAACTCAGTCGAGAAGCGAATGTCTTGATCAGCAAAATTCCCAGTAACTTTACAAACACAATCAGAGCTGAGAAATGTCTATTATCTTCGGGAAGCATGTCCATAATGTACGAATTGATTTCATCAACTCTTTCATTTGTTCGAGCCATAATCCCTCTAGAAGTTAAATACTTACTATTGGTATAGTTGTGGCATAAGTCTGGATATGTTGACTCAATTATACTGCCAATGGGATCATCAGTAAATGGGATGAGCATATCATTTAGTATGTCTATAAAATGGGGATTGCTTTCGTCTCCCAATGAGTTAGTAGGAAAATCTCCATCTCCTAGAGCGAGGATCCAATCATTAAATTAATTTGAATCTTGAATCCACATGCTTTTTTAAAGAAGAACACATGGCATAACTCCAAATGTAGGAATTACTAATTGAGGCATTTACAATATCCTCTTTGCTGCCTCTTGGTAAAATGGGTAGATTTTTTCGAATATCACCACCAAGTAAAATGATTTTTCCCCAAAAACTTTGTCATTTGAATACGGATTATTGAAACAAATAATATATTTAAATGATTTATCAACGGCCTCAAAAGTGTGGCGATGGTTCATTGGTGCCTCATCCCAAATGATCAACGTCGTTCTTTTTTATTAGCTTTACTAGTTGGGTACCCTGACGAATCTCACAGGTTGAGTTCTCTCTTATATTTCTTGTAATTGCAAAACATAAATGTGTTGTTCTTCCACAAGGTAATAACAGTGAGGCAATTCCCAACGACGCAACTGCTAATACAATTTTTCCCTCTGACCTTAATCTCGAAATAATTGTCTTGTATAAATATGTTTTCCCAGTGCCTCTAGCGCTATATACAAAAAACAATAGCCCTTTATCTTTGATACATGACTGAATGATGGAATTATGTTCAGTCCTTCATGTAGATTTGCATGATCGCGCAATAGTTGGTCAACATCATATGATAGCTCTTCTGTGATCAATCTTTTATTCAATTCGTGGATAAGTGTATGATTTTCGATTAGTAAAGGGGGGAAATCCTTTAGAGACTTATTTCTCTTGATAAATAGTTGGTCAATTTCATACAGACTATAATTTTTTATTTGATCATCTATAAGCATCAGATTATTGAAATTGAGGATCTTCCTTTGTCGATACAAAATATCATCAGTCAGTAATTCCCAGTTATTTTCCCAAATATGTAAAGCATCTGAGACCTTACAAAAGAGAAGAAGCGTGACAAAGAGATCCCACAACCGTGTCCCCGTTGACCATTGCGATGCTTGATGTATTATGTCCTGCCATTCTTTGTCTCCATCCAGAAACACAAGTGAATAACATGTTGCCTTAAATATTTGGTATGTCACTCCATTGATGGTTCTCATTTCTTCAAAGTTTCTTGCTCCCTTTATAATGTTAGATAACATTCTAAGGTAGAACATGTCTCTTGCAGTTGGGTGCGTGAAATTAATGCATCCAGTACATAGTCCAGATTCACGCCTCTTCCATTTCTTGTATTCTGCATTCCATGCCCATTTTTTTGGGAAATCTACGTGTGTTAACTCTCTTGCATCTTCGTGAACTGAATTAGTTCTCATCCATTCTATGAGCATAGTTTTGTTGACATAGATTCCGTTGACAACATTATCTAGTTTATCAGAATCTTTAAAGGTGACAACTTGTTGATCCGTAAGATGCAAAGTAAGACGCTCAACACCTACACTTCTGTATTGGATGTCAAACTCAAAAAGTCTCCAACACACTTCACATGATGAGAGATAACGATAATTGAGAATTGTATGTATTTCATCAATTTCCCTTACTTCCTCTGTCCGATGTTGTTGGTTATGTATAATATTCTCTTCCAATACCATTCTTACTCTGTCGGGGCCCTTTTTAATTTAATTGAAAATGTATTTTGTAAACCTTAATCTGTTACATAATTCAACATTGATATGTGCTTGATATTTTATGATTAAATCAATATTGAGCAGTACAACAAACCTATTATCAAGCTTCACCCCATGTTTCTCATAAAAAATTGAATCGTCTCTTCTCCTATACACCGGGTATCCTCTGTCATCAGTTGTTGTTTCATTAGTAAAAGGGTGAGGGAAGTGTTTTGTCAACCTTCTTTTGTCATATATGGCGAAGAAGGATTAGTAGCACTACATGGACCATGCATCATAAATTGACCAACGGTTGCATACCCAATTAGATCTACTGTACAATAAGATAACTCCACTGAGATGATGTTGTCAATCTCATTTGGAGTTCTATTGTTACAAATAGATTATAGAAAAAGTAATATATGTGAGTGAGGTAGGCCTCTATTTTGGAACTCAATTTTTTAGATGGATGTAAGCAGTTTAAAGATATTAATAGGTAATAACATATGTGTACTAAATAAGTTTATAAAGAAATATAAGGATTATAATTATGCTAGATCATAAGATGTAAGCATATACTGACCCACTAGAACAAGACCAAAATTTTGACCTTCTACTAAATCCCGCATTAGTTGAACTAGATTAATTTTGAACATTTTTGTCACAATATCTGGTCAGTCTTCAGGTTTTTGACTTGGTGTTCAATCAAGGAAAGATTGTATTTCTGCCCATTTGGGATTTGTAATAAACGTAATAAAAAGATCGAGGTTTCCCTCCCATCTACATATGCCCATAGAATCTTGAAAGTTTTAGGCCATATATCATGGATCTCCGGTGAAGCTAAAGGGTAGGATGATGCATTTTTCGACAGAGAGGTGTTGTATCTCCCTATAGAACTACATCCTTTTAGCCTTTATAGAGTTCAGATTTTAATTGTGTCTAATTTCATCTTACCCGTTGCAATCTCTCAAATTCGATGCAAGTATATTCGTCAATTATAAATTATTCGAATAATCGTCCTGAAAGTTGGAGAGTTTGTGCTTCGTTTATCCTTTGTTGCAATCTATAAGCATAAATTCACGCATTGTAACAAAATTTCTTTTGGTTTATAGTCGACCTCTTTTATTCAAGTATGTAATATCGAGATGGAAGCAATCCTCTCCATATGGAAATAGTAAGGGATACTACATATCCATAAATGATGGATGAAGATTGTTGATTCGTTGCAATCCCTCTTATCTATGTTCCACAATTACATCTCTCTTTACATCATTACCGTATAGGTCTCTAATAATAAGTTCATCTACCTCTGGCACATTAAGTAAGTTGTATACAAATGAGTTTCCAGATAGATCTCTGATTATTCTTATATGTACGTCTGTGAAATCTTCTTTCTTGAAATGATCACATGCCATCCTAAACGCTTTTTCTAATACATTGCGTATGTCAAACATTTTGATTAAACCTTCAATAATCTCAGTGACTAAAGTTGATGAGGGGCCATCTCCACGGAATGCATGCAACCTATAGTGAACTTCATTATCAGTGTCATAAATATCGAGTTGTAAAAATTTGGGTGGCTCTCCAGTTAAAGGCAGTAGGGAACCAATTTTATTGTAATCTTGGCCAGAAATGCGATTGACATAAGGTTCAACTTCGTTGTTTATAGTTTTGTCTATTTTTTCACCCATTTATGTGAAGGCAAACATGGAGTTATATGCCTGAATATTATCACGAAATGTGGCATATTTTCTTCCTACTAAAGAGTTTAACAAACTATTGAGGAACGCGGGAGATTGTTTTAGCGAGGTTAATTTTATATTTCCTTCTCGACAACACATGGAGGACTTTATATTTCTGCGTCATCTATGTTTCTCCTTATGCTCTTCATACCACATAATGGAGCCGCAATGCTCACAGTTATAACTTGGTCCACCAAAATTGCAGGCATCTTTGAATTTTCCTAAAAAACATATAGATATTTAATGTGATGTGATAGAGGTTATATGTTGAACAAAAAAAATATTTTTTACATGTTATTCTTACTCGAATGCGGGGTACGAATATTCTAGCTCATGTTTGTCCTTCGAATAGGTTGTTGACGATATACGTTGGATGATTATAATAATGTACATGAAAAGTTAGATTCTTCTTATAGGAAAAAGTACTATAAAACTCAAACATAAAATTAGTAAACTAATAATAATAAATTCAATAAATAAAATCTTAAAAGACCACGTGTATTACAGATCCCATTGACTCTCGCAACTGCGTATCTTACGTTTTCAATGGTGTATTCACTATAATTACCATACATAGTATTAGATGATGCGCCAACGACTTTCATGGATAAGTAACTCTCCCGTCTTGATTCACAACTGACCAATAAATGGTTCTTGCTTTGAAATCATTGTAAGCATGGATGGAATTTGGGGGGGGGGGGGGGGGGAATGGACGGGTGATTAGTTGGAGTAGGGGATGTGCGGTTCAACATTGTAGGTGTGTTATGAGAGACGAAGCCCCATAAAACTCTGTTACGTTTATTAAGCATAATGATACGCCTTGTGAATCTACCAAGGCTACTGTGATCAGGACTCTCCATTGATTCGTATCAAATATTGCATATGTATACCCTCAAATCTTATGCATTTTAACCCCCCCCCCCCCCCCCCCCCCGGGTGCCTTAATCTCTATATTTATGACCATTTACCAGAAAACCTCTATTTTATATTGTTAACATAATATATGAGGTGTAATTGGGCTTTTGTAGGTATTTAGGCACTAAATATGAAGTTTGGATGCATTCCGGTGAAGTTCCGTACACAATCGTACGCACTTTACGTGGCCATAAACAGTGCATAATTTTGAATCCGAATGAAGAAGTTACTATAATTCTCGTGGAAGAGAAAAACATTTCAAATCAAAGTAGAAGAAGGAAAGGAAAAAATAGGGGAACGAATCGATTATCCGCTTTGCAAATTGATTCGCTATGAATCAATATGACAATTGTCATCCATTCTGGCAATGTTACAGACCTCGGTACTTTTCTGGACAATATGACAATTGTCAGGAGTCCTGAGTCCTGTAATTATGCACTCACCTTTTTCATTTAAAATTTTGCAATTATTCTTTAAAAAGGTGACAGTATGATTTGAGTCACAAAAATGCAAAATACTAAGTAGATTAGCCTTAAGACCTTTTACTAGAAGAACATTTTCAAGAACAAGCATTCCTTATTCTTGGAGTGTTCCTTTACCAATGATTTGAGATGATACACCATCACCAAAAATAGCTTTTCCTCCAGCAATGCTGGTTTTGTTTAAAAGTTTTGTATCATCCCCAGTCATGTGCTTTAAACACCCAGAGTCTAAATACCAACCAGAGGGAGTGTGTTCAGCTTTTAAAGCAGTAATCATAATGTTACACTTCATTTGGGGCAGTAGCTCATCTTTTTTATCCCAAATAGCTCTTATTTTTGTTTTGCGCATATTTGCTCTCATCTGATAAAATTTGCGAGCATTAGATTTTTGTTGAAAGGTATTTTGCGCATGCATTTGAGTTTTATGAAGGATATGAGCATTTGGTTTAGGAAAGTGCCTAGGAATACTTCTTGGAAATGATCTTTTAGGTTTGGTCTTTCTCTTTCTATAGTTAGAGTTTTTGTCTGGTTGTCTAGGCAGGACATAATTGTTACGACTTCTCCTAGAGTAGTTAAAGTTTTGGTATGAAGGAGTATTACAGACAGGTTTTACTAAACGTCCAGAGTAGCAACCTTCAAAAGAATGACCGTATATGTCACAGTATGAGCAATACAGATTGATTCAAGAGGGTATCTCCTTAGGAAAGTCTCTAAACATAGGCTTTATGAGATTTTGACGTTGAACCTTATTCCTAGGGAGTACTGCTTGAAACGAAGAAATACTCTTCCTAATCGGAGGGCAGACGTATTTAGCCTTAGGCAAACTATCAAACTTAGAATGAATTGATTCCCAAATATCCAAATTTTGTTATTTTTTATCAAACTCACCATTTAAGGCTTGAAATCTAGACAAGTTTATATAGGTCTTTTGTCACCTGACACAAACTTGATTGGTTCAAAGTTTTTAATTTGTGTCTTTGAATTTGGGCAAAATCCTATTCCAGTTCGATTATCAGAATTGGTTTTTGAATCAGCAACAAAACCATCAAAAAAATTGGAATTATTTTCAAATTTAGCAAAAAAAATTAAAACAGTTGCTATCTTTTCTTTAGCTTGTTCCAATTCAATAATGTCCCTTTATATTTTTTCTTCAGAGTTTCATTTATTTCAATCAAATTCTTTAATTTTTTGTCAAAACTTTTAACTTCATTTTCATGAGTTAGACATTGGGTAGTATACTCTTCAGCGTTAAGTTTAACCATTATAATTAGGTCTTCTAGTTTCTTAGTGAGATCTTTCACTATTTTCTCTAGTCTATAGCTTTTCTTGAGAGTCTTGGCATAAAGTATGTGAATATCAGGGAGGTCTTCAGTGTCTGAATCATTAAGTGAAGTGTGTGAAGTGACCCCTAAGGGTTCATTTCTTTAACTCACACACTCATTGACATCGTCATTATCGTTTTCCCTTTGACTCACACACCCCGTAATAGAACTAGCATTGTTCTCAGAAATTAAAGCATCAAAACTAGTAGCAGCATGATTCATAACAACAGAAGTATAGCTACTAACATCATTCTCATACATAGGCACAGGCATATCATCATTATAGACTATCTTGGCAAAGAAAGACATGCAAGGATCAAAAACATTAGATGACTCAAGTTCCTAATTATCATAATCACTTGAATCATCCCATGTCTTGCAAATGTTGGCTCTAGTACGTTTATTGGTCGTGTTCAAGTTAACTCTACAATCTTGTGATATATGACCCAATTTACCACATCTAAAACATTCAATATTCTTAAAGTCTTTATTAGGTCTCGTATGAATGTCCTTGTGATGTTTGGCTTGCCTTGTTTGTTTTCCATTTTATTTCTAAATTTTACAATATTCTTAAATTGCTTTGACATCAAGGCAATTTGATTATCCAAACTATCTATATCACATTCCTCATCAAAATCATTATTGGGAATACTAAGCTCAGGTTTCATTAGCCTAGAGGAAAAACTCAAATTGGAACTAGTTTGTTTCCTATGGGACTGGGTCAATTGTTTCTTAAATTCTAATTCCATTTCCACAGTTCTCAGTTTACTACTGAGTAATTAAGGAGTGATATTGTGATCACTCATTTCCTCAATAGCATATCTTTTGTTATCAAATCTCTGTGGTAATGACCTTAGAATTTTAGAGACAATTTCATGTTTATCATAAGTTATCCCATTAACATGTAATTTGGTCACAATATCAGTCAAATTCATGTAAAAGTCAGCAAATGACTCAGAGTCAGGCAAGATTAAAGAGTTATACTACTAGATAAGCATCTGTGTTTTAACAGCCTTCACTCTAGTGTCACCTTCATGTGCAGTAAACAGGGTATACCAAGCTTCCTTAAAAGTGGTACAAGATGAGATCCTTTTGAACTCTTGTTCATTTATAGACATAAAAATGGAATTCTTGCCTTTGTTATTATTCAGAGAGGCTTGCTTCTCTTCTCGAATAAATTCATTTAATACTTTATTAATCCTCTCATTGATTCCTTCAATGGCTAGTTTAGTAGGATATGTATATCCATTTTCAACAATATCCCAGACATCATCTCCTAAGGTTCCTTGTATGAAAGCAACCATCCTTACTTTCTAGTAATGGAAGTTGTTTCCATCAAAGAGAGGAGGTCTGGATAAGTAACCAAATCTTTCAGATTTCTCGTTCATTCTTTGATTTTAAGAGAACAATTAATTCAGAAACACACGATCATTAAAATGAATTTTCAAAGCTCTGATACCAATTGAAAAAGTTGTTACTCAAGTCATTTAATTCAAGATTAAACAGTCTAAGTAACTCCGAACTATTTTTTGGACAAACTATTTTCTTTAAATCAAAACAGGTTAATCACGATATGTGTTTAATGAAAAATGTACGAGATATGTTCAAGATTTTGTAACTAGTTTTGAAAACCAAAACTAAAAAGATTAATTCAACTAAATCAGCACACCCACAATAATGAGATGAGGAGATGTAGAAAGATTAAGCACAAGGAGTTTTTAACATGGTAAAACCTCACCCAACTGAGGAAACATCCACTGTGACATCTAAGTCACAAACCAAAAATCCACTAAAACAAAATATATAAGTTACAAACTATATAACACACATGCACATAAAACAGACCTATACAAGTTTAGAATATGTACCCACTGGTTTGATTCTAACTTTTCTGTAGTTCTGATGTTAATGTGGCTTTCTCAGTTTGCTAACTTCTCCACTTTGTTCCAGCTTTACGTCGACTCTTGACATTTTAAGATCTTACAGCCAACACTTCTTGTGTTTTAGTGTGAGAAGTGTTTATGATAGTGTTCTAACACATGCATGCACACACTCACACTTATTTATACAAACAAGTCCAATCAAATTATAGATCAGATCTAAATGAAGTTATTTTCAGTTTCTTTCTTCTTTAGAAACAAAAAGACTTTATTTGACCTTTCAAATAGTCCCAGAATCCAAGGTTACCTTGCTCAGAAGACTGCCAAGGTATTAAATAATTTCAAAAGTTTTGAAATGATTTTTAAATTATAAGCCACCAATTGCGATTCCAACTAAGTCAGAAGTCTTGTTTCATAAGAACTAGAAACAGAAAGTAGATTTGTTGATTCTTGAGTTGTTAAAAATATTTACAGAAAAATCTTTAATCAACAAATACGATTTCTCAAGATGAGAAACTAAAATATGCAGATTTATATGTAATATGACATGAAATAGCCAAATCTACAATTTTTATGAAAAAGAAATAGAGATCTAACATGAAATGTCTAAGTTGGAAATAAGATCTCAAACTCAGAGGATAAACCCTGAAACAGCTTCTAAAACCTCTAACAAAATCACTCTCAAACACTCAGGTATGGTGTTTGGTGTAAACTGTTTAGGAGAAATGAGTTTAGGGTTTGAAATGGGTTAGGTTTTCTCTCTTGTCTCTCTCTCTCTTCTCTCTCTTATCTTCTCTCTCTCTCTCTCTCTCTCTCTCTCTCTCTCTCTCTCTCTAACTCCTTAAATTCTGAGACTTAACTTCCTTTTATACTGAGAGGGGAAGGTTCGAGAATGGCTCATCAAATCAATGGCTGGGATTTGGTCTTGGCCATTTAACTTTGATCCAACAATGTAATATACGCGGTGGAAGAAGTACACGCTGATTGGTCATGAGAGGTTACACTTGGATTGAGTTTAAATGCATGCAGAACGTTGATTACTTAGATCCAAGGGCTGAGAAAACACAATGGATACGAGTCTTACAACAAACACACATCTGGCCGATGTAAGGTTGACAGGTGTAGGGAGGAGATTCACTCAAATATGCGTGTTTTGAAAATAATTACACAGCTCCCGTGAAGTCTCAAGCATTTTCGGATCCTACCTAACTCAACTTTCAGGTATAAGAAGGTAATAATAGTAATTACAGAATGACACCAAAAGTTTTATAAACCAAATTTTAATTTCAAAAAATTATTTAAAAAATTATTTAAAAATTCCCAAAAATTATTAAAATCAATTTGAAATGGGATTTAACACACACAACTCACACAAAATCAATAAATGAAATATATATACAATGTATGCAGTCCTAGTGTGTGTGTGGTTGATATTTATACCTTTAATTAATCAGGTGTGGCATTATGAGAAGTATCTGAGGCTCTTTGGTATCTAGGGAATGGGACACAAATTTTGTCATAATTGCCAAACTAGATGAGCACCTATACAATGTAGTCTCAAATGAGTCAAAAGTATAAGGTGCTATATTTAACGTTGTAAAACCTCACCCAACTCAGAAAACATCCACGGTGACTTCTAAGTCACAAACCAAAAATCCACTAAAACAAAATATACGAGTTGCAAACTATATAACACACATGCACACAAAATAGACCTATACAAGTTTTGAATATGTACCCACTGGTTTGATTCTAACTTTTCTGCGGTTCTGATGTTGATGTGTCTTTCTTAGTTTGCTAACTTCTCCACTTTGTTCCAGCTTTACGTCGACTCTTGACATTTCAAGATCTTACAGCCAACACTTCTTGTGTTGTAGTGTGACAAGTGTTTGTGACAGTGTTCTAACACATGTATGCACACACTCACACTTATTTATACAAATAAGTCCTATAAAATTACAGATCAGATCTAAATGATGTTGTTTTCAGTTTCTCTCTTCTTTAGAAACAAAAATACTTTATTTGACCTTTCAAATAATCCCAGAATCCAAGGTTACCTTGCTCAGAAGACTGCCAAGGTCTTAAACAATTTCAAAAGTTTTGAAAATGATTTTGAAATTATAAACCACCAATTGAGATTCCAACTAGGTCAGAAGTCTTGTTTCATAAGAACTAGAAACAGAAAGAAGATTTGTTGATTCTTGAATTGTTAAAAACATTTACAGAAAATCTTTAATCAACAAATACGATTTCTCAAGATGAGAAACTAAAATGTGAAAATCTATGTGTAATATGACATGAAATAGCCATATCTACAGTTTTTATGAGATGAGGAGAAGTATTAAATCAGTTAAATTCTAGCACATTTCTATATGGATTCGATACCCGAACTTGGCCTCTATACTCCCTTTTGTTGAGTGTAGTCATATGTTTAGTTTTTTTGTATAGAATTGGTGAGCCAAATAAAATAAAACCACCATGAAAAATATGACGGTGTGATAATTGATTAAATTCGCAAATATCCAATTTTGCACACTTATTTAATTTAAGTCTATTTTTAAACCAAATTAATTCAGCCCCTAAACATACAACTATGTATCAAACCAAATAAGATATATCATGCGACACAAAATTTCAGGAAAAATCCCGGAAGGGAAAAACCTTTTATTTCAAGAACTCTCACAAGTTTACAAGACCATTGACTTACATACCATCTTGCTTTCGCCTATAAGAGTAACGCACGGTGTCTTCGTCAAACCTACAAAGCAACGGCTAGAAATAAATTAGCAATGGTTCGCATGAAGCTATACCACCAGGACGCGCAGTCCAGACATGCAGTCTAAAATCTTTACAAGCACTCCCTCCATAATAGCATGCAGCTGTCGGTTGTAGATCTCTCCCCACAAAGAATGAACAAACAGCAAAGTGTGTTCTTGAACACCAAAATAATTCACCAAACCATATGGGATTTTTGTGAATTGAAAAACAAAAGGGATGAAAAGCCTAAAATAAGAAGTCAAAAGAATTCTGCAGATTCGCAGTTTTCTGTCTTTCAAAACGCTGGGACTTCTTGATGAAAACGAAACCATTTAATGAGTATTTATAGAAAAATACGCCGCCTCAGTCGCTCTAATGAAATAGGGATCTCGCTCTAACGACGTACACGTGTTATTTGAACGACATCGCGCGACATCAACATGTCGCTCGAATGAGATGGCATCTCGCTTGAATGACCTAGCGTAAAAAACGAGGTACCCTACAAGGCTTAAAAAAATTACTCATTCTCAAATTTTGACGAAAAAGTCCCCTCCAATACTTAGAAAATATTTTTAAAAAAATCCAAAAGCTCTAAGTGCAAAGTTAAGGTATTTAAAACATAACCTTACCAAAGTAAATTTTGCGGAGTCTGTTTGATGAAGAACCTCGATATATTCAGATCCGTCTTGATGTAGATTCCTCTTGAACTTCTTCGATAGTTGTAACGGTATATGACATAATTAATTGTGACTGACTTATAAAATAATGTCCTTACACACCGACATCGGTGATGCGACACCGTGGCAAAACCCTGTCTATCAAAATGCTATTTAATTCTCATTTATAAGTTATTAGAGGTAACAATCCATTCAATTTCCAAATAAAGGATTTCCTAATAATAATAAATCACATGAAAGGGGCAAAATATAGAATAAGTGTAATTATTGCCTTCAAATACCTTAAATGTGTGTTGTTTGATGGGAATGGGTATATTTTTTAAAATCAAAAATCCAGTACAACAATGTTAACATAAAACTCAACAAAAGTTGCCACTTGTATTTATTTATGTGTATAAATAAGATTTGACATTGGAATAGCATGAAAATATAAGTAATTTAATTATATCTAAATTAGTTAAAGTAGTTGGAAGTAAAATATAAGATCCGTTGGAATAGGATAATGCAAAAATATTAATGTTAAGTAGTTTAGCATTATATCAAGACTATTCATACGTGAACATAGGTTAACTATAACATATTGCATCGTCAAGAGAAATCAGCTGTAGATGTAGCTTCTTAGGTTTTTTGAATTACCTATGACAATGAAAACAGTCAAATGTATGAACAATATTAGAAAATCATTTTATGGTAGAATAAAGTTATATATCTTTAAGTAATTTTTCAAAAATATAGCTTAAATGTGCATCAGTGGTAAATTACATTGATTAAAGCATGAATAAAATTTAATATAGGTGATTAGGCATAAATTCTTCCCAATTTAACCCTTTAATTTAGTTACTTTTAGCACATTGAACAACATAATCGATTTCATTTTATCTCATAATCTTGCTACTGACTTATTCTAATGAGTACACCGAGTTTCTGGAATTTCGTACTAATTTTGCAGGTATTTGATGTCAATTAAAGAAAGAAAGAAACTAGAAGAATCGAGAAAGAAAAGAAGGAAAGTCAAAAGGGAAAAATTGTAATTTCTACCCAGAATTTGGATGAGCCATCTAAATAGAAGTTGAAGACATCAAGTTCACGAGCACGTAGGAAAAAACGACACCTCAATCGGAGTCCCGATGTGAAAGTTATGAGAAATCAAAATCTGAAGAAAAATAAAAGGAAACCCGGACCGATCCGATCCGGACCGATCAACAATACTAATTTCCAGAGAACCCCGGACCGAAGACGGATCGAAGTTAAAAGAAAACAAACGAATCGATCCGTGCCTGATTGATCCGCCCAGGAAATAAACGAACCGATCCGAATTCCAGCCAGACCGAATCGAAGGAGGATCGGACCGGTCCGACTGTCAAATTTTAATTTTCTAATCTTCCTCTAATGGAGAGTCCTAGTACAACTAAAACTCCTGAAGTTTTGTAGGGTATAAAAACCCGTTTTACTATCATTCTTAGGACGGAGAATTTATCTAATTTTCCATTCTTTTCAGAAAAAACCTAGTTTGGAGATAGCTTATTATTTTAATTCCAAGATTGAAGATTGTTCAGATTTCTGTGATCACAAGCAATTGTAGTTAATGTTTTGAGTGATTTGGAAAGATTAGCGGTTAGTTTCCTCTGTCTAATTTTCTATTTACATAATTCTATAATTTTTCCTTAGTTTAATGATGACTTCCTACAATTCCAAAATAATTTTCATTAATTTCGTCATGGTAGGCTAGACTTTTAAGGGTCGGAATGCATGAACCCAACCCGATGTGGTAGTTGTATGTACATAAAATTAATCCTCTAAATTTAATGGTTTGATTATGACCGTATTGCGTAGAAACACGACAATTGTAGATCTTTGGATCTCATTTGCTTTCGAGTAACCGGGATGCTTTAGAATACAATTCGAGTGTAACTATTGCAATACTGATTTACTCGTCCTCTGATTAAGTATGGTGCGGGCTTGAACCTCATATACGTAATGCCTAGGAGTACTAAATTTTGGGTCTAATTAATCATTTAAATTTACGATTAGTTTTATATCATCAATACACTATGGTTGGGGGATTTTATTCCCGTCCTGTTCTTTAATCATATAGTTTACAGTTTTAAATCAATTATCATCAGTAATTTAGAGTAGCTGCATTTCATTCATACTTTCGTGCATTAAATAAATATTTTCAAAAATTGCATTTAGTTGTAGCCAATTCCCAAAACCAATCACCTTTTCCTTTTCCGTTAGAGTCAGAGTTAGGATTTCCTTATCTGTCCAACGTCGTCACAATTCCATTATCCTATTTCCCTGTGGATACGATCCCGACTTGCTGGGTTTATTACTAACGCGACAGGCTTGCACTTGAGCCTAGAGAGTACGCACTTCTGAGACATATTCTTAGTCGTGTCAATAGGTAAATTGCATTCACCGTTCAACATTTTATATTAAAAATAATGCATATTTATATATATCGACATGAATATATATGTACATAGATGTATTACCAACAATCAATTATCATCAATCATAACACAGTACTATTCCAGTAATGAATGAGCTTAATAACACAGATAACATTTCATAGCACACAAAATGGAGACAATTTTATTATTCTTAACACTATAGATAACGTTCCATTATTCCATAAAGTGCAATTATTGCATCATCCAAAGTAAATCCTCTTGTAATGACATCACAATAAACTGAAAGTAAACAGTATTTATTTGTCAACACTTCTTCGAGACAATGGAATAATTATAACTCATATTAAGGATAGTTCTCCATGTATAGGGATTCATCATAAATCGAAGGATCTTCATTTTTTGGATCATTTTCTAATGTTTTATCTTCTTCAGATAAAATATCGACATCATAAAATGCAATGTCCACGTCGGTTCGTTGCGGGTCATTACCTTCAATAGCTCTTTCAAGACGAGGGAACAAATAAGAAAAAATACTTTACTTTCTTTCCTCAGTTCTCTTAGAATTAATTATATTCCCTTCTCGATCATATGTTGCAATGAAAGGAATGTTTTGCAATGCTTTCAAAACATAAAATATTTTCTCTACACGTGTTTTCTTCGGTTTGTTCTGAGAGATCATCATATACTGATTTAATTGGCGAGTGCGACACCTTGATTGTAAACGTGACCCATGGGTTATTGGATTATCAATATCAATAACGCCTTTGCATTCATAATTTTGGCTTTCAATATTTAGGACTTTGACCTCTTTTCGTACTATTTTTCCCCTATCGAGAAATGGAATAACGTGATAAAATTTAAGTTATGTAAACAACGGTTAATATATATTAATTCATAATTTTTATTTTATAGTTTGACAAAAATAATTGAATAAAAATTCGATAGTGTAAATAATATAGTTGGGGTAGAGGGAGGGATAATGCAGGGCCTAGGAAAAATGTTTTACTTACGTAAAAAAATGAAATATTGGATATAGTTCCTACAACAGAAAAAAAAATTATAATACCATGTAATCTTTCTAGAATAAATAATAAAATAATATATTTTTGAAATAAATAAATATTTGCAAAGATTGGACTTAATTAAATATTTTATTTAATAATTGCATAGTAGAAATTGTTATTTAATCATATTTGTGTATGGCTGATTTTTATGTGCGTGGATATAGCAATTGGATATAATGTAGAAAAATGCATAATTAATGTGTGACATAATTTAAAAGGACCTATTATTGACATAAATGAGTTGGGACATATTTTTGGGCACATATGGTCTCGTTTAGATGATTTATACCTTTAAAAATAGTCCCGGGTCAATAGTATATAGGTTGGGGAATTTTTGGGCTAGTTGGATTATAGATTCAGGCCCATTTGAGGGTTCAAAAATTGGGTTTTAAACCCAACACGGGATTATTTATTAATTAGTGTTTAAGTGGGGGTAAACCACTCCCCCACTATCATTCCAAAAAACCAAAAAACAACAATTAACGGGAGAGGAAAGGAGAAGGACCAGAAGAGAGGAAAAGGGCAAGGAACAAAAGAAAAATCAAGGGGATTTCACGAAACTTTCCTCCACAAATCTTTAAGGCAAGAATTCTCCTGATTAATTTATGTTTCCAATATATTTCTTGATTCATCATAATATTCCCTTAAATTTCTGGGATTTAGGTTTGATAGGATTAATTTGATACTGATCAACGCATGTAGAGGATTTGTTTTAATATAGAATTAGTCCCAGAAATTTGGGTATCGAAGTCTGAAAATTTAAGGTAGATCCCTTAAGGTCTTAAGAAATGCATGGTCCCCGACCTCTGAGTCCACATCTCTTCCTTTGATATCCTCCTCGTTCATTTGTGTACTTTGAGTACTCTGTAACCTTTGTTGAATAAGTTGTCTCTCCCCCACCTTATCCCAATATAGGGGATGTGGCATCCTCTCCCAAATAAAGCAGTACAAGGGGCATTCTTAATACTTGCTTGATAGATATTATTATACACATACTCCACTAAAGTTAGATGGTCTTCCCAACTTTTGTGAAAGTCAAAAACACAAAATCTTTGCATATCTTCCAAGTTCTGGTTGCCAGAGTATAATACAACTTATTTGGTAGAAGACCACTCATCAGCGCTATGATTGTTTTCTTCTCTTCGTAGTCAATGACCTCAAGTTTCTAGTTATTAAAACGAGTGATGTAGTCCCTAGTGCTCTCTCCCGATTTATGCCTTACACTCAAAAAATGTGCTACGCTCTTGACTGGTTTTCCACCAAAATATAAATTTCCTATAAAGAGCTCTGCCAGTTGATGGAAACTAGCAATCTTCCCTCGAGGAAGATTATTGTACCATATTTGAGCTGATCCAACAATAGTTCCTGAGAATGCCCTGCATCTCATCTCATTAAGAACTGCATAGATATCGGTAGCAGCCTGGTATTGCTCTATATGGAGGACAGGATCAGTTTTCTCGTCATACTTTGGCGTAACTATAGTAGCTTTAAACTTCGATGGTGTGGGAAAATCTACAATTACTTGTACGAAGGGTGACCCCTTGACGAAAGTTTTTTGGAGAGGATTCCTGGCCTTAGCCATTTCCCCTAACCTATCCTCCAACCTTTGTATGGAGCCTTTCCAATCATCATTTCAGGCCTCTGATCTATTTTCCCGAGCAACCGATCGCGCAGAATGCTCCTCTTGGGATCTCTCTATACGAGTGACAGGGCGTGATTGGGCAGAACCTTCCCTTAGATCATTTGGTCGTTGAGGATTTTTTGACACAATCCGAGGAGGATTTTTATTCCTCCTGGGGCACAAACGATCAAAGGGGGAGACTCTACTCAATCTCACCAGGGCACTTGTTCTTTTCGGAGTTAGAGTGATATTTTCTTGAGAGTCTATGACTCTTATGGGAGATGTCCGCCCAAGTTAATAGGACGACTCGCTGGATCTTTCAGTGTGGCATGATTTGGTATGCCTGGACAAGGACACCTGAGGGAACAAAGTACGTCTGGATCTCAAAGACGGTAGATGAGTGTTTCTATGAACACTTCGCTGGCCCGACTGGGCAGGCATTACATTTTGAACAGTTTGAATGAGTTATCGCATGGTATCCTGCATAGCTGTTTGTCCTCTGGCTAAACTGGCCACTATTCCAGTGAGTTCATTGACAATTGGAGGAACGGGCGGATTAGGAGGAACTCCGTCATTGTTCCTATTGCTAGATTCTGGGAGCTCAGCTATGTTTTATGAATGTTTTAGTGAAAAACGCTACGTTTAGTCGATTTCCCACAGATGGCACCAATCTGTTGATGTAAAAAATTAGAATTAATCTAATTAATTGATCACAGATAAATATAAAATAATTAGTAGGACAAATGGGTTTTTAAAGTGGTTCGGCCCTATGGAAATGGCCTACGTCCACTATTTTGTATTGCTGGGTCTTTTTTTTAATCTTGATGATGATCGACAAATGATCAAGTATCAATCGCCCTTTTATGGAAGGGATTACAATGAATTTATAGCCTTTGGGCTATTAATGTGAATAGCCAATACGCCGTTAATAGACATATACATTTGTACATAATGAGAATGTTCATTGAATCCGATATTCATTGAATCTGTTATCGTCACTTGATCTTCTTGACTAGATGCTCTGCACGTTGAGTAGCTCGGTACGCTAAGTAGCTCGGGGTGTTGAGTAGCTCGACATCATAAGTTTTCGGTGAATATATGTTTTTGCCACGTAAGACGACACGTGTTGTCATAGACTTGGTCCACGTCATCTGACTAATTTTCGTATCAACAGTCATTTTAAAGGACACATCTAAGAATGTTGGAAAGATGCTCCTCGGTCCTGCTTTAGGTAATGTTGAGAGGAAATTAATAGGTTATGACGGTGCATCCACTTCCCATGACGCATCCGAGACGGTTCCCAAGTTTGTGTTGGATCCTTATGGCCCTCGACCAAACCCATCTAGGAGAGCTCGTCCTAGACATTTATAGAAATGTGGACCCAAGCCCGTGTATGTTTTTTCCTATTGCAAATAAAGATTTCACCTTAAAGAGTATTATTTTAATCTAGGGGGAGTGTCTTATAGGTATGTTCTTCTATATGCTCGCCCATGAGTTCCCACGTGACTTTTTGTATGCACTACCACACGTGTTACTGCACATGCTCTCGCACATCACTTGAGAGAATTTGAGAGTTTTCGAGAGCAAGTAGAGTATTTAGTCAAGACTTCACAAAATTTGATGGAGGAATTTCATAGGATGGCTTATCCTTTTGAGATCTCCTTTGGGCCTAAGGATTGAGGTTGAGACTTATTTATAGCATAAGGTGTTTTTCATGTTCATATCTTACATGCCTATCGCTAGATTATACTATCATTGTATATCTATATTTTTCATTTCGATATTTTTAGAAAAATCAAAAAAGAGTTCTATTTTCTAAAAAATTTTGAAAAATACAAAAATATCTTCAGTTTTTTAGAAAATTTAAAAAAAAGGCAAAAAGATTTTATTTTGATAAAAAAATTTAAAAAGGCGAAAAGAGTTTTGTATTTTTTACACCATATATGGATGAACATTAAAGTTGTCTGAGTCACCCATTCATTCCATATCCACAAGACCGCCACCTATGAACTGCTTTGGATCTGAGTGGTATTCTTTAGAAAATTTTGCAAGTAAGTTGTCTTCTAAAACTATCTAAAGTATTGAAAAAAGGTTTTGCCCTGAAAAGGGATTTTTCCTTATATCTGTTTGTGATTGCATGCATAGTTTATTTATGTGATTGGGATGTGTACGGACACAAATTTCCAACCGAGTCCTTTGTAGTTTTGGCTCAATTCCGGACAAAAATGTTTGAGTCATAGGATAGAGTTAATTGATCATCCTTCAAGCCTATGATGTGTTTATTGAAGATATAGCGGCCAAGAGTATAAAGCTTCATCAAATTGCCTAGTTTAAAGTGCCTCGTTTCTACGTAATCAACATAGTTCCATTGCTCCTAAGGTATGAATGCATTTTAATATATATATAAGCGCTTGGAACAATTTATATTGGCTGAACGTTTTTATTTAAAACTGTTGTTTAATTTCAGAAAGATTTTATTAAAACTTTAAAATCAAGTTTATAAAGTTTCTAGGCTAAAAAATGAATTTTTCAAACTTTCTGGAAGTTCGTTCGAAGTTTCGTTCGAACGAGATTGTCGTTCGAACAGTACTGTCATTCGAACGAGTCTGCCAACAAAGTTCCCCTTAGGCCACTGGAATGTCGTTCGAAGTGTCGTTCAAATGGACTTAATGTTTGAACGAAACTTCCAACGATATTTGTAACGAGTTCACACTGGAACCTCGTTAGAAGCCTCTTTCGAACGAGACGTCATTCGAACGAAAATATCGTTCGAACGAGTTTTGGTGGGAACAATTTTTTTGGCAGTTTTGAGCAGTTTTTCCCACATTCCCGCTACTTTTTCCTCTAACTCTTTTCCTGAATATCTAAGTACGGGAATCAGGATTTCTAACTTAACTTTTTCACAATCCTACATCTCCTAGAGAGAGTTTTGAGAGTTCATATTTCCTAAGAAAAAGTTCAAGTTTAAGTGTTTAATTTTCAAAGAAAAATCCTTTAAACACTTTGTTTCACCCATATTGTGTATTCCAAGTCTTCCTTATATATATATATATACATTGCTTGGAGTTTTGGCACCGGTTTACTCCTCAGTTTGAAGAGTTTGTTTGGGTTTACTTCTAAATCCCATAAAGAAGAAGATCTTGTTTTACTGCGGCAGTCTCATGTGGTGAAAGGTACCATGTGTGGTTGACGGTGTACCTATGTCTCATTGGTGAAGGACAAGATTCCGGTGAAGCTCCGGGGTTGTCTACTAGGCGGAGGTGTTTACAAGAATAAGCATTGGGGCTTGAGAGGGATCGAGTCGAGTGTTGTAAGTCTTTCTGTCTTGTAATTTGTAAATCCATACTTAGTGGACTTAAGGCTAGGGTCGTCCGAGGTTTTTTCCCGTTGTGGGTTTTTCCTCGTACATCGCGGCGTAGTGATTTATTTTTTTATTTTATCTTGCTATACTCACCTAGAATGCATGCTTAGGTAACAAGATAAAATTTGGTTTAATCACTATTTGTTTAATTTGGTGCTAAATTAAATATTGGGTAATGTGTAGTTAATTCAAGTCACTTAATATAATTTGATAAAATTGGTTTGGCCTAATTTTATTAATTGAAAATATGAGTTAGGTAAATTTCTAGGACTTGAATTAATTAATTGTGTTTAAGTGAAATTTAAGTTGTGTGTGTGTTTTAATCTTATTTCACTTTGGCTATAATTTTAATTTGAAAAAGAAATTAAAATTTGGTAAGTTGTTTTTATTTGAACCAGCATCGCACGCTTCCGCGTTCCAACAAGTGGTATCAGAGTCGTCGCATCAAAGATCCGTTTTTCCGCTTTTATAATTTTTGTGGTCCTTGCATTTTTTAGGTGGTTCATTTTTTTTACTCACTCTCATTTTTTTTATATCTATCGATGGGACGTCTTAATGATAATTTGTCTATTTCTAATGATAATAAAATTTTTGCTATTCGAGAGGAATTTAATGGGCTTAATAAGTGTAATGAAAAATAAAGAGAATTAAATTTGAAATTTGCAAAAAGAATTAAATTTCTTGAAAATGAAAATTCTTGTTTTAAAGCTAAAGTTGAATTTTCGCAAACCTCGCTATCTCAAAAAGATATTTTCACGAAAAGCTCATGGACATAAATCACAATTATAATATTTTAGAAATGTCCAAGAAAGAGAGTGATAGTCGTGAAAAGGCTCTTAGGGACAAGTTTGCTCACATTGAGGAGGAGCATGATAACCTTCTAGGTGTAATTGAAAATTTAATGAAGGAGTCCCGTAAATTTGAGGAGTCTAATTTATTACTTGAGTCCAAAATTTTAAATATGAAAAATGACTTACAAGACTCGAGTAGTTGTGATAATGGTTCTAGCACATCTTGTTCAAATGCTTCCGTTGCTAAAGCTAAAACTATTGTTTGTTTTAGAGGGTCTACTTTATCCAAAGACTTTAGAAAAGGTCACACCTTAGGTAACATTCCTCATGTTTTCACATGTGTGCATTGTGGTAGGAAAGGTCACCTTAGGTCATTTTGTTTTGATCTTAAAAGAAGTTCTAGGAAGTCTATGTCTATCATTTCATTAATTTCCAAATCCCATATTTTTAAATATACATCTATATGGGTTTGAAAATCATTCTTAGACGCGCTAGATATTATATTTGTCAATTCTCATTTACTTTCACATGCTTCCTCCCTTGCAAAATCTAAAGGTTGAATGTGTTAGTTTTGTTTGCATACTTTAGCTTTTGTGCCTCATACTATATCATCATGCTAATTGTATGCTTGTTTAGTCGTTTTCTAGTCATTGCTTTATTTCATATCTCATACTAGATATCATGACTTGTTTATCTTTTGTATTTTATTCCTTCATTTTAATTTGCATTAAATGAAAAATACAAAAAGATTTTTGTTTATCATTTGGGTTTTTATCTCTCGGTAATTTAAGCTTAATGAAAAATTCAAATGATTTTTGTTTGTCTTTTGAGTAAATATTTTTGTTGTCTGGTATAAAATTTAAAAAACTCAAAAAGATTTTGTTTTGTGTGTATTTTAGTTTGACACACTTTATGTGGCATACACTTGTGTTAGAATCCCATCTTTTACGCTCCCATGTGGCTAGAACTTTTGGTTTAGATTGTCAATCCTTATTATGTTCTTTACCATGCTTACATGGAGTAGTTGGATTTTGTGTTGTTTAAATGGATTCCATTTTGATATGCCTCTTTTCACACATGCACGAGCTCGTTTGAAATTTAATTATCACATGTTATATTTGAGCCTTGTGAGATGTTCTCCTACCAATCTTGTCATCTACATATTTGTGACCTAGGAGGACTAGTGCATGTCAAAATCCGTTGCACGTGAGCTTTGTGAGAAATAAAAATAATATATATAAATGTGCACGGGGAAGGGATCCGAAAGGATTTATTATCCTTTGCGAATAGTAAGCCACCATTTGTTTGGACCGAAAATAAATACGTGGTCCAAAGGCCTAAAAATAGAATTATGGAATTAAAAATAAAAATAATTGCCAAGGCTTATTTTTGTTTGATATAGTAATTCAAAAACATATATGCTTATTGAGGGAGATTGGATGATATATCAACGGTTTGCACAATGTTCGTTTATCCTAGTTGTTGATACCAAATTTAGTCTGCTGACATGGCTCAATTAAGTGAAGACACGTGGCAATCTACGTGGCAACAACAAATAATTCCGAGGAACTCAGACGCTCCGAGGAACCATACTACAACGAGGAACACTTCTTCTCCGAGGAACTCAGACGCTCCGACCAACAAGAACTCTACGAGGAACTTCTGAGTACTGAGTAGCTTAGGCGGTACGAGCAACTTAGGCGGTCCGAGCTGCACCTCGAACAAAGCATTAATAACCGGATAACCAACAGTTTGATTGTTCATTAAATGCTTATCATTCAGATGTATACACTTAAGGGGCATTGAATGTATTACCCTTTCACATGTACAGCATTTAATGTATTACCCTTTCACATTACAGCCTCAGGGCTATAAATACATTGTCTTACCCTCATTCTAAGGGGACCGGAATTTCTTGATTAAACTTGTAATCGAGAATTCCCAAACAATCATCAATAACAGAAACAGTGGACGTAGGCCATTCTTATAAGGCTGAACCACTTTAAAACTTCCATGTCTCATTTATTTTATCTGTGATTAAATAATTAGATATAATCTAATTTTTTACATCAACAGATTGACGCCGTTTGTGGGAAACGACTGGTAATATCATTTTTCATCAAAAACAACTCATCACAAATGGATGATATTCCAGAATCCAGCAATCGAAACACTGGAAGCCCTCCAAATCCATCTGCTCCGCCAAATATTCCAGATCTGGCTGGAATAATGACAAATCTGGCTCAGGGTCAGACAGTCATGCAAGAAACAATGCGACAACTCATACAAACCCTCCATGGCGGTGCACCAAAACATTCATGACTGCGAAGTATTCAAAGAAATACCCATTTACCTTCGTCACGTATTAGGCGTACTGATTCATATCGTACTGAGGAATCTGAAGATTTTTCTTATCAACCTGGATGAACTTCGTCAGTGCGGGCCACAGGTACTGAACAACGTATCACTCTCTCTCCAGAAAGGACTAGTGCGCTAGAGAGGTTAAGTAGGGTATCACCTTTTGATCGATTAGGACCTAGAAGGAGTAGAAGTCCTCCTAAAGTCGCATCAAGGAGTTTTCGACGACCATCAGATTTAAGGGAAGGATCTGCCCAGTCGTGACCAGTTTCTCATCAAGATAGATCCCAGGAAGCCACCTCAACACAATCAGTTGCTCGAACCAAAAGGCCCGAGGAAGGAAATGATGCATGGAAAGGCTCTATTCAAAGGCTGGAGGATAGATTAGGGGAAATGGTTAAAGCCAAGAACCCTCTACAATGAACCTTTGTTCGAGGAACACCTTTTGTCCAGGCCATTGTAGATTTTCCAACACCATCAAAGTTTAAAGCACCTGTTGTGACCCCCAAATATGATGGAAAGACTGACCCTGTCCTTCATATAGAACAATACCAGGCTGCAGCCAACATCTATGTTGTTCCAGATGAGATGAGATGCAGAGAATTCTCGGGAACTCTTACCGGATCTGCTCAAATATGGTATAATAATCTTCCTCGGGGTAAGATCTCAACTTTTCTTCAACTGGCCGAGTTATTCATTGGGAATTTTTATTTTGGGGCAAAGCCAGTTAAACGAGTAGCACATTTTTTAAGTGTTAGATAAAAAATTGGTGAAAGTACCAGAGATTATATAACTCGTTTTAATAACGAGAAACTTGAAGTCATTGATTATGAGGAGAAGACATCGATTACCTCCTTGATGAGTGGACTACTGCCCAATAAGTTGTACTACACTTTGGCTAAAGATCCACCTAGAACCATATCAGATCTGATGGGAAAAGCGTCCAAGATTATGAATGCCGAGGAGGCTATGGATGCGAAGAAGAATATTGATGCCAAAGAAACCAAGGTGGAAGGTGATAAAGCTAAGAAGAAAGAGCATAAGAACAATGGTAATGACAAACACTCAAAAACTAGGTCGACATGGGAAGTAATGAAGAAATTTGATAATTATAGTCCTTTGAAGAAGGACATCAACCATGTTCTAGAAGAAATCAAGAACAACGAGGAATTAAACTGGCCAGAGAAAATGAAGGCAGACCCTGACAGGAGGAATAAAGCAAAATATTGCGAGTTTCACAAAGATCATGGCCATATGACCAAAAATTGCATAGCTCTTCAAAATGAGATTGAAACACTCATCAGACGAGGAAAACTGGCAAAGTATGTTAATCGAGGAAGCGAAAGAAGAAACAATGACCGAACAAGGGAGAGGTCTAGATCTCCTCGTCAAGCAGAGGGGAATAAGAAAAGAAACCATGAAGTTGATCCAGAAGACGACCCCGATCTTCCCAAGAGACCAAGGCATCCATAATGAGAGGTATTTTCAATACTCTTTGGGTCATTTGAATGTAAGGTTATTACAGGTGGAGATGCAGGAGGAAGAGACCTTACTGCAGAGAGAAAATCTTATCTCTGTGAGGATCAAGCTTGCTCATACATTCAACGAATAAATCTAGCTGAGGAGGATCCCCCGAGAAAGGTGAACAAAGAGAAATTGGTCATTGGTTTCTCAAAGAATGACCTCGCAGGTGTTCTATATCCTCATGATGACCCATTGGTGATCAAAATGAGGATGAAGGAGGTAATGATTTCAAGAGTATTGGTCGACAATGGTAGCTCGGCAGACATCATGTTCTACTCGTGCTTTGAACGTTTAAATCTAAAGCTATCTCAATTGGAGTCTTATCATAGACCCCTCCTCGATTTTGCTGGCGAGAAAGTATTTCAACTTGGGACGATCAAATTGGACATATTCATTAGTACGTGGCCTGCTTGTCGAACAGAAAGAATACGCTTCTTCGTGATGGATAAGAATGTTCAATCATCATACAATATCATCATGGGAAGAGTAGGAATGAAGAAGTTCGAAGCTGTACCATCTACGGTATATCAATGCCTAAAATTTCCAATAAATTTTGGAGTAGGAGTTGTGAAAGGTGATCAGAAAGTAGCTCGGGAATGCTATTATTCATCCGCCGAGCAAGAGGAACTGGAGGAATCAAGGAAAAAGACTACTACTCATCAAGTGGATGAAGGGGAAGAAATTGAAACATTGGATCCTAGAGATGAGTCGCAACTCGTGAAGGGTCAAGTGGTGGAAGCTACTGAAAATATCATTCTGGACGACGAGCACCCTGAACGAACTACTCAAGTAGGTTCATCGTTGGAAGCCTCACTAAAACAGGAATTGATAACTTTCCTAAGAAGCAGAAAGCAAACTTTTGCATGGAGTCATGAGGATATGTCTGGGATAGACCCAAATTTCTTATGTCATGAGCTCAATGTGAATAAGGAGATCAAGCCTGTGAAGCAGAAAAGAAGTGTATTCAGTCCCGAGAAGAATCAAGCTATACAGGAGGAAGTCGAGAAGCTCCAGAAGGCTTGTTTTATTGAAGATGTTAAATATCCAGACTAGTTAGCAAATGTGGTGATGGTGAAAAAGAAGAACAACAAATGGAGGATGTGTGTAGACTTCACCGACCTCAACAAAGCATGCCCAAAGGATCACTTTCCACTGCCCCAAATTGATCAACTGGTGGATGCTACCTCGGGACATGAGCTGCTGAGCTTCATGGATGCTTATTCTGGTTACAACCAGATTAAAATTAAACCTGAAGATAGGGAGAGTACTTCTTTCATTACCCCTAGGGGAACTTATTGTTATAATGTTATGCCTTTTGGTTTGAAAAATGCAGGTGCGACATATCAGCGGCTGATGAACAAAGTCTTTGCTGAACAAATCAGTTGCAATATGGAAGTCTATGTTGATGATATGCTGACAAAAAGCAAGAAAGCTGCTGATCATCTAGTTGACTTAAACCAGACCTTTGATCAACTAGATAAATATCAAATGAAGTTGAACCCGACGAAGTGCACATTTGGAGTACGAGAAGTCATGTTTCTCGGATTCATTGTCAATCAGTGAGGCATCGAAGCTAACCCTGAAAAGATCAAAGCTCTGCTAGGGTTGCGATCCCCAATGACGAAGAAAGAGGTGCAAAGTCTTATAGGACGATTAGCAGCACTTAACAGATTTGTATCGCGAGCAACTGATCGATGTCTCCCATTCTTCAAGACGCTCCGAAAGACTTTTTAGTGGAATGATGAATGTGAGAAGGCTTTCCAAGACTTGAAGAAATATTTGGGAGCACCTCCACTATTATCCAGGCCAGTGATGGGAGAAAAATTATACTTGTATCTGGTAGTGTCTGAGAATGCAGTCAGTTCGGCATTGATAAGAGTGGAGAATGGAGTAGAAAAACCAATCTACTATACAAGTAAGGCCTTCCGAGTAGCAGAGATCAGATATCCAAGGCTGGAAAAATTAGCACTGGCATTGATCGAGGCAAGTAGAAGAATGAAGCCATACTTTCAGGCTCATACCATAGTAGTATATAGTGATATGTCGTTGAGGCAAGCCCTTCATAAACCAGAAAAATCAGGGAGATTGATGTGCTGGGCAATAGAACTTGGTGAATATGATATAGTCTATGAACCCAGATCATCGCTAAAAGGGCAAGCGATAGCAGATTTTATAGTAGAATTCACCTATCCTGATACCCCCGAGGAACAAAAGTTGCTCGCTGATCAACCTGTGGATGTTATAGTATCATCAAATGCAAACCCAGACCAACTTAGCTTGGTAAAAGGGAAAGTAGATGTTACAGGATCATCAAATTCAAGCCCATACCAGATCAGGTTGGTAAAAGGGCAAGACAAGATTATCGACGAACAACAAGAAATATCAGGAGATGGTGAAAGAAAGAAACAAATTTTCCATCGAGGAACTCTGTCAGATCAGAAATTTGAAGATGAGTTACCTATATGGAGTCTGTACGTGGATGGTTCATCTTGCACTACAGGATATGGCGCGGGGATAGTTTTGAACAGTCCGAACGAGGTCGATATGGAATATGCCCAACGTTTCCAATTCAAAGCTTCGAATAATGAGGCTGAATATGAAGCCATGATTGCAGGTCTCAGTTTGGCAAAAACCATGGGGGCATAACAGGTTATTGTCTTCAGTGACTCGCAATTGATCGTAAACCAAATGATGGGAGTATATGCAGTCAGAGGAGAATTAATGATCAGATATCATGCAAAGGCAAAGGAGCTGGTGTCAGAATTTACTGCTATTCAGCTGGTCAGAATACCAAGAATAGAGAATGAGAGAGCAGACTCCCTATCCCGATTAGCATCAGCTACTCGTACCGAGCTACGAAGAACAATCCCAATTGAAGTTTTAGCTGGTCGGAGTATAGATGAAGATCTGACGATGAATTTTATTACCCTTGATTTAGGACCATCTTGGATGGATCCCATCAGGGCATATATTGAGGAGGGAGAATTACCAATTGACAAGCTCGCAGCCAAGAAATTAAAGTTTAAAGCTGCTCGGTATGTATTAACTAACGGTATTCTATATAGACGAGGAATTATGGCAGGTTTGCAAAGATGTGTACATCCCTCTGAGGTGAAAGAATTGATTGAAGAGATCCATGAAGGGTCCTGTGGAGCCCATGTAGCAGGACGGATGTTTTTGCAAGGGGTGATGAAGTAGGGATACTACTGGCTAACGATGAGGGCTGATTGTATAGCCTATGCCAAGAAATGTGACAAGTGCCAGTGCTTCTCCTCCATTCGAAGAACTCCCCAAGCATTATTGACACCCATTACTTCCCCTTGGCCATTTGCCATATGGGGAATAGATTTGGTTGGGCCATTGTCGACGACCAGGTGAAGGTTTAAGTATCTCGTGGTCGCTGTGGATTATTTTACTAAATGGGTTGAAGCTGAGCCTCTCATTGATATGACGTACGACAAGGTGTACCAATTTATTTGGAAGAACATCATTTGTCGATATGGTCTTCATCATGCCTTCATCACAGACCATGGAACACAATTTGACAACGAGGAATTCGCTGCCTATTGTCATCAGTCAAATATTTTGAAGATCCACTCAGCACCAGGCCATCCTTAAAGCAATGGAAAAACTGAAGTGACAAACAGAACGCTGCTGAATGGCTTGAAGAAAAGACTGGATGATGCGAAAGCAAATTGGATCAACGAGTTACAATCAGTACTATGGGCTTACCGAACTACTCCCCGAGTAGCAATTGGAGAATCACTATATATGCTGGCGTTTGGAAGTGAAGCTGTTATACCTACCGAGTTGGGCCTCCCAACACACAGGGTACTGAATTTCAATTCCCTTGTCAGCGACTTAATGAGAAGATTGGATTTAGACATGCTCGAGGAAGTTAGGGAAGAAGCATCCATTAGAAATGCTGCTTACCAGCAGTGAACAGCTTTGTTCTACAACAAGAGAGTGAAGAAGACTGACTTTAAAGAAGGAGACTATGTGCTAAAGAAAGTAATTCAAAAGCACAACAAACTGGAGGCAAACTGGCATGGACCATACCGAGTTACAGAAGTTGTTCGACCAGGAACTTACCGGATAGCAACTTTAGAGGGGCAGGAGTTTAAGAATGCATGGAATGCAGAGCACCTGCGCAAGTATTATCAGTGATGTATATTCTCATGTAACGCTGTTCCGTCAGTATAAATAAAATGAAGACATTCTGCCAAGTTCTCTCCTTTTATTGAAAGTTTTTCGGGGAATACTAGTGCTACACACTACTCGGCAAAACTCGGACTACTCAAATTTATTCTCGAAAATGCCAACTAAAGTTGGTCGGGAAACAAATGTATTCCTACGAGAAGTAAAGTTATGTATTCCTAAAAATGCCAACTTATGTTGGTTAGGAAGTAAATGTATTCCTATGGGAAGGAAAACTATGTATTCCTAAAAATGCCAACTTATGTTGGTTAGGAAGTAAATGTATTCCTACGGGAAGTAAAACAATGTATTCCTACGGGAAATAAAACTATGTATTCCTAAAAATGCCAACTTATGTTAATTAGGAAGTAAATGTATTCCTACGGGAAGTAAAACAATGTATTCCTACGGAAAGTAAAACTATGTATTCCTAAAAATGCCAACGTATGTTGGTTAGGAAGTAAATGTATTCCTACGGGAAGTAAAACAATGTATCCCTACGGGAAGTAAAACAATGTATTCCTAAAAATGCCAACTTATGTTGGTTAGGAAGTAAATGTATTCCTACGGGAAGTAAAACTATGTATTCCTAAAAATGCCAACTTATGTTGGTTAGGAAGTAAATGTATTCTCGAAAACGCCAACTAAAGTTGGTCGGGAAGTAAAATTATTCCAGAAAGTGCCAAAGTTGCTCGTAGAGGAAAAATCCACTAACTGTAGTTGGTCGAAAAGGAAAATTTACCGACCTTGGTTGGTCGAAAACATTTTATGGATACAAGAAAGTGATCGAGCAAAATTTTTTATACTCGTAACTTTTTAAATTGCTACTAAGTTGATCGAGAAACAAAACATCATTTTTGCCAAGTGACTACCACAAATTCAAATTACTCGACAATAACTTGATCGACAAATAACACAATATCATTATCTTTTTAACAGATACACATGTACAGATGTAAAGTGTTACAAGACAATGGCAGTCAAGATTTGTAAATAAAATTATTTCATTAAATATAGAACAAAATACATCAAGAATGAAATACAAATTTATTACATCAATATTCCGACTCTATTGGTTTCTTCCCCTCTGCTTTTGAAACAGGTTCCTCGCCAGCAGGTCGATCATTTAAAGCAAGAGGAGAATTTATGAAGTTAAGGTCTTTTAACATCCTGATATTCATCACAGATGGTCGATCTAGTAGATGCTCGGGACGAGATATCTCGACATTGGAATGGAGATTGTAATCACCGAGGTATTTGGAAATCATACATCGAGGGATGGCCCAAGCAGGGATCTAACTCATATCAAGCTTGAATGGTGGCACTGGTAGGTCGAGCAGCCTAGGATTATGGTAATCCCACAGGTAATGACCCTGTTCCAGTTGCAGCACACCTAAGGCATTCAACCATCCCTGCTTGTAGCCCTCATTATTTGCATTTTGGATACGATCGTCCAAGTGGTAGAGAGCCTCGTTGTAGCCAGCCATCTAGAACTCCATGGGCTTCTTGTGGAATTGATATATCAATCTTTCCAACTGTTCGTGGAGATTTTTTATGAAGAGTTCTTTATTCTCAAAGATTGATTTTTTGCGCAGAAAGCTGCTCTTCCTGACCCCTGATCTTCTGAGACATCTCAGCCAATGCCTGGTTCTTCGCCATTAGTTGGAAGGCCTGGTTCTCTAAAGCAGATTGAGTCCTATGTTCCTCGACAAGAATCCGAGCATCTCTTGCTCATCCCCAAGGAGCTCTTGCTCTTCCACGAGAAGATGTAGAAGGGCCAGCTCTTTTTAAGGTTTCCAACTCATCCCTTAAGTTGGCGTTTTCGACCTCCAAGAACGAGAATCCCTCGTCAGTCACTGGGACCAAAGCATTTGAGGTGGAGGCAACAGATTTTAATTGTGATACTTCTCTTTGCAAGTTATTATTTTCTTGCTCCAACAATTCGGCTATTTGCCTGTGCTCCTCGACCTCGGCTTTCAAAGTTCTTTCCCTCACATTGTAAGCAGCAAAACGCTTCTCGTATCCCTTGTCGGCAATGATTTGCTGATACTTCTTCTCGTACCCCTCGTGCAAGAGGGCAGTGGATTCCTTATATTGTTGCTGAAGGTCTTCAAGAGTGCCTTGGAGATCCTAAATTATATCATAATAAGCTACATTATTGGCCACCGCACGATCAATCAGACACTTCAAATATTGGTAGGCTTCAATTGCCTATTCCGAAGCATCTTGGCTGAGGATATCGATGATTTATGCTGCACTCAGATCTGTGTGACCAGCCTTAAAATACTCATTACATTGCCTCAACAGCTTTGTATCGTGAGCAGATAATAATTCCATCCTGGCCAAAAACTAGTAGAGGAAGAAAAAGCAATAATCAATAAGAGTACCAACAGAGCATGAAGAGGAGAAACAATAGTATGCATAAACAAAATTTCAACTTTTATTAGATCAAAAAGTTCAGAGTTACATGTTCAGGGTTACATTTGACAAAGAAAAATAAAATAGAGAGAAACTCGGACAACTCTACACCTTTTCCTTGTCTCCCAAAACTTTCTCGGGAGGCTGGTACGAGGAGGTAGGTTGCTCGGAGGGAATAGAGAGTTGCTCGGGGAGCGCTGGTAGTTGCTCGAATGAAGTAACGAGTTGCTGAAGTTCCTCGCCAATGGGCTGGATAGTCGGGGGATGAGAAACTTGATCTCCCATCACCATGGAAGATGCTTCGTCCTCTTCTTCGTCTTCAGGAGATGGAGGGGTACCAGGGATGTGTCGCTGAAAGAGTTCAGAATTTTCATCAACCTTCATCTCCTGTAGAGTAGCGACCCAACCATCTCTAAAGTATTTTAGGCTTCCATATTCGACTTGCAACATCATGGCAGCCAAACCTTTGTTCCACCCTTTATCCCAGCCAGCGCTAAAATATTTCTTCACAGCCAACTTCCTCTTTGTCTTCTCCGAGGAAAGCTTCTCGGATAGAAGATTTTTAGCAGCCTTCAATTTATTCTCAACTTCTTCCTTCTGCCGACTTACTTCCCGAAGTTGACCCAACTCCTCCTCAGCAATCTTGAGCTTATTTTCAAGCTCCCCAGCATTTTTGAGCTTCCCTTCGAGCTCTTTATTCTTCTTCTCCAAATCATTTATTTTTTTCTCCAACCCCTTGGAGACTTCAACAACTTGAGCCTTCTCCTGCTCGGTTGAGGTAAGTTTCTTCTCCCAAGAAGCCTTGTCAGCATCATGCTTCTGATGAGAATCTTCCAAAGACCTCGTCAGACCCATCATAGCTTCCTCCACACCAGATGAGGAGCTCAAAGCTTTAATAGTTTCATCTTTCTTCAAAATTGTATTAAAGCAGCTCACCAACTGTGAAAAGAAAATGAAAGCAAGTCAGAGACAGATATAACAAGGGAAAGATGAAAAGTTCAAAACAATAAGACTTACAGAAGCAATATGGAGAGCATCCAATGAGGTAACCATGTCCCGAAAAAGGTTTTCTTCAATACCTTGGATCTCGGGAATGATCCAAGTCTTCACCGAGCTCATGGCAGAGCTCGGGGGAACAAAATTAGGAACACCAGTTCCAGTAGTTGGGGGTTGAGAGATGGTTTTAGCCAAATTGACCGAGGAGCTCTTCTTCAGCTTCCTCGGGGGAACAGTAGTAGCTTTGACCAAGGAGGAACTCTTGGTCGGTGATATGACAATCACCTCACCTGGAGCAGCAACCTTGCTCGGGGCCACTGGGGGCTTCTCGACAACCTTCACAGGAGCAGCCGAGGAAGGTGCATCAATTTTCTTTGTCCCTTCTCCTGGGACATCAAGCTTACTTCTTTTTTCCTCTCCAGCACCAGAGGCAGGTTTCTCAAAAAGGGTGGGAGGTCTTATTTTCTTCATCCTTTCACTCAAAGGAATATGTGATTCAGGCGAAGAACTTGTAGAGGTTGGTATTGATTCTGCGTCGCTTATCACCGAAGGAGCAGTGAAAGAGGAGGTATAACTCTTGTACTGCAGCAAATATGAAGCTGACCTAATGTGCTCGTCGGCAACAGACTGATGCAAACTCCAGATAAGTTTTAAATGCCTTATATTAACGTCTGCCTCTTTTGAGGATTTTCTTTTGCTGTCAATTGTAAACAAATCAACATTAAAATATCAGTGGCACATTTTATCAAATATAGAGGAAGCATAATTTCAAAATAAATAAAATGAAATAAAAATAACCTATCCTATTGCCATAGGGAGGGCATCTGGGACCCTGATACACTTCATCTCCAGATAAAGGAGCATGTTGCCAATTTTTTATAACAACCCCATGCTCAAAATAGTCCCTATTGGCATCCGGGAGATTGACCACTAAAGCCCTATTTAAAAATCTAGTTTTTAAATAAAAAGTGTTATCACCAATAACCCATCTATAACAAAACATGATTTCTGGAATTCCTATGCGAGTTCCATGAATTTGATTTAGTCAATGAACCCCATTAACTATTCTCGATGTATTGGGGGCTATTCTTACAGGAACCACGTCAAAGTATTGACAGAATTCCAGACATAGAGGGTTTGGAGGAAAAGAAAATCCACACTCAGCAACAAAGAGACTGGGGAACCAATGTCCCTCAGCCAAACGGAAATAGTCTGAAGGCTCAGAAAGCTCTTCCAAAACAACCCAGGAAGGAATAGAAAAATTAGAGCGAAATTTATCAATCGATTCTACAGGATAAACCATGATGAAAGAAGGAAATGAAGAAGAATTAAGAAGATCTTACAGAAAAAGAGTGGATTTGTTGACAATGAACGATGAAAAGGATGAACGCACAAGAGAGTAAGACAATGGAAAACTCGAAGATACAAATTTGAAAAAGTAGAAGACGATGGGATTGTCTGTGACGCTTAAATACCTTATCTTGGGAAACGGTAAAGTTAATGATTGCAAAAAGAAACGATTACGCTACCGGCGGCTAGAAGGACAAAAAGTACGCGGAGATCGAGGCGGTTATAAAAATTCAAAAAAGCCTAATTCTACGAATTTGGAAGGAAAAATAAATACAAAGGAAACACTCCTAAAAATCAGGAAGACCATTTAAAACTGCCATATTCCGAGAAAGAATGTTCCACACTCCTCAAATTTCGAACTATGAAACATTGGGGGCTTCTGTTGATACCAAATTTAGTCTGCTGACATGGCTCAATTAAGTGAAGACACGTGGCAATATACGTGACAACAACAAACACTTCTAAGGAACTCAGACGCTACGATGAACCATACTACAACGAGGTACACTACTTCTCCGAGGAACTCAGATGCTCTGACCAATAAGAACTCTACGAGGAACTTCTGAGTACCGAGCAGCTTAGGCAGTCCGAGCCTCACCTCGAACAAAGCATTAATAGCCGGATAACCAACAGTTTGACTGTTCATTAAATGCTTATCATTCAGATGTATACACTTAAGGGGACATTGAATGTATTACCCTTTCACATGTACAGCATTTAATTTATTACCCTTTCACATTACAGCCTTAGGACTATAAATACATTGTATTACCCTCATTGTAAGGGATCCGAAATTTCTTGATTAAACTTGTAATCGAGAATTTCCAAACAATCATCAATAACAGAAACAGTGGACGTAGGCCATTCTTATAAGGCTGAACCACTTTAAAACTTATGTGTCTCATTTATTTTATCTATGATTAAATAATTAGATATAATCTAATTTTTTACATCAACACTAGTGGTACTTTCAATGTCATGACTCTATTAGTTTGTAGAATCATCAAAAGTCTAGGCTTGTATGCATTGTATATTTTGTTCATTGAGTTCAATTTATATTGTCACATGAGGTTATATTCAAATGTGATGAAGTTTGAAATCAATTGAGAACTCCATGAACATGTTTTAAGTGATTGGGTTTAAATTTAATTGTTACTAGTTCACACCCCAACACTTCTGTTTCCATATGACACATTTTTACCATACGAGTTTGAAAACCTTATCTTATTTTGTGTCATTTGTGTGTTTATATCTATATATGTGTACTTGAGTCTATTAGGTATATATTATGTATACATATATTTGATATTTTTGTTTAGTCTTTGCCTTGCTTTCTAGTCCATATATGCTTTAATTCATAATTGGTATCCATCTTGTTGCATTCTTTGTTGATATCACATGCTTAATACGTATGTATCATATTGGTATCTGTTTCTTGCATCTTAGTTGGTATCCATTATTATTTGTTGGATTAGTTATTATTTTGTTGCCCATGTGCTTTAATGTTCTCATCACTTTATGCACCATTGCATGTGTTAGCTTGTTATCCCACTCTATTTATCCCTTGCTTAGTTTAGAGGGAGTATATGCTTTAATTGGGGGAGAAAAGTTAATATTTTTAGTTCTTTAGCCTTTGTCTATTCCTGAACAAAAAGGGGGAGAATGATAGGGGGAGAAATGGTATATATTCCTATTATAACCGTATCGTAGTTTGAGGGAGCTTTATCTTAGGGCGAGACGTCTTTCTAAGTTGATCATAGTTGATAAAGGGGGAGAATTAATTTAGGAGGAGTACTTACTTTAATTGCATTAAATATTTTTTATATTAACTATGCGTGTAATGTATTTGCTTAAGTGTGCAGGAATTATAGTCTAAGTGGCAACTTTCACCGGCAAAGATTTTGATCCTTTGGGTTGTTTGAGTCAAGCATTGTATTTTTATCTTGGGTGGGACTTTTGTTAGTCTAATAGAGCTTGACGGCCCTTTAGGATTTTTGTTTGGTTTTTGTCCCGGAATAGACAAAGGGGGAGATTTGTAAGGACACAAATTTCCAATTGAGTCCTTTGTAGTTTTGGCTCAATTCCAGACAAAAACATTTGAGTCATAGAATAGAGTTAATTGATCATCCTTCAAGCCTATGACGTGTTTGTTGAAAACGTAGCAGCTAAGAGTATAAAGCTTCATCAAATTTCCAAGTTTAAAGTGCCTCGTTTCTACATCATTAACATAGTTCCATTGCTCCTAAGGTATGAATGCATTTTAATATATATATAGGAGCTTGGAACAATTTATATTGGGTGAACGTTTTTATTTAAAGCTGTTGTTTAATTCAGAAAGATTTTATTAAAACTTTAAAATCAAGTTTATAAAGTTTCTAGGCTAAAAATCGAATTTTTCAAACTTTCTGAAAGTTCGTTCGAAGTGTCGTTCGAACGAGATTGTCGTTCGAATAGTACTGTCGTTCGAACGAGTCTGCCAACGAAGTTCCCCTTAGGCCACTAGAATGTCGTTCGAAGTGTTGTTCGAATGGACTTGATGTTCGAACGAAACTTCCAATGATATTTCTAACGAGTTCACACTAGAACCTCATTATAAGCCTCGTTCAAACGAGACTTCATTCGAACGAAAATGTAGTTCGAACGAGTTTTGGCGGGAACAGTTTTTTTGGCAGTTTTGGGCAGTTATTTCCCACATTCCCACTACTTTTTCCACTAACTCTTTTCCTGAATATCTAAGTACGGGAATCAGGATTTCTAACTTAACTTTTTCACCGTTATACATTTCCTAGAGAGAGTTTTGAGAGTTCATCTTTCCTAAGAAAAAGTTCAAGTTGAAGTGTTCAATTTTCAAAGAAAAATCCTTTAAACACTTTATTTCACCCATATTGTGTATTCCAAGTCTTTCTTATATATATATATATACATTGCTTGGAGTTTTTGCACCGGTTTACTCCTCAGTTTGAAGAGTTCGTTTGGGTTTACTTCTAAATCCCATAAAGAAGAAGAACTTTTTTTGTTGAGGCATTCTCATGTGGTGAAAGGCACCATGTATGGTTGACGGTGTACCTATGTCTCATTGGAGAATGCTAAGATTCCGGTGGAGCTCTGGGGTTATCTACTAGGCGGAGGTGTTTACAACAAGAAGCGTCGGGGCTTGAGAAGGATCGAGTCGAGTGTTGTAAGTCTTTCTGTCTTGTAATTTGTAAATCCATACTTAGTGGACTTAAGGCTAGGGTCGTCCGAGGTTTTTTCCCATTGTGGGTTTTTCCTCGTACATCGCGACGTAGTGATTTATTGTTTATTTTATCTTGCTATACTCACCTAGAACGCATGCTTAGGTAACAAGATAAAATTTGTTTTAATCACTATTTGTTTAATTTACTGCTAAATTAAATATTGGGTAATGTGTAGTTAATTCAAGTCACTTAATATAATTTGATAAAATTGATTTGGCCTAATTTGATTAATTGAAAAATATGACTTAGGCAAATTTCTAGGACTTGAATTAATTAATTGTGTTTAAGTGAAATTTAAGTTGTGTGTGTGTTTTAATCTTATTTCACTTTGGTTATATTTTTAATTTGAAAAAGAAATTAAAATTTGGTAAGTTGTTTTTATTTGAACCATCATCGCACGCTTCCACGTTCCAACAGGATGATCATCTTATGCAAAACTAATTTAATCAAAGATTAAAATTTGATAAAAATTAGATTTTCTTGTTTGGAGGCATTTAATTAAATAACTTAATCCATTAAGATCGTGCTCACTCTCATAAGGACTAGTGTTCTAAGTGGGAGAAGAGAATATCATTTTGTGAAAAGGGAAGGACCCTGCCCAAAGTGACTTTATGATCTGCCTACTTACCTCTGTGGGCTTTAAAAATTATTTTGTAAGTTTTCTTTTTTGAAAAGATGATTTTAAGAGGATGAGGTCCTATTTAGTTCTAAAAAAGAGGAGATATGCATTTTTTAGAATAGAAAAGAGGAGAGAAGAGTTATAGCATGACAAAAGTTGGACTAAGGGTAAACTTTCTTAAGACGATCCAAGTTGACTAGACTCACCACATCTCTTCTCAATCAAGGTTTGTGATCATAGCAGCGCTACTTGACAGAATTTTTTTCACGAGGTATGGCCCTCTCCAATTTGATTTAAATTTTACTCTTAGGCCCTAAATGGGATTTATAATTTCTTTGAGAGCGAGATCTCCTTCTTTCACACTGTGATCTTTGACTTTCATATTGAAAGATCGCACAATGTGGATATGGTTCCCTCGTATATGGTATAGAGTCTTTAGTCTTCTTTCATCCAAAAGCACGAGTTCATCGTAGCGACTTTGTTGCCAATCGATTTTTCCAACTTAACTTTTGAGCAAGACTTGTAGAAAGGGTATTTCGAGTTCAACGGGTAGGACAGATTCCATATTCTATACCAAAGAGTATGGGCAGATCTAGTGGGTGTACTTATAGAGGTGAGGTAGCCCCAGAGGGCACATGAGATTTGATCTGCCTATTCTCTCCAACTTTCAGTCATTTTACTAATTATGGATTTGATAATTTTATTAGCAGCTTCGATAGCCCCATTGATTTGCGGTTGGTGGGGAGACGACTTGTGCCTATAAATACCATACTCGTTGACTACTTCTGTGACTTTGGATTCAAAATAGAGCCCATTATCTGATACCAACTTGTGGGGAAATCCCAAACCGTAGATGATATTTTTCTATTAAACTTAGCCACTTTCTTCGTAATCAACACCATGTATTATTCTACTTCAACCCATTTAATGAAATAATCATTGGCAACAGAATAAATTCATGCCCATTTGAGGCTTTGGGAGTGACTATCCCAATTATGTCAATGCCCTAAGTTAAGAAGGCCCAAGGTGAAGTCATGTTGTACAACTTTTGGAGAGGTAAGTTTTAAAGATTGGCAAAGCTATTTGAATTTAAAGCACCCTCTGACATAGGCAATACAGTCTTGGACCATGTTGGTCCAAAAATATCTCTAACTAATGATCTATTTAATAAGTATATAACCGTTCATGTGGGCCTTGCATTTCACACTGTGGATTTTCTGCATCATGTCTTCGACATCAACCCCTGATATGCATTGCAAATAGGTTTCGTTGAAATTTTTCTTGAAAAGCTCTTTGTCACAGATGATATACTGAGCGTCAAAATTGCGAAGAGTCATGCGGTCTTTATTATTAGCCTCTTGGGGATATTTACCATGCTTGAGGAGGAACCAGATATCATTATACCATAGTCCAATTATATCTGAGTCTTTTTTTATTTTGAGCTCAATATGGTAGTAGTGAGTGGGTACAGACTTCTTTTAGACTAGAAAGATAGACATTGTTATTCCCTCAAGCATGTCGACTATAGAGGACAAGGTTGCCAATGCATTGGAAAAGAAGTTTCTTGAGTGGGGAAGGTAGTTTAAGGTGATACCCTCAAATTAAGAGGTGAAATCTTATATGTGAGCGTGAAAGGGTATGAGTTTCTCATCTTTGAATTTCCACTTTTGGAAGACTTCTTCAATGAGGAGAGATGAGTTTCCATAGACAGAGATGCATCTAATTCCTTTCTCGAGGGAAGTCTTGAGACCAACAGTGCATAATTCATACTTCGTCATGTTGTTAGTAAAAGGGAAGTCCAACTTGATGGCGATGGGAGTGTGAGAATCGTCAGGGGAGATTAAGAGTATCCCAATGCCATATCCCTTCGTTTCAGTAGCTCTGTTAAAGAACATCTACCATCGAAACCCTTCATGAGAAGTATAAAGAACATCTTTCCACGGGAACTCAAAAATCCATACATTGGCTTTTTCAACGAATTATTGACAAGGCAGTGAGAGATGTATCTTCCTTTCATGTCTTTTTGAGTGACATGTGCGATGTTGAATTCGTCTAGTAACATCAACCAATGAGCCATTTGACATATAAGGCAGGATTTTCTAATATGTATTTCATGGGATCTATTAGAAACACCAACTTGATGGGGAACACAAGCATGTAATGCTAGAGCTTCAACGTAACCTAAATTAAGGAGACACACGCCTTCTCTAGTGCGGAGTAGTTCACTTCATACCCTTTTAACTTTCGACTAGCATAGTAGATGGCTATTACTTTGCACGAATCTTTAATGCATTGGGTTATCATAGCTTCTTTAACGAAATTAGTGACAATGAGGTATAGAATTAGGGGAAGAACCTGTTGTGGTGGCATGAACACCGGAGGTCGGGTAAGGTACCTCTTGATCTTGTCAAAAGCTTTTTAATATGCCTCGTTCTAGACTTTTGTCAGATCCTTTTAGATAAATTTGAAGATAGGTTCTCAGATAGAGGTCAACTCGCTGATGATTCGATTAGTGTACTAGAGTTTTCACAAGAATATGGGGACCTATTTCTTCATTCGAGGTAGCGAAATTTTGAGTATTGCTTTAAGTTTGGCATGGTCTACTTCGATCCCTCTCTCACTACCTATGAAACCGAGGAGTTTTACTTTCGTGAATCCAAAGATGTATTTTTACATATTGAGACACATCATATATTGCCATAATTACGCAAAGAATTTCCTCAAGGCAGGGGTGTGACCGTCATGAGTTTTAGACTTACTGATCGTATTATCAACATAGACTTAGACCTCTTTATGGATAAGATCATGCATAATGGTTATAGATTCCCTCTGGTGGGTAGCTCTTAAATTTTGTATACCTAAATTTATTACATTGTATCAAAAGATTCCCCGTGTGGTGAGAAAGGCGGTCTTCTCATGGTGGTTGGGTCGCATCTTAATCTAGTTATAACTGGAAAAACTATTGGCAAATGACTTGAGACCATGACTGGCAGTGTTATTAATAATCATGTTAATGTTGGGTAAAGTTTAATTGTCCTTTTGATATTCTTTATTCAGATCGTGATAGTCAATGTACATGCAAACTTTTCCTCCCGATTTTGGTATAAGGACGACGTTTGTGAGCCATGTAGGATATTCAACCACACGGATGAAGCTTACTTTTAATATTTGACCACTTTATCTTTGACTTTGAGTGACCACCCATTCCGCAGCTTTCTCAATTTTTGTAAGAGAAAAATTAATGATTACTCATATTTTTAACTTATTTTAGTTTGGCATATCATGTTGCACAAACAAAACTCCTAAACACATTTGTGTCATTACTTTTCGGTACTTAAAGACTACATTGAAGACCGTCAAAGAATTATAGGTTTGGTCATCTCAATAATCTTAGAATACGTATGCATTTGGTGTGGTAAAAAGGATCTGAGTATTTTCTAGGGTTTACCTTTTTATGGTGCAATATTATTTTAGGGAAGTAGAAAATTAGTAAGGAACAAATTTCAAATTTACGAAACTTCGTTTGAATGAAGTCCACCATCGTTTGAACGAGATTTTTTTTAGGTCTACTAAGATCTTGTTATAAGGATTCGTTTGAATGAGTTTGATGTTATTTCAAACGAGATCCCTTTATAATTTTGCTGAGATCTCATTCAAAGTTTATGTTCGAAGTCGTTCGAACGAGTTAAGGCTATCGTTCGAACTACCTTCCCCTTCGTTCGAATGATCTGAGAAGATTTTATTTTTTAAAGATTATCTCCCCATTATCTTTTATGTTTATCATTTTTAATTTCCTTTCTTATAAAAAAGTCTGAACGAGATCAGATAGTCTGCGAACTCTTTTTCATAAAGAAAAATGTCTTTTAATGATCAAACACCTCGAATCACATTCCTTACCCCCGAAAATTATTCAAGATCGCTTTTATCTACATCAGCAAGGATTCTTACTGAAATCTCTTCGTAAGGACTTTTCTCTACTATTGAGTTTGTGGAACAAGATTCCACTGCTAAAAAAGGAAGGAGGCTAAATTAGTGGATACCGAGGGTGAACCACTACTTGTGGACGGCTCTGGAGCTCAGTCGTATCTATTGGAGTTTTGAAAATCTACGCATCAAACTTAGTTTAGCTAATTATTTTCATAAGTTGTCTATATTTGTAAGAGGGTACTTTAGATAAGATGGAGGCGTAACCCCTTTTTCAGTATGATAATGATAACCTAACTCGGCCAAAGCTTTGGATTAATAATAGCACACACAAACATAAACCCAATGACGACAAACTCAGTTTAAACTCACAAATCTCTCGTATATAACTCAGGAAAGTAGTAAAGGAGTTTAGAAGTAATCTTAGCTGGAGGGAGAGAGAAGTAAGCACCCTAGATACACCTTGGTAGGTAGGTATAAACACACCTAATGCCCTCAGGAATCTCTGTCAAAGATTAAAAGCTTCGTAATAAGTAACAATGGTGAGTGGGTAAACTCTCTAGTTTATAATAACTCTCTCTCTCTGGCAATAACTTCTCAGACTCTCAAAAGGATCCTCCTCTCCTCAGGGGTGGTTGGGGTCCTTAAATAGCCCCTACACCATCCCCGAGGCAACTAAGTCATTAAAGACTATGAAAGACATCCCTCATACTTTATGTCACAATCTTAAATGTCTGATGCACTAGTTATCTCCACGTCATAAACATTAAATGCCAAGACATGCCTTTTGCATAACCACTGTGTGTCAGGGGCTGTTGTTGCAGAGGTGGCTCACCAACTGCCTGACAACCCCAAATACCACAGTGGTTTACTCAAGTGCATGTCTGACATTATTTAGCTGGCTAGTGACATCACCTACAGTAGATGTGACATTAAGTAGAGGGTTGTTTGGTTCACAACACATCGCCCGATGGAACTCAAAGCTGCTCCGCCCGAGGTTCCACGATCAGGGTGCTTCGGTATTTTACCAGGTGTATCTAAGATGGTCAGGACAAGCCCCAACGGTGCCTCACTTATCAATCTGTGACACCCCGCCTAATTAAATACCGGGCGATCACTCCTTTATTAAATTAAATCAAGGTAAACAGTTGGTTCATTCTCAGCATCACTATCGATAAAAAATATTTTTTCCAATTTAACACCCTAAATAATTAAGCTAAGTGTCAAAAAACATTTTTTTATACGAACTTCCAAATTTTAATTAAAGAAAAGATTTTTATTAATTCAAAACAACATTTCTACAATAGAGAATCATACCACGAAATTTAAATAAAACCATACATTCACCAAACGAATGTCAATAATATAAAACTAAAATCATAAACCATCCTGAAAGAAATCCCATAAACAATACTGGAATAACTGAAATATAAAAATCTCTAACAATAAATGAAATGATGAAAAGGGCGACACGTGCCCCATAAATGAGAGTAATGAGAGTGGAGTCAATGTCGGAAGCCGTCTACTCAAGGGACCTGCAACTCCCACCTAAGCTGCAGCTCGTTCTTCTCAAAGAATCCTAAGCAAGACGCCCCTGCGGGTGGGCACCTGAAAATATACATATATATACACAAGAGAGAGAGAGAAAAGGAAACGGGTCAGGGCCCGAAAGTGTGTTTGATTTTAAAATACGTTAAGCAAGTATTTAAATTGATACAGGCCAATGCAACATCATATTAGTTCGTCTCTCTCTTGAGAATTACTCACCTCTCTTCTAATGTGCACTCCTATCGTACTAACCTTCCCAATGGTTCGTTTATCTTAACTTACTCATATGTTTTCAAAACTGAACGATGACAATGTTATAAAAAGGTTACTTTCAATTTGTAGTATTCCCCTCGTTTTAGCTTCATTAAATTATAAGATTTCCCCGTGCCTTTTCATTTTTTTCACAAAACAAGTATTTAATAATTTGAATCAACAACCATGTTCTACTTATCAAATCACAGTAGGCAGTTCAAAGTTTATAACCTTATATATATATTAACTACTCGAATAAATATATATATATAATGGCACCCCAACTAAACTATGGTGCGGGCATACTCTGCTATCCAATCCCCGTATCGCTCACATAAAGGGAAATACAAGTTCGGAATCACTCTCGAACTGTATTAACATATACAAAACAACGTTGAGGCGAAGCATAGATTCCAAGTCCAAGAGGTCAGTACATACCCACACGTCTCTTAGGACCGTCCGACTATCAATTTAATAGCCCGTACCTAGGATCTCTATCTTCTAAGGTACGATTCAATATCCCCATAAAGCAACACAGGATACGATCGTCCCAGCGCGGTAACCTCAGGGATAGCAAGTAGCGCGGGTACATTTTTCACATGTATATAATATATGTACACACATTCATATAAATATACCAATTTTATCATATTAATATAGGTCACTCTCATTACCCATAATTACAACCTTTGTCCTAAATTTCACCTTATTAGTATAACGTATAAGGTTTCGCCTCTAACCTTAATTCGAAGGGGTTTTCTCACTAGTTATGGGACACTCGTGGGTTCTATCCATCCAAGTAATATATTCAGTAGGTAGACGTCTATTCACTAACATAGGTATTCGTTGAATTCTCTCATTTGAAATACGTAGTTCGTCGTTCCTTAATTAACTATTCCTTAAACCCAATTATCATTTCATAATAAAGTTCTCAACACTTAATCATATGTCCTACTGGTCTCTCTTATATCCCAAAACATTTTATTTGAAATGCCCAAGAATTCTTTCATGATAAATTAATTCAACTAATTAAACAAGGGAAATAATAGGCTGCCAGGAAGGGTCGATCGATCGACTACTGGGGTTCGATCGATCGAACCTTCGATCGATCGACGCTATAGGGTCGATCGATCGATCAAACAGGTATTTCGATTTCTGCAGAAGTGCAGTTACGGGTTTAACTAATATTCTTCATTCAAATCCATAATTTCCAACACTAATCATCCCAAAACTTATACTACAATCATGGTAATATATTTCCAGATGTTTCTAACGTTAAGCATGCATATAACCATCATTAAACATGATTAAACAACCTAAAATCTCATCTAATCATCAAGAACCCTAAGTTTTCTTAATCTTTTGTTCTAATCAGTTTTCTCCAGAATTTTCTTCTACAATAACATCAAAAATTCGTAGGTTTATCATCTACATTACATAAGACTTCCAGAATATAATTTTAATCTTGTCTACATGCAAATTCCTATCACAAAGTGGGGTTTTCTTCCATAAATTATACTCCTAATCATTCCTACACTAACATGATTATTGCACCAACGAAAATACGCAAGTTAAACACTTGCCTGGAATTTCAGAGGTCTGGTTTCCTGCTGATATTGGTGTGGTTGCGTTCTCCTCCTCGCGATCTACGCGTTGGTGGTGACGGTGGTGCAAAAGGTGGTGTTTTTGGCCTTGAATCACCTAGCAAGGTCTCTCCTCTCTTCTCCACTAGCCATCTTAGGGTTCTGAATGATCTAACCCTAAAAGGCTGACTTTAATGGCTGCTAAGGATGGCTGAAATTCGTGGGTTTAATTACCCTAGTTTGTAAAATGACCAAAACGCCCTCCCGGGTCACTAATTAAGCCTAAAAACATCCCGAGACCCAAACTAAACCCCCGGGTACACTTTTCTGACTATCTCGACCCTTCCGGACGCGTTGGTGCACTCAAAACGACCATACGGACAACTCATAAAATATTTACTTTTATATCTCAATAATTAGTCCCGACGCGACACGGGCGCGTCCCGACTAAAATTACCAAAATTGTCATTTTCATTCACTCGTGACATTTACCATATATTACTATGATCCTAAGTAATATTCAACAATTTCATATTATTACTAACTCACGTCACGTTAATAATTATAACATAATTAATTTCCGGATTTTTATTAAATAAATCCCCAAATTAATTATAGCATAAAAATACGGGGTATTACATACTTCCCCCCTAATAACGGAATTTCGTCCCGAAATTCAGAAAATAAGGCATACCTGGTAAAAACAACTCTGGATATCTCTCACGCATATCTGCCTCACGCTCCCAAGTGGATTCCTCCACATTATGATGTTCCCACTGGACCCGCACTAGTGGAACTATCTTCGACCTCAATCTCCTCTCACTGTAGTCTAGAATAGCCACCGGTCTCTCCTCGTAAGAGTTATCCGACTGCAAGTCGATCTCATCTATCGCAATGTGAGTATGGTCCATATCATCCCGAAGGTATCGTCTCAACGACGAGATGTAGAATACATCGTGGATGCGATGTAAATGTTCTGGCAAACCCAACCTGTATGCTACTGGCCCAATTCTCTCGATGATGGGAAATGGTCCTACGTACCTCGGAGCCAACTTTCCCTTCTTCCCGAACCTCATCACTCCTTTCATAGGAGATACACGCAACAACACTTGATCTCCCACATTAAACTCCCGGAAGAATCGTTTCGCATCGGCGTAGCTCTTCTGTCTGTCTTGGGCTACCCGAATACGACTCCTGATTATCTCAATCCTCGCGGAGGTCTCCTGGATCACTTCTGGTCCTAATAACTTGTTGTCCCCCACCTCGAGCCAACAGGTTGGAGAGCGACAAGGCCTGCCGTACAAAGCCTCAAATGGAGCCATGCCAATCGTAAACTGATAGGAGTTATTATAAGCAAACTCGACCAGTGGAAGATGTGGCTCCCAACCTCCCCCGAAATCGAGGATACACATGCGTAGCATATCTTCCAACATCTGATTAGTACACTCTGTCTGTCCATCTGTCTGTGGGTGGTAAGTTGAACTCAGTCTCAACTCTGTACCCATAGCCTCCTGAAAGCTTTCCCAGAAACGCGACACAAAAATCTTGTCTCTATCTGACACAATATTCAGGGGCACCCCATGTAATCTGACAATCTCAGCGATGAACAACTGGGCATACTGACCCGTGGTATAATCTATCCTTACTGGCAGAAAATGAGACACCTTGGTCAGACGGTCTACAATCACCCAGATAGAATCGTGGCCTCGCTGTGATGTAGGCAACCCTGTAATGAAGTCCATGGAAATACTTTCCCACTTCCACGCAGGTACTTCCAACGGCTGAAGTAATCCCGACGGTTTCTGGTGGTCCACCTTCACCAGCTGGCAAGTAGAACATTTGGACACAAATTCAGAGATGTCCTTCTTCATCCCACTCCACCAGTACTGACGTCTCATATCCTGGTACATCTTATCGCCTCCTGGATGTACTATAAATCGGGACCCATGAGAATGAGTCATTACCTCATGAGGTAGCTCTGCTCCTTCTGGAACCACTAGTCTCCCATTAAACCGCAACCCTCCATCCGAACTAACAGAATAGGACTCAGCACCCTCGGCTAGAAGTCGTACAATCTGCTCCTGACAAAACGGATCTGTGGTCTGTGCCTGTATCACCCTCGTAACAATCTCGGGTGTGACTGTCATCACGGATATGAAAGAACGTGCTACCGCGTCCTGGTGACCCAACTCCTTCCATTTTACTTTCCAGATGTCCGCTACATCGTCAACCGGTCTACGACTCAACGCATCAGCAACTACGTTGGCTTTCCCCGGATGATACTGTATATCGAACTGGTAATCTTTCACAAACTCTAACCATCTGCGCTGATGCATATTCAGCTCTCGCTGAGTGAATAGGTACTGCAGTGACTTATGGTCTGTGAACAAACGAAATTTCTCGCCCAATAAATAGTGCCTCCAAATTCTCAATGCAAAGACGACCGCAGCTAACTCCAGGTCGTGGGTGGGGTAGTTCTTCTCATGCGGCTTAAGCTTGCGGGAAGCAAAAGCTATAGCCTTCTCTTCCTGCTGAAGTACTCCCCCAAGTCCTCGTAAGGACGCATCTGTGTAAACCAGGTACTCTACACCCGGCTTCGGTAAAGCAAGGACTGGTGCCGAAGTAAGCTTGTCCTTCAGCTCGTCGAAAGCCAACTGATAAGCGTCATCCCAAACATATGGTACCCCCTTGCGAGTCAGATTCGTCAATGGACCCGCTATTTTGGAGAATCCCCGAATGAACCTCCTGTAGTATCCGGCTAACCCCAAGAAACTACGTACTTCCGTCGGTGTCGTGGGCTGCCCCCACTCCCTCACCGCTGACACCTTGCTCGGGTCAACTGCTATCCCCTGCTCAGAAACAACATGGCCCAAGAATTGTACCTCTCGCAACCAGAATCCACACTTCTCGTACTTAGCATACAACTGATGCTCTCGTAGGGTCTGGAGAACCTGCCTCAAGTGTTCGGCATGCTCCTCCTCGGAGTGTGAATATATCAAGATATCATCTATGAAGACGATGACGAACTGATCCAAGAACTCTCTGAACACTCGGTTCATCAAGTCCAAGAAAACGGCTGGGGCATTTGTGAGTCCGAACGGCATCACCCTGAACTCATAGGACCCATATCTCGACAAGAAGGCAGTCTTCGAAACATCCTGCTCTCTAATCCGTAACTGATGGTACCCCGACCTCAGATCTATCTTCGAAAAGAAAGTTTCTCCCCTTAACTGGTCAAACAGATCATCGATTCGAGGCAACAGATACTTGTTCCGTATCGTGACCTTGTTCAACTCCCGGTAGTCCACACACAATCTCAGTGAGCCATCTCTCTTCTTCACAAATAAGACTGGAGCGCCCCACGGTGAGGTACTCCTACGAATGAAACCCTGACCTAATAGCTGCTCAATCTGATCTCGTAGCTCTCGCATCTCTGCCGGAGCCATACGGTACGGTGCGCGTGCTATAGGTCTCGTATCCGGCAATAAGTCTATAACGAAGTCTATCTCACGACTGGGCGGTAGGCCTGGTATCTCCTGAAACACATCGGAATACTCCCTAACAACTGGGATCGAATCCAAAGGAATCACAACCTCCTTAGAGGTATCCTCCTCAATGTAATATAAATGAGCGGTCGAACCTCCCTCTGGGCGAGGCATCGCCACTATAAACATCTCTTGCCCCGGAATGGAAAAAACAATGCTCCCACCGAAGCAATCAATCATGGCTCTATAAGATGCGATCCAATCCATACCAATAATCACGTCATGCTCGTGCATGTCTAAGACTAGCATATCTGCAGGCAATACCAAGCCACCAATCTCTACCCCTACTCCCCGGCATATAAAGAATATAAGCGACCCACTCCCCAATGGTGAGTCGACACACGTCACGGTGCTCTCTGCTGTGGCTAACAATCCTAAGGACTTCGCAAAATGCGTAGCTATAAAACAGTGCGTTGCCCCCGTATTAAACAAAACTTTACCCATAGTACCATGGATAGGAAACATACCCTCAATCGCGGGTGGTGCCTGTGGAGCTGCTGCCTGGTGGACATTATAGACACGTTCGTACTGCAATTTCCCCTGCTGCACTGGGGCTGCTGGAATGGCTGGTAGGGCTGGCATCTGGGCTGGAGCTGGAAGGGCAGGTGGAAAGAGTGGTCTCTGCGGCTCATTACGGGCTCCCTGCTGCTGTGGGGCCCTATCGCCCTCTGGGCAATCCTGACGCTTATGGCCGTGCTTGCCACACACAAAACACCGGCCTCTGAAATTACCTCCCCTCTGTCCCTGCTGACCACAGCCCTGCTGGCCGTTACCTCCACGTCATTGGCCCTGTTGTCCCTGATGTGCACGCTGTTGGCCTTGCTGGCCCTGCTGTTGACCCTGCGGTCGGTGTTGGCCCTGCTGGCCCTGCTGATTAGGCTGACCCTGATGGCCCTGCCTGAATCCCCCGAATCCCTGCCTAAAATCACCTGAACGGAATCGCTTAGCAGGGTCCCCCTGATGGGAACTCTGCTCGTGCTGACGAGTCTGTCCCTGAGTTGGTGCCCCACTGGCACTATTACCCCCGGTCCTGCCCTGCTGGCTGGACTCTCCTGCTCTCTTGATTCCCTGAAGATGGAAGCGGTGATCCTGGCAATGTAGTAGCGCTGCATTGAGTACGTCAGTGAAAGTACTCAGGGATAGATTCCCAATAAGGTGCTGACGGATCCTCCAAGCTAACCCGTCGACGAACAGCAAAATTTTCTTGCTCTCAGTGGGTGCCTCATCCGGCACAATAGTGAGAAGTCTCGTGAACTCCTCCTCATACTCGGCTACAGTAAGGTTCTCCTGCTTCAGATTTAGCAATTTCCGCCTCATCTCAGTCTGCACTGCGGGTGGAAAGTACTTGCGGTCAAACCGCTCCCAGAACATCTGAATAGGGATCGTGTCCCTCTCCTCCAAAGTAGTAGTGGACTCCCACCACTTTAATGCGGCTCCCACCAGTTTAAAAGAGGCCAATAGCTGCTTCTGCACTTCGGTGCACTCATACATACGGAGGTGCCACTGGATGTCCTTCTTCCATTGGCTGACAGTAATAATATCGGAGCTACCAGAAAACTCAGGGGGATGTGCTTTCTGAAAAGCATCCCGAACCCTCTCCCATGCAGATGGAAGCTGTGCTGGTACTGGCGCCACTACCTGGACCTATGGTGGAGCCTGCTGAATCACCGCTATCGCGGTATTTACCGCCTGAGCAACGCTGGCGGCTACCTCATTCGCATTCATAGTGCCTGGTGCCGGAGTTGCTGGCTGGTCGGCTTGGGCACGCCTATCTTTCGGAGCACGTCTCGGAGGCATCTGAAACGTGAACAAGTTTATTAGTCTACAGTTATCAACAAATCTCGAATAGCTGAAGACTTAAACGTAAAAGCAAGAATACAACAGTCCTAAAAATAGGGCTCTATGGCAAGCAACGTTAAGCTGAAAGCGAAATAAGCCGTACAGATCCTATGGACACTAGAACCTGATGCTCTGATACCACCTGTGACACCCCGCCTAATTAAATACCGGGCGATCACTCCTTTATTAAATTAAATCAAGGTAAACAGTTGGTTCATTCTCAGCATCACTGTCGATAAAAAATATTTTTTCCAATTTAACACCCTAAATAATTAAGCTAAGTGTCAAAAAACATTTTTTTATACGAACTTCCAAATTTTAATTAAAGAAAAGATTTTTATTAATTCAAAACAACATTTCTACAATAGAGAATCATACCACGAAATTTAAATAAAACCATACATTCACCAAACGAATGTCAATAATATAAAACTAAAATCATAAACCATCCTGAAAGAAATCCCATAAACAATACTGGAATAACTGAAATATAAAAATCTCCAACAATAAATGAAATGATGAAAAGGGCGACACGTGCCCCATAAATGAGAGTAATGAGAGTGGAGTCAATGTCGGAAGTCGTCTACTCAAGGGACCTGCAACTCCCACCTAAGCTGCAGCTCGTTCTTCTCAAAGAATCCTAAGCAAGACGCCCCTGTGGCTGGGCACCTGAAAATATACATATATATACACAAGAGAGAGAGAGAGAAAAGGAAACGGGTCAGGGCCCGAAAGTGTGTTTGATTTTAAAATACGTTAAGCAAGTATTTAAATTGATACAGGCCAATGCAACATCATATTAGTTCGTCTCTCTCTTGAGAATTACTCACCTCTCTTCTAATGTGCACTCCTATCGTACTAACCTTCCCAATGGTTCGTTTATCTTAACTTACTCATATGTTTTCAAAACTGAACGATGACAATATTATAAAAAGGTTACTTTCAATTTGTAGTATTCCTCTCGTTTTAGCTTAATTAAATTATAAGATTTCCCCGTGCCTTTTCATTTTTTTCACAAAACAAGTATTTAATAATTTGAATCAACAACCATGTTCTACTTATCAAATCACAGTAGGCAGTTCAAAGTTTATAACCTTATATATATATTAACTACTCGAATAAATATATATATATATAATGGCACCCCAACTAAACTATGGTGCGGGCATACTCTGCTATCCAATCCCCGTATCGCTCACATAAAGGGAAATACAAGTTCGGAATCACTCTCGAACTGTATTAACATATACAAAACAACGTTGAGGCGAAGCATAGATTCCAAGTCCAAGAGGTCAGTACATACCCACACGTCTCTTAGGACCGTCCGACTATCAATTTAATAGCCCGTACCTAGGATCTCTATCTTCTAGGGTACGATTCAATATCCCCATAAAGCAACACAGGATACGATCGTCCCAGCGCGGTAACCTCAGGGATAGCAAGTAGCGCGGGTACGTTTTTCACATGTATATAATATATGTACACACATTCATATAAATATACCAATTTTATCATATTAATATAGGTCACTCTCATTACCCATAATTACAACCTTTGTCCTAAATTTCACCTTATTAGTCTAACGTATAAGGTTTCGCCTCTAACCTTAATTCGAAGGGGTTTTCTCACTAGTTATGGGACACTCGTGGGTTCTATCCATCCAAGTAATATATTCAGTAGGTAGACGTCTATTCACTAACGTAGGTATTCGTTGAATTCTCTCATTTGAAATACGTAGTTCGTCGTTCCTTAATTAACTATTCCTTAAACCCAATTATCATTTCATAATAAAGTTCTCAACACTTAATCATATGTCCTACTGGTCTCTCTTATATCCCAAAACATTTTATTTGAAATGCCCAAGAATTCTTTCATGATAAATTAATTCAACTAATTAAACAAGGGAAATAATAGGCTGCCAGGAAGGGTCGATCGATCGACTACTGGGGTTCGATCGATCGAACCTTCGATCGATCGACGCTATAGGGTCGATCGATCGATCAAACAGGTATTTCGATTTCTGCAGAAGTGCAGTTACGGGTTTAACTAATATTCTTCATTCAAATCCATAATTTCCAACACTAATCGTCCCAAAACTTATACTACAATCATGGTAATATATTTCCAGATGTTTCTAACGTTAAGCATGCATATAACCATCATTAAACATGATTAAACAACCTAAAATCTCATCTAATCATCAAGAACCCTAAGTTTTCTTAATCTTTTGTTCTAATCAGTTTTCTCCAGAATTTTCTTCTACAATAACATCAAAATTTCGTAGGTTTATCATCTACATTACATAAGACTTCCAGAATATAATTTTAATCTTGTCTACATGCAAATTCCTATCACAAAGTGGGGTTTTCTTCCATAAATTATACTCCTAATCATTCCTACACTAACATGATTATTGCACCAACGAAAATACGCAAGTTAAACACTTGCCTGGAATTTCAGAGGTCTGGTTTCCTGCTGATATTGGTGTGGTTGCGTTCTCCTCCTCGCGATCTACGCGTTGGTGGTGACGGTGGTGCAAAAGGTGGTGTTTTTGGCCTTGAATCACCTAGCAAGGTCTCTCCTCTCTTCTCCACTAGCCGTCTTAGGGTTCTGAATGATCTAACCCTAAAAGGCTGACTTAAATGGCTGCTAAGGATGGCTGAAATTCGTGGGTTTAATTACCCTAGTTTGTAAAATGACCAAAACGCCCTACCGGGTCACTAATTAAGCCTAAAAACATCCCGAGACCCAAACTAAACCCCCGGGTACACTTTTCTGACTATCTCGACCCTTCCGGACGCGTTGGCGCACTCAAAACGACCATACGGACAACTCATAAAATATTTACTTTTATATCTCAATAATTAGTCCCGACGCGACACGGGCGCGTCCCGACTAAAATTACCAAAATTATCATTTTCATTCACTCGTGACATTTACCATATATTACTATGCTCCTAAGTAATATTCAACAATTTCATATTATTACTAACTCACGTCACGTTAATAATTATAACATAATTAATTTTCGGATTTTTATTTAATAAATCCCCAAATTAATTATAGCATAAAAATACGGGGTATTACACAATCCTCCAAACCAAATCCCTCTAATGTTCCCACAACGAGGTCACTCGATAGAGCATGAAAGCTCTCCCAGGCCCTGCCAAGCTTGGTCTCTCGCGAGTACCGTTTGACCTCACACTAAAACTCATTATTATTCTCGTTATATCATTACAACTTTTATAGATTACAGTCAATCATAAATAGAAATACAACATGATTAGTACAACGAGATGAAGCATGAGTTGCCGCGCCAAGCTGCCTCGCTGAGTTGCCATGCTTGAGCTGCCTATGTTGCTTAATCTCAAACGCTATTGCCAATTAGGTAATTATCCCTAATCTCAGGATTACCTTCAAGCCCCCCTACATTTGCCCCCTCATGAAAGGATTTGTTTGTGGGAACAAGAAATACCTGCACGAAAACTTCTCAATCCGAGGAACCTTCTCTTCGTGAACCTAAGACGAAGCGCCATTCTCTTTGGGGCTGGGGCGAAGGGATATCGCCTATTTTTCCTCGTGCTGATCTTCAACCGTTCTATCTTTAATATTTGAAATTCTTCCAAAAGACCTAGCAACCTTTTCAAATACTCGTTTGGGCTCCTGGTAAATTAAATTCTCCCCCGTGGTGTTTCGTTGTGTTTGAATAACGTTTGGCCATGTGTGATGTTCTTCGTTAGGAATTTATTGGATATGCCTGACAAAAATTTCTGGCGCCAAAACTGAAACTTATTGGAGAAGGCAACGCTTACTGTTCTCTATGCGTCACTTCATTAATGACGTGGCGCTGTCTTTTTAACTGCCAAAGTACTTCCCGAAGTGCCACGTGTTCATGTGAAATGATTTTAGGTGGACGCACATGTGCGAGGGTGGGGAAATCTAAACTCCAAACTCGAAATTTCAAATGTCCATATCCAACACTTAACCTTTCTTTTCTCTTACTTTGCTTTCGTTGTCTTCAATCTTTCATTGTCTTTAGAGAGAGAAAAGAAATTATGAGAACTCCATTGTTGTTTTGAGCTCTTACCTCCTGACTTGTTTCTTCTATTACCATCTTTATCTCCAGTTGTGCTCGTGTTTCTCCATTCTCGTTCTAAAACTTTTCTTGCTCAAAGTTTCTCTGTTACTTTATCATTATTTTCCATGGCGTCCTCAAGCAACCCCGCCGCTTCTGTTGCCAGTGCTACGCCCACTACCTCTACCATTGCCACCACCCTGGATGTTCCCCGCCAGGAACAACTAAGGTTTTATCGTCGATCACCCATTTTTGGAGAAGGTGATGATTTTGCTGGCGCGTGTAAGAGGGTCCATTTTTCTTCTAAGTTTGACCCTTTATTATTTGGTGATGAAGAAAAAGCTTCTACAGAGGGGGGGTTTCTTCTTCCCGAAGGGACTCTCCAATTTTGCTTAGTACAACAAGCTGAAGCATGAGTTGTCATGCCAAGCTGCCTCGCTGAGTTGCCATGCTTGAGCTGCCTCAGTTGCCATACTAAAGCAACATGATTAGTCATACTCATGCTTCAGCTTGGTGTACTAATCATATTGTATTCCTATTTATGATTGACTGTAAGCTATAACGGTTGTAATGATATAACGAGAATAATAATGAGTTTTAGTGTGAGGTCAAATGGTACTCGCGAGAGACCAGGCTTGGCAGGACCTGGGAGAGCTTTCATGCTCTATCGAATGACCTCATCGTGGGGACTTTAGAGGGACATGGTTTGGAGGACTGAGAAGTGAGGCACCGTTGGGGCTTGTCCTGACCATCTTAGATACACCTGGTAAAACATCGAAGGACCCTGACCGTGGAACCTCGGGCGGAGCAGCTTTGAGTTCCATCGGGCGATGAGTTGTGAACAAAACAACCCTCTACTTAATGTCACATCTACTGTAGGTGATGTCACTATCCAGCTAAATAATGTCAGACATGCACTTGAGTAAACCACCGTGGTATTTGGGGCTGTCAGGCAGTTAGTGAGTCGCCACTTCTGCAACAACAGCCCCCTGACACACAGTGGTTATGCAAAAGGCATGTCTTGGCATTTAATGTTTATGACGTGGAGACAACTAGTGCATCAGGCATTTAAGGTTTTGACATAAAGTATGAGGGATGTCTTTCATAGTCTTTAATGACTGAGTTGCCTCGGTGATGGTATGGGGGCTATTTAAGGACCCCAACCACCCCTGAGGAGAGGAGGATCCTTTTGAGAGTCTAAGAAGTTATTGCCAGAGAGAGAGAGTTATTACAAACCAGAGAGTTTACCCACTCACCATTGTTACTTATTACGAAGCTTTTAATATTTGACAAAGATTCCTGAGGGTATTAGGTGTGTTTATACCTGCCTACCAAGGTGTATCTAGGGTGCTTACTTCTCTCTCCCTCCAGCTAAGATTACTTCTAAGATCCTTTACTACTTTCCTGAGTTATACACGAGAGATTTGTGAGTTTAAATTGAGTTTGTCTTCATTGGGTTTATGTTTGTGTGTCCTATCATTAATCCAAAGCTTTGGCCGAGTTAGCTTATCATTATCATACTCAAAAAGGGGTTACGCCTCCATCTTATCTAAAGTAACCTCTTACATTTGGCGACTCCGCTCGGGAGGCATTCTCCTAGGTAAGGAGTATGGCGCAAGATAATGCTACTCGAAGACTCAACTTTGATTATATCTAACATAATGAAGAACAGGCCACGAGAGAACTGGCAGACCTAAGGGATGGGGCCCCTCGAGTAGAGGTACCTCCGGTTCCGATGGCGTCAGGCGTTCCAGGGGTGACACAACCTCCCACGAGCGCGGGATTGGGTCCCGCCCAGATTATGCTCCTCATGAGCAAGTTTTATGAGTTCTTACAAACCCAAGTAGCTTCAACTATGCTGGGAGGATTGGAGGCTAATGCTTTCGTAACACCAGGAGTAGCGCCCACGGCCCCACCAGGTGCAGGTATTGCTGGAGCGATCCCGGTAAGCGTACCCTCTGTCGCAGATCCAGTAGTAGGAACCTCAGGAGTTTCAACGGCACTATCGATAACGCTTGTTTTCATTGCAACAGGTACTCAGCCCGTGGCCCCGCGGGTGGTTACCCTAGTATCATCGCCCATGGAGGAAATGAGAAGAGAGATGCAGAAAGAGATGTTGAAGTTTATGCAAGTCTCCTCGCAATCATCTAGCAAGGTGGCTTCGGTTTATGACGACTTTTAAACACCTTATCCCCAGGGATACAACGATGAGCCTTACCCAAAGGACTATATTCCCCCTATCTTTGAAAAGTATACAGGGAAATTGGGAACCCAAAGGAGCACATTAAGCGTTTTGTTGAACATTTGGGAGCACATTGTAATGGCAAGAAGCTTAGATTGAGGGAGTTTTCCAAATTCCTAACCGATAAGGCATATACCTGGTACTCCCATTTGACTCCCAACAGTGTTTCTACGTGGGAGGAGATGCATGTATTGTTCATCCGAAAGTTCTTTCTGGCAGAGGATGAGTTCACCTTAACCCAACTAGGTAGGGAGAGGCAAAGACCTGGGGAGGAGGTGGTGGCCTATATTCGAAGGTTCAGGGAAAGGTCCCTCAATGTAAGGGAGGAGGCTAAAGAGTCCAGGATATTGCAGATTTGTGCTGAGGGACTGCTCCCTGAATACATCTGCCATCTTATCAACGAGATGCGCGAAGGGACTTTTGCAGCATTCTTGAAAGCGGCGAGAAATATCTCTTTGGTGGTGCGACCCAATCCGGTGATAGCGCCCATGATGTTCAGCAGCCGATGCAACCCACAGGGGGAGGCCTCAACTCCCACGGGTAGGGTACACCGAGGGAGGAGATAAGGCTAAAGCACCGAAGAAGGACAATAAGAGGAAGTTCGGGAGAGACAGAGAAGACCCACCACATTTTCCCTGTACAGAAGAAGAAGCTATCAGCTTTTACAAAGTGATGGTTCAAGGGGGGCGGTCTATAATCCAAAGGACGTCTCCGTAGGGGAGCCTGACGTAGTAACAAAGGCGGATCCAAAGTACTGTCAGGTTCACCGAAGGATCCAGCATCCAACGGAGAGCTTCTTTACGTTGAGAAGAATTATCGATAAATATGTGAAGGTATCCCTCCCAGAATGTCGACAATAACCCTTTACCCGTGCATGGGGCCAATCTCGTGGTGGCCTATGATGAAGAGGCCGAGAGAGGGGAAAGGGGGTCAACAGCAGGGCAAGAAGAATATAAAGAGGCTCTGGAAGACTGTACGAAGGGAATGGCGAACGTTGTGTTGGCCTACGATGAAGCAAGTTCCAAAGATACGAAATAGGTGTACAGTGTTGAAGGCGAGGAAATAGACCCAGCTCTGGAATACTGCGTAGTTTCGAGGTCCCTGAAGTTCACTTGGTTCTTCGACCAAGTGGGGGTACCGAATGAGATTAGGCTCGAGATAATCCAGGCAATACTTGATATTGCGAGGAAGAACGCAGTCCCTTCGCTAAGGTGGAGGGGACCTATGGCCAGGTTGGTGATAATGTTTCTGTCAGAGGTAACCTTCAGCAATGCAGATAGAGCTGTAAGGTTCCCTCATAACAGGCCATTATATGTGACAGCCAGTGTCAATGGAGTTAGCTTCGCAAGGAATCTCATGTATAGAGGAGCTTCCATCAAAATTATGCCAAATAACTCCTTTCACGCAGTAAATATTCCAGAAGAAAGGCTGGTCCCCATGCCTTTGGTAATTTCGGGGTATGATAACCAATCCTCTAAATCTATCGGGTATGTTAATGTGGGGATTGTGATGGTAAACTTGAGTTCCCATATAAAGTTTCACGTGATAGAGAGTGCAACTTCCTATCATCTGTTAATAGGAAGGGTTTGGATGCACAACCAAGGCATGGTTCCTTCTACATACCACCAATATGCTAAGGCAAGTGTCAAGGGCACAGAGGTAACCATTAGGGCCACAAAGAGGCCCTTCGAGATTGAAAAAGATCACTTGGTGGACGCAGCGTTTTACACGGATCTAGAGGAAGATGTTCGGATCTTAACAAGAAGAATGGAGGGAGCATGGGTTCCCTTGATCAAAGAAAGGATGGGGCCCTTAAATGAATAGAAGACGGAGAACGGCCCAAGGGAAACAGCCGAGGAAGCTCAACAAGTGACCCCTCGGCCCCAAGGCATCTCGAAGTAGCTTAAAGACAGGATGAGACATAGAATGGACCCAATGTAGCACGAGGCCCAATGCCAAAGCGTGTGGAGTCAATTTTTAGGAGGAAGGATTGCTGAGGCTTCTAGAGAAAGGAAAAGGAAGGCAGTCGTAATGGTCGGTAGATAATGCAAGAAGGTCATCACCAAAGAAGGAAAGGTGGTCTATCATTTGTAACGGTGTGAACGGGCGGCCGAAGGGACCAATGATGAGGCTGACCCGGTATATGAATGCTTTATGGTAGATCAAAAAGGGCAATGTATGGTGATAGACAACTCCAACATACAAGAGTTTGTGGGAGATGTGGCTGAAGAGACTGATTGCATGACAGATAGACCAAGGCCGTAGGCGCAAGAGTTGGAGCAGTTGAACCTATCAAAAGAAGGAGAGGACCCAAGACCCATCTTCATCTCGAAGGATCTCAGCGCTCAGAAACGAGAAGCCTTTGTCGAATTGATTCGGGAGTTTATAGATGTTTTCGCGTGGAAATACACGAAAATAGAAGGGCTGGATGAGGAAGTAAGTTGCCATAGGTTGAACGTAATACCTTCAGCCATTCCAGTGAAGTAGGCAACAAGAACGTACAAACTTGAGCTGGATCTGAAAATTAAAAAAGAGGTCCAGCGCCTACTAACGACAGGATTTATCGTACCAATATAACACCCACTCTGGCTATCCAGTATTGTCCCAGTGGGAAAGAATGATAAAAACCAGATAAGAATCTGTGTGGACTTTAGAGATTTTAATAGAGCTTGTCCTAAAAATGAGTTCCCTCTACCCTCCATCGATAGCCTAATAGACGCAACGGCTGGTCATGATATGTATAGCTTCATGGATGGGTATGTGGGGTATAATCAGATCAAGATGGACCCTTCGGATGCAGATAAAACGGCATTCAGAACACCGTTGGGTAACTTCATGTACAGGGTGATGCCATTCGGCCTCAAGAACGCTGGGGCGACTTACCAGAGAACGATGATGGCCATTTTTCATGACTTCCTCAACAAATTTATAGAATTTTATGTGGATGACTTGGTCATCAAATCGAAGGAGGAGGGATCCCACCTGAGCGATTTGAGGAAGGTGTTTTCTCGTTGTAGGAGGTATAAGTTGAGGATGAATCCATTGAAGTGTGTTTTTAGAGTAACGAGTGGAAAATTCTTAGGCTTTGTGGTTGATCAGCAAGGGGTGCAAATGGACCAGGACAAACGGCGGGTGATCTTAGAAATGCCAAGCCCTAAGACAGCGAGGGAGTTAAAGATCTTCCTCGGTAAAGTCTCCTACCTTAGGAGATTTGTGCCTGGATTGGCCGAAGTAACACACCCGCTGATGCAGATGTTTCAAAAGAGCACGAAGTTCAGCTGGGAGGAGGTTCACCGAGAGTCTTTCGCTGGGCTGAAGAAGCTGCTGGTTTCACCACAGACCATGGTTCCCCCACGGGTAGGAATGCCGTTGCAGTTATATCTTACATCTACCACGAGGTCTGTTGGAGCTTTGTTGGCCCAAGAGATTGATGGGCAAGAACGACCAGTCTACTACCTCAGTAGAATCATACATGGGCTGGAAATTAGATATAGCATCCTAGAAAGGCATTATTTGGCCTTAGTCTTTGTAGCACAAAAACTTAGGCATTATATGCTATCTTTTACGATTCACATTGTAACTAAATGTAATCCCATTAAGTATTTGTTGGCAAAAACTATATTAATTGGCAGGGCAGCTAGGTGGTTCCTCATCCTTTCAGAATATAACTTGAAGTGTGTAGTTCCTCGCGCGATCAAGAGCCAGGCGTATGCCGATCTATTGGAAATATTTCCATCAGGAACGTTTGAACCACCTAAAGAAGACACTCCGGGAGACGGCCTACAAGCTAATTATCTGGGTGCAACTGAGGAGGAGTGGACTATGCAGTTTGATGGATCTTCGGCAGAGAAGAAGGGAGGGGCAGAGGTTATTCTTTCAAAGGGAATAGAAGAGATTTGCCTTTCCTATAAGTTAGATTTCCCTTTCTCCAATAACGAAGAAGAGTACGAGGCATTGGTGCTAGGGTTACTAGAAGCTCTTCGAAGGGGAATTCGTTCACTCTACATTAAGGGTGATTCGAACTTAGTGATCCAACAAGTAAACAGAGAATACGCGTTGAAGCACATGAACCTGACACCATACAGAACGATCATCCAGAGACTCCTCAACGAGTTCTATCGGACTAAGATCAAGAGATATCCCAAAATGATGAATTGCCACCCAGATGCGTACGCAACTATTGCCCAGAAAATGGTCATGAGGAACGACACAACTATCGTCATGATCTAACGAAGAACAGCTCCTTCGGTGGTGCAATCAATTCTACCGATGGAGGAGGACGCGGACTGGAGGGGAGAGATTAGGAAGCAGTTAGAGTCTGGAGAAGGGGTAATGGGGCTAAGAGAGTTGGCCCAATATTTTACAAACCAGGGAAATCTCTACTTCAGAAATGTAGGTGGATGGTTATTAAGATGCATTGTCCCAGAAGAAGCAAAGCGAAGGTTAAAGAAAACACATGAGGAGCACTGCGAAACAACTGAGGTACCTCTGTATAGGAGAATTCAACGAGAGGGATACTTCTGGCCTAGAATGAAGCAGGACGTGGCGGAGCTACAACGGAGGTGCGATAAGTGTCAGCTTTTCTTTGAAACGGTTGAATGTCATTTCATTGAAACTCAGGATAATTGGAGGCAACCCTATATTGACTTCATTAAAGATGGAGTTGCCCCGACAGAGAAAATTGATGCAATGGGACTAAAGCGAAGGTCACCAAGGTTCTATATCCAGGAGGGACAACTCTACCGAAGAGGATACTTCAACAGGCCATTGTGTTGCATCACGAAGGAAGAAGCAGCTGAAGTCCTCAAACAGGCGCACGATCCAGATCACATAGGAGGGGCCAAGTTGTATGATCAGCTGATGACGTTGGGGTATTATTTACCAACGATGGATAAGGACTCTGCTGAGTTTATTTGAAAGTGCAAGGCTTGCCAACTACATGGAAACATGATCCATACCGCATCGGTAGACTTACACTCTCTGGCAACGCCTTACCCATTTCACACTTGGGCATTTAACCTGGTGGGGGCAATACATCCTTCTTCGAGGGGGAAGATATGGATACTAGTCACAACAGAATGCTTTACAAAGTGGGCCGAAGCGATACCACTCAGAAGGGCAACGGATGGGGTGATAATCAACTTCATCAGAGAATACATCATTTGTCATTTTGGGATCCCAAAGGTTATTCTCTCAGATAACGGGACGCCCTTCGTCAATTCATAAGTAACAATGCTCACAGATAAGTACTCCATCGTTCATCATACTTCAACAGTGGCATACTCAAAGGGAAATGGTCAAGCCGAAGCGACTAACAAATCATTGGTTAATATTCTGGCCAATGTAATGGAGGACTTCCCAGGATCGTGGGATGACAAGATACCAGTTGTGTTATGGGCCTATCGAACAACCAAGAGGAAACCCACAGGGTACACTCCGTTCTCGCTTGTTTATGGGGTGGAGGCAATTCTTCCAGTGGAATTAGAAGTTCCCTCTGCCCGATACACCTTGCGAAGCAGCATGCTCCCTCAGAATAGGCATGTGCAGTTGGAAGCGTTAGACGATCACAGAGATAACGCGATGCAACACTTCCAAATGTACACGAAACAGCTCTCCAGTGCATATGATAACTTGGTGAGACCTAGGAAGTTCGTGGAGGGAGACCTCGTCTTGAAAGCAGCAGTAAAGCATATCAGGGGGCTTCCTCTACCGAAGTTTACAGCCAATTGGGAGGGACCTTTTGTTGTAAAAGAAGCTCATGACTCAGGCTATTGCTTAATTTCTAAGATGGAGGAAGACAAGCCATTTAAAATTAACAATAAATGTTTGAACGTTTATCATGTGTAGACAATTAAGTTTGAACAATGATTATAAATAGCTGTTGTTTATGAATATACAAGTTTTAGTTATGACTTGAGCAGAGTGAAATAGTTGCAGGAATATAGAAATTTATAACATGTAAAAGCAGTTGTAACATGCAAAAGAAGTGGAAAATATACATTTTTCATTCATTTGTGAACGATGGAGCATTACAAAATTGGGAACTACTGCCCAAGAATCACATAGAAAGAAGCAAGAGGAAGATATATACAAATGTTGACTAGCCTAAAAGGAACCATAGGTCCAAAGATGAGAAAAAATCTCCGGGAAGGCCCGAAGAAGCTGTAGTACAAGATTGTTGGGCATTGAGAGAAACCTCCAACCTCATTTGAACTTGTGCACGTTGGATAAGGAGTCTTTCTCATTTCAGCTTAGCCAAACGTAAAACTTCTTCGGCATCATTCACCTCCTTATCAACTGCTTCTAAGAGGGGTATTATTTCGGCCAACCTAGCTTCCTCAGTTCGTTGGTCCTGCTGATGCTTCTGCAATAGTTCCCTCTGCCTGATCAGTTGCTGGCTCTTCAAAGTTTTTAAGTACGATATAAGCCAGTTGAAATAAAAACCATCACGACCCAACTCCTTCAAATGGCCAAGAAATTGGTTAAGGAGTGGTCTGGTAACGGTCGCGGTGGGAGTACTGGTAATTTTTGCAACAATAGTGGCCATGACTTGCAACCTATAACTCATAACATAGATATTCGAACGTAGGCAATCCACCGAGAAGGTTTCAGGATGGTGATTCACAAGTTGCTCGATCACCAGTCGATGAGTGGCATGCATCTGGGGAGAATGTTGGAGCACTATTAAGCAAAATGCATGAGGAGCCAAATCCGGCAAAGGAAGCTCGCACCCGAATTCATTCTCCGCTGAAGCACCGGTTGTGGAACCTTGGTCGGCTTGATCAGAATATTCCAAGACGGCAGGCTCCCGATGAGGTGAACCAACAGGCGAAAGAACGGGTGGAGAGATCTCTCGTGCAACGTGAGATAAGAAAAGAAATGAGTTTGTGAAAAATCTTAACAAGGGTTTTCATTGTTAAGTCATCGTTATAGGTGGAGTTTGTGAAAAATCTTAACAAGTGTTTTCATTGTTAAGTCACCGTTATAGGTGGAGTTTGTGAAAAATCTTAACAAGTGTTTTCATTGTTAAGTCACCGTTATAGGTGGAGTTTGTGGAAAAATCTTAACACGTGTTTTCATTGTTAAGTCACCGTTATAGGTGAAGTTTGTGAAAAAATCTTAACAAGTGTTTTCATTGTTAACTCACCGTTATAGGTGGAGTTTGTGAAAAATCTTAACAAGTCACCGTTATAGGTGGAGTTTGTGAAAAAATCTTAACAAGTGTTTTCATTGTTAAGTCACCGTTATAGGTGGAGTTTATGAAAAATCTCAACAACTGTTTTCATTGTTAAGTCACCGTTATAGGTGGAATCTCAACAACTGTTTTCTTTGTTAAGTCACAGTTATAGGTGGAGTTTATTTATTTATTTATTATTTATTTTTTTATTTTATTTTTTTGAAAAGGGAAAAAAACCCTAAATGATATAACTGAAGGAGAAATAGCCTCTCCTAGATGGCAAACAATTACTGAATGAAATATAGAGAATTCAAGGGATTACTTTGAACAAAACCACAACAGAAATAATGAAAGAAACCATAAAACTAAGTGAAATGTCTGTTTGAAGGCATGCCAATCTTATCAATCTTGAAACAGCCCTTTGTAATTTTTGGCATCTGACTGAAGGAGGTGTAGGATACAGAACTTGAGGAAGAGGCATCCATATTTGCAAGACAATCTGCAACATTATTTCCTTATCTATACACATGTTGAATCTGGAACTGATGTGTTGAAATAATCATTGAGCAATAATCAATAGAATTTTTCAGCTTCCAAGGAGGTTTCCAAGTCTTTTGCACCATATGAAGAAGAGATTTGGAGTCAGTTTCAATAATGAGGTCTTTAATGTTCAGCTTTAGGCACAGATCAAGACCTTCTTTTAAGCCTTCAACTTCTGCATACATGCTAGTTTGAAATCCCAAAAAAGAAGAGAAAGCAGATATAAATTCCTCTTTATGATTTCTAATGATACCTCCACAACCACTAACTCCTGGATTACCTTTGGAAGAACCATCCACATTTAACTTGACTATATTTTGAGGGGGATTTACCCAAGATATAGCTAAAAAAGAATTTTGTTTCCTGTGAATTTGAAGACAGAAAAGAGAAATAATATGGAGATCATCTTGCGAGATATTACCATAGAGCTTTGAAACTGCTGCCAGAGAGGTCATAAGAGAGATAACATTAGAAATAATAACCTGCTCATTCATCTCAATGCCATCAAAAAAACATATGTTTCTTGCAAGCCAAATTTCCCAGAAGATAATGATGGGAAGATGGTGAATGAGGAATTGGATGTAAGAATTGTGCTTCTTCAACCACCAAGAAATAAGCATAGATTGACAAGAGTGGGAATTCAGCTTCAGACCAAAAAGATTTCCAAAAAAACTCCATACTTTAACAGCAACTGGACCCTTTAGAAAAGTGTGAGTAATGTTCTCTTCATGATCATAACAGCATCTACATCTAGAAGCTAATTGGAAATTGATCTTTTTAAGCTGAGAATCTAAAGGGATAGCCTGGTGTAGCAATTTCCAAACGAAAATGGAAATTTTAATGGGACAAGAAGAAGACCAGATACTTTTCCAAACCATTGAAGAAGGATATTGAGGACTGCTAGACAAATAAGCAGATTTGAATGAAAAGGTGCCATCAAATGTTGTAGACCATATATAATTGTCCCCATCTTTTATAGTAATATCCTCGAAAGTGCTGTAAACATATCTAATTCTTTTAATGGCATGTGAACCATTAGAAGAAGATAGAAAAGAGGATTTATATTTAAGCTTCATGAAAGAGGCCCATAGACTTCTAGAGGAAAAAAAGGACCAACATAGCTTTAAACTGGAAGCTTGAATGATTGAATACATGTTTCTAATGTTCAGACCTCCTTGATCAAAAGGTTGACAAATCTTTTTCCAAGAAGTCCAATGATATTTAGCTTTATCATCTTGAGAAGAACCCCAGAAAAAGTTTGCAAAAATAGCTTCAATTCGTCTGATAATAGCTTTTGGAGGAAGAAGAGCAGCCACTGTATAGATTGGGATAGAAGCAAGAACATGATTAATCAGGATGAGTCTACCACCAGAAGAAAGAAATTTAACCTTCCATCCTTCCACCTTTTGTCTGATGTTATCAAGCAAGTCAGAAAAGTAGCACAATTTCAATCTACCTTTGTACAGAGGGCAACCAAGATATTTTAAAGGCAGAGTCTTGAACTGCATGCCTAGATTGGAAGAGATGGCATTCTTTCTGTCAATAGATGTATTTTTCCCAGTAGTAAAAGAGCTTTTGTGCATATTAATCTTCTGGCCAGAGAACTCTTCATACTCATTAAGAAATTTCATTAACTTAAGATTACTTCTCTTGCTACCATTTGTAAAAATGATAATATCATCTGCATAAGATAAATGGGAAATAAGAGGAGAACCTGTAGGAAGTTTATAAGGCTTAATCACAGCATCTGAGAAGAGTTTGTCAAGGCCTCTGGATAAAACTTCAGCAACAATAATGAAGAGGGTAGGGGATAAGGGGTCCCCTTACTTGAGACCTCGAGAGGACTTGAAAAAACCAGCAGACCTGCCATTCACTACCATCGAGAACCAATTATTTGAGATAAGTCTCCATATCATATCAATAAAGCATTCATTGAAACCAAATTGTCTCAACACAGATAGCATAAACATCCAAGATACTCGATCATGAGCACGCTCCATATCAAGTTTAAGAATGAGATTTGAACCATGGGATTTCTTATCCAGATCAGCAGTGATCTCTTGAGCCAAAAGAACATTTTCAGTGATGCTTCTACCTCGAATGAATCCACATTGATTAGGGGAGATGATGGAAGGAAGAATGGTGGCAAGTCTTGAATTAAGGATTTTGGAAATGATTTTGAAAGAGAAATTAGATAAGCTTATAGGTCTGAAATTAGAACAAGAGGATGGATGATCTATTTTAGGAATGAGGGAAATGAAATTAGAAGACCAACTCAAAGGAATTTGACCACCTGCAAATAAGGAGGTAATGGCTTTGATGAGATCAACTTTAATAATATGCCAACATGAGAGATAAAAACAACCACTGAAACCATCCGGACCAGGAACTGCATCAGCATTCAGACTTTTAATGGCATAAAAAATTTCTTGCTCAGAAGGATAAGCATTTAGAGACTCATTGAACTCACATGGAATAAGGTTAGGGATTACAGTAAGCATATCAGATATGGGCAGAGTAGGCTCATAAGACAGAAGGTTTTTAAAATGAGAAACAAATTCAGATTCAATTTCTTGTTGAGAATGTAGCCACTGCTGATCTGGATTTTGGATTTTATGGATACTAAGTCTTTTCCTTCTGGATTTTATGGAGTTTATGCTATAGGGGAGTTTGTGAAAATTCTTCGACAAAATTACAGAGAATTAAAAAATACCTCAATCACGGCAGGAACCAGAACGGGGGTAACTATGGCAGCAGTAGGGATAGGAATCGCTGGGGTGGGCTCGTTACCTCAGAGGCTACAACGGGATCCCCAGTTACAGAAACCTCAATGGCAGGCAAAACTCCCTCACCAACATAAGGGACCAAGGCCAGCATGGGCGGTTCACCGGAAGAAGATGATGGACTCTCTAATGACGCCCCAATAGGGGTGGGTGCAGAAAAACCACCACGAGGGGCAAAAGCACCAACCTTGGCTTTATATGCAGGCAGACCATCAAGAGAACAGGGAAATAGGCTGGAAGAAAGCTGCAACATGAAGAAGCTAAGTATTAAAAAGGAGAAATTAGTACAGAAAAAAAAGAGAAATACTTCTGGGTGTTACTTACCTCGGTTATGGCACTGAAAAGGGGAATGGCGGTCAGAGGTCTCGCCAACATCGTTGGAAGAGGAACATTAATTAACAACGAGGACACTTCAACCTGGGGCACCCAATGTTCAGCATGATAAATAAACAAAGGGGTGAGACTGAAAGTACGTTATACCAAATAAACTACAGAGGAAATCATACCTCGAGCTCATTTTCTTCAGCCAGAACAATGGGCAGAAGAAGCTCGGATGGAGAGGATAAGCCAGAAGGGGTGGGGAGAGTTGTCTCTGGTGGTGAAGAGACGCCCACAGAGTCAGCACCACCATCACCCATGGCAACATCTCTTGCTCGTTGAGAGGCTGAACGGCGAGTATAGGTAAGCCCAGTCATGGGTGAACGAGGAGAACTCACAACGGGTGCCGAAGCACCGAAACGCCCCCCCACGAAAGGGCTCACGGGGGGGCTAGGGGGATTGGCAATTTCTTCTTCAACCTCCTGTACCAAAATTACCACAATGCATAAGCAAACGCACTTTTAGTTAAGCAAATGGGAAATGTGAATAGAAAAAATATACATACCTCAGAGCTAATAGGCGAGGAGGCAGGAGATAAGTGCATTTCAGAAGATTGTCTCCCCTGGGACTTGGTACCCAAAGTTTTCTTCCTTGTTCCTGACATACCTCGAAGAACGTTTGAGCTTTTTCTCCTCTTTTCCGTGGACTCGGTGGGATCAATAATGATTGTGGGGAAGGTTCCCGGGGAGGAAGAGCTGGAACACGCCGTTCAAACTCAGCGTTTATACGTGCTACCTCAGCTTGCGCTTTCCTTCTCAACTCCTCGGCCCTTTAGGAAGGCATAGGAGGACGAACGGAGGAAATGGGGAATGCCCCCTTAGGAGCTTTAGATTTGGGCTGAGACTTGGCCTTGGACTTGGAAGACGTCCCACTTTTTGCCTTCTGACCTGAGGGTTCATCGGTAGTAACTTTAATCGAGGGGGCAACTTTCTTAGAGGCTGCAGCACTTTTGGGTTTGGGCATAGTAGTGGGAATCATGGAACAAAGGGGAGGAAGCTCAGGGGAAGATTATTTGGGGGTCTTACTCATAGGAAACTCAACCCCAAGGATGGAGTTGCCCTTCAAACCTAGTTCCAAGGCAGAGAAGGAAAGCACTGGAGGGTACACTGGATCCCCCTCGACAAACTCTGCAATATCAGCTAATTGTCTCGGCCAGTACCATGTAGTGAACAAAGAAGACACATTCCCTTTCCTTTTGTTATTGGGAATGGTTACTCGCCCAGCCATCGCAGAACTTATTCCCCATGCAACGGTAGATGAAAATAGGGAGCAGGCCTCGCTAAAGGAAACCTTGGCGTTTAATGATTGAAAAACTGGACGAGGAGCCCCCTTATCAAAACCAAATTGATGACTGCACCGATTGGGGTTGTAGTTCTCTCTAGTATATCCCCACTCGGTATAAGAGGGAAGATACCCGGGGGAGAACAGAACAACCACGGCCAGTAAAGGGTCTTCTATATCCACACCTACCTCTACTAACCTAGCTTCGTGTTGGAAAAAGTCACAGTTGTGAACGAAGATATCTTCTTCGTAGGGCCTCATAATGAAGTCCTCAAAACGATCAATCACGCAGATCAACTCCTTTCGACTCAGTTTTTTATGATAAATGTAGGAGCGTGGGGGCAGAATGTTTTCCCCAGAAGGAGGACGATTGATTTTGGCCGCTACGGAGGGAAAACGGGCATAGAGAAAACTCGTCAGAAGAACACAGTTGGAAAAATTTGTCAAGTTATAATGACCAAGATATCTCTCCATGTCGAAGAGGGTTCTTTTGAGCCAGGTATAGAGAGATCCCAAGGCGATTGCAGCAAGGGGAAGCTTGATCCCTCGGGCCAAATGAAGGGAAATATTAATCAGGTCCCTTCGGGGCTGATCATTGGGTTTTCTCGGTAGAAGAAAATGGGAAAGAATGACAAGGATGTAAGCAGGAAGTTCCAGAGATGTACCTTGACCAGGGGCACTCCAGAAGAACTACCTTCGACAGGGTCCTTAAAGAAATAATTGATAGTGGGGAGAAAGTGGCCTTATTTGATGAACCGGTGCAGCTTTGGCATATCCGATCCAACTCCAAACGGTCAGCAGTCTCTTGGGCATCTAAAGCCTCATCAGTATAGGGCTCGTGACCTGTTGCTTCGAGGCCCAGGAGCTCACACACGTCTTCCAACGTCACCGTGAACTCACCCCACACAGCGATGAAGGTGTGGGTAGTAACGTTCCAGCGAGACACCAGAACAAGAAGGGAAACATTATTCTTGGATAGAGTGAACTCACCGAACCATGTGGCCCATTACAGCCCAATCTTGGTAAGCGTTTCAGCATAGGAGCTCTTCATGTGGGAGTTCCACGCAGCAAAGTGAGCAGGATAACCCCCGGGTGATTCAAACTCAATATGGGACCACGGGAAGTCCCCTCGATCTAAGCGAAATCGGAGAGTCCCTTCGGGAGGAAGAAAACCCCACTCAGTAGAAGCTTTGTCTTCATCACCCAACAATAAAGGGTCGAACTTAGAAGAAAAATGAACCCTCTTACACGTGCCAGCAAAATCATCACCTTCTCCAAAAATGGGTGATCGATGATAAAACCTTAGTTGTTCCTGGCGGGCAACATCCAGGGTAGTGGCAATGGTAGAGGCAGTGGGCGGAGCACTGGCAGCAGACGCGGCGGGGTTGCTTGACGACGCCATGGCAAATAATGATAAAGTAACAGAGAAACTTTGAGCAAGAAAAGTTTTAGAACGAAAATGGAGAAACACAAGCACAACTAGAGATAGAGATGGTAATAGAAGAAACAAGTCAGGAGGTAAGAGCTCAAAACAACAATGGAGTTCTCACAGTTTCTTTTCTCTCTCTAAAGACAATGAAAGCTTGAAGACGACGAAAGCAAAGTAAGAGAAAAGAAAGGTTAAGTGTTGGATATGGACGTTTGAAATTTCGAGTTCGGCATTTAGATTTCCCCACCCTCGCACGTGTGCGGCCACCTATAATCATTTCACATGAACACGTGGCACTTCGGGAAGTAATTTGGCAGTTGAAAAGATAGCGCCAAATCATTAATGAAGTGACGCATAGAGAGCAGTAAGCGTTGCCTTCTCCAATAAGTTTCAATTTTAGAGCCAGAAATTTTTGTCAAGCATATCCAATAAATTCCTAACGAAGAACATCCCACATGACCAAACGTTATTCAAACACAACGAAACACTACGGGGGAGAATTTTATTTACCAGGAGCCCAAACGAGTATTTGAAAAGGTTACTAGGTCTTTCGGGAGAATTTTAAATATTAAAGATAGAACGGTTGAAGTTCAGCACGACGAAAAAGCGGCGATATCCCTTCGCCCTAGCCCCAACGAGAATGGCGATTCGTCTTAGGTTCACGGAGAGAAGGTTACTCAGATTGAGAAGTTTTCGTGCAGGTATTTCTTGTTCCCAAAAACAAATACCTCCATGAGGGGGGGAATGTTGGGGGGCTTGAAGGTAATCCTGAGATTAGGGATAATTCCCTAATTTGCAATAGCGTTTGAGACTAATCAACCGAGGCAGCTCAAGCATGGCAACTCAGCGAGGCAGCTTGGCACGGCAACTCATGCTTCATCTTATTGTACTAATCATGTTGTATTTCTGTTTATGATTGACTGTAAGTTATAACAGTTGTAATGATATAACGAGAATAATAATGAGTTTTAGTGTGAGGTCAAACGGTACTCGCGAGAGACCAAGCTTGGCAGGGCCTGGGAGAGCTTTCATGCTCTATCGAGTGACCTCGTCATGGGAACTTTAGAGGGACTTGGTTTAGAGGATTGAGAAGTGAGGCACCATTGGGTCTTGTCCTGACCATCTTAGATACACCTGGTAAAACACCGAAGGACCCTGACCGTGGAACCTCGAGCGGAGCAGCTTTGAGTTCCATCGGGCGATGAGTTGTGAACCAAACAACCCTCTACTTAATGTCACATCTACTATAGGTGATGTCACTAGCCAGCTAAACATTTTAAGACATGCACTTGAGTAAACCACCGTGGTATTTGGGGCTGTCAGGCAGTTGGTGAGCCACCTCTGCAACAACCGCCCCCTGACACACAGTGGTTATGCAAAAGGCATGTCTTGGCATTTAATGTTTATGACGTGGAGACAACTAGTGCATCAGGTATTTAAGGTTGTGACATAAAGTATGAGGGATGTCTTTTATAGTCTTTAATGACTGAGTTGCCTAGGGGATGGTGTGGGGGGCTATTTAAGGACCCCAACCACCCCTGAGGAGAGGAGGATCCTTTTGAGAGTCTGAGAAGTTATTGCCAGAGAGAGAGAGTTATTACAAACCAGAGAGTTTACCCACTCACCATTGTTACTTAGTACGAAGCTTTTAATATTTGACAGAGATTCCTGAGGGTATTAGGTGTGTTTATACCTGCCTACCATGGTGTATCTAGGCTGCTTACTTTTCTCTCCCTCCATCTAAGATTACTTATAACCTCCTTTACTACTTTCCTGATTTATACACGAGAGATTTGTGAGTTTAAACTGATTTTGTCTTCATTAGGGTTTATGTTTGTGTGTCCTATCATTAATCCAAAGCTTTGGCCGAGTTAGCTTATCATTATCATATCAAAAAGGGGTTACGCCTCCATCTTATCTAAAGTACCCTCTTACAATAGTTAATTCTAGTTTTAATTTGGATGAGAAGATTCCTGAAAGGAGAGTTGTGAAAAATATTTTGAGGTCTCTCCCTGTCCGTTTTATTCCTAAGGTCATCGTGCTTAATTTGTTAGGTATCCTAGATACTCTTTGGATAAAAGAACTTGTAGGATATTTTCACACAAATGAGATCGATATGTTTCCTAAAACTGTTAAACCGAAGGAAATTGAGATTGCTTTGAAAACTCAGGTTAAGAAAAAGAAGAAAGAAAACAATTGTGATTCTAAATATGAATTTGATTTTGAACTAGATGACTTTGCCCTTTTTGCAAAAAAAATCAAAAAGTTTCTCAAATTTTCAAAAGGAAATTCTTCTAAAGAAAATATTTTAAGAAAAATAAAAATAAGAATAAGGGGGAGAAGGTTTGTGAGAAAGAATAGATTAGATGTTATGAATGAGAGGGAAAATGGCACAAATTACATGAGTGTCCCACTAGCCTTAAGAGAAAGGGAAAGAAAGTTGCAAATAAAGCCACTCTTAGCGATAGTGACGTCGAGTCGGTTGATTCTGGGGGAGAATCGCCACATGAATCGTGCGTTGCGTTCATAGATAGTCATGTTAGCACTTCTAGTTTATCCCATACCTATGAGGACATATCTAAACATGAAAGACTTTATGATGTTTCGAGTCATTCTGGAGAAAGTGAGAATGATATTTAGAGTGAGGGAGAAGGTGGTTTCCAAAATCTTTTAGTAAGCTTTACACCGAGACCTTGAAAAAGAAAAAAACTAAATAGAAATTTATCTCTTAGGGTGTTAGATTTGGAGAAAAATGTGAAAATTTTGAGAACGTGTGAGGCATTGGTGAGACAACTCAAGAAGGTGGAGATTTCTTTATGTGAGCAGTTGATTGTTTTAGGTAGCTAAAAGACCGATTTGACGAACATCGGGGCTAGTCTTATGGGAGATCTTCAATCTTCATTGGAGACACGTGAGAAACTTGAAGCTCGTGTATCCTAACTCGAGATTGATCTCACGTGCCGAGGAGGTCAAGGTCACTTTAGAGGAGACATCTAAGAAAGTTGGAAAGATGCTCCTCGGTCATGTGTTTGATAATGTTGAGAGGCAAGGAATAGGTTATGACTGTGCATCCACTTCTCATGTCGCACCCGAGCCGGTTCCTGAGTTTGTTATGGATCCTTACGGTCCTCAACCTAACCCACCTAGGAGAGCTCGTCCTAGACGTTTTGAGCAAGGTGGACCCAAGCTCTTTTATGTTTGTTCCCATTGCAAACAAAGCGGTCACCTTAGAGAGTATTGTTTTAACCTAGGGAGAGTTTCTTATATGTGTGTTCCTCGGTATGCTTCCACACGAGTTGCTACACATGTTCCCCCACACACTCCAACATGTGTTACTACGCATGCTCCCACACATGATCGTAGAGATTTTGAGAGTTTTTTAGAGCAAGTAGAGTAATTATCCAATACTTCACAATGTTTGATGGAGAAAGTTCATAGGATGGCGTCTCCTTTTGAGAACTCCCCTAGGCCTAATGATTGAGGTTGAGACTTATTTCTAAAATATGGTACTTATCATGTTCATATCTTACATCCCTATTTCTATATTGTATTATCATTGTGATACCATTGTATTTATATTTTTCATTTTGATATATTTTTAGAAAAATCCAAAAGGAGTTTTGTTTTTTTGAAAAATTTTAAAAAATATAAAAGATTTTCTGTTTTTGAAAAAAATTGAAAAAGGTAAAAAGACTTATTTTGATATAATTTTTATAAAAGACAAAAAAAAGTTTTGTATTTTTTATCACCTTATATGGATGAATATTTAAAATATCAGGATTAGCCATTCATTCCATATTTACACGTGAATATTTCATAGTGTTTTGAGACATCACGTCATTTCTATAGTGGGCTTAATAATGTGTGGAGTCATTACGTTGATGTTTAATGATTACTTTCTACATGTTTGACTCCTAGTCACCTTTAATTCACGTGTGCACAAATTTCTTTTAACATTGAACTTACTTGTCACATATCGAATATGATGTTCTCATCTCAATTTTTCTTTATAATGAACCAAATGTACGAAACGAGATAAAAAGTTGGCATGTAAGGACCATTACCCGGATTTAAATCATTTTTCAGGAAAAGTTGTTATGTATTAAGTAATGTAAAAGGGTACGAAAGATAAAAACATTCTTTGGGTTAAAAGCCACCATTTGCATAAAAGAGCCTAAAAAGATTAGAGGCACATAAAATAGAAGTGTCGGGCCAATTTTTGATACATTGATTCTTCCCTACATATGATCATTAATTTTTTCAAAAATAATTGAGAGTATTCTTAGTTATGTGAGATTTTGAGGGAGTTAAAAGTTGAAGATCAATGGGTTTGCACAAACTAAAAAACTCTCAAAACCATTACATAGTTTGGCATCATTGGTGTGAGAATCATTTATGTTCATGACTTGTTGATTAAGTTGAGTCAATTTAACTTGAGTTCACCATTTTACACCCAAGGTAGACTTTGAGCTCTTTCGTTGGAATTGTCTCAAAACTTCGTGCACCCATGTTATGACTATATTCATCTATGTAAAATGTGCAGGGCCCTACATTCCATATTCACGGTTCGGATATTTTAGGGTTAGTTGATGGTGGTATTTTCTATTTTTTATTCCCTTTATTTGAAAATTTGATAAATTTAAAAAATAGTTTTCTGCCTTTGAGATTATCATCACATATGCTTATTTGGATATTACTTGTGCAAATATCTTACTTCTTTGTGTGATGCCTATAATTCATGCCGAGTTTTGACTCCTTTTTCTAATACGGAGAAAAAAGGAGAGAACAAATTGAGGGGGAGTTTTTATTTGTTATTGAAAAATCTATGCATCACGGCATCTTTGTTTGTCTCATGTGTAGGACGTTTCTCTTTGATGATAATCATTTGGATCCAGGATGAAGACAGTGTTTGCCAATGGAAGATCGAGTTTCATGACTGAAGACTTACACATATTCTACTCCATTTTATTTTATATTATGGGAGGGTGGATTTATGTATTCAAGTCATAGGATTCAATTTGGCTTAGGATGGTGTTTTGTATTGGAATAACCAAAGGGGGAGATTTATAAGAGCAAAATTTATGATTGCTCACATTTTTTTATTTATTTTAGCATGACGTATCCAATTACACAGACACGACTCCTAAACGCATCTACGTCATTACTTCTCCGTATTTGAAGACTCTGTCCAAAATCGTCAAAGAATTGAAGATTTGGTCATCTCAACAATCTTAGAAGAAGTATGTGTTTGGTGTGGTAAAAAGGTTCTGAGTATTTTTTGGGGTTTACCTTTTTTATGAGGCAATCGTTTTTTAGGGAACTCGAAATTTTTTAAGTAAAAAAAAAATAATTTTCTAAACTTCGGTTGAACGAAGCTACCTCATTTGAATGGGATTTTTTTTAGTTCAACTGAGATCTTATTAGAAGGAGTCGTTCGAATGAGTTTGGCACTGTTTTAAATGAGATCCCTTTATAATTTCATTGAGATCTCATTCGAAATTCATGTTCCAAGTCATTCGAACGAGTTAAGTTATTGTTTGAACGACCAAAGAAGATTTTGTTTTTTAAAGATTATCTTCTCATTATATGTTATGTTTATACTTTTAATTTCCCTTCTGGATGAAATATCCTAAAAACTCTTTTTCATAAAATAAAACACCTTTGAAGTTGTCTTTTTGTGATCAAACACCTCATATCACATTCCTTACCCCCGAAAATTATTCAAGGTCACTTTTACCTACATCAAGAAGGATTCTTACTGAAATTACTTTGTAGAGAATTTTCTCTACTATTGAGATTGTAGAACGATATTGCACTACTGAAGAATGAAGAAGTCTAAATCGGTGGACACCGAGGGTAGATCACTACCTGTGGACAGCTCTGGAACTGAGTCTTATCTGTTGGAGTTTTAAAGAGTTACACATCTAACTTATTTTAGCTAAGTTCTTTGTAAGTCATCTGTATTCATAAACTTCCAATAGTGTTGAATAAAGTTTTTTCCCTGCAAAGGCATTTTTCCTCATCTCGTGTGTTTTTCATGTTTGGACTTAAAATTGCAAATTAGAATTTGGACATAATTCACATGCACTTCATAATTAATTAAATATTAAAATTTGATTAAAGTTTGGATTTGTGTGTTGGGGATTTTAATTGAATAAATTGATCCATTAGTTCGTTCTCACTCTCAATTTATGCTTGATAGGTTTTCTTTTTTGATGAGTAGGAATTTCATATCGTCCGATCTCTCGATCGATGTGAGGCATGTCGTTGTATTACGATGTGAGGATGTCAACGAAATCTTTCAATTTCTTCGAATTACGACCGCTCATGCTCATTAAGGGTGGACCTTATCCTAATCTTGCATGGATTGCTACTAGAATCAAGACTAATATAAATAGTCGTATTATCATTAGTTTGGACTCAGTTGCATTGTTTATTTTTTCTTATTAAGATCAGTTAAGAATTATTCATTTATTATATCATTTTCATCAATCGTTTGATTAGAATCAATGAAATTAATATAAGGCGCAAAGAGATACTGAAAATCTTCATTAGTTTCATTAAAAACATTTTCTAGAAATACATTATTGAGAACCTCATCAAAAGAGGACTCATTTAAATTTATATCAGTAACAAAAAAAGGAAAGACAAATTTAGGTTCATTTTGCATAAGGTAAAGAACAGGGTTCGCGATGGCTAGAGTCAGGCTAATAGGAACACGGCTCCAGCTTTTATGTAGGGACAATCTTTAGCGATAGGTCAGGCGGCTCATACTTGGTGTGGACCATACAGAAATCGAGCCCCAGTGTGTGGAAACTAAATGACTCATCGTTGTCACTGTTCGTGGAACTTTCAAGGCTTTCAAAAGCTTGAATCTTTAAATTTTATGGTTAGGGGTTTCACCTTATGCTTCAAGTCTTCAGCCTAGGTAAACTTGTCCTAAAAAAAGGTCTCCAACTCGGGTTTTAATTTCTTCTCAACAGGGTCATACCATGATTTAAGGAAACCACGAAAGGGGAAATCCCCACCTTCCTTGGTAAAACACCCATTTAAGGAGTCTCCTGATATGGCCTCTTTATTTTCAACATCCTCATTCGATATAGCTGGCGGAGGGTCATGAGTTTAGTTGGTGATGGTTGGTAACCCAGACCATATGAGGAAATCTTCTTTCAGAACTTTTAATTCATTAATCACCTATTGACGATAAGTTAGCCCAATTCAGAGCATAAAAAGCAAATTCTTGAATATCTGTATCACATTGAAGTTGCCATGTGGGTTGTACTCTTGGCATACTCTGTCTTTGAAGTTATACCTTGCTAGGAAAAGAAGTGGATCAATGTTGAAACCTGAAAGGAGTATGTCATTAGCCCCATGCTGGATTTCCAAAATAGGGTTACTTATGTCGATGACATAGAATCATCATCATCCCCGATGATAGTGATGACCTAATTATTGCAAAAGAATTTTACCTTTTAATGGAGGGAGGAAGACACGCATGTGATACTATGAATCCAAGGATGACCAAGGAGAAAGTTGAAACATGCTAGTATATCGATAACCTGAAACTAGGTTTGGGGGCATATAGAGCTAGACCTTAGTTTGATATTATGTGAACCCATAACTTCTCGGTGGGTGTTATCATAGGCGCACATGGCCGAGAAAGTGGGTATGATATCACAGACTTTTAATCCAAGACAATTGAGAGTTATTAATGGACAAACATTCTGAGCGGACCCGTTATCGACAAAGTCCAACCAAACTATCCTTTGTATGACTTCCAGCGATATCTTGAGAGTATAATTATAGTCTAGACCGATCAAAGGAATTTCTTCATCGACTAAGGAGATGAGATTCGTCACGGTCAGAGATCCAACCATATGAATGACTTTTTTAGGGATAATAATAAGTGGAACTATGGGGCCTACGATGAGCTTGATCAAAGAATTTCTATTTAACTGGGAGGACATGAAAAGTACCCACAAAGTGATGTTAGCTTGGGTATTATTGAGTTGTTCAAGGACTTTGCTTTCTTCGATCAACATATCTGGCATCGAGAGTTCTTCAACATCTCTTTTCTCTTTATTTATATGAGTTCTCGCTGATGAAAGAATCGGGTCTTTGTCTTATCTCCCTAACTGGTTCAAGTGATTTATGGATGTCAGTAAGAAAACAAACCTTGTTTCCTCGTCTACTTCTGGCATGATGGATACTTCATTAATTCCTAATAGCAATTGTTCGAAAAAAATCATCCCACATAAGGAGGCTAATATGTAGATATCCCTACTATTTGGTTTATTATATTTGAGTTGTTTGAAGGGTCTGAGACATGGACCCACCCGATGGCAACAATATTATCTCTCCTTAAGAAATTTTACTATTCTATGAATTTAAATGCTTCATCATACACTCAGCGGAGAAGTATTGGAAAGAAGGATCCATGTATCCCTTGATCCTTAGGATAGTGAGCATTCTAGAAGCTATACGTATTTCTTTCTATTTCATAAACTCATTAGACATGACCTGGACAATATTGTCTAAGTTCAATTCCTCTACTGAAACAAACCAATCATATGATTGTCGAGACCATTATCTAGCTTCCATGTATACATCACTAATTCTTTCACAACTTTCCTCTTCGAGGACCATCCTTGGTGGTAGTTCCATCCCAAAGTCACTGAGTTAATTCAAAATAGATGGTAGCTCCATGCTCCCTATTTTTTAACGGGTTCGAACAGTAATTTAGCCTTAATATGATATATATATATATTAGGGTATGCCCGTGCTTGAAGGCACGACAAAAATTTCCAAAAAGTACGTAATCGCAAAACGGCAAAAATTTCCAATGTACGTAATTACAAAACGAAACCAATTTTGCTCCCCCGACAAAACAAAGTGTTAAGTCGTATATGATTTAAGTTATAAAGTTTTATATATAATGCATATAGTGTTACACAATTTAAATTTTTTTGAAAGTTTGCTTTGTTTATAAAACTACCCACCTTATTTAAGAAAGAAAAAATGCTCCAACAATAATACTAATAATCCATCCTAAACATCATATAAACAAATGGTCAAGTGAATGAAAATTTATACATCATGTTATAAAAGAATCTAACGAACTTTTCTTCCCAACAAATGGTCAAGTGAATGAAAATTTTGAAAGTTGAGTCATAAATGAAATCATGACACTAACTAATGGATATTTACATTTACAATCATTTGAGCCATTACCTTTATAAAGAAAAATGTGTGGTATACGCCATATGATAAAATGGAGAGATCTTCATATGAACCATTACCTGAAGAAACAAAGGGTGGTATAAATAATACAATTAAATCACTCTGACACCTTTAATGTCTGGAAAAAAAATATATTGGAGACCCATTTGGTGAATTTCATAAACTAAAACCTAACAAAAAAAAATATATTGGAGACCCATTTGGAAGTTCCTCTATCCCATCTGAGTTATACATGAACAAAAGTAGTATTTTGTTAAACGTAATTGTAATTACCCTTTTTAATAAATATTAAATTAATTTAATTATAATTAATATCTATTTTAGTTTAATGTAATAATTTGATTTTGATTATTACATACTTTTATTTAAGTGTTTATGTAAATATATCTTAATTTATAACATTTATAATATAATTGTATTGGTCTTTATATTACAGACATTATATATATGTTATCTTATATTATTCTATTTAGATTATTTATACTATATTTGTTGGTCAGTTCTTTTATTTTGTAGTTTATTATTTATTTATACATTTCTTATTCACGTATTTTTATATGCTATTTATATATTATTTTTTTCTTAATATATATAAAACTTTTTTGTTATACATTTATGCGTATATTATCACTGTTTTGTGAGAACATAATTATACTATATATGTTTATATTGATTACGCTTGCATGATATTAGATATATTGTTTTGTAGTGCTTTTATATATTAACTGTTTGGTTCTTTCTTTTAGTAACATAATAGTTTATTATATAATCTTAGGAGTGATGACTAAATTAAAATGGTGTTGCAACACCTGTAGAGAATATGCAATGTGTCAGAACATGGGCATAAGTCAAAGAAGTTTATTTGGGTCAATAAAGGTAAGAATTATATATATTTTATATTATATATATTTATTTGTACTTAAGCTATATGAGATTCCCATCCATAGCAGATTTCTTTGGGCTACACCGACTCTCTTTATTATCCTATACTTCTCAAATCTTTTAAGCCTGACCCATTATCTTATTGACAGCTTTTCTTATTAGCCACATGTTGCCTCACGCATGCTTTATATATATATGAATTTAATCATATAATGAAATTTATTTATATATATATATACATTTTAATATATATGTCTATACACCATTTTGGTTTCTTATAATCTTTTTAATGTCTATACCTTAGTGCCCTAATTCGTCACCCAAGGGTGACGCTCACGCCCTCAAACCGCGAATTAATGAATTCGTTGAGAATTCGCGTGCAATTCGCGCATTGGAATTGTCAAAATCGTTGATTGACAAAGTCAAACCAAACTATTGACAGTTGAGGGAAATAATGGGGAGAAAAAACCTTTTAACTTTAATTTATTAGCTTCCTTGGTTTATGTGTCCAAAGAAAACATGATGCCTTAGGTAGAACCAGACTTCCTCTTTATACTAAACCACTAGTGGATGAGTTTCACCTCCATCCGATGTGGGATGTCTTTTTCTATTAAAGACTCAACCAATTTATATCAGGTAAAAGGAGAGGTCTTAACCATCTTTGTATACATAATTAAGTAGAATAAAAAGTTTAGAATTTTTTCTTGAATTACAATAAAGTCCTCTCAAATATTTTATATTAATTATATTTTTCTATTAGTATCTATTTTTTTATATATATATTAAAAGTCATATTTATATATTTATATGTTAAATATAGACGCACTGGTAGCGCTTTCAAATCTCAGTATTTTGAAAATTAACGCATTGGCGCATTCGCATTCGCACCCGCATTCGCACCCGCCCCCGCATTAGGGCACTTAGGTCTATACGCCATTGTGGATATTTGGGTGAATAAAGGTTTTAAAATAGACAGCTTATAGTACATCCACATACACAGTTTTTAGTATCCGTGAGTAAAGATTTTTCCTATTTTGGTTTTAACCTTTATTCACGGATTTTGGTTTTAACCTTTATCCACATAAAAAGCTTTTGGTTGTTGTGTATGTAAACTTTTGGACAGCTGGAGAAAATCAGGGATTAGGTACAGGCCTATAACCTGTCAACCATCCTAACCAAAGCAAGCGACCTAATCTATATTACATGTACAACTATGAGGAGCAGGCGTAAGGACATTAAAGATATAAACATCTAACTGGTCAAAAAGTAATTATCATATAAGTTAAAAAACATTATAGGTTATAAACATCTAATCTACACCGATGTTAAAAAAAACCATTACACCGGTCAAAACTAATTGAAGAAAAGGACAGTTAAGGTCCTAACAGGTATAAACCATTACACAAAGTGTTTAATACCGTTCAATAGTTTAATACCGTTTTTAATACCATGTTTTAAGAGTTCAGTTTAATACCGTGTTTTAACCATTACACATAGTGTTTAATAGTGGATTGTACACTCCACTTATATTCAGCGGTTCAATAGTTTAATACCGTGGTTTAAGTTGTAGTACCCAGTGTTTAGAACTAACTTTTAAACTGAACATACCCAGTTAAACAGTTCAGTTTAAAACTGAACATAACCAAAAAACCCACACTCAATAGTTCGGCTTATGGTTTTGTAAAACCCAGTTGAACGGTTGAACGGTTGAATACAAACTTTTAATTAAGCAAAAAAAACATATTTGATAACCAAATAAAAACATTGCGTCTTCTTGGGTTGGAATAAAGAGATAATCATATATTGTGAAACTTCATTAAATATATTGTGAAACTTCATTAAATTGTAGATTCATTTAATATGCTAACTATTCCATTAGTTCCTAAAAATATAGATACATAACAAAGCAAATTTCTTGAACCATAAAAATGGTAGATAAATCACATTTCCGAACCAAGAACAAAAGCATCCTTAAAAGAAACCTTATGCGTTATCCATACTCCAACTGTGAAATCTTGATAAGAAAAAGAAGAAATTGAATCCTCGGTTTAGAATATGGTGGTACCCCGCTTCAGAGGTATCTTCTATTCAACTAATGAAGCAAACAAATCACTTGAAGCAACCACATATCTTTGAACAATACAAACAAATATAAAAAATAACACTAAAAATGAAATAACAGGTCAACTTCAAAAAGTCCAATGAACTAAAAATCATGAGAATACCTTATTTTCGATCCATGGCAAGGAGATACAAAGCATATTAATAGGTAAAAAATGTAGAGTAAACAACAACAATAAAAATATATTTAAGAGATGAAAGGATCAAAAACCTGAAAAGATACTTCGAATACAAAATCAGACCAAAGATCCAAACACAATCAAACCCAGTATGGGTGCGAGAAACATCTAGACATCAAAATCAAACCCAAGTGTGTTGTCTTCTCTTTCAAGGCAGTGGTTGATGTGCATTTGAGCATCGATATAGCAATTCAGTAGAGTGATGTGTGTACCATAAAAGAGGGTTTGAGAGGGAAAAAATCTTCCCCCCAAAATCCTTCGGATCTCCCTTCCAAATCTAAAATCGTACATCATTAAACGAAGAAGAGAGGAAGTGTTTGTTTCGTCATTGAAGAAACAAAACCATTTTCAAAACTTTTAAATGTCTTCGCCCAAAAATCATCTTCCTTGGATCTGACATTCCCAATATTTCTCGAGCCATGTGTGGGCAGAATATCAGAAGGGGAAGTCGGTGGGATTGTTTGGGATTTGTGAGTGAGTGGGTAGGATTGTGTAAGTAGAGAGAGAGAGAGAGTGGGTGAAATTGTTAAAGATGAAATCACGTTCTCAATATTTCTCGAGCCATGTGTGGGCAGAATATCAGACGCGTGAGATAGAGAAGGGGAAAATGATCCCATCCCTCCATTTCTAACCTTGTTGGCTTCGATCTGAACTGTTAAATGTCTTCAAAACTTATGAACAGTGAAAACACCATTGGTCCTTATATATATATATATATATATAATGCTCAATCTAGTGCAGTTTTTGGGTATAGAAGGAAATAGGGATAATTTTATAGGGATTTAGGGGAACTGGAAGATAGAGCGGGTATATTAGTGAGTCAAACTCTGGTGGAAGGACTAATATTTGTATTCTCATCTAGAAAAATGGTGTTCACACCGGTTCGGTGTGGTGGTAGAGGGTTTTGAGTAGTATTGGGTTAAGATTGGCTGGAGGAGCAATTACCCCCTTATTAATGAGGCCTTGAATGACATTCTTCATATGGAAACATTGTTCAGTAGTGTGCTCAATGATTTAGTGGAAATCTTAACAATCATCATGCTTTAAATTCCTTGGAAGTGGGTCTACTAATGAGCGAGGGACTAAAGGTTTGGTGACATTTCGAGATAGGATAACTTAATAAACTTTTAAGACGGGGGCATAAAGCTTGGTGTATTCCCTTTTAACCGTTATAGGATGATTTTTGGGCTCCTATAGCATAGCAGGTTAAGAAATATTATTGATTGTCGAGATAGTAGTGTTAGCTGGCTTGTCATACTTGCGAAGAATAAACTTCCATGTTGGCCTCTTTGATTTAGACTACTCTTTTTTATTGATAACACCATCTTCGATCTCAACCCCTTCCTCCCGGAGGTCTATTAAATAAGGGTAGTACTGGATTCCCATTAAGATTTGGATATGCATAAGGAAATTCTTCTTCAAAAATATCATTTGTTCTTCCTCAAAAGGTTGAGTTATCATGGTAACAACCTTTTTCTCTACACATACTAATAAAGTTATTGAATGGTTCCCATGGATTCTGCTTGAGTAACTCTCTAGGTGTCAACGAGTGGCTTTTAACTCCTCATTGTATTTGTATTCGGTCAAGAATTCTCGGGTTGCATCCTCTAAACTACAAATTTAGGATTTTTCTAAAGACAAGAACCATTAAAGAGTGCTCTCTTTAAGGGTTTGCTAGAAGATTTGTTCTCTTATTTAGGCGGACGCTTCAAGTAAAGTCATAGAACAATGATAACTATGAAGGATTACAATGGGAGGTCTTCCACCTCCAAAAAAATTATGTTTAGTATCTTGAACTTTTTTGATAATCGGGCTTTCGGGTAAGCAGACATGTGGCTGTAATCCATGTAGTTACTTGAGATCTTGACTTGGTCAAACTTCTTATATATCAATTTGAGGTCTTTCTTGAACTTGTTCAATTCTTCCTCTTTAGGATCAATAGGAATAGGCATTGGAAATTTACCCCTGACTGGGCAAGGTTCGATATTGGTAAATGAGCTAGCGGTGGCTCATTACTAAGTAGGACAGTAGGACATGACGAACTTATTGATATTCTTATAGAATATATATACGTTATGGTGTTTCCAAATGCACAAAAAAGGGGAAGACGATGTCAAGATCGAACACCTAGGGTTTATCATTAGGTAACATTGGCATTGTGATCAAGGCTCTCCATGAAGAGTCTTCGAAGAGACTATTCAACTTCTGTGGAGGTAACAGATAAGGTGGCTTGGTAGCATATATGAGCTAATAGGGAGTCAAGCCAAAACTAGGGTATACGATCGCACTTGAAAAAGGAAGAAGGATATTTTTGGTTTTTTTAGAAAAAAGGGAGAAACTATTTTCGATATTTTTATTAAAGGTAGAAAGGGAAATTCCCCGGTGTAGTTGTTATTATTAGGTTTCACTAGTATAATGTTCAACCGAGGGTGTAAGTGGCATGCCAGATAGGACTCGAGTCTGGAAAAAGATAGGTTACATGATGTAAGACGTAATTTGACATGATTTCAGACTCAAGGACAGGGTTTTGTTTCAAAAATGGTTAAAATAGCATAAAATTTAGGTGGTAAGATTACTCAAAATTTCACTAAAGTTTCACATTAAAACTGACAAACTAGGTCTGAGTGTCCTAGGGCAGACACCTATATAAGGATGATGATAGGGATATTAGTGAAACGGTTCCCTTTTGGCATGAGTTCCATGATATGCTTCTTGTCTATAAGGGAAATCATTCACCATACGTGTGAACACACCATTTGATGTACCTAGGTGTATGTGAATTGTAATGATATACCTCATAGAGATGGTACGTGTGAGAGAGAATTTGATATACTCAACGTACGTGAACGAGTTTCCTGCTATACAACTCCCATCATAAGTTCGGTCAAGCAGTACGATACGGGGGAACCATTTGATATTCATCGAAAGTACTAAGCCAATTAAAGGTGGAAATTATACCGCTTAAGTTAATCGTGCCCCATTGGACCAGCACCCATTACGAAGTGACCCCATAATACAGGATAAATTTTTATCAAAATGTAGTTCTCACATGACATAGTGGGTAAAATGCATGAGTATTAATTATTGTGTTATGAAGAGTTTTATCAATGCTAAGTAGGAGAAGTACTACTAATAAGCATGAGGTAAAGCATGGGAATATACATGAGTGGCATGTGATAAGGTAACTAAGCAAGGAGAGTAAAGCTAGCAAGTATGTACATTAAGCATAGAGCGTATAGAAAGTATGATGATATATACAAAGTGTGAGACATGTGAATATAAGTGGGAGAAACGTATATGCAAAGTGAAGTATGTACATGAAGCATGTGACATGTACAAAGCCTGATGGTATATACAAAGTGTGAGACATATGAATATACATAAATGGGATAAAGCTATATGCAAAGTGAGAGTAACAAGGGAATATGTGTAAGTGAGGAAAACATGGAGACATATACAAGCTAGGGAAACATGGAAGTGTATGTAAGTGACAGTAATATTGAAGTTTGTGTAATTGAGAGTAATGTGGAAGTTTGTGCTAGTGAGACTAGGCATAGATATCTACAAGTGGTATGTAAAGCATGTGAGTAAGCACGTGGCTATATACAAGTAAGAATAAACATGGATATCTACAAATGATATTGAGCATGTGAAAATGTGAGTAACACTACACCAAAACTAGCTTTTGTTAACAGTATTTTACCGTTACAAAAATCATTAGTAACGGTAATTTTCAGTTTGAAAAAAGGCGTGGGGAACAAGTGAGTTAAGCATGAATCATGGGATAGAAAATATTATACACACACACATACATATATATATATATATATATATATATATATATATATATATATATGTGTGTGTGTGTGTGTGTGTGTGTGTGTGTATGTGTGTGTCTGTGTATGTGTGTGTGTGAGAGAGAGAGAGATAAGACAATGAGCATGATGGAGAGAAGAATATACAACATGTGAGCATAAGAGTGGGAAGAGCATATAAATGGAGATATATACACACATGTAGAGAAATAGAGAAAAGGATATATAGTTTGAGAAAACTTTTATAAATAGACTCTAGTCATCTAAAAAGAAATAAGTTATTCTTAGTGGAGTCACCATTGTGGCCATCCCTGGATTCAAATGAGAAAAAATACGATTTTGGTTTACCCTAAAAGTAAAAAGGTCGCTAGCTCATGGAGAATGGGGGTTAAGTAGGAGAACTTCTCTTTCCACCACTCCAGCGGCATTCATGAGCTCCCACGGACATAAATCTTGCATCATCGAGGGGTAAGAATATAAGGGATAGAGTCGCCAACCTATTTAGCTCAAAACAGGCAAAAGATATATTCGCCCCCGAAGAATCGACATCACAAGATAAACTGATGTATGTGAAACCAAGTAGAACACGAGTCTCGAGACTAAGTTATGGAATAGGAAGGTCTTAGGAACCCATTTTTTTCTTTCAGTCTCTCATGGACTATGATAATATTCTCATTTTTCTCAAAATACAATTTCTATGTATAATGTGTGCGAAGTCAAATAGGTGAGAAAATAAACTGTCATACCCACGTCACGGAAAAGACGGGGATGAATAATTCTGAGGAATATAAATAAAAAGAAAAAAGATAATCTAAAAAGTACCAAAATGTGAGCAATACACCGGATCATAATCTATCACAAAGAATAGAATAAACGTGTTTGACGGGGTCACTAAAAATATAATAAAGAGAAAAGGCTACGCTATATGTAGTACACCAGATTATAATCCACTATGAGACAATGGATATGCATGTCTGACAGGATTGCAAAAATGAAAAAGAATAAAATTATGAAAATACAATATAATGTGAGCAACTCATCGAATCAAAATTCACTATGAAGAAGTGAATACACATGTATATATATAGTAAAAAAATAAGAAAAGCTGAGTTGAATCCCGAGGAAAACTCGAGACGCCTACGTAACCAGATATGGCATCAAAGTCCATGTAGTTCAAAAACACATAAGGGGGGGATTTAACCCATGGACCCAAAACTTGAATTTACTTATTTTTAGTTTGTTGAAAAATGTGCACAAGTGGATAAAGTGTAGGAAAAAGGTAGAAAAATTCTAATTTGGGTTTTAAGGATTAAACCCTCTTTTTTTAGGGGGGAATTATGAAACTATATTGTTGTGTATATAAATAATTAAAAAAATGGATTATTAAGGGTGGGAAAGTAAAACTAAAGAAAAAGTTATGCTAAGAGTAATAAAAAGCAATAAATGGCACTCGTAAATGAGCTAGAAAGGGATAGAATTAGACCTCTTATGAAGCTTTCCTACTGATTTTTAAAGTGACATAGATTGGTTTTTTATGGTAATGAAGTGGTGGTGAAGTGGATGGAAAAGGTGGGTTAAAAGTGATGTGAGAAAATATGGAGAGAATGTTTGGAAAATTAAATTTTTGGAATGCGGTGCACAGATTTTGAGGCAAGAGCTCTCCAGATTTTAAGAAGGGGTACTTGAGAATGGGGTCGTGGCCTCCTTAAATAGTAAAGTAATAGGTTTAGGGGGTATGCCGATCGATATAGGCCTAGGCCTGCCTATCAGCATACCTCCTAGCTTGCGGGATAAGTAAAGTACCACTATGCCGATAGGTAGAGGGTTAGGGGTGCCCATAGGCAGTCTAAAATGGACTTTTTTAGAAGAATGAGCCTAGAATGCAAAGTGTAAATCCAAATCATGCACAACCAGGACTGTTGGAAAGTGTATTTCGATCGGTATGAAAGTAAATTGAGAAAACCCTAATTTTGAGAGTTGACTAAGGTCAAACAAAGCTTAAAAAAGCCCAGTGGCCTCTGGGTCAAAGTTTGGAGTAAAAATGCAAGTATGCGCAAACCATAAGGCCGATTCGCATAGGGTATGGACCGTTAGAAAGGGTATTTAGAGCCCTATACAAATGCATTGAGATACTCCTGATTTCAAAAGTTGAACAAAGTTAAACGGATTTTGGGAGCGCTCAGTGGCCTCTCGGTCAAGGTTTAGAGTAGGAGCTGAAGTCCGAGGGTGAAAGGGAAGGTGTTAGGGACCTAAGGAGGTGTTTAAAGGCTAATAGAATGGGATGTCTACACATCCCATAGTGTAATATTTTATATTATCGCACTTTATTTTCTTAAAATTACAAAGATTTCCTTGTATTTCAATTCTTACAATTTACACGTTCTTTTGTCATAGTTAATTAACACAATTTATTACTTTCATCGAAGTCTTCCCTAAGGTAAGCATTAGTCTTCTCAATTAAAGCATAAAATGCAACACAATCACCTAATATTGTCACTTGGATAAGATCTATGGTTGGCACGACCATAAACCTTTCTTGAAACGCTCGCAATACTAATTAACTTTAATCACCAAGCTAAGTGAAAAAAACCTAAACAATATTTGGCACTCTTAGTGTGACCCCAATGTTGTATTGTGGTTACGAATAGCTAGGACACATCAAAGTGATGCCATAATAATAATTTTTAGTGAATTTGGTCAACCAACCAAAATTTTATGACTTCACAACAAAAAAAGGATGAAACAACTCGAGTTAGGACTAGTGGCTCGCATTACAGATTTGAATATTCCAATGGATCCAAGGGCCAACAATATTCAAAACACACCAGCACTTGGTGTTCCAATTAAAATTAAAGACAAATTGATCAACCAACTCGACCCAATATTTGATTAATTGTAGATATGTTATAAAATATAAATGCCATGATCACAACATAGTACAACAGGTTCGCCTTACCTAATGGGGTGGCAACTAGTGGTCAGATATATGCACTAAAATCAATGTAAACACAAGTACTCAACCTAACCATTACCTTTATTACAGACTTAATACACTTGAAACTAACTTTGAAAATAATATAAGGATGGCATGATATTCCAATACCATGGTCTAGGCATCAACCCATTAAAAAAGTTCAAGACTACCTAATACTTACCAACAATTGGGTAACAAAAATCCAATGGGCAGACCACCTCTCCCAGAGGTAGGGAGGACCAGACCACATCAAAATGACATCAACATAGGATTTTCAAGTGTTCAATCTATGGGATTATCAATAATTCAGTGTTCGAATAAGAACTCGGAGGGTTGGGGAATCCTAGGAGGTTTGATAACCAAGCATAATAAGTTGTGCCTCCAAAAGTTCCACCACCTTTGGTATAATAACTCCCTTATTGAACCAAGTAATAGCCCCATAAAATAGGCAACAACCTGGGGGAAGGGGGAGAAATGAGAATGTAGATCTTATTCATGAAATATATGGACCAATGGCTCTGGGGGTGCAGATTCCAGTTTATAGGAATTTATAACCTAAGTAGATAAATAAGATAGAAATTCCAAAGGGCTTTAAATTTCCAACGTTTGACTTTTCTTAGGGGATGGAAGCCATTCTATTGTGAACACATTATTGGGTTCACTAGTTAATTTTCTTATGCTAGAATAAATTATTACCTCAGGCTACATTTATTTTACAGTTCACTCTCTGATGCAACCTTCACATGGTTCATAAGTTCACCAACTAATTCTTTCCAAACATGGCAATAAATGGAAGATATGTTTCATGCGCAATCATTCCAAATCGAGCCAGAGATTTTTATAATTGATTTAGCTAGATTAAGTCAAAAGCCCAATTAAAGGGCTACAACCTTCATAAACTGTTCAAAAGGGCTAAAAATAAATGCAATATAGTCTTTCCTGAATCAGAGTTTGTGAAGTTGTCACAAAATGGTCTTGAATTTAGGTTTCGAAAGAAATTTGATGCCATTAAATTCAAAGATTTGGTATAATTAACTGCCAAACTATCCTGATATAAAGCCCTTCTAGAAGAAGAGAACAAAATAAATACTTTTTTCTTTCAAAACATGTGATAAGGATCCTTACATTGAAATAAATGTTGTTGAGATCATAGGAACTGAAACTATAATCTGTGAACCATTGGTTCGAAAGAACATACCAACAGAATCTTTTACATCTAAATGAAAAGGTATGATAAAGAAATATTCATTTGACATTTTCAAGACCTATAAGATCTTTGATTATATTTTAAAGGATAAAATTTTAAAACCACTAATGATGCTTAAAAAATAAATGAAATTAAAAGGGAAGAATTATTAGAAATGGCATAATGTTTTCTCTCACTCAACTAACTCTTGTGTTGTGTTTCACGATAGGGTTCAAGAATTGATCAAGTGTGGGGAAACAAAATTCCCTATAAAGAATAAAGCACAATGGGTGTGTAAGAGGACCCATTCCCCTAAGTCAAGGAAGTGGGGACAAATGTGCACTTAATTCAACTTCCAAGGAACAAAGGGCATGTCGAATTCGGAATGAAGACAAAAGTTTAGCCTAAGGCTTTAAAGCCTGAAGTAACTAAATACTTTGACTAAAAGGCGATAAAACACTTATGTATTAGGTGTGGTGAACATTATGCTAAAATTAACCTGTAGAGTTCCCATCCTAATACCATTTAAATAACTCCTCAATTCCCTAACACGTCTCCTCCCACCATAAGACCTTATGTCCTACTCTGAACCCTGATCTAGAGTCCACAGGGTGTTCCCGTGCCCTGTTTGACTTTGGTCAAGTCTCTAACTTGATCAAAGATCATTAAAATCTCATAAGTCTTGAATTCTCTTTCCAACGGACCATACTATGCATGAATCGACCTCACGGTTCGTGTGTTGAGAGAGTTGGCGCTTGCGTTCAAATAAGAAATAATATAATAAACACCAATTTTAACCCAAATTAACCCTAAGCATGCAACTAGGTGTGAATGAAACAATATGAAATCATGCACAAGATATTCAACACACAAAGTTTAAGGAAAAATCCCCCACAGGGGCAAAACCATTTGTATATCACTATAATTTGTAAAATACGGTTTACAATCGGATTACAATGAAATACAGATTGACTAAGAATTACCCTCGGGTATCGGATTCTGTAGTCGCGGCTGGAATAAAATCCCTTTCCAGTAGGGCTTGCGGCTGGAACTATCCCTGTCCAGTAGGGCTGCAATGAAGAGGAAGAAAAGGTCCACTTCACAAAGGGTTGAACAACATCAATGGTGTTCTTTGGGTTACCAAATTTGATTCACAAAGATACGGAAGATGTGTGAATCTAAAAACCTAGAATCATAGGACTCAATAGGTGAAGACTTTAGGGTTGATATGCTCTGATAATCGTGGGAAAGTCTTAAGAAAACCAACTGCTGATCGTGGTTTAAATAAGGGATCGAAACCCTTCAAAATCGGCTGCACGATCTGGCAGTGATTATCCTCTCCGGATCGGTCCGGTCGATTAGCCGGATCGGTCCGGGTAAGTCGGATCGGTTCTTTTTCTGAAACCGGATCGGTCTGGTTGGCATCGGATCGGTCCGGGACTTTTGCCTTCATCGGTTCGCTATGGATCCGGTGGCTACTGGAGTCTGACAAAACGGATCGGTCCGGTAGATGGTCGGATCGGTCCGGTAAACCGGATCGGTTCTTTTTCTGGACCGGATCGGTCCGGCCAAGTCTGATTCCCAAATTCTTTCTTCTTTTGATCTTCGGATTTTGTTGATGACGATGTGATCTTTTCAACCAACAATCTTGTAATGGCGTATGACATATCATATACATAAAGATGGACAAATTGTCCTTACAAATCTCCCCCTATGTCTATGCCGGAACAAACATAAAAAATCCGAATTATCAAATATGAAATTTCCTATACAAATCTACCCTTCCATGAACCCAAAACTGAAAGAGTACAAGTGAATAAGACTGCATCGTTTGTTCTTCAATTCTTCAGGAATCTTCACGCTTATCTCATCAGGGTGTGTATCATGGAATTATCAAGGATGTACCTACACACATGAGATAAAGCAAATACCAAGTGACGTATCAAGTTTGAAATGAGATAATAAACATATGCATATATACCAGATTTATGATGAACCTCAAATTTCAAAACTCCCCCAAAATTCAAACTCCCCCATAATCAGATAATTCATTCTCCCCCTTTTTATGATGTCCCCAAATAGACAAAAGAGAGAAATAAATCAAGCAATCAAGTACTGGGATGTCACAAGGCATAAAATCACACCATGAATGAACATAAAACAACCAAGTCGGTGATAGCGTAAAAGAATGGGTGTGATCAAAATTCGATAGGAAAATCAAAGCATACAAACATGACATATGTGCACGATGAATATTGGATATTCCTAACGAATGAACTCAAATGCTTCCTTTGGTGTAAACGAGTGACAGTATAAGATATTGACTCAATCAAATCATCAAATCAAAGCTCAAAGTGATTTCTACACCAATAACGTCCAAAATGATTTATGCTTTTTCAGGACTTTCAAGGAAGTGCAAGCCCGTTTTTCAATCTCCAACCAAACTCCCTCAGATTTATATTATGAATAGAGGTATACTAAATTCTCAAACTTTGGAGAATTGATGGTGAAACCTAAATGGCCCATATATGGCATGTATTGCTTTTGATTGCCTTTCAATTTTTTCGGGCTCTTTTAACCTCTTAGGACCTCGGATATTACAATTCCTCCATTTTTTAGGTCCTTTTTAACGGTGGCTTTTGCGCAAAGGATAAGAATCAACTTTCGCAGCCCCTCCCCGTTATGAAAATATGCGCACAGTCTCACCAAACGGTTTTTACATGTAATCCAATCTTGTCAAGTTTTATCGCATTTTATACATTGTATAGACAGGATTGAGATGGAAACACTCAAGCCAACATGAGATTGACAAGTGCAACAATCAAATATAGCCGTGCATGTGTGCAGAAAAAAGGATATAGGAGTCAAGCATGTAGGAAATATCACTAATTACATCTCAAGGACTCCAATCAATGTTAAGCACATGGATGAAATGATGTAGCCTCTCAAATCTCTATCAAACAGTCACATGGATATATGGAAGGAAGTTGTGACTTGGCTATCTTAAATGCTCATCCATAAAAGGCAAATCTCTTTTTGAATTTTTCAAAAAAAAAAATTTTATCAAAATAAAATCTTTTTGTGCTTTTCTCAAAATTTTTCAAAAAAAATCTTTTTGTATTTTTCTAAGAATAAGAAACAAATACATAAAAGCTGTACAAGAAAGCTATGGTACATATAAACAGACTAGTAATAGGAAGCATATGATATGAACATGAAGAAGCATCCTATTCTAGACATAGACCAACCCCTCAGTCAACAGTGCAAATCCCCAAAGACTTCCTAAGACTCTCAAATCTAAGGGCATCTAAAGGTTTCGTGAAAATATCGGCTAACTGACGGTCGGTAGGAACAAAACTCAGGGTTACGACTTTCTCTTCAACTAACTGACGTATAAAGTGCTCGCGTAACCTGATGTGCTTTGTGCGCGAATGTTGGACAGGATTGCGGGATATGTGTATCGCGCTCGTGTTATCACAGGAAATGGTCATGGTGTCCTGTGAAATCCCATAATCCTCCAACATTTGCTTCATCCACATGAGTTGCGTGCAACAACTCCCGGCGGCGATGTACTCAGCCTCCGCAATGGACAAAGAGATGGAGTTTTGCTTCTTGCTCAACCAAGAGACAAGAGCAGAACCAAAGTAGAAACACCCACCAGAAGTGCTCCTACAACCATCTACGTCCCCAGCCCAATCGGCATCCGAATAGGCGGACAAACGATCATCGGTATCAAAGGAATACCAAATACCGTATGAGAGAGTCCCACTCACGTATTTGATAATACGTTTTAGAGCGAGTAAGTGTGACTCTTTGGGAGACGCCTGATAACGCGCACAGACTCCAACACTAAAGGCAATGTCGGGACGACTAGCAGTCAAGTAGAGAAGACTGCCTATCATACTCCGATACAAGGTTTGCTCTACGTCCTTGCCTGAAGTGTCCTTACTAAGCTTGGTAGTGGTACTCATAGGTGTACGAGCATGCTTAGCGGAGTCTAAACCAAATTTCTTTACTAGGTCTCTAGCATACTTGGATTGGGAGATGAACATCCCATCCTCTAGCTGACGAACCTGGAGACCAAGAAAGAATGTAAGCTCACCTACCATGCTCATCTCAAACTCACTTTTCATCTCCTCCTCAAAGTGGTGAGCATGCTGGGAGCATGTGGATCCAAAGACTATGTCGTCCATATAGACTTGGGCAACCAAAATAGCACCGTCATCTCTCCTGACGAACAACGTCATATCAACTCCCCCTCTCTTGAAGCCACGGGCTATGAGATAGGAAGTAAGCCTCTCGTACCAAGCACGGGGTGCTTGCTTCAAACCATACAAGGCTTTCCTCAGATAGTAAACGTGTTCAGGGTGCTTAGGGTCTTCAAACCCTTTTGGTTGTTCCACAAAAACCTCTTCCTGTAGAATGCCATTCAGAAAGGCACTCTTGACATCCATCTGATATACTTTAAAGTGCAGATGACATGCGATGGCGAGTAATAAGCGGACGGACTCAAGCCTCGCAACAGGAGCAAATGTCTCCCCAAAGTCTACACCCTCTATCTGTGTGTAGCCTTGAGCGACCAACCTAGCCTTATTTCTGATTATGGTACCATTTTCATCCATTTTATTCTTGAAAATCCACCGGGTACCAATAACATTAGTATCACTAGGTCGGGGGACAAGTTCCCAGACATTGTTCTTCTTAAACTGAAGCAACTCATCCTGCATAGCAGATATCCAGTGTTCATCTTTGAGTGCTTCCTTGTGATTCTTGGGCTCGACTTTGGACGTGTAGCAAAGATGGCTAACAACGTTCTCTAGCTGAGCACGAGTCTTGACCCCTAGAGTGGGATCACCAACAATGGCAGAAGGGTCATGACTCTTGCGAACCCAAGCAGGTGTGTCCCCTAACACAGGAATAGGGTCCACAGAGTGTGGGAGAGGAACAGGTAAATCACTGTCAGAATTGTTCTCATCCTCACACTGAAGGTTGGGATCAATAACCGTCGGAGGTTCGTCATCTTGCACAGTGACGTTTATTGATTCCATAACCTTAGAGCTCTTCAGGTTAAAAACCCGGTACGCTCTACTGTCCGATGAATATCCTAGCAATATTCCCTCGTCACTCCGGGAGTCAAACTTTCCTAATTGCTCTCTATCCCGTAGGATATAGCATTTACTCCCAAAGACACGGAAATAAGCCAGGTTGGGTTTCTTGCCTGTCCACAATTCATAAGGCGTCTTAAGTGTGTGTGGACGCAGATAGACCCTATTCACCGTGTGGCATGCAGTAGACACTGCCTCTGCCCAAAATCTCCTAGAAACTTTACGACCTAGAAGCATAGATCTAGCCATTTCTTGGATCGTTCTATTTTTCCTCTCAACAATCCCATTTTGCTGAGGAGTTCTCACAGCAGAGAACTCATGTTTGATCCCAAGGCTATCACAGTACAAATCCACCTTTGCTTCCTTAAATTCAGTGCCGTTGTCACTACGTATTCTGTTAATAGTGACCCCGTGTTGATTTTGCAGGACACGGCACTTAGTCGTTAAAAATTCTACAGCATCAGATTTCTCTCTTAGAAAACCTACAATGGAGTATCTGGAGAAATCGTCTACCATCACGAGAATGTATCTCTTACCACCTAGACTCTCCGTGCGAGTAGGACCCATAAGATCCATGTGAATCAACTCAAGAGAACGGGAGGTGGTAATGGAATTCAACTTCCTATGCGGGCTACGGATTTGTTTTCCCAACTGACAGGGTCCACAAATCATGGAATTTGGCTTTCCAAGTGAAGGTAAGCCACGTACTAGGTCCTTTTTGACTAAACGAGATAAGTCTCTGACGTTCACATGACCTAGACGTTGGTGCCACAGATCCATAGGAGTGATCGTGGCGCTGTTGCAGACAAGTGAGGATTTGGGCTCAGTCCCATAACAGTTATCTTCTGTCCTCACCCCTTGCACTAATAGTTTACCGGCTTGATCATAGACCTTACAAGTTTTCCGGTCAAACTTCACTGCAAAGTCATCGTCGCACAGCTGGCTGATGCTAATAAGGTTTGCTTTCAAACCTTTGACGTACAGCACGTTCTCTAGCTTTGGAAATCCTGGTAACTCTACTGTACCTCGTCCTACTATGCTAGATTTGCTACCATCTCCAAAGGTGACTCTCCCATCATTATAATCCTCAAGATGGGTAAAATATGAGGTATCACCTGTCATATGTCTGGAGCAACCACTGTCAAAATACCACTGTGAGGTATTATGGGCTTTGAGAGCGACATGGACAACAAGGGCCTTTTTCTCTTTCTTAGGAACCCAAGAGTAGGTACCTTTTAGTATTCCCTTGTTGTTGTTGGTTTTAGCCGGAATGCGGGGCGCATTCATTGATGGTAAGGTCATCCGTCGGAATTCCTCCATCAAGCTCTGTGATGTGGCGGCTAGAAACTCAACACGCTCTCTCAGACTGGCAAACTCATCAGTCTGAAGTGGTGGAGCAACCGTACGTCGTGTCCGACCCAACTTATAGCAATCATCCCTAAGGTGTCCATTTCTTTTGCAATGGGAGCAAAAGGGCACAATATTAGGAGAACCTTGGTTTGCTTTTCTTGGTCGAACTCTCCTTCTTGGTTTTTTATGACGGCCATAAGGAGTCGTAGTAAACTCAGGAATTGGTCCGGGTGCAATTTGAGACGTGGAGGCACCATCAAAACCTATTCCATGCCGGTCACCAAAACCTAAAGCGGGACCGAGGAGCATCTTTCCCATCTTCCCAGATCTGTCCTCGATTTGTACCTTGACTTTCCTAGCTCTCTCAACGTCATGAGTAAGCTGAGCAACAAGGGATTCAAGTTTCTTTCGAGTCTCCAGGGAGGAATGGAGCTCACTCGTAAGACTATCCACTTGTTTAGTCAAGTCCGCTTTCTCTTTATCAAAACTGCACTCTCTCTCTTTAAGCAAATTTTCTTTACTAACCCAGGCAGACTCTCTCTCTTTCATAGCGGTGCAGGTGGAGGACTCTCTCTCTCTCATCTTTCCTAACTCTTCTTCTAACGCGGTGATCCTAAGAACTAACGCCTTGTTACGTTTTTTAGTTTTGAAGGACTCATCATATAACTCGGCGTAGGCGCGTTGAAGGCTACTCTCGTCCTCACTACCTTCCTCCTCTCCCTCACTCTCTTCGCTCTCGCTGTCGAGGTGTCCCTGTGAAGTAGCATCCTCATCGTCGTGAGATGCACTAGGAGTACTCACATGACTAGCCATGAACGCGGTGAAGTTACGCTCATGCGGTGACTCATCTCCCGAGTCCACCGACTCGACCTCACTGTCGTCACTAAGGGTAGCGTTTAGGACAGCTTTACCCTTTTCCCTATTCAGACGAGTGGCACACTCAAACGCTCTGTGTCCCTTACCGTCGCACTCAAAACACCTCTCACTATCTTTAGGGGGTTCTTTAAAGTCTTTATTTTCAAACTTATTTTTCTGAAAATTCTTTTTATCTTTGAAATTCCCATTTTTCTTAAATTTCAGAATTTTCTTGAGGTTTTTAGCAAAAAGTGCCAAATCATCTAGGTCAAACTCACATTCAGAATCAGAAGTTTCTATCTTTCTAGACGACTCGACTCTCTTTCTTGCCGACCCCTCGCTTTTTCTCTCTTGGGCTTTAAGGGCAATCCCCTTATCTTTTGGCTTGGCAGATTTAGGAAACATGTCTATTTCATAAGTTTGTAAATCTCCTACCAGTTCTTCCAATTTTAGAGTATTTAAATTACCCAAGGAATTCAGCACAGTGACTTTAGGTATAAAGCGCTTAGGAAGGGAACGAAGAATCTTTTTAACAACCCTAGCATTTGGAATATGTTCACCAAGATTATAGCTAGTATTAACAATGTCAGAGAGCCTAGCATAAAATTCATCAAAACATTCATTTTCATGCATGGTGATGGTTTCAAATTGAGTTGTTAAATTTTGCAATTTTGACTCTTTAACAGCATTTGTTCCTTCATGGGTAAGTTGCAAAATATCCCATGCTTCTTTTGACGTGGTGCACGTCATTATGCGTTTGAACTCATCAGGAGTGACAGACCCAGAAATAGCACTTAGACCCTTAGAGTTAAAAGACGACCATTTAAATTCATCATCAGTCCAAGTGATGTCAGGTTTCAAGTTGGTCACATTATCAACAGTCACGGTTGGAGGAGTCCACCCTCGTTCAACCAAAATCCAGACACGTTCATCAATGGCTTTTAAAGCCGACCTCATACGGGCTTTCCAATAAGCATAATTTGACCCGTCAAAAATAGGCATTTTATAATATGACTTCTCCATTTGAACACGCTCTTTTCAAAAATCAATTTATTTCAAAAATTGATATCTTTAGAAAAATTTTGCGGAAAAAGGAATACGCGATAGATTAGCGTAACCTGCTCTGATACCAATTTGAGAGAGTTGGCGCTTGCGTTCAAATAAGAAATAATATAATAAACACCAATTTTAACCCAAATTAACCCTAAGCATGCAACTAGGTGTGAATGAAACAATATGAAATCATGCACAAGATATTCAACACACAAAGTTTAAGGAAAAATCCCCCACAGGGGCAAAACCATTTGTATATCACTATAATTTGTAAAATACGGTTTACAATCGGATTACAATGAAATACAGATTGACTAAGAATTACCCTCGGGTATCGGATTCTGTAGTCGCGGCTGGAAGAAAATCCCTTTCCAGTAGGGCTTGCGGCTGGAACTATCCCTGTCCAGTAGGGCTGCAATGAAGAGGAAGAAACGGTCCACTTCACAAAGGGTTGAACAACATCAATGGTGTTCTTTGGGTTACCAAATTTGATTCACAAAGATACGGAAGATGTGTGAATCTAAAAACCTAGAATCATAGGACTCAATAGGTGAAGACTTTAGGGTTGATATGCTCTGATAATCGTGGGAAAGTCTTAAGAAAACCAACTGCTGATCGTGGTTTAAATAAGGGATCGAAACCCTTCAAAATCGGCTGCACGATCTGGCAGTGATTATCCTCTCCGGATCGGTCCGGTCGATTAGGCGGATCGGTCCGGGTAAGTCGAATCGGTTCTTTTTCTGAAACCGGATCGGTCTGGTTGGCATCGGATCGGTCCGGGACTTTTGCCTTCATCGGTTCGCTATGGATCCGGTGGCTACTGGAGTCTGACAAAACGGATCGGTCCGGTAGATGGTCGGATCGGTCCGGTAAACCGGATCGGTTCTTTTTCTGGACCGGATCGGTCCGGCCAAGTCTGATTCCCAAATTCTTTCTTCTTTTGATCTTCGGATTTTGTTGATGACGATGTGATCTTTTCAACCAACAATCTTGTAACGGCGTATGACATATCATATACATAAAGATGGACAAATTGTCCTTACATGTGTACTCATCTTTTTACTCTAAATCCTAATCTAGGGGCAATTGGGTGCTCCGAATCCCTGTTTGACTTTGGTCAGCTCTCTAACTTTAAAAAAAATCATTAAAATATCATAGTATTCTGAATTATCTTTCCAACGGTCCTTACCGTGTGTGAATCGGCATCACGGTTCGCGTGTACTCACCGTTTTACTCCAAATCCAGATCTAGAGACCATCGGGCGCTCTTGAGCCCCGTTTGAATTTTTTCAACTCTCTAAATCAATATAATCTCATTAATTTCTCATATGACTCTTCATATTCTTTCCAACGGTCCATACGGTGCGTGAATCGGCCTTATGGTTCACGTGTACTTGCCTTTTTACTCCAAGAACCCATGTATAGAAGCCATCGGATGTTTATGAGCTCTGTTTGACTTTGGTAAGCTCTCGAACCCAGGATTTTCTCATGGATTTTGTAGGGCTCCTATTACCCTTTCTAATGTTCCTGACCATGAACGATTCAGACTTATGGTTTTCATTTTATTCCCCTTTTCTGAAAAAGTCCTTTTCAGAGTGCCTATAGGCACCCCAGACCCCCGCCTATTGGCAGGGGTGTACTTTAATTCACCAATAAAGCAGGGATATTCCTATAGGCATGCCAATTCCTATACTGATCGGCATCCCCTAAACCCTATTTTTTAATATTTAAGGAGGCAATGATTCCCAAGGGTTATTTTTTGAAATCATAACATTCCCTTGTCTTGAAATCAGTGCGACATAATTCCACTTTCCAAACATTCTCCCCATATATCTTACATCACCCTTATCCACTTTTCACCATCCATTTTTATCCTTAACCCACCAATATTCAACCACCATAAAAAACAGCCTATACCTCTAAATTCGAAATAAAGTCCTATAAAAGGTCTACTCTTATCCCTATACAACTCATTTAAGTAGTATTAGTCATTTGCTTTTTCCTTCATTTTGGGTAGATCTATTTCTTTATTTAATTTCTTCATCTCAAACTAATCTCCTTTTTTTATGATTAGTACACATAAAACATATTTTCATAAAACCTAAAAAAGTTAAAAATTGGTTTACCTATAAACCCTAAAGTAATTTCCTCATTTTTTTACACTCCATATACTTGTGCACCTTTTCTTAAAACAAACTAAGGTAAGTTCTAATTTCAAATTTAGGGGTTAAAATCCACCTTTGTGCAATGTCGAACTACGTGGACTTCAGGGACAAAACTAGAATCTAATCTTTGGGGGGGGGGGGGGGGGCAAGAATTTATAAGAATAATTTCAAAAAATTTAATGTATATAAATATTGATATAAATATATTCAAAAAATAATCAATTAATAAAATTGGACAAATGAGTAAACTTTCAAATGAATAAAATTTACTTCTAGGAAATATGTAATAGTAATTCTATACATTTTAGTTGTTTACCTTAAAAATGAGCACTTTTTGCTTCACTATTCAATTCTAGCTCTAACCTTTGTTAAAACTTCAAAAATCAGCAATTAAAAATCAATTTACAGTCAAAATTTTATATTTGCAATTAGAATAAACATATAGGTATGATAATTGTAATGAGGAAAAAAATCTACAATGATTAAGGAATTAAATGATGGCAAAACAAAACCCTTTTCTAAAATATAAAAAAAATCTCATAGGCACTGTACTTTTATAAAATATTTGTTATATCAATTTTCTCAGATGAAAAAATAATGCATTTGGTAATAAGAGAGAGAATAAAAAACTTACAAAATGTTTTTCCTTTGTTCCATTTTTATTTCCCTTTTCACTTAAAAATGTATAAGAGGCCAATGATAAGAGAGAGATAATGGTGTAAAATTAAACTTAAATTGGTTTACTAATGTAGTGTTGCAAGTCATGTAAGTGTGGAAAAAGGAGGGCCCCACTTAGGAATTATAAACCATGTAAGTGTAGGAGTTTGGAGCCTAAATGTGGGGAATTTGTTTAACCATAATGAAAAAATATATAAATTTCCTAATACAACAAACCCAATCGTATGGTAATATCTTGTCAGTTATGATATAAATTTGAGGGCTAAAAATAACTTAAAAGTAAAAAAAAATACATCTATATACATATACAATTCTGGCAACTAAAAAAATTCAAAAAATTAGAGGGGGGCTATAGCCCTCTTTGTCCCCAACATAGATTTATCTCTGGTGGACTTTGATGCTTTTTGGCTAAGTAGGCCTCTAGAGTCAATCTCGAGATTCGAGTACTATTTACTCATTTAGCCCCTTTATTTTTTCTCGCATTTAGTAGTATTCCGAATACGCGTACTCCTACATATTAGGCTTCGCTCCATATACACATTCACTTCCTCATAGTGAATTGAGATTCAATGCATAATACCATCATATTTTTACGTTAGTCTTTTGTACACTCCTTAAAATGATTTCGCTTCGTCCCTCCCATGATGTGAGTAGGATGATTTTTTTCTCCCATTATTCACATCAGACACATTGTACACCTAAGTCACATCTTGGAGAGCATTATCACAGCCCATGAGAGAATGAAAGGGCAGAATGGGTGCCTAACACCTTTCCATTCAGTAACTTAGTCCATAGATCCTCGCTCATTTGGTATCGTATGCATAAGTTTGTCTTTTGATGTCATTCCCTCGAGATGGATATATTCTTTGACTGTTTTAAGTAAATTAGGATGACGACTCCATTTTATACATTTTCCTCCCCTTTGACAATAGCCGATTTATATTCATGGCATCCCGCAAAGATCGTACAAGTAGTAGAAAGAGGGTTCCTATCCTCGAATCCCCGCACGCACGGAGAGAGATATTTCTCCATTTTCTCTCCCTCCAATTTCGAGGTCAAACCTTGCCAAAAGAATCCACCCCGAATGGCCACAGTAGTGACTCCGTTGGGGACTATTCTTAAAGGACTAGACTGTATATCACATGGGTTTTGTTTCATTTTCTCTCCTTTCTTTCTACTTTTCTACATGCGTACATATGCCTCCACATTTATGTTCATCTTATTATCATACTTACATGTTGTATATATAAGCCTTGTTCATATTATGATGTTTATATCCTTCACTCTACTATGCTCTTTTCTCATCACATGTATATATCATCTCCTTATCACATGTTTCACTCTTTACTCACTTTTATATAGTCATTATATTTCACTCCATACACTCCCACTTACATGTGATTCACACTCCTTGTAAGTATCCATGTTTAGTTTTGCCATCACACACTCTCACTTTTATGTATCCACGCGTTAATTATATAATTAACACACTACTTGTAGATATTCATGTTTAGTCTCAATGTCACACACTTCCACATCTCCCTCACTTGTATATATTCACATACTTATTCACTCACATATATTCACATGTCACTCTCTCACTTTTCACATATTTCCTATTCATTTGTGTATATTCACATGTCTCGTATTTTGTATCTATCACCATGCTTTATGTAGTCTCGATGCTTCATGTACATACTTGCTAGTTGTACTTTCCATAATTACATCCCTTATCCCATGCTACTTGCATATTCTCCCTAATAATGGTAGTATTTATATCGTTTAGCATACAGAAAATTCTCCACAAAATACTAATTAAAATTCATGCAATCTTGCACACTACATCACTAGAGCATTGTAATATTGACCAAATTTTATCTTGTACTAAGGAACTTCATGATGGGTGTCGGTCCTTTTGGGCTTGATTAACCTAAGAGATATGATTTCCACCTTCCATTGGCCTAGTACCTTCGACGTATATCAAACAATCCTCCCCACCCCCCCTCATCATACCACTGGACTGAACTCATGACGGGAGGAATATAGCAAGGAACTCATTAATGTATATTGAATATATCAAATTCGCTCTCACACGTACGATCTCCATGAGGTATATCATGAAGCACTTCATGTACACTAAGGTATACCAAATGGCTTGTCCACAGGTACCAATGAATGATTGTCCTTATAGAAAATAGGTAAATCGTGGAAGTCATGCTAAAGGGGGAACCTATCCACTAACCCACCAATGCATCAACCTCATATAGGTGTCTCTCCTAGGACACGCATACCTAGTATGTTGGTTCCAATGCGAAACTCAACTAGAATTTTGCGTCACGTTATGACCCATATTTTTCATGCTATTTCGCCCATTTTAAAAATAGGACCCTGTCCGGGAGTCTAACAAGTCAAATTGTGTCTTGCATCGTGTACCCTATCTTTTCCCTAGACTCGGTCCATGTCCAACATTTTTCTTGCACCCTAGGTAGAACATAGTACAAGTGGAACCTAATAATAATGACCATGATGAGGATTTTCTTTTTCCCCCTTTCAAAAATACCAAAATTATTTTCTCCCTTTTAAAAAAAAGAAGTAAAGAAAAACTTATGTACCAAAACTATTCCTCTTTCCTTCGAAATAAACGCAAAAATATTTTTTTTCCTCAGGTGTGATCCCATACCCCAATCATGTCCTGGCTCCCTATTGGCTCAGGTCTTCCGTCAAACCACCCCTAAGCTCTAGTGCTTCCTATGGTAATTCTACAGAATTCAAGCTATCCCTCCGAAGGTTGTTCATGGAGAAAATTAACCAGACTATAAATACCCAACCAGATCTGATGGAAGTCCTAGCCCAGCTTAGCGCTAAAATTGTTGTCTAAAATATTCGACCAGGTTAAGATCTCAAGGAACTATGTGTACTACAACCAAATGTCTCCCTATTCTAAAGCCCGACTACCAGAGAAATTAAAATGTGAGATATCGAGAAGTTTGGAGGAAGAGAACCTCTAATTGTGCACCTACACAACTACTATCACGCCATGACTCTCCTAGGGGATTTAGAGGAGATAATGGCCCAAATGTTCTGATAAACTCTCAAGGAAGGTGCCCTTGGATGGTTTTTACCCCTTTAAGAGTCTAGAATTCGCGGTTAGGAAGAAGTAACTCGAGAATTTATGACTCAGTACAAGTATAATGGAGAGCTCAAATACACCCTTAGGGACCTTGGAACTACGCAAATAAAACCAGGGTGAATCAGTTTGAAGATTTATTAGAAGGTGGAGAGATAAAGAAGCCACTATGAGAAACTAGTTGTCAGAGGAAGTGAAAGTAAGCAATGCGAAGAAAAACTTTTTGCCCCACATTCGAGCTTTAATAGGATGATAGTATTACCCTCATTTCAAAGCCCTTTGCGAGGCTGGGGTAAAAATTAAAGTAGGAGTCGCAAATCATAAAACTGAATTTGAACTGAAAAGGTTGATTGGGCAGTTCGTGCTTCGAAAGTATGATAAGTCAACCAGCACCTCGGTCTCAACCATCAATAACATCTCTCAACCTTCTACCTCTTAGAAACCCAAGAGTTATCCAAATCCAGCTTAAAATAATATATCAATCGTCATGCCCCTTTGTTAAAAGTGTATCAAGCCCTTGTTACCTAAAACCTCTTCAAACCTTTGAAATCCCGACCATTTCCAGATCCTCTTCACCAAAATTTCAAGCATAACGCCCATTATAACTTTCGGGCACACCACTGATCATTGTTTCCATCAAGAATATTATCCAAATGCTCATAACAAAAGGGATCATTGTCCAACCATCCAATCCAAATCCCAATACCACTCAAAATCCTCTTAAAAGAAAACCCATAATTTGACCATTCAACTAGAATCAAGCCCTTCGAAACACCCAATCTACCTACCATCTCACCTAAACACCTCAAAATTTAGCCTTCATTTCTCCTACATCTTGAAAATCCTGTTGACCGAGCTCTATCACTCCTTATCAGAGCCTGTATTGTCTTTTGTACCCACTTAGACAGGGGAGGTATAAAACTGCCCGCGGTTTAAATCGTCTTCAGAAATTTGGGCTGAAATTTTCCTCAGAAATTACTATTAATTGAAAAAAGATCAACAGCTTATTCATGACAGCCCAAAAGTGGGCCCGACACTCTGATGAATGGTTTGTACTTACAGAAGAGTTCAATTTAAATGACATTATACATGTCATGTCGGATGTATTTATCAAGAAGTAAGAAGAATGCACTATCTCTGAACTTCTCATGATTTTGAAACTCCAAGGGCGCCTAGTCCCTTACTTTCAACACTTCCATGATGAATGGGAAGATCTTTATGATGAGGCTATGGGGGTTGTAAAATGTATTGATTTGCATGGAAATATGACATCTTTACCACCGAATGGGGTGATGACTTTAACAGCTCAAGTAATGAACCAGAGGGTGAGGAGTTCCCCATTTACGGATTTTTTTATACCATAGTACGACCTCGTAGAAAAGAAGATGAAATCGGGGATGAAGATCTTCTTTGAAGATGAAGTCACCTAGGATTAAGGGCATAATCATGAGGTGGAGCCTCTAATAATCAAAGTTGTGGAAAGCACCGAGAATTTGGAGGGCAGTGACACTGATGAATCATTGACCTCCATACACCGGGGTTGGATCTCTACATAATCTGCGTGAAAGTCAAACCATCTGGTCCATTTAAGATAATCATCATTGTTGATGTACCACTCCTTAACTGGCACACCATCCCTATCCAACCCCCACAAGTCAACTTGAACTCTAATGTTCATCCCCTCCAAGAAAACCTAAAACTACTACTTTTTCTTCTATTTCTGATGTAATTATGAACGAGGCATCCTTTTATGAGGTCATCACCACTATATTCCCTAAAAATATTTTCAATGAAATGAATGATGATTTCAAGTATCTTGTTGTGCCTAACATTAATTGCCTTGATTCAAATCAAACTATTGATGAAGATGATTTAATAAATAAATAATTCTTAACTAATCGCAATAAGGAAAAACTAAACAATATTACTGTGTTCAAATTAATGATGATGAGACTTTTGTTATCAATCTCGATTCTAGTAGTTATCTGCACCAGATTAGGATAGGGACTACCCTTGACGATCATGAGCGATCACAATTTCAAGATCTTCTAAAAGAGTTTGTTGACGTCTTCGCATGGTCCTACGATGACATACCTGACATTGATCTAGAAATAGGGCAACACGCGATCCTTACCTTTCTAGAGAGCAAACCTATAAAGTAGAAATTAAGAAAACTCTGGACATAGTGGTCCCTAAAAGTCAAAGATGAAGTGGTGAAACAATTAAGCGTAGGTTTCAATTACGTGATCGAATAACCTACATGGATACTAAACATCATCCCCGTGCCGAATCAGGAGGAAAAGTCCATATATGTGTCGATTATCGAGATTTGAACAAGGCATCCCTAAGGGATGATTATTATCTACCTAACATCGATATGATCATAAATAACACTACTAAGCATGCCCTCAAGTCATTTGTCAATAGTTTTTTCTGGATATAATCAAATTAAGATGCATAATGACCATAAAAAATGCCTTCATCACACCGTAAGGAATCTTTTGCTCTACAGTCATGTCATTCAGTCTCAAGAATGTCGGGGCTACCTACTAAAGGGACACTACAACTATTATGCACGATCTTATCCATAAGGAAGTCGAAGTTTATTTCGATGATATAATCATCAAGTCTAAGACTCGGGAAGGTCACATTCCTTACCTAAGGAAGTTATTAGAGCGTCTACGATAATACAGGATGCGACTCAATCCACAAAAATGTGTACTCGGTGCAAGGGGCGAATTTCTCAGATTCATGGTCAATAAAAAAGGAATTGAGGTGGACTCTGACAAACTAAAATCAATACTCAAGATGCCACCACACTGGATAGAGAAATAAGTGTGTGTCTTCCTTGGTATGCTCCAATACATCAGTCGGTTCATCAACCAAATCACCATTATCAGTGAGCCCATTTTCAAGCTTCTCTGGAAGGATTTAACTAAAGTTTGGAATGAGGCATGTCAATAAGCCTTCGATCAGATCAAATAATACCTTGCCCAATCTCCAGTACTCATGCCTTCGCAATAAGGTCTCCCCATCCTCCTATACTTAACTCTCACCAACACCATAGTAGGGGATATGTTGGACCAGTACAACAAACAATCCCATAATGAGAGAGAAATCTACTACGTTAGTCAAAAACTATTTGGCTATGAGGTAAACGACACTGTATTAGAGAAATCATGTGTCATCTTATACTATATGTTGGCATTCCCTATAAATCAGTGTCCCAAATAAATCCAATGAAAGACCTATTAGATAAGCCCACCTCGTCTAGACCCATAGCTCGCTGGATGGTGTTACTGGCTGAATTTGACGTCACATATATCACGCAAAAGGCTATAAAGGTAAGGTCCATTTTTTATTATATTATCGACAATCCTGTGGAAGGAAATGGGGTTTAGATTTCAAAATTCCCAGATGAATACATCCTCTGCACCTCTCACGAGGATCTCAGATGGTAGATGTTCTTCGACGGAGACACTAACAAGAAAGGATATGGTATCAGGATACTTCTGGTCACCCCTAATAATTATCACACTCCCATTGCCATTAAATTGGATTTCCTTTGCACCAACAATATAACGAAATATAAAGCATGCGTCATAGGGCTCAAGATTGCCCTGAGAGAGGAATCAAATGCATGGATGTCTATCGTGGGGAAGATCCTCAAGAAATAGAAGGTTAAAAATGAGAAGCTCCCACCCTTGCATGCTCACCTAGAAGAGCTCGCCTCCTAATTCGAAGATCTCACCTTCCACTATCTTCCTCCCTCGATAAACAGCCTAGTTGATGCACTCGCGACCTTAGAAATTATAGTGGATATACCCGTCGAGATAACAATGGCCCCCTTTCTAGTTCAGAAATAGGTTGTACCCACTCACTATTACCACATTGAGCTCGTTGAGTAATAAGACCCGAACAATGCAGGATTGTGGTATTATGACATTTGGCGCCTCCTTATTATCGAGACACTGACAAGGAAGACAAAGTGACCCTTCGCCGGTTGGTCGCTTAGTACAACATCTAAGATAAGGCTCTCTTCAAAAGGAATTTTGATGGAGCCCACTTGCATTGCATAACAGGGACTGGGATCGAAGACATGATGCAGAAGATCCACAGTGGGAAATGTGGGCCCCATAAGAACAGTCACTTGCTTGTCAAGAAGATCATGCATCAAGAATATTACTGGACCACCATAGTTTAAGAGTGCATTACTTACATCCGAAGATGCCTCAAATGCCAGCAATTTGCTAACCTTCAGAACTTGCCTCCTTGGGAGCTATATAACATGGCTTCTCCCTGGACCTTATCCACCTGAGTCATAGACATCATCGAAAAAGTCACTCCCAAGGCTTCAAACGGGCATGAATTCATCCTTGTCGCTACTGAATGCATCCTTGTTTCTACTTAATACATCACGAAATGGGTCAAAATGAGTTATACATGGTGTTGAATGCAAATAAAGTAGCTAGATTCCTCAGAACGAACATCATCTGCCGCTACGGAGCTCCCCATGAGTTGGTGTCAGATAATGGGCTCAATTTCAAAGCTGAGGTCACAGAACTAGTTAACGAGTACGGAATCCAAAGGCACACATCCTCTCCTTACCGACCACAAATCAATGGGGTTACCGAATCCGCTAATAAAGCTTCAAGACCATCATTAGCAAGATGATCGAAAGCTATAGAGACTGAGCTAGCTGTATCCTATATGCCCTTTAGGGATATTTTACCTCCATTATAACACCCACTAGGGATACTTCCTATTATCTAGTATACGACATTGAGGCGGTCCTCCCTATCGAAGTTAAAATACCTTCCCCATGGGTTATGCTCAAAAGTGAAGTCAGTGAAGAAGATTGGCATCAAAATTGCTACTACCAACTTGTGCCCTTAGATGAAAGGAGGTAGAAAGCCCAGTATCATATACAAGGGTACCATCACCGTATTATGCGATCATTCAATAAAATGGTCAGGACCACGATGTCCAAAAAGGAGATCTTTCCCTCAAGGAAATCGTAGAACATGTTAGGGATCCGAGAGAAAAATTCAAACCCAACTGGAGTGGACCCTGTATTGTAAAGAAAATCTTGTCAGGTGGCACTAGTATGCTCGCTATCCTCGATGGAGAGGAAATAGCACGTCGAGTCAATTTAGACCATATTACAAAATTTTACCCGTAGTACGAACTCTTGTCCTGTTACGACTCTTCTCACCTCCCTGCTATTCTGGAAAAAAAATATTCCCCCTCTCTACTCAAAACTATATAGGACCTGATCCTCTCTCAAAAACTACCTTTTTCAAAAAAGATAAGCTCGCAATTTTCAAAGATCGTAGAGGTATGTAGGCAGCCTATAAGACACGTATGGGCACGATCCTATATTTCTCACAAAATGCTATTCTCTTCTTCCTCCTAGAACGATAGTCTCCATCGTCATTTAAACGAACAAAATGATTATGTATGCCTTAACTATCGGTGTAGATAGTTCAAACCAAAAACAATTCATCATAGACATGACAAAATGCGTTGAAATCATTATCGTCTTTTATTAAAAAAAATGGCACAAAAATTAGATGAAATACCAATAATAGGAATGAAAAACTACCAACTTTCTTATAAGCTTCACAAACCAACCACCTCATAACCTACACAACTAACCCCCTCTTACTTAAGACCTACTTTTAACTGCTGGACGGACCCGATTCATCGTCATTTCCTGCCTCCAAAGGGGGTTCCAAGAATCCTAATCCTGGTTAGAATTCCGTATTCGCTCCATGCAGTGGTATGCCTTAATCCTCTTGGATAAAACCACGACATTTTCCTCCAAAGTATCAAACATCACAACCCACCTTTCTCCAGTCTCTTCAGTAAAATTCTTCATAACCACCCGTTTCCATAACCACTTCAAATAATCCCCGAATATGAACATAGCCTCCCCAACAGACTCAGACGGATGGGTAAATGGTCGACGGTGTTGCCACAAAGACTCTAAAATCATTCTTAGTGACTCAGAAAGAATTTTGGCAAAGGCTCACCAATTGCACATACCGATAATCACCCAATTGCAGGACAGGCTGCAGATTGCCCCACCACGGTATGGACCAACGAAGACTTCTAGCCCTATGCTTTAGGAATCAATCCACCCAATTCTTCATTAATGAGACAAAAATGAAGATAAATCGAGAAAAAATTAGGAACACTCGTCAGAGGGTACTCAAGAGGGGTCTGCAGACGCAATCTCTCTGATAACCACATGAACGGCATCACAGGACTCCCCCATAAAAAATTAGCCTGACCTTCTTTCCAAGCGTCCAGCCCATTTAGAGTCTATACTAGTATATGACACATGCTAGATTACAATGATGAGAACTACACCAAAATAGGGAAATTTCCAGTGATTTAAACACTTGCAAATGGCATTTATAATGGTTTAGAACACTAGCAAATTGATGCGTTGCAAAAATTTTGCAGTTTTTCAAAACCATTGCAAATGCTATTTGCAATGATTTATTAGGAACAAATGTCTATTCTGGATAAGCGTTACAAAAAAATTGCAACGGTTTTGAACACTTGCAATTTCAAATTTTGCAAGTGTTTAAAACACTTGAAAATATTCATTTGCAAATGTTCAAAATCGTTGCAAAATTCAATGAGCATTTTTGTTTTGCAACGATTCCAAACGCTTGCAAATGAAAAAATTTGTATTTTTTGTAAGGGTCCAAAACACTTACAAATATTGATATGTAAAGAAAAAAATATTGTTTTTGTAAGTTCTATGAACCATTACATAAATTACAATATTAAAAAAATAAAAATTATCCACCACATGCCACCACCCTCACATAGAGAAAACATTAAATATAGCTAAAAACATAACAATTATATCCAAATACTGTCATACAATACTTTATGATATGTGTAATAGCGGGCTATGGGGAGGTGAAGAAGTTCAAACACTTTCATACATTTCACCTATTCCAAAGTTCAAATATAGCTAACACATCAACAGATAAACATTCCTAGAGTAGAGAAGCCAGATTGCAAAAAAAAAAATCAAATGTAATTTTATTCGAGGAGATACAATTTGTATCAATTGAGTACGTCGTTATCAGAGAACTTGTACACTTCACATAAATATTATTCCATACATTCAAAGTTGAGACTTCGTGCCAATCCTTTCTTTAGGCAGAGACCGGGTCTTTGTCCATCCTTTAGCGGAATAAATGCTGAAATGGTCTTGTTCATATGTCCTACACATAACCAAGAGAAGTTTTTTTTACAACCTCAAATGTAAAATGTTTTACACGGGTTCCGGTGGCATTATATACACATATTAAGAAGTGCTATAAGAAATCGAAATGTTTTTCATCAACAAAGAAATGATGATAGCTTACAGATTGCTTTTTAAAACTATTTTTATGTGAAAAAATGCAACAACTATAATTGCACAATTCAATGAATATAATCTATCGAAAATGAGCCTACTAAAAAAATTTATTGAATCTCGTAAACGAACCTACTAAACAAAAGATATCAAACCATGTACTCAAGTTATTTAGGACAGCATAGATAAGAAGAAAATAATTATACATTTAGTAGCAATTAATAAAAAGTAACTTCATATATCCTAATAATGATTTTATATAGCCATGCACTCAAGTTGACGATAACAAAATAAAAACTATAAAGAAAACCAAGAGAGCAATCTTTGAGGTGAGCGATGCTCCAAAATATCCATTGCTCATATGCTCTAAAAATGTTCTCGAGCTATAATTTAATTGAAATAAAATTGTTCTCTTCATCCTCTAAACAATATCAAATCCAATTATACACATATACCCATACTCCACCCTGATTCTCCCACTCCCTATATACATTTTTATGTACGATTCCAAGGCGTATATGCTCCCAAGCGCTTTGGTGCTATATTTTCACTTTTGCTTCAGATTTGTCACATTTTTCATTTTTATGACTTCCATAAGTTTAGAACATGTTGAATTAGGAAAGAAGATCTATAAATAAAATTAAAAAGTGATAGGGGTACATGTTGCTTGCAGCCATGGGCAAGACTGAATAAGAAGTCATACAATTCTAAGAAGGCAGCATGTCAATTATAGACACGTATCAAGCATGGACATTTTCTGATGTGTTGGCCACTTTTTTCACATATCCAATTTATGCATAAATTTAACTTCAGATAAGCATTATAACAGTTTTTAATGCCAAATATGACCAAGAAATCCTTATGGGTGTGTTTGGGATCCCTAATCCATGCCATAAATGGTTGTCAAAACTAATTGATTGATTTTATGCCATAAATTAATCATTTATAGTAATTTCTAATGATTTAGTGGTCATAAAAGTAGGGTGTCCTAAATATTTTGCACCCTTCCTATCAGGTGCAAGATTCGGGTATTTGTAACAGTTCACGAAGATGTTATAATTTCACCTTTGTTTAGGCATTAACAATCATTATTGGAGCGATATTACTCTGTTTTAATATTTACGGCTCTTACAAGAAGTCCGTAATGATTGGAAGATAACTATATGGATGTTTAATCATAAATTAAGTCATGTGAGTTTCTGCTTAATTTCTAAGAATTATGAAGTTCTTGTGAAACAATGCACACACTCTTAATAAATATGGGGGGCATTTTGATTATGGAGGTAGGAGTTGGTGGAGTATCTACGAATAGAGTATATATTTTATTGGGTTTTAAATAGTATAATTATGTGTCATTTTTTGTCTATGAATATGACTTATCTTCCACCGTGTGTAGTTTTAGTTGTAAATATGTCTTTCCCTTCTTTATGCATCTATTGTGTTTTTAACTGCCTACACTCTTTCATATTTTTTTGTCGCTTTATTTTTTTTGTGAGATTTATTTCTTCATGTATTTTTATGCGTGTGTAACTCTATGTGGACTTTCTTATGACCATGTGACGGTGTGTGTGTGTGTGTGTGCGCGCGCGCGCGCATGCGTGCATGTGAGTGTGTAACGACATGTCTTTGTTTTAGAATAAATTTAACTTCACAGGTTACTCACCGCACAGACACGACATTTAGGAGTTCCAATTGGATAAAGTGAACATCACACCTTTATTTATACTAGCCAATGCACACGTGCATTGCAGGTTTTATCAATTTAAACTTAAAAGCGTAAAAACCCAGTTAGATTCATTACCTGAAAGTTGATACGATTATCCCTTGTTAGATTCAAATCGAAATTTGTTGTGAATCAAAACAAAATAAAATAAAATAAAATCGAAAGTTGTAAAAACCCAGCTAGATTCAAATCAAAAGTTTCCATGAGTCAAAACCAAACAAAATTTATTTTACACAACTTTACCTGAATCAAAACAAAATTAATTTTACAAAACATTAACTAAATCAAAGGTTTGGAATCATGAAGGCTTGCGATTTTGTGAATGGTCGAGGGAGGGAAAATTGATGCGAGGGAAGGAAAAGGTGAGAGCCCAAGTCGCATTACACTTTTGGGGGAATAGGTAACATTAAGCATAAATTTAGCAACGGTTTTGAACACTTATAACTTTTGTAAGTGTCCAAAGCCGCTGTAAATTTTATAAGTGTCATAAATACTTGAAAATGGCCATTATGGTGCAGTGTGAATATACATAAAGAAAGGGAAGGGTTTCAGTAGTAAACCCCAGCAACAGGCCTTAACAAGCGCCAAACTTCAGCTCTGACTTCTCCACTAACTTGATGCCAGGCATTGCGATACCAGATATCGTGCTGAACTTCAGGAAGTTGGAAGATTTGGATGTCTTGTAATACACGCCCCCAGGATTTTACCCTTCACCTGTGTTAATTCTAATCATGAGAAATTACTGGGATATGGAATATTAGTACATGGGTTTTCATCTCTATATGTGATTTACTCTTGTAGCCTTGATGGTAATTGTTCGAAGTTTCTGGGTGAAATGAGAGATTTAAGGAATATGGCTAGATCAAACAAACTTGAAATTCATTCGAACGAGGTTACTGTTGGTTCAAACAAAAAGACCAATTCGTTCGAAGTGGACATCTAACGATGATCCAATGACCCTCATCTTTATAATGTTCCAACCTCATTAGAAGGTCGCTCGAAGGGAGATCGAACGAGATCTCAATATCATTCGAATGAGGTCCCATTCTCGTTCGAACTACTTGCCCAAAAATCTTTTAAATCGAAATACCGTTATGTGCTGTCATATTTTGGACCGTTAGATTGATGATGTGAGGACTCATGGTGACTCTAGATGATCCAAAATTGGTATTTTATGTTTGGGACTTGGTTTTTAAGTGGGTTTGTGGGTTTATTTGGGTGTAAAGAGGAAGAGAGGTGTGGAGGTTCTTCATCCACCAAAACCCATCAGACTTCATCTCTCTCTCTCTCTCTATCTATCTATCTATCTATCTATCTCTCTATCTCTCTCTCTCTCTCTCTCTCTCTCTCTCTCTCTCTCTCTATATATATATATATATATATATATATATATATATATATATATATATATATATATATATATATATATATATTGTGGGTACCTAGATTTGTCGTTCTGGCCCAAGACAGGCCCAAGACTTGTAGCCTAATAAAGAGGCCTAAAATCTGGAGAGCCTTACACCACGATTATTTAAGTTATGACTCAGCAAAACCCCTGAAATCTCGGAGGCAGATATTCTGGGGACTTTATACTGACATGGTGGTTCCCAACACCCCACTAACGAACTAGTATATAAAAAACCCTAGGCCTGGGGCAAAAGGCATGTATTATATTCTATGAAACACACACCCCGGAGTATATAGAAATAATACCAAGAGAACCACCGTGGACGTAGGCATTTCTTACTGAACCACGTATACGCTGTGTTGTGCGATTGGCATTTTTAATTCTCTATTCCCTTTGGTGATTGCATTTTCTTATTAACTTGTGTTGAATATAATTGTCACCACAATTGGCGTCGTTTGTGGGAATCGTTTGTCTTTCTTGAAGAAAGCCTTCACCAATATAGAATCTAGAATGTCTGCTCACAGTAGCAATGCCCCTCAGGCAGGGGATATCCAAGAACATCCTGCCCCTCACAGGATCAGATCTGAAGTTCGACGTCCAGATCAGAGGGCTCGCCCGGAGAAGTCAGCCTCAGAGGAGAGCCAAGGACCAGCGAGGTCCACATAAATCTCCAGATTGATTGATTCCTATGAGGCAAGGATCCAAGAGAAAAAGGAGTTCGCTCGCAGGCAAGAGGCTGAGAATGCTCGCCTCAAAAGGAAATTAGAGAGGATGGAGAGAGAACTCCATCGCAGCACTAGGCGATGCCCATACCGCACGCCTAGCCCACAGGCGAGCAAGTCTCGCAACCGAGGAAGGAGCCCAAGACGCGGATCCTAGAGATTTAAGGAGCATGAGTCGGATGATAACTTGCTCAAATAATCACGACCAGTTCACCGATATAGGAGCCCAGCTCGAGGTGATGAAGATATACAAAATTTGCTCCGAAGGGAAATGGACTAGCACCCAACCTATCGGGGTGCTAGATCAACCAGGAGCTTGCTCGACGAGCTCTCAAAACCCAAATGAAATCCCCTTTCTCAAGGGGAATAGAAGAAGAAGCCCCAAAGAAATTTATTATTTTGATATTCAAGATCTATGACGAAAAAACTGACCCTATCGATCACGTTAGGTAATACAGGTAGGCCATGACTCTCTAGAACCACCGGGATGCACTAATGTGTCTAATTTTCCCCTTGAACTTGCACGACGTGGCCCAGAAGTGGTTCAAGAGGCTCCCTCATAGGTCCATCAGGAGCTTTGAGTCCCTTGCCGAGCTCTTCATGACTTGCTTCATTACCAGCAGCTCCAATCTTGAGAGGATGGATGCTTTGCTAACAATGAAAAAGACGCCATAGGAGAGCCTCTGGGACTATGCAAAGAGGTACTAGGAGTTGTTCAATGAGGTTGAGGACTGCCCGGAAAAGGTAGAAGTGGCATCTTTCAAGATCGTACTGCCCAGCTCTTGCCTTCTGCACCAATCCCTGACAAAGAAGGAGGCCACAACCATAGATGACCTGATGGCTTGCATAGAGAAATACGCTAAAGTGGAGGATGTGGCCTGCTTCAATATAGGGGAAAATAGTCAAACTAAGCTCGCTGCCAAGGGCAACGACAAGATTGAAAACCATAAGAAAGGAGTCAAGAATGGGGGCAAGAATGGATCCAAGAACGGAGGTAAGAACGATGCTTCGAAAGCATTTCAAGAAGTGAACATTGTCTTCAAAGAACCAATCTACAAGATCCTTACGAAGATCAAAGATGAGCCATTTGTTAAGTGGCCCGGAATGATGGAAGAAGATCCCTTAAAGATAAATAACGCTCTGAGATGCGCTTTTCACAAGGAGAGAGGATATAAGACCGAGCATTGCAAGGCTCTTAAGTCCCACCTCGAGGAACTGGCCCAAACTGGGCACCTGAACGAGTTTGTGGAGAAGAAGGGAGAGAAAGTCGCTACTAATGGAGAAATAAGACCCGACAACGTACTCGAAGATGATGCTAGCCATGAATTTGCAGTTATTCATAGGGCATCTGATATGAAGCAGATTCAAGGGAATTCAGCGCGGATGGAGGTGAAAAAGATTACTGCAGTAATGCAAGATTTTCAGATCGATCCAGCGAAGACACAATCAGGAAAGCATCGGTGAGCAGAAGACATCGACTATAGAAAATATATCGTGTTCACAGATGAAGATCTGGTGGGGGTAAGAACCCCACATCATGATGCCTTGATCATTACGTTCAGGATAGCCAACTATGACGTCGGCAAGCTGCTTGTCAACCAGGGAAGCTCATCTGAGGTAATGTATCTCGACCTATTCGAGAAATTAAGGTTAAGCGTTGCCGACTTGAAAGAAGCCACGGTCCCTTTAGTTGGCTTCGCTGGAAAAGTGACTATTCCATTGGGAAAGATCGTGCTGCTGATAAGGGCAGGAAGTGTCTTCAAGATGATCAAATTTCTAGTTATCGACATCGACTCATCATATCAAGCTATCCTCGGCAGGGGGTGGCAAAATGCAATGAAGGCAGTCCCTTCAACCTACCATCAGAAACTCAAGTACGTAACTGAGTGAGGAGTAATGGAGATTCGCGAAGATCAGGAGATGGCAAGAAGGTGATTCATAGAAGCCATCCGCCCGAAACCAGAGAATAAGGTCGAGAAGGCCAAAGAGAAGGTCGAGGAGCAAGAAGGCTTGATACCTTCAAAATAGAAATTAAGATATGGAAGGCCCTGAGTAGAGGAGACCAGGCTCCTCCCCTCTGAGCGGGTCATTGAAAACCTAGAGGAGATCGCAGCTGGGGGGACAAAAAAGACAGGATGTTCTTAATTAGAGCTTCTCTCAAAGATCAAGAAAAAAAGTAACTGACAGTATTGTTGAGAAGTAATCTAGATATTTTTGAGTGGGAACTGTACGAGTTGCCTTGAATTGATCCTAGTGTGGTTTATCATCGGTTGCACATCGACCCCACTTTTAGGCCTATCACGCAGAAGGCTCGATGAACTGCACCCGAAAAGGCCAAAGTTGTAAAAAAGAAGTAGAGAAGCTACTGGATGCAGGATCCATATGGGAAGTTCAATTACTTAAATGGATATCCAACCTAGTAGTAGTTCCAAAGAGAAATGGTAAATGGAGAGTCTGTATAGACTTCACTGACCTTAACATGGCCTGCCCCAAGGACAGTTTCCCTCTACCGAAGATAGACCAATTGGTGGACGCCACAGCAGCTCACGAGAGAATGAGTTTTCTGGACGCGTATTCGGGATATCATCAGATCCCTCTATATGCACCAGACCAGGATAAGACAGCATTCATCACTACTGTCGAATTATACTGCTACAAAGCTATGCCCTTTGGGCTCAAGAATGCGGGAGCAACCTACCAGCGACTGGTCACCAAAATGTTCAAAGAACAAATGGGAGATACCATGGAAGTCTACATTTATGATATGCTCATCTAGAGCAAGCAAAAAGAGGACCATTTCTCAGACCTATCAAATACCTTCGAGATCCTCAGGAAATACCGAATGAAGCTCAACGCCAGTAAGTGTTCCTTTGGTGTCCAGTCAGGAACATTCCTTGGATATTTGGTTAGCGAGAGAGGCATTGAGTCCAACCCGGACCAGATCGATGCATACAATAAGGTACAGCCCCCTCACACGATATGAGACGTACAGAAGCTCACAAGCATGCTCACCGCTTTGAACCGTTTCATATCGAAGTCCTCTGAGAAATGCAAATCGTTCTTCCAGGTCTTGAAAGGAAACAAAACTATAGAATGGAATCAGAATTGCTCGCAAGCATTGGAGGAGACAAAGGCTTACCTTAGCTCACCGCCTCTGCTCGTTATACCTCAAGAAGATGACCCTCTGTACTTGTACCTCATCGTCTCCCGTCGCGCCATCAGTTCTGCACTAGTGTGCGAAAAAATGGGAGTCCAACACCCAGTTTACTATAAGAGAAAGACCTTATTGGACACCGAGTAGCGCTTCCTACCACTAGAGAAGCTCTCTCACTACTTTGAAGCTCATACTATCGTCGTCCTCACATCACACCCCCTAAAAGCAGTCCTACGGAAAGAGGATCTGTCTGGCAGACTGTCCAAATGGTCAGTCGAGCTCGAATGATTTAACATCCAATTTTAACCCAGGAATGCGATTAAGGGGCAGGTCCTCACCGATTTCATCATAGAATTCATAGGCAAACAGACTTGCGACCAACCTCAACCAGTGAAGCAAATGGAAGATCACCCATCAGTAGGAATCTGGTGACTATTTGTTGATGGAGCCTCCAACTCAAAGGGGGCAGGAGTAGGCATTGTGCTCATTACACCAGATGACACAATCCTCGAGCAAGGAATCAGGCTTGGATTTGAAGCCTCCAACAACGAGGCAGAATATGAAGCTTTAATAGCCGACTTACAAAAGGCACTGGCGTTGGGGGCAAAGCAGCTGTAGGTGTTCGGTGACTCGCAATTGGTCTCTAACCAGATAAGTGGGGACTTCAATGCCAGAGACGAAAGAATGGAAGCCTACTTTGCCTTGGCAAAGGAGCTAATGTCCAGCTTTGAGGAAGTCAGTGTCCAACAGTTTCCCAGGGGACAGAATAGCCATGCCGACGCCATGACAGCCCTAAGTTCAACAATCGATTATGAATTAAAGAGGATGATCCCTATTGACTTCCTCGCCCTTATAAGCATCAACCAGAGCCATGAGGTGCTACACAAGGATCATATGCTCCAGATTGAGTCAGCACCCAATTGGATGGACCCTTTGGGGGACTATTTGAAAGATGGTGCACTTCAAAATGATAAGAAGGATGATCATCGGATAAGAGTCAAAGTTGCTCGCTTTCACTTATCTCCTGAGGGAAAACTATACAAGAAATCATTCACTATCCCTTACCTTCAATGTGTTCACCCGAAGGACGTCGAACAAGTTCTATACAAGCTCCACGAAGGAATTTGTGGAAGCCATTTTAAAGGAAGGTCACTAGCTTTTCGAGCAATAAAGGAAGGCTATTGGTGGCCATATATGCAAAGATATTCTGCGGTATATGCTCGCAAATGCGAGAAATGTCAACTACATGCTCCTATGGTCCACCAACCTGCTAGCGACCTAAGGTCGCTTACCAGCCCATGGCCTTTCGCTTAGTGGGGGATGGACATCGTAGGCCATCTTCCTACCACCACTGGCAACCGCAAGTATCTGTTAGTCGCAATAGATTACTTCACGAAATGGATCGAGTCGGAGCCACTGGCAAACATCCGAGATGCAGATATGATAAGGTTTATATAGAAGAACATAATCACCCATTTTGGAATCCCCAGAACCGTCATCACCGATAACGGGACACAGTTCGAGAGTGTCCCTTTCCAGAACTTCTGCAAAGAACACGGGATCAGGCACTATTTTAGCTCGATGGCCTACCCACAGAGAAACGGTCAAGCCGAACCTTCCAATAAAATAGTGATTGATGGGCTGCAGAAATGACTAGAGCGAGCCAAAGGCACATGGGTAAGTGAGCTACCACATATTTTGTGGGCCTAGCGCACCACCCCACGGCAAGCAACTGGGGAAACCCCATTCTCACTAACATATGGAATGGAAGCAGTCATCCCCTTGGAAGCTGGCCTACCAGCCATGAGAACCACCCTTATCAACCAAGGCCAAAATGATACAGCATTACTCACTGAACTTGACTTAGCTAACGAACGCAGAGAACTAGCCCTAGTAAGGCTGGTGAGTTATCAACAATAGCTCGCGAAACACAATAATAAGAAGGTCAATCCAGGGGGATTACAAGTCGGGGACTACATCCTAAGGGAAGTCCTTGGCAGCGCGGTAAAACCATCAGATGGCAAGTTGGGTCCGAATTAGGAGGGACCATTCAAAGTAATAAGGAACGACCTACAAGGAAACTATCACTTAGAAATGCTAGAGGGCGGAGAGATACCCCGAGCTTGGAATACAGCCAATCTGAAGAAATTCAACTTTTAGTTTTTTCATTTATCTTTTATCGCATTTTTGGAATTGGCAACTCAGTTTTTATTGCTTGTGATTAATAAAAGATTGTTTGGCAGTGACATTCTGAAGTATTAATTTTGCATTATGAACTTTATAACTTGCACATCTTTTCCAAATGACAGGCATAGTACTAAGTATGTAAAAGCAGGGAATCACCCTCCTCAAGTCTTCGTTATGAAACACGAACAACCTCTTAGCATTTTCCCTTGCAATATATAAATCCCTACATGGGATCCTTAGGCAGTTCGGCCAAATCAAATTGGTCGCCAGACAATGTTTGGCTCAAAAAGCCTGATCGAATGGAACATCCATCACCAGGTGTGTCCTCACCATTGCCATACTTAGGCCTAAGGGAGTATAACGACATGACCTAAAAGGTAAATTAGGGCAGAATGGTATTTTATAAGTATACTGGACTGGGAGGACAATTACTCAACAAAATAACCCTACCAATCTAGTCGACCACGAAGGGCCCAAGATAGTTAAGTGAGAAATAAATGAAGTGAAAACATACAACACATGTTTAGTCGGAAAGATCGCCCAAAGCATAGATATTATATTACTTCATCACATTTATAATAAGAATATACAACACGAGTTTAGTCGTCAAGATCCCCCAAAACATCGATATTACACTACTTCATATACAATGAGTTACATTCGGTAAAATCTTAATGAGGCTGAGGCCTCTGAACAAGATAATCAGCCACTCGTGCTCTTCGATCGTCGTCCGGATGAGGAGTCAATCCTCCTCGACCTCATTCGCATTTGGCTCTAACAGCTTCCTGGGGATAGCATCTATAGGGATCCATTGGTCGTCCCTCCTGAAAATATTAGGCCTTGTAGTTGAAGGAGATATCTCGTGACGGTACCAGAGTACTGAGTTCCTTGAGACTTGCAGCTCCTTGAGGGCACTTAACCATGCCCTAATAAATATGATCTCTTCAACCTTTATCAGCCTCATCGGAGCATCTGTCCAACCTTGGTCGTAAGCATCAGCCCACACTCGTCGAGGTCCTTTCTTGAATAGATGCCTCAGTCGTGTGACATCCCTTTGAAGCCCAGTAGCAATCACGTATGCTCGACGGACATCTTCTTGGAGTTTTTCCATTTCCCTAGCTAGACCACCTACATTTAGATCAGCTCACGGAGCAGCCGATGAGGTAGAACCTCGTAAAACCGAAGGGGCACCACTCGGTCCTGTGCCAGCTCGTGATGAAGAGGAACCTCTTAAAATGTGAGGTGCGATGCTCGGTGCATACTCCCTGAGGCGCAACACTTCCCTCCTCAGGGACTCATTTTCCTGTTGCAAAACTTCTCCGACTTGGTTAATCTCAGTGGCATCGAGGAGTCTTGCTCTCAGAGTGTTCACTTTTTCTTGGATAGAGGCACCAACCTCTTCCATCTCCTGAAGTTTGTCTTTTAATTTGGCGACGAGCTCAGACTGGTCTATAAATCTCTTATTCCTCGATCGCAGTAACTTGTAAATCCTTACAAAGGTTTGGCGAACTTGGGTGCTCGCATTAGGTCCAAGGATCATTCCCAGTTGAGAGGTGGTAGGTATATATTTGTCTATATCAATCAACTACAAGTCATACAAGAAGTAAAAAGCAGAAGAATCAATGCGCGAGAAAGAAAGTACTTTCATTTCATTGAAATAAAGGGGTCCAATTACAACAGTAATTAAAAAAGAGCAGTACACATAAAGCAAAAATACGGAGAAGTCCTAAGAGTAGACTAGCTAGCAACCTCGGCTTGTTCAAAGGAAGCTGGTTGTTTTCCCTTATCAATAGCAATAAGATCATCCCCCTCAGAAGGAACATCTGTTATTCCCCGAGCAGAAGGAGCATCAACGGGAACAGTCTGGGAGGCAGGGGCAACACCTTCGACGGTTGGAGCGGGTGCTTCGTCTATAATAGGCTTTGGGCCTGGATCATGCTCGTTAAATATGGGTGAGTCAACATCCACCTTGGTAGCCATAAGAGCCTTATTCCAGCCCTTCTTGAAGTTTAAACCGCTGATATAGCCTATCTGAGCATCAGCATCAGCATCATCATATGCGATAGCCCACCCAAAATTATACAAACTTTCCTTAATGGTGGCTGCCTCGGACTCCATCTTCTTCAGCGTCTCTACCAGCACCTTATTTTCCTCGACCACTACCAGCTTTCTCGTGTAGACCAGGTCGTAGGACTGCCTCATCTCATTCAGCTCCTTTATCACCGCCTCTTTCGCTTTATTAGCATCAACAAGGGCGAGATCGGAGGACTTCTGACCCGAGTTGGAAGCCTTTAAACTAGACTCCATCTCGGTACCTTTCCCCTTCAGTTCAGTGTTTGGCTTCTCTAAATCTACATTACTACTCACCAGCTCGTCGCAAGTATGGTAGAGAATAGTGAATTTGATCATGAACTACAAATAAAAAGAGAGCATTAGAAGAGAGCATTGAGCAGAATATTACAAATATCAAAGAATAAGAATAAACTTACCAAGGCTAGCCTCTGACTCGCTTGCAGAGCTAACTGGTCGGTCGCCATTGCCTTCTGTCGATCAGCAGGTAAAATTACTCGCTTGAGTAGCGCGGGAGCCAACTGAGGAGAGATAGCAATGGAGGCCCCCTCAGGCAATGCGTAGACAGGAAGCAAAGCTTTCCCTGCGTTTGTCCTCTCCTCCACCCTCCTTCTCTCCTCTTTTATCTCCCTCTCGGTTCTCCTCTTCTCTTCCGCCTTCTTTCTCTCTTTGACCTTCTTCCTCTCCTTTCCCTCTTTATCACTTTCTCTCTCAACTATTCTTCTTCCCTCCTCTTCTTCTTATGTTCATGGTAAGCAAACTGAGAACCAGTGGCAATATCCCCACTGTCGGACTTTTACTTCTTTGACCACTGAGCGAGGAGCACATCATCATCATCACGGATCAGGTTTCTTCTGGGGGGAGCCATTTCCTCGCTGGAACTACTAGATGCGCTTGAAGCCTCTGTAGCCTCAGAAACCTCTTCTGAGCTAGAAGATTCTTCACCACTAGAACTCGCCTCGCTGGGACCACCTTCAGTACCTCCTCGGATATCACTTTCAGCGCTACTCTCTTCCTCGGCCAACTGGATGGGGTCAACAGTAACTTCTTCAGTAATATCTAAGATAGGAATGCTGTCCACAGGCCGCGATGAAACTAGACCCGATGTTCTTGTACTCCGGAAAAAAAAGCAACCGACTGTGGATACTCACCATCAGCTAAAGGCTCTCTGATGTTCCAAGCTTTAATCAGCTCGGCAACTCGAACCTCACTAAGAGCAGGTTCTAAGTTCTTTATCCTCGCTGAAAGGATAATATAAGAATATCAGAAAAATCAAATATTAATAGAAAAACAAGTGAGCGGAACAAAGATTACCTATGTACTCCTTCCCATAAAAGGGGACTGTGAATCTATCGGACCTCACCCCCTCAGTGTGGCGGGAGAACTGCCAATTTCTAGCAAGAAAGCCCTCTTTCCAGTAATCCTTATGGGAATCAGGTAGGTTTACTACCAATACCCTATCAGGACTCATGACCTTGAGGTAAAGAAGGCCAGAGCTAGTTCGAGAGAAAGAATAGCAAAAATAGATTTTAGCAAGCCCTAAATTGGTGCCATAGAGTTGGTATATTCTATGGACCCCATTGACTATCTTCCACACATTTGGCGAACACTGTGCAGAGATGATGTTGAAATAACCAAAGAAATGTAAAAACAAATTGCTTGGAGGAAAAGTGAGCCCCCCTTGGGACAGCAAGAGGACATGGATCCAATGAGCGTCCTCCATCGCTCTGACATTTCTAGGGACAAAGGCGAACTCAATATCTACCCATTCTGGGATATTATAGAACTTCCTAAACTCAGACACAGATCTATTGCCTATCTTCACCATTTATGAACCCTAATTACGAACTCGAAGAAATCTCAACAGAAAAAACACAGAGAAAGAGAAAAAGGGACTTACAGAATGGAAGCTTAGCTTGGTATGATGCAAGGTCACAAGCACAGACGATGAAGAAAGTGAAAAGTGGAAACCCGAGGGCAAAAGCGCAACGGCGGAGCTTGAAGAAGATGATAAATATTAAGAACCTTGAAACGACAGTATAGAAATGCTACTCCAAATAACTTCTTAAACGTTTCCAATCATAATGCACAAGACACGAAGCAGGATGCCGGATAAATCAACTCAGATGCACTTCAATCTTGGAAAGAGTTACACAATTTACAAGAAAGCCATTATAACAAATCATTTAAATCTATTGAGCCCAAAAATTATGGCCTAAAAACTTTAGGGGCAATTGTGGGTACCTAGATTTGTCGTTATGGCCCAAGACAGGCCCAAGACGAGTAGCCTAATAAAAAGGCCCAAAATCAAGATAGCCTTGCACCACGATTATTCAAGTTGCGACTCAGTAAAACCCCTAAAATCTCGGAGGCAGATACTCTGGGGACTTTAGACTGACGTGGTGGTTCCCAACACCCCACTAACGAACTAGTATATAAAAAAAAACTAGGCTTGGGGCAAAAGGCATGTATTGTATTCTCTGAAACACACACCCTGGAGTATATAGAAATAATACCAAGAGAACCACCGTGGACGTAGGCATTTATTGTTGAACCACGTATACGCTGTGTTGTGCAATTAGCATTTTTTATTCTTTATTCCCTTTGGTGATTACGTTTTCTTATTAACTTGTGTTGAATATAATTGTCACCACACACACACACACACACACACACACATATATATATATATATATATATATATATATATATATATATATATAGTTTCAAGGATATTTCATCTCCCCAAAGCCTCTTCCACCATGCTACCACCATATCTCCACCTTATGCCACCATATTTCACTAAGATTTCACCATAAATAATCCTTATGCACCATTTTCCTCCATTGTTGGGTAGAGCTACGAATTGATGGAGTTGTTTTTGGAGATTCTGAAGAGAAATAAGTAGATCTTTATGGATTCTTGAAGGGGGTTTACTTGGAGATTTCATGGATCATGCTTATGGATCTAGGCAACCTCCTTGAGGCCGCCTTAGGAGGTGGGGGTTGTCATCATCGTCTTCTTCATCCGCCATTTTTGGAGCTCAATTTGAGGTGGGAAAACTTTAAGATTCCATTTTGCACATTAGTAGTCTTGTAGCTAGAATTGTTAGAGTAGAATGCATACATGAGTTAAGAAGACGATTTCTTAAAATTTTGTGTAAATGGTTCATAAATGATTTCAAAGGTTTTAAGAAAAATACTATGATTCAAGAATGTTTGATAAATGATGTATTTTAAGAAGTTTGGTATTAAATATTTTATGGAATAAAATATTTTTAAAATGATACTTATCTTACTAAGGATATTTTGGGTAAACTATGTTTTAAAGTTTCTTGCAAAATGAAGATTTTATGAAGTTGGACATTTGTTTAAGTTTTGAAGAGTAAAAATGTCCTTTAATCTTGAAAAATGTATTTTTGCAAGTATTATAGAATTTCGTGATTAAATCACGTGTTAAGCTCATTTTCTTGGATTTTTTTACTTAAAATCCTATTCCCGTGCATGTAGATAAACAAGTTTAATGGGGTTCTTAATGAGGGTTACTTGGAATAAAGACAATAGAAATTTCATCTCCTAAGGTGTGTGAAAATGGTGTTGAAAATGTGATAAGTGTAAGGTTTCAAGACTACATGTATTAATAAAGGAGGTGATATTTTTCTTATAAAGTAGTATTAGATGTTCAACGATCTCTTGAAAAAGAAAGTAATGAGATTAAAAGATTTTCAACTTGAGAACTATGATACTCCAAAGTGTTAAATAAGTGTTAATGAGTTAAAAATACTTAAGAAGTTAGTGTGGATAACTTAATGATATTTTGGGGAATAACACTTGTAGAAATGGAGGAAAAGAAAGTTCAGAAACAAATGGGTAAAATGATAATTTTACGTAAAGTGAAATATTTTTATAAAATATAAATGTTGGAAAAGGTATTACACAAAATGGTCCTAAATGAACATGATTTTTGGGATAAAGTCAATGCTAGAGTAAAAGGGATAAGAAATGATGATTTTTAAAGTCTAACACAAGTTAGGATGAAACTCCGGGTTTTGACTTCTGCCGGTAGAGAAAAAGTGGAATAATGTGGACATTTATAAAATTGTGAAAAAAAAATATTAATATGAACTCAGATGACACCGGAATAATTAAGGAAGGCCTGAAGCCCGGCGTGTAAGACTCAAAATCATAAGCCAGAGCATTTGGTAACATAGTCGGCGGTGTGGAACCCGTTAAAGTATGCGAATATTGAAAGATTCTGAGAAAAAAATAATAAAAATAGAACATGTCAAGAAATGGGTTATGTGGTAAATATGTGAAAAGACAACCTAACTTGAATTAAATTAATAAATGTTCTAATAAAGGATAAACTGAACAACTAATGAGAAAATTGATTAATGTCCATAAGGTAAACAAATGGTAAAGTGAAGGAATTAAATGAGTAATTAAGCAACCTAAAGAGGTTTAATCCATAATTGGCACATGACTGTGTTTACGAAAGGTTTTAAAGAAAAATAAGTATTTTTTAATATGGTATTTGCTTGTGTTGAAAGGTGATTTATAATGAAAATACTAAGATAAAATCGACATGAGAAATAAGAAAATTTCAGTAAAATAAATTATTTTCCTTAAACAAGGGGTATTGTTTAAAATATTTAACCGGGTGTTTGTTAAATCAAGAAATAACTGTCAAGTCAAGTAAAAGGGAAATTCTTTTACTGGATTCAGGTGAACTAATTGGCCTAAGTAGTATTTTTGGAATAAAAACAGTTTCATGCATATAAGTGTATATATATATAAAGTAATCGCATGTTCACGTGGATATAACGTGTTAGAGTCTCCTTTCTGTAATTCGATTCTATATTGCATTGTTGTAATTTTTCACAGGGCTCATTCCATCTTCTTTATTATGGCATGTTGGGTGCGGTTACGTATGTTGAAAGCGTTGTACCGATAAATATTCTTTTTATTTTACGTTAGTAGATCTGTATGCTTGAATTTTGGGGATGCTTCCCATAGGTCCCTCGCGTAGCTTGATTTAAATGGAAATTGCATGCTAAACAAGTAAAATGTTAATTAAATAAATATGGATCAGCAACATTATGTAGGTTGTTTCGTTGCACTTCACACTTAACACTTGGATCGGATCGAGTTGATCACGAGTAACCCACAAATTCGAGACGGGGCATTCCATCTCTTCCCCTTGTTAATTACAGACTCAGCAGAAGCTTTGTTGGCAAACAACGTGGCCATCCTAAGTTCCTCATGTTCATTTAATGGATCATTAATAAGATTAAATTTAATTATCAGGAATCGAAAAACAGACATAGAAAGTTACTTACTAGGAGAGCAATCAAAGTCTATCAAGACTGCACCTTTGACTGTGGTGATGGCCTCTTCAACCTTTGAAGAAGATCGAACTTAGCCCTAGGATGGTTATCCTTGCCTTCAGAGGCTTCATGGACTTTGGAAGAGACCATAACCCATCTTTCCTCTTCCCGTGAACCAGGGCAAAGGGCTCATCGCCTAGTGACTCCCCATCCACGATATGACTAGAGTGAATGAAATCGAAAACCAAGTTAATAATAACCAATAAAATCTTAATTATCTCTAAACAACTTAATAGTAAGACCATTATGAGTAGGTGATTTATTAAAAGGCACGCCTCAATAAAATCTTAATTAAAAGGCACGCCTCAATTTATTAAAAGTCTCTATATATTTTTGATTAGAAATCTATCCTTTGTTAGGATCATTAATTGGAATCATTCTATTTCTTATTCTACGTTGTTTAACAATAACATGAAAAATTTAGTATTTACATCAACATCTGTCACCCGCTGAATTCTATTTTTCTGTTTCCAAAATAATTTCTCACCCACTGAATTTTATTTTTCCATTTCCAAAACAATTCCTCATGAAAATACATCTGTTGCAAGTCAATTTGAAGTCGTTTTTCAGCCTGTAAATCTTATTCATTGAAATAATTAGATAATCTAACTTTTAAAGAAGATTATAAAGACTAAGTGTTAAAAATAAGCTTCTTAACATTACCAAAACATCATCTTTCCATTTTTTTAATCTCATCCTAAGTTTTAGAGTTTTTTGTGAAAACAGAAATGCTTGAGGACCTAATATATGACTATCCCAATAATTTTTAACAATAATATTATAATTATCTTAATTATTCCATGCTTGATCATAATTAAAATGAAGATTTGAATAAATAACACTAGGATTATTGTCTAACAACATATGGCAATGATCAGAGGAAGAGTTCACTAGGTGCCGAATATTAGTTTAAGGAAAAAAAATTCAACCAAAGATTATTACAAAGGCAATGGTTCAGACTCCATATAATATGAGAATTAACTTTTTGATTATCATTCCAAGTGCGGGTTGGACAACAGACACCCAAATCTACAAGTTGGAAGTCATTAATAACATTACAAAATCCACATGTTTTGCCAAAACTAAAAGGTTTGCTACCCTAACATGGAATTAAAATCACTAAGAAATAACCAAGGTAAAGTTATTTTCAAATGAATAGTGTGGATATTATCCTATACCGTGCAACGTAAGTCTGACTGAGCGTAATAGACACCATCATATCATTAGTATTCCACAACATCTAAATACCTCCAAACATACCAGTAAAAGCCACAATGAAGTGTCCATCAAACGAAAGGTTTGTGAGAATATTAGAAGAGGAACGAGAATCAATTATTGTATCCATAATGACAATGAATCTAGACACATGTTGATTAATGTATTACATGGCCTTAGTGATGAAGTTTGTACGATGGACCTCTCATTGTTTGGTTGAAAAATAATGTCCCGTGACTATGAAGTAACAAATTTATCGTCCAAGGGTTTAGTTTTTATAGAAGGTTTACTAGGAATGGGGGAATGATTGCATTTTCGATAAAGCTGGGATGAAGTCTCAATACGAGGTATTAATTTGGTAGGAATGGTTCCTTATAATTTTTGAACTCCATTCTTAAGTTGTTGGTCCCCATTAGGAACTGTAATAGGTGAGGATGGGTGCGGAATGGTTTGAAGATAATGGTGGCTTCCTTAAGATGACCAACTGATCTTTTGAATGGTCTATTTGAGGTGGTATGTTCCATGGAACCTGAGTTCTCTATAGTTGTTGGCCGTTAATGTTGTTGGTATTTTTTTTGCCCTAAATTCAAATCCAATAGGTGCGTCGGTGTCTAGTTTCTCATGTTCTATGTTAGTAACAATGGTGTTAGAGTTATGGTTGTTGGTCTTCTTGATTGGACCATTGTTGGTTGGTGGGTCTGTTGGAGAGAAGTGTTGGTATAATGGAACAATGATGGTGGTTTGTGTGGTCTCTATTGTTATTAGTTAGTTTAAATATAGGTTGAGAAAGTATCAGAGATGGTTTAGGGTCAGTGGTAAGGTTTGAAGTGAGAGGAGTGTTTTATAGTCGTGGAGTAAGAAGAAGATCATAATTTGATGCTTGGGTTGTAGAGTTAATCACACGTGGATTAATGGCAGTGAAAATGTGATAGGTGGGTAGGTCATCATTGCGAATGACGATCATAATAAATCACCGCTAGAAAAATACCCTTTTATGACAGTTTTAAAATTTAATTTTATGACCATTTTAATTAAACTGTCATAATAAATATGATTATTTCACAATTATGACTTTTTTTTCATTTAAACAAATAATTATGACCCATGTATATTTATTGGGTCATATTAATATGTTATGTTATGACAGTATTATTTTAACTGTCATATAATATATTTAAATTTTATGACAGTTTTATATACATGGTAATATTAAATATAATTTTATAAAATAGAGAATTAAATTAAATGTCATGTTCCTTCCTATATTTGGATTTTTAGGATAATACTTTTTAAGTTTATAAATCTAGTCCCTGTGGTACAATAGCATTTATAAATCTAGCGCCTGTGGTACAATACCTTTATTTTTTTGGTCCGCGTCAGCGGCACTATTTTTCATCATTTTTCTTGGTATTTTTAGTACAGGGACTAAATTTATAAAACTATATGGAGTGTCCTATTTTTATACACTTTGAGCACTATGAGGACCTTTTTCCAAAACCCCCTTTATAAAATTAATATTTTTTTAATAAATTTATTTGATTATTTACGACCCATTTTAAGAAAATGTACCAATTGGCGTGAAGCATTTTGGAGGGAAAGAGGCGTGCGTAACACAACCTCAAAGATTTTGGGAGATACCCACTTACGATTATCATGGAGTCTTCCCTTATCCCACAACCGCACCCCGCACCCCACATCCCACAACGATCGCATCCCACCCTCTTCTTCAAGCCGCATCTCACAACTCTTCTTCTACCCGCATCCCACCCTCTTCTTCAACTTGCACATCCTCTTCTTCAATCGTATGCCATTCTGTACAGCTATCATCACCCAAGTCAGCTTGAAGAATTTGTTCTACCTTTTTCTATATGGAGAATCAATTAAATACAGAGGTAGGTAGGTGTTATTGTTGTTACATTTATGTTTTTCTTGAAATTTAATAACTTGGTTTCATTACAATTCCTAACATAATTTATCATACTATGTGGTTGAATTATTAGTTGTTTCTACTCACGGGAGTGCTCGTTGTCGCAACTTGATTGAGGACTCACAATTGTCAGCTTTTTATTATTTCTGAAGTCTATTGAGGTAATTTTGAATTCTCATCTGTTACTCATATTTATTTTTAGGTAACAATATACACATCTATTTTCTACTCGTCAATAGCGTCGCATGATGCCTGTCGACTTATAGTTTTGTTCTACAATGCGACACAGTTAACTTTATACTATACAAGTGTTCGGTTTTTTACAAAAATAATATACTTCTACTGGATGACATTATATAAGTTAATGATATACATGTAGAATATTTTGACCCTTTAAAAGTAAAATTTTCGTGTACTTTGTATTTAGATTTTTTTACAATGTCATTCTATAATTTTCAATTTTTTACACCGAAATTATAAATTACAAAAAGTCTTGACAAAAAAAGAATCAACATTAAATTTATATACAAATAATTCATCAATGTACGAATAGCGAGGCAATTAGAAAATACCAAATTAATATCTAAACACAAATTAATTTTAGGGAGGAATAGAGTATGACATTAATCATGAAAAATTTCAATGCATACAATTCAATAATTGCACTTGAATGACGATGAGTATTGTTTCCAAATATATAATGATAGAATCTCAAAAGTAATAATATAAGAGTAGACATAACCCAAACATCTCAAACATCATTATTTTTTTCTTTGTCTGTATGGGGCGTGCGGCAGATTCTTTGTTTTATGTTAATTTTTCATCATCTAATCCACAACTTAACTTGCAACTTATGAAGGAGATAAAAAACTTTATAGATTTTATGTTAATAGATTACTTTTTAAGGGTAAATTTGCAAATATTAAAACCTATAAGCTATTATCTCGATCGAGTTAAAGTTCTTCAATTATCTATTATGTTTGGGATACTTATTTGTTGTCAAAGTAATAGTTAAGGGTTTGTTTGAAAATTTACAATTTACCCTCTACTTATAACTTCAACCGTAGACAGAGATATGCAAAAGAGGAGCTTGCATTTCACTTTGGGTTCTCCCCCCTCCTTTGTGTGTAGTTATATGATTGTGTAGTGTTACTCATTCTTACAGTTATTTTAGCCGTGTTTGGATGTTCAAAAGTACTAAAAGAGGCCTTAGAAGGGAAAAATTATTTCTTATGAGAATATACAGAGATATCACACTTTTTTCGTTTTTTTTATTTTTTTCGTTGTATTTTTTGGGATCCCGACATTGGTGTAGGCCTCTTGGGGAAGATATGATGGTCACAAGAGTGCAATGTGTGATGGTTTGTCATTTGTTTATATAATGGCTGCTACTATTAGGAAATTTAATTTCAGGACATGGATACATGGGTTATTCATGTTATTCTGAACTTTGTATGTCATACTCGTTCTCTAGAACTTTGGATGTCTGAAATAATTTTGGTGCAGTATCTGTATTTCACGCTTTATTAAATGAACTTGATTGGCTTGTTAATACGAACTTCGCTAACATGTTTTTAAAATAATTTGGCCACATAATCAATTCCATAAAATCTTATTCGGTATATAAATGTTTAAAATATAAACACAAACATAATCAAGTACTTAGTTTCACTACTAATTTTTGTATCTCTTCATCACCGTCTCTCTCCTTTGGGTCTAATGGTCCAGCAACATGCAACAACCAAGCACAATGAAGAATTAGCGTATAAATATGCAAAGATATTGTTCAATGTTGTTTTCTAAACTGAAAAGAACAGTTCAATTATATGCTGAAAAAACATGTAAAGTTTATCGATACTAGTTGATGACAAGTTTAGTTATGATGGACTAAGTTATTTATATATTTCAGTTAAATATCAATATTTCCTTATAAGAGAAATTATTCACTCTATCATCATGACTTTCTTTATTTTCTGACTAAACGTACACCTAGAATTTTTAGTTAATATTTCCCTTTATTCATGACAACTTGCATTTTATTGATCTGACAAGCTGGCATAGTTTCTATTGTTTTTAATGGGTTGCCTTTTAATACTTAATTAATGTATCACAATATAACAATATGTTATCTCTCTTGGATGTGAGTAGGTGCGCATTGAGATCACAGTCTATTTGCGATGGATAGATCTTGGATTTCCATTAGTAGATTATCAAATGAATATGAAGAAGGGATTAAGGATTTTTTTAGAGTTGCTGAAGCATATGCAAAGGGGAGTAACTCCATCCCATGCCCATGCTCTAAATGTGGGAATGGATGTAAGTTGGGTCTAAAAGTGGTTAAAAATCATTTATATGCGAATGGTTTTGATAAAGCTTATCGTACATGGATATGGCATGGAGAAGTCGCTAAAAGTGCTGCCCCACCTAATGACGACACGTGTGATCCAAACCTTCAAGATTATGTGATGGAGACTCCAGAGGATCTTGAAAACACAGTGGAGATGGTTCAAGCTACAGAGGAGGATTTTATGGGAGATCCTGAAAGCATTGCAAAGTTGCTTGACGATGCTCAGAAGCCTTTATATAGGGGTTGCAAAAAGTTTACGAAATTATCAGCATTGGTAAATCTTTTCAACTTGAAAGCAAGGAGTGGGTGGACTGATACAAGCTTTTCGAAGTTATTGGAATTGTTAGGAAAAATGCTTCCAGAAGATAATGAATTGCCTATAACTACGAAAAAAGATGTTAAAACATTATCGATTTTTGGAATGGGATATGAAAAAATACATGCGTGTCCCAATGATTGCATACTTTACAGGAAAGAGTACGCGGATATTACTATATGCCCTACATGCGGAACTTCGAGGTATAAGTTAAGAAAGAACACAACTGAGCCCAAGGTGGGTGTGCCTGCAAAAATGTTGTGGTATTTTTCGCCTATTCCACGGTTTAAACGGTGGTACCAATCTGTTCAAACATCAAAAGATTTAACATGGCATGCAGATGAAAGAGAAATTGATTATAAATTGCGTCACCCGGCAGATTCTCCAGCATGGAAGTTAGTGGACAAGAAATGGCCAGAGTTTGGGAAGGAAGCAAGAAACCTTCGGTTAGCACTTTCAGCTGATAGGATCAACCCACATAGTTCTCTTAGCAGTAGGTATAGTTGTTGGCCAGTTATGTTAAGGATCTACAATTTTCATCCTTCGTTGAGCGCAAAGAGAAAATTTTTGATGCTGACAATGTTGATATCTGGTCCACGACAACCAGGCAATGATATTGATGTTTACTTAGCACCATTAATTGAAGATTTACAAACTTTATGGCGTGAAGGTGTTCAGGCTTATGATGCTTACCGACAAGAATCTTTTACGTTAAAGGCTATACTTTTGTGGACTATTAATGATTTTCCTGCATATGGGAATTTGTGCGGTTGTACTGTAAAGGGATATTATGCATGTCCAATGTGTGGGGAAGAAACCGATTCTATTAGATTAACAAATTCTAATAAGAATATATATATGTCGCATAGAAGATTTCTTCCACATGACCATCCATTTCGAAAGCAAAAAAAGGCTTTCAATGGTCAGCAGGAGTTTCGAGTACAACCTGAACCGTTGAGTGGTGAACAAGTATTAAAGAAATTGGTAGGGATTAGGGCATCTTGGGGAAAGAAGGTGGGTTTAAAAAAGAAGGTGGGTTTGAAAAAGAAGGTCAGTTTGAAAAAGACTGTAAAATCAAAGAGAAAGCGCAGTGAAGACCACGTTGAAGGTAGTGCTTCTTCCAAAGATGATAATGCTGGTTTCGTATGTTGGAAGAAAAAATCCATATTCTTTGAGCTTGAGTATTGGCAGCATTTGCTTATTCAACACAACTTGGACGTCATGCACATCGAGAAGAATGTTTGCGACAGCATCATAGGGACCCTACTTAATATTCCTGGAAAAACAAAAGATGGAGTTAAGAGTCGTCTTGATCTTGTAGACATGGGAATCCGGAATGAATTGGCACCACAATATAATGGTAAACGTACTTATTTGCCACCAGCTTGTTATACATTATCGAGGGAAGAGAAAGTACAAGTTTGTGAAACTTTGCGATGACTTAAGGTCCCTGATGGGTACTCTTCGAATTTTGCGAATCTTGTTTCCATGGAAGAATTGAAATTGTTTGGTCTTAAGTCCCATGATTGTCACATACTAATGCAACAAATACTTCCTGTTGTAATACGATCTGTATTACCAAAGCATGTGAGATATGCGATTATTAGAATTTGCTTCTTCTTTAATGCTATTTGTGAAAAAGTAGTGGACGTGCCAAAATTAAAAGAAATTCAGAACGATATTGTGATAACTCTGTGTTTGCTGGAAAAATACTTCCCTCCCACATTCTTTGACATCATGGTGCATTTAATGGTACATCTTGTTAGAGAGGTTGAACTTTGTGGTCCAGTTTTTTCACGATGGATGTACCCTTTTGAAAGGTAAGTTCGTGCTTATAATTATGAAATTAATCAATAACAACGCAATTAGTTAATACTATTTAAATTTTTTAACATTGATGTAGGAACATGAAAGTGATAAAGGGTCAAGTGCACAATAAAAATCGTCCAGAAGGTTGTATTGCGGAACGTTATATTGCAGAAGAGGCGGTTGAATTTTGTTCTGAATTCTTACACGGACTCAATGCAGTTGGAGTTCCAATTGGTAGAAATGTGAGGACTAGTGATGATAATGATGCAATACAAGATGGCAAACCAATAGGTGGTGGTAATGTCATTGAAGTGGATGAGTCATTATGGGAACAGGCACATCGACATGTGTTGGAAAATACAAATGATGTCCAACCTTATATCGAGTAAATATTATATATTTCATTTTAATAAATATTACTTTCTTATCTAAGCATAAGATCTTGATGGCTTACTGTATATTTTATTTTTAATAACTAGGGAGCACATGGAAAGCTTGAGGCAAAAATATTCTCAAAAGCGCAAAAACCAAAAATGGTTACAAGATGAGCACAACAAGACTTTTATTCTTTGGTTACATCAAAGGGTATGATCAATTTATCAAAAGTAAGACTCTAAATAACTCTAATTATTTTAACTAACACTCTCAAAATTCAGGTTGACGAAATTCAACAAACGGGAAATAACGTTTCAGATACCTTAAAATTGGTAGCTCGAGGACCACGTCGAGACGTAATAAAATTTCCCGGTTATGTTATTAATGGATGTCGTTATAATACAAGGGAACGTGATGTTGATCGAGTCAACCAAAATAGTGGAGTGAGCATTGTTTCCACAACGATGCAGGTTTCTAGTGCTAAAGATAAGAATCCAGTGGTTTCAAATCTATGCTATTACGGCGTCATTACTGAAATTTGGATGCTTGATTATATAACATTTAAGATTCCGGTTTTCAAGTGCGATTGGTGTGACAGCAACAACGGCGTCAAGATTGATGAACTTGGTTGAACTTGGTAGGGTTGGCCCTCAGAATGAGCAATTTATATTAGCTTCTCATGCCAAACAAGTTTTTTATGTACCCGACCAACTCGATCCTAAATGGTCAATTGCTTTAGCAACTCCTCAAAGAGTATATAATATTGATGATAGCGATGAAGACTGCATTGCTGGTTGCATTGGAGATCATGAATCGAGTAGATCATTGCCAAATGTTGAGGAAATTGAAAACTCGTCATCCACGTATGCGAGAACAGATTGCGAGGGGACTTGGGTAGACAATTAGATCAAAATGTAGTTATTTTGGGATGTGTTTGATTAGTTGATTGACTTTATTTTCAAGGAATGCACTTTATGTTTTGACTTTTGGCTAAAAAGATCGTTTAGGACCTGAAATATGGAAATTTCTAGGCTTTATAAGTTGTGTTTCTCGATTAATTATGTTCATAGTTTCATAGTCTATACATGATAGAAGATATAAGGAAACATGTTTGATTAAGAGAAACCAATCTAATATAAAATATTTTTCTTAGAGTGCCATATGATTCAACTAGTTTAGGAGTTCTTCTCATATCTGATGGGATTTGATTTTGACAGAAATAACATGTCTGCTATGATCCAGAGCAGACTTGTCCAATTTTCCATTATATTGCTTCAAATTCCCTGAACATGGTTTCTAGCATTTACTTGACTGTTTCATCATATCATTTACTATAAAAGTAACTGAATAATCTAAATTTATTCTTCTTGGGTTTCTAATGAGAAGATATGGAAACCTACTGTTGATGGCATGTTCTCTTTTCAGTCAGCATATGATCTGATTAGAAATTCAAAATTATCTTCTATAGCTTTTAATTCCATTTGGGTATTAATCAGTGTCCCTCATCTCTTCATGGTTCTGTTATCAAATGGTGTTTGCAGTCAAATAACTTTGAGTTCTCTAAATGGTTCTTCAGAATTATTCCTCTTTCTATATTCCCGGAAATTTGGTTAAGTAGAAGTAAGGCAACATTTGAATCTAAGCCAATGAAACATTTCAATGTAATTGAGAATGTTATTTTCAGAGTATGAGATATTGGTTAGAGAATGAATTTGAAATGAGGCATCAGAGATTTCAATCAGCAAACTTTAAATATGTTAAAGTTAAATATTGGCCAGTTTGGTGCCGGAGCTATAATAAGAGATGGGTTAGGAAGGTTTTTATGGGCTAAATCTTATTATAATGACCAAGGTGAAAGCATAGATCTTCAATAATTACTAATTGTTATCTCTCTGTTCAATAATTATGCTGAGATATTTTGTTGCAATGTTCTAAATGTATTCTACATTATGCAAATTCTGGTTTTAGGCTCTCTGTCATTAGAGGAACATGGACGAAATGGAGGATCACGACATAGATAACTTGGAGCCTTCAGAAGACAATTCTAATAACACAAGAAAAGGTAGAGGTATTGTTGTTTGTCAACGGATAACCAAAATTGAAGATGGAAAAAGAATTCAACTCGATTACAACATATCTGGGCAGCCCTCTGGTAAAATAAGACTTGATTTTGCGAGTTATAGAGGAGTCATAGTTAAGACGATGATTCCAATACGTTATGGATCTTGGAAGAAAGTGCCAATTCATTTGAAAGAAAATTTATGGACATCTTTACAAGTAAGTATTTGATTTCTTCCATGTGTCTAGAACCTTTGTTATTCGTATATGACATGGATTGTGTCAACGTCAATTCAGGGACTTAATTTCTTACAACGTAAATCCATTCATTAAATATCAGTGCAGATGATGTAGAAGTTGTTGATATTTGTTCATAATTCTCTTAATACCTGCTTCTTTTTTAGCCAAAGACCTGCTCACTTTATTAAGCCAAGATTTGGTTGTAAAAAAATAAAGACCTGCCTTCATTATACGACCATATACAGTTATATAAAAACAATCACCAAACAAATTACTTTGTTATATGTTAACTGACTTTAACTGATTACTCAGTTATAAGAAAGCATCAAAACAAAACAATGTAAAAATTATAATCTAATTACTCTGTTTGCTTCAATTTAGGCCTGATATTGAAAGTAGTATAGCTCCTATTTGGATTTCCTTTCCAAAGCTACCTGTGCATTTTTTCTCTAAATCAACTCTATTTTCAATTGCCCAATTAATTTATGGTGCTCTAAGGTGTTATAACAGGCTAATTTATCACTGGTGACTACATTATGAAGTTTAGACATTTGGCATGAATGCGTTAATAGACCATCTATTTATTGTGTCCCGTTCTACTTCTTTTGTTGGCCTTCTATATCTAGAGAAGGCTTAGTGGTAGAAATTTGAAAAGAAATCTTGCACTAGGGGAAAAAATTTAGTCTCGTACTTGAATTATCATTAAGATTAGTAATATGCTCCATCTGGTCTCTTCACTTTTTGTTGTATTTAAATGTTGACTCTGCTAGAATCATGTAGTGATGATCTCTCTGTAATTTCTTATGAGCAAAATATAAGGACTTAATTAACGAGATTTTATTAATCCACTCTAGGCTTTTTTTAATAAAAAATATTGTAGCATAAAATTTTGAATATGACTTGATATGTAGTAATCCATTTCTTTCTTGCAAGCATCCTAATGCGTAAGAGTCAAGTGAGACACTTGTTACATGTCAAATAAGTTTGGTTTGGAGAACATCCTTTCACCTCTTTCTTAATATGAGGGGAATCTCTCTTATTACTTGCACTACACTTGTGTGCGCACACACTATGAAGCATAGACTGACTCTGACACCAACGCAATACAATGTGGATACATCAACACGAATCATAAAATATTAGGAAGCAATCATGCATGATATGTTAATAAACAAATATATATTCTATGCCTAAGTAAAGTATATATAATGACCAAACTCCAAAAGATATCAGCTCCCAGCTCTCTAATATTGATGACATTCCTCATCTGTTTATTGGAGACTATAATGTGGTAGCTACTCACGATGAAAAGATTGGAGGTAATCTGATTGACCATCAAGATGTGGAGGATTTCAATGAAGCTATTCAGCAATGTGATCTGGTGGATTTGGGTTTTAGTGTATCGAGATTTACTTGGTCAAATTACAGAACTGAGGAAGGTGCCATAAACTCTAGACTAGACAGGGCCCTATGCAACTTTTCTTGGAAAACTGTCTATCCAAATTCTAATATTACTCACCTGACCAAGACCTATAGTGATCATGCCCCCCTTCTTCTCTCTATTATATCCTCCTTTGATACTTGTCCTAAACCATTCAAGTTCCAAAAGATGTGGCTAGCTCACTCTTATTTTCTTCAAACTGTGACTAATAACTGGTCTGCTTCCTTTCAAGCTTCTCCAATGAGAAATTTATCTCTCAAATTGAAGTGTGTCAAAGAAGCTTTGAAAAATTGGAACAAAAATACTTTCAAAAATATCTTTCAAAATGTTATGGATCTAGAAGATGATGTTTTTAAACTGGAATATGAGTTTGAGAGGGATCCTTCAGCTACTAATCGTATGGAGCTGCAGAAGACTAAATCGAAGCTTGATATTGCTCAACTTGTAGAAGAATAAAAAAACTTTCAAAAAGATATCAGCTCCCAGCCCTGGCTATACTTGAACCTAAGACCAAACTCCAAAATATGCGGCCCACTCTGAGAAAACTGCGGTGAGAGAGTTGTGTTGTGAGAGACCTTTAGGGCTTTAGTTTGTAACAAAAGGATTGTGAAAAAACTTAATTATCCTTATATACCCTTGTTCTCGAACGTAAACGAGCCAGCTTGTGAATGGCTTGAACTCGGCTAGTTTAACAAACGAGCTTTATTTCTTGTTCAAACTCGGTTCAATTAACATATAAACGAGCTCGAACTGAGTCAAACGTGAGCTATTCACGAACAACTCGGTTCATTTGCAGCCCTATCTATGGGTCAAAATAGGAGATGCCGTACTAATTGTTAGCTGCAAAGTTGGCACCTGACATTGAATTTATGGTGCTCTAATATGTTATAACAGGTTAATTTATCACTGGTGACTACATTATGAAGTGTAGACATTTGGCATGAATGCGTTAATAGACCATCTATTTGTTGTGTCCCGTTCTACTTCTTTTGTTGGCCTTCTATATCTAGAGAAGGCTCAGTGGTAGAAAGTTGAAAAGAAATCTTGCATTAGGTTAAAAAATTTAGTCTCGTACTTGAATTATCATTAAGATTAGTAATATGCTCCATCTGGTCTCTTCACTTTTTGTTGTATTTAAATGCTGCCTCTGCTAGAATCATGTAGTGATGATCTCTCTGTAATTTCTTATAAGCAAAATATAAGGACTTAATTAACGAGATTTTATTAATCCACTCTAGGATTTTTTTAATAAAAAATATTGTAGCATAAAATTTTGAATATGACTTGATATGTAGTAATCCATTCCTTTCTTGCAAGCATCCTAATGCGTAAGAGTCAAGTGAGACACTTGTTACATGTCAAATAAGTTTGGTTTGGAGAACATCCTTTCACCTCTTTCTTAATATGAGGGGAATCTCTCTTATTACTTGCACTACACTTATGTGCGCACACACTATGAAGCATAGACTGACTCTGACACCAACGCAATACAATGTGGATACATCAACACGAATCATAAAATATTAGGAAGCAATCATGCATGATATGTTAATAAACAAATATATATTCTATGCCTAAGTAAAGTATATATAATGACCAAACTCCAAAAGATATCAGCTCCCAGCTCTCTAATATTGATGACATTCCTCATCTGTTTATTGGAGACTATAATGTGGTAGCTGCTCACGATGAAAAGATTGGAGGTAATCTGATTGACCATCAAGCTGTGGAGGATTTCAATAAAGCTATTCAGCAATGTGATCTGGTGGATTTGGGTTTTAGTGTATCGAGATATACTTGGTCAAATTACAAAACTGAGGAAGGTGCCATAAACTCTAGACTAGACAGGGCCCTATGCAACTTTTCTTGGAAAACTGTCTATCCAAATTCTAATATTACTCACCTGACCAAGACCTGTAGTGATCATGCCCCCCTTCTTCTCTCTATTATATCCTCCTTTGATACTTGTCCTAAACCATTCAAGTTCCAAAAGATGTGGCTAACTCACTCTTATTTTCTTCAAACTGTGACTAATAACTGGTCTGCTTCCTTTCAAGCTTCTCTTATGAGAAATTTATCTCTCAAATTGAAGTGTGTCAAAGAAGCTTTGAAAAATTGGAACAAAAATACTTTCAAAAATATCTTTCAAAATGTTATGGATCTAGAAGATGATGTTCTTAAACTGGAATATGAGTTTGAGAGGGAACCTTCAGCTACTAATCGTATGGAGCTGCAGAAGACTAAATCGAAGCTTGATATTGCTCAACTTGTAGAAGAATAAAAAAACTTTCAAAAAGATATCAGCTCCCAGCCCTGGCTATACTTGAACCTAAGACCAAACTCCAAAATATGCGGCCCACTCTGAGAAAACTACGGTGAGAGAGTTGTGTTGTGAGAGACCTTTAGGGCTTTAGTTTGTAACAAAAGGATTGTGAAAAAACTTAATTATCCTTATATACCCTTGTTCTCGAACGTAAACGAGCCAGCTTGTGAATGGCTTGAACTCGGCTAGTTTAACAAACGAGCTTTATTTCTTGTTCAAACTCGGTTCAATTAACATATAAACGAGCTCTAACTGAGTCAAACGTGAGCTATTCACGAACAACTCGGTTCGTTTGCAGCCCTCTCTATGGGTCAAAATAGGAGATGCCGTACTAATTGTTAGCTGCAAAGTTGGCACCTGACATTGAATTTATGGTGCTCTAATATGTTATAGCAGGCTAATTTATCACTGGTGACTACATTATGAAGTTTAGACTCCATTTGGCATGAATGCGTTAATAGACCATCTATTTGTTGTGTCCCGTTCTACTTCTTTTGTTGGCCTTCTATATCTAGAGAAGGCTCAGTGGTAGAAAGTTGAAAAGAAATCTTGCATTAGGGGAAAAAATTTAGTCTCGTACTTGAATTATCATTAAGATTAGTAATATGCTCCATCTGGTCTCTTCACTTTTTGTTGTATTTAAATGCTGCCTCTGCTAGAATCATGTAGTGATGATCTCTCTGTAATTTCTTATAAGCAAAATATAAGGACTTAATTAACGAGATTTTATTAATCCACTCTAGGATTTTTTTAATAAAAAATATTGTAGCATAAAATTTTGAATATGACTTGATATGTAGTAATTCATTCCTTTCTTGCAAGCATCCTAATGCGTAAGAGTCAAGTGAGACACTTGTTACATGTCAAATAAGTTTGGTTTGGAGAACATCCTTTCACCTCTTTCTTAATATGAGGGGAATCTCTCTTATTACTTGCACTACACTTGTGTGCGCACACACTATGAAGCATAGACTGACTCTGAATACCAAGCAATACAATGTGGATACATCAACACGAATCATAAAATATTAGGAAGCAATCATGCATGATATGTTAATAAACAAATATATATTCTATGCCTAAGTAAAGTATATATAATGACCAAACTCCAAATGATATCAGCTCCCAGCTCTCTAATATTGATGACATTCCTCATCTGTTTATTGGAGACTATAATGTGGTAGCTGCTCACGATGAAAGATTGGAGGTAATCTGATTGACCATCAAGCTGTGGAGGATTTCAATGACGCTATTCAGTAATGTGATCTGGTGGATTTGGGTTTTAGTGTATCGAGATTTACTTGGTCAAATTACAGAACTGAGGAAGGTGCCATAAACTCTAGACTAGACAGGGCCCTATGCAACTTTTCTTGGAAAACTGTCTATCCAAATTCTAATATTACTCACCTGACCAAGACCTGTAGTGATCATGCCCCCCTTCTTCACTCTATTATATACTCCTTTGATACTTGTCCTAAACCATTCAAGTTCCAAAAGATGTGGCTAGCTCACTCTTATTTTCTTCAAACTGTGACTAATAACTGGTCTGCTTCCTTTCAAGCTTCTCCTATGAGAAATTTCTCTCTCAAATTGAAGTGTGTCAAAGAAGCTTTGAAAAATTGGAACAAAAATACTTTCAAAAATATCTTTCAAAATGTTATGGATCTAGAAGATGATGTTCTTAAACTGGAATATGAGTTTGAGAGGGATCTTTCAGCTACTAATCGTATGGAGTTACAGAAGACTAAATCGAAGCTTGATATTGCTCAACTTGTAGAAGAATAAAAAAACTTTAAAAAAGATATCAGCTCCCAGCCCTAGCTATACTTGAACCTAAGACCAAACTCCAAAATATGCGGCCCACTCTGAGAAAACTGCAGTGAGAGAGTTGTGTTGTGAGAGACCTTTAGGGCTTTAGTTTGTAACAAAAGGATTGTGAAAAAACTTAATTATCCTTATATACCCTTGTTCTCGAATGTAAACGAGCCAGCTTGTGAATGGCTTGAACTCGGCTAGTTTAACAAACGAGCTTTATTTCTTGTTCAAACTCGGTTCAATTAACATATAAACGAGCTCGAACTGAGTCAAACGTGAGCTATTCACGAACAACTCGGTTCGTTTGCAGCCCTATCTATGGGTCAAAATAGGAGATGTCGTACTAATTGTTAGCTGCCAAGTTGTCACCTGACATTGAATTTATGGTGCTCTAATATGTTATAACAGGCTAATTTATCACTGGTGACTACATTATGAAGTTTAGACTCCATTTGGCATGAATGCGTTAATAGACCATCTATTTGTTATGTCCCGTTCTACTTCTTTTGTTGGCCTTCTATATCAAGAGAAGCCTCAGTGGTAGAAATTTGAAAAGCAATCTTGCATTAGGAGAAAAATTTTAGTCTCGTACTTGAATTATCATTAAGATTAGTAATATGCTCCATCTGGTCTCTTCACTTTTTGTTGTATTTAAATGTTGCCTCTGCTAGAATCATGTAGTGATGATCACTCTGTAATTTCTTATAAGCAAAATATAAGGACTTAATTAACGAGATTTTATTAATCCACTCTAGGCTTTTTTTAATAAAAAATATTGTAGCATAAAATTTTGAATATGACTTGATATGTAGTAATCCATTCCTTTATTGCAAGCATCCTAATGCGTAAGAGTCAAGTGAGACACTTGTTACATGTCAAATAAGTTTGGTTTGGAGAACATCCTTTCACCTCTTTCTTAATATGAGGGGAATCTCTCTTATTACTTGCACTACACTTGTGTGCGCACACACTATGAAGCATAGACTGACTCTGACACCAACGCAATACAATGTGGATACATCAACACGAATCATAAAATATTAGGAAGCAATCATGCATGATATGTTAATAAACAAATATATATTCTATGCCTAAGTAAAGTATATATAATGACCAAACTCCAAAAGATATCAGCTCCCAGCTCTCTAATATTGATCACATTCCTCATCTGTTTATTGGAGACTATAATGTGGTAGCTGCTCACGATGAAAAGATTGGAGGTAATCTGATTGACCATCAAGATGTGGAGGATTTCAATGAAGCTATTCAGCAATGTGATCTGGTGGATTTGGGTTATAGTGTATCGAGATTTACTTGGTCAAATTACAGAACTGAGGAAGGTGCCATAAACTCTAGATTAGACAGGGCCCTATGCAACTTTTCTTGGAAAACTGTCTATCAAAATTCTAATATTACTCACCTGACCAAGACCTGTAGTGATCATGCCCCCCTTCTTCTCTCTATTATATCCTCCTTTGATACTTGTCCTACACCATTCAAGTTCCAAAAGATGTGGCTAGCTCACTCTTATTTTCTTCAAACTGTGACTAATAACTGGTCTGCTTCCTTTCAAGCTTCTCCTATGAGAAATTTCTCTCTCAAATTGAAGTGTGTCAAAGAAGCTTTGAAAAATTGGAACAAAAATACTTTCAAAAATATCTTTCAAAATGTTATGGATCTAGAAGATGATGTTCTTAAACTGGAATATGAGTTTGAGAGGGATCCTTCAGCTACTAATCGTATGGAGCTGCAGAAGACTAAATCGAAGCTTGATATTGCTCAACTTGTAGAAGAATAAAAAAACTTTCAAAAAGATATCAGCTCCCAGCCCTGGCTATACTTGAACCTAAGACCAAACTCCAAAATATGTGGCCCACTCTGAGAAAACTGCGGTGAGAGAGTTGTGTTGTGAGAGACCTTTAGGGCTTTAGTTTGTAACAAAAGGATTGTGAAAAAACTTAATTATCCTTATATACCCATGTTCTCGAACGTAAACGAGCCAGCTTGTGAATGGCTTGAACTCGGCTAGTTTAACAAACGAGCTTTATTTCTTGTTCAAACTCGGTTCAATTAACATATAAACGAGCTCGAACTGAGTCAAACGTGACTTATTCACGAACAACTCGGTTCATTTGCAGCCCTCTCTATGGGTCAAAATAGGAGATGCCGTACTAATTGTTAGCTGCAAAGTTGGCACTTGACATTGAATTTATGGTGCTCTAATGTGTTATAACAGGCTAATTTATCACTGGTGACTACATTATGAAGTTTAGACTCCATTTGGCATGAATGCGTTAATAGACCATCTATTTGTTGTGTCCCGTTCTACTTCTTTTGTTGGCCTTCTATATCTAGAGAAGGCTCAGTGGTAGAAAGTTGAAAAGCAATCTTGCATTAGGGGAAAAAATTTAGTCTCGTACTTGAATTATCATTAAGATTAGTAATATGCTCCATCTGGTCTCTTCACTTTTTGTTGTATTTAAATGCTGCCTCTGCTAGAATCATGTAGTGATGATCTCTCTGTAATTTCTTATAAGCAAAATATAAGGACTTAATTAACGAGATTTTATTAATCCACTCTAGGCATTTTTTAATAAAAAATTTTGTAGCATAAAATTTTGAATATGACTTGATATGTAGTAATCCATTCCTTTCTTGCAAGCATCCTAATGCGTAAGAGTCAAGTGAGACACTTGTTACATGTCAAATAAGTTTAGTTTGGAGAACATCCTTTCACCTCTTTCTTAATATGAGGGGAATCTCTCTTATTACTTGCACTACACTTGTGTGCGCACACACTATGAAGCATAGACTGACTCTGACACCAACGCAATACGATGTGGATACATCAACACGAATCATAAAATATTAGGAAGCAATCATGCATGATATGTTAATAAACAAATATATATTCTATGCCTAAGTAAAGTATATATAATGACCAAACTCCAAAAGATATCAGCTCCCAGCTCTCTAATATTGATGACATTCCTCATCTGTTATTGGAGACTATAATGTGGTAGCTGCTCACGATGACAAGATTGGAGGTAATCTGATTGACCATCAAGCTGTGGAGGATTTCAATGAAGCTATTCAGCAATGTGATCTGGTTGATTTGGGTTTTAGTGTATCGAGATTTACTTGGTCAAATTACAGAACTGAGGAAGGTGCCATAAACTCTAGACTAGACAGGGCCCTATGCAACTTTTCTTGGAAAAATGTCTATCCAAATTCTAATATTACTCACCTGACCAAGACTTGTAGTGATCATGCCCCCCTTCTTCTCTCTATTATATCCTCCTTTGATACTTGTCCTAAACCATTCAAGTTCCAAAAGATGTGGCTAGCTCACTCTTCTTTTCTTCAAATTGTGACTAATAACTGGTCTGCTTCCTTTCAAGCTTCTCCTATGAGAAATTTCTCTCTCAAATTGAAGTGTGTCAAAGAAGCTTTGAAAAATTGGAACAAAAATACTTTCAAAAATATATTTCAAAATGTTATGGATCTAGAAGATGATTTTCTTAAACTGGAATATGAGTTTGAGAGGGATCCTTCAGCTACTAATCGTATGGAGCTGCAGAAGACTAAATCGAAGCTTGATATTGCTCAACTTGTAGAAGAATAAAAAAACTTTCAAAAATATATCAGCTCCCAGCCCTAGCTATACTTGAACCTAAGACCAAACTCCAAAATATGCAGCCCACTCTGAGAAAACTGTGGTGAGAGAGTTGTGTTGTGAGAGACCTTTAGGGCTTTAGTTTGTAACAAAAGGATTGTGAAAAAACTTAATTATCCTTATATACCCTTGTTCTCGAACCTAAACGAGGCATCTTGTGAATGGCTTGAACTCGACTAGTTTAACAAACGAGCTTTATTTCTTGTTCAAACTCGGTTCAATTAACATATAAACGAGCTCGAACTGAGTCAAACATGAGCTATTCACGAACAACTCGGTTCGTTTGCAGCCCTATCTATGGGTCAAAATAGGAGATGCCGTATTAATTGTTAGCTGCAAAGTTGGCACCTGACATTGAATTTATGGTGCTCTAATGTGTTATAACAGGCTAATTTATCTCTGGTGACTACATTATGAAGTTTAGACTCCATTTGGCATGAATGCGTTAATATACCATCTAGTTGTTGTGTCCCGTTCTACCTAGAGATAATTGTCTTCATTTCTCTGTCACTGACTTTCTGTATTTGGATAGGATGATAGTTTTGATATTTATAGTTTATTTTCAATGTGTCGATGCACTAGAGGATAAGAATAAAGATGTGGGCTGATTTGTTTAGGTTATTTTAAGACTTAAGATACCAATGAGGAATGTCTAAATTAGACTTGCAGCTGTACTGTTGGTTACAGTTTGACTTTCTTTTTGGGTGTTTTTGTTCACACCTTGGTTTTCTGTTTGCATCCCCCATTATTATACATCCCCACTATTAGACTCATATCCAGTTGGTCTTCAAATGACTATATACTCTTGTAGTTTATGAAAAATAACAATACTTAGTACTCAAATATAAATAATGAAAGATTTATAAAGTCTAAATCTCCAAGACTTGCTCGATCTTCGAAAGAGAACTTCTAAATTTCTCAATTTTAGTTGTACTTGTACCAGGCCTGTTTCAAAATAAGCATAAGTATTTTGTGAAACCCACATTTATCTTGTATTCCTTAATTTATTTTTATTTTTAATTCACAGTCTAAATTTGATATGGATCCGAAGATAAAGAAACAAGTGCTATCTAATATGTCGGCTCAGTGGAAAAATTTTAAAGGAGAATTGACTAGGCTTTACGTCAGACCATTCAGAGATGAACCTGATCAACTCAAGTATCGGCCTGAGATGTATAAAAAATATATTGAACAGAAGGATTGGGAGGAATTCGTAAAAGTGAGAATCTCAAAGGGGTTTGAGGTATATAGCAAATGGTTAAAATCATATATTTTTCAAAGTTATTTGTATAAGTTTCTCATGCTTATGTATTTATAAGGTGCTAAGCGCGGTACAAGCTGAAAGATGGGAAAAGAATATATATAACCATCGGATGAGTAAGAAAGGCTATTCTGGACTTATCGAAGACCTTGTATGTACTTGTTTTTCTTAGTTGACAAACATTGATATTTATGAATTAAACTACACATTCTAAGTTCACCCAATTTTTTATATGTTAACAGAAAGAGGCAGGTAATAAGTTTTATGATGACGATAGGGCTTATCTGTGGAAAAAAGGTCGCCAAGATAAAAATGGGAGATTTGGTGATGAGGCTACTAGGGAAATAGCGGATAAAATTGTGAGTTTCTATTTATGAGTTTGTTTACATAAATATTCAACATCAAATACATCTAATTGAATTATTGTTAATGTTATATATCTTAACTTGATTGATTTTTTTTGCAGGATGTGCTAAACTGTCAGATTAAAGTTGGGAGCTTGGTCACCGAAGGAACCTCAGACGTCCTAACTTTGGCATTAGGGACACCCGAGCATCCGGGTCGTGTTAGGGGTAAAGGGCATGGAGTCACCCCCACAACCTTTTTTAACCTCACTAAGCAAGGATCAAAGAAGCATATTAGTGAGTTGGAGTCTAAGCTGCATGCGGAAAGAGAAATATGCAAAGAAAAAGATGTGCGGATGCAAGAATTGCTGGCAAAGGTGTCGGAGTACGAGAGGGCAATGACGATAGTCGGACTGAACACCCCAAAAAGTGGCAATGGATTGCACAAAATAATTTCATCAAATGTAAGTGCATCATGTGATTCACGTGCCAAGAAGACAAATAAGAAGAAAAATAGCAATGTAAGAAATAAATATTATATATTATTGGTGTTGACTTTTTATTTTTTATATTATATAAATGTTATTGATTTGAGTTTTTATTTTTATTTTTTACGTATAAATAGTTGAAAGATGATGGAAAGAGATCCGCTCACATGACATCTCCGAATCCCACACTTCATAATGGCATGGGCAAACCATGTAAACTGGCATTAAATTCACGTACCAATATTGTCGCTAAGGGTTGTGATTTTTAGAGGGTTGGGCCAGACGAAAAAGTGCACCATAAACATTTAGGAGAAAATTACGTGCGAGTATCTGTGGATACTGTTTATACTCCGGATGCCCCCCTTCCCGTACCTTATGGTGATGAGTTAGTAATAGTTATGAATGCACATAATTCACATGTTGCATGGCCTAAAGAATTTGTTATAGTAGACGCAGAGGTAAAGTTGTGAGCAGTTTTCTTTTATATTAAAGATACCATTGTTAATATTTTTAACTATTTTATAACCAATGCAAACCAGGAAGAAGATAGAGAAAATGGTGTTGAGAGAGGGGCACTTATGGTATTTGCAAGCATGCTAGATTCAATCATGAAAAGTGATACCGTAAAAATTCCAGTTGGGATTTTTGGAGACGAACTTCAATCAACCTACATTCTTAAACATGAGTTGGTGCGTTTTTGTAAAATGGAGGAGCTTGATGCCAGTTGTCTAATCGGATACATGAGGTGTGAGAATAAGTTGTTTTCATCTTAATTTTATTTGGCTACTCCTTTCTAATATATTTTTATTTTGTTTTTTAGATTCTTGTACGAGAAGTTTCAAAATAATCGGGATTTTACTGTATTTGTTAATCCCGGGGCTGCTCAACAAGCTTATTTGAAGAAAAAAATGCATATTTTTATTAGGAATGCAATGAAAGATGCTAAAGAGAACCAAACATATTTTATGCCAATTAACATAGGGTAAGTTTATTTATTGTCTTAAGTTGTTATAATTATATCAAAACATGCTTGTATCATTGATGTTAACAACTCATTACATTGTAGGTTTCATTGGTCGTTAGTAGTTATCGATTTCTCTTCGAGGAATATATTCTATTTAGATTCTTTACATAGGGCACCAGATTGATACTTGAAACTCTTTACAAGCACGTGAGTAATGACTTATATATATATACCTTTAGTCACATTGTCTTTGTACACATGTTTTTCATTTTAATCTTTGTCTTGAAGTGAATTTAAAGCGTTGGTGGTATCGAAAGGAGGAAGAGTTTCAGGTTCAAACTGGGAGAATGTTAAGGTACGATGATGTTAATGAATATACATTACTGACTTATATCTTAAATCTTAATATAACTATTATCTTCAACATATCATTCTATAGGGCCCTCTACAACCGGGAAATGTTGAATGTGGGTTTTACATATTGAAGTTCATGAGAGATTTAATGGAGAAACCATCTCAATCTACTAAACTAAAGGTAATAAATATTTATTTTATAACATTTTGTTTCATTGCTAATTACTTTTATAAGGAAAGATTGAATACAACTTATGTTATTTGATTTGTTAGATGAAAGAGTTGGCTGAAAAAGTAACCTATAAAAATCATGAGATAGAAGAAGTTCAACATGAGTTCATCGATTTCATTCAGGACTATTTTTAGTGAGCTGCAGTTGTGGACAATTTTGGCCTATCTTTTCGGGTACCTTTTTTTTTCTTCTTCAATCTAATTAATTACTTTGTTGATGATGTTGAATTCCCGGGGTGGGATTTATATTGTTGATGGTGAATTCCCATGGTGGACTTTATATTGTTGATAGTGAATGCCCGGGTTGGGCTTTATATTGTTGTTGTTGGTTAAATATGTCAAGTTTAATTTTGGATTGTTAAAAAAATAAAGGAAACTCTGCCGAAATTTTTATAAAACCTTCCTCATTTATCTCTCAAGTAAATTTTTATAATGTTGTTCTTGTTGTTGATGATGATACTGAATGCCCGAGGTGGGCTTTATATTGTTGTGGTTGTTAAACATGTCATGCTTAATTTTGGATTATTAAAAAAATAAAGAAAATTTTGCCGAAATTTCCATAAAACCTTCCCCATTTATCTCTTCCATGCCTTAATAAAGAATGAAAGTAAAATTAACTTTAATATTACGCAAATGTTTATTTTTTGATGCACAATATTATATTAGAATATCATTATTGTTCGAGTTATATTCTTTATATGGTGAATCTATTTTAGTTGTTAACGACTATTTGTTTCCTCCTTTTATTCAGGTATCGATCCGGATGTTGCCTATTGCGTATTCGGTGTAGCTGTTGCTAAATTGGGTTTCCACGCTACACGAATAGAACTAATGTTGCAGTTTAATTTGCTAGTTTTTATGTCTATTGTATAGGTCATTTTAGATATCTTTTTATTTTTGAGTTGTCCAGAAGTCTATTGGGAACTGCTGTTGTTTTTTACTTTCTTTAATTTCAAATATTAATGATATTTTTTTATACTTATGGTTCAGTTATATTGGTACTTGGAATTTGCTACTTTGAGTACTAAAATTTGTGCTTTGAATTGGCAATTCGTAGTTTCATGCATAACATGTTTGGGATATTGTAATAGTATAATAGAATTCATCGCAAAAAAATGAAAGAAAAGAAATAACTTTTATGACCGTATGTTTTATGACAGTTTTATGTAAGCTGTCATTATAATTATTAAAGTAATCGTACTTTTTATGACCGTTTTATTAATATCCGTCACTTTTCATAGGTTTATAATGGCGGTTCAATAAACATGATATTATTGTTAATGACGGTTTGTATGAAAAACTGTCGTAATAGGATGGTTTATCATGACGGTTTTGTCAACACCAATTTTATTAAGACACACAACATGATTGTTAATGACGGTTTGCACCAAAAACTGTCGTAATAGGATGGTTTGTTATGACGATTTTGTCAACACTAATTTATTATGACACACAACATTACGACGGTTTTTAACGCTTCGAAAACTGTCATAAATAACCTTTTATGACCTTTTTTACCCGTCATAAAAATGACTATTTCTAGTAGTGAATAGACATGGTAGCTTAGGTTCTTAACCCTACAAGAAAAATATTTATTTATGATATTTTTAAATTTGACTTTATGTCATAAGAGGTTTAAAGGAGATAAATAATATTTACATAATATCATTTAACACATTTTAATTATGTGGATGATATTTTTCAACATATGTAATAAATGTGAGTTTAGATTATATAAAAGTGTGATATATATATATATATATATATATATATATATATACATATATATATATATATATATATATACATATATATATATATATATATATATATATATATATATATATATATGAATTCTTCTCACTTTAATAAAAAAATTGACATAATAGCAAAAAAATGAGATAATTTTTCATTTCCCACTAGGCAAAATCGCAAGATTTTTTGGACTCCCACTACATCTTTCTTTCATAAAAAACCTTATGCTAAAAGTTGTCTGCCTCTATTTTTCTCTCTGAGCTCTCAAATGCCAACACCCACCTCTTCCTTTTCCACGACCCTTGTTCAAATTCCACCATCATCTCCCATCTTCAGTCCACAGCGTAACATGAAAAAATACAATCGTTTGATTGACTTGGAGAAACACCGAATTTGTAAGCTACTCCATCTCAATATCGTTTATATACATTAAGATCTCTCATTTTCTTCTTAAAATGAATGATTGTTTTTCTTTAGTTTTGTTTCCCCTGTTACATTTAAATTTTCGATTCAGATTTTGTTTAAGTTTTTGAGATTACTATTTTTTAATCTCAAACAAGGCAAAGCCACGGGCTCAAACTGATTTCATCCAAGGAACTTTTATTTAAATTAACGATCTAATATGAGGAGCTTTCATTTCCATTAAGGATTTCATCCGAAGATCTTTTATTTCAATTAATGATTTCATCTGAGGAGCTTTTATTGCAATTATCTTTAATTATTATTCATTAGGAACAAAGAATTTGTAAGCCAAAAATCCAAATCGATTTCATAATGTTCGACTCTTGATTTAAAACTAACTTCCTGATTATTGAGGGTTTCAAACTAATTTATCAAACTAGTTTCACGAAAGATTAAGGTTGCAAACTAACTACAGATATATCTTTATCGTGTTTGTGATTTTGTGAATTTTCTACGTATTAATTTATTTGACCTTTTGCATCCAAATTAAGTTACATATTTTTTTCCAATTGCTTTCTGTGGTTCACGGGGAATATCATTGAATCATACATTTTAACGAGTACGTTTAGTATTTATGTTTTCACTTGCTTGTGTACTATTTAAGTTTAACTGTGGTTAAGTTTATTTATTTTATATATAAAACGATTTCTCTTAGTTAATTGATATTATATACGCAATGTTTAAATGAGTTAGTTTTAATATTTGTAATACAAGGAGATAAAACAAATATGGGTTTTCATTAAAAAAAAGTAGGGGCAGTTCTTCGAATATGATTGTTTCTATATTATTATTATTATTTATATTATTGTGTTTATGGTTAGTTTATAGATTGTTATTAATGTTGTATTTGGGGTTAGTTTATAGACAATCTATCCATACATCAAATCAACTGCTGGTCCTATTTAGAATTTGTCTCGTGTCTCTAATTATTTCTTTCTACATTTTCAAATAAGATATTATGCATTTGACAATATGTTTTAATTTAAAGGAATAATTTTTCTATATTTCGTAGGTCTTAATATATGTACAATTTTCTACTAATATTTGAGCATGGAGTTAGATAATTGGGATGTATTATGTGTTATGTGTAAACATGAGAAAAATGTGGCAGGATATGTTGATGTTATTTGGTGGCTTTCATGGGTGTGGTTGGTGTTAGGGAGCATTAGTCTTGTATTTCATGATAATTCTTGGGTCATATTTATTACAAATATTTCTTGGGTCCTTGATATTTTAGCCTAACCTTTATGCTTACACTTAATCTACATCGGGATCTTTCTCTGAAGATTTGGTTTCTTAATATTTATTGGGATCAATTCCTTAAAAATATGTAGGTCTTTCTTTACTACATTCGCATGTAGTAATTAAGTATTGAGTTTGACAATTATGTATCCAATATTGCATATATTTCACATTCATAATGGATAGGTCTTGGTTTAGATAGTTGGGCATTTTTTTATTTTGTATATTTATGCATTTATGTCGGTTGTGAAAAAACTCACGTAAATTATTTAAAGCTATGACAAATGTGCATTTGTTAATCATAGTTTTTTTTTTTGAAAGTGTGATAATAAGAAGTTAAATGATGTTGGTTTTATGTGAGTTTTTGAAAAAATAACACATATGAAAATTCTTTAATCGCAATTATATGAGCATTTATGCACCACATGTTATGATAGTCTTATAAATTTTAAAAATTGACATAAATTAATATCTATGTTAGCTTTTAACAACATAAGTGGTTGTTCTTGTTGTTGTGTAATATTTTCCAAGGTTAAGTGGGTGGGTATAGAAAAATATGGTTTGGGTCTTCATATGTTGTTTGGGCTATACAAGTTTGAGGCGGGGTATTAGTATTTAAAATTGAGCTTATAATACTAGGTGGGTCAATTAAAAACGAAGTGTTATTACTAGCCGACTTACACAAAATATCTTTGGGTGGGTTGTGAGATAAGTAGAGGAAACAGTCTGATGGTTGCGATATAAGTGGGTGGGTTTGAGACATGGTGGATTTAGAGAAATATGGTTTGGTTTTTTTATATGTTATTTGGGCTATTAAAGTTTGAGGCGGTCTATTAATATTTAAAATTAGGCTTATATGTTTGGGTGGGTCAATTGAAAACTTCCTGGATTAGATTGGGCAACCCTGATTACCATAAAAGGTTGTATTATGTATGCGTTTAAAATTATTTGGTTTAACAGGTTGGATTAAAGCAAAGTTTGAAACACCATTATTGTTTGAATTTGGTTGTTTATACGTTTGAGTATTTTTCCCGATCTTCGTATAATAGTGATACATATTCCCTCCACGATAGAAGGTTTAATAACGTATATGCTTGGCATACCATTATTTTTCAAGGCACAATTCAGAAAGAAAAAAAAATGGCCAATAATCCCATAGTTTGCACAAATTGAAGTCTTGAGTTCATAAGATATGGAATACACTAACCCACATATTTTAACAACAAAAGGTAATGATTTATTTGTGTTTAAATCAACACATAACCTAACATATCTAGCTCTATCCATTTTTCCAGTGTGGACATCTACTTCAATGGGTGTTCGGTGGAAAAGTGTGAAAGTGTAATATCCATACTTTGAATCAAGATATCCTAATTCTTATGTTTACCCCTCCTAGAAATATAAACTCAAAAGCACCCTCAATAAGGATAAAACTAATCTACAAAATCTACAACTTTACTAAATTATCCAAGTACCCTTAAAGTTTTAAAGAATACTCTAAGAGCATATTTTTTTTCATTGCTTAAATAGCTTAGGCTTACATAAATTTTTGCGTATCCCATTACCATTTGACTCGAGTTGTCACGAAGGACCAAATATCACACACCTCCAACTTGAAATGACCTCGACACTATGAAGGTATAATGTTATTAAGAGTTTAAATTTATTCCTTGAATTTATTTTTGGATTTTTATTTTTATTAAAACTGAAACAAGATTTGTGTTTTAAAAAATCGAGTCATTTTTCATTATTTAAAAATTTCCAACATCTTGTTCAAACAATATGGTATTCTCGTTCTAACGAGATTTATCTTTCATTTGAAGTTTACATCGGACGAGGGTGTACTGTTTTAGGTCGTTTGAATGTCGTTCGAACTTCGTTCAAATGAGATGGCTCATTCATTCATACGAGATCCTATTTTGTTCCAAATAATTGTTATTATCATTCTAACGAGCATTAAATTCATTTGAATGGGCCTCCGCCTTGAAATTGATGAACGTCATATAAAAATCTGTTTCATGTTCAAATTTTTTAAGACTTTTGCCAGAACTGTTTCTGCAAACCTTTAGCAAAAGGTTTCAACCTTAGGAGTTTAGAAAACCTTTTTTATTCACAAATCACATCCCCGAAATATAATTGAGTGAATCAGTTTAAACTCTATAGTATGTATCCTTACATACACAACTCTTGTGGAGAGAGTTTCTTCACGGTAGACCATTGTGATTCTTAAGGGAATCATTACTGAAGATAAAGGTTGATCAGTGGATACTAAGCATAGAAGTCCACATGTGGATGACTCTCGACAGAGCCGTATTCTTTAGAGATTTGTGAAGGCGTTGCGCATTATACTTATGGCTCGTATCAAGTAGTCTATAAGTTGATAGTCTTGTAAACTCTCTAAAGTGCTGAAAATAAGGTTTTACCCGCAAGGGTTCGTTCCTCAATTTTTTTTGTTTTTCTGCATGCTTTAATTTACTTGTTATATCACTTAGATGCATGTCTTAGGATATAAAGCTAAAATTTGGATATTGTGTGATTGAACATTTAATTATATAAACAATCCAGTAAGATTCCGATAGCACACTCTCAGTTACAAAAATAACACCTTAACTTTTCAAATAAGCATTATTTGACATATTCTTAACCCTAGATCTAAACCTTATATCAAAGTAAACATCTAGATATCAACCAACTAAAAATTTCATTTTCAACCCTTACATTTTTTTGAAATTTCAAAATGCCCTTAAACTTTATAAAAGTAACATTTTTTAACCAAATAAGTGTATATACTTTCAATCAAGGACTAAAACCTAAACCAATATTATTTCACATTTCCCCCTCACCACATCAGCCTCCACCGAAGCAAATGAGCCAAAAATCACATGTCATTACCATGTAAACATGTGAGGAAAAAAAATTTATAAACTTATGATCTTAAACAAGTGAGGAATCCACCTCCAAACTAAAAAAATAACATCTCCTCCTCCAACCCTATAAATTGTCCAGGAGCTGAACCTCCCAAACTCACCACTTCAGTTTATATAAAACTCAAAATTTTCCTCCAAAATAGGAATCCTATATTTTTATGCATTGTATTCCATTCTTTCAATACCAAATATTTTTGTGTTGATATTATGCATATATCAATCAAAGCGGTAGAATGTTTATGTCCAAATATCCCCTGTTTAAGGAAACTTGTAAAACTCCATTAAAGCTTGAGCTTTAATGGTGAATTTTGATTTCTTGATTGTACAACCGTTTTGAAGTAAGGAAATGATACCTTGTGAACTTAGGAGCTCTAGTGCATAGCTCGTTTATGGAAAATTGTAACTTTTGAGCCACAATTGCTAGAAGGTGTTTTCTCTTTTAGAAAACGAAAACTTCAAATTCTCCATAACCAGATCGCCTTAACCCTTCAAACCAAATCTAAATGCTTCCTCAGGATTGAAGAAACACAACCATACTCATAAAAACCTCTGCCATATTCAGTAGAGCTTTGAAAGTTTAGTTAAAATTTCCAAAACACACACAGTTTCATAACTCAATGAATACTGAACCTCAACCCATAAAACTTATATTTTTGGATTCCTTGTGAAAAAATAGGTTAGGTTGGTTCACGAATCATCTCAAATGGTTTAGAAAATCAGAAGCTATCTCAGGCCAAAGTTTTTCAAACCCGAAATCAACTGTCAAGAGGTTAAAGATGAAATTTTCAATCAAAATCATTAGGTCAATTAAAAAATTCTAAATTTTTTTCTAATATTTTTATTTTATTTTTCTAGTCAAAATGATATAGGTAAGGTTGTGTTTGGCCTTACCTAGCCAAATTTATGAAAAAATAGGGTTTTTAGGTTTGGAATTTTTTCCCTAAATTACAAATTAACCCCCTCTTGACCTTTTCAAATTATAAATTTTAACCCTAAACATTTTCTATAAATACTTTGATGTATTTTAGTTAAAAAAAATTCTACACCAAGTTTCGAATTTGACACTAAGCCTACGATTTTTAAGTCCCAGATTAATTAAAATTTAACCCCTTAAACTTTAATATACACAGTTTTAATATAAATTGGCCAAAAACCACCTCATTTCTAATAATGCTTATTCACACAAATATTTATATGTAGATAATCAAGTACCAGCTCCTCCCGACATCCTCTTTTGATCTTCTTGAAGCCGTTCAAAATTCGTACGAGTAGGTCTTTTTACCTCTTCAATAATAAATTTTACATATTTGTTTAATAGCTATTGATATCATTCCATGATATCCTTATTTGATTCCACGTATGTGTAGAAATTACCATACTTATATTACTATATCACTGATTGTTTTCATTATGATCAATTAAATAAAATTTGAACCCTTCTCATCTAATAACTAATAGCATGACAATTTGCTGTAACGATTCAGTTTACCCTTGAACTTTTATGTATTATTATTTATTTTAAAAGCATCAGTAATAACCAGTGAATAGATTGTCGTGTTATCCCATGAAATTTTTTACTTGGCCTATCATCCCAGATGACTGAGAGTCAGAGTTTAGCTACATATGTGTGAGTGTCACTTTAATCGTGTGCCTAGTCAGTTATTTTTCAAAAAATTTGGATTACTTATTATTTAGTTTTAATGATAGCTTATTTAATTCTATACCCCTTTTTAAATCTAATAAGTATGGGATTATCAGTTTTAAAACTCTTTGATTTTCTTATGAAAGTATATAGATATCTGAACTCTACACACACTCCACCTTCTATTTATACATATAATTGTCATAAAAACGGTAGAACCTTGTTAGCACCTAATTTCTTTTTCCTTTAGATGTCTCGGGAAAAATAAGATAGTCTATCTTCCCCTTTTGTGACACACACATGTCATCTCTTTGCGTATGTAACTGTTTGGACGAAGACTAAACCATATGGAAGCAAGGAGTGACACTTTTATATTATCTACTTTATATTTCGTGTTGACAATAAGATGTAATTCACCCCTGCAGTGGTAATACACTACGTGTGACATTTTGATGAATAAAGTTCTTTTTTCTGCCTTAACTTTATTTCATTGATTTATGTATACTCTCTTATACATTTGCCAAAAAGCAGGGTGTGACAAGTTGGTACCAGAGCATGTGTTGAAATTAGCATTTCGCCAGGTTAGAATCCTATACGAGAAAAATTCTATGAAATATCAATTATTTTATCTTTTCGTAACTTCTTTATCAATATTATATAGTAAGTTCCGTTTTGCAGCATAAGCACATGGGACTCTCCTTTATTTAGTTTGGGTATTGTTCCTACCAAACGTTGGGAAACTACTGTTAGATAAAATGCATTTTCACTACTCAGAGAGATGATTCGCATCGTGGATGAGGACTGGGGATACTCGAGCAGTGATGTGAAGTTAACAAATAGAGTCTCAGGATAAGTGCAAGTCATAAGAAAAATAATTGATTATGTGGATGATCCAATTATAGTCCAAGAAGCAATCAATCTTACTCTAGCTAATGCACCACCATATCCACTATAGTATCCCGAGGCTACCTCAAATGGTGAGCTTACCATTGGTTTGTCTTCAAATTTAAGTGATTCTACCGATGATCATCCATCCGAGCCTGATGACTTTTCGATGTTTCGGATTCTGAGTCTTCAGAGACTAATGTTATTGTTCCTGCTTAAGAAAAATCCAAAATCAAGAAATAAATATAACCGTTCCTCCTAATGTAACATAACAAAATAAAGCAATGTATATAGTGTGCCCCACTACTATTTAAGAGGTTGACCAACTCTAACTTATGTAGAATAGATACTGTTGTAAAAATAATACCCTATTGTACCATATAACTCTATATTTTATATAATATAAGCAGGCATATGATATATTCTTATTTTATGTTCATATGTAATACTGTGACTGTTTTATCATATTTTAGGATGTTTAATACTCGAATTCCCTCCACCGAAACTCAAACTGAACAGACTCACATTGAAAGAATCATGTGATGTCTTCAAGAATTAACATCCTTAGCTTGACAACAACAAATTTCTCGCCCAGCTCTAGAGGAAATCTCAAAAGAAATCCGTAGAATGAATGCTCTCAAAGAATTTTTGAGACAATGACCTCCTTCATTTCTTAGAAATTCAGGTGCTAATGAAGCTGAGAAATGGATGTGTAAGATTGTGAAATTTCTTAATGGAATAGGTATAGCTTCCAATCTTAGAGTAATTCTAGTCGCCTATATGTTCGAAGTTGAAGCTGATTTCTGGTGGCAAGCCGTGTCACATAACCACAATTTTGTTAATTTTACTTGGGAGCAATTTGAAGAAATATTCGTTGAAATGTATTTTCCTAAAGTTGAACGAGATCAACGGACAATAAATTTCTTAAAATTACAACAAGCAAATCTCTTTTTATCTCAGCACGAAGCAAAAAATTTCAAGTTGTCCCATAACGCCATTGAGTATGTGGATACTAGGATGAATAAATATAAGCAGTTTGAAAGAGGACTACATCCATGGATAAGACTTCTATTGATCTTTTATAGATTCGAGATTATTATCAACTTATTGACACTGTGGAAATTGTTGAACGAAATTCTTCCAATATTGTATGATCCTCTCACACCATTATTATGAATAATCATGTTGTCAGTACCTTACCTCAATTTCGACCTCAACACTATCCAAATTCGAATGAACAAGCTTATCCCAGATTTTCCATAATATTACCCATTAATTTATTCGTGTCATGAATGTCAAGAACTAGGACATATTCTGCCACAGTGCCCTAAGTTGAAATCTAGTCCAATCCCTCATCAGTTAGATAATCCCCTGATAAATCAAAGGCGTCTTCCTATCCAAAACCAACATAAGCCAAATCTTGCTAAGAAATGTGTTCATGTTCCTAGTCGTGAAAAGAATTATTCTATACTTCCTACATGAACTCACATGATGTGATAGAAGGTACAATACTTTTTCATTATCTTCCTGAACATATTTTATTTGATTCAAGTTCAACACATTTCTTTATAAGCCTTAAACTAACTAAATTAATACAATTACTACCTATATCTTTAACTATTCCATTAGAAATAGAATTACTGATAGGTGAAATCAATACACCTACCCAAGGTTATAGAAATTATAAAATTAGTTAGGTTTAGGTACTCTCTTTGTTAACTTGATAATTTTAGATATTTGCGGTTTCGATACTATTATCGGGATGGATGTTATGTAAAGACATCACGCTTATATCGATTTTCATGCAAAGAAAATTTATTTTTGAAAAGAGTATAATTGTTCCTTTCTATTTCGAGGATCAGGTCCATCTGAGTCATTAACCTCCCAAATTCAAAATTCTTCTTCCTTAATTCCCAGAATTTTGAAACAATTCAAAGATGTTTTTCCAGAAGAATTACCAAGAATACTCCTTCCCGAGAAATATAATTTAGTATAAATCTTTATTCTAATACTCTCCCTATTTCGATACCTCCGTATTGAATGACTCCTTTAGAACTTCGAGAACTTCGTACCCAACTAGATGATATTCTTGAAAAATGTTTTATTTGCCTAAGTTCGTCCCCTTGAGGAGCTCCTATATTATTTGTCAAGAAATAGGATGTAAGCTTTAGGTTATGCATAGATTATCGTAAGCTAAACTCAATGACTAGTAAGAATAAGTATTCTCTATCCCTAATAAGAGATCTATTTGTTCAAATTCAAGGAGCAAGGGTCTTTTCTAAAATACTCTAATGATCTAATTACCATCAATTGCGAGTAAGAGAAGAAGATATTCGAAAAACTTCTTTTCAAACCCATTATGGACATTTCGAATTCACCGTAATGTATTTTAGATTAACCAATGCACCCGAATCTTTAATGGATCTTATGCATAGAATCTTTAAACCTTTTCTTGACCTATTTGTTATCATTTTCATTAAAAATATTCTTGTTTATTCCTAAAACCTAGTAGAGTATGCCCAACATCTAGAGACAGTATTAGGCACTTAAAAAACCATAAGTTGTATGCTAAAAAGGAGCAAATGTGCTTTCTCAATGAAATAAATAAAACTTCTAGGACATGTGATTCTGAAAATAGAATCCAAGTCGGTCCTGCCAAAATTTCAGCCATTTTGGAATGGATAAATCCTACCAATATCACCGAGATAAAAAGTTTTCTAGGGTTAGATGGATATTATCGCCGTTTTGTAGAAGGATTTCTCGCATTGCTCTTACCCTATTAAAGCTAATTAGGAAGGAAGTACCATTTGTATGGATTGGTTAATGTAATCAAGCATTCCAAGTTTTGATGGATAAATTAGCTATTGCTCCTGTCCTCACTATTCCTTCTAGTGATGTAAGTTGTGATGTATATACCAACGCCTCATTGCAAGGTTTAGGATGTGTTTTAATGTAAAGAGGGCAAGTAGTAGAGTATGGATCACGACAACTCAAAACCCTTGAATGTAATTACCATTCCATGATCTTGAGTTAGCTGCTATAGTTTTTTCTATAAAAATTTGGTGTTGTTACCTTTATGATGAAGAATTGCAAGTCTTTTCTAATAATAAGAGTTTAAAATACATCTTCACTCAATAAGATTTAAATGGAATTTTTGAAGAAGGATTATGACTTATGGCATCGACTACCACATCTTCACATTGGATGGAATTTTTGAAAGATTACGGATTTAATTTAAATTATCATATAGGAAAAGGAAATGTGGTAGTCGATGCCATAAGTCATAATCCAGTTAGAAGACTCCAAACTTTGATCTCTTATGATATTTCTGCAACTATAGAGAAATATGATTGTCAATTGATACCCCATTTCTCAAAATTTTCCAATATAATTGCATATTCATATTTGACAAAGAAAATCTTAGTACAACAATCCCAAGGCCGTTTGTCTAATATAATCAGTATAAAAATCAAGACTTCTCGTATGATAAGGAAACGGGCTTACGATTTAGAAATAGATTGTATGTACGTGATAATTTATCTCTTCGAGAAGAAGTATTGCAAGAAGCCCATTGTTCTAAGTTTATGATTCACCTTGGAAGCTCTAAGATGTACCACGCATTAAAGAAGCAATATTGGTGGCCACATATGAGAAATGATATTGAAACGTTTATAAGAAGATGTCTTACTTGTCAACAAGTAAAGATAGAACACCAACATCCTAGTGGACTTCTTCAAACCTTACCAATTCCAGAGTGGAAATGGGATCATATTACGTTGGATTTTGTGAGTGAACTACCTCATACGTCTTAAGGATATAATTTCATTTGGGTAATAGTAGACCGAATTACCAAATATGCAAGTGAAAACCACCGAATCTTTTCAAAAGCTCAGTAAACGCTACATTTGAGAAATTATCTAATCGCATGGAATTCCTATATTCATCACGTCAGACAGAAATTCCCATTTTGTAGGAAAGTTTTGGCAAGAACTTCAAATCGCAATGGGTACTAAAATTCATTTGAGTACCACATTCCACCCTCTAATAGATGGGAAATCTTAACATACAATATAAACATTAGAAGATAAGTTTCGAGCTTCTACGTTAGATAAACCTGAAAAATTAGAATGAGTATTTACCCGTCGCGAGTTTTTTATAACAACAGTTATCAGTTAAGTATTAAAGCTTCCCAATTTGAAGCTTTGTATGGAAGACCTTGTCATTCACCTGAATATTGGATAGAAACTGGAAGTAGTAAACAATTTGGTCCCAAAATAATCCAAGAAACCACTGAGAAAATACGACAAATTCTAGAGAGATTAAAAACAACTCAAGATTGTCCGAAAATTTAAGCAGACCAGCAACAGAAGATCTTAGAATTTTGAGTTAATGACTAAGTATTTTTTAAAGTTTCTCCTCAAAAAGGGATTTCACGCTTCGAAAAAAAAAGGAAAATTAGTCCCCAGATATATTGGACCTTTCACTATTTCTAAACGTATTTGCCCTCTAGCCTACTAATTAGAATTACCAGTGGAATTATCCAATATTTGCAATGTATTTCATGTATCCCAGTTACGTCAGTATATTCCAAATTCCTCTCTTACTATTATATGGCAAGAAAATTATGTTCGATCAAAAAACGAATTTCAAGTATGCCCTATTCAAATTTTGAATCACTAAGTAAAACTTCTTAGAAATAAAGAAATCCATTTGGTCAAAGTACTTTGGGAATATCAAAATCAGCAAGAAGCCACATGGGAACTAGAACATGCGATGAAAGACCAATATCCAGATCTCTTCCAAGGTAAATTTGAGGATGAATTTTTTTTTTAGGTAGGTAGACTGTAATATCCGTACTTTGAATTAAGATACCCTAATTCTTATTTTTACCCCTCCTAGCATATATAAACTCAAAAGTATCCTCAATAAGGATAAAACTACTCTACAAAACCTACAACTTTACTAAATTACCCAAGTACCCTTAATGTTTCAAAGATTATAAAAGCAACTCCTGAACTATTCAAAAACGTAATATTTCACCTATTTTTAACCCCTAGACCTAAACCTTATATCAAATTAAACCTCTAAACATCAACTAACTGAAAATTTAATTTTCAGCCCTTACACTTTTCTAAAATTTCAAAAATGTCCTTAAACTTTACAAAAGTAACACTTTTGAACAAAATAAATGTATCTACTTTCAAGCAAGGACTAAAACCTAAACCAACATTATTTTCACATCCCTGCCCCCCCCCCCCCCCCCCACCCCAACCACCACCACCACCAAACACACATACACACACATCATCATCCACCTAAGCAAATGAGTCTAAAATCACATGCCATTACCATGTAAATATGTGAGGAACAAAATTTTATAAACTTATCATCATAAATAATGGAGGAATTCACCTCCAAACTAGAATAATAACATCTCCTCCTCCAACTCTATAAATTGCCCACGAGCAGAACCACCAAAATTCACCACTTCAGTTTATAAAAAACTCAAAATGTTCCTCCAAAACTGGTATCATATCATTTTATGCATTAGATTTCATTTTTTTAATAACAAACAATTCTTGTATTCATATTACGCATATATCAATCAAAATGGTAGAATGTTTACGTCCAAAACAACCCCTTTTCATAGAAGCTCAAAACAAACTCCATTAAAGCTGGAGCTTTAATGGTGAATTTTGATTTCTTGATTGTACATTAGTTTTGAAGTAAGGAAATGATTACTTATGAACTTTGGAGCTTCAGTCTAAAGCTCGTTTGTGAAAAATCATAACATTTCTTAGCCTCAATTGCTCGAAGGTGTTTTTTGTTTTAGAAAAATAAAAACTTCAAATTCTCCATAACCAAACCACCTCAATCCTTCAAACTAAATCGAAATGCTTCCTTAGGATAGCAGAAACACAACCATACTCATAATAACCTCTTCCATATTTAGTAGAGATTCAAAAGTGCAATCAAAATTTCTTTAAATCGCACAGTTTCATAACTCGATGAATATGGAAACCTCAATCCATAAAACTTATATCTTTGGACTCTTTGTGAAAAATTAGGTTGGGTTGGTTTAAGAATCAGGAGTTTTCTCAGGTCAAAGTTTTTCAAACCCTAGGTCAACTCTCGAGAGGTTTAAGATGAACTTTTCAACCAAAATAATTGACCAAGCCCGTGGCCAATAAAAAAAAAATGAATTTTTTTCAATATTTTTATATTATTTTTCTCATCAAAATGGTTTAAGGTAAGGTTGTGTTTGGTTAAATCGAGCCAAAGTTATGAAAAATTAGGGTTTTAGGTTTGAAATATTTTTCCAAAACTACAAATTGATCAATCCTAATTTTTTCAAGTTATGAATTTTCACCCCAAACTTTTTATATAAATACTTTGATGAATTTTAAGTCAAAAGGTCTAAGTTTCGAATTTGATCCTAAGCCTAAGATTTAAAAGTCCCAAATTAAATACAATTTAACCCCTTAAACTTTAAGACACCATTTTTAGTGTAAATTGTCCAAAACCCATTTTATTTCCAATAATACTTATTCACACAAACATTTATATACAGATTATCAAGTACCAGCTCCTCCTGAGACCCTCTTTTAATCTTCTTTAAGCCATTCAAAATTCGTACAACTATGTTTTTTTACCTCTTTAATAGTAAATTTTATGTAACATAATAACCCTATTTGATTCCATGTATGTGTAGAAATTACCATACTCATATGTTACTATATCAATGATTGTTTTAAGGGTCAATTATTAAATAGTCCCTACTATAAATATATATTTTTTAAAAAGGACACATATTTTTAGTTTAACTCATTTAGTCCCTCAAGCACTCAATATCCTCTTATTTTTAGAGATCCGCGCCAGCGGCACTCCCTCTCCAAAATATGTGGCAAAGGACTTTTTGAGGCAAAATAAAAAAATTTGGACTAAATGGATATTAAAAAATGTCTGAGGGACTATTTGGTATATGTCCCTTCGATTTATCCTTGCGCTTTTGTGCATTATTATTTATTTTAAAAGCATCAGTAAAGTTGAAGCGTGGATCTGAGCAATGGCGACGGCACTTTTCTTCAACTCCCAATACTCAGACAGCCTGACCGTGGTGGGAATCTCCTTGTGCACGGCAATCATCTGCGAAGCCATCTCATGGGTCTTAATCTACCGCACTACCTCCTACAAATCCCTCAAATCCACCATCGACAAAGCCTCCAAAAAGCTCGAAACCATGAAAACCGACCCCACCAACACCGCCGCCGCCCTCAAAAAATCCAAAACCAAGAAAATCGACCGCGTCGAAACCAGCTTAAAAGAATCCACCCGCGACCTCTCCTTCTCCAAGTTCAAATCCGGCGCCGTCGTCGCCGTTATTTTATTCGTCGTTTTTGGGTTTCTCAACAATTTGTTTGAGGGGAGACCTGTTGCCAAGCTGCCCTTCGTGCCCATTAAGATTGTGCAGAAGATGAGTCACAGGGGTTTGAAAGGGGATGATTTTACGGATTGTTCCATGGCCTTTTTATATTTCTTGTGTTCGATTAGTATTCGGACTAATTTGCAGAAGTTTTTGGGGTTTTCCTCTCCGCGTGGGGCTGCTGGGGCTGGCTTGTTCGCCATGCCGGATCCCAAGACTAATTGACTCAGTCAACGGGGCATTGTTGTTAATTTTATGCTTTTGTTTTCGATAGAATAAGATTTTGGATTGGAATATCATTTTAGCACTATAGCTTATGATTCATAGTTATTAATATCGAGGGAGTAGACTTTCGTGTTATCCCACGAAATTTTCAACTTGGCCTATGGTCGAAGTTTAGCTATATACGTATGAGTGTCACTTTAATTGTATGCCTAGCTAGTTATTTTTCAAAGGCTTTGGATTACTTATTATTTTGTTTTACTGATGGCTTATTTAATTCTATACCCCCTTCGAAATCTGATAAGTATGGGATTATCTATTTTAAAACTCTATGACTTTCTTATTTAAAGTATATATAGACATCTGAATTTTATACATACTACATCCATACATATAATTGTTATAAAATTGATGAAACCTGCTTAACATATTTGTGTTAATTCCTTTTTCCTCCAGATGAACTAGAAAAAAGAGGATAGTCTCTCTTCCCCTTTTGTGACACACACAAGTCACCTCTTTACATATGTAACTATTTGGACGGAGACTAAACTAGATGGGAGCAAGGAGTGGCACTTTTCTATTATCTACTATATATTTCATGTTGACAATAAGATATAATTCACCCTTGCGATATGTGTGAAGTTTTAATGAATAGAGTTTCGTTTCCTACCTTAACTTTAATTCATTGCTTTATGTATACTCTCCTGTTCATTCATACAAAAAAGCAGGGTGTGATAGAAAGCGTGAGTTGCTTTTGGTGGCTGATGGGAAGAAAGCATTTTTCTTTCGGTGGATTTGGCCTATATTCCACAATTTGTCTCCAATTTTCTATAGTGTGTCTCCCCCAATCTTCCCTATAAAAGGAGATGTACACCAAATACAAACAATATAGTTGAGTGCAGAGACTTTATTTGAATATACATCTGTATAGAAAAATACACATTGTATTTATCAATTGGAGTGTATTTGTGAGAGTTCTCTTTCGCAACCCATTTGTTAGTTGATCTGAGTTATTAATGGATGTAGCCAAATTGGCGAACCATTTAAACATTGTGTCGTCTTGTGTGTGTATCTTTCTACTGATTATAATTTTATCGTGTGTGCACCATATTATTACACTACACTAAAAACAACAATCTAGCACGGTTTAAAACTGTGCCAAATCAAATCTGGCACAGTTGTGAACTATTCCAGAATCAGGTGTTTCAAAATGGAGATTTTTTCGAGCACGGTTTAAAAGTGTTCCAGATTTGACCAAATAGGAACACTTCTGGCACACTTTTAAATCGTGCCAAAATTTGATATTTCTGGTACACTTTTGGCTCACTTTATAACTGTGCCAGATTGAGTACATTTTGGTACAGTTTTGACACAGTCCAAAACCGTGCTAAAATTAATACACTTTTGGCACAGTTTTGAACTATGTCAAAATTTTTGGATCAAAGAAAAAAATTAATTATTTGAAAACAAGAAAATTTACAAATTGCGAATCTCGCAATTTGTTGATAAACTAATGTACATACAAACTTCAAAATATTACAAGTCTTAATTGTTCACACGCCAAAAAAAATTGGGCAGAGTTTCCTCCATTTTCAGAATATTCTAAAACCTATTAATATAAAACATGCATAATGTAAAGCCCACATGGCCATAAAATATAACGATAAAATTACTAAAGCTCGCACGGCCATAAAACTTAACAATAAAACTACAAAAGCCTGCACGGCCACAACACAAAAAAATAAAATCCTAAATATTTACGACATTAAATAACTAATCCCTTTGTTTGTAAGCAATTGACTTCTCCGTGTGTTTCACGTGGATAAAAGCTAACGATAAAATGTTATTCTGCAAAAAAAATAGGATACAAAAAAGAGATGATATTAGTAACCAAGTAATTTTTAAAAAAAATCTTATTCAAGATAAAAAAAATTGCATATATGAGCTACAACTATTATTATATTCTCAAACCGAAAGACTAGTGACTACGCGGCCAGTTCCTATGAGTTATATTAGTCTCATGCGAGGTGTTAGTGCCCCTTACGAGGCTGTTTAGGGGATGGTTTGAGTTTTCACCCTCAAACGGCATATTTTTAAGCCTAATCAAGATATTTTCAAATTATCATCATATTCTCAAATCGAAAAACCCGTGCAATGTGTCAACGCCTCTTACGGGACCGTTTGGGGGCTGATTTGGGTTTTCAACCTTTAATGGCTTATTTTTAAGCCTAATCTAGATATTTTAAAATTATCATCATATTCTCAAACAAAGAAACTCGGGACTACGCAGTCAGTCCCTACGAGTTACATTAGTCCCGTGCGAGGTGTTCATGCCTCTTACGGGGCCGTTTGGGGGTTGGTTTAGATTTTCAACTTTTAACGATTTGTTTTTTAAGCCTATTCTAGATATTTTTAAATTATTACCATATTCTTAAACTGGGAGACCCATGACTATGCGATTCATTCCTACGAGTTATATTGGTCCCATATGAGGTGTTCATGCTTCTTGCAGGGTCATTTGGGAGCTGGTTTGGGTTTTTACCCTTTAACGGCTTGTGTTTAACCCTAATCTATATATTTTTAAATTATCATCACATTCTCAAACCAGGAGACCCGGGACTACGCAGTCAGTCCCTACGAGTTATATTAGTCTCATGTGAGGTGTTAGTGCCTCTTACGGGGCCATTTGGGGGCCCTCAAACGACATGTTTTTAAGCCTAATATAGATATTTTCAAATTATCATCATATTCTCAAATCGGGAGACCCGAGACTACACGGTCAATCCCTGTGAGTTACATTGGTCCCGTACGAGGTGTTCATGCTTCTTACGGGGCCATTTGGCGGCTAATTTGGATTTTCACCCTTTAAGGGTTATTTTTAAGCCTAATCTAGATATTTTCAAATTATAGTCATATTCTCGAATCGGGAGACCCGTGACTACACAGTCAGTCGCTATGAGTTACATTGGTCTCGTGCGAGCTGTTCATGTCTTTTACGGTGCTGTTTGCTGGTTGGTGCAAGGTATCCATGAGTCTTACGGGGCCGTTTGGGGGCTAGTTTGGATTTTCACCCTTTAAAGACTTGTTTTTAAGCCTAATCTAGATGTTTTCAAATTATTCATATTCTCAAATCGGGAGATCCGGGACTACGCGGTCAGTTCCTACGAGTTACATTGGTCCCGTGCGAGGTGTCCATGCCTCTTACAGGACCGTTCGGGGGTTAGTTTGGGTTTTCACCCTTTAACGTCTTATTTTTAAGTCTAATTTAGATATTTTCAAATTATCATTATATTCTCAAACCGGGAGACCCATGACTATGCGATCAGTTCCTACAAGTTACATTGGTCATGTGGGAGGTGTCCATGACTCTTACGGGGCCATTTAGGGGTTGATTTGGATTTTTACTTTTTAATGGCTAGTTTTTAAGCGTAATCTAGATATTTTCAAATTATCGTATGCATTATAAGGTAATTAGAGGTTTTATTATTCTTATAAAACATTCTTAAGAATATATTTGACACACTGAAATATACATTCATTCTATACATGCATTCATTTTTTTCACATAATGAATGTATAAGCATTGGTTGAACTGATATCATTTTTTTAACATATATCAATTCAGCAGATCAGTACAACATTTGAATGTAAGATGATCTTTTCCTAATAAGTCCTAATATAGTCATTATAAGGTAATTAATTAGTCCAAAGCAACCATCTCCAAGTGTCCCCATCACCATGGACCGGTGTCATATAAAAGCATGAAAAAAGGCATCCAACAAATCCAGTACCTAATCTTGAAAATATTGATTATCGGCAATCGAGGCTTCTTTATTAATATACCAAATTATGTATGCTATAAAGTTAGTCATTTAACACAAAAAATATATAATTATAGGAGATGGATTGAACCCATAACTTACGCGCCTTGATGGTTCTTGCATCCAGAGCAGAAGGTGACTGGAAAAAGATTCACAAATGCAATGTAGTAAGAAAAAATTTATGTACAAATCGATGTATTTTTAGCGATGAAATTAACAAAGTCAAACTACGCTTTCCTTACACTGTAAAACATATATTAGATATTGGATTTAAGATTGAATCTTAAGAAAGATTGCAAACCTTGGTGGTTGGATAGGAAGTTCTGAGAACTCATGTATAGGGTCTCCAACTGAGGTTTTCTTCGACAACAGTTATGACCATCAAGGTCTTTTTTGCGACTTCTTTTCATTTTATCAAACTCCCCCAGACAATGGAATCTGCAGAATTGTAGGTGAGGTCAGTGAAAATTTTAAAACTTATAAATAAAGACAATGGGATTGTGCTTTGCTAAATAGAACTCAACTGTTTAAAACTAACCAAGCCTAATCCTACTATCATTTTACAAATTTAAAGAATCAAAACCAAAGCTTCATTGGAACACAGCCGATTAAAAAATACTTTACCATCAGAATTTACTTCACATTAACAAAATACTAGAAAGTTCTTTATTTATAAAATAAATTAAACTCGGATATTAAAATGAACTTGGTAGTTAATAATTTATTAACTTCTTCATGGAACCAAAGATTCACCAAAATCAAGCTATTAATGAACTTTAAAAGTGCCATTACAATAGAAGTTGTATTTAACCATAATGATCCCCTCAAACCCAAAAAGTAGCTTTGGTACTGCTCAGTATAACATATGGTATTAAATATAGGATATAGAAAACATAACAGGTTCATAACGATGTAACAGAACTGGTAGAATTGAACAAGTGTCACGTGGCAATATGTAACCGACTTTAGAGGATCAAATTGTGACAACTCGGATATAATTATAATAAATTATATTTAAATCATGCTTACCTTATGTGATATGAATAATGTGTTATTAGTATATCTAATGTTAAGTGATTATGGTTAGTATAATCCTACTTTCATAAATCATGAAATGTCGAATTATGTACAAACACAAAAATTTGTTATTTTCGGTAGAAATGTTCCTGTTGGAGACTAGTTTTTACCCTTATAATGTAACAATTGACTCAATATGAAAACTATATAGTTGTATATATATGATTTAGGTATGCGACACAACAAACGGTGCATCAAACGGATGTCCGAGTAAGAAGTTAGCCCGAATTTACGAACAAGGGGCAAATCTGTCCATTCCCTTTATGTGGTAAATTGTCTTTTACTAAACTAAATATTTTAATTTGATTGGTTGGAATGGGAGGCAGCCTTGGTCAACTTAAAACTCTTATTCTAACCTATTTCTTCAGCGAATAAAACCCTAAGATCAGTTGGAAAGAGAAAGTAGAAGTTAAGGAAGAAAAGATTACAAGAAAAGCTAGGAAAATTCCAAGAAAATCCTTAAAGTGTTTTCAAGGTATAATTATGTGATTAATATTATTTTAATCTTGTATTATAATTATTTCAAAGTATATAAATCGTGAATTATTTCAACGTATATAAGTATTTGTTCACATGTGAGATAAGTGGTGTATATAGCCCGTATTGCTTGTTATTGAAATCCCTTGTATTCAAACTTGCATATATTTTCGTATGCTTACTGGAATTGAGAAATCACAATTGGATATGAAACTAGACTTATATATTCATATCATATCCGAAAATTAGAATTTAACTCCTTGTGGTTGGGCTTTAGTGATGGTTGCAATTTGGTACATAATTGTTGTTTGTATATTTCATTTTGATATGCCCTGAGTTTGGTCAAGCTCTTGACATAGCAAATGAGGTCAAAAAATTATGAAACTTTAATTATGTATATGTTTATTGAAAATGGGTGGAAAATCATGGAGAGTTATACTGAAGAAAAATTATGAAAATTCTTGGAAGTTGAAGGAACAATAGAGGAGCTTGTCGGGCAGATTTAATAGGTTGTAAAGAAATGGTCATAACTTGCTCTAGGATGCTTGAAAAATTACACCGTCACTTGTACTGGAAAGTATATTCAAATATGTTTATTGATAAGCTTGGACACCTGTATGTTTACAATTTATGAATATGGTATGGTAAAGTATGGAGGATAATAATTTGAGACCACACTGGATACCCCATGAAAGAATGTTTTCATCTGCTCTTTCCCAAGGGTAATTTGAGTACATGTTTCATGTTTATATACATTGAGAAGTATACTTTTATGTTTACTTGATTTTAGTTATAAATTCCTTACGAGGTATTTTCTACGGTTGAATGTTCATAACCTTATCAACATATATACCATTATTTTGTCTTTACACATGTTTTATGGAATGTGACTTGAGTAGAATTATATTGTTGTTGTATAGTCATTGAAAGTTACACAGATATATTAAGATAATACTTATGACTGAGATTCATTACTGATTTAGTTGTATTAACAGGTGTAAGGTAAAATCAACCCAGTTCAGCTCCACCCGAAGGAAACTTGAATACATAGTTGGCAACCCAATGTGAGTGTACTTACTGAGTTAATTGTGGATGTGATGTGTATGTATTATATATTGAGATAATATGGCTTATTAAAAGTCACGAGATGTTGAGATGTTATGGCTTATTAAAAGTCAAGATATTTTGAGATGTTATGGCTTTATAAAAGTCAAGATATGTTGAGTTGTTATGCAATTCAGGAGAGGTTAGGTTATTAAAATCTATGGATATGATTATTGCCTACGGGTAGGAGATGTGGAGTTTATTAACTCCGGATATGCATATGGCCTAATTTGGAACAGAGATGGATATATTAATATGTCGAGATGTTAATATAGTACTTTTACTATATAGAGATGTAGTACATTCACTGAGTTTTTAACTCATGGTTTTATAGTTTACATTTTCAGGTTCTGAAGTTGCCACTGCCAGGGCTAGGATGTTGAGTGAGTATTAGTAGGGTCTCGTCAGTTTTATTTTATACATTGTACTAGTTGTTGTTGATACCAAATTTAGTCTGCTTACATGGCTCAATTGGGTGAAGACACGTGGCAATCTGCGAGGAACTCGACTTCCCCGACCCACTCAGATACTCCAAGTAATAGATGCTCTCCGAGGAACCATATTGCAACGAGGAACTCTGCTTCCCCGATCAACCCAGACTCTCCGACCAACAAGAGTTCTCCGAGGAACTTTAATACACCTAGCAACCTATGAGTACCGAGCTACATAGGTGGTCCGAGCAGCTTAGGCGGTCCGAGCTGCACCTCGAACAGAGCATTAATAGCAGGATAACCAACAGATTGATTGCGCATTAAATGCTTATTATTATCATACAGATGTATACGCATAATAGACAGCTATTTATTACCCTTTCACATGTACAGCCTGAGGGCTATAAATACATTGTATCATCTTCATTATAAGGGGACCGAAATTTCTTGAAAAAACTTGTAATCGAAAATTCCCAAACAGTCAGCAATAACAGAAACAGTGGACATAGGCCATTCTTATAAGGCTGAACCACTTTAAAATTTCTTTGTCTCACTTTATTTTATCTGTGATTAAATAATTAGATATAATCTAAGTTTTTACATCAACAGATTGGCGTCGTCTGTGGGAAATGAATAGTAATATCATTTTTCATAAAAAACAATTCATTACAAATGACTGATAATCCAGAACCCAGCAATTGAAACGCTGGAAGCCCTCCAAATCCATCTGCTCCGCCAAACGTTCCAGATTTGGCTGGAATAATGACAAATCTGGCCCAGGTCCAGACATCCATGCAAGAAACTATGCGACAACTCATACAAACCCTTCATGGTGGAGTATCGACCCATTCAGGACATCGAAGTGTTCAAAGAAATACCCGTTTACTTTCTTCGCGTACTAGGCGTACCGATTCATATCGTACTGAGGAGTCTAAAGATTTTTCTTATCAACCTGGACGAACTTCGTCAGTGCGGGCCACAGATACTGAACAACGTATCACTCTCTCTCCAGAAAGGACTAGTGCGCTAGAGAGGTTAAGCAGGGTATCACCTTTTGATCGATTAGGACCTAGAAGGAGTAGAAGTCCTCCTAAAGTTGCATCGAGGAGTTTTCGACGACCATCAGATTTAAGGGAAGGATCTGCCCAGTCGTGACCAGCTGCTCGTCAAGATAGATCCCAGGAAGTCACCTCAACGCAATCAGTTGCTCAAACCAAAAGGCCCGAGGAAGGAAATGATGCATGGAAAGGCTCTATTCAAAGGCTGGAGGATAGATTAGGGGAAATGGTTAAAGCCAAGAACCCTCTACAACGAACCTTTGTTCGAGGAACACCTTTTGTCCAGGCCATTGTAGATTTTCCAACACCATCAAAGTTTAAAGCACCTGTTGTGACCCCCAAATATGATGGAAAGACCGACCCTGTCCTTCATATAGAACAATACCAAGCTGCAGCCGACATCTATCCTGTTCCAGATGAGATGAGATGCAGAGCATTCTCGGGAACTCTTACCGGATCTGCTCAAATATGGTATAATAATCTTCCTCGGGGTAAGATCTCAACTTTTCTTCAACTGGCTGAGTTATTCATTGGGAATTTTTATTTGGGGGCAAAGCCAGTTAAACGAGTAGCACATTTTTTAAGTGTTAGATAAAAAGTTGGTGAAAGTACCAGAGATTATATAACTCGTTTTAATAACGAGAAACTTGAAGTCATTGATTATGAGGAGAAGACATCGATTACCTCCTTGATGAGTGGACTACTGCCCAACAAGTTGTACTACACTTTGGCTAAAGATCCACCTAGAACTATGTCAGATCTGATGGGAAAAGCGTCCAAGATTATGAATGCCGAGGAGGCTATGGATGCGAAGAAGAATATTGATGCCAAAGAAACCAAGGTGGAAGGTGATAAAGCTAAGAAGAAAGAGCATAAGAACAATGGTAATGACAAACACTCAAAAACTAGGTCGACATGGGAAGTAATGAAGAAATTTGATAATTATAGTCCTTTGAATAAGGACATTAACCATGTTCTAGAAGAAATCAAGAACAACGAGGAATTAAACTGGCCAGAGAAAATGAAGGCAGACCCTGACAGGAGGAATAAAGCAAAATATTGCGAGTTTCACAAAGATCGTGGCCATATGACCAAAAATTGCATAGCTCTTCAAAATGAGATTGAAACACTCATCAGACGAGGAAAACTGGCAAAGTATGTTGATCGAGGAAGCAAAAGAAGAAACAATAACCGAACAAGGGAGAGGTCTAGATCTCCTCGTCGAGCAGAGGGGAATAAGAAAAGAAACCATGAAGTTGATCCAGAAGACGACCCCGATCTTCCCAAGAGACCAAGGCATCCAGAACGAGAGGTATTTTCAATACGCTTTGGGTCATTTGAATGTAATGTTATTACAGGTGGAGATGCAGGAGGAAGAGACCTTACTGTAGAGAGAAAAGCTTATCTCTGTGAGGCTCAAGCTTGCTCATACATTCAACGAATAAATCTAGCTGAGGAGGATCCCCCGAGAAAGGTGAACAAAGAGAAATTGGTCATTGGTTTCTCAAAGAATGACCTCGCAGGTGTTCTATATCCTCATGATGACCCATTGGTGATCAAAATGAGGATGAAGGAGGTAATGATTTCAAGAGTATTGGTCGACAATGGTAGCTTGGCAGACATCATGTTCTACTCGTGCTTCGACAGTTTAAATCTAAAGCTATCTCAATTGGAGTCTTATCATAGACCCCTCCTCGATTTTGCTGGCGAGAAAGTATTTCCACTTGGGACGATCAAATTGGACATATTCATTGGTACGTGGCCTGCTTGTCGAACAGAAAGACTACACTTCTTCGTGATGGATAAGAATGTTCAATCATCATACAATATCATCATGGGAAGAGTAGGATTGAAGAAGTTCGAAGCTGTACCATCTACGGTACATCAATGCCTAAAATTTCCAACAAATTTTGGAGTAGGAGTTGTGAAAGGTGATCAGAAAGTAGCTCGGGAATGCTATTATTCATCCGCCGAGCAAGAGGAACTGGAGGAATCAAGGAAAAAGACTACTACTCATCAAGTGGATGAAGGGGAAGAAATTGAAACATTGGATCCTAGAGATGAGTCGCAACTCGTGAAGGGTCAAGTGGTGGAAGCTACTGAAAACATCATTTTGGACGACGAGCACCCTGAACGAACTACTCAAGTAGGTTCATCGTTGGAAGCCTCACTAAAACAGGAATTGATAACTTTCCTAAGAAGCATAAAGCAAACTTTTGCATGGAGTCATGAGGATATGCCTGGGATAGACCCAAATTTCTTATGTCATGAGCTCAATGTGAATAAGGAGATCAAGCCTGTGAAGCAGAGAAGAAGAGTATTCAGTCCCGAGAAGAATCAAGCTATACAGGAGGAAGTCGAGAAACTCCAGAAAGCTTGCTTTATTGAAGATGTTCAATATCCAGACTGGTTAGCAAATGTGGTAATGGTGAAAAAGAAGAACAACAAATGAAGGATGCGTGTAGACTTCACCGACCTCAACAAAGCATGCCCAAAGGATCACTTTTCACTGCCCCGAATTGATCAACTAGTGGATGCTACCTCGGGACACGAGCTGCTGAGCTTCATGGATGCTTATTCTGGTTACAATCAGATTAAAATAAAACCTGAAGACAGGGAGAGTACTTCTTTCATTACCCCTAGGGGAACTTATTGTTATAATGTTATGCCTTTTGGTTTGAAAAATGCAGGTGCAATATATCAGCGGCTGATGAACAAAGTGTTTACAGAACAAATCAGTTGCAATATGGAAGTCTATGTTGACGATATGCTGACAAAGGGAAAGAAAGCTGCTAATCATCTAGTTGACTTAGGCCAGACCTTTGATCAACTAGATAAATATCAAATGAAGCTGAACCCGATGAAGTGCATATTTGGAGTACGAGAATGCATGTTTTTCGGGTACATTGTCAATCAGCGAGGCATTGAAGCTAACCCTGAAAAGATCAAAGCTCTGTTAGGGCTGCGATCCCCAATGATGAAGAAAGAAATGCAAAGTCTTACAGGACGAGTAGCAGCACTCAACAAATTTATATCACGAGCAACTGATAAATGTCTCCCATTATTCAAAACACTCCGAAAGACTTTTGAGTGGAATGATGAATGTGAGAAGGCTTTTCAAGACTTGAAGAAATATTTGGGAACACCTCCACTATTGTCCAGGCCAGTGATGGGACAAATATTATACTTGTATCTGGCAGTGTCAGAGAATGCAGTTAGCTCGACATTAATAAGAGTGGAGAATGGAGTGAAAAAACCGTTTTATTACACTAGCAAAGCCTTCCGAGGAGCAGAGATCAGATATCCTAAGCTGGAAAAATTGGCACTAGCATTGATAGAAGCAAGTAAAAGAATGAAGCCATACTTCCAGGCTCATACTATAGTCGTATATACCGATATGCCATTAAGGCAAGCTCTTCATAAACCAGAAAAATCAGGAAGATTGATGTATTGGGCAATAGAGCTCGGTGAATATGACATAATTTATGAACCCAGATCATCGCTTAAAGGACAAGCAGTAGCAGATTTTATAGCAGAGTTCACCTATCCTGATACCCCCGAGGAGCAAAAGCTGCTCACCGATCAACCTGTGGATGTTACAGAATCATCAAACCCAAGCCCAGACCAACTAAGGTTGGTAAAAGGGCAAGTAGATGTTACAGAATCATCAAACTCAAGCCCAGACCAACTTAGATTGGTAAAAGGGCAAGAAGTGATGATCGACGAACAGCGAGAAATATTAGGAGAGGGTGAAAGGAAGCAACAAATTTTCCACCGAGGAACTCTGTCAGATCAGAAATTTGAAGACGAGTTACCAATATGGAGTTTATATGTGGATGGCTCATCTTGCACAACAAACTGTGGGGCAGGGATTGTTCTTAATAGTCCAGACGAGGTCGCCATGGAATATGTCCTACGCTTCCAATTCAAAGCTTCGAATAATGAGGCTGAATATGAAGCCATGATTACAGGTCTTAGTTTGGCAAAAACCATGGGGGCAGAGCAGGTTATTATTTTCAGTGACTCGCAATTGATCATAAATCAAATGATGGGAGTATATGCAGCCAAAGGAGAATTAATGATCAGGTATCTTGCAAAGGCAAGGGAATTGGTATCAGAATTTGCTGCTAGTAAGTTGGTCAGAATACCAAGAATGGAGAATGCGAGAGCAGACGCCTTAACTCGATTAGCATCAGCTACTCGTACCGAGCTACGAAGAACAATCCCAGTTAAAGTTTTAGCTGGTCGGAGTATAGATGAAGATCTGACGATGAATTTTATTACCCTTGATTTAGGACCATCCTGGATGGATTCCATCAGTACATATATTGAGGAGGGGGAATTACCAACTGACAAACTTGCAGCCAAAAAACTGAAATTTAAAGCTGCTCGTTATGTACTGAATAATGGTATTCTGTACAGACGAGGAATTATAGCAGGTTTGCAAAGATGTGTGCATCCCACCGAGGTGAAAGACTTGATTGAAGAGATCCATGAAGGGTCCTGTGGAGCCCATGTAGTAGGTCGGACTCTTTTACAAAGGGTGATGACGCAAGGATACTACTGACCAACGATGAGGGCTGATTGTATAGCCTATGCTAAGAAATATGACAAGTGTCAGCGTTTCTCTTCCATCCGAAGAACTCCCCAAGCGTTGTTGACACCCATTACTTCCCCTTGGCCATTTGCCATGTGGGGAATTGACTTGGTCGGACCACTTCCAACAACCAGAGGAAGATTTAAATATCTCGTCGTCGCAGTGGATTATTTTACTAAGTGGGTAGAAGCTGAGCCTCTTGTCGACATGACGTACGAGAAGGTGTATCAATTTATTTAGAAAAATATCATCTATAGATATGGTCTTCCCCATGCATTCATTACCGACCATGGAACATAATTTGACAACGAGGAGTTCGCTGCCTATTGTCATCAGCCAAATATCTTGAAGATCCACTCGGGACCAGGCCATCCCCAAAGCAATGGACAAACTGAAGTAACAAACAGAACGCTATTGAATGGCTTGAAGAAAAGACTGAATGACGCGAAAGCAAATTGGATCAACGAGCTACAATCAATACTATAGGCTTACCGAACTACTCCCCGAGCAGCAACGGGGGAATCTCCATATATGCTGGCATTTGGAAGTGAAGCCGTTATACCTGCCGAGTTGGGTCTTTCGACACACAGAGTACTGAATTTCAATTCCCCTGTCAGCGACTTAATGAGAAGATTGGATTTAGACATGCTCGAGGAAGTTAGAGAAGAAGCAGCCATCAGGAATGCTGCTTACCAACAACGAACAGCTTTGTTCTACAACAAGAGGGTAAAGAAGTGCGACTTGAAAGAAAGAGACTAAGTGATAAAGAAAGTGATTCAAAAGCACAACAAATTGGAAGCAAACTGGCATGGACCTTACCGAGTTACAGAAGTTGTTCGACCAGGAACCTACAGAATAGAAACTTTAGAAGGGCAGGAGTTTAAGAATGCATGGAATGCAGAACACTTGCGCAAGTATTATCAGTGATGTAAACTCTTAAACATTTTCGTTAGTATGAATAAAGTGACAATATTTTGCCCAGTTCTCTCCTTTTGTTGGAAATTTTTCGCGGAATACTCGTGCTACGCATTCAGCAAAAGTACTACTCAGAAATCTATTCCCGTAACGCCAACTAAGGTTGGTCGGGAAGTAAATATATTCCCGAAAACGCCAACTAAGGTTGGTCGGGAAGTAAATATATTCCTAAAAATGCCAACTAAGGTTGGTTAGGAAGTAAATCTATTCCTAAAAATGCCAACTAAGGTTGGTTAGGAAGTAAATCTATTCCAGAAAATGCCAACAAAGGTTGGTCGGGAAGTAAATATATTCCCAAAAACGCCAACTAAGGTTGGTCGGGAAGTAAATATTTTCCCGAAAACGCCAACTAAGGTTGGTCGGGAAGTAAATCTATTCCTAAAAATGCCAACTAAGGTTGGTTAGGAAGCAAAACTATTCCTAAAAATGCCAACTAAGGTTGGTTAGGAAGAAAAACTATTCTAAAAAGTGCCAAAGTTGGTCGGTAAAAAAAAATTCACTAACTATGGTTGTTCGGGAATAAAAACCCACTAACTGTAATTGGTCGAGAAGAAAAATTTACCGACTTTGGTTGGTCAGAAACATTTTATGAGTACAAGAAAGTGACCTTGGTTGGTCGGAAACATTTTATGAGTACAAGAAAGTGACCTTGGTTGGTCAAAAACATTTTATGAGTACAAGAAAGTGATCGAGCAAAATTTTTGATACTCGTAACTTTTTAAATTACTACCAAATTGGTCTAGAAACAAAACATCATTAAGTTTGGTTAGTTGTCAAATGATTACCACAAATTCAAACTAGTCGACAATAAGTTAATCGACAAATAACACAATGTTGTTATCTTTTTAACAGATATACATATATAAAATGTTTTACAACCACAAGGCAATGGCAATCAAGATTTGCAAATAAAATTATTTCATTAAATGTAGAACAAAATACATCAATAATGAAGTACAAATTTATTACATCAAGATTCCTATTCTATTAGTTTCTTCCCCTCTGCTTTTGAAACAGGTTCCTCGCCAGCAGGTGGATCATTCAAAGCATAAGGGGAATTTATGAAGTTAAGATCTTTAAGCATCCTGATGTTCATCACAGATGGTCGATCGAGTAGGTGCTCGGGACGAGATATCTCAACATTGGAATGGAGATTGTAATCGCCAAGGTATTTGGAAATCAAACACCGAGGGATGGCCCGAGCAGGGATCCAACTCATGTCAAGCTTGAATGGTGGCACTGGTAGGTCGAGTAGCCCAGGATTATGGTAATCCCACGGGTAATGACCCTGTTCCAGTTGCAGTACACCTAAGGCTTTCAACCATCACTGTTTGTAACCCTCGTTATTTGCATTTTGGATACGATCATCCAAATGGTAGATAGCCTCATTGTAGCCAGCCATCCAGAATTCTCTGGGCTGCTTGTGGAATTGATATGTCAATCTTTCCACTTGCTCATGGAGACTTTTTATAAAGAGTTCTTTATTCTCCAAGGCAGACTTCTGCGCAGAAAGCTGCTCGTCCAGATTCCTGATCTTCTTAGACATTTCAGCCAATGCCTGGTTCTTTGCTATCAGTTGGAAGGCCTGGTTCTCCAGAGCAAATTGAGTTCTCTGTTCCTCGACAGTAATTCGAGCAGCTCTTGCTCGTCCCCGAGGAGCTCTAGCTCTTCCCGAGTAGATGTAGAAGTGCCAATTCTCTTCAAGGTTTCTAATTCATCCCTCAGGTTGGAGTTTTTGACCTCCAAGAAAGAGAATCCCTCGTCGTTCACAGGGACCAAAGCGTTTGAGGTGGAAGCTGCAGACTTCAACTGAGACACCTCTCTTTGCAGGTCATTGTTTTCCTGATCTAATAACTCATCTATCTGTCTGTGCTCTTCGACCTCAACCTTCAAAGTTCTCTCCCTTACATCGTAAATAGCAAACAGTTTATCGTATCCCTTATCAGCACTGATTTGCTGATACTTCTTCTCGTATCCTTCGTGCAAAAGGGCGGTAGATTCCTTATATTGTTGCTGAAGCTCTTCAAGAGTGCCCTGGAGATCTTCAATCATATCATAGTATGCTACGTTGTTAGCCACTGCACGATCGAGCAGGCACTTCAAATACTGATAGGCTTTAATTGCTTGCTCTGAAGCACCTTGACCGAGGATGTCAATGATTTGAGCTGCACTCATGTCTGAATGACCAGCTTTAAAATACTCATTGCACTGCCATAACAGTTTTGTATCGTGAACAAATAATAAGTCCATCCTGGCCAGAAACTAGTAAAGGAAGAAAAAGCAAGAATCAATAAGAGTACAAACGTAGCATGAAGAAGAGAATCAACAGTATGCATAAGCAAAAGTTCAAATTTTATTACATCATAAAGGAGAAGTACAAAGTTCAGAGTTACATTTGACAAAGAAAAATAAAATAGAGAGAAATACGAACAACTCTACACCTTTTCCTTGTCTCCCAAAACTTTCTCGGGAGGCTGGGACGAGGAGGTAGGTTGCTCGGATGGAACAGAGGTTTTCTCGGGAAGTGCTGGAGGTTGCTCGGACGAAGTAACGGGTAGTTGAAGTTCCTCGCCAGTGGGCTGGATAGCTGGGGGATGAGAAATTTGATCTCCCATCACCATGGAAGATTCCTCAGAGGCAGTTTCGTCCTCTTCTTCTTCTTCTTCAGGAGTTGGAGGGGGGCTCGGGATGTGTCCCTGAAATAGTTCAGAATTTTCATCAACTTTCATCTCTTGCAGAGCAGCGACCCATCCATCTCTAAAGTATTTAAGGCTGCCATATTCCACTTGCGACATCATGGCAGCCAAACCTTTATTCTACCCTTTATCCCAGCCGGCGCTGAAGGATTTTTTGACAGCCAATTTCCTTTTTGTCTTCTCCGAGGAAAGCTTCTCGGAAAGAAGATCATCAGCAGCCTTCAATTTATTCTCAACTTCCTCCTTCTGACGACTTACTTCCCGAAGTTGACCCAACTCCTCCTCAGCAGTCTTGAGCTTATTTTCAAGCTCCCCAGCATTTTTGAGCTTCCCTTCGAGCTTTTTATTCTTCTCCTCCAAATCCTTCATTTTCTTCTCCAACCCCTTGGAGACCTCAATAACCTGAGCCTTCTCCTGCTCGGTCGAAGTGAGCCTCTTCTCCCAAATCACCTTGTCATCAGCATACTTCTGACGAGAATCCTTCAGGGATTGCGTCAGACCTACCAAGGCTTCCTCTATACCTGATGAGGAGCTTGAAGCTTTAATAGCTTCATCTTTCTTCAGAATTTTATTAAAATAGGTCACCAACTGGGAAAATAAAAGCAAGTCAGTACACAGATACAAAAAGGAAAGAATGAAAATTTAAGACTATAGGACTTACAGAAGCAATATGATGAGCTGCTAATGTGGTAACTATGTCCCGAGAAAGGTTTTCTTCAATACCTTGGATCTCGAGAATGATCCAAGTCTTCGCCGAGTTCATAGCAGAACTCAAGGCAACAAAAGTGGGAACACCACTAGTCGGGGGCTGAGAGATGGATTCAGCCAAATTGATAGAGGAGCTTTTCTTCAGCCTCCTCAGAGGAGCATCAACGTTCTCGACTAACGATGTAGTCTTAGTCAAAGAAATGACAATCACCTCGCTTGGAGCAGCAGCCTTGCTCGGGGCCACTGGGGGCTTCTCGACAACCTTCACAGGAGCAGCCGAAGGAGGTGCATTAATTTTCTTTGTCCCCTCTCCTGGGACATCAAGCTTACTTTTCTTTGCCTCTCCAGCACTAGAGGCAGATTTCTCAAAAAGGGTAGGAGGTCTTCTTTTCTTCATCCTTTCACTTAAGGGAATATGTGACTCAGGTGAAGAACTTGTAAAGGCTGGTATTGGTTCTGCGTCGCTTATCACCGGACGAGCAGTAAAAGAGGAGGTGTAACTCTTGTACTGCAGCAAATATGAAGTTGACCTAATATGCTCGTCGGCAACAGTCTGATGCAAACTCCAGATAAGTTTTTAATGTCTTATGTTAACGTCTGTCTCTTTTGGAGATTTTCTTTTGCTGTCAACTGCAAATAAATCAAAATTAAAATATCAGTGACACATTTTATCAAACACAAAGGAAGCATAATTTTGAAGATAAAATAAAAACAACCTATCCCATTGCCATAGGGAGGACATCTGGGACCCTGGTAAACATCAGCTCCAGTTAATGGAGGGTGTTGCCAATTTTTCATAACAACCCCGTACTCAAAGTAATCCCTATTGGCATCTGGGAGATTGACCACTAAAGCTTTATTTAAAAACCTAGTTTTTAAATAAAAAGTATTATCACCCACAGCCCATCTATAACAAAACATAATTTCAGGAATTCCTATACGAGTTCCATGAATTTGATTTAATCTATAAACTCCGTTAACTATTCTCCATGTATTGGGGGCTATTCTTGCAGGAACCACGTCAAAGTATTGACAGAATTCCAGACATAAAGGGTTTGGGGAAAAAGAAAAGCCACATTCAGCGACAAAGAGACTGGGGAACCAATGTCCCTCAGCCAAACGAAAATAGTCTGAAGGCTCAGAAAGCTCTTCCAAAATAACCCATGAGGGAATAGAGAAATCAGAGCGAAACTTATCAATCGATTCTATAGGATAAACCATGATGAAAGAAGGAAATCAAAGAGAAAGAAGAAAATCTTACAGGAAAGGGATGAGTCTGTTGACAACAAATGATGAAAGAGATGAACGCACGGGAGAGAGAAACAATGGAAAACTCAAAGAGATAAGAATGAAAAAGTAGAAGACAATGGGATTTTTTGCAACGTTTAAATACTTTGCCTTGGGAATGGGTAAAGATAATGATTGCAAAAAGAGACGGTTACGTTACCGGCGGCTAAAAAGACAAAAAAGGGCGCGGGAATCGAAGCGGTTATAAAAATTCAAAAAGACAGATTCTACGAATTTGGAAGGAAAAATAAATAAAAAAGAAAATACTCATAAATTTCAGGATGATCATTTAAAAACCGCCATAATTCAAGAAAGAATGTTCCACACTCCTCAAATCTCGAACTGTAAAACATTGGGGGCTTCTGTTGATACCAAATTTAGTCTGCTGACATGGCTCAATTGGGTGAAGACACGTGGCAATCTGCGAGGAACTTGACTTCCCCGACCCACTCAGATACTCCGAGCAATAGATGCTCTCCGAGGAACCATACTGCAACGAGGAACTCTGCTTCCCCGATCAACTCAAACTCTCCGACCAACAAGAGTTCTCCGAGGAACTTTAATACACCGAGCAACCTATGAGTACCGAGCTACATAGGCGGTCCGAGCAGCTTAGGCAGTCCGAGCTGCACCTCGAACAGAGCATTAATAGCAGGATAACCAACAGATTGACTGCGCATTAAATGCTTATTATTATCATACAGATGTATACGCCTAATAGACAGCTATTTATTACCCTTTCACATGTACAGCCTGAGGGCTATAAATACATTGTATCATCCTCATTAAAAGGGGACCGAAATTTCTTGAAAAACTTGTAATCGAGAATTCCCAAACACTCAGCAATAACAGAAACAGTGGACGTAGGCCATTCTTATAAGGCTGAACCACTTTAAAATTTCTTTGTCTCACTTTATTTTATCTGTGATTAAATAATTAGATATAATCTAATTTTTTACATCAACAGTTGTAATTAAGTTAAATGGTATGGTAGTTTTGTTTAAATTATTCTTTCCTTAAAACGATTGGATTCTTAGTATTTTGCATTTTTACCTTAAAGTTATTTTCATGTGTATTACAAAATAAATAAATAAATAATAAATGTGGTTATTGAACTATTTAGTTAATTATATCCTAATGGGGTTAGGGGGTGACAACTTGGTATCATAGCTTTAGGTTTTTATATTCTGGGGTTAGAGAGTCTAGATGTGGCAGTGGCAAAAATAGTGTAGTGTGGGTCATTTATATTAACTTGTGAGAAATACTAACCATTATGTTAGAAATAAATGTTGTATACTTGTTTCTGCAATTGTGGTTTATGACAGATAGTAAGATATGGAAGGAACAAATGTTCATGAGAGGGTGGAGGATAAGTCTTTAAATACTGTAAACCAATAAAATCCAAATAATGTAGAGGGGCACCTGAACAACTTACAGATATTCGGAGAATGGCTCATGCCATGACTTTAATAGAAGAACAACAAAGCATGTTTATGATGCAAATAGCCGAACAACAAGCCAAGTACTTGGAGGAGCATACTTTGGCCAGAAGAGAAAGGGATATACAACGAGAGGATAAGAATACTCTATTCGAGAAGTTTATCAAATTGAACCCCCCAGCATTCTCAGGTTCTGTAGATCCTTTAGAAGTTGAGGCTTGGGTCAGAGACACAGAAACTATCTTCGGGGTGATGAATGTACCTGGTGCGCAGAAGGTAATTTTGGTTACTTTCATGTTAAAGGGCGAAGCTAAATATTGATGGGAGTCTTCCAAACATTTATTGCTTACTCCGGGGGGAGGTGAGGTAATTACTTGGGATTCCTTTATTAAAGTCTTATATGAAAAGTATTCTCCTCGTATGTATCAGAAGCAAAAAGAGAGAGAATTTTTATCATTGACTCAGGGGAATATATCGGTCAGGGAGTATAAAACCAAATTTATATCTTTGTCTCGATTTTCATTACTTTTCTTACATGATGAGGAGGATAAATGCACCAGATTTCAGGATGGGTTCAATTTGGTAATCAAGTCTAGACTCACTGCACTTGAAATAGTAGATTATACTTCTTTAGTCAACAAAGCTATGATGGTTGAAGGAGATGTTAATGATGCAATAAAGAATAGGGAACAAAGGGGAAAGAGGAGTAGATTTGATCCATCTCAGCAAAAGGAAGGCAATATGGAATACTCAAAATAAGGTAGTTAAAGATTTCAGCGCAGTAAAGGGACTGGAAATTATGTTCAGAATAGGATACCTAGCAGTTTAGGGGTGCAGGATTGATGGGCCAGTAGAATAGACAGCAGGAGAATGAGAATGGGTAGTCTAAGCCTGTTACATACTATTTTTGCAAAGATGAGGGACATATTAGTCCAGATTGTCCCAAGTTAAAGGGGGTAGAGTGTTATCAGCGTCATCAAATTGGTCATTGATCAACCGCGTGAAATGCGATGCGTAGTCAGCACGTTGATCGTTAAATTCATTCCACCGCATTAATACAAAAATCTAAATTACGACTGCACTTGTGATACAAGTATAGCGGTAAGTCGGGTATCGAATCCACAAGGAGTGTTCGACAGATTATAATCGGTTTATTAATTCAGGAATAAAAGTGTAAAAGGTGATGTGTGCTTGTAAATAAAAGAAAAGAGAGAATTTAAGTCTAAATAAAATTAAAACGAGGATCGGGATAGCGTCAAACCATACGGATCGAAACAACTACTAAATAGAATTTCGGCTCGAGAGCAATTTAATCGAGCATCCTCAATTAATCATAAACTTCACGCAATAAGGAATTTAAGCCAAAGTTGCGTGAATAAACATTTAATCAAAAATTCGTCGCACGCCGATTAAACTCGGATTATCGATATAAATACTAACGATGCATGACAGAGAAAGTTAAACGCATAGTAATCTGACTTTAATTCGCGCGGGTTCAATTAGACGCAATTTTGCACAAAACCTAATTTTCAGAGCTCGAGTCCCGTAAATGGCGTATCTAAGGGTACATCATGAACTAAACTAATTTATACTAATTAAACAAAGAAAGCAAGAAATCAACCCAATTAAACTAATTAACAAAGCATGAAACTAATCTACAAAGCAAGAAATAATCAAGAGCAACTATATTAATGGTAAAGGAAATGGAAAGTTTAACTTACAAACCCCAAATGGTTGTCATCCCAAAGAGAAATTAAGCAAAGCTCTCAACACCCAAAACCCTAAGCTTTTCTAACCCTAAAACGAATTAAAATTGAATATATATTTTATTACAACAAAAATTCCTTATATAGTAAGTTGGGATAAAAGAAAAGAAGAAAGAAAAGAAAAGGAAAACATCTCAGGAAATAGGGGATCGATCGATCGATCAAAAATGATCCCACTACTTCCCACGATATCAGAAATAAATAGGAATCGATCGATCAATCGATCCCTTTGATCGATGGATCGATCAAACAGGTATGAGTCAAGTTGCCCTGTATTGGTTTCAATATAGTTCCCTTCAGTTAAAAGCGCCGTAACTTCTTCGTTCGGACTCGGAATGGCCCACCGTTCGCGGTCACACGAAGCTTGTGAGGAGGGCTACAACTTCTGGGGATAGGTGCCCAAGTTGTGAAATGACTAAATAGCCCTTGAACATGCGATTGCGTACGGAACTTGAGCGGAATGCGTCTGAACTTCATACTTAGCATCCAAATTCCTATAAAAGCTCAATTAACCCCTGCAAAGCATGACAACACAGAAATCCGAGGTTATCTGGTTAATGAGCATAAATATAGGGAATAAGAAATCCGAGGGGGCTAATAACGCGTATGTTAACGGATGAAATACTCAATATTTGCATATTATCACACCCCCTAACTTACACATCGCTAGTCCCCTAGTAATGAAATAAGATTCAACAAGAACTACAAGTAAACCGACAACAAGAGAAAGCACAAAAATGGGATAAAAAAGCAATAAAAAGATAAGTCCACTTTCGCGGGCGAACGATTGCATTTAGCGTATGCAATAAGTCGTTAAACTCCTATGTTCCCCTAGTGGACGAGTGTCGTCTAGTGAGGGTTTTTAGGGATGAAACCCACAAACATCATACAGTTTACTCAAAATAATCCCAATCAAGCATGCGACAAACTCAACTATACGAATAAGATTTCAACATGTTATTAGCATAGCGAACGAATTCACATGAAAAGCCCGTAGTTATTAACATTATAGAATGCACCCCATTGAATTGAAACCTTAAAAATTGGGAGGGGAGCGAGCACATGCAAAGTATGATTTGGCTAAAACTTAAATAAATTGAATAATAAACATGAAAGCACACGCATATATTCAAATCCTCACCGGGCATTACACTCATCAAATAAATTCACTTGAAACAGGGAGGTAACACACGGGACATGCGGGCATAATGAGTAAATGTAAAGGGAAACTAGGCCGCGCACATGTCACAATTGAAGAATGATATATATAAAATGAAAAATTGCAATCTCAATGAAAGATACCGCACATTAAAGGAGGAGAAATGCATTTTCACAAATTATCAAAACTATTTTAAACCTTTGAATTACATTTAATTAAGATCACATGGGACTTTAATAGGGTTGTAATGTAGGCTAGGCTAGGGTACGAAATGAAAGAGAGATATATATGAATTCAAAGGTGTTTGGGGATGAAACTCGGGATAATGGGAAAGAGTGGGCAATAACAAAATTGGACAAATAACATCCAAACAACCATTACATATATCAATCAAGAGAGCCATCAAAGCTTATTGAATCACCATAAAAAATATATACAAATTTCTCTTTCTTTTTATTTTTTTCTTTTCCTAACTTTTTTTTCTTTTGTTTTCTTTTGTTTTGTACTTTTCACTTTTTCTTTTTCACTTCTTTCACCATTCTTTTCTTACTATTTTCATGCTCAAATTGCAACCACAATACACAATATCATTCAATCCCAAGCAACATTCCAAATAAAGGCATGTAAGGTAATATGTATGGTGTATAACTCCAATTTGGAGTTGGTTATGGGATTTTGCGTAATGAAACGAAAGGCTAGTATTTAGGCTCAAATGGGTTGACTAGGGAACATATAAAAGGTGAGGTCAAGGTCATATGGGTGATATACGAAGATGGCCTATGATCATTTCAAAAAGTTTACGTAATTCTCGAGTCAAAACAATATATGAAAATCATGCTCAAGTAACACATTTCAAGTATAAACTCAATTAATGAACGATCAAATGAAAGAATAGAGAGATTACCAACGACTGTAACATTTTCAAACAGGAAAGAGTAGTGTATACACTCACAAATGAAGATAAGTCTCTAATCTCACTTGGTGTAAGTATATACAATGCAACAAAAGATTATCGAGTTATACAAATCTTATACCAAATCAATATAACAAGAAAAGCGCATGTGCTCATGGGATTAAAGTTTAATTCATGAAGTTATTCATAATATCGATGATTTAGGACTAAAGTCTAATAATTTCTAAAATCGAGAATATGCATCGTTGAATTGTCTAATGGATCGGGCAATTATTAAAATTTATCATCGGAAACAAGGGCAAAATGCCCAGCAAAGGAGAAAAAAGAAAGAAAATATTTTTGAAAATTTTCATTTTTAACAAAAAACATGCTTTGTAACTAAATTGTAGTCAAATTCAAGGACTAAACAAAGAAATGGATAGAATATCCCACACCCCCTAACTTAAATGTTGCATTGTTCCCAATGCATCCATTAAAGAACACAACACAAAGATAGGAATAGAATGATATTACCCAAATTTGGAGTGATCTCCATAAGTACAAGTCCAATTGAATCTACAAAACAAGTGAGTACAAAGAAAAACAAGAATATGTAGAGATATATTAAGTTAAAAAAATTCATGTCACAAGTCACAACAATATAGAGGGGATGAAGTGCAAATACTAGATAAATTGATGGTGAACATTTTGATTTTATAAAATGGAAGGTCACACGCATCAAAATCCAATAAACAACCCCAAACTACATTCTCATTTCTCATTTCATAAGTTCGATACAAAATAACTTAATACAGTACAACTATTAAAATGAAAGAAATACAAATAAAATAAAAAGTACAAAATAATATCCGTCCCAAAAATGCAAAAATGACCCTATACAGCAATAGCCTAGTGGCCGGAACCACTAGGATCAAAAGGATCCTGAAAATGAGGAGGGAGCGTCGCATCCGAATCATGCCGCTGCAAATAAATATCTCTCATCATAGCCTGCATCATCCGGAACTCTAATCGCTATTGTGCTCTCTCCTGCCTCTGCTCGGCTCTATCCTATCGCAGCTCGGCCTGCTACTGATCTAGGCGGGACTCCCAAGTAGCCCACCTAAGTTGGATCTCCTCCCAGCACTGGTCCTGCACTGCCTGATATGCCTCAAAGCGGGTGTCTGAATCTGTCGGTGGCACGTGTACCCTCACCCTGATCCATGTGCCGAATCTCGGCCTCCTCCTCAGCCTGGTCAGCGGCCTCTGCCCTCTACCTCTTGGTACTAGGCTCCCCCATGCGTGAGTCAACATCTTCGAGATGTTATCTTTAGTCAAAAGCCCGAGTGGCTCGCGCTTGCGGTCTGCGTCATACTGGGGACAGTCGTGTGCTAAGCAAATCCTCGTGATGAGGGCAGGAAAAGATAGGGAAAACCTCCAGGCCTGCTCCTTAGATATCGCGTACATCCTGTCTAGAAAGATATTAGGCAAACTAATTTCACCCAAATTATTGATTAGCGTGTAGACAAATGTCGCGTGTTTGTGACGCACTCGTCACCATAAAGGAATGAACGTTGATATAGTGTAACAAGCGTGATAAATCCTGCATTGCGGCCAAGTGGAAAGCCGATTTCTTCCACAATTCCCCCGGCGCAAGAGCCTTAATCAACGTAGTCAGCCCAAAAGTATCCCCATCAGAAAAACTGATCGAGGACTCGGGGTCTGGAACACCCATATGTAGTGCTAAATCTGAGCGCATAAGTTGAATTCGACACCCCCTAACCATGGCCTCATATGTAGACGGCCTTCCTTTCACTACTAAAACAGTGGCATAAAACATCCAAACGAGCTCCTCATTAATGCCCCCATTTGTAGAAAGAAATGGCTCCCAACCGTGTCGGCGCAAGATAGTACGCACAACCTCCAGTAAGTCCTCAAGCTTCCAGGCGTAGTGGTAGGCCAATGACCTACTAGCAGGCTCAAAGTAGTCCTGGAACCAATTCCGTTCTTGTTCACAACGGAACCCCTCAAAGCCACGGGTGGGCACACACCTTGTAGAATCATATTTCTGTATGTTTGCCATTTCAACCTACAAAATAATAATTAAGCAATACAAAAAAAATTGTAAGAACAATTAATGGTTAGTTAGTGAACTAGTTGAAATCGTGGGTGCATGTGCGCGAAATCGAGCAAAAAAATTCAACATTGCGATAAAATGTGTCGATGTACGACAACGAGTGAAAATCACCTAAGTGTGCGCTAAAAACGGATTGAAAAAATGGTTTGGGCATTTTAGAGAACACTTGGTGTGCGCAATGTGAAATGAGGGTGAAAAAATGCCATAGGAAGCAACAATATAGCCCCATTCATGAACAAAAATAATTAGCATTCAACACAAAGTGTTCATGAATGGATTTCTAACAATATTGGTGCCCAAAAATTGTTGGAATAACAAATAGGGAGAAAAACTCAACAAATGACAAAAATGGATAAACATTAAAGAATATGACATAAAACCAATAAATCTACACAAATAAAAGAATGTAGAAAGAGTTTATACCTCATTTATGAAGAGATGTTGGTTGAATTGAGTGGAAATGGGGTTGGGTAGGCTAGGGCTCGAGAAAAGAATGGAGGAGAGAAAAATAGAAATGAAGCAGAAGGAAAAAAAATAAGGCTGTCTCGGCTATTAACTGGTCGATCGATCGATCGATCCTGGTCATCGATCGATCGATCGATCTCCCAGTTAATAGCCCATTGCATGTTGTTTTCAAATGGGGGGGAATGGGAAATGGGGATATAAAAGGGAGGAATGTGTATAAATAAGTATAAATATATATAGAGAGAGTATATATAAATATAATAACATAAAAATAAAAATAAAAATAAAAACAAAAATAAAATAAATTCATAATTACATAAAAATATTCACAAAATTAGGATAAAAAGTGGATAAAATGTACAATGAGTTACACAAACGCACATTCACAAAAAAAAATGAGAAATAAAATAAAAATAACAAATGCAAATGCAAATGCGTGAGAATGAGTGTGCAAAAGAAAGAAAAATCTTTTTATGACTTTTTCAGTTTTTCATAACAAACGTATGTCGGGGCGCACAGTCTCCGCAAATTCAAACCCGTTGCACCTACAAAAGAGTTAGAACCAAGCATACAAAAAGAAATAATAAGAGATTAACTAATTACACTAGACTAAATTAAGAAGAGATAAAAATTAAAAAGTTAACTATATACGACCTACATATAGGACTTATAATTAGCTATATACTAAAAGGCGAAACAGTTGAGGGTCCATCCAAAACACAATTTGAATTTGACGGATCAACGGTGGACCCTCCCGAGCATGCATGCCTCCCAAAAAATAGGAATTCCATTCAAACAACGGAAGACATGTGGGTGGTGGAAAAGATTAACCATCCCCAATTAAAAATTTGGGAGGGAGGATGGGGAATTTGGATAGGACGGGAGACAAATACACAATGGGGTCAAGAAAAATAGAATTATCTCCCAAAGATTTTGAAGTTGGAATGAGAGGTAGCGCACATGGAGGCAAAGATGCCTTTATGGAAGGCGACTCAAACAAGTACTCCTCATCAGTGTAAAGATTTGGAACTAAAAAGTTTTTAACCGATTCATCGGTTACTAAAATTGGTGTGACAGTATAGAATAAAGACGGGGATGAAAGAAATTAAATCTCAGGCGATGAGTTATCATCGCTTGAAAGTTAAATTTCGAAGGAAAAAGGATCGTTTAAAATGAAACTTTCTTCTTCAAGAATCAAAGAAGAAACGAGTTCATTGAAAATGGATACTATGCCCCTTTCTTCCTCATTTTCATTCGCTACTATACCATGGGTCAAGTCAAGAATGATTTGATCCAAAGTAGGCACAAAGTCCTCATTTGGTTCAAACCAGTCCTCGACTTCAGAAGTCTTGGAAGAAAAGTCGTTGTTAGATTCAAATAATAAATCCAATTCATGTTCCCTACAACGATTTTCTTCCCGATAACAGTTTTCAATCCTCTCATTTTCAAGCATGCGCAATCCCTCACCGAAAGTCATAGGGCGAGGAGCGGATTCTTATAAATGAGAAGTTTGGAAATTGTTCTTGGGACTACAATCAAAATCATTAACATAAGAATTTTGAAAATGATTGCAATTTATTTCAAAATTCTTATCATAAGGATCTTGTGACCCAAAATCAAAATGATCATGCCCAAAATTTACGTAATTCATACTTTAACTTTCGTAATACTCACCCAATGTCATTTTAGATGTTGCAATTTTTTCGGCTTGTAAGTATTGACCAAAAGTCACAGGTTTACGAGAATTTTGAGCATTATCATTAGGTTATTAGAAAAATTATAACAATACATGGTTACCTTAAAATAAAGCTCAAGTGGCTATTTTCCACAAAGATGATGTGCGTGCGAGAAATTCAAGCATTTCTTAGCGCTCAAATGTGCAAAGCCTCCAAAAAAGGTTAAAATAAAAAATACAAATATAAAAGAAAAGAAAAGAAAAATACTACGAACTAATAAGACAATTACAATCTATAACAAAACAATCCCCGGCAGACACGCCATTTTGATCAACCGCGTGAAATGCGACGCGTTGTCAGCACGCCGATCATTGTGTTTGTTTCATCGAGTTAATATAAAAACCTAAATTATGACTGCACTTGCGATACAAGTATAGCGGTAAGTCAGGTATCGAATCCACGGGGAGTGTTCGACGGATTATAATCGGTTTATTAATTCAGGAATAAAAGTGTAAAAGGTGATGTGTGCATGTAAATAAAAGAAAAGAGAGAAGTTAAGTCTAAATAAAAGTAAAGCGAGGATTGGGATAGCGTCAAAGCATACGGATCGAAATAACTATTAATTAGAATTCCGGCTCAAGAGCAATTTAATTGAGCATCCTCATTTAATCATAAACTTCACGCAATAAGGAATTTAAGCAAAAGTTGCGTGAATAAACATTTAATCAAAAATTGGTCGAACGCAGATTAAACTCGGATTATCGCTATAAATACTAACGATGCATGACAGAGAAAGTTAAACGCATAATAATCCGACTTTAATTCGTGCGGGTTCAATTAGACGTAATTTTGCACAAAACCTAATTTTCGGAGCTTGAGTCCCGTAAATAGTGGAACGAAATCCCGACCCTATTTATCTAAGGGTACATCATGAACTAAACTAATTTATACTAATTAAACTAAGAAAGCAAGAAATCAGCCCAATTAAACTAATTAACAAAGCATGAAACTAATCTACAAAGCAAGAAATAATCAAGAGTAGGGGTGGTAAACGGACGGATACGGATCGAATACCACGTTTTTCAAATCCGTATCCGCTATCTGAATGTACTATCCATATCCGTATCCGTATCCGCCCGGATAGTTAAAATAACTATCCATATCCGTATCCGCTCGGATACCTCGGATTCGGATAATATCCGTATCCATTTACATTATTTAGCCATCGCAAAAAATAACTAATAAAATATTCAATCCAATGAAACAATCCAATCCAAATAAATATATAACAAAATTACTGCCTCCTAACATCAACAATTATGGGTTTCATAATAATACTATCATTCCATAATGATAATATGGCTTAAAGCTATCCATACTTTACAGCCATATAAGCTTAAAGCCATTTAAAAAAAAATAACAGTCGCATTCCATGACAGTAGAAATAAATATGCACCTTTTAGATTAAATCAAATGTATTGAGAATGATAACCTCATGGACCTTTTGTTTTCAAAACATACTGATATTTTTATTTTAATAAGTATATATTTTTATTTTTTATATAATATACCCGTTGTTAACTTCAGCTCTCATCACAATCAAAACCATATCTTTACTTTTCTGTTTCTCTCTTACATTCTATTATGTTTCTCTCTTACATTTATTTATAATTAAAGAAACTAACGAACAACCACATGAGGGTTTCTTTTCTCTTGTTTTGTACGAAAGAGAAATGAAATGAAGTTAGTTTTTTTGTTTGTTTTGAGTGGAGTATATGTTCTTTAGTGGTTGTATGATGTGTGTGATAGGGTGTATTGTAACTTTTGTGTAACTCCATGGTAATATACTCAATAAAATAATAATACATGACATTTTATAACATACCTAATAAAATAATGACTTTAGGGTGTTTTTATTTTGAGTGGAGTATATGTTTATTTTGTTTTAGGGAATAAACGATTAAGATTTTTTTTAATATTATTTTATTAGTAATACTAATAATAATATTATTAGTAATATTTTAAACATATGTTTGACGGATATGGATATCCGAAAAAATGGATACTCCGCATCGGATACGGATTATCCGTGTCGGATACTAGTACTATCCGTATCCATATCCGTTTTCTCGGATATTTTTATAGAGTATCCATATTCGTATCCATTTCCATATTTTCGGATAAATATCCGTAAATTCGAATTCGGATATCGAACGGATGCGGATTTTCGAATATCCGTTTACAGCCCTAATCAAGAGCAACTATATTAATGGTAAAGGAAATGGAAAGTTTAACTTACAAACCCCAAATGGTTGTCATCCCAAAAAGAAATGAAGCAAAGCTCTAAAAACCCAAAACCCTAAGCTTTTCTAACCCTAAAACGAATTAAAACTGAATATATATTTTATTACAACAAAATTCACTTATATAGTAAGTTGGGATAAAAGAAAAGAAAAAAGAAAAGAAAAGGAAAATATCTCAGGAAAGAGGGGATCGATCGATCGATCAGAAATGAGCCCACTACTTCCCACGATATCAGAAATAAAGAGGGATCGATCGATCGATCCCTTTGATCGAACGATCGATCAAACAGGTATGACCCAAGCTGCCCTGCATTTGTTTCAATATAGTTACCTTCCGCTAAAAGCACCGTAACTTCTTCATTCGAACTCAGAATCGCGCACCATTACGGTCACGCAAAGCTTGCGAGGAGGGATACAACTTCCATGCAGATATTGGGCCAGGTGCCCTAGCTGTGAAATGACTAAATTTCCCTTGAACGTGTGATTGCGTACCGAACTTGAGCGAAATGCGTCTGAACTTCATACTTAGCATCCAAATACCTATAAAAGCTCAATTAACCCCTGCAAAGCATGTTAACATAGAAATTTGAGGTTTTCTGATTAATGAGCATAAATCTAGGGAATAAGATACCCGAGGGGGCTTATAACGCGTATGTTAACGGATGAAATACGTAATATTTGTCTATTATCAATCATACCAAAAAGAACTATCCTATGCTAATAGGAGGGACTCCATCAGCTACTGTTAGTTGAGGTTCATCACCTGGAGGCATAGGGAGAAGAGGAGGTAGAGGACAGGATAGTGGTTTCAGGGCTCCGGGAAGGATATTAGCTATGACTTTACAGGACGCTCAGGCTACTCCAAAGTTGGTGACAGGTACATTTTCTATCATGAATAAAAATGCTTATGTGCTTATTGATCCAGGTTCTACTCATTCATTTATTGCACTGTCATTTACCATGCATTTGGATAGACCATGTTCTTATCTAGATTGTGGTTTATATATTTCTACACATATGGTGGATATGATGTTAGTGGAGCTTGTGTATAAAAATTGTGTATTGTATGTGGGGGAGAGGGAGTTGACCATTGATTTAATTCCACTAGATATTCGAGATTTTGATATAATCTTGGGTATGGACTGGTTATCTTCCTACCATGCATCGATTGACTATTTTTGCAAGGAAGTTACATTTAATATGTCGGGGGAGGAAGAATTCAAATTTACCGGGGAAAGAGATGTGGTTCTAAATTATCTTATTTCTACCCTTCAGGCGAGGAAATTGTTAAATAAGGGTTGTCAAGGATTTTTAGCGTATATTGTGGATACAAACAGGGAATTGCAAAAATTAGAAGATATCCCAGTAGTTAAGAATTTTGCAGATGTGTTCCTAGATTAAATACCAAGGTTGCCACCTAGCAAAGAGGTAGAGTTTCTATTGATTTAGTGCCTGTTACAGCTCCAATTTCTATTTTTCCATATAGAATGGCACATGTGGAACTAAAGGAGTTAAAGTTTCAACTACAAGATTTTCTTGATAGAGGTTTTATTCGACCCAGTATATCACTATGGGGTGCTCCAGTATTATTTGTGAAGAAGAAAGACGGCACCATGCGACTTTGTATTGATTATCGGCAGTTGAACAAGGTAACTACTCAAAATAAATATCCATTGCCTCGTATTGATGGTTTGTTTGATCAATTATAGGGTGCTAAAGTATTTTCAAAAATTGATTTGAGATCGAGTCATCATCAATTAAGGGTGAGAGGTCGTGACATTTCTAAGACAGCTTTTCGTTCTCGCTATGGTCATTATGAATTTTTCGTAATGCCCTTTGGGTTAACAAATGCTCCCGCGGTGTTTATGGATTTAATGACTCCAGTATTTCATCCTTTCATAGATTCATTTGTGATTGTCTTTATCGATGATGTTTTGATATACTCACCTAGCTAAGAGGAACATGAGAAGCATCTAAGAGTTTTATTGCAAGTTTTGCGAGATAGCCAATTGTTTGCTAAGTTTATGAAATATGAGTTTTGGTTAAATCAGGTAGTATTTCTGGGGCATGTTGTTTCAGGAGATAGAATTTATGCTGAACTTAAGAAGGTAGAGGTAATTGTGCAATAGGAAAGACCAAGAAACGTAATAGAGATAAGGAGTTTCCTAGGGTTGGCTGGATATTATAGAAAATTCATAAAGAGGTTTTCATCTATAGTCTTACCATTGACTAAATTAACCCGAAAGGAAATTAAATTTGTGTGGAGTGATGAATGTCAGCACAGCTTTGAAAAGTTAAAAAATAGGCTAGTATCAGCTCAAGTTCTCACTGTTCCATCCAGTGGAGAAGGCTTTGTGATTTATACTGATGCTTCACATCAGGATATGGGTTTTGTTTTCATGCAACATGGAAAGGTAATTTCTTATGCATCTAGACAGTTAAATATGCATGAACGTAATTATCCTACACATGATTTAGAACTTGCGGCTATTATTTTTGCCTTAAAATTATGGAGACATCATTTTTATAGAGAGACGTGTGAAATCTTCATTGACCATCAAAGTTTGAAGTATTTATTTACACAGAGAGACTTGAATTTGAGACAAAAACGTTGGATGGAGTTAATTAAAGACTATGATTGTACCATTCACCATCATCCCGGGAGGGCCAATGTTGCTGCAGATGCTCTAAGTTGGAAGTCACTGGGGAGGTTATCTTGTATTCAATGTGAAAGGGTTCGCAATATTATGGAATTAAGACTAATGGGAGTAAAGTTGAACTTAACTAAAATGGGAGCGTTAATTGCACACATTACAGTGACACCTTTACTGGCAGAACGCATACGAAATTTGCAAATCAGTGATCCATTCGTTGAGAAGAAGAAACGGGAAATCCTGGATAGTAAAGAGAGTGACTTTGAAACTAACAATGATGAATCATTGTGTTATAAAAATAGAATTTGTGTACCAAATGATCCATCCTTAAAGAAGGATATATTAGAAGAGGCACATAGTTCTATTTATTCTACGCATCTTGGAGGCACCAATATGTACAGATATTTGAAAGAGTATTACTGGTGGAATAATATGAAGCGTGAGATTGCAGAATTTGTAGCTAAATGTTTAGTATGCCAGCAAGTGAAAGTGGAGCATCAGAAGCCGAAAGGATTATTGCAGTCATTGCCTATTCCGGAATGAAAGTGGGAACATATAACGATGGATTTTGTTATAGGATTACCACGATCACTAAAGGGGCATGATTCTATTTGGGTGATTGTAGACCGATTGACAAAGTCAGCTTATTTTCTTCCGGTTAAGACGACCTACACTGTTGACAAATATGCACGTATGTACATTGATGAGATTATTTGTTTACATGGGGCACTAGTGTCAATAGTATCAAATAGAGATCCAACGTTCACTTCTAAGTTTTGGCCTCGTTTACAAAATGCCATGGGCACAAGTTTGAAGTTCATTACTGCATTTCATCCACAAACCGATGGGCAATCAGAAAGAACGGTTCAAATATTATAAGACATGTTACGAGCCTGTGTATTTGACTTCAAAGGTAGTTAGGATGATCATTTGCCATTGATGGAATTCACTTATAATAATAGTTATGAGTCCACCATTGGTATGGCTCCTTATGAAGCTTTATATGGGAGGAGATGTAAAACGCCATTATGTTGGGATGAAGTAGGTGAAAAGAAAATCTTGGGTCCTGAATTGATAGATATAACAACCGAAAAGATTAAAATGATTCGGGAACGGATAGAGATAGCACAATGCAAGTAGAAATTTTATGCAGATAAAAGGAAGTATCCATTAGAATTTCAAAAGGGAGATTTTGTATTCTTACGTATTTCATCGTGGAAAGGTGTCATGAGATTTGGAAAAAAGGGGAAACTAAGTCCAAGATACATTGGACCATACGAAGTGTTAGAAAAAATTGGGACCCTGGCATATAGATTAGCATTACCTATAGAATTGTCTTGTTTACATGATGTGTTTGACGTATCGATGCTTCGTAAGTATTTGGCAGATCCATCTCATCAACTAAAAACCCAACCTATTGAACTGAAAGAAGACTTGTCTTACATAGAGGAACCGGTGGAAATTCTTGATCGTAAGGAGCAAGTATTGAGGAATAATTCCTTTAGTTAAAGTTTTGTGGATGAGCCATGGACTTAAATAATCAACTTGGTAAATGGAGGATAGCAATAAGAAACAGTATCCCCATTTGTTTGGTAAGTGAAATTCATATTAAATTTCGGGGACGAAATTTTCTAAGGGGGAAAGTTGTGACAACCCGGATATAATCATGATAAATTATATTTAAATCATGCTTAACTTATGTGATATGAATAATGTGTTACTAGTATATCTAATGTTAAGTGATTATGGTTGGTATAATCCTACTTTCATAAATCATGAAATGTCGAATTATGTACAAACACAAAATTTTGTTATTTTCGATAGAAATGTTCCTGTTGGAGACTAGTTTCGACCCTTATAATGTAACAATTGACTCAAGGTGAAAACTAGATAGTTGTAGATATCTGAGTTAGGTTTGCGAAACAATAAACGGTGCATTAAACGGATGTCCGAGTAAGATGTTAGGCCGAATTTACAAACAAGGGGAAAATCTGTCCGTTCCCTTTATGTGGTAAATTGTCTTTTAGTAAACCAATTTTTTTAATTTGATTGGTTGGCATGGGAGGCAGCCTTGGCCGACTTAAAACTCTTCTTACCTATTTCTTCATCAAATAAAACCCTAGGATCAGTTGGAAAGAGAAAGTAGAAGTTAAGGAAGAAAAGATTACAAGAAAAGCTAGGAAAATTCCGAGAAAATCCTTAAAGTGTTTTCAAGGTATAATTATGTGATTAATATTGTTTTAATATCGTATTATAATTATTTCAAAGTATATAAATCTTGAATTATTGATTAAAATTGCATCCTCCTTTGTGATAATAAGTATTTTTCACATGTGAGATAAGTGGTGTATGTAGCTCGTATTGCTTATTATTGAAATCCCTTGTATTCAAACTTGCATATATTTTTTTGTGCTTACTGGAATTGAGAAATTAAAATTGAACTCCTTATGGTTAGGCCTTAGTGATGATTGCAAGTTGGTACATAGTTGTTGTTTGTATATTTCATTTTGATATGCCCTGAGTTTGGTCAAGATTTTGACATAGCAAATGAAGTAAAAAAAATATGAAACTTTAATGATATACTATTTAATATGTGTATTGAAAATGGGTGGAAAATCATGATAAGTTATACAGGAGGAAAATTTAGAAAATTCTTGGAAGTTGAAGGAACAATAGAGGAGCTTGTGGGGCAGATTTAATAGGTTGTAAAGAAATGGTCATAACTTGCTCTAGGAAGCTTGAAAAATTACACCGTCACTTGTACTGAAAAGTATATTCAGATATGTTTTCATATTGATAAGCTTGGACACCTTAAGTATGGAGGAAAATAATTTGAGGTCATACTAGATACCCCATAAAAGAATGTTTTTATCTTCTCTTTCCCAAGGGTATTTTGAGTACATGTTTCATATGTATATACACTGAGAAGTATACTTTTATGTTTACTTGATTTAGTTATAAATTCCTTACGAGGTATTTTCTATGGTTGAATGTTCATAACCTTATTAACATATATACCATTGTTTCGTCTTTACACATGTTTCATGGAATGTGACTTGAGTAGAATTATATTGTTGTTGTATAGTCATTGAAAGTTACATAGATATATTAAGATAATACTTATGATTGAGATTCAGTACTGGTTTTGTTGTATTAACAGGTGTAAGGTCAAATCAACCCAGTTCAGCTCCACCCGAAGGAAACGTGAATACATAGTTGACAACCCAATGTGAGTGTACTTACTGAGTTGATTATAGATGTGATGTGTATGTATTATATATTGAGATGATGGCTTATTAAAATACACGAGATGTTGAGATGTTATGGCTTATTGAAATTTAAGAGATGTTGAGATGTTATAACTTTATAAAAGTCGAGATATGTTGAGTTTCTATGCAATTTAGGAGAGGCTAGGTTATTAAAACCTATGGATATGATTATTGCCTACGGGCAGGAGATGTGGGGTTTATTAACTCCGGATGTGTATATGGCCTAATTTGGCACAGAGATGGATATATTGATATGTCGAGATGTTAATATAGTACTTTTACTATATAGAGATGTAGTACATTCACTGAGTTTTTAAACTCGTGGTTTTATATGTTTACATTTTCAGGTTATGAAGTTGCCACTGCCAGGGCTAGGATGTTGAGTGAATAGTAGTAAGGTCTCGTCAATTTTGTCTTATACATTGTACTAGTTGTAATTAAGTTAAATGGTATGGGAGTTTTGTTTAAATTATATCTCCTTAAAACGATTGGATTTTTAATATTTCGCATTTTTTCTTTGAAGTTGTTTTAATGTGTATTACAAAATAAATAAATAAATAAATAGTAAATGTGGTTTGTGAACTATTTAGTTAATTATATCCTAATGGGGTTAGGGGGTGACACAAATTCTGTTACATAACAGAAATACGTAGTTGTAGTGACTCTTTGAGATTGTTGGGTATTTCATAATATATAAGTGACTAAACAGTTAATCATTCAGCACAGATGAGTGATTATAAGAATGTCCATTTGTATGCCTATTGCCCAAACAATATTGTAACATTGCAAAAGCTATCCTCCAATTGAACTTTTCATGTTGATTACACTAGCCAAAATCATAGGCTAATTTCCTAAATATAAAATGAGAAATTCCAAAACCAAGGTATTTATAAATCAAACTCGAATTAGATAACATGGAATATGGAAAATATACAAATGAGTGACATATGAAAGTTAAAAATATGTGCCAATTTAACCATGCTCTTGAACTTCCATAATAATAGAAGAAGTATATGGACCTAGTTTACAGTTAAAGTGTGAAAACCCTTAAACTAAAAAGGAAAGTTAATGCATTAAATTACACCTATAAACGACAATTTAATTATACTTTAGACCGCTTAATACCTGTTGTCCGAAGTGTCCAGTTATCCCAAGGCCTCGCCTTTGCCTTTACAACCATCAAATATGTTCATTACAAACAAGATTTCTCATTCGGTAAATCAGGTGCTTCTCCATCATGGCTTGGCCTTAATGGACTCATCGTGGCAGCAGTGAAGAGTTTGAAATTGTCCAACCCATTTCAAGGTTGCCATTGTTCAAGTCTGCAAATGAACAGAAGACAGTTCCAACGTTAATATTATTTTGTATATAAATGATTACCCAATAGACTCAAAGAAGTCGAAACAAAAAATATATCATTTGTATTACATTAATACTTGTTCGTTCATTTTAGTATTTGCAAATCTTTTATTCAAATAGGTAACTCTATTATTCATACACAAAAGTCTTCAAGATAATGGCCGATTGTTGATATCTTTGCTTTTAAATTCAATTCAAATTATATATATACACATGGGAGAGATAAGGGGAAAGGTCGGAAGCTATAATTGAACAGAGATAAAAGTAAGAATAAATAAGAAATAAATTTATGGTGTGAACTTACCAATGAAGTGAATGCCCATAATGATAAGATCCAGATTCATGGTGACAATGGTCAACACATCTACATTATAATATATCTTAGTTTATCGAGGAAGAAACAACTGATTGAGAGCATAGTTCTAATGTCTTAGTGAAAAAAATATTTTATGCCTCATCAACCAAATGTGTTACCTGAACGGTAACTAAGAAATGTAGTAAAATTTGTTAACCACCCATATGCGTTATCTAAACAATTATGCACGCATTTGAGTGTATAGTGGCATAATAAACTAAATAGAATATGTATATAACAATTATTCGTTACGAAATACCAAGTTTCAAGCAAGTGTAAGATTAAAATAAAAAGAACGACAATCAATTAAAAGTGTATTAAGTTGTCGTAAGTGAACCAAAATTGATAGAAGATGACATAGTATAAGAGATATAAATTCCAGTATTGCTGATTATTAAGACATCTTAGAGAATGTCTCTTAAATACTTATGTAGTACTTCCACTTTTTTAGATATTAAAAGGGATTTTAAGTAATTTTCATGTAGTCCATAAAGTTAATTTTCTTATAGCCATTTTACATCAAAGCTTAGGTCTGGATGGTATTCTAGAATAATAAATTATACTAACAGATTGATGCTAGAGACATGAATGTGTCAGACATAAACCACAATTCAAAGTTTGGCTAAAACAGAATTATTAGTATACCTAACCCGTTAGTAGACCCAAACCATAAGTCTAAAGATGCATTAGTATACCTAAACCATTAGTATACCTGAACTGATTCATTAGTAGCCAAAATAATCCATTTTGGAACTTTAATTAATAAGCATTTTTTTACTGATTCATTTACAACCGAATTGAAACATTAGTAAAGTAATGGATTCAGTATATAAAATGAATCAAAGCACCAAACTAATAGAGTTTTGATTATGCCTAGTCTCTTGAAATTGTTGGAAAACTCAACTCAATAATAATTGAGGTATTATTTTTTAGGTCTCATTTTTGTTGTTGTATCAAATTTGCATTGATGTTATGTTTGGTAAATAAATGAATCAATAATAGTGAATGTTGGTTAACTAATCTATTGGATCTGTAAATTTTTAGGTTAGAGTATTTGTTTTTGCTTTGAGTTTGAAGTATATTGTTATGTAGTTGTAGGGCTAGTTATTGAAATCCGTATATTTGCATACTCTAGTTACTAAAGGAGTGTGTAATTCAAAGTGCCAACGAAAACATGTTAAATGCATGCTTTGAAGTCCATTTGAAGTTAATTGTTGCCTTATATAAACTGTAAGAAAGGTCTACAAAAAGAAAATATGATAGATGCATTAGTATACCAAAACCATTAACTGATTTAATATTAGATAAAATGATCCATTTTGGAGATTTACTTCAAATGCATTTTGTAACAGAGTCATTTACCACCGAATTGACACATTAATATATAAACAGATTCAGTATAGAAGCTGAAACAGAGTACCGAATTGATGCATTAGTATACAAATAGTTTTATGGATTCATATAGATACAATCATCCCAAAAAATCCACCATACTCTACATAACCACTTCCAAATTTAATGAACCAATAAAACTACCACTTCAACCAAATCATAAACCCCCCAACCTATCACATCCTCAACTTTCATAACATGCAGTTCACCCCTTAACAAAAAGTTGTAGGATAAAAGTATACTATGGATCCACTATGAGAATTTAATCTTAAATTAACTAATTATATATATATTAACTACCATAAGAAAGAGCTTGCATTTGAAACATCAAGTTAAAATTTCTCTTACCATGATAATAAAATATAAATTATATGTTAGCAAAAATCGTTGTCAAATTTGTTGCAAAATATAATCAAGAAATAGATATGCAGTCCAATTCTTGCCCCTTTCTAGTAACTTTGAGTATCCATTTATAATCAAGAACTTGTGTTGGCATGGTGGAATGATGCCAACTTGAGTCCACCAGTGCCGAGCTTCGGTAGTCCCAAAATCTCCTCATACTAATCATGTGTAGAATTCGTAAACTGGACATTAAAACATTATGATAGAATAATTACCAAAATGGTATTCTTATAATAACTTTATTTATAAAGAAGAGTACAACACATTATCACCCATTTATGTAACTCTATATAACCACTGATGTTTATAAGAATTCTAATAATAAATTGGGTACAATTTTTTTCTAATACATGATGGAATCTAATACATGATGCCGAGTCTATTTAAATGGTTTCAATAAAATCCTACGAAATCTAATACATGATGGAAAAAACTTTAAGGATTTGAAATCCTAATAATGAAACTACGTATACATTAAATCAAATAATTAGTAAGCACATATTATGGAATCCAAATGATATTCAATGAACTCAAGTTTGAACATGATAAATTCAGTGTAAAAACTACATGGTAAAATAACAATAATACATGATTTTTACCTAGAATAGAGCTTCTTGGCCGAAAATGAGGAAATGCAAAGTAAATAATCAAACAACTGCTACACCAATTGATTTGTTTAAAACCAAAAATAGGTCAAAAATATATATTAAAAAAGGAAAAAAAAAAGTTCCACCGATTAAAGGGAAAAACTAATTGTCAAGATTGATACCTTGAACAAAAATTATTGGCAAAAATGAGGAATTCTCGATGAAATTGTTCCAATAAATAGATTGGGCATAAAAAATTAACATATTCCATTATATAATATGTCTGTGGAGAAAATGGAGTTGGAGCGGCTACCGGCCTTGAACGGTCTATCTCGGGGGAATCGTCACTATCTGAGGGCAGGGAATGGGAATCGTCACTTAGAGAGAGAGAGAATAGAGGTTGCGCGTGATAAAATACATATGTCCTACACGGACTACTTAAACATTAAGGAGACTTAACTGGAGGCTTCCATTTTAGAATAATAAAATAGATAAAACAAAGTGATGTCATGATGAGTAAATATCTAATTACGACATATCATATCTTGTCATCTCAATTCAATACACAAATAAAAAAATAAGAATTGCCACCCCTAATAGCAATCTTTTAAAGCATATTACAAGTATTGAATATTTAAAATTAAAAGTGAATATAAAAATAAAGAGCATATGCCTTCTTGTATAGAGGAACCACTCACCATAGTCCTCATCATCTTGGTATCCTCCCGAGAGTGCCACAGACTAAGAACCATAAACCGATTACCCAGCAATCCCCGCAACATGAGGAAGATGAGCCCCCCATTGTCTACATTCCATCCCTATAGTTTTTTCATGGAATATGATATACACATGGAATATGAGCCCGATCGGCGCTATATCAAGATCATAAAGCAATAACAGGATGAAAAATAGTTTAATTATTAGAAATATTTTAAATAGATTACAACAAACAGTTATAATCCATGATATTAATTGAAATCACGAACAAATTATGAACAATGGTTGAACAAAGGAACGAACAACATTTCCCAACTCAAAATCTAACTCTTCAAATCCGATAGAAAATACAACTCTGCAAACCCTAACGAAAATCCGACTCTTCAAACCCAACTCGTAATACTCAAATTGATTTCAAAACCTAACTCAATTTGATTACAAACCAACCTAATTCAATTTCAAATCGATTTTCAAACTTAACTTAAATTGCTTTGAAAACTTAACTCCATCGATTTTAAACTATATATATATATCAGTATTCCATCCAACACTTTCAATGAAATCTAAAAACGAAAAATGAAATGAAAAACGAAATGAAAAACGAAATGAAAAACGAAGCTGGTATGAAGTTGTTTACCTTACGGTCGGCGGTATGGAGTAGGTCAGCAATCGGTGGTAATGAAAAATGAATATGGTTGTTGATGAAATTGGTTTGCTGTTGATGAAGAAAATGGACGTGAGAGAGAGAGAGAGAGAGAGAGAGAGAGAGAGAGAGAGGAGGAGGAGGATGAGGAGGCGACCTATGAGTAGAGAGTGGGGGACATGTGAAAATGAGATAGAGGAATGAGTGGGAGACGAGAGCGGGAGACCAAAAGTGAGATTATTATTTTTTTGGGTGTTATATATTTTAGTTAAGTGTGCTCAATTATAGCACACTTACAGTGCCAAAATTTGGCACTATTTTAAAGTGTGCCATATTGTCATTAAACAGTGCCAGAATTTGGCGCAGTTTTAAAATGTGTCAGATTTTTAATATCAAGGTGTGCCAAATTACTATTTTTGGTATAGTTTTATATGGGTTCACAGTCAATATCATTTGTTGATTCGCTTTTGCACAACAAATTGGTATGATAGCCAAGATCCTCCGATCTAGGCATTTGGATATTTTTTTAATGGAGAAATAACCATGCGTATAGTAATATTATTCTGATACTATTCATACTATCACTACTACTCCCCGAAAATTTTTATAAATTTTGAATTTTTTTCGTCTGCATTTTTTTGTGACCGTGATCATTTGAAAAATGGCAACCGTAAACTTTGACGTAGAAAAACTTGTTGGGCAAAAAAATCTTCAACATATGACAATGTGAAGTTATGAATGTCTTAGTCTAACAAGAGCTGGAAATTACTCTTGGAGATGTGCCAAGAGACAAGAAGGAGGGTGACTGGAACAAAATTAATCATAAGGCTTGTTATCATATTCTTCTTTATCTAGGCAAGGATAAAAATATTCTTATATGCACGTGACCTCGACACATAAATTATGGAAACAACTGAAGGACAAGTACATGACAAATAGCGTTAAAAATAGGCTTTATTTTAAGAAGAAACTCTTCCAGTTCTAGTACGCAGAAGGTATTTCTATTTCTGAGCATTTCGATAATATTAATAGAATTATTATTGATTTTCAAAATTTGGATGTTGAAATTGATGATGAGGATAAAGAACTGTTACTGCTAAATTCTTTACCTGATTCGTACTAGCATCTCATTATCATGCTATTGTACGCAAAGTCTCCAATACCATAATGAATAACGAGGTTTGTAAAAAGGATAAGGAGGTATATAGAGACTCAACATCTAAAGCATTGGCAGTTCGTGGTAGAGCAAATGAAAGAAATTACGATAACCGTGGAAGATCTCAATCTATATAGAGAGGTGGATCATCAACTTCACGTACGATAATTCCAACTAAAAATGAATATTCCTTTTTGTTATCAAAAAGGGAATTAGAATAAAGATTGTCCTAAGTTAAAGAAGGACATGAAGAACCCCACTGTAAACGTTACAACTAATGACGCCGAAGAATCTGAATTTGCTTTGTTGATTTCACCGTTTAGATCCCGTCCTCATGAATGGATTTTGGATTCGGGATCTTTTTATCATATGTGTCCCAATAGGGAATGGTTTTCTATCTTTAAGGACCAGGAAGGTGGAGCTATTGGGATGGAACTAATCATATATGTCAAACAAAAGCGATAGGAAATCCGAATGAAGTTATATAGTGGAATAGTCAGAGTACTAAAAAACATTCGGTATGTACCAAACCTGAAGACAAATCTTATCTCATTTATCACTTTGGCAGCTAAGGGTTATGAGATCACGTTGAAAGGCGATAGACAGAAGGTCTCATATGGAGCGCTAGTTGTGATGATCAATACAAAGAAGGATAACTTGTATTTTTTCCTTCATAATACAGTTACAAGTGTAGTAGCCATCTCAAAAAGTTCAGAGGAGGCTGCATCTGATGTTACCACATTATGGCATGTGCGCTTAGGACATGCAAGAGAGAAGGCTTTACAGGGATTAGTTATGTAAGGTATATTGAAAGATGTCAAGACTTGCAAGCTTATATTACGTGAATATTTTGTTCTAGGCAAGAAGATAAGGGTCAAATTTAGCACAACAGTACTTCTTACGAAGGGGACTCTTTATTATGTTCACATGGATATTTGGGGACCTACCAAAGTTTTATTTTGGGGAGGTAAGCATTATTTTATGTCTTTTGCGGATGAATTCTGCAGATGAGTTTGGGTGTACACCATGCGACAAAAGGATGAAGTCTTGAAAATTTTCTTAAAGTGAAGGAAGATGATAGAGACCCAGACTGGCAGAAAAATTAGAAGACTAAGGTCAGATAACGACATACAAGTTAGGCCCATTTTTTCAAATATGCTAGAACGAGGAGATCGTGTGACACTTCAGAGTCAGATAAAAGAGTCAACAAAATGGGGTGGCCAAACATATGAATCGCACTTTACTGGAAAAAGTTATATGAATGTTGTCTAATGCTAGTTTGGGCAAGGCATTTAGGGCTGAAGGAATTACATGTGCATGTCACCTTATTAGTAGGTTAACTACAGCTACTACTTAGGGGACAACGCCCTGGAGGCATGGTTGAAAAAAACTTCTATAATTCATGATGCTTTATGTATTTTTGGTTCCTTGGATATTTTAATGTCAAGGAAAGAAAATTGGATTTTAGAGCCAAGAAAGATATACTCTTTGGCTTTAGTGATAGAGTGAAGGGGTATGAACTTTGGTTCCCTGAGATAAAAAAAATCATAAATAGAAGGGATATTACATTCGATGAATCTTCAATGTTGAAGAGTTCTCCCAGGGAGAACAAAACCAAGAATTTTCACAGTAGGTGGAGCTTGAGGCTCCAATTATTCCATCGAAACTTGTCAAAAATTTAGAAGATGATGAGATAAGTACATACAAAGTGAAGGATCCTACCCACGAGTCTCCTCGGAGACCAGATTCTATTGTAGCTAGTAAACTAGAAAGATAAAAAAAACCTGGATGGCTTACTACTAACATAGTGGCATATGCACTTCAAGAACAAGTTGGTGCAAAGGGCTATGCATAGAAGGAAGGGATTTATTATAAAGATGCATTTGCTCCGGTTGTGATTCATTCTTTCATTCATATTTTGCTAGCATTAGTTATGCAATTTGATCTCGAGTTGGCACAACTTGAAGTGAAAACTGCATTCTTACATAGAGATTTGGAGGGAAAAAATTGTATGACTTAGACAGAAGTGTACAAGGTTACTGGTAAAGAGAATTGGGCTTGCAAACTGAGAAAATTACTATATGGGTTGAAATAAAATCCAAGGCAGTGGTATAAGCAATTTGACGGGTTTATATTTAGACAACAATACACAAGGAGCCATTATGGTCAATGTGTGTATTTTTATAAACTTCGTGATGGATCCTTTATTTATTTGCTCTTATATATTAATGATATTTTGATTGAACTTAAGAGCGAGGTGAAGATCAAAAATTAAAAATTCAGTTAAGTTGTGAATTTGAGATTGGCGAGGCAAAGAAAATACTCGGCATGGAGATTAATAGAGATTGTTTCGGAGGAATTATTTGTTTGTCAAAAATCAATATCTAAATAAGGTATTACAGTGTTTTGGTATGCATTCTAAAACCAACCTTGTAATTACTCTATTGGCCCCACACTTTAGCTAACGCCATGGAACCTCCAGAGACAGACATGGAACAATCACAGATGGTTCATGTTCCTTATGTTAATGCAGTCGAAAGTTTGATGTATCCGCCAAATATTTCACAAGTTGTTACTATGGTGAGCGGATACATGCATGATCCTGAAAAATGAACTATCAAGCTATGAAATGGTTCTTACAATACATTCATGGTATTGTAGATATTGGTTTGAATTCGCAAAGAATTCATGTGCTCGTCATCATGTGTTTGGATTTATGGATTTAAATTACGCTAATTATTTGGATAAATGTCGGTCCACTACTGGTTATGTATTTACACTTGCTGGTGGGTGGTTTGTTGGAGGTCCACGCTATAGCCTATGGTTGCTTTGTCTACTACTGATGCAGAGTACATGACAACGACGGAGGCCATTAAGGAAGCCATTTGGTTTAATAGTTTAATTGCAGACTTGTAAATTATTCAGGATTAAGTGGATGTCTTTTATGATAGTCAGAGTGCCATCCACTTAGCAAAGAATTAGGTCCATCATTCACGAACAAATCATATTGATGTACGTTTCCACTTTATTCCATCAATTTTGGATGAGGGAACTGTTCTCCTCAAAAAGATTAGAACAACGGATAATCCCATGGATATGCTGACAAAGGTTGTAACTAGGATCAAGTTTGAGCATTATTTATGCTTGATCAGTATACTTCGAATTTTAATACCTTTGGGTGTATGGTGCTTACGAGTGCATTTGGAGGCTACTTAGATAACTTTGGATAATATGTGGTTACATATTTGGGTGGAGCGTTGCATATCTTGCCAAGATGGAATTGTCAGAAAATATGGTTGACAAAAATTTGATGGAGTGACCTATAAAAATTTTGCGAAGGTGGAGATTATTGAAAAATGTGAAAGCATGAGTTGATTTCCATGGGTGATGGGCAGAAAGCATTATGCTTTCGGTGGCTTTGGCCCATATTCCCCAATTCGTCTCCAAATTTTTACAGTGTGTGTCCCTCATTCTTTCCTATAAAAGGAGATCCTTTCAACCATTTTTAGACACACACCAAACAGCAACAACATAGTTGAGTGTAGAGATCTTATTTGGGTATATATCTATATTAAAAAATACAAATTGTATTTTTTTATTGGAGTGTGTTTGTGAGAGTCCTCTTTTATAACCCATTTGTTAATCGATTTAAGTTATTAGTGAATATAGCTAAATTAGTAAACCATTTAATTATTGTGTCTTCCTATGTACATGTGTCTTTCTACAGGTTATACTTTTAATGTGTGTGCGCCATATTATTATTCGGGTTCACATTCAATATCATTTGTTGGGACGCTTCGACACAACATGTTCCAAGTACCTTTGCAATTGCATGCATGGTGTTTGTATTATAAAGATCAATAGGCAACTCAGGTCTTTGAATCCATAGACTCATATGGCTAACCTGATCATGAAAAGGTCCAAAAAATTTGCTTCCATTGAAAAACAGAGATGTGATGGTTGAAAACAAATCAAGGATCCCAACAAGAACTAAGATGTAATCCTCTTGAGATTTAAATTGACTAATAATAAAACCCACTCTAGTATGAGTAACTAGAATATCATTCTTAGCTTATGTCAAAAGTTGTCTTGTACTATAAATCTATCATTTTTCATGTTAATTTTTTATATGGATTATTGTTTCGTCCTCAAAAGTTAAGTATAATTTCCATTAATTCCACATTATTTTCATATGTTTCAAAAAGTCATTCATCCACTTTTTAGGGTTTATGATTTAGTTTTTTCTAAGGTTTATGTTTTTTTGGGGTTTAATGTTTACTTTTTTAGGGTAGGGTCTTGGGTTTAGTACTTTTTTTGGTTTAGGGTTTAATTTTTTTTCTTTTTTGGTTCATGGTTTAGGTTCTAGTTTATTTTAAGGTTTATTTTATTTTGTTTAGGGTATATGATTTTAGGGTTTATGTTTGATGATATAGAGCTTATGGTTTAGGATTTATGGGTTTGGATAAGAGAAAGGAGAGTGTTTGCTAGTGTTTTATATGGTAAGGGGACCTCCTCGAATAAAAAAATGCTTAGACTAAATGGTATTAAAAAATATCAAGGGACTATTTACGAAAAAACCTTGGGTTTTTAAAATATATTTTGATAAGTTAAAAATAAGGACTTTTCCATATCAGTACCTAGCTAAGACGATTTTTACATTTTAGTCCATTAACAAATTTTTCGAGCACTAATCCCTCACAATTAATGTGTATGTTACATATTTATGTATACATTAAAAATAGAATATTGATATGAATCCCAAAAAATATTTCAAATCATCCCCCAAATGAATTGAATAATAAATAATGTTATACTTTTTATAATAATTATGATATAGGACAATATTTTAATAGTATGTCAACTTATTTGGAAGATAATTTTGAAGATGTAGTTGAAACTCGTACCAATATTCTTAAAAATATTCATGTAACTTTACAAAAATCCATATACGCTTGTTAGGGGAATGCATTGAAAAGACTAAATATCAATGTTTATCTTACGAACAAGGAAAATTTGTGTACAATATGTGAAAAGTTCATTAGTTTGTGATACTTTGCAAAAACAAGGGTCGCATGTGTACAATATGTGAAAAGTTCAGTAGTTTGTGATACTTTGCAAAAATAAGGGTCGCATCTAATGATAAACATTGATATTTACAAAATTTGTATATGTGGATGTAACACAGACACAAATATATATTTGCAATATATGGCCCACACATCTTTCTAGGGCATATCTGCCTTTTTTCTGGTGGAACCTTGAAGGTTATTTACTGTAGAAACACTACGAACAGGTGATAGCGAGTTGGTTTTATGCATGTTAATAGACCAAGTGTACGATCGAGAACAAGCTGCAATAAAGTACACCCCTATTTATACACAATATTCTCAGCATATATATATATAAATATATGTTCTTTACTACACTGATCTGTCATATTTGGACGGTCCAAATTTGCTTCTTACATTTGCATGTTACTGATAATATCCACACACAAAATCTTCGTTCAAGACATTTACAAGATGTGGGAACCTACTGTTTGCCTCAGATGGGTTTGCTTGCAGTTATGTATGGTCAGATGTGGTGTCGATGGTAAGGATTTGCCTATATATATATATATATATACACACACACACACATAAGAGAGTTTTTGATGGTGTATTGCAGATATGTATCTGAACTGAGATATGCTCTCCTCTTTCTCACTCGTTGGCTATTTTGCTAGAAATAGATAAGGCTTTACACAATTTGCATAAAGCGAGAGCCAATCTAACTCCTATATTCTTGTGTTGCACTAGGATATATGAACCTTATGTAAGAAAATTATTAAATTAACCTTTGATTTATTTGCTTCTTCGAGATGTGATCTTTATTAATCCGTTTTTAATAAAGAATACATGTTATATTATGTATAAATGCTTCGTATTCCACGCGAAATAAAGAATAAAAAGGAGTTAAAATTCCATTTAATCTCTACCTTGATGGACGGTTTAGATTAATTGACCTTTGGAATCATGGCCCTCTCTCCACCTATAAATAGATATCTTTCCTCCATCAAAAGAGTGTCTAAGAGATCAATGAAAAACACATACCTAAAGGTTTATAGGCAAGGAGAGAGAAGTCAAATTCTCCCTTAAAGGATTGTTAAGGCGATCACATCGGCGACACTCGATGGCGATGTTCAACAGCGGGATTGAATCTATGGCGTCGAAAGGAGGTAAATAAAAATTACTCTTTTCACATGTTTATTGACGTGATTATCATATTAATCAAAGATTTTGGGAATTATGTATAAAAATATAACTTATACCCTCACCTACTCCTTTATCAACCAGTATTATTAACCCAAATGTAGAAGTCATAAAACAAAACTAAATGATTAACAATCTTACAGATACAGATGTGGAAATGAGTTCTAATGTATGAACTTGACAGTTAAAACTTGAAAAGTTGTAAGGAGACTACATGCACATCATTTAGTGGTATTTAGTATCTTATGTTGCAAAAGGAAGTAATTATTAAGTCACGACTAGTTTCTTAGTTGTGACTAGTGGAAATTATACACACACATAGATTGGGTGTGTTATAGTTGTGGAACCAATTTTTTTTTAATGGAAAACTCATAAATACGAACATGCGGCCGTATCAACCATCTAAATTTAGAGTTAACGTTTGAAAGTCAAAAGAGCTTCCCGAGAAAAGCTTTTGACAAAATTAATTGCTTTCCTAACACCAAGGATTTGGGCTTAGGCCCCAGACCACTCCTGAATAGACGCCTTGCGGTGACGAAGGCCTCGAAAAGGGTGGAGGCCAACTTCTGGGCCTTAGCTATTTGGTCCTCCTCCTCCTTAGAAGGCTTAATAATCACTACAAAAGAAGAGAAATAATTAAAACCCAGGTTTGGGGTCAATAAATAAGATCAAGCGCAAAATCAAAAGTAAAAATTGATTTACCCATAGTCACTCGAGTACACTAGATGGTAGGATAGCCGATTGGCTCCACGGGATCAGGGTGCCCCAATCTCTCATTCTAATTTTTTGGGGAATTATATTTTCCTTGGAGAAGGCCAATGTTTATTTAGGGTATAAATACAACCCTTTGTCTTTGGGACTTCTTTTCTCCTCGACCTTGCATAGCTTAAAAAGTTAGGATGGGGTGACGTAATGATTCCCCCACTTGACTCCCTAAAGGCCAAGACTTTTTCCATTAAAGATCTTCAGGAGTTAGCTACCAGCTGAAAAAGGGTCTATCATAATAGCCTTTAAGATCCTTACCACTGGCAAATGCAGTATAAATTTATTCCCATATTGAAGAAAGCACTCACTGAAGCATGCATACTAAGAAACTAAGGAGCGTACTCTATTTTCAAGCCTTGCGACCCTTAGAGTGATGGGCTCAGGGATCTAGTATTTCCTTCTGATTTCCATCAAATTTGGTTCCGTGATCTGTGAAGAAGAATTCGTTCCACTAGAGAAATTAAGGTCAGGTTCTCCCATGGAACTAGACGGTATCGATTAGGTGGGAAGGTGGCCTGGAGACCATCCTCTTACTCTAAATTTGAAGAGAGAAAGACACGGGGATCAATAATTAAAAGGGGTGTGAGGTCCAAGAAAGGAAGAAAGGTTTTTCATAGACATTTTTACTTTGAATAAGAAGGAAAGTAATAGCTTGCTCTCATGAAGCTTTAGAGAAAGAGATAGAATAAATGAAAGAGGAAGGATTCAAACTAACCCAAATGGCTCATTTATTGCCCCTAACATAGCACTTCAATCCCTTCAGTCCCAAGGCATGTCTCATCAATACTCTCAGCTACTTTCACACTCAATTCAAGCTCATTACCAATTAAATGTAATTATGATAGGATTCTCGATGGTTAGTTACGTTCCTACCCCCAACTTGCGTAATTGATAAGTATTTCCCCTTGTAATTTTTGTAGATGGAAATAAGGGGCTACTAGTGATACCATATATAACTCCTGGTATTACAAGAGTTCTTAGATCCCCCAACTCCCTCATATAAGGATAAAGATCCTAAGGTCAACCCTCGACCTCTTCCAAACCACTTCTAAGTCTTCAAAGCCTTCGGTACCTTCAAGAAAGGACCACATAAGTACTATAGGCCTCAGCTACCTCACCAATATCCTAAAATGATCAGTAGTTCTAATATATCTCTATAACTAAGCTTAGAGACCTCAACACTAGCATCTCACCATGTCTAATGTACACACTTGACGCCATTCTTAAGAGAAAAGGCCTCTAGAGAACATATAACCCTTAGCCCAGAGGGATATCCTTGAAACATACCTCTTAGTCGTCCTATGACCAACCGTTGGTGGTTCTAGACCTCCTAGACATCTGGTTGGACTCTTGTAACTCGTCTGATGGGCAGGTGAAAATCATGATATTGTTCCACCTATTACCACCACTCGTCTCCACTTGCATTGATTACTCCCATCTGCATTAAATAAACCCAACAACTACCTTAAACCACCTACAAAACCTCTAACCACACTCCACCCCCAACTGATTCTATCAGACGTCACAAACATCTTAGTCACACTGTAATAGTCCATTCATTCTCTCTCTTAGAAGATATGTTCAAATCATCATACACTAGCATAATAAAGAGGTTTAGCTTATACAAGTGTTTCCTCACTATTCTAAGCATTCTTAACCCACTGTTGTGAGCATATAACCATTACTTGGAGCATTTTTAATTATATTACTTATTGTTTTCCTTGTTGAGATCTAAACTAACACTTAGGAATCCTTAATGAAGTCCACAACTTACTTCCTAAGGTCCCCTAAATTAGTGAGAAAGGATGCAAGGACCTCAAATTATCTTGGTCAAATTCCAAGAGTTCTTATAGATTATAATAGCCATTTTATAATCTAATAAACATTGAAATACCCTTTGATAGTGGACACAAAATCCTCAGGGGAGGTTAGATTCGCTTTACATACTTATCTTATAGTTTGACACTTATCCCCTCAATTAGTCAGACGTCCTGAGGGGATCATCTGTTGGGTTTTAGGTCACTCATAATTTCAATACCCACCAACATTGTTGATCACCCCGATTTGGTCGAGATTTTCCTCGATTCACCTCTGGCTAACTAAGTAGCTCAAAAATTTCCCTAACTGTACTCCGAAAGAGTATTTAGTTGCGTTGAACTTCATCATGCAGTACATGAAGAACTCAAAAGTCTTTATCAGGGCTTAAATATGGCCGCTTTTGTGCTTTCTTTTGACGATCATGTGTGTGTATATATATATATATATATATATATATATATAATATGGGACAATGGTGTTATGAATAGTAATTCATGCATGATAAACACGCATGGCATTTTATGTGTTGCATGCTTGCATGCATACACATTCATGTATGCATGCATACATACATACATTATTATTTTATTATTTTTTTATTAAAAAAAATTAAATATTTTTTTAAAGTCTTTTTTTTTTAAAAAGGCAGGTTATTATGGGCTGGGTTTTATCACGAGGGCAAATTTATCGCCGTGCCCTCGAGCACGGGCATCCGCTAGTATATATATATAATGTCACCCAGTTTATGTTTGAACATTTTGGTGTTCAACATATAGTAAGATGCCCAAATGACATGGCCATTTAACTATACAATCCAAGGGTAGTAGTGAATGAATTTTTCTACTGGTCGAGCCCAAAACAAAAGGGTTTGATGATACCTTGAGTAAGCATCAAGGAAACTCATACATTCATGATTAGCTTTAATATCGACCAATGTCACACCCCGCTTAATTCTAGCGTCGACCGCCACTAAAACTAAGTCGGGTGCGAGTAAATAAAATATCATTCTTAGCATGAGATGGATATGAGACATATAAAATTAATCCATAAAATAAATGATAATCAATCCCAAAAGATAAACCATCCAACTAAGCGATAAAAGATCTATCTCCATGCTAAACTCAAAGTAAATCCAATATCTAGTAATATGAAACTGAATAATCTCCAACTGAATCCAGTGAAATAACTGAATAAAACCCATACAACTTTGGAACCGAATGGCCCAATCAAAACCATAAATTGTGTCTCAAAGTAAATACGAAGGAATGGAAAACTAAACTAAATCAATAGGCACAAGGTAGAGCAACTCCAACTGCACCCCCAAGCAAATCTCCAAATAATTCTATGCAGCTTCTCCAAATACTATTTCCTGAAAAGTTAGTCAATGAACGAGGTCAGAGCCCCGAACATGAATACGCACTAGTCCCCTCATATAGGATCCTTTAACCCATACAGTAGCATTATATCCAGTAAATATCACAATAAAGTATTTTAATTTAAACGAGATAATTAAACGCGATAAATCACTAACTACCCGCAGAGATACCCATTTCAAAAGAACACACTAATATGATTTTAAATTTCCAAGTCCTGCGGAGTTAATCTTTTATTAATTATCCCAAATTACCAAATTTCTCAGATATTTATGTTCTTACTTCAATAATTATTAGGTATGGCAGTCCTCTCGCCTCGGGTGATAATTTACCAAAATTCATTATAGCGGTCCTGCTGCCACGGGTGATAATTCACAAAAATGTCACACTTTTTCTTGCCAAAACGCCAGCCAAATCCATTTAAATTGTCGATCCCCCGTAATTTGACAAGGTTCCACACATGACACGACATAAAACGTCAGCCGAATCCGGTTAAACTGTTGATCCCCCGCAATCTATATCGCCACCAATTTTAATACTCGTTTTTATCATAGGCATTAATTCTCAATTTCACAATTTAAATTACCCCACCCTTTTAATCGATTTGAGATCCTCAAAATACCCTTAGTCCCAAACCTAAGGGTCCCCAAGTTATCAATAAGTTCTACCCTATGCATAGGATGAATTTCTAACATAAACCTCGACCTAGTCTCATGCCTAGGCTAGCGTAACGATGATAAAGTATAAAAAATAATCCCACCCCCGACATAATAAAGTCGTAATAATCTACCATCACTATTCCCATACCTAGAAAGCATAAATCATGAAAAGGCCTACCCACTAGTCTCATACCTATAAGGCATCCTAAAATATAGGGAGAGCAAAAATACCCAGCAATCCGTCGTGACAATAGAAATTTAATAATACTAACAAATCACATAAACAAGCATAATTAATCAATGTATAAAACCATGCATGATAGACCAATTCCATTAAATCTTAAAGGCTATTAAATCCAAAATTTTATTTTTCTCCAATTTAATTAAAGTCAATTAATTAAAACACGGGGTGTTATAACTAATTGGTTAATCATTGGCAGAGGAAAGTTGTCATCAAGACAGTCTTTATTGAGCTCAATGAAGTCTATACAGAATCTCCACTTCTCATTACTCTTCTTTATAACAATTGGGTTAAAGATCCACTTGGGTAATTAAACTTATTTAATTGACTTTGCCTCCAGAAGTTTCCCCACTTCTTCTTCCACCCTAGCTTGCCGTACTTTAGTTATTACTTGGACAAAGTGGCCTTGTCCTTAGTCAACTTATCAGCGGTCACTTTCTCTCATATTTTCTTATTTAGGCCTAATGGCAATGATAAAGCATTATCGAGCAACAACTTAATTTCCCCTTATCTCCATTATCCCCCGATCGATGATGCATTAAAGTTTTTGGTGATAAGTGGAAGGGACAACCTTCATAGCGGGGAGCCATCCTTATCCTAGGATAATGTTGTAAGAGGACTCAATGTCCACAACTAGAAACTAGATTAAATTTGAGATATTCCTAGTTCACACTAGGAGTACCACCTTTCCAAGAGGCATAGTCATCTTTCAGCAAAGCTGATCAAATTGATGGTCTCTTCCTTCAAATATTCCATCTTGAGGTTGATCTTGTTGAATAATTGCAGTCAATGACCTCTGGAGAGCTCTCCCAGTCGACTAGTAGCTTGTCCACATCCCAGTTGGCAATTATGAGAGTGATTACTAGCACATGGAGATGGGAAGTTTGATTTTGACCAAGTTTTCCTCAATAAGACTATATGCTTATTTTAGTTAATGTCTTCTGATCGACGACGATTTTCTGTTGAGGTCTTAGAGGGGTCGATTTGGAAAGCTTCCATGATCACAGTAAACTTCTCCAACTCCATTCGAATAGCGTTACCTTGAATCTAGTTCAGACTTGATGCACCGTGGATGAACACAAGCTCGTGCCTCATCTCGTCGTCATTTAGGACATTTTCAAGTTTCTAGTCGAGCTCCACGTTGTTCATCGCGCCTTTTCTTACCACATAATCATCCAAATGGCCTGCTTGAGACAACTTTCTAAGTGGGACTTGAGTGTTTTACAATTCTCAATTTTGTGCCTGTTGACCTTGTGGTAGGAACACATCAGGGTAGTGCTTATTTTTCATGGATCTCCTGTCATCTTCCCCCGCCACTTAAAAATCTTCTGATCTTTAATTTTACTTAAAATTGTGTAGATCGAATCTTTGAAAACTATACTAATCACCTGGTAAGCATTAGTGGGGTCTGCATTATTATTACTTTTGGATCCGTCGTTCTGCTTATTACCCCCATCTTAGGAGCGCTTTCTCTGTCATTGTTATTAGTTGTCTTCGACTGACCATTGTCGTGTTGGGTTCCAAATACCACATATTATATTTTGACATAGTTCTCAATCATGGACAAAATATCGTTGATGATGCTGGTTGCCTTCTTTATAAGAGACTAATGCAACATAGACTTGCTCGCCAGACTAATCTTGAATGCGATCACAACTACCTGCTCGGATCAATACTCCATTTTATCATAGGTTTCCAGGTACCGATGAGAGTATTCCTTCAAGGTTTCATGCGGATTCTTTATCATGTGAGAAGTGAGTCCATCCTCATTAAATGGGAACTGCTGGTGATAAATCTCACGGTGAAAGTCTTCGCGAGTTATTTAAATCTGGTGACCGACATGTGTGGTAAATTTTCGAACCATTTTTGTGTAATATCCCCCATGTTATAATGTAATATGCGGCACATGAGGGCTTCGTTGTTTCTCCAAAGAGTCATGGCTTGTTCGTAATGGAAAACATGATCGATGGGATTAGTATTCCTATTATAGATTTTTAATTTGGGTGTGACGAACATCTTAGGAGGTCACGCGTCGTCTTCTCCTACAAGTTCGGATAATCCCCTCCCCCCCCCCCCCAAAGATAATAATATCTTTCATCATACAATCTTATGGCTTGGAAAATCCCTCAAGCAATAGTTATATTAACACTAATGAATAATTAACTTAGGAACAAGATAATAATCATAAATGAGACATCAGCCAAAATGGTTAGGTTTATAAGGACTCTAAGAATGCCAAAATTAGGGCTGTGTTTCGACCGGATCGGATCGGAAATGCCTATTCGGAAAAAATTTTGATTTTTTCGGAAATAAAATAACTATTCCGATTTTCGATCCGATTTTTTCGGAAAATTAAAAAAATTTCCGAATTCGGAAAAATCGGAAAATTGGAAAAAATCGGAAATTCACAAAATATATTAAAAATCCAAATTTTTAGAAATTTCAAAATTTCGAAATTTCGAAAAAATAAATTATGGATTTTCGATTACTCGAAATTCTCATTTTAAAGAAACAATGAAAATGGCTTAACCCAACATGTAAACACATGAGGAATTGGCTCATTTTTTCATTTGTGTAGAAGCTAGGAGGATACTCTCTTTTTATAGAGCATATTTTGGAGCCCTCTCCCTCTCCCAACCGATGTGGGATATGGGAAACTTTCAAAAAATCGGAAAAGAAATCGGAAAAATCGAAAATCGAAAAATAATTCCGAAAAAATCGAAAATAATTCGGAAAAAAAATCGGAAAAATCGGATCGGCATAGTTTTGGAAAAATCGGATCAGAAAAATCGGAAATTCGGAAATTCAGAATTATTTACGATTTCCGATCCGATTTTTTTCGAAAAAATCAGAAATCGGCAAACTAAAATTTCATTCCAAATTCGGAAAAAATCGGATCGAAAATCGGAAAAATCGAAAAGTTCGGAAAAAAAACATAGCAAAATAATAATCTTTAAATTTGACCTCACTTCACGAGATTATCATTTTCTGTGTACTTTGAATTCGGAGATGGCCCATATACAAAAGAAGGATACAAAGGTCAGGAATCTAACCCAAAAGTGTTTCATTATTTGGACATTTGACTGTGTAACCAAAGTACGTTTTTGTTGACATTATCAACCTGAAAATGAACTTTTGTGTCAATTCATGAACTAATAAAATATTCTCTTATGAAATTGGTGAGTTGTCAACTCCGAGGGATGTATTAACATAATTCTAAGGGATACTCCTTTGTCAACTTGAGCATGGAACACTTAACATCACTAATTAATTTATGGATATTTATTACAATCACTAGTAAGGGAACATCAGCTTCAATGGCATGTCTACTTAAGAGAGTTTATTTAGTATACAAGTTGGTAGTGCTCTCCTTATTAACAAAAATAGTATGAGGATATTTTTTTCTTAGCCAAATTATACACTATAATTTTCATATGAGAATTATCTTTGTACAAAACTATTTCGTATGCTTTTATGCCTTAATTTTTTTCCCCTTCCTTTTCTACCATAATATATGTCATGCCTACGAATTATTATTAATTGTTTATAGTGTTAGGAAATTATTATTAGTGGCTTAATATCATTAGAAATCATGTGTGATCAATATTACTAACTATTTTTCTAATAGTTAAAACCGTTAGAAAAAATAAACATTCATAGTAACAACCCTTAGAAAACATAATACTAACAGTTTTTAGCAATTAAATGTGGGTATTTGGGCAGTGAATTTTCCTTATTACTAATGGTCTAACTGTTAGTAGTTGGTCTGTAATTTTTTTTAAATTACCATTTGATTTGCTAACGCTTTACACCATTAGTATATTTATTATGATTATTAGAATATTTTTTAATAAAGGTTAAAGTCGTTAGTAAATTATTTTCATTATATATATATATATATATATATATATATATATATATATATATACTTCTTGTTGCCTTCTCATTTTTTCTATGCCTGCAATTTAAATATTGAATTTACAACACAAATTCACGTATATTACAAGATACCCCACCACCAAAATCAGGAAATTCTCTATCAATTTATCTATATATGTCATTGATAGATTTTTTTAAGATTCTCCAAATAATATAGAATGAAGAACTTTTTACAAGGAAAGCTATTTTCAAATACTTTATATGAAATATAGTAATAGTCTCACATATAGCCATTAATAATAGAAAATTTCTTATCATAGCAGAACAAAAACAGTCTTATTAGTTGCTATATTGCATTATTTATATCGATAAATGCAACAATAATCTTAAACAACATAATCAAATATCACATTATCAAATAAATTTGAAACCAAAATTGTACCACTTATACAAACAACAAGTAATTTGTATGGCTCGATAGGACTTAGTCTATATTTGCATCCCTCATTATGTTATCACCTCTGAATAAGTCCTTGTCATGTATTATCTAGAAAAAAAATCAAATGTGTTGATCAAATAAAGATGACAATTTATTCCAAATTCCAAATATATCACAAAAAGAAGCTCCTAACGATTTAGTAAAGGCAATATAGCTTATTCACGAATAGACCATGCACAAACAGTGTTGTTAAAATCGTATTGAAGAGACATATGTATCCAAAATCCTCCATATAAATACTTTTTTTAGTATTTTTCTAGTTGCATGTTGACTTTTCACCATTGATTTTTGTGGCTCACAACTTTAGTGTAGAGAGAGTTTGAGTTTATCTCAAAATCCCATTTGGTTTATCTTATCTTATTGATATAATATTGGTATTCGAGTCAACTAGGTAACTCATGAGGAGTTGTAATTTCCAAGTTCGTGAGGTGTTTTACACCATTTAGTTTTTTTGGATTTTGTCTCATATTTAAGGAGTCCCTATCCCACCCCCACTGAATTTTGGATAAAAAGAATTGAGTCATCTCCTTTTATGGCCTAATAGATAAATTTGTGAGTTGAAATTACGTGTTCACTTTTTACAGAAAACTCATTATTTTGGGAACTATTTTTTTATATTCTCTATTGAGCATTTAGGTAGAACTTAAGAGCCTTTTATTGTGAGATTCATATTTGGGAGTCTTCCATTATTTTGTGTGAAGGTTATTTTGTGAGCAGAGAGATTATTTTGTGTGAGGAAGGAACCAAAAATCATTCCATGTGCAATCTTCTTCTATTAAATGATACGAATTGTTTGTGGATGTGGACATATTGGTGAACCATGTAAATATTGTGTTCTTTTATCTCTTTTAAATTTTCTTTATTTGGATTGCCATATTTAGGTATGATTGGTGTGTTAGTCAAGGAACCCTAGTTCAATATACGCAACACTTTCGCATAATAATTTTATCAAGATCATGCGTCCACGCGCCCTTTTTTTATACTTTTGTATTGACGCATGCATTTACGTCCCCTTAGATTTCGACAAGTTCTTGACAATTTTTTTTATGTAGGGTTAGAGTTATAATTCATTCTTTATATTTGCAACTAGACCTTATATCGACATGGTGCAAATACAAAATATATTTTAAAGTGGGATGAAAACATAAATCATTTTTCAAAACATAAAATTCAAAGAAAAATTAAAATTCCCCAAAACTAAATACTAACAAGCAAAAGATTGTACAAAACTGTAATGAGTGTGCTTAATAACATTAAAGACTTCGATAAGAAAGAATAATTTCGTGATTATAGGTTGTGAATGTGTATTTATGTGAGAACTTAAATTGAAAAATTTATATAAAAATCCCAGGAGGATTTGATCTGATTAAAGCAAAACCAAGCAGTATGTACTCGATTAGACTAAGACACTCATTGTATGGTTTAATCAATCTGCAAGAATTTGGTACATTCGTCTAAACGAACACTTGTGTGAGTAAGGGTATTAAAATAATCCATTTTTTCCCGTGTCTTTATAAAGAAATCCTCAAAAGGATATATAATAATAGTAGTATGCATGGATGACATAAATTTAATTGGGACTTTAAAAGAGCTCGAGACAATTTCTAACTATTCAAAGAAGGAGTCTGAGATGAAAAACCTTGGGAAAACAAAACTTTGTCTCGATATATAAATTGAAACAAATCTAGTAGGATTATAGTCCACCGGTTAAATTATATTGAAAAAATATTAAAATGCCTTAACATGGATAAATATCACCCATTAAGTATTCCCATGGTTGTCCAGTATTTAGACATAAAAAAAGATCCAAATTGTCCTAAATAGGAAGATGGGGAAATATTAGCTCCACAAGTAACCCAATTTAAGTGCAATTTGTGCATTGTTGTACTTGACTCAATACACTACTAGATATTTCATTTTTTGTGAATTAGCTTGCTATATATAATTTTGAATTAACCAAAAGACATTAGTCTGGTGTTAATCATATCCTAAGATATTTATGTGGAATTACTGACATGAGTTTAATTTATTCTTATAATTCTAATGGTTTTATGTTAGTAGGTTATATAGATTCCAGATACCTCTCATATCCCCATAAGGATTGGTCTTAGAAATGTTATGTATTTTTTAGTGGCAATACTTATATTTCTTGGTATTTTAACAAACTCTAGTAGGTACTTCTTCTAACAACTCTAAAATTTTAGCTTTTCATGAAGTTATACGCGAATATGTATCATTATGATCTTTAATTCAACATAGTCATAGTTCTTATCAATTGCGTTTCATTTACAAATATTTTGAGTGTTATTTAGGAAGAAATGCAACATGTATAACACAAATTAAAGAATCCCTCATTAAAAGAGATATATCAAACACATTTCACCGAAGTTTTCCTTCACTCAGGAGGTTCAACAGAAAAATCAGATTGAAGTCGTGCAAGTACGTTAAAGTGATAACCTAATTGATCTTTTCGCCAAGTCACTGCTAAAAGTAACATTCTATAAGCTTGGGTATGATATTGGAATACATCGCCTCTACAAATAGACAAATTGAGACGTGAAAATCAAAGGGAGAATAAAAGAAGATGTTATTCAAGACATATGAATGTTATAATTATTTTTCTTTAACTAGGTTTTGTCCCACATAGTTTTCCTAGTAAATATTTAAATTAGGCAGCATCAGTACCGACTCAAGAATAAAAAAAAATGACTTTTTCCCCTCAAAATTTTCCACTAGTTTTCTTTAGAATAGGTTTAATGAGTCAATTGTCATTGAATGATTGAAATAATGTACATCTATGGTGAGTGTTGTGATTATCTATACGTAAGGTGGATGTTCACATTTAGTTACGACTCTTGTATTATAACCTTGTCTTTTTAAAACAAGGATTCTTTATAGAGGCACCCATAAAGAATAAATTATAATAGATTAGAATGAAAAAGGAAAATCCATGTGGCCGATCCTATATGATAAGATTAAGGCAAGGATGATTATGATGACGAATCTATTTTTTCAGTGAAATTAGTTTGACTCATTTTAAAATGATGATTTTTTCATGTGCTTATTTTTTTTAGTAAACCCCAAATTTCTAATAACCATATATTTATTATGAATAATAAAAGGGTCATTTGGCTTTTGACCCCGCTCATTTTTTCAGTTTATATTTTAGTACTCATTTTTTTCATAATATAGGGTTGATCCCTATTTTTAATGAAAATCGTTTGGTCAACTTTGTTGACTGTTAACTTTAGTCTTTTCTCTGTTAAACCCGAAATACCATCTATCCCTTATCTTATGAACTAATCTTCATTTTATTTACTCAATTTCTTGTAATATTTTCTATATTGTGATTGTCATTTTGTATTTGTCAAAAAATAATGAATTCAAAAAAAAAGTAATTATTTGTTATACTTAATTGAATAAAAAAATTATATATTTAATATTTTTAAAGCATTGCTTGAAACTTAAATTTGAAAACTAAACTGAAATCGTTTGTACTTTATTCAAGTTCACCCAATATTGCCCTTATTTAATTGTCTCTCACCTCATCCTATGCCAGTGACCTTAATAGAAAATAGCAAATCGACTATGTTATATTGATTTAACCATTATCATAGAGTAAACATTTTTTAAAATGTTAGAGGAAACCTAAAAAAATTATTTTAATTATAAAAACTACAAAAATGTAGCATTTATTTTTAGAATTATTTTATATACATTATGTTCTCCATAATTATATTAATACTAAGAGTCACTTTGATTAATGAAAGGGTACTCCAAATATCAAGAGTTAGAAGGACTCTTGGTCCTCTACCTTGATGGGCGGTTGATATTAAGTGAGTGTTAGAGATTTAGGTCTTATCCCTGCCTATAAATAAGTGATAGATTTCTATCACTCAGACACTGAAAGACAACATAATGAAATTATAAGAAAGAGAGAGAAATCTAATTCTCAAGGAGAGTAAATTTCGAAATAGTGTTTTGGGAATACATGGAGATCTAACCGTTGGAATGTGTTGAAATTGGAGTATGCTCTTTCCATATAAATGCTGAAGTCATGTTTCGAAATTCAGTCCGATTGGAAATCGTTGAGATTGACTACTCCATCAATCTTTCTACTTGTGATAATTATGGAGGTATGTTATTTTAATATCATTTTATGTTCCACATAATGATTATATGTTATTATAATACCATTTATGTTCCGTATAATGATTAAATATGATAATTATGATGATCTAAGATCCTTTTATTAAGAACATTTGTATGTGAAATTTTAGTCAAATTAATGTTTTCTTGATTAATATTATGGTGTTCTTAAGAATGGTTTTACATGTCGTATCAGAGCTAAAATTTAAGATCTCGTGATTTTTCTTTATTGTTGTTTACCTATAGTATACTATACATTAAATCAAATTTTGTGTGTGCTTGTGATTTTTTTTTTGTGACGTTTTCTTATGTCTCCTATGCTTACTAGTCGGAATGATAAGTCAAAACTTGATCGGTATTTTCTGAAACTCACATGGTCAACTGGAAACGTCGAAATAAATAAAACTCATTATATGCAATGGGATCCACCCCAGTTTTGCGTTTTGATGTCATTTAGACTTTTAAAAATGCGTTTTTATCATTTTTGGTAATAATGTCAACGCTTATAACTCTCGTTTAAAATTTGATTTTACGATTCCGCAAATTGGAGAGTGATTCTGAAAAGATTATTTATGTTATTGTAATGATAACTAAAAAAATTCCATTTTGGAAAAAATAAATTATTTTCCATATTTTATGGTATAAATCACTACATATTTTTTTTTATTAAATAGTTGTTCTAATATTCATGTTATGTATTATTTGTATTGACCAAAAGGTTCAATATAAAATTTTGAATATTAAAAGTATGTATGATTATGTGTTTGACCACAATATTTTGGTAAAATTATATTTTTTTGCATAATTTATATTTGATAGCCCAAAGGTCCTAATGTAATTAATATTTCGGCACTAATATTTATATGATATTAGATGGGAAAGACATTAAAGTGTCTTACTCTGTAATTATAAATATTATATTATTGTATACGCATATATATTTAGACCCTTAATTATATATTAAGTTTTGAGTATAATATTTTTGGTGGCATTGATTTTACATAAATTATATTTAAAATAAAAAAATACAATTTTGAATTCCACAATTTATTTTGAGATTTTGGAGTGATTATCTACATCCTTATAGTGTTAAATCAAATTTTTGGCAAAAGTTACGATTTTGTCAAATATTATGCTTGTGTTTTCACTATGGGAATCGTTTTGTTTATTCATGAATTTATGTTTGTGTTGGATTAGAAACCAGACAGACGTTATGATCATTTCGTGAATATTGAATGTATGATTATACTTTTTGGACAAATATTCTTGTTTTATGTGCATTTAAATGCTAAACACGAGTCTACATATTTCATGTGGAAGGATATTAGACATGTGTTATTGTTGAATATTATTTTATTATTAATATTCATATTTTGATGAGTCTCGTGCAAAACACAGACTAACGATTCATATTATTGAATATTATGCTATTGTTAATATTCATATTTTGATGAGTCTCGTGCCAAACACATGCCAACGATTTGTTAAATATTATGTTATTGTTAATATTCATGTTTTGACAAGTCTCGTGCCAAATACAGGTCAATGATTCATATTGTTGAATATCATGATATTCGTATTTTAATGAGTCTCGTGCCAAATACAGTACCAATGATTCAGGTAGTTGAATATCAGAATTATTTTTTATTATAATGTTAGTACTCCCGTTCAGTTTAATTAAATATCAAACACCAACAACTTAATGTTAGAACCGTATTGTGCATTAATATGACCATGAATGATTTGGGTCAATATTTACAATTTGTTAATCATACATAAGTGATGAAGTGAAAGTAAATGATTCATGTTTTCCATTTACTATTATTCGTGTAATATTTCATACAAACTCCCTGTTTATTTGATTCTCACATTATGTCTAGTTTTTCGTGAATTTCAAATTAAGAAATAGATAATTTTATAATTTATTCATGTATTACGAGTATTTTACACATGTAGGCTTATCTCTAATATTTATATAATGTAAGGATTGATGTTCGTTAAAGTACTCCATTCCATAACAGATAAATATTTGACTAATGCGTTCACATCGTGCATATTTTGGTTGCCTACCAGTCCATGTATAATATTGAATGCTAAGATTTATGACGTTGCACACATATTATTGATTATTCAATTATTGTGATTCGGTAGCCTACAGGTCCAATTACAATTATTGAGAAATAAATTAAGTGGTGATATATATTTTGTGAAGGCAATAATGGTCATACAATGTAGATGTCATTGTTTCTTTCATCATAATATCACCAATTAAGTTTATGAAACCCATACATGAATAATTTAGTTCATTGCTCATGCGATATTTAATGAACATAAATGGAAAATTATTGACTTATGTATGTAAGTCTTTACTTAATGTAATATTCATATTATGAAATATTTGGTAGCCTCACCACAATGACCCAACTATAATGAAAATGAATATTAAATATAAAGATGATCGCAGTAGTAACATCTGATGCTTATAACTATGGAGTATATTGAGTTTAATAATTAAACAAGACTATTCCTTACATGGAATTTATTTTGACTGACTAAATGAACTCTATATATCATATACACTATTCAAGTATGTATCATGTATATTTAATACTTAAGTATGTACAAGCATCATATAATTGCTAATCAATGGTTATTAATGAGAAAAATAAAATGCACATTAGGTGTTAGAGGGATATTAACGTATGTGCTGTCAAATTAAAGCATTAATGTAGTGAGCAATTTATCACATATCTTTAACATGTTATGGTATGATTTTGTTTCTCTCGATTATTATGTTGAATTATTTTTTTGAGCCTACTATTGATGATCAATATTATGTGGAAGACTCCATATAAAGTTTGAAGAAATTAAATAAATTAAGTTTGTTTACATATTGCACACTCGGACTACTAATGATAAAGACAGTATGTATCTTTTATGGTTTGAAACGAGTTTCCATCTTAGTAGAGTTTGCAAGTTAAGCTTACTATAGTATTTACTTTTGATGCAAGGATTGTTTACAAAACAAACTAGAAATGCGAATAAGATTCCTTCTCTTTTATTCTTGGGGAATTAATCCATTTGTTTTTCATAAAACCTCAATGCTTCCAATTTTCTTAAATTTTTTTTGTCTAGACTTGATTGTGAGGGATATTTTTTAAAGCACACTTTAGTCATTCTCAAAGGTTATGTTATTCCTTTGTTGTTTTGTATAAAATAAAATTTGGATATATTTCTTTTAGAAGATTGTTTTGAGACCGCATCATAATTATAGTATTATTGATGAAACTCTTTAATCTTGTACCAAATTAAATCTGACTCCCTTTGATAATTTTTTATGGACTAGATTTTTGTAATATCTCTTATCAATATTAATAGTCGAGTTATGACCTTAAAGTATTACAATATCTAATATAAGGATGACCTATGTGGCCCAAGTGGGAGATTATGAGATTGTCCCTTAAAGTGGACCTACATAGATCCTATAATCGCCATTTACATGCACTTATTGCATTAAAGAAAAGTAAATGTCAAATTTATTATGAGTGTTGAAATTAGTGAGAGTTGAAAATCATGAAATATGGCTATAAAGGAATGTGGGGTATTTATTCAATTAATGATAACTTTCTTGAATACTTGTTCTTTTAGTTGTTGGATTTCTTAAACAATAAAGAACAAATAAATGATCAACCACTAAATTATGGAATTGTCACTACGAGACAAATGTAAATAAAATCATAAGGAATAGTATTAGGAAGATCCTAAATTATTATGTGGTATATCTACATGAATATTAATTTGGTATAATGATTAATAAAGATATGATTTTATTTTCACAAATCATAAGAAGTAAACTTACTGGACTATGAGATTTTATTGAATTACATTTAAGTGGAGTATGAAGAGGTCATCAAAACCAAACATGATGTTAATTGTAATTAAATGAATAAAGTTAAATTGTAGTAAAATATTTTATGTGTAATGAACCTTCTCACATTTTCCAAGGACGTCATTTTTTTAAGGATGTAAAATTCTTATGAGATGAGTAACTCATTAGTGGGAGTTGAAAATCATGAAATATGGTTATAAAGTAATGTAGGGTACTTATCCCATTAACGATAATCTTCTTGAATACCTGTTCTTTTAGTTGTTGGATTGCTTAAACAACAAAAAACAATTAATGATCAACCACTAAATTATGGTATTGTCAGTGTGAGACAAATGTAGATAAAATCATAAGGAATAGTATTAAAAAGATCATAAATGGAGTCTACTATCCAAAATGATTATGTGGTGTATATACATGAATATGAATTTAGTACAAGGATAAAGAAAGAGCTGATTTTGTTTTCACAAATCATAAGAAGTAAACTTACTAGACTATGAGATCTCATTGAATTACATTTAAGTGGAGTATAAAAAGGTCACCAAGACAAACCCGATGTTAATTATAATTAAATTAATAAAGTTAAATTGTAGTCATATATTTTATGTGTAATGAGAAAAGGATTATAAATTTACCTTCACACATTTTCCAAGGACGTCATTTTTTTAAAGACGTAAAATTCTTATGAGATGAGTAACTCGTTATGATGAGAGTTACATTAGTGATTGTGAAAACTATTATGCTTATGATATTTTACACACGTTATAAAGAAATAATTGTATAAACTTAATTAATTTTCTCACCTATGGTATTTTTAGAAGTAATACCATTATATTTTCTAATCACTATATATACAACTTATATAACTTATGATCAGCGACAGTAAGTTTATATATTCAATTTATTGTAAAGCAGATAAACAAAATGTTACATGAATTTTCAATATATAATGGATGAAGTTATGAGATACTAAAAGATTATATGCTCACATTAAAGTTGATTGTTCATTTTTATATGATCAGTTATTACAACTCAGATTTACTGGTTTTATTAAAAGTATGAAGTTCACTCTTATCTACTTATGTCTATTTCGGTTTAACGACCAATATAATGAAGGAGTGCAACATAATCAATTGAGTATTATGGAAATCTGAATCTGTAGCATGCTTTGATGCTACAACTTATTGATTATGGCAATGTAATTTAAATTTCGAAACTTGGAGTTGTCGACACTATTACCAAGTTGCTGAAATATTACGATACCGTCGTTGCAATCTTCTTTATTAAGATACATTAGGTATTATGTGGGTAACTAAACATATTGAATGTAAATACCTTTTAAAGAAGAAATTCTGAAACAAGTGTCATTTAACACATTTGTACAAGTGTTAACATAGAAAATTCACTTGATTGGGCTATCATGAAAGACATTAATGAAGCATGCTTAAGATACGAATCTTAAAGTATAGCCGGTAGAATCTTGATGTGGTGGATTTTATAGTGCTTATTTTGACACTAACATATGATATCGTATAGTGTTTCAGAATCATTTGTTGATGTCGTTATTGTACACATGCATGTGCATGAAAGAAGGTGACAGAAATAGTCTTTTACAGAGATATTATTGGACCATTATTGAATAATCCTATTTATAGACCTTATTGGGAGAGTTGTTAATGTTGTGGTACATGAAAACGATCATACTCTTGAATTAGTATGTGAGCTCCATGACTCACATTAATGAGTTATTTGATGAAGGTGTTTATGAAAAACCATTTAAGCATGACTCAAATATTATTGCGCACTTTATGATAATTATGGATCAAGTAGGAGACTGTTAGAATTATTTTATACAATTCTACATTATGTGACCCATAATTATATCAGTATTAAGACTCACTTTAATTAAGGAAAGGGTACTCCAAATACCAAGAGTCAAAAGGACTCTTGTGCCTCTACCTTGATGGACGATTGCTAGTAAGTGACTGTTGAAGATTTAGGTTTTGTCTCTACTTATAAATAAGTGACTAATTTTCATCATTCGGACACTGAAAGACAACATAATGAAATTATAGGAAATTGAGAGAAATCTAAATTCTCAAGGAGAGTAAATTTTGAAATAGAGTTTTGGCCATACATGGAGATTTAATTGTTGGAATGCATTGAGATTGGAATATGTTCTTGTCATATAAATGATGAAGCCATGTTCCGAAATTAAGCCCGATAAAAAATTATTAAGGTTAACTGCTTCATCAATCTTTCTAGTTGTGACAATTATGGAGGTATATTATTTTAATACCATTTTATGTTCCACGTAATGATTATATGTTATTATAATACCATTTATGTTGCACATAATGATTAAATATGATAATCATGAAGGTTCAAGATCCTTTTATTAAGAACATTTGTATGTGAAAATTTAGTCAAATTAATGTTTTCTTGATTAATATTATGGTGTTCTTAAGAATGGTTTTACATCTATTATATACTCTAAGCTTTGATTTACTTAGTTCACACATTTAGAGAGGTTAAGAGTCCTACTCATTTCCATAGTAATAAATTATTTATGTAATTTAGAACATTTAATTATTGCAGGGTTATTTGTTAGGTTGGATATCCCTCCTTTGTTGATTAATGATGGATCCTTTTAGACCTAGTTGCACAACTTTGTGTGCTTTGTCTCGAAACAGCTAATTAATATCTAATGCCTACTAGTTATTTGACCATGATATTGCAAGCTTTTTGCGACAATATAAATGTGTTTTTCCCTTATATAACTCGAGTTGATCATACTCTAATGGATATAAAAATTATTCTTTATAATATTTGTACTTGACTCTCTATATTTAAATTCATTATTTTATTAATCTCCGTTAACTATAATTATGAGGAATCCACGTCATTTGATTCAATACCCTTAATATATCTCAATAAATCCATATATAGCCTTTACTAATTAAATCAACAAATAACACAAATTTTAGGCTAAAGTTGAAAAAAATTAGAATAATTATGTTTTTCCACTATAATAATTAACATAAATGTAAGGACAAAATTCTAATTGAGTCATTTGTAGTTTTGACTAAATTCAGTTGGAAAAAATATTTTGGTCGTTATGATTCGTACAAATATCATCATTGAAGAATTTGGGCACCGACTATGCACACCTCATTATATGTATTTCGAATGCTCTTTTCCCTTCTTCAAATGGGGTGCAAGTGTCCTTAGAAAGTCTCTCCAGGCATCAAAACACTCAGATCTGCAAACAAATATACTAATGCATTATTTTCATCTAGGGACACTATAGAAAGTACCACTACCCTTTAAGAATGATCCATCCAAACCAAGAATTGGTCTGTAGCCATTGATGAAGCCATCTAATGAAGCTTTGAATGCAATACATATTTAAACAAATGACTGATCAATAGGGGAACTGATTCATTCTATAACACTACCAGGGTTCATCTTCAGAAATTGATTCTGTATTTCTGGGACCATTCTATAGCCCTTTTGTAATTACCAAAAACCCTTTCATGACAAATCATCATGGCATTATATGCAGTCATGTATAACACTTTTGTTCCATTTTTCTCCCAAATTTCTGCATTGATGTCCATTGGCTTGAATCCCTAGTGCTTCCTCATAGCTGACTCTATTTGATTTGCACCCCAACCAGCATGTGCTTTTGAGTTTTTGCATTTCTCATCACTCTTATAAGTGGGTTGGTCATTGAAGCTTCTAAGCATGGCAGTGTGTTCCTTTGGCAGCCATCTAACATACACCCTCCATGAACATTTGTGGTCTTTGCACACAAATATAATCTCTAAATTGTCATTCTTCTTCTGCTTGTGATTCAAGCGTGGCGAATTGACCATGGAGCAGAGAGATTTAGCTTGTTAGTGACTTAGCATTGAGGACTTAGTGATAGTGCGACTGTAACATTATATAACTCCTTTAGAGACCCAAAATTCGACAATTAGAGGGACAGAGTTTTGGATTTCACGGTTATATACTTGGGTCTACAAAAATCAGTGAATGACAATGCTAGTGTTTCATGCATTGGAGAAAGTTCTTTTGGGCTCATTTGTGAAAAGCATAAGCCCAAATGAGCGTCGATCGTGGAGAGACGTTATTTTATCCTAGGACATCAGTTTAAATGGTGATTATTGAACGTGTGGAGAAAACACTTTGAACTGAGAGCTATTACGCTATAAGGCCAGTATAGTCGGGGAGTACGGCGAAGGGAACACTGAGAAAACTTTTGCCCCACAAATTAATGGGTGGGGCAACATCGAGAAGAATTAAAGTGTAAAAATGCACGGGATATAGGGTGTATGGGCACCCTGGTTAGTGTGATTTCAGAGTCGTCTTAAATAAAGGGATGTGTAAATAAAAATATTGAATGTATGCCTGCGAGGCAGTCATAAAATAAGTGGAAAAGTGTAGTGAACTGAAATACGTTTGAGAAAGGAAACGGTCTGACTATATGTATATCAATGAGAACTACCTCCACTATAGGGAGTGGAAAGGTGGAGGAGGCCTATGTAATAAGATATCCCAATGCAAGGTGGAAACCCACATTTTTTGGAAAATAGAAAATAGTATCACTTAGTCATACGCCTAGAGTGGTTTTACGCATAGACAAGGTGTAGATTCCTACCTGATGAAAACTGCACAAGGAATAGAGTTCTTGAGCATGGAAATTGGTGTTGAATGAGACATAGTGAATTTGTCTCCGGGTAGACCATTTAAGGATGGAAAAAGGTTGATTTGAGGGTATCAACCAGGAAAATTTTGAAATTTTATGGTTTCAGTGATAGAATTAATGCTCAGGTTGGCAAAAATCACATTTGGGTGATTAAAAAAAATCGTGGAGGGGTTAAGGTTTCCATCAGGTTGCTGAATGGATTGACCTGAACAAGAATTGTTATCTTGGAATGGGTTATACTATCGAGTAATATACCCAACTTTACTATTAACCGGAAGGAGTGAAACGGGATAAGGCGTCGTCCAATAATGTTGGGAATTTGGGTGAGACCTTTTCAGTCCCATCTCTGGTAAAAATTTTCGGGAGGTGATAGGGACAGAGTTACATATTGGGTTGAAGGTGTCTCCCATAAGTCGATGGGTAGACGGGAAGTGAGAATTGTGCATTCTAGAATTTTGGGTAATTCGGGAGTAGTAAATACCACAGGTAGAGTTACGTGTGATGCCTTGTAACGGTTTAGTATCTGCGTGACACCTTGGGAGACTTTATGGGAAAAGTTTCAGTATCCACCTTTGGTTGATAAGAGGTGGGGAAATAACAAGCTGCTAGGACCCAAAATGGGTTATGGTCCATCAGCGGGAATTGAGTAACTTGTATCCTTTCGTATAGTTCAGGGACATAAGGAGGGGTATGTCACCGTGAGTTAAAGGTTTGAAGCCTGACATGAATAGTCAGGCATTTTGCGGGTACTTACCCTGAAGAAAGTCACGTGTTTGGCAACGAGGAAATTGGCACTCGGGCAATAGGAGAATTTCCTAACATAAAGATAGTAGAGCTGGTGGAGTATAGGCTCATCGTTTGAGGCACTGTATGGTCGGGGACCATCGAGTTAGAGATTGGTGACCGTCGAGAGGTATTCCTAGCACTGCCCACTCGAGGAGATTATTTTGCAGTCAGACATCTAATATAAGGAGAGATCCCAGGGCTATTTTGGGTCGCAGTGAGCGAAAGTTACGATCTAATGTAGTGCCATTAGTAAGAGTTTAGTGGGGGCATAACAGTATTGACGAGTCTACGTGGGAGTGAGAAGAGGATATGCGAGAGCAGTATCCAGAGTTATTCGCCGTAGTTATGATCTAATTTCGAAGACGAAATTCCTTTGTAAGGGGGGAAGTATGTAATACCCCGTATTTCTGTGCATTTAATATTTAATTAATTCGAATAATTTTAAATTACTTATGTGTCGTAATTTAATTGAATTAATTATGTTAATATTTATGTAAATATTAATCGGGAGAATAAATGGTTAATATTTATGGAATTTGAATTACTATGTGAATAGTAATAATTTATTTACGTCATAACGTGTATTAGTGATGTGGCTTTTATTTATCTCAGTCACGAGTCAAATATAGACTAAGTTGGGTGTGAGATAGGAACTTTTAATAAATTAATCATGATGTCAATTCTGAGTGCACGGTTGAGTTCGAATGGGCCGAGAAAGTCGAAAAAGTGTATCCGGGGGTAGCAAATGGGCCACGAGACGTTTTTAGACATAACTGGGCACATACGGGGGTGTTCGGGTCATTTGGACTTGGCACATTAGGCTAAAAACATGATTTAGTATACTAAAACTAGGTCTTAGAGTTTGAACGGCATAAATCATATTCCATACTTAGGGCTTTGAGAGAGAAATAGAGGAAGCAAATTAAGAGCAATTTGGAGAGCTTTTGAAGACAAATCAAGAAAGGGATTTGGGTATTCTTCATCAAACCTTACTCTACCTTAACGGATCAGACTCTAAGAACCCAAAAAGGCAAGTGGTTAACTTGCTGTGACTTTAAATTTCGTGATAATAAATTCATATCATATTGTGTGTATCAAAAATCCCTTTATGGGTGTGTGTTGACAATTAAAATGGTTTTTTCTGAATTAGAGTAATGCGTGTAGATTAATTACTCAATAGATATTAGTTTATGATATGGGATTGTTGGAATCAGATTGTAGGGTGAGAATTGGTAAGTATTGATGACAAAATTCGAATCTGGATGATGAATTGAAATCGGTAGAATAAAACCTGGAAAATACCAAATTTGGTAAACATTATATTTATGTAAATTTGTTGATGATTCAAGGTTTCTAGATTGTTTAGAACCTACTATTTCATGAATTTAATGTTGATTGTGATTGGGTAAATGTTTGGGAGAGAATTAAAAAGCTTGAGGTTTAAAAAATGGTGGAAACAGAATCAGGGACGAAGATGGATATCTTTTATTCACGGTCGCGTGGGGGCTGATCTCTTATTTTTTTGATTTTTTTTGGGATTTTATATGATTTTTCTACGAAAGTGTACGTGAGACCGACATCTTTAAGAATAAATAAATTTGGGTTATTTGGAGATGTCCATAGATGAGTGAAGGACTTTGGAAAAATATTAAGATACGGGCCAAGTGAGCGAGTCAGGGTATATTGATTGAGTGACACCAAGGTAATAAGTTAATTGATGGATAAATTATTAAAATTAGAGTCATACCATATACTCGGGAAGGTAATAAATTAATTAATGTATAAATTAATTAAATTAGAGTCGGACCATAAACTCGAGAAAGTATTATGTTAATTAATTAAATTAGAGTCGGACCATAGACTCGGTAATATTTTAGGTTGGTGCTACGGATCTTGTACATGGTAAAGCCGGGAACTAATTATTATATATATACGGTGTGGTGATAGTATATATATATATATATATATATATATATATATATATATTGTGTGTGTGTGCTATTAAATATCAGTGACTGTATATTTATTTAATTTATATGCTCTAGTGCTATCAAGGGAGATTGCGCGATGTGGGTGATTCCCCTGGCTTGAGGAGCAGGGACAGTATATCCCCAGGTCATAGCGTCCGTTATATGGGTGAGGGGCTTATCTCACTTTCAAGAAGGAAATATGACCGCCTCCACGACGTTTATGTTTTTGGCCAAGTTCGTGAGCGATTCCGACTTGGGGTGACTAGGTTAAGTGAGCACACCTGGTATGATAGCATTTTAGAGAATACATCTAGAGAGGTATTACTCGGGAGGATGGGTTATATATATATATATATATATATATATATAACCCACATATCATTAATACAATTCACTTCATGTATTTAATTACCCGAATATAATTATTTATCCCATTATATACGTAGAGCCATATCATTAATACAATTCACTTCATGTATTTAATTACCCGAATATAATTATTTATCCCATTATATACGTAGAACCATATTACAACATTCGAATGTTGTAATATGGTTCTACGTATATAATGGGATAAATAATTATATTCGGGTAATTAAATACATGGGGAAAATTATATTATTTATATAACTAGTGAGCGTTATATGACTTTCAAGGAAAATGATTATTTAAGTTATAGTGATAAATATCTTATAATTCATATTGAACGTACTCGAGTTAGAGTAGTGTGGCAAAAATGAGTTATAGCAAGAACTAGTTACGGGTTAGATGACTAGGTGGGTTATAATGAATGCGTTAGGTGTGCACATTAGTTGAGGGAGTGAGTTTGTCCTCAAGAGAGTGCGACACTAGATTAAATATGAAGAGCATTCATGCATTTTAAATTACTGCAATTAATCACTTGCTAAATATTTTCAAAACGTTTTGGGTTCTAATCCTTGTTATAAAATATTTTCAAAATCTTTTAGGTGTCTAGCCACAGAGACGCCAGGTGTGACTTCATTCAAGGGATTCGCAGCTACAATATATGTGAATGTTGCAGGATTTGGATAGACGCATCTATTTTTCTATTCCTAGTGTAGGAATTCATATTAGTTTATTTCGAGCATGTCGCTTACAGTTTTATTTATTTTTCTTTCTGATTATATGAGATTTATTACTCTCTGTTTGTTTAGTTGGTTTTTAATTTTCACCGGTGGTTTATTCGGCAAGACTTTTATTATTCTATGAGATGATTGATTCTATCAACATTGGATGTTTTTATTCTATTTTCGCACTTATTTTTATCTTGGATTAATAAAGATAAAATTTGGCACCAGCTTTTTGAATACTAGGTGGTTAGTGAGTTTTAAAAAGTTTTCGATAGTGATGCTAAGAATGAATCAAATGAGATTCCTATTTTAATTTCATATAGGACTGATCACTCGGTATTTTATTAAGTGGGGTGTCACAGTTGTATACTTCTTCTGCAGCCAAATCATCAAATTGACCCATGTTGGACGGTGCTTCATTTGGATCATCAACCACTGCTGCTTCCTGTGTGATCTCAAATGGATCATCAACCACTGTTACTTCATGTCTGGTCTCAAACGGAGCCTCAAGCTTTTATGGTTCTATAGGATTCTCAAGTAAATTTAGGAAAGCCTAGTTATCTTCACCACTACCAGCAATGACACCAGTCTCTATATTAGTGGCTTTAATTGGCTTTTGTGTGGTAAACCTAGGGGACCTTGTAGGTTATTTTGGGTTTCGAGATGACTGGATTTTTTTGGTAAGGCTTTTTTTAAGTGTCTTGTTGTGGGTTTGGGACTGAGTGGATGGTTGTGGTAGGGTTTTCTTGAATGGGTTGTTGGGGTTTGGAAATAAGGTAAAGGTGAAAATTTCCATTCATAGGTAAAATAAAGTCCCACATTATCATCAAGTTTCTGTCTCCCAAAATAGGTTCTATGGTCCCCTCATTCACCCAATTTATATTGAAATCCTTGAGCCCAAACATTTCTTCCATGTCATTTACCAAATCAATAAAGCAAAATTCATCCCCATACCCATCAACTAATTTAAAAGTCTGATAACCTAGATATGTGAACCTTTCATCATCCCAAAACCCCCCTATAATGGACCACAAATGTCTTTTTCCCAAGTAAAGGCATCTACAAAAGTTAAGCACTTATATAAGATAAAATACAGAAAATTTCAATTAAATACCAAACTAACACACAAAACTTGCATGCATGCAACAAAAACCTTCGAACACTTGTTTAGTGTGATGATACCATATGAAATAACAAGAAACACTATTTTTTTCTACATTTACATCACAAATATGGCAAAATAAATTAAAAAAAAAGCTTAAATGTAAGACTAACCTTTGTTTAGTGTAATGAATACCACGAAATCGAGTGAATTTTTAACGGTGATTTATTTTTGCAAAGAGAGAAATCAGTATCGTATGTGGAGAGAAATCACCCTTCGTTGCAAAGAGAGAGAAGAACACTCAGAAATGTCGTACAACTGTAAAAGACAACGATTGGGTTTATTATTATTATATGTAAATTTTGAGAGTTTTTTTTATTAATTAAGTCTTATAGACTAGTCAACCGTTAATTAAATCCTATTTTTAAATTTATGATTTTTTTACTAATATACCCTTCCCTCTATATTAACTCCAAATTTAAAAATAATAATTATTTTTTTTTCTTTTTCAAACTTTAAGTAAGTAGAACTTTCGATATATAATTTAAAAACTTACAAAATTTATATTTTTGAAAGCTATTAATCGAACCTTCAAGACCCATATTTGATGAAAAATATTAAAAAAATAAAGATGACGTGTTTTCTTCGTTTTTAGGCAAATAGAAAATATTATTATCTCTGTAATATTTGTACCGTAAATGTTTACTATCTGTGAAAATATCCCAAATATAAAACCGTTTTATTTTTCGGTGATCACAGTAAATTTTATTGTTTGTGTAATACTAACATAGTAAATATTATTGTATGTGAAAATATCTCAGATATAAAACTGTTTCATTTTTCAGTATACACAGTAAATTTTACTGTCTGTGTAATTTTATTTATTTATTTGAAATATTATGGGCGTCATGGATCTTGTTTGATAGATCTTGGTGAGGAAATTTAAAAAATAGTAATTTTGTAAAAAACAGATTTGTAAATTAGAAGTTATGATCATTTGAAGATTAAAAATAAGAGAAAAAAGTTCATTTGTGTGATTTCCCTCAAAAAGTTACAAATTGGTGATTTCAACAGGGTAATATTGTGAAAAAAAATTCCAAAAATTTAGAAATAGAACTTATTTGATGGTTGAAAAGTCATTAAAATTTATTTATAAAAAATCTTTTCACATATAGGGATGGCAACGGGGTGGGGCGATTTTTATTTAAATTAACTCCTAACCCGCCCCATTTAATAAACGAGGCGGGGTGGGGCAGGGCGGGCTCCTACGGGTTGGGTTAATTTTAAAAATAATAAAATTAACATTATTACATTACACTCTTAAAGGTCTACAATGGTTCGTATTTCAATATGTGACAATATCCCAATTATCAATCTATGTTTTCACATAGATCTTTTACAAATTTAACATACATATAATTTTTTTTTTTAATGTGTGTGTGCGTGTGGTTTAATTGTAATTAACATACATATAAAGAGTAATTATGTAGGTATAAGTTAAACGGGGGGATGTGTTACGATTTTATTTAACTTGACTCCTAACTCACACCATTTAATAAACGATTTTTTTTTAAAACCCTTACCTGTTCCTAATTCATTAATTGGGTTTTAAAACCCGCCCCATTAGAATCGAGACGGGGCGGCGCTCCTACGGGCGGGTTAAATTGCCATCCCTATTCACATAGAACCTATATGTAAAACCCCCTTTTAATTATCATATTACATATTAAGTAATTGAATTGTTATTTGTTTAATAAAATGATTAATTATCCAAAAATCCCTAAAATATTTTTTAATATACATTTAATCAAAGTTTTTTTATTTTGTTACAAAAAATTCCTCAAACATTCATAAATTAATATTCTCTTATTTTTGTGCTAGCGGTAACCCGGCGCCACCGCCCTCCACTGCCGGAGCTTCGGTAACATGAAGAACTCCTTTTTTTTTAAATGCTTTAATGTGATGAGAGAATTTTTAAAATAAAATAAAATAAAAAAATTAAATTAAATATGTATTAAAAAACATTCTAACTACAATTTATACGGACCTTAATAAAATTGGTAAAAGAGGTTGAAATGGAGCACCTGAGTTTGGATCGCTTAGCCTTCTTCCCTACTACTACTACTAATAGTGGTAGCATGTTTCGGCTCACAAGGTTACTGTTTTAAATTGCCCGCCACTCAGTAGTGCCGTCAACGAAATTCAATTGTTACGTAGGTATGTTTATTCTAGGGTTTGGTGTTTCTATGTTCTGTTTTACCATTCTGCACCTTAATTCCTAGGTCTCTTTGTCTTTCATCACTTTCCAGCTTGACTCCCTGCACGTGAATTCATCATATATCAATCAAACCATATTATATGCATAACATCATTGCAATACTTTTTCTGTTTTAGGAATCACAAGTTTGTTTTGGAACAGATTGGGGAGAGAGAAACTTCACAACTACACTTTGGATAATATTGAGCCCCCCCCCCCCCCCCCCCCCCCACACACACACAGATATATATATATATATATATATATATAGAGAGAGAGAGAGAGAGACTAAGTTTGAACATCATTTTTTTTTAATAATAAAAAAAATATTTTTGAGCTAATTTTTGTGTGTGATATTTTAAACATTGCCCATATAAAAAAAAGCGCATATACCAAATAGTCCCTCGAATATTTTTTAATACACATTTAGTCCAAACTTTTTTATTTTGTTTCAAAAAGTCTCTCACCACATAAAAACGCTAAAAAAAAGAAGCTCCAATGAGGGTTGTCGGAGCTCCGGCGGTGGGGGGAGGGGGTGCCGCTAGCGCGGATCTTTAAAAATAAGAGAATATTGGTTAAATGGGTGTTTGAGGGGATTTTTAGAACAAAATAAAAAGGCTTGGACTAAATGTGCATTAAAAAATGTTCGCGGGGCTTTTTGGTAATTCATCCTAAAAAAAATCAGCTCAAAAAAACTTTAATTGCTATTTTTAAACAATTGGTCAAACTTTCGCTCCTTGTAACGCACTTTAAAAGCGGCAAAGTTTGTCCGATTTTTTAAAAATAGCAATTTTTTTGAGCTGATTTTTTTATATGGATCATTTGAAATATTTAAATATCACATTAAAAAAATCAGCTCAATTTTTTTTTTTTAATATTTTAAAAAAATTGATGTGCGCTAGCACGTGTGCAAAGTTAGTGTGCACAGGAGCCTGCCTCTCTCTCTCTCTCTCTCTATATATATATATATATATATATATATATTATTGGAGTCTTTGAGGTTGAACTTATAGGTGATGATTTTGAGTAGTGCAAATTCTTAATATGATCTCTTAGTACCCACCGTACTGCTTAATTTAATAATAATCGCGTAACATGCCCTATCCTAGTTTATCATGCATTCAATTTCATATCCTTTTAGGCAATTGGTAATTAATCGTCAAAATTTGAGGTACAAGTGGCAAATTCAACCCACATTTTGTGAGCCGCCCATTTCAACCCATGATGGGCCACCCTTCATTCTTTGCGGGTTAAAGTCCTCTACCCATTTTTGTGTTGTACCCTGCATTTATTCTAATGCTACATGTTGGTAAGAAGGTGTGGGTTGTTGATTTCTCCAATAAAGATGCAGATTTGAATTTTTTTATATTTATATTTTTTGGGGCTATCTTGAGAGAATGGAAAAGGATTCAAAATCCTAAAAGGCCATAGATTTTGGTTCATTGGTTGTATACATATATTGGTATAGATATATGTGTGTATTTTAAATATAAAATTAAGTGTCTCCCTCCAGCCCCCCAGAAAAAAGAAGAAAAAAGAAGGGAACTGAAATGGGTTTACAGGCCAACCCCCACCCAGCCCGGCCATTTGAAAACCTAACCCGTTTTCAGTGTGTCCATATTTGGCCCAATCCGTCCATCTGCCAGGTCTAGTTTGAGGCTATAAGGTTATAATACCTGAAAAGTGATCAATTTTTAGACACTTTGTCTGACTTAGTTTCCCCAAATTTGTTCTTAATTAAAACTAATGAAGATAATTATTCTCAATTTTACATTACTGATCATGTTAGACACAAACATAGAGATTTGATGTAGCATATTGTAAAGTTATCAAAATGGCCAATGCTTTCAAAATCCTCACAATTCTTAGAAAGTCTATGGAATTGTTTCTGTTTATAGACTATGGAAAATTTATATACGCTGTTGAGCCTTCCACCTTTATTTTTTGGTTGAAATGTGAATTTAATTAACACCAAGGCAAAGGCTTCCACCTTTGTTGAACCAAAGGAGAGTGTCATTACTGTGTCAATTTTTGGTAAACGTGGTATAAGATTTTTGTTAGTTTGTGTATTTGTTGACAATATTGTTATTCTTCATTTTTTTGTTTTTGAATTATTGGGTCGGTCTATTAGTTTACTTAACTTATATGTTGTGGAGTTGAGAGCAGAAGCGAATCTAATTAAATTGCACTACAAACAACCACATAAAGAGACCAAGGGTCTAATTGCTATTTCTCATTCATCTCGCAAAAGTAAATAGTGAATACAAAAGGGTGACCAATTGCCTTTTTTATAGGCCAAGTTATTAAGCTAGCCAAGATAATCTTATAAGGTAAAATGACTAAAGAGAGCATACTAGAACATTCCGAGAGAATATTACCCTCAACCTATAATACTAACTGAAAAAGCAAAAATTACCAAACTAGACATGAAATTAAAATAAGTTAAAATTACAATAAATCCCCATCTTCCCGTACACATCATTATAAATTTTTTAAACATCAGTGTGGTGGTATTAGACTCTCTCACTTCAAAGTTTCCTCATTTCAGAGTATTGGGCAAGGCACCACTCTATCGAGATAAACGCGTCATTAAAGCTAGGCTAATTTGAGCTTAACAATTGAAAATAGGTTTCGATTTTGTGTACGTAAGTAGTATTTCATTAATAAAAATATATGATGCGGTTACGCTCGACTTTCTGGTAGGATGACTCACCGAACAACTCAACAAAGTCTTTTCCCAATTATTTGGGGTTGGCTGCATGAATCCTATTTTTTCATTCCATTATGTTTAGTGCTATGTCTTCGATTAAGCCACATGATATCATGTCATTTTTTACAATATTTCACTAAGTCAATTTAGGCCTACCTCTACTCCTTGCGATACCATCAATACTAACTAAATTACCCCTTCTTACGAGGGCATCCATTGGTCTACGCTTGACGTGTCCAAACCATCTAAGTCAATTTTCTCTCAATTTATCTTTTATAGAAGCTACTTATACCGTTTCACGAATTCGTTCACTTCTAATTCTATTCGTTCGAGCTTTACCACAAATTCATCTTAGCATTCGCATTTACCTGCACATTTTATTTTATGGTTGCCCAACACTCTGTCTAATATAACATGGCGGGTCTAATGGCCGTCCTATAAAATTTTCCTTTTAACTTCAAAGGTATATGCTTGTCACATAATACGCCGGTAGCACTTCTCCACTATAACCCACTCGCTTTAATCCTATGAGTAACATCATCACTAATATCTCCATCTTTTTGGATAATTGCGCCTAAATAATGAAAATGATCATTTGTAGGTATCTCTTGACCCTCTGGTTTCACCACACACCCGTTTGTCCTCCTATTACTATTAAAATTGCACTTCACATATTGTGTTTTAGTCCTGCTTATTTTAAATCGTCTTGTTTCTAAAGTTTCTCTGCACAATTCCAATCCAGCATTAATCACCTTCTTAGTCTCGTCCATTAAAACAATATCATATGCAAATAGCATACACCATGACACCTCATCTTGTATTTTCTCAGTCAACTCATCCATAACAAGAGCAAAGAGATAAGGACTTAGTGCTGAACCTTAGTGCGTGCAGACATACAGTAATTGAAAATTAATTACTTTCTCAATGTTCTTATTATAGTCATGACCTCATCATACATATTCTTGATCACATCAATATATATACGAGTCATTCCTTTTTTATGTAGAACCCACCATATTATATCTCTTGGTATCCTATCATACGCTTTCTCCAAATCTACAATACCATATGAAGGTCGTTCTTTTTTTCCCTATACCTCTCCATTAATCTCCTCAATAAATAAATTGCTTCCATTGTTGACCTCCCAAGAATAAACTCAAATTGATTCTCAAATATGGTTGTTTTCAATCTCAATCTATATTCAATCACCGAACAAGAACATTTCAATTTACTTTCTTGGTAGCACACAAGAAAGTGAATAGTTGTGATTTGATGCAACAAAAAATACCCAAAATTTGCCTACCTCTATACTGACGAGTTCTTGGAAAAAAGGAAACAAAAACATTGATCAGTTGCTACTTCGTCGTGATTTTTCCATATATTTAAGGGATAAAGTTGTTTGAGAATTTGAGGAGCTGAGTGCTGTACCAAAACTTGGTATGAGTTCCTTACCATGGAAGTTTTCATTAAAGGGGATTGCAAGAAAGTCAACGCATTGTGGAAGTGTAATATTTCTGCCATGTCATGGAATGTGTGGAAGGAAAGGAATGTAGGATATATGAGCAAAACGTACTCCAGTAGGAAATCTAGGAAACAAGTGAGTTTATCGCGTTGTTATGAGCATCAGTTCCAAACACTTGAATGGACATTCATTATCATCCATTTTCAACAAAGGGGCTGATACTGTGCTGTAAATGTCAGTGAGAAGGGATTCAAAACATCGTCAAGCAGTTATTATTGCTGGATTGCAGGGGTTTTCTGAGTTTATTTGGCTTTGATGGCAGGATGTTTTTGTTAAAGACATATTCTGGCGGCTAATGTTGTTTTTCTCTTTTTCCTCTTTATAGAGAAGGCTTTTAACTATGTATTATTACGTGTTTTCAGTGGACTCATAGTCCACTTTTCTTTGTTCAATTCATATATATATATATATATATATATATATATATATATATATATATCATATTTCTGATAAAAATGTTACAACCCAATAATATTAGGAAATAAGAAACAACATTCCTCATGATGTTTAGAGGATTCAAGAGAGGAATGAGTAACATACAACTAATGGTATAAACCACTAAACTCAATGGTATCCTGGCGGCATTGGCTCTTACCTCACAACTTAGAGGTCAAGAGTTCAAATTCTCTCGAGGTCACTTCTATAATGTGTCAATGTGTGTGGATTGGAGTGCTTAAATGTATCCTTAGGAATCAAGTAATTGGTCTGGATACCCGTTTGAAAGAAAAAAATTAGCATAAACCACTGATCACCGAAGAACACAAAATAAAATGTAATCCTACTTAACCACACTTGGGTCCCTCCAGGAGTCTAGGTTTGAGCGTTGGAGCTTGCTGGTCTATCCTTGGTGGTTTATCATCTATGATTTAGTGTGGTGCCTCGCTATTTATGATTGGTTTTCCTAACCATGTATAATTTATGTGTTATTGTAGGGATAAAGGTGTGAAACTTTGATTCCATGGGAGATTTGTCAAGGTAAGCACGTCCCTCTAGTGTTAATAGGTTTATGTATGCTTCTTTTTATGTATGAAATGGCTGGCTTTTATACTATTACACTTACGTGTAAGATAAACTACTACTAGATATATTTCTTCAATGAATTGAATTTAAAAATGACTTAGTTGTTTAGTATATTCTAACGATACCTTAGATACGATAGAATGTATAACGCAGCGGAAATAAACAACCAAGACTGACAAAAAACTCAAAGCAGAATTCTTATTAATAAATCAGTGATCAATAATACAATGAGACTATGCTCCTCTTATAGGCTAAGGAGTAATTGCCTTTCAAGAAAACTTGAAAGGAAATTAGGTAAATATAAGGAAACCATGTGCCCTCATAAATTAAGTAAATGTCTTATAATAAAAGATAGTGATAGTATCAGTCTAAAATTAAAGATAACACTTCTCTCTCTCTCTCTCTCTCTCTCTCTCTCTCCTTCCCCCCTTCCCTATCCGCAGATCATAATGGGCTTTCCTTAGAAAAGCTCAGCCTCGAGCTTTGTCTCGCATATTGTTATTACCGCACCATCAAAATACATATTTAAATATCTTTCGGGATCCAAATTGTCCTTGACATGATATCCTTCAAAGTTTCATCTCTCTCTCTCTCTCTCTCTCTCTCCCCCTTAACCTCACGCCTAATGGTATACCACCTGTGCTCATCATTCTCGCCCCACTTCGAAAAGTTTGGCCTCGAGCTGTCTCACCTATTGGTTATCAACGAAATAATTTTTTTTTGACATGATATCCTTCAAATTTCCTGGTCCTGGACCCATACAATAAATTATTCATAAACTGATAATTGGGGAAAATCAATTTTATCAAGTATCCAATCAAAATATTTTGTCAACAGAACAACCATAAGCTCTCTATCCTTGTCCTCATATTGTAGTTCGCAGTCAACGTTTTCTTGTGTATCAGAGCCAACCGCGTCGTTCCCCTTGCCGTCGTCAGCCACATGACTAAGGACTTTTATTGTCATGAACCTTTTTGGGGGCGCTTGTATCCTATTATTGGCAACTGGGATATTTGATATGGCAACCTGCAATGAGAGGTCACATTTTCCAGTCTAAATCTCCCATGTAAGGAATGCGAATGTTGTAACCAAGAGGGTTCAAGTTCGGGTATATAATAGTGTGCAAAGCTTGGTGGTTTGATTTAGTTAGGAGTGAGAGATGCTATTTCGTCTTCCGTGATCTCTACCTACTCTTTCTCTTCGATTAGACCTGTTCCGCTTCCCACTTTATGCATCCCACTTTATTCGCTGCTTTCGCAGCCAATGCCCATCGTGAGGCAGAGATGTTGAACGAGGACGTGTCGGTGTTACTGGCATGGTGGCAGACTATACAGGGTGGGCTGCGGCAGGCACTGCCATGGAAACTGCGTTAAAATTATATGCGAAAATGGGATTTTCGTCATCATTTTCAAGCTCTTGAAATGATGACCCGAATCGGTTTAGTTGCATATATTTGCCATATTTTCCTATTAACGTGATATATGTATTACAATGAAAATAAATAAACAAGGTTCGCAAATAAACTCAAAAGAGGAATTCTGGTTAACAATACAATGAACACTCTACTTGTCATGTAGGCTATGGAAGCCTCACCTACCAAGAAAACTCAAAAGGAAATTAGGCATATAAGGGAACCACCTAATGGTATCTTCTAAAGTAAGTCCTAAATAAACGATAGTACTAAATAATGTCACTTATCAATAAGTAATGAGTCCTAAATAAACGATAACACTCTTACTTTCCTTCCCTAACTGCACACCCTAATGGCTAACCACCCATGCATATCCCAATCAACTGTATACTTGTATTGATAGTGTTATGTCCCTACACTTATTATATAATCATATGGAAATTCGACTAGGCTTCGTCCTCCTTCCCCTGGTCCTCTTATGGTTTTGCCCTGCTCACCTCCTATCAGGTTAAAGTTACCACCGACCTGAGTAGCCAGTGATGGCAAACTACCGTGGGTCAAGGTTTCATCACAGTTTTCCTGTAAAGACACTATGTATATTGACAAACCTAGTTAGCTGATATTATCCTCACATCCACAGGAATGGAATCACTCAAACCCTCATGCATAGTGGAATAAATCATACAACCCCCGAGTACAGGTTTACATGAGCTCTATTCCAACTTTTATTGATCATACCCTCAACAATGGAAAACACATAAAACTTGTCCAAGGCTACAGATATGAACACCAATGCTGGTCCTACTTACACCTGGCTTCCCTCTTGTTCTTAATGCCTGCAAGGCTTATCTGATCCCTTTAAAATGGGTATGTGCATAGTTGTCAAATCGCGAATCGTATCGTGAATCGTTTACCCCCCGAATCGCGAATCGTGAATCGAATCGTGAATCGTATCGGTCGAATCGGAACCAAACGATAAAAACGTAGTAAAACATATGTAAATGGAATTTAACACTATAGAATTGGTAATTAAGCGTAATATGACAAAAAACTAATCATAGCACATGATAATATACCAAAATATATCACAAAAATTAACCGTAGTACATGTTCTCATCCATTTTAAGCTTACAAATGTAAAAAACAAAAATATTTCATAAAACAGCCTACATATTAATTTAAAACACCCTACATAAAACAAATATATATATATCATAAAGAGCCTATATATTAATTTAATGTAAAAAAATCGCGAAAAAAAAAAAAAAAAAAAAAAAGTGAATCGGACCGAATCGTGAATCGAACCGAATCGGACCCGAATCGGAAGATTCGAATCGTGAATCGCCGATTCGGTCCGATTCTTTAGACATTTGCGATTCGAAGGTTGATTCGAATCGTTTTGGTAGTGAATCGAATCGAATCGTCCGATTCGAATCGCGAATCGGACGATTTTGACAACTATGGGTATGTGCCTCTCGCCAATCACATACCTTGGGTAGTGACACTCCCAACTGCCAAAGGATTATCTGGATGCATTTGGCGTCCCTAGCTTCCCTAGGGTCTGGCATGTGTACAGTTTGTACCTTCTTCACTATGACAGCCAATTTCATGCATCACTTAGTGAATGTTACTATGTTTTTCCACAAGACTTAGCTCACATGTCTATCATTCGTGCTGAACATTGGCATGTCACTTGCGTCCTGAGCCATGCTCCATAGCCAGGCCCTACCAGGCTCTACCAGGCACTCATGTTAGCTATTAAGTGCACAATATGTGCCATTGATGCCGTTGGGCTGAAATTTTGCCAACAAGGGGCCTTGACAATGTAATTACCAAACATATCAGGCCCATTTACTATACCAGTAAGGCAAAACCCAAAGTGGTAGCAGCCACTAAGTTTTAATTTTTAAAAAATAGACTGTACATTGAATGAGAAAGGTAGAAACAAAGCAATTACTATAGTTGTGTGCACATGATGTTTGCTAAACATGTCTAGCCCACCTGCCAACAAGATGCCATTGATCCTTTCGATGACCTGTATCGAAGGGATATCCATATAATCCAATCAATTGCGTAAATCCCGCGGTAGCAACGAAATTGGGGAAAGTATACAGAAAAGGCAATGCTACAGCCACTAAGTTCTACTTAACACATTGTATTGACACTTTAGCCCATAACAGCGCATTATAATTTGATTACTTTTTAGGTTAAATAATTCCAATAAGTGCATATAGATGTAGAAATATTTGGGGCTCCAATAGATATTACAAAACTTGGGGGCCCAACGCGGTTGCCTCACTGGCCTGCCCTTCATATGAACTCTCTGCAATCGTCATTCCAATCCACAGCAACCCCTCTTGGCAATTCCAGCTATTAGCTTCACTGGAATCCAACTCAAACTATTGGAAAATTCCACACTCTCATATGCTTAATCAGCTTCCAAGTGAACTAGGATTTCAATAGCTGCATGCACCTAGCCTTGCCAACTGAGTTAGGATGTAACACCCACCTAACTCTAATATCTGATTTTCTCTAAGTGATGAAAAGACCATAGTCATTTATTAGGTTATCTTTTATTACGAGGAATGAGATCATGGAATACATTGACACTCTCAACTTCAAAATAGTTTGTGTGGTGCTTTGGATTAGTGATCTGTATGTTTGCATTCTGGTATCTTATGTGATATAGCAGCCTAAGTGTCTATAGTGTGCATAACAAAAGTAAGTCTCAGGGAGGATGTCAGCAATACAGTTCGAATACTTGTTGCCACGGATTGTCATCTGGGATATATGGAAAAAGATGAAATACGGAGGCATGATTCATTCCAGGCATTTGAAGAGATATGTTCGATAGCTGAGAAAAAACAGGTGACAGTTTTTCCTTTCTGTTTTTCTTATTTTATTGATTGTATCTGTCATATAAATTGCCAGTATTTTCATTGCCCATTTTAATTTAGCTGTCCCATGTTGACCCGCCGCTTCTGCATGAATCTACTTCACCCACTCAAAGAACTTGGTAGTTCTTATCTTCTTTTGCCTCTAAATTTGCTTCATAGCAAATGTGTTGTGCACTGAAATTAGCATGTTCTGATAGCTTGGAAACCTTAGTCCAACGGTCGGACGGGTAAGTGATAAGCGCCTCATAAAGCATAAGTCACGAGTTTGAAGCCTTGTTGGTGCGTAAAACCTGTGGGGTGGCCTCCCTTAATTGTGGCTTGGCCGTTCAGATTTGAGGGTCTACACATGCCCTCAGGGATTTGTCGTGTAGAAGACCGAATGCTTTGAGTTATAGAAAAGAGGTTAAATAGTTTGTTGATCTGAACCATAAAGTCAGACTGTAGATATTGTCTCTTTCCTTTCTGTACTAGTTATGAAATTTACTGTACATATAATTTAACACATTAAACCACAGATTATATGTATCAAATGTAACTAATGGGTTTCAATCTGGAGACAGGTGGACTTTTTACTACTTGGTGGTGATCTTTTTCATGAGAATAAACCATCAAGGTCAACATTAGTGAAGGCCATAGAGATTCTTCGTCGTTACTGTCTCAATGATCAACCAGTGCAATTTCAAGTTGTCAGCGACCAGACTGTGAACTTTGCAAATGTGTAATGACCTACTTCTTCTCTAAGCGCACTCCATGCTTTGAAAAATCACTGTTTTCCCAACCTTCTGGTTGGCTGAATTGAATTGAGACTTTACCTGTATAGAAAAGTTTTTGTATACTTTAGTGGGCTTGCTATTTACTTCACTTTGTCTATGCATTCTCATCTGTGCTTATGTCATAACTTGGGCAAGGGGAATAAGGGATTGTTACTTTTGAAAGGTAATGTTAGCCTGTTAGGCCTCTTATTGGTGTACACGTCTAAATAAGTTTTACAAATTATATAGGATTCTTATATTGTAATTTTGTCTGTTAAAACTTAAAAAATGAATGGAAAGCCTTCTTTCCCATGTAAAGGATGCTTCTTTTTTCAAAACCTACGGAGAGGGAGAAATCTCCTTAACCTTCTGCTCTCTTGTCAACCCCCATATATTTCACATGGAGTTTATTCTTTCTTCTTGGAAGAGGTCAGCTAGTCTCTCTCTTCTCTCCCCCCCTCTTGGTGGCTACGGGTATCTATCTAGGCAATTTTTGGATATTGGTGCTTCTCTATTTATGTGGCAATCCCTTTCTTGGGAAGGGACTGCATTACTCAAGACTTTTCCGTATTCATGTTTTGCATGGCTTGAAATTAAGAAACCAAACGTGTATGGCCCAATATGGACTAGGTCTCCTAAGATTAAAATTGGCTGGCGTTTTCGTTGTATGAGGCGAGGCTATAGCTTCAAGGCGGAACAAAGCATAAGCCTCAATTTGGGAAGAACAAAGCGTAAGCCTCAATTTGCGAAAAGAAATCCCAAAAATATAATAAAAACACTAATAGTTATGCAAATGTTGTTACATAGTTTAACCATAATTATTGAAAAGAAATTATCACACAACTTTTGCTTCATCTTTTCTCACTCCATGATCTTGGGCTTGCCTTGCCTATTCCCATACCACGAAATTGTTCCCACCATGCTAACGCATGACCTTTCAACCACATCACAACCAACTTCAATTTCTTGTCCTCAAGGACTTTATAATACTCAAAGATCCGTTCAACTAAGTTAACCCAATCGATGAACTTTTTCGTCTTGAGACTTCTGTCAAAATTGCGGGGCCTTTACCTGATATTTGTAAGTTGATCTACCTGTCGAACCTATTGTTCAACTTGTGCTACCTCCGGTGCTTGTTCGTGTTGACCACGGTTCCACCACCATCACCTCTTGGTTCCATGCGAGCATGCATCTTCGTAGGATTTCTTAGCCGCGCTCTGATAGAAATGTAAATTGCACCTTATACAGTGTCTTAATAGATATTCACACAAACTGGAATTTTGAAGAACTAGAACAAGGCTGTGAGCCCGGCAGACTAGGGAACTTTAGCAAAGGCTAATAGGGGTATATCTGTAATTAAATTATTGCTTGGAGCCTTAGCTACTTCTCCCTTTAAATATCCATGTAGTCTTCATTTGAAGATACTTTCCAATTCTTGAAATATAAGAAATCACTTGTTTCTCTCTAGAAATCATATTATTTTGATTTTTAGGTCATTAACGTGTAGTTCACGTCAAATTGGTATCGGGTGTGGCTCCAAACATTGGTGTTAGTGTGTATCGGTGTGTAGAATATCAAATCGTGCACTACATTCTCAATGGCCCCGAAGAAGACGACTCGATTTCAAGACGAGATTAACCAAGATTTAAGAGAAAGTAATCAAAAATTTTGAACGACGAATGGAGGAGTTGGCAAAAAAATAACAAGAAAATTTTGAAACCCTAATGCAACAATTTTCAAGTTGCAAAACCCTAGCCAATCCATTGAAAACCCGAATCTAAGAAACCCTTTAACCCCTGTTGCCAACCAACCAAACAGCCTTCCCCCCCCCCCCCTCCCTTTATCCCGCCCCATAGACCTGAAAACCCTTTTTTTCAGCCCCGAAGATCAACCCTAATCCTCCAGCCCTCCGAACCCCACTCCCACCCTATCGGCACCACCTCTGGCCCAAAAAAAATCCTCCCCCGCCCTGCTATTGCCCCGGGGCAAAACCTGGCTTCCCCCAGCCCACTACCCCCTCCCTGAGCCCTTCCCCAAACCCATTTTGATGCTCCGAAACCATGATTTTTGACCCGGGTGGAAGTTTTTAGGATTTCTTTGAGTGAAGAGAGAGAAAAGAAGAAGAAAATTTGTGGACTATATACTCCTCAACTTTTAGAAATTAAATTTTGACCCCCACAAGTTTTGGCACAAATTTTTGAAATTTTCACATGAGTCCCCAATTGTTTTGGACGCTCGATGACGAGCTTGGTCTTAAGAGGGGGAGAATGATGGAAATTAGAAGTTTATGGGCCATTTTAGTATTTTTAGTATTTTATAGTATTTTTGTTATTTTTTTAGTTTCTTTATATGGTTGTATATTCTTTTAGTAAATAGTTGCTTGGTATTTAGGGAAGGAAGTAGCAAAGGCTAATAAGGGTATATTTGTAATTAGATTATTGCTTGGAGCCTAAGCTACTTCCCCCTTTAAATATCCATGTAGTCTTCATTTGAAGATACTTTCCAATTCTTGAAATATAAGAAATCTCTTGTTTCTCTCTCTAGAAATCATATGATCTCGATTTTTAGGTCATTGATGTGTAGTTCACGTCATTTTCTCTATTATAAATTATATTTCTTTATTAAATAGATACTATTTTACTGTAAATTTTCTTATTAATTTACAGTTGGGACGTGTCATTTCAAGGCCACACACCCCTGCTAAAAGAAGGGAAAAAATAAAGGAGCAAGAGGCTCTTGAAGAAATAACCTTTATACATTGCTTTAAGTCATTATCAACAAATGTGATATTATATGGACATATATTAATATGTTCAGTTTCAGAATAATGTCCTCTCTTAATAACAGAATGTTAATCTTCACAGATTTGGCCAGGTAAATTATGAAGATCCTCATTTCAATGTTGGCCTGCCAGTGTTCAGTATTCATGGCAATCATGATGATCCTGCTGGAGTGGTAAGGATCGGACAGCCAGTTGCTGTGTACATTTCTGTATCCTTTATTTTAATACACTTCTCTTTGTTTCTGATAATTTTTTTTTTAAATTTATACCTTTCTTTTTATATGTGCTGGACACAATTTGTTCAACAATCACATTTCTTTAGCTTTTCTTTGGTATGTAGTAGCATTTTAATTAAAATTTCGATCGATACTTTATCATGCATTCAGAAAGAGTACATTGTATTCTGGACTCTTTGTCTAAATATACATGGACATTATGTACAAGAATCATGCGACCTGCCATATCATTGTTTGTAATTGTTCATTTGAAATTTTAATTTGTTAAACACACTCAATGCGGATACTATCTTGCTACATTGCTCTTATACTTGTTATCTTTGGCACAAAATGTTTGATAAATTGGCTTGGAGGGTGCTCTCCCATGTATCCGGAGTGATTTTCTTGTGAATTGTTGGGTTTGTTAGGGGAAGAAGAAGAGATCTAAGTGTTGTGGCAATGCATTGTATTGACATTGGCTTGGAAGGTGTGTTAGTAAAGAATTCGAGAATTTTGTTATAAAAAGAGACGTGAAAAGGGAAGTGCTATGGAACAAGATCAATTTTATGGCTTCTCTTTGGGCATTAACAACTAAGGCTTATAGAAGGCAATGTTTGAAAAAGCTTAAAGCGGCCTCAAGGCGTTTTCCTCAGACAAGGCGAGACTATGGCCTCGAGGCTGATGTGATATAATCTATAGCCTCGAGGCTGAGCAAGACATAAGCACGAGTTTGGGGAAAAAATCTAAAAAAAGAGCTTTTTTGACTTGACACCCACTTTTATTGTGTTATATGACATAACCCCCACTCCACTAATTTCTTTGACTTACCCCTAAATTTTAACACCGTCTAATTGCTGTTTAAAACTCCTTCTTTATTAATTAGACTTAACCCCCTAAATATTTTTTTTAATCAAAAAAATTCTTATATTTAATATTTAAAAAACACTCCTCACTTCATCTTCTTCCCAAAAAAAACACCCTAAATAATATTCTTATCAAACCTTAAATTATAAAAAAAAATCAGACTAAAGATCAAATACACCCTATACGATTAAATATCATTATTTGGTGTAATAAAAATTTCTAACCCTGGATCGTTGCATTCCATAACAATAAACAATCACTGAAACATGGTCACAATGAGACGTAATTACAACAAACACCAGACTCGCGGTGGCCAGCCACCAAACCGGCGGAAGACACGTCTGCATAGTTCTTGATGAACAATCCAAATCAGAATACACCGACGACGCCATGGAAAAAGCCGACATGTCACCAAAAGTTATTGTTAGCGATGTGAGGTTTAGTTGGAATATGTTTTCTGGTTTTTAATTGCCGGTGGCATGATTTTGCAAGAACAATGATGGTGAAGAAATTAGGGCAAAGGGGCTGTATTGGTTGGGTCATTGTGTTTGTCGGTGGAGATAGAAGGAATTAGTAATTAGGAAATGAAATGAACATTGAATTGGGGCTTCCAGAAATGTCATCAAAGGAATTCATACTTTATTGTTTTGAAATGTTAAATCCAAAGGTTTAAATAGTGTATTATTTGAAATTAGAATATTTAATCTTAGGTTGTATTTGATCTTCATTTTTAGTTTTATTTTGATTTTACAATTTAGGATTTGATAAAAGTAATTTGGATTTTAATTTGGGGAAGAAGATGAAGTGAGAATGAGTGTTTTTTAAAACTTGAATATAAGGATATTTTGGTAAAAAAAGAATATTTAGGCGGTTAAGTCTAATTAATAAATAAGGAGTTTTTAAGAGTAGGTAGATGGTGTTAAAAATATTGGGGTGGGGGTGTTTGGGGTGGGGGGTGGGTTGTAAGTTTAAGAAATTAGTGAAGTTGGGGTTATGTCAAATAATGCAGTAAAAAGTAGGGGTTAAGTAAAAAAAGACCCTAACACCTCCACACACTAGGAAATATTATAAATAATCTGTCATCACAAAAGATCAATAATCAAAGTCCCTATATTCCATCATAAGAAAAGCAACAAAGTTTTATCTCGTCATAATTCATAACAAAAGAGACTGGATCATCAATTATAATAATAAATTCGGTATATACAAGTGTATAACATCTATGTTTAATTTAAATATACATATTATACCCTCAAATTTATTTAGTTAAAGTGTAATCTGAGGCTTAGGCATTCTCTAACCTCTAGGCTTATAGCCTTGTTGCTATGGCCACGAAGGTTTGAGGCGTAGGTTCTAAGGTTGCCCTTTGTTGTTATAGCCTTGCCATGCCAATCCGTGGGTTGGCCTTGAGGCTATGTCATCAAAACCTATTTTAAACTTTGCTGGAAGGAAGTTGTTTCGTGAGTTATGGAGGCTGACTTCAGTCAAAGGATATGGAGTTATCTGTTGTTTGGTGTGCTTCGATAATTATGGGCAGACTTCGCCTATGATTACTTTAAATTTGGACCTTTTTTTTTTCCTTTTGTATCCATGATAACTCCTTGTCATCAACCCGCTGTACTTTCAGCTTATTCACTACATTTGTTTCTTATCAGAAAAAGAGGGATAAAGTATGCCGCTTAACAGATTAATTTCTGGTTTGTTACATACAAGGAGTAAAGGGCATTTAGTATAAAAAAATGTCCTACTGTAGTTTAAAAAAAGTGTTAAAAGTAGTTTTTTTTGACTTAATTTTTACTTTATAGCCATCTATTAGACATAACCCCTAATATACTAATTACTTTGACGTATGTACCCCTCTATTTTTTAACAAGTCAGTCTTTTGTTAAAAAAACCTTATTTCCTAAATAGACGTAACCCCCTAAAATATTTCTGACCTATAACTCAAAAAATTACCCTTCTCACTTCGTCTTCTTCCCCCAGACAAAACACTAACTTTTAAAAAAAAAACTAGCAATTTCTGAATTCTGAAACTACAATAAAAAAATATTAATTTATGAAAGAGAATGCCAAGCAGTGCAGCAGCCATATCAGCTTCGCCATTTCAACAAGACCAGCTAAACACGTCATCTACGGGTACTCGGCTGGAGCTTAATAAATCTTTGTTTCAAATCCACAAACAAAGACGATACCATTTTGGAATGAACGAGTCCCAAGTACTTTTTTGTGGCAAATTTTGCAAGTGTAGATTTAGGTTTTACAATTAGGGTACCTACTGCTTTGAATTTAGATTTTGCAAATGAAGATTCAAGTATTTTTGCTCACAGGAATAGGTGTAAAAACGAGATTGCATCAGTTGGGCACATGTAGATCATGGGATAACTTTCTAGACACCTGTTGGGAAGCTAATGCAACCGTTTTGAAAGTAGTTTCGTGGAGAAACTTGGCTCTGATACCAATTGCCACATGGATAATTTTTTTCTTTTCGAAATTCTCCGGTGAGGCACCAAGTTTTCTCCACAAAACCTGATCAGCCAACCAATACTCGAGGTTCATTCGACCAACCTGCTTTTAACACTATAATAGCAAGTAAACCAACAACCCAAACACAATATATGAGGTACACGCACACAAGACACGAAACAGGAACTCAATTCCCAACCTTTATTAATCACTCAAAAGATTACAAAGGAATACTCAATTTCGGCCTAAGGCTTCCTGCCTAAAAATTACAGGGACAAATGCTTTAAATAGAGGTTACAAATGCAGTTGACGTCCCCAATTGCGTCTCAATTATAATCTTGTCAGGTTTCTCCACGAAACTGTCTTCAAAACTGCTACATTAGCTTCCCAACAGGTGTCTAGAGAGTTATCCATGATCTCCATGTTTCCAACTGATCCCGTTTTTACACCTGTTTTCCCCAATAACCCCATATAACAGCTTCAAAACTGCTGCATTAGCATCCTAACAGGTGTCTAAGGAGTTACCCATGATCCACATGTGCTTAATTGATGCAATCCCATTTTTACACCTATTCAGCCCAATGACTCCTATGAAAACTATCCAAATCTGTTTTTGGGACAAGCTCAACTGCTCTTTGAAGTCGGCTAGCAACAATCTACGAATTAAGACAATGCCACCTCAAAATTACAAGCACCTCAGCCCACTGATACAACCCGATGTTGCAAAATAGGGGTGACTCGAAAATTTTCCGATCACGCCCAAAATCCATACACTACCAAACCCATATTCGGTCTATGGATAACCCAAACATGCCCACGAAGTTGCCATGAGATTAGGAGCACTCATGGCTAAAGACCGAATTTTGCCTCGGAGGACCCCCCTCCTTATATATGTTCTTAACGAAAAATCCACAGTGGTAGCAGTAGACGTCAAATACCAAATGATGGAAAGGACCCAACTCCCATAATCTCACAACTTTGAATTGCATGACCACTTTGTCTCAGCTGAATGCCTTAACCAAAGTGAGCCAAGACATTTTCCCTTAGTTTTGAGGTTTGCCCATACCCATAACTTCATGATGAAATTAGGGTGTGACAAACAAATCTCTGGAAAAAAAAATCAAAACCAATCACCCCCCACCCCACCCCCACCCCTACCCCTACCCCTACCCCCACAGATTCACCCCCACCCCACACACCCAAACGACGGCAGCCCCACCTCCGAACCATCCCACGGCAAGCCCACCCTGCCATTGTTCTTTCTCTCTCTCAAATTCTATCTATAATGAAACCTGAAATGCAACAAAAAAATCGATTCTTTCATTAAATCCGAAATCAAATAAAGTCCAAAAACAAAACCCATTGGAAATCAAACCCTAGAATCGCAAAATTTGAGATGGCAAGGATTTTTGGGTTTCATTCGAATGAAGGTTGAAATGGTTTCATGGGTTTCAATTTGAAACCAATTTGGTGGTGGGATTTGTGTTGCTTACTGGTTGAAGATGGGCTGGGGAGGGTCGCGTATCCGGTGCTGGCTGGGGATTGAGTGGTTTGCGATGGTGTTGGGGTGGGGGAAAGGTAGTGGCCGTGTTGGGGTGGACTTGTGATAGGAGAGGTTTGCGATGCTGGGTTGGGGAGGGTGTGTCTTGGCTGGGGAAGGAGGTGGGGGGAAGGGGGTTGCTGGCTACGGATGGAGGGGGTGGGCGGGGATAGGCTGGGTTAGGAAGTGGGTTTTGCAGGATGGGGGGAGTGACGGGGGTGGGGGGCGTTGGTGGGAGGAAATCACCGGTGGGAAGGGATAGTCATCCGTGGTCGTGAGAAGAGAGAGGGACTGTTTTCCTTTTGTTTTTTCTTTTTAATGTTTTGGATTTTTTGATTCATTTAAATTGTATTTTCTTTCTGATCTTTTGCTTTTCTTATATTTTTGGAGATTTTTAGAATCATTTTAACTGAAAATGCCACCTGTCAGTTAACATTAACACTCCTTTCACGGAAATGGAGCAAAGTCTAATTTTTAATTAAAATTGTATTCAAGTCTAAAATCGAGAATTAGTATTGTATTAAAGTCGAAAAAATCCACGAATTTATAAAGCTCAAGGTTAAATGGCATCTCCACTAGTTATCAAAAAACTGCATATTGTTAGATCCTCTTTTTGTTGTTTTGTTGTTGCTCTGAAGCTGTTTTGCACAAATGCTTTGGAATAAAAGCTTTTAGAATATAGGAATGGTTTAGTGTTTGTTGAAAAATTAGAGTTTTTATGTTGGGAAGAAGATGAAATGATCAGTCCTTTTTTTTTGTTTTTTTTTCTAATTTTATTTTATTTAAATGTAAGGATATTTAGGTCATAAAAATTGATAGGGGGAAAAGTCTAATTAAGAAATAAGAATTTTATAATGGAAGTATCTAAAGAAGGGGTCATGTCAAAGCCGTTAGTAAATTAAAGCTTATGTCTAATAAACGATTAAAGAGTGGGGGTTAAGTCATAAAATCTCTTAAAATTATTTAAAGAAATTTCAGATTTGCTGGATATAGGCTGTAGTTTTTGACCTATTCGTATTTTGGGTCTTTGGTGTATATTAGTCATTAGAAGAGTATTGAGATTGGAATTTCTGTTTGTTCATCATTGTGAGGATGCATCATGATAGTTCAGGATGAGGTCCCTAGATTCTAGCCCTATGCATAGCGGATATGGCATTATACGGATACAAGGACAGAACAAATTTAAAAAAAACATTGTATATATATATGTAGAAGAAATTTACTAACTTTAAATTTATAAACAATATGGCTACAGAAAATTTATAATTTATGGACATAAGTTTATTGCTTCACATCATGTGCCCGAGGTGTCCAAAATGGAAGAGAGAAAAAACCTCTGGCGAGCTCTGCATTTACTGGTTAGAAAAATGCACAAACAGAAGGATCTCAAGTTGGCAAGGTAAATAAAAGGATGGTAATGCTGCTAGCTGGGATTGATGTGAGGTGGCAGAAATGTTTGACTGCACGCTCTTTGGGGTTTCAAAGGAGCCTGAAGCTGCAAAAAGAGAAAGAGTAGAGGAACGAGGGAAGAGAGATTGGAAGGGGAAGGAGTATAATGAGAGTGGAAAGAAAGGATACACAACCAGCCCCAGAAATCCCATTCGAAGAATATATGACACAAAACAAGGCAAGAAAGATGAGGTTGATTGAGAAAAACAGCCATCTGTATGATCAACTTTGGCATCAAAAAAGGAGCTGAAGTTGAACGCCTACTTAAACCTAAGGATACATGGGTGGACTTAAGAATGGGTGGTTGACAATTGAAGGAGTCTGTTCAGGAGGGTGAGTATCAGTGCAATGGCTTCTGCACAATCTCTGGAAGCGAGAGATCTTGGAGTAACTAGGGCATTTAGTGGAGGATTACTAGAAGTTGATCGAAGACCTAAGGGTTTTATCAGCTTATCTCTTTGAGGCTCGCATTGGCGTGAACACACAATTTCAATAAAACTCTCATTAAAATTGAATAATTATAATGGCCAGCCAAAGGGCCTTATTTGTAATAAAAATCAACTAGAGATCTAAATCTAATAAATAACTAATAGATGAATCAAGATAAATATGGACTCTAATAGAGAGTTTAAAATGCAACTAAGGATAATTTAAGAGATAATGATAATGATAACAATAACAAAATAAAGAAGTAAATCTCCTCTCTCTCTCTCTCTCTCTCTCGGCGGACTCCTTATGTGTGCTTGTGCTTGTGGGTGTGGGTGGGTGTGTGTGTGTTTTTTTGGGGGGGGGGGGGGATCTGTTCACATCACGTATAACAGTGAGGTAAACTATGAAGCACCGACACTCTTGTGGAGGTCACATGTCTGTGTTCATGTCCGTGTATGATGTGTGTCCATGTCCGTGTACGATGTGTCGGACATCGACACTCTCCTACACCGTTGGACACTGTCCTAAATTTTTTGTTATTTTTCGACATGCTTGGTCTCATTAAGATATGCTACAGGATATGCTCAAACACATTTCAGGGACTACAATAAAATTACTCTCAATCGAAAATGGTCTCAAAATGTAATTTTTATTTGTTGAAATGTGTTCTTTCTAATATAAGGAATGGAAGTATAATATGTTTAAAATGTTGGAGCGGTGCTAATTTTTTCTTATAGAATTTTTTGCAAAAATATGACTAACTGCCTTCATGTCCCTTATCTAAAAATATTGTGTTAGCACGTCAGGTCTTGTGTAACGTATCCACGTTAGTGCTTCATAAGCGGTAAATCAAATTGTTTCATACCAGAGGGTTGTGTTAGTTGATGAATGTGGTCAAATATACATCAACTTTTGAGTCATTACAAAGCCTTGTTGATATATTAGTGGTTTCAGAAAACAGAGATTGGCCAGAGAAGAGAAGGTAACATGGAAAACTGGTTCATCAAGAAGGGTGCAAATGTAGTGACAGAATAGCCTTACAGTGTCTGAGAATAGCGAAAGTGATTTAGTGAAAGGAAAAAAATGGAGACGACGAATGCACATGTAAAGAAGTTATTGACGCAGCCCAAATCTGCTGGACCAAGGGGAACAAATTGGCTTATGTAATGATGCGCTAGAGAATCTATTTAGGCAGGAGGCAGCAAGAGGAAAGATAAGTGGTCTGAAATGAGAATCGTAATTTGAGCACAAGTGATCGAGGCCATAAATGGAGATGGGACTCAGATCAGGCATACAAGAAAAGCTGAGTTGTTTCTGGATAAAGGCAGGAGAAGAATTTAAGAAAATCCAACCCAAGCCAGCATAGTGGATCAAGGCTCTCTGTCCTGAGACTGATGATGAAACTCAGGCCGGAAATGAGAAAGAGAGAGAAAGAACAAGGGTCTGCACTTTTGAAAAATGGATGTAGAGAAGAAAGAGACACACATCTCTTCAATTTGAAGTACTAAAGGCGTGCCAAATCAGTGGGAGAAAGTTTTAAGCCTGAAAATTCGAAGAAGGAACACAGGAGCTCTAAGCAGATGGAATGGAAAAGCGACTGCGAGATTAATTCTGACGCAAGAATTAATCCAAGATTCAAGAACTCAACAATCGATTTCAAAACAAGATTCAAGAGTTGAGGCAAGAATTCAATGTAAAATTTGATGCCTTCTTCCAACTCGTCTCATCCATGATTCAAACCCCCATTCCCATTCAAAACCCTAATCCTAACCTACCCCACCAAACCCTAGCCTTATCCACCCTCCACCTCCCCACCTCGGATCTCCCTTCCGGCCCACTCAACCCCGTAAACACCCCTCACCCAACCGCTGCTGCCCCGAACCCCAAAAAACCCCTGCCCGACCCTTTCCCTCACCCTCCGGCCCCCAAAACAATCTCTACAGCAGGCTCCCTGGCCGCCGACCTCCCGGCAGCGCCCCTGCTGCCGCCACCCTAAACCCTAGCCCACCCGAACCCAAAAACTGACCCTCCACAAACTGAAACCCACCCCCGTCTCTCGGCTGCCCCCTGGACCCCAAAACAGTCCCCAAACCCTAGGGTTTTTGCCTATCTGTTCCCAAAATCTGTTTGGGCTAACAAATCCAAGCCTAAACCCTTCTAGATGCTCCGAAACGATGATTTTTGACCCGGGTGGAAGCTTCTAGGGCTGGTTTGGGTGAAGAAAAGAAGAAAAATTGTGGGATGGACACCCCTCAAGTTTCATAAATTAATTTTTGGCCCCCATAAGTTTTTGACTCCTAATTTTTGGAATTTCCTCACGAATCCCCAATTTTTGGAGCGCTCGAGGATGAGCGCTTCGACACCGGGGAGAGTGATGGATATGTAACCCATTTAAGGGTTTTTGTAGTATTTTATTTTCTTGTATTTTGTTATTGTATTTTCATTTGTTTTTCTTTAGTATTTAAAGGTGAGGAGTAGTAATGTCATTTTTGTATTCAGGGCCTTAGCTTAGAGCCTAAGCTACTCATCCCCTTTAAATACCCCCATGCAAGCCTCATTTGAGGTAGACTTGAATTTTGAAATAGAAAATAGTATTTCTCTCTTTAAAGTGTGTTTAGATATTTTTAGGAGTCTTTTGACGTGTAGTTTACTTCAAAAATTCTTTGATTTCAACACCTTGGGAAAGGGTATAGAGGAGGAAAAAAATGAGGGGGGCAAAACATGAGGATGGAGGGTTTTGAGAAATGCAATGCCATATGGGTCCAATAAAGAACCCTCAGACGACAATGAGGAGGAGGCACCATTTACTCATTATGTGCCTGGGAATGAGTTTAAGATGGGAATCCTCGTCATGGGGAAAGAATGGCCCATGGAATTAAATAACGAAACATAACCGAAAAAACTTGAAAAAATGGGAAAATTTCAATGAATTGTTAGTGTCTTGAATCTAAAGATGTTGGCTATTCAGGAATTTCATTCAAATTGTCAAAGAGAAAGGAAAAATGTAATGAATTTAGAAAATTGCAATGCGGGTCAATTGTGAAGGTAAAGTAGAGAGATCTAGCAGAAGGGGAAAGAGTTATTTATGGGGAATCTTTTTCAGAATATCAACTATGTTGGGACATTAGATCTAAAAAAGTGGGGTTTCTTCTGTATCAGTTGTTAGGCCGAGAGAAATTATAATAATGTGGGAGGTGAGAGTAAATAAATCTCAATCTTTGTTGGTGGTGGTTTCTTGACTTAATGGTCATGTAGAATTAGAGGGAGGAAGGGGTAGAGAAGATATCAGGCCTACATGGGATATGTGGGCCTCAATGGTGAGTGGAAGGGACTTCAGTGTTCTTAAGTTAGTATTAAAAAATGACGTAAAGAAAAGATGGGGAAGCATAAAATTTAGTCTACAAAACAACAGCAACAACATCTAAAGAAATAAGTCATAAATGTTCTCAATTTCTCTATCTGGGTTCTCATTATCAAAAATCAAGTGTGTCTAGAAAAGGAGCCTTTTAAGGTTATTTATACCAAGGATAAAAGAAGGTTAAAAAAAAGAATAATAAAATGATGCCTGTGTCCTATGCTCCTGCATCACTCTCCCTCCCATGAGAAGATGCCATATACTCTGTATACAAGTGATAGAAATCCGGGTCAATGTGTTGCAGGGTCGTCTCCGTAATCCAGGAGTCATCGGCCTCGGGTCGACCCATACAACGAACCAAATAGCGGGTATAATCACCCGAGGGTGAGGAGATAGACGCGGAATCTAGAACCCCTCAACACGATCAACATGAGATCGAGCTGAATGGGCTGTGGTGGGAGGAAGGGGAATCGATTGAGCATTCGTGCCTCGGAAAGGAGAGAGATTCGCTACATTGAACGTACGATACATATGGAACTCTTATGGGAGATCGACCTCATAAGCATTCGGCCCACAAGCCTGAACAATAGGGAATGGTCCATATCGCAACTTGAGAAGTTTATTGCCTTTATGTGACACCCCGACTAATTAAACACCGGGTAGCTACTCCTTTATAAAATTAATTCAAAATGCCAAGTTGGCTCAGTTAACAGCATCACTGTCGAAAACGTTTTATTATTACTAACCACCTAGTATTTAAAAAGTAAGTGCCAAATTTTAATTTAAAGTCTGATTAACATGCAAGTATAATGAAGAAATAATAACACCATTCACCATAATGAAGTAATAGAGTAACCGTAACATGCTATAAATAAAACTGGAGGAAAAACTCCTCATAATACAATCTCACAACTGAAGTAAGTAATGAAATACTGAATACTGAAATGAATACATGCCAACGTCTGAAAACTGAAATGGAAATGTATCTAATAGAACTTGGGCGACATGCCCTGCAACTGAGGAATAATGAATAAGGAGTCCAAATGATATAAGCGTCTAAAAGCAAGTCCCTGTAGCTTCCACAAGCAGCTACAGCTCGTCATCAGAATGGAAATCCTATGCATGGTGACCTTGTGGCTGGGCACCTAAAATGGTTTTACAAAAAGATAGATTTGAAAGCAAACGGGTCAGAGCCCGAATGTGGAGATATTTTAAAAAACCTGCAAGTGCTTTAAAAACATTTAAAACAGTATATGCAAAGTACATGTTAGGACGTGCTCTCATATGATATACTCACCTCTCGTCTAACTGTGCACTCCTAACGTTCCTGTACCCATTCGTGTGTTATCTCATAACTATCTAAAGAGTTTCTAACACTTCTACTCGGTTCTCGTTAAATTTCCAACCTTAATAATTAAATAGAGAGTTCTACTTTAATTCCCGGATTCACAATTATTAACAATACCAAAAAGATCTCTTTTTATCTTTCAAAACATTACCATAATTATACTCACAATTTATTATAGTAAATTCCTTCTCGATTAACCGTATATTTTCACATCATAAATATACAATACAAGCACCCAAAGGCTAAGCTGCGGTGCACACATACTCTGCTATCCATCCCGGTACATCACGTACATAAGGATTACAAATTCCGAATCTCTCAGGAATTGTTGGAATCAACACCACACACATAAATGGAGGCGAACATAATTCAATCATATCCATGGTCACGTACATACCTACGCTCCATAGTCAGCTGGCTTATTAACTCACAAATAAGTCATTCTCTTGAACTATATCCTCTAGGCACCAATCTAAATCCGGGCAACACAAGGATAAGAAGGTCCTAAGCGAACGTAACCTCCCGTGATAGCAAGTATGGTAGGTATGTCATACACATAAAGTTATCTACTAAGCATTCACACATCTTAGATGTTTCAATATTAATAAGGGTATTCTCTACATCATTATACCATTATTCCCAATTCATATATTTCAAGTGTCCCGACAATATATAAATTAAATAGTCGACACGTCTCACGTCGTGATATCTTAAACTTAAAACCTGTCTCGAATAGACTATTAAGTTCCCATAATTCCCTCATATAACATCGCTATACCTAAGGTCCTTACTTCTGCCCCAAACCTTATTTCATCAAATTATTCAAATTTGTACTATTAACCCAAATATTATCTCACATAACGAATTTCATTAATTTAGAATGATTCCTCAAATTAAATTCCAATTAATGTCCAATCTCAAAATCATGCCTATTGGTCTTCCTTAAAATTTAGGGTAATCACAATGTCTCCAATAATATTATCCAAGCGTTATCGTCATTAAAATTCAATTAAGGAAAACTTTATTCATTCTGGGAAGGTCGATCGATCGACCTTGACCTTCGATCGATCGATTGTGGTCGATCGATCGACTTATGAATGTCGATCGATCGATTACACAGGTCTGTTACGGACTGCTTTGTTTTGCAGTTACAGTTTCGTCCCAATTCACCATTTTTAAGCATGAAACTTCAAGATAAGGTCACTATAACGTTATACTAACATCCTATATCAGTAATAACATTCTAAATCCCATAATTCATCATTTAAAGGCTTACTTTGGATTAAAACTACATCAAAATACTTCCCAGATTTCTTCCATTCAAGAACATCATTAAGTTTCTTCTAATTCTACCTTTTGATCATCAAGGTTCTGTTTCAACATTTCAATTCGTCCAGAATTTACTACATGCAATTCCTACATAAATCATGACTTTTAACTTTCAATTCATGGGTCTAATTTATCTCCAAAAATCAATTTCGAAAATTCCTAAACATGGAAACATATCTTGAATTAAAAGAGTTTAAATCACTTGCCTTAATTATCTCAGAATTTGGTGTAGAATCTTTGTGACAAAGTTGTTCCTTCTCTCTCTTTTCTGCAGAATTCTTCCCTTCTCTCTTTCTCTCAAGTTCTTCTCAAGGTTCCCTTCTCTCTCTCTCTCTCAAGCTTTTCCCAAGGTTGAAGATAATGGAGAATGGAGGTGTGAAATGGTTTGTGGGAGTTGAATTGCTATATCAACTTCTCCCGTAGCCCATAATGACATATAGTGGGGTTAGTGGGTTAAGTGGGTTAAGGAAATAGTCAGCTTATTAATTCCATTTTCGTCACTTTTTAATTCCCAAAAATACAAATTACCAAATTACCCCTTAAGATGTCGGTATGGCCCACAAATATCCCGGGACCCAAACTAAACTTCCGGCTAGTGTTTTCTGACTATCTCGACCCTTCCGAACGCGTTGGCGCACTCAAAACGACCATACGGTTAATGGAACTAAAATTCACTTTTTAATTATGTAGCACAATATCATGACGTGGCGGTCATACGCGTCAAGTAAAATTCCCAAATTGCCGTATTTATATCTCACAACAATATCAATATTACCAATATTCATATAATGCCAAGTATGCACATTATAATAAAATACTAACTCACATCTCGTTAATATTATTATCCGGATTAATTTCCAATTAATAAACATTTAATTCAATTAATCCCCAAAAATAAATAACGCAGAAAATACGGGGTATTACACTTTACCCTATCGTTGCGCTTTCTGGAGGTACACCATAACCAAATCACTCGGGTGATGGGAAACAAAACGGTGACGCTCATCTGCAACCTCCGTATAGGAAGCATAAATGGTCTCCAGGCGAGCACGAACATCTGCCTAGATGGAAACGGGAAGCAAATTCCTCAGCTTAAGGACAAGTAGGCACTGCCGGTGGAAGCTCAACGAGGTTTATAGGAATGGTGGGTGACATCCCAAATTAAATGGAGATAGACCGGTAGAACGATTGACGACATTGTTAAAGGCAAACTCGGCCTCTGCTATCACACCTCCCACCGCCAGGGGTGCTCGGAAGACTGGCATCATAAAAGGTCACCAACACTTTGATTGATCACCTCGGTCTGGCCGTCAGTATGAGGGTGGAAAGCTGTAGAAAACTGTAACTCTGTCCGTAAGAGCCGTCACAAAGTGCTCCAGAAATGCCTTTTAAAACGTACGTCTGTGTCTGATGTAATGCTACGGGGAACTCCATAGAGACGGACATCGCGAAAATACAATGAAGCGACATGGGAAGCATCAGTCGTGCGAGTACAAGGTATGAAATGGGACATTTTAGAGAACCTGCCCACCACGACGAAAAGGAATCATGGCCACTAGAAGTACAGGGAAATCTCACAATAAAATCCATCGAGACGTCCTGCCGCTGCCTCTCGGGAATCGGTAAAGGAGTATATAAATCGGGATGGGTGTGTTGCTCCTTGGCCATCTGACAAGTATAGCAGTGTCGAATGAAGGCATTGATATCCCTCCTCATCGTCGGCTAATAAATTCGATCCCTCCGCATCGTGTGGGTACGCGCCTGTCCCAAATGGCCAGATAATCTCCCTTCGTGGACCTCCGAAATAATCTTCTCTCGAAGAGAAGAAGATGGAATGCATAAGACTGTACCCTTGTGCAAGAAACCATCCTGCAGTAAATACTCGCCCGATACTCCGTTGCCTTGCCAAAAGGCTGGAAAAATTGGTCCAAACTCCAAATCGATCGAATACAGGTTCCGGACATCATCAAATCCAAAAACCTGACTCCGAATAGTCACTAAAACATGTGCCCTCCGGCTAAGAGCATTAACCACCTGGTTCTCTTTCCTCGGTTTATGCTGCAAATGGAATGTGTACTGCTAGAGGTATGCCGTCCACTTGGCGTGTCTATCACTAACACTCCTCTGGCTATTTAGAGTTCTAATTGCCTCATGATCCTACTTGATGACGAACTCCTTGTGTAGGAGATAAGATGACCGAAACTTCATTGTTTTCACCACCATATAAAACTCCAAATCATATGTTGAATAGTTGAGGGAGGCCCCGGTTAGCTTTTGACTAAATAAGGCAATCGACTTCCCATTTTGGCTCAATACGACACCCACTTCCGCCTTGCAAGCGTCGTAAGACAACTCAAACAACTGGTCGAAATCAGGTTAAACTAAGATGGGTGCTGTAGTCATCAACTCCGTGACGCGTCTGAAGGCCCTATACGCCTCCTTTGTCCATCTAAACTCAACACTCGACGAGGTACTCATCAAATCTGTAATAAGTGCCATGACAGTGCTGAACCTGCGATAAAATGCCAATGAAATCCTTCCAGACCATGAAAATTGCGAACCTAGGATACTAACATGGGTGTGGGCCAATCAACTACCCCTGAATCTTGGCGTTGTCCACTCTCATACCCTCACCTGAAACCACATACCTTAAAAACATCACTAAAGGCACCATGAAAGCGCACTTTTTTAATGTGAGGAAGAAACGCTCCACTCGCAGGATAGTCAAAACCTGAACCACATGATTAAGATGCAGGTTGCCCCACTTTTGACCGACTATAAATCAATATATCATCAAATTACATAACTACGAACTTGCCTATGAAAGGACGTAAAATCTGAATCATCACCTGCATAAGGGTAGAGGGAGCATTGGATAGGCCGAAAAGCATCACTGTCCACTCATATAATCCGTCCTTTGTCTTGAAGGCAGTCTTTCATTCGTTTTTCTAGCTTCATGCAGATTTGATGGCACCCACTCTTTAAGTCTGGAGTTACGCTAGCTTGTCTTCGAACTGAGGAATAGGAAATCGGTACTTCACGGTGATCTTGTTAATAGTCTGACTATCAACACACATCCGCCAACTCCCATCATTCTTTGGTGCTAAAAGGGCCGGCACTGCACAGGGGGACATACTCTCCCAAATGTACCCTTTGTCACAAAACTCGTTAACCTGTCTTTGTAGCTCCGCATACTCCATAGGTGACATACGATAATGGGATAGGTTGGGAAGCTGTGCCCTAAGGTCAAAATGTACGAGATGCTGTATATCTATGAGGGGATGAAGCTCATCTGGGGAGTACACACATCAGAATAGGAGTCCAACAAGTTTTGAACTTGCGGGGAAACGGTCGTCTTCAGAGTGGTGATGGGACTGATTAGGGCATAAATAATCCTGACACAGCGGTCGCTAACCCTTCCTGTGAGACCACCAAGGTTGAAAATCGTGATATCGGGAATGGCCTCATAGGACGAAGAAGGAAATCTCGCCCCTCATGCATGAATGAATAAGTGTTAGCTCGACTATCATGCATACTGCAATGATCATACTGTCATGGTGTCCCAACAAAAGGTGGCAGACCCGTACATCCACCACAGTACAGGATCTCATCATGGTAATCCCCATTATAAAAAGCAACTCGGCACTATCGGCTAGGGGCAAGTGTGGCTCCACTATCTAATCACCCAATATGACACGGGGTACTCATAGACTTCATGGGTAGCCTCAGTCTATCCACCATCTCCTGTGCCACCAAATTATCGCTAGCCCCCCATCAATAATCACGCTACATAATCGCTCTCGGGCGGTGCAACGGGTACAAAAAATGTTCGTACGGATCCACACATCATCACTGGGTGGGGGTGATTGTGGGTCTACCGAAGTCGATATCATCGGAGTATGCACATAGGCGGTAGAAACCCCTGTAAGCTCTGCCTGAGTATGGCAAAACGAATCCCGTCGTCTATAAATAGATTGAGCGGTGGACAATGGGACCTAGGGTGGTATAGGAAGGATGTCTAACGAAGAACACCCTTTCTAAATAGTGTTGGGTTTAGGATTTGGATTTATGGGTGTTTGGTTAGGGTTTATGGGTTTGTGATAGGAAATTTTGTTATTAGGAGAAAATTGGGGATTCTTTGTCAAGTTAGGTATAAAAGAATTAGGGTTAGGGCTTGAATTTTTAGAAGAAGTAGGAATTAGGGTTTCTTGGGATGTAGGATTCATTGGATTAGGGTTTGGGTTGTGGATAATGTGGTGAGGTTCGGTAGGGTTTGGTTATCGGGTTCTTGATGCTCTGGGGTTAGGGTTTCATGGTGGTGCTTTAGGGTGTTTTGTACTTCATCGTGGTGAAACCAACCCGAATCCCAATTGTCGATGAACATCCTTGATCCAAGAACAAACGAGACTCTGATACCAATTTGATGTAAAGAAAAGACGCGAAAGTGTAAAATTTAATCTAAACAACAATAATAACAACTACTAAAGAAATAAGTCATAAAAGTTCTCAATTTCTCTCTCCTGGTTCTACTTAACTCATCTCAACTTAACAAAACATTTTTCCAATTATTTGGAGTCAGCTACATGAATCCTATTTTTCCATTCCATTATGTCCAGCACAATATCTTCGATTAAACCACGTGATATCGTGTCATTTTTTATAATATCCCACCAAATCAACTTAGGCCTACCTCGACCCCTTGTGTTACCATTAATACTAACTAAATCACTCTTTCTTACGGGAGCATCTATTGGTCTACGCTTGACGTGTCCAAACCATCTAAGTCGATTTTCTCCCAATTTATCTTCTATAGGAGCTACTTTTACGGTTTTACGAATTTATTCATTTCTAATTTTGTCCTTCTGAGTTTTATCACAAATCCATCTGACACTCATTTTTTTGCACATTTTGTTTCTTGGTTGCCCAACACTCTGTCCCATATAACTTGGCGAGTCTAATGGCCATCCTATAAAATTTCTCTTTTAACTTCAAAGGTATACACGTCTATCACACAATATGCCAGTAGCACTTCTCCACTTGACCCATCTTGCTTTAATCTTATGAGTAACATCATCACTAATATCTCCATCTTTTTGGATAATCAAGCCTAAATAACGAAAATGATCATTTGTAGATATCTCTTAACCTTCCAATTTCCCCACATCTCCATTTATCCTTCTATTACTACTAAAATTGCACTCCACATATTCTGTTTTAGTCCTGCTTATTTTAAATCCTCTTGTTTTCAAAGTTTCTCTCCACAATTCTAGCCTAGCATTAATATTAGTTTTACTCTTATCTTCTAAAACAATATCATCAGCAAATAACATACACCACTGCACATCATCTTGCATTTGTCCAGTTAACTCATCCATAACAAGAGCAAAGAGATAAGGACTTAATACTGAAACTTGGTTTAGACCTACAATAATTGAAAATCCACTACTTTCTCCCGCTGATGTTCTTACTGTAGTTATGGCCCTATCATACACATCCTTGATCATATCAATATATCTACGGGTCACTCTTTTTTTATGTAAAACCCACCATATTATATCTCTGAGTATCCTATCATACGCCTTCTCCAAATCTATAAAAATCATATGAAGATCCTTCTTTTTGTCCCTATATCTCTCCATTAATCTCCTCAATAAATAGATTGCTTCTATTGTTGACCTCCCAGGCATAAACCAAAATTGATTCTTAGATACTGTTGTTTTCAATCTCAATCTATATTAAATCACTATCTCAAAGTTTCATTGTATGACTCGTTAGCTTAATACCACGATAATTTGAACAATTTTATATGTCCCCTTAATTTTTATAAATAGGTACAAAAACACTCTTTCTCCATTCATCAGACATTCTATTAGTTATTCTAATTCTATTAAATAATTTTGTAAGCCAAGATATTCCTTCCTCCCCTAAACACTTCCAAACCTCAATAGAGATACCATCTGGTTCTAAAGCCCTCCCTGTTTTCATCCTTTTTAGAGCAATTCTAACCTCTGCTGTCCTAATTCTGCGAAAAAAATATATTTTCTCGAGTCTCCATAAATTTCTCTATATCTAATCTACTCCCATTTTCTCCATTTAATAAACTCTCAAAGTAGTTTTTCTATCTTTCCATAATCTCATCATCCTTGATTAGAACTCTCGAATCATCACTTTTAATACACTTAACGTTATTAAAATTTTTTATTTTCTGTCTCTAAGTTTAACAAGCTTATATATACTTTTTTCCTCTTCTGGTATTTCTAATTTTGTATAAAGATCATCGTACGCTATTGACTTAGCATCTCTTACCATTTTCTTAACTTTCTTTTTAGCCCATTTATATTTATCAAAATTTTCTTCATTTCTATTTGTTTGCCATTTTTTAAAGCATTCCCTTTTGATTTTTACTGCATTTTGTACTTCTTCATTTCACCACCAAGTATCTTTAGATTGTGGCCCTTGCCTTTTGATTCTCCGAGAATTTCTTTTGATATTCTCCTAATGCATGTGACCATCTTATTCCATATTATGTTAGTCTCTTATTCAGTATTCCATGATGCTTCATTTAATACTTTATTTTTAAATAGTTCTAATTTCTCTCCTTTTAAGTTCCATTACCTAGTTCGTGGGTTAATCTTCTCTTTTCGCACTTGTAATTGATTTTCAATATTTATATTCAACACCATTATCCTATGTTGTGAGGTTAAGCTCTCTCCCGGGATAACCTTACAATCTTTACACGTTAATCGGTCTCCATTCCTAGTAATGAAAAAATATATTTGGCTATATGCGTTTCACTTTTATAAGTTATTAAGTGTTCAGGCCTCTTTTTAAAACATGTATTTACTAGTACAAAATCATAAGTCATAACAAAATCTAAAATAGTCTCTCCATCGTCTTTCCCATCTGCAAAACCATATCTTCCGTGTACTATCTCATATCCCACACGATCTTCTCCTATTTGGCCATTAAAATTTCCCCTATATAGATTTTCTCACCTACGAGTATTTCTTGAATTAGTTCATCCATTTGTTCCCAAAATTGTACTTTAGTGTGCTCATCTAATCCTACTTGGGGTGCATAAGCTCTAACAATATTAATTATATTTTCACCTAATACTAGTTTTACACGTATAAGTCTATCACCTTTTCTAATAACGGTTACGATATCATCCTTAAAGTTCTTATCTACTATGATTTCAACTCCGTTTCTATTTATATGTTTTTCTGTGTAATATAATTTAAACTCTTGTATTTTCTATTTCTCTAGCTTTCTCACCGACCCATTTAGTTTTTTTGTAAACAAGCTATGTTAACTTTTCTTCTTATCATGGTATCCACCAATTCCATCCATTTTCCTATCATTGTCCCTTTGTTCTAAGTCGCTAACCTAAGTCTAGTATCCTAGAATAGCTTCTTTACCCGCACACGTTCTAGATTGTTGCAGGAACCCTTGCATATTTCTTGTCGCATTCGGGCGCCGATGCGACGCCCCTTGCCTATTTTTCGAGACACCTGGTGGCAGGCGCAACGCCCCTTGTCTATTTTTCGAGACAATATGTGGCAGGCGCAACGCATCGCCTAAGGGGAATGCCCTAGTATTAATGCGTATTTTCATAGGATTCATGTTTATTAGGATCTGATAAAGTTTTACGCTGGTTGTCAGCTACCTAACGCAATCCTTCTTTATCCGGGCTTGGGACCGGCAGTGCCCAAAAAAATATAAGAGGTTGCGCGACAATACGGAGTTTTCTCTCTCTAGGTTCTCATTATCAAAAATCAAAAGTGTCTACAAATGGAGCCTCTTAAGGGTATTTATACCAAGGATAAAAGAAGGCTAAAAAAAGGAAAGAATAATAAAATAATGCCCGTGTCCTATGCTCTTGCATCAAAAAAAGTTTGGGAAGTGCAAAAGGATAGCAAACAGCATGAAAGACTTTGATACTGTCATTAGAGAGTCTGGCTTCAGGGACTTCAAGTTGGGGAAGGAGCTTTACACTTTGACTAATTTCCACAGAGTGAGATAAATGTTCCCTGATGTGAGATTGGACGTTTTATCCTGTTTGGTGTCAGATTATTGACCCATCATTTTAGATTTACAGTTAAACTAATTTGAATAGACGGGACCCTCACATATTAGATTTGATAATGTGGCTAGAACGTAAGCAGTTCAGGGAAAGGACGAATTAATGGTGGGAGGAATGTAGGTTTTTATAGGAGGCTTTAACATGATGAAAAAGCTGAAAGAGATTACAATTAAGTTGAGGAACTGGAATAGAGACGTTTTTGGGAATGTAGGTTGAAGTGCTGAGCAAAATTAAAATTAGGGGGTATATGAACTAGGGGTGGCCGTGGGCCGGGCCTGGGCAGGCCCGGTCGGGCTCGGGCCGGGCTTGAAAAATTAAGTGCTATCCCAAGCCCGCTCGGGCCTAGATCGGGCCTTGTTATGTTATCCCAAGCCCGCCCAGATTTGAAAGCTCTTTACCCAGGCCCGTCCGATCGGGCCTTATTATGTTAATTAAAAGATTTTTTTTAAATTAAAATACCTATTTTTTTATTTAATGACGATTTTTTTAATTAAAAATCTGTTTTAAACTCCATATATTACAAAGTCCATATATAAAGTTTCCCACTATACGTGAAAAGACTTGGTATACGTTTTTATATTTATAAAAGTTCCCCCCTCACATATATATATAAATATAAATAAATAAATATATATATATTTCGGGCCTCGGGCCGGGCCGGGCCTCATCGGGCTTAAGAACTCATGCCCAAGCCCGCCCGAAAAAAAATCGGGCCTATATAATTTTGCCAAGCCCGCTTTGCGGGCCTATTCACCTTACCCAAGCCCTATTTTTTTATTGGGCGGGTTGGGCGGGCTTGGCGGGCCTCGGGCCTATGGCCACCCCTAATATGAACTAGAGGAAATGGGTTCTTTGCAGGATGCAAAAAATTGGAGAAAGATGTCAGTTGAAAAAGAGATTTGAGGTTATAGTAAGGAAGGAGTAATTAGCATGGAGGCAAAAGACGAAGGTGATGTGGGGATAGAGGGAAGTGATTGGTGTCCAATTAGTGTAGAATGGGATTATTTGCTGGAAAGGAATTCAAGGAACCAGAAATAAAAGGTGCGGTGCGGGAATGGAGAGAAATCATCTGTTCCGAACAATGTTTAAAAAGGCGAAAGGCGAAAGGCGAGACGAGGCGAGGCGTAAGCCTCACCGAAAAGAAAAAAAAAGATTAAAATAATATTTAAAAAATACTAATAAAACCATAAAAATAAAATAACAAAGAAATATAAAATAAAACTACAAAAAAAACATCCTTGAGGATTTTCTCACATAGTTTGACATTTTTTTGTTCCCCCTGAGATAACTTTTTAGAAAAAGAAAATCAATTTTAACATATTAGTTATTTTACAATATGACAATAAATTAATCAATGCAAAATCGTACTGGCAAAATCATTTTTTTAGCTTCATTCTCATATTGGTTATTTTATAATATGACAATAAATTAATCAATGCAACTTAACAAGCAAATTTATTAAAAAAACATTGATTTTCAAGCTAAGATTAAAAAAATAGTAACTTTATTAAAAAAAAATAAAACATATCAACCTAAGTTTATTAAAAAAAACAGCAACCTTTAAAATATATTAGTATAAGTTAAAGAAAACATATTAATCTAAGTTGAAAATAAAAAAACAAAAACCTTTTAAAAAAAAGTCACATTGAAGTTAATTTAGTACATTTATTTCAAACAAACTATATATTTATAACAAAATATAGTTTCAAACAAATTTATACACTTATTTCAAATAAACTAGTAAAGAAAAACAAAATTAAGTGCAATTTTAAAACTAAACTAAAAAAATAAAATAAAATAAGAGTTAGTTGATTAAAACAACATTTTTTTTAAGTTAAGTGCAATTTTAGAAAAATGAAGAACTTTAACCTTTAAAAAAACAGACTTTGTGATGAAAGAAGAAAAATAGTTTTTTTTTTTTTTTTCCGCGCCTCAGCAAAAAGGCGTGAGGCGCATCGAGGCGTAAGCCTCAAATTCAGCCCTAAGGCTTAAGCCTCGGAGCTTTTTTTCAGCGGCTCGCCTCAAGCGCCTTTTTAACATTGGTTCCGAATGGGTTCACAATGTTTTTTAATTGAGTGTTGGGATATAATGAGAGTAGGCATTTTGAAATTCTTCAATGAGTTTAGTGGGATACTCAATGCATGTGTGAATGAAACATAGTTGTGTTTGATACCGAAAAAGTCACCTCTTGAGAATTAGTGATGTTAATCGAGCTGGATGACACAAAAATTAACAAAACCCACAAAGGGGAAGAAAATAAAATTCTCAGATTACGATAGGACCTTGAATAGCCAAGTAACTCGTGCTACTAATAGAAGACACAAAGATATGATTCGGAAAATTTCCAAAGATAATCCTGCTCAAAATTACCTTCTACAAGGCTACAATCTCTCCTAAAGCTCCTCCATGGCCAAACCAGCATTATCACATCAAAGACCCCTAATAGCTGTATATATTAAAATAAGACAAAACAGAAAACAAAAATTAAAAAGTGAAATTAAATGGAGCCTCTAAAATTCTCGTCATGTCATCCTCCCCTTCAAAAAACCTCTGCCTCGAGGTTTAAAGCGGAATGCCTTCAGTTTTAGGTGGAACATGAACTCGAGTTAAATGAACATTGGCATGCTGGAATTCACTTGCTACTTCTTCAACCTCTGACACATCTGTTATCAACACATGTCGTCTTCTTGGGGAAATCTTGTACCTTGTGTCCAAATGAACCTCACTTGAAGCACTTAAAGTTAGCTGTAGAACTCTCAGTAACCTTCAGAGTAGCTGCAGGGACCGTTGTAGCTGCATTCTTACCCAGACGTGGCTGCCCAGAAATATTCTTCTACTTTCAACACATATTTCATAGATTGGCCCAAAGATTTAATTTGTCTCATTCCCATTGCCCAACTCAGTTTAATGCCAATTTAAATTTCTCCCAATCATATTTACCTGACTCTCCTTCAATCGCACGTGAGGGCATCAAAGTTGGAATTGTTCTCCTTTACGCTCATCAACTCTTGCCTCAAACCTTGGACCCCTGCGAAGAGATCACATTTGAAAACGCTATAATGCCCTACCCTAGGGTTTACACGAGGATTATCAAACGAACACCAATTTTTAATTCTTTCAATTTTATCTTTTCACCAATTACCACAGTATTCTATAAACAGTTTACCAATTTTAGTATTAATCTAAGCATGCATTTAGGTGATATAAGCAACTTAGCAAGAATAAAATAGCAAACCACAACACCGCAATATACGAGGAAAATCCACAATGGGAAAAACCTCGAACGACCCAACCACACAAGTCCACTACGATATAGGTCTATATACAAGGACAACTTAGACTTACACAAAGACTTGACATGTTTCCTCGTCCCTTGTTATCTTCTTTGCAACCACTATTGAACGCCTTCCAATAGCCACACAACGCAAGCCCTTCCCACGTCTCGATATCCCATTGATCTTACTTGTCTCCTGTCTAGTCCAGTCGTCACACAACACAAACACGGTCTCCACCGCTTTGACACACTCTTAATATGAAGAGCAAACAACTCGGTGCAGTCCACTGGAGATCTCAAACCGACATAGGTATGTGAAACTTGGATCTCGAAACGATGGGTCTAAACTAGGGTTTGAGACTAGATTTGACTCTAAAATTCGTTTCCGCAAAAACCCTTAATAAAAATTGATGCTAACCCAAAGTATTTATAGAAAACACGAAAAACAAGGCGACACAAAAAATTGAGAAAACTCATTCGAACGAAGTACATAGAGTCGTTTGAATGAAGTCTAAATTCTCGTTTGAACGAAACTGAATCTCGTTCGAACGAACTTGCAGAACTCATTTAAATGTCCTTCGAACGAGTTTTGAACGAAATTTTTCTAGTAAATAGAAATTTTCGTTTGAACCTTGTTTGAATGAAAAACCAGTTCTTGTTTGAGTAACTGAAACTCTCGTTCGAACGAACATAGTAAACTCGTTCGAACGACACAATTAAAAATTAATTTTCTTTTGAAAGTTCTTTTTACCAAAGTGGCCTCAAACTTTTTAAGAACTAAACACCCAAAACTCGTATTCGAGGATTAAACATAATTATGCATTCATACCTTATTGAGAATCCTTGGATGATGAAGACGAAACTTGGCTTGAAACTTTACGTGTACTCGATATCGCTTCAACTTGGCCGCTACGGTGTTCAATCACACATCATAGACTTTGAGGACAAACAACGCAAATTCTAACCTATGACTCAAACAAGTTTTGTTCAAACGGAATTAAGTCAATATACATACAAATCGACTCAAATGGATATTTGTCCTTACAACACTCATAAGATTTTAGGATAAAGATGGTCTTTACTTGTTCCTTCAATATCGATTTCACTTCAAATCAGGGGTTGATTACTTACTTCTTGATCATAAGCTAAATCTTTTCACCACACTTTCTCATACCCAAGTTTAGTGGCTACGAACCTTAAGCACTTGTTCATAGTTGACGGTTGTGGTGTAATGAAACCCACTTGATTGTAATATTGGTCTCATACTCGGTTCAGTCATCCCCATAATCCATTTTAAAGGGTGTGGATCGTACTTGTTGAATCCACTTGCACACTTTGTAACCCTTATCAAGGTCCTCCAAAGAGTTCCCCATTGGGGCGGACTTATACGATTGTGCATCACATGGGACCTTGCTAGCTTGATGTGAAGGGAACCCCTCAATAAGGAACACCCCTTCAATAGATGCGTGGGTTGTTTCCCAAAAGCCCTTCTCCACTCTAGTTCGCTTACAGGATTCCATCTTGGCATCAAAGTCCTGCATCAATGTCAGAATCGCACGCCGAAGCTCCTCCCCTGTTGGTTTCGTGTGCGCACGTTGAAGGATGCGATGCGCCTCCTCGAAAACGTCATGGTTTTGTGCCCAAGATCAACAGCCCCTGCAAATATATCCCCTTTGGGTCTCTCACGAATACGCATCCTTTGTTGTTGAAACTATCAAATCGAGCTTCCATGGATGCAAGCATTTTTTTGGATATGCTTCAAAATGGATTCGTTGTCCTTTTGGTGCCACTCTAACGGATGATTAATCACACTTACATTTACACACGAAATACCAAGAGCAAAGATGTCTCTGATATTATTTTGATGTGAACACAACGGAATCAAACACAAATTCACAAAACCCGCAAAAGGAACTAAACTGAGATCTCTATAATGTTCAATAATTCATAAAAGATTAATAAGTGCTACAAATTGCCAACTAACTAGATTCATAAACTAATTAATGGCACAAAATAATCCTACTCAAAGTAACCTTGTAAAATCGCTCCTAAAACTTCTCCATGACGAACCGGTTTTATCACATCAAAGACTCATAAAACCAAATATATTTAAATAAGCAAAACATAGATTAAAAATTGAAATAAAATGGGGCCTTCTGATGTTCTCCTCAAGTCAATTAGGGACTTACCAATTAGCTTGGTGACAGTTGTTCGAGAGTGAGTTAAAAGAGGACAATCTCGGAGATTGGGATAATGAAGGTTTTAAGCAAGGTTATTGATATTGGGGGTGTGGGTGGAGCTCGATATTAGGCCAGGGCTCTTTAATGGAATTACAAAATTGAAAGGAAGATTCTTTTGAGTATCAATGGAGGTTCATAGTTGCTTGGTTCTTTGAGAACTTTTACATAGTTGAGAGTAAAAAAAATGTCCTCTGGGTTAGGGTTGTATATATAGTGTTATTGGAGTTGATATAAGATGTTGATCTCTAAGGTGAATAGTCATTAAAATTAAATGAGATGTCGGGTGGGGGTTTGATACGCACATCAGATAAGCGGTTCATGGTATATCGTTTGAGAGTGATGGAACGTACAACGGATGACATCTTTGATGGCTTCAATCAAGTTGAGGTTGATAAAGATGTTGTTTGGGATTGTGGAAGTGGGCATTGAGGGTTATCGAGGAGTTGTTTGGGTTGGGTATTGCCAATGGTCCTCTTTCTCCAGTTTTCGAGATGGTTGGCTAATGAACAGATTCCCTCAAACTTCAAAACAATAATTGGGTTTTCAATTGAGATATTGAGGCTCCTTTAGTTCTGTTCAACTCAACCAAACTTGGAAGTTATTATCAATGGAACGCCAAAACAGAGAGTATACTTTGGCCTGTGATGTTAGTGCTAGATGCTCCCTTGCAGGAGTTGAACACTATTGATGCCCCAAAGTGACATGGGGATTTCGAGACATTGAAGATATGTCCCCTTGTAATTTGTATCCCATTACACTACTATATGTAAAATTTAGCTGAAGTCTTGGCCATGAGGTGTAGAGGACTATTAAAAAAAAGGTTTGGTTTTCAAAATAGATTTTTAAGCGTGCATATGGCCATGTGGTCTGGAACTTTCTTAACTTTATCCTTGGGATAAAAGGTTTTCCAGAAAGATGGGGGAGATGGGTTAGAGGGTATAACTTCTCAGTTTTCATTAGAGGGAGACCCATGGAAAAAAATGTGGCTTCCATAGAGATTTAGCAAGTTGATCAGTTACTTCCATTCTTCATGACTTTGTTCGTTGATGTACTTAGTAGAATGATGTCTACGATGACAAGCAGGGGGCCATTGAAGGATTTAGGGTCGGAAAGGATAGAGTAGAGGTATCTCACTACAATCTTCGGATGACACTATATTCTTTGTGGGGGTAGATAGAACAACTTAGAGGATATTTATTTAAAATAAATTTAGGCCAATGTGTGTTAACATGAATTAATGTTGAGGATTCTTGGGTAGAAGATTTGGCTAGGCAAGTTGGGTAGTTGTCTATGAATTATCTAGGTTTGCCTTTGTGCGGGTTTTGGGGGGGGAGGGGTTAATTTTAGTTTCTTTGAGTCTTAGAACATGGTAAATTAGTTGTCTTTCCAAATGAGAGAGATTGGCTCTTATTAGAGCGGTGTTGAGTAGTTTGCCAATTTTCCTTTTGTTATTTAAAATTTCATAAGAATATTTGAAAAAGGAATGAGAAACTACTTTTGGGATGATCTTGAAGGAGAGATAATTCATTTAGTTAATTGGGATTGTGTTTCAAGGACAATACATTTCGGGTTCAAGGATAGGGAATTTATTTATAAAACAAAGCGTCATTTGTTTTATAGTTGTGGAGATTCCTTTAGAGAAAGTGTCCCTTAGGTACTTTATTACGAGAGCATCTATGGATTGCTTGAAAATGGATAGGTCTCTAATATGGCAAGACGGGACTCTCAGAAGCCGTTGGACTTGCATTTCGAGAGGGCTGAATTCCTTTATTTGATGTCTAGCCTTTAAAGTGAGAGATGAGCAATATTTAAAATAGCTTTTGAGGCAACCATGAATTGTCATACTGACGCTATAGCAACACAAAGTAATGTTAGAACTATCGCCTTGAACCCTCGAGGCTATAGCAAAGCAACAAAGCCATAAGCCTAAGCCTAAGCCTAAGCCTCGTTTTACACATTTACACTTGCACTATAAAATTTGAGTCTATAATATGTATATTTTAACTAAACATACATGCTATATAATTCAATATACCAATTTTATTATGATGGTTGATAATATAGTCTTTTTTCTTTTAACTTATGATATGATGGTACTCTGTTACTTTTTTATGAAGGGATATCAAGAGGTAATAAACTATATGCCTTGTGGACTTAAAATAATGGACCTTTTTTGTCATATTGATTGTTTTTGTTATTTCTTAGTTTTTTTTTTGGATTTCTTTTTCCAAATTGAGTCTTATGCCTCGCAACATATTGAGGCTATAGGCTCAACACGTCAGAGGAAAATGCCTCGAGTTCACTTTTAGTTTTTTTAAACACTAAAGGGAAACAATATTCAAAGTCCAATTATCATCCTTATATAAAATTTCATGAAACAAATATTGACATATCATCTTTCGTTAGTGACCCTTTGTCGTGGAATCTTTCTTTAGTAAGAAAGTTAGAAGATGATGAAATTGAGCAATTTGCTTCCTTCCTCATAGGAGAAGGAAGAGAGGGGGGGGGGGGGGGGGGGGGTGTTGGGGTTGGGGTTGGGGTTATCTCTGGGAAGTGGTCATGGAATGAGAAGAGGTTTTCTTGCAATCTTTGTTATAATTTTATTCAAAATTCAGCATCAAGTACTCCTTTTGCATTATATGGACCTTTGTGTTCCCTCGAAAGTACAAGTTGTGCTTGACTAGTGGCACATGGAACGATTAACACTTGTGAATGATTTAATTACAAACGGCATCCCTATGAGGCGTAGAAACAGTAGATGAGCTCTCACAATTGATTGAGGACCTATATTGAACATTATTGAAATCAATCTTCCACACCCAAATTTCTCTTAAAATGGGTATTTTGGGACCATGAACTTTCTTAGGCTCCTTTTGTGAACTCTCTCTTAATCTCTGGTTTGAGTGATCCCCCCCCTATGGGCCTTTTCAACCTCAAATTCCTATTTTCAAGCTGTGAAAAGATCATTGTGCACAAAAGGAGTGTTCACAAGTTTATAGCAAAAATATTTGATATGCCCATGCATGTGACAATGAGTACACACAAAAGGCATATTTATGGTATATTTTGGAACAACACTAGGTTTGTAATGGGCTCTTTTCAAGTTATCAAATTCCTTAAGATGACATTTCGCATGGCTATATGGACAATCATACACATTTTAAAGTCTATTATGATGTTGCGCATGAGTGTTTGTGCCCGTGCTTCTCAGATCTGACTACACTGGGGCATGGTGGTACGATAAAAATAGGGGTGCCAATTTTGGAAACGATACGACGACACGACACAAAACGAAATTGCCAAGGCTTATCGTGTTCAGGTCGTGTTCGTGTCGGGCTAATTGGACTTACTATCGTGTCGTGTTCGTGTCAATTTTTGACGCGAAATTGACCCGAATTGGCCCCAATTAGACTCATTAAAGATACGATAATGAGCCTATTAATACCATTATTGACTCTATTTAGAACATTATTGACCCCATTGAAACGCATTATTGACCTCATTAAGACCCTATATTGACCCATTTAAAAATTAAAATAAAGAAAAGCCCAGCCCATTTATAATACTTAAATTCTTAACACCATAAACCCTAAAACCCTAAAACCCTTGCCCTATTTCTTTCCTTAACACTTAACACGACAAACCCTTACCGTTTCTTAGCAGCAACTGTCGTCTCTCTCATCCCTCCATCTCCGGCATCCCTCATCCCGTCACCGCCCCCTCCCCCAAACCTCGTCCCGTCACCGCCCTCTCTTCCTCATCCTGTCACCGCCCCCTTCTGTCCAACACATATCCCGGGCCTCACTTCGATAGTTGAACTCCGACAGCTGAACTCAAGATCGACTTTGGTCAAATTTAAACCCTTTGGTTCTTTTCTAAGCTTCGTTTCCGAGGGAGAAACTTAGGTTTGGTTTACTTGATTTTACTTTTGTTTTCGCATCTTTATTTTTTATTTATTATGTAGTTCAATGAAGATACAATTTATGTTTTGCTTGTTGCAATGAAATGATTATTAAATTTTTTTTTGATTTGGTTATCTTTTGATTTAGTTTTGATATATAAATGTTCAAAAATGTTTGCTAATTATCAAGAAAATAGTAGGTTAAATTTATGTAATTGTATATGCCATTGTTAGTGAAATGCAATGTTTACAAAATTATTAGGAAAATTTTGAAGTTCAAGTGGATTGTTATGTCGGGTCAGGTGTAATCGTGTCCAATTGAACCGTAGTTAGTTATCGTGTTTATCGTGTCATGTTGTGTTCAAGTTAAGGAAAAAAAACACGCTATTGTGTCGTGTTCGTGTCCATTGAAATATTATCGCGTCTTGTCCGGTCGTGTGAAAACATGACCCATTGACCCGAATTGCCACCCTAGATAAAAACAAAGATATGGGTCCTTTAGGTCTCATATGTGTGGACACAAGGATCAAATGGGTACTAGCGGAATCTTAGAATGATGAGCAACCGATTCCTATATCAAGACCTAACCTAAGATATGTATTAAGATGAAACACACAAATCTTTTGACACGGAATATGTCGAGAACAAATAACTTAAATTAAGAAAGCCTTTTCCCAATTATTTGGGGTTGGCTACATGAATCGTATTTTTTCATTCTTCTTTGTTCAATGCAATATCCAGTTAAACCACATGATATCATGTCATTCTTTATAATATCCCACCTAGTGAACTAGTCTTACCTCTACCCCTAGCGTTACCATGAATACTAACTAAATCTGATGTAAATGACGCCAAATGGGAAATGACGCCAAATGTAAATGACGCCAAATGAATACTAACTAGTGAAACATTTTGGTGGCTAGGGTTAGGGTTAGGGTTTTGCGTGGTGGTGGAAGGGAGGCGAGACTCGGGATCATCAAGTCGCGCTAAGAGGTGGTTCAAGACCCCCTCAAATTGATCGTAACGAGCTTCAACGGGAGCATATCTCCTCTTAACATCCATTTGTCGTTATTTACGATTTTTTTGTGCTTACAGAACAACAACAACAACAACGGGTAGAACCAACGAGGCTCTGATACCAATTGACGTAAATGACGCCAAATGAGAAATAAGAAGAAGATATCACACGTCTCAACTCTCAATCAGTAAACTCTCCAAAATATAAAATGCCTCAAATGAGGCTACAAATGGGGTATTTATAGGTGGGAAGTAGCTTAGGCTCCAAGCAATGATCTAATTACAAATATACCCCTATTTTGCTACTTCCTTCCCGAAATACTAAGTAACTATTTACTAAAAGAAAATACAACTAAATAAAAAAGCTAAAAGAAAATAACAAAAATACTATAAAATCCTAAAAATGACGAAAATATCCTAAAAGATTTTTGATTCACATAAAAAACACTCTTCTTTATAGGGGCATCCAATGACCTACGTTTGATATGTCCAAACCATCCAAAACAATTTTCTCTCAATTTATGTTCTATAGGAGCTACTTTTACCGTTTTATGATTTTGTTCATTTATAAATTTATCCTTTCAAGTTTTACCACAAATCCATCTTAACATCCGCATCTCCGCCACACTCATTTTCCGCACATTTTATTTTTTGCTTGCCCAACACTCCGTTCCAGGTCTAATGATTGTCCTATAGAACTTCCCCTTTAACTTCAAAGATATACGTCGATCGCATATTATGCCAGTAGCACTTCTCCACTTAATCCAACCCGCTTTAACAATATGAGCATCATCACTAATATCTTAATCTCTTTGGTTAATTGAGCCAAAATAATGAAAATGATCATTTCTAGACGTGTCTTGACTTTTAAATTCCGCTACATCCATGTTTGTCCTCCTATTATTACTAAAATTGCACTTCACATATTCCGTTTTAATTCTACCTACAATTCCAATCTAGTATAAATTCTTACCTTAGTTTCATCCATTAAAATAATATCATCTACAAATAACATACACTACAACATCTCATCTTATATATGTCTAGTCAACACATCCATAACAAGAGCAAAGAGATAAACACTTATTGTAATCCTACAATAATTAGGAATTCACTACTTTCTCCAGCAGTTCTTCTTACTATAGTCATGGCCCCATCATACACATCCTTAATCATATCAATATATTACGTGTCACTCATTTTTTATTTTAAACCCACCATTTATATCTCTTGATATTCTATTATATCCGTTCTCGAAATCTATAAAAACCATTTGAAGATCCTTATTTTTCTCCCTATACCTCTCGATTAATCTCCTCAATAAATAAATCGCTTTGATTGTTTACTTCCTAGGCATAAACCCAAACTGATTTTCAGATACTGTTGTGTCAACTTTTCATTCTCAATCTATGTTCAATCACTCTTTCTCAAAATATCATCATATGACTCATCAACATAATACCATGATAATTTGAACAACATTGTGTGTTTCCTTTATTTTTATAAATACTAACACTCTTTCTTCATTTATTGGGAGTCCTACTAGGTATTATAATTTTATTGAACAATTTTGTTAGTCAAAACACTCATTCATCCCCTAAACACTTCCAAACCTAACTAGGGATACCATCTGATCTTGTTTTCATCTTTTTTAGAGCAATCCTAACCTTTATTGGCCTAATTCGGTGAATTTTTTTTTCTCGTGCCTCTCTAAGTTCCTCCATATCTTATCTACTCCCATTATCTTCATTCAATAACATCTCAAAATAATATTTCCATATTTCCTTAATCTCTTCATTATTGACTAAGACTCTTGAATCATCCCTTTTAATGCATTTAACGTTATTAAAATCTTTTATTTTTCTGTCCCTAAGTTTAGGAAGCTTATAAATACTTTTTCCCTTGTGTTCCTAATTTTGTATAAAGATCACCAAACGCCTTAAATGTAGCATCCTTTACCATTTTCTTAATTTCTTTTTTTAGTCCATTTACATATCGTAAAATTTTCTTCATTTCTAACTGATTGCCGTGTTTTAAAGTATTTTCTTTTGGTTTTTTCTTTATTTCGTATTTCTTCGTTTCACCATTAAGTTTTTTTAGATTGTGGCCCCCTACCTTTTGATTCTCCAAGAATCTCTTTCAATATTCTGCTAATGTATGTAGCCATCTTGTCCCACATTATGTTAGTTTCGTCTTTGGCACTCCATGATACTTTGTTTAATACTTTATCTTTAAATAGTTCTCATTTCTCTCCTTTTTAAGTTTCACCATCTAGTTTGTGGGTTAATATGTCAAGAATAAATGCTATACATTTTCATAATCCTTTAGATACATTATAAGTTGACAAATAATTTCTGTTTACTTATACTATATAATATTTGTTCTTTTCGGTTTTGCTTTCTTGAGTCTTGTTGTTAACTGTCTGGCAGGATAACCTTTCCGCAGTTGATATCCTTTCAGCATGCAATCTTGTGAACTATTTTGGGAAAATGGTTCTCGGTGGTTCTGGCGTTGGGGAGATCACTCTCTACCCCATTCTTATTAGGAAGGTCTGTTGGCATATCTAATTAATCACAAGGTATGGAGTTTAAAGCATTCACTGTTTCCATTAGAGTATGACCTTTTATACTATGGATTGCAGGGTGCAACTTCTATAGCACTGTATGGCCTCGGAAACATTAGAGATGAACGCCTGAATAGAATGTTTCAGGTCTTTGTTTGGTCTTTTTTTTAGATATTTGATCACTGAATTTAACAGTACTCACGCTTTAGTTGGGTTTTATATTTTGGTACCTTAGACACCACATGCTGTACAATGGATGCGACCTGAACCTCAAGAAGGGTGCCAAGTGTCAGACTGGTTCAACATTCTGGTGCTTCATCAAAACAGGTTGTATATATATCTAATGTTGGTCTTAAATGATGCATGAAAAGAAAAAAAAAATTAATCAGCTAAATTTCTACTTTGTGTTTTTACTGTCTTTAGTGTAAAACTTCTTATGTTTATGTGATAGTAAACTAACTTGCTTTTCTGGCCTAACAGAGTGAAGACAAATCCTAAAAATGCCATAAATGAACATTTTTTACCGCGCTTCTTGGACTTCGTAGTTTGGGGGCATGAGCACGAATGTCTTGTTGATCCTCAGGTGGCACTATGAGAGATTTTCAATTAATCATTATTCTATTATATAGTGTCATTGATGTTGCATATTTTTATGTTAACAGGAAGTTCCAGGTATGGGTTTCCACATTACTCAACCAGGTTCTTCGGTTGCAACATCATTAATTGAATATTTTTATGTTAACAGGAAGTTCCAGGTATGGGTTTCCACATTACTCAACCAGGTTCTTCGGTTGCAACATCATTAATTGATGGAGAATCAAAGCCGAAACACGTGCTTCTCATAGAGATTAAGGTTATCTCTCAGCTATTCTACATAAATCATTCCCTTTTCCTTATATATACATATATATAGAGTCAGGCTCTAAAGCGGACCAAAAAAACATATCTATTTTTTAATACACTAAAAACCTAATTTTCAACCAAACTTGATGAAGATGATCTCCTCAGTATCTCACCCATTTTGGAGTTGAATTTTTTGATGAAGTTATTTGTAGATGTTCTCCTCACTATGGAGAGCATCTCCACCAAATTTACTTGAAATATTCATTTTTATTATTTTAAAAAAATTGATCCATTTTTTGGTCCGTTTTAGAGTCTGGCTCATATGTGTATATATATATATATATATATATATATATATATATATATATATATATATATATATATAGAGAGAGAGAGAGAGAGAGAGAGAGAGAGAGAGAGAGAGAGAGAGAAGATTGCTCTACATTTTTCTTTTTATATCTATTTAGTTACTTTGGTTTGTATAATATTGATCAATTTTGTATATAGGGAAATCAATATCGACCGACCAAATTACCTCTAAACTCAGTGAGGCCTTTTGAATATACTGAGGTATGTTATTTTCTGTTTTTGTTCATATGTGAAAGAATTTCTTTCCAAACTCTTCATGTTCATGATACAGATAGTATTAAAAGACGAACCTGACATTGATCCCAACGATCAGAATTCAATTCTTGAACATTTGGACAAAGTGGTATGAATTCTATCCTTTCATATTTCCGCACTTTCTTTGAGACAGCATAATGGAGAAACACCATTCATGTGGCCAACCCCAGGTAGTTGGGACAAGGTTTTTGTTGAGTTGAGTTGAATTTTTTTAATTTTTATTTGTCAATACTTGTGGCGTCGTGTTTTTCTTATGTGTAAATGTATCTTAATATTTTATTGCTTCAGGTAAGCAATCTAATAGACAGGTCCAACCAAAAGGCTGTTGACAAATCAGAACTCAAGCTTCCATTGGTCCGAGTAAAGGTATTACCTCCCTGCATTTTGGAAATGATACTACTTATTAACAGGTCCTAACAAAAGGTGTTGGTGTTGTGTTATTCTTTGCTGCTGCTGCTGCTCTCTTTCTCTCCCCAGCCTTTGTATGTGTTTTTCAATTACCTCGCCTGTTTGTTTTTACAGGTAGATTACTCTGGATTCATGACAATAAATCCTCAAAGGTTTGGGCAGAAGTATGTGGGGAAGGTACTTTCTCCTCTTTTCGTTAATCATATGTATGGAAGGTGATGCCCCCACCCCCAAGCGCACAGGAAAAGAAAAGAGGAAATGACTATTTTTTGATATTTTAGGTTGCAAATCCTCAGGACATTCTCATATTTTCAAAGGCTTCAGCAAAAGTTCGCAGCGGGGGTAAGTTCAGTGTCTGAATAAACCTGTTTCAAGTGGATCGCACTAATATAGTTACCTATGTTTGCCGTCCCTTTTCAACTTGTGTATTTTCATTCCATGATGCTCTCTTTGTATAGTGTGGTGTTGTATCAATCTCTCTTGTTAAAGATCATCTAAATCTTGACTTACTTAGTTTCTCTACGTTATTTGTTGATATCAGTTATTATGTGATGATCCCCAGTGATTGTCTTGGACACTTGTGTAGGCACTAAAGTATTAATAGGGTCTTCTGACTTCTACAACCCAGTTCTGCCTTTGTAGTTTTAAAGTCCTGACTTGGCTTATTGTTTTTGAGAGTAAACTACCAATCAGCTGGGTCCTCGTTAAGCTCCCTGGGGGATTGAATATCTTTAATTCTAATGCACAACAAAGCAATGTGATTGTTAGAGAAGTTAAACCTATGCCAACGTGGTAATGCAAATAACCTTGTGAAATATGGATATTAGATTTGAGATACTATTTAAATGGTTCCTAAACTTCCCGGAAAACAAAATACAAACAAAGTTCCCTCCCCTGGTATAATGAGCAGTTTTTTTTGACTAATTTACATGTTCAACATATTATTCAAGTATGCTATAGTCCCCCTCTGGCTCAGGGCTGTCCATTGTTTGATATGACTTGAGCTGCTCTCTAGTTTTCAAAAAATAGCCTAATTTGGGCTTTTGCTCTCCTACGTTACTTAGAGATCATCATATCTGGTTCCAGTAAGCAATCAAGTTAACCTGGACAAAATCATTGATTAAATTTGTGTACATCATCTGCATTTGTGGTTGAAGTAAGTTCTACATCACCGGAATTGGGTCATCCAAATACTAACTAGTAGGACTAAAAAGGGAGTGATTAAACATTTGAATCGAGAAGTATCTTGTTCTACAAGATATTCATTTGTCTTGTTTTTGTCGCAACCACAATCCTAACAGTCTTAAGGAACTTTGTTCTAGAACGCAAGTTATTTAGATATGAAACGTGGATGCAGTTTGCCAGACACTATAAATTATGGTATGGTAGGATTCACTTATATAGATCACATTATGCTAATGAGTGAGCTACGTCTAATACAATGTGATTAAAAAGCTAGGTAATTATTATCATATAACATTGTTGAAATGCACAAATTTGCGATCTTTTTTATGGGCACGGTGTTGGATGGTGGCCCCCATGGTCGATATCTGAAATTGTGATAAAAGGTATTTTGTATCAGGATTTTTATTAAGTTGCTATTATTTAGGAGAAATATTAGGAATTTTAGCTGGGTTGAATTTTGTCTTTTGTAGTTTCCTAGTTTATCGTTATTTCTTTTATTTGTGATTAGGACTCTAGGGAGTTTGGCTATAAATAAGGCGACAGGCCCCCTTTAATGATTGACAGGTGAAATTCTTATTTGTGTGTTTAAGTGTTATTCCATTGCATTTACATCACTTTATATGATACTACAATCAAGCACCCACGATGCGTATGCAAAGGGCATTAAAAAATAGAAGAGTAAAAGAAAAAAAGAATTTAAATTTGCAAACATAAAGCGTAAATATACCACATAAAAAGATTAATAAATGAATGTATTACATCAGTAGTACAATGAACTCAATATGTGCATATGAACTCACCTTCACTACTAACTTTGTATGTTTTTTCCCTTCTATTCCAACCTTTTAAGAGTACTGTGTGTGTGTGTGGTTGTGTCCTATCCACGAAAGCATTGAAAGAACCATAATGTGGGGAAATAAGAATACTGCTTAGGAAATAAAAATTGTTGACCCTCACTTAGTGAGAGTTAATATGACTGTCTAATGCTATTGGTTGAAATATTGATAATTAATCAATGGGCCCCTTTGATTTATTCAAGGCTTTAACCAACTGCATGTAAGGGTCATATTAACCTTCATAAAATGAGGGTCAACAAATTTAGACTCTTTGCTTAGAAGATATAAATACCTATATCAAGTAATATCTTTCAAGCCTTGCTTCATCCCTGTTTTTATGTTGCAACAAGGGTGTTGTGAATCGTCATCAAAATTATTTCAAAAGTCCTATACCAAGCAGTAGCATGGGTAATTTTTTAGTTCCTTCACTAGTATGATAGTGTAGGGACGGGTACAACAGCCTTCATTGTAAACTAAGTATTAATATTTGATCTATTCTACACAATGAAGAATCATTTAAGAGGAGCTATGATAGTGTAGGTACGGGTACTTTGTACACCTCTCAAGGGTGTGTCTTAATAGGTTAGAGAGTCTTTTTCCCAAGGTGCTAGCGATTCTAGGAGGTGGAAGATGGGAGGGGATGTAAATCCTACTTATATGTATAAAGTTATGCTTTTATGAATACTTATGCACCACTCAAATTCATAAGAACAGCCGGTAGTTGCTGTAAAGTGCAGGTTTTCTCATGGCAAGTTGCTCATAGGAGAGGCAGTACTCATGCTTGGATGCAAAAGAAGCACCCTCATTGGTGCATTTTATGCTGAAATTTGGGGGAAAACATTGATCATCTCCTTATTTGTTGCTCCTTCACTAGGCAGTGTGGTATTGAGGGGATGCTTCCTAGAAAAGCAAAAGACGTGTTTGCTTTGGAGATGGCTAATTACATACACAAGATTGAAAGAAGGTGTTTGTGGAGATGTATTGTTATGACCCTCTTTTGGATAGTTTAGAATAACAATACTGCAAGAATCTTGGATAGTTTAGAATGACAAAAATGCAAGAATCTTTGAAAATATGATAAAGGAGAAAGAGGCGGTTTGGGAGAGGAGAGTTTGAAACTTACGACCACCTCAAGGGCCCATTTTTCCAAAAACTTTGTAAATTTTCCTCTTTATCTGCGCTTTTTGAACCGGGCCAATAGCTATAATTACGTGGAGATCAATGTGTAGCTTTTTTTGTTGGGGTTTTCTGTATAGGCCCTAGAGGACATCTTGGCCTTGCCTCCTCTCTTTAATCATCGCTGCTTTGCTATTCATGAAATTTTATTTCCTATAAAAAATGATTTTCAAAATCTAGACGCCCCATTATGCTCCAACACCTACACTTCTCAGTATCCACACCTTCTTGATAACCTTGTATTCAAAAGCAAACTACTTTCTGAATAAATACTTAAGTCACCAAAGGTCAATCCTTTAACCGAATAAGTGTCATTGGAACACCGAAAAGAACACTGATCCCCACTAATGGGATCTCAAGGCAAAGATGAAGGACAGTTCTAGTTATGTACTACGCTTCTTTGAGATATCTTCGTTCCAGTCTCTTGATTGGCTTCAGTTAAACAGAATACAAGGTCCGACAGTTTTGTAGGTATGATGGTTGGAAAATAAAGAATAGGGTTCATTGGGCTCTCATTAACCAACCACTACTTCACGAGAGAAATGGCACAACTTTTACCTTGATAATCTTTATCACAATCCATCTCAATATATCTTATGTGTATGGTGATCCGTAGAGACACGTGGCGCGTGGTTGTTCTCGTGGGAGAAGAATATCTTTTATTTTCTATTTTTAGTTTAGGGTAATATTGTCATTTTCTTTTATTTTTAGTCTTTAATTAGTCTCCAAGCATTTTTGGGGCTAATTAGTCTTTTTTAGTTATTAGTTGTCCTTTTTTGTCTTTTTGGGTATTAGCGCAAGATAACCTCTCCTATAAATAGACCCTTGACCCCTCATTTGTAATCACAACTTGAATATTGACAAAAGAATATATATAGAGAGAAATTCATTTTCTTAATTTAGTTTTATTTAGTGTTGTGTAGTTAGTAGTTGGTGTGTAGTGTAGTAATAACGCTTCCGCATTCTTAGATTTACATCAAATTGGTATCAGAGTTGCGTTTGTTCTTGGTGTTCGTCGTGGTGCGTGAAGTGGGTATCGAGTTGTAATTCCAATTACGACAATCCTTCAATCTTTAGATTGATAAATGTCCAAATGAGAATCGGATGGATGGAAACCCTAAATTCCATCACCTCTAAAAGGGAGATGCCAACCCTTTTAGCCTCCTCCACCCTCCACCTCCCTCCACCTCTACCTTCCTCCACCCTCCACCCTCCACCATCACCTCCCTCCACCTCTACGTTCTACCACCACACAACCACCACCTTGTCAAATGAAACACTGTCTCCTATCTTCCTCCAAACCCTAACCCTAAAAAAAGAACCTTCAAGAACCATCCAAAACCTCCTCCGACCAAAACCCTAGCCCCCACCCCTATTTTTACCGTATTTCCCCCTTTCCCCCACTCATTTATGCCCAACCACAATCAAACCCACAAAAAATGGGTTTCCCTACTCCAATCCAATCCACCACCCCCTATTTAATCTCAAATCCGGTCAAAATTGGGCCTAGGGCTTATTTGTGATACAACATGACTTTCATGAAAAAATGCGTCGCACTTGGGATCCATTTTTCGGCTATTTGCCACTTTGGGTCCGGATTTCCGGAATGTCGCTGTCTTCAGTCCGCTTGTTTCGCCATTGTACTCGCAAATGTGCGATCGCCGGAGTTCCCGTTATGTCAGATTCAAGGGTTCACCACACCAAGTAGCAACCATATACTTGTGGTGTCGAGAAGGCGGATATGGTCGTCAGTTTTTTGTTTGCTTGAATTTCGTAAAGGGACATTGCCGAGATTTGAGTTTATTAGACCCATCATTATTGATGAGGTTCATACACATGGGACTAATTCCATTTTGGCTGCCCACTTCTGAGGGAGTTTAATTGAGGATTGAAACTTTTCTTGGTTCATATCATGTGGCATTGATGATTCACCCTCCAAGCTTGAGGACGAGCTTTTTCGAAGACGGAGAGCATGATGTGTATGGTGATCCGTAGATACATGTGGTGGGTGATTGTGCTCCCGGGCGAAGACTATCTTTTATTTTCTATTTTTAATTTAGGGTAATATTATCATGTTCGTTTATTTTTAGTCTTTAATTAGTCTCCAAGTATGTTTGGGGCTAATTAGTATTTTTTAGTTATAAGTTGTCATTTTTTGTCTTTTAGGGTATTAGCTTAGTTAGCAAGCTAACCTATAAATAGACCCTTGGCCCTCATATATATAGAGAGAAATTCATTTTCTTAGTTTAGTTTTATTGGTGTTGGGTAGTTAGTAGTTGGTGTGTAGTATAGTAATAACGCTTCCACATTCTTAGATTCACATTAATATTAGTAATTACCATCTTGATAAAACTCTCGAGACTACCTATCTTACACCTAAAGGGATCATGACTAGCCTACAATGAATGGTAACTTGCAAAGATAACTACCACACGTCTGTTGCATTACTGACATTGCTCATTCGCTATTCACTTTTGAGATCAGTGGCCAAGAGCATTCATTTCATAAACCACTATAAATGGCACCTCCATCCCCATTTACTTGGCAGAAGTTTTAGCCTACCAAGAATTTACTTCAATTACCATTGAATACCGGAGATACCATGAAACCCCATCGCCATTAAAGAAACATCTCATCACCACCATAACCAGCCCTGATAGGTAACCTTACTTATTAACTAAAGGCCTTTACTAAGTGCTTATTCTCTCTCTCTCTCTCTCTCTCTCCACATCTCGGAGTACGTTCTCCAAGACGGGTTACATCTTGGCTCTCAAGGAGCACTCCCTCGACCCCCTTCCCAGATTAACTACCCTTGTGAAAGATAGTAAAGAAAATTTAAAAATACATAATATATATTTTTTTTAATAAAGTCAATAGAAGGGGTGAATGAGTCAAAACTATATATTTTCTGTTAGGCCACTTTAAGTATTATAAATAATTCATGTAAGCACGTAGAATAGGTGTCCTAAGTTATGATACACTTTTGACTTTTCTTTAATCTTCTGTCATTTTAAATTAGCAAAGTTTTTGATATTTTTTATTTATATATTTAATTGCAATGAAAAACAAATCTGATGATAGAACAGGGAAATATTTTTCATCTTTCTAATCTTAGCAATTTGGAATGAAATTTAACATATATGGATTGTGGGTATTAAATCGATATGCTATTAGTATTTTCTGGTGACTATATTTTGAGCCTATCATCCCTGTTTCCTTTTTCCCTAATTGATGATATTGGTTTCACTGCTTACATGATGATGTAATGGCTTTTTTTGTTGATCTTTAGTTAAAATTAATGATTCTGAACGGCTTCGACCGGAAGAACTGAATCAGCAAAATATTGAAGCTTTAGTTGCCGAGAACAATCTGGTAAGCAGTCTAATTCCACTGTTCTTTTGTCCTTTCCTGATTATAAATTGGCGATTTCACTTTTCACTTCCTGGTTCATGGACTCTGGTAGATCACGAATACTAAGTATATTTCTCCGACATGCCTTATTTAACATACCCTAAAACCATATTAATTTTTTAAAATACTAAAAATTGAATTTTGTAACCAACTTGGTATAGATGATCTCCATATTAAGGAGATTGTCTACTAAAATATTCTTCAAAAAATTCATTCTAGAAGTGGGCGACTGTTCAAACGTTTGATCATTATCTCACCCACTTTGGGGATGAATTTTTTGATAAATTTGTTTATAGATGATCTCCTCACTATATATATATATATATATATATATATAGAGAGAGAGAGAGAGAGAGAGAGAGAGAGAGAGAGAGAGATGCTCCTGTGCGGACAAACCGTGCAGACCTTTTAAACATTTTAGCCTCCCCCCCCCCCCCCAACAAAAAAAAAAAAAAAACAGCTCAAAATGATTTTTTGTGCTATTTTAAAAAAATCAGTTAAAATATGTCAATGTTTAAGCAGTTTAAAACTTGACATTTTTTTGACTAATTTTTTAAAATAGCAAAATATCTCATTTTGAGTTGATTTTTTAGGGGTTCCCTGAAATGTTTAAATACCACACGCAAAAAATCAACTCAAAGATAATTTTTTTGCTTTTTAAAAAAACGTTCCGCAAAGAGAGGTCTGCATAGGAGCCTCTGTGTGTGTATTGAGGCGAGGCCTTTTAGTTACTTTCAACAGGTATTTCCTATTTTAATTCTGTCCTAATGTACAGAGTGGGAAGGAACAATCTTCTTACAATGGGGTCTTACATTAGGAAGTTTCTTCATTTCTATTATTTTGAATTCCACTGTTTATTTACTGAAGGACAGCATTTATTTCTATCTAGTAATGATTTCCTTCATTTATCAACCCCTGCATAAAATAAAATTTGAATTCATTGCAACCAAACTCACAAATGAAATTTTTGTGAGATCATAACGTGCTAAGTTATTTGTATTAACTGTTTCCGGAATGGGCCCTTCGGAATAATGACTGATCTTACAGCAAATGGAGATCCTTCCGGTCAATGATTTGGATGTTGCTTTACACAATTTTGTTAACAAGGATGACAAGATGGCTTTCTACTCCTGTGTGCAATACAACCTTGAAGAAACTCGTGTAAGCATCCTGTAACCCCAAATTGCTGTGAGAGATTGTTGGTTGTTTTGAGGTGATTTAAGAATATGATATGCAGATCTTCTCAATTTTCCACGTATGAGTGTTATGTTTTTGAATTGTTTTAATCTACCACATGATAATTAGAGTACCGTTTTTCTTAAACAGAACAAAATCGCCCAGGATTCAGATGCACTCAAGTTCGAAGAGGAAGATATAATTCTCAAAGTTGGAGAGTGCTTAGAGGCAAGGAGCTGAAATCCATATTTTATTTTTGTTTCAACTTTTGAGGTTAAGTAATGTGTACTGTTATCAAAGTATCAAATTGGTGACCAACTATTTTGTTGAATAGGGCACAATTGTACTTGCAGTAGGGCCTTGCATTGCAATGGCTGGAAAGCTGAAGGCAGCTATGATTTTTTTTTAAGGGTAGGGACTAGGATGCTTGCACTAAAAACCTAAATTGTTAGTATTAATGCTTTCATTGCTGTAAACTAAGGCATTTTCACAAAAAACATGAATTGTTAGGATTAAAATTTTCTCTGTTAGGATAAAGGTAGTGTTGGATATGAGAAAGCATTTTTGACGGAAATTAAGGCTTTTTTAATATTTTCTTGCATTTTTAGTATTGCATTGTATTTTTCCGTTTATTAGTCGTTTAGTATTTTGTTTACATTTTTAGTAGTAGCAAGGGTTGAGAGGAAGCTTCTAGAAGGTTCCATTAGTTAGCGTTGTCATGGATGAGTTGTCATGACAACTAACGACACAACTCATCTCATGATAACTCATACTTAACTAATAGCTTCTAGAAGGTTTCATTTTGGGAGTTACTTATAGCTCATGTGACATCACATGGGCTTACACCCTCTCAACCAATAGGAGCTTAGGAGATCCCTTCTAGAATTTTCTCTCTTACCCCCTATATAAAAGGCCTAGGTCCCTCATTTGTATGGACTCCTACATTTGAAAGATATAAAGAAATTTTAGTATCTCTCTCTAAATTGGTGTGGATGGTGCCTTTAGAGTTGCCATTATACATGTGGTTACGTCAATTTTTGTGCCCTCCCCCGACCCCCACTCCACTCCCACCCATCCGCACATAAAAATATTATAAATAAATTACTCTTCTATCTTATCCTAATTTTCCTAGATTTTTGCCTGCATGAGTAATACGTCAAAAGACAACTTCAAGAATTTTGGTGATTTTTTTTTCCACTGCTGCCCTCGTTTTCTGTGACATCAACATTGGCACATAGGTGACAGTGTATATAATGTGCAGGAACGTCTCAAGGAAAGGCCACACACTAAAGAAGTCCGACAGTTCACATCTAGTGCACGTTCCATGGAGGTACTTTTAATGCTAGCCTGGTGTGCTAATGTTGCGCTGTTGTTCTCTATGCTTGGATAATCTTCTTGTCTATTTTACTCACAATTTGTATGTTGAATTTAAGTAGGATATCAGAAGTAAAAGTACTGGAGGAGTTGGAAGTGCAGCTTCCTTCAGTGATGATGAAGACACCACTCAACTCATCGGTTCAAAGTCCGCCAGTAGAGGAAGGAAAGGGTCATTGCAACCTTTTAGATCCTCCCATGATGCTTCTCAAGCTGTTAAGACTTCTTCACGTGGAAGGGGCAGAGGTAGAGGTAGGGGCTCTAGTAAATTAAAGCAGACAACGCTTGATGCAGCTATGGTATCCCGCCATTCAGAGAGGTATGGCTTTGTAGCTAACACTCCCTATTGTGATCCCTAAGAAAGCTTCTGTTATTACCCTCATAAAACATTGTTTGCTTGCTGACTTGAGCTCTTTTGTTCTATTAGTGATGTAAACGAAGCGGAACACACACACACTAAAATAGAAAATAACAAACATAACTCTCACTCATACTCACATTCATAATAATTGGTTAATACAAAATGAGAGGTTACATGGATATATGTAGGCTTAGTTATACTTGGAGACCAAATAATGTCCTAATATGACTAAAGTACTAAAACACTAACTAATTATCGACATATTCGTTATAGGAGTATTTTCTTATTCTACTAATAAAGCAGTAACATTACGACTAATTACAATTAAAAATATCCGTAATCTGTCACGAAATTTTTTAATTTACTAGAATAAGGAATCTTTGTCACGATTCCTTGCACGTGCCAGACACCAGCATACTCCATTCTTCCTTTCTTTAAAAAAGCTCGACCCCGAGCTTTAGGAGAAAATTGGTGCTGCCATTCTTACATGAACAAATATTTGAAATATAATTTTTTATCCTTTATTGTGGTCCAAAAAAAATTTTTCTTGAAATTTTTGGGTCTCAAATGCAATATTTTCCAACTCTTAGAAAGTTGAAGGCAGCCCAATCCACTCTCCCGGCGATCAGTTGTTCCAAGCTGAAGCCATAACTCAGGCCTTACCTCTGTATACCAATTAGTATGTATACGCACACATTTATCTGATACTAATTTGATGTAAATGCAGCAAATTTTTCACACACACACACTAAAAGAGGAAATAATAAATATAACTGTCGGTCATACTCATTCATTCATTCATAATAATTGGCTAATGCAAATTAAGAGGCTACGTGGATATTTATAAGCTTAGCTATACTAGGAGACCAAATAATAGCCCTGATATGACTAAAGTACTAAATTGTCCTTACTAATTATGGGCATATTCTATATTGAAATATTCCCTTATTCTACTAATGAAACAATAAAATTACAAGTAATTACGATTAAAATATTTGTAAACTTTGCAATGATTCCTCGCGTGTACCACACACCAGCATACATCATAGGTCGCAGGAAATTTTCATAGAAGTATTTTCTTATCTCAACAGATGTAGATGGTTATGGTAGATAACGATGCAAAACCTCTATACACATTGGGCTTCTCATGTAGTGATATATTTATTTACTTTATGTTTAATTTAAATTAAACAAGTTAAGTGCATAACAAAAATTTTCGTTGTTAAATTCTATCTTTCCATGCACATTTGAAGAATGGAAAATATTCTGTGTCTTAGATCCGGAGTGTAAATGATTATGATGTAATCACGGGTGCGGAAGCATAAAAGAACTAGTATCTACACAACAACAACAATAACAACAACAACGATATGAAAAATGAAATAGGTTTTCTTATTTCTCTCTCTAGTCTCTCAATATCGAAATGTCAAAAGTGTTACAAAAGAGGGCCCTTTGCTATTTATATTAAAGATACAAAAAGGCTAAAAAAGAACAAAATAAAAAGGACGCTAATGTTATTATGCTCCTGCATCACTCTCCCTCCTTGAGAAGACTCCATATACTCTGTATATTGTCGACAAGGTTTTACAAAACCTGGGGTGTGATCGAGGCGTGAAGGCTAAGCCTTAAGCCTTAGAAGCCCAGGCGGGCTTTAGGGGTAAAAAGGCGTTTAGGTCTTTTTTTATATATTTTAACATTTTAAACTATAATAAGGCTATTAAAAATACTAAAATGGTACATACCTTAAAATATGTTTGAATATATGCAAACTAAACTACTATTTTTTTGAAATACTAAGAAAAAACAAAAAACAAAACAAAAAACGCGAGTTTTTTTGGACGAGCAGAGAGGCTTTGGATACCATTTGCCTTTTGATTGTTTTGAATGAGACATTGGTCCGGTTTTATAAAAATAGTCTTTAAAAGGCGATATTGTTTTGCTAAAGCGTTTTTGTTTTAAAAAAAAAAAGTGCGCCTTAAGCTTTTTACCAAGAATAAGGTGTAAAAAGCTTAAGGCGGGGTGTTTCACCAAAGCCTCAAGTTTAGGTGCTCCTAAGTGGAGCCTAGGCGAGCCTTTTAGAACACTGATTGCCGATAGAAATCAGGGTCGATGTGCTGCAGGGTGGCCGTTGTGATCCATGAATCCTCGGCCTCAGGACGGCCAACCAATCGAACCAAGTAACGTGTATAATCACCCGAAGAAGATATGAGCTTGGAGTATAGAATTCCCTCAACGCGATCTGCGTGAGAGCGGACCGGGTGGGCCGTAGTCGGTGGAATGGGAATTGGTGGAACATGGGTGCCTCGAAATGGAGAAAGGTCCGCCATGTTGAATGTGCGGTGCATGCGGAACTCATTGGGAAGATCAACCTCATAGGCTTTCGGCCCACAAGCTCGGATAACAGGAAAAAGCTCAAATCGGAGCCTAACAAGCTTGGTACCCTTGTCCTGTCGGCGTGCCTTCTGAAGGTATACCATGACGAGATCATCTGGGTGGGGAAGGAAACAATGCGACAGTGCTCATCGGCGGCCTCCTTGTAAGAGGCATACATGGTCTTTAGTCGAGCGCGCGCATCGGTCTAAATGGAAGTCAGGCGAGCAACAAACTCTTCAGCGGAAGGGCATGTACGCACCGTCGGGAGAAGCTTGACGAGGTCTATGGGCATAGTAGGCGATTGCCCCAATACAATCTGGAATGCAGATAAGCCGGTAGAACGGTTAACGACGTTGTTGAAGGCGAATTCGACTTGTGCTATCACTAGGTCCCACCTACGGGGATGCTCAGAAGATAGACATCTCAATAGGTCACCCACACTCCACACTCCGGTTGACCACCTCAGTCTGTCCATCTGTTTAGGGTGAAAAGCTGTCGAGAACTGTAGCTCTGTCCATAAAAGTTGCCAAAGCGTACGCTAGAAGTGTCCTGTCAATCTTACGTCCTTGTCGGAGGTGGTGCTACGTGGAACTCCGTGAAGACGGACGATCTCACGAAAATATAATGAAGCGACATGGGATGCATCCATTGTGCGAGTGAAAGGGATGACGTGTGACATCTTGGAGAACCTATATGTACCACAACAAGGATAGAATCATGACCACTGGATGTACGGGGCAACCTCGAGGTAAAATATATTGAAACATCGTGCCATGGTCTCTCATGAATCGGCAATGGAGTATATAGCCCGCATTGGTGTGCTGGCCCTTGGCCGTCTGGCAAGTGTAGCAACGTCTAATGAAAGCGTTGGCATCCCTTCGCATCGTCGGCCAGTAAAATCGGTCTCGCAGCATCGTGTGAGTACACACCTGTCCCAAATGGCCTGCAATATTCTCCCGTGGATCTCAGAAATGATCTTCTCCTATAAGGAAGAAGATTGAATACATAAGGCAATCCCTCGTTGTAGGAACCCATCTTGCAATAGATACTCACCCGAAGCACCATTGCCCTGCTGGCAAGCTGCAAAGATCGGTCCAAACTCTACATCAGTCGGATAAAGATCACGGAATTCATCAAACCCAAACACTTTGAAAGCCATATTTCGACCCGAACGTTTTCGGGATGCCGCTAATAACCAACGAATGGCAAGTGCTTTTCCTTGTGTGGATCCTATTTCAATGGGAACTTGACCGTCGAGAAACGAAAGAAGACTTCCATCTCCAAGTTTCACTCAGGCGTAGCTCCCTTCTTTTTGGGTGTGAAGCAGTGTCAAACCAAAATACACTCCTAAGAGTCACCAACGCATGCGCTCTCCTGCTAAGGGCATTCGCCATCCGATTCTCCTTGCCCGGTTTGTACTGCAAATGAAAAGTGTAGCGCTGGAGGTAAGCGGTCCACTTGGCATGCCTGTCACTAACACGCTGCTGACTATGTAGAAAATTATAACACCCCGGCCGCCTGGGGAGAGCGAACGGAGCGGTACTCATCGATGAAACTAACCAAATCCATAATATAACAAGATATAGAGCAACTAAACCCCACAATAACAAAAGAGAACTACAAATCTCAATTTCTTCAAATAAAAACAACAATTCTCTCGAAATAATTACAACAATCTAACTATCTCGAAAACAAATAAATCTCCAAATGCTCTATACATCAAAATAAATACAATCTTCTCAACTTGTATTACAAATCTTCCCAAAATAATCCTCGCTAAAATCAATCTCCATAGCGCCCCAAAATCCGCCCTAACCTGCCACTAAAAGAAAATATGAGGAAGTACACAATACGAGAGAAAAGATGCTCAACAAATATTAGCCGTGAATAAAACGTCATAATACGAATACGAATATTCAAATCAAAGTGAATCTCATAAGCAATTATGTCAACAACACATTAACCGGGTCACCAGGCCTCACCACCGTACTTCGCCTATGCATTTTTAAGCATATCCAAAAAAAGGAATTTTGGCGGGTGCCCAACCTCAGTGCCATATTAAAATCTCATGACAACATGCTCAACACCAAATATAATACCACATGAATCGAAAATAGATTCCAACAAATATTTTCAGATTTCCAAATGAATTTAGCAATTCAATTATGAATCAATAATCACAAGAAAACAACGAGAATAATACTTGCGAGATTAAGGAGCATATTGCGTAAAATCCCATACCTCAAACCACGATGAGAAATCAACGATAAATCTGCACAGAAACGCAGATAACACCATCAAAATCAGTCCTCAAACATCATCAAAACTGCTCCAAGATCATCCTCAAAACAGCCCCCAAAACACCTTCAAAAACCTAAGGTTGAATGCATAAATTAAAGGGCATGTTTGTGTATAAAAAGAGAGGAAATAAAAATATGTTTTCTGAGTATTTTTGTGCCCTAAGGCTGATCCAAAACAATAGTCAACGATCCCCTTTTATAAGGTAAAAATATAAGAGTTTGAATCAAACCACAACTCCTAAAAAATACTTGTTGTTCACGTTTTATGTGACCATCGATCGATTTATGAAAATCATCGATCGATCGATCATGCCTAAAATCTGACAACTTCCCTTAAAAATGCCGTAAGGCAAAATATAAAAAAATTCATACAAAATCCGTTTTAACTCCGATTTCAATTCCGCTTGAAGTTTTATTCTTTTAAAATCATAACCAACATATTTGAGCAATAAAAATAATATTATCTCAAAATTTATTTTTCCTCTTTATTTTGAAAATACCCCAAAAATTACGCGGGTTGTTACACTTCCCCACTAACAATGGAATTTCGCCCTCGAAATTCGCCGAATGCCTAACTCTCAAAAATCAGGCCAATAATCTCCCAAAATAAACTCGTCACCAAAAATAAATTCCACACATCTAATCTAGATGCCTAACACGAAACGATCATCTAAAGATTCTATCTCGAAAAATACGCCCCACAAAAATGCAACAGACCCAAAATCCAAGACTCGAGGGTGGTCGTATACCTAAGCTCTGATACCATTATGTAACACCCCGCCCTCCTGGGGAGAGCGACGGAGCGGTACTCATCGATAAAACTAACCAAATCCACAATATGACAAGGTATAGAGCAACTAAACCCCACAACAACAAAAGAGAACTACAAATCTGAATTTCTTAAAAAAAAACAACAATTCTTTCGAAATAATTACAACAATCTAACTATCTCGAAAACAAATAAATCTCCAAATGCTCTATACATCAAAATAACTACAATCTTCTCAATTTGTATTAAAAATCTTCCCAAAATAATCCTCGCTAAAATCAATCTCCATAGCGTCCCAAAATCCGCCCTAACCTGCCATTAAAAGAAAATATGGGGAAGTACACAATACGACAGAAAAGATGCTCAACAAATATTAGCGGTGAATAAAATGTCATAATACGAATACGAATATTCAAATCAAAGTGAATCTCATAAGTAGGGATGGCAACGGGTCGGTTCGGGGTCGGGTTTTAACTCCCCGTCCCCGTCCCCGTTAGAAAAACCATTCCCCGTCCCCGCCCCGTTCCCCGTTATAACGGGTTCGGGGATCCCCGTCCCCGTTTAAAACGGGTATCGGATTCCCCGCGGGGAACCCGTTTCAAAAATTATTATTTCTGGACCTTACACCATCATTGAACAAATTTTCATGTCTTTAGTGGTTCATGGCAATTATCTTTGACAAATTTTACAATTGCATCGTGTACAATCAGTTGTCTTTTGTTAAAATGGGCTTTGAACAACACTGGGATCCATTTCTTCTCTGTGTGTGTGTGTGCGTGTCAATGACCCTTTTTAACTGGATTCTTTATTTTCTGTTTACAATGAAAGTGAGCGTAATTGTGTGGGATGGGCCTGTAACTGCAATGAACCTCACTTTAAGATATTTGTCTTGTTCCTCCAATTCATTTATCAATTTTCAGAAATAAATTCATATGTAACACTTTTTAACTGGATTCTTTGTAAAATATTGCCTGTGAGGAGAGGGCTGAGCGTGAGGCGGAGCGGCGGAGCTGCGGTAGTGAGGCGAGGGCGGCGGAGCCTGTCTGCGGACGGAGCTGGGCAGCGTGAGGCGAGGGCGGCGTGAGGGAGGGAGGGCCGACCGGGCGTGAGTGAGGAAGGGAGTGAGGAAGGGCGTGAGGGATCGTGAGTGACTCAGAGTGAGGGAGTGAGGGAGCAGCGCAGCTGCTTTTTTGTTAGCAGATTATGTGTGTGTTTGTGTTGTGAGGGAAACTAGGGTTTATTTAGTCAGTTTATATATTTTTTATAATATAAATATATATATTTTAATATATGTTAGTAATTCGGGGATCCCCGTGGAGACCTGAAGGTATACCCGAAACCGACTCGAAACTTTTCGGGGATTTTTTCCACTCCCCGAACCCGATCCGATCCCAGAATTTTCGGAGATTTTTCGGGGATTTTTTTTTCGGGTATCCGCGGGGACCCGAAATTTCAGGGAAAATTGCCATCCCTACTCATAAGCAATTATATCAACAACACATTAACCGGGTCACCAGGCCTCACCACCGTACCGCGCCGATGCATTTTTAAGCATATTCGAAAAAAGGAATATTGGCGGGTGCGCAACTTAAGTGCCATATTAAAATCTCATGACAACATGCTCAACACCAAATATAATACCACATGAATCGAAAATAGATTTCAACAAATATTTCCAGATTTCCAAATGAATTTAGCAATTCAATTATGAGTCAATAATCACAAGAAAACAACGAGAATAATACTCGCGAGATTAAGGAGCATATTGCGTTAAAGCCCATACCTCAAACCACGATGAGAAACCAAAGATAAATCGGCCCAGAAACGCAGATAACACCATCAAAATCAGTCCTCAAACATCATCAAAACTCCTCCAATATCATCCTCAAAACAGCCCAAAAAACACCTCCAAAAACCTAAGGTTGAATGCATAAATTAAAGGGCATGTTTGTGTATAAAAAGAGAGGAAATAAAAATATGTTTTCTGAGTATTTTTGTGCCCCAAGGCTGTTCCAAAACAATAGCCAACGATCCTTTTTTATAAGGTAAAAATATAGGAGTTTGAATCAGACCACAACTCGTTCATGTTTTATGGGACCATCGATCGATCTATGAAAATCATTGATCGATTGATCATGCCTAAAATCTGACAGCTTCCCTTAAAAATTCCATAAGGCAAAATATAAAAAAATACATACAAAATCCGTTTTATCTCCGATTTCAATTCCGCTTGAAGTTTTATTCTTCTAAAATCATAGCCAACATATTTGAGCAATAAAAATAATTTTATCTCAAAATTTATTTTTCCTCTTTATTTTGAAAATACCCCCAAAATTACGTGGGTTGTTACATTTCCCCACTAACAATGAAATTTCGCCCTCGAAATTCGTCGAATGCCTAACTCTCAAAAATCAGGCCAACAATCTCCCAATATAAACTCGTCACCGAAAATAAATTCCTCACATCTAATCTAGATGCCTAACACGAAACGATCATCTAAAGATTCTATCTCCAAACATACGCGCCACAAAAACGCAACAGACCCAAAACCCAAGTCCCGAGGGTGGTCGTATACCTAAGCTCTGATACCATTATGTAACACCCCGCCCACCCGGGGAGAGCGAACAGAGCGTTATTCATCGATAAAACTAACCAAATCCACAATATAACAAGGTATAGAGCAACTAAACCCCACAACAACAAAAGGGAACTACAAATCTCAATTTCTTCAAAGAAAAACAACAATTCTCTCGAAATAATTACAACAATCTAACTATCTCGAAAACAAATAAATCTCCAAATGCTCTATGCATCAAAATAAATACAATCTTCTCAACTTGAATTAAAAATCTTCCCAAAATAATTCTCACTAAAATCAATCTCCATAGCGCCCGAAAATCCATGCTAACCTGCCACTAAAAGAAAATATGGGGAAGTACATAATACGACAGAAAATATGCTCAACAAATATTAGCGGTGAATAAAACGTCACAATACGAATACGAATATTCAAATCAAAGTGAATCTCATAAGCAATTATATCAATATAATTTCTCAACAACACATTAACTGGGTCACCAAGCCTCACCACCGTACCGCGCCTATGAATTTTTAAGCATATTCGGAAAAAGGAATATTGGCGGGTGCCCAACCTCAGTACCATATTAAAATCTCATGACAACATGCTCAACACCAAATATAATACCACATGAATCGAAAATAGATTCCAACAAATATTTTCAGATTTCCTAATGAATTTAGCAATTCAATTATGAGTCAATAATCACAAGAAAACAACGAGAATAATACTCGTGAGATTAAGGAGCATATTGCGTTAAAGCCCATACCTCAAACCACGATGAGAAACCAAAGATAAATCTGCCCAGAAACGCAGATAACACCATCAAAATCAGTCCTCAAACATCATCAAAACTCCTCCAAGATCATCCTCAAAACAGCCCTAAAAGTACCTCCAAAACCTAAGGTTGAATGTATAAATTAAAGGGCATTTTTGTGTATAAAAAGAGAGGAAATAAAAATATGTTTTCTGTGTATTTTTGTGCCCCAAGGCTGTTCCAAAACAATAGCCAACGAGCCCTTTTTATAAGGTAAAAATATAAGAGTTTGATTCAAACCACAACTCCTCAAAATAATTGCTGTTCACGTTTTCTGGGACCATCAATCGATCTATGAAAATCATCGATCGATCGATCATGCCTAAAATCTGACAGCTTCCCTTAAAAATGCCATAAGGCAAAATATAAAAAAATTCATATAAAATCCGTTTTAACTCCGATTTCAATTCCGCTTGAAGTTTTATTCTTTTAAAATCATAACCAACATATTTGAGCAATAAAAATAATTTTATCTCAAAATTTATTTTTCCTCTTTATTTTGAAAATACCCCAAAGATCATGCGGGGGTGTACACACATCGGTAAAAGAATCCAACAAACTCTGGACGCGTGGGGGAACAGATGCCTCCGGGATGTTAATGGGACTAATGAGAGCATAGCATAATCCTGCCTCTGCGACCTCTGTGGCTATCTCCTCATTTGAGACTACAAGGGCGGAGGGTCGTGACATCGGGAATGGTTGCAAGGGGCAAAGGAGAATATTCCTCCCCTCATGCATAAACGAATAGGTGTTAGCTCGACCGTCATGCATGCTACGATGATCAAATTGCCACAGTCTTCCGAAAAGAAGGTGACATACCCACATATCCACCACGGTGCACAAAACTTCATCATAGTAGTCCCCAATAGAAAAAGCTACTCGGCATTGTCGGTTAGGGGCAAGTGTAGCTCCACTACCCAACCACCCACTTCGTCACAGAGAGGCTAGAGATTTCGTGGGAAGTTTCAACTTGTCTACCATCTCTTGGGCCACCAAATTGTCGCTAGCTTTGCCGTCAATGATCACCGTGCAAAGCCTCCCTCTTGCGGTGCAAGGGTAAAGAAGATACTCGTACGGATCCACATGTCATCACTGGGAGGAGGTGATCGAGTATCAACCGAAGTCGTAATCATAACGGTGCGAGTGTAGGCTGTAGAAATATCGACAAGTCTTGCTGGAACAAGGCAAAAAGAGTCACGTTGTCGGCAAATGTATTGAGTGGTAGGTAAGGGTATATCGGTAGGGTCCGATGGGGAGGATGCCCAAGGAGGCGCATCCTTTGTATAAGAGATTATGGTTTTTAGATTGAGCGGATGTGAAGGCTTCTTGAATTTGGGGTAAATAAGGTTTGGAATCAATATTTTTTGTTGAATTTGGTTAGGGTTTATATTAGGATGGATTTTGGATTGTTTGGAAGGAGAAGATAATGAATCTTGGTTATTGGTAATACCTTCTTGAAATTCCGGTGGTTTTTGAGTCATTCGAGGTTGATTCTTGGCTTGATTTATTGAGTTGGAGGTTATGGTTACTGTCCTGGGCAAGACCCGGTGTAAATCTGAATCGGATTGATGATGGATTGCAGTTGAAATGCAGGAGACTTTGGTGACTGGCGTAGCAGCAGCTGCTGCCTGGAAATCCGACCGGAGCTGTGCAGCATCGGCAGCTGAAATGGAGCAGAACCCTAGCGGCGGTAGTTGCCTTTGGCAGAGGATTGTAATGATGTAGTTTTCCCGTGGAAGCTGGCCACCGGTGGTGGTGGAATGGGGTGGTAACATGTGACGGCTAGGGTTTGTCCGGTGATCATCCGGATGAACCCAATTTGAGTCCCAATCTTCTATGAACATGGTTGATTCAAGAACAAACCACGCTCTGATACCAATTTGATGTAATTACGGGGGCGGAAGCGTAAAAGAATTATTATCTACATAACAACAACATGGAAAATGAAATAGGTTTTCTTTTTTCTCTCTCTAGTCTCTCAATATCAAAATGTCAAAAGTGCTACAAAAGATGTCCCTTTGGCTGTTTATACCGAAGATCCAAAAAGGTTAAAAAAGAACAAAATAAAAAGAATGATAAAAAGGACGCTCATGTCCCTATGTTCCTGCATCAGATTAAAATTAGGAAAGCCCAATGCTGCCTATACTAAATGAACAATTTTAAGCACAGAGAAAAAAAGGGTCTAATAAATTCCCCACTAGTACCTCCCCTTTGAACCTAGAGTATAAGGAGAACGGACACAAATATAAACACATGACAAGGGTGTCAGGTCTGACATGACATCCACGTTGACATGGAAAATCTGAAAAAATTACGATACAACATGGCTGGAACACGTCAATAAATAGATATACTTTTAATGGATACAAATAAATTTACAAACTTGACAACAAAAAAGTATATATTTGATTACTTATTAAAAATAATAAATTATATTGAACATGAAAATGAAAATTTTCTTCCTAGATTCTAGTGCCACTAGAGCCGGGGAGCCTTTTATTTGCCATTGGGTCTTATTCCTTAAAGGTAAACGATGCCACCATTCTAATTTATACTGTTGTATACATATAAAAACTATGACACGTGCCTAGAAGTGTCAGATGCGTGAAAGGGTTGATCATGTTAATTTTATATTTAAATTATAGGCACGTGAAAATGAGTGTCGATGTTCGACACGGACACTCAGCCTTCTCATTCTCAGAAATGTCCATGCTTCCTAGCCTAGAGTAGCTAGTTGGAGAAATTTAATAAATTATTCATTCATACATCTGTTTCTCTATTACAAAAAAGACACTTCAAATCGCTTGATTTGCTTCAAACTATTTTACAATTAGTCTAGTATGGGTTACATTAGCCTTTAGTAGTTGATCACATAAATTGATAAGACGAGCATTCCTTTTCTACCAGTGAAATATGACTTTATTGGTCACAACCAGCCAAAGAAAATGTGGCATTAAACTATGGTTGCTGTGTTCCATGGTGTAGAACCTCCTAAAGGAATCTAAGGTTTTCATGAGGTTTATAATGAGCCGCCATCGAAGCATGAATACATTTGTGCAAGAGACGATTTTAGGTTTAGAAAGGTGTAAATTTCCTATCTTTCCGGAATACTCATCCGTAATTTGGGATAAGCAACATTGGCCAATAAATACGTTTATTCAGATTGAATTGGGCTACAAGCACGAAATGTATCTGCACCAAATCTTCAAATGTATTGTCTTCTAAGCTTGCATCATGAATAGCACACCAAAAAGCTGCATCATCCAATCCTGAAACCATTTAATAATCGAATCGATGAGAGTTTCAAAATAATAATTAAAAGATACTACCGCGAGTGTTTATGTATTCTTTCTATAGAACGAGGAAGCACGAATAAATGCAATGCTAACATTTTAATGTACATTGCATGATTTTTTTTTTTTTTCCGTTGTGATATTTGAGTATCTTAAAGTTTCATAAATGAATTTGTTAGTGCAGATCTGCATCTGTTGCTAACATTTTAATGTACATTGCATGATTTTTTTTTCCATTGTTGTGATATTTGAGTATCTTAAAGTTTCATAAATGAATTTGTTAGTGCAGATCTGCATCTGTTGCGGCAGCAGCCTCCGTCCGAAGCATTGCTGCTGACGATGATGTGGATTCGGCTTCAAGTGATGAAGAAGTGCAATATGGCATAAATGAGGTTGATGACAGTTCGGTATGGATTTTTCTTCTAAATTTAATCATTTCACATGCTAAGTTGATGTTGCTCCTCTGTCAATAATCTGACTATACTACAAACTAATGAACACATTTCTGTTTGAATGTACGTTCCACATATTCACAAACTTTACCCGTGTTCTAAAAGGAGCCCCTTATAGGCGACAAGAAAGTGGATAAAGTGAAAAATCGTTGTTTTTAAAAAATTTATCCAGTATTGCATCTCGCATCGAAAGTTCAATGTACTACAATAGCAAAAAAATATACGCAAGAATATTTATTAAATGTATATCTGTATATATATGTATACATGCATGAATGTTTCTATGTATATAAACAATGATTTTCGTTGCATTTTTTTGCATAATATTTTTAAATGTTACTCAGTTTTATATCTACAATATCATTATATTTTCTGTATGTAATATTTATATTTTTTGTTTTAGGAATCATATATCAATTGCCCAAAATATTTTTGTGTAGTATTTATAGTATTTGTCTTAGTGTTAGCAATCTTTTATTTATGTATGGGACTTCATAGAAATGCTAAAAGTATAAGGCTTCAAAATATTGTTACCAATGCTAATGTATAAATCAATGTTAGATTTTTTGTAACATAAACTTTAAAGCATACTTGGTGTTGTGTAAAAAAAAGAAAAACGCCAAGGCGCTGCCTAGGTGCTAGGCAGCCTACCGCCTACCGCTTTTTAGAACATTGTCCTTTACTGTGTCGGCGTATATATTCATATTGGTTCTTAGGTTGCTGCAGTTGAGTTTTCCTCCATACCCAAAAAAGCCTTTTTCAAATTACTCGGGCGGGTTACATGAATCATATTTCTCCATTCAGCTCTGATTAACGCAAATCGTTGGTTGAACCATACACTATCATGTCCTTTTTAACTATCGACGGTTTAACCATACACTATCATATCCATTTAGTTCTGTTTATCGCAAATTGACAATAATATCTCCCTTTACCTTTCAATAATGATCCAGCCTATATAACAACAATAATCGTTGTAGGTATCTCACCCTCAAGCTTCACTACATTCCTGTTTGTGTACATGCTTATTAGGGTTTTCAACGAAAAGTCCTTTGGTCTTTTCCTAATTAACGATTAGTCCAAGCCTTAATACTTTGCTTCAAAAAGTTCCTCACCATATAAAACACCCACACACATTCTTTCTTCTCTTATCCTAAACCCTAGAAAAAATTGTCAAAAAAATAGGCAATAGACTTTTTAGAGCATAAAAAAATACGGTGGACTAAGTGCAATATGTACTTACCTCCTTGGGACTAAACATTAATTGTCCCTTATTAAAATTACACTACACATGGTGCTACCTATTTTAAACACTCTTGCTTCTAGAGTTTCTTTCTGCATTTCTAATTTAGCATTTATCTCTACCTTAATACATTTAACCAATATTATTTGCGAATAACATGCACCACGATACCTCTTCAAGATTTGTCCATAACTAGAGCAAAAAGATAATGATTTAGAAGTGAACGTTGATGTAACCCTAAACACTTGGAATTTTTTCCACTCAGTTGCAGTTGTTCTTATTATATCACTGCCTCATCATACATATCCTTGGTGATATCAAGATTTCTGTTAGTAACTGAATTTTTTATCACCATAATATATCTCTAGAATCTCTATTATACGCCTTGACCCTGTCTATAAAAACCATATGCAGTTCATTTTTTTCCTTCTCTATACCTTTTCATCAGTCTCCTCAATAGATATAACTTCCATTGTTGACCTAGGCAAAAACCCCAACTAATTATGTTGTTTTTAGTCTTATCTTGTTGAACACTCTCTCCTAAAAGTTTAATTATATCACTCATTAGCTTCATACAACGATAATTTGAGCAACTTTATCTCCATTGTTTTTATAACTAGGTGATACTCTCTCCATCATCAAACATGTTTTTAGTCATTCTAATTTTATTGGATACTTTTGTTAGCAAAGACACGTCTTCCTCCAAACTTCAATAGGAATACCCTCTGTTTTCACTTTTAGAGGGTTCAGATGGGGTTGTATCACAAATTATGTCAAAATTAGACTCAAAGCCAGTTATGAAAGTGAGGGTTAAATTCAAAATAATCCTTTACTGAGACTGTAAATTTTCTTGGTTTAGTCACTGTTTGCATCTTAGTTTACCTTGAATCGACAATGTTTACACATTGAAGTGGTATTTGATACTGGTATTTCTGGCAACATATATTGCATTTATTGAGCAAACTGGTTTCTGGTTCAAGGACCATGATGAAAATGTGCCAGCCAAAGGTCGCAAAAGAGCTGCTCCAAGGGGAAGAGGTAGAGGTTCTGCAACATCTTCTAAGCGGGGAAGGAAATCAGATAACGCTACATCTCTAGTTCACAAAATGCTCACGAGTAAAGATGACGACGACGAAGACGATGATGATGTTGTAGCAAAGAGAACAAACAAGTCTCAAACTCGGGTAACCTATTTTTTATCTGTATAGCCGTACTATATATCTTTTTTCTGAAGAAATTTTCTCCGTATTACAGTATAGCAAGCTTTTTGGAGTTGACCTTGGCAACTTGTCTGTTTGCAGGTGACAAGGAATTACGGTAGCTTAAGAAAGTAAGAAACAACTGAGTTGACATTTTGACAGGGGCTTGCTCGCCGCATGTTTTATGTGAATGATATTAGTTAGGAACAATTTTGTCTTTGTATTTTTGTGAGGAGTATTATTGAGAGCTGTAGATCTTGTTACTTAAAACAGAAGTCAATGGATTGCGTGATGATGGGCAGATAATTGATGTTAAAGCTTTTGTCCATATGCTTTGAGATTGGGCAAACAAACCGAGCGTAACGAGTAGTTCGAGTTCGGCTGGTTTGCTAAAACAAACGAACCGATCATAGTGAGCAGTTCGAGTTTGGCTGGATATCGATCTTGAGCTCGTTTAAAAACTAAGTTCAATGAGCTTGACTAGTTTAGTCTCTGAAGGAGTAAAGGAACTTGATTAAACCCCTCCAACCGAGTTGCTCAAGCTCAGACTTGTTTAAAGCTCAAGTTTGACTCGTTCGTCAAGCAAACGAACCAAGCTCGAACTTGATCTCAAGCTCATTTAAGAATTGAGCTAGAATAGGCTCGGCTTGGCTCGACCCGCTTTGTTTCGTTTGCATCCTTACTCCTATGCTGTTTTATTCACAAGCAAGCAGGATGTATTTATAGAGCATTGGTATTTAGGACATGGTTCCAAAGTATATGCATATCTTTTTATTGTCACCATGAAAATTGATCTGTTTTTTGTATTAATTATTTGGGAGAGTAGATGTACCAATGCACATGCATAGAATATGGCCATTTGTCATTCAAAATAGACATTTGTTGCATATTGGTGTTGTTGCCTACATGGTTCCTCGCCTGTGCTTTTTTTTTTGGTCATGTGCTTTAATATCAATATTCTTTCCCTACCCTTCTCTCCCATTTGAATGTCTTTTCTTTTTCTTGATTTCTGAAAGTATAGGAAATATGAAAACATGCCTATTTTCTTTCAAATTCCATCAGAAAGATTTCAGCCGAGTTTGACACAAAAACTGAGATTCTTTAATTTCAAGCCAACCAAACATGTCCAGAATTTACTGTACAGTACCTCAATTTTGAAATTTGCCGAGAGCTTGTGCATTTTAAAAATGAAGGTTTTTCTACTAGGGGTGTGAAAATCTGCCATATTGTTAATATTTCCATTCTACAGCTCAGCATGGCTTTATCCATATTCAAACTCAAAATTTCCAGACAATGTAACCCAACTATCCTCTATAAATTTTACACAATTTTACCAACGAAGCTCTCGGTTCGTATGATAGAACATGACCTTTTAACTAACAATTACCCAAGCTCGTAATATAACACAAAAAAAGATATAGAATATGTGTTTTTAGGACTTAAAATGATATTGATTATGAATATAGGACAACAAACATTTCGTTTTTATTTTTAGTTCATATTTTCAAATTAAGGGGACACGCGGCATGTTGTGATTGGTTGACGTTTTATGAATATGGGTCCGCGTTAGCGGCGTTATTAAAAAATAGGGACTAAAACTATAAATAAAATGTTTGTTGTCCTATTTTCAAAATATATATTACAATAGGTCCTAAATTTATAAAGCCCCAAAAAGATAATGTGATTCAACTAACAATCCGTATTCTTCTAAATTTCATTCAATACTCCGGGATAAACTCATCATTTTCAGATTATAGCCATTGTAATGACTAGTGAACCTATCAACTTGGATTACTTTTAATGATTTTATCAAACCTTATCTTTTTTTTTTTTAGATTTTTACACTTAGCTAGTTTGCGAATTATCATTATTAGACTAAGGTACCATACCACACCTTCTCAGTTATGGGATTATTGTAACACTTTGTATTTTTGGGAATATTTAAGTTACACGTGTTTGTAATTTAATTAATTTGAGAAATAAAGTAATTTGAATAAATATTAATTACTGAATCTTAAATTAATATTTATGTGTTATTATATTTACTTGTGTGATAAGTAAATAAAATTATATTAATTTATATTATGTTGTATGTGGGTAAAAACAATGGGGTTGATAGGATCTTATTCGGGACGCGTGTGTAAGGTCGTGATGAAAAAAATGATAAATTGATGATAGATGATTCGGATGGTGATTTCGAGTGCATGGGTGATCCGAGATAGGTCGAGATAGTCAGAAATAGGTACTCAGGGGTTGTAATCGGTTTCGGGGTCTTTTTAAGCTAAAGCATCGTATTTGAGTCATTTTAATATTATAATTTAACCTAATTTTGGGATTATGGGAAGATTAAGGGTTATTAGATGAGGGAGGCAAACATATACTCATTTTAAATCACCTAGGCTTGAGAGAGAGGCAACACGAGATGGAAAATTCAAGTGAAAACTCAAGAACACCAGTCCAGGAGGAGATTAAACAATTCCAAGGCTTGGATAATTGGGTATAGAGGATCTCAATAAGCAAGATTAGAATTTCTACAATTTGAGGCAAGTGTTTAACTTGCTTTGATATTATATTTTGTGTTTTAGTTCATATCATAATTGGTGAAAAATAAATATGAACTTTTGGGTGGGATTCACATGTCAAAATGGTTTTTTGGGGAAAGGATCTTATAGAATTTGATTTGTGAGTATCACATATGAAATTTGAGATTGAATTATATATAAAAATGGGAATCTCGATGAGAAAGCTGAATTTGAATTATGATGAAAAGAAATGATCTTAATTTTATAACTCTAAGAAAAATAGAGTAAATGGGTATTAGAATTAAGGTGGAGCAATTTTGAATAACTTGGTGTTAAATCCCATGAAGTGGATTGATATTGGGGGAATTAAATTATAGAAACATGTACCCTTATGTGTAAGATTGATAAGGTTATGCAAATTTGGGTTGGAAAGAATATTGATACTCATTTGGTGGGGTTTGAAAGTGGGGAAAATCCATCAAAAATCAAAGCAGGACCATCCTTGTACAAAACCCAGTGGCGAGCTAGTTCGGCGTGGGCCCGAATCGATTTGGGCCACCTGTTAGTCCCAGCCTGGTTATTTTAATGGTTTCACGGATTAGTTTGCATCCGGGTTATTTTTGGAAGGTATGTAGGTGTTGTTTAGGACTTCGGGGAGTTTATGGAATATAATATTACCTTGTGAATAGTCGAGAATAAATCGGGGTATTGAATTAGGAGTGTTTAGGATGGACGACACTTGAAAATATATTAATAGATTCGAATGGGAATTTCGGATAGAATTGGGATGCGGACTGGATTGAGGTAGGCTTATTATCAAGAATAAAATATAATCGCGAAATAAAAATAAGTAAGTGATTACTTATGGATTTGGGAGTCAGATTTAGATTCGAAAAAGTTAGGCTAGTGCTATGAGTTACATGTGCACGATTAGCTGGTTTTATTGTGTGTGTGTGTGTGTGTGTGTGTGTGTATACATATGGGTATATAGACAGTATATATATGCACATGAATATATCTGTGTGTGATTGATATATGTGAAACATACTTACACCTACTATAGGGGATGCTATCGGTGGAGGTTGCGCGCAGTGGGCGATCTATCCTGGCGAATCCCAACAGGTATAATATCGATCCCCAAGTCATAGGTATATGCACGATCACCCTATGTGAGTTTGGAGTTCAAGTTGAGTACGTGGTATGGCTATGACCCACTGACTCAAGACTATGACCCCCTCCGGCTTACATTACGATTTGGGTTCGGTGGTGTGATTTTGACCCGGTGGCCCAGGTTGAGGTGTGTATCTCTGGAGTCTGATAGAATGGTAGAGATTTGCATCCGCGAGGTAATGCTCTGGGGATTGTTGTTATATATATATATATATATATATATATATATATATATATATATATATATATATATATATATATATATATATATAGCGAGAGATATATATTTATGTATACTTGATGTAATTTGTATATATGTATATATATATGTGTGTGTAAATATATATACGAGCGAATTAAAGGATATTAAGATCAGTAAATTTATATGCATCCGAAAGGATAGCTCGGGGATGCTATGTGTAAATACGTTTATAAGTGTGATAGAAATATATACGGGTACGTGACACTAATCTGTGAATATTGAATTAATAACTATTGAAGTTTAGTGAAATGAATTGTTAAGATTAAAATGAGATTGATAATGAATAAGTAGATGCGAAAGCTTAATGTCTTATTTAAGTTAAATAAAAGTATGCGTGGGGCCTAAGGAAGCGTATAAGACTAAGATTAACAGAGGTACTTGTTACGCTGGGTAACAAAACTAGGGCGTTTAAATACACGCGTTAGGTTTGCACTATAGATGAGGGGTACCTCATGGGAGTGCGATACTAATTTAAATATGAAATATTGCAGGACAAATTTATTAATCTATTTTAACCACTTGCAAAATATTTTCAAAAGGTTTTGGGCTCTGACCCGTATCAAAATATTTTCAAAACTTTTAGGTGTTCAGCCCCAGGGACGCCTCGCTTAACCATCATTATAGTCAAAAGATACTGCATCAGCTGTGGATGTTTACAAGGATTGATTAGACGCTTTTATCCTTAAGATTTAGATAGGAGGTACTTCAGAGTTAATTCGGGCTTGTCGCCCAGTTAGTTGTTATTTATTTTATTCAGATGTTTTCCTTTTAGTTAGTTGGATTGTGACTTTTTACTGAGAATTATCGATAAAAGTATTTGTACCAGTGAGTGTGAGTTTTATTTTTTGCACGGTTGGATTTGTGAATGGGAATTTGGTGTAAGTTAATAAGTTTAAAATTTGACACTAGGCCTAATATGTTATTAGTAACTAAAATGTTTCCTATAGTGATGCTAAGAATGAACCATATGAGATTCATGTTTTATTTTAGTAAAGGACATATCACCCGTTATTAGAATAGGCGAGGTGTCAGAGATGATACCAGAGAATCAGGTTCTAGTGTCCTTAGGATCTATACGGACTTACTATATTTTCAACTTTTCTTTTCTTTGATGTAGAGCCCTATGCTTAGGACTGCCGATTCATATTGCGTTTTATGTTCTCCTGCAATTATGCATAATTGAAGTGAATCTTACACGAGTTCGGTTGGGTTTCGTATGACGAATAGCAACAGATGACCAAAGAGGGCCATTAGGAGGATCGTAAGAGGAAAAGCTTAGCAAGAACCGCAGGCTATTCAGGGGACGATGACCGTAGCAGAGGTCACCACTATTGTTGCACATGTAGTAAATGCTGCGATGACCGTTAGGGTGCAACAGTTTTCCCAAATACTGCCACAATAGACGGTGGCGCCAATTCAGACTCACCCAACGCAGTCAAAATGGGAGAGAGTCGGAGGGGTCTTTCAGAAGGGCCATCCACCAGAGTTTTCAAAAAATATGAACGTTGTATTGGTTAGCCAAGGGAAGGAGGATATCCAAAGACAATTACGTATGGTGGAGTGCAGTGACACTCAAAAATAAAATTTTGGTGACTTTGAAGCTCATAGGAGCAGTGTTACAGTGGTGGGAATTAATCACCACATCTGAAGAGAGAGACACTTTAACAATCGAGGAATTTTAGGTGCGGTTCGACTGCAAGTTCTTTTCATCTGTTGCTCAAACTGAGATGCAAAGGAGGTTTATGGACTTATCATAGGAGGGACGGACAGTGATCGAGTATGAGGAAAAAATTACTTATTTAGAGAACTTCGTGCCCGATGAGGTGGATACAAAAGAGAAAAGAGTCCTTAAGTGTGATGATGGACTCATGGGTAGAAGTCTCCATCACTTATGAGGAAATTCGACTGGATGGCTTATGTCGATGTCGTCAATGCCATACTTTTACAATGTCAATATCATTTCTTTCGTGTGAAGGGAGCCAAGAGATTTGGAGCGTCTAGACAATAGGGCAAGACTGAATGTATCGATGCTAGTGGAGCACCACCCAGCAGGAGGACCCGTTTAAGATTCGGATCAAAGAAATTTCAATCGAATGATGACGGATTTAGGCAGGGCCACCAGCGTGTTCCATAGGAACAACAGGGCTAAGGAAATGATGGGGGAGGCCACAAGGGCTAGGGAGTAAGGCATACTCGACATGGTCAGTGGGGCTAGAGACATGGGGATTACACAGAGAAGTGTTTTATATGTGGAGAGCAAGTTCACATGCATTGATCTTGTCCGCAGAGAGTTAGGGGATAGGAGCAGGGTACGGTTGCAACAGTTTTTGGTTTAGTTTAGACATGAGTATTATGTCTAGAAACCATTTGAACTACCAGTGACATCAGCAAATGAAATATGATTTTATCCTCGGGTAAATGGGGTAAGTTCTGCGTGACACGAGTGCGTCACAGTATTTTTGTTAACACTAGATTTGCGTGTGAGATGGATTAAGTGGATGTATTGTTAGTATTACTACTTTGTGTATATATCATTGGGTAGTAGGGCTCTCTTTGGTTCCGTCTGCTGGGAAGCGGGTGTGGACACTGGGAGGATATGTATTTGTAAATCTACTCGTTTAAAGAGACATATTATGTAAGTATGATGTTATCCTGGGTATGGACTGGTTATCAAGGGTTGAGCGATGGTGGACTGTTACGGTAAGGCTATTGTGTTCGTTGTTCCAGGATATGATGTGTTATTTTTGCGATGTCTCACTTGAAAGAGGGTTGAGCCTACATATATATTATATTGTAGAGGAGACTTTCGAGGGTATGGTTTCCTCAATATATTCAATCTCGGTGCGTAGGGACTTTACTGATGTGATTCAGGAGATATTAGGTTTATCGCTGAGCGGAGAGATTGAGCTTGTTATTAATTTAGCATTGGGGACTTAGTGTTAGTATGAGCGCTGTATTGTATGAATCCTTTAGAGATGTGGGAGTTGAGAATTAGACTTATACGTCTGGGGGCAAGATATTGAGTGTCCCGATTATGTGCTTTGGGCCAAAGGATCTCGATGGCTAACCATGCTAAGTAATAGTGCATCGCGATAGTTTTTTGTCTGAGTTTTGTATATAGGACGTTCCACGCAAGAACCTTATAAACTTCCAGAGTTGGGAGACGTTATTGGGTGCTAGGGCATCGATTTTAAATATTAATTATTGTATGTGTGGCAAAAACACTTTGAGATGAGAGATATTATAGGATATAAGGCCAGTGGAGCCGAGTAGTGCCATGTAGAAAGCAATGGGGAATGTTAGCACTGCTAGTTGATAGGTGGGGGTAATTTCGAGGATAATTAAGTCAGAATTAGTAGGGTAATCGAGCATACCTTTATTGTATAGCCACGCTAAGCATGCGAAGACAAGTTTGGGATAAATATGTTACGTTTATGATGTATGTGCAGATATGCACGGGATATAGGGTATATGGGCGCACTGTTTAGTTTGATTTTTAGAATCATTCAAGATACGGGGACGTGGTAATAAATGTCTTGAACCGTTTTGATCAAGGGCGAAAGGTAGCACAGTGTCAGTATGCCAATCGTTGTAGTCATTTCACCTCCTCAATATAAAAACCTAAACAATTGACTACACTCTTTACGGGAGTATAACGGCCAGTCCGGGTATCAAAATCAACAGAGACTAGTTGTTAGAATTATATTGATTTAATACTTCAAGAATAAAAGTATAAAAGATAATTGTTAACAAAAGAAAAGATAATACTAGGCGTGTGTTTAAACTACGATAACAAAAAGGAATAAAAACTAGAGATTGCGACAAATATCCCTCACCTCGGGTTAATTAGTATAAGTGGTTACATGGGAAGGCAATTTTAACAAGATTGAATCTCATTTCAACAATTAATTAAATCTAGAGTTGTCACCCCCCAAATCATCATCAAAGCCTACTATGATTTTGGCCTCAACAAATACTCCGAAAATTACACACACAAGGTCGTAAATACGGAGCATACATATACCCCGTTAAATCTCCTAGGCATAATAACAAGAACAATCCAATCAACTCATAAAACCCATCACCATAGGAAAACAACCAAATCAACCTAATGTGAGTTCAATCAATCATAGCCTAAACTAAATTAGCTACACAACATAATGAAAGGCATGTATTTAAATGAAAGATAGTAAGGAAAGGAATTAAATCTAAGTTAGAAAGCAAGTAAATAAATAACAAAGCAAGAAAAACAACAGTGGAAGCTTGGATTTAAAGAGAGAGATGATGAATAATAACTTACAAACCCATTTAGGTGAAACCCTATGAGAGAGAGAAGCAAAACCCAAAAATCTCCTCCAAATCCTAAACTCCCTAAAATGCAAGATGAAAAACTAACTAAATGAAAGATATGTCTTAAAATACTAAAAATCCACTTATGTAGTAAGTGGTAAAAGAAATAAAGATAAAAGAAAAGATTTGTCCTAAGTGGTTTTGGTGTTGTCCTTCCTCCGCGAGAATTACCATAACTTCTTCGTTATTGATCAGAATCGTGCACCGCTAGCGGCCACACAAAGATGACGCAGAGGGATTCAACTTCCATTAAGACATTGGGCCAGAAAACCAAATTGTGAAATTACTGAAATTCCCCTGTACGTGCGATTGTCGACGAAACTTCCTCGAAACGCTACTGAACTTCACACTAAGTATTTTAACACCTACAAAAACTCAATTATACCTCGAAAAACATGTAAACATATAAAATATAGGTTTTCTGGTTAACGAGAATAAATATAAGAATTAAAGTACTCGAGGGAGCTAAAATGCATAAGCAAAAAGTGTAAATAAATGCAATATTCGAGTTGAATCATGTATGCCTATGGGGCAGGTAGAAGCAAAATTTGAAAAGTAAAATGGATCGAACTTCTTTTGAGAAAGAAGATAGTCCAAAAATGTATACCGCAAGGTGAACTATCACACCCAGGAGGGGTTGAAAGACTATGGAAACGCAGGTAAAAGATATCTCTTGACAAGAGAGGATCCAAAAGTTATGAAAAGTAGAGCAAAGATTTACTCAGTTAATTCTAAAGGTGGTTTGCACATAAATATGATGTTAATTTTACCAGGCGAAAGGGACTTAGGAAGTGTGCAGTTTTGGGAGCAGACGTATGGGTCACAGGTTTTGGCGCACCCCAAGAAGAGGAGTAAGCGGTGCCACATTTTGTGGGATGTAGAGCGTGTAGATCGGTGTGGAGTGAGACATAGAGAAGTTGTCTCCAATTGCACCACTCGTAGATGGGAAAAAGTTTTTCTGAGGCTTTTAAACATAATTTTATAATAATTGGTGATTTCCAGTGATCGAATGAATAGGCAGACTGATAGAATTCATTATTGGGTTACCAACATTGCGAAAAGGTAAATAAATTTATTTTGGGCTTGTGTGAAATTGGTTGAATGAGAGAGCGTAATTATTATTAATTTGGGTGAGTTACACTATCAAAAAGTGTGCCCAATATTTCATTAAAGAAAGGGGAGGAGCCGACATAAGGTGTCGCTCAACATTGTTGTTGATCTGGATGAGATCCTTCAGTCCTACCTCTAATAGGGATTGTCAGGAGGCGTTGGGAACAAATTTACATTTTGATCAAGACATATTACCCGTAGAACAAGGAGTAAATGAGAGAGGTGACTAAAATTTTGAAGAATGAGAGGGATATGTATTCTTGATTTTAGGGTAATTAGGAGGAGTAATTACCGTTGATAGAGTTGCATGTAATAACTCATACCAGTTTATTATTGCAAGGCGCCTTTTGAGGCTTTTTGTGGGAGACCTTATCGTTCGCCATGTGGTTGGTTAAAGGTGGGGGGCAACAATCTTCTCGGGTTGGACATGATTTAGAGCCCTTTGACAAGGATTGGGTTAATTAAAAATTATTTCGTGTAGTTTAGGAATGTCGTAAGAGTTACGTCATTGTGAACCAAAGTTTTTGAGGTCTGACATGAATGGTCAGGTGTTGTTGCAGGTGTCCCCCATAAAGGGAGTTGTGTGATTTGGCAAGAAGGGAAGTTGACACCTAGGAAAGTGGTACCTTTCCCTAGTATTGAGAAGATAGAAACACTAGTGTTTAGGCTCATCTTATTGGCGCATTTGTAGCAGGTTCACAATAGTTTTGCATATCGTTATCAAGGTGAGACCTTAAGAATGATGGATTGTATCGGTATAAAATGATTTGAACAGACTTGTCATTAGACTTGAGCCGTAGTGAGTAGACCTTTAGACATGATGGTACCATTAGCGGGTGTATGATGGAGGCACCATAACGTTGTCATGATTTGATTTTTGGGTACTACAGGATGTTGTGTGGTTAAGGATCCAAATTTTTTGGTACCAGGGATATCCAAATTTTGGCAATGAAATTCCTTTATAATGGGGGAGTATGTAACACCCCGTATTTTTACACATGTGCTCGTAAATGAATTAATTTGAAAAATAAAGTGATTTGATTAAATATTAATTATCGAATATTTGATTAATATATATGTGTTATTATATTAACTTGTGTGATAAGTAAATGAAATTATATTAATTTATATTACGTCGTATTTGGATAAAAACAACGAGGTTACATGATCTTATTCGGAACGTGTGTATGGGGTTGTGTTAGGAATAAGATGGTAAATTGATGATAATTGACTCGGATGGTGATTTCGAGTGCACAAATGATCTGGGATGGGTTAAGATAGTCAAAATTAGGTACTCGGGAGTCGTAATTGGGTTTCGGGGACTTTTTAAGCTAAACAGGACCCATACATGGGTATTTAGATCATTTTAATATTATAATTGAACCTAATTTCGGGATTAGGGGGAGATTAAAGGTTATTAGACGAGGGAGGCATCCATATACTCATTCTAAATCACCTAGTCTTAGGAGAAAGGTAAAAAGAGATGGGGAATTAAATAGAAAACTCAAGAACACCATTTCAAGAAGAGACTAAATAATTTTGGGGCTTGGATCATTGGGTATAGAGGATCTAAAGAGGAAAGATCAGAATTTATACAATTTGAGGCAAGTGTTTAACTTACTTTAATATTATATGTCGTGTTTTACTTCATATCATAATTTGTGTAAAACAAATATGAACTTTCAGGTGGGATTCACATGTCAAAATGGATTGTTGGGGAAATGATTTCATAGAATTTGATTTGTGAGTATTGCATATTAAATCTGAGATTGAAATATGTATAAAAGTGAGAATCTTGATGATAAATCCGACTTTAAATTATGAGGAATAGAAATGATCTTAATTTTATAAATCTGGAAAAATAGTGTAAATGGGTATTAGAATTAAGGTGGATTAATTATGAATAATTTGGTATTAAATCCCATGAATTGGATTGATATTGGGGGAATTAAATCACAGAAACATGTACCCTTATATGTAAGATTGATAAGGTTATGTAAATTTGGGTTGGAATTAAGATTAATACTCATTTGGGGTTTGGAAGTGGAAAAAATCAGTAAAAAAATCAAAGCATGCCCGTCCTTTTGCAAAGCCACCGATTCGGCTTGGACCTGAATCGATTCGGTCCACTTGCTTGCCCCAGACTGCTATTTTAATGGTTTCATGGATTGGTTTGGTTCCGAGTTATTTTTGGAAGGTCCGTAGGTGGTGTTTAGGACTTCGGGAATTTTATGGCATATATTATTACCTTGTGAATTGTCGAGAATAAACTGGGATATGGAATTAGGAGTGTTTAGGATGGACGACACTCTAAAATATATTAATGGATTCGAATGGGAATTTCGACTGGAATTGGGATACGGACTGGATTAAGATTGGCTTAGTGTCCGGAATAAAATATAATCGTGAAATAAAAATAAGTAAGTGACTACTTATGGATTCAGGAGTCAGATTTAGACTCTGAAAAATTAGGCTAGTGCTATGAGTGATATGCGCACGGTTAGCCGGTTTTGTTACATATATATATATATATATATATATATATATATATATATATATATATATATACACACACACACACACACACACACTGGTATCGAGACAGTATTTATATGTGTATGAATATATCTGTGTGTGATTGATATATGTGAAACATACTTATACCTACTCTAAGGGATGCTATCGGTGAGGGTTATGCACAGTGGGCGATCAATTTTGGCGAATCCCAACAAGTATAGTATCGATCCCCAGGGTCACAGGTCTCTGCACGACTACCCTATGTGAGTTTGGAGTTCAAGTGGAGTAATGTGGTATGCTTATGATCCATTTGTCTCAAGACTATGAATGCCTTCGATTTACGTTACGATTTGGGTTCGGTGGTAAGATTCCGACCCGGTGGCCCAGGTTGAGGTGTGTATCCATGGAGTCTAGTAGTATGCTAGAGATTCGCATCCTTGAGGTAATGATCTGCGGTATATATGTATGTATACTTGATGTGATTTGTATATATATATATGTGTGTGTGTGTGTGTGTGTGTAAATATATATAGGAGACGGGCGAATTAAAGGATATTATGAACAGTAAATTTATATGCATCAAGGAGGACAACTCGGGGATGCTATGTGTAAATACGTATATAAGTGTGCTAGAAATATATACAGGTATGTGACACTGATGTGTGAATATTTAATTAATAACTAGTGAAGTTATGTGAAATGTATAGTTAAGATTATACATGAGATTGATAATGAATAAGCAGATGCGAAAGCTTAATGTGTTATTCAAGCGAAATAAAAGTATGCGTGGGGTATAAGGTAGCGTATGTGACTAAGATTAATATAGGCACTAGTTAGGCTGGGTAGTGTAACTAGGGTGTTTAAAATACACGTGTTAAGTGTGCATTATAGATGAGGGACGAGGGGCATCTCATGGGAGTTCAACACCGATTTAAATATAAATATAGGACATATTTATTAATTATTTTAAACACTTGCAAAATATTTTCAAAACGTTTTGGGCTCTGACCCGTATCAAAATATTTTTAACTCTTTTAGGTGTTCAGCCACAGGGACACCTGGCTTAACCATCCTTCTAGTTAGAAGATTATGCAATAGTTGTGGATACCTGCAAGGATTGATTAGATGCTTCTATCATTGAGATCTAGATAGGAGGTACTTCAGAGTTAATTTTGGCATGTCACCCTGTTAGTTGGTATTTATTTTATTCAGATGCTTTCCTTTCAGTTAATTGGATTATTGTATTCTGAATTTTTATCGAGAGTTATCGGTGAAATTATTTGTACCAGTGAGTGTGAGTTTCATTATTTGCATGTTTGGTTATGTGAATGGGAATTTGGTGTAAGTAAGTTAATAATTTTAAAATTTGAAACTAGGCTTTATCGGTTATTATTAGTAATTAAAATATTTTCGATAGCGATGCTAAGAATAAATCATATGAGATTTATGTTTTATTTTAGTAAATAACTGATCACCTGTTATTAGAATAGGCAGGTAAAAGAGTCCTTTTGATTTATCGCTTGATTGAAAATACGATGTTTAACTAACTTCAATTTTTTAAAAAAAAATAGACATAACATAAAAAATAGGGATGCTACCTAACTTTCGATTAAATTTTTTTAAATGACCAAACTATCTTGATCTTCTTCTTCTTTGCATTTCAAATGAAACCATAAATTCATAAACCCTAAATCTTATATCCAACACAAATTAAAACATCCCCTATCCTAAGACCAACTCCAAGGTAATTAACAAATTTTCCAATTGTCATATTTATCGAGACCTGCTTTTGTTGATCTAGGGCCGTTGACAAAATCACAATTTGGGTTTGTGGACCAATTTTTCCTCCTCAGAATTGGGAAACTTACTCTGGTGCGACAAGTCAATTGTCGCGGGAAAGACATGCGCAGCAGTTGAATTGCCGCTACATGTTTTTAATTAATTAATTAGTTTATTTTTATGGAAAAGATTTGATGCTGGTTGTAATTTAAATGTTTGAATTGAAATGAAATTGCATACGATTAAATGTGACTAAAATAAAATTGCACAAGACTAAATACTTAATTACGTATAATTTAAAAATAAATTTTATAATATGTTTCTATCAATTAGTCCAAATATGAAATAAAACAAAATAAAATCTACGAGGCACTGTGTTAATAACTCCATCGTTGTCTACAACGGTTGGAACCAGAAGATGACTCCGGCACATCATGCGTTTTGATGCGGAGCCATCAAACATTTGATGCAACACGTCATGCTCCATACATGTTGCATCCAGCGGGATATGCATGGCGGATAACTCTTGCATCGTTTGGCTCAGTTGGCTCTAGGAATACAGTATCTGGTGGTACGAATCCAATGTCTAGGTGTATAACACGTCTTGTAAGCATCGCTCATGCAGGACGTAATCACGTAGATGACTATGGCACTCGTACGACGTAAATGAAACAAGTTTACACATAACAAAATAGTAAAATAGTATCAATAATGAGATAAAATAATTAAATTAAATATTATCTCCAGCAGCTGGTAGATATAGGGTATAATACCCACTGCGACCTTTGGCTCATAACAGGTTATGGGCACATACTCGTCCTCCCCTTCTGCACTCACTACATGTGCCTTCCAAGGACCATCTAGAGGGTGGTGTGGCTTTGCCGCTGTAGGAGGGTACCTACTAGGGATTGAAAAGCGTCTCCGAGTGCGGAATTTGGAACTTTGGGCGTATCGCATAGGCCCATACATTACCCATTCGGTAGACCGAAGTAACCCATGGAAAATAGTGGTACTCTCTCCATCATATCTCATAATCTAATTGCATATCGACAAGGTTGAGTGCAGGTGGCCACCTAGGGGAGTCTCGGTGGTATGTTCTGGCATGCCTTGTTGATTAGAGGAGGAAATAAGACCAATGGCAATCCAAGATGATGTCATCAAAAGCGGTCCACTAAATACCAACAGTGGATACCATCACCAACCGATATGTTCTCCCTCTGCCCCATAAGAATAACACAATGAAACACCTCATCCTTATTGATGTGTTGACTATTTATCCACAACTGCCAAGTTATTATATGCACTCCCCGCATATCCCACTATGCACGGGCCATAGGTAAGTTATGAATAATAAAACCCACTGCATGCTTCTAGTTCGTCCGTCTCCTTCACTGAATGCGAGGGAAATCATCATCACCAACATGATCCTCATCCAATAGTGGGTTCATGCAATGTAGCACTCAAACCACCAAAATAAAAAAATATCGCAATACATTAGCATTTTGAAATTAATTCAATAATCAAATTAAAATAATTGATTTAAACCCATTAAATGAAATATAATTTATCTCGAGAATCCAAGCGAAATCATTGGATGAATTTCTTCAATGGGGAACGCCCTAACACGTGCCCTTTCGACACGTGACATCCATCCGTAATACAAATGTGCCATGATGGTGCCGCCTCAATTATAGTCACCTAGATTATCTAAGTGAACCAATGAAGCCATCCAACCCACTACGATGCCTCTATTACTAGTTTTGAAGAACAACTGCCCAGAGTGTATAATGTAAATGCCCAAATATATCTCCAGTGGTCCGCGAACACCCTACCGTCCGTAATAAATTCTATTACTCTAGAGAAATAACTCTACTGGACAACACTGGAGGATATATCGTGTTGATTGAGCCTAGGAAAATACTGGCTTCCATACATAAAAGAGTCATCCAAAGTAACAAATTGTACAGTCTCTCCCCTCCTAACCTCCAAACCTGCCAGCATGATAAAATATAGGAATGCAAACCTTATTTTTCAGTAGGGAAAATGGAAGGTGTGGGTTGTATCCCACCACCTCTTAATCAGTGATAGAATAATCCTATAACAGTCCAAAAAGGCATGTCCAAAGTCATCTGGTAATATGTGCCCATGGCTGACAAAATAACTCTATAACGTGCCACAAACTATATGCGGAATAAATAATAGTGCACGACTTATTGGTAGTGATAACATGTTAGTGTAATTGTAATTTAGAATTATTTATCTATCATAATAAAATTAAATATTAATGTAATTTAACATTTATTAATTAATTATTAACTAACACAAATAGTCTATTAACTAAAATTATTCAACACAATGATTCAAGTAATTTGAATACTTAAAAAAAATCATACCTTGTTATTTATGGCTCCCTGTGAAATATGTCTTAGGCGTGGTATGAATGGGGGGCATCCATGATGTTTGCCCCCTTTAAAACACTAAAGTCATGGAAGTCATGATGAGCCATATGTGATTAAATCTTCCCAATGCAAATCGGTGCATTGGTCGCCTATGAATCTCCTCATTATACAAGTGTGGGTCAGAGTTACTTTGACATTCGGTCAATACGGGAGTTGAAACGAGGTTATTGTGGTGAAAATGGGATTTTTATACCAACGTAACCCCTGACAAGTTAACCGCCATGCGAGCATTATTGTCATGATGGTTGACTTGCCGCTAGGTATGTTCATATACTGATTGCCGTGGAGCACAACCTAGGTTTTGGGTTACAAATATGGGAGGGAAATTTTCCCCCATGCCTTGGATATGATCTAAGGGACCTATTTAGTCGACGATGGGTAATATTTATCTCCCGTCCTCATCGAAGTATGGGTTAACCCATCATTGTTTCTGTTGAAGTATGGGGGAGGGATGGGTTAACCCATCATTGTTTCTGTTGAATTTCCCTCTTCGGTGAATTGCCGATTTGACCAGGGATGGATAGTCTGTTTGCGAACCCACTATGCTTCTATCGATTTCTCTCTCTATACATCTAGTTTTTCTCTCAAATCGATTACTCTCCCCTCTATGCTTCTCTCTAGATCGATTTGAATTACTTTGAGGTTGGGAGGTGGTTGTTGGTTACAGTTTGAATGGATTGGAGATGGGGTTAGGGTTTTGGATTGTTGAGAACTGGTGGTGAGTTGTGATTTGCATTGGGTTTTCATACAGGTGGTGTTCAAATGGGTTGGTTAAAGATGGGGTGTGCTACCATGTCTATCTGGTTGTGCTAAATTACGATTGCAATCGCTAGAGGTTGGGATTATTAATACGCTTATACATGTATATGTATGGAGATAAAAACTAGTGGAATGAAAATAAAGAAGAGGGGTGAGAATGAGTTCATGACCATGGTGACATCCAAGGCCTAATTAAACACGCATCATATAGAATGTGGGGGACATGCATAATGGTGAGCGTAGTTTGGTTCAAATAAAAGTAGTCAACATCACGATTTTATGTGTTACATCTTATTTAAAAATTGGGATTAAGTAAAATATATTATTATCAAATTAGAAATTAGTCAACATGATCCATTAAAAAATAGATACTTCAAAAATAAGATGATTTGGAAAATTAAAAAGACAAATATGCGTATATGAGAGGGTGATTAATGGTGTACCCCTTAACCCAACATATATAGATAAATAGTGTGATTGAAACCAAATATTCATATGCACATGCAATACATGTAAAAACATATGAGAGATAATGATGAACACATAAACACAACCCCTTTTTAGATATGAATACACAACACACATGTGTTGGTGTTTGATGATTTATTTTTACATGATTTGCATACACAATTTTTTGAATAAAAATGGGAGTATTTGAAGGAAAGGAGAGCTGAAGCCACAACCACACACACACACACACACACACACGCGCGCACACACACACACTCACACACATATATATATATATTATCATGGTCAAATATTGACTATTGATGTTCAATTGATCAACAAAGGAATACACATATGACTTGAGAGATGAGAGAGGAATTGTTCATGATATGGAATGAGAGAGACAGAAGTTTTTAGGAGAACATGACCCAAATTATAATTTCACAAGATCACTTATTTATATTTTCATTTATATAACAATCCTAATTGTCTAACCAATCTCAGTTGTATTACTGTCTAACTAAACTCAACAACACAATTGATCATGTTCACCGGGTCTTCCATCTCAACCACTCATCTTGTTTTCTATACCTCTGACAATTACCCTCCTATTTGGAAATCCTTATCCTCAAGGATCAAACGAAGTATATCAAGGATTTCATAATAGAATGATCTTTCTAAGTAGTTACATATGGGTGAGATTGCGACCAACGAATCAGAACTTGGTAAACTAAATGCCTTGCTTAGTTTCATGGTTCGCTAATCAAGAAAATATAACGATTTGATAATCATACGACCCTCTCTAAGGATTCCATGGAAGTTTGATAATGATGGGATAGATTTGTGAACCTGATGGGTTGCCAATTTTGGCTAACATGGGAAATGGAATTTTTCCTGGATATACCTTAAGGTTACATTGGAGGTTGAAAGAAGATTGTGAGTATGATTTAAGTCTCATATGCACCAAATTTGCAACATCAAATTGTCTTTATGAACATTTCCTATATGTGAATTATTTCATACTAATCTATGCAAAACTTAACCTATGTTTGAGCATAACCTAAAGATATCAAGATTTAAGGAACTAATTTATCTCATCATCATAACTAAAATAGGTCTGGTTGAGGGAGAATCAAAGAAGTGAATAGCCATAAAAGGACTAGAAAGGTTTGGCACTAATGATTACTTGTCAACACACTGGTTAAGTTGATTGGCTGATGAACGGTTTATAGATGCTAAGTTGTATTATAGTGAAACTTAGTCCTCACTAGTTGGAATAAATGCCTCCAAAAGTTAGAACCACATATAGTGTCTATGTCTATGACAATGGAGATATATAAATAATGGTATTTGTGGATGGGATGGAAAAAGATTTCAATAATATTTAGTTTAAGGATAAGGGACATGTATAAAATTAACGTATCTTGCAAATCGGTGAATAAGAACTATAACTGTTTTCTTCTCATGTGAAATGGAAAACCCTCATATAAAATCCAAAGAGATAAATAAAATTAAGAAAATGAAATTATTTTTAAGGATATTACTTAAAGAATCCAAATGAATCTATTCCATTTTGAAGACCATTTGGTATTGCCTATGAGGCAACCCTGCTGACAAGCTATGCCCAACACGTCGTAAATATGCTCTATGCCCAATCATAGTGACCAAAAGGGTCTAGGTGAATCAATGAGGCTAACCTATCAACTCTAACGACACTATTGATAGTTGTGAAGAATAGATGGACCTGATATATAGCAGGAACACCCGAATGTACACCATTTGATCAACGGGTAACACATCATCTCTCACCATATTTCTCAGCCTATGAAAATAATTGTTGAATCAGCAATTTAAATAATTCAATGCAGAATTAAAAACAGGAACGAAATTACCCAATTTTTGGAGATAATAAATCTGGGGCGGAAAAATATAAGAAAACCGGAACTGAACAGTCAAGAACACGGCTGAGTCGCGGACTAGGTCGCTCTCTTTAAGGTGTTTCGCGGCTCTGCCTCCAATTTGTGCCGACAGTATACAGCCCCGTCACCCCCAGGATAAAACAGCCTCGAAAATAATACGAATCAGCAGCACGAATCCGATTCGCTCAATAAACACCCATTCTATAATAATTGCTCAAATTTATAATTAATCTGTACACGAAGGAGATTAATTATTCTGGAAAAATTATTCAGGGAGAAGGAAATTTTTTCAGAACTGTAGAGGAAATTCTGTCTTGAAAACTGTTAGGAGATAACTCGTGTTGCAAAAACGGAGGCTACAACCTCTTTTATGGGGCAAAAAGAAAAGAGACGTTGGTAAACAACGTGGAGAAAAATCTGGAATTAGTGGGTAACTCGATTGAATAAATCAACACGGAATAAACCACGTTTTAATTTTTCGGAATTAATTACCGTTAAAAAATAATTTTTAAAGCCCAAAATCGTTAATTTATTTGTCCAAAAAATTAATTCTTAATGAGCCCAAGCCCCCGGACACGGGCACGGGCCGGGCCGGACGGACGGCGGCGGCGCGCGCGCGCGTGTGTGACTTGGCCCATTGGGTCTGCCCCACATACCCACAAAAACTTGAATGCCCAAAGGGCTGAACCTTTGTTCCCAAAAAATAGTATATTAACACACCCCATTTCTTTGAACCCACCGATGTGGGACAAGAAGGAGTTCTCCTTTTCAACTTTTGTAACTAACAGCTGTTTTCCAACAATCCCCCACTTGCAAAATTTGAAAACATTTTTATCGAGCATTAATCTATAGAGTTGTGCATAAGCAAAGGTGTCTTTCGACTTGAACCTTTACGTAGTAAAGATGATTCAGAATATACTAGAGTAACCGTAGTTTTGAACTCTATCTCTGACAACATCCCACACACAACCCTACTTGGGTGTAAGTCTAATAGCTAGCACGTTACGACCATGTGCTTCTATCCTAGTATAGTGAACGCTCTAGGAATTTGCCCAAAATATCCATAGGAAGCGGCCACACTTCCACATTCACATAGGTGAGTCTATTAAGAGTACTCCTGTAGCTAAGTACCCCACTCAAAATAGAGTTATAGATCTCATTAAGAGTTATAATAACTCATCCTCAACTCGCTTCAGGATATCATGCTCCATAGGGATGGACTCGGAGTAAAACCCCGTTCTATATTAATTAATAATCGCATGATTCAACCCATATCACTTGTGACTTGTTATTACCCTTTGAACATATTTCTTGGGATCTCCAGTCTATATGTTGGGTTACCATCACAAATGACTCATTTATCCAAGGGCTTTAGTCCCATCCCTTTCGTGGTGTTCCACACCTTTTCCCTAGCTAGTCCTTTCGTCAAAGGATCAGCTAAGTTCTGTTCAGACCGTATATGATCCACCCTCACAGCACCCGTAGAGATAAATTCTCTAACAGTACTATGCTTACGACGTATTTGTCATTTCTTACCGTTATAATAACGGTTCTCAACTTTTGCAATAGCCGCGGTACTATCACAATGAATCATAACGGCTGGTATCGGTCTTTCCCATAAAGGGATATCTGACAGGAGGTTTCTTAACCAACCTGCCTCTTCACTAGCAGCAGCTAGCGCTATCATCTCAGACTCCATAGTGGATTGAGCCAAAATAGTTTATTTCTTAGATTTCCAAGAAACTGCACCACCAGCGATGCTAAATATATATCCACTAGTAGCCTTAGAATCATCAGATAGGGTGTTTCAATCAGCATCACTAAATCCTTCAAGGACAGGGGGATGCTTATTATAGTGTAATCTGAGGTTCATCGTCCTTTTAAGGTACCGCATGACCCTCTCAATAGCATGCCAATGCTCCATACTAGGTCTACTAGTAAATCTACATAGTACTCCCACAGCATAAGCTATGTCGGGTCTAGTGCAATCTGTAGCATAACGTAAGCTACCAATAATGCTTGCATAAGCATTTTGGTTTACACTGTCACCAGTGTTCTTAAATAACTTTACACTAGGGTCAAATGGAGTACTAGCAGGTTTACAGTCAAAGTAATTATATTTCTTTAGAACTTTCTCAATGTAATGAGATTGATCCAAAGAAAGTCCCTTTTCTGACCTAGTAATATTAATTCCTAATATTACACTAGCTTCACTCAAATCCTTCATATCAAAGTTGGCACATAATAATGATTTAACATTTTCTACGGCATGAATATTAGAACCAAATATAAGCAAGTCATCAACATAAAGACATATGATAGTGCAAATGTTCTCAACATATTTATAATAAATGCATTTGTCACTTTCATTAATTTTAAACCCATTAGAGATGACTAGGCTATCAAATTTATCATGCCATTGTTTAGGTGCCTGTTTGAGTCCATAAAGAGATTTATCTAATTTACACACTTTATTTTCTTGACCGTGTACAATAAAACCTTCAGGTTGATCCATATAAATCTCTTCTTCTAATTCTCCATTTAAAAATGCAGTTTTAACATCCATTTGGTGTACAATTAAATCATTTAGGGCAGCTATAGCAAATAGTACACGTATAGATGTTATTCTAGTCACGGGTGAAAATGTGTCAAAAAAGTCTATATTTTCTCTTTGTCTAAAACCTTTAGCAACAAGACGTGCCTTATATTTTTCAACAGTGCCATCAGGTTTTAATTTCTTTTTAAGAATCCATTTACACCCAATAGTTTTACATCCAGGAGGAAGGTCCACTAAATGCCAAGTTTTATTTGTTTCCAAAGAATCCATTTCATCATTAATAGCCTCTTGCCATAAATCGGCATCTAAAGAAGATAAGGCTTCTTGAATAGTGTTAGGATCCTCCTCTAAGGTGTAAGCATAAAAGTCGGGACCAAAATCTTTTTCTATACGAGCCCTTTTACTTTTTCGAATTTCTAAAATGGATTCATTATTTTCTTTATTTTTATTTAAAGAAATATTAGTGGGTGACTCGCCCCCACTATTCCTCAATTTAAAAGGAAATTTATCTTCATAAAAATCGGCGTCATTTGATTCAATAATTACTTGATTTTTCAAGTCATAAAATCGGTATGCTTTGCTATTAATAGCATAGCCTATAAAAACGCACTCATATGCTCTACTTGCCAATTTAGACCTTTTAGGGTCGGGTATACATACATAGGCTAAGCACCCCCACGTTCTAAAGTATGACACGTTGGGCTTAATATTTTTCCAAATTTCATAAGGAGATATTTTCATTTTAGTCTTAGGAATTCTATTAAGCACGTGACATACAGTCAAAATAATTTCGCCCCACCAATGTGAGGCAGCCCCTGAATTTAATAAAATAGCAACAACTAATTCAGTTAATGTCCTATTTTTTCTTTCGGCTTTACCGTTCATTTCGGGAGAATAAGGGGCAGTTTTTTGGTGAATAATACCGTGGGTTTTATAAAATTCAATAAATGGTCCAGAATCATATTCGGTGCCTCTATCACTACGTAACCTTTTTATTTTCCGATTAAATTGATTTTCAATTTCATTAAGGAAAATTTTAAACATGTCAAACGCTTCACTTTTATTTTTCATTAAATACACAAATGAATAATCGGAACAATCATCAATAAAAGTTATAAAATAACGTTTGCCATTTCTAGTTGTGACACCATCCAATTCACAAATATCTGAATGAATTAAATCTAGTGGTTCAGATTCTCTAAAAACAGATTTATGTGGTGTCTTAGTGATTTTTGCTTGACTACACCATTCACATTTTTCAAAATCATTTAATGATAATTCGGGAATTAATCCTAAAGTGCTCATATTTTTAACAAGTCGTTTATTAACATGACAAAGCCTAGCATGCCAAATATTAAATGAACAAGCAATATAAGCAGAAGGAGAAATTTTATTCATTGCATCAACATTCAATTTAAACATCCCATCAGTGGCATAACCCTTGCCTACAAAAATTCCATTTTTTGTCAAAGTAAATAAATCAGCACCAATAGTTTGAGTAAAGCCAGCTTTGTTGAGAAGATAGCCCGAAACCAAAGTTTTCCTTATCTCGGGAGTGTGAAGAACATCTTTGAGGATAACAGTCTTTCCCGAAGTAAATTTCAATTCCACATTTCCAGTACCAGCAACCTTAGTGGAGTGAGAATCACCCAACAACACCTTCTTATCTGCAGTCTCAGAATAAGTCTTAAACAGACTACGGTCATAACAGATATGGCGGGAAGCGCCAGTATCCAACCACCACCCTTCGGCACCGCTAACCATGTTGATTTATGAAATCATAGCACATAGATCCTCTTCGGTCAAATTCGCTTGTGCTTGTGTCACATTGCGACATTTGCGAGCCATATGGCCAGGCTTGCCACACTTGAAACAGAGAAACTGTCCCGAGTTGCTAGACTGTCCATTTCCAGGGTTCTTATACTTATTCTGAGTCTGAGTCTGATTTTTAAAATTCTGGTTGTGGCTCTTTTTCTGATTTTTCATATTTTTTCCGTTTGCTTTTAAAACAACTGGAGTGTGGTTCTTTTTCTGATTTGTTTTGTTAGACACAACAAGAATTGCATCTTTATAGTCCTGTTTTCGGGATTCCTCCTCAATTCTCAATTTAGTAATTAATGACTCTAGTGAAAATTCTTTAGACTTATGCCTCAAAATATTTTTAAACTCTTTGAACAGTGGAGGCAATTTATCAATAATTACAGCCACCTGAAATTGCTCATCTAAAGCCATGCCCTCGGAAATAATTTCATGGGCAATCATTTGTAAATCATGGGTTTGAGCAACAACAGATTTGTCATCCGTCATTTGAAATTTCAAATAACGGCTGACGGCATATTTTTTAGCACCCGCCTCCTCCGTGTCATATTTTTTTAAAAGTGCGTCCCAAACATCTTTCGCAGTTTTATAATTGGCATAATAGTCATAAAGTTCGTCACTTAGAGCATTCAGAATATAGTTCTTGCACAAAAAATCATTTTCCTCCCAAGTTCTAATTGTTTTGCTTTCCTCAACAGTAGGTGGATTATTTACTACGGGTTTGTCAAATTGAACACATGATGCGACTTTTTTCGTAGTTAAATAAAATAGCAATTTTTTGCTCCAACGTTTAAAATGAGTGCCTTCATATTTGAAAGGCTTATTTAGGTTACTGGAGTTAATTTCGTCCATGGCAGAATTCAGAAACACCTTAAAATTGTTGAATCAGCAATTTAAATAATTAAATGCAGAATTAAAAACAGGAACGAAATTACCCAATTTTTGGAGCTAATAAATATGGGGCAGAAAAATATAAGAAAACCGGAACTGGACAGTCAAGAACACGACTGAGTCGCGGACTAGGTCGCTCTCTTTAAGGTGTTTCGCGGCTCTGCCTCCAATTTGTGCCGACAGTATACAGCCCCGTCACCCCCAGGATAAAACAGCCTCGAAAATAATACGAATCAGCAGCACGAATCCGATTCGCTCAATAAACACCCATTCTATAATAATTGCTCGATTCTATAATTAATCTGTACACGAAGGAGATTAATTATTCTGGAAAAAGTATTCAGGGAGAAGGAAATTTTTTCAGAACTGTAGAGGAAATTCTGTCTTGAAAACTGTTAGGAGATAACTCGTGTTGCAAAAACGGAGGCTACAACCTCTTTTATGGGGCAAAAAGAAAAGAGACGTTGGTAAACAACGTGGAGAAAAATCTGGAATTAGTGGGTAACTTGGTTGAATAAATCAACACGGAATAAACCACGTTTTAATTTTTCGGAATTAATTACCGTTAAAAAATAATTTTTAAAGCCCAAAATCGTTAATTTATTTGTCCAAAAATTAATTCTTAATGAGCCCAAGCACAAGCCCCAGGACCCGGACCCGGACACGGGCACGGGCCGGACGGACGACGGCGGTGCGCGCGTGTGTGACTTGGCCCATTGGGTCTGCCCCACATACCCACAAAAACTTGAATGCCCAAAGGGCTGAACTTTTGTTCCCAAAAAATAGTATATTAACACACCCCATTTCTTTGAACCCACCGATGTGGGACAAGAAGGAGTTCTCCTTTTCAACTTTTGTAACTAACAGCTGTTTATACAGCTATTTTCCAACAATAAGTTTGTTGGACCGCACTAGATTTGAAACCACTACTCTCGAGCTAGAGAGATGCCGACTCACGCGATCAAATATTGCGCTCCCACTGTCTATGGGAACGATCTCTCCTAGTCCCACCTCCAAACCCTCCAGTAAAGTGAAGTTGGGAGGCGTGACACTATTTACCCAAATGTGTGTGTCGTATCCCATACCTCGTAAGGAGTGCTATAATGAGGACCCGATCCATTTGTGTGTAGGGATTGATAATAATGGGGCCAAAAAGGCTAATCTAAATCCACTTAATAGTATGTTTCCAACATTGACTTAAGTGTAACATATCATACAACCATTTATAGAATCGTTAATTTACAAAAGAATTGAAAAAAACTTAATTAGATTATGTAAGAGAAAATTTCACATCGAGCCAATTTGTAACATTTAAAGTAAAATTTGTAAGATTGGATTTATTTCGCTTGGACAAAACTGTTTGCGTCATAGGTTACGATTCGAGTTCAATTTATCCTTCAAGCATATGATGCACGTTAAAGACGTAGCGATCGAGTTAGAGTGACATTAGTTTCGTGTTGAGTTTTGTCCTCATCTATTAGCTATCGAAAAGCTATAAATGCATATTATGTTTGATCCCTAAATTCAATTTGTGTGTTTAATGTTTTTAACTTTTTTAGGCTTATTTTAGAAAAGGATTTTTCAAAGAAAATATTTTTGAAGTTTAGTTTCATTCGAACGAATTTATTATATCGTTCAAACGAGTTTATGTACTTTTTTTGGATGACTTGTGAGTTCGTTCAAACGAGTATGAGGGTTTCATTCTATTGAGCTTTAAACGAGCATCAAGAGAATTCTTTCTGCTTGACAGAAACTTATAAGCAAAGGTCGTTTGATATCCATTCAAATGAGATTAGTGGATTCGTTTGAACCAATTTGTTGTTCGTTTAAACGTGGCTGCCATTCTCATTCAAATGACTTGGAGTTTTGTTCGAACGATATGCCTCGTAATGCGTTACGCCGTCTTTTTATGAAAATCTATAAATACAGGGCACAACAAAGTTATTTTAACAAGAAAGGGTTTAAAAAAATATATTTTCAAGAGCATATCACGAGCCTCAAAAACCCTAGTTTACACACTTTGTTTGAGAATCAAGTTTTTGCATAATATGCTAATTTGATATCTTTAATTTGAGCACCAAGATCAAGTTTACTCTACATCTGTGTTGAGTACGTTTCATGTGGTGGATTTCGTGTTACGTTTACGGTGACAGTGGAATTGTTAAGAAGCAAGTAAGATCGGTGGATACCAAGAAGTGAGAAGCGTCTGCATTGTGATTGCCATTGAAAGGCGTCCAACGGTGGCTATGAAGAAGGTGATAAGGTGCTTAGAGAGAATCATGGCTTGAGGGTGTTGAGTCTATGAGTAAATCTAATTTGTCTATGTATGAAACGTATATCAAAGTGTACTTGTGTGGCTAGGTCATCCGAGGTTTTTCTCGTTGTTGGTTTTCCTCGGACATCGCGGTATTGTGGATTGATTTATTTTATTCTTGCAATTCACCTAGATGAATACTTAGGGCAAGATAAAATTGGCTAGTAATATATAACGCATGTTTAAGCTGGTGCTTAATTAAAATTAGTTTATTCTCACTCGATAATTTGAATTGAAAATTAATATATGGTATTACCCTAGTTGTACTAGCACGTTTCTTTAGATTAATTCATTAACTAACAGATTTATTTATTAAATGACTAAACAATTCGATGAATTAAATTTAGTTGATTCAATAACCAACCGATTTATTCATTAAATGACTAAAAAAAATCAGTAAATTAAATTTATTTAATTAAATCTACTAAGCAGTTTTTTTTTTGTTATATGACTAAGTAGTTTATTTAATTATTTTTTCATGAGATGACTAAACAATCCGATAGAGTAAATGTGATAATATGAATTTTAAAATGTCTTAAGTAATATGTATAATAAAGTAATGTTTTTTATTACATATGTGTGACATTTGAGTATGTATTTGTGATAGCTGATGTCACTAATTATTTTAATATTGATGTGAAAGAAAAATTAATATGGACTTGTTAATATAAATATTAAAGTTAACCTGAAGATTTTAGAAATATGTTAAAGTACAAATTTAACATTTTGAAGTAATAATTTGATATTTCTTAAGTCAAGAGTTTAAAATATAAAATAAATAATTTTAAAAGTGCAAATTTAAAAAGGATGATTTTATAGTGTTAAAAATTGAATTTATTTAATAAAACGTTTCTTGACATAATTAATTATGTAAAGGAAGGTTGTGTAATGTGTAATACCCCATACTTTTATGGATATTTATTTATGGGATTAATTAAATTAAATGTGAATTAATTGAGAATTAATCCGGATAAAATACTATCGATATTTGAGTTGGTATTTGATTATAATGTGTATATATGGCAGTATATGAATATTGAAAATATTAAAATTGTCGCGAGACTAAAATACTGCAATTTGGAAAATTTTGTTGGAACGTGCGTGACAGTCACGTCAGGAACGTAATTATTTAAATTAAAAAGTGAATTTTATTTTTATCAATCGTATGGTCATTTTGAGTGCACCAACGAGTCCGGAAGGGTCGAAATAGTCAGAAAACACTAGCCGGGGGTTAAGTTTGGGTCCCAGGGCATTTTTAGGCCATACCGACAACTTAAAAGGGTATTTTGGTAATTTTGGAATTTTAGGAATTATGACCAACGAATTTTTGGAGTTTAAAATAGGGAATTTCATAACCCACTAACCCATTACCAACAATTAACTGAGTTGAGGGCAACGGGAGTTTTAGGAGAGGTTAGGAGAAGTTCCCAAAAGAGAAACACAACCTCCATCTTCAACCTTCAACCTTGGGAGAAAAGGAGAGAGCAACCTTCATCAATTCAGCACCAAATTCAGAGAATAATCCAAGGCAAGTGGTTTAATTACGTTATTTGCAACGAATGCTTTTTCCATGCGTAGAAATTTATATAATTGCATTGTTTTGGGAGAATGACAAAAACCCATGAAATTGGAATTAGAAACTCATGTTTTGATAAAGAGATTGTACGTAGAATTGTGTTTGGGTGATTATACTGTTAGAAATACATCTTTCATGTTACAAAAATGGATTTAATTATGGATATTGATGACTTTAATTTTCTAGGGTTCATACTCATAAGGTTTGGGGAAAAATTAGGAGATTTGATAATTGGGTGTTGTTTAGGATGAATTGACACCATAAATATGTTAAAATACGACTTAAATATGTTAAAATACGACTTATGTATGTTTAGGAATGACTAGAAACCTTGAACTACTGTTGGAATGATGTCTAGATGAGATTAGAGGTGAAGAATATTGGAAAAAATGAAATAGGAGAATTCTGGGCTCGAAACTGTCACCTCGTTTGAAGGCCTGCCCAGGTCGTTCGAACGAGCTTCTAACGAGTTGACAGTTTGACTTCTAACGAGTTGGATGTTCGTTCGAACGAGATCTCGTTAGATGCCCACTTCGTTCGAACGAACTCTCGTTCGAACGACCTCATTCGAACGAGACTTCAAACGAGTTGACATAATGGCCTTTTTGGCCTGATTCGATTTCTAGTGTCCCGTAACCATATTTAATTGTAGAGATAACCTTCCCTTGTTAACTATTTGGTATAATTGGGAGAATTGGGATATATTGAGGAGTGAACCAAATGATATTTGTGGATTAGGACGCTAGTGACTATATACGATGCGAGGATTATTGACGACTTAAATATTTGTATTAACCGGGTATATGATAATTGTGTAACATTATAAGTTGGTATGGGAATGAGAAGTATACCACTAATAATTTATGGTAATTACTAAGATGTGTGTATGCTTAGTATATGTATATGATTTTATGTGTATGACATACCTACCATACTTGCTATCACGGGAGGTTTGCGTTCGCTTAGGGCCATCTATTCTTTGTGTGCCTACGGGGGAAATATAGATTGGTACCTCGAGGACATAGGTCAAATAAGGACTTATTGGGAAGTTAATAAGACTGTTGATCATGGGTGCGTAGGTATGTGCGTGACCCATGTGATGTGACTGTGTTCGCCTCCATTGATTGTGATTGTTGTTATCTGAGAACGATTCCTGAGAGATTCGGAATGCGTGATCCTTATGTACGTGATGTGCCAGGATGGATAACATAGTATGTGTGCAGCGCAGCTTAGTCTCGGGGTGCTTGTATTGTATATTTATGATGTGAATGATATACGGTTAAATGAACAGACTTGTCATGTTTAATTATGAGAATAATTTATAGTAACTCCTTGAGAAGATAAATAAGGGGATAACCTCCAGTAAATGGTAATGCTAATAATTGAGAATCCGAGTTTAAGTAAAGCTATCTATTCAAGTGATAACATTGGGAATTCATATTGTGAATCGAGTAGATGGGTTAGAACTTATGTCGATTTAGTTAGATATAAATACCATTTAGATGGGTACTGTACGTTAGGAGTGCACGATTAGTCGAGAGGTGAGTATTTCATGTGAGAGCACGTCCTAACATGTATTTTTCATTCTTTGTTTTAATGTTATTAAAGCACTTGATGTTTTTAAAATACTCTCCACTTTCGGTCTCTGACCCGTTTGCTTTCAAATCTATTTTTGTAAAAACCTTTTAGGTGCCCAGCCACAAGGACACCATGCATAGGATTTCCATTCAGGTGACGAGTTGTAGCTGTTTGTGGAAGTTACAGGGCCTTGCTAGTAGACGCTTCTTTGGTCTTGACTCTATTCATTTTTCATCATTTGTAGGGCATGTCACCCATTTCTATTAGAGACATTTCATATTTCAGTTATTCAGATTGTTGGCATGTAATTAATTCAGGATATACTGTTTTATTTATTTCAGTGGGGGGATTGTTGTGAGGAGTTTTCCTCCGGACTTATTATTATTTGTTGGTTACTTTATTGAGACTTTATGGTGTATGGTTATGATATTCTTTCATAATTCTTTTATTTTATGTTAATCAAACTTAATTTAAAATTTGACATCTTACTTTTTAAATACTAGGTGGTTAGTAATGATTAAAATGTTTTCGACAGTGATGCTGTTAACTGGACCAACTTGACATTTTGTATTAATTTAATAAAGGAGTAGCTACCCGGTATTTAATTAGTCGGGGTGTCACAGGTGGTATCAGATCATCAGGTTCTAGTGTCCTTTAGGATCTGTACGGCTTATTATGTTTTCGCTGAGCTTTCTTTGATGTAGAGCCCTATATTTTAGGACTGTTGTATTCTTTTATGTATGCTTCGCTCTTCAGCTATTTTGGGTTTATAACTGCGAACTTATAGACCTTACTCTTATTTAAGATGCCTCCACGAGGTGCACCACGTGTTCCTAGGAATGCACAGCCAGAACCCCAGCCAGCACCAGTACAAGGCACCATGAATGCCGCTGAGGTTGCAGCCATTGTAGCCCAAGCGGTAAATACCGCTCTAGCAGTTGTACAGCAGGCACCACCCCAGGCGCCAGTAGCCGCGCCAGTTCAGGCACATGCATTCCCGTCTGCTTGGGAACGTGTACGTGATGCTTTTCAGAAAGCGCACCCGCCGGAGTTCGCAGGTAGCTCCGATGTTGTGGTTTCAAGTCAGTGGAGGAAAGACATTCAGAGGCACTTGAGGATGTATGAGTGCACCGATGTTCAGAAGTAGGTACTAGCTACTTTTAAGCTAATGGGATCTGCACTGCAGTGGTGGGAGTCTATTACCACCGGGGAGGAGAGAGATACTCTCACGATACAGGAGTTTTGGGTGCGATTTGACCGCAAGTATTTTTCGTCAGCCGTTCACACGGAAATGAGGAGGAAGTTAATGAATCTCAGACAGGAGGGAAGGGCTGTGGCCGAGTATGAGGCCGAATTCACTAATCTTCTGAATATTGTTCCAGATGAAATACCTACCGAGGAGAAAAAGATTCAGAAGTTTACAGATGGATTGACTAGGAGGATCCGTCAGCATTTATTGGGGAATCTCTCGTTGGACACTTATTCTGACATGGTTAACGCTGCACTGCTACACTGTCAGGATCACCGCTTTCACATGTCTAAGAGTAAGAGATCAGGAGAGTCCAGCCATCAGGGCAGGACTGGGGAAATGGTGCCAGCGGGGCACAATCTGCTCAGGGACAGCATAGGCAGGGTGACCAGAGTTCCCAGCAGGGGGGATCATAAGAGGTTTAGATCGGGGAATTTAAGGCACGGACAGGGAGGTTTTAGGCAGGGCCATCAGGGTCCAAACGGCCATCAGGGCCAGCAGGGGCAGAATGGTCAACAACAGTTTCAGCAGGGCCAGCATGGCCAGGGGAAGAATGGAAACGGCCACCAGGGCCGAGGGCAGCAGGGACAGAGAGGGGGGAACTTCCCGGGGAAGTGTTACGTTTGTGGCAAGACTGGCCATAAACGTCAGGACTGTCCGAATAGGGGTAGGGCCCCGCAGCAGTAGCAGCAGGGTGCTCGACAGAAGCCGCAGAGGCCTATGTTTCCCGCCGCCCTCCCGGCACCACCACAGATGGCAGCATTACCACCCATTCCAGCGGTCCCAGTTCAGCAGGGGCAGCTTTAGTATGGGAGAGTATATCAGCTTCAGCAGGCCGCAGCCCCACGGGATTCACCGCCCATTGAGGGTATGTTCTCTATTCAGGGGACTATTGAGACACCCCGCCTAATAAAATACCGGGTGATCAGTCCTATACCAAATTAAAACAGGAATCCCAGTTGGATCATCCTTAGCATCACTGTCGAAAACTTTTTAAAACTTACTAACCACCTATTATTCCAAAAACTGGTGCCAATTTTAACTTTTTAATTAAACAAAACAATACATGCGGAATAAAAATATAAACCATTCACACAACTGAATGAAAATAAACTGAATCATATATATACACAACTTGCCGAATAAATCACCGGCCACCAAATAAATAATCCAATACAATAATTCAACACCTGAATGAATTACACCTGAAAACTGTACCGAGAAGTCTGGGCGACAAGCCCTAAATAAAACTGAGACTAATACAATATTCCTACTCTAGGAATGAATGAATGATGCGTCTAATCCAAACTCCTGCTAGCATCCACATATGCCGCAGCTCCGTGTCCCTGGAATAGAATATCAATCCTGGCGTCCCTGTGGCTGGACACCTAAAAGGTTTTGGAAAATAGTTTTATAGCAAGGGGTTAGAACCCAAAACATTTTGAAAATATTTAGCAAGTGAATTAACTGCAGTAATTTAAAATGCATGAATGCTCTTCATATTAAAGTTAGTGTCGCACTCTCTTATGGACATTCTCACCCCTCCACTAATGTGCACACTTAACGGTTACCTTAACCCCACCTAGTTGTACTACCCCGTCCAACTAGTCCTGGTGTAACCTCCCCTTGCCATACTACTCTAACCCGAGTATTATTATTTCCGAATTATAAGTTATCTCACTAATCAACTTATTTAATTCCTTCTTAATTAATAGCCTATAACCGTAACACAAGTTATATCACTTAAATATGTCACACACTGTATTATTCCCAAAAATGTTTAACTTAATTAATTTCTCATTAATTAACAGCATATAACTGTAACCCGAGTTATATAAAATAAATACATCACACACTGTATTATTACTTACATATAATATTCACTATCATATTATATGTATCTTACTAAAGCATCCACACATATATAATACGTGTACCCATTCTTCCGAGTATATCCTCACTGGATGATTCCCTCTAAAGTGCCATCTCACTAGGTGTGCTCACTTTACCTAGTTACCCAAGTTGGATTCGCTCACCAACCTGGTTCAAAACAAAACGAAGTGGAGGCGGTCATATTCCTTCCCTGAAAGTGAGATAAGCCCCTCACCCATATAACGGACGCTATGACCTGGGGATATACTCACCCCACTCCTCAAGCTAGGGGATTCACCCACATCGCGCAACCTCCCTTGATAGCACTAGAGAATATAATTTAATAAATATCAAATCACTGATATTTAGTAGCACACACAATATATACACGCATATATATACTATCACTACACCGTATAGATATATATATATATATATATAAAATAAACCCGGCTTTACCGTGTACTCACAACCCGTAACACTAGCCTGAAATCCCGAGTCTTTCGCCTGACTCGACCAAATTAGTTTTCTCACTTATTATATTATTATTATCCCGAGTCTATGGTCTGACTCTAATTTAATTAATTCCCACATTAATTAATGTAATACTTTCCCCGAGTCTATGGTCCGACTCCGTGTTAATTAATTCACACACTTAATTAATTAATACCAATCCAAGTCTATGGTCCGACTTTCATTTAATTAATTTCACCCAATTAATTTCTATAATGATAGCCCGAGTCTATACCTCGACCCTTATTGAATCTAATATCACCTAAATTAACTTATTACCTCCCTGAGTCTACCATCCGACTCTAATTAAATTAATTACCTACCTATTAATTTAATACCTTCCCGAGTCTACAATCCGACTCTAATTATATAATTAGCACAATTATCAATTTAATACCAATCCGAGTCTGTGGTCCGACTCTATTTAAATTAATTTACACACTAATTAATTTATTTCCTTCCCGAGACTACAGCCCAACTCTAGCTAATTAATTGCACATTAATTAATTTACCACTTTCCCGACTCTATAGTCCGACTCTACTTTAATTAATTGCTCGTTAATTAATTTAATACTTGGTGTCGCACAACCATTTTACCCGAACTCGCTCACTTGGCCCGTAACATAATATGTTCCCGAGTCTATATTCCGACTCTAAATTAATTAGTTTATCTCCAACCTTAATTCACTACCTTGGCGTCGCTTAGCCAATATACCCGGACTCACTCACTTGATCCGCATCTCCCTATTTTGGAATAACATCCCTCAATTTCCTCCATAGTGTTTCCCCACATAAATTGCTCCTAGTCCCAATTACTATTCCCCGTAATTTCTAGGAATATGTATTTCATAATTATATAACACTAATTAATGTATGAAAATTAATATATAATTAAGTTCCCCCTTATCTCACACACAGGCCGAACTGCCCAGAATTAACCATTGTCGATCGATCGATGCCCCCCGATCGATCGATCGATCCCTTCGTTCCAGCTCTCCTTCCTTACTGAATTTCACCATTAACGAAAATTAAGGTTTTTAATCCAAAGTCTAAACCTCAAATCACATTATCCCACCACATAAACATAGTTATTCCACATCCTACACATCAAGGGACCTTAGGATAATCAATTTATCTACTTATCTCATGATTTTCGAAATGGGTCTTTCTCCACAACAATTCAATTATCTGTTTTACAATCCAATTTCCAGATTTAATTTCTACTCTTTTATGTTCTGGATTTCTCATTCAAATCATATATACATATTCAGATATCAATCACCTATCTAAATCTTACTTTGAATCTCATTCAAGTGTCCCATAAACAAAAACCCCATTTTGTACCCATTTACACCCAAAACGAATTTTAGTATACACATCACTAAAATATGAATTGGATATCACAATTTAGAAGTAAAAACAGTTAACCACTTGCCTGGAATTGTTCGTAGGGTCTGATCCGTCGTCGACATCCCTTAATTTGGCTCCAACAACCTCCAATTTGCCTTTTGATTGTTTTCCCCCAATCTCCCTCTCAAACCCTAGGTTAGAATAATGTTGGCTGCCCCTTTTCCTAATCTCCCCATTAGGTTAAAAACCCTTAATCCCGTTTTTCACCTAATGGGCTTAATTAAAGTGGTCCAACTCACTCCGTGTGGGCCCGGCTATGCCCAAAAATACCCCGAGACCCAATTACTACCCCCGGGTACTCTTTTCTGACTATCTTGACCCATCCGGACTCAACCGCGTAGTCAGAATTGACATCCGAATTAATTTATAAAAATCCATATCTCACACCCCATTTAGTCTATACCGACTCCTGGCTGTGATAAATGCATACCCCGTCATTAATACCCGAAACGACGTAATTAAATTATTACTATTCACTTAGTAAATAAATTTCCCTAAACATTAACCATTCACTCCCCGATTAATATTTAAATATATATATTGCCATAATTAATTCAATTAAAATTACAACACACAAGTAATTTAAAATTCCCGAATTAATTAAATATTAAATGCACAAAAATACGGGGTGTTACAACTATGGGGCGTATTTTATTTGACACGGGGGCTACACACTGTTTTATTGCTATGAGATTTGCACGCACCATTGGGTTGTTAGACACCGTCGAAAGTACGATTACTTGTGTAGATTCGCCGTTGAGTAGGGGTTCCGTGATTTCCCTTGTATGTAGAGGCGTGAGTAGAGAGATCGGGAGGTTTACTTTACCCACGGATATATTAGTGTTAGAAATGACCGAGTATGATGCCATTATTGGTATGGATTGGCTAGTTGCGTACCGAGCCATGATTGACTGTTTTAGTAGGAGTATTATCTTTGCCATTCCCGGGCAAGAGATGTTTTTGGTGGCGATGCCTCGTCCTGAGGGAGGGTCGTCCACTCACTTGTACTATATAGAGGAGGAGACCTCTAAGGAAGTGGTGATACCCCTTGATTAGATTCCGGTTGTTCGAGAGTTTGCCGATGTATTTCAGGATATACCTGGATTACCTCCGAGTAGGGAGATAGATTTTGTGATCGACTTGACGTCGGGCACTCGGCCTATTGCCCGCGCACTTTACCGTATGGCTCCAACTGAAATGAGAGAGTTACGAGATCAGATTGAGCAGTTATTGGGTCAGGGGTTTATTCGGAGGAGTACTTCACCGTGGGGTGCCCCTGTGTTGTTCGTAAAGAAGAGGGATGGATCGTTGAGGTTGTGTGTAGATTACCGGGAGTTGAATAAGGTCACGATATGGAATAAGTATCCGTTGCCCCGAATCGATGACTTATTCGACCAGCTGAGAGGAGCTTCTTTCTTCTCAAAGATTAATTTGCGATCGGGATACCATCAGTTGCGTATCAGGGAGGAGGACGTCTCGAAGACTGCTTTCTTAACGAGATATGGTTCCTACGAGTTTCGGGTTATGCCTTTTGGTTTGATCAATGCTCCAGCCGTGTTTATGGACTTGATGAATAGGGTGTTCAGAAAGTTCCTAAATAAGTTCGTCATTGTCTTTATTGATGATATTCTGGTTTACTCCCAGACAGAGGAGGAGCACGCCGAGCATTTGAGGCAGGTTTTGCAAACGCTACGTCAGAACGAGCTGTATGCAAAATATGAGAAGTGCGGGTTTTGGCTGAAGGAGGTTCAGTTTTTGGGGCATATTATTTTCGACCGGGGGATATCTGTTGATCCGGGGAAGGTATCCGCGGTAAGGGAGTGGGGACAGCCCACGACACCGACTGAGATCCGTAGTTTCTTGGGCCTAGCAGGATACTACCGAAGGTTTATTCGGGGTTTCTCCAAGATAGCGGGTCCTTTGACACATCTGACTCGTAAGGGTGTGCCATTCATCTGGAGTGATGCCTGTCAGTTGTCATTCGATGAGTTGAAGGATAAGTTGACCTCAGCACCTGTGTTAGCATTGCCGAGACCGGGAGTTGAGTATCTAGTTTACACTGATGCGTCCTTACAAGGACTTGGAGGTGTATTGCAGCAGGAGAGTCAGGCCATAGTTTATGCTTCCCGTAAGCTTAAGCATCACAAGAAGAATTACCCCACTCATGATTTGGAGTTAGTGACAGTTATATTTACCCTTCGAATTTGGAGACATTACCTTTTGGGGGAGAAGTTTCGATTATTCACGGACCACAAGTCCCTACAGTACCTATTCACGCAGAAGGAGTTGAATATGCGGCAAAGGAGGTGGCTTGAGTTTATGAAGGACTATCAGTTTGATATCCGATATCACCTGGGGAAGGCTAACATGGTGGCAGACGCGTTGAGCCGTAGGCCAGTAGATGAGGTGGTAGGGGTGTGGAAGGCAAAGTGGAAGGAGTTGGGACACTAGGATGCAGTGGCCCGATCGTTCATGTCTGTGATGACTGTTACACCGCAGATTGTCACGAAGGTGGTAAAGGCACGGGCAAATGACTCGTTCTGTCAGGAGTAGATAGTTCGATTACTAGCAGAGGGATCCGAATCCTATATCGTTAGCTCAGGCGGGGGATTACACTTCAATGGGAGACTGGTAGTTCCGGAAGGGGAGGAATTTCGACATGAGGTGATGGCCGAGTCGCATGGCTCACGGTTCGCGGTACATCCCGGTGGGGACAAAATGTACCAAGACATGAGACGTCAGTATTGGTGGAGCGGGATGAAGAGAGATATTGCCATGTTTGTTTCTAACTGCGCCACTTGTCAGCTGGTAAAAGTGGATCATCAGAGATCGGCAGGACTTTTACAGCCATTAGAGGTCCCGATGTGGATGTGGGAGAGCATATCCATGGACTTTATCACGGGGTTACCTACGTCACAGAGAGGTCACGACTCAATTTGGGTAATTATGGACAGGTTGACCAAAGTCGCTCATTTTTTACCGTAAGGACCGACTACACTACGAGACAGTATGCCCAGCTCTTTATTGCAGAAATAGTGAGACTTCACGATGTGCCCCTAAATATCGTGTCTGACAGAGACAAGATATTTGTTTCACAGTTTTGGGAGAGTTTTCAGGAGGCCATGGGCACGGAATTGCGTTTGAGTACGGCGTATCACCCGCAGACCGACGGGCAAATCGAGCGTACAAACCAGATGTTGGAGGACATGTTGCGTATGTGCATCATTGATTTTGGGGGTGGATGGGAGCAGTATCTTCCACTGGTGGAGTTTGCTTACAACAACTCCTACCAGTTCACCATTGGCATGGCTCCATTTGAGGCGTTGTACGGTAGACCTTGTCGTTCCTCAGCATGTTGGTTGGAGGTGGGGGACAACAAACTACTTGGGCCGGAAGTTATTCAGGATACTTCAGCAAGGATATAATTAATACGAAGTCGCATTCGGGTAGCTCAGGATCGGCAGAAGAGCTATGCTGATGCGAAGATGTTCTTCAGGGAGTTCCAAGTGGGGGACCAGATTTTACTCAGAGTATCTCCTATGAAGGGGATTATGCGATTTGGGAAGAAGGGGAAGTTGGCACCGAGATATGTGGGGCCATTTCCTATCATCGAGCGGATTGGGTATGTTGCATATAGACTTGGGTTACCGGAGCATTTGCACAGGATTCATGATGTGTTTCATATTTCCTCGTTAAGGAAATATCTTAGGGACGATTTGGCTCATTCTCACATTGCTTTAGAGGACATCGATCTCCAACCTGATAGCTCCTACGAGGAGGGGCCGATTGCTATTTTGGATCGAAGTGAGCGGAAACTACGGTCAAAGATAGTTCCGTTAGTACGTGTTCAGTGGCGGCATCATAATGCCGAGGAGTCCACATGGGAGCGCGAGGATGAGATGTGTGAACGTTATCCAGAGTTGTTTTTACCAGGTACTTTCTAGTTCTGAATTTCGGGATGAAATTCTGTTATTAAGGGGGAAGTATGTAATACCCTGTACTTTTATGGATATTTATTTATGGGATTAATTAAATTAAATGTGAATTAATTGAGAATTAATCCGGATAAAATACTAACGATATGTGAGTTGGTATTTGATTATAATGTGTATATATGACAGTATATGAATATTGAAAATATTAAAATTGTCGCGAGACTGAAATACGGTAATTTGGGAAATTTTGTTGGAACGCGCGTGACAGTCGCGTCAGGAACGTAATTATTTAAATTAAAAAGTGAATTTTATTTTTATCAATCGTATGGTCATTTTGAGTGCGCCAACGAGTTCGGAAGGGTCGAAATAGTCAGAAAACACTAGCCGGGGGTTAAGTTTGGGTCCCGGGGCATTTTTAGGCCATACCGGCAACTTAAAAGGGTATTTTGGTAATTTTGGAATTTTAGGAATTATGACCAACGAATTTTGGGAGTTTAAAATAGGGAATTTCATAACCCACTAACCCATTACCAACAATTAACTGAGTTGAGGGCAACGGGAGTTTTAGGAGAGGTTAGGAGAAGTTCACAAAAGAGAAACACAACCTCCATCTCCAGCCTTCAACCTTGGGAGAAAAGGAGAGAGCAACCTTCATCAATTCAACACCAAATTCAGAGAATAATCCAAGGCAAGTGGTTTAATTACGTTATTTGCAACGAATGCTTTTTCCATGTGTAGAAATTTATATAATTGCATTGTTTTGGGAGAATGACAAAAACCCATGAAATTGGAATTAGAAACTCATGTTTTGATAAAGAGATTGTACGTAGAATTGTGTTTGGGTGATTATACTGTTAGAAATACATCTTTCATGTTACAAAAATGGATTTAATTATGGATATTGATGACTTTAATTTTCTAGGGTTCATACTCATAAGGTTTGGGGAAAAATTAGGAGATTTGATAATTGGGTGTTGTTTAGGATGAATTGACACCATAAATATGTTAAAATACGACTTATGTATGTTTAGGAATGACTAGAAGCCTTGAAATACTGTTGGAATGATGTCTAGATGAGATTAGAGGTGAAGAATATTGGGAAAAATGAAATAGGAGAATTCTGGGCTCGAAACTGTCACCTCGTTAGAAGGCCTGCCCAGGTCGTTCGAACGAGCTCGTTCGAACGAGCTTCTAACGAGTTGACAGTTTGACTTCTAACGAGTTGGATGTTCGTTCGATGCCTTTCGTTCGAACCAGATCTTCTTAGATGCCCACTTCGTTCGAACGACCTCGTTCGAACGAGACTTCTAATGAGTTGACAGAATGGCCTTTTGGCCTGATTCGATTTCTAGTGTCCCGTAGCCATATTTAATTGTAGAGATAACCTTCCCTTGTTAACTATTTGGTATAATTGGGAGAATTGGGATATATTGAGGAGTGAACCAAATGATATTTTTGGATTAGGACGCTAGTGACTATATACAATGTGAGGATTATTAACGACTTAAATATTTGTATTAACCGGGTATATGAGAATTGTGTAACATTATAAGTTAGTATGAGAATGAGAAGTATACCACTAATAATTTATGGTAATTACTAAGATGTGTGTATGCTTAGTATATGTATATGATTTTATGTGTATGACATACCTACCATATTTGCTATCACGGGAGGTTTGCGTTCGCTTAGCGCCATCTATTCTTTGTGTGCCTACGGGGGGAATATAGATTGGTACCTCGAGGACATAGGTCAAAGAAGGACTTATTGGGAAGTTAATAAGACTGCTGATCATGGGTTCGTAGGTATGTGCGTGACCCATGTGATGTGACTGTGTTCGCCTCCATTGATTGTGATTGTTGTTATCTGAGAACGATTCCTGAGAGATTCGGAATGCGTGATCCTTATGTACGTGATGTACCGGGATGGATAGCAGAGTATGTGTGCACCGCAGCTTAGTCTCGGGGTGCTTGTATTGTATATTTATGATGTGAATGATATACGGTTAAATGAACAGACTTGTCATGTTTAATTATGAGAATAATTTATAGTAAATCCTTGAGAAGATAAATAAGGGGATAACCTCCAGTAAATGGTAATGCTAATAATTGAGAATCCGAGTTTAAGTAAAGCTATCTATTCAAGTGATAACATTGGGAATTCATATTGTGAATCGAGTAGATGGGTTAGAACTTATGTCGGTTTAGTTAGATATAAATACCATTTAGATGGGTATTGTACGTTAGGAGTGCACGATTAGTCGAGAGGTGAGTATTTCATGTGAGAGCACGTCCTAACATGTATTTTGCATTCTTTGTTTTAATGTTATTAAAGTACTTGCTGTTTTTAAAATACTCTCCACTTTCGGGCTCTGACCCGATTGCTTTCAAATCTATTTTTGTAAAAACCTTTTAGGTGCCCAGCCACAAGGACACCATGCATAGGATTTCCATTCAGGTGACGAGCTGTAGCTGTTTGTGGAAGTTATAGGGCCTTGCTAGTAGACGCTTCTTTGGTCTTGACTCTATTCAGTTTTCATCATTTGTAGGGCATGTCGCCCATTTCTATTAGAGACATTTCATATTTCAATTATTCAGATTGTTAGCATGTAATTAATTCAGGATATACTGTTTTATTTATTTCAGTGGGGGGATTGTTGTGAGGAGTTTTCCTCCGGACTTATTATTATTTGTTGGTTACTTTATTGAGACTTTATGGTGTATGGTTATGATATTCTTTCATAATTCTTTTATTGTATGTTAATCAGACTTAATTTAAAATTTGACATCTTACTTTTTAAATACTAGGTGGTTAGTAATGATTAAAATGTTTTCGACAGTGGTGCTGTTAACTGGACCAACTTGACATTTTGTATTAATTTAATAAAGGAGTAGCTACCCGGTATTTAATTAGTCGGGGTGTCACATAATTAAGCAAGACTGCAAATGTTATACCCTTATGAACCCAACCTATGTGGTGCCTAAATGACACCAGGAGAGGACCCAAAGTTGTCTAACATTTGCTCGACCTTTCTTCTAACAAGAGGTCGGCTTAGGTACCAGCTTGTTCGGCCTCCCTCACTGGACATATTTTATCTTCTAGTGTAATTAATTGCAAACACCATACGAACGTGTTCACACGTATATTTGATAAACTTCTCACTAGTCACATGGAAATAAGGGAAACGTGGTTGTTGCTTGTCTGTTACTCGTACGCACCTCAGAACGCTTACATGGAATCCAAGGCATATAATTTTTTTATTAATCAGTTATCACATCTGTATTGGTGTAAATGCATAATTTATAAAGCCTTCCTGTCCCCCAAATATTCTTCGCAAAATCACCTATAAATAGAGGCTAAACTCACATGGAAAAGGGGTCAATCATTCTGTAATCATAGCAACCTTAATTGTACTCCTGATAACGGTAAAGGAGAGTTGGCACCACCTGTGGATGCATGTTTACTTTTGGGGACGAATCACGTAAATCCTGTCACACTCTTATTATTTCTCACCCCTTTCTCTTTATTATTCATTTATTTGCTATCGCCATTTTTGGATGATTACAAATTGGCGCCGATTATGGGAACACGATAATCCATTGTGATCCCTACCTGAATTCTTTCGTTCATCACCTACCCTAAAACACTTGAGAATGGCGGATAGTCCTGAGAGAAGTCATATGATTGTGGTCCAAACACCGCCCACCCCCACTGGGATGGGCAATTTGCACATCCTACTGATGAGTCTAGCGAAGAGGTAAGATGCAATGTAAGAGAGTGTCAAGCAGTTGGCACACACTCTCCAGGCTGGGCCAATATAGCCCAACTCGAATATCATTACCCCTGAGCCGGGGATGTCAAAGCAGGGGAGGAAGGTTTCCCCCAGCACCCTACAGAGAGAGGTGGAAGGAGTATCGTAGGCAAGATCTGGAGAACCTTAGGAGGCTGAACCAGGGATCTCACGGAAACACCAATTTCACCTGATGATCCAGATCTCAGTGGGACCGGTATTATGACCCTGGAGCCACGTCCTCCATCCAATAACTAAGCTATTGTGATGATCAATCCCACTCTAAAAAGTGTCTTAGCGTACTAGAAAGGTTGAGCAGATATTTAACGTTCGATCGATTATGTAAATATATGAAACTTTTATGGTATTATAGACCTCAGCGAGTATAGTGTCTAATTATATGCGATTCCCGACCATAGGGATTTATTTGTCTGTTAAGACTTAGAATACGTTGTGTTCTTATCGAGCGGCGAAATATAGCTCGTTATATATCTATAGTGCCAAGTACTTGGGATAGTGTGGGCTCCATGCTTCATGTTACATTTTTAGGGACATGAGAGTGGACGAGTAAAATTTTATATCACATTACGTAGATTGTGGGAAAGTACATAGTATGTACCGAAGGCTTTACGGACCTCGACAACCAGCTAGGTTAGATAGTAGTGTATCGGGGGGGTTCCTTGTTTGGATTTCGCTGTGCGAGACATCCCACGCATGAAACTAGCAAACGTTGGGAGTTGGAGAGAAGTTTGGTCGAGAGTACATAAGTTTTGTATGTTAGTTATTGTACCTATAGGAGAATATATTTGAGAGTTGATAATTCTTTTATAACTTAAGGCTAATAGAGTAGCCTGGCCTTAGTATTTTTCGAAATAGATGAATGATGCCATTGAAGGATTGATTAAGTTTTGACTAGTGGGGTGGTTGAGTGCACCCCTACCACATCAGCATAACGAGTGTGCAAGAATTGAGGTAGAAAATTTTATGTTTTTCGTATAATGATGCGCGAGGCATAGGGTGTATGGGCGCCCTGGGTGATTGAATCAGGTAGTGGATTATGATTAGCATGTGAATTTGATAACATGTAGTCGGGTAAGCCGAAGCTTATTAATGAAGTTTTGTCAGAGACTTACGTTTCAAGATAAATTGAAATTTATTCAAGAAAGACAAGATGTGTCAGAATACAAACAACAGTGGTGATGGGTTTAATGTAGAGTAACCTTCAAAGTTAGTCTGCAGTGGGTCAACTAACTGTTAGAAAAAGGGCGGACAATTCAAAACTGGTAGGGGCTTCTTCCACTCGAGAATGGAAGAGTATCCCCAAGGATCTTCTCATGTAGCTGAGATGGGGAGATTATAGGTACTAAGATGCGATTAAGTACGACCTATTACCCACATAGGGATGGGCAGGACAAGCTGTCTAATCGAATGCGGGAGAGAAAATTTTATGTGAACCCTGAGATCTTAGGGGAGGACGAGAGTAGTACCTTCCACTAGTGGAGTTTGTGTCCAAATAACTCCTATAAGTTCACGTTCGGGCAGAGTGCCATTAGAAGTATGGCATGGTAAACTTGGTTGTTGTCCTACTTGATAGTTAAAGGTGGGAGACTAGTTATGATTACAAATGTCGGAGAAGAATCAATATTATCGTATATATTGTGTGTAAAATATATATTGCACAACCAATTTACTTGTATGAACGACACGAGACGAAGTCGTATGTATATAACAAAAGGATAAATCTACTAAGGTGCAAATAGTAGAAGGCTAGATGGTGGAAATCTAAAATAAAGTTGACGTAGTGAAACTTAAGTAGAAAGGCTTGGGAAAGAGCCTACTTGATAAGGTAACTTGGAGTTTAAAGCAAACACATGTGAAGTGTTCATTATTAGGGGTATTCGATAGTGTACTATATGGGTGGTACGGAGTAGCTTACTTGTGAGCGTCGGGATGCGATGCGCAATATTTTTACAGCATTTCGGGACGAAATTCCATTGTAAGGGGGGGAAGTATGTAATACCCCGTATTTCTGACAATTTAAATAATTATGTGATTAATTATTATTATGGGAATAAGTATGAGATTAATTATTGTTGTTGGATTAATTAAATTAAAATGTGAGAAATTAATTTGTTATTAATCCAGATTTAAATAATTATTAACTAGCGTGCCAAGGGTTAATACTTATTGTTGTGAACTATTGAATATTACTGTGTGATATGTAATATGGAATTATGATATTTGATAAATTATCGAAAGTGAGAAATACGGCAATTTGATAATTTAAGTCTGTTACGCGTGTGAGTCGTGTCGGGACTAATTGAATGGAATAAAAAGAGAATTAAATTTTATTAACTCATATGGTCATTTCGAGTGCGCCGTTGAGTCCGGAAGGGTCGAGATAGTCAAAATAGTATACCCGGGTGTTTAGTTTGGGTCCCGGGGTGATTTTAGGCCTAACCGGCACCCCTAGAAGGGCATTATGGTAAATTGTATTTTTGGGCTAAATTAATGGACGAAAATTAAGAGTAATTATATCATCCTAGGAAAGTCCATTAGGGTTAATAGGTTACACAAATCAAGAACGGACATGGAGGGTGTGAGGGAGAACCAAATTCCAAGAGAGAAGACTCATTTGGCACCACCTTGCATAACCGTGACCACCAACGCGTAGATCGCGAATAGAGGAACGCGTATATACCAACATCACCAGCGGATCAGACTGTCATATTCGAGGCAAGTGTTTATTACTTGATTTCTTTTAGCAATAATCATGCTCATGTTAGTATAGGTGGATTTAATCATGATTTATATGTTAATTGGGTGAAAATTGGAGATTTAAATTATGATTAAGGATTGGTTTAATTAGTGGTTGGAATTCCTTCATGTATGTAGAGGATTAATCACGGAATTTGATTATATATTGATGAACAAACCTGGGTTAATTAGGTTCTTTAATTGAAAATTTGGAAACTAGTGTTCATATGAATTAATTTGTGGATTTTATATATTTATGATGATTTATGACGAATTAATGATCCTAGGAGGTTAGGAATGATTTATAACCTATTAGGTGTTGATGGGTATTGATGATGAGTTGTTGGGAATCGAATCTTAGAGGTTTCTAGGTTTAAAAATGGTGAAAAACGCTGAAGTTTGGTGAAGAAGACGGACAGTGCAATCTCGCGCGAAGTCGCGCGAAGTGGTTCAAACGAGATGGGGATCTCGCGCGAAGTGGTTCAAACGACATATCATTCTGGTTCGAATGACAAGTCAAAGTGGTTCAAACGAAATCTCATTCTGGTTCGAAGGACATGCATTCTGGTTTGAACGACATGTCTTCTGGTTCGAACGACATGTCATTCTGGTTCAAACCACATGTCATTCTGGTTCAAACCACAGAGTGAATTTCTGGTAATTTGCCTAGAGCCCAGTTTGGAGTTTATTGGTTTATTGGAGTGAGAGAAAATACCAAATAGTAAATTCAAATAAGAAGGAATTTTGGGAAAAGTATGTGGGAATTAATACTTTAATTATTTCGGTATAGAGAGAATATACCTTGGAGATTACGAGAGAGATAGTAATCTAATTATTTATACTATACGTAGTAATGAGGTTAAAATACGTATAAAGAGTATATATGTAGGTTGGAGAAATACCTATACATTATAATAGTATGTGTGTTTTCCTATTATGTGATATTATAGTTAAGAGCACTAATGAGTGATAACTCGGGGGTCCAGAAACTCTATTATTTAGTGTACTAATGGGTGATAACCCGGGGGTACAAAGATGATTATTGTTTGGCCCAGTAATGGGTAATAACCCGGGGGTGGTGGATTAATATTGATAGGTGCATTAATGGGTGCTAACCCTGGGATGCAATATTCTATTGTTAGGCGCACTAATGGGTGATAACCCGGGGGTGTTGAATTATTATTGATAGGTGCATTAATGGGTGCTAACTCGGGGATGCATGATTTTCTGGAGATATGCACTAATGGGGCTTAGTGGGGGGTGCAGGATTAGTATATATATATGTATAGGGATGATGGTACTATATATATATATATGGACTTGTGAATATTGCTAGTGTGTGAAATTAGTAGACTTGGTAATAATAATAATTATTACATTGCACCAAGCGGTCTTAACCTTAGGGTGCAGGATTAATGTATATAGATAGGGATGATGAAACTATATATATGTATGAGTGTAATTGAGTAATTTTCTACTTTGTGAGACTAGTAGATAAAATGAAAATGAGAAGTAAAATAATCTTAGTGAATAAAAGATTAACCATTCAAACGGTGAATAATGAAATTTAGTATGTGATATAAACTATCTGAATAGCGTATTGTATGGGCGATACGGGAATACTACTAGTGAGCATAGTTAGTATTAGTATGGTTTATGACTAGTTAGAGGGGGAGGTATAACTAGGGGAGATTAGATGTACGTTAGGCGTGCACAATAGATAAGAGGTGAGAAACTCATGTGAGAGTTCGATAACTAACATGCGCATAAGAATTGTTTTAAGAACCAGTTTTAAATACTTGCTAAAATATTTTTTTACACATCGGGCTCTGATCCATTTCTTGTATCTCTTCTCTCTTTTGCCATATATGTATTATATCAGGTGCTCAGCCACAGGAGTATCAGATTTAGAGATTTGGATTTCTTGACGTGCTGCAGCTATTGTGGAAGCTGTAGGTCCTTGCAGTAGACGCATCTATCCTATCCATTCAGATTCATCTAGACTTCTTGTTTAGGGCATATGTCGCCCACTTATAGTTCTTTCATCAGAGATATTGTATTCAGTTTATTTTGTGGTTTGGGGTTTTAAACTAAGAGGTTTTATCCAATCTTATTTATTTCAGTACTTGATTCATGTTCAATATTTATTTACATTCCTATGTGTGGTGAATGGTTTATATTTTAAGATGGAAAGAAATGGATTTACTTGGTTTTATTAAATTGGAAATGTTTTGACACCTAGCTTAATTTTATAATAGGTGATTAATATGTTAAAAAGTTTTTCGACAGTGATGCTGAGAATGAACCAACTGAATATCCTGTTTTAAATTGGTAGAGGACTGATCACCCTATATTTAATTGGGCGGGGTGTCACACTTGGAATCAAGGTTTGCCATCTCAATGGCATGATCATGCATTGAGCGTAAGCCATCAAACTTCATGGTTATAAGATCTGCCATTAGTTTCCCAGCAAGGGATTTATCTCTAGTCTTAAACCTTTCTTCTATTGCTTTCATGTAATCCATAGCATTGTCAGGTTTAGGAAGTTATATTTTAATATTTCTTGCAATTGTCATTCGTGGAAACATGATGCTCAATTTGTTAGACTTCTCCTAAGCTTTATGGAGAGTCTTTTCCTCATCAGTTTTGTCTCTGCTAGTGCAACTGGTTTTTTAATGTGCAAGGTGAACTCAACTTGCTCTTTCCATTCTGATAAGTTGGTTCCCGTGAGAATAGGGACGGATGATGCATAGGAAGTCAATTGAGCATGAAAAGGGGATGTAATTTAGAGATATAAATAGTTTTGATATGGTTACCACTTTAAGGGGCAGAGGTACCCCTGCTAATGCCGAGGAGATGGTTCATTTGATAGGAAAGATATTTTCATATTTCTTTGACTTCTTCCTGAACTATTTTTACTTTATTATATTTGTTCTCATGTCTCTTTTCTATTGTAGGCTCAACACCTGATAGACGATTTTCTAACAAATGCTCTTGATGGACGTAGAGCGTGAAAGAAGGATAATGAAATGGCAAGTAGTTAGGAATCCACTTGAATGCATTTAGATCGAATCATCAATATTCAGAGCCTTCGAGTGGAGGCTTTTTGAAGACCACTATCACTTCTCTAGAGTAGGAGAATCTTTTGAACGAGAAGACTCTAAGAGAAAGTGCATCTTTGTTAGTTAATACACGAGATTCCTTGGACAAGATTGAAGAGATACTTGCCTTTGGTCAGGTTGAGCTCAAGGTGACAACTAAGGCTCTTCAAGGCATAAGATAGAGCTTTAGATCTTTAAAAGAGACTTCAATGAGTTTATAGTGAGGTGGATATCCTGAAATGATCAATCTAAGTGATTACTACTGAGAAGGACAAATTGATTTCCCATGATAAGGAGATGCAAAAGAGTTTTTTTAAGCCTTAGTCAAGCTCCAATAAATTCATGGACAAATTCGTATTATCGTGTTGAGCCAATTGGATGCCTATTAAAAGTCTAAGGTCTTTCAGAAGTATCTTATCCAGAACTTCAACGCCGATTTCAAAGCTTGTAAGGCCGAGGTCCATGCATTATTTCCTGATGCAGATGTCTCTAGTTTATAAACTGAAGCCCCTCAATCAGAAAAAGGGATGTTCGATGATGATGAGGAGGATAGTATTAATAGTGATGTTATTTAAACCTCTTCTACCAAGGCCCAAGAAGAAGAATCCAAGGAAGATGTCTCTTCTTTTCTACCTTTAAAAATTAAAGCCCTTGTGGACCCTTAAAACCTTAAGCCTTGAAAGGCCTTTATGAATTTATTTTTATTTTTGTAAATTTTTGGTTGCCCGTGGGTTACTCTTTATAATATCCACCTCTGATCTCAATGAAAATGTAGTTTTGAAATCATGAAACTTTTTTATTCTCCAATCTACACTTCACACTTGCTTTACTTTTTGCTTTGTTAAGGGATTTTCTGCACTACCAGAGATGCCTGAAGTATGTTTAGTACATCGTACACACTTAGCCCCCCAATATTACTTAGTAAAGAAAAATAGCATGGGTTGTAAATTTTTAGAAGTAAATTTGAGGGCCTTAAGATCTCTGCCATATACTTAAGCAGTTTCTAAAGTCTAGATCGAGGTTATGTAGTGGGGCACTAGGCTTTAACATGCTTGATATTTGTGCTTTTAGAAGACTGAAAGAAGATAACTTTTGTACAAATACTTAGCCCCCAAAAAATTTTGGACATAAAGGCTTAAAATCAAACTTGTAATGGTTCATAAGACCTTAGGTTTAAAATTTTGTTTAACCATAAGACCCCAATGAGTCTTGTGAATGGGTCGTGAGACCTTTAGACTTGAGAACTTGGATAGTTTTAAAATTCGAAATCCTTATAAGGACCTTTCGACCTTTGGGCTTCAAAAATTTTTAAAATTGAAGTTCTTATAAGTAACCTAAGACCTCCATACAAAAAGTTTTTTGAAAATTAAAGTCTTTATAAGCATCCAAAGACCTTCGAACTTTCAAAATTCTGAAAATTGTAGTCCTTATAGGGTCATGAAACCTTCGAGCTCAGAGAATTTTAATTCTGAAATCCTTATAAGGGTATTTTGACCTCTGAACTTTTAAAATTTTAAAAATTGTAGTCCTTATAAGGGTTTTGAAACCTCCGGGCTTAGAAAATTATAATTCTAAAGTCTTCATAAGGTTCTAAGACCTCCGAACTTAGACAAATTTGAGTTTGAAGTCCTTATAAGGTTCCTAAGAACTTTGGACTTAGAAAATTTAAGCCTCATATTAGGTTGAAAAGCCTATGGAACTTAGTGCTCTTTATTCTTATGCATTCTAGCACAATTGTGTCTGTTAAATCCTATATAAATGCTCATTTATTATTAACCTTCGTTTTTGATATATATATATATATATATATATATATATATATATATATATATAGTCCTGCTCTTGTGCGAACCAGTCCACATTTTAAGAGTGCAGACTGGACATGTGTCACCTGTCGGTGACTCCAGAATAGAGAGAGAGAGTGTGCTAATAATTTAGGCGATGATTTCTAGGCGCACGGTTAGGTGACACATGTTCGGTCCGCATTCTTAAAATGTGAACTAGTCCGTACAAGATTATTATATATATATGTATCCAAGAATGTATGTATCTATGCTTTGAAAAGTTTATTTGAGCTTTTGTAGATATTGGAACACTTAACGGATTACATTTCGTGAAAGTTATATCATTTGATGTAACTTCAGGGGAAACACTATAATTTTAGACTTCATGTCCCGATTAAAGGATCTATATAGAAGCATAGTTCGTTAAGTTATGTTTGCATGGCTTTCTCCATTCAATACAACAATTCTTTTTGAAGAGAAAAGTGCCCCAAAAAATAGGGGATTAATTGATCGACCATCCCCCGCCGATCGATCGATCAAAAGATTTTACCTTGAGTTGAGAGCAGGACACAATTTCCCCATTCATTGATCGATCAATGAATTGGTCGGTCGATCGATCACCTTAGTTCTTTGGAAATTTTAGAGATCAGCGGGCATATATTCAGAGCCATCGATCAATCGACGAATGGTCAATCGATCGAGCATACCAGATATTTGGGAATTTTGGCTTATTGATTTCTTTATTTTTTCCACTTACTATAAATAGTTAGTGGAGTATTGTGGACATCCCCCCGATCCTCGTGGCAGGTGAGAGAGGAGGATCCTAGGTCCCGTGCGTCCCTCTCGGGAGCGCTTCGGTCGGCGTCGTTGATGAGGTGAAAAAGTTAGAGAGATGGAGTCACCAATCTATTTTACTCAAAACAGACAAAAGAAAAGGTAGCCATCCCGAAGGACAACATCTAAATACATACTAATACGTACGAAACCAAAATGATTCGAAAAGGATTCGGAGGCTAAGTTACGAAATGGGAAGGTGTTAGACACCCATTCCGCCCTTACGGACTCTCATGGGTTTTTGCTATTTTCCTTTATTTTCCCCGTGATATGTGTGCATGTGTATATGTAGTGGAGATAGGAATCATTGACTTGTATCATGGAAGAGATAAAGGCAGTAATCCGTAGGAATGTTCCTAAAAATAATATTAGAAAATAGGATTTACGCGATTATCCTTGTGTTGATCGTTATAATGGGAATGATAACGCATATGGAATAGTATGCCACTAAAGACATATATATATATATATATATATATATATATATATATATATATATATATGTAAATGTATAGAATCTAAGAGAATTGAGTTTAGAGAAGATAGAAAATGAGGGAAAGAGTAAGAATAGGATTCGAGTCTCGAGTTTTACCCCGAGACGCCTATGTAGCCTATAGACGCATCAAATTCCATGTAGTTCGCATGCAAAACGAGGGGTGGGGTTTATCCCATAAAATCCAATCGGGGACTTCTCTTATGTGTGAATAAAGGTGTGAGAATTCCGGTTTGAAATTTATGAGCAAACCCTCTTTTTCTTGTTTTTTTGGGTTTTTTATTTATATGAAAATAAGATATGTGCAATAATACTAAATAAAAAGTATATTAGGATATGTGAGATGAGAGAATGAAAGTGTTAAGTAATAAAACAAGTTAATGCGAATTTAGAGCGAATTGAGAAAATTGGACCTTCTTGAAGATCTTGAGCTTGATCTTGAATGTTGGAGAGCAGCCCTTGCACTTGGATGATGATGGAGTGTAGTTAATTTACCAAGTTTGATGAAAAGGATGACGAAAAGTGAATCTTGGAAAGGGATTTGGATGTGGAAATCACGCTGACTTCGAGAGAGGTTTTCTGGATTCGCTGAGAGTGATGTATTTCAGATCTGGGATCCCCCTTGCAATGAGGTCAAGACCTACTTTTTATAGGACCAGGGCATTGCCGATCGGCATAGCCCTGGTCCTGCCAATCGGTAGGTGCGTTTAGGCACAGTGCCGATAGGCATGGTCTGGATCCTGCCGTTTGGCAATCTCTTTCAGGCTCCTTCGGAAAATCGATTGCTGAGCGCAAATCGTTGATCCAAATAGTACACGGGGAAAACTATTGAAAAGGTAATTTAGAGACCTTTGAAAGTCATTTGGACTGCTCCTGGGTTCGGGAGTTGACTTTGGGTCAAATGTGGCTCGAAAGCGTTCATCGGTACTTTGGACGGGGAATTATCGGACGCAAACGGATCGTTCGTTCGTATGGTAAGTCAGAATCACACACGGGGCGGACTATTGGAAAGGTTAGGAGATTTTCTTTGACATTCCAAAGATTTTGACCCGGTTTGGTGAGTTGACTTTTGTCAATCGGGCCTTGAAAGCATTCGATCACCTCTAGAAGTAAAACGGATCGTTCGTCCGTACCGTAAGTCAAAATCACACACGGGGTAGACCGTTGGAAAGGGATTTTAGTGCCCTTTGAAGATTCATTTAGTGTCGATCGATCTAAAGAGTTTAATTTGGTCAAACGAGCCCGGGAGCGCTCGATTACCTCCTAATTAAGTTTCGAGGGAAAACGGGTTGTTCGTTCGCATGGTAAGTCAAAATCATGCATGGGATGGACCGTTGGAAAGGGGATTGAGTGCCCTTTGAAGATTCATTCGGTCTCGATCGAGCTGAAGAGTTTGAATTTTTGGTTAAACGGAGCCTGGGAACATCTGATGGCCTCTAAGTTAGTACCCTGGGCATGACCTAGGTTGGTAGTGATGACAGGAGGTGCTAGGAACCTAAGGAGAGTTTGGGGGTAACATAATGGGGTGAGTTTGGAACAAATGATAGTCGTCGAATAGACACCGCATGATGCCTTTTAAAAGAGGTCAATTTTATGGACCTAAGGAAACGAGGAATGACCAATTCAGAGGGTCGAGGCCGATTTTGAGGACCTAAGGAGTGTGCTGGGGATGACCAATTCTGCGGGTCGAGGTCAATTCTGAGGACCTAAGGAAATAAGGGTGACCAATTCTGCTGGTCGAAGCCAATTCTGCGGGCTTAAGATGAGAGTGATCAATTTTGCGGGTCGAAGCCAATTATGCGGCTTCTGCGGGTCGAAGCCAATTCTGCGGGCTTAAGTTGAGATGAACAATTCAGCGGGTCGAAGCCAATTCTACGTGATTAAGGTGAGATGACCAATTTTGTTGGTCGAAGCCAATTCTGCGAGCTGAAGCTAAGATGACCAATTATGCGGGTTGAAGCCAATTCTGCGGGATTAAGTTGAGATGACCAATTATGTGGGCCGATGCCAATTCTACGGGCTTATGGTGAGATGACCAATTCTGCGAGTCAAAGACAATTCTGTGGGCTTAAGTTCAGATGACCAATTCTGCGGGTCGAAGCCAATTCTTTGGGCTTATATAGAGGTGACCAATTCTGCGGGTCGAAGCCAATTCTGCGGGCTTAAGTTGAGATGACTAATTATACGGGTCGAAGCCAATTCTACGAGCTTAAGTTGAGATGACCAATTTTGCGGGTCGAATCCAATTCTCCGGACTTATGTAGAGGTGACCAATTCTGCGGGCTTATATAGAGGTAACCAATTCTGCGGGTCGAAGCCAATTCTGCGCGATTATGTGGAGATGAACAATTCTTCGGGTCGAAGCCAATTCTGCGGGCGTAAGTTGAGATGACCAATTATGCGGGTCGAAGCCAATTCTGCGGTCTTATATGGAGATGACCAATTCTACGGGTCGAAGCCAATTCTGCGGGCTTAAGATGAGATGACCAATTATGTGGGCTTATGTTGAGATGACCAATTATGCGGGTCGAAGCCAATTCTGTGGGCTTATGTAGAAGTGACCAATTCTGCGGGTCAAAGCCAATTATGTGGGCTTAAGTTGAGATGACCAATTCTGCGGGTCGAAGCCAATTCTGCGGGCTTAAATTAAGATGACCAATTTTGTGGGTCGAAGCCAATTCTGCGGGCTTATGTTGAGGTGTTCTCGGGGAACTCTGTCGGGGAAATTACCTTGTGATGCTGGGGAGCCGATTGCTGGGGAAATCTTTATGATTTTGGAGATCTTACGGAGGAAAGGCAAATTTGATGCTGTAAACTCCACTGGGGAAGTGATTAGGTGGTCCAGGTATTGGACGTATTTCTCAGGGAGGTTTGAGACCTTTGGGGTATAGGAGGCAATCCTTAGAGATCCTCCGGGGACGTCGCCGGGAGAAGATTCACTTGGCTTTTGGGAGTTCTGCTGGGAAAATAGGGGTTCCGTTTGAGGGAGTGCAAAATTTTCTTGGTGAAAGTGTTCTAAATCCCTCCTGGGATTTTTAGGAATTTTCTGAGGATTTTTTTGGGGAATTTTTGTATGAAATTTTAAGGGGGTGCCGATCGGCATGGTGTAAAGGGTGACATTCGGTAGTGGCACGATCTTTTCGATTGCCTCGGGAAGGTAAAGGGGTAGTGCCGATCAGTAGATGGGGGGTTAGTGCCGATCGGCATGACCCTTGGCATCCTATATAAAGGGGCGAATTACCTTCATTTTTCACAACTTCTTGCATTCTCTCTTTCTGTGATTTTCCTCTACGAATCCTTCTACCATTTTGTGATCTAAAAAAAGGCCACTTTTGTGAACATTGTTTTACACAGGGAGTGGTTGACTGTTGATGACTGGGAGAATATGGAATGAAGGGCCAGGACACCTCTTGCTTTGGGGAGCGAGAACTCCTTTGATGCGTTCGAGTCGGTTGCGGATGAGCGGACCCTGCTGCAGGAGCTGTCACGTCATCGCTCTTCGAGGGTGGTGAACCCTGGAAATTATGTAAGTAAAATGACTTTTGGAATTCTCTCTCTTTCATTTTTTTGGGTGATTTTCCGTCTTTTTTTTTGGATTTTGACTAGGTTTTCCTTTTGACAGTTCGATGTCTCTTTGAAGAACATGTGTTCTCGTGGGACGACGAGGCTTTAGGATGTCTGGGAGCATCTTCTACCTGTGGTGTGTTGGGTGGTATCATCAACGGGTTTTGGGAGGTTGGCGTTTGCGCTAGATGAGACGCCTCGTTAGACGATGATTTTATGCGTTCTGGGGGAGAGGTGGTGGGATACTACCCACACTTTTCATTTTGGCTTCGGGGAGATGACTGTGACTCCCATAGATGTGCAACAGCTATTGGGGCTGGATTACGATGAGGAGAAGATAGAGGTGGATCCATCTTTGCTGGTGAGGCCGGAGGCGGTGCGGGCGGCGCTCGGTGACGTGGGGAGGATAGTATCTGAAGACTCTATTCGGCTGTCCCTATTGAAGGATGTTTTACTGGGTAGGGTGGTTTACATGGAGGACGAGCTGTAGGTGAGACATATAGCCCGGTTTTTTATCTTATTGGCGTTGAGGGGCTTTATGGTGGCATCGAACGGCGTCGTCGTCCACTTGTGGCTCTTTCCGTACTTGAGGGTATTTTTGAACATCCCTTTCTATGATTGGGGGAGCCTGACTTTGGCGACCCTCTATTTTTCTCTGGATGCATTCAGTCGATGCTGCCGATAGACTTTTACTAGAGCCATATATCTCCTTGAGATATTCTTTAATTTGCGCAATTTCCTTTCATGCATTCCCACTTTTCTTATTCGTCTCACTTTTTTATTGCAAGTTCTTGTCTTTGGCAGACGTGGTTCTATGAGGTGATTGGGTGTAATACCCAGTTGATCGCTCTGAAGGATGAGAATGTTGGGGACTTCTTCCAGTTGTATATGTAGAGGGGGCTTTAAGGTAATCCTGAGATTAGGGACAATTCCCTAATTATCAACAGTGTTTGAGATTAAGCAACCGAGGCAGCTCAAGCATGGCAACTCAGCGAGGCAACTTGGCATGGCAACTCATACTTTAGCTTGTTGTATTAGTCATATTATATCTTTGTTTATATTAACTGTAAGCTATAACGGTTGTAATGTTGTAATGAGAATAATAACGAGTTTTAGTGTGAGGTCAAACGGTACTTGCGAGAGACCAGGCTTGGCAGGGCCTGGGAGAGTTTTCATGCTCTATTGAATGACCTCGTCGTGGTAACTTTAGAGGGAATTGGTTTGGAAGATTGAGAAGTGAGGCACTGTTGGGGCTTGTCCTGACCATCTTAGATACACCTGGTAAAACACCGAAGGACTTTGACCGTGGAACCTTGGGCGAAGCAGCTTGGAGTTCCATCGGGCATTGGGCTATGAGCCAAATAGCCCTCTACTTAATGTCACATCTACTGTAGTGATGTCACTAGCCAGCTAAACAATGGCAGCTCTGTACTTGAGTAAACCACCATAGTATTTGGGACTGTCAGGAAATTGGTGAGCCACCTCTGCGATAACAGCCCCTTAACACACAGTGGTTAGGCAAAAGGCATGTCTTGGCATTTAATGTTTACGACGTGGCAACAACTAGTGCATCAGACATTTAATGTTGTGACATAAAGTATGAGGGATGTCTTTCATAGTCTTTAATGACTGGGTTGCCTCGGGGATGGTGTGGGGGGATATTTAAGGACCCCAACCACCCCTGAGGTGATGATGATTTTTTAGAGCTCAGGAGTTATTGCTAAAGAGAATACGCATCAGAGAGAGTTATTACAAACTAGAGGGTTTACTCACTCACTATTGTTATTTATTACGAAGCTTTTAATACTTGACAGAGATTCTTGAGGGTGTTTGGTGTGTTTCTACCTACCTACCAAGATGTATCTAGGGTGCTCACTTCTCTCTCACTCTAGCCAAATTACTTATAAGTTTTCTTACTAATTTTCTGAGTTATACACGAGAGATTTGTGAGATCAAACTGAGTTCATCTTTATTAGGTTTATGTTTGCATGTTCTATCACTAATCCAAGGTTTTGGCTAATTAACTTATCATCACCATACTTCAAAAGGGGTTACGCCTCCATCTATAATCTAAAGTACCCTCTTACATTTGGCAACTCTGTTGGGGAGGCATTCTTCTAAGTAAGGAGTATGGCGCAAGATAATGCTACTCGAAGGCTCAACTTTGATGACATCCAGCATAATGAAGAACAGGCTGCAAGAGAACTTGAGGCTCTAAGGGATGGGATTCCTCGAATAGAGGTACCTCCAGTTCAGGCGATGATAAGCATTTCAGGGGTGACACAAGCATCCACGAGTGCGGGGTTGGGACCCACTCAGGTGGCGCTCCTCATGAGTAAGTTTTATGAGTTTTTGCAAACTCCAGTAGCTTCAAATATGCTGGGAGGATTGGAGGCTAATGCCTTTGTAACACTAGAAGTATATCCAACGGCCCCACCAGGTGCAGGTGTGGCGGGAATGGTCCCAGCAAGTATGCCCTCTGTTGTGAATCCAGCAGTGGGAACCTCAGGAGTTTCAAAGACCCCTACTGTGACATTTATGCCAGCTGCAATGAGCGTCCAACCCATGGTGCCATTGGCTATTATCCCAGTAGCATCACCCATGGAGGAAATGAGAAAGGAGATGCAGAAAGAGATACTGAAGTTCATGAAGGCTTCCTCACAATCTACTGGCGAGGAGGCTTCGGTTTATGATGACTTTCAAACACCTTACCCTCAGGAATACAACGATGAGCCCTTTCCAAAGGACTATGTTCCTCTTATTTTTGAAAAGTATACGGGGAAAGGTGGGAACCCGAAGGAGCATATCAAGCGCTTTATTGAACATTTGGGAGCGCATTGCAATAACAAGAAGCTTAGGTTGAGGGAGTTTTCCAAACCCTTAAGTGATAAATCATACACATACTACTCCCATTTGACTCCTAACAGCGTTTCTACATGGGAGGAGATGCTTGTATTATTTATCCAGAAGTTCTTTCTGGTAGAGGATGAATTCACTTCAACCCAACTGGGCAGGGAGAAGCAAATACCTGGGGAAGAAGTGGTAGCCTATGTTCGAAGGTTCAGGGAAAGATCCCTCGACGTGAGGGAGGAGGCAAAAGAATCAAAGTTATTGCAAATATGCGCTGAGGGGCTGGTTCATGAGTACATCTTCCATCTTATCAATGAGATGCGCGAGGGGACTTTCTCCGCATTCTTAAAGGCAGCGAGGAATATCTCCTTGGTGGTGCGGCCCAATTCGGTGGTGTTCCCATGATGTTTAGGCAACCGATGCAACCCACGGGGGGGAGGTCTCATCCCCCATGGGTGGGGTACACCTAAGAGGGAGATAGGGGCAAAGCACCAAATAAGGATAATAAGAGGAAGTTCGGAAGAGACAGGGAGGACCCACCGCCATTACCTTGTACAGTCGAAGAAGCAGTCAACTTTTACAACGCAATGGTCCAAGGGGGAACGGTCTATGAGATAAAGGACGTTCCCGCTGGGGAGTATGATGCGGTAACGAAGGCAGATCCAAAGTACTGTCAGGTTCATCGGAGGATCCAACATCCAACCGAGAGCTATTTCACACTGAGAATAATCATCGACAAGTACGTAAAGACAGGGACATTATAAATCCCTCCATAAAACGTCAATAATAACCCCATACCGGTGCATGGGGCCAATCTCATGGTGGCCTACGATGAAGAGGCCGAGAGTGGAGAAAGGCATTCAATGATGAGGCCAGAAGAGTACGAAGAGGCTCTGGAAGATTATACGAGGGGAATGGATAATGTGGTGTTGGCTTATGATGAAGCAAGTGCCAAGGATGTGGAGGAAGTTTACGGTGTTGAAGGTGAAGAAGTAGACCCAGTTCTAGAATACTGTGCAGTTCTGAAATCCTCAAAGTTCACCTGGTTCTTCGACCAGGTAGGGGTACCGAAGGAAAGTAGGTTAGAGATGACCCAGGCAATATTTGATATTGCGAGAAAGAATGCAGTCCCTTCGCTGAGATAGAAGGGACCCATGGCCAGGTTGGTAAGGAGGTTTTTGTCACTGGTAACATTCAACGATGCACATAGGGCTGTAAGATTCCCTCACAACAGGTCGTTATATGTGACTGCCAGTGTCAACGGAGTTAGCTTTGCACGAATTCTTATGGATGGGGGAGCTTCCATCAATATCATGCCAATCAACTCCTTCCACACAGCCAATATTCCAGAAAAAAGGTTGGTCCCCAAGCCTTTGGTGATTTTGGGGTATGATAATCAATCTTTTAAGTCCATTGGGTACGTTAATGTTGGGATTGTAATGGGAAATCTGAGTTCCCATATCAAGTTCCATGTGATAGAGAGTGTTAATTCCTATCATTTTCTAATAAGGAGGGTGTGTTGCACAACCAAGGGCTAGTTTCTTCTACATACCACCAATGTGCCAAAGCGAATGTCAAGGGGACAGAGGTGACTAGTAGGTCTACCAAGAGGCCCTTCACTGTTGAGGAAGCTCACCTGGTGGACGCAACATTTTACACAGAGTTAGAGGAAGATGTCTGGGTCTTGACAAGAAGAATGGAGGGGAAATGGGTTCCCTCGATCAGAGAAAGGATGGGGCCTTTAAATGAGCAGAAGAAGGAGGTTACGAGCAACACAAGGGAAATCGCCGAAGAGGCCCATCAGGTGGTCCCACGACCCCAAGGCATTTTGAAGCAGTTTTAAGACAGAATGAGGCCCAGAGTGGACCCGATGGAGCATGAGGTTCAATGACAGAGCGTGATGAGCCGATTCTCAGGAGAAAGAGTGGTCAAAGATTCTAAAGAGAAGAAGAGGAAGGCAGTCGCCACTACCAGCAGGCAATGCAAGAAGGTCATTACCGAGGAAGGAAGTGTGGTGTGTCGATTATAACAGTGTGAGCGGGCGACCGAAGAAGCTGAGGATGAGATTATCCCAATATATGAATGCTTTTTGGTAGATCAACAGGGGCAGTGCATGGTGATAGATAATTCTAGCATACAGGAATTCGTGGAAGAAGTCGCTGAGGAACCAGATTACATGGAAAATCAGCCAAAGCCCCAGGCACAAGAGTTGGAGCAATTGAACCTGACAAAAGAAGGAGAAGATCCAAGACCCATCTTCATCTCGAAGGATCTCAGTAATCAGTAATGAGCGGCCTTGGTCGAATTGATTCGGGAGTTTATAGATGTCTTCCTGTAGAAATACACAGAAATAGAGGGGCTGGATGAGGAAATAAGCTACCACAAGTTGAACGTAATGCCTTCAGCCATTCCAGTGAAATAAATGATGAGAACGTACAAGCTTGATCTATATTTAAAGATCAAAGAGGAGGTTCAACTCTTACTAATGGCAGGGTTGATCACACCGATACAACACCCATTTTGGCTATCCAGTATTGTCCTGGTGGGGAAGAAAGATAAAAACCAAATAAGGATATGCGTGGACTTCATAGATTTGAATAGTGCTTGTCCCAAAGATGAGTTCCCTATGCCCTCTATTGATAGCTTGATAGACACAACGGAAGGTCATGAAATGTATAGCTTCATGGATGGGTATGTAGGGTATAACCAGATCAAGATGGACCCCGTAAATGCAGAGAAAACAACGTTCAGAACCTCGTTGGGCAACTTCATGTACAAGGTGATGCCGTTTGGACTCAAGAACGTTGGGGCAGCTTACCAGAGGACAATGATGGCCATTTCCCACTACTTCTTCCATAAATTTGTGTAATTATATGTGGATGATTTGGTCATTAAATCGAGAAAGAGGAGTCCCATCTGAGCGAATTGAGGAAGGTGTTTTCTCGTTACAGGAAGTTTAAATTGAGGATGAATCCATTAAAGTATGTTTTTGGGGTGACAAGTGGGAAGTTCCTTGGCTTTGTGGTTGATCGACAAGGGGTGAAGACGGACCAGGATAAACAGCGGACGATTTTGGAAATGCCATGCCTAAGAACGGCAAAAGAACTGAAGAGTTTCCTCGGCAAAGTCTCCTACCTTAGGAGATTTATGCCTGGGTTAGCCAAAGTAACACATCCATTGATGAAGTTGTTGCTACAGAACGCAAAGTTCAAGTGGGAGAAAATTCACCAGGAGTCTCTCGACGGGCTGAAGAAATTGCTCGTTTCACCACAAATAATGGTTCCCCCAAATGCAGGAATACCGTTATAGCTGTACCTCATATCCACCACGAGGTTCGTGGGAGCTTTGTTGGCGTAAGAGATTGACGGGCAAAAACGGCCAGTCTACTACCTCAGAAGGATCATCCAGGGATTAGAAGTCAGATACAGTAGCTTAGAAAGGCATTGTTTAGCCTTAGTCTTTGTAGCGCAAAAACTTAGGCATTATATGTTATCTTTTACAGTTCATATTATAACTAGATGTGATCCTATTAAGTATTTTCTAGCAAGAAAGATTTTGATTAGTAGGGCAGATAGGCGGTTCCTCATCATATTGGAATATGGCTTGAAGTGCGCGGTACCTCGCGCAATCAAAATCTAGGCATACGGTGATCTGTTGGCTATCTTCCCCTCAGGAACCTTCGAGCCACCCAAAGAAGATATTCCAGGAGACAATTTACAGGCCAACCATCTAGACACAATGGACGAGGAATTGATCATGTAGTTTGATGGGTCATCGACAGTAAAGAAGGGAGGAGTAGGGATTATTATTTCGAAAGGAATGGAGGAGATTTGTCTTTCCTACAAGTTAGATTTCTCTTGTTCCAACAATGAAGCAGAATATGAGGCATTGGTGTTGGGATTACTAGAGGCTCTTCGAAGAGGGATTCGTTCACTTTACATCAAGGGAAATTCAAACTTGGTGGTTCAGCAAGTGAATGGAGAGTACGCTTTGAAACACATGAGCCTGACACCATACAGAACAATCATTCAGAGACTTCTTTGCTAGTTCCATCGAACTAAGATCGGGAGGCATCCCAGAATGATTAACCGCCATCCAGACGCCTATGCCACCATTGCCCAGAAGATGGTCATGAGGAGCGATACAACTACCGTCGTGATCTAATGAAGAACAGCTCCTTCGGTAGTACAGTCGATATTGCTGATGGAGGAGGACGCGTACTAGAGGGGAGAGTTAAAAGGCAATTGGAATTCGGGGAAGGAGCGATGGGGTTGAGAGAATTAGCCCAGTACTTCACAAACCAGGGAAAACTTTACTTCAGAAATATAGGAGGATGGTTATCGAGATGCATCGGTCCAGAAGAGGCAGGACAAAGATTGAAAAAAAATGCACAAAGCACACTGCGAAACAGCTGAGATACCCCTCTACCGAAGAATGCAAAGAGAGGGGTATTTTTGGCCTAAGATGAAACAAGATGCGGCAGAGCTACAACGAAAGTGCGACAAATGCCAGTTATTCTTCGAAGTAGCTGAATGTCACTTCGTGGAGGCTCAACCGGATTGGAGATAGCCCTATATTGATTTCATTAAATATGGAGATGTCTCGACGGAGAAAATTAATGTGATTGGACTTCGGCGAAGGGTCATGAGATTCTACGTTCAAGAGGGGCAGCTTTATCGAAGGGGATACTTTAATAGGCGTTGGCGTTGTATTACAAGAGAGGAAGCAGTGGAGTTCCTCAAACAGGCACACGATCCAACTCATATAGGAGGGGCCAAGTTATATGACCAGTTGATGACTTTGGGATACTATTGGCCAACGATGGAGAAACATTCAGCTGAGTTCGTTCGAAAGTGCAAGGCTTGCCAACTTCATGGAAATATGATCCACACCCCGTTAGTGGACTTACACTCCCTGGCAATGCCTTATCCTTTTCACACATGGGCGTTCGACCTGGTAGGGGCAATACACCCTTCTTCGAGGGGGAAGATATGGATATTGGTGGCAACGGAGTGCTTCACAAAGTGGGCCGAGGCGATACTACTAATAAGGGAAACAACAGGAGTGGTGTGCAACTTCATCATGGAATACATCATTTGTCATTTTGGGATCCCAAAGGTTATCATTTTGGAAAATGGAACCCCTTTCATCAATTCAGAAGTAACGATGCTCACAGATGAATACTCCATTGTCCATCACACTTTGATAGTGGCATACACAAAGGGAAACGTTCAGGCCGAAGCGACTAACAAAACTCTGGTCAATATCTTGGCTAAAATAATGGAGGACTTCCCAGGATCATGGGATGACAATATACCGGTCATTTTATGGTCCTATCGGATGAATAAGAGGAAGCCCATAGGATATACACCGTTCTCTCTTATTTATGGGGCTGAGGCGATTCTCATAGTAGAGTTAGAAGTCCTCTCTACTCGATATGCCTTGCGAAGTAGCATGCTTCCCCATAATATACACGTGTAGTTGGAAGCGTTGGACGAACACAGAGACAATGCGATGCAGCACTTTCAAATGTATACGAAGCAACTCTCCAGGGCGTATGATAACTTAGTGAGACCAAGGAAGTTCGTGGAGGGAGACTTCGTATTGAAAGCGGCAGTGAAATACATTAGGGGGATTCCTCTTCCTAAGTTTGCAGCAAATTGGGAAGGACCATTTATTGTAAAAGAGGATCATGAATCAAGTTATTGCTTAATCTCTAAGATGGAAGAAGACAAACCATTCAAGATTAACAATAAATGGTTGAAAGTCTATCATGTGTAGGCGGTTATGTTTGACTACTGATGTAATTGGTTGTTATGAATGCACAAGTTCTTTATTTTTATTATGATGTGTGAACAAGTTATTTTTACTATAACTCAAGAAGAGATGAAAGAACTATAGAACTTCACAATCAAAGTAAACAGTTGTAACACAGAAATGGCATAAGAAAATAAGTATCTTTTTCCATTCATGAACTTTAGTGCATTACAAAATTAGGAGTTATCGCCCAAGAATTACATGATAAGAAGAAAAAAAATACATATACAAAAACTCAATGGCCCAGGAGAAACTACAAATCCAGAGAAGAGAAAAAATCTCCAGGAAGGCCCAAAGAAGCTGTTTGGCAGGACCGTTGGGCATTGATAGAAACCTCCAACCTTGTTTGCGCTTGTGTGCGCTCAATCAGAAGTTTTTCTCATTTCGACTTCGACGCGCGTAGAGCCTCTTAGAGGTCCTCCACCTCTTTGTCAATGGTTTTAAGAAGAGGTGCAAGCTCGGCCAACTGGCTTCCTCGGACCTCTGCTCCTCCTAATATTTTTGTAAGAGCTCCCTCTGGCTATCCAACCGCTGGTTCTTCAAAGTCTTCAGATGTGCGATGAGCCAGTCAAAATGGAACCCGTCACGACCCAGCTCCCTCGGATAGCCCAAGAACTGGTTGATGAGGGGTCTGGTCACGTTCGCAGCTGGAGTGTTTGCAATTTCAGTAATAAAAGTGGCCATGCGTTGAAGCTTATGGCTGATAACTGAGATGTTTAAACGTAGGCAGTCCACCGTGAAGGTCTCAGGATGATAGCTCACAAGTTGCTCGATGACCAGACGGTGGTTGGCAGGCATTTGGGGAGAACGTTGGAGTACCATCAGGCAAAAGGTAGGAGGAGCCTAGTCGGGCAGAGGAAGCTCGCACCCAGATTCGCTCTTCGTAGCAGCACCTGTCGTGGAACCTTGATTATTATGGCTAGATTCTTCAGAGGAGACAGGTTCATGATGTTGCGAGGTAATGGGCGAAGGAAATGGTGGAGAATCCTCCCGAGCAACCTGATAATAGGTATGATAAATACCGAGTTTATGAAAAAATCATAACAAGTGTTTTCGTTGTTAAGTCACCGTTATAGGTGGAGTTTACGAACAAATCTTAACAAGTGTTTTTGTTGTTAAGTCACCGTTATAGGTGGAGTTTATGAAAAAATCTTAACAAGTGTTTTCGTTGTTAAGTCACCGTTATACGTGGATTTTATGGGAAAATCTTACCAAGTGTTTTCATTGTTGAGTCATCATTATAGGTGGAGTTTATGAAAAATCTTAACAAGTGTTTTCGTTGTTAAGTCACCGCTATAGGTGGAATTTGTGAAAAAATCTTAACAAGTGTTTTCGTTGTTAAGTCACCGTTATAGGTGGAGTTTATGAAAAAATCTTAACAAGTGTTTTCGTTGTTAAGTCACCTGTTTTCGTTGTTAAGTCACCGTTAGAGGTGGAGTTTATGAAAAATATTAACAACTGTTTTCGTTGTTAAGTCACTGTTACAGGTGGAGTTTATGGAAAAAACCTTAACAAGTGTTTTCATTGTTAAGTCACCAATATAGGTGGAATTTATGAAAAAAAAAACTTAACAAGTGTTTTCATTGTTAAGTCATAAACATAGTTGAAGTTCGAGAAACAGAGAAATACAGACAAAACTAGCGAAATAACTCAGCAACAGTAGGAGCGGGAACGGGAGTCACCATGGGGGCCATAATGGTAGAAATCGTTGGAGGCGGGCTCATTTCCTCAGAAGCCTCAACGGGGCCCTTGGCTGAACAAGCCTCAAAGGTACTAAAGATAACATGGGGGCATCATCGGAAGAAGACATTGAACCTTCAAAAGACACCCCAACGAGAGCAGTAGCACCAACCTGGGCCTGGGAAGAGAAAAGACCACTAAGGGCAAAAGGTGGAGAGAGACTTGGAGAAAGCTGCAAATATAAAATCAAGTGTTAAACTCAAGGAGTAAACACAAAAAGGATGAGGGTAGGAAGGCATCTAACTTACCCCCGTTATGGCACCAAAAGGAGGAACAGCAGTAAGGGGTCTAGTCAATGCAGGCGGAAGGAGAATATTGGCTATCAGTGACGCCACTTCCACCTAAAGCGGCACAGCATGTTAGAGATGATAAACAAAATAAGTAAATAAATAAAAGATGTAACACTTGGCAGGAAAATTACCTGCGGGGCACTCTACTCGACCACAACAAGGGACAGAGACACCTCTTGTTCCAATGGTAACTCAGAGGGGGCAACAACAGTTTCCTCTGGTTAGTCAGCCATCTCAGCAGACTCAATAGTGGCAGCCTGCATCGCTGCTTCTTTGGCCCATTACGAGGATGAATGGCGAGAATAAGTGAGACTTATCAGGGGGAACGGGGAAGAGTAGTGTCTACTAGGAGAAACACCGCAACGCCCCCCCACGAAGCAACTTACGGGGGGACTGGGCCTTTCTCCTTCAACTCCTTGCAATAAAACAGCTTCTTGTTAAGAAATGGGCAGATGCAACAGACCTTAAGAGAAGAGGAGTAAGAAATAAAGAATGCATACATACCTCAAATCCAGAGGGAGAACGAGAAGGTATAATTACTTGTGAAGGTGATGAGGAGGCAGTGGCAGAGGGAACTAGTGATGGAGGTTTCTCGGGTGTGTGTCTCTTCTGGGTCTTGGTACCCAGCATTTTCTTCCTGGAGCCCGTTGCACCACCAGTTTTCGGCACCCTCGTCCTTCTTCTCCTTTTTGCCACTGGCTCCGTGGGATCAACCACGATCGTGGGAAACGCGTCCAAAGAAGGAACGACGATGGCGCGCCGTTGAAACTCATCATGTATTCTGTCAATTTCAGCTTGCACTCGCCTCCTCAGCTCCTCAGCCATCTCTAGAGACATGGGAGGGGGAACAGAGGTAATAGGGAATGCATCCAATTGAGTTTGCATTTAAACTTATGCTTTATACTTCTTGGACTTAGACTTCTTGGCAGGTGGCTCAGAAGGCCCTTCGCCTGTGGAAGCTTTGGCCGAAGGGGCAGATTGTTTCGGGGTTGCAGCGGCCTTGGACTTCGGGATGGCAGTGGGAATCATTGGGCAATAAGGGGGTAACTCTTGGTAAGATTATTTAATCGTTGTACTCAAGGGAAACTCAACCCCAAGTGCAGAATTCCCCTTAAGGCCTAGTTCATAAGAAGAGAAAGAAAGTTCTGGGGGATATTGAGGGGGGGACTGAATGTACTCACGGATTTATTCCAACTGCCTCAGATGGAACTTGGTGGCAAAGGAGGTGGATACATCCCCCTTCCTATTGGCACTAGGGATGATGACACGGCCATAGATGGTAGACATCACACCAAGCACCGCGGCTACAGTATAGAAGGTCCAGGATTCAACGAAGGTGGCTTTTGAGTGGTTATCCTGGAACACAGGTCGAGGGGCCCCTGATCGAACCCAAACTTGCTGCTACATCTATCAGGGTTGTAAGGCTCTGAGGTGTATACCCATTCAGTATAGGAGGGGAGAAACCCCAAGGTGAAAATAAGCACTACGACTTACGAGGGATCTTCAATAATCACACTGAACTTGACCATTGTGGCTGCAGAAGGAAAGAAGCCCCAACTATGGGCAAAGGTAGACTCACTATATGGCCTCATCACAAAGGAGTCTACATGATCAAAAACCTCCATTATCTCCTTTCCACTTTGCTTCTTGTGAAAACATAGGAGGCGTGGGGGCTTGATACCTTCATTCATGGGTAGAGAAACTGACTTGGCGGTAATAGTAGGAAAGCGGGTGTAAAGGAAAATCATCAGAATAATGGTGTTGGCGAAGTTAGCCAAGTTATAATGACCCAATAATCGTTCCATATCAATGTGGTTTCGATCCAACCAGGTGTAGAAGGACCCCAAGATGATGGCGGTCAGAGGAAGGTTGAACCCCCTAGCCAAACGGACGGAAATATTTATCAGGTCCCTCCTAGGTTGATCGTTGGGCTTCCCAGTTAGGAAGAACCGTGAAAGCAATATAAGTATGTAGGCTGATAGTTCCAGAGATGTACCTTTACCTCGGCTCGTTATGGCATTTGCGTCCTTCAGAGTTGGAGCTTCAAAAAAATAGTTGATAAGGGGAATAAACATGGCTTTGTTCGAGGAACCAGTGCAACTGGGATAGATCCGGTCCAACTCAGCTCGATCAGCAGCCTCTTTGGCATCCAGAGCCTCATCATCATATCTGAACTCACCCATGGGTTCAAACCCAAGGACTTCACAGACGTCCTCCAGTGTAACAATAAACTCCCCCCACGCAGCGAAGAAAGTGTGGGTTATGATGTTCCATCAGGAGACTAGCACTTGGAGCACCGCATTGTGCTTAGAGAGTGTGAACTCGCCAAACCAGTAGGCTTGATGCAGCCCAACCTTCGCAAGAGCAGCAATGTGAGAACTCTGCATATGTGCATGCCAGGCACTGAAATGGGTTGGCGACCCCCCGGGTGCTTCAAAGTTAATTTGAGAATAGGGGAAGTCACCACGGTCTAAACGAAAATACAGAGTCCCCTCTGGGGGGTAGATAGCCCCACTTCGATGAATCCATTTCGTCATCACCCAACAATAAAGGGTCGAACTTGGAGGAAAAATGGCAGGTCTTGCATGCCTCTAAAAATTTATTAACTTCGTTAAAGATGGGCGCCCGGGGATAGAAGCGTAGTTGCTCTTAACGAGCAGCATTCAGGACAGCGGCGTTAGGTGTAGCATCAGTGCCAGAAGTGGTAGAGGGGGGAATCTGGCTGAGTGGCGATGGTGACAACCTTGGAAGTAATTGGAAAAGCCATGATAGAGTGGTGATGAATGATATAACTGGGTAAAAGAAGGTTTGGGAATAAAGGTGGAGGAGCACGATCGCAAATGGTGGCCCACAAGATGAGACAATGAGGAGACTGAGCAAAGAATGAGGCAGCAATGGAGGTCGCACAGAGTTCGCATAGAGTTTCTCTCTCTACAGAAAGCGGGGAGCTTGAAGAAGATAAAGGAAAAGAGAAGGGTTTTGAAGTATAAAGAGACGTTTGAAGTTTTTGAAACTTGTCCTTTGAGTTTTCCACCATCGCATGTGCACAACCGCCTATAATCATTTCAAAATTAGCACGTGGCACTTCGAGAAGTGTTCTGACAGTTGAAAAGATAGCACCACCTCACTTACGAAGTGACGCCTAGGGAACAGAAGAGGTTGCCTTCTCTAGCAAGTTTCAGTTTTGGCTCCAGAATTTTTGTCAGATATATCCAATAAGGCCCAACGAAATAGTCATTATTTCTCTAACTGTACATTTTATTATGTAGCCTACACTATCCTCAGCCTTGCACATAATGTCTGAGGCTTATGCTCTAGCAAGTTCATCTTCCTAGTGCTAGAATAGACTGCGACCTCACATCACTCCTCAGCCCCAGCCCTCCAAGGACAAACACTTAATTGGGTTCCGAATATTACAATTTCCAACTCTGTGGATAAATACTTAGCGGGTGGGTTCTGGGTATTACAGTTTCCTAATGATGGATAAGTTACTACTAGTCTACATGGGTAAAATCTCATTGGACAATTTAAAACTTTGCATACTAGTATGTGAGCTATCGGTAAAATTATTTAAACCCTCAGCGTTACACAGTATGTGTAACACTCATAGAGGAGATCCTGGCTACAAGTGCGGTAGTGTTTTGATAATGTGTATTTAAGCCTCATGGGCCTCTACATCCACTTGCCAATGGGGTAGACAAATATACCCTTTACAGTTGTATATTTTATTATTTTTCTTTATATGGATGAACTGGCCCAATCCATTTTAGGTAATGCTTGGATTTGGGGAAAAATAATACGAAGAATGGATGAGAGCCATCGAGGCATCGTTTAGAGACAAATTTCGGGGATGGGTTGGATTAAATGTTCCCATTTCCCATCGGATAACAACAGGGTAATTCAAGAATTCGAACCTTAGTTTATGTATATAAATAAATTTGAAGTTAGACTTATTGACGCTTTGCAATGTGCAGTTGTGATATTTTGTTAATGCCCTCGAGATTTGAGTCGTGTGGTCTAAACCAGTTGTATGCGATGAGATATGGCAGCATACCTATAGTTCACAGCACCGGTGGGAGTGAGTTAACATTCAAGATTGTGAAAACTGTTGCTTTATACATGGTCCCATTCCTAAATAATTACTTTCTGTATTTTAAGAAAATCCATGTTTTTAAAACTTTAGTCAGATAGCCCCAAAATTCCAATATAAAATAGTATTTCCAACGCCACAGGATACGACTGATTAACTGATGTTTCAAAATTTAATTTTAATTCATTAGAACCTTATAAACTGACACCCAGAATTCCCATTAATAGAAAAATGGAATGCTTTTGATAGAATTTTAGTGTACGGTCCCTGACTTTGGATAACAGTGCAAGACTATTAAAATAACAGTGTAGAGTTATTAAATAGCAGTGCATCTTTTAAAATTACAGGGTAGGGATTACAAACTAAAGCTAAAATAACAAGGACTTTTCAGTAAAATATCTTTACATTGGGGACCAGAACCTAAATGCTCCTTTCCATCTTTCTTACAGGACAGAGTGGAGACTTTCAATCCTTTTGCTAATGAAGGCAGTGGTGAAGGGACTGGGTATGTATTTGTCAACAGTTGGTGCAGATTGATAATTCTTTATCGATAGTTTTCCTCTTCATACTTTAACCATTGACTTCACTAAAAAAGTTTTTTTAGTTGTTCTTTGTTTATTTTTACTGGCTCTACCCCGTGTGATCGAGTATTTTTTTTATGTTAGTTTGTTAATTTTTCGTGTACTTATAACGTTGTTTCTAAATGTTTCAACAGGTGGGACTTCTCTCCCATGATGAGAGAAAGTATGTTTTCGGTACGTTACCATCCATATGTCTAATTTCGTAGATTATGTCTTATTCTCTAATGGCTATAAATATTGAGTTGCGCTCTTCATATATATGTTTATAATGATACGTAAAGATCTTAAATTCCCTTAGATAAGTAGTTATGTCTGTTTTATTCTGTCCGCAAACCATCAATTTACAAGTGTCGGTAAGTTTCTGTTGATTTTGATTCTCCGTACATTAATGCATTTTTTTATAACACCGTCCGCTAACATGATGTGTGGAAACGTAATGTTTTAGGCCTCGATTGGTTTGAGGTTTGGAAGTAAAGGTGAAATAATGAAAAGTATTTTCACTTAATTTTGTTCACTATTTTGTCAAAAATCACATAATTATAGCGTGTACACTTGCAATTTTATACAAAGCAAACATTTGAACTCTGAATTAGTGAAAATACTTTCTACCCGTGCATAAAATATATCACATCGAACCAAAAGGGGCCTTAAGTTATCTAGTCACCTGAAAGCTCGTCAAACGAGCAACACCTTACTATGCGGCCCTCAAGTTGTGCCTTCTTACATATTTATCTTGTTTGATTTGTTCATCATTATGTACAATCGGTAACCATTGAGTGGTCATTATCTACAGGCACTAAGAGTTGCTATTGGGACTTGTTGAGATCACAAATCTTCTTGGGAGGGCTTGATGAAGAGAGGGATGGAGAGAGAGTGCTCGTGGGATAACGCAGCGGTCCAATACGAGCAAGTTTTTGAGTGGGCTTTTCTCGATGGTCCTTATGTTAGCTGAGGATATAAATAGAAGAGAGAGAGAGAGAGGGAGAGAGGGATTCCCAAAAATTTCCAGTGTCCTTATAATTGTTAATGCACGAGTATGCTAGGACATTTTTGTGATCATTTAGTTGAGGTAACACAGCAGGTCAGATGAGTAATTGTTCATACATTTCTTTTTAATGGGAACCATTTTTTGCTCATTCTTTATATAGTTTATACTTTGTTATATCTGGCTCAATTGTATTTTATAGAAGATTAAGGAAGAGACTAGTTCTTGAAGTGCCTAAGAAGAAACTTGTGGTTTATTATGTTTTTGTTTTGGCTTAGAAATGTTAATAGTGGGGAATTTTCTTGAAATGATTTTGATTGTGACTGTTTTAGAGTGTTGGACCATGAGAGGAACTATGAAGTCAAATTGTTTGGGCTATTCACTTCATTTTCTCTTTCCCATGATAATATTGTGTGAAAACCCCACTTAAATTTAGGCAACAATTCTTGATTATAGATAGTATATTTGATCGTTATATCAGAATTTGTAAAGTGACAGTTCGTTTCATAAAAATGTTTAAGACCAACTCCAGCTGTACTTGCAAAAATGGTTAGGCTGAATCTTACTCCAGACGTGTTGCTGTAAGAATTCAAATTAAGGAAGAATTGCCCGAATTACGAATAAAATCATATTGCTCAGTAATAAGAAGAATGAGGTGATCAAACAAGGTTAGCATCGTCAAATAAAGTGATCAGACAAGGTTTCATGACTTGACAATGCAAACCTTGTCTGATCACCTCATTCTTCTTAAAGGCTTGTTCGGCCTTGCTAATCTCCTTCCTTATAAATTACTTTTGGTCTTCAGCAGACCAGCTATGTTCCTGATTTCCCAAGCTCGGTCTGAAGAGTGACGATCGCACCTGTCTAATCGCCATAAGCACTTGTTATCTTCTGAAGCGCTTGCCGAATAGTGGAAAAGGATGCTCGAGCTTGATCACAAGCATCTTGATTAAGAATGAAGCCCATATCTTCACTCTCTTGGGTTATTGGCACCAAGGCCAAGTTGTTATAAGACTACAAAAATTAAAAAGAGGGACATTTCTAAAATACAATATCTTAAACTACTCTAATTAGTGGGACTCTACTTCTTTGTTATCACCTTGTCTTGATTGACACAATCTTATCTTGATCTGTGGCCTCCTTCTCTTGTTCGGTGACCTGGTCCTCACCATCTTCCTCCATATTGGCTGGGGGGGAGCCAGACACGTGCTCGTCGAATAGCTCGAACTCGGGGGGAACCCTGACCTTGGACAAAGCTTCATTCCAACCTTTCTTTAAAAAAAGACTTACGACTGAAGTCTAGTTATTTCTTGTCAAGGCCAAAGGCTTCTTCCCAGCATTTATCGTAAGCACTGTTCTTGGCCTTTAATACAACAGACAAAGACCGAGTGTTCAACAACTTTCTCCAACTGCTAAACCTTGGACGCTAGAGTGGTCCTTAACTTCATCTCTCTCACTCTCTCTCACACACGCGCACGCGCGAACACACACACATATGCACACGGATTCAAACAAACACACACATGAGCGCACACACCAGAGTGCTGCCGAACGCTTTTGACATGTGGTGGTTGGGCCACTACTTCCAGATGGGTTTTGATTTGGACGGAGATTTTTTGAGATCGAATTTATTTTTTTGGGTTTAGACAAATATTTTCTTGGCAGGTTTTGGAGATTTTTTGGTTTGGTTGAGATTTTTTGGCCGGTGGCCTGGTGGAGAGTTTTTGCCCGATCAAATCATCCTTACATGTGCAGACTTTCGGATTCAAATCCAAAAGGAAAGTATTTACTTGCTTTAGACTGCATGTTTTGTAGTTAATTACATTCATAATTGATTAAGAACAAATTTGAGATTTAAAATATGACAACTTTAATAATTAAGTGAAGAGATTTAAGTTTTATTTTATCTCTGAATGTAATTGATATTGAATAATAATGAATAAGTAAGAATTTTATGATTAAATTATGGGTTGATGCTTATGAACATGTGAATATTGATAACTTGTTATAAATCAATGAAATTAGTCGTGTTTGTGTGGGTCACGACTAGTGTTTGCAACCATATGTCGTGATCCCTGAGATCTGTGACCATTGCTCGGGTCAGGGATTTGGGTCGTGACCACTGAAGATGGCCACGCCCGATTTGGTCATGGACCAAATTCGCGACCCACGACCAATGGTTAGGGACAAAATCTGTAACCAATCACCCAGTTTGGTGTAATGTATAGCATGTGTATAGCTCTGTTACTATTCATGAAAATATACCTAGTGAAGGTAGTATACACTTAGCTAATGGTGATTATTAGTGGGATGGGCTATGATAGCAGTGGTTGTCTTAGTTAGACTGGATAGTATATTTAGAATAATAAAATGAATACGTTAGGTGCACACTATAGATGAGAGGTGAGGATTAGTCTCATGTGAGTGCAGTCGATAAATTAATTATGAAAGTAATACACTGCATGTTTTTATTTAAAGCATTTAAATATTTTCGGGCTTTGACCAGTTGGCCAATTTACTTTTGTTTTCAAAAACTCCATGCGTGTTACAGCAATAAGGACAATAGGGGTAGATCTTTTATGCCGTTACGAACAGTAGTTGTGGATGCTACAAGATTGATTTAGCCGCATCAACTTCTTTCTATCTATCTAGATAGGACTCGGTTCATTTTCAGTATATTTCCTTTTGGGCGTATTGCCCGTATTTAGATAGGATTTTATTATGTCAAATATATTTATTAATTATCGGTTTTTGTTTACTTTTGATGGTTATTTGTAGTGACCGATGGTTTATTCAGTTCACGATTATTTATCTATGCATATTAGTTATTATAACATTTCATTGTATGTATGGTTTTATTCATTTTATATTTTTATTACTTTTTGTGACAGTGATGTTGAGAACGAAATCATACTAAATTCTTGTTTTATTTTAATAAATGATTGATCACCCAGTAGGTGGGTATCACAAATTTCCCCAATAAACAATACTAATACATAAAGGAGGAGTTTCAAATTCTCCCTACGTTTGTTACGAAGGGACAAAGGGTAGGAAATAATCCTACAAACAATATATCAGTACCACGAGATATTATGATAAAAAAAAACATTAACAAATAACTCTAACATGTATTAAGTTGGGTAGACACAAACACTAGTAGACATTCGAAGTGTTTCAAAATGATGGTTCTCTAAAGATTTAGCAAATAAATATGCTAATTGATCTTTTGAACGAACTACATAATCTGGTTTGAACAGGTTAAAATACTCATTGGAATGAATTTTTCAAAAACTTATTTTATTTTTTGTTCTTTAAAAAACTTTTTATAAAAAAATAGCCTCGAACAAATTTTGAAACAAACGCCCAAATGAAATTCAGATGATAAAAAATATACACATTCATACCTCGTGAGATCTATGGATGTTGAAAACGAAACGTGACATTAAACACGATACGGAGATGTAGATGTTTTAAGTTGACCTCTATGATATTCAATCACACACATCATAAGCTTTGAAAGGTAAACCAACGCAAGTCCTAACCTATGACACAAACGATTTTAGTCCAATCAATTACAAACAATTTGACTCTATTGAAAATTTGTTCTTACAAATAATGGTATTAATCAAGTACACTTATTAATAAATTTTTCACTAAGATGTTAGTAAAACATTGATAATTTAAGGTGTTAAACTAGTAAGATGTATAATAGAAAAAAAATGATAGTTTAAAGGCTCAATAGGCACAAAGTATACTTTAAGCGCTTAATAAAATTCTTTTAAATACTTTTGAGGCTCCATAAATAATTCACTCATTCCAAATTGATTATAAAATTAAGGAAAGTAATACTTATGTAGCAACCAACAATTAGCATAATTGAATTGTCAAATTAAATAAATAGTATATTATAAGTAGCTTAATTGAAATGTCTTAAATATTATTTTATATCAATTTTTATCTTAACACAAGAAAAAAAATACCACTAGGTCCATTTTTTTTCAGTTGTACTAGGGAAAGAAAAGAAGTTTTAAGGCCAGCACAAACCTTACCCAGCCACAAGATGCATCTTTTTATAATTGTTTTCCCAAATAGAATCCTTGTTATATTCGTCAGATATTAAAAAATGCTTGAGGAATCATATAAGCCAGCGTGATATAATTTTTAATCCTTGCAGTGACAATTGAAAGAGAAGGTAAGACTATAGAATTTCATATTTAACTTATATTAAACAAGCTTGTCACTAAAGATGGTTCATAATTTTAAATTGAAATCATTAAAAGGAAACACGGTTCCAACTGTAATGAAATATTGCAAGCCAAACATCCTCATTGTATATCACAAAAACATGACTCAATATTCAGGTAGGTCGATGAGCCTCATTCTTGGTAGGCAGGCTGCACTCTGCACTTACTCTCCTTCTGGCAGGCAGGCTGCACTAGTGACCAAACACCACAATATCAATGTTGGAAAAGTATCGAGACACAATCCGAGCCCGTAGGAAACGATAACAACTGTTCTTTTAAATCCCTAATCTCACTATTAAGAGCACCCTTAGAAATGATAGTCATTTCCTCCAAAATCGTAGCATTCTTCAGGAAAAAATTTGCCAATTCAAGCTCAAGTTTTTTCCAGCAAAAATCCATGAATATAACTATCTTGAGGTGATGATGACTGCATAGAGGCTCCACTTGTAATACTTCATCATTGTGCACCCAACAGGGACCCTAAGAATAAAAAAATGGGTATAGGTATTAAATGTACAAATTAGCTCCCCAAAACACAAGCTTAATTTGAAACAAAAATTGCGTAAAAACTTACATGACTAAACATGAGAGTTTCCAGAACCGACGAACTGTTTAGCAGGGTAACATACGTTCCAACAGTTGCAGGGATTCCCCAAGTAATTGTCAAATGGATCAAATTAGTCAAAGTAGGGAGATAGTCCTGTAAATCTTTTACATCCTTAAGAGCCTATGCAAAGAACGCATCAACAATATAGTTATTAGTACATATAACCAATTCCCAACAGAAGAGATAGTGTCCAATCAAGTAGTCTAAAAAAGTTGAGCTGAATACTCTTAGATGCCACCTAAAGATCCCTAAAGGCCTAGACCATAGTTTTTATAAATTTTTGCGGATAAGATGTTCAAATCAACAATGAGAACACAAAAAAAAATCCTTTCTTATTGAAGTCCATAGTCAGGGTACATATGGCTAGCTTACATATGTTTTAAATATTAAGTTTATATCTACATATACCACTATATTTGTGTTGGCACAATTGATGGAACACATGATTGTAGGAAAGTTTTTTACGAGGATGCACCAAGGAGTTGTGGTAGGAAAGGTTATCCAACTTGAATGTGCTAGATAAATGTACCTTGGACTTGAGGTTCAAATATGTATTGCCTTCATGAGATGGAACTGCAACCTATTTCATGAATTAATTAAAATGCTCTTTGAAGAGAAGATTAATTGATAATACTAATAAATATATTATTGAGAAATGATATAAATTTGCTTAAGCAATTAATAACATGTAGTTATTACACTCCTTTTTAACAAATATATAGTATTTAGTTAATGATGGACACATGTTAAGGAGTGGACTTATTGCGCCATATGGAGGTGCGATATCAAAAGGAATTCTTTACACGTCCCCTTTAGAATCCTTGAGAGTCATTAAACCTTCACCCTGCATCATTACGCCATGTAATTGAGAGAACTCTTGGTGTACTAAAGGAAGGATTTCCAATTGCAGAAAAGACAATGGAGCCATAAGATCAAAGATTATTTTGTCATTTTGAATTTAGCATAACCATGTAATGGATGTTGATAGTTCCAATTTTAGCCCAACATCCATCCTTAACATTTATATATTCACCACATTCAACTTTTGGTTTTGATTCTGAGTTATTCATTGGTTCCATAGCCAGTGAATTTATTTATTTTACTATAAGAATCATCAACCAAAACTATAAATGATTTGAGGGAGAATATATGAATAGACATTTCCAGTCATTAGCCTTAGATACAAAAATTACTATCAAATATAAAATTAAAACAGGAATGCTTGAGCTGTACATGATCTATAAATCAGTTGTTGCTATTTTCTAGGAAATCGATCACAGGACTACATTTCACAAGAAGGAACAGTTGAAGGGGTGGTCCAGTTGCATTCTACGATGGCTAGGCTTCGAGTTCATAATTTTAGTTGGACAAATAAAATTGACACATTTTGGTGCGAAAACACTGACTTGTCGTGTCCCCACAAAATGCGTCGATTTTTTGTGTTGACCTATAAGTAATTAACACTGAAAATTACTTGAACCTCTCTTGCTATTAGTTATAATTACGAAGCACTTTTTCTTGTAATATTACTAGGACTTTTCCTCTTTTAAATATTGGCAAAAATGTCCCCTTTTTTTCCAGAACTTTGAGATTCACTACCCATACAACAAAGGTAGTGGTTGTTACAAAAACAAAATAATAGAGAAAGTAGGTGAAATAGAATATGTCAGCAATTATACGCAATAAGAGGGGAGATAAATTAAGATCATTTTTATAGTCCACATTATCTTTTTGGCCATCAAGTCTTTGTGAATGCATGTTACTAATTTTTCAATTGATTAAACTCGCAAAATCAAAGAACTCGGGGCGTGTATTTGTTTGAAAGTGACACGTGGGGCACCTGACTTGCTGTGTACAGGACCTATGAGGTGTCATGTATGTGTTGTCTTCCTCTGGACTGATAAAACCAAGACTGGTTCGACCCGACTCTCGTTTTCCAGTCATTGGTATGACTCGCTGATGTGTCCTACCAAATGAGTGGGAAATGAGATTCGGCCCATAAGTATTTTTTGATCAAACAACAAATACTCCACAATCTTGATATATGTATATCCGAGTTTGAGCATAACGAGTAAATATAATAATACTGAAGGAATCTCTAAACTTTACTTGTAAGTTGTAGTCTATATTAGCCTTTGGCTACTTTATAAGTATAATTCTAGTTGGGCAAATAAAATTGACACATTTTGGTGCGAAAACACTGACTTGTCATGTCCCCACAAAATACGTGGATTTTTTGTGTTGACCTATAAGTAAATAACACTGAAAATTACATGGACCTCTCTTGCTATTAGTTATAATTACGAAGCACTTTTGCTTGTAATATTACTATGACTTTCCCTCTTTTAAATATTGGCAAAAATGTCCCCTTTTTTTTTAGAACTTTCAGATTCGCTACCAATACAACAAAGTTAGTGGTTGTTACAAAAACAAAACAATAGAGAAAGAAAGTGAAATAGAATGTGTCAGCAATTATACGTAATAAGAGGGGAGATAAATTAAGATCATTTTGATAGTCCACGTTATCTTTTTGTCCATCAAGTCTTTGTGAATGCATGTTACTAATTTTTTAATTGATTAAATTGACTTCCTGTGTACAGGACCTATGAGGTGTCATGTATGTGTTGTCTTCCTCTGGACTGATAAAACCAAGACTGGTTCAGCCCGACTCTCGTTTTCCAGTCATTGGTGTGACTCGCTGATGTGTCCTACCAAATGAGTGGGAAATGAGATTCGGCCCATAAGTATTTTTTGATCAAACAGCAAATACTCCACAATCTTGATATATCTACAAGAGACAGGGAAGATTTATACACATCTGGACCAATAAATTTTCACGTAATGAAGAGTGATTTTATTAGTAATTATGGTAACTATAGCGAGAATTGTCTTGGCGAAAGGCGATATTATGCTAAATTGAGGGAAATGGAGAGCACACCAACAGAAACAAATAATGGGGGGTTCTCATCCAATCTCTGAAAGCTCAGCTATGGTGGCCAACCGAACTAAAAAAGAACCACCATCTGGCTTCTCCAAAAATCAATATAATCAATCAACTGGAAAACCTAGAGTCCAGGTGTGTTCAGACCATGCTCGCTCAGGTGCACAATCAAAATATATTATATATCAAATTAATTTTAAACGGAGAATGCATACAAGTGATTTAAACTCAACGCCCTAAATTAATAACCTCTAGATATTTATCAAAACCATCAGATCCTCATATTCCTCTGCAAGACTTTCCTTTTTAGGAAGAGTACCAGAACTGCTATACGACACAGGGCTTTGAACAACTCAGAATCAACACCGAAAGTTGAATGTGGTGGATATATAAATGTTAAGGATGGATGTTGATCCTGATGAAAGGCATATTGATGAAGTGAATCCAGAGTTTGTAAAGAACTCTAGGTACAATGAGGAGGATCAAGGCACTCTTATGGATACAGATTAAGATGTCGCAACAGGAGAATCTATAAAGAGATACTAGCAAGTAGCGTAATTAATTACAGAGCAAGGGCATATTCGTCAATTTTATTTCTCTACTTGCAATCCCATTCGTATTTCCTTTTAGTTATATTAGTTAGTATATCATGTAAGTAGTATAGTAATCTTAGATAATTATTTGTATACCGCTTTTGCTATTCCATTTTGTATCCACATTTATGTCAAAATGGTAGCCTACTCGCTCTAGGAGTAAGTGTAATCAAACCACATACATGTGAGATAAAGGCATCTTGATCTCATAAACCAATAAAAAAGGAATCTCTTTATGAGAATATCAAAAAATCATTGCATACATGGAATGGAGGCACAATTTGGGTTTGGATGGTCGTGTTGAAGAAAGGCCCAAACAATTCAAAATCGGTGTTCCATTACCCATCGCCTCAAAACCAAAAATGTTGCGAGGCACAACCCCTCTCTTAATTTGAATCAGTTGGGGGGCCACGGTGGCCCATGACACCCTTGCCAAACCAAAAAAAATGTGACACTTCCTCTTAGAAAATTTATGAAGGTATATATGTTTTACAATCAGGGACGACGCTATTATAGGGCCACAAGGGGCCATGGCCCCCTCCAACATTTCAAATAAATTTGTCACATAGTGTTGCTAAGGAATTTTCTTGGTTTTAAAAAGAAAAATTATCTTTCATGGTATATTGTTTTTTCATACGTTTTCATTGTTCCAAATTATATCTGACCATCACTTACTACTTCTGTTTTCCTTAACCTTTCATTTGTATACCTCCTTATTGTTTTAATCCCATTGGTTGAGCTTGAAAGCTAGTGAAGTCCACTGTCAAAATTTAACACCATCTTTCATCTTATATTTACCATCACCTTTATTTTAGTTACATATTTATGCCTTTTGCAAGCCTGATTTTGAACTTATTTTTCTTATTCTACTTATGAATTTCATTCGTGACTCTTTAATTCATCATATTTTTTAGACTTAATTGCGAATATAATTTTTTACTCTTTAATTAAGTATAATTGCAGCATTTTGGAGTTTAACAAAAAGCCTGGGCTACTGTAAGAAATTAATACCAAATGATTATTTAATATCAAGATATACAACTAAACCCCTCATTAGATTCAGTTAATTCTGAACAAATAATAATACCTCTTGTTTCTACCAAAAAAATCCACTTCCAAAAGATTTCCCAAATCGAACCATAATATTGGATTGATTTGAAAAATATTATACCTTATCTTCCAAGTGCCTCTAGCGACGATTACTTTTAAGAGAATCATATTTTTCAAATCAATCATATATTATGATTGATGTGGGAAACTTTGGGTTATTGTTATTCGATTTTAAAATACTACTTTTCGAAAAAAATGTTTAAAATATGATTACTTTGACATTTTCCATTAGTTGTATAATTTTGCATGCTTTGCGAATTTTAGGGATATCACATATATCATAATGTTTGAAAATTTTCTTTATAATTTTTTTGTCCCCCCTTAATATAAATTCCCGACTTCGTCCCTGTTTACAATTTTGTGGATATAATCTCTATTAAGTTGCACGATAGGAAAACACGGTAAAAACTGGAAGTGGTTGAGCGCTCTCTCTCCTCTATTGATGATTATCATATGTGCAAGATGTTAATCACAATATTGGAGAAGCATGCATTTGCTCAAAGGGAAAATATGAAGTCAAAGCCTAAATCACAACCTAGAAATACTCACAACAAATTTCAAGGGGACTAAATGGCTCATGTATAATCGACATGTAGAGATACGTTTTTTGGATGGATGATATAGATTTATTCAAGACGGTTAACCACTTTTTCACCATGTTAGGGAGGTCATACAGAACCTGCTGACTCCAGAAGGGGGGGGGGGGCGTTGCCCACCATGCTCCCGATAAAAAAAAGTGTGACACTTCAAAGGGACACTCACACTTTTATTCGTGAACAACTTCACGAACATTGTGGAAAGGGGAAAGGGCGGATGTCCCCGTACTTTCCAAAAATGACAGAAGTATACTCCATTGATGCGAATGATACAAATCAACCATGCAAACCAATATTGTTGAATAAAATTTAGCATGAAAGCAAAGATTCAGCAGGTCCTAATTCAAAGAGAAACAAGTTGTCGTGTTGCTAGTGTTACATACTTGCCACATCTCAAATTAACAATCACCTTTAGAAAGTCAATTTTTATAATAAGACACTAATTTAGCTGAAACTCAAGGTCAAGATCAAAACTTTGAACGACAGTGAGTTTGGTACATTGATTTTAAAAACATAACTCATAATTTGGGACGTCCCCCCAAAAGGAAATGTGACTCTTGATTTGAGGCAGAGGGAATATGATATTTATTGACCTCTTGTCCTCCAATAGGTGGGAAAATAAGGGAATTAATAAAGGTTTTCAATTTAGAGGTCAAAATATTTGTAGATGTGCTGAAACTATCCGGCTTAGTAGAATCATCGAAATTTGATTGTTACTATTCAACATTACTTGTTCACTACATAGAGTTCCAGCCATGATGTTTCAGAGGAGTAAAACTCATGTGTTGTCCCGTGTGTGTGGGGAGAAGGGGCCAATAACGGGGAGAAAGTATGTTTGCTGCATTCAATCAGAATCCTCAAAAGGTTATTTGGATACATAAGACTAAAGTAATCATCTTTTTAAATTTTGTATGTGCGATTGAAGTCTCATTATGGAATGGGTTACATTTATTACTTCATATCGTTTGATACAGAAAGTTGTTATGTATTGTGACTAATAAATTGTAATGCATAAGGTAAAGTAAAATATTCTTTGCTCACGAGTCATGACATTGCACCACTATTTTAACCCTCTAAAATATATCTATTTTGAATACCAGGTCATTTCCCTAACATTAAAGTCTCGTTGATCTGTGGAGATCGTTTATGCCACACAATGAGAGCCATTTATGCACAAGTATTTATATACCTACTAATGAATAAACAATTGAAAGTTACTACAAATGAAGGAAGCATACCTCAATGGCTTGAGCAGACAGTGTTAGATATTTTAGGCCACAGAACTGTTAAAGGAATGTGCATGTAAGCAAGCCAATCTGAAGTAGCTGATGGTTCCAACTCAAAAACTCGATAGTTTCATGAATAACTGATGGCAGATTAAGCATAATAAAATCTAGGAATATAGAATCACGATACTCAAATTCAATGAGACTAGGTGCATTAATCTTGACTACACAATAATCCACCCTTGAGATTTCGAATTTGTTGAGCTTGGGAGCATGAATATTGATAACCTTCACCTTGGGAAAATGGATATATCTTAAACTTAACAACTCAAGGACAGGTAAACTAAAATTGAGTTCACTTGAGCTAGACAGAGACAAATCGTCCGTCAAAATCTCAACTGAAACAAGTCGTATGATTTTGAGTTTTGAGAAACAGAAGGAAGTAGGAATCTTTAGAGTACACTTGATGTTTAAATTCAATTCCTCCAAGGAATGACAGTTGTATAAAGAAGTGGGGAAACCAAATGATCCTCTAATATAACACCGAATGCGAATATTTAGAGGATTAAGCCGAATGGCATCAGAAATCCAGCGGTGAACCTGCGATGCAGTATATGTATATGTACAATTGAAGTGGAAATTCTGCATCCCGATTGGGTTATAAAGGGAAAGTAGTCTATTCACAGAGGCGATAAATGCACGTTTGTTGTTCCTTCCCTTAGTGCAAGTGATGGAATGATCAAGGTGAAGTTTGGTAACAGTTGTCCACTTATATTCCCATTTGGTTGACAGAATAGAAGTTGCAACCGCATCCTTAGTTGGTAATAGTGAGAGAATGTCAGTGAGAAGCACATCAGGTAAATTAGTAAGTCTGTCCAGCTGATTCTCCATAATTTGGACTACACGTAAATTCTTCCTTTGGGGTCTCGACCAGGTGCAGAGGCAAGAAGAAGACATGGGGGCAGCTGCCCACCTTGTCTTTTGGGTAAAAAAAAGATTCAAGGATAAATATGAGTGAGGAGAGGATGCAAATAAATCGTTGTGCGTTGAACTTGATGGCAATGACCGGATGCATATTTATAATGCAAAAATGGGCGACATATTGCAGATTAGGGGAAGGAGAAGCGATTAGGGCAAGGGGAAGCTGAACTGATTCAGTTTCAGCATTGAAGAGGTATATCTTTATCTTTATCTTTATCTTTATATAATATAAAATGATCAGAGCTTTAATGCATTTCCACCGTATTATGCCACATGGCATCTTAAATCACATCCATCATATTTATTACATTTAAAGCTTTAATACATTTCCACCGTATTATGCCACATGGCATCTTAAATCACATCCATCATATCTATTGCATTTAAACTTCGCTGGAAAGCTTTTCTCCTTCTTCTCTGCCTCTTTGGTTTCTCCACCCGTTTGTTTCCTCTTCAAAATTAATGTTTTCTATACTTACGTAAAGTAATTAAATTAAAGTATTTTTAATAACGTATGCATATTTATTTTATTGTTTTTTACACACTATGTATAATATTTTTTAAATAAAAAACAGAATTTAATTTTTTTTAGTTTAAAAAAAATCGTTTTAACTATTTTTTCAAAAAAAAAAGTTGATAAAAATTGTTAACCATGAAAATAAACTATTTTACACTGTTAAAAAATGTTTTTAACTGTTTAAAAACTATTTTTTTTAATAAGAATTTTTTTAAAAGTTTTTTTACGTAAACGAAATGGTTTAAATGTTCTTTTAACTTTTGTGCTAAAAATAAATGTTTTAAAATAACCGTTTTTACCTTTTTTTTAACTGTTTTATGAAATTAATAAACTGTTTTAAAGTTAAAAAAATGTTTTAACTGTTTAATATAAAAAAAATCAATTAACATAATTTTTTTTACTGTTCCTTTTTAATAAATTACATACAATGCTTTTTATACATAAAAATAGTTTTTTTATTTTTTAAAAATATTTTTTAAAATAGTTCTTTTTTATTTAAAATAATGTTATAACTATTTTATAAAAAAAAAAATATTTTTTAATAAAAATAAAAGCTTTGCTATATTTTTGCAAGATATTTTGTAGTTATATTTCTTTTACATGACTCGTGATCACACATATTTGAAGTTTGTAATCAATTTTCTATTTTCGCTTAGCATCGTTTCATGTGTTTGCAATACCACAAATATTTTTTATACGCTCAACGTATAACTCGCGCATCGCGCGAATTTCCAACTAGTTTATATTATACCTATAAAGCAACAGATTAGAGGTATAAATTTCAATTTATGATATAGATCTATCTTCTACTTCCAAACCAAATAAGCGTTTGGTTCGAAAGCAAAGATGTGAGATATAAATTCACATTTATGTTGATTATCAATCGTCCACTTCCAAACCAAATAAGAGTTAAAGATTTCTCTCAAAATCCCCTCTTTCATTTCAAATTGAATGGGCAAGCGTTTTTATAGAACCTATGGTTTTTGACCCTCCCAACACCATGAACTATTCAACTTTCTTTAGCCCATTCATATTTCCCCCCATTATATATGGAGATTTGAAGCCCCCGAATCTGCAAGCATCTTTAGGTATGCCTAGTCTCCTCCATTTTTTTTCCCCACACAATGTTCCTCCTATTTGCTGTCATTTTTTTTTAATAAAAACTGAACGTTTCTTATTTGGTCAGTGTATTGTTTTGGAGCATATTGTTCGTCATTTGAAGTAAGTTTCTTAACTTTCACCTCGCACCATTGTAAAATGTGGCCTTCACTTTTGCATATTAAGTGTTTGATTTTTTGCCTCTTTGATTTAGATTTTTTCCACACTGTTTTGTTTGCTTCTTAGGAATTTGCAATTTCCATGTTTTGAATATACTTTTAATTTTCTTGGATACTTAATAATTGAGGGGAAACATTTCAATCTAATTTTAACTTTGAGCGACTCCTACAATACAGGGTTGATGGATTTCTACGGATAGGAAACAACCAACAATAGAGAGAAAAATCAACCATTTTAGTGTTGGTTATGACCAAATTTTTGGACATTATGAGTGTGATTTGGTGATGTGTATGAATTTAGTATGGGATGAGATTATTTTTAGGCAGCCCGAAACCATTTACCTCATGTTTAAAAGTTTCCCTCCAAATTTTCGCTCCTGAAGTGTTAGACAATCACACCCTCTAAAAAAATGGACATTTCAGATGATTGTTTTCCCTTTAGAAGAATTAAAGAGTGTGACAGTGCAATTTAATAGCTCGACCCCTAATTCAGGAGGCATATTCATTGGAGTGGAACCATGAGTTTTTTTTACCCAAAACGTTGGCCATCTCCCTTTAATAAAAACCACTTTGATTTGGAGAGGTAATGGATGGAAGAATGTTGATAGTCTAGCGTTTATAATCTTGGAAATAATCCTCACAGAGAAGTTAAAAAGGCATATGCATCTGAATTAAGGGCATAAGATTTGATTCTAGACTTCAGGAAAATCAGCACAGTCAAAGTGCTAGACCAACTTGGAACTCCACCACCAACAAAAAAGATTGCACCACTTTGATTAAGTATGATTTAATAACCTCCTCACATGTGACGTAAAAAACACCCCCAAACCCTTCTGGTCCTGACCAGGGCAACTATTTGCATTGAGGTCTTTAACTTCTTTGAGAATCCCAAACTCTATTGGCATATCAGTTAAGGCAGTATTCATGTCTTCAGAAATCAAGTTTGGAATGACATCCAAAATGGATAGGTCGTGGCATGTAGGTTCTACATTCAACTGATTCTGAAAGTGCGTAACAAATGCAGCTTCAATATTTTCTTTACCTTCAACCCAATAATGGTTATGAGTTTTAACTCTATGAATAGTGAGCACAGTTCTTCTGGCTTGCACAACGTAATGAAAAAAATTGGTATTTAAATCCTCTCTTTGAGCCATTTAATGTTAATTTTGTCTTTTCTACGGTACATTTGAGCTAGATTTTTTGGATGTAATATAATAATTTTTCGTTGAAAGGAGGCAGTTGTGTGCATTTCCTTGAGTGAAGTAAAGGACTAAACAGAATAATGAAAGCTACTTCTAATAAGGGGCTTGCTCAAGACGGGAGGATACAAATCTCCAGTATTAAAAGAGAAGTCCTGTTGATTAGGAGTGTAATCAGTCTCATTGTGAATGGGCCTTAAAACATGTCTCACCTAGCTGGGAGTCATAGGGCTCTTCTAATTAATCAGTACACTGAATTTTAGCTGGATCCATTAGATCCTAAAAGAGGAGCAATGATTGGATTAACGCCCAATATGAGTTGTCTTCACAGTATCTGTAGAATCAGAAGAAGGATTTAAAATAGGAGCTTATGGTTTTAACCCATCTATATCAGAACCGGCCCGAGGGCCCCTCACAGGGGTTGAAATGATTTTAGTTCATATGTCACATTGATATCTACCGTGGTCTTATTTTATTTGTTTATTTTCCAATTGCAAAAGAAAGCATTGGAGAAGGTTGGATAAGAGAGAACTAAGACTGCATGACAGAGTTATGAAAATTCAACATTTCTCACTTTTTGGTAAACATCTTTGAAAATAGGTATGTTCCAAGTTTTTAGCACAGTTTTAAGGCTTTCTAATTTGGCAGATAACTTCTCATAGGATTGACTTCCACTTTTTAGCTCAAATAACACCTAATCCCTTCATCAATATCTTTGTAAGTACACTACATAGATTGGAATTTTTGACTTCTTGCATCCTTCTCTAACCTGTAGAACCTCTATACGAAATAAACTTCCTTTTCTTTTTGATCATCATAAATGAGCTCCATAAAGACTGCTGTTGAGAATGCCATTTCAACCAAAGTCTAAGACTACAAGCTTCAGAAATAGAATTCAAATTTTGAATGACGAAACCACATTCGTTTCTGGGAAAACAAATTTTATTCTAAGTCCCCCAATGATACTTCTAACCACTATTCTCATTACCACTCCACTAGAATTTAGAGAACATATTTTGAATAATAGCTATCACTTCTTTAGGAGGTTTTAGAGCATCAAGGGTATAAATAGGAATTGAAGAGAGACCATGTTGAACGAGAATTAATTTTCCACCAGAAGAAAGAAGTATTATTTTTCCAACCACGAATTTTAGTGTTAATAGATTGAATCAAATTCGAGAAGAATGAAATCTTCATTCTGTCACTGAATAGAGGACAACCCAAATAGATTATAGATTTAGATTTAAAACCAATAACCAAGGAGGCTGCAATGGCATTCCTTCTAGAAATAGACAAAGAACAGTGAACAGTGAACAGTGAAATAAGACTTGGAGTAGTTGATAAGCTGGCGGGAAGCTGCTTCATAAGATTTCAAGAATAACTGTGCTTCTTTTAACCCTATTTGAAAAAAAAATGATGATTTAATCAGCATAACTGAGATTGGAAAAATAGGACTTCCAGAAGGAAAAGAAAAGTGTTTGATAGATCTAATCAACATTTGACTAACTATAAAAATCAAAAACTAATTTTTTTTATACATAAAAGACTTTTATTATAAATAAAAAAACTGACCCTTATTATATAAAATTATCTTTTTATAACTTTTTTTCACAAAACGACTTACTTTTTTTTTAATAAAAAAGACACTTTCTATAAAAAGACAGAATTTATGGTGTTTTGTAAAAAATAAGTTTTAAAAAAGATGCTTTCATAAAATAAAAATTCCGTGTTTTATTTATAAAAGTCAGTTCATTTATAAACTATAAAAATATGTTTTTATAAAAAAAATAATTTTTTTAAAACTGTCTTTTATTCATAAGAAAAATCAAAATTTTATTTTTATATTTTTTTATAAATAAATAAGCTGAATTGTAAAAAATAAGTTTTAAAAAATATTCTTTTATAAAAAAATATCCCATGACTGCCCAGGTAAATTCATCCAACGTGTCCCCTTCGATGAATGCTGATAATTTCCAATCCAAGGGAAATAATGAATTGGAATCGCATTAATCCTACACGAAAATGTCTACTGCTCCAGCAAATACATTATGCACAAAAATTTAAACATTAAAAAATAAAATTTGACGTCAAAGGCCCAAATATATATATACAAATATTAACAAATAATCAAATATATATATTCAACCTAATTGGATAGTTCTTTTACTTTATTATTTTATAAATGGGTGACTTCAAAATGATTAGATTACTAACGCTTTCTTCCAAACGACGCGTTAATGCAGGACCCTAACATCTCCATTCATGAAACTGTTGAGGGAAATTTCGATGAGGGCAGCAACATAAGATCTTCAAAGAGAATAAAAAATTACAAGTATAAGTAAAAAAATAAGTCACATTCAACGAGAGACATTTTTACGTTTTCTTAATTTATAAGTGTTGTACAACCATATAACCGATATTTCATTATTTTGCAGAGGTAAAGGAATACAAATCAAAGATTGAGGAAGTGACAAAATTAGGGATTGATGTAGACTTTCACTCTTTTAAATCAGCATGACGTTGTCTTTTTTTGTTTATATCTCAATAAATGAACAATTTCACATTTCTTATCATTACGCAATTGTCTTTTTAATAACGTTGTCTTTTTAATTGAATGCTCAACACGTTTTTTCGTATCAATATAAAATTCGTTATGTAGTCAACTTAATTCAATTTATCGAATATCAGTTATTCGTTAAGCATTTACTATGATACTCTTATTTTATTTATGATAATATAAATATATTTGGTTTTACACATTTACGCCGTCGCATCGCGTGGGTTACCTGCTAGTATCTTATAGAGACACTGTTTTCTGGGTTTACAATAATGTTTTTACTCCAAAAGGCAAAATAAAATATATCTACCCAACATATATAAACTAAGGGGTTATTATATATAAGTCCCATTAAAATAACGTTTCCCCATTTAAGTCCTATTAATATTTTAACCATTAACAGGTCCTATGAATTTTTTTTCATCCTAATTTAATCTTCAAATCATCATAACTTTATCTTGACAAATTCGTTTTTAGCAAAATTACTATTTTTGGAATCTGCTCGCCGAGATCTATCGAACAAGATCCATGAACCCTATAAAATTCCAAAGAAAAAAATTACACAGAAAGTAAATTTTACTGTATGTACCAGAAAACACTACACCAAAAACTGCAATTTGGCACACCTTGATATAGGCCTGTAAACGGGTCGGAGACGGTCGGGTATCAGTGAAATTGTCTCCGATCCGTTTAGATTTTTAACGGATCGGGTCGTATCCGATTACCCGACGGGTCCTATATAGGTGGATCCAGACCCGGACCCATTAAAGACCCGAGACCCGATCCGAAGACCCGATCCGAAAGATTTAATTCCTGTTTTTAAATTTTTATTTTTTCATGTAAAAAATCAGGGCCAATACCATTTTATTCCACACTTAACATTATGAACAACATTTTATCCCTATGTGTACGCCTGTCAATGGGTAGGGTCTAGACCCGGACCGATCCGAACCCGACACTTTTAATAGGGTCTGAGCATTTTTTTTTGGCCCCAAGACCCGAATACCCGAATACCCGAATACCCGAATACCCGATTATTAAAACGGGTAGGGTCTGGATCTTATACAAGACCCGGACCCGAAGACCCGACCCGAATATATTATTATTATCTATTAAATATATATTTTATATCCCTTCCCCTTAGTGTTAGTAGAAGTAGACTGTTTATTACCCTTAGATTTTTTCTAATCTAAGGGTCAAAAGTGAGCCGCTTTCTTTAACCCTAACACAACTAACACAAACCCTCATTTCTTTTTACTCTAGCCGTTTCTCTCATCTCTTTCACAAGACAAGCAAGCTCTTTTCTCTCTCTTCATAGCCAAGCTCGTCCATCTCTCTTCACAACCACAAGGGGGCCTTCCATTTTAGATCGGTAAACGCCCATTTCTGCTCTCTCTCTCTCTCTCTCTCGCCCATTTCTGCTCTCTCTCTCTCTCTCGCCCATTTCTGCTATCTCTCTATTTTTTTTCTTAAGATCTGTAATATTTTTGTGCCCATTTCTGCTCTCGTTAAGATCTCTGTCATTTATGTTAAGATCTCTGTCGTTAAGATCTCGTTAAGATCTTTGTCGTTAAGATCGCCCATTTCTGTCATTTATGTTAACTGTAATATATTTTTTTTGTTAACTGTAACATATGTTAACTGTAATATATTTTTTTTTGTTAAAATCTCTGCTCTCGTTAAGATCTCTGCTCTCGTTAACTGTAATATATTTTTTTTGTTAACTGTAATATATGCCCATTTCCGAATATATTTCTGTCACATATGTGAGAGATTTTACAGTTAATAGTTAACATAATTTTACAGTTACAGTTAATTGTTAAGATCTCGTTTTTACAGTTAATTGTTAAGAGATTTTACAGTTACAGTTAATTGTTAAGATCTCATTTTTTTTTTCATAACTTTTACAGTTAATAGTTAACATAATTTTTTTCATAACTTTTACAGTTAACAGTTAACATAACTTTTCATAATTTCATTTTTTTCATAATTTAGTTAACAGTTAACATAATTTTTTGAAACTCATTTACACTTTTTTTCAGTTTAGATCGGTAATTTATCTACACATTTTTTTATTTATTACAGTTAACATATGTTGAAACACTCATTGCTGTTATAATTTAAAACTCATTGCTGTTATAATTTATTTATTACAGTTAACATATGTTTTGTTGTATTTTTTGCTTTTTTTTTTGCAGAATTTCAAATGTCTACGGACCCCCCTATTGGAGGTAGTTCCGGTGGTGGAGATACGACAAATGAGGAGGCACCGGAAAGTGTGGATGGTCAACTTATAGAATCCAAGAGATGACTAACCTCTTCGGTAGGGAAAGACTTTACTAAAATTAAAACTCCTAGTGGCATAGATGTTGCAAAATGTAATCATTGTTTTAAACATTTATGTGGAGATAGTACTAAAGGGACGAGCCATTTGAGAAAACATTTGAAAATTGCATGTAAAAAAATAGGGCAAAAAGATGTAAGCCAACTAATTTTACAAGCTTCGAAAAGGGCGGCCGATGGTAGTATTAAGCTTGCAAACTTTAAATTTAGTCAAGAGAAGAGTAGAAGGGACCTTGCAATCATGATTATTAAGCATAAATATCCGTTTAACATTGTCGAGCATGAGTTTTTTGAGATATTTGTTAAGGGTTTTAATCCCGAATTTAAACTTGTCTCTCGAAATACAATTAGGTCCGATATCATAAGTGTGCATCATGAGGAGAAAGATAAAATCTATAGTATTCTTGATGAATTAACTTGTAGGATCACACTTACAACGGATTTATGGACTAGTGACCACCAAAATATTGCATATGCATGTCTAACGGCTCATTTCATTGATGATGATTGGAAATTGAAAAAGAAGATCATTAACTACAAATCCATTGAATATCCACATGATGGTGAAACACTCTATAGGTTCATTTACGATTTGCTTTTAGAGTGGAATATAGATAAAAAGTTGTTTTTAATGGTTGTGGACAATGCAACAACAAATGATGTTATGGTTAGACAATCGCAACGTTGTCTTTGTGATAAGGCATTGCTCCCTTTAGGTGGTGAGGCATTTCATGTGCATTGTAGTGCACATATTCTTAATTTGATTGCACAAGATGGTTTAAAGGCAATAGGGGGACTACTTAATAAAATTCGAGACACCGTGAGGTACTTAAGTAAGTCTCCCTATGGAAAATAAAAATTCGATAGTGCATGCAATCAAGTTAAGTTGAAGTGCAAGAAAAAAGTGCCTATGGATGTGCAAAATAGGTGGAATTCCACCTACGAAATGCTTGAGGCGGCCATTACATTGAAAGAAGTCTTTTGTCGTTTTAGTGAAATGGATAGGAGTTATAAACACAACCCTTCGGATGAGGATTGGCGTGTCGCAAGTTTGGTGAAAGATTGTTTGAGTGTTTTTTATGATGCAACAAGACATTTTAGTGGTAGTAACTTTCCAACTTCTAATGTCTTTTTTGGTGATGTGAGTCGTATACAACTTTTACTAATGGACTGGGTGAATAGTGAGCATGAGTTCATTAGATTAATGGCGAGACCAATGAAGGAAAAATTTAACAAATATTGGGAGGAAAGTTGTTTGGTACTTGCTACAGCGGTGGTGCTAGATCCTAGGTATAAAATGGTATATGTTGAGTACTTTTATAATAGGATTTATGGGAGTTTAGCAAGTGGTTACATTTCTAGAGTTCGCGGGTGTTTTGTTGAATTATTTCATGAATATGGGGGTGATTCCACAAAAGGTGCGTGTGATGATGTTGGCGATGGTACATCTAGTTCCTCATTCTCTTCTCCACATACTAGTCATGGTGATGTTGATTTTGACAATTGGTTATCTGAAACCAATTCATTCAATACTAGTGCATTTCAAAAGTCGGAAGTAGAACAATATTTGGAAGAACCGGTTTTTCCAAGAAAGGATAGTTTTGAGATTTTGAATTGGTGGAAAGTAAATTGTCCTAAGTTTCCCACTTTAGCTAAGATGGCTCGTGATATCTTAGCCGTTCCCGCCACTACGGTTGCATCGGAGTCGGCGTTTAGTGTTGGTGGGCGAGTTATTGATGAAACACGGCCCTCTTTACTTCCCGACATTGTTGAGGCATTAGTGACTACGGGTGATTGGATTGAATCAACCAAAACGTGTAAGTGTTACATTTTTAATTTATCTTCATCTTTCCTTTTATTTTATTTCAAATTAAATACAATTGTTAATATTTATTTTTGTTTATTACATTGTAGGTGTTGAAGAAAGCGGGGAAAATAATGCTAAGTGATTGGTGCAAAAGTGGATCTATTTGGGAGGCAAAAAGATGGTGAAGAAGTAGCTGAATTTTAATCAAATTTGGGGCAAAATGTTGTACTTTTTTTTTTAGTTATTTGGACTGAAAATGTCGTATTTTTATTTGCTTTAAATGTGTTGAGTTTTAGATATTTATTTGGGACATAAATTGCTGAATTTTGGATGTTAAGTGTGGGATATTTGTTGCTGAATTTTGGATGTTAAATGTAGGATATCTGTTACTGATTTTTGGATGAATTTTATATGTTAAAAATATTTGTCCATAAATTTTAATTGTTCAAATTTTACTTCAATCAAACAAAAATTACGAGGAAAACACATAAATTAGGATAAAAAGTTGTTTATGATTTTGTAAGTGTGGGATAATATGAGTATTACATAGGGATAAAATGTTGTTCATAATGTTAAGTGTGGAATAAAATGGTATTGGCCCTGATTTTTTACATGAAAAAATAAAAATTTAAAAACAGGAATTAAATCTTTCGGATCGGGTCTCGGGTCTTTAATGGGTCCGGGTGTGGATCCACCTATATAGGACCCGTCGAGTAATCGGGTAGGACCCGATCCGTTAAAAATCTAAACAGATAGGAGACAATTTCACTGATACCCGACCCGTCTCCGACCCGTTTACAGGCCTACCTATGTGGTTACTCATATTATCCCACACTTACAAAATCAGAAACAACTTTTTATCCTAATTTATGTGTTTTCCTCGTAATTTTTGTTTGATTGAAGTAAAATTTGAACATTTAAAATTTATGGACAAACATTTTTAACATATAAAATTCATCCAAAAATCAGTAATAGATATCCTACATTTAACATCCAAAATTCAGCAACAAATATCCCACACTTAACATCCAAAATTCAGCAATTTATGTCCCAAATAAATATCTAAAACTCAACACATTTAAAACAAATAAAAATACGACATTTTCAGTCCAAATAACTAAAAAAAAGTACAACATTTTGCCCCAAATTTGATTAAAATTCAGCTACTTCTTCACCATCTTTTTGCCTCCCAAATAGATCCACTTTTGCACCAATCACTTAGCATTATTTTCCCCGCTTTCTTCAACACCTGCAATGTAATAAACAAAAATAAATATTAACAATTGTATTTAATTTGAAATAAAATAAAAGGAAAGATGAAGATAAATTTAAAATGTAACACTTACACGTTGTTTTGGTTGATTCAATCCAATCACCCGTAGTCACTAATGCCTCAACAATGTCGGGAAGTAAAGAGGCTCGTGTTTCATCAATAACTGGCCCACCAACACTAAACGCCGACTCCGATGCAACCGTAGTGGCGGGAACGGCTAAGATATCACGAGCCATCTTAGCTAAAGTTGGAAACTTAGGACAATTTACTTTCCACCAATTCAAAATCTCAAAACTATCCTTTCTTGGAAAAACCGGTTCTTCCAAATATTGTTCTACTTCCGACTTTTGAAATGCACTAGTATTGAATGAATTGGTTTCAGATAACCAATTGTCAAAATCAACATCACCATGACTAGTATGTGGAGAAGAGAATGAGGAACTAGATGTACCATCGCCAACATCATCACACGCACCTTTTGTGGAATCACCCCCATATTCATGAAATAATTCAACAAAACACCCGCGAACTCTAGAAATGTAACCACTTGCTAAACTCCCATAAATCCTATTATAAAAGTACTCAACATATACCATTTTATACCTAGGATCTAGCACCACCGCCGTAGCAAGTACCAAACAACTTTCCTCCCAATATTTGTCAAATTTTTCCTTCATTGGTCTCGCCATTAATCTAATGAACTCATGCGCACTATTCACCCAGTCCATTAGTACAAGTTGTATACGACTCACATCACCAAAAAAGACATTAGAAGTTGGAAAGTTACTACCACTAAAATGTCTTGTTGCATCATAAAAAACACTCGAACAATCTTTCACCAAACTTGCGACATGCCAATCCTCATCCGAAGGGTTGTGTTTATAACTCCTATCCATTTCACTAAAACGACAAAAGACTTCTTTCAATGTAATGGCCGCCTCAAGCATTTCGTAGGTGGAATTCCACCTATTTTGCACATCCATAGTCACTTTTTTCTTGCACTTCAACTTAACTTGATTGCATGCACTATCGAATTTTTGTTTTCCATAGGGAGACTTACTTAAGTACCTCATGGTGTCTCGAATTTTATTAAGTAGTCCCCCTATTGCCTTTAAACCATCTTGTGCAATCAAATTAAGAATATGTGCACTACAACGCACATGAAATGCCTCACCACCTAAAGGGAGCAATGCCTTATCACAAAGACAACGTTGCAATTGTCTAACCATAACATCATTTGCCGTTGCATTGTCCACAACCATTGAAAACAACTTTTTATCTATATTCCACTCTAAAAGCAAATCGTAAATGAACCTATAGAGTGTTTCACCATCATGTGGATATTCAATGGATTTGTAGTTAATGATCTTCTTTTTCAATTTCCAATCATCATCAATGAAATGAGCCGTTAGACATGCATATGCAATATTTTGGTGGTCACTAGTCCATAAATCCGTTGTAAGTGTGATCCTACAAGTTAATTCATCAAGAATACTATAGATTTTATCTTTCTCCTCGTGATGCACACTTATGATATCGGACCTAATTGTATTTCGAGAGACAAGTTTAAATTCGGGATTAAGACCCTTAACAAATATCTCAAAAAACTCATGCTCGACAATGTTAAACGGATATTTATGCTTAATAGTCATGATTGCAAGGTCCCTTCTACTCTTCTCTTGACTAAATTTAAAGTTTGCAAGCTTAATACTACCATCGGCCGCCCTTTTCGAAGCTTGTAAAATTAGTTGGCTTACATCTTTTTGCCCTATTTTTTTACATGCAATTTTCAAATGTTTTCTCAAATGGCTCGTCCCTTTAGTACTATCTCCACATAAATGTTTAAAACAATGATTACATTTTGCAACATCTATGCCACTAGGAGTTTTAATTTTAGTAAAGTCTTTCCCTACCGAAGAGGTTAGTCGTCTCTTGAATTCTATAAGTTGACAATCCACACTTTCCGGTGCCTCCTCATTTGTCGTATCTCCACCACCGGAACTACCTCCAATAGGGCCACCGGAACTACCTCCAATAGGGGGGGTCCGTAGACATTTGAAATTCTGCAAAAAAAAAAGCAAAAAATACAACAAAACATATGTTACCTGTAATAAATAAATTATAACAGCAATGAGTTTTAAATTATAACAGCAATGAGTGTTTCAACATATGTTAACTGTAATAAATAAAAAAATGTGTAGATAAATTACAGATCTAAACTGAAAAAAAGTGTAAATGAGTTTCAAAAAATTATGTTAACTGTTAACTTTAAAAAAAATTATGAAAAAAATGAAATTATGAAAAGTTATGTTAACTGTTAACTGTAAAAGTTATGAAAAAAATTATGTTAACTATTAACTGTAAAAGTTATGAAAAAAAAAACGAGATCTTAACAATTAACTGTAACTGTAAAATCTCTTAACAATTAACTGTAAAAACGAGATCTTAACAATTAACTGTAAAAACGAGATCTTAACAATTAACTGTAACTGTAAAATTATGTTAACTATTAACTGTAAAATCTCTCACATATGTGACAGAAATATATTCGGAAATGGGCATATATTACAATTAACAAAAAAAATATATTACAGTTAACGAGAGCAGAGATCTTAACGAGAGCAGAGATCTTAACAAAAAAAAATATATTACAGTTAACATATGTTACGGTTAACAAAAAAAATATATTACAGTTAACATAAATGACAGAAATGGGCGATCTTAACGACAGAGATCTTAACGAGAGCAGAAATGGGCACAAAAATATTACATATCTTAAGAAAAAAAATAGAGAGATAGCAGAAATGGGCGAGAGAGAGAGAGAGCAGAAATGGGCGAGAGAGAGAGAGAGAGAGAGAGAGAGAGAGCAGAAATGGGCGTTTACCGATCTGAAATGGAAGGCCCCCTTGTGGTTGTGAAGAGAGATGGACGAGCTTGGCTATGAAGAGAGAGAAGAGAGCTTGCTTGTCTTGTGAAGAGATGAGAGAAACGGCTAGAGTAAAAAGAAATGTATATATTTAATAGATAATAATAATATATTCGGGTCGGGTCTTCGGGTCCGGGTCTTGTATAAGATCCAGACCCTACCCGTTTAATAATCGGGTATTCGGGTATTCGGGTCTCGGGTCCAAAAAAAATGCTCAGACCCTATTAAAAGTGTCGGGTTCGGATCGGGTCCGGGTCTAGACCCTACCCATTGACAGGCCTACCTTGATATTAAAATTTTGGCACAGATTAAACCGTGCCAAATTTTTGCACGATTTAATAATAATTTGGCACACTTTAAAACCGTGCCAAAATTTGGCCTTGTTTAAAAGTGTGCCAAAATTGAGCACACTTAACTAAGATATAAATACCCTAAAAAAATATTATTCCTCCAAATTGTTTAGAGACCCATAACCATTCCCGCTCAAACCCCCTCTCGTGCGTTCCCTCTCTTCTCCCCTCACTATCGTGTATGCCCTATCTCTTCCCATCACTCTCTCTCACCGGCCATTTTCCGTCACATCTTCTCCATCACGTTGCGCACCTAGGTGCTCTCTCTCTCTCTCTATATATATATATATATATATATATAAGGTAAAGGTCATGTTCTTTTTGGGACAGTTCTTTTCAAGTTTATAAATCTAGTCCCTGTGGTACAATAACATTTATTTGTGTGGTCCCTTTAGAGTTAGGAGTTCATTTTTTTGGTCCGTGCCAGCTACACCATTTTTCACCATTTTTCATGGCGTTTTTAGTACAGGGACTAGATTTATAAAATTATATGAAGTGTGTTATTTTTATACATTTTGAGAATTATGAGGACCTTTCCCCCAAACCCCCATTTATATAAGTATGTATATGTATGTTTGATCTGAATATGGGTTTCAGGTGAAGTTTTGTTGACGTTTTGTATGAGGTTCATGATTTAAGGTTTAAGATGTTCATGATTTGAAGGGTGTGTGAATCGAAGGGTTCTACTTTGTTTATGTGATTGCAATATAGAATATTTGAGGGGGTTGCAATGAGGGTTTCAACTTGGGGTCAATTTGGGTTTAAATTAGGGTTTCTATCATGATTATTTATGGTTTCTATTTGGGTCAATTTGGGTAGTCAGATTGATTTGACTTTCGTTTGGGTGCCGGTGGAGTTTGAGATTCAATAAAGTAATTTCAGTGTGCTATGATTTATTGCTTTGCACAAATGCCTTATGAATAATTCTACTCGTACCAAAAACTAGAACCAAATCCAAACTAATTACATATGTGTCAAAAGAATGTGCCCAATGTTTACTACAAATTGTGAATTTGTGTTGTAAATGGGGTTAGCTTGGATTGACATGTGGGTGTGCCGTTTGAATTTGGTTCAGAGATATGGCTTGAATAGAAATACTCATACCTTCTTGTATCCATTACTACTTGCATGAATGAATTTAGTTTAATCCTATTAGGGCCATAGTGGAGCATTAATTCTTTGATATCACACAACCTATTTATCTAACATTTTGTATTATCTCTTGATCCTATGATTATATAGGAATTTTTTTTGGAGCAGTGTATGAAGTCAATCAAGTTTCTGTTATTTTGGGTTTTTTTATGGTAAGAAAATAAAATAATTCACTATGGTAGGACATAGCGTTAGAGACTACTAAAATGTGTTGTGAAATTTCCCTTTAATTTTGTAGGGCTCAACTCCCGAGAAAAATACACTGATTGGCTTGTACAATCATTGTCAAAGTCACTACTTTGATTAAGAACAAAGGTACGCTACTGTAATTGGCTTATACAGTTAAGTCTAATTTTTGCATCTATTAAGAGCAAAGGCACATTACTAGCAATATGAAATTTATTATAGTTTTGTGTATGGGGTTTGTTTATTATTCAGTTAATATCACACATACAAGTTGAATTAAACATCAAGTAGGTATCTTAGGTTGTCCATTCGTTGACATAAATAGTGAGTCGTTACACATTCTTTAAGCACGTGTGTATTTTAGAAAGTTATCATTCCATATTAACGCCCTCAATTAATAAATTCTTATGTTAAATGATGTTTACTCTACAAAAATTATAGTGCATATCAGTTATGACTTAACCCTCAACTTCTTGAATCCAGGCTTGCTATTTCACATCCTTGTGAAGTTAGGTCTAATATTATCAAACATCATCTTATTTATGACAATCCAAATTCCATAGAGAATTGCCGCCTTCTAAGTATTAGTGAGTTGAGGACCAAACACTTGTTTAATGATAAAATGTTTAAACTCTGTCACACTGGGGAAGTTAGGAAATTTATATTGAACAAAGAAACAATACAAATCCATAATCCTTTTGCAATGTCACACTATAAAAATAAATTATTTATAGTTTCCTCAACTTGATTACACAATAAGCAGGTTGAAACAAATGGAATGCCACAGATTTTGAGCTAATCATCAATGGGAAGACTACTATGAATGTATTTCCAAGAGAGAATTGAAATTTTAGGGGGGACTAAGTTTTGCCAAATTCATTTAAAAATATCAGTGATAGGAGTATGTTTCCTCTCACAATTGTAGGCTTCCGCAAATAATAAATCATTTGTATTGGAGGTTTCCCAAATAATTTGGTCCTCCCTATTGTGATTGGGAAGGTATTCATTGGCAATCCTATGACATAGGAGAGGGAAGTCAGAGCTCATACATGGTGAGATCTCCCACTTACCATTCTATATAAGATCAGAAACCGTATCTGTTAAATAATTATGCTATTGAGTATCAATGCTCAGGTCTTCAAAAATAGGTTTCCCTAGCCAATTATCTCGCCAAGGATACCATCAAACCATCCAGAGATAGACACTTGTTGATCAGAACTGGAATGAACACTGAACTGACCCAGAGATGGACACCTGTTGGTCCATAGATCATAGCTGAAATGAACACTGAACTGAGTAAATGAGAATGACTCTCATTGGGCATTGTAATTTAAGCTTTGTAAGATAAGTCCAAATTCCTAATTCATCCACATTTGATACACTTACAAGGGGCATTTTCATATTTAATAGTGACATAACCCCCCTCCCAAATTGTCGTTCAATAACAATGAACTTTGACAAATACTTATCATGATCTATTTCCACCAAAACACAAGCATAGAGACCAAAATCACGTCTCCTGGTAGCATTATTAAATTACAGGGGTATAACAACCCCTAGATGATAATTATACGTTGGTGCTTGGGAGTAGATCAGACAAATATATACTTAATTATATATATTACCCATAAATTTTGAGAACATCAAACTCAAGTCCCACTGAAAATTTAACATATATATACATAATGAAATATATGTAGAACATTCAATATACATGCCTAAAGTTTAAAGTTGATTTAAAGCAGCTTTCCCAATGGATTTGTAGTCCTACAAGTAACAATCATCCTCTTGTTGAAGTCTTCAATGGTGGTGACAATTTGAGGCAGATTTCGTAGCCTTAGCAATTATATGCCAATCTCTCTCTATTCTTCAATGCTCCTAAAATAGTGTTTGATAAAACATGCATTGTGTGTGTATATATCTAATGCGCTTCTTTCTTTTTCTTTCTCTTTTTTGGGAACTATTCTATTTGATTCTTCATTTCAATAGACTTTCCTTTACAAATCTTGTATGTCACAAAATGGTCTTAAAGTAACAACTGCCATTGCTAGGATGAGGACATAAAGAATTCGAAGAACGTGGGACTGAGCTCGATGACTTGGAAACACGCACAAATAGAAAATCCATCTCATTGTCGATGTGTGAGGCTCTCAACTGCCTTCGAACCAAAAGAGGTATGATTTATAGCTTTTTGTCGGTGATTCACATCTTGTTTTTTATGGGCGATCATTGTCGGTGAACATATACTGAACTTAATGGTTCTGATAAGGATGAACGAACATGGAAATTACTCTCATTCTAAACGTGGAAAGTTTCTCAACTTTATTTTCGTCATGATTTAGAAATTTGTTTCTTATCTGTGCAATTGAATTTTTTCATGATATATAATATCTACAGAATATTCTATTATTGACAGTACTATGGTCTTTTTTTGGGCAAATCTGTCAACTGTGGGGATGGGGGGTAAGGCTATTTTTTTAACTTCTAAGGGGTAAATTTAAAATACACAATTATCTCAGGGCATAAATTAAAGAGCGTCGACACAGGGAGCCAGGTATAATATATTTGTCGTTATTTCTATTTATTCATTTTATCAAATACCTAAGCTAATTGACAAATTTAACTCATTCAATTGCATGTATGCTATCTGTTATGCAACTCTGGTATGCCTGTGGTTGCTTTTATACTAGACATGGTTTTAACTAACCATGCCATTAACCAGTGCACTCTAATTTCGACCAAACACATTTTAATGCTGAAAATAGTCAAAGTTAACAATGTCTAGGTTTGTTTATCATTGTAAATAGATATGATTGGAATTTCTAGATATTTTATTCCAACCATTTCCTGATTAAGTTTGGCGAATTCTCAATTTTTGAACTTGCAAATAGCTAATGTCATCTTACAATTGTTTGTCAGGTGGCAGTTTTAACAAATAGAACAACCATATCACAGATACCTAACTATCCCAATCTCCCGTCTCAGTTGTTGTGCCAAGTCCATAATGTTACGCTACATGTACGTGTTTCTGGCTGATGTACTGTTACCCTTGTCTATGCATAAACGAATACATATTGCATACATAAATATGAAACATTTTATGTTATTTTTGTTCGATAGGCAGACAAAGATACATATGAGATCTATGCCCAAATGAGCCTTCAACCTGTGAATTCTGTAAGCTTGTCTACTCTAAAACATTTATGATTTTACGTCCTGTTCTTAACACCCATTAAATTGAATTAATATACATATTTCTAATGGTTGACATAAAATATCTTTATTAATTGTCATCTACTGATTAGTCGGGAAAAATATATTTCTAATGATCATAATCTCTCTCCACAGGATAGGGAAAGGGTTGTCACCAAAAAGGAAGGGATGAGCTTTGCTAGGGAATATGGATGCATTTTGATCGAATGTAGTGAGAAAACTCGGGTTAATGTAGAACAATGTTTTAAGGAACTCGTGTTGAAGGTACGTTAAGTACAAACTTATTTCCTTGCTTTGTTTTATTTCGTTCTGTTTTATGATCATTAAGTGCCCTTATATTGATGCATCATTGGGCTACGTGGGTTCAGATGCAGGTTTGGATCCTAAATATTGTGTCATTCATTTTGATTAGAATATATTGATTTGGTACTGAAAAGACAATGATAAATGCTTCCTCGGGACAAATAATGACTACATGTGAGAATATCACTTGGCTTGTCTCGGGGAGTGAACAGTGGTTAAGGTCCGAACACTGGTAGGTACTACCATCTTTTCTTGTCTTTCAATTTAGTAGATTGCATTATCTATAACATTAAGTAATAGTTAAACTATTGCAAGCATGATTATCTATTTTCTTTTGTTGGAACTGCAACCTCTACATACATAAGTAGGTTGCACTAACCATTGAGTTATGAGCAATTATTGGTCTTCTCTCAAATACTGGGACTGCATATAAGATCTTCATTTTGTTTTAGCTTTTGCTCGTTATTGGGAAAGATGTACTTTTCTAGAAAGAGAGACAACATCAGAATAAAATTCTCCTTGCTATAAGAAGAGTCATCTTTTCAAATTCTGTTACCCAACTGCTTTTAAAGCATTTATCTCATACAATTGGTATTTTTTGGGACTTTATTCTTCTTATGAATGCAACAGCTACAAGCCATAACTAGTAAAACTGAAAACTCGTCTGGTATGTAGTATATTCAAGAAATAGAATCAATATTACTTTTTATATTGCGCCTATCTTCTAGTTTAATTTAGTGGTTCCAACTCCATACCTGAGAAAATGTAAAATTATAAAGTGAATTTATCTGAGTTCGTGTATTTGTGAATGCTTAAGTTGATTGTCATGTTGCTGGCTGCCTCCCCTTCAATTTGTATGGGTAGTCACTTTACAAATTAAGCATTTGCAGATTACATAGATAAGAAGGCATATTCGCTTGGATTGCAAATTCTTTTTTTTTTATTACAACCCGTACAGTAGATTGGTATGCTCTTTTACCTCCACTATGTACATGACATTTTGCATGTTAGCAGTGTCGAAATCTGGTGACTAAATAAGAATGATGTGGACTAGTAACTTAGTTTCTATTTCTTGATAGTTATAATACGATAACTCCTCTTAATACATATAACTTTTGTTTGAATGGTTATTGGTTAAATATCAGACTTTAAATGATTGTTAGTTTGTACTGACTATTGAATTTTTTTTATATGTATTAAGATGTTTTGTGATGTGGTTTTATGTAAATATAGTTGGGATTGGTTTCTCTTAATTGTAGATGGAAATGCCTCGAGGAGGTCCTCTGATTCTAAATTGAATGTGTGGATTTTCTTAATAAGCACCCCCCCTTTATTTTGAATGGTCCTTTGGTTCATATTATTCCCGCTGCTCAAGAATGCATCAGTAAGTTGCATACTGATTTTCATTTAGACAAAATTGTCTGATGATTTGCACACACCCTTTATTTTGAGTGGTTATCTTTAAGAAGCTTATATATTTATGAACATTTTGGATTCCGTGGGTGCCAGATGAACAAGAATTGCCATGTGTGATAGCTGAACAACGATAGCCATGTGCGCCAGCTGAAAACAAATAGGTACCACCCACATCAACTTGATAGTTTACATCCATATCCCATATTACTTGTGAACTACAAATTTTATGGTAGAGGTCACATATATAATAGTTATAATTGTCAAGTATGTGTAAATGATTTTATTCTTGATAGATTTAAATTACATTTATGGATTCTATACTATATATTAGGGATGGATGTGTACTTTCTAGGACAGTTGAATGTCTATCTTTTAGAAGAATAAGGCTCCAATTTTAGTGAAACTTGGAAATTTAATGGTAGCCACCTGTTGGCTCTTTATTTGTTACGCACACACACACGAATCGTGTATTTTACTTCAAATTATAAGCTCATTGTTGTTGTTTGGTGATGTAATTAGTGCTTTTGATGCAATTATATGCATTGGAATTGGTTATCATTTGTGTTTAATTTTATTACTTCGTTCAATTATTGTGATATTAGACCTTAATATAAGCTCATAGTTGTTGGATAATGTTCAGCCTGACATGAGGATCGCATGGGAGGGCCCGTTTGGGCCCGTTTTACCCGTCATTAGGATCAGTTCAATTGAAGAAGGAATCCATCACTTCAATCCCAACAATTTTGGCCTTCAGGTACAAAATTTCTCTCCACTGCAGGCTTTTCCATGTCCATTTGCCTTAGGGGTAAAATTTGAAATAAAATAAATTAAAAAACCACTAAATTATCACTTCGATTGCAAACACCCCTTCACATCACAAATAGTTCTAAACTGTTTTGTCATATCAGTATTAAACTTCTTGGTAATGAGGGTAATTTCAAAATATGTAGATTAGGCTTGAAAACAAGCCGTTTGAGGGTGAAAACTCAAACTAGCTCCCAAACGGTCCCGTAAGAGGCACGAACACCTCGCACGAGACCAATGTAACTTGTACAAACTGATAGCGTAGTCATGGGCCTCTCGGTTTGAGAATATGACGATAATTTCAAAATATATCGATTAAGCTTAAAAACAAGCCCTTAAAGGGTGAAAACCCACATGAGACCCCAAACGGTCCCGTAAGACGCACGAACCCCTCGCACGGGACCAATGTAACTTGTACAAACTGACCGCGTAGTCCCAGTCTCTCGGTTTGAGAATATGAAGATAATTTCAAAATATATCGATGAAGCTTAAAAACAAGCCCTTAAAGGGTGAAAACCCAAACCAACCCCAAACGGTCCCGTAAGAGGCCCGAAGACCTCGCATAGGATCAATGTAACTTGTATGAACTGATCGCGTAGTCCCGGACCTCTCGATTTGAGAATATGACGATAATTTCAAAATACGCAGATTAGGATTGAAAACAAGCCGTTTGAGGGTGAAAACCCAAATCAACCCCCAAACAGCCCCGTAAGAGGCATGAACACCTCGCACGGAACCAATGTAACTTGTACGAACTGACCGCGTAGTCGCGGGTCTCCCGGTTTGAGAATATGACGATAATTTGAAAATATATCGATTAATCTTTAAAAAAAAGCCCTTAAAGGGTGAAAACCCAAACCAACCCCCAAACGACCCCGTAAGAGGCACGTACACCTCGCACGGGACCAATGTAACTTGTACAAACTGACTGCGTAGTCGCGGGTCTCCCCTTTTGAGAATATGACGATAATTTCAAAATATATCGATTAAGCTTAAAAACAAGCCGTTTGAGGGTGAAAATCCAAACCAGCACCCGAATCGCCCCGTAAGAGGCATGAACACCTCGCACGGGACCAATGTAACTTGTACAAACTGACAGCGTAGTAACGGGTCTCTCGGTTTGAGAATTTGACGATAATTTCAAAATATATCGATTAAGCTTAAAAACAAGCACTTAAAGGGTGAAAATCCAAACCAACCTACAAACAGTCCCGTAAGAGGCACAAACACCTCGCACGGGACCAATGTAACTTGTACGAACTGATAGCGTAGTCGCGGGCCTCTCGGTTTGAGAATATGACGATAATTTCAAAATATATCGATTAAGCTTAAAAACAAGCCCTTAAAGGGTGAAAATCCAAACCAGCCCCCAAACGGTCCCGTAAGAGGCATGAACACCTCGCATCGGACCAATGTAACTTGCGTAAGATTTTAAATTTTAGAATATAATAATAATTGCAACTCCTATATGTAATATTTTTAGCTTGAGTAAGTTTTTTTGATAAATTACTTGGTTACTAATATCTTTTTTTTTTATCCTATTTTTTTTGCTGGATAACATTTTATCGTTAGCATTTATTCACGTGGAACACACGGAGAACTCAATGGTTTACAACAAGGGGTTTATTCATGATTTTATTTTTTTGTGTTATGGCCGTGCAGGCTTTTGTAAGTTTATTGTTAACTTTTATGGTCGTGCGAGCTTTATGTTACGCAGGTTTTAGAATGTTCAGAAAATAGAGGAAACTTTGCCCAATTTTTTTTGTCTGTGAACTACTAAAGACTTGTAATATTTTGAAGTTTGTATGTACATTAGTTTATCAACAACGTGCAAGATTTGTAATTTGTGAATTTTCTTGTTTTCAAATATTTTTTTTTTCTTTTATCCAAAAATTTTGCACAGTTCAAAATCGTGCCAAAAGTGTATCAAATTTTGGCACGGTTTTGAACTGTGTCAAATTTTAATGAAAATGTGCTCAATCTGGCACAACTCAAAACTGTGCCAGAAATATCAAATTCTGGCACGGCTTAAAAGTGTGCCAGAACTGTTTTCGTTTGGTCAAATCTGGCACACTTTGAAACCGTGTCAGAAAAAAATGACTATTTTGGAACATCTGATTCTGGCACAGTTTAAAATCGTGCAAGATTTGATCAGACACAGTTTTAAACTGTGCCAGATTCTTATTTTTGGTGTAGTGAAATGAAATAGTTTTATATATCTGTGACATTCACACAAACAGTAATATATATTGTATTAATATTACACAGTTACTGTGTTCACAAGAAAATGAAACTCATCATATAATTATCAAACAAGATCCATGGAGTATATAATATATCAATTAAAAATTTACACGGACAATAATATTTACTGTGTAAACCTTTAAAAATAGAATTAATTAATGGTTGAAAAATCAACAGGACTTAATTAAAAAAAAAGAAGGAATTACATATAAAATTATATAATATTTGGGTTGTCACATTTGTTGTTATTATTAAACAATAATACTAACAAATTAGTTAAATAAACGAGTCAACTATATATATATATATATATATATATATGTATATATAGTTGAACCCATCTAGTCGCTCAAATACTCATTTATTCAATATGCTTTTATTTTTAAAGATCCGCGCCAGGGGCACCCAATGCTATCCCTACTCACTCCAAACTGGAACTCCGGTAGATCCAAATTCCATTTATCCAACATTCTCTTATTTTTAAAGGTTCGCGCTAGCGGCACCCCATGCCACTCCTACCCACCTCAAATCGAATCTCTGATGAACGTCGCTGGAACTCCGGCAATAGGGGTGGGTTGGTGGTGGGGATTGGGTGCCGCTAGCACGGACCTGTAAAAATAAGAGAATATCGAAAAAAAGGGGTTGGAACCATCGAAGCTCCCGTTTGGGGTTAGTATGTGTGGCATGGGTTTTCGCTGACACGAACTTTAAAAAATAAGAGAATATTGGATAAATAAGTGTTTGAGCGACTAAATTGGTTAAACTAAAAATAGTTATCTTTTATATATATATATATATATATATATACACACACACACACACACACACAGAGAGAGAGAGAGACTCTCCAACATACCTCCTAGTAATATACCTATGAACATAACCATTTTTTAAAATAGTAAAAAAAATAATTTTGAGATGATATTTTTTATATGGGTTCATGATATTTCAATGTGTCCCTGTAAAAAAATCAGCTGAAAATAATATTTTTTGTTATTATTAAAAAATAGGTAAAAAAACTAACAGTTTTTACCCTATATAACTGTTAGATTTCAAAAAATATTATTTGGCGTTGAATATTTTTATAGGGGCACATTGAAATATCATGAACCAATATAAAAAATATTAACTCAAAATTAATTTTTTTATTATTTAAAAAAAAAACAGGTATGTTCATAGGTATATTTAATGAGGTATGTTGGAGAGCCTGACTCTCTCTCTCTCTCTCTCTCTCTATATATATATATATATATATATATATATATATAAGCTTTATTATACGCACCAGAAAATGAAATAATTTTATATCTCTGACATTTTCATAAACAGTAACATTTACCGTGTTAATATTACAAAGATAGTAAAATTTACTATGTTCACGAAAAATGAAATATGTATATTTATCAAAAAAGATCCACACAGTACATAATATTTCAATGAAAAAAATTTCTCAAACAGTAATATTTACTTTGTACACCTTTAAAAATAAAATTAAGTAATGGTTGAATTGTCAGTAAGACTTAATTATAAAAAATCTTAAAATATGAATTATATATAATAATTCATATTTAGTATTAAACAATAATACAAACAAATTGATTAAATAAATTGGTCAATTAATGTATAAACTCAAAATTGCCTAACTAAATTTGTTCAAACAAGTTAAAGCAGTCTAGTACACTCCGAAGTTGTTTCTTGGAGAAACTATTTTAGAAAACAAACTATAAATCACAAGATGTGTTTTAGAAAATGTTATGAAGGAGTTATTTAAGATATCAGAGAAGAAGTTTTGAAAAAATAAAACTAATCTTAGTTATAGCAACAATAGATCAGTAGGGATATGACGATTAGTAAACATGCACAATACACAAGAGTTTTTAACGTGGTAAAATCCTAAAGTATGGAAAACATCCACGGAGGTCTCTACACCTCAAAACGAAAAATTCACTAGAATGAGTTTAGGTTACAAGCAAGCAACGAAATAAACAGACAAATACAGACCTAAATCTAAGTTAAGAAGATATACCAATTCCTTTAGGTAACTCCTAACTTCTTGTAAGGCTCTGATTGGTTATGTCATCCTCCAGCTTGTCTTCCTTAGCTCCTTCTTTATGTCGACTCGAACCGGTCAAGATCTTTATACCAACACACTTTTAAAGTGATGTTATGTGACAGTGTTGTGAGTGAAATGCCTAACACATGCATGAACTCACACTCACTTATACAAACGAATCCTATGAATTACAAGATTATTTCTAAGTATGAAATGCTTTGTTTCACACTACTAAAAATAGGTTTAATCTTCATTTCTATACAACTTTCATATCTATTTTCCTTGAGTCATTAAAACTAAAAACCATTCAAATATTATTTATATACAAGTTTTTCAAAGTGAAACTCAGATCTGAACGTATGCAAACCCTATTTCAGTTTTAAAAAAGAAAATAGGTAACAAAAAATTCAAACAATGACTTCAAATACCCCTACATACCAATCCAAAGTAAAAGGCATTAATCTTTAAAACAACACCCCTACCAGTTTTATACTAATTTTTCTTTTTTTGTTTCTTGCAACCCCACGATAGCTAGTTTTTCCTTATTTGAATTTTGAAAAAACAAAGATTACACTATTTCAGATACATGATTATATAATGTCAAATCTTAAAAAATTAAGAAAGAGTTAAAGAAAAATCCATAGCAGCAGAAGAATACGTCAACATATTATGGACTCATGATATATATTATACTTGTATATGAGACCGGGAATGTGATCTCGTTGTCTCCATTCTAGACAAGATGGCTCGATTGAACGAACGAATGAATATTATGGGTTGTGGTTCAGGCGAATCCACCTCCACCTGAGTTCACTATCAGTCGAGAATGAGACACCGAAAAATGATAATGGGTTTTGTATGGATATCACCAATGGACATGAATGATAAAATAACAACAAGATTATGATTTGCACAAAAAATATTATGGATTTTTGGTTTCCAACGAAAACATATGGAGGTACATATATAGGTATACGGAAGTTGGGATTAGTCAAAGAATGTGAAAAAATACTCCTCCTAAAAATGCGTACTTGAGTTACCTATGGAATGAAATATCTCACCTTCCTCTTTATAACACCCCATATTTTTGATGATTTAAATAATTATGGGATTTAATTTTTATTGTTGGATTAATTGAATTGAAAGGTGAGATTTAATTGTTAATTAATTTGGATTAAAATATATATTAACTAACGTGCCAGGGTTAATACTTATTGATTGAATATTACTGTGTGATATGTAATATGGAATTATGCATTTTGATAAAGTGTCGAGAGTGAGAAATACGACAATTGGTAATTTAAGTTAGACGCACGTGTGGGTCGTGTTGGGACTAATTAATGGGAATAAAAAGAGAATTTATTTTTATTAACTCGTATGGACATTTCGAGTGCTCCGTTGAGTCCAAAAGGGTGGATATAGTCAAAATACGGTACCCGGAGGTTTAGTTTGGGTCCCGGGACAATCTTAGGCCTAACCAGCATCTCGGGAGGGCGTTTTGGTAAATTATATTTTTAGGGATAATTATTGGACGAAAATTAGAGTGCTTTAATATCCCTTACGTAGTTACAGTTAGGGTTTTATCTGTAAAAGAAAAGAGAGAGTCCATAGATCAGAAAGAGTAGAACACATCTATACCAATTTCAAGCGACGAATCAAACCTGCATAGTCAGGAAAGTGTTCATTACTTACTTTCCTTTAGCAATACCCATGTTCATGTTAGTGTAGGAAGGAATACCCTTGTAATGTTAATAAAAGTGATGAAAATTAGGGATCGGTTATACATGAATTGAATCTGAGATTAATTTAGGTTGAACCATTTATGTATGTAGATTAGAAATCACGTATAGATGCTTTTCTGTGATGAAAAAATCTGGAAATTTTATGTTCTTGGATGATAATTGGAAGAACTAGGGTTTTATTAAATTAATTGGGGATTCCAGATTACATTGATGATTAGAAATGAATTAATGATGTTATATTAGTGGAAATCGTTCATACATGTTAGGAAATTGATTTAGTATGATTGATCGTTGTTTGCGAATGATCCGTAGAGGTTATAGATGTTGAATTGGTGAAGAAAATGTTTCTGGGTTAATCTGCTCGAAAGGGGTAGCAGTCTAGACTGCTTTTCATAAATAGGTCCGGACCGTTTTTCAGAAAAAAGTCTGGACCATTTTATTTAAAAGGTCTAGATCGTTTGTTTTAAAAGAAAGGGTTCGGATCGCATTCCTAGTGGGTCCGGACCGCCTTGCTTATTTTTCCAGAATTGATTTGTGGAACCTTAGGGTATCTTTCGGGACTTGAAATGCGGGAATTATAATGAAGTACAGTGAGATTAGAAGTGACGTTATATTAAGGCAAGTGTGGCGTAAATCTTGGACATACGTGGGATGTATTAATCTTAGAAATTCGAGAGAGAATATTTGAAATAATTATATTCCAAATAGTAATAAAAGACTTGAATATATGGAAAATACATAATTAGGTTAAGTGTAAACCTGTGGATTTTAATAGGATGTGTGTATGCCTATCGATTGATATTATTGTTAAGTGCACTAATGGGTGATAACCCGGGGGTGAATGAATATTATTGTTAAGTGCGTTAATGGGTGATAACCCGGGGGGTGCAAGAATACTATTAATGAGTGCGCTAATGGGTGCTAACCCGGGGGTGCATGATTAATATGGTTAGGTGCGCTAATGGGTCTTAGCCCGGGGGTACATAATTAGTATATACATGTATAGGGATGCTGTGACTATATTTATATATGCGGAAATGTGTAAATCATTCTACTGTGTGTAGTTAGTAGATATGGGCATATTGATATATAATATAAATCTTAAGCGTGTAATAGATTTATTATGCAAATGAGAAACATGTTAATTAGCTATTAGGCATAGGCTAATTTAATAGCATATTGTATGGACGATACGGGGATACTACTGATGGGTATAGTTAGTATTAGTGTGACTTTGAACTACTTAGGCAGGGTGGCATAGCTAGGTGGGATTAGATGTACGTTAGGCGTGCACAATAGATGAGAGGTGAAGATCTCATGTGAGAGTTCGATATCTTACATCCACATAATGCTTGCTTTAATGCAGTTTTAAATACTTGCTAAATAAGTTTTTTAAAAACACCGGGCTCTGACCTGTCTCTTGCATCTCTTCTCTCTTTTACTATATATGTATTATATCAGGTGCTCAACTACAGGGACACCAGATTTAAAGACTTGGATTACATGGCGTGCTGCAGCTGTTGCGGAAGCTGTAGGTCCTTATATTAGATGCCTATTTCATTTCGTTCAGCTCTATCTAGACTCTTATTTAGGGCATGTGTCGCTCATCCTTAGTCATTTTTATCAGAGATTGTATTTAGTTTAATTTCCAGTTATTTTTGTTGGATTGGATTACTATGGTTCTTTGGTTTCAGGTTTTGAACTGGAATGTTTTATCCAGTCTCATTTATTTTAGTATTTGATTCAGACTCAGTATTTATTATATTTATGTGTGTGGTGAATGAATTATATTTTATTTACTTGTATTGAAAAATGGAAAATATGTTATTTTATTTAAAAGGAAAATAATTTTGGCACTAGCTGAAGTAATCATTAGGTGGTTTATTTATTAAATGTTTTTCGACAATGATGCTAAGAATGAACCAACCGAACATTATGTTTTTAATTTAATAAAGGACTGATCACCCGGTAATTAATTAGGCGGGGTGCCACAGGTGGTATCAGAGCATCAGGTTCTAGAGTCCTTTAGGATCTATACGGCTTGTTATGCTTTCAGCTTAGCATTCTTTGATATAAAGCCCTATTTTTACGATTGTTGTAATCTTATTTATGCGATTATGTCTTCAGCTATTTGAGATTTAGTGATAACTGTGGATTAATAAAATTATTTTTCGTCTCAGATGCCTCCTCGACGTGCACCACGAGACAGACAGGTTCATCTAGAGCAGCCAGCAGCTCCGGCTCAGGGAACCATGAAGCAGCAGAGGTTGCCTCCATAGTTACATAGGCGGTAAATGCAACTTTAGCGGTGGCACAGCAGGCCCCACCCCAGATTCAGGTTGTGGTGCTAGCTCTAGTTCATTAGTTTCCCAATGCTTTGGAGAGGGTTAGGGATTCATTTTAGAGGGCACAACCCCTAGAGTTCTCGGACAGTTCTGACGTAGTGATTGCGATTCAGTGGAAGAAGGATATACAGTGACACCTTCGTATGTACGAGTGCACTGAAGTTTAGAGGCGGGTTTTGGCTACCTTTAAGCTGACAGGGGAAGCCTTGCAGTGGTGGGAGTCCACTACTACTATAGAGGAGCGGGAGTTAATGCTGATTGGAGATTTATGGGTGAGGTTCGACCGCAAGTACTTTCCTTATGCTGGAGGTAAAAACTTTTAGACCTCCCCCAGGAAGGGAAGACAGTTGCGGAATATGAGGAGGAGTTCACGCGATTGACTAATATGGTACCGGACGAGGTGCCTACTGAGGAGAAGCGTATCCAGATGTTTATGGATGGCTTGACTTGGAGGATACGATAACATCTACTAGGTAACCTTTCCCTACAATCCTACACTGATATACTGAATGCAGCCTTGCTACACTACCACGACCATCGCTTCCATGCTAAGGGAAGCAAAAGAGGTGGAGAGTCCAGCAAGCAGGGTAGGACCGGGGGAAGTAGTTCCAATGGGGCACTAGTAGAGCAGAGGCAGGGTTCCCAGCCGAGGGATTCTTCTAAGAGATTTAGATCGGGAGGGTTCAGATATGGTCAGGGAGGTTTCAGACAGGTCCATCAGGGGTAGCAAGGCCATCAGGGCCATCAGGGCCAAGGTAGAGGTGGTAACAACCAGCAGGGCCGACGCTATTAGGGACAGAGGGGAGGAAATATTATTGGTAAATGTTATACTTGTGGTAAGGATGGCCATAAGAAACAGTATTTCCCCGATAAGGGCAGGGTCCCCTAGCAGTAGGGCACTCACCAGGAGCCTCAGAGACCCATCTTTCTTATCGCCTTACCAATAACAACACCAGTCCCAACTTCGATCGCACCACCGATTCAGCAGGGACAATTATAGTATGGGCGCGTCTATAACGTCCACCAGGTAGCAGCAATCCCATAGGCACCGCTCGCAATTGAGGGTAAGTTCTCTATTCATGGTACTATAGGGCGCATTTTGTTTGACACTGGGGCATCACACTCTTTAATAGCCACTAGCTTTGCACGGGCCACAGGGTTGTTAGACATGGACGATAACACAGTGACATGAATAACTCAGATGAGAAATAATCAACAATATATTTCTCAAGATGAGAAATAAAATGAAACTAAGTGTAATTTAACATGAATAACTCAGATCTGAGATTTTTATGGAAACAGAAACTAGATCTAAGTAGAAGTCTAAGTTGGAAACAAGATCTCACGAACATAAGGTTACATCAACCAAAATAACTCAACTCAAACTCTCAAACACTCAAGAACACTCAAGATGGTGTTTTTGGCTATGGTGTTTTGAAGAAGTGTTTCAGTTAGGTTTTGAAGAGGATTTGGACGAAGTTAGGGTTTCTAACTTTTTTCTCTCTCTGGTTTCTCTCTCCTCTCTCTACTCTCTTCTCTCTCTTCTCTCTCAATTCTTTGAGGAAATGAAATGGCAAAAAGTCTTCGAAGGATGAGAATAGAGGCCTTTTTATAGCGAGAGGAGAAGGTTCGAGATATCTGATCAAAACCAAGGGCTAAGATCGAGTCAATTTAGATTGACTTGAATCTAAGGGCTCACACAAGGCGGTGCTTAAACGAGCGCTGATTGGCTTAAAAAGTTATACATGGATTCATCAAGGCAACATGCAGACCATTGATAAGAAATGATCCAAGGGCTGATAACACACGCGTCTATAGTCTCAGTAAAGAAACACACATCTAACTAATCAGGGGGCAACAGGTGTTGGCCAGTTATGGGATGTAAAACGCGCGTCAAAACTAATTACAAAGCACACCCTGAAGTCTCTACCGCTTTTGGATTCTAACCAAGGTAACATTAGGCCATAAAATACAACAAGTCATATTTGGAGATTGACCCCAAAACTTTTAAAACAAGTTTTAATTATTAAAAACATGATTTAAAAATTGTTTAAAAAATCCCAAAAAATTATTAAAAATCAAACTTAGGGATTTAAACACACACAACACATGTACACACATAATTATGCAATATGACATGCAAAAATGAATTCTATTGTGTGTGAGTGTTGGCAATAGGTTCTTGATCAAAGCAAGAAAGAGAGATGAATAAGCAATCCAACTTCTGAGGCTCTTTGGTTTCTAGGAAGACACAATTTTGTCACAATTTCCAAACTAGATGATCACTTATACAATATAGACTCAAGTGAGTCAAATGTATAAGGGATTCAATCTCCCCCTTTGGAAATATGAGACAAAATCTCCTTTGAGGCAACTAGGACTCGTAGGGCAACAAAAAAAATAAGAAAAACTTATTCCTATCAAAATTCTATCTACCCAATACCTAGAAATCAAAAAGTACATAACTCAACTAAGTACATTTGAATACCCTATTACAACTGTTGAGAGTAACTGTAAAAAAAGAACCTGCAATAATTCACTAAGATCAAGCTGTTTAGAATATGTAAGAGTTGAATAGACTCAAATTTCTCCCCCATTTCGTCTCAAATGGACAAAGGGAAAAACTTGGATAAACAGCAAAAAGATTAGTCAGCATAAACCATACCAATAGATTTACGTAATGAAATGAATCTATTATAATCTAGAGGTTTGGTAAACATATCTGCGAGTTGTAGATCAGTAGGAAGATAATTGATTTCTAATTCCTTAGATTCAACTAATTCACGTATAAAATGATGTCTTATTTTAATATGCTTTATTCGCAAGTGTTGAACAGGATTTTTAGAAATATTAATCACACTTTGATTATCACAATAGAGATGCAATTGGTTTTCTTTAATACCATAATCACTTAGCATTTGTTTAAGCCACATTAATTGAGCACAACAGTTGCCAGCGGCTATGTATTCAGATTCAGCTGTTGAGAGTGATGTGCAGTTTTGTTTTTTACTACTCCATCCTACCAAGTTATTACCTATATAATAACATGCTCCTGAAGTGCTTTTACTATCATCAGTACACCCAGCCCAGTCAGCATCAGTGTACCCAATTATAGTGCTTGGTGTGTCATTAGTGTACCAAAGTCATAGATTTAGAGTGCCATTTATATATTTAATGATACGTTTAACAGCATTCAAGTGGCTCTCTTTAGGGTTACTTTGATATCGAGCACATACACAAACAGCATACATAATATCAGGACGCGAGGCAATAAGATATAGTAAAGTGCCTATCATACTACGATATAGAGTAGGATCTACAGATGGTCCATTTTCATCTTTAAAAAGTTTTAGCGTAGTACTCATGGGCGTTTTAGCATTTTTAGCACTCTCAAGGCCGAATTTCTTAACTATCTCTAAAGCGTACTTAGATTGCGAAACAAATAATCCTTCTGGATTTTGTTTGACTTGGAGACCTAGGAAGAACTGCAACTCCCCCATAAGGGACATCTGAAATTCCTTACTCATAATTTCAGAAAAGGATTTTACTTCTGAGGAAGAAGTTGATCCAAATATAATATCGTCTACATATACTTGAGCAATAGTAATGTGTTTGTCAAAATGTTTGACAAATAGAGTTTGGTCATTTCCACCTCTTTTGAAACCTTTATCTAAAAGAAAACTGGAAAGACGCTCATACCAAGCTCTAGGAGCCTGTTTAAGGCCTTACAAAGCCTTTTTCAGACGAAATACATAATTTGGATGCTTAGGGTCAATGAACCCTTCAGGTTGTTCTACACAGGTTTCCTCAGCCAGTATACCATTAAGGAACACAGATTTGACATCCATTTGATATAATGTAAAATGCATGTGACAAGCTATAGCGAAAAGCAGACGAAATGATTCTAAACGAGTAACAGGGGCAAAGGTCTCGTTAAAATCAATTCCTTTTATTTGGGAGTATCCTTGAGCAACTAATCTAGCTTTATTTCTAATTATTTTCCCATTTTCATCAGTTTTATTTTTGAAAATCCAACGAGTACCAACAACCTTTTTGTGATCAGTACGTGGAACAAGATACCATACATCATGAATGCCAAATTATAAAAGTTCATCCTGCATAGCAGAAATCCAGTGAGAGTCATTCAATGCCTCATTTACAGTCTTTGGTTCCACAAGGGAAACAAAACATGCATAATGTGCATAATTTCTAAGTTGGGATCTTGTATGCACTTGATCACTAGGGTTGCCAACAATTTTGTTTATGGGATGATCTTTAGAAACCCAGTTAGGTACTTCAGGTGTCTCAATAGGTAATGAATTATCTATTTCATAAGGGTCATTTTCTAAAATATTTGAAGACTCTTCTTCGACAGGTAATTCACCAGTCTTGCTTTCTACAGTAGTGTCACTAACAATTACATTTATGGATTCCATCATGGTTTTAGTGCGAAGATTATACACTCGATAAGCTCTACTGTTAGGCGAGTATCCTAGAAATATGGCTTTATCTCCCCGGCTCTCAAATTTAGATAAATGTTCCCTATCTTTGCATACATAACAAGTACTGCCAAAGGTTCTAAGGTATTTGAGATTAGGATTCTTATTGTACCAAAGTTCATAAGGGGTTTGTTTGGAATTCTTTCTAAGATAGACCCTATTAATGATGTGACACGCAGTACGAATAGATTCTACCCAAAAATATTTAGGTAAGTTCTTGGCATGTAACATGACACGTGCCATCTCTTGCAAGGTACGATTCTTTCTCTCGGCGATACCATTTTGTTGAGGAGTCTTGGGAGCACTGAACTCGTGTTTGTAACCATTATAGTCACAGTATTCTACAATACCAGTGTCTTTGAATTCACCACCTCTATCACTACGGATTCGATTTACTTGAATGTCCTTTTCATTTTCAATCCTAAGATGAATTTTTAGGAAGGTTTGAAAAGTGTCAGACTTTTGTTTTAAAAAGGCTACCCAAGTAAATCTGGTGAAGTCATCAACCATAACTAGAATATAACTGTGTCCACAAAGGCTAATAGTTTGGGAAGGACCCATTAGGTCCATATGGATGAGTTCTAAGGGATTAGAGGTGAGAATATCTTTGACTTTCTTATGAGGGGCCTTAATAATTTTACCTTCTTAACAGGAACCACAAACAATATTATGAATGGGTTTAATTTTTGGAATTCCTCTTACTATGTCTTGAGTAGACAATTTACTAAGATTATCGTAATTTATGTGACCCATTCTGTTACGCCATATCTCGTTGTCATCCATTCTGGCAACATTACAAGTTTTAGAATTGTTCTTGACAGTGTAACAGTTGTCAGGAATCTGAATCCAGTAATTATGCATTCACCTTTTTCATTTAAAATCTTGCAATTGTTCTTTGAAAAGGTAACAGTATGGTCTGAGTCACAAAATTGCGAAATGCTAAGTAAGTTGGCCTTTAGACCTTTAACTAGAAGAACATCTTTAAGAATAGGAAGCCCATCTTCTTGGAGAGTTCCTTTGCCTATGATTTGAGATGAAACTCCATCACCAAAAATAACTTTACCTCCAGCAAATCTGGTTTTGTTTAAAAGTTTAGATACATCTCCAGTCATGTGCCTAGAACATCCAGAGTCTAAATACCAACCAGATGATGTGTGTTCGGCTTTTAAAGCAATAACCACAATATTACACTTCATCTGAGGTAATATATCATCTCTTCTAATCCAAATTGCTCTAGTTTTCATCTTGCGCTTATTAGCTCTCAACTCATAGAATTTGCGAGCATTAGATTTTTGCTGAAAAATGTTTTGCGCATGATTTTGAATTTCGTGAAAGACTTGAGCATTTGGTTTAGGAAAATGTTTGGGATTCCTTCTAGGAAATGTTCTTTTAGGTTTGGTCTTTCTCTTTCTGTAGTTAGAGTTTTTATCTGGCTGTCTAGGAAGTATATAATTGTTTCGACTCCTCCTAGAATAGTTAAAGTTCTGGTAAGTACGAGGATTATAGATAGGTTTAACAAGTCTCCTAGCATAGCAACCATCGAAAGAGTGACCATATATGTCACAGTAGGAGCAATAAAGATTGCTCAAGATGGGGGTCTCCTTAGGAAAGTCCCTAAACAAAGATTTTATAGAGTTTTGAGCCTGAACTCTATTCCTAGGTGTGACAGTCTTGAATGCAGACTCACTCTTTCTAATAGAAGGGAAGACGTATTTAGCCTTAGGTGAACTTTCATGTCTAGAGTGACTAGATTCCCCAATGTTAAAACTTTGATTTTTTGAATCAAACTTAGTTTTTAGAGAATGAAAGTCCGGGCATGTTTCAATAGGTCTTTTGCCTCCTGACACAAACTTGATAGTTTCAAAAGATTTTGTTTGTGTTTTCAAATTGGGACAAAAACCTATACCAGTTCGATCATCAAAATTGGTTTTAGATTCAGCAACAAATTCATCAAAACAGTTAGAATTATTTTCAAATTTTGTAAATTTTTTAAAAATAGTTACTGTCTTTTCTTTGGTTTGTTCCAATTCTAACAATGTCCCTTTGTATTTTTTCTCCAGAATTTCATTTGTTTCAGTCAAATTTTTCAGTTTTTCATCAAAAACTTTAATTTCACTTTCATGAGTTAAACATTGGGTAGTGAACTCTTCAGCATTCAGTTTAACAATCAGGCTTAAATCTTCCAATTTCTTGGTAAGATCTTTAACAGCCTTCTCTAGTCTAGCGCTTTTCTTGAGAGTCTTAGTGTAAAGTGTGTGAATGTCTGGGAGGTCTTCATTGTCCGAGTCACTAAGTGTGGTGTGTGGAGTGACCCCTAACGATTCATTTGTTAAACTCACACACCCATTGACACCGTCATTATCGCCATCCCTTTGACTCACACACCCCGAGGTAGAACATGCAACATTCTCAGTAATCAAAGCATCTAAACCAGTAATAACCACATTCGAATTATCAGTCATAAAGTTATTTGGTTCATCCTCATTAACAAACATAGGCATGTCATCATTATAAATAATCTTAGCAAAGAAAGACATGCAAGGATCAAAAGCATCTGATGACTCAGGTTCCTCATTTTCAGAGTCACTTGAATCATCCCATGTTTTACAGATGTTAACTCTAATGTGTTTATTTTGAGTGTTCAAATTAACTCTACAGTCTTGTGCAATGTGCCCCAGTTTACCACATCTATAGCATTCAGTCTTCTTAAGGTATCTATTAGGTCTAGCGTGAGAGTCCTTATGATTTTCGTCATTGTTTTTCTCATGAGGTCTGTGACTAGAAGGAGTTGGATAATTTGACTTGCCTTGTTTATTTGCCACTTTGTTTCTAAACTTAATGATTATCTTGAACTGTTTTGTCATTAAGGCAATATGATTGTCCAGACTCCCTATATCGCAGTCCTCATCAGATTCATCATTGGTAGTATTAAACTCAGGCTTAATCAATTTAGAAGAGAAGCTTAGATTGGACCTAGTCTGTTTCCTATGGGATTGGGTTAATTGTTTCTTAAATTCCAGTTTCATTTCCACAGTTCTTAATTTACTACTGAGTAATTCAGGAGTGAGATTTATATCACACATTTCCTCAATAGCATATCTTTTGTTATCAAACTTCTGTGGCAATGATCTCAGAATTTTAGATATAATTTCTTGTCTATCATAGGTTATCCCATTAGCATGCAGTTTGGTCACAATGTCAGTCAGGTTCATATAGAAGTCATCAAATGATTCAGTCTCAGACATAATTAAGGAGTTATACTGCTGGATAAGCATTTGGGTTTTAGCAGCCTTAACTCTAGTGTCTCCTTCATGTGCAGTGACTAAGGTGTCCCAAGCTTCCTTAGAAGTGGTACATGATGAGATTCTTTTGAACTCATGTTCATTTATAGACATAAATAAAACATTCTTTACTTTATTATTATTTCGAGAAACTTGTTTCTCTTCTTGAGTGAACTCACTTAGAGCTTTCTTAACCCTCTCATTACTTCCTTCGTTGGCTGGTTTAGTAGGAAAAGTATAACCATTTTCAACAATGTCCCAGACATCATCTCCCAAAGTTCCTTGAATGAAAGAAATCATCCTTACTTTCCAGTAAGCAAAATTGGTTCCATCAAAGATTGAAGGTCTGGTCAAGTTACCAAATCTTTCATTTTTCTCGTCCATATTTAATTTTCAGAAAACAATTTCAGAAACACAGGATCTCTTTAAAATCAGTTTACAATGCTCTGATACCAATTGAAAAATGCGTTACTAAAGCCGTTTATTGAAAACAAACTATTTAAGTAACTCCGAGTTATTTTTTGAAGAAACTCTTTTCTTAAATCAAAAGGGAATAATCACAAGAAATGTTTAATAAAACAGTATGTACGAGATCTTATTCAAGATTTAGGAAACAAGTTTAAAAGATAATTTAAACAAGTTTTAAACACAGCACAACCAAGAATGAGATGAGAAAATGTAGAAGTCTCCTGTTCACAATTTTTTACGTGGTAAAACCTCACCAATTGAGGAAATATCCACGACTCCCTTTACGGAGTAAAATGAAAAATCCACTAAAACAAATATATGAGTTACAAACTATATAACTAACATGCAAACAACTCAGACCTATATAAGTTTAGGAATGTACCCTCTGGTGTCCTTAAACTTCTCTGTAGTTCTGATTGTAGATGTAGTTCTCCCAGTTTGTCAACTTCTGATTTGTTCCAGCACTTTACGTCGACTTATGTTCTCAAGATCTTATCACCGACACTTTTAGTGTTGTAGGGTGTAAGTGTTTGTGAAGGTGCTTTCTAACACATGCACACACACACACACACTTATTAATTACAAACAGTCCTAACAAATTACAGTTACACTATATGCAGTGATCTTTTCTTTTTCTTTCTTCTTAGAAAACTTTTAACCTTTTTGACCTTTCAAACTATCCCAGAATCCACGGATACCTTGCTAGGAAGACAGACAAGGTCTTAATCAATCTCAGAATTTAAAATAAAAACTTTTTGAGATTGAAAACCTCCAAGTGAGATTCCAAACTAGGTCAAGGGTTTAGTTTACAAGAAAAAGAAACAAAAAGCATTTATTGTTGATTTTAAAGTAAGAAAACGTTTTAGACAAAAATAATCAACAATATATTTCTCAAGATGAGAAATAAAATGAAACTAAGTGTAATGTAACATGAATAACTCAGATCTGAGATTTCTATGGAAACAAAAACTAGATCTAAGTAGAAGTCTAAGTTGGAAACAAGATCTCACGAACATAAGGTTACAACAACCAAAATAACTCAACTCAAACTCTCAAACACTCAAGAACACTCAGGATGGTGTTTTGAAGAAGTGTTTCGGTTAGGTTTTGAAGAGGATTTGGACGAAGTTAGGGTTTCTAACTTTTTTCTCTCTCTGGTTTCTCTCTTCTCTCTCTACTCTCTTCTCTCTCAATTCTTTGAGGAAATGAAATGGCAAAAAGTCTCCGAAGGCTGAGAATAGAGGCCTTTTTATAGCGAGAGGAGAAGGTTCGAGATATATGATCAAAACCAAGGGCTGAGATCGAGTCAATTTAGATTGAATTGAATCTAAGGGCTCACACAAGGCGGTGCTTAAACGAGCGCTGATTGGCTTAAAAAGTTACACAGGGATTCATCAAGGCAACATGCAGACCATTGATAAGAAATTATCCAAGGGCTGATAACACACGCGTCTATAGTCTCAGTAAAGAAACACACATCTAACCAATCAGGGGGCAACAGGTGTTGGCCAGCTATGGGATGTAAAACGCGCGTCAAAACTAATTGCAAAGCACACCCTGAAGTCTCTGCCGCTTTTGGATTCTACCCAAGGTAACATTAGGCCATAAAATACAACAAGTCATATTTGGAGATTGACCCCAAAACTTTTAAAACAAGTTTTAATTATTAAAAACATGATTTAAAAATTGTTTAAAAAATCCCAAAAAATTATTAAAAATCAAACTTAGGGATTTAAACACACACAACACATGTACACACATAATTATGCAATATGACATGCAAAAATGAATTCTACTGTGTGTGAGTGTTGGAAATAGGTTCTTGATCAAAGCAAGAAAGAGAGATGAATAAGCAATCCAACTTCGGAGGCTCTTTGGTTTCTAGGAAGACACAATTTTGTCACAATTTCCAAACTAGATGAGCACTTATACAATATAGACTTAAGTGAGTCAAATGTATAAGGGCTTCACTTGGGTATGCTTGAATCGACGAAACTTGAAGAGATTGTAGATGACTTACAAACCGATGAACTCGATATGTTTACCTCCAAGCAAGTGCCAAAGAAAGATAAGGGCATTTCTTTGAAAGCCCAGAAGGAGGAAACTAAAGTTTCGAATGACGATTTCGATTTTGATTTTGAGGATGTGGCCTTGTTGGTAAACAAGTTAAAAAACTTTTTTAAGTTTCAAAAGCAATCGAAAGATGCCAAACGACTTGAGAAATCCAAGAATAACAAGGTCGATCCTGCCCCTAAGGATAAAAATGAGAAATTTAAGAGGAATGAGTCAGATAGGGGTTTTGGGTGTGGGGGTTATGGTCACAAGGTTGTCGAGTGTCCCGCTAGATTTAATAAGGAGGGCAAGAAACTGATAATATATAATTCCACCTTAAGTGGCAGTGAACCAGAAGAGGGATAGAGTTCCCCCATTGAGCGCAACTTTGTAGCATTCATGGCGTGTCATGTGAGTGACAATGATAAATATTCCCATGAAGATTATCATGTTCATGACACTTTCAAGACCGTTGAGTGTGAATCCTAAGTAATTTAGGGTGAAGCTAGTGAAGATGAGGAGATTGATGCAGGAGAGTTGTAAGTTGCCTTTAATGATTTTTATGTGGAAGCAGTAAAGGTGAAAAAGGAAAACTTATATTTGAAAGCTAAGTTGAATGAGCGTGCCATACAAAATAATGATGTTTTGATTAAGTAACTTAAGGCACATAATAAAACTCTTAGGGAGAAACTATAATACATTGAGAAAGAGAGAGATTGTCTTCGTGGTTTGATAGAGGCTTTAAAGAAAGAGATTCTAGAGTTTAAGGAGTCTAGGCGTTTGCTTGAGTTTAGGATTAGTGAGTTAAAGGAGAGATTGAAAGACTCGAGTAAGGTAAAGTTTGATTTGAAGATTAGGTCGGAGAAGTTGGATATAATGTTAGGCACAATCCAAATCAAGGTAGATAGGTTTGGTATAGGGTAGAATGATAGTGTTGTTCCCATTCCCAAAGCCAATTCCAATCATGTGAGAGAGCCCACTATGAACGTTAAGAGAGGTCGACATTTTGGTACTCATTCCCGCCGTGTTTATACTTGCACTCATTGCATTAGGAAAGGTCACCATAGACGTTTTTGCTATGACCTTAGGAATGCTCCTAGGAAGTTTAGCAATAAAGTTATTTCGGTTCCCAAAACCCTCATGCGTCATTTCAAACCTACTTGGTTAGGAAATCGGACTTAGAGGCTTTAGGAATTAAACTTCATAGTATTTGTTTGGTTGCACTTAATTCTTCCCATGCTAAATCTAAAGGATGATTGTGTTGCTGTGTTTGTCATACACTAATCTTTGCACCATGATTTATATCTTGCTAGTGTTATGACATGTGTATCTTTTGTATTATATTTTTCTTATTTATTGACTCTTAATTGAAAAATGCAAAAAGATTTTATCTTTGATAAAAAAAATCAAAAAATACATAAAGATTTTTGAGAAAAATACAAAAAGATTTTATTTTGGGGTCAAAAATATTTTTAGAAAAAAATAAAAATATTTTCATTTTATTTTTGTGTCATGAATTTTTCATATTTGATATGGCATATTGGTGTACTTGGACACCCTGTCATTACATTATTCATGTGGATAGGACATTTAGTCATAATTGTTGATGCGTTGAATGATCTTAACCATTGTCTTGAATTCAAATTTGTGTTTATTCCATCTTTGCACACATGCATGAGTTTATATGAATGTTTGACATCTCATGAATATTTGAGTTGGTGTGACGTTCTTATCTCAATTTTGTCATCTATGCGTAATATGAATTAGGAGGAGGTGTGCATGTAAGAATCGTTTACCATGAGGATTAATATTGCATATATAAACAATAATGAGTATCCACGAGAAAGGGCTGCATGAGTACAATTAACTCGTCATGAAAGCCACCGTTTAAAAGACCCCGAGAAAATTTTGTGGCAATCAAAAAAATCATATGCCAGTATGGGCCAATGAGTTTAGTTTATGTTCATTCTAAAAATAAAGAAAAATATGAATATATGTGATGGAGTTTTGATGGATATATAAGTGGGGTTATGATCCTTCCTGAGCTGAGACATATGGTTGTCCTTCTCTTTGATGGCTCCCTTCAACCTTTCAACCTCTGCATTCAGAGAGGCCTTAACATTCTCAGCTTCCTTACCCTTCTCTATAAAGGGAAGCTTCTGCAAAGTCCAATCAACAAGACGATGGAAGGACAAGACAGCCTACAGAAGAAGATCAGACGTATGAACATATGAGATATAATTTTTAAAAATTCGTTGTTACACTTGTGAGAAAATGAGCAAAAAACTGGTACCTGTATTGACTTGTGGAGAGCAAACTCGACCAATAAAGGGATATCCAATGCGCGTAGAAAACGCTTGTCTTACTCAGCCATTATTTTGCCAATAGCATCAGCAGCCTTCAGACTATGTCTGATCAAGCTATCTCCAATTTTGATTTGAGATAGACGAGCAACCAGAGTATCGTCTGTAGAAATGGGTATGGCACGATCCTCGGTCTGAGCCTTGCTCAGCCTCGTATGCTTTGGGTCAACCGTGGACTTCCTCTTTTTGTTAGCATCAGCCTTGGAGGTGCCGACTCTCTTCTTGGTGTTAGGCGGGGGTACATTTTTTCCACCCCTTTTCTCTATGAGCTTGACAAGGCAAGGAGTAGACATTTCCCAAAACTCGTCTGATATGCCGGCAGGGCGCTCTGCAAAAGACAAGTCCTTGAGTTAGTCAGTCAGAGATATAAAATATAAGAGGTATAACTTGGGTAAGAAAAATTAAGACTTATAAGCTCTTCCAAGGGACCACCCGCTAAACCTGTCTGAGATAGGTGTTAGGGGGTCATCAGATGTTCATATTTAACGAGACGACCTTTCTCGTCCTGATTGCGATGGTCTTTAGTGTTTTCGTAATTGTCTTGGCTAAGTCCAGGGTCGGCTTTGGCAGCAAGGGAGACCTTCCCCCATCTCAGAGGGTTCCTTGGATCCGATGTTCCAGAAGACTCGTTTGAAGTTTGGGTAACCAAGAGCATTTTCTTCTCTGCTTTCCTGGCTAGGAAGTGATAATAGCTGGAGTGATTTTGGGCAAATGAGGGAACGAAACAACCTGTCAAAATTCTAGCTGGAAGTTCTGAATGGTGAATAGCCCTCTAAAGGACGATGGCCCCAATCATAACCCTCCAGGCATTTGGGGAAAGTTGGGAAGGGGAAAGATTTATATCAACCCACACACCCATTAGTTGCATTCAAACATTTAACAAATCAAGAAGTGGAACCATCCAAGGGGGTTTATGCTCCCAACCTAAGGAAATTAGCTACTCATAACACTATCTATGCAAACACACACCATTGAGTTAATAACAAGGAGTAAATTTATGTTAATAAGAGCATTTAAGACAAAACCACTATATTAATTACCCAATAGTGCCAATAGTCAATAAAATGCAACTAAGATGGAATTTGACTTATAATAAATGAAGTAGAAGATGAAAATGAGAAGAAAATATCCCAAGCCCTAGGTGAGAGAGGAGAGACAAAACAAATCTTCTATTTTCTTCTTACACAATTTAATGATCCTTATATTCTAAAAACAAACGACTCACGATATATATCAAGTGGAAAAAACCACCAAATAAGAATGGTAAAAACTAAACCAAGAAAAGAATGCATAACCAAGAAAATAAGGGTTTCCAAGAACAGTGGGGACCAGTCGACCGCGCTTTGATCAAGAGACCACTATCTCAAATCGAAGGCAAAACTTGCTTTATCGGTCGACCACTGGTTTGTAGCCGATCAATCGCGCCCAGGAGAACTTAGACTCTTTCCTCTTTTGTTACACACTACGGAGCCTCGGGAAAATTTTACATAACTTGGTCTTTTGGAACTGGATTGACATGACGTTAGAAGCTTAACGAAGTCAACTCGGAGAGATACAACTTCCGTGAAGAGTTCGGGCACAGAGATCGAACGCAAAATGACATAATTACCCCCGAAGTTGCATAAAGCATTGAAACTTCCTCGGAAAGCGCACACTTGCACCGTTTAGCCTTCCAATCCTTACAGAATCTCAACTAAACCTCGCAAACGATATATATCAAAACCAAAAGTTATACAGTACAAGAGCTTAAGTACGTGAAATAACAGCCACAAATGTGCGTGCATGCATAAGTAACGGGCGCAAAATATACAAAATATACAATAATTGTGACTAATCAGGGTATATCATGTATGCTCTGTATTTACGAACTTGCGTGCATAATTTCTGGGGTATTTGTTGACGCCAAAATCTTATTAGACTTTTATGCGAATTTAGGGGTGTGACAACTCTTGATTTAATTAAATGTCAAAACGAGACTCAATCTTAATAACTCGTCGACCCATGTAACCATTTTATACTAATTAACTTGGGGGGAGGGATATCCGATGCAACCTATAGTTTTTTATTCCTTTGTTAACATAGTTTAATTTACACTCGCCTAGATTAATCTTTTTCTTTTGTTATCTTTTCTTTTTAGTTAGCAAAATTATCTTTTACACATTTATTTAGAAGTATTAAACTAATTAAATTCTAACAACTCGTCTTTGTGAATTTTTGATTCCCGGACTTGGCCGCTATACTCCCTTTTTGAGTGTAGTCTTAAGTTAAGGTTATTCTATTAAGGCGGTGAACAGAAAACAACGATCGACGTTTGACACGCGCTACTTTTCACCCTTAATCAAAATGGCACATTTGTCGGGGATGAGTTTGTTTTAGAATTTATTTGATTTAGTATTTCGTAATATTTTTTTTCTATTTGTATTTTTTGCTAACATTTTTGTATGACTTCTACATTTGAGCGCTAAGAAACGAATGAATTTATCGCGCACGCATCACTTTGCGGAATTCGCCACTTCGAGCCATCTTTGGGTCAAACATGTCTTATTCCAATCCTTTCGGTAATCATTATGATAATTCCCAAAATTCTCGTAAACCTATGCATTTTGGTCAATAATTAGACTCCCAAAAAATTGCAAATTCAAAAATATCTTTGGGTGAGTATAATGAAAGTCAAGCTTTGGAGTGCGTGTATTTTGAGGATGATTGTAACGATTTTGGGTCTCTAATTCTTTATAATAAGAATGTTGAAACTAAAAGCTATAGCTTTCAAAAATTCTTATAATAATGATTTAGAGTATATTTCTGATGTGTGACACCCCGCCTAATTAATTACCGAGTGATCAGTCCTTAATTAATCAATTTCAGAATATCAAGTTGGTTCAGATATTACACAACTGTCAAAAACTTAAATTTTAATTTAATAAAACTAACCACCTAATATTTAAAAAGGGTGATGTCCAAATTTTATGTTGTCATGAACTACTACCAAAAGAATACCAATAAATACCATGCATCACAGTAACATAAATAAAGTCGGACTGAAGTAAAATAAATGTCTGGAGTAAACATTTCCAAAAACAATCCCATACAATAAATCCAATAAAAGAAGCCAAATCTAAGAGAGAGAATTTAAAACGACTAAATCTCTGAAAGTAAACATAAGTAAGGACGACATGTCCAACATAATGGAGAACTGAAAAGGAAAGAATGAGCTGAGTCATCTACTAGCAATAATCCCGTAGCTTCCACAACAGTTACGGTATGGCGACTAAATAGAGTCTCTTAAGGCTGGTGTCCCTGTGGCTGGGCACCTAAAATAATGGAACAATACAAAAAATAGACAGAAAAACGGGTCAGATCCCCAGTTGAAAACAGTTTAAAAATAACAAGTGCTTAAATTGATTCAATTAGCACAATTATTTTTCAAGTTAACTTAGCGTGCTCACTTGAGATACTCACCCCTCGATCTAGTGTGCACGTCTAACGAGTCTAACTACCTATACTAGACATGATACCCCGACTGACGACTAAGTGTATAATATTATGGTTTAAAGTCTCCCTAAATAACTCAAAGCCAACGTACTTATGATTTCAATATATATTGAGGATTAATTTAGTTTATTCTCGTATTCTTATAAATGCCCAACTGATAATACCATAAGTGTACATTAAAAAAATAGCGTCAACAATATAAGACACCAAACATGATTCCGGTATACACACATTATTCGCTTTATGTATACATATTAATTTATATGAATATAGTAATATTGCACCCTTGGTTGAGAAACCCCTTAGTGCTACGTATACTCGGCTATCTAGTACATTCGCAAAGCTCACGCATATAGGACAACAGGTTCAATCTCTCGAGAACCAATAAAAACATAAACACCTATCGGAGGCGAACATAGTCCCAAGACGATGGGCTACGCACATACTTACGCACCCATACGACCGTCATCACTATCATTCTCACGGATAGCCCGTACCTACGTTCCCTGCTCTAGTGGTACGACTCTAAATTCCCCGAAGACACACAAGATCCGGTCGTCCACAATGCCTTAACCTCCGTTCGATAGCCAGTAGCTAGGTATGTCATACACATAATATTTTAATCAATAATCATACACACAACTTATATAAATTCATTAGCTTTCCCATAGTCTAGTGTTTGTAGCACGTATATTATATCTCTTATTATAACCCGTACTTTATCCCTGTATACTCTATATTGTATTTTCGTATTGTAATACCCCGTATTTTTATGGCTTTTAAATTATGGGATTTACTAATTTTAATTGAGATAAATTAATTTAATTTTAATCCGGAATGTTGTTTTTAATATTTACTAACGTGACGAGAGTTAGTAATTATTAGAAATTTGTTATTTGTTGAATGTTACTGGATGAGTATAGTAATATATGAGATTTATTTTTATAAAATTGTCACGTGTGAATAAAATGGCAATTATGAAAATTTGAGTCGGGACGCGCCTGTGTCGTGTCGGGACTAAATGTTGATTAATAAAAGTGAATAAATTATAAGTTGCTCGTATGGTCATTTTGAGTGCTCCAAAGTGTCCGAAAGGGTCGAGATAGTCAGAAAAGTGTACCCGGGGGTTTAGTTTGAGTCTCGGGGCGTTTTTAGGCTTAATTAGCACCCCGGGAGGGCGTTTTGGACATTTCGTAATTTTGGGTAATTAAACCCAAGAATTTTCAAGGGTTATATCAGATGTTAAGTGTCATCTTTTAGGGTTAACACAACCTAAAACTAATGACGACCATTGGAGAGGAAGAGGAGAAGCTCTCCAAGGAGTTCTAGGCCAAGAACACCTCCGATTGCACCGCCGTCACCGCCAAATCGTAGATCGCGTGAAGGGGATCACAACCAAACCTTTTTCTTCCAAAAATAAGAGACTAAATTTCCAGGCAAGTATCTATCTTGCTTTTATCAAGTTAAGGCATCCTTTTATATTAGTCTTAGGTTGATTAGAATTAGTGTTCTTGAAGAAAAATGTTAAGTGGAGATACAAATTGCATGTTATAGTGATAGAGATCATATTTCTGGAAATCCATTTCACATGTAGAGGTTGAGCCATGAATTTCCATGGTATTAGTGATAGAAAATCTGGAAAAATAATTAAAGAAACGAAGTTAAAGAAAAATTAGGGTTATTGAGAGTTATAAAGATTTTGACCCTTTTTTCCTTGTTATAGATGATGAAAATTCGCATGTGTTACGTAGGATATTGTTTAAATGGGTATACAATACTTGTAGTATGACTTTTTGGGAGTTTGGGACTGTAATACGATGGTTTAGAGGAGTTTGGGGTAACAATTCCGTAGCTGGGTTTTCTGCAGTTTCGCCATAACTGCTTGATCGATCGATCGAGCCCAGAGCATCGATCGATCGAAGGTTCGATGGATAGACCCCCTTCCATCGATCGATCGACCCTCCTGGGAAAACTTAATTTTTGCTCGTGTTAGCTTAATCCGAATTTATGCGTAGTAAACCTTGATTAGGGTTGCTAGAATATAATGGAACATAAAGAGGACTAGTAGGGTCAAGAGAAATCCCATAAAGTGGAACTTTAATGTGAAGGGAAATAAAGGGTAAACGGGGAGACTTTCAGACTTAAGAAATCATACGTGTGTTGATTAAATAATTGAAACATCTAATAAGTTGGATTAGAAGGCGAGAGAGGACCTACTGAAATTGTATTTAGATTAAGAAAACACTTTGAGTGACAAGAAGTGAGTTTAGAATAAATTAATTACGAGAATAAAACGGAATGAGACCGTTATACGATATAATGGAGTAAAACGTGTAATAACGGATAATGAAAATTTTGGGCTGTGAGAGTACCTAATTTAATAATGTGGATGTGAATACATATTTATATATGACGGTGTTATTGTGCATATATTATTTCTGTGTAAAAATCGTACCCGCGCTACTTGCTATCCCTGAGGTTACCGCTCTGGGACAGTCTTATCTCGATGTGCCTTTATGGGGGATATTGACTCGTACCCTAGAAGATAGATATCCTTGGTATAGGCTATCTGATCGATGGTCAGACGGTCCTAAGAGACGTGAGGGTATGTACTGACCTCTTAGAGACTTGGAATCTATGATTCGCCTCAATGTTGTTTATGTTTGTGTTAATACAGTTCGAGAGTGATTCCGAACTAGTATTTCCCTTAGTTTGTGTGATACGGGGACTTGATAACAGAGTATGCCTGCACCATAGTTTTTATGTGGGGTGCCGTTAGTATATATATAATTTATGAGTGATTGGTATATATATACTTATATATGGAAGTCTAGCACCATAGATTTTATGTGGGGTGCTGTTTGTATATATATATTATACGAGTGATTAATATATATACGTGTAACTATATGAGAACTTTCTACTGAGTAAAATAGTAGTTGAGTATATTATGAAATTCATCAACTTCACTGTAAGTATTCGGAAACATTATAACAATACGAACTTATTCTAAATAACGGAAGAAATCTTGAAGAGATAGAATTTTCTAAAGTTAATATCATAACCTTAATTTTACGTGTTAAAACATGTGGAGAATAAGTTAGAGAGATATATGGGGTTCATTAGTACGATAGACGTGCACACTAGATGAGAGGTGAGAATTCTCAAGAGAGTGTCGCATACTAATATGACGGTTGCATTAACCGGTAAACATTTTAAATACTTACTAAACTATTTCAAAACTGTTTTACATTCGGGCTCTGACCCGTTTGTTGTTATCTCTTCTACCTTGTGTATATATATATGTATTACAGGTGCCCAGCCACAGGGGCGTCTGGCTTAGGATTCTTTGGATGGAATGTGCTGTAGCTTTTGTGGGAGTTGCAGGCCATTACGTAGACGACCTCATTGTTGACTCTACTTCTAGTTCAGCTTTATCCAGTGGGGGCATGTGACGCCCTTTTCCATTATTTAGTTGATATTATTAGAGACTGTAATTCTTTTTTCTTTCCGCATTTTTATTTCGGGATTTATTACTGTCAGGATGTTTTCCTTTAGTGTTGTAAATGTTGGGATTTATTATTGATGGTTAAATTCTTGAATGTTCATTTTTATTCTTATACTAAATGTGTGACTCTTAATATGTTAATGATTAAAGGTTTTATAATTGGATTTAATAAAATGGATGTAAGGTTTCAAATGGTTTTGACACTTAGATTAATTATTTAGGGTGTTTAATTGGAAAAGTTACTTTGCGATTGTGATGCTAAGAATGAACCAACTGTTCACCTTGATTTTAATTTAATAAAGGAGTGATCGCCTGGTATTTAATTAGGCGGGGTGTCACAAGTGGTATCAGAGCATCAGGTTCTAGTGTCCTTTAGGATCTGTTCGGCTTATTATGCTTTCAGCGTTGCTTTGTTTGATATAGAGCCCTATGTTTAGGATTGTCGATTTTTTTGATGAGATTTCATTCTCCTGCTATGACGTATATACATTAGTGAATTCTAGTTTCGTTCGGATGTGTGCGTGTGCCGAGCAATGACGGATGTCAAAAGAGGACTGTTAAGCGGACATCAGGAGGAAAGGCTCAGTTGAGATTATAAAATATATCCAAGGATGATGACCGTAGTCGAGGTCACCCCCATTATGGCGCGAGAAGCCAAGACTAGAAAGGCGACTAGGGCGCAACAATGATTTCCAAGTGCGTCTATGATTGAATGAGGTGCGAGAGTAAACATACCCAATGTGTTACCAAACGTGTAGGGAATTGTCAGTGGGAAATTCTAGAAACGCGGAGATTATGTGTGTTTACCAAAGGAGTTAAAGTATCCAAAGGTTTAGATATAGAACGGGGTGTGACTAACTGAAAGTAAAAATTTAGAGAAAATTTTTCTTGACTTTCAGGACGAAGTTATAATGATGGGAGTCAACCACCAATTTTAGAAGTGGAATGCTATGCCTATAGGATAACCTTAGGCACAGTGTTGACCGTATGTTCCTTCCCCAACTGTTCAAGATTAGAAGCAAACGTGGTTCTGAACTCATCGCGGGAGGGCATGACAGGGGTCCATTTGTGAATATGAATCTTAACCGCTAGCGAATTTTGTATCGAAAGATGTAGATACGAGTGGAGGAAATGACTCCAAGTGGGAGATCGACTCGTAATAATAGTTGATAACACTCAAAGAGGAAATTATGATGGACGGCCGATTTAGAGGTTGACAACGTCGTATTTTGTCAAAATAGATGATAACGCTTCTTTGTGGGGGAAAGATAAAAGAATCGAAGAATTTAGTCGAGAATAAGACTGAATACAACGATGGTGGTGTAGCACCACAAAGGGATGTGGATACACATCAAGGGACACATTTAAATGCTTAAGATAGTTAAATTCTTACCAAGAGATGGTAAATTCAATAAGGACTATTATAGTCAGTAACATGTTCTTTATGGCCTAAAAGACTAAGGGTATAATCGGGATAGCTAACAGGAATCGAGTTTACTAAAAGTCCGAGAGAAGGACAATCCTAACCTGGTTAGTAGGACAGGTAGCAAGTGGATTATGTGTTGAGGTATTTTTGTACGGAGTGAAATCGCTCGCGATAATATGTTCCAAAGTGGGAAAAAGGGACAAGAATACGGTGCCTAGTAAAGGACGACGATTAAAATAATTTTGTTTTGTTTTGGGCAGACGTGTTACGTCTGAAAACCATTTGTGCAGTCAAGACGATTTCCAGGATGGAAGTATAAGTTGTATCCTTAGAGGATGCGGCGTGTTTATGTGACACGAGCGAGTTACCATACTTTGTTCATTGCAAGATTAGCATGTGAGACAAGTTTAATGCATATAATTATAAACGTTATTTAAATGTGAATATTTTTCCCTAGTGTAGCGGGATTTTTCTTTAGTGCTATCCGCGGAGGATGAATGAGTATATTAACAGTGTTATGAACTTTATTGAGGTTACTCGTCGTAGTGATGCGATATACGAATATGGTATTATCTTTGATAAAACATTGTAAAAAAATTGTTAGTACGATAGTGGGCATTTATTGCAAGACTATCGGAGTGGTTGCATTAGTGCAACATGTTTCATTTTTGTTCTGGCGAGACTTCACCTGAAAGAAGGTCAGACTCGCACTTATTTTATCTATCCTAGAGACTTAGGAGGAGATAGTGGGCTCGAGATATTCGATGCCAATGTATGTATAGACTTTGTCAGTATGATTCAGTATGTATCGGGATTTACCGTTGAGCGAAAAGATTTGACTCAGTATTATGTTTAGCACTCCGGACTTAGTGATAGGAAGAGTGCAGTGTTATATCTATCCTTTAGAGATGTGGGAGTTAAGAGTTATACCCATATTATTAAGGAAAGTAATTTCGATAATTCCGATCGTATGTATTCGAGGTTTATAGAATGCAATTACCATCAACCAACACGGGATGATAGTGAAATTGGTGAAACATTCTTTGTTAAGCATAATTACGGGAGGAATTATAAATTTTTCGTCAAGGGATGGAATAAAGGGGTACATGCTATGGACGGAGGACCTAACGGATTTCGATAATCGACAATGCTAGGTAGTAGTGTATCGGTGGGGTTCCTTGTTTGGATTTCTCTTTGCGAGACATCCCACGCATGAAACTTAGCGTAAGGTTGGAAATAGGGAGACGTTTGGTCACTATTCCATGAGTTCGGTACCTTGGTCGAAATGGGATCAAGTAATTACATATGTAAGTTGGCAGTTGAATTTTGTTTTAAAGCCATTGGAGCCGGATTTTGCGGTAAGAAGGCATTGAAATTTATCCCCACGAGTTGAGGGGTGGAACGATGATAAGGAGAATTTAAAAGTTTTGATTTCCAAGGTGAATAAGGAGTTGGAATGATTTTTAACATGGATTATCTGGAAAGAACTTTATTATACGAAAGAGATGATCTGTAATTATTTTGATGAATAAAGAGTTAGTGATTTATTTTGGTCGTTGTACCTATTTGGGAAATTATTGTACTTATCTGAAGAAGGTTGAGATTTGTTATTCCTCTTTTATGGTCATGAAATTTGAATGCCCTATTCCTTACACTTTGTTGGATTTAGTTAGTTTCACTGATGTGTAGCACGCCGTTCGCTCTCCTAGGACGGTCGGGGTGTTGCAAAATGTGGGCATCTGGGTTAGCTGCTGTTAAAATAGTCCGAGTCGAAGGGACGTGGTAATAAACGTGTGAAATATATGTTTGTGGGACTAGTATAACGAAGTGGAAGTGATATAGTGGATTAAACATCACATGAGGGGCGATACTCCAAACATAAGTGTGCAATTAGAATAGCACGTCCTAATTTGATTGGAAGGCTGTGGGAAGCCATTTAAGAAGGGGTATTCCTTGAATGGAGCATAATCAAATTATTATGAAGAACACTCGGAGCGGTGTTGTTAGTAGTCAAGTGTGAGAGGGAATTGAGCGTACAAATAGTAATTATGTTAGTATGGTATAAGAGATCCAGAAGTGCGTACCGTGGAAGAAAGAGCACGGGTCGGGAATTCGGCATACACCAACGAAGGAAGGAGAGTATTACGTGTCACATAATGTAAGACATTTAAAGGGAAAAATCGATGTTTAGCGGGACGTAGTGAGTAGTCTCTACATGCACCGCCCATAGGTAAGGTTTGGTTGAAAGAGGAGAATCAACCAAAGAATTTTGTGTTTATCGACAATTCCTGAAAATGAAAGAGGTCGGTAAAGTTCTTGGATGGGTTGCCATCCTCAAAATAAGATCAAGGGTTCATCCCGAACATGTGAATTAATTCGCCAAGAAGGAAGTGATTGGTAATCCTTTGGGCTGGTTTACAATATTAACTAGTATGCCCCGAACTTCCTTTGAAAGGAAGGATCGCGCTAGTGCATGGTCCGACGCAGTATAAATTTCTGAATTAGGATGAGATTGGTGAATCCCACCTTTGATATGGGATTTCAGGAACCAGCGGAGATAAGGTTTCGCTTCGAGTAGGATGTATCACCCTTAGCCAGGACATAGGCGCACGATGATTAAAGATTAGTGGAGCCACGTGAAGGAGATTTTGGAATCTTGGTACGATGATTTCAGGAATGCTCTGTAGAAGCATTCGTACCTGTCTGTCGCGCACGAGGTGCTTATTAAGGTTTTGTTATGGAAGAATCTCGACTATTCTCCTTCCGTATGTTTAGAGGTGAGTAGATATTCAAAATTTTTGGATCGGCCGAGATAATATCCGATAACTATGGTGGAATTCCACGACTGTTTTAGGCAAACAAGAGTGGTCAAATGTTCGTATGGTTTTCTCAGAATGGGAGGTTTGAATAAGAATAAATCCGAGTAGTTGTCATGTAGTGAGTTGCGACCTCCTAATGATAGTGAGATAATGGAAATTTATAACGTATAGGCGTGACCTATTCGAATGTTGTCGGTTGGGAGCGCAATGTGAAGTGTCTCCAATGAGAATGTAAAACAGGGTTGCTGTGAGGAAAGGGCTATAGTGATTGAGCGCCTTACGATGTAAATGGTTTGTGTACGGAAAAGGATATCCAGAATTGTGCTACCTGATAGGCCTTATTTTCCGAATTTCGGGACGAAATTTCATTATTAGGGGGGAAGTATGTAATACCCCGTATTTTTATGGCTTTTAAATTATGGGATTTATTAATTTTAATTGAGATAAATTAATTTAATTTTAATCCGGAATGTTGTTTTTAATATTTACTAGCGTGACGAGAGTTAGTAATTATTGGAAATTTGTTATTTGTTGAATGTTACTGGATGAGTATAGTAATATATGAGATTTATTTTTATAAAATTGTCACGTGTGAATAAAATGGCAATTATGGAAATTTAAGTCGGGACGCGCCTGTGTCGTGTTGGAACTAAATGTTGATTAATAAAAGTGAATAAATTATAAGTTTCTCTTATGGTCGTTTTGAGTGTGACAAAGTGTCCGGAAGGGTCGAGATAGTCAGAAAAGTGTACTCGGGGGTTTAGTTTGAGTCTCGGGGCGTTTTTAGGCTTAATTTGCACCCCGGGCGGGCGTTTTGGACATTTCATAATTTTGGGTAATTAAACCCACGAATTTGCAAGGGTTATATCAGATGTTAAGTGTCATCTTTTAGGGTTAACACAACCTAAAACTAATGACGGCCATTGGAGAGGAAGAGGAGAAGCTCTCCAAGGAGTTCTAGGCCAAGAACACCTCCGATTGCACCGCCGTCACCGCCAAATCGTAGATCGCGCGAAGGGGATCACAACCACACTTTTTTCTTCCACAAATCGGAGACTAAATTTCCAGGCAAGTATCTATCTTGCTTTTATCAAGTTAAGGCATCCTTTTATATTAGTCTTAGGTTGATTAGAATTAGTGTTCTTGAAGAAAAATGTTAATTGGAGATACAAATTGGATGTTATAGTGATAGAGATCATATTTCTGGAAATCCATTTCACATGTAGAGGTTGAGCCACGAATTTCCATGGTATTAGTGATAGAAAATCTGGAAAAATAATTAAAGAAACGAAGTTAAAGAAAAATTAGGGTTATTGAGAGTTATAAAGATTTTGACCCTTTTTTCCTTGTTATAGATGATGAAAATTCGCATGTGTTACGTAGGATATTGTTTAAATGGGTATACAATACTTGTAGTATGAATTTTTGGGAGTTTGGGACTGTAATACGATGGTTTGGAGGAGTTTGGGGTAACAATTCCGTAGCTGGGTTTTCTGCAGTTTCGCCATAACTGCTTGATCGATCGATCGAGCCCAGAGCATCGATCGATCGAAGGTTCGATGGATAGACCCCCTTCCATCGATCGATCGACCCTCCTGGGAAAACTTAATTTTTGCTCGTGTTAGCTTAATCCGATTTTATGCATAGTAAACCTTGATTAGGGTTGCTAGAATATAATGGAACATAAAGAGGACTAGTAGGGTCAAGAGAAATCCCATAAAGTGGAACTTTAATGTGAAGGGAAATAAAGGGTAAACGGGGAGACTTTCAGACTTAAGAAATCATATGTGTGTTGATTAAATAATCGAAACATCTAATAAGTTAGATTAGAAGGCGAGAGAGGACTAACTGAAATTGTACTTAGATTAAGAAAACACTTCGAGTGACAAGAAGTGAGTTTAGAATAAATTAATTACGAGAATGAAACGGAATGAGGCCGTTATACGAAATAATGGAGTAAAACGTGTAATAACGAATAATGAAAATTTTGGGTCGTGAGAGTACCTAATTTAATAATGTGGATGTGAATACATATTTATATATGACGGTGTGATTGTGCATATATTATTTCTGTGTAAAAATCGTACCCGCGCTACTTGCTATCCCTGAGGTTACCGCACTGGGACAGTCTTATCTCGATGTGCCTTTATGGGGGATATTGACTCGTACCCTAGAAGATAGATATCCTTGGTATAGGCTATCTGATCGATGGTCAGACGGTCCTAAGAGACGTGAGGGTATGTACTGACCTCTTAGAGACTTGGAATCTATGCTTCGCCTCAATGTTGTTTGTGTTTGTGTTAATACAGTTCGAGAGTGATTCCGAACTAGTATTTCCCTTAGTTTGTGTGATACGAGGACTTGATAGCAGAGTATGCCAGCACCATAGTTTTTATGTGGGGTGCCGTTAGTATATATATAATTTATGAGTGATTGGTATATATATACTTATATATGGAAGTCTAGCACCATAGATTTTATGTGGGGTGCTGTTTGTATATATATATTATACGAGTGATTAATATATATACGTGTAACTATATGAGAACTTTCTACTGAGTAAAATAGTAGTTGAGTATATTATGAAATTCATCAACTTCACTGTAAGTATTCGGAAACATTATAACAATACATAATTATTCTAAATAACGGAAGAAATCTTGAAGATATAGACTTTTCTAAAGTTAATATCATAACCTTAATTTCACGTGTTAAAACCTATGGAGAATAAGTTAGAGAGATATATGGGGTTCATTAGTATGATAGACGTGCACACTAGATGAGAGGTGAGAATTCTCAAGAGAGTGTCGCATACTAATATGACGGTTGCATTAACCGGTAAACATTTTAAATACTTGCTAAACTATTTCAAAACTGTTTTACATTCTGGCTCTGACCAGTTTGTTGTTATCTCTTCTCCCTTGTGTATATATATATATATGTATTACAGGTGCCCAGCCACAGGGGTGTCTGGCTTAGGATTCTTTGGATGGAACGTGCTGTAGCTTTTGTGGGAGTTGCAGGCCATTGCTTAGACGACCTCATTGTTGACTTTACTTCTAGTTCAGCTTTATCCAGTGGGGGCATGTGACGCCCTTTTCCATTATTTAGTTGATATTATCAGAGACTGTAATTCTTTTTACTTTTCGCATTTTTATTTCGGGATTTAGTACTGTCAGGATGTTTTCCTTGAGTGTTGTAAATGTTGGGATTTATTATTGATGGTTAAATTCTTGAATGTTCATTTTTATTCTTATACTAAATGTGTGACTCTTAATATTTTAATGATTAAAGGTTTTATAATCGGATTTAATAAAATGGATGTAAGGTTTCAAATGGTTTTGACACTTAGCTTAATTATTTAGGTTGTTTAATTGGAAAAGTTACTTTGCGACAGTGATGCTAAGAATGAACCAACTGTTCACCTTGATTTTAATTTAATAAAGGAGTGATCGCCCAGTATTTAATTAGGCGGGGTGTCACACGTACCTCCTTAATTCTATGGATTTTATACCATCCGAGGGTCGACGTATTCTCCGCTCACTATTAATTATCAATATAAGTCACTCGACGATCATTCTAGTTTAACACTTATTAAAATAAGCCTACGGGAAGTTCGAAACAAAATCGGCTTAAAAATACCATTCTGGAATCTCGTTAGAAGGCCTAGAAATATCGTTCGAACGAGGGTCGTTCGAACGAAGGCACTTCGAACAAACCACCTAACTCGTTAGAAGGGCTATTGTAATCTTGTTAGAAGTCTTGTTCGAATGAGGTCGTGCGAACGACCTGGGCTGGACATCTAACGAAATTTCTGAAGTCGCCCAGATCATCTCCAAAGTTCATTTTTCTAGATTTTCTCCACTTAAATCTCAACCTAAATCCATTCTAACCCAAATGTAAGGTTTCTAAACTACTGTAAGTCACCCTAGGACACTTCTTAGCATAGTTTTGGGGTCCAATCATTCTAATCATCATTTAATTTCAATAAATCCCTAAATTTTACCATCAACCATATTAACATAAACCTAGAATTATTTGTCCATAAAAACTCCACTTTTATTTCGTGATTAACATCTAATTAACCAATTTATCATTCTTATTAAGGGGAAAATCCTCTACATACAAACCCCCATCTGATTTTTTAACTTTCCTACACGATCTCAACATAGGTAAACCCAAATTGGTATTTCTTTTTCTAAAACCTCAACATATATTAACAAGAGTAATAATTGCTAAGAGAAGAGCAAGATAATAACTTGCCTTAAAAAGGAAGTTCTGATTCGCGGTTGAAAATGGTATGGGAACGATCCTTTTGATCCGATCTACGCATTGGCATACTTTTTGGTGCAAAAGCTTGAGTTCTTGGCTTAGGGCTCTAATGGAGTCTTCTTCTTCTTCTTCTTCTTCTTCTTCTTCTTCTTCTTCTTCTTCTTCTTCTTCTTCTTCTTCTTCTTCTTCTTCTTCTTCTTCTTCTTCTTCTTCTTCCTTGGTTCTCTCTCTCTTTGCCTCTATATCTTACGTAAGTTGAACTAACAGTCCACTAACCCAATCTGCTTTTACTTAAACCCAATTTTCGTCCATTTAATTACCCAAAAATTTCAAAAGACCAAAATACCCCTCTGGGGTGTCGTTTTGGGTTAAAATGCCCCGGACTCCAAATAAAATACCCGAGTAGTGTTTTCCGACTATTTCGACCCTTCCGGACACTCTGGCGCACTTAAAATAGTCGTTCGAGTTATACAAAAATAATTTATCTTTTGAAACCCCCAACTACATAATAGTGACGCGACTCATACGTGTCCCATATATTTATAACTTAACTACCGTGTATCTCTTCCCGGCCATAATATTATTTCAATAATTACTAACTCTCATCACGCTAGTGATTATTATCATACAAATTGAATTAATCACAATTTAAATTTTTCTCCCATTAATTTAATTAATCCCCATTTTCTATAAAAATAGTTATGCGCAAAAATATGAGGTATTACATGATGGTAATTTTCAAAGTTCTCATTTTCAAGAATCCGCGCCTCGGCCTATGACTTTCGGTGTGGGCTTGCGCATGCTTGAAAATGAGAAAATTCAAAATTGTTATCGAGAAGAAAATCGTTGTTGGGAGCATGAGTTGGATTTATTATTTGAATCCGACGACGATTTTTCTTCCGAGACTATTGAAGTTGAGGAATGTTTTTAACCAAATGAGGACTTTGTGCCTAGCCAAACCATTCTTCACTTTGCCCATGGCTTAATTGAGAATGAAATGGACGTAGTATCCATTTTCAATGAAATGATTTCTTCTTTGGTCCCCAAAGAAGAATATTTGAAGAGTGCCCAATATGTGTGTTTCAAACAAAACCATTTTTTTCTCAGAAAAATTATCCAACTTTTAATTATGCACCAAACCAAGTTGTGAAAAACCCAATTCTTACTTTAAACCAATTTTATCTTGATTAATCCTAAACATGCATCTAGTGATTAAATCAAATAAAATAAGGTAAAGAATACTCACAACGCCGGATGTACGAGGAAAAAACCCAAAACGGGAAAACAACCTCAGACGGCCCAAGCTAGACAATCACTATGAACAATGGTTTTACAAAGACAGATTAGCCTTACTCAATGAATCGATCCCCATGGGTCTTGACGCTCCTTCTGATCTTCTACCGTTCTTCAATAGTTCCCATGCAGAAAGTCCTTCTTCCATGATACCTGTCCACAACACTCGACTCCGTGAATGTCTCGGTGTCCACCGATTGGCTTTGATTCATCTACGATGTTGAACAAGAAGTCCTTCTCTTTTCTTCACCGCAAAAACCTTTGATGTTCAATGATAGAACAAACGTCTTTGGTGCCGCAAGATCACTAAAACATATAAGAACGATATCTCGGATCTTTGCAAACTCTAAGGATGTGTTTATGCCTTTTAAACCTTAGAAAACATGTGCAAACAACGTACTGAAATGCAAACTATTTTTTCCAGATGCACACTTACTAAACTCTGATAAAAGCACGCTTTAAATAACAAATAAGCGCCGCCTCGAAAAATGTGTCGTTCGAGCGAGAAGTTTGACTTTTTGTTTAAAACGTCTCTTCCAGAAGAGATCCAAATAAGTCAAACTCTATTTCGAGCTTATCAGAATTAAAACATAGAGTAAACCTTTTAAAACACTATAAAACATTTTTCTTTATAAAAAATACATCCTTATCTTTTATAAAAACAATTTCGAGCACCGTTAATTATACGCATTCATACCTGAGTGATCTCGAAATGAAATTAACTTTGAAGACGATTAAACTTGCACCAATTAAACATCGGCGTGATAAATTCTTTGAAGCTTTGCCGCAACGTCTTCAATTTTCTTCAATACGTCATAGACCAAGTGGGATCGTGATAAAATTAAAATCTCCATATGACATATTACAAACACATTTTTGTTCACGAAATTAAGTCAAAACAATATAGGGACTAAATTGGAAATTTATGTCCTTACAAATCTCCCCCTTTGACTATTCCGGGACAAAACTAAACCAGTGAAATGCCTAAGCCGGGTCATCAAGCCGTATGATGCCTAAATCTCATGCCATAAACCCAAAATAAAAAATACAAGACACGGACTAGTATATGTAGCACCGGTGATCATAAACTGTCTGAATGTGATGTAGACTTGAAATCTCGAATTGATGAAGTATACCTACACACATGAAATAGATAAACAAAAACCCAGTGAAGTATGGAGGAACAAATGATACCAATTTATATTTCTAATAAGAACAAATCATTTGAAACATGTGAGCAATTATTTGTTACCAATTAGGAAAAAATGTAATCAAACAATATGTAAATCCAGATATCAATAAAAATGCTCAACAAATCTCCCCCTACATCACATACATATCTCCCCCTTTTTGTCTCGAATAGACAATCTGGTGAAAAGATAAACCAATTAAAGTATCTAGCTTGAGAATATACCAATTTAAATAGATTGGATACCAATTTGAGAATTGAAAATGCCAGATAACCATGCAATAACCAGCTAAATATGATCAAGAGATGAATGATCAGTAGCTAGTAAACCAAGGAATTACACAAAAAATCTAGCAATCTAATCAGGTGTGATAAACGGACTATATGAAGAAAAAAAATCCAATTTTGAACCAATTAAAACCTGCATATAAACCAGTCAGTGTAGAAAAACTTCCAGCAGTATAAAAAAATATACAAATTTTAACTAGGGACTGCAAACCAATCAAAAGCTCCAAAACAGCCTTTCATTCGAACGAGTCAGGGACATCACTCAAACGAGTTGAGGATGTCGCTCGAATGAAGTACAAATGTCGTTCGCACGAGATGGATATGTCGCCTGAACGACTTCTCGCGACCTGCCAAAATTTCCCAGATTCCCAGAAATGTTATATAATATTGCCCAGTGAAAAAATATCCATAAAAAAATTCCAGGAAGGGCCTGACAGAAGCAAAGCAGTTTTAAACAGTAGGCTTTTAACACAAAACGCAAAAACTCATAAAAACTAAAAATGCGAGTTACATGAAAACATAGTACCGATGTGCTCAAACATGTATATGGAATGAATATGCGTGAAACTACAACAAATGAGTCACAATTCCAACACATCGAAATGATCAAGAAGCTCTAATTGATAGCAATAAATCATCAAACTATATCATATTCATATGACAATAAAAGTGTGAGCTTAATGAACTAAACATAATACATGCACACAAATCCAGAATTTTGACGATTCTACAAACAATAGCGTCAAATTGCAATGTTTCAACATTAGGATTAGTTGTGCAAACCCGTTTAAATTTTTAATCCATCCAAACTCCATCAATAATATCATATTTTCTTTGGAATGAACTAAACCAATTTGGACCTTTTCTTATCATATTGCATTTTCTTTTGGGCTCTTTTAAATGGTGGCTTTCACGACGAGTTAATTTTGAACTCTCGCAGCCCTTTCCCGTGAATCACTCATCATTTTTACCAATTCAAATCCTCACAATAAACGGTTATTACATGCACACTTCTCCTTAAGTCTACTTACGCATAGATGACAATATTGAGATAAGAACGCCTCATCAAATTCAAATATGCAAGAGAAGTCAAACATCCGTATAAACTCGTTCATTCGTGCAATGTTGGCATATATACAAAGTCGAATCAAAATGCATATCAACTTCGAAACAACCCCGTATAAACAATGGTTAAGATCATTCTAAGCATCGATAATTATGACCAAATGTCCTAGCCACATGAATATGAAATGATGGGGGTGGGGTGGGGTCCAAGAACACCAATATGCCACATCAAACATGTAAACTCAAAAACAAAAGCCTAAAATCTTTTTGGTTTTTCAAAAGTTTTCTCAAAACTAAATTCTTTTTGTATTTTTTGAATAAGGCTCAAACAAGTGAAAAATAAAATACAAAGAGATAAACATGTCATAACACTAGCAAATGATAAATCATGATGTTAGGGCTAGCGTATGACAAACATGCAATCTACTATCCATAAGAAATAGCAAGAGATGAATCATGTGCATGCATGTGAGAATCAACCAACGAAGAATTTAGCATTTCCAAAACGGATTTCCTAACCCAAACAGGCGTATACCTAACAAAACGAGTTTTGGGAACTTATGGGACACTACGTTTAATCTTCCTAGGGTATTTTCTAAGATCAAAAGAAAAACTCCTAAGGTGACCTTTCCTACCACAATACGAACATGTGAAAACACGACGAGGAATGGGACCTTTAGGTTGACCTTTTTTAATACCCTCGAATGTGGTTGACGCCTTAAGACAAACTATGGTTTTGGCTTTTACATTCGAACCACTAGAACAAGATAAGCCGCTACCATTACTACTCGAGTCATTTAAATCATTTTTTAACTTCAAAACTTTTGACTCAAGCAAACGATTAGACTCCTCAAACTCCCGGGACTCCTTCTTTAAATTTTCAATTACCCCTAGAAGGTTATCTCGCTCCCCCTCAATGTGAACAAACTTATCCCTAAGAACCTTTTCTCGTGCCACAAAATCATTATTCGAATTATTTTCCTCAACGACACAAGCTTTAGAATTTTTTAAATCCTATAACTCTTTTTTTAAGATTAAGACTCTATCATCACTCTCCTTTTTGCCCAATTTTAATATATTAAAATTTTTGAACAAGGAACTAAAGTACTCACAACAAATATCTCTTTGAATTTGAAACATTTGCAAATATTAAATCCTATTTTTGAAACCATAATTTTCTTTCTCCAAAACATCTATACGTTTTGCAAATTTTCAAATTCAAATGATGTAAATCGTCAAAGCTTAAAGAATCCATTGAGAGAAAAAAAACACAGGAGAGATAAACAAACACTTGGGATCACAAAACAAATAAAATATGTTTTCTAGCTCTGATACCAATTTGAAGAGTACCCAATATGTGTGTTTCAAACAAAGCCAAATTTTTCTTAGAAAAATTATCCAACTTTTAATTATGCACCAAACCAAGTTGTGAAAAACCCAATTCTTACTTTAGACCAATTTTATCTTGATTAATACTAAACATGCATCTAGTGATTAAAGCAAGTAAAATAAGACTGCTCATAATGCCGGATGTACGAGGAAAAAATCCAAAATGGGAAAACAACCTCGGACGGCCCAAGCCAGACAATCACTATGAACAATGGTTTTACAAAGACAGATTAGCCTTACTCAATGACTCGATCCCCATGGGTCTTGACGCTCCTTTTGATCTTCTACTATTCTTCAATAGTGCCCACGCAGAAAGTCCTTCTTCCACGATACCTGTCCACAACACTCGACTCCACGAATGTCTCGGTGTCCACCGATTGGCTTTGATTCCTCTACGATGTCGAACAAGAAGTCCTTTTCTTTTCTTCACCGCAAAACCCTTTGATGTTCAATGATAAAACAAACTTTAGTGTTATTAATTAGGGTTTCAATTTTTTCATTTTACATTTTAGGTTTTAGGAATCAGTGTTTTAGTTTTAGGATTTAAGGTCTACGATTTGGGTTATAAGTTTTAGGATTTTTGAATTAGGGTTTAAGGATTATGGTTTGGGTTTCGGGGTTTTGGGTATAGGATTTAGAAATTGGGAATTAGGGTTAGGAATTTAGGTTTTGGGTATACGGTTTAGGAATTGGTAATTGGTAATTAGAGTATACAGTTTACGATTTAGGTAATTTCTAAAGAGGAAAAGTGTTATTATTAAGAATCCCTCTAGCCCACTCAGTCTCTTAAACATCTAAAGCCCAAATAAACTAATCTAATTATATACTCTATGTCCTAAATCTTTGAACTTTAATCGGCCTAAAGTCTCATGTATCATAAATCAACCAACTAGGTTATTAACATTTAAACTCATTGGGCAAACTAAACTTCCAAAATCATTAATCCTCTTAAATAGACAAATTCAGTTCATCACTTGAATCCACATAATACATAAGTCAATTGGACATTAAATTTCCCACGAAATTAGTGAATTTTTTTTAACTTAACTGGGTATTGTACCTTAAGGTCGAAGGGTATTTGGATACATGCACACAAATATATACATACATATACACACACACACATACACATACATACACACACATATCACTTACACCTACTCATACAAACATAATATATATATATATATATATATATATATATATGTGTGTGTGTGTGTGTGTGTGTGTGTGTGTGGAGAGGGGGGGGGGGAGAGAGATCACGTGAAAAAGGAAGAAATGACTGGTGCCCTATATCTAAAGGTTATGGTCACGGCCCTTGTCTGTGACCACATTGCCTTGAAAATTTATTTTTTCCATGTCATTATCATGGCCATGGTAGTGGAAAAAATAAAATGTCAGGCAGTGTGGTCACGGATAAGGGCCGTGACCAGAAGTGTGACCATTTTAAAATAGTCATGGCCCAAAGTCGTAACCTATTTTAACCAAAAACCTTAACTTAGTCATGGACCTGATCATGGTCTGGGTTCATGACCAATGTTGGTAGTAATTTTGGTGCCCAGGTGGTCATAGAGGTTGTGATGGACCACAGACTGCCGTGGTCAAGCACTTGGGTTGTGATAGTGTTCATTGAATGTTACCTTTCTTGGTGGTCATGGACCTGATCACGCTTGTTTTGGCTTTGGTCATGGTCTTTATCCATGATCACCTGGTCACGGTCCTGGGTCGTGACCATTCTTCTATAAGCATTCCTGATTTGTGGTGAAGTGTTTAGTAAATTCAACTCAATGTCTTCCAAAGACTTATATTTTGCGTTCATACAAGGGGCGCACGAGCACGGAATCTTTTCACTTTCAAGATTTCTTTCTACATATTTAACAAATTCTTGAATGCCATTTACAAGATTATCATATATTCAGTTACTCTCCCCATCCACTCTTTGTATTATGGGAAATCCATTAAATACCCATCAAAATTTAATTAACTTATATTAATAGGTTGAAATAAAGGTCATGTTGCATACGAGAGAACACAATTCATTATTCTTTAAATTATTCAAAGGAAATATACAAACTTAGTATAACTCCTTTTAAACAACTTAAATTCATGTTCATACACTAAAATTGTAAAAAAAATGACCCAAAAACTTCAAATAACGTAAATAAATAAAATATTACAACTTGTTCTTAAATTAAACATTATTTATAGATTAAGCTTGACTAACAAATAAATTAACACAGTTATAAAGAAATTATCATAGTATTTCAACAAGGGCTCTTCTTTATTACCAACATACACCGGCTCTTCCCCACAAATGGTGTATATGTTATCAACCAGTATCTGAGCCTCACTTATCTACAAAGGGATATCATGAACATGAGTATCAACATTCAAGGAATCGAGTGCGCACGTGCTAAGAATCCTGGTATTGGCTAAGTTCCTTATATAGTACTAGTAGTTATAGTCACCATGAGTGGATGGCGATGATCCAGGGACTGTGGAAGGAGGAGGCATTTTGGAGGGAAATGTGACAGGATTAGGCACTGGGGAGGGGGTATTGAAGGAGGTGTAATTTTGGAGGGAAACATTGAGGCGAAGGATAGGGAAAACCTTGATAAGGAGGGTAGGGGTAACCTTGAGGAGGCATATGGGGTCAAAAACCTTGGGTAAATAAACGCGCCCAATTTCACTCTCTAAGACTCCAAGGTTACTCTTAGTCTCTTGAACATGCCCATCTGTCTTACTCGCCTCTTAGCTCGAGATGCGATTCCTCACCGAAGATAACTCGTCCATGAGAAGTGGAGTGTGTTTTAAATTGGTTTTCCTCATATGCAATCTAACACCTCTCGTCCTACCTCTTTTTCGATTTCCAAAGGTCCAGGTCAGGGCATCAACTTTAATATCATCATAAGGGATTGGAGTCTACTAACGGCTAATGTCTTTGATTGATTCCTGTAGCATAAAATTATATTTAGTTTCATAATTTTTACATTATTTATATAACATGTATATATATAAATGAATAACTAGTCATACTCACCATAGTCGGAGCTAAGTGTGGTCAAAATTTATTATTTTTGTCCCATTGGGCATGCATGTACAAGTTGCCTCAATTAGATTTTTTACTGGCATCTGGACTTCCCTTTGTCTTTTATGACCATTCACTCCTCAAATATTCATATGACTTAGACCCCATCCTTTAGACATCAACTTTCTTCTCTCTGTTTTGTTTATTTTCTCCCTCTAGACTAACTTTGGGTCCATCGCCTCATTTTCTAAAAAGTTGTTCTATTGATCGATCGCTATTTCAACATTCGAAGAGACTCTTTCTTTCATAGGAAAAATATCGGAGCTTGATGCCCCCTTCAGGTAATGTATCTGCCTAAAGTTCCTTCGAGATGGTCTCATTTTTTCAGAAACTTAGGAAAGAACCTTTTGCTTTGAATAGTCAGTGAATTAAAAACTTTTACAAAGTCATTCAAAAATATCATCCTTAATGTATTGATTAAATTAATTCTAGTTATCTGGTTCCATGACTCCCACATACATTTTCCCAAAGTGATAAACACTAGGATTTAAAGATTTGGACATCATTTCCGTGACAATAGGATTATTCCTGAGAAGGAGAACACAATGGATTTCTTCTCATTTTCTTGAGAGGTATCAATAGTGTGGGTGGGGGTGATGTATTAATAGGCATTTCCGTCCTACTCATAGATTGAGTGGTATAGTGAACCATTGACAGAGAATAATATGGTTCACGCAGTGGTGATGAGAATCTAGGTTGGGATGCAAGAAATGTGAATCCAGCAAGTGTCTCGTCATCATTTGGCAAGTTATCTCCATTGTTGTTCAACGTTATCTATAAAAACAATTAGCAACAATTTCGTTATACTAAAATTTTTATGACTGGCTAATCATATTTACGACTATCTATATGTATATACCTTCTCATAATATGACTTTAAAATGTATTAAATGTGTGTGATATCCATCCATTCGGTATTACTTTTTTAAAATCTATGGATGTTTCCACATGGCCAACAATGAAGAAAAGTATCTATGATTGAAGTATAGATATTCCTGACATGAACTCATAATCATTTCTTCATCGTCTTATTAGCAAGATTCAATTTAACGTGCATATATCGCGAGACATCACAGTCTTAGTTAATGATCTCTTTATATAGTTGTAGGAAAATTAAGATGCACCCAAACAGTATTACTTGGACATCTTTTAATGTGCCCAAGGAAAATATGAATGGCTAGTAATACCATTTCGATACTTGAATGCTCCTCAAGTATTCCAAAGAAGAATGGATAATATATTTAGACCATATTCATAATTTTGTCTTGTTTACATAGATGACATTCTTGTAGCCAGTAAGATTGAGATAGAGCATGTAAATCATCTTAAAAAGATTATTTTAGAATTTGATAAACATGGTATTGTTATTTTTAAAAAGAAAATGAAATTATTTTAGACTGAAATAGATTTTGTGGGAATTTATATTAATAGGGGAAAACTCTCCTTAACAGAACACATAACCAAAAAGATTATTGAGTTTCAGACTAACTCAAAGATAGAAAACAAGTACAATCATTTTTAATTTATTAAAGATCTTGCTTCAAAAAGACAAAGCCTAACTTCCAAATTAAAAGGAACAGATAAGACTAGCCCTTTTTATTGAACTAAAGATGATTTTAAAGTTATAAGACAAATTAAAGAAGCAGTAAAAAATATCCCTTTACTTGAACTGCCCAATGCTGAAGACCAATTTATAGTAGAAACAGATGCATCTGATAAACAATGGGGAGTAGTATACTTTGCCATTGATCATCAAGCAAAAAAGAAGAAATTTTGTAGATATAGTTTTGGAACCTTTACTAATTCAGAAACAAGATACATTGCCCATAAAAAATATGTTTTAGCAGGCACTCTATTTAGTATATAGGCAGCAGTCAAAAGGGCATCCCCCCAGAAGGATATTGGGAGGTTGTCTTGCGCCATCATACATCTAGTCATATCTAGAAGAGTTTTATTCCTTCTCTATGCAACACTATTTTGTTGCGGAGTGTGAGAAATAGTTAATTAGCTGTGTATCCCCTTTTCTTCACACGTTTCTTTGAACTGATCTGATAAGTATTCGCGTCCTCTATTTGTACGAAAAGTTTTTAACCTTTTCTATTGCTGATTCTCAACCTCTTCTATGTAGCATTTGAAACGATTCAAAGCTTCATAGTGGTGAGTGATCAGATAGACATGTCCAAATCGCATATAATCATCAGTAAATGTAGAAAATAAGAGGCCCCATGATGTGCCTTTACACTCATAGTCCACATATGTCTGAGTGTACTAATTCTAGCGATTTATTAGCTCTTAAAGCCTTACCAAAAGGCTTTCTACATGCTTTTCCTGCCAAACAAGGCTCACATATAGGTAGGTCGACCTTAGCGAGTGGGCCTAAAAGGCCTTCCCTAGCTAATCGGGCCATTCTATCTTTTCCTATATGCCCAAGTCTAGCATGCCAAGTAACTGAATCAACATTAACATTTGCAATATATGATAATGAAGGAGAAGAAACAGAATCAAATAAATTCAATTTAAATAAATTATTCCATAAAGATACATGACCACAAATAATATTATCTAAAATAATATTCAAACCACTACTATAAAAACTGAAAGAAAAAACCATAGTCTGATAAAGCTAAAACTGGAAGTAGATTATGCTTTATTCCAGGCACATAGAGCACATCACGAAGAAGTAGCTTGGTCCAAGTACTACGATGGAGTTCGTACGAACCGACTCCTTCAGCATCTTCACGAGCACCATTTACCATGTAGACACTCTGAGTACCAGCTGGAATGCGGCGATAGTTTACAAATCCTCCTCTATCCCTCATCACATGTCTTGTTGCTCCTGTATCTACAATCCACATAGGAGTAAAATGAGCAACTAATATATGAGAACATAGGCAAATATGGAGAGTGGAAAATAAAGAGGAATGGAAAGAGGATACCTTCTTTGGCTCAGTACAATCACGAGCAAAGTGTCCCTTATTACAACAGTTGTATCACTTTACTTTGGAAGTATCTTTCTTGCCACCTCACTTGCCTCTATGGCGCTTTGATATCTTTTTTCCCCTTAGGGCCATTTTCCCCAGCCTACTTATTTTTCTTTCCATTTTTATTTTTCTTGGGCCTATTTCCCTGACGTTTGCCACTCTGGGAGATAAGGATAACAGCATGGTTCGCCTCTTGGCACTTCGCCTCGAGCTCAACATGACGAGATATGTCAGAAAAATTCTTAATATTGTCATTGTGAGTCATGATTTGTTTCATGTGCACCCATGAATCAGGAAGGGAACGAATAACAGCCAGAACTTGTTGCTCATCAGAGAGAATGTGGTCATCTTCCTTAAGCTCACGTATCATAGTGGACATCACTGGAAGATGTTCAGTCATCGTATTCTTATTATCCTTACGATAAGTTTTGAACTTCAGAACAAGACCCCTAAGTCTCGTAGTGGACGTACCATCGAAGTCAAATCGAAGTTGATCCCACATTTCGTTGACAGTTTTGAAGTGATCATAATGCCCGATGAGGTCGTCGTGCATATGACTTGGATAGTAAAGCGCGCAGCACGATCCTTATTTATCGAAGCCTAGTAAGCCTCATGCTCACGCCGGTTGGCGGCAGTACTATCCTCAGCAGGCTCAACCATAATAGTGGTGAGACAATCAAGCAACTAATGCTGATTGAGTAGACATTAGATCTTACGGTGCCATATGTTGTAGTTGTTACCAGTTAGTTTATCCTCTTTAGTCATAGCGGCAATAACATTATTGGTTGCTATCACTACATTAAATTTGCGCAAAACATTGACATTAATATTGTAAAACACATCTTTTTAATTTGTTTTAAAATCCAATTAGAAAATATTTTCTTTTCTTACACATGAAAATCGAAAGATTGCAAAGCTCGCAGTCATCTCCTAATGTTGTAAAATTAGAACATATTTTCCAATTGATTTTTGAACATATTTCCTAATTAATGAACACATATATTAATCAATTCCATCCATTTATCATAATTTAAAATCACAACAGATATAATGTTATGATAACCAATTTTGCGTCAAATAACAAAAAAAATGCGCAGGATCTCACATAGGTCCTAAATTAACAGTTTAGAGCTTGTGCTAAGGTAATTCTTATGTATTGTTGTGCAATCAGAAATCATCCCCTTACAATTGGCTTTAAAAACCTCTCAATCTCACCATTACATCAAAGAAGAGAAAAAGCATCTACATAATATCTACTGAAAGCCAGACTATGTCTGATTGCACATATACATAGGAACAACCTTAAAATAGGCAAACACAAGCTCATTTAACTATCGATTTTGTAAAATTGTCCATTTAATCATGCAAAACACATAACCTAGGCCTTTAAATGAACAATTATTGCCACACTCACCAACTTAGGGAGCAAGAAGGGTCAACATGATCATTGTGTGAACTACGCAAGTTCTGGAGGCAATAATTATAAATAAAAACATTTAAATGCAATTAAATGAACCACTGAAGGTGTATAAAATTTTTTAGAATATTAAAAATTATCAAAAGGGTCTAATTTTTCATCCATTAAGTCATAATTTTTTTTATAATTTTTTGGGATTTTCCAGTATTTATTAGACATTATTAAAGTGTCCAAAAATGCACTTTGATTAAATTTTTTTTAAACAGTAAAAAAATATTTTGACAACATGGGAAAATAGGTTGTAACCTACTAATTCCAAATAATTTTATTTCATCATTAAGGCCTCCGTTTATTTAATTTAAAATTAAAAAAACACTGTTCATCGTCTTCTTCAATAATTTTTTTTTCCAGAAAAACAAGTTTCATGAGGCCAAATTTGGAGAGCTATATCTCATTCGTTTTAAGTTCAAAAATGGCATATGATACATGGTTGAAAAGCCCTTGCTACAAGGAACAATAATATGTAAAAACATTAATTTTTCATCGTCGTTAATGCTACTGTTTTTGGTCTCAAAATTTGGCCAAAATTTTTTTGGAAAAAATTAGAACAGAAATAATTTTTTAATTTTCTCTTAAACTACTTAACAGAATGCGACGAAACTTAATGTGCGTACTCCTCACATGTGCAGAAACATATTCATTTAAAAATTTCGGATTAATACCTGCTGATTTTTAAAACAAATTTAAATGGGCATTAATGGAGTTTTTGTACAAAATTAAGATCCGATAATTTTTCAGGCGATCAAATAACTACGATGGCTCTGATACCAATGAAAGAAAATTTTGACATTATATATACACATAGCACATATGGGTTTGAGGATTATCTTATTTACGGAATGTATACCTCTGTCGAATATCGAGAAATCTGATACGCACTCTTGTTCTTCCTCCGTGTACGCTTTGCGACTCGTGAATGTATGGGTTGGCTACGAGAGTTGCCCCTTTGATCTTCAAGATCACAAACCCAAGGTTCTTGGATGATGAACCAAGATAGAGATAGAGATAGAGAGAGACCCACGAAATTTTAAAGAGAGAGAAAGTGTAGTAGGAGAGATAAAATCAGATCAATACCAAATTAATCGTCTATTGATGCACACACATATTTGACTCTCCTAATAGATATATATAACAGAAAAACACAAGAGTCCTAAACTAGCTAAGGTTGGACTCTAATTATCCGATATATTTATCTAATATAATAATGAATTATCCGATACAAAATGGATAATTCATATTTATCGTGGGCGGATATCGAATCCGGATAAAAACCCGACCCATATATATATATATCATAATATTTTGAACATAATACATGAAACTATATATTTTTAATTTGCTAAATATGAAATCTCACATTAATCTAAATCTAACTCTTACTCATCCCCATAATTTCTCCATGGCTGAAAAGAGCTCAAATTAGCGGCTGAAAAGAACTTGACTCTGACGAGTTGCCCTTTCATGAATACTTAAGATAGCACTAAATATCTGAATGGGCAAAGCTTATGTCTTGGATAATCATTATGGCCAATAGATGAGGACAGGAAGACACCACCAATGTTCACTTATGACCCATTGAGCCCATTTTCTCGTTTTGTACTGTTCTTCATACAAACCCCATTTAGAGGCCCATTGTTTATATTCTAATTATCACCAAAATTATTTTTTTCTTCTCTCAAATCATTTCCTTAATTTCATCAGACTTACCCTATTTTTCTACCATTTTCCAACTTTGTGATCAAACACACCCTAAATTAATTCCCCACAAAAGTAATGTAGTATTTTTGTGTGGTTAATCTTTACCTAATCTATAGGATTAGGTTTAAGGTTTCATATTTGTTATTTTGATTCATGCGCAAAAAGTTGTTGTTAAATTTGTTCTAGTTTTTATTTTTGTCTATTGGTAGGCTCACATTCAAGATCTCGAGGAAGAAGTGAAGCTACCGAAGAATCACTCACATCCAAACATTGTTTTGAGTATTATGTTGATGTATATTTATATACCTCTCACTCGCTCTCGGCTCACTGCATCTCACATTTCTTCTCAGGCTTTTTTTTGGATTTAAAAATTATTATCTCACAAGTAACCACTTTGATTAATGCCTAATCACATTGTATGATTTTGGTTTCAGATATAGGGGAGTCTAAATCTCAATATTTTTGCATTAATATATTTTGCTATTGTTTCAAATCTCTGTAAATTGTTCACATTCAGTACTAAAATTGATGCAAGTCTCCACAATTGATGTTGTTGATGCTCAAAATTTCTCTGTATATATATTGTATATTTGTGTTAGTTGAGTCCTATTTAGTTTATTATGTCTTGGTATAGTTTTCAATTGCTATATTCTTACTGCTTAATTCCTGTTTGGTTAATTAGTTATGGGTATTGATTTCAACTGACATATTGTGTTTTGGTTCATTCTTGTTTGCTGATATAATATTCATTATGCTAGGAGTATGTGGTTATAATGTATTATTCTCACTTTATATTAATTTTTTTTGAATTTATCGAATATAATAACATGTGCCCTTAGGTAACATATTTTGAGACTGAAAGTAGCAAATGTTTGTCCCATTAATTATATGTTGGCACCGTCCTTACTATTTTTAGTATTTTTATTGTGTAATCTTAAGGCATGCGTTATTAGAATATCTTTTTATGAATGAGGTTTTCTTTCTAGAATTCTTTACTAATTTTTAATTTACGGAGGACCTATGGGGTTTTTATCAGTAGACGAGAAATGAGTCACTAGTTTTATACTTACGTTTCACAGTTATTTGAAAGAATTGATGGAGCCTTTTTCGCGAATATTCAGTACGAGTCCCTTCCTTTGTATGTGTAATATTTTTGTTGATTTTACATCATGTAATGCCTAAGGGAATAATGGAAAGGATTCTAAAATAGAATAGGATGAAGTTAATATTAGTCCTTAACGATGTATTGTAGAAACGATCTTGATATGAATGAATTGAGGATTCAAGTCAGATTCATAAGGCTCATCCTTCTTGTTCAGAAAGTCTTATCTTTGTAAGTTTAATTTTCATACAAATTTGATAATGCTAGTCTTATTTTCACCTAATCTTAGTTCTTGTTTGACAAAATGCATATGAAACTTTAAATAGTTGGGTTGGCATATATATTCATCCTTACCTTCTATATATACACTTTCACTACTCAGTAAGGTTAAATTGGTTCTTGCAATACTACCTTTTTTTGTTTTTTCATACCAAATCCAAATATTGTTAAATTAGTAAGTACTTAGAAATGCATATTTTGCGTAACTCATAATTTTGAATGCTAACGAGACAAATCAATAGATTCAGTGACTCTAACCATCTAACAATAGAGGGATGGAAGAAACAATGGAAAGTCTTATTATGGTTGTCTAAAAGCAAGGGTGGAAGCAATTATTTTCAGGGTTGAGCATCAATTACCTAAAGGTGGGGATAATCTTATTCGACTCTTTTTAATGTGAAATGCAACAAAAATATTAATGTGTCAATGGTTTATTTTTCCTATTAGTGAATGAAATAATATCTGAATTTGTTTGATAAATTGGGTCTCTTTGAATATTATTGAAGTGTTTTTTTATTTCTTAAACAGGAAGGATAGTTCAATAAATAAAGAAAACTCTGCCAAATTTTTTAAAATTATTTTTTTATAACCTTAAAATAAGACTTTATTAGGTTAGAGATGAAGAAACACCCTTCATCGGTGGCATACACAGACGAAACTGAAAACTTTTAAAACAAAATAGCATGAAGCGCGCATGAAAGTAAATGAAATCTTGAAAATAAATTTAGGACCTAGGATATCTTGAACGCGTTTTCCTGTGGACAACTTGACATTTGTTATGATTCGAAGTAGAGTTTACGCCATTCGAGTCAATTTTGGGGATTTCCACATATAAATCAATGTCGCGATCGTCGTGAATTGAACATTACTAGGACTACCTTCTTCACTTTTATTGTCTTCACTAGAAGACGAAGACTCAATAAGATCATTGCGCAAAACTAATTTATCCCCTTTTAACACAATGGAATCACGTTGGATTAAATGTTAAAAATTTCTGTTTGCATTTGCCTGATCACCGAAAAAAATCTGTTCTTTTTCAAAAATCGTATACGCTTAGGAGGTAATGCTTGTTCTCCCTTATCATTTTGAGACTTCAAAATTTCTGAAAAAAAAAGGTTACCATCTGCTCCATTTACCAGAATTCCGGTCGTCCCAGACGAACTGCCATTATGCGATCTTATGGGAGCCTTAGATAACGATTTTTTCACATGTTTCTCATAGGAATTAATTCCAATAATTTTGCCGAACTCCTTATTCCTTGAGTCAAATGTCTTCATCTGATATTTTTCAAAAAGCACCTGTTCCGAATTTTTGGGTATAACAGGTAAAGGGTTATGGTCCTTAGCCATATTAGAATCCACACATCTGGATTTTGTTGAACCACCCCTCTCCACATGGCCATTTGTTTCAACCGTCCCTGACTTCAAGGAATCACCTTTATTTTTATTAATTTCCAAAGAAATTTGATGAACATAATTAGTTGGACTTTTTGTTTGTTCCATAATTGTAGGAGCCTTGGAATTTTCAAATTCCAAAATATTCTCAGCATTTTCTGCTCCCTTTAATTCGGCTAAATCCAGTGAGATGTTAACAACCTCATTAGTTTGAATAGACTCATCAGAAACATGTTCTGATTTTGATCAAGATGGATCAAAAGACCCATTTTCTTGAACATCAGTAATGTTCTTTGCAACAATAGCATTTCACAATCCTGTACCTCTATTAGTTTGTGCAGAATCTTCAACTATTTTCTTCATCTTCCTAGAAAAATATAAAGAATTATGAACATGATTTACCACATATTTACAAGAAGCTATTTGGCGCCCAACACACCTACAATATTCACATAACAAAGTAGGTTGCTCATATTCAATATTAATTGGAAGAAAATTATTTTCTCCTTCAATTACAACCTCCTTCGGTAACGCATAAACAAAGTCCACTTCAATTAAAACACGAGCAAACTGACCGTATTTCTTCTCCAAGGTTGTACGGTCAATACGAAGGGAATAACAACTCCTCTATAAATCTCTAGCAATAATATGGGATCCCAATATTCATTGGGCAAATCCATAAATCTCACCCAAATATTGGAAAGTGACGACATAAGTGAGGATGGAGAAACGTTTGGACACCAAGACATAAGCTTAAAGAAGCCTATTTCAATTCTTAAAGGACCAAGCATCCATGATTTTTGCATATCTTCCTTGGATTCAAAAAATACACTAAAAAAGCAATTACCTTTTGGAGTAATCTGCCATGGATGTTGGGTTTTCCATGAAGCTTTTAGCTGTTGATTGAGACTTTATGTAGAAATTGGCTTGTACCCTTTTGAAATGATGAGCCGCCCTAATAACCTGGACTTGCATGCTTCCAAATATTCTTTATATACATCATTCGAGATCTTAATAATTGGAGTGTTGTTCCGATAGGTCAGATTCGGGAGATTAGGGAAATATGGAGAGAGATTTTCAACTGACATGAGCGTAGATGCTAAAGTATGCTCCAGTGAGTTACCACTGTTTTCCTTATCATTTTGCACCACTTGAGAAAATGACGGTTTCAAATGACATGAACTTGATTCATGTTGTAGATTCTCATCAAAAGAAGGTTTACTTTGTTTTTGTGTTGCTGAATTCATGGTGTTAAAAGAGGAAGGAATGAGAGGATTTTAGAGAGAAGCGAGATCTTTTCTCTCTTGAAAGCTTGTTCACGTCAATAAATTATTCCAATTGTTTGTGTTATATAAAAAATCTGTTCGACATACATTATACACGATGTAATACTTTGGTAAAACTGGAATTCATATGCTGTGTTTTACGTTGTACTAGAGATTTATATATGTTGTTTTGAACTTATGCAGGATCATTTAATTAGAGGCATGTGAAAGGCGTATCATAGCTAGATTAGAGGCCTGGGATTGAACTCTTGTATTATTTGTAGAGTATACAACCATAAACAATTCATTGTGGGGATTTGGTGTTGTGTGCTTAATTTCATATATTTTATTTTATATCTGGGACAAAAAAAGATACATGGAGATGCATTTGATGAGGATGATAGGCCTCTAATGTGGATAATCACCCGACAATCGAGAAATAGATAATATGAAGACAATGCGACCAGAGAAGTTGATGAAAAAATTATGAGTTTCTTTCAAACGTTATGATAACATATTTTTTTATATAATCTTTATAAATTTGGACATATACTACACAAGAGGATTTAAAGGAATATGATTTAATAACACTCTTGATAATTTTCTTTATTGTACGACGCTTTGAAGAAGCAAGTCCATGATGGGAGCTTATTCAGGCTTATATTATATGATTTGGAGCTTTTGAGATATCGCGTAATTTCATGAAAGCCAAAGGACGGCCGATACATTTATGAGTGATTTTTGGATGTAAATTTTTTTGGAGATTTTTTTTAATAATGTGCATAGTGGATATATCTAGTTATGATATCTGTAGTAGGCCCCTATTTTTTTGTGAATAATGTAGATGGTAGGTATATCTACTTGTGTCCCACTATTTTTTTGGCATGGACAAATGACTTGGTTACAAGCATTTTAAATGTATGTGATTTCGAATACAAAACATTTCAAGGTTGTTTTATATTACTATGAATTTTGATTTGTATTTAGATTTATTTGTCAACTATGACATTAATATTGATAATTAATTTTTTTATTATATGTTTAATTTATGACCGTTCATATTAAACCCTCATGTGGTGAAATTTTTTGTATGACCTATTTAAAATTTTGAAAACTATTTATCATGACGTTTTTTAAATCAAATATGACATCTTATAGAGTATATTATGACCATTTTTAGCAGATATGATGGTTTTGAAAAAAAGTCATATATAACCGTTACCTAATATGACACTTTTTTTGGGTATCAATTATGACATCTAAACTTATGACACTTTTTATTGATAAATAAAGCATCATAAAATGCCTTTTACGACACTTAAAAAACGTCATAAAGATGCTTTTTATTGTAGTGATACATGATTTTAAGAATAAAATCCCAACACTTTCCACTTTCATATATCATTAATAACATCATTTAATGTTTCATTTCTATTCAAGCCAACTGACATTTCACTTTACACGTTTAATTACACACTAACCATTACCACAAAATTTATGGGGTTTCACTCTATATTTTTTACCAAGTTTGTATTCTAAACGCATTAAATGATATTACCTACACTTGTAATGCAATATTTTATTATACTTGAGATATAAAACTTGGTACATATAGATTTTTACATGAACTAAACATTGGTGAAGTCAGAGACTTTTGAAATTTTTGAGAAATGGCACTATGATTGTTGATACTAAATTTAATCTCCTGACGTGGACCCATCACTTGAAGACATGTGTCAACTAACGTGACAATTACAAATACTTCTACTGATCAACTCACTGCCACCGAGCTACTCAAGCTCCACGAGCAGCTCATACATTTCGAACAGCTCAAGCGTATCGATTAACTTAGGTTTCCCGAGCAACTCATGGGCCCCGAGCAACTCAGGCGGTCCGAGCAGCTCAAGCGTGCTGAGCTACTTAGCGTACAGAGAACTCAAATCAGGATAATCAAAGAGACGGTTGCGCATTAAATGCTCATTATTATCGTACAGGCGTATATGTCTACAAGATAATAGCGTATTATCCTTTCATATGTACAACCTCAAGGCTATAAATACATTGTAACCTCCTCATTAGAAGGGGACTCAGAATTTCTTGGTAAATCCATTATCGAGAATTCCAAGCAAATAGTCAACAATAACAAAAACAGTGGACGTAGGACATTCTCACAAGGCTGAACCACTTTAAAAATATTTTTGTCTTATTTATTTTATCTGTGATTGATAAATTAGAGATAATCTAATTTTTGACATCAACAGATTGGCGCCGTCTGTGGGAAACGACTATACTTAGCGCTTTTCACCAAAATAATTCATCATCAATGGCTGATAATCCGAAATCCAGTAATCGAAATGTTGAAATCCCTCCAAATCCATCCACTCCCCCAAATATCCAAGGTCTGGCTGGTATAATGGCTAATTTGGCCCAAGGCCAGACGACCATGCAAGAAACCATGCGACAACTCATACAAACTGTTCAAGGTGGAGTGCCAACCCAATCAGGACAACTGAGTGTTCAGAGAAATACACGTTTACCCTCTTCGCGAACTAGATGAGCGTTATTCCCAGAGGAATCTCGATCCAGACGCACCGACTCATATCGTACAGAGAGATCTAATGATCCTTCTTACCAACCTGGTCGGACTTCCTCGGTACGAGCTACAGACTCTCAGTGAAACACCACTCTATCTCCAGAAAGGACCAGTGCTCTATAAAGGTTGAGTAGAGTCTCTCATTTTGATCGTTTGGGCCCTAGGAGGAATAGAAGTCCTCCTAGGATTGCGTCGAGGAACTCTCCATGACCATCCAATCTAAGGGAAGGCTCTGCCTAATCATGACCAACTGCTCGTAATGAAAGATCCCAAGAGGCAAATTCAACGCGATCAATTGCTCTAACCAATAGGCCCGAGGAAGGAAATGACGCAAGGAAGAGATCTATTCAAAGGTTGGAGAACAGATTAGGGGAAATGTCTAAGGCTAAGAATCCTCTACAAAGGACTTTCGTTCAAGGGACACCCTTTGTACAGGCAATTGTGTATTTTCCCACACCATCTAAATTCAAAGCTCTAATGGTGACGCCTAAATATGATGGAAAAATTGACCATGTCCTTCATATAGAACAATACCAAGCTGCTGTCGATATCTATGCAGTTCCAGATGAGATAAGATGCAGGGCATTTTCAGGAACTTTTACCGGATCTACTCAAATATGGTACAATAATCTTCCTCGGGGGAAGATCGCAACTTTCTTTCAACTGGCCGAGCTCTTTATTGAGAATTTTTGTTTCGGGGCAAAACTAGTCAAACTAGTAGCACACTTATCAAGTGTTAGACAAAAGACAGGTGAAAGCACCAGAGACTATATTACTCGTTTCAATAAGGAGAAACTTGAAGTTATTGATTACGAGGAGAAAATAGCAATTACTGCTCTGATTAGTGGACTGTTGCCAGATAAATTATACTACACTCTAGCCAAAGATCCGCCTAGAACCATGGCAGAACTAATGGCAAAGGAAGCCAAGATTATGAATGCTGAGGAAGCTATGGCTGCGAAGAAGAATACAGACACTAAGGAGACCAAGGTCGAGGCTGATAGGACTTAGAAGAAGGAGCAGAAGAATAATGGTGGCAACAGGCAATCGAAAGCAAAGCAAGCATTGGAACAGTTGAAGAAATTTGGACATTATACTCCTTTAAAGGTAGATATAAATCATATTCTGGAAGAGATCAAGAACAATGAGGAGCTGAACTGGCCAGAAAAAATGAAGGCAGATCCTGACAAGAGGAATAAATCCAAATATTGCGAGTTCCATAAAGATCATGGTCACACGACCAAAAACTGCATAGCTCTCCAGAATGAAATTTAAGAGCTCATCAGGCGGGGAAAATTGACCAAGTATGTTGATCTTCGAAATGGTGGAAAGGTCAACGACCGAACAAGGCAGAGGTCTAGATCTCCTCGACGAGCAAAAGAAGACAAGAAGAGAAGTCATGAAGAAGATCCAGAGGATGACCAAGATGATCCCGATCTCCCCAAAAGACCAAAGCAGTCAGAATGCGAGGTATTTTCAATCCATTTTGTATCATTTGAATGTAATGTTATTACAGGAGGAGATCCAGGAGGTGGGGATATGACTGCAGAAAGGAAAGCTTACCTCAATGAGGCTCAAGCTTGCTCGTACATTCAGTGAATAAATCTGGCTGAAGATGATCGCCCGAGGAAGGTGAACAAAGACAAATTGGTCATTAGTTTCTCTAAGAACGACCTGGCAGGTGTACTATATCCTCATAATGACCCATTGGTGATCAAGATGAGAATAAAGGAAGTGGTGATTTCACGAGTACTAGTGGATAATGGTAGCTCGGTAGATATCATGTTCTATCCCTGCTTTGACAGTTTGAATCTGAATCTAGCCCAGTTGGAGCCCTATTATAGGCCCCTCCATGGCTTTACTGGCGAGAAGGTTTTTCCACTTGGGACGATCAAGTTGGATATGCTTATCGGTACATGGCCTGCTTATCGAACATAAAGAATACGCTTTTTCGTAATGGATAAAAACGTCCAATCATCCTTCAATATCATCATGAGAAGGGTAGGTCTGAAGAAGTTCGAGGCAGTACCATCTACTGTACATCTGTGTTTAAAATTCCCAACCAACTTTGGAGTAGGAGTTGTGAAAGGCGACCAAAAAGTAGCTCGAGAATGCTACTATTCATCTGCTGAACGGAGAAACGTGAAGAATCTAGGAAGAAGACTACTACCTATAAAGTGGATAAAATAGGAGAGGTATAGATTGAAACATTAGACCCTAGAGACGAGTCTCAACTCATGAAGGGACAGGTCATGGAGGCTATCGAGAATGTCATTCTGGACGACGAGCATCCAGAACGAACAACTCAAATTGGTGCATCATTGGATGTATCAATAAAACAGGAATTGATAGCATTTCTAAGGCAAAGAAAGCAGACCTTTGCATGGAGTCATGAAGACATGCCAGGGATAGATCCGAATTTCTCGTGTCACGAGCTCAACGTGAACAAATAAATCAAGCCAATAAAATAGCGAAGAAGAGTGTTCAGTCCTTAGAAGAACCAAGCTATACAGGAAGAAGTAGAGAAACTACAAAAAGCCTCTTTTATTGAAGATGTCAAATATCTTGATTGGCTAGCAAATGTGGTGATCGTGAAGAAGAAAAATAACAAGTGGAGGATGTGTATAGACTTCACTGATCTTAATAAGACATGCCCAAAGGATCAATTTCTTTTGCCCCGAATCGATCAACTAGTGGATGCTACCTCGGGGCATGAATTATTGAGTTTTATGGATGCTTATTCAGGCTACAACAAGATTAAAATGAAGCCTAAAGACAGGGAGAGTACCTCTTTTATCACCCCAAGGAGAACTTATTGCTATAATGTTATACCTTTTGGAATTAAAAATGCAGGTGCAACATATCAGCGGCTGGTGAACAAGGTGTTTGCAGAGCAAATCAGTTATAACATGGAGGTTTATGTTGACGATATGTTGACGAAGAGAAATAAAGATGATGATCATCTAATTGACTTAGGCCAGACCTTTGATCAACTAGAGAAATATCAAATGAAGCTGAATCCCGACAAATGCATATTCGGAGTACGAGAAGGCATGTTTCTCGAACATATTATTAATCAACGAGGTATCTAGGCCAACCCTGAAAAGATCAAGGCTCTATTGGAGCTACGATCTCCAACGACGAAGAGGGAAGTGCAAAGTCTTACAGGGCGAGTTGCAGCACTTAATAGGTTTGTGTCATGAGCAACTGACAGATGCCTACCATTCTTCAAAACACTCCGAAAAACCTTTGAATGGAATGATGAATGCGAGGAGGCCTTTAGAGAATTGAAGAAATATCTAGGGACACCTCCATTGTTGTCCAGACCAGTGACGGGAGAAAGATTATACTTGTATCTGGCAGTATCAGATAATGCAGTTAGCTCGGCATTGATCAAGTTGGAGAATGGAGTACAAAAACCAGTCTATTATACCAGCAAAGATTTTTGAGGAGCAGAAATCAGATATCCAAGGCTGGAGAAATTGGCACTAGCACTGATTGAAGCAAGTAGAAGGATGAGGCCATACTTCCAAGCCCACACTATAGTGGTATACACCGATATGCCGTTAAGGCAAGCTCTGCACAAATCGGAGAAATCAGGAAGATTGATGTACTGGGCAGTAGAACTTGGAGAATATGATATAATTTATGAGCCTAGATCGTCGCTCAAAGGGCAGGCAGTAGCGGAGTTTATCGCAAAATTCACTCAGGAGGATTCCTCTGATGAGCAGGAGTTGAATACATACCAACATATGGATATTACAGGATCATCAAATTTAAATCCCGACTAACTTACGTCGACGGACGAGCAGCGAGAATTGCCTAAGGATGACAAAAGGAAGTATCAAATATTCCACCGAGGAACTCTTTCTGATCAAGAGTTTGATAATGAAGTACCTATATGGAATTTGTACGTGGATGGATCTTCGTGCTCTACAGGTAGTGGAGCAGGGATAGTTTTAAACAATCCGGATGAAATTGATGTGGAGTATGCTCTGCGCTTTCAATTTAAGGCTTCTAATAATGAGGCTGAATATGAAGCTATGATCGTGGGTCTCTATTTGGCAAAAACCAAGAAGGCAGAGTAGGTCGTTGTATTCAGTGACTCACAATTGATCGTAAATCAAATGCTGGGGGTGTATGAATCAAAAAGAGAATTAATGGTCAGATATCATGCAAAAGTGATAGAGTTTGTATTAAGTTTTAGTGCGGTTCAGTTAATTAGAGTACCAAGATTGGAGAATAAAAGAGCAGACACGCTAGCTCGATTGGCATCTGCCACACGCACCGAGCTATACGAAGAACAATCCCGATAGAAATCCTGGCTGGTCGGAGCATAGACCAAAATTTGATGATAAACTTCATTTCCCTTGACTTGGGACCATCTTGGATGGATCCCATCAGGGCCTATATTGAAGAGGGGGCTTTACCAACCGATAAACTCGCAACCAAGAAACTAAAGTTTAAAGCTGCTCGTTATGTATTGACCAATGGCATTTTATATAGACGAGGAATTATAGTAGGTCTACAAAGATGTGTCAACCCCTCCGAAGTGAAAGATTTGATCGAAGAGGTCCATGAAGGGTCTTGTGGAGCCCATGTAGCAGGCCGAACGCTTTTGTAAAGAATAACAACGAAGGGGTATTACTGGCCGACGATGAGAGCTGATTACGTAGCTTATGCCAAGGAATGTGATAAATGTCAACACTTCTCATCTATCTGAAGAACTCCCCAAGCATTGTTAACACCCATCACGTCTCCTTGGCCATTCGCCATGTGGGGAATAGACTTGGTCGGACCACTTCCAATGACCCGAGGAAGATTTAAATACCTTGTGGTTGCTGTGGATTACTTTACCAAATGGGTGGAAGCTGAGCCTCTCATTGATATGACATACGTAAAAGTCTATCAATTCATTTGGAAGAATATCATCTGCAGATATGGTCTCCCACATGCATTCATTACCGACCATGGAACCCAATTTGATAACGAGGAGTTTGCTGCTATTGTCATCAATCCAATGTGTTGAAGGCCCATTCTGCACCAGGCCATCCGCAGAATAATGGGCAAACCGAGGTGAAAAATAGAACTCTGCTGAATGGTCTAAAGAATTGACTAGATGATGCAAAAGGAAATTGGATTAACGAGTTACATTATGTGCTGTGGGCTTATCGTACAACACCACGAACAACAACATGAGAATCTCCATACATGCGGGCGTTTGGAAGTGAGGCTGTCATACCCGCCGAATTGGGTCTACCCACGCATAGAGTTCTCAATTTCAATTCTCCTATCAGTGATTTGATGAGAAGATTAAACCTGGATATGCTCGAAGAAGTTAAGGAAGAAGCAACAATCAGGAACGCAACGTATTAACAACAAATAACTTTGTTTTATAACAAAAGAGTGAAGAAGTGTGATTTGAAGGAAGGAGATTATGTGCTGAAGAAAGTAGTATAAAAGAATAACAAACTGGAAGCCAACTGGCATGGGCCCTACAGAGTAAAAGAGATTGTTCGTCCAGGGACATACAGGATTGAATCCTTGGAGGGGGAGGAATTTAAGAATGCGTGGAATGCAGAACATCTTCACAGATATTATCAGTAGTTGAATTTCCTATGTAATGCAGTTTCTTCAGTATGAATAAAGTGTTGGATGTTTTACCCAGTTCTCTCTTTTTGTTGAAATTTTTTCGCAATATTAGTGCTGCACACTATACATCAACTTCAGAGCAATTACCACCAACTCCGGTTGGTCGGGAATCAATTACCACCAACTCCGGTTGGTCGGGAATCAATTACCACCAACTCCGGTTGGTCGGCAAATAAATTACCACCAACTCCGGTTGGTCTGGAATCAATTACCACCAACTCCGATTGGTCGGCAAATCAATTACCACCAACTTCGGTTGGTCGGGAATCAATTACCACCAACTTCGGTTGGTCAAAAATCAATTACCACCAACTCCGATTGGTCGGCAAATCAATTACCACCAACTCCGGTTGGTCGGGAATCAATTATCACTAACTCCGGTTGGTCAGAAATCAATTACCACCAACTCCGGTTGGTCGGCAAATAAATTACCACCAACTCCGGTTGGTTAGAAAATTAAATACAATCAACTCCGGCTGGTTAAACTAGGCAAGAATATGGGATGCAAATCATTTCATTGCTTAGGCCCAAAGAGTGACAAGTCACTATAATCAAATAATAGATAGGACGAGTTCTATTATCCAAAAACAAAATAGAATGTACATATCAAAATGTGCATATATTCACAAACAAAGACATTATGCAAATTACTTAGAAGAAAATAAAATGGCAAAAGACTAAAAATTTCTTCATTCAAATCAAGTAGAATTACATATGCTATGAAAAATACACTTCATTACATAAAAAATCCTATTCCATTGGTTTTTTCCCTTCTGCCTTTGAAACAGGTCTATTCCAGCAGGAGGATCATTTAAGGTATAAGGAGAATTTATAAAATTTACATCTCTCAGCATTCTAATATTCATTACAGATGGACGATCAAGTAAATGTTCTGGGTGAGATATCTCGAAGTTGGCATGAAGACTGTAATCACCAAGATACTTGAAAATAAAACATCGAGGAATTGCACGAGCAGGAATCCAGCTAAAATCAAGTTTAAAAGGAGGAACGGATAAATCGAGCACTCCCGGCTCATAATAATCCCATAAATAATGTCCCTTCTCCAATTGTAGCACACACATAGCATTTAACCATCCCTGCTTATATCCCTCGTTATTTGTTTGCTGGATCCGAGCATTAAGATGGTAATGGGCTTCATTATACCCAGCCATCCAAAACTCTCTGGGTTGTTTATCAAATTGGTAAGTTAACCTCTCCAGTTGCTCGTGGAGATTCCTTACCAGAAGTTCTTTGTTTTCCAAGGCAGAAGTTTGGGTGGATAGTTATTCGCTGAAGTTCAGAATCTTCGTAGACATCTCAGCTAAGGCTTGGTTCTTCGCCACCAAATGAAAGGCTTGATTTTCTAAAGCCACCTGCATTCTAGCTTCTTCAATAGAAACTCGACCAACCCTTGCTCATCCACGAGAAGAAGATCTTACTCGTCCACGAGTGGATGTGGAGGGTCCAGCTCTTTTTAAAGTTTCCAACTCATCTCTTAAGTTGGCATTTTTTACCTCTAACAAAGAGAAACCTTCATCATTAACAGGGACCAACGCTCCCGAGGAAGATGCAGCAGACTTGAGCTATTTTATCTCCTTTTGCAAGGCAATGTTCTCCTACTCCAATAACTTGGCAATATGTCTGTGTTCTTCAACCTCAAGCTTCAGAACGCTCTCTTTCTTCTCATAAGCAGAGATGAATTTATCATATCCTTTATCAGCACTCAATTGCTGATATTTCCTCTCATATCCATGATGCAAAAGTGTGTAAGACTCTTTATACTGCAGTTGAAGTTCCTCGATCATTCCTTGGACATCTTCAATCATCTCATAGTAAGCCACACTATTGGCAACTACACGATCGAGCAAACATTTCAGGTATTGGTAAGCTTTAACTGCTCGGTCAGAAGCATCTGAACCCAAGATATCAATGATTTGAGCCTGATTTAGATCTGCATGACCGGCTTTGAAGTAGTCATTGCATTTCTTCATCAATTCGGTGTCATGAGCTGATTTTAGCTCCATTCTGGCCATAAACTAATAAAGTAAAGAGAAATAAAAAGAATCAATAAGGATGTAGACAGAGCAAGTCAAAGAAAAGGTCAAGACAAATAACCAAAATTCGAATTTTTATTTCATCATAAGGGGAAAATACAAAATCTGAGGTTACATTCAATAGAATAACAAAATAAACACCCAAGCAACTTTACACCTTCTCTTTGTTTCCTATGACTTCCTCAGAAGGTTTTGAGGAAGAGATTGGTTGCTCGGAGGGAAAGATTATCTGCTCGACAGAAGTACTGGCTGGTTGGGGTTGCTAAGAAAGATGAACAACAAGAACAACAAGGACCTGATCTCCAGTCATCATTGAAGATTTATCTGAAGCAACTTCATCCTCTTCTTCTTCTCCAGGAGATGGAGGAGGGCCATGAGTGTGTTGCTGGAACAATTCAGAATTCCCAGCAACTTTGATCTCTTTCAATGTAGCCACCCATCCATCCCTAAAGAATTTGACACCTGCATACTCCATTTGAGAGGACATGGCAGCTAGGCCCTTGTTCCAGCCCTTGTCCCAACCAGCGCTGAAAGATTTTTTAATTGCCTTCTTCCTTTTTGCCTTCTCCGAGGAGGTCCTTTCCCTAAGAAGCTCCTCGGCAGCCTTCAACTTCTCCTCCACCTCCAGTTTCTGACGCCAACATCTTGAAGTCTAACAACTTCCTCTTCAGCAGACTTGAGCTTAACTTCCATCTCCTTATTGCTTTGTTCAAAGACTTTGTTGCTCTGCTCAGACTCCGTCAACTTCTTCTCCAAATCCTTGGAGGCATTCATAGCTTGATTTCTTTCTTGCTCAATGGACTGGAATTGCTTCTCCCAAGCAACTTTATCTTCCTCGTATTTTTGACGAGAATATTTCAGTTATTGGGTCAGCCCAATAAAAGCTTCCTCTACTCCTCCCGAGGAACTTGAAGCCTTGATAGTTTCATCCCTCTCCAGAATGCTAATGAAACACGTTACCAGCTGAAAAAAGAAATAACTTTGAGTTAATACATGAACATAACACTAGAAAGTGAAAGACTCAGACTAATAATACTTACTGAGGCAATGTGTTGAGCAGCCAGGGTAGTGACTCTGTCACGAGAAAGAGTGTCTTCAATGCCTCGGACTTCAGGGATAGTCCAGAATTTCACTAAGACCATAGCAGAGCTCGGAGGAACAAAAGTTGGAACACCACCTTCAGCATTTAAAGGCTGAGAGATAGGTTCAGTAGGTCTCTCAGAGGAGATTTTTCTTTAACCTCCTCAGAGGAGCAGAAGCTTTTTCAACCAAAGACGTTGTCTTTGTCGGCGATATGACAATAACCTCACTCGGAGGAGAGATAACAACAGCCTTTCTCGGAGCCACAGGGGGCTTCTCAATAACTTTCTTGATAGCAACGGGAGGGGGTGCATCAATGTTTCTTGTCCCTTCTTCTGGAACATCTTGCTTAATTTTCTTCGCCTCCACATTGGTAGGGGTAGATTTATCAAAGAAAGCAGGAGCTCTTCTATTCTTCATTAGATTACTGATGGGAATGTTTGACTCAGAGGAAGGAACTTCTACACCAGTTTTAAAAGCTGGTACCTGGTTAATCTCAACTACCACTGGACGAGGATGAGCAGTGAAGGATGAAGTGTAGCTCTTGTATTGCAATAAGTAAGAGGCAGACCTAATATGCTCCTCAGCAACAGATTGGTACAAACTCCAGATAAGTTTTAAATGCTTCAAATTAACCTCGGTTTCTTTTGGAGATTTTCTTTTACTGTCAACTGCAATAGGCAAAAATTAAATGTCAGTAATACATTTTATCAAACACAAAGAAAATAAGATTTCAATAAATAAAAACAACATATCCCATTGCCATAAGGTGGACATCTGGGACCTTGGTATACATCATCTCCATTTAAGGGAGGGTGTTGCCAATTTTTCATTACCACCCCATGTTCAAAGTAATCCCTATTGGCGTCAGGGAGATTGACAACTAACGCCCTATTTAAAAACCTAGTTTCTAAATAGAATGTGGAATCACTGACAATCCATCTATAGCAGTACATGATCTCTGGAATCCCTAAACGGGTTCTATGGAGTTGATTCAATCTATGAACGCCATTAACTATCCTCCAGGTGTTTGGAGCTATTTTTGCAGGTATAACGTCAAAATATTGATAGAACTCCAAACATAGGGGATTTGGAGGAAAAGAAAAGCCACATTCGTCCACAAAGAGACTTGGGAACCAATGTCCCTCAGCCAAAGAAAAATAATCAGAAGGTTCAAAAAGTTATTCTAAAATAACCAACGAAGGGATTGAAAATTCAGACCGAAATTTGTCCAATGACTCAACAAGATAAACCATGATGAAAAAAATAAATAAAAGAAAGGTAAGGAAATCTTACAGAGAAAAAGAGATTAGGTGAGAATGAACGACAGAAGGAACGAAGGCACAAGATAGAGAGAAAATGAAGAGTTCAAAGATACAGATTTGAAAAGTGAAAGACGATAGGATTTTCGCCGCGATTAAATACTTTAGGAATAGAGAAAAGGAATGATTACAAGGGAGGACGTTTGCGTATCCGGCGGCTAAAAGAAGAAAATGAGCACCAATATCGAAGTGGTCATGAAAATTTAAAATATTTATGAGGCCTGATACTGTGCACTCAAAAATGAGTTATATACAACGAATGCTTTCCTAAAAACCATACAAACCAATAATCTATGCAGTTTTCAAGCAGAATGTTTCATACTTTTCTTCAACATCAAACTATGAAACATTGGGGGCTTCTGTTGATACCAAATTTAATCTGCTGACATGGACCCATCACTTGAAGACATGTGTCAACTAACGTGGAAATTACAAATACTTCTACCGATCAACTCACTGCCACCGAGCTACTCAAGCGCCACGAGCAGCTCATACATTCCGAACAGCTCAAGCGTATCGATCAACTTAGGTTCCCCGAGCAACTCATGGGCCCCGAGCAACGCATGGGCCCCGAGCAACTCAGGCGGTTCGAGCAGCTCAAGCGTGCCGAGCTACTTAGCGTACATAGCACTCAAATCAGGATAATCAAAGAGACGACTGCGCATTAAATGCTCATTATTATCGTACAGACGTATATGTTTACTAGATAACAATGCATTGTCCTTTCATATGTACAACTTCAAGGCTATAAATACATTGTAACCTCCTCATTAGAAGGGGACTCGAAATTTCTTGGTAAATCCATTATCGAGAATTCCAAGCAACCAGTCAACAATAACAAAAACAGTGGACGTAGGCCATTCTCACAAGGCTGAACCACTTTAAAATTTTTTTTGTCTTATTTATTTTATCTGTGATTGATATATTAGAGATAATCTAATTTTTTACATCAACAATGATAAAGTTTTTTTTGTTTCTCCTTTACAACTGTAAGTATTAATTTTCTTTTTATTTTTAATCCCCACCCCGGGATAATATTTTATTTAGAATTACCTAACTAGATATTCAATTATTAGCTAGACCTCGTACGCATAAGGTATAAGTGAGAAATGCCTAAAGTACAATTTGCATGATGCGCATGAGGGGGGTTGAGTCCAATTTTTTTAAAAGAGACGTGTAATGTTACTAAATAGACTAAGCACGACCTTTCGGAAGGTCTCGAGTTCATTACACAATACAAATGGCATATATTTGTAGGCAAACGTGCCAAACGGACATGTGAACGTAGTCTTCTCTTGATCTAACACATCCACTTCAATTTGATTATTGTAACACCCCGCGCATTCTGGCGAGCGAGGTGTCCATCCCTAGCCTCATTTCACCTATATATTGAAGACTTGGTGTTATTCAAATAGATGTTCCTTTTAGTTTTTAACATGGGATTAATTCTTCCCCATCCCTCTAAAGAGAGTATTTTTATTCTTAGCAAATATTTCAATATAGAGTGGTGTGGTAGAATTTATCTATTTGGGATAAATTATTCTCCATCCCTCTATAGAGAGTATTTGTATTTTAGAGAATATCTCAACAAAAGTGATGTACAAATTTATAGCGAGAGGATTTGTAATTTTTACTTAATTTCTCTCATTATTTATGAGTGCAGCAAGAATTTATCCATTGTACATATTATAAATATTCTTTTACTTTCTTCTTTTAAACTTTTCTCTCTCTTTTATATTGTTATTTTTTTAGAGGAAAATTTGTAAATAGTTTGTAGAGTTAGTTTAGTTGTTAGCATAATTCTACAATTCTGTTTATCTCATGTTTCTCTAAATTAGCTTTTACTTCATAGTTAGTTACTTTAAAAATTAGCACACTTAGTTAAGTAATAATCCCTTGAAAAATCATTAGAAAAAAATGAATAATATGAAAATGATTATAAACTTTTCTTCAAATATTTTGTTCGTTACCCTGAAAGTTGGATTCACATCCTTACTTAGCCTATACATGTTTTTAGTGTATGGCAATAATGTGTACATGAAAAAGTACTTTTTTAGGTTTGGCACACTTGGAACTCTTGCACAACTAAAGTTAATGAAAACAGTTTGGTAGCCAGCACACCATATTCTCTGCTCTTGTTAAAAGCAATTTCAAAATGTAAAGACGTATAGTTCCTCCCTATTGTACAATACTTATTTATAGATGTATTAGGGGTGACAATTTTTGACACGCCACGATAATTCGACACGAACTCGACACGAAGTTAGCGGGTTAGGGTTGACGATTTCTTTACATGAACCCGAATTTGACACGACCCGCCAACACGAATATTAAACGGGTTGGGTTAGTGTCAAACACGTATAACTCGAAAATGACACGAATAGACCCGCTTAACTCGTATTTTATGGAGAATATATTAGATAATTTATATATCTTGATAAACATTCTATAAAATTCATGGAGAATCGGATGATAAATTATTTAGGTGTTGGAAGAAGTTGAAATTAATTAAATTTAAGTTATTGTACGCCTATGATTGGTATGATTGGTTAAGAAAGAAGAAAAAAATTATTTTATATTTTACTTAATGAGTTATGCGGGTCAACCCGAACACGACACGATAATAAATAGGTCGGGTTAGTGTTTGCTCATCTGACACGATTAGTTAAATGGGTCGGGTTAGAGTTGACTAATACTTGACACGAACCCTACATGACATGCCCCGAACACGACACGATGCACACGAATTTCCACCCCTATGTACTACAGACAAACATACCATTATGTAAAGTTAGTACATGCAAGCAATGGAAAGAAATCCTACCATTTATATATATATCACATGCGATACAAAACTTCCATTGGCGAAGTAAACCTTATGTCAAATTGATATGTTTAACATCATATACAAATTGAACCTAGATAAAACATTAAAGTAGCCCACTAATAAAAACATTGACAGATCGAATCATACATACCATGCACGACACTTCCTAGCGAGTCCATGCACATTGAAAGTAATATCAGATTCCATATAATTACACATATAAATACTTCATTCATGTACAAATGAAAATCTAAAAACTAATAAGTTTTTTTCCCTGGAAATAACGAACATACACAGTTGAAGATATATTATTTTCTATAACAATATTAGAAATAATCTTTATCCTTAATTTTCTGCATATAAAATCATGGATCAAATATCAAAAAGTCCCTCAAATATTTTTTTAATACATATTTAGTCCAAGCGTTTTATTTTGTACCAAAAAGTCCCTTGTTCTCTTATCTTTAAAGGCCGCGCCAGTGGCATGGTAAAACATTTTTGGCATAGTGAAGGACTTTTTGGTGCAAAATAAAAAGGCTTGGATTAAACATGTATTAAAAAAAATTCGAGAGACTATTTGATATATACCCCTAAAATCACTATGTTCCCTATGATAAGATTTAAAACTCCAACTTCAATATATAAATTTTTTGGGTCATCTCATTTCTCAAGAGGGTTTAGAACCAAAAATGGGTGTGGAAAATGGAGCATTTTTTTAAACAATTCAAAATTGATTTTTTTTTATGGAACCACCAAAAATATATCCCAAAAAGAAAAGACATAAGATCTTTTCCTATAATTTTGCACCATAAAGAACTTAAAAGGCATAACCAAATCATAACTTCAAATAAAGAAAAAAATACTTTATGACCCGTTTGGTTCTCTATTCTGAAAACTCGATTTAAACGTTATTTATAAATACAAATTTAAAATTCAGTTTTTTGTGTTTATAATTATTGGTGTGTGTTTGGTAAACTTCTTTTTAAATGCAGTTTTTTGAAAACTTGACAAAATTGGCAAACAAGTATATTTATATTATGCATATATGTGTATATATATAAACACATACATAAACCTTTCATACATACATGATCCATGAATGTATATATACATACATACATACATCATAAATTATATACATGTACATTTAATATAATGTATTTTTATGTATATTTAATGAGGTATGTTAGGGAGTTTAACTATATATATATATAGAGAGAGAGCCAGGCTATAGTACATCATACTCTATACATCACACCTAATTCTAGGTCTTAATTTTTTTTTTCAAATTTTATATTTTTTTCCTTAAAATTAACCTTCCAATCAACCCATATGCAAAAAATGAGGTCAAAATACATTTTGTAACTATTTTTAAAAAATTCACAAAAAACTGCTAAAAATACATTATTTATAAGGGTGTGCGCTAGCAGTTTTTTGTGGATTTTTTAAAAATAGCTACAGAATATATTTTGACCTAATTTTTTGCAAATGGGTTGATTGGAAGGTTAATTTCAAGGAAAAAATATAAAATTTGAAAAAAAAAATTTCTAGGGCCTAGAATTAGGTGTGATGTACGGTGTGATGTATAGTGCATGATGTAGGTGAGCCTTCCTCTCTCTCTCTCTCTCTATATATATATATATATATATATCACAATAAAATTATATACATACACGAATTGATAATTTTTTTCAATACATATATAGTATATGTATATTTTATCATATTCCATACATTAATAATACATTTATAAAACTATATATAAGTATCATGTATATATTCAAATTATTATTTAACATATGGATCTTAATATATTATGTAATTTAATAATATAAATATACGCAATTTTGTGTACATGTACATATATATTTTTTATTTATAAGAATTGCAGACATATTAATGTATTATGTACGTATATTATATATTAAGGTATAAATGCATTACAATATTAAGAATGAATAATTCTGAGTTGAAAAGTAAAAAACAGAAGTTAAAAAACACCATTTTACAGTTTTCTGAAAAACTTGATTATAACACAAAAATATTATAATTCAGTATTTAAAAACAGGTTGTCAAACACAAATTTTTATCAGAATTATATTTAAACACAAAAAACAGAATTATAATTGCAAACCAAACACACCTTAACATCTTATAACTATTTTCCTAAAACTAACATATTGTATATATACATACAAACACAAATGCACATAGTCAAGGGCGGAGCTAGGATTCTTCGAAGGGGTGGGCTAAAATTAGTAACGGACCCGAGAATTTTTGTCAATGAGGCTGAAGTTCCGGCCAATGTCTGGGGTTGAGGGAGATTTCCCAAGAGGAGAAATTTATAAAGTTTTTGTATCTACTTAATTTATCTATATTATTTTTTATTTTCCATCAGTTTTTAACCCTTATAAATTTTGGGGTCATTTTTCGATAATATTTTAAATTCAAATAGCAACTTTTAACCCTAACAGATTTTTGTTTTCAATTTGGGAGGGGTGGGCTACAGCCCTGGTGGGCCCACCCCTGGATCCGCCCCTGCACATAATCAACAAAAACATGAACTACAGTTTTCCTCTCCTCTTCATCGGCTGTTTACCTAAAATTAGGTCATAATAAGATCCTTTAAAGTATAAACTTTCAAGGGATATCAATACCTCACCGTCGGTTTGTATAAAGGTGATGCTCCTACACATACATATATACATATATACGGACATCCCCAACTGAACCAATAATTGGAGTGGGAAATGAAGCATTTTTTTAAATAATTTAAAAAATGAGTTGATTTTTTTAGGGAACTCCCCCAGAAATACCAAAAAAGCAAATACATAATATCTTTTCTTATAGTTTTGCACCATAAAAAACTCAAAAGGCATAACCAAATCATAACTTCAAGCAAAGGATTAAAAATACCTAACATCTTATATATTTTTGCCTAGAAGAACATATAATATCACACATAAATACACATCATCCAAAAAAATACGAACTCAAATTTTCTTCTTCTCACACAAAAAACAAAGCAATATGTGTTATGTATACAATTGGTAAATGGAAAAAGAGAATATTCCTGTAACTCCTCCCCTAACAGAACCATTTCCCAGTCCCACTCTGTCCCTGTGAATAAAATGTGGTAAGTGATACATATATATGATAGGGATATCAAAGAGGATGAAATAGACTTAACTCTTATTGGGAATTTTATAGTATAAAATAGATATAACGTTAACATGATTTTGCGAAACAAACACATATAACAACCCCTATTTTTTTTTAAGTTGAATTGGGACGGCCGCCCCACTCGGGCCTATGGTGGATCTCCCCCTGACCCTAACCTCTCCCATTATTGTTTGGCTACTTGGTACAAGAGCCTCTCATCATGTCACTCCTCGGCCTTTGACTATCATGGTAATGACACCGTCCACATTGGCAATGGTAAGGGCCTTACCATTTTTCATATTGGCAATTCCTATATTAATACATTGAACGCAAGCGCACTCTTAGGCCATGTGCAAAAATCAGTTGGCTTTTAAAAACTAATAGAAGATAGACACATTGAACATATTTTAAAGCCTTACTTTGAAAAAAAGTATATATATAGGGAGAGGTTCAAAAGTGAACGTAAAAGATGAACATTTTAATGAGTATTAACAAAAAAAACACATAACAACCCGTTATTTTTAATTCCTACGTTATAACTGATCCACACTAGCGACATCGCACACGCGTGTCGATCAAATATTTTTTATACCCCCCCACCACACACACATCTGATGGTCCAAATTAGATTATTCCTTCCAAAAGCTCCCCCACCACAAAAATAAACAAATTGGATAAAGCTTTGGAAACGCCCAAACTAGTTGATTCCCCAAACAGAACCAACCCCATTAAAATTACACAAGTCAGACTTTTATGTTAATACAATTAGAAACATTTTAAGACTTCGGAACTAGTTGGGTTTTTGGTTTGCAGCAGGTTGTAGAGGGATATCGGGTTGGAAGTAGTTGGATTTTGGGGTTGGAGGTTTAGTATGAGAGGGTCGCAGCTCAGGGTGGCATATAGATCCGGCGGGTGCTGGTTTCGTGGGTTGTCCGATGGGGAAGGAGATCAGGTTAAGGCAGGGTGAGGTTTTGGATTATGTCCGGAGCAGTTCCGATTTTATGGGTGGTTGGAATCGGAGTTCAACCCAAGGTTGTAGCTGCCTGGATTTGAATTGGGTTGTTGGTTGTTTGAACGGAGGTTGGTGTGGCCGGAGTTAATGGGTTTTAGCCTGGGGCAGCCAATAGATATGCTAGTTGCCGATGTTCATGTTTAGTCAGGATGGGTTTAGGCAGGTAGAGGGGAGGGGGTATATTAAAAAATGCGCGTGCGTGTCACACGCGTTTGCCACTGATGCGTTGTTATGCATTTTTTGTTAATGTTCATTAAAATGTTCATCTTTTACGTTAACTTTTGAACATCTGCACACACACACACACATATATATATATATATATATATATATATATATATATAGAGAGAGAGAGAGAGAGAGAGAGAGAGAGAGAGAGAGAGAGATACATCATGTACTATACATCACACCGTACATCACACCTAATTCTAGGCTCTAGAAATTTGTTTTTTCAAATTTTATATTTTTTCCTTGAAATTAACCTTCCAATCAACCCATATGCAAAATATTAGGTCAAAATACATTTTGTAGCTATTTTTAAAAAATTCACAAAAAACTGGTGGCGCAAACCCTTATAAATAAGGTATTTTTAGCAGTTTTTTGTGGATTTTTTTAAAATAGCTACAAAATGTATTTTGACCTAATTTTTTTGCATATGGGTTGATTGGAAGGTTAAGTTCAAGAAAAAAATATAAGAATTGAAAAAAAAAATTTAGGGCCTAGAATTAGGCGTGATGCATGGGTGATGTATAGAGCATGATGTACTATAGCCTCTCTCTCTCTCTCTCTCTCTCTCTATATATATATATATATATATATATATATATATATATATATATATATATATATATATATATAGTTGAATTATTTATCTGATATTTTAGTTGAATTGTTTATGTGATATTTAAACATTTCAAATGACCCATATAAAAAAATCAGTTTTAAAAAACTTTTTTTGTTATTTTAAAAAAATCGGTCAAACTTTTACAACTTTTAAAGTACTCTAAAAGCTCTGGAAGTTTTAATTGGGGTAAGGGACGAATTCAGATTGTGTGGGTTAGGCGCACGGTCTTGAGTTCAATTTCCCCTAAGGATACCAGACTTTAATTGGGGTGTGTGTTGGGTGGCTCTGGCACTAGCACCCCCTGTTTAGCTTTCACGGGAGAGTCCAAAGGGCTCGTTCATGTGGAGGTTCAAGGTTATCAGAAAAAAAGTGCTCTAAAAGCTCTAAAAGTTTGATAGATTTTTTTAAAATAGAAAAAAAAGTTTTTTTGACATTTCTTTTATGTTGGTTCCTTGAGATGTTTTCTCATTCTAAAAATGTATTGGTTTTCATTCTAATGATGTTCCAACGAGCATTGAGCGAGACCTTTCGACCTAAGCTGATTGTATTCACTGGAAGGTAGTTACATCCTCGTTCCATTGATATTTTGTGTCTATTCGAATGACTTGTTTTGTTCGTATGAGGTTGAATCAGTCTTTCGAATGAGTTAGATATTTCATTAGAACGAGGTACCTCGATTTTTATGCCACCAACGTTTTGGGATTTTTTATATAGACAAGGGCTAGTACCGTTTATTTAAAAGCAAGGGTTTCAAAAATAGTTTTTTAGATAGAATCCTCTTTACCCTCATTTACACCCTAATTTGTGAGATCTAAGTTTCAGTATAATTTATTTGTTTGAGATCTCATGTTTTAAGAAATAAGATTATTCACTCTACATCGTTCAAGTATTGGTTGGCATGGTGAATTCCGAGTGATTGGGGTGACGAATTCTAGTCAAAGATCAGTGGACACACACACACGGGAGGACTGCGTTGTGAAGCCATTGGTGGATTCTTATGGTGTTGGTGTGAAAAAAGTTCAAGTACTTATGACTGTACCAGGATAAAATGCATCGAGTGGGTGAGTAAGACTGTCTACCACTATTGTATAAACCCTAAGATACGACGTCCAAGGTGTTTCCCATTATGGATTTTTCTCGTACATCGCGGTGTTATGTGATTGGTTTATTTTATTCTCGCATGATTACCTAAATGTATGACTAGGAAAGATAAAATTGGACTAAAGTTTTCACAACATTTTTAGATCAACTTGTTTAAGAATTGGAATTTGGTATAACCTTACGAGCACTCATCATTCTCAAATTGCTATTAGAGCGATTACAATATGTTTAGTGTTGTGATTAGTAGGTTTGCATGTTTTAGGGTTTGAGATGGATTTTAACCATAAAAGTAGTTCCATTACCTAGTCTCCCTTTTTTCATGATTCAAACTATCTCTATTGCTAGTCCTAAATGAGATTTTCTTAAAAATTTGTTGATGAGTGTGTAAGGACACAAATTTTCAATTGAGTCTTAATGTAGTGTTGGCTCAATTCCGTACAAATTTCCAATTGAGTCTTAATGTTTTGCTTAAGTGTACAAGAATTATTCTTACGACAATTTTCATTGGCAAAGATAGTTATCCTTGGGTTTTGAGTCAAGCTTGTAATTTTTTATATTTGGGTGGGAAGTTTTTTAGTCTAGTTGAGCTTGACGGCCCTTTAGGAGTTTGTTTTGGGTTTTGTCCCGAAATAGCCAAAGGGGAAGATTTGTAAGGACACAAATTTCCAATTAAGTCATAATGTAATGTTGGCTCAATTCCGGACAAAAACATTTGAGTCATAGGATAGCATTCATGAGTATCCTCCAAGCCTATGACGTTTTAAGTTTAAGTTGAAGATGTAGCGGCCAGTATTTCAAAGTGAAGATATCAAAACGTCGTGTTTCAGTGCCTCGTTTATACGTCATCAACATCACAGTATTCCATTGTCTCCAAAAGGTATGAATGCACATTATATATATGTAGGAGACTTAGAATAATTTTTATTGCGTGTAATTTTCATATTTAAAATAAATTTCAGAAAGATTTTGGGCTTAAAATAAAAAAATGCAATTCTGAGATTTCGTTCGAACGAGATTGTAGTTCGACCAAGATTTTCATTCGAAGGAGTTTCTGCCAATAAATTCCCCTTTGAGCACTGACCTATCATTCGAATTGTCATTCAAACAAGAATTCGGACGAGTGTACTAATGAGATTTTCAATTCTATACTGATTTATCGTTAGAAGAGTCATTCAAACGAAATGTCGTTCGAACGAAAATGTCGTTCGAAGGAGATTTCTGGCGGGACGAGTTTTTTACGCTTTTCCACTATTCCATCCCAATTTCTTTTGACAAAATTTAACCACATCGGGACCAGATTTTCATAAGACTTTTGAACACACTTTTAGAGCTTTTTGAGAGAAAATTCTTCCAACCAAAAGTCCATATTTTCATATGTTAAAACTTAAAGTAAATTCTTATAAAACACATGTTGTTACACCCGTAGTTTCATTTGTGTATGCAAGTATCTCTACATATATATATATATATATATATATATATCTATTGCTTGGAGTTTGTTTTGGCACCATTGGTTCATCTCTACCATAAAGAAGGAGAAGTTTCGATTTACTTCTATTTCCCATAAAAGAAGAAGTCTTGTTTTTGCTGCGGCATTCTGATATGATGAAAGGCACTGTGTGTGATTGACGGGTTCTAAAAGCTACATTGGAGGAGTACAAGGTTCCTGTGGAGTCCAAGATTATCGGCTAAGCAGAGGTTGGTACAAGAAGATGCGTCAGGGGCTTGAAGGGAGTCGAGTCGAGTTGTGTAAGTCATCGTTCTTGTACTTGTAAAAATTCCGTACTTAGTGGACTTAAGGCTATGGGTCGTCCGAGGTTTTTTTCGTTATGGGTTTTCCTCGTACATCGCAGCGTAGTGGTTTGTTTATTTTTTTTCTTTTGCAAAATTACCTTAGATGAACGCTTATGTAAAAAGATAAAATTGGTTTAAATTGCTACATATATTTTGATTGGTGCTAGATTAAAATTTGGGTAAATTTTAATTTAATTCAAGTCTAGTTTATTTTAATTTAGTAAAATTTAGTTTGGCCTATATTGCAAAAATTGAATAAATTTGTGCAGAAAAATTGTAGGACTTGGGTTAAATTTATTTTGGGCAAAGAGTATAAATTCACAAATTAGTTTTTTAAGTGTAATTTTAATTTTGTGAAAATTAAAATTTGATTTTGTTTAATTTTAATTTGTGAAGAAATCATAATTTGTAGGTTGTTTTAATTGAACCATCTCAATTCCGCACTTTAGGAAATTAATCTTTAATTAAAAAGAAAGACTTTTAAAATTGGGGGTCCTCGTACTTTCTGATTGGTATCAGAGCAAGAGCGATAAATTACTTCGTTAAGGTCCTTTTAAAATTTTTGGTTTAAAATGGAATTTTCCCCATTTTCTAAATTTCTTATTTTCGATGGTTCTAATTACGCATATTGGAAAGCTCATATGCGTTCGGCACTACAGTCCATAGACGAGAGAGTTTGGTTATCCGTTGTTAATGGGTGGTCTCCACCTACTTGCTTAATGGAAAATGTATGCTTACCCAAACCCGTCGAGCGTTGGAGTGAGAATGAACTTAAACTTGCTAATTTTAACTCCCGATGTTTAAATACCTTGTTTAGCGCGGTCACACCGGATGAATTCCGACGTATCATGACGTGTGAAACTGCTACGGAGACTTATGATATTTTGTAACTCACTCATGAAGGAACAAGTGTCGTAAAAGCTTCTAAACTCCAAAACCCCACCACTCAATTTGAAACCATCGAAATGCATGAAAAAGAAACATTTGATGAGTTTTATGCTAGACTCTTCGATATAATAAATTCTTCTTTTAATTTAGGAGAAAAAATACCCGACGACCGAGTTATAAAGAAAATTCTAAGGTCCCTACCCGATAGGTCTATCCCTAAAGTGACCGTGTTAAATTCTTTACCAACTTTAGCCTTTACGAAACTAGAAGAACTCGTAGGTCATTTACAAACCTATGAACTTGACATGTTTCCCTCCAAAAATGAAAAGAAAATTGATAAGGGCATCGCTTTGAAAGCCCAAAAGGAGGTAACTGTAGTTTCGGATGATGAGAGTGAAATCGATTTAGATGAGATGGCTATGTTCACTAGAAAATTTAGAAAATTTCTTAAATTTAATAAAGATAATATTAAACAGAATTTTAAGAAATTTGATAAATCAACGTATGACAAAGACGAAACATTCCCTAAAAGCATAATGAAGAACTTAATAGGGATGAGTCGAATAGATTTTATGGTTGTGAAGGGTATGGCCAAAGGGCTTTTGAGTGCCCCACTAAATTAAGGAGAGAGGGTAAGCGACCAATTTCCTACAATGTTACCCTTAGTGACAGTGATAAGGAAGAGGGACCCGATTCCCCCATTGAGTGAAACTTTACTGCGTTCATGGCTAGTCATGTGAGTGACAGTGAGAAATTATCCAATCATGACACTTCTGAGGCCTTTGTTTGTGAAGCTAAAAAAGATGATGGTAGTGAGAGTTTAGAAGAGAGAAAGAGTGAAAGTGATGAGGAGGTTGAAGAGAGTGAACTTCAAATAGCTTTTAGAGAATTATATGAAGAATCAATTAAATTAAAAGGAGCTAATTTGAAGTTAGAAGCTAGTTTAAGTGAACGTGTCGAGGTCGTTGACGAGAGTGCGTTAGTTGATGACCTTAGGACACGTGAGAGAGCTCTTCAAGATAATATTGAATATATAGAAGGCGAGAGAGATAGCCTTAGAGGGTTAATGGAATTCATAAAGAAGGAGCCTCTCGAGTTTAAAGAGAGAAATATTTTATTAGAGTCTAAAATTTTAAAATTAGAAGAAAAATTAAAAGAGTCTAGCAAGGTCAAATTTGATTCGGAATGTAGGTCCGATAAATTAGATAAGACTTTAGGAACCATCCAATTCAAAAATGACACTGGTGGTTTAGGCTTTGATACTTCTATTGATTCAACCCATAAAGCCAAAACCAATATTTTGAGAGAATCGCCTAGGAAAGCTTCTATAGGTCAATCCTTATGTACCACTTTTCGACGTGTCTTTAATTGTTTACATTGTGGTCGAAAAGGTCATATTATGAAGTTTTGTTTTGATCTTTAAATAATTTCTAGGAAATCCAAACGTAAGGCAATCGAGGTAGCCAAGATTCCTATACCCCGAGATAGTCACTCTTCATTAGTTTGGGTTAGGAGATCCGACTTAGTAGCTTTACAAAATAGGATTTTTGATTCTGATTTAGTTTAACATGATACCTCCCTTGCTAAATCTAAAGGTTGAATGCGTTAGTTTTTTGCATACTTTAGCTTTTGTTCTTTATGCTATATTATTATGCTAATAGTATGCTTGTTTATCATTTTCTAGTCATTACTTTATCACATATCTCATGCTAGAATTATGATTTTTGTTTATATTTTGTATTAGATCTCTTTTATTTTAGTTTGCATTAAATGAAAAATACAAAAAGAATTTAGTTTTCATTTGTGTTTTATCACTCGAGTTATTTAGGCTTAATGAAAAATACAAATGATTTTTTTTAGTACATATTTTTGTGTTTGGTTAAAAAATTTCAAAAACTTATAAAGATTTTATTTTTGTGTGTATTTTAGTTTGACACACATTTTGTGGCATATGTTTGTGTTTGAATCCTTCATATCGCTACCATGTGGCTAGAACTTTTGGTTAAAATTTCAATCCTTAAAATGTTCTTTATCATGCTTACATGGAGTAGTTTAAGTTTGACTTGCCTAATGGATTCATTTCTATATGCCTTTTCACACACATGCACGAGCTCTTATGAATTTTAACTTCACATGTATTTTTCAACTTTGTGAGGTGTTCTCCTACCAATCTAGTCATCTACATATTTATGTGACCTAGGAGGACTAGTGCATGTTAAAATTCGTTGGACGTGAGAATTGTGTGAGATAAAAAATGATATTTATAAATGTGCACGGGGAAGGGATCCGAAAGGATATAGAATCCTTTGCGAGTAAGCCACCGTTTGCAATGGAACTAAAAGAAATACGTGGTCCAAAGGCATAAAAGAATACGACATTAAAATAAAATATTTAGCCAAGGCCTATATTTGTTTAGATTGATATAGTCATTCAAAAAAAATAATATGCTTATTTTTAGGGAGTTTGGATGGTATATCAACGGTTTTCACAATGTCCGTTTATCCTAGTTTCACTTTCATTGTCATGACTCTATTGGTTTGTAGAATCATCAACATGCTAGGCTTGTATGCATTGTGTTTGCTTGCTCATGAGTTCAATTTATCTTGTCACATAAGGCTAAATTTAGGTTGATAAAGTTTTGCAATCAAATGAGAACTCCGTGAACATGTTTAAGTGATTGGGTTTTAAATTCATGTGTATCTAGTTCACACCCATTCACTTCCATTTCCATATGACACATTTATTCCATAAGTTTGTGGAAAACCAATGTTATTTTATTTTGTGTTATTTGTGTATTTGTATCTATATATGTGTGCTTGTGCATATTTTATATCTATTGTGTATACATATATATGATATTGTGTTTGTTTTTGAGTCCTTACCACTTTAGCTAGTCCACCTATGCTTTATTTCATAATTGGTATCTAACTTGTTGCAAAATTTTGGTTTGATATCTCATGCTTAATATCTTATTTTTAAATTGGTATCATTTTATTCGCATCATAGTTGGTATCCATTAATATTTGCATGGATTAGTTATTTTATTGTTGCATGTATGCCTTAAATGATCCTATTTCTTTAAGCACCATGATGTTAACTTGTTTTCCCCATATTTATATCCCTTATGTAGTTTTTAGGGGGAGAAATGGTACTTCATTCAATTGGGGAAAAAATGAGTATTTAATTAATTCTATCACCTTTGTCCACTCCTGAACAAAAGGGGGGAGAATAATAGGGGAGAAATGGTATCTAATCCTATTGTAATCGTATCTTAGTTTAGGAGATCTATCTTAGGTCTAGATCTCTACCTTCTTAGGTTGATCATATTCGATAAAGGGAGAATTAATTCAGGGGGAGTATTTATTTTAATTGCATTTAATATTTTGATATTCCCTATGTGTTTAATGTTTTGCTTAAGTGTACAGGAATTATTCTTACGACAATTTTCATCAGCAAAGATAGTTATCCTTGGGTTTTGAGTCAAGCTTGTAATTTTTTATATTTGGGTGGGAAGTTTTTGAGTCTAGTTGAGCTTGACGGCCCTTTAGGAGTTTGTTTTGGTTTTTGTCCCGAAATAGCCAAAGGGGAAGATTTATAAGGACACAAATTTTCAATTGAGTCTTAATGTAGTGTTGGATCAATTCCGGACAAAAACATTTGAGTCATAGGATAGCATTCATGAGTATCCTCCAAGCCTATGACGTTTTAAGTTTAAGTTAAAGATGTAGCGTCTAGTATTTCAAAGTGAAGATATCAAAGCGCTGTGTTTCAGTACCTCGTTTATACTTCATTAACATCACAGTATTCCATTGTCTCCAAAAGGTATGAATGCACATTATATATATGTAGGAGACTTGGAATAATTTTTAATGGGTGTAATTTTTACATTTAAAATAAATTTCAGAAAGATTTTGGGCTTAAAATAAAAAAAATGCAATTTTGAGTTTTCGTTCGAAAATGTCGTTTGAACGAGATTGTCATTCTAACAAGATTTTTGTTCGAACGAGTTTCTGCCAACGAGTTCCCCTTTGAGCACTGACCTATCGTTCGAATTGTCGTTCGAACGAGAATTCGGACGAGTTTACTAACGAGATTTTCAATTCTACACTGATCTATCGTTAGACGGGTCGTTTGAATGAAATGTTGTTCGAACGAGATTTCTGGCGGGAACAGTTTTTGGCAATTTTTGACACTTTCCCACTACTTTGTCCCACTTTCTTTTGACGGAATTTAACCACTTCGGGACCAGATTTTTCATAAGACTTTTGAACACACTTTGAGAGCTTTTTGAGAGAAAATTCTTCCAACCAAAAGCCCATGTTTTCATGTGTTAAAACTTAAAGTAAATTCCTATAAAACACATTTTGTTACACCCATAGTTACATTTGTTTATCCAAGTATCTCTACATATATATCTATTGCTCGGAGTTTGTTTTGGCACTATTGGTTCATCTCTACCACAAAGAAGGAAAAGTTTGGGGTTGCTTCTATTTCCCATAAAAGAAGAAGTCTTGTTTTTGCTGCGGCATTCTCATACGGTGAAAGGCACGGTGTGTGGTGGACGGGTTACAAAAGCTACATTGCAAGAGTACAAGGTTCGGGTGGAGTTCAAAATTGTCGGCTAAGCAGAGGTTGGTACAAGAAGACATATCATGGGCTTGAAGGGAGTGGAGTGGAGTTGTGTAAGTCATCATTCTTGTACTTGTAAAAATTTCGTACTTAGTGAATTTAAGGCTTGGGACCTTCCGAGGTTTTTCCTGTTGTGGGTTTTCCTCGTACATCGCGGTGTAGTGGTTCGTTTATTTTATCTTTTGCAAAATCACCTTAGATGCATGCTTCGGTAAAAAGATAAAATTGGTTTAAATTGCTACATATATTTTAATTGGTGCTAGATTAAAATTTGGCCAAACTTTAATTTAATTCAAGTCTAGTTTATTTTAATTTGGTAAAATTTAGTTTGACCTATATTGCAAAAATTGAATAAATTTGTGTATGCAAATTTTAGGACTTGTGTTAAATTTATTTTGGGCAAAAAGTATAAATTCAAAAATTAGTTTTTTATGTGTAATTTTAATTATGTGACAATTAAAATTTGATTTTGTTTAATTTTAATTTGTGAAGAAATCATAATTTGTAGGTTGTTTTAATTGAACCATCTCAATTTCTCACTTTAGGAAATTAATATTTAATTAAAAAGAAATACTTTTAAAATTAGGGGTCCTCGCACTTTCAGAGTGGTATCTTCCCACTAAAGGTGTTTTGCCAAAAGTGTATTCCTTTTGGACAAAGGCTGTAAAACATGCGCCAATATTTAATTTGAAGGGTATGAACACAATTTTTTATGTTATCAAAATGAAAGAGTTTAGATGTAATATAACTTGTGAGATCCCTAAGGATGCTTGGGATATTTTAAAATCCACTCATGAGGGTACGAATATGGATAGGGTTTCTAGCTTACAAAATTTGACAACTAAATTTTAAATGATTAAAGTGGGACAAAATGAGCCATTTGGTAAATTTTTTGTTAGACTTTCGAATATTTTTAATTCCTTATTTAGCCTAGGTGAACCTATCCTTGAACTGGGAGTTATGAGAAAAATATTTAGGTCGTTGCCTCGAAGATTTAATGCCAAATTCACAATACTGAATTTCTTAGCGGTGTTGATATTATGAGAGTCCAAGTACTTATGGGTGATATCCAGAACTATAAGATGAACATGTTTACTCATAAGAATGAATAAAAAAAAGAGAAAATATTAGCTCTAAAAATTCATATGGAGGATGTGTCAAATTTGGATAGTGATTTTGTGTAAGAGCCAGAAGATATTGTTAGGTTTGTAAAAAAGTTCACTAAATTTCTTAACCTTAGACAGGGTAGGAATTTAATAAGAAATTCAATAACTTTAACAACGATTGTGATAGGAATAAAAGAGAAAACCCTAAGAAGGTGGATGACCGGGACAAGTGTTATGAATTCCAAGGGTAAGAAGCCCAAAGACTAAAATGCATCCCCTTGTTAAAGTGAGCCGGAAAAGGAAACTAATTCTCTCGTGGAGCATAACTACACGAGTTTCATGGCTAGTCATGTGAGCCTAATTGAAAAATCTTTCAACGATGAAGATAATCATGTGCATGATAGTTCTGAGGTCCCGTCTTGCGATTCTAATGTTTTTAAAGAGGATGAAGATGAGTAAATGAGTGATGAGGAGGCTAGTGAGCTTCAAATTTTCATTTTGGGACTTATATAAGGAGTCTTTAAAGTTGAAACCGACAAACTTGAAATTAAATGCAAGGTTGAAAAAAGGTGCCTCAAGAAATAATGATTAATTGATTGAGAATTTAAGGGTACATGAGAAGACTTTTAGGGATAACCACGCATACATTGAGGGGGAGAGAGATAACCTTCTAAGAATGATTGATGATATGAAGAAGGAGCCCATAAAATTTAACGAGTCTAAACTTTTACTTGATTCCAGAATTATGAAGTTAAAAAATAATTAAGAGACTCAAGTCGTGTCAAATTTGATTTGAAATCTAGGTCAAAAGTTAGCTAAAATTTTAGGAACAGTCCAAATAAAAATGACAAGGTAGGTCTAAACTACAATGATCTCATTTCTTCAGATCTTAATGACAAGGACAAATTTTTTTAGAGACTCAAGCGTTACTAAGGACATTCCCATAGGTCGACCCAATGGTAGCCTTCCTCCTGTTTGCACATGCACAAATTGTGGTAGGAAATGTCATTTAGGAGATTTTGTTTTGATCTCAAAAGAGTTCTTAAGAAGTCTAAGTCTCGTGCCACCATGGTTCCTAAAACCTGTGGCATGAAATCACTATCTATTTGAATTATGAAATTTAATTTGGAGGCATTAAATATTAGACTTGTTGATTCTCGCATGATTTTACATGATTCGTCACATGTTATATCTTATGAGTGATTGTATTTGCTTATTTTTTGCACTCTGGTTCTTGTGCATTATATTATACTCTTGTGTTTTGTGTTATATGCTATAACTAGTGTTATGATGTTTGTGTCTTTTTTATTTTGATTCTTTATTTTTTTAGTCTATTTGAAAAACATAAAAATATTTTGTTTTCTTTTGATTCATTTTTTTGTGAAAAAAATTATAAAAAGTCAAAAATATTTTTGGTTTTACTGTGTGGTAATTTTACATATTTTGTGTGGTATGTTGGTGTGTTTTAATCCTTTTTATTCCATGTTTGTAGAACATTAGAGTATGGCTTAAAATTCTTTGGATTGTTTCTTAATCATGTCATGTCATGGAGTTGTTCTTATTTAGTTTTGCTTAATGGATTCATCTTTATATATGCATTCGCACACACTTTCACGAGCTCTTTTATATTTTAACTTCTTATGTTTCATGAGCTAAGTGAGATGTTCTACTATCATTCTTGTCAAATACATATCTATACATATGCGGGATTTGTGGATGTAATAAGTATTGCGATGAGAAATTTCTTAAGAAAAAAAGTAGCGTTTGTAATGGAAAAAGTTATGAATGGAGTAAATAGCATTTTCATAAAAGGCGACAATTGGCAAGAACCTTTCGAAAAGGAAAAAAAAGAAATTTTTTTCTAAGGCCAAAGTTTAGAAATTGATCATCAAGAGTGATATCTTCAAAACGAGCAGAAATTACATATTTATATTTTGATGATTTTATAAATTCAAGATCGGTGGCTTTGCACAATGAGTCATAGTATATTCTTAATGTTTAATGTTATTGGTCTAAGAATCATCAATATTTTCTAGGCTTATGTGCATTTAGCCTGTTTTTCCATTATGAGTTAATTTTATTTGTGACATGTGGATAAATCTAAGTTTGACAATTAAGACAATCAAATAGAACTCCTTGAACTATCTTGAGTGTTTAGGACATATTTCTTTTATCTCTAGTTCGCACCTCTTCACTTTATACCACGTTGTTTGGATACACATTTATGCCATGCGAATGTGGAAAACCTGTCTTTGTGTGTCATATATATATATATATATATATATATATATATATATATATATATATATATATATATATATATATATATTCATGAGTGTCATGCTATATATGTGTTTATATATGTATATATGGTATTTGTTTTAAGTCTTTGCATGCTTTCAATCCATGTTTGTCATTGTATCTTCTATTTAATTATTTGTACTTGTGTTTTCGTATGTTTATCATTGCCATATCACTTCACATCGCATGATATTATTGTTCTTTATGTGGTGATATGTGTTCATATTAACAAAAAGGAGGAGACGTTTATATCAAGGGGATCATATGCAGGAAACTATCGATTAATATATATATATATATATATATATCATAGTCTCTTTGTATTTGAAATGTGTCTTAAGTGTTCGGGTTTAGGCTGCAAAGTGTCACAAGATCACAGCTACTCAAGAGAGTCGATCAAGTCTTGTTTGTGTATTTTTCCTTTAGGGGGTTGGGGATTGAGAATTAGAGCTTGACGACCTAGTTCCGAACTTTTGATCTTATCCTGGAATAGTCAAATGTGGAGATTTTTAAGGACAAATTTTATCATCATGTAATTTTAGTCATGTTTATTAAAAAATATGTAATATTGGATTTATTCCTTTTGGAAAAATCATTTGATTCATAGGTTAGGGTTATGTCATTTTATACTTTCAAGCCTACACAATGAAGACACGAAGTGGCTCAAGATAAAACGACATCAAATTTAAATCTATTCTCATCTTTAGTCTTGGTATCTCAAGAAAGGTCTATTTGGTGTATTATATTGGTCGCCGGGTTTCTTACTTTGGGTGTTATTTTTTAATGAGGCAATTTTTTGAAAAAGAATTTTACAAAATGATTTTTTGGTTTAAAATTCCTTCAAACGAAATTGAGTTTTGTTTAAATGAGACAGCTTATTCGAATGATTTTTTATTGCTCGTTCTAATAAGGTACTGGTTTTAGTTATAATGAAGTTCCAACAATCATCGAACGATATATTTCTGTCTAAGTAGATCTAAAATGTTATTAGTTCCCCATTTTAGAAAGATTTGGTGTATCGTTCGAATGACCTATTTTCATTCGAACGAGGTTGCCCTAGTTGTTCGAACGAGGTGCCTCAATTTTTATGACTCTACATTTTTTCATTTTTCTATATAAACCAAGGTTGGTGGAGTTTATTTAAAAGCAAGGGTTTCGAAAACAGTTTTTTTTAGAGAAAAAAATCCTCTTTAACCTCATTTGCACCCAAGTTTGAGAGATCCAAGTTTCAGTACAATATGTTAGTTTGAGATCTCATGTTTTGAGAATCAAGATTGTTTAGTCTACATCGTTCGAGTATTGGTTGGCATGGTGGATTTAGCATGATTGCGGTAACAAATTCTAGTAAAAAATTGGCGGACGTATGAGAATTGCATTGTGAAGACATTGGTGGATTATTGCTGTGTTATTGTGAAAAAGGTCCAAGTAGTAAAGACTACATCAATCTTGAAGGAGTCAAGTCGGTGAGTAAAATTGTCTATCATTATTTTATAAACTCTAGGCTACGCTGTCTGATTTCTTTCCCAATGTTGATTTTCTTCGTACATCGCAGCGTTGTGTGATTGGTTTATTTTATTCTTGCGTGATCACCTAGATGTATGCTTAGGAAAGATAAAATTGGACTAAAGTTTTTACAATGCTTGTTTAATCGGTGCTTGGATTTAAATTTTATTTATTGTTATCTTGGTTTAAGAATTGGAATTCGGTATAACCCTACGCGCAGTTAGCATTCTCAATTATTAAATAATTTGAAGTTTGGGCGGAACCCCTAGGGACTTTTTTGTCCAATTTGGCTTGCTTGGACTCTAAGGTGTGGCTTCTAGAAAGTCAATCAAGTGTGAATTCCCTAACTTAGTTAGAGTTGTAATTAAGTATGAATTTTAATAATAGAATTCTAATTAAAGTATGAGAAGATAAAGGAAATAAAGAAACTAATAGTTTGGTTCACGACGAGATGAAAAACAACGGCCTGAGGACCCGTAGGCGATTGATTCCCCTCGAATGTGGGTTGAGAGGTGACTTGTGTTTTTATTATAAATATATACTTGGTATCCTTTTTAATAACTCACAATTTTTATCGAAGAAAAAAATCAATATAACCTTTTATTCATCTTTAACCCTTAAATCTCCATTAAAACACATTCAAACCTATTATAAATACTTTGTTCAACTATTAATCATTATCAATTATATGCATATCAAGTAAAATATTATTGGCATGTCTGTGTAAATTAGTTTTGTCTTTTTGAAAATTTCAAATTCAAAGATATATTATTTGTAAATTACCTTTAAATCTATTTTCTCATACACACACACAATGAAATTTCTAGTATTATTATGCATTTTTTCTTCTTTCTCTTACATTTACTATTTTTTCTTTATTTTCGTTATTTTGTACTTTTTTGGATCTTGTGATTTCAAGAAGCTTTAAGATTTTCCTGTGGAAGCTATAAGGCAAGGACAGAGACACGGGAGATGAGGGAAGATAAAGGGCATAAAGGTTAGGGATAACGATATTTTAGGATTTCAACTAATGGTTTCGTTAAATTCGGGTCCAATGGTGCACTAGATTTCGGGGGTTCGAGATGGAGCCACAATTCAATGAGAGGGGGAGGCTAATTAAATGCTAAATTCTGGCGGATGCATGATCCTCTCAGTCATTTTTTAAGTTATTATGGAGTACTTACCAAATAATTATTTAAATTTTTAAAAATTATATAAATATTCAACCAAATACTAACAATTAAAGTAAATATTCAAATCCTAAAAGAGTTTCTATTATGAAAAATTGACAAAATCAAACCCCCTAAAACTTCAACCAACATCAATCCTAAAATTTAACCCTAAAATTAACCTTTAACGTTTAATTATCGAAATGTTTTCATACTGAATTCGGCCTTCATAGGGTCGTCCAGGTAATTGCTTGAACTTTTGCACTTTTTAATTTTCCAAGTGTTGTCTCGTACTAACTTGATTCTTCATATTTTTTTAGCCTCTACTTGCCTTCTATCACCTGGGAGACTGAGTTGAGAAGAAGCTTCCCTAATCCAAAAGGGAAGAGATGTTGAGAAGATGGAGCAATGTCTGAGGGAGGATCTTCAAAAGGCAACATCAGTTGTACAAGATAAGAGTCGAGAGTTGGATGATCTGAAATCTGATCACGCCAAAGTCCTGAAGGAGCTAGCCAATAATAAGCAATTTGAGATAGATCCTACAGTCAAGGCAACTTTGGATGAGGCAAGGGCACAATCCGTGGCCGAGTTCAAAGAGTCTGACGAGTTTGGGGGTTATGCATTTGAATACCTTAAAAGAGGGATAAAAACCGTCGGTCGGTGGTCCACCCTAAAGCATGTTGCCTCTGGGATTCTGAACCCTCAGTACTTTGAAGGTCTTAATTTCACCAATGACATGCTCAGTATGGCCTTGGTCGATGTGGAAACATTGAGAAATCCCCTACAGAGGTCACCGAGCAGACTGTGGCCGAGACATCTAAGCAGGTGGAACTGAACCCAATTGGCGATGGTGACAACGACGAGGCCGACACTTAACTCCCAGCCAACAACAATATCCTTCTTCTAGAGGAGACCACATCTCCAGATACAGTTTTAATGTTTTAATTTGTTTGGGCGGCCGCTTGTGGCCATGTATGCCCTTTCTGATGTAACACTTAACCATTTTTGGAACAATTTTTGGAACAATCATTTACTCTGTCTGTATTCTCCTTAAACATATCTATTGGAAGAATTTTGTTAAATCTCTGACTAATAAATGTTTTCACTCTTTATTCCTATCATATCTTCTTATATTTCTTTTTATCTTAGCTATGCACTTTATTTGTTTGGCAAAAGCTACTGATGTTTTAATAATTAACTATAATGGAATGGTTTCTAATCTGGGATCACATCTCGTCTCGCCCTTACACGAGATAAGTATAACAAAGTAAATGATTTTTCAAATTTGAATAAGTCCCCTCTCATCATTTTGAGTGTGTATGGATGAGACATCTCGTCCTACACTGTAGTCTCGACCGAGAGGTCTTTTTACAAAATTAATGATGTTAAGGTAAACCATGATGAAATGATTTTTAAATTTTAATTTATAAAATTATGGTGTTTAAGCATAAGTCACCTCTCGTCGTTTTAAGAGTTTATAGACGAGACATCTCGTCCTACACTATCATCTCGACCGAGATAGTTTTCACCAAATTGATGATGTTAAGGTACACCATAAATTTTGAATTTGAATTCATCAAATTATGGTGTTTAATCATAAGTCCCCTCTCGTCATTTTGAGAGTGTTTAGACGAGACATCTCGTCCTACACTGTCGCCTTGGCCGAGAGAGTTTTTCACCAAATTAATGATGTTAAGGTAAATCATAATTAAATGATTTTTGAATTTGAATTCACCAAATTATAGTGTTTAATCATAAGTCCCCTCTCATATTTTTTAGAGTGTATGGACGAGACATATTATCCTACAATGTCGTTTAGATCGAGGGAGTTTTTACCATCAAAATAATATTATTACGTTGTTCCCCTTTCTCGGTGTTATTGAGAATCCATGGATGAGGTTAGCCCCATCCGGATTTTTGTGTCACCGAGAGTAAGTAAATGCTACTTCACCACATAAGTGATGTTCTATAGATTAGGATGGACTGAAACATACCATTTGAATACTCATACAACATGAATAGGAGAGAACACTTGTAATATTTCATTCATTACTTTTGTTCTTTTACAATGTACAATGATATAATGATAAAAGGAAACTCTTTACAATGTCCTAATGATAATACTTCTTTAGATGGTTGGCATTCCAAGGATTAAAGAATGGCTCTCCCTTCAAATTCTTGAGTCGATACATTCCAGAAACTACCTCTTCTATTACTTTGTAGGGACCATGCCAATTAGGATGAATTTTATTCGGCTTTTGCTAGGCCTTCTTCAAAACCAAGTCCCCTACTACTAATGGTCGAGCCTTCACTCTTTTATTGTAAAACTTGGCAGTTCTCTGCTGATAGGCGACTTACCTAATTTCTGAATCTTTTTTCCTATCTTCAATGAGGTTTAGATCCAACTCCTCTCTTCAGCATTTGCTTTTGGGTCATAGGTCTGAACTCTATGGCTTGGTAGACCTATTGCTATCAAAATCACTACCTCTGAGCCATAGGCCAACATGAAAGGGGTTTATTATGTCGCTGTTCTCTCTATCATCATATAGGCCTATAGGACCACATGCACTTCCTCAGTCCACCGACCCTTAGCGTATTCTAATTTTTTTCTTAGTCCCATCCAATATGGTTTTGTTGGTCACCTTTGTTTGGCCATTTGCCCAAAGTCAACCCAGAGTTGAGAAAAACTGTTTGATGCCGACCCACTTGCAGTAAGCTTCCAAAGAATCATTTGAACTGTTTTCCATTGTCTGAGATCAGGGTATGAGGTAAACCATATCTACAAATAATGTTCCATCAAATAAATTTAAAGGTCTTCGTCTCTATGACGGTGATCATGGCCTCTGCCTCAATCCATTTCGAGAAATAGTCGATAGCCACTATGAGGTACCTATAGTTGTTAGTTGCCCTAGGCAAGGGTCCCAACAAATCAATTACCTAGACAACAAATGGCTAGGGAGAGGTAATAACAAATAGAGGATGATGAGGCTGGTAAGGGATGCTGGAAAACCTTTGACACTTATCACATCTCTTGACATAACTAGTCGCATCGTTAGCCAAGGTCGACGACTAATACCCTTGGGTGACCACCCTTTTCGCCAAAAGATCTGCCTCCTATATGGCTGGAGAAGGAACCTTGATGTATATCTTTTAAAATGTATTCCACCTCCGTCGGATGGACAAATCGGAGTAAAGGGGGAGGAATCATTTCTTGTACAAAGCATTCCCAATGACTGAGAACTTAACAGCTTTATACCTTAGCTTATTCCATTCCAACTTTGAGTCTGGCAGTTCACCATCTTTTATATATCGGACGAGAGGGTCCATCTAAGATTCTCCTATCATAAGTCTAAAGCATAATTCAAGCGTGTTGTCTTATTCTTCTTTAATGCTTGGTTGGTGTAGGAACTTCACTAGTACCGATCTTCTAATTTATATCTTAGTTATTGATGCAAGTCTTGCCAGTGCGTCGGATCAGCCATTATCAAGTCAAGGTATCCTTTTCAGTTTCACCTCCCTGAGGTTTTTTAATGCTCCTTTACCCTATTCGGGTATCTACCCATCCTCACGTCCTTAGCTTTGTATGCTCCAAGTATTTGGTTTACCATCAGTCTAGAATCACTGTGAACTAAGAACTGACTTACATTCAATGATCTAGGAAGGTAGAGAGCGACAAGAAAGTCTTTGTACTCAGATTCATTATTTGATGCCTTGAACTTCAATATCAAAGCCTATTCTATATCGGTTTCGTCTGGTGTCGACATTATCAGGCTATCTCCACTCCCTGTTTCACAGGATGAACCGTAAACAAAGAGGCTCCACACATTACCTTTTTCAGAAAAGTTTCCCTCTTCCAATGCTCCATTCTTGAACACAAATATTTCTTCCTCATTCTCGGCCACCATTATCTTGGTTGTACTCATCTCAGCTTCAGTCGAGGGAGGACATATTCTTTCTGGCTCACTTACTGTCACTACACAAAAATGGGTAAATTGGCACCCTTTCAGCGGCTAGCTTTGTCACGATCAATGACCGTGACAAAAAAACACGCGTTTTTTTTGTCACGGTCATTGGACGTGACAAGTCCGTGACAAATTTCGCAGCAAAAAACCCTCGTCCCTCCGTTTTTTTCCCCACCGATCTCTTCCCTCCTTTTTTTCTCTCTCTCTACGCTGTTCTCCCTCTCTCTCTCTTCCATTTATATATATGTATGTGTATATATATCTCTGTGTGTGTATATATATATGTGTGCGCGCGTGTGTGTGTATGTGTGCGTGTGCGTGTGTGTGGTGGGTGGGGGTGGGGAGGGGAGGTGGGTGGGTCTGTGTGTGTGGTGGTGGGGCAGTGTGTGTGTGTGTGGTGGGGGAAGGGGGTGGGGCAGGGTGTGTGCGCGTGTGTGTGTGGTGGGGTGTGTGGGAAGGGGGGAGGGGGGTGGGGTTGTTTGTGTGTGCGTGTGTGTGTGGGGGGGGGGAGGGGGCAGGGATGGGGGTTGGTGGGGGCTGCGTGTGTGTGTATGTGCGCGTATGTGTATATGTGTGTGTAGTGTGCGTGTTTGTGAGTAGTGTTCCTTGTAAACGAATTGATTGATTATTAATTTTTTAGTAAATTAATATATGATTGCCCCTCATTGTAAATTAGTAAATTAATATATGATTAATTATGAAAGTAGGATTGCCCTTCATTGTAAATTAGTAAATTAATAATTGTATACTTTAATTGACAAAAAAAATTAATTGAGTAGATGAATTAGAAGGAGTACGGTATACACATTTGTTGTTGGATTATATTGGATCGATGTTCGGTTGGTTAATTTTAAAAGTGGCATGACCACTGGACAATTGTCCATATGGGGGTGGCTATTTTCAAATTTTTTTGAAAATTACTTTGTATATCGAACAATATATATATAATATGATAATTAAATGAAATATACTTGAAATTACATATAGTGCGCATAGATACTAGCCTTCTAGTTCTTATACGTACGCATTCAATATCCCTTAGACCCGTTCGAGAGTCATTACCCCTGTAATGAGATCCCTCGAATTGTCCCGTTTGGACAGTTTGGGACTACATAATTTCTGTATAATATTCTTAGTGGCTTAAAGTTGTTACTTTTGGAGGAACTTTTTATTATTAATTGAATTGGAATTTGAAATTTAAAAATCGAATATAAATAAGACATAATTAAATGAAACATACTATAAATCTAAGTTTTGTTTATACTAATCCATGAATATATGCTTCTTACCTTTAATAGGTGATTAGTACATAGTTATTTGGGGTGTCCTATTTGTGGAGAGGAGACTGAATCTCTTCGTCTATCCTTTAGATAAAAAAATGAAGCGAGAATTCCCTTCATATCCGAACACTAAGAAATGTCATAATCCTATGGAGTGATGCTCTACAAATTCCTTCCAACCGTTGCGTATTCAAACATCACCAGTTGAAGTTGTCATTTCCACTTTCCATACCCCACCACTTGGAACCTCTAGCAAAACATGGAAAAATATGGAAAGTGGAATTGACAACTTCAACTGGTGATGTTTGGCTACACAACGGTTGGAAGGAATTTGCAGAGCATAACTCCATAGTATTATGGCATTTCTTAGTGTTCAGATATGAAGGGAATTATATTTGACACGATTTCTCAGGGTACATTAGTTGGAAGGAGGTGCCATATGAGCTCAAGTTAGCTGTTTGGGTGACACTACAGGTAATGTATTTATATTTATATTTATATTTATATGAATATTTCAATTTCAATTTTGATTTTGATTTCAATTTCAATTTCATTTTATATTTACATTATATTATTCCGATTTCAATTTCATTTATTAAATTTTATTTATGATTTTGTTTGGTTAGGGATTTATTAAATCGAATCGCAACTCAATGCGAAATGAATTTCTTGCCGAATTCTTGTCTCTCTTTCTTTAACGGTAACTTACTTTAACTATGGATTTAGATTCTGTAATCGATGGATATGAATCATTAAAGACTCGTCTGCACAATTTTGGTAGAATTTTTTTGCACTCAATGAATTTGAATTCTTTTAAGATTAGTCATGCAAAATTTCGATACATTTTAATTTTTATTGTGAATGAATGATAATATTAAACTATGCTTTGTCATTTTTTTTTTCTTGTTTTAGCTTAATTCTATTATTATGAATATTTGCTTGTTGTTAACCCACCCCTTTTGATAATCTTGGCTCCGCCCTTGGTTATGCCACATGTTTATTTAAGCTTTTTCAAAGGATTTCCAACGTAAAGTCTCTTTCATTATCATGTTCTACCATGTTGGTAAGCTATAATATCTCTGCTATTGTTGCTTGCATAAATGAATACATTTTTTTAGATTTATTACTTTTCAATTCATTTATAAAATCTCTCTTGTACAGTGTCTTGCAGTGACTGATTCTTATAGTGGAACTGGAACTAGAAATTGGTGTTGGATTTTCTCAAAAGTTGTCCTCTTCTAGAGGTTCTTATCTTTGAGGTACGTCAAGGGTTCATAACATCACTTCCAGCTAAATAGTTTGTAGATTAGAGATAATTGATGGTGATGTTGTTTCTTCTTATATTAGGGTTTTTCATTTTGTTGTGAACAAATCAGGACATTGTGGTTGGAATGGTATGTACCTGATTATTTGAGATCACACCTAAAGACAATCAAAATTACGGGATTGGGGTCGAACAATGGAGTTGAACAGTTGAGGTACTTTGTGGATAATGCCAAAGTTTTGGAGAAGACTATAATAAAGATGACGGGTGGTGTTGAATAATTAAAGTTTCTAAAGTGTTCAAAGTACATGATTAGTAAAATAAGTAAATTAATAAGAACATTGAAACGACAAAAATATAGCATAACGGGAAGCTGTCCCGTTTGCATATTGTTTCTATTTTGAATGTATATTTGCCTTATCTCTAGTTTATTTGGATATATGATGTTTGAACAGGTACAACGTTGCTATAACAGGTACAAATATATTACTAGGCAGTGGCAGTGGCCATACTGCCCAACAGATATTTTTTCAATTCTGCCCAGAATTATCACGGTCATTGACCGTGACAATTTTTTATAGACTGTCACGGTCCTAAACCGTGACAAAAAATGTTGTCTCGTCCATAATTGTCATGGTCATTGACCTTGACAAGTTGAACTTGTCAAGGTCAATGACTGTGACAATTCGACAGATTTGGTGTAGTGTGTATCAATAATCTCTTCTGCCTCGGCCTCGTCCCATGTGAACTCGGCTATAAAATCATCTAAATTCTACCCCTTGATAGTCGTTCTTGGCTGATAGACTATATCTAATTTTCTCGACTCTATAGACCAGGCTATCGGCCTACCCGATTTCTCGAGTTTATGGATGACTTGCCTTGGAGGGGAATATGTTAAGATGAGCACTGTATGTACTTGTAAGTAGGGCTTTATCTTTCTGGATGCATGAATGAGAGCATAAGCCAATTTATTCATTTTTGGATATCTCTGCACGACCCCTTTAAGAGCCTTGTTCTTAAAATATACTGGCTTCTGGACACACTTATCATCTCTCATAATTTTTACGCTGATGGCCAACTCTGACATGGCTAGGTACATATACAATTTTTCCCTTTGAACAGGTCTTGATAATAAGAGTGGGGAGCCGAGGTACGCCTTCAATTCTTGAAAAAACTTCTCACACTCTTTATTCCACTCAAAGGCTTTCCTCAGCTCCATGAAAAAAGGGAGACACTTGTCAGTAGCTCTGGATACAAACCTATTCAGTGCTGCCACTCATCCAGTCAACCTTTGGACTTCCTTTATTATTGTAGGAGTCTTGATCTCCACCAAGGCTTTGATTTTTTATGGTTTAACTTCTATCCCCCACTGATTGACAATAAAACCCAAACACTTTCCTGCTCTGACTCCGAAGACACACTTTGAGGGATTCAACTTCATTCCATATTTATCCATCGTGTTAAAAGTGCGCTCCAAGTCGACCACATACGTCTCAACCTTAAGTCTCTTGATAGGCATGTCATCAACGTACACCTCCATGGTATCACCTATCTGATTCTCGAACATTTTGTTTACTATCCTTTGGTATATAGCCCCGGTATTCTTGAGGACGAAGGGAATTACCTTGTAGCAGTATGTGCCTTTGTCAGTAATGAACGATCTCTTCTCGGTGTCGGTTGGGCCCATAAATATTTGATTATAGCCTAAATAGGCATCAACAAAACTCATCAATTTATGGTCGACCCTGGCATCAACCATCTGGTCTATTCTTGGCAGAGGAAAGATTTTTTTAGGGCATACCTTGTTCAGATTTGTAATATCAACAGACATTCTCCATTTGCCTTTAGGCTTCGGCAAGATGATAGCATTGGCTAACCATTCCGGGTAGATAAGCTCTTTAATGAAGTTAGATTTCTCCAACTATATCACCTCATATCTCATAACTTCGTACTTCTCTTTGGAGTAGACTCTTAGCCGTTATATGACTAACTTTTCCCCCTCAACCACATTGAGTTTGTGGTAGAGGACCTCTAAATCAATTCCCGACATATTTTCGTGACTCCAAGCAAAAATTCTCTATCTCCTTCAGTAACTTAATCAATTCTTCTTTGATATATTTTTTTATGGTTTTTCTGACTTGGACAGTTTTTTTTGGCTCGTCCTCATTGAGGATGATGGATTCTACCTCCTCAGCAGCTTCACCCTTTTTCAGCTTCATCTCGTCTCTGGGGTCGAGATGCGCTTATCTCTCCTCGTTCGAGTTGAATTAGCACTCACGTACCTCAACTTAGTCACCCTGAACTTCCCCTAATCCATAAGGAGTCACGAATTTTATCATCTAGTGAACTGTCGAGGGCACGACCTCAAACTCCTTGAGGGCTACTCGTCCCATAATTATGTTGTAGGCTGAGTAGATGTTCTCATCCACAACAAAGAAACTAATCCTCTTTATGAGATATTTCTACTAAGTATTCCCCATTCTAATATCCATTTCATAAATTCCCAAAATCTGTACCTTCTCTCCACTAAAACCATTCAGAGGTTGGTGATACGTATCAGTCTCTTCTTGCTTAATCATAGGCTATTGTAATAGTCGTAGAACATCACGTCATCCGAACTACCACCATCGACCAGTATCCTTGGGACCTCATATCCATATACTCTAGTGGTAATCACCCGAGGGTCATCATGCGGAGCTAGGATCCCCTTAAAATCTAACCTTAAAAAGCCCACTATCACAATATTCATATCAACTTTTGTTCTCTTGTCTGGATTCATCTCAACAACTTCCGAGTGCACCACTTTGGGTTTGGGGAGAGCTTTGTCTTATGCCATGTGAGCCTTCCTATCGGAAATATCCTTTCTTCCACATGCTAATCCCCGACAGATCATTTTTACACCCAAAGAGATCATATTTAGCCGAACTTTAGGATCAGGGAACAGAGGAGGAAGGTTTGGGTTATCCTCATCATCATCGTCTGAGACATCGTTGTCTCAGTTTGTTGGGGCATCAGGCCTGCATTTATTATTCCTTTTCTTCTGGGTGTCATCTCAGCTACCCTTCTAACTACCTTTATCCACATATTTCCTCAACATTTGTCAGTTATATGGCCATAATCTTAGTAAAATTCACACCATTTGCTCTTATCCCTCTTATGATAAGGGTTTTTGGGCTTCTCTGGCCACCTTAAAGACTTGTCGTTCTTGATCTCGTTCGAGATCATTTTAGGGATCACGGTCAATGGCGTGTACTCAACGAACTTATCATTTTCCAACCTTTTCTTGTCTCCTTTGATCTTAGACTTTTAGGATTTGCTCCCACTAGATCCCTTCTCATCCTCAAATCCTCTATGGACTCCTAAGCATTCATGACTCTCTCGACCGTAGCCAGGAGTTCTGCCATGGAATTTAGAGGCTCCTCGATCAATTTCCACAAACATTTTTCTTTCTACATACCACCCATCAATGCGATCGTGGCTATACTCTCATCGTAGTCCTCTATTTCCAGTTTTTCCTTATTGAAGCGATCAATGTAGTCCCGTAGAGACTCATTCTTCGCTTACTTCACATAAAGCAAGTGAGTGGTCTTATTTCTCATCTTAACCCCAAAATAGAAGTTACGTATAAACCTCTCTGTAAGCTGCTTAAAGTTTTCTATTAAATTTCTCGGGAGAGAAGCATACCAGACATGTGCAGCACCATTCAACGTGCTAGATAATACCCTACACCTCATCTTATCTGATACCCAGAAAATGTCCACATCAGATTGATACATCTTAACATGGTGGACGGGATTGGTACTTCCATTATATTTCAGTGTCACCACCGGTGACTTAAACTTAGTTGGAGTAGGATAGCTCATAATATTAGCAATAAATGGAGATCCCTCCATATAACCCCTCTCTAGAGGGTCTCGACTCTTCCAAAAATATCCAATCTTGCCCTCTAGACTTTAAATGGAACTTTTCCATGGTTTGTTAGCAGCTGGAACCATGGTATTATCTACTTCGACCAAAGCAGCATTATCACCAGCCCTTTCCCTCTAGTCTTGGCGCTGGGCGGGCTCTCGGTCGGCCGTTCTCTGACGGCTAATAACTTCTCGATGTTCCTTATCTCGATCGTGAGAGGGTCGTCTATCAGCGCATCCTTCGCTTCTCAGAGATCCTGCCTTGTGAGGAGATCTAGATAATCGATCTCGGAGATCACCAACGGGACTAAGTCTGACAAATATAGAGCCCCTACTAATCCTGTCAAATGATGATGGAGGAGACTGTCACTTTCGATTCGGCCTCCCTGTACTTTCCCTACTGGCCTAGATGGGATGCATAATATCTCCTAAAATTTCATATGGTTCCCAGCACTCGGCCTCATCGTCAGCATACTCATTACCCTCGTATTCTCAACCCTGCCACCCTAGGCATAGACTCCTGGGGTCAGTAACGTATCTTCGTCTCTGTTGAGGTTATGCATCCTTCTATACAGCTGGGGGTGGTCCACCTATCACCTGATGTGCGCCCCCTTTAGCGGTCGGAGTTATCATCTCCGGCGCCGCGCCAGCAGGCCTGGGCATAAAATTTTGGCTGAAGATCGCTAGGTGTTCCTGTATCTTTACTTAACTAGTTGCCAACGATCGTAACACTATTCCCACTTTTGCCATCTCAGATTTCGGCAGTGCCTGACTGGAACTTGGACCACATCCTGCAGGAAAGTCTGATGCCATCGAAGAATTTCGATGACTGAAAAAATCTAGAGGTATACTGGAAGAGAGCTGGATGAACTTTAAGAAACCTTGAACTCAAACAAGAGCTCTTTCAAAGGTGGTTCAGGCTCAACCAAGTGTGAGGTTTAACCACCATTAAAGAATCCGGTGATGAGTAGCTACAATTGAGAGGAAGAAGATGATGATCTCACTTCCCACAGACGGTGCAAGATTGATGATACCAAAAATTGAATCTCCAAGTTAATGTAATTATATAAGCTAAATCCAATATAACAATGGAGTACAAAAAAAGATGTAAATGTAACAGACGGTGAGGCAAAGAGGAGATAAGATAATATATAAGTGGTTCAACCTATCAACGCCTACCTCACTTTGTGTGTGTGTGTGACGAGTGCATTATTTTGTATTATTTACACTCAAATCTAGGACTTGTTAGCCCCGTTGGATTGTAAATAAAGAACTTTTATAGTCATTTTTGTTATTTTAAAGAAAAATACAAATTTAAGAATAAATGGGATTAAAAGTGCAATTTTGGAACCTCTTACTCATGTATTATACTCATGACCTTGAATAACCTTTGCTAATCTCTTGCAAAAGTTTGTTTTTTAGTCTTGACAAGTTTAGAATGCAAGCGGCGATGACATGACCCAATTCGGGCATGAAACAGACACCTACACAACTTTAGGGGCTAAATTTTAAATTCACAAGATTTATTTCGGACTTGGATAAAACACATAAATTGAAGGCCTCAAATCAATGTACACCTAGGTTCAAACGGTGGATCAATCAGAGTTCAAACGAAGAATTTATGACCATGTAAAGTTCGCATTCGAAAAAAAGTCAAAGTCAAAGATCCGGGTCAATGCCCAAAGTCAACCTCGTGACTCGGATACAATTTAAATATTGTTGGGCTCGAAATACGAGTCACATGGTTCTTGGAATTTGTCGTTTGGAGGTGGTATGAGAAAGATATTGACTTTGGGGTTTTATTTGTAATTTTGAAAACTTGGTCAGATATTGGGGTTAAATATATTTCGCGCGGAATACTTAATGTAGATGTTGTTGGTTCAAATGGATATGGGCCTGTTTATGTATCGAAAGGAAGCCCCCTTTATTTGTCTTTTTTCAAATTTGGGCTCCACTTTTTTCTTTAATAAATCCAAAAGTACCTTGAGAATTGCACCTATTTGACCTAATTTCTTTACCCCTATTCTCTCCTTTCTCATGCCATGTTTTGACCTGTCAAGATTTCATCCCATTACTCCAAATATGTGTTTTCTTGTTCTTTAATTATTTACCTCTTTATTTTATTTTTCCATGTGTATTTTGTTGGGTATAAAGGAGGAGCTCAAATTCGATTTTTGAGGGGGGAGAGGTGAGAGACACATTTGGAGAGATATATTTGTGTAGGGAGATATATTTTAGGGGGAATTAATTTTGTAAAAACCCAAAAATATTGTACCTTGTGTGTTATTTTGGAGTGTTTAGAATATTATTTTATGCAACTTGGGAAGATAGTGTGTATTGAAACTCAAAGTCTTGGATCTGAAAATTTTGTAAGTTGATTATTATTAATGAAAATTACTATTTCATCTTGCAATATATGTGTTCCATTTATGATGTGTGAGTAATTTTTTTTCAAGGACAAGGTGAAGTTTATCGTGATTAATTAATTTATGCATTTTAATTTAATTCATTATTTATTCCCAACATATATTAATTGATAATAAAAATTCGGTATTCATTTAAAATGACACGAGAGTGTGTTTTAAACCTCCGGAATGATTTGATAAATCATATTTTGAGTATTTGAAGTTGTAATTTTTGTTGGGTTATACTTGCATTAAATTGTTTTGATATCTCATGCTTAAATACATATTAAAACTTGTAATTTGATATTTTCGAGGGAAAAGGGTTTTATGGTGTCTAATTTAAGAGACATAAAAATATTTTGAGAACGTTTAATGTTTTATTTTCTGAAATACACGTGACAAGAGTCGGTATATTTTGAGTTATAAAGTCGAAAAAGTACGAAATTAAATTGACATACGACTTTAATTAAAATCGATAGATGGATCCGACGTCCTAGTTTTCTCCCATATTTGATATTATCACTTGTTCATTTGTAGTCATTTATATATTTTGCTCTTGTTTTAATTTAAACTCATCCTTATCTATACACTCATCATCTAGATGGAAAATCAGTATCTTATAAATTGACAAAATCTCTATGGGTTCGACCCGTACTTGTATCTGTTATATTTAAATAGTTCGTGCACTTGCGACAGTTTTATATCATTGAAAATTTGACAACAAGTTTTTGGCGCCGTTGCCGAGGATTTCGGTCAATTTTAAGAATATTTGATTTTTGGACTAGTTTTATTAAATAAAAAATAAAAAGAAAACCCCCAAAATTATAAAAATTTCAGCAATTTTTATTTTATTTTTGGAATATAAAATAAAAAAATCAAATTTAAATCTTGTGATTAAATAGTTGGTCTTAACACTAGTTTTGTCATAAAAGTACCTAAAAATTTTGAATAAAAACTCGAAAATAATAATTTATTTTTTCTGAAAATTTCCAAATTTCAAAGTTTTGAAATTTGGACCAATTTTTTTTTTAAAAAAATCCAAAAATAAATAAATTAATAAAAATGAAAATAATTTTTTTTAGCAATTCATTGTAGTATTTCCAGAACATATATATATATATATATATATATATATATATATATATATATATATATATATATGTATGTATATATATATATGTATAAAAAAATCAGATTATTGTCATTTGTCTATTAAGAGTTGTTTTATGACACTAACTATTTCTTAACGTGCATAATTTTTTTTTTCAAAAAGTTTTTTTTTTAACTAATTCCAACATCATCCAAATTATTTTTTTTTTCTTCTTTTTGTAAAAAAAAATTGTGTATTTTTTATTTTAATTTGTCCATTTTGTTGTGTAGATATATTTGTATCTAATTATAATTTTTTTTATCACTTTACGCTTGGTATAGTTGCTTTTGTTATTAATTTTCAGGAAAAAAGTAACCAAAAAAATCGAAAAGCTTGCAAGTGTGGGACAAGTGTTGAAATTACTTGTGCAATCTTTCCACGAGCACAAGGTACTCTCGGAGACGAATGAAATGTATGCGATGTTTTCCTCCGATCGACGTCAATTAAAATTTCGGCCCGACGTAAACAAGTGACCATAAAAAGTCCACATCGTAGGTAAGTCTTGTGTGCTCCTTAGTGAAACTATTTTCGCATATTTCAATAAGCACGTTCATAAATTGACTTAAGGGCAGAACCTAAGTCCAAGATAAGTTGGGGATTTAATCACCCTTCCTTGGCCCAAAAATTACTAAGCTAGCCGAGAATTTGCATTACCCGGGCCATCATTCTTAACTTAAAATTGATTAGACATTGGCCATAGGTTATAACGTAGCTTATAGGAAAACTCTTAACAAGGCTAGGATTAAAAGCTAATCCGAAAGCAGAATTGCCAAATCGATTCCATTTTGACCTTGACTAGGATTTGTGGTTTTTAATGAGTCTTCGCACCGACCACCTACCTGGAGGAAATTTTTTGAATTTGAGGCGATAGTCATAGTTGGAAGTCTTTTAAATTCTCCCTCGGACTAGAGTAGGAGTTTTTTAATTAGGGAGATTATTTTCGGAGACCCATTGTCGTCGAATAACCTCGGACAACTAGATCTTAAAAATTGAATTTCCCCTCACCTAATTTAGATAACTCAAATTTTTGTGTGTTAGGTTAGGAATTTTTGTGGTCCCGAGTCGGATTAATTTTCTTTCCATTTAAAAAAAGAGTGAGCGCAATGTATGCAAGGTTGGTTTCGAGATTCTATCAGTCGTTTAGCTAGAGCCAAGTCTAGTATTCCCAATACCATTGTAGGTAGCACCCCGACTTTTATCGAGATGGAAGATGAGCCAGTAATTCGTGCCCTAAAGGATTACCTATATCCGAGCAGAGCGAGTCAACCATCATGTATACAGCTTCCCACACACAATGCCAATGACTTTGAATTTAATTCGGAGATAATTCATTTACTTCCCATCTTTCGAGGCACCGAAAAGGAGGATCTGTACCTCCACGTGCGTGAGTTTGAAAAAATTTGCGGAATGGTTAAGTTACAAAAACTCACTGACGAGATTGTTAGACTGAAACTATTTCCTTTTTCTTTAAAATACAAGGCTAAGAGTTGGCTACTCTCACTGAAACCAAATTCCATTGCCACTTGAAATCAATTGAGTGTTGAATTTTTGCAAAAGTTTTTCCCTAAACAAAATACGGCAGCAATACGTCATGCCATCAATACTTTCAATCAAAAAGAGGGATATACTTTATGGATATACATGGAAAGATTCAAGGACTTGCTCTTGCAATATCCTCATCATGGAATCGAATTGGGTAGTCAAATCCAGATTTTATATGAGGGTTTCGATTATACTACTCGGTCTATGCTTGAACTAATGCGTAGTGGAGATTTCAGAGAGAAGAGTGAGTCTGATGCGTGGTCATTTTTAGAATTTGTTTCTCAAAAGTCCCAGTGATGGTCATCCCATTAGTATTATACTACCACCACAATTAATGAGGGTATTGCTCACAAGGAATAACAAGGTTTTAGATTGAATGCCAAAGTGGCTACATTAGCCCGGAATTTAGAAGCCTTAGAAACGAGCAAGGAGGGTAACCGAGATGCACCTACAGCTGTGCCACATGTAGGGACACCTATGTGCGTGCTTTGTGATGTTTTTTACCACTTGGTCAAAAGTTTCCCCACCCTTCCGGCCCACAAAGCTATGACCGAACATGATAATGCCCTCTATCAAAAGAGGCCCAAATACGATCCATTTTCCAATACTTACAATCCAGTTTGGAGGGATCACCCTAACTTTTCATGGTCTAAAGGTCAATACTAGGGTAGTGGAGGTCAATCTTCAAGTAACCCAACCACGGGTTTCCAAAAGAGCACCCCCGCACCATTGTTTACTTCACCCCAAAAGATTTAATCTTTAGAACAAATGATGAATTTACTTGCCCAAAGTACCCTACAATTCCAAAAGGCCACACAAAGTTTCCTTCAATCCACACAACAAAGCTTGCATGCCAACACTCAATCAATTGCCAAATTAGAGGTACAAGTGAGTCAGTTATCCAATGCATTGAGCGAGATAAATAAAGTATCGTTCCCTAGCCAACCCAAGCCTAATCCTAAGGGTAACATGCCGAGAGGTCAGCATATTGTTCAAGACAACACTAGCACATCGACTACCCAAGAGCATGCTAAGTCTATCATCATGCTTAGGTCAGGTAAAGAAGTTGAGAATAATGTCTCACAACCCACCACAAGTGAATCTGAGAAAGTTAAGGAAAAGGAGGACTCATCCATAGATCCAACTTTTTTCTCCCCTCATCTTTCGTGCCCTATGTAGAGACCTATGTCCCGAAAGCTCTATTTCCACAACGTTTAGTGCCACAGAAGAAAAGGCATAAGTGGACAAAATTTTGAAAGTATTCACGCACGTACAAATTAATATCCCGTTGCTTGATGCTATACAACAAGTTCCATCATATGCCAAATTTCTGAAGGACCTTTTTACCTTCAAGAGAAGCATTAATGTTCCAAAGAAAGATTTTCTCACTGAACAAGCTAGCTCGATCATCTCATATAGAACCCCTGTAAAGTATAAAGATCCCGGGACTCCGACGATCTCTATTAAAATTGGGGAGCACATTATTGAGAAATCCCTTCTAGATTTGGGAGCGAGCATGAACCTTTTTCTGTACACCGTGTATGAGAAATTAGGTTTGGGGGAATTGAGACCGACTAGGATTACCTTATCCTTAGCTGACCGGTCTGTTAAGATTTCGAGAGGCATTATTTAGGATGGCATGATAAAAGTGGGTGAGGTTGTCTTCCCAGCCGATTTTGTGGTTCTGGATACCCAATAAGTGCATAATCCTAATGCACAAATTATGGTGATTTTGTGTCGTCCATTCCTTGCCACGTCTGATGCCGTCATTAGGTGTCGTAGCGTCCAATTGAACTTATCATTTGGAAACATGACTATAGACCTTAATGTGTTCAATTTGGACAAACAACCACCAGATGACGATGGACCCGTGGATGTCGATGTGATTGACACTATCATCTAGGAGACTTTCGAACAAACTTATAATGATGACCCTTTAGTGGCATGCCTTACCCATTTTGGGTCTAAATTTGACATCGAAAACTCAATCGAAGAAGTTAATACCCTTCTCGACTCTGACCGTGTCTTGGAAGTGGGATTTTGGAAATCTAAGCCTGAACCTCTCGTTCTCTACGTCTCCAATTCCACCCTCTATTAAGAAAGCACCTGAACTTCAGTTGAATCCATTACTAGAATCTCTCGAATATAGGTTCTTAGGACCTTCTGATACCTTGCCTATTATCATTGCGCCTGACTTGGACAAAGAATAGGAAGGTAGGTTGTTGCGTGTTCTTATTGAGCACAAATTAGCCATTAGATGGACCATAGCTGATATTAAAGGGATAAGTCCTTTAGTGTGCATACACATGATACACTTAGAAGATATCGCTAAAAATTCCAATGAATCACAACTTAGACTTAACCCCACTTTAAAAGAGGTCGTCCGAGCTGAGGTGCTAAAATTATTGGATGCATGTATTATATATCCTATCTCCGATAGTCATTGGGTCATCCCCATTCAAGTGGTTCCAAAGAAATCCGATGTGACTGTGGTGAAAAGTGATAATGATGAGTTATTACCCACTAGAGTTCAAACCGGTTAGCGCGTGTGTATAGACTATAGGAAGTTGAACGCCGTCTCAAGGAAGGATCAATTCCCTCTTCCTTTCAAAGATCAAATTCTTGGGAGATTAGCCGACCATCCCTATTACTGTTTCCTTGACAGTTTTCTAGCTATAATCAAATCCAAATCACTCCCGAGGATCAAGAGAAAACCACATTCACCAGTCCATTTGGTACTTTTGCTTATAGACGCACGCCTTTCGGTTTATACAATGCACCTGCTACATTCCAACGGTGCATGATGTGTATCTTTTCGGACATGGTTGAAAGATTTCTCGAAGTCTTTATGGATGGTTTTTCAGTGTTTGGGTAAAGCTTTGATGAGTGCTTTAACTAGATCACCCTCGTTCTGAAGAGGTGTAAGGAAAAGAACCTTATACTTAACTGGGAGAAATGTCATTTCATGGCTAAACGGGGCATAGTGTTAGGATATATAATATCTGAAAAGGGTATTGAGGTTGATAAGGCTAAAATTGATCTCATTTCAAATCTCCCACCCCCAAAAAGTTTGCGTGAAATTCGATCATTCTTAGGACACGTCGATCTCTATCGGAGATTTATTAAGGATTTTAGCAAAATCGCTCGACCCTTGTGCAATCTTCTTTCTAAGAACAAACTCTTCGATTTCACTGAAGAATGCCCTCAATCTTTTGAAAGGATAAAATGGGAATTGACCTCTACACCTATTATGAGACCCCCCGACTGGAGTCAACCTTTTGAGATCATGTGTGATGCTTCCAATTATGCCATAGGTGCGGTTCTAGGTTAGCATAATGATAAACTTCCTCATGTCATCTATTATGCTAGTAGAACTATTAATGATGCCCAATTGAACTATTGCACAACTGAAAAAGAGTTCCTCGCTGTTGTTTTTGCTCTTGAGAAGTTTAGGTATTATTTAATAGGATCTAAAGTTGTCATTTTCACTGATCATTCGGTCTTGCGATACCTTTTTGTCTAAAAAGGATGATAATACCCGTCTCATTAGGTGGATCCTATTACTGCAAGAGTTTGGCCTTGAAATTTGGGATAAGAAAGGGTGTGAGAATGTAGTGGTTGATCACTTATGTACGTTAACCTTGAATCATTCGATAACCTCTTGCCGTTAATCCTTTACCGACGAGCAACTGATTCTTTTCTCTTAGCTTCCATGGTTCGCTGATATTGTGAATTATCTTGTGAAAGGTGAAATGCCTCTGCATTGGCCTAAACAAGATTGTTCCAAATTTTTAAAGGAAGTCAAGCATTTCTTTTGGGACGACTCGTATCTCTTCAAGTATTTTCCCAATCTAATCATTCGAAAGTGTGTACCCGATCATGAGATTCAAAGCGTAATCTCTCTTTGTCATGACCAAACTTGTGGAGGTTATTTCAGTGCTAAAAAGACCACTGCAAAGATTTTGCAGTGTGGATTCTATTGGACCACCATTTTTTGTGACTCGAACCATTACAGCCGGAGTTGTGATCGTTGCCACAATAGTAAAGATCACACATAGGAATATGATGCCCTTAAATCCCATTCTAATTATCGATATTTTTTACTGTTGGGCATTGATTTTATGGGTCCATTCCTAAATTCCTACAGGAGTCTCTACATACTTTTGGCGATTGATTATGTGTACAAGTGAGTAGAAGCCATACCATATAGGATAAATGATCACCACGTCGTGGTCAATTCATTCGAGAAAATATTTTCTCCCTTTTTGGTACACCTCGCACCATCATTAGCAATCAGGGAACCCATTTCTGCAATCGATCCTTTGAGAGTCTTATGAAAAAGTATTCGATCACACACAAAGTAGGATGTTCATATCACCCTTAAACTAGTGGTCAAGTCAAATTTTCCAATAGGAAAATCAAGCAAATCATCGAGAAAATAGTAAATTCGAACCGAAAGGATTGGTCCTTAAGGTTGTTGGATGCACTGTGGGTATATCGCACTACCTACAAAACACCACTTGGTATGTTCCCGTATAGGCTTGTCTACGAAAAAGCCTGTCACCTTTCGGTAGAGTTAGAACCCAAGGCCTATTGGTCCATTAAGACATTCAATTTCGATTTACCTGCTGCGAGTGAGGTCCGAAAACTGCATCTCAATGAGTTGGAGGGGATTAAGAATGATACATACGAAATGCAAAATTGTACAAAGAGAAAATGAAAATGTTCCATGATAAGTCCATCCTACGGAAGTCATTCGAGCCTGGACATAAAGTTCTCTTGTACAATTCTAAGTTGCATCTCTTTCCCGGTAAATTGAGGTCTAGATGGTCTGGTCCCTTTGTTGTTAGGAAAGTCTACCCACATGGGGCAGTTGAGATAGAGAATCCTAAAAATGGTGAAATTTTTAAAGTTAATGGTCAAAGGTTGAAGCCATATATGGAATTGTGAGATTAGGAAGTGGAGGACATTCCCCTCCAAGACCCTGCGTACCACGAGTGAACATGAAATTGGGTCACTATTGTTGTATCATAGTTTTTATTTTACAGGAATTGTGCTTTGAAAAAAGTCCCTCATTATGGTAACATCTTTCATATCTTTCCCTCCTTTTCAATTTTTGTCTTTTACATTAAGGACAATATAAAAATTAGGTTTGGGGGGTATTGAGGTCATTTTTTTCCACTTTGAAAAAAATCAAAAATCCAAAATCCAAAAATATTTTCAATATAAGTGAGTTTTGGAACAATTTCTTAATATAGAATTAATTCACAAATCTCTCAACTTATAAATTTTTGGCACTTATCCATATAATCAAAAAAGAATATTGACGCGAAAGTTATTAGGCTTAACGAATAAATGTGGAGATTGTAACCTGGTGAGATTTTTCTGCCATTCATCATTTTTTAGAAATTTAAATCAATTCGAGTTAGAATAACTCAAACTTTCCTTTGACACTTAATTCGTCGACGATCTCAAAATCTTGGTTTTGTTCGATTACTGAAAATGGAAAGTCAAAATATGAATCGTACAAACCAAATGTCTTAATAAGTTGACTTGAGAAATAAAAGTAACTTAACGAAGGCCATCGTTTGAAAACCCAAAACTAAAAGCCTAAATTCAGCCTTTTCTACATTATTTTGTTGCTAACCCATTTGTGCCTAAAAAGAAAAACGAGCCTTTCATTGAAAACCCAAAACTCCATACCCACTTTTTGAGAATATCAGGTAAAATTAGGGTAAAAGGCCAAAAGAAGAATGTTTGCTACAACAATGTACGAAAAAAAGGGAAAATAGAAAAAGGAGTTTGTGAATCGAAAAAGAAAAGAAAATAAAGTTATGCAAAAAAAAAAGTGCCTGAAAAATCAAAATATGGATAACCTTTGTATTCTCAGAAAATTTTAAAACGCCAAAAATCCGTTCTTTCTAACCAAAATCGAGCCTACTATATAACCGAAAGAAAGTCCTAATTGATCTCAACAGAAGTTAGTTATAGTGTAGAGAGAATGAATGAGATATATAGTGTGATTCAAGTTTTCGAAGTAATCGATCTTCCATTCACGAGATCATCATCATCCATTATAAAATGTTCATCTTTCATGATGTATATGTGAAATTTTCTCATTGAATTTACTCTTTTATTCACATATACCGAGAGAATTGCTCAATTTCTGAGTATTCATTTGTGAGAGCATCCCGTAAGCATTTGAAATCAAAATGAAATTTTGTGTAAGAAACTTAACGATCAAATCTTTTGAATTGGACAATCGTATTGCCTATACACACAGGCATAATAAGTTGAGATTGAAAAGTAAATTTTTACTATATTTATGAAGTTTGAATTCAAGCCTAGTTTATATTACATTTGTGTCTTTTGTAAATAGAGTCAAGTTTTGATATTTATGGGTATATTCACTACAAACCCTCACGAGACAAAACTCGTCCACTAGGGCAACCTAGGGGTTTAATGGCTTGTTGCACATGCTAAGTGGAACCATGATTCCTACGAAAATGTGTTAGATTTTAGTTTTTGCTCGAGGACTAGCAAAGTTTAGGTTTGGGGGTATTTGATGAGTGCATTATTTTGGATTATTTACACCCAAATCTAGGACTTGTTAGCCCTTTTGCATTGTAAATAAATAGCTTTTATAGTCATTTTTGCTATTTTAAAGAAAAATACAAATTTAAGAATAAATGGTATTAAAAGTACAATTTTGGAACCTCTTACTCATGTATTATACTCATGACCTTGAATATTCGTTGCTAATCTCTTGTATAAGGTTGTTTTTTTAGTATTGACGGGTTTAGAATGCAAGCGGCGATGACATGACCCAATTCGTGCATGAAACGCGCACCTACACAACTTCAGGGGCTAAATTATAAATTCAAAAGATTTATTTCAGATTTGGACCAAACATGTAAATTGAAGGCCTTGAATCAAGGGATGCCTGGGTTCAAACGGCAGATCAATCACAGTTCAAACAAAGAATTTATGACCATGCAAAGTCCAGATTCTAAAGAAAGTCAAAGTCAAATCTCTAGGTCAATGCTCGAAGTCAACCTCATGACTTGAATACTATTTAAATATTGTTGGGCCCAAAATACGAGTCACGTCTGTTCTTGCGTTTTGTCGTTTGGAGGTGGTATGAGAAAGATATTGACTTTGGGGTTTTATTTGTAATTTTGAAAACTTGGTCAGATATTGGGGTTAAATATATTTCACGCGGAACACTTAACGTAGACGCTATTGGCTCATATGGATAGGCGTGTTTTGCCTAAGGGAGGTCAAGAGTTCGACTCCCCCTGCCTTGATATGTATTTTTGGACGAAAATCCTTTTCTTTAGCGAGTCAACTCGCCAACTCAGCGAGCCAACTCGGCGTGTCCCACTACCCCTTTTTCCTGTTTATGTGCCGAAAGGAGGCCCCCTTTATTTGTCTTTTGTCAAATTTGGGCTCCCCTTTTTTCTTTAATAAATCCAAAAGGACCTTGAGAATTGCACCTATTTGACCTAATTTCTTTACCCCTATTCTCTCGTTTCTCACTCCATGTTTTGCTCTGCCAATATTTCATCCCATTACTCCAAATATTTGTTGTCTTGTTCTTTAATTATTTACCTCTTTATTTTATTTTTCCATGTGTATTTTGCAAGGTTCTAAAAAATGCGGGGCGTGATTGAGGCGTGGAGGCCAAGCCTTAAGCCTTAGAAGCCTAGGCGGGCCTAGGCGTAAAAAAACGTGAAAAGGCGTTTAGGCCTTCTTAATATATTTAAATATTTTTTAACCATAACAAGGCTATTAAAATACAAAAATTGCACATATCATAAAAATATGTCTGAATATATGCAAATTAAAATACTATTTGATTATTTTGGATGAGATAATGGTCCGGTTTGTAAAGAAATTCTTTAAAAGGCGACATCGTTTCACTAAAGCATTGTTGTTTTTAGAAAAAAGTGCGCCTGAAGGGTTTTACCAAGAATAAGGCGTGAAAAGCGTAAGGCGAGGCGTTTCTCCCAAGCCTTAAGCATAGGCGGGTTTTTTAGAACAATGGTATTTTGTTGGGTATAAAGGAGGAGCTCAATTTCGATTTTGGAGGGGGAGAGGGGAGAGACACATTTTGAGAGAGATATTTGTGTGGGGAGACATATTTTAAGGGGAATTAATTTTGTAAACACCCAAAAATATTGTACCTCGTGTGTTATTTTGGAGTGTTTAGAAGATTATCTTGTACAACTTGGGAGGATAGTGTGTATTGGAACTCAAAGTCATGGATCCGAAATTTTGTAAGTTGATTATTATTAATGAAAATTATTATTTCATCTTGCAATACTTGTGTTCCATTTATGATGTGTGAGTAATTTTATTTCTCGGACTAGGTGAAGTTTATCGTGATTAATTAATTCGTGCATTTTAATTTAATTCAGTATTTATTCCCAACATATATTAATTGATAATAAAAATTCGGTATTAATTTAAAATGACACGATAGTGTGTTTTAAACCTCCGGAATGATTTGATAAATCATATTTTGATTATTTCAAGTTGTAATTTTTGTTGGGTTATACTTGCATTAAATTGTTTTGATATCTCATGCTTAAATACATATTCAAACTTGAAATTTGATATTTTCGAGGGAATAGGGATTTAAGGTTTCTAATTTAAGAGATATAAAAATATTTTGAAAAAGTACAATATTTTATTTTTCGAAAAGAGTCGGTATATTTTGAATTATAAAGTCGGGAAAGTACGGAATTAAATTGACATACGACTTTAATTAAAATCGATAGATGGATCCGACGTCCTAGTTTTCTCCCATATCTGATATTATCACTTGTTCATTTATATATTCTGCTCTTGTTTTAATTTAAACTCGTCCTTATTTATACACTCATCGTCTAGTTGGAAAATCAGTATCTTATAAATTGATGAAATCTCTGTGGGTTCGACCCCTACTTGTACCCGTTATATTTCAATAGCCCGTGCACTTACGGTAGTTTTATATCATTGAAAATTTGACAATAGTGTATTTATGTGTGTGTGTGTGTGTGTGTGAATTCAACTAAGAAATGGCTCTAATGGCCTTTAGATATAGATCACTCAGCTTTCTCTCTCTATACTGCCATTTTAGCAGGGTTTCAAATTCAGTCCTCCTCAAGCTAGAAGAAGGTGAGTATTTATATTGTTAGGGTGGTGTAGTGTGCACCCCATGCATGCACCAGGCATGTGTTGTATGTGGCATCCAGTCATGAGCTACCACATGTCCATGTCATGAATAGATTATGATGATAAAATATCATTCACACGTGAGGGAGATGTTATTGCAATAGTTTTATTCACGTGGGGCTAGCAGACCACATGCACTCTCCCATGTGTTCTCCATTCCACGTGCTCTGTTGGGTGTCAAATGTATCCTTCTATGAGGAGGTGTTGGCCTGGCCGAATAGGAGACCCTTGAGGTCTTGGTGGTCACCTGCGGATAAATGTTGAGTGGGGTCTCGACTGACGTGCGTCAGGCCGAGACGAGCGCATGGCTAGACTCAGGAGGTCTCGACCATTGGGAAGGTAAATGAGATGATACAGGTATGTTCATGTCAATGACACATGGTCTCGACTTGGGTACACAGACGAGACCAAGACTGCTTCTTGTTGAATTTCTTGCAAGAGGTGAGATCTATAAGGTCGGCCAGAGCCGAGCTAGTCCTAGGTATAGACGAGGGTACACTTGGGCATATCACCGAGCTTCCATAGATTCTGGGTCTAACTACTTGGTTATATGGACTATATTGAGGACCCATGACAAATAATTAAATTGACTTAAAAAAAATAATCTTCTTTATCTCGTATGTTAGATATATGTGCAGTTTTCAACAATTTGAGGGTGTTTATATGTTTGTGTGAATATCGAATGCCTTTAGAAGGAAACTATGAAATAAATAAAAAATAAATTAACTATACTATTATAATAGGGAAGGTATTTTTTTTTGTTTTACTTTAAAATATGTGCATAGATAAATTAGAATGGAAAAGGTTATTTTATCACTTAAAAAGTTCGACGAAATATTTGACTATTGACCAAAAAATTCTTTAAATAAAGGAGGTTTGTGGTGGATTTATCAAGAATCCGAGGATGCCAGTGACATTTCATAAAATACAAGGGGCTTATTTGAACTTTTAACAAACCAAAGACTGTTTGCATGAAATATACTCTAATTACTTAATTTTTAAAAAAGTGATTATTAAAGTTACCATAAAAATAGTGGTGTTCACTCATTTCTCCTTGATAACAAATATAAGCAATATGAAATAATAGGTTAAAACATGTTAATTAGAAGGGGAAAACCTCTTTGAATATATCAAAATATACTTTACCATAACAAACCTACTATTAATTCATTTTCTCCTTATAACTCAACTCCCTCATTTTCCAGTGACTCCCCATCAAACCTCCGTCTCTACATCTCTAACGACTCCTCGATTACACTAACATTGCTTTAGCGGTCCTACAATGGAACATCTGTGATTCTAACAACCCTTTTGCTAGTCTCTCGCAAGTCTCCGCCAACTCTTGATCGAAAATTCTAATTAAGAAATTTCACACTGCAATATTTGTGATTATAAAATTTTTACATGAAATTTCACATGTAATTTGTACTCTTCAAAATTCTCATTTAATCATAAAATGAACTACGAAATTTTAAAATTTTAAAACTTCTAACTTAAACATCCTTCATAAATCTCTTTTTATAGATTTCATCAAGATTTTTCCAAATATATCAATTTCATCACAAATGTAGTTATATTTTGTAATTTTTATAATTTTAAAGCTTGCGTAAAAACAGATAAAGTAAGAGATGAGTGGTAAATTTGTTCGCAAATAAATTATTTGGGCTTCGTAAATACTTTACCGTTGGTTTGACTGTAATAAATATTTCACTCAAAATCCCTAAAAAAATAAATATTACTCAATAGTCAATACAATAGTATGCTTTAATAATTTTCCAACCAATCATGAGTATTGGGTGTCATTTTCAACTTTGCTTTCCAGTAATATTCATGTATTAAGAATAGGAGCAAGCCCATTGTGGAAAGGACTTGCCGCAGCATATTGAATATAATTAAATAATTATATTCAATTTTATGGATCTATACTAAATAAAACATTAGTTGAAGCTCTTGAGTGGGTTGCAAGTAACAAAATTCACTCCCTGATGTTACAATTTACAAGTTGAACTACATAAATTATATCACGTCAGATATTTAATTACTATTAGCTGAGACTTTTTTTCCTTTCTTATGTCTTACCATCATCTTCCAGTGGAGGATAATGTTAGGTGTGTAGATAAGACTATTAAAGGGATCACACTTGAAATATTTAACGAGCTTTAAATCAAATTTAAAATTTAATTAGCTAACTGAGTCAAGGAATTTGATATTTTGCATTGTAATTTCTTTAATTGAGTTTAGGGGGTGGTTATTGGTCGGTTTGATTATTTCAATTTTTTAGTATATTTAGTTTTTGTAGTTTTATTTTTTGGTTTTATGAAAACATTTATCAATACCAAATTATAAGGTACATAGATTTTTTCGGTAACTTTTACATTCAGTAATTTCGGGTTTTGTGGGACTTTTAATTTTGTTTTTCTTATTTTTCTTATTTTTGATATTTTGTATTATTTGTTTTTTGAGATTTTCAATTTCCAAATGCACCAACTAAACTAACACATAAACTATTAAATAACACGTATCTTTGTTAAAAACAATACTTTCCAAAGGGAAGACAATTATCTTAAAGCTCTTATACCGATGAGACAATTAATCGTTGAGATCATTTTTAATATTAGCTGGGGTAATAATTGAATCCAATTAATGATAGAAATTAACGAATATAAAATAAAATTGGTATTTCTAGCATATTAAATTGGTATGTTGCAACGGTAATTTCGGCATTTTAATTTTCGTGTGGTAATTTTGGAAAATTGATTTTTTAAATGTCCAAGTAAAAACCAACCACAAAGTTTCCAATAATTTCTGATTCGGAAATTTTTCTTTTCAATAATGAAAAGTAGTAAATAAAAATCATATTTTTTCGGACCAAAATGGTATGGTACGGTAAAAATCATACCGTAATCACCCATAATTTAGTTGAATCCAAGTCAAATAATAAATAGGGTAAACTACATTTTGACCCCTTCAACTTTGTACCTATTTTCACTTCACCAACTGTACTTTTATTTTTTAGACTTAACCTCCCGACTTTTAAAAATAGAACATTTCACCCCTTGACTGTATTGGTGCTGAGTTTCAAGCCAGAAATTTTTAATTTTCACAAGTGGTTGGACAAAAATACCTCTTGTGCAACAAACATGATCAATTTTTTTATCCAAAAAAACAACTCTAAATGATTATAAAATTAGAGGGGTTAAGTGTAGAAAATGAAGGCACTAGTGGTGAAGTGAAAATAATTATTAAATTAGAGGGGTCAAAGTATAATTAATCGTAAAAAATATTATCAAACTTGACACATTTACTAGTTTGTGTGACGTTAGATTAGTGTCTTATATAAGATCATATCGGGACGATTATGCAAAACACACATTTTACTTAGTGATATTTGTAAAAAGATAACCTCTAAATGATTATCATAATAACAAAATTTTCACATATAATGCAAAATGGTTGCCATATCTTGTTTATAAACGAGATGTCACAAGTCGAGCCCAAAAATATTTTGCTGATTTCATGTCGTGTTTAAGTCGGTAAAACCTAACCTATTAGAGTCGTGTATAATTTGTTTCTTTTTATATTGAATTAATGTATACACTACACCAAAAAAAGCAATTTGGCACACTCTGATATTAAAAATCTGGCACAGTTTAAAATCGTGCCAAATTCTGGCACGATTTAATGATAATTTGGCACACTTTAAAACAGTGCCAAAATTTGCCACTGTTTTTAAGTGTGCCAAAATTGAGTACACTTTGTTAAAATATAAAATTCCTTAAAAAAAATTACACTTCCTCTTCCCGCTCACTCTTCCCTCTCACTTTGGAGTCTCCCGCTCGTATCTCTCTCACATTTTAGTCAGCTCCGGTGGTGTAGCTGTTCGTCTCTCATTCTCTAGTCGGCTCCAGTGGTGTAGCTGATGGTATGGCTCTGGTTGGCTCTTTCTCTCACTCTTTATCATATCATTATCCGGTCACAACTATGCTATTGTAGGCCTATCACTACTAAAATAGGTATGCGCCTAGGTATTCTTCAAATTTTTACTTAAGGATTCGTCATTTTTGCAGTTTTAGGGTTTTATACGTACATTTTAAAATATTTATTATTTTTTTATCAATGTATGATTTTTTTTGTACAAATTGAATATTGATAATAAAAAAGACAAATCATTGGTTTCTAGATGAAACTTGGGATCTTTTAGTGGTAATATGTGTTTTTATGTTCTTACCTTTTTATTTAAAAGGTATATTTGTTCTGATTCGTATTGATTATGGAGTTTTTCTGCGCATGTGATTGTTCTAGGGCTTATTTTCTGTTTACAACACTTTCTCCAAAATTGAAGGTATTATATGTTTAATACACCTAGTCCTTTACTTTGTAAGTAAGTTCTTCATTCGATTTGGGAAAATATAAGATTAAGTAGTTCAATTTGATTTAACTTGTACAGGTAATGGGATTGAGACTGTGATTAATTGTTGAATAATAGGGTTGTATCTATTTTTATATGTTTTTAGTTCTCTATTGCATTTTGTTTATTTGTTTGCTATTTTTATCATTGATCGATTACCCATGCTTTGAAATTAGTTACTATGAGTATATATGAAAGAGTGTTATGGAACCATTAGTTTCTATTTAGTTATTCAAGTGTGTTTATTTGATTACATTTGTGTTGTATTGAGTTATTCCACATAATTTATGGTTTGTCTATATGGTATTTTACAAATTTTGAAAGGTGGGTGTGACAAGTGTTTGAATGATCATGTACTTTATTTTAGAAGAATTTGAATTTTGGTATTTAAGTAATGAAATTTGACTGAATTATGATCATATGACCTTTTTCAGTTTGGCTTCTATTGTGTGTTTGATGAGATGAGTGGTTTGACTTTCTGAAGGCAGGAATAAGTTCTTGTACATATTTTTGGACTTAGGTTATGTTAATCTGGTAAACTGTAAGCCGTTTTGATATTTCAATCACCATCTTTGAATCAACTCTCTCCTCCTATTATTAGATCTCTCCTCCTATTATTTATGATCACCCAATACTTAATTGTTGTGTTCCTTTATTGATTTTTTTGATTAAATTATGTTAGAACTCGATGATGGAAGATGAATTGATATTTTCGCGTGCTCTTCTCTCACGTAACATAAGTAGCAGGTATACTTTATTAATCACTACAATGCATACGTATAGACATAATTATCTTGTAATGCCCTAAAATCTAACTCAAGATTTGTTCATTTTTGCAGGAAGTGTAGAAATCTTTTAAAATCACTGAGTCACCAGGTAATGACTCTCCTCTGTTTTGTATGTCGACTCTCTATAAGGTGGTGTCACTAAACAAATCCAATTTTTTTATATGTTTCTTGTTCATAAATAACTAATTTATTTTAGGGGAAAGCACTCTTAGGTCCCTCGCAAACAAATTTTAAACATTAAAGGAATTTTAACAAATTTTAATCAATTAGATCCACTAATTCTCTTCTTGTAGAAGTCCACGCTAGTGGCATAGTAAGTGGACCTAATTGTAAATTGTCCTTAAATGTTTAAAAATTGTTACCAAGGGACCTAATTGTAAATTGCCCTTTATTTTAAAGGGTTTATACACGTAGTTTGATAAGAGGGTGCTATATCAATGAGTCGAGCAGTGTGGATGATAAAGATTTGAAACAGTTTTAGTCTAATAGAGATCATGACTCTAGTAGTTTGATAAGAGGGTGCTAATGCTACCTCACCTCCCACACTCGCTGCTCTAAATAATTCACCCTATATTTATAATATGGTTGTAAAGAAGCACCTTAAGAGGTAGGTATCCTCATCTTAATTCATATATTCACGTTTTTAAATAATACCACTATATGATTTTGTTAGTAGAAAAGAGTTTTGATAATAAAATGACAAACTTAAGGCAATTTTGCTAGCCCTGCCTTGTACTGTGTTAGGAGCCCCACGTTCTATTTTGAAGTGATATATGTAGTTTGACTCTGGGTGTGTGAAGAAGAGCAATAGCAGGTGTTGGTGTGTGTGTGTGTAGGTACTCAGGTCCAGAAATGTTTCATTCTCCATTCTATTTTTCGGGAAAGCGTGTTTTGCATAGATATTGTCATTTCCCTTTTTGTTCGACCAATTTTTTCTGCTATTTTCTTCTGTGGTGCGACCATCATTCATTAGTGGAACATTCATTAGTGCCTCCTCTGGCATTATACCCTCCTCAATTTGATAACTCCCCTGAGCTAGTATGTCGTCACCCTCTGCTGTGGCAGCATCATCAGCCGGATCATCCATCTGATATAACACGGGTGACATTGCCGTGGTTGCACAAAAAGTATGCACACTAAAGTTGCATTCACCGCAACCACAAGCATACGATTTTTATTTTTATTTTTATTTTAGGTTGTATTAGTTCCTGATTACAATGTCAGTGTTGCTGAATTGCTAAGGGAGGAGGTTGGAGAAGGCAACTTTTTCCTCTTTGGTGCTCAAGCGCATGAAATTGCGGGGTTGTGAATCAATCACGTAGGGACCTGACATTAGGGCCCCGCCCCAATGTCAAACCAGACATGATGACGGAAAACATAACTAAGAAGCATGAGATCCAAGCGTATGTGTACCACCAAACCAATCCAAACGCTATCCTCTAAGACTCCTAAGTGTGTTGGATATGATGGTCTCTTCTTTTCTAGTGTGCTGGCCTCCTTTTAATAATTTGGGATTGCTCCATATGTGAAGTACTTAATAAATGAATACCACCAATCCTCTAAGACTTCTAAGTGGTTTACAAATTAGTTTTGTGGTACTTCTTGGCATGTCTTGCAATTTCCCTCCATTTTTGTTCCTTTCTTTCTCATTAGTGGCTAATAGAATCCAACTTTTGCGAGTATCATGTAAGGAGCGAAGTTTTGGAACTATAGCGTTTTTATGCAAGTTATAAATTATTTTTTGAGATTACTTTTCCCCCATACATCGATAAAGTAATTATACCAACCCTATGTTGTATACATCACTTTGAGTAATGAGAAAATTCTTGAGTCCCCTGGCTTGTAGTGGTATCTATTCTATTTTTTTTTAATCACTGGGTTGTCTAAATTTTGAGTCATGCCAATCTGGAATATCTTCAATAGTAATTTCTTTTAGGGTTGAGAAGGGGAATGCTATTCTGATGATTGTAGTTGAGGTGGAGGTTTATAGTATGTCTATTTTTGTGCAATTTTTACAAGTGAATTTGGGTATTAATTAAGGGAGCGTGGGCGTTGTTCAGTGAGTCATGGAACGGGGGTGAAAATGATAGCCTTCCAAATATAGACTGGGTTCTTGGGCTGGCAAAAGAATCATTTCTAAGACATGGGGATAATGGACTTGTCATTGATCCATTTAATGAGTTTGATCATCAGTGTCCTGCAAACCAGCGAGTCACCTTTCGTACATCTTATATAATTAATGTTTTGGCGAATAGGGTTGGTTCAAGTTGAGAACTCATTTAATACTATGAAATTTGAAGCTCATTATAGATGGAAAATAGATTTCATTAACTTGCTTTTCATTTAGGTAAGGAATATTTAATCCCAAATGGAACAGAACCTAAGTGTTTTTCTGTAAGAGGACTGAAACAGAGTACGTGAGTCGGATGCGAACAAAAGTTAAGCGATTTGCTCAACACCATTCATGTCATGTTTGGTTTGTAGCACATCCAAGAGAGGTATTGCCCTTATATAACAACTGTTTGTAGTTGAAAATGTCAGAGATAGAGTATGCTGAGTTTATATGTACATGTTTGCTTTAGGTCAATATATAACAACAGTTGTTATAATAGCAGTAGCATTATATATATATATATATATATATATATATATATATATATATATATATATATATATATATATATATATATATATATGATAATATGATAATACTCGCGTCTATATATGCTGTATATACAACAGTATATATCTATATATGCTGTATATATAGCAGTATATCTACATCATATATAAATTACAGATTCAAGTTAATCCCAATGAATAACACGTTCCTCCCTTGTTCATTTATCATATACTACTGTGGAAATTAATTCGTATTTCAGAGATTGATGAGATAAACTAGTGGAAAGGAACTTCTCCTTATCTGCTAAAACCCCATTTGAATCTAAATTTTTCCATTTTACTCCTGTCCACTTTAGGTTCTAAGAGAGATAACACATGCATTTTGTGAGTTTTCATAAACTTTTTAACTCTTATTGAATAAGATCTTTGAGCCACTCAACTAATGTTCCACACAATGAGACTGATCATTTCGTTACTTTGGGATTGGAGTTTGAGGATCCTTTATAAGTGGATCTGCTAGCCCTTCTATTCGTGTCTTTGAGCCGAGCATTATTGGCTACTTTAATAATGTTTTTTTCCCTTGTGAGCATTATTTATTGCTTTATATTTTCCTAGAATCTGGAATCTTAGGGCCTGTTTGATAGGGGACATTTGCCTTATAGTTTTAGGTTGTATTAAAATTCCAATAATATTTGGAGATGGTCGAAATAATTATTCTTCTGTTTTAGTGAACTCGTTTAATGTATAGTAGATTTACATGATTTAAGTCACTCATCTTTATAATCTTATACTTCGGATTAATCATATAAGGTCAATTCTTAAGTTACTAACTTTGTTTCATGTTCATATTAACTTAACGGGTCTTACTATAAATCACTCTATGTATTACAAAATTTAATTAGAACATATTGAACTAGGGATGGTTAATGATCAGTTTCATCAGTATTTAGTGTATACCAATATCATACTAATTATTTTCGGTACGTTCGGATTCGATAGTTAAATTCACGATTTTTCAAAATTCCTTACCAATACCAAACTGTTCGATATTTTGATTTTATTTATTTATATTTTTAGTAAATTTTGCTTTTTTGTAATTTCTTTTTTTTTTGTATTTTTAGTTTCGATTTTCTTAATTTTTTCCTAATTTTCTATTTTTAGTTGTTTATTTTCAAGTATTTTTAATTTTCAAATGCAATATATTAATGTAATACATAAACTAAATATATGTTACGTGTTGTACATAATGAATGTTCAACAACCTAGGGGTATACCCAAATTTCGCACATAAGAATTGAAAAGCTCGGAGAGAAAACCAATACATTGGCATGTATTCTAAACTTAAAATAAAAAATAACACCCACTTTTGATATTAAGGACCCATTTGACAATCTAATTTCAAGGCTTAGAATTGGAATTGGAAGGTCAATTTCAAATCTGTGGAATTTAAATTGGCGTTTGAATTCCATTTTCATAACTTGGAATTGGGTGGTCAAACGAATCCTAAGTTTTGTGATAAATGAGTCAAACTAGTTATACAAATTTTAAAATATAATATAAAATTAGTATTTTGGCATATTAAATGAGTATTTGGGACGGTAGTTTTGGTATTTAATTTTACTACGGTAATTCAAGTAAATCGATTTTTCAAATGTGTAAACCAAAACCAACCACCGAGTGTTTGATAATTTCGATTTGTGGTAGTAAAAACTAGAAAACCGAAACCATAATTTTGCGGATCAAAACCGTACGGTAGGGCAAAAATCATAATGTAACCAACCTTGTATTGAACTATTTTGTTGTTGTTGTTGAGTTCAAACTAATGTTTAATCCAAATACAAGTTCAGTTAGCATCAAATTTAAATATTTTTTAACCATCCATCATCTCTCGCTAGTGACAACATTAGAGTTAATATTATTCTCAGCTGAAGGAGTTTAAAATTATACTCCGCTTTGCTGACTTGGACAGTTTTTTTTTTTTTTTTTTTTTTCTGGATTAGTGAACAATTGTTTGATTCTACTACATATTATACTCCACCTTGTTTACCTAGACAGTTGTTTGTTTTATTTTTTATTTTTTGATTAGTGAAAAATTGTTTGATTCTCATACCTAATTTTATACGGCATTTAAATAAGTTTTTTTTATTCTTCATATTAAACTCAATTTCTTGGAAGCGAATGAACTTTTAAGACAAAATGTAATATGTGAAGCTATATAATGCAAGGATATTTAATTGATAAAACAATAATTTTAGGGCGACTAAAAAATGCGATACACTTTAGTGCGACAAATATATGAGTCGCATTCGCATGGACTTACCTCTGGGTCCCACTAATGTTGAACCCAAACACGAGCTAATATAAGTGTGACATGTAAGTGTGTCGCATAAAATGTGTCGCGTTTTCGATTGGCATAAAAAGACTCTTGATACAAGTAGTATTTAACTAAGAGGTTGTAAAACAATAATACTAAATTTGGCCTAAATCAAATTTGTAAGCTAATTTCATCATATGTTTGACTTTGTTCACAAATGATTTAGGGAGTTCTTGAATACACCCTTAAACCTTCATCTCACCCCTATTTTGGAAACCTTCATCTCACACTACTAAATATCTTTTATATATATATATATATATATATATATATACTAATTATAAAAAGCCTAAAACACAATTGATCTATCTTGACCTTTATACCCCCATTTGATAAAACACTAACCATCTTACCTTTCCCCTAATTTTTTCGCTCTCTCTTCCCTCATTGTCGAAGAGCCAATTAAATAACCCTCGGTGTCGGAGATGATTCATAACCTTACCAACGACCAATTAATCTATTAATACATTCTCCACTACATTGCTTAGAATTCTATTCATGGGTTAGATGAATATCTCATATTTTGTAGATAATGTGTGGGGGGAGAGTGCAAGTTCATCTCAAGTATTACCCTCTCTCTCCCGACTTTTAACCTATGATAAATGCTCTAACGTATACTATGTCACGGCTAGGACAGGTTGGTGATCTCACCCTCATTGTTTTAACCTATGATAAATGCTCTAACGTATACCGTATATAATTATTGCATTTTATTCAGGATATTTCGTAATGCTATATCTATTCCTATATAAACTTCTTTATTATTTAAAAATTTCTTGAAACATCTCTATTGTAATGCATAAAGTTTTTATAAACCTGGTTAGCAAACATTTTTTCTTGTTTTCACTAGTGTTTTCATTTTGTATGTCTGATACCAGATGAGCCAGAGGGAGACATCATAATCGAAAGAAAAATGAGAAGGGGTTGAGAAAAAGAATATTTTATGTATATGGTATCTTTTAGTCTTAATAAAATCGACTCTATGATATAGGATTAAAAAATTTCAGAATAATGCTACACCGGCACAAAAACGTGACATAAAATTGTGACACAATTGACGTCTCCTTTTACTTTTAATACCAACCCACCATATCCAATTGCGGATCTCTCGAAATTCTGCCAAAAGACCATAACAAATCTTTAAATTTGATCCAATTTTAAGTATGCTGATATGGCCTGGTGATGAGGAAGATGGAGCGGGTTGTTGATTTAATCTAAAATCACAAATCTTAAAATTGAGTTTATGGTTGTGGGACATCGATCCCTTCGTGTTGTTGAGAACTCGGATGCATGGTAACATTTATAAAAGTTCCAATGCATTGTTACAGTGGTAAATCTTAACACAATTTGATATGGCGTGCTATTAGCGTGTGTATGATGTCGTTGTTCATATTATTCTAGCGTAGGGTATCTATACTTTCCAGATTTTAATTTGGGATGCTCCATATTATCGAGGTTGGTTGAAAATTTAAATGTTGATTTTTATTTTGAAACAATTGTTGCATCCTTATATGTTGAAAGTGTGAGCTTATCTTTGATTGACTAATGACTATCAATGATATGGACTCTCATGAGCGTGCTCTAATCATCTAACAAGTGTTTGTATTTTTTTACCAACAATGATTGACTGGTTTTATTTATGTTGTTAACGACTTGTAGAAATCTTAAAATACTCGCACGAACTATTTTTTATCATACATTAACACAAACTAATTAAAACTCGATATAAAATTTTATTTTATTTCCTAGCAAGAACCAAGAAAAACAAGATACGACAAGACACAACGCAACTTTCTTTTACTTAACAAGAACTTAATAATACGTGACATAACATGAAACCATAATTTTCAACCTAATACGAGTATGACTCAATTATAACACAAAAAGATACAATTTTTTTATCTAACATGAACACGACTCAAATAAAAAATAACACGAAATCCTTTTTTTTTAATTTAACACAAATTCGTCTCAATTAAAATGCAAACTGCATGAATAGTCCAATTAAAGACAACACAACACGAAATCTTTCTTTAACTTAAGCCAAACACAACCCAATTAAAATATGAAATAGTATGAAATAATTTTTTTTACCTAACCCGAACACGGACCAATTAAACACGAAATGAAATCTTTTTTTTACTTAATACTAACATGACACAATTAAAATACAATATCAAATGAAAGTCTTTTATTACCTAACGCGACATGAAATCATTCTGGAATTATGTCAAATTATACATTAATGGGCATTTTAAACGGATAGTAGCAACACTCCATTTGTGTGGGGTTATGTCTAATTTATCATCGCTAAGGAGGTTATGTTAAAATACAACATTATCACAAGAGTTGAGTAAAAAAAACTAAATATTTTTACATAACTACCAATGACTTTGAATAATTACAATCCATTGAAGCATACGTCAATATTCTTGTACACTGACTTTATATATTCCGAAAAATTTATGTCACAACAACATAATCGAAACATTTATAAAAAAGCAATTAAAAATCCCATCATAAACTGGCATCATGACGTCCTAATTTTTTTACACTCCATAATAGGTTTCAATTTGCCAACCGAGATTTTTTTAAAATATTTTGCAAAAAAAAAATTGCCCCTATTAAAATATATTCAATAAAAATTCATGTTTTATGCACCCAAGGAATTATGAAAATCCCAACCAATGTCCTACCAATATGATGAATATCTCCAACATCATCCGATCCCCAATTTACATAATCACAGTTCAAATATAAGTAAAATGTGAGAAGCACGTGTGCACTCACTAGTAATCATAAACATGCAGCTCACCCACTAGGCGGGGTGAGTTTCTCTATTGTCTTCCCCCCAACTTTGATCAATATTCCAATATTTTCCATTTCTAATACACTAAAACAAGAATTTAAAATATCTAACTAGTTGGATTTTAAATTATATATCATTCTGCGAGTACATTTATTTTCAATATTTGATAACATCATGTTCATACACAACCCAACACATATCCAATTAAAAAAAACTATCGAGGTACAATTTAAGAAATCACAGGTAAACTATTGCAATAGTGGTGGGGCTTGATTTGTTTTATTCAGATTGGGTTTACACGGTTTTCTACGGGATGTATTGTTTGATTCTCTTTTTATTGTTAGATCGATTGAATCTCGTCAGCCTAATAGGGTCTGTTTTATTATTTCGATCGTCGGATTTTGTATACAACCATTGTTTTCTCCCCAGCCAAATAGTATCACCATAAAGTATAACAGGGTTGTGATCAACCGAATTGAGGTTGTATATTTTGTAACATGGTTGTTTTTTTTCTTTCAAGTATATTTGTGAGAGCAACACCACAAGACGACTCATTGCCGTGAGATTTGCAATACCCAAGTGTATTATTTCCATTAATTACCATTCTAGTTTTCTTTTAATTTTTAGTGATTTTTATTCATCTAACTATTGAATGTAGTTAATTTGTATGATTTTATACTTAGATATGTTTTATTTGTGCTTTATATTATTGTTGGTATATATATACAGAGAGAGAGAGAGAGAGAGAGAGAGAGAGAGAGAGAGAGAGAGAGGTTCATAAGTGAACCTAAAAACCGAACTTTTTAATGAACCTTAACAAAAAATACCTAACAATCAATTAATTTTAAATCCTATATGCCAGCAGCAACGGGCACATGTATGACATGTGTATTTTTTAAACCCCCCACCCCCTGCCAACCTTGAATCCATTTTCCAGCGATAAGATCTTTGAATATATGTTAGAAATTGGCTCCGTGGCATCTATCGGGATGCCAGCACCTTCAGCCCATAATTTTAAATCAATCTCATTCTTTATTCTAAGGATATTAACTTTTACGAAATCAAGAAATATATCAGTGTCAATCGATTTGAATTAAAAGTAGGTCGTGAGGTTGGGTTTGCCAGTGTTGGACGGAGATGGTTACCGACGGAGGTTTTCAAATCGGGTTGGAAGGGTTTCGGCTGGGTTGAATGTATTCGGGGCAGTGGTTCTCTCCGGAACTTGGTTGTGGGGTCACGGGTTGTTGTGGTGGTATAAGGTGAAGATTTTCCTTCTTTCTCTTTGTCCTTAAACATAGATTTGGGGCTTCGAGGGGTGGGGGTGGGGAGTGGTAAGGTTTTTCAAGTCCGTTGCCGCTCGCGCCGACCAATTACAAAAATCAAAATAGATTAAAGACATAAATAAAAATATATTAATTTAATATAGATTGACAAGGGATATGGGTCCAGTTAGGTGTATTCAAGACATAAATCAAAATATATTAATTAACGATAAATATATTTTAGATAGATGGGAAGAGTATTTTCAAGGATTATTAAATGAAGAATATCTTAAAAAATATGTCGAGAAAATAGAACCGAATATACGAATGGTATCCGATTACTTGAAAATAAGTAAATATGTTAATCAGAAAATTGGGAAGGAATAAAGCAGTTGGCCCGAATAAAATATCCATAGAGGTATGGAGGACCCTTGTAAGTGTTGGGGTAGAATGGTTAACATGTTTATTTAATAAAATTTTAAAATAAGAAAACATGTCAGATGAGTGGAGGAAAAGCACCATAATGCATTTGTATAAAAATAAAGGGGATGTACAAACTTGAGGTAATTATAGAAGAATCAAACTGACGAATCACACTATGAAATTATGGAAAAAGATAATAGACTAAAGATTAAGAAATGAGTCAACTATTTTGGTCAATCAATTTGGATTTATTCGAGTCCAATCCACCACGGAAGCTATTTACTTATTAAGACAGTTAATGGAGAAATATAGAAGTAAGAATCAAAATCTATATGTGGTCTTTATAGATTTAGAAAAGGCTTATGATAGAGTTCCTAGAGATATAATTTGTTGGGATTTAAGGAGGAAAAGAATCCCTATGAATTATATTAAAGTTATTGAAGATATGTATGATAACACAAAGACTAGAGTAAGGACTATATGTAGAGAAACTAATGACTTTACGATTGAAGTGTGTTTACATCAAGGATCAGCCTTAAGTCCTTATTTATTTATTGTAGTTTTGGATGAGATTACTAAGGACATACAAGAAGACGTCCCATGGTGTATGTTGTTTGTAGATGATAGAGTTTTAGTAGACACTTCAAAGATAAGCTTAGCGATGAGAGTATATACTTGGATAAAAACCTTAAAGTCTAAGGGAATAAAAATCAGTAGAAATAAAATGGGATTTATGAAATGAAATTAAATAATGAGGCATCAAGTAACATAATGCCTTAGATTGAAGAAAAAGTGATAAACCAAATTAATAAATTTCATTATCTAGGCTCAATGTTATAAAGTAATGAGAATATTGATGAGGATGTTACGAGTAGGATATCGACTTATTGGATGAAATGGAGACAAAGGAGTGGGGTGTTATGCGATAGGAGGATAACTAATAAATTAAAAGATTTTTTTTATAGAATAGTTGTTAGACCGACAACCCTGTATGGAGCGGAGTGTTGGGCATTAAAGAAAAAACATGAACAAAGTCCCATGTTAGTGAGATGAGAATGATTCGATGGATTGTAGGAATTACTAGAAAGGATATTATTAAAATCAATATATGAGGGGAAAGTTATGAGTAGCTTCCATTAGCGATTAATTGAGAGAAAGTAAACTTAGATGGTATGAATATATGTTGCGTAGACTAATAGATGTACCTATAAAAAGATGAAGATTATTTGATATAAATGGTAAAAGAGGAAGAGGCCGCCCTAAAATATCATGGGAGGAAATTACTAGGAGAGATCTTAAGGCATTAAACTTAAATAATAATATTGCCTACAATAGATTAGAATGGAAAATGAGAATCCATGTGGCCGATCCCATGTGATGGGATTAAGGCAAGGATGATGATGATGATTTGTTGTCGCTAGTAATACTTTTATGTTGTCTTTGAACAGCTCGAAAGAAAAACGACGAACCTCCCCTCTAAGATATCAACGTTGTCGATCTACTAAAGGTTTGGAGGGTGAGTGAGTATCTTCCTGATAGTGAGCACCCCAGGTCGGCAGTCTTTCTACTAGAATGCACCAACATTATCGTCCACTTTACTGCTCGATCGATAGATGATATACCTAATCTCCCTCTGTCAGACTAGGAGACTTCATCATCTTTTGAGCTACTAGATGTTGGGTCGACCATCCAACCAAAAGAGGAAGATTCAATGTCTCCCACCAAGAAAAATAGTCATTCTGATTGATGATGATGATGATGATGATGATGATGATGATGATAATGATGATGACGATGATGATGAAGTCCTTCTTTTTCATTGGTCCAAGTCCTAAAAGAAGGCCCAAGGCGAATCCTTTAAGGCTAGGGACTCAAGTTTGGTCACCAAGAAGAATAAAAAGGAGGAGGAAAAGGAAAGGAATAAGAGGGAGGAGGAAAAGAAAAAGGAGGAGGAAAATAAGAAAGCCCTTATAGACCCGATGAAGAAGAAGAAAAATGTTCCTTTTTCTCTCTTAAGCACCTTTCAGGCCCAATCTGTGGCTCGTAATTCACCTCTTACCCCAGGCTTGCTGAGGAGGGCGATGTTTGGAGGCGATTGCGAGTGACTGAAGATGCTGGGACCTGACCAACTTTCTCTCTGATCTTCCCAAACTCAGTCCTTTATAAGGGTCTTCTTTTCATATTCAATATTTGATCTGCTCGACTATGATTTGTTAGATCTTTTAACACTTGACTTTTTCATGTTTTACAATTTATGACAGAGTTTACTAGTCTTCTGGATAGTTGAGCCGACTAGATTAGATTAAATGATGAACTGAGTGAGGCCCTCCAAAAGTCTGAATAGACCATGGCCCAGGCCAAGGAGACCCTGAGAATAAGTAGAAGTCCACTATTGAGGCCATGGCCTCGCTAAAGACTGAGAACAATCTTGTAAGGGAAAATTTTCAATTGAGTCAATTTGTAGTGCTGGATTAAATTCAGACTAAACACTATGTGTCATAGGATAGTCGTGTTTTGTATCCTTTCATGCCTATTATGTTTAAAGGTTTAGTTAAAGACGCAGTGACCCAGACATTAAAGTTGACATCATTACCGATTTCTAGTGCGATGTATCGCGTCATAAACATTTCATCAATTCCAAGGTCTCTAAAAGCTATGAATGCATTTAATGTATAGAGAGAGACTTGGATTTTTTATGGGTTTATTTTTATAAATTTCTGTTTAAACAACTTTCATATTTTCCAGAAATTCATTTTCGAACTTTTCATAAAAGTTTTGGGCTTAAAATTGAATTAGGATTTTTCTGGACTGTCGTTCGAAGAACAATGGGGTCTCGTTTGAATGATATACCCAGTTTGTTCTGAGAGTGCAGCTACAGCGAAAATATTACGACTTCTCAAATAAAAACGAATTTTAATTAAACCCAAATTTTAGCTAAACCCTAAGACATGCATCTTGATGATTTATCAAATAAAATATAGCATGCAGGATAAAACAAACAAATTTCAGGAAAAATCCCCCACAGGGGCAAAACCATTTATTTTCACTATAATTTGTAAGAAAATGGCTTACAATCGGATTACAATGAAAATACAAGATGACTAAGAATTACCCTCGGGTATCAAATTCTGTAGTCGCGGTAGGAACTATCCCTTTCCAGTAGGGCTGCAATGAAGAAGAAGAACGGTCTCCTCCACAAGGGTTGAACAAACCAAAATTGTGTTCTTGGGTTGCAAAAGGATTCACAAATATTTGGCAAGGATGTGTGAATCAAAACATGAGTCTTGGGACTAAAAAATATGAAGACTAGATGTATTTGGACTCTCAAATTCGTCTCCTAAAGTCTTGCAAAACAACTCTCCCGAAGTTGGTATTTATAGGGAAATACATGAAGAGACCCACGATTTTGAACTGCTGAAATTCTATCCAGCGTACAGGTACCCCGAACCGGTTCGGGTACCCCTGCGAACCGGTTCGCCCCCCGAACCGGTTCCAAGCTGGGCTCGGGAAAGTGTGCTGGGAACAGGTGCTTAAACACTTAGAAAAATTCCCAGAATTTTCAATGAACATATCTCCATTTTCAACGGGCCATAACTTGTTCACCGTAGCTCGGATTGAGGTGACGTTTCTTCCAGTATCTTTGTTGCGGCAAGATCTTCAACTTTCCAGTTGACCGGTCCTCCGGACGGTGGATGTAAAATTACCAATTTGCCCTTGAACATCCCTATCATGCCTTGTTTCACTGATTTGACTTCTCTTGCGTTCCACTTGCATTACGAGCCTACAATCAAGGAACGTGAAGTCGTTGATGCAGATGAGGGACACATTAATGGAGATAATGAATGCTTGATTCCCGGAATTCGGATAGAGCCCGTCATGTGAGATCGTGAGGTGACGTGCCAAATGTAGCGGCGTACGACATACACAAATGTAACATGTTGGACATGAGAAAAATGTCCTTACAAATCTCCCCCTATGTCTATGCCGGTACATACATAAAAAATCCGAATTATCAAATATGAAATTGCCTATACAAATCTACCCTCCCATGAACCCAAAACTGGAAAAGGTACAAATGAATAGTCTTCATCGTTTGTTATTCAAATCTTCAGGACTCTCAAATCTTTTCTCATCAGGGTGTGCAACATATAGATCTTCAATCGTCATACCTACACACATGAGACAAAGCAAATACCGCGTGACATATCGAGTTTGAAATGAGATAACATGGATATCAATATATGATAAAAACATAAGCAACATCTCAAAAACTCCCCCAAAATTCAAACTCCCTAATAATATGATAATTCTTTCTCCCCCTTTTTATGATGTCCCCAAATAGACAGATGAGAAGAATGAATCAAATAAGCAAAATCGGGGTGTCACGGTATACAAGTCAAGGCATCAATCAATATGGTAAACGTGCTCTAGCAAGGAGATGCTCAAACAAATATTCTCAAACTATTTTTGAATTTTTCAAATTTTTCATACAAAAATAAGATACCAATATGAACAAATATGAAACAAAAATCACACCATGGATTTAGACTCAAACAACCAAGTCATGGAAATGGAATGAATGGGTGTGAACACATTCGATAGGTAAATCAACTCAATCAATCATATGTGCACGATGCATACGTGTACTCCTAACGAATGAACATCAAAGGTATCCTTAAGTGTAAACGTTTGTTGAATTTAGATTACATCGTTTTATGCAAATCAACAAATCAAAGTCAAATGATTTTCACACCAATAACGTCCAAAACTATATAACGCATTTTCAAAAATTTCAAGGACGTGCAAACCCGTTTTAATTCTCCAACCAAACTCCCTCATATATATATATATATTCTTTTAGAGGTAATCTAAATTCTCAAACATTGGAGAATTGGTGCAAAAACCTAAATGGCCCCTTTTTGGCATGAATATCTTTTTATTGCCTTTCAATTTTTTTCGGGCTCTTTTAAACCTCTTTGGACCCCGGATAATAGAATTCCTCCATTTTTTAGGTCCTTTTTAACGGTGGCTTTTGCGCAAAGGATAGATATGTACCTTTCGCAGCCCCTCCCCGTTTTTAAACAAAGCACACAATCTCACAAAACGGTTTTTATATGCACAATTTCCTTATCAAAATTTATCGCGCTTGGTTCGTTTTAAGGACAGGATTGAAGTGAAAACACCCAACCAACATGTGATAAGACAAGCACAATAATCAAATAAATATGTGCATGTGTACAATAAAGGAAACATGAGTCAAACATGTAGGAAGTAACACTTAATTACATCTTAATGACTCCAAACATTATAAAGCACAAGGATGAATTGACCTATTATCTCAAAACACTATCAAATAGTCACATGAAAAAAATGGAATGATGTTGTGACTTGGTCATCCAAAGTGTTCATCCATAAACGGTGCAATACAAAAATCTTTTTGGATTTTCTCAAAATTTTATCAAAATAAAATCTTTTTGTATTTTTCAAAAAAAATTTAAAAACAAGAATTTATACAAAAAGTACAAGTCATCACACTAGTAAAAATATATCATGAAACCACAACTAGTGTATGACAAACATGCAACCACAATCAACCAAAAGATTTCACATGGGGTGAATCACGTGCAAGCAAACGGGAATCGTGGACAAATAAACCATAAGCCTCTAAATCCGATTTTCTAACCCAAATTGATGTGTAACGAAGTGTGGGGGTTTTGGGAATCGAATTTATTCTTTCATTAACCTTCTTAGGTCCATTTAAAAGCTTATAACAAAAGTTCCTAAGATGACCTTGCCTACCACAATGTGTGCAAGAGTAAATCGGGCGATTTGTGTTCCCTAAAGGTGGCCCTCTCCTCAAATTCCTAGGTGGTGCCCTCATCAATTTCCTAGGTGGCGCTTTCTGAATTTGCTTAGGTGGATCTCTCCTAATGATCCTAGGAGGCACTCTCACGATGTTCCTAGGGGGCTCTTTACTAACACCCGTAGGTGTCTCTTTATTAACAATCCTAGGGGGCTCTCTCACACGTGTGGGAATGGGTGCAACATTTTTTTCAAGACCAATCCCACCCCTATCAGTTTTGATCTCGACTGTGCCTAAAATCTTATCAAGTTTTTTAGACCTAGACTCCAAATCAAATTTCACTTTACTTGAATCTTTCAATTTCACCTCAAGTTCACCTATCCTAGATTCAAGTACTCGTTTAGACTCCTCAAACTCTAAAAGCTCCTTTTTCATAGTCTCCATCAACCCTCTAAGACTATCTCTCTCACCCTCGACGTACTCAAGCTTATCTTTCAAAATTTTCACATGAGCCCTAAGTTCTTCAACTAAAAAATCATTATTTTTTATGGCACACTCTTTCAACTGAGCTTTCAATTTCAAATTTTCTTTCTTTGTTTTCAAAGTTTCAGCATAAAGTTCATTGAAAGTAGTTTGCAAGTCATGCTCATCTACACTTTCCTCCTCACTTTCATCCACACTCCCATCACCTTCACTATCATCACTAATCACATGGATGGGAAACTCTCACCTAGAAGCATAAAACACTTCTTCTTCCGAATCACAATCACTAAGGGTAGAAAAATGAGAAATTGGTTTATTCAATTTCTTCTTTAAATTTGTGGTACACTCATGTAACGTGTGACCAACACCCTCACAACAAGGACACTTCTCAGATTCGTTTTCAACAGAAGATTTAAAGCAAGAGTTCGTGTGAATTTTCCAATTATTTTTTTCAAAAATTTGACATCGAAGATCATCAAAACCATCAAAAGCCATTTTTGTGCAAAATCAGAATCAAATCACAATAACTTAGTGCAACAGGCTCTGATACCAATTTGACGACGTGAGAGGTCAAATTGTATAAAAAAAATCCTTTAAAAATCAGGATCACGCAATAAATTAACGTAACCCGCTCTGATACCAATTTGAGAGTGCAGCTACAACGGAAATATTGCGACTTCTCAAATAAAAACGAATTTTAATTAAACCCAAATTTTAGTTAAACCCTAAGACATGCATCTTGATGATTTATCAAATAAAATATAGCATGCAGGATAAAACAAATAAATTTCAGGAAAAATCCCCCACAGGGGCAAAACCATTTATTTTCACTATAATTTGTAAGAAAACGGCTTACAATCGGATTACAATGAAAATACAAGATGACTAAGAATTACCCTCGAGTATCGGATTCTGTAGTCGCGGCTGGAACTATCCCTTTCCAGTAGGGTTGCAATGAAGAAGAAGAACGGTCTCCTCCACAAGGGTTGAACAAACCATAGTTGTGTTCTTGGGTTGCAAAAGGATTCACAAATATTTGGCAAGGATGTTTGAATCAAAACATGAGTCTTGGGACTCAAAAATATGAAGACTAGATGTATTTGGACTCTCAAATTCGTCTCCTAAAGTCTTGCAAAACAACTCTCCCAAAGTTGGTATTTATAGGGAAATACATGAAGAGACCCACGATTTTAAACTGCTGAAATTCTATCCAGCGTACAGGTACCCCGAACCGGTTTGGGTACCCCTGCGAACCGGTTCTCCCCCCGAACCGGTTCCAAGCTGGGCTCGGGAAAGTGTGCTGGGAACAGGTGCTTAAACACTTAGAAAAATTCCCAGAATTTTCAATGAACATATCTCCATTTTCAACGGGCCATAACTTGTTCACCGTAGCTCGGATTGAGGTGACGTTTCTTCCAGTATCTTTGTTGCATCAAGATCTTCAACTTTCCAGTTGACCGGTCCTCCAGACGGTGGATGTAAAATTACCAATTTGCCCTTGAACATCCCTATCATGCCTTGTTTCACTGATTTGACTTCTCTTGCGTTCCACTTGCATTACGAGCCTACAATCAAGGAACGTGAAGTCGTTAATGCAGATGAGGGACACATTAATGGAGATAATGAATGCTTGATTCCCGGAATTTGGATAGAGCCCGTCATGTGAGATTGTGAGGTGACGTGCCAAATGTAGCGGCGTACGACATACACAAATGTAACATGTTGGACATGAGAAAAATGTCCTTACATGTTCGAACGAGATGCTTCAAACGAAGATTGGTCATTTTTTTTTCCGAATTATCATTAGAATGTCGTTATAACACATCGTTCCAACGAGATTTATCCAACGAGATTTTGGACTTTTTTTTATCTTCTGAATTCTCATTTGAACAGTGTCGTTTGAACTACCTCATGATGTCGTTAAAAATGAGCTAGGCGGGAAATTATTTTGTAGTTTTATTTTTTATTAACCACCCACTTCCCCACTTTGTTTTCAGCAGTTTTAAGCACTTCGAGGATACCTTTTCCCAGCAGACTTTTTGTGAGTTTTCAACACACTTGAGAGCAAATATTCTTCCAATCAAAAAGTCCATTTGTGTTCTTGAATTTAAATGTTATAATTCCATAAAAACATAAGTTTGACACCTGATGTCTTAGTTTAAATCCAAGTTCCATATATATATATATATATATATATATATATATATATATATATATTTGCTTGGAGATCGTTTGGCACCAAGTTCTTCTTTACCCATAAAGGAGATAGTTTCGGTTACTTCTTTGTCCAAAAAGGCGATCATTGTTTATACGGTGTGCTCATACGGTGAAAGGCACCGTGTTTGGATTGATGGTAGCCAAGCCCCATTGGTGGATTCCAAGATTTCGATTGACTCCGGAGTTATCGACTAGGCGGAGGTCGAAGAGCGAGGAAGAGTCAAGGCTTGAAAGGCGAGTTTATGTTGTAAGTTTCTCTTATCGCGTCTTTTATAAAAAGACCATACTTAGTGGACTTGTGGGTTGGGTTGTCCGAGGTTTTTCCCGTTGTGGGTTTTCCTCGGACATCGCGTCATATGGTTGTGGTTGTTTATTTTATCTCGCTAACCCACCTAGATGAATGCTTAGGTTAAAAATATCAAATATGGTTTAATTCACAACTTTGGTTTAATTTGGTTTTAATTCATATTTGGGTAATGTTAGTTTAATTTAATTCAAATGGGATTTATTTAATTTGCTAATATTCATGCTTAGTTTGTTTAACTTGAATTGAATTGAATTTTGTTTAAGTGAAAATTAAAATGTTCGTTTAGTTTAATTTCACTTTAAGTTTAATTTAATTTTTCATTTATTTGATTATGCCTTTAGAGTAAAGAAAATTAAATAATTTTTGAAAAATTAAATTTTGGTATATCATTGAACCATCTCATAATTTGAGTTTAAAATTATGGGCTTTCGCTCCAACAAGTGGTATCAAAGCAAGTTACGCTAATTTATCACGTGATCCTTAAATTTTTTTAAGGATTTTTTTTGGTTAATATGAAAAATTTAACATTTTTGCAATTTCCTATTTTTGATGGTTCCAACATGCTAGCACATGAGTCCTCACTTGCTATATCTTATGAGTGATTGCTTCCATATTTACATACACTAGCCATAAAAGAACTAGGTAGACGAATGGACGCGTAGAGTAGTGGTTTATCAGATGGGATCGAGACGGTTAAGTTCTCATTATATTCTCGTTTTCTTTATATGCGCTTATAAAAGAACTAGGCGCGACGTGATGATTAGAGTCCAACTTACATGAGGTAGCATTGTAGAATATGGAGACCTAGATAAGTTTGTACTAGAGTATAAACCTTGAGATAGGTGAGGACTGAACGAGTGTATGGTTGAGTGTCATTGGATTAGTACCATTCTGCCTTTATGCATTAGGATGTAGGGTGATTCATGATCCTAGGTTGGTAATATCAATTGCACTGTTCTAAAAAACCCGCATAGGCTCCGCCTAGGCACGCCTAGGCTTAAGGCTTGGGAGAAACGCCTCGCCTTAAGTTTTTTACGCCTTATTCTTGGTAAAACCCTTAAGACGCACTTTTTTTTCTAAAAACAACAATGCTTTAGTGAAACGACATCGCCTTTTAAAGAATTTTTTTACTAATTGGACCATTATTTCATCCAAAATAATCCAATAGTATTTTAATTTGCATATATTCGGACATATTTTTATAATATGTACAATTTTAGTATTTTAATAGCCTTGTTATGGTTTAAAAATATTAAAATATATTAAGAAGGCCTAAACGCCTTTTCACGCCTTTTTACGCCAAGGCCCGCCTAGGCTTCTAAGGCTTAAGGCTTGGCCTCCACGCCTCGACCACGCCCCGCGTTTTTTAGAACCTTGATCAATTGTATCTGAATTTTGAGGGAGAAATTCCATTATAGGGGGGGGGGGGGAGAATGTAATACCCCGCACTTTTATGGATAATTAAATTTCATAAGTAAGTGAAATTTGGGAATTTGAGGAATTGTCGTGAAAAATAATTTTTGGAGTTTACGAGGGTTAGATGATTTTCGATGTATGCTATATTTACTTTTGGGATTAAGTAAATGAGTAGGAGCATTTTAATTATATGTCGCAGTTGGGTAAAGAGACAAAGGATAAAATTTTAATTGGAAAACCTGTATTAAGTTGTGTGGGTTTAATTAGTGAATTGTGATTAAGTGACTCAGATGTGGATTTCGAGTGCGCGGTTGGTTTCAGAATGCTCGAGATAGTCATAATAGAGTACCCGGGGATAGTATTTGGGTTTCGAGAATTTTGGACCAGTAGGGACTCGTAATTGAGTAAACAAGTTATTTTTGGGTTAATAAGGGACAAGCCCTTAAATCTCCCTTATAAAGGCACGAGAGAGGGAGAAATATAGAAAGAAAGGAAGAGGAGGAAAGAAGATAGGAAAGGGAGATTCCGGCCAAAATTCGCAGAATTCCACTCGAGGTCGTCGGATTTTATCAACGAGATAAGTGTTTACTTTCTTTATTTCCTTTAGTATATATATCTCATATTATAGTTGGTAAACTATATAATTTTGGGTCAGAACCCTTAAAATTAAATTTTGGATAATTTGAGTATGAGTTTACATATTCATGCAATGTAAACTCTTAATGATTTGTAGCGTTAAACCCATGATAATAGAGTGTGGAAACGATTAGAAATGGGGGAAATGGCAAAACTAGGGCTTTAAGAATTTTTGGCTATAAATCTAATAAAAATTAGTTTAATCCCCAAATTAATTGATGTGGTAGTTAGAAATCAATGTTTAGATGTTTGTAGTGTTGTTGGTTGAGATTAGAAACCAAAAGAATGGAGTTTGGTGTGATATTTTGGGTGTTTAGAATTTTGGATTTCATCCAAAATAAACTTTGGGTGACCTAACTGGTATGGCTGGTCGACCGCGCCCCTATGGCCGGTCGACCGAGTGAGAGGAAAAAGGGCTACTGATTTCATAGCAAGGCAAAATTTCAACCCGCGGTCGACCGAGGGTTAGGGGACGATCGACTGGCACTCTGCGTCTTGCCCAAGAATTGGATTTTTCTATTTCCTTTTGTTTTGGGGTTTTAAACTTAGGGGCCTTCTAAATTAGAGTATTATAGATAGTTATGTCCTAAAGGACTTGAGGAGTTGTGTATTGACCTTGGGCTATTTAAGAGGTTAATCCGGCGTGTGGAACTAACGAATATTTAGGAAGAGAGATACATTTGGGGAAATTATTCGTCAAACGTATGTATGTATATTTATGCGGTTGGAATAGATAGGGGTCAACCGTAATTGAGTAAATCATACGACACGACTAGGATGGAATTTAGGATATTGACTAAAGATTATTGAGTGGTCATCCGATACGTCTATTGACGACTACTAATATAGGTGATGCGACACCTGTGAAACTAAGTTGAGAATTAGTATACTTGCATATTTAGTACGAATTGGTATATTCGGGATTACATACGTATTCTTAAAAATTATTAAGGCACAAGTTATATATCAAGTGAGAGAATACTTTTGGGTTTAGTGTCGTAAGTGTGCGAACACTTTAATGTTATTACGAATGGGAACATTCGGGGTTATTGGCTATCGTTATTTGTGATTTGTAATTATAACCACATATATATATATATATTTAAGGAATAATGCAGATTATATATACGATGTGATTACAGTATATATAATATGATACGAATACATATATATCTGTATGTGAATGGTATATTTATGTGAAGCATACCCCCTCTAATGCTATCATGGGAAGTTGCGCGATGTGGGTAAGGCCCCTGGCTTGAGGATCAGGGAGCGTATAGTCCCGAAGTCATAGCGTCCATTTTATATTGCGTGATTTTTATCAGGGTGAGACGTGATGGGTATGTTTCCTCTCATTTTCAGGGAGGAACTATGACCGCTTCCCATACGTTGTGATTTCACTTTTACCAAGTCGGTGTGAGAGTCCAACCACTGGTACCCAGGATCGTATATGAGTAATTCCCTGGAAGATGATAACATTGAGAGACTGCATCCTCGAATTATACCTCGGTGGGATGGTCATTATACTTATTGTGTAGAGTATATTGCCTGTATATGAGAACAATATATCATATATCTCTAACTAGTGTAAAGAGAAAAATGAATAAGGATTTATTCTCATTGCGGGAGATTTTATCTGGACATAAATTGTGATTTGTATATTAAAGTGTGTATTATATGTATATATTTAGATGAGTATATTTATATGTTATGTATTGAGGGCCTAATGGATCTCGACGATCGACATTGCCAGGTAGTAGTGTATCGGGGGGTTCCTAATTTGGATTTCGCTTCGCGAGACTCCCCACGCACGAACGTAGTGCAATGTTGGGACTGGGTAGAAGTTTAGCCCTTAGTACTTGGGTTAATTAGGATTTTTAGGGATTGGGTGGAACGATTTTAGTTAGGCCGGGTAGCTTAACTAGGTTGTCTAAAGGGATGAGATAGGTGTGCACCATTAGAAGAGGGGTGAGGGGTATCCCATGGGAGTGCGGTACCAATTTAAATATGGGATAAATCATATTTTAAAAACCTTGCAAAATATTTTCACAACTCGGGCTCTGACCCATTTATCTATTTTCCTCTCTTTTTCTTTATATGCATATATATATATATATATATATATAGGTGTCTAGACACAAGGACGCCTGGATGAAGATTCTTTCGAGTCAGATGTTCGCTGCAGCAGATGTGGATGCATGCAGGTTTACTGTAGACGCTTCTATCCTTGAAATCTAGATAGGAGGTAATGTAGAAACATTCGGGCTGAAAGCCTAATTGTATTTATTTATTCTTTTACCGCCTTTTTAACGCGGCATTCGTTTTGGTTGTATTATGTTAAAACGAGTGTTTGATTATTTTATTTTATTTCAGTTTCATATGTAACCTGTGTGAATGTTTATTGAATGGTTTAATTAAAATGATTAGTTAAATAAAATTTTGAGGCCAGCCTAATAGGTTATTAGTAATTAATTTGGTTTTTGACAATGATGTTAAAAATAAACCATATGAGACTCCTGTTTTAATTTGGTACAGGATTGATCGCCGGGTATTTAATTAGGCGGGGTGTCACAGATGGTATCAAAGCATCAGGTTCTAGTATCCTTAGGAATCTGTGCAGACTTACTACGCTTTCAACGTTGCTCTCAATATGATATAGAGCCTTAGGTTTAGTATTGTTTATTCCTCTTGTGAGATTTCGTTCTCCTGCCATTACATAAGATTATAGTAAATCTTTGGCGCGCTCGTTCGAGACTCGTGTGCTGATCGAGGATGGATGTCTATAAAAGGCCATTTTGAAGGGAGGCAGGAGGTGGGGCTTAATTGAAGCTATGAGTTAAAATTAGAGACCAGGACCGTAGTAGAGGTCACTCTCCTTGCGGCATTTGTCAAGGATGGTTGTAATGACCACTAAAGTATAGTAGTTATAATCATTAAAGTACCGTTGTAGTAAAGAGTGGTGCTAAAGTTGAGTGAAGTAAATTGGGAATAAGGTCTTTAATAAGTAACATACGTTGAAGTTAAGTTGTGTGTAGTATTACTTAGTGGAAGTAGAGGGCTCAGAAGCTTTGGCTTAGAGTTGGGTATGGAAATTCCCATATGTGAAAATTCGAGGAAATTTTTTCACTCGTGGGAGTAATATTGAAATGGTGAGAATGATAATCACCATGTTTAAGCGAGCTAGATATTTTTCTCATAAAGGGATCTTACGGATGGTTTTACCGTGAGTTCCCATGATTTAGCAGGAATGAAAAGAATATAGTTTGAATTATTCACATAAGGATCGGTCAGAGGCCGATGGTGGATAAAGAGTGATAAGGAGAAGTGAACCTTTTACCAAAGTAAGGTAGGTACAATGAAGAGAGAGTTCTTCAGAAGAATGATAGGCTCACTAGAAAGTGTTTCTGCCACTTATAGAGAAGTTGTGTTCTTATAACCCCATTGGTGGAGATCCACTTAGGGAATTCATTGAAACAGGGTTGTTGAGGCCAGTAGTGGAGTTTCCTTTGATAAAGAAGTTAAGGGGACTATGAAGGCGATTTTCATGATCGAGACTATTGAGTCTGAGATACTGATAACCTTAACATGGTCAGGGTGGCCAGAGATGGGGAATGTTGCAATGTGGAATGTAGAACCACACAATTAGTCCTTTACCAGTAGGACTTAAAGGACAAAAGTAGGGTGTTCGGATGGAGCATTGATTAAAATAAGGTTGGTTCGGTTAAGACAAGTGTGCTATGTTAAGGAACCAATTGGAGCAGTTGGGGAGATTGGCGAAGTTATTGTTATGAGTTTCACCTCGGATGAAGGAGGTATATTCTGTGTGACAAAACTTTGGTCACGGTATTTTGCTAGCCTTAGATTCGTGTGTGATTCGAGTTCAATGGCGGTATTGATAATACTATAAAGTGTACGTCTATATCTTTTTTGGCGGTAGCGGGGTTATATTTTGAATTTCTATCTAGTTTGTACTACTCGCTTTGTATGTGTTATACGAGTATAGTACTATTATAAGAATAATGTTATTGAGGTATCGGAGTGATAGCGAGCTAATGATGGCGAGACTATCGTATTCACAGTTCCAGGATGGAACAAGTTATTGTTGCGATATCTCACCTGGATACATATTTCGTACGCCTTTATTATATGGGTAGATGGAACTTCGGTGATCAGATGTTTCATTATCATGATTCGAGTGCATAACGACCTTATAGATATGATTTAAGGTATGCAGGATTTATCGTTGAGTTGTGGGTTTAAGATCATTGTTGTTTGCGCTAAGGACTTAGTATCAGTACAAGCGCTTGGTGGTGTGGCTCCTGGAAGGAAATAGGAGTTCTGACCACATTTTATCGATAAGTGGGATGGGATCATCCCAGTGTCATATTTAAAACTAACGGACCTCCACGACCGATAAAGTTAAGTAATAGTGCATAGGAAGGAATCCTTGTTTGGATTTCGCTTGCGAGACGCTCCACGCATGAACCTTAACGACGTCGAAAGTGGAGAGATGTTATGGGATGCAAGGATGTTGGCTTTGACAATAAGTCACCTAGTGTGGAGAAAACACTATAGACTGAGAGTCGTGTTCTAATTGCATGCATATGATGATAAAGGTGTTATGGAGAAGCACTGAAATGGTTTTCTCACTGCAAGTATGTGGGTGAGGCAATGTAAAAGAGAATTTATTGAGGCTTATTGCCAGGCCTTGAATAGAAGGAAAATTCGGAGGTAGTGTGTTTTGAGGTGTAATGTTCGTAACATATTTGAAGAGAGTAGGCGCCTCGATTAGTTAGACTTTCCATTTTACCAAGGTGGAAGGATAGAGTGGTAGAGGTACGTTAGTAGGTTAGTGAGGTAGAATTTAGGACGTCCCGCTGGTGTGCCTTAGGCCGTTATATCTCGAGGACCGACGATACGAGGAAGTAGTGTAATGGGAGGGTTCCTTATCTAGATTTCTCTTTGCGAGACGTCCCACGTATGAAACCGAGAAAATGCCGGCGGTCGAGGGTTGTCTTAGGCACTAGGGATATGGTTCGAATAGTACTCATTTCACGTGGGTAGAAAAACACATCGATCGTAGGTCTATTGGGAAGTAAGTCTAGAAGGACTAGTGGTGCCGATATAAGGATATTGTGATGAGTTAACCACAAGAAGATTCGTGGGTTAACCTTGAGAAGGATTGAATTTCCAGGTATAGGAAGAATTGAATTTCAAATTTTTGGGTTAGGAAAAACCCAAGTGTGAGCACCAGACCAAGTAAGTAATGCCCATTTTTCAAAAGAGTGTTACGTCTGTGACATTTGTAGTGATGGTGCAGATAAGCACGAATTAAAAAGTTGTATGGGCACCTTGGTAAGTTGATTTTATATACCATCCGAAATAGAAGGGGCGTAGTATATAAAGTTGAAGTATATGTCATGAGGCAATTATAAGTGAGATTGAAGTTTGTGGATGGAACGTCGTACGAGGTACGCGATAATCCAAGTGTATGGGCGCAATTAGAGGTAGCACTCTTAAAACTAAGCGATGAGACTAACGGGAATAGTCAAGCTTTACTGTAGTTTCCTTTTTAAGGGAAATTTGACGTCGTGAGATAGACGAACGAATGCGTAGAGTAGTTATTTCTCAGATGGGATCGAGACGGTTAAGTTCTCATTATAGGCTCATTTTCTTTATATGCGCTTATAAAAGAACTAGGTGCGACGTGATGATTAGAGTCCAACTTACGACGAGGTAGCATTGTAGAATATAGAGACCTAGATAAGTTTGTATTATAGTATAAACCATTGAAATAAGTGAGTACTGAACGAGTGTATGGTTGAGTGTCGTTGGATTAGTACCATTCTACCTTTATGCATTAGGATGTAGGGTGATTCGCGGTCCTAGGTTGGTAATATCGGTTGTATCCCAATTTCGAGGACGAAATTCCGTTATAAGGGGGGAGAATGTAATACCCCGCACTTTTATGGATAATTAAATTTCATAAGAAAGTGCAATTTGGGAATTTGAGGAATTATCGTGAATAATAATTTTTGGAGTTTAGGAGGGTTAGATGATTTTTTATGTATGTTATATTTACTTTTGGGATTAAGTAAATGAGTAGGATAATTTAATTATATGTCGCAGTTGGATAAAGCGACAAAGGATAATATTTTAATTGGAAAACTCGTATTAAGTTATGTTGGGTTTAATTAGTGAATTATGGTTATGTGACTTTGATGTGGATTTCGAGTGCGCGGTTAGTTTCGGAATGGCCGAGATAGTTAGAATAGAGTATCCGGGGGTAGTATTTGGGTTCCGGGAATTTTGGACCAGTAGGAACTCGTAATTGAGTAAACGAGTTATTTTTGGGTTAATAAGGGACAAACCCTTAAATCTCCCTTATAAAGGCACGAGAGAGGGAGAAATAGAGAAAGAAAAAGAGAGAAAGAAAGGAATAGGAGAAAATAAGAGAGGAAAGGGAGATTCCGGCCAAACTCTGCAGGATTCGACTTGAGGTCGTCAGATTTTATCCACGAGATAAGTGTTTACTCGCTTTATTTCCTTTAGTGTATATATCTCATATTATAGTTGGTAAACTATATAATTTTGGGTTAGAACCCTTAAAATTAAATTTTGGGTAATTTGAGTATGAGTTTACATATTGATGCAATGTAAACTCTTAATGATTTCTAGTGTTAAATCCATGATAATGGAGTGTAGAAACGATTAGAAATGGGGGAAATGGCAAAACTAGGGCTTTAAGAATTTTTGGCTATAAATCTAAGAAAAATTAGTTTAATCCCCAAATTAATTGATATGGTAGTTAGAAATCAATGTTTAGATGTTTGTAGTGTTGTTGGTTGAGATTAGAAACCATAAGAACGGAGTTTGGGGATGATATTTTGGGTTTTTAGAATTTTGGATTTCGTCCAAAATGAACTTTGGGCGACATAACTGGTATGGACGATCGACCGCGCCCCTATGGCCGGTCGACCGGGCAAGAGGAAAAAGGGCTAATGATTTCATAGCAAGGTAAAATTTCAACCCGCGGTCGACCAGGGGTCAGGGGCCGATCGACCGGCACTCTGTTTCTTGCCCAAGAATTTGATTTTTCTATTTCTTTTTCTTTTGGGTTTTTAAACTTAGGGGCCTTCTAAATTAGAGTATTATAAATAGTTATGTCCTAAAGGACTTGAGGAGCTGTGCATTGACTTTGGGCTATTTAAGAGGTTAATTCGGGGTGTGAACTTAACGAATGTTTAGGAAGAGAGAGACATTCGGGGAAATTATTCGTCAAACGTATGTATGTATATTTATGCGGTTGGAATAGATAGGGCCAACCGTAATTGAGTAAATCCTACGAGGCGACTAGGATGGAATTTAAGATATTGACTAAAGATGATTGAGTGGTTATTCGTTACGTCTATTGACAACTACTAATGTAGGTGATGCGACACCTGTGAAACTAAGTTGAGAATTAGTATACTTGCATTATATTAGGGATTACATACGTATTCTTAAAAGTGATTAAGGCACAAGTTACATATCAAGTGAGAGAATGCTTTTGGGTTTAGTATCTTAAGTGTTCGAATACTTAAATCTCATTACGAATGGGAACATTCAGGGTTATTGGCTATCGCTATTTGAGATCGGCAATTATAGCCACATATAAATATATATTTGAGGAATGATATAGATTATATATACGATGTGATTACAGTCTATATAATACGATACGGATACGTATATATCTGTGTGTGAATGTTATATTTATGTGAAGCATACCCCCTCCAATGATATCATGGGAAGTTGCGCGATGTGGGTAAGGCCCCTGAGGAGCAGGGAGTGTATAGTCCCCAATTCATAGCGTCCATTTTATATTGTGTGATTTTTATTAGGGGTGAGACGTGGTGGGTATGTTTCGTCTCATTTTCGGGGAGGAACTATGACCACTTCCCATACGTTATGATTTGGTTTTTACCAAGTCGGTGTGAGTGTCTGACCACTGGTACCCAGGATGGTATATGAGTAATTCCCTGGAAGATGATAGCATTGAGAGACTTCATCCTTAAGTTATAGCTTGGTGGGATGGTTCTCATACTTGTTGTGTATAGTATATTGTCTGTATATGAGAACAAGATATCATATATCTCTAGCTAGTGTAAAGTGAAAAATGAATAAGGATTTATTCTCATTGCGGGGGATTTTATCCGGACTGAAATTGTGATTTGTATATTAAAGTGAGTATTATATGTATATATTTATAAGTTATGTATTGAGGGCCTAATGGATCTCAACGATCGACATTGCCAGGTAGTAGTGTATCAGGGGGGTTCCTTATTTGGATTTCGCTTCGTGAGACACCCCACGCACGAACGTATCTCAGTGTTGGGACTGGAGAGAAGCTTAGCCCTTAGTTCTCGGGTTAATTAGGATTTTTATGGATTGGGTGGAACGAGTTTAGTTAGGCAGGGTAGCTTAACTAGGTTATCTAAAGGGATGTGATAGGTGTGCACTATTAGAAGATGGGTGAGGGGTATATTATGGGGGTACGGTACAAATTTAAATATGGGATAAATCATATTTTAAAAATATTGCATTTATACACTTGCAAAATATTTTCACAACTGGGGCTCTGTCCCGTTTATCTATTTTCCTCTCTTTTGCTATATATGTATATATATAGGTGTCCAGACACATGGACGCCTGGATGAAGATTCTTTCGAGTCAGACATTTGCTGCAACAGCTGTGGATGCATGCAGGTTTACTATATACGCTTCTATCCTTGAAATCTGTATAGGAGGTACTGTAGAAACATTCAGGCCGAAAGACCAATTGCACTTATTTATTCTTTAACCGCCTTTTTGGTGTGGCATTCGTTCTGGTTGTATTATGTTAAACCGAGTGTTCGGTTATTTTATTTCATTTTAGTTTTATATATAAACTGTGTGAATGTTTTAATTAAATGGTTTGATTAAGAAGATTAGTTAAATAAAATTTTGATGCCAGCCTAGTAGGTTATTAGTAATTAATTTGGTTTTCGACAGTGATGCTAATAATAAACCATATGAGACTCCTGTTTTAATTTGGTACAGGATTGATCGCCCGAAATTTTATTAGGCGGGGTGTCACAATTATGACTCGTGTATCTTTTGTATTTTATGTCTTTTTGTTTGGTCTCATTGAAAAATACAAAAAAGATTTTTTGTTTTATTTTGAGTTAATTTTTTTTGTCAAAACTTTGAAAAACTAAAAAAGATTTAGTTTGTGTGTATTTTAGTTTAACACACTTTTTGTGGCATATACTTGTGTTTAAATCCAATTTCACCCCCTGCTTCCACGTGGCTAGAACTTTTGGTTAAGATCTTCAATCCTTAAAGCGTTCTTTATCATGCTTGCATGGGGTAGTTTAACTTTGACTTGCTTAATGGATTCTATTTTTATGTGCTTCGATTCACACATGCATAAGCTCATTTGATCTTTAGCTTCACATGTATATTTGAGCTAAGGTAGATGTTCTCCTATCAATTTAGTCATCTACATGCTGCTATGACTATGGAGGATTTGTGCATGTAAGAACCATTTCCCGAATTTAAAACATAGAAAAATATTTATCCGTTGTTGTTGTTGTTGTTGTTGTTTATCAATGGAATCGGGTCGCGAAAGACAAAATTACTTTGCGTGAAAAGCCACCATTGAAATTTGGCCTAAAAATGTCGCATTAAAAAAAATTAGCCAAGGCCTTCATTGTTTAGTTGGTATGTTCATAAAGAAAAGAAATAGAAAAAGTATATTAATGATGAAGTTGGCTTGGATATATCAACGGGTTCGCACAATGACAATGTATCCTCATTATGCTATTTTTGTCTTGACTCTATTGGTTTGTAGAATCATCGAAATTCTAGGCTTGTGTATGCATTATGTATGTTTGTTTATTAAGTTCACTTTATATTATCACATGAGGCTATATTTAAGTTTGATAAAGTTTTTGCAATCAAAAGAGAACTCCATGAACATGTTTAAGTGGTTGGGTCTATATTCCTTTAGTCTCTAGTTCATACCCTTTCACTTCCGTTTATCACATGTATTTAGACACATTTTTTCCATATGAGTGTGGAAAGCTTAATGTATTTTGTGTCTTGTGTGGTGTTTATACCTATGTATATATGCGTATGTGTTATTGGTATCTTTTTTGTACATATATATATATATATATATATATATATATATATATCGTATTTCTTTGTTTTCGAGTCTTTGTCTTGCTAGCTAGTTCAAGTTTGCTTTGAATTCAAAATTGGTATCTATCTTGTTGGGAATTTTGGTTGATATACCATACTTATCATAGTAAATTTTAGTGGTATCTTTTGTCATCACATTGTAGTTGATATCTGTCACTCTTTGTGTGGATTAGTTGTACTTCATTGTTGCCCATATGCTTTAATGATCTTATCACTTTATGCACCCTTGCATGTTTAATGTCTTTTTCCTTATTACTTATCCCTTGTTTCGTTTAGGGGGACTTTGTGCTTTAATTGGAGAGAAATAAGTTATTTATTCTTAAACTTTATCTATTCCTGAACAAAAAGGGGGAGAAATGGTATCTAAACCTTTAGTTTATGAGCTCTAACTTAGGGGGAGACACAGCCTTCTTAGGTAGACATTGTTAGATAAAGGGGAGAATTATTTAAGGGGAGAGTATTTATTTTTATGAACTTTATATACTGTCATTTTCCCTATGCATTTAATGGTGTGTTAAGTGTGCAGGATTTCATCGTTAGCGGTATTTTTAAAGCGGCAAAGATAATATGAGTCGAGTCAAGCGTCTGTATTTTTTTTTGAGGGGGGGGGGGGGGGATTGTGTTTAGATGTGCTTGACAGCCCATAGGATTTTTATGTTGGGTTTTTTCCCGAAAAAGCTAAAGGGGGTATTTTTAAGGGAAAATTTCCAATCGAGTCAATTTGTAGTGTTGGCTTAATTCCGAACAAAACACTTTGTGTCATAGGATAGTCGTGTGTTGTATCCTTTCAAGTCTACGACACTTAAAGGTTTAGTTAAAGACGTAGCATCCTAGATATTAAATTTGACACCATTGTTGATTTCTAGTGCCATGCCTCACATCATCAATATTTCATCAATTCCAATCTCTCTAAAAGTTATTAATGCATTTAATATAGAGAGAGAGACTTGGGTTTTTTTATGTGTGTTTTTTCATAAATTTTTGTCTAAATGACTTTTCATATTTTCCAGAAATTCATTATCGAACTTTTCATAAAAGTTTTGGGCTTAAAATTGAATTAGAATTTTTCGGGATATTTGTTCGAACGACAATGGGGTCTCGTTCGAGCGAGATACCTACTTCGTTCGAACGAGATTCTTTAAATGAGCATTGACCATTTTTTTACTAAATTGTCGTTAGAATGTCGTTAGAACAACATCATTCGAACGAGATTTATCCAACGAGATTTTGGACTTTTTTATCTTCTGAATTCTTATTTGAACATTGTCGTTCGAATGACCTCATGATGTTGTTCGAACTAGGGGTGTGTTTCGGATGGATCGAATTGGAATAGCGGTGTTCGGAAAAAAATCCAAAATTTTCGGAATTTGAAAATCCTTTCCAATTCCGAAAAAATAAAAATCAAAAAATCATTTTTTTCTTCCTATTCGGCTGATTCGGAATATTCGGAAATTTTGGAAGCTTTATTATTCATAAAAATATCAGAATAATCGGAATTATCAATTATAATATTTTCAAAAAATATCGAAAATGTCACTTTTGGAAAGGATATTTTTAAAATAAAAATCAAACACTCCACTTTTCATCACCTATGCAATAAGCTACGGAGCTATGTGAATGACAACGTTATGAAGCTCATACCATTTTGAAAATGCAATAAACTACAGAGCTATGCATCTCTTATCATTTTGTAGAAAGATCAATCAAGGCTTGACTATGATACTAAGAAACTACAAAGCTATGTGAATGAAAAAAACTACTGTTTGCCTACTTAAAAAAACGAAATACAAGAATGGTTAACAGCTGTAGTAGTGCCTGTGCATCAGTATTTCAGATACAAAAAATGAACAAAAGGAAGATAAGGGAAACTTAATATAAATCATCATTGGAATCTAAATTCTCATAACAATTGAATATAATTCCGAATCTTGTCTTTCGATTTAGGGTTAGTGTAATGTAGAAGGTTAATATATATGGGAATATATTAATGATTGAGATGGTTTTAAATGGAGGGTCAAGATTAAACTAATAAATAATAAATTTTATATATATATAAGGGTAGTAAAAATGTATTAAAATAAAAAAAAATATTTTTATTTCGGAAAATATTTTGGATGGATCGGATCGACGTGATATTGGAAACTTCGGATCGAAAATTCAGAAATTTGGAATCCATGTATGATTTACAATTCCATTCCGATTTGTTTTGGAAAATTCGGTATCGAAAAATTCGGAAATCGAAAAATTAAAAAATGTTGCCAAAATTGGAAAAATTCGGATTGAATAACGGAAAATTCGGAAGTTCGGAAATAACTGACACCCCTAGTTCGAACGACCTGGGTGGGAAATTTTTCTGCATGTTTTTTTTAACCACCCACTTCCCCGCTTTGTTTTTAGCAGTTTTAAGAACTTCGGGGATGCCTTTTCCCAGTAAATTTTTTGTCAGTTTTCAACACACTTGCGATCAAATATTCTTCTCATAAAAAAGTCCATTTGTGTTCTTTAATTTAAATGCTTTAATTCCATAAAAACACGAGTTTGACACCCAATCACTATCGAGATCATGTCCATGAAGTTTCATCAAAGAATTCAATTAATAAGTGGGTGAGATGATCACTAACATTTCAATGGTCAAAAATGCATATTTATACAATTGTTTTACTTATTACCTCATCTCAACAGGTTTTTTATTGAATTTTTTGATGGAAAAAATTGGAGATGATCTTCTCACCATGGAGATCATATCCATAAAGTTTCATAAAAAAAAATCATTTTTTTACTCTTTTAAAAAAATGGTATGTACCGGGGTCTGCAACATAAGGAGTCCTTACAGGAGAGGGCCTCTCTCTCTCTTTTTTTCTCTCTCTCTCTCTCTCTCTCTCTCTCTCTCTCTATATATATATATATATATATATATATATATATATATATATATATATATATCTATATCTTTGCATGGAGATTGTTTGGCACCGGGTTCTTTTGTACCCATTAAGGAGATAGTTTGGGTTACTTCTTTACCCGAAAAGGAGATCGTTTTTGCTGCGGCATGCTCATACGGTGAAAGGCACCTTGTGTGGATTGACGGTTTCCAGGTCCCATTGGTGGATTCCAAGATTTTGGTGGAATCCGGAGTTTACGACTAGGCAGAGGTTGAAGAGCGAGTGAGCATCAAGGCTTGAAAGGCGAGTCTGTGTTGTAAGTTTCTCTTGTCGCGTCTTCTATAAAAATACCATACTTAGTGAACTTGTAGGTTGGGTCGTCCGAAGTTTTTTTAGTTGTGAGTTTTCCTCCTACATTGCGCCTTACGGTTGTGATTGTTTATTTTATCTCGCTAACTCACATAGATGCATGGTTAGGTTAAACAGATAAAATATGGTTTAATTCACAAATTTGGTTTATTTTGGTGCTAATTCATATTTGGGTAATGTTAGTTTAATTTAATTTAAGTCGTCTTTATTTAATTTGATAATATTCATGCTTAGTTTGTTTAACTTGAATTGGATTGAATTTTGTTTAAGTGAAAATTAAAAATTCGTTTGATTGAATTTCACTTTAAGTTTAATTTAATTTTTCATATGTTTGATTGTACTTTTAAAGTAAAGAAAATTAAATAATTTTTGAAAAATTAAAATTTGGTATATCATTGAACCATCTCATAATTTGAGTTTGAAATTAGGGGCTTTCTCTCCAGCAAATCTACTAAAAGTGGAGAACACTCGCCTATCAAATGAGAATTCTTAGTTGACTACGGAGGTGGCCCAGATTCCTTTCACCAAGGACACCAACTTCAAGAAAGGATGGGGTGATGTGTATGCTAATCCCAAGATCTAGTTGCCTATGCTTTGAAGGTGAGCTTCAAAAAAGGCTGGGATCAGGCCTTGGCGAAAGTTACAGTCACCGCTGAGTCCAAGCTATTTGCTCAGCACCATCCAGGTCTCCCCCCCAAGGTTGATGAATGTCCTTCCACCAGTACCCCTGTCGACTAGGCGAAGGAGGCTACGATCGAAGAGAAGGCAACTGAGACAGGAGAGCAGGTGAAGAAGTGAATCCCATAGCTTTTATCTTTTTTCTCATTTTGCTTGTACTTTATACTCTTTTTTATTTTCTCTTGGTGCTCGACTATGATGGCTCTGCCTATTTTCGTTATTAATGAAAGCAATATCTTTATTTATTTGAATACGCCAAGTTATGCATTTCCTGATAAACTGTTGCATGTTCTCCCTTGATATTGTAGCCTGTCGTCGAGGGCATTCCTTCTACCTATAATTTAGATAATGTGCTCGGTCGGGATGCTAGCGTGCAAGCTCGTTGAACATTTCTAACTCTCTGTACGAATTTAAGAAAGAGGACTGAGGCCTACAAGAACCAATCAACCCTGGTCGCCAAGCCGAAGGACGACCTCAAAAACTTGGAAGATGTGAGTGCTTCCATACAAAAATAAATAAATTACTTGAAGGACCAATTGGCTGAATCCAAGGACGTAGTTGAGGTTAGCGCTCTAGTCCAGTAAGAAAATGATGACTTAAAGAAGAAACTTTTTGAAGAGAAAGTTCAAAGGAGCAACTTCATAGTGATGTGGCTAAGCCGCAATAATAAAAAGCTTCGATATTTGTTCAAGATGGGTCTCTGAGTAGCTTGGTCGGTTAGTTATGGTGAGGGTTGGCAAGATGCCCCACTGAGATTACAGGAAGATCAAGACGTTTCCTACAAGCACGATTGACTAAATGCCCTCAAGGTTGTTAGGGAACCCCAAGATTCACAACTCTGGAACATGTACCAATTTGGATGCCCTGCGTACAGCTGACATCCTTTTGGGCGTGATGATATATGGGTCCCATTAGACTCCATTCCTCTTCAACTTGTCAATATCTACTTGGAAGGTCATGACAGCGAGGACGAATACAGGCCTAACCCTAACGGTGGTCGGAGGAAGGCAATATAAGAGTTTTTGGATCGTCGACCAATGACCATTGTAAATATTTGTGCTTTTTATAATTATTATGTTATTAGTACTTTTTATAATCGCAAGTTAATACCAATTTTTATCCATTTTTCCAGTACATTATGCGTTGCATGTGTTATTTTGCCTTTCATACCTTTTAGGTCATGTCGTCACACTCCCTTAGGCCTAGAAAATATAATAGAAAAAATGCACCTGTTCTATGGACAATCCACTCATTCGGGATTTTAGTCGACCAAGCATTATTGGTATATTGCCTAGGGATCCCCCGTAGGGTTTTTATCTTTCTTGGGAAAGTCATGAAGTCACTTGTGTTGGTCGTGACAAGAACCCGAGGACTTTAATTTTAATTATAGTTAGCGAAATTTCCATTTTAATCAAGTTAAAGCCTGATCGGCACTATTCAAAGACTAAGAGCCAATTATGAACCTGCTACATAGTAAACTATGTTAAGTAATTGGACAATTTAAGAGCTTTACGTGAGATATGGAAAGGATGGTCGGTGTTCATAACAGACATAGTAACTTGTGAGCAATATTAGTTTCGAAATGAAAATTTTCATAAACTAAGTACTGAAAAGTAAAAAGAAAAATAAAAGTAGAATGTCTTGAGGTTGACCGCATTCCATACTCTTTGTATCTCTTTGCCCTCCATTGTTTCTAAGTGATAGGCTTCTTGTAGATCATCTCTAATCACTTTGAATGGTCTTTCCAAATTGGGCCCTAACTTGCTGTCCGACGGTCTTATGGCACTGCCAAGAACTTTCCTGAGGATGTAGTCTCCTACTTGGAACTTTCTCGAATTGACCCCCTTGTTGTACTGCTTTGCCAACTATTTTCGGTATGAGGCCATCTTGATCATAGCTTAATGTTTTCGTTCATCGGTTAGGTCAAGTTAAAGACAAAGGGCATCATTATTTAGTCCTTGGTCGATCAACCTTATCCACATGGTAGGGAGGTTTGCTTCAAGTAATATAAAAACTTTCATTTCATATGTGAGCACAAAGGGTGTTTTCTCGGTTGGTCTTCTGGGCATGGTACGATATGCCTAGAGAACATGGGGAAGCTTTTCCACCCAGGCGCCTTTTGCTTTTTCCAGCCTCTTCTCAATGTCGTAGAGCATCATTTTGTTGGATCCATCCACTTGACTGTTGCTTTGGGGATACGTGTGCGTGACTTTATGCTCATCGCAAAAAGCCTAAAAAGTTCCACACTCAAACAGTGTGCCATTATCAGTTATGATGGTCCTTGGTAGCCCAAAGCGTGTTATGATGTTCCCCCGGACGAGCCTTATCATGTACGCATCTCTAATATTGGCAGTGGTTCTGCCTCTACCCAATTGGCAAAATAGTTTGTTCCAACCAATAAGTATTTACAATTCCCAGGTGCTGTAGGTAGTAGTCCTACGATGTTTAAACCCCACTATACACTTTGCCGTGGGCTGGTCAAGGGCCTCAGGTCGTTATGCGGTTAATGGGTCTGGGGAGAGAGTTTCTGGCACTTTTTATACTTCTGAACATAAATAAATTGCATCTATATGGCCACCATTAGCCTTATCTGCTTGCTCGTAATGTCAGGGATCTTCCTCATGCGTGGCTTCCGCATATTCCATCATGAAGTTCGAAAAGAACTTGCTCGACATCATTTAGGTGCACAAACTAGAGGTATGCGCCTGTGAAGGATCTATTGTAAAGCTTTCCCCCGTTGTCCAAGTATAAACGCGCAACCTTCACCCTGACCTGATGGGTCGTTTTATTGTCGGCCAACAATATTTCGTTCTGTAAGTATGTTATGATGTTGTCCATCCAACTGGGACCTTTGTCGTTGGAGAGAACGTGCTCGGGGCTTATTGTCATGTCAATATTGGGCTTATCATGGAATTGCACTTCAATTGTTCTCGTGAGATCTGACTCCGCTGTTGAGCTTCGGGCTTCTAAAGCGTCGATGTGACTATTGTGCCCCCGAAGGAATAGTTGACTGTGGACTTCCACGACCTTTGTAATCAGCTCATATTCAACGGCAAGGTAAGTTGTCATCCTATCATCCTTGGCATTAATATATATATATATATACAGAAAGTCTCATGTAAGGACTCCTTATGCTGCGGACCCCGGTACATACCATTTTTTTAAAATAGTAAAAAAATAAATTTTTTGATGAAACTTCATGGATATGATCTTGATGGTGAGAAGATCATCTCCAATTTTTTTTGTCAAAAATTCAATAAAGTAACCGTTGAGATGGGGTGATATGTAAAAAAATGGTATAAACATGCATTTTCAACCGTTGAAATATACAATAAATTACTCACCCTTAAGATGCTTCAATAGTATCATTTATCAATTAAAGAAGCTCTCTGCATTATGCTCCTGGATTAGACTCTGAGACTGCAATATTTGCAAATTGGACTACACCACAAATAATCCTTTCGGGACCTCATATAAAGAACACATATTTCACTAAAGGCACATTATATCGACTATACTACGCCACACTTAAACTAATAAAGATAATTATAATCCATGACAACAATACTCGTCTACGTTTAAATTCCAACAACATTATTATCAAAATAAATATACAATATTTAATTAAAATTTTTGTTTTCCTACACAAATAGTGTGACAACAATCTAGAAAATTTGGACAAAATTTCCTTTGTTTATGGAACTATCCACCTTGTTTAAAAAATAAAAAAGTACTCTAACAATAGTAACAATAATAATAATCCATCCCAAACTACATCATCGATTTAACAATATTCACTTTTAAACCGGAGGTATGAGTACACAATTTTACCATTATTGGTAAAAGAATCTCAAAAATATTAAAAAGAGGATATGACAATCCCATTTGATTCCTAATAAATATCATGTCTTCAATGGTGAGATAGCTCGATCTAATGTAGAAATTCAATCGCATCTCCCTCATGCATGTATAATTGAAGACCACCTACAAATATCATGAATATTGTGATTGGTGGACTATATGAGTGCACAAACCACTTGAAAATTTGTGTTATTCTTATTAAACATCTTAAAATAGATCGTCTCAAACAATATATGGTGTACCTCGCTTATTTTGACATCAAAAGTGGTGTGAAGAAACTCCCATGTGCCACACCTCACGTCTACTTTAAGATAGGGTTGGATGCACCATCTTGCACGACATTGTGTTTCTTGTTTTCTAACTCGCTCTCTATCCATATTTGCAACTTGAAAAAACTATGTTATGGCTACTATTTTCGCTCTGTATCCAAAACAATTGTGTGCTCCACAACCAGTTGTGTGCTCTTTATCCAAAACAGTTGTGTGCTCTAAAATAGTGTTGTGGCTGTTATTTTATATCAACCATATCTGTATAGATCGTGTTCCTATGAGGATGGTAGTCAGGCAGTTATGAAGGAGGAAATGAAACTCACCATATGGTAACCTGAACAGTCTTGAGTTCTTATAGTCTGACACCCAATAAACCTAATAATGTGCATTTTGTAGAACATCGGTCATGAATCTATGTGCTAAAATGTACAAATGTTAGCACCATAAGATGTGAGAGAATCAAAATAAACCCACAACGTATCAATATGTTCGTTAAAATATGCACTTTTATACATGGACAATCTTGGAGTGTAATTACAGAATATCCAAAATGTATTCCTGAAATCAATGTGTTATAGAAATTTTGAGGAGTTGGAGAGATGGTGGTGGTTTAAGTGTAAAAGTGTAAATGTTTTATGGCAAGCCTTAATCTCATCCATTGGAGATTGTTGGCAATGTTGAACTCTCTAATTCCAAATTATAAGTCCATAATAAAACACACTTCCCTCAGTATAAATCCAACGAAAAAAGTGCAGGCTCCAAGCAATGTTCAAATAAAAAATACGATTTTTTGAAAAAATAAAAATACGCAACTTTATAGATTTTGTAAAAACCAAATGAATATACTAACGAATCAACAGTAGATTTAAACGAATCAAATTGAATCGTGTGCTCCTAAACTAAAAATCCTTACCTCTTGAAGCTGAACTCGAATCAATGGATCCAAGAAAAAATTGTAGACATATTTGAAGCCAAACAACAATTATAATTTATGTTATACTAATGTTAGAAACATAAGATGGGAGACAGACATAGTTATAATTTACAAATGTTAGCTACAAATGTTAAAACTTGCCACAAATGTTATAAACAATAGTTACTGAAATTTACAAATGTTACAATGTTAGCTACAATGTTAAAATTTACAAACTTGCTACAATGTTAAAATTTACAAATGTTAGCTACAAATGTTAGCTACATAAGATGGGAGACATAGTTATAAACAACAGTTAATGAAATGTACAAATGTTAGCTAAATAACCACACAATAATATTTGAAAATTTATAAGAAAATGTACCCTTTAGGGCTTATATGGTTAAGTGATGTTATACAGTTAACAGGTATACATAAGATGTACGTTTTTTAAATGAAAAAGTTATTTTATTTCCTTTAAATGACTTACAAATTTGTTTTAATATGGATTTTATTCATTTTTTTAAAATATATATATAATTTAAAAAATAATATTATAAAATATAAATCGTACGTTTTTTTATTTAGTTTTTTTTAAACTCTTTTAATTTTAAAAAAAATCTGACCGTTTTAATGTACAATTTATTTTGTAGAATTTATTATGTATGTTATTAAAAGAACGTACATTATTTTAAAATCTTTTTTATACATCAAAGACTGTTTTTAAATATATTTGTTTAAACAGTTTTCTTTGTAAGACTTTTTTTATATTTTATAAAACAGTACCCTCATTCACCAAGCCCAACAATGTTCACTGTATCATAACATTAAAAAAACAGATGTGGGTCTTCTTATTTTATGTGTATCATATGTGTTTTTAAAACTTGTCCCAAACCCATAAACAACCATTCCCAAATAATTAAAAATACAAAAATTTTGCACAGTCAACATCCACGTTGGTAAACCCACAAAACTCTTTTTGGTGCATTTCACTCCGAAACTTACACACAATTTAGAATTAAATTCACTTATCAAAAAGGAAAAGGAGTGTGCATAGTTCATTATACACAGTCAATGTAGCCAAATATGAACAAAACCCTTCAGTGTCTACTCTCCCAAAGTTAATGAAGAAAATAATAAATTAATTAGAGAAACTTGAAACTTACAATTCTTCGTCCAAGTAGGTTAACTTATTTACCTGTATTGTCAAAATAAAAAAATAAGTAATCAATAATAATCAATTAATAAGTTAATTTATACCATAAATAAAAAAAGAACATTGTTTGGAGATGGAAAATACCCTAAAATCATGCTTCAATCGAAAATAATATGAAAACCCAAAGAAGGTATTAGAACAGTTAATGCGTTATATTAACGAAAAGGAATCACAAACTAACACATAAATAAAGACCTGAATATACATACGTGTAACAAAAGTTTCGAAATAGATCTCATGAACACTTCCTAATAATCTAAACATGCCCGAGAATAAATCGGCATGGTGGTGGTAAGGCAGTAGAAGTGGTGGTGACTTGAGACGGTTTATGTAAGTATTACAATTAAACAACACATGCCCTCAATAGCTCTGTAAACAGATCATAACCTCACAACAAACCTAAACCAAACACAAATTAACAACAACAAAATTAATAAATTAATCGAATAATAAATTGAATTTTCGTTTCTTAGCAAGAGAAGGGTAAATAAAGAATGAAAACAACAACAAAATTTCCTCTTCAACTTTCTCAAATACCAAACAAAATTTCAATGTACATATTTTGAAAAGAGGAAAAAACTATAGCTCAACCAAAAAAGAAGGAATAGTGGGACAATCAAATTTGGTTTTCCTTTCTCAATAATAAAATGGCAAACAAAGAAAGAAAACAATCCAAATCATTTTTGTAAACCTAGACAACAGTATTCACACAATAGTTCTTCAACACAGTTGGTTCTCACGCTTGTGTTCATTTTGTCCATGAACACCACTTGGTTCCGTGAGTAGTTTAGAGAATATGCCTTTCATTATTTTCATAGAAGTGGCCCCCTTGTTACTCACGTAGGTGACTTCCATAAAGAGTATCCTGCAATACCCCACTTAGACGTACTAAGATATAGATGTCATTAAAAGCATAACTTATCCTAATTTCGCGGCAGAAGTGCACTGTCTCATCTTTGGAATGGATAGGATTGAATATCCTCCAGTGCTTACTGAATACAACGTAGTTCAGTTTGCCCATTGAACCTAGATCTTGGGATCTCCAGTCAGCTAGGTTGGGTTGCCACTATATTTATTCTTATTTAATTATAGGCTTTAGACCCATTCCTCTCGATGATCTTTCAACGTGCTCTCGATTTAAACCTTTTGTTAGTGGATCCGATATATTATCTTTTGACTTTATATAGTCAATTGAGATAATTCCATTTGAGAGAAGTTGTCTAACAGTATTGTGTCGACGACGAATATGTCGTGAATTTCCGTTATACATGTATTTTGTGCCCTTCCAATCGCTGATTGACTATCGCAATGTATAAAAATTGCGGGCACAGGTTTAGACCAATTTGGAACATCCTCTAAGAAATTTCGAAGCCGTTCAACTTCTTCTCCAGCTTTGTCTAGTGCAATGAATTCAGATTCCATTGTCGATCTAGCAATGCACGTTTGTTTTGAGGATTTCCAAGACACGGCTTCACCTCCGAGGGTAAACACATACCCTCTCGTAGACTTAGAGTCTTTTTTATAGGATATCCAATTTGCATCGCAATGTCCTTCAAGAACAGATGGATAGTTTGAGTAGTGCAGTCCATAGTTTTGAGTATATTTTAAATAACCCAAAACTCTCAATATTGCTTTCCAGTGATCTCTTCCTGGATTACTCGTAAATCGACTTAGCTTATTATTGAGTATGCTATGTCCGGTCGAGTACAGTTCATGATATACATTAAGTTGTCGATAATATGAGAATATTATAGTTGAGATATGCTTTCACCATTATTTCTCTCTAGATGTAAATTTACATCTACAGGTGTCTTGGTAGGACTAATATCATACTTCTTGAATTTTTTAAGTACTTTCTCTATGTAATGAGATTGAGATAATATAAGTCCATTCGATGTTCTAGAAATTTTAATTCCTGATATAACATCGGCGATTCCCAAATCTTTCATGTCAAATCTACTACTCAACATTTGTTTTGTAGTTTTGATAATTTCCAAGTTACTACCCATGATAAGCATATCATCAACATAGAGGCATACAATGACATATCCATTTTGAATGTATTTAAAGTAAACACATTTATCGCATTCATTAATTTTGAAACCATTTGATAACATTGCATTATCAAAATTTTCATATCATTGTTTAGGTGCTTGTTTTAATCCATATAGTGATTTAACAAGCTTACATACTTTTCCTTCTTGTTCGGGAGCTTTGAACCCTTCAGGTTGCTCCATATAAATTTCCTCGTCTAGTTCACCGTTTAAGAATGCAGTTTTTACATCCATTTGATGTATTTCAAGTCCATTAATAGCAGTTATTGCTATTAACATCCGAATGGACGTTATTCTTGTTACAGGTGAATATGTGTCGAAGTAATCCAACCCTTTATTTTGCCTATAGCCTTTAGCTACAAGTCTCGCTTTATATTTATCAATTGATCCATCGGCCTTCAACTTCGTTTTGAAGATCCATTTATAACCTAACGGTTATGAATCTGGTGGAAGATCCATTAGTTCCCATGTATGATTTTGTATATGGATTCAATTTCACTATTAATTGCTTCTTTCCAATTGGAAGCATCGGGTAAGGATATAGCTTCTTTATACGATTGAGGTTCATTTTCTAGAAAATATGTTAGAAAATCCGGACCGAAAGAAGTCGAGGTTTTTGCTCTTTTACTACGTCTTGGTTCATCCTCTATTGATTCAATAGGTTGATGAGTACCACTTGTAGTAACTTGATTTTTCCTTTTAGAAGGACCAGATTCTCGGGTCATGTTATACGGAAATTCATTTTCAAAAAATGAAGCATCCCTCGATTCAATAACCGTATTTACATGAATATCCGAAATCTCAAATTTACAAACTAGAAATTGATATGCACTACTATTAGTAGCATAATCGATGAATACACAATCCACGGTTTTTAGCCCTATTCTTACCTTTTTAGGTTTTGGAACCATCACTTTAGCTAAGCACCCCACACTCGTAAATATCTATAGGAAGGTCTTCGACCTTTCCATAATTCATAAGGTGTCTTGTGAGTCTTTTTGTGAGGTACTTTATTGAGAATGTAATTAGCAGGAAGTAGGGCTTCCCTCCACAAATTTTGTGGATCTCCTGAACTTAATAACATGGAGTTCATCATTTCTTTCAAAGTACGGTTTTTAGATTCAGCAACACCATTCGATTGAGGAGAATGAGGAGTGGTTGTTTGATGAATAATCCCATTTTCAGAACAAAATTCCTCAAACGGATATTCATATTCACCTCCTCTATCACTCCTAATAGCCTTTATTGTTTTACTTAATTGATTCTCAACTTCATTCTTATATTGTTTAAATGCATTAATAGCCTCATCTTTACTATGTAACAAATATACCTAGCAATATTTTGTGCAACCGTCAATAAAATTAATAAAATACTTTTTCCCACCTCTAGTTTGAACAAATTTTAAATCACAAATATTGGTGTGAATTAAATCTAAAGGTTTAGTTATCCTTTCAATAGAATGGAAAGGTAATCTAGCTAATTTAGATTCCACACAAATTTCACATTTATGATTTTTATCAATATTAAATTTTGGCAAAAAATTCCAAGTTAATTAATCTATGCAATGCATCAAAATTAGCATGTCCTAATATAGCATGCCAAATATTAGATGACTCAATCAAGTAAGAAGGACTAGCAATTTCATTTATTGAAACAGATGTTTTTGGGGTTGTAGTAAGAGTCCCTCATTTAGGTAGCCCTTTCCTACATACATGTCATTCTTAGACAACACAAAGCGATCAGACACAAACACAAGCTTGAAACCATTTTTAGTCAGGAGAGATACAGAAATCAGATTCTTTCGGATATCAGGCACGTGAAGAACATTGTTGAGAGTAAGTTCTTTCCGAAAGTCATTTTTAAAACAATCTTTCCTTGTCCCACCACCTTAGAAGTGGAAGAATTTCCCACAAAAAGGTTCTCCTCATTTTCCAAAGGCTTATAGGTGGAGAGCATCCATTTGTTTGCACAAATGTGTCGTGTGACTCCAGTGTCCACCCACCATTCCTTGGTATTTCCAACCAAGTTACATTCAGAGACGACGGCAGAAAGATTTATATCCTCCAAATCATTGGCGATATTCTCACCCTCGGTTACATTTGCTTAAGGGTTATTTCGATTTTTCTTCTTAGGCATACGACACTCACTTGAGCGGTGTCCAGGTTTACCACAATTGTAACATTTGCCTTTGAACTTCTTCTTGTTCTGTTTGGAAGTGCCTTCCCCATCATACTTTCGTTTGTTCTTCTTAGAACCTTCAACAATATGGACCTTCATTTCCATTGGATTCTTCCCACTTTTCTTTTGAGACTCACGGTTATCTTCTTCGATTCTCATCCTGACCACCAACTCCTCCACATTCATCTCCTTTCGCTTGTGCTTGAGATAGTTTTTGAATAAAGTCCAAGATGGTGGAAACTTTTCAACAATTGCAACAACTTGGAAAGTTTCACTAAGTGACATTCCTTCAGCTTGAAAGTCGTGGAGGATCACTTGGAGTTCTTGCACTTGCGAGAACACAGATTTAGAATCAACCATTTTGAAGTCCAGAAAATGCCCGACGATAAATTTCTTCATCCCATCATCTTCAGTTTTATACTTCTTTTCCAAAGAATTCCATAATTCCTTGGATGTTTTGATCGTGCAGTAGACATGGTACAATGTCTTGTCCAAGTAAGCCAGAATATAATTCCGGCATAGGTAGTCCGAATGCTTCCAAGCATCGACAACAGCAACCTTTTCAGAGTCATCTCTCTCTTGAATATAGGGTCAATCTTCATATACAAACCTACCCAGTTGGCAAGTAGTGAGATAGAAGTACATTTGTCCTTGCCAACGTTTAAAGTCAGCCCCGATGAACTTTTTCGATTTCTCCCCGTGTGGCATAGATACGGGTGCAGTCACATTTGCGTTGGTGACAATCAATTTAGTAGGAGTAGTGTTCGTACTTTGCGATTCCATTTCTGTTACAAAAATAGAATTTTTATCAATGATAAAATTCATATATAATGAATTAATCAAAACAGAATACAAAATTGTGTGCATCAATTTCCTCTAAATATAATTCACAATAAATGAATTCCAAAAGAATTCCAAATAAAATTTCAGAATTAAACTATAATATAAACATAAGTTTATACACAATAAAATCCAAGTCACACTAATTTTTAATAATAAAAGGAATTCCGTACAAAACAGAATTATAATTTTAAGATTAATTTTTTTTACATAAACAGATTTTAACAAGAATACACAAATATCATTTTATTTTCTAAAACAGAATATAAAAACAGTATAGAAATTAATTTCGGTACCAAAATTGTTTTATTAATTTCTGTAATAAAGCAATAATTTAATTCAATTTTTTTTGTCAAAACAGATTTATTTTCAACAAATAAATTTCTGTAATTAAAAAAAAATTATGTACACTACAAAATAGTAGAACAAATTAAATTTGCCTTAAGATTGTTATGTCTACTATTAATTAATAACAATTATACATAATTATGAATTATTAATATAATTACAGAAATAAAACGGGATTACAGAAATTAACACTTACTTGAATTTGCAGAAATAATAACAGAATTAAATATAAATCCGAGCCCTGAAGAACAATCTCCTTAAGGCAAATTTATTCCCTCCAACGTGCTCAAGGTTATTGAATAATTGCCTCCCAAGATAGAACGGATTTCCCGAATTAATTATGTAGCACAACAATAAATAATTCCAACGAACACAAATCTGTGTTAATACTCAACCAGAACAGTGATGTGATATTCAGAAATGAAGAAAACTATTTTCTGGATGAAAGAATATTTTCGGAATTTTTCTGGAGGGTTTATTTTTCAGCAACTAAAACAGGAGGGAAAGGTTTGTATTTATAGCTTTTGAGTTGACTGTTGGAACAGTCAAAATCGAAATTAACTGTAAAAAATAGTTAATCTGTTAACTGTTGACCCTTGGCATTAACTGTTAAATAGTTAATTAATTATTAATTAATTCCGTAATTAATTAATAAAAGCCCAGAAAGTTAAATAAATTCGGCCCAAAAATGTAGGAGATTTTTATAAGCCCAAGCCCGAACCGAACCGAGCCGAGCCGAGTCCCCTTCAAAGAGTTGGGATACCCCAAAGCATCCAAGCCTTAGTCCATCATTTGGGTTTTATTAACTCATCATTTTTCCACTACTCTTCCAACGTGGGACAAGAGTTTAAGACATACCTAATACATTAACATTTATTGCTTTGTGAGTCACTTTGAGGACATATTTATCATTCATAACTTAATGAAATTGGACATGTGAATATACTACGTTAATCTCCTTGCGGAGGAGAATGCGTTCGTATATGATCCCATGATTTTCGTAGTGTGGGTCCCACTTAAATTTGAGCTCAAAGTTGCTCAAAATTCTGGACAGCTTTCTGAAACCAATTTAAGTCCAATTTTCCAACACAACTTTCTCAGCAGCCAAACAGAATTTGAAGGTATAAAACCTAAAACAGAGGAAAGACTGATTCAACCAAAAAACAAAAAATGGGGAAAATAAAATGAGTTTTCTTTTTCAGCAACAATAAAAAAACACTCTACTTAGTAAAAAAACAAAATTGCCGAGATATGAAACTCATACAAAGAAACTGCTTTTTCAAATCATACCCATACAAAAAACTGTTTTTGCAAACTGTAATAAACCATCCTTGAAATAGAAAAAAATTGAAACCCAATTTCAGATTGACAAACAAATAAATCGAAAAAAATGAAAAATCAGAGCAAGAAGCAAAAAATAAACAATCAGAGCAAAAAATGAACAATTAGAACAATCAGATAGAATCTACACCCATGCCTGATCAAATCACCGAATCAAAAAAGTAGAAGTCAAGACCTGTAAAACCAAAGAACAAAACCCAAATCTCAAATATGGTTAATACAAAACCTACAACACAAATGTTTGCAACCCAAACAAAGAGAAAACACCGACTTTATAAACTATTAACCATTAACAAATTTGAGTTAAAATAAAATTGAGCTGTACCGTTGGTCTCTTCAGTCTTGAATCTGGAGCCGACGAGGTTGGACACGGAGACCTGAGGGGATGGTGGTGACGCTGGCGAGGGGGCGGTGAGTATAGGGGTGAGGGAAGGTGTGTTGGGTGAAAAGGGAATTGGGCGAGAATGTCGTAAATCATGGCGGATGTGGGAGGTGGAGAAGTGGATGAGGGAGATGGGGGGCTTGTGAGAGCGGCGAGCGAGGGTTAGAAGGTGGCGTGATTTCTCCAGAGAGATTAATAGATGGAGAGTCTTTGTAGGTTAGATGGTGTGTTTGATAGAGAGAGAAGTGGCGTGTTGACACATAGAAATAGAGGGACACAGTCGTTGTAGGCTTTTTCAGCCGCTCTAGGTGGCGAGTAGGATAATTGAAGTTATGATGTGGTAGAGCATGGCACCCTTAGATTGTAGTAGGAAAACTAATCTCAACCATTAAAAAGTTGTAACTATTCAAACACCCCTCTCTCTTATTATATAGATATATATAACTATTTTTTGGTCCTTTTTTCCATCTCGTATTTTGTTTGTTAAAGATGGTCGTTTTGTTCTCTATTTCCTCATACCTTTTATTTATTAAAGGATGAAATTTTGTTTTTTTGTTCTTTTTTCGTCCCAAATTTTTATTTATAGTTTTTTCTTCTATTTTTTCCTCCAAGTTTTTATTAATTAAAAAATAAATAATATTTTTTGTTCTTTTTCTTGTCCCAATCTTTATATATTATAAAAAATACTAAAGTATTTTTTTGTTCTTTTTTCCTTCCTAGTTTTCAATTTGTTCAAAAAATAAAAAACTATAATAAAGAGTCATGATAAGTTATGGTTATAGCATCCAAACAATAATTTTAGGGGGTTTTCAACCGTTGTTTCTACAACGATTTAGACAATCTCGAAGTCATTTTACAAACTTGCTCCCCTAAAATCATCTAGTTCTATCTTCGCTTCCCAAAAATACACCCAACTCTGGAGAAATAAAATGATTTCTTCAATAATTTAACTGTCGTGCGAACGCTTAAAAATAAATCAAAATTACTAAAAAGTGTGAAAAATGTTACAAGACAAAAAGCACGCTTGTGCGGCAATCCAACTGCCGCATGAACATTTTTTTTTATTTCCACAGGGAGCCAAAATCATAAATTAAGGAAGCAATTTTTTTTTTTTTTTGTAAATTTGCAAATTATTTTTTTAAAAACTAAGACAAAAGAAAAAGAAAAAAAAAAGTTATTCGTTTTTTTGATAAATAAAAAGTGGAAGATGAAAAAGAATAAAAAATATTTTATTAAATAAATAAAACTCGGAGAAAATTTAAAACATTTTTTATGCAATAGAAAGAGTAAAAATAGTTTTTTATTTAAAATAGAAAACTGTTTTTATTTATTAAAAAATTGTTTAATAAAGTGTTTTATTTAAGTGTCATTCAACGAAAAGTAGATTAACAATTTTTTAAATAACGTTTTGTCCAAGACATTTTATTTTGTTGGAAAAAGTCCCTCACTACATAAAAAACTTACAAATATATTTTCTTCTGTTATCCTAAACCCCAAGAAGAATTTGTCAAAAAAAAAAACAATGGACTTTTTAAAATATAAAAACTAATAAGATGAAATAAGTGAAAAATGTACTTAGTTCCTAGGGACTAAACATTAATTGTTCCTTTATTAGGTAATATATTTATTTAATAAAAAGTTTTTAGTAAATAAAAAAATTGTACATAGATCGTTTACACATGATTTCAAAAATTGTACCTCGATAGTTGTGTTGGGTTGTGTATGAACATGATGATATCAAATTGTATAAATTAATGTAATGTGCAAATACAATATAATTTAAAATCTCACTATATAGATGTTTTAATTTTTTGTTTGAATGCATGAAAAATGGACAAAATTATAATCTTGATCTAAAATTAGTTGGAAAATCAATTGAGAAACTCACCACATTTAATTGGCGAGTTTCATGTTTATGATAAAAATTTATGGGAAGAGATAACGATTTACGTGGGTGTATTCAAGAAATACCATAATTTATCACAAAACAAATCCACTCTTATTTTCCTCTCCAATTAAACCCCCCTTAATAAATAGTCCCTAGACCTTCAAGTATTAAATTTAAACTTTCAAACCATCTCCCCTATCACCGTCAGCATCATATGGCGTTTGACTCTGCCAAATTATCAATAACTTAGTAAAAAATATCTACTATTTTGTTAAAAATGTTAAAATTATCTACTAGAAAGTCTTCTGACCTTTAGCGCGGGCCAATTTTTTTTAAATAGTAAAAAAAGATTGAGTTGATTTTTGTAACAATTTAGCTAAAAATGATTTTTTCCCGCTATTTTAAGCAAATAGATCAAAATGTGTGAGCTTTTAATTTTTTTTAAATCGCAAAAAAAAATTATTTTGAGCTGATTGTTTTAGGGGTTCCCTGAAACATTTAAATGCTACACAAAAAAACTCAAAAATATTTTTTTTACTATTTAAAAAAAATGGTATGCATGGATGGTATGTATATGACTCTGCCTATATATATATATATATATATATATATATATATATATATATATATATATATATATATATATATATATATATGTATTATTTTTTAAAGTAGCTATAATTTTTATAAATATAGAACTTGATCGAAGTATTTGCTAATCAAAGTGTCTAATAATTTCATGAAAGTATAGGTTGGTGGAAAATAGGTAGTGGGCTTAATTAAAACAGTAATATGAGATAGGTGGTCTAGTTCCAAGGGTAATATAAAAGTGGCTTTAAGTGGTTTCATATCTTTTCAAGGGATGTTTGTTAAAGGTGAGAAAAAGAGCTTTTCAATTTAGTCACTCACTAATAATATTTTTTGCTCTAGTCAACTAATACTTTTCTCGGCATTAAGGCCCTTCACCCTTTCATATATACCTTATAAGTTAGGTTATACACGAGCCCAATAGATGAAAAGTATAAAAATTCATATAAACATTATAAAATTTCACGTATAAAGTATAAAAACAATTGTGTGCATCATAAAAATTATTATTTACATAATAAATTCTATGTTTGCATTATTGAGAAAATCACACCGTTGCTTTTAAGATAATTATATGTGTTTTAACAATTGGGTTTTGATTATTTTCACAGTATTCTATTAACCGTTGGTTTCTTTACATGACTATATATATGGTTATTTTAGTGAGTTTTGAACATATGAAAATTTAAACCATTCTCTCTCATTCCCATTTATATTCCATTCTACTTACTCCAATAACAAACTATCTCTCTTTCAAATTATATACTCTCCATACATATTAATATTGTGATTTTTGGGTAAAAAGACACACAAACTTTGTTATATTGTCTTTTATTATTTGTTTGCATCAAAGACTCCTGGCTTGATTTTGGATTGTATGTGTTGTGCCCTAACGCCCAATTTATTGCGGCAACCTCTAATCAACCATGACCCGTATATAACCAAGATAAAATAGTAATAGTAACAAGCACATAAAGATGTAAACAATAGAGACAACAATAAGATAAATGTGGTTCACTAACATGGCTACATTCACGGAGATGTTCGATTTCCCTATATTTAAAAAAATTACGAGTTCAATAGGGAATATGCAAGGATAAATCACATATCCTCTACTCTTTTACCCAACTACCGAATAGCCATTGTAAAACAACCCTTCCCCCAAGTTAATTCAAAGTTCTAAGCCAAGAACCCTCACATCTATCGCCCTCAACTATTTTTCGAGCATTTTTCCTTTAA